>CM044318.1:50557500-53057500 GCA_024291935.2 Okapia johnstoni
CCCATTTTTACTATATACATACCTATTGTGGTGCCTTGAGAATGACCCACATAATACACTTGTTCTTGGCCAGTTTTATTCAGAATGAAGTTAATTGAAGCTGGTAGGTCATAATTTGCCATCTCATCAAAACTATAATCCCAAAAAAGGAAACCTTTCATGGAGACATTGCATACAAATACAACAGCATACAAATAACAAGTGTGTGGGTCTAATGAGTCATTACAAGCTGAACACAGCTGGGTACACCAGCCCTGAGTGCAGGACACTGAACTCTCTGGGCTTCTTGGTAACCATGCCTCCTGAAATAACTGCTTTCCTCGTTTGTCATAAAATAGTGTGATCCATTTTTGAAATTTTCTATGAATGGGATCAAACTGTGTATCTTTCTGCATCAGACTTCATCTCTGCCATCGCATATAGTTGTCGGTTGGTGACTGTGTCAATACATCACACTTTATTTGTCCATTCACTGCTGATGGGCATTTGGGAGTTTCCAACTTTTTGTTATTACAAATAATGTAACAACAAATATATTCCTGGACAGACCTTTGGTAAAAGCTCTCATTCTTGTGTTTTACAGCCTTGGGTAGGTTCTGGTATTACAAATGGGAAGCTAGCCTGAAGGAGTCCCTGGTGCTGACTTTCTCCAATGCCTGGTACAGGGACATAGCCCTGAGCCCGTGTGCATATGTGCTGTTACCAGCACTCCCAATGTGTCAGGCCCTCTGCCAGCCTCTTTCCAGCTTGCATCCTCTCTGTTAAGCCCCCAGTGACCTTACAAGATAGGTATTTATTATCCCCATTTTACAGACACAGAGGGCTTAAGCCACATGCATGCCTAATGTCATGCAGTGATTAATTGGTCTAGCTGGAATTAAGAGAGGGAAGAGAGCTTCTGGAAATAAGAAAAGTGAACATTTGGAGGACATGTTTATGAAGGAAAGGAGAAGGTTGTGGGACACAATTTACTCAGCAGAACCCACACCCCCAGGAATGCCAAAATAACTAAAAATACCTTATTGAATCTAATCCTTAAATGTAATCATTTATCTATAATTTACCTATTATTTACCTTATTACTTATTTACCTTACTATTTATTATTTATTAAATTCCTAACATTTGGAGTACATGATTATGAAGGAAAGGAGAAGGTTGAGGTGTAGAACCTTCCATAAACCATAGGTTTCCTGTCATATGATCTTGAATTCCCCATCTATTTGCCTCCCCAATGTTTACACTGAGGGTACCAAGGAAATAGATCCCTGTCATAATCGACTCAAAAGATACCTGAAGGCCCAGAATTCATCCTGAGAAACTGAAAGAGTCTTGTGTTTCCGAGACCAGGTGTTTCCCCTGCTGTTCCCCATCCACACGTCAAAACCAGCATCTGCCAGGATGAAGCCCAGGCTGCTGTTGGGCAGGTTTGTGACCCAGTCACTAGAGTCTGCCAGCAAGCCATGCTGCAGGAACACCACTGGTTTGGGACCTGGAAGGCAACCATGTTTAGGAGTTAGCAGCACAAAGCTTCAAAACTGACATGATATCATGCTAACCAGGTAAGTCGCAAAAAATCACAAAGCAAATAATGCAACAGAAACAAAAGACTGAGGTGGTGTTTCCATTCAGGGGTAACTGTACTGTATATAATGTGTGAAGAGAGCATGGGAGCTGTTTTTCTTGGGCACATGAAGACACTTCTCACCCATCAAAGGTGTGTTGGAACTGGGCCATGGGAAAGATAAAAGTGAAAGTTGCTCAGTTGTGTCCAACTCTTTGCGACCCCTTGGACTATACAGTCCATGGAAGTCTCCAGGCCAGAATACTGGAGTGAGTAGCCTTTTCCTTCTCCAGGGGATCTTCCCAACCCACAGATAGAACCCACATCTCCCACATTTCAGGTGGATTCTTTACCAGCTGAGCCACAAGGGGAGCCCAAGAATGGGTAGCCTACCCCTTTTCCAGTGGATCTTCCCAACCCAGGAATCGAACCGGGGTCTCCTGCATTGCAGGCAGATTCTTTATCAACTGAGCCAACAAGGAAGCTCATGGGAAAGATGATTGGACATTAAAAGACCAGGAAGTCATGCTGACCAAGGAAAGACCTTAGGGACCAGTGGGGCATGACTGCCTTGTTCCAAGAGGCTCTGGTGCTAGCCCTCACTAACAGAAGGAGCGTTTGTGCTCGGTGGCATCTGCTGGGGAGGGCTAAGGGAAGGCAGGAGGTGAGCTCACAGGGAGCGAAACTCCTAGCTGCCGGTTCCAACCTGTGCCTCTTCAGACACTTAATGGAAAACCTGAGGCTGTGTAGTAGCCAACTTCATAGGGCTGAGTCTTGAGAAAGGAGGCCGGGTTCCAGTGGGGGTGGGAGAACCGAGGAGGGGAGAGCAGGATAAAGGGTGGAGCAGCTAGGACTGAGCAGGAAGGGGAGGCAGTTTGTGGGGACCAGGAATCAGCTCCCTACCTTTTCTTGAGGAAATATTTCAAATGCCTCTGAAATCTCTCTACACTTCCCTCCCTATCTCCTGAGAAGGTTCAAAGAAGAAACGTGGGAATTGGCAAGTTGAAGATATACCAGGAAACTCTTTAAACACCACCAGTAAATAACTTCTGGATTCCCATAAGCAATCAGGAGCCATGGATGCTTTCACAAGAGGTGAGCGTGAAGCCCAGGAAAGTGCAGGTGGCCAACTCAGGCATGTGCGTGCCACCACGCACGGTGGGCTGAGGGGCCAATTATGGCAGCTAAGGGGCTTTCAACTACTGAACCCTCAACCTGCCATTTACCCCTGCATGAGGCTTAAAACATTTCCAGACCCCTTGCTCTATAATCCATGGAAGGGTTTCCCAATGCTCTGGTATTTACTCCACATGTTGAATTTCATTGGACTTGGCTTTGCCTAAAACAACCTCTATTGCAATCCATGGTTAAAAGGAGTCTGTGTGTAACAGAAAAAGAAACAAAGAAAATTGTTTCAAAATGAAACAATCCAGGTACCTGGATTGCAGGAGTGATTGTTTTAAGCAGGGCAGGGGGTGGTAGAGAAAATTCAGTGACTTGTTAAGACACCTGTCATAGGGGATGGGAGTGGATCGAAGTCACGTTATTTTCTAATTCTCTTTTTGCTTGTTGGGGTTCCCCCACCCCTCACATCAAGCTGGATCCAAAAGTTCGATGAACCACAGATATAAAAGGTGAAACCAGACAGGAAGAAAGGAGTGAATCTGGTCTTTCAAAATCAGGTGTTTCTAAATCTGGAGGATCTGGGCCAAGAACTGCAAAGGGGAGGGCAGACCCCACAGCTTTCTCATGGGAAATGCCAGGAGGGGAGGAAAGGGGCTGGCACGGAGAGGCACATGGTTGAGAAACGGCTCCGCCTGACAGCAACCTCAAGCCTCTCAGCTATGTCCTATTTAATCATTTGAGGAATGTTCACTGAGAGTTTCACTGGATAATAAGCAAAGCACTGGAAGTTTAAAAAAAAAAAATCAAGTGATTCAAAACACACATTACATTTTCTGTAAACCTGTCCTGGTATGTACTCTGTGTCAGTCACTGAGCTAGATTCAGGGATAAGAAAGTGGGTAAGCAGTGCTCCCTTCTCCATGGAGCTTCATTCTAGTCAAGGAGACAGACACGATTACTTTCCAGCCCAGTGTGGAAAGGGCTAGACTACCACACAGTAAAACTCAGAGGAAAGAGAAATTTCACTCAGCCAGAAGAGGAAGAGTTGAGACAAATCTCAAGTGACAGACAGACTCCCCACAAAGGGCTCGGCAGCCTGGATCTGCAGAGACCTGACACTGTATCCCAGGCCTCAGCCAGACGGGACCCCAGAGGGCAAAACCTCTGATGCACAGGGGCTTGGGAAACCACTGGCAGGGCGTGGTGGCTTGTCTGATCTTGGCACAGAGGGGATATGAAGGACTTCCTTCAGGGGTGCACATCCTTGCAAGTGGGGCCAGCTTCCCTTCCTCCCAGAACGAAAGGGGCCTCTGAGGAGGAAGCCACAGAGAATATAACCCACTGGGCTTCCCATGCCCATGACTCTGTGAGACATGATGGGCCACCAACAAAGAGAAAATACTAACAAATCCAGGGCTGGAGTGGAAAATGGGTGCTAAACTGCTTGTCCCTTCCTTCTGACATTTAGTGAATGCAAAACGGCAGCAGAATAGACAAGGGCACTGTGACAGGCCTACCCACCTGTCTGCCAGCTTCTCCTACCTGCTCCTACCTGGCTCCCATGAGATGGGGCAGGGGGAGGAAGGAAGGCACTATGTCATCTCTCCCAACCCACCAGTCATGGATTTGCTGGAAAAAGAAATTTCTCTCCAGGAGGGTTAAGCCTACTGTCATTCACATCTTCCAGTGAATTACTTTAATCAGATTTCTCTTCATCCTGCTGAGAGAAACTGATTGAAGTAATAGCTAGCTATTACTGTGCACCCCTGTGTTCTAAGGAACTGTGATGAAAATCCTATGAAGTCAGTACTATTTCCATTTAGCAGAACAAGAAATTGTGGCTAAGAGAAGTCAAGTCATCTGCCCAAGACTGGATCAGAGTTAGTAAGCGAGGGAGCTGGAATTTGAATCACATAAACTAATACCAGGGTCTGTGTTCTTAAACTGTTTTGCTACAGGAAAGGCTAACAACAGAGAGTCATTCTACAACACACAGAGGCCCTCAGGCAATGATAAGCAGAAGAGGGAAGTTATTTTGGAGGGAGTCAGACCAGGTGCCTTGAAGAAAGAAATCTCTAGTGGATGGACAGAGGAGACAGAGCATGGGAGGTGGAACCACAATATTCTACTTTGGAAAAAGAAGTTTCTCTCTAGGAGGGTTAAGCCTACTTTCATTCACATCTTCCAGTGAATTACTTTAATCAGATTTCTCTTCATCTTGCTGAGAGAAGCTGATTGAAGTAATAGCTAGCTATTACTGTGCACCCCTGTGTGCACAGGCAATTCTCCCAAGGACCAGCCTAGTCCACGCATGCCAGCACCTGCAGCCTGGTCTGTCTGAGCAACAGACCAACACAACAGGACAAGGGCTGTCTTTCCTGAAGAGTCCTACTGTGAGTTTGTCCAAACTGGCTGTACGAGGGCTGCAGGCTGAGGAAAAGGCCTATAGGCACCTTTAGCCCAGAGAGGGTAAGTGACTTTATCAGTTGCCTATGTAGTCAGCACACAGCCAGCAAAGAGATGCAGTCCCGTGATGGCCCTAATAGGGCCAAACGTGGGTGGGAGCCAGGCTTCAAAAATGAATCTGCTGAGCCCACAGCCTCACAGGAGGAAGATGACCGGGTGCCTACGGAAGTTCCTCCCACCTCCCAAGGCACTGGCCTTCCTCCAGATGGGCCTCCACCACACTGGAAAACGCTGTAAGAACTCAGCTGAAGTCCAAAGAAGAACTGAAAGGAGGAGGTGGAGGAGCAGATCACAAAGATCAGGACATTGGCATGAAACAGACTTTGGTTCTTACTGGGTATGAAACCCTACAGGATTTGCTCAATCCCTCTGGACTACAGATGTTTTTATCTAAAGTGGGGGATGACACAGTGGTTGATAAATAACAGTGACTCACAATAATAATAATAATAAATGTACTAGTGTAATTAATTATGATTAGAACAGCTCTGTGAAGAAAGACAACGTGAACAGGCGTTCTTCAGCCACTGAAACATAATCTCAGTTACAGTAAGAGCACACGAAGTGTTGACTGTGTCGGGTACCATGCTAAACGCTCTACATGCACCATCTCAGATAAGAAACCACACATCTCACTGAGTTGGGGCAGTAGGATAAACAGCGGCCCATCAAAGATGTTGGGTTGTTTAGTTGCTAAGTTGTGTCTGACTCTTTTGAGATCCCATGGACCGTAGTCAGCCAGGCTCCTCTGTTTGTGGGATTTTCTAGGCAAAAATATTGGAGTGGGTTGCCATTTCCTTCTCCAGGGGATCTTCCCAACCCAGGGATCAAACCCACATCTCCTGAATTGGCAGGTGGATTTTTTACCACTGAGCCACTGGGGAAACCCATTCCTAATTCCTGGAAACTGTGAACATATTACCTCATGTGCCAAAAGGAACTTTGAAGATGTGATTAAGAATCTTAAGATGGGGTATCATCCTAGGTTATCCAGTAGGCCCAGTGTAACCACAAGGTCCCTGTAAGAGGGTCAGAATGAGAGAGAGACTAGAAAATGCTACTAGCTTTGAGGATAGAGGATGGGGCATGTAAGGTGGGTAGCTTCCAGAGGCTGGAAAAGGCAAGAAAAGGGATATTTCCCAAGTGCCTTCAGCAAGCAGCCCTACCTTGATCTTGGGACTTCTGACCTCCAGAACAGTAAGATAAAAAATCTGTGCTGTTTTAAGCCACTAAGTTTGTGGTGGTTTGTTACAGCAGCAATAGGAAATTAAGGAAATAGTTGGGTACTAGCTTTTACCCTCATTTTTCAGATAAGGACTCTGAGGTACAGTGTAGCTAAGTCATCTGTGCAGAGTTACACAGCTGGCAATCCCAGATCAGGACTCTCTGCAATGCCATGGACTGTAGCCTGCCAGGCTCCTCTGTCCATGGGGTTTTCCAGGCAAGAGTACTGGAGTGGGTTGCCATTCCCTCCTCCAGGGGATCTTCCCAACCCAGGGACTGAACCCTGGTCTCCTGCATTACAGGCAGATTCTTTAAAGTCTGAGCCACTAGGGAAGTCCAGATCACTGCACTCACATTTTACAGTCACCCTGCTAGAAAGGGCATGACCCTCAGCAGGAAGGAACACAATAGTGCTGGGATCACAGAGCAGGGAAGAAAAACACCCCGTCCTCAGGACGCCTTTCTCCCCAACAGGAGCCGTGGTCATGGTGATTACTAAGCAACAAGAAGGCAGCAACCATTCTGTCTCATTCACTGCAGCATCTGTGGCACCTGATGCTGAGTCTGCCATGTGGTGCTCACTGCAGGTAAATTTGATAAATAAATGCAATAGTGAAGGAATGAAGAAAGGAAAGAAAAGAAAAGAAAAAAAACAAACAGTGCATACTCAAAGCTACAGATTTTCCAGTAGTCACATATGGATGTGACAGCTGGATCATAAAGAAGGCTGAGCTCTGAAGAAATGATGCTTTCGAATTGTGGTGCTGGAGAAGACTCTTGAGATTCTTTTGGACTGAAAGGAGATCAAACTGGTCAATTCTAAATGAAATTAACCCTGAATATTAACTGGAAGGACTGTAGCCGGAGCTCCAATACTTTGACCACCTGAAGTGAAGAGCCAACTCATTGGAAAAGACCCTGATAGTGGGAATAACTGAAGGCAGGAGGAGAAAAGGGTGACAGAGGATGAGATGGTTAGACAGCATCACTAACTCAATGAACATGAACCTGAGCAAACTCCAGGAGATAGTGGAGGACAGGGAAGCCTGGCATGCTACAGCCCATGAGGTCGCAAAGAGTCAGACACAATTTAGCAACTGAACAACACCAACAAATTCACACTCACAGAGATACACCATGTGCACCTCCCAGGGCACAGCCTTAATTAGAGCTGACTATGTACCCACGATGGCGCTAGACCATTTATGTTACTCTTCCCATGTTATAGATGGGGTCTCTGAGGCATAGAAATAAAGAAATAATTTGCCCCAGGATGCAGATACAATTAGGATATGGTGGCGCTGGGAACTGTGTGATCACGTGACATTCAAGTGTCCATTTTCTCCATGCCAAACTGCCTTTCTGCTTTCCATGCCCTTCTCTGTTACCACAGCCTGCCTTTGAACAGAGGTGCCGTGCCTCTGAGCTCAGGAGGATCCTACCCCTCTGTGGTCATCATAAAGTGTAGATGCTTTGGTCAACCCAGGCCCCAGGAGGACCAGGACCGCACTAGCAGGCACACTAAAGCCCTGGACTGGAGAGATTATCAAGTAATCAGAAAAGGTCTGGGCCCTCCGAGAGCTCACAGTCTAGTGGGGAAGCCTGAGATTACAAGCATCATCACCCACATAATACACTATTATTTATTGTCTTAACTGTCTTAACTGCTGTGAGGGAAACACACAGAGAGAGCTATGAGAATGTGTAGCCAGAGGCCTGACTGGGTGTGAGTGGCTGGGGAATTCCTCCCTGATACAACACTGAGGTTAAACAGGAGGAAGACAGGAAGTACAGGGGAAGGAGGGGTGCTGAGCCAAGCATCTCCTCTTTCCACTCTGACTCTCTGCTCCTGGCCCCATTCTGCAAATACAAAAGAAATTTCTGAGCAGCTGACACTGCCTTGTGGCACTCAGTTAGGCAGAGGGTCTGAACACAGACCCCAAATCAGGGTTGATTTCATTTAGGATTGACCAGTTTGATCTCCTCATCAAGGTCCAAGGGCATGAGCTCAGAGAGCCAGAGTCAACAAGTCCAGGCACTGACTAATGGCCCTATATCTGTCCAGTGTCACCCCGGGGGGAGGAATTGCATCCCAGTTGATCAAGGCCTCTGTTTAGCTTGGTAGGGCACTGCATTTTGGAAATGATTTCCTTAGGAACCACATATAAGAACAAAAAATTCAGAAATTGGCTGGAATCCTAAAACATATAATCAAAATTAATTAAAAAAAAAAAAAAACCACAGGCTGATGGCCTTTTCCTGCAAAACCTAACTCACAAGTCAGGTTGTGAATTTTTAATTATAACTCAAAAAGTTCATTGGGGAACCCCTGAGGAGTTTTGCCAAGGCAAAGTTCAGACAGCCTGTTTCTTCATGAAGACAATTACACTCCAGAATGCACTTCACTCATCAGGCCAGTAGAACCACTGCTTTTCAGCTATGAACGTTCCACTGTTGGCGCTTTATCTGATGACCGCTTTAGTTTACAGTTCATTTAGCAATTAAGCAGGAAGTAAGTCTGCCTTACTGATATTGTTGCTATTTTACCTATTTGGGACAAGGCCTTATTTCTGTGTTTTAGCCAAGTAAAATAAATATTTTGACTCTCATAGATTCAACTTGCTCAATACTTATTAAATACATAAGGTCATGTACTCCGGCTCAAAGAACACTGAACCTGGAATCAGACTGGCTGCGCCACTAGCCATTGATGTAAAGCAAATTCCTTTCCCTCATTGAACCTAACTGTCTTGCCCAATAAAATGAGGGTGCTCTGCTCTAGAACCCGGGTTCCCAAACCCTAGGATTTTACCTTGGAATCCACTAGGGAGTTACGTTAAAAATGCAAGCTCTCCAAATCCTTGGTTCAGGCAGGACTCAGATCCTTCTAGTGCCAGCATCCCGTGACTTTCTGAAATAAGGCTCAGCAGATGAAAATATAACCACTTCCCTCTGAAGGATGAATTTCTGAATTTCATCTCCCTTACAGAAATTAGTGTGAAGGAGGGGGAGCTCAGCACTTGAGAGAGAAGGTTGTGTAACACAGAGAAACAGCCCACACATCCTCTATGGGTCACCAAGAGCTTTATAAATACACATTTCAAGCCGCCTAATTAGTAGAGGTCTGACTAGGCAGGGAAATGATTGTCTAAATCAGGGGATTCTCCACTGGGTCCATAAACTCTCTGCATCTGAATATAAAATCTGCATGTGCACAAGTGTCTATTTTATTTTACTTGAGAGAGGATCTGTTGCCTTCATCTCCTTCAGAATTCTGGTTCTGATGCCTGCCAGACACACCTCTGAATGAGGCCAGCCACGCAGACAGTATGGCCTCGCTGGTTGCTGTGAAGAATACAAAGGTGACAAAGATGCAGCCTCCGCCTTCAAAAGGTGGCTGCAGGAGGGACTGGGGGGCGGGCTAGAGAGAAGCACACAAACAGAGTAAGGAAAGGACCTCAAGAGGGCTGTCAGCAAGACCTTTGGGAGTTCAGAGGAAGTGGTCTCCTTCCTGCTCAAGCAACCAGGGAGAGTGGGCAGTTAAGCTGGGTGGGGCTGCAAGGGTGGGGGAAAAAAGTGTTTTTAAGGACGCGTGGAAATGAAGATGGTAGGCACTGGTTGAGTCACCAGCTGAGGCCCAGAGAGAAATTAGCAAAAGGGGAATAACTCGTTTGGATTTGAGAGTGTGAAAGAGTGGCTCTTTAATACTCATAAACTGATACAACTTCAACGATGCCATTTGCAATTTGGCTATGGTGCCAGTCTAAATCTGTGCCAATGAGAAGTGAGAAATGTTTCTTAGATGATGGGTAAACATCAATGGTTCTCAAGCACTCCTCATAAACCGGATGAAAGAGATAGTCTATCCCATTCTACAGAAGAAGACACCATAGACAGCCTATCCTACAGCTGTAATCACTAACTTGGGGAATCATGAAGTTCTCTGCACATACCCAAGATGAACTTCAAAAATCCGCGGCTATACAAAATTACGGTGAATAGTACAGACATCAGCCAGGACACAACATTAAGGAATGGTGCTATCTTTATTTATCAGACTCATGAAGATTGTTGAATGGCAGTATCATATGGCAGTATCATATTGGGCTATAAGAAGCTTAATCCTGCAGAACTACATAAGATGGATGAGAACAAGGAAGTTGGCAGAAAGGAAAGCAGTTGACATGGTAGAGGAGCCATGAAGCCAAGGCCTGTGATAAAAATCTTTTGATGATCCCCAAGTGAGGCTCTACATACAATCAGAGGGGGCCACTGAGGGATTGAAAGACGCTCACCACGAAGCTTTAACTAAGGTTCCACAAGGAATGTGGTATCTATAAATAAGTAATGGAGGTGACATTGGCAAGATGGAGAAGGGACAGGCTACCCACTCCAGTATTCTTGGGCTTCCCTGGTGGCTCAGACAGTAAAGAATTTGCCTGCAATGCAGGAGACCTGGGTTCGGTCCCTGAGTTGGTAAAATCCCCTGGAGGAGGGCATGGCAACCCACTCCAGAATTCTTGCCTGGAGAATCCCCATGGACAGAGGAGCCTGGCGGGCTAAAGTCCATGAGGTTGCAAAGAGTCAGACATGACTGAGGAACTAAGCACAACCCTAGTCCCCTCACAGAAACTCCAACTTTGCAACCATCTATAGGAGGGTTGTTAGCATCCCTGAACCCAGGGGTAAGGTTGTAGCATCACAACAGGACACGAAAACTGAGAGGAAAAAAAAAAAAAAAACTACACTAAGAAGGATAGGGGCTTCCCTGGTGGCTCAGTGGTAGAGAATCTGCATGTCGATGCAACAGACATTGGCATGCAGGTTCAATCTCTGATCAGGGAATATCCCACATTCGGCAGGCAGAGCAACTGAGCCTGTGTGCTCCCACTACTGAGCCTGTGCTCTAGAGCCCTTGAGCCCCAACTACTGAGCCCCCTCACCACAAATACCGAAGCCTGACCCCCTGAGCCTGTGCTCAGAAAAAAAGTGAAAGCCAAAGTGAAGGTCACTCAGTCGTGTCTGACTCTTTGTGACACCATGGACTATACAGTCCATGGAATTCTCCAGGCCAGAATATCAGAGTGGGTACCCTTTCCTTTCTCTAAGGGATCTTCCCCACCCAGGGATCGAACCCATGTCTCCCACATTGCAGGCAGATTCTTTACCAGCTGAGCCACAAGGGAAGCCCAAGAATACTGGAGTAGGTAGCCTATCCCTTCTCCAGGGTCTCATGCATTGCAGGCGGATTCTTCACCAACTGAGCTATGAGGGAAGCCCACAAGCCACTGCAATGAGAAGCCTGAGAACCACAACTAGAGAGTAGCCCCTGCTCATCCAACTAGAGAAAAGCCCACACAGCAACAAAGACCCAGGAGAGTCAAAAATAAATTTAAAAAAAAAATTATTTTTTTAAAAAAAGAAGAGTAGGAAGAACAGCTTCACTTCATTCTCGATAAATGAATTATGTTCTAATGGATCATGTAATGACTTACAAATAATACAGATATATGGCATTATTTTCCTATGTATTAAAAGCATTAATTTCTTAAAAGATAAGCAGAATGAATAGCCCTATTCTTGATTTGAAATTCTTTCTCTCTCTCAGATTTTGAGTTTATTTCAGATGGCCAGGTAAGCAGTCACAAGAGCATAACGTAGGGTGGTGGCCTGGCAGAGAGGAAAAGGCTGAACAGAAGCCATGTAACATGGGAACCTAGAGAGGACTTGTCAGCTCCTGGAGGATGGGAGTCAAGAGTGACTGTGCAGTTTCTGGTCCTGGTCATTAGGACAATGAGGGTGTTATTAACAGAAGAGGAAGTCAGGAGAGGAAGCAGCATGGATGAGCCAGCTTCCAATTGGGTGTGAAGGATTTTTTGTATTCTTTCTGTCTATCTGGCTTAAAAAAGCCAAATTAGCACCACTGACAACACTGCTCCAGGATAGGAGTGAAGGACAGGGCAGAACCTCAGCTCCATGCTCAGCCTTGGACCATGGAAACGCAAACCATCAGAGAAGCACCTATGCAGTTCAGAGGAGAATCACAAACTCCTTTAGATAACTGACCACCTTCATAGATTGCTTCCAGACTTGTCTCGGAGCTTAGCTAGCAGCAGGTGTTACAAACACATCACTGATCCTCTACAGGGAGGCCTCTTCAGAGCAGAGGAAAAGGGCGGGGACTTGATGCTATGACCAGACTTAGAGTACCTTCAATCTGTTCCCATTCTGAAGACCAAAGTTATCCACTGCCCCAATCCACATATCTGTGCCAAAAAAAAAAAAAAAAGGAATCTAACCCATACAACTGGAGAGAAATCAAGACTAACAGGGAACTTTGAGATCATCTCAGGCAATCGACTGTTTTTAAAAATGAAGAACCCAAGATCTACAGAGGTGAAAGCACAAAAGTACTTATGGGCAGAAAGAATTCCCCCGTCTCTTCTTCCTATCACCTAAGAGCAAGTCAAGAAGGATGCTCACTTCCTAGGGTACAGCAATTTCACCTGCCGTGGTTGAGATAAATACCATAGGAAGGCATCTGGCACTATTTACTTTAATTGCTATAGGAGAGAAAAGCCTGGAGGTGAATATGGAAAAAGGAGGCACATTCTCTAAGCTTGTTTTCACTGAGGTTTCCTGTATCTTTTAACAATGACTCACATTACTAATTATATTAGTCAATTAGCCACTTTTAAGAGAAACAGTATCAATACATATCTTTCTTTATATTGAATCTGAAATCTGTATACAAGGTTCACTTTAAAATTAAAAAAGAGGAAGGAAATCAAGATCATATGTTCACTCTGAAATGTGTTGTGTGTCTTGAGCAGAAGAAAAATAGAAACTCTTGTTGTAACTCATTTCTCATTTTGTAACATACATTTAAGAGGATCTATAAATCATAAAACTCTTAAGAGTCAGAAATTAAATTTCAAAAAGAGCACTGGATGTCTTCACCAGGTAACATCATCAAAAGACTCATTATGGCTAGAATTTATGGGAGAAAAACATAGATAAATCAGATTTTATTAAGAGAAAAATAGACAATGATATAAAGCTCAATTAACATAGAGGGCTTTTAAATTCACTTTGAATAAAAATTTTCTACTCACGCAAAATTTTGAAGAAGACACAGTTATCCATTTACCCCACTCCAGTACTCTTGCCTGGAAAATCCTCTGGACAGAGGAGCCTGGTAGGCTGCAGTCCATGGGGTCGCTAAGAGTCGGACACGACTGAGCAACTTCCCTTTCACTTTTCACTCTCATGCATTGGAGAAGGAAATGGCAACCCACTCCAGCGTTCTTGCCTGGAGAATCCCAGGGACAGGGGAGCCTGGTGGGCTGCCATCTATGGGGTCGCACAGAGTCGGACACGACTGAAGTGACTTAGCAGCAGCAGCAGCACCTTAGTAGCCTAAGGAAAGTTTCTAAAAACAAAAAGTATTAAAAAAAAAAAAATCTATATCTAGAGAGACTATTGACTAAGGATCAGATCCTTATTCTGATGTCTGTTCAGTAATTTCAAGAAGTCTATATAGAAATCCCTCAATCTGCACTGGAAACCACAGTTTTGCTTGAGTTATGAGACACAGAAAAAATATGCATATATTTTAAGCCAAAGCTATACGAACTTTCAAGTATTCCTAATAAGCGTAGTTAGCAGAACAAGACCACATGGAAAGTAATTTAACAATATCTGGGTCTTCCCTGGTGGTTCTGATGGTAAAGAGTCTGCCTGCCAATGCAAGGAGACTTGGATTTGATCCCTGGGTTGGGAAGATCCCCTGGAGAAGGGAATGGCAACCCACTCCAGTATTCTTGCCTGGAGAATTCCATGGACAGAGGACCCCTGAGGGCTACAGTCCATGGGGTCGCAAAGAGTTGGACATGACTGAGCAACTAACACACACACATCAAAATCACAAATCCACATATCCTCTGACCTAAAAATTCTAGTTCTGAAAGTGTATCTTATAAATAAACTTGCACACAAACAAGGTTATTTACAGAAGCAGTATTTGTTAATAGGAGAGTAGAAATAGTCCAAATGCCACTAAGAGAACATTTGCTAAATAAATCATGACAGTTATACAGTGGAATACTATGTATTGGTAGAGATGAATCATAAATGCTCTTTGTACTGTATGAAAAATATTACAAAACATTAAACAAAAAAATTCAAGAAACAAAAATGTGCATTATATGCCACATTCTAAATTAAAAGACAAGCAGGGAAAATAATAATTTATGTTTGTTTCTAAAGAGACTTTTTTAGAGATAAAGAAATTTAAAATAAAGAAATTTTGGAAGGATACACAAAAAAACTGGGGAGGTAAAGAATGAAGTAGGAGGGAGGTATTTTACTGTGTAACTTTTTATTCTCTTCAATTTTTGAACTATGTGACATTACCTACTCAAAAAATTAAGTAATTTTCAAATAGCAAGAGCTATCTACTTAATGTTCAAACCACTTTATTAAATAAAATGCTTCCTTATAACAATGAGATATTTTAGCATATTCTCAAACAAACCTGACCTTTGAATCTTTAAGTGAAAATGAAATTAGATGATTCTTGTCCTTGCTTCTTTAAAAGAAGTGTTTTTATATACCTTGCATAAATGTAATATGTTGAGTACTTTTGTCTAAAAGACAATCCCATTTTAATGTTTTCAAGTTAAATATGAACTTGTGACTGATATAAAAACCAGCCAAACTCAAGCAATGCAATTACATTTTCAGAGCTTTCCCACGTCAGCACTGAAAACGCCCATACCTTTGTCCGAACGGTTTTTCCTCCCATGGGGAATTCGGTTAAGGCAAAGAATGTAGCCATCTGCTGTCACAACCAGGTGTTCCTCACTAGGGAATCCCCAGTGAGAGATGATTTCACTCTGTGGAGCAAAGAAGACGAAATGTCAATGACCAAGTTTTATTTAAGAAACCAATCATTACTGAAATTTTAGTCTGCTCAATCTAGTAGCCAGTCTCCATCACAAGAATAAATCCTCCACTTGTTTTACCCCTGCATTCTACTCACGGATGCTTAGTTAAACCTTGGTTTCACCATACTAACATGTTCTGCACCAAGTGTGCCTTATTTTACCACAGCTTTGGGCTTCTTTGGTTCTATCCTGGCTCCCTGGCACAAATAAATACTTCTTTCTCTCTTTTCTAAATATGCCAGTTAATTCTGCAATCTACAATTTTCCTTGTTTCAAGAGACCTCATCCTGGGAAATGAGGATAAAAGGTATTAATCTGTTTTTAATCAATGGAACAATAAATCTACACTAGACTGTCAAGGTAGAGTTGAACAAGATAACATGATACAGACCCAGAAAAAATCACTATCTTGTATATCTTAAACTAATGCAATGCTATATGTCCATTACATCTCAATAAAACCAGGGGGAAAGATGAAAAGGAATAATGATCAAATTCACATAAGGAAAGATCCATGGGACAGTTAGGAATTCTTTCTTTTTTTTTTTTTTTATTGAGGGAATGCTCAAACTACTGCACAATTGCACTCATCTCACACACTAGCAAAGTAATGCTCAAAATTCTCCAAGCCAGGCTTCAGCAGTACATGAACCATGAACTTCCAGATGTTCAAGCTGGGTTTAGAAAAGGCAGAGGAACCAGAGATCAAATTGCCAACATCCATTGGATCATCGAAAAAGCAAAAGAGTTCCAGAAAAATATTTACTTCTGCTTTATTGACTATGCCAAAGCCCTTGACTGTGTGGATCACAACAAACTGTGGAAAATTCTGACAGAGATGGGAATACCAGACCACCTGACCTGTTTCCTGTGAAACCTGTGTGCAGGTCAGGAAGCAACAGTTAGAACTGGACATGGAAAAACAGACTGGTTCCAAATAGGAAAAGGAGTACATCGAGGCTGTATATTGTCACCTGCTTATTTACCTTATATGCAGAGTACATCATGAGAAACACCGGACTGGATGAAGCACAAGCTGGAATCAAGATTGCCGGGAGAACCATCAATAACCTCAGATATGCAGATGACACCACATTTATGGCAGAAAGTGAAGAACTAAAGAGCCTCTTGATGAAAGTGAAACAGGAGAGTGAAAAAGTTGGCTTAAAGCTCAACATTCAGAAAACTAAGATCATGGCATCTGGTCCCATCACTTCATGGCAGATAGATGGGGAAACAGTGGAAACAGTGGCTGACTTTATTTGGGGGGGCTCCAAAATCACTGCTGATGGTGATTGCAGCCATGAAATTAAAAGACGCTTACTCTTTGGAAGAAAAGTTATGACCAACTTAGACAGCATATTAAAAAGCAGAGACATTACTTTGCTGACAAAGTTCCACTCAGTTAAAGCTACAGTTTTTCCAGTAGTCATGTATGGATGTGAGGGTTGGCCTATAAAGAAAGCTGAGTGCCAAAGAATTGAGCTTTTGAAATGTGGTGTTAGAGAAGACTCTTGAGAGTCCATTGGACTGCAAGGAGATCCAACCAGTCCATCCTAAAGGAAATCAGTTCTGAATAGTCATTGGAAGGACTGATGCTGAAGCTGAAACACCAATACTTTGGCCACCTGATGGGAAGAACTGACTCATTTGAAAAGACCCTGATGCTGGGAAAGATTGAAGGTGGGAGGAGAAGGGGACGACAGAGGATGAGATAGTTGGATGGCATCACTGACTCAACGGACATCAGTTTGAGTAAACTCAGGGAATTGGTGCTGGACAGGGAGGCCTGGCGTGCTGCAGTCCACAGGGTCGCAAAGAGTCGGACACGACTGAGCGACTGAACTGAACTGATAATTGATGTTTAATATAAGTCTCAGGTATACAACACAGTGATTCATAATTTTTAAAGGTTAAATTATTTATACTTATTATAAAATATTGTCTATATTCCTGTGCTGTACAATATATCCTTGAAGCTTGTTTAATTTACATACAGCAGTCTGTACCACTTAATCCATTGGGCAACTGTTAATTAGGAGCTCAGTGGCATACAGCTAACTCAGTTATCCAGAAGACAATGTAAAGACGTGCTCGTGATTCTCTACCACAAATACCTGAAAGGATTTAAGTTTATCATTCTTACGGAAAAAAATTAAAAAGGAAAAATGCTTTTAATTTTAAAAATGCTTAAAAAAAAATCAGGAACAAGAGATAAAACATAACCTTAAGACCCTGATAACAGGCTGCACTCTCTTGACTGATTATATATTTATCAAAATCTCCAAGGCTGCTTGAATCTTCAGTTGTGTCACTGTTTTAAACCTCCTGTTTTCTGTAGCAATCTATACTTTCCTGATATTTTATGCCTAAATAAAGTATCTCCAGATTTAATTGTTTGCTTAAGATTAATAACTTTGAAATGCTTTCATTACTTGAGGGATTATTTGTGCTTATTTGTTCTACCAAATTGTTTTCAGATACTTTGATTTTTGTACTGAACTATGAACACTGGTAATCTGTCCTTATTCAACACATTCAGTATTAACAGTCTTTGGAAGTTTTAACATTTTTTTATTATTTAAACAAATTCAGCGAGATTTAAAAATGAAATGAATGTCTAAAAATATCACTTATCTTATTAAGAAGTATATCATTTCATCGGTCAAAAGAGGTTTGTAAAATACACATTACCTAGTGGGTGAAGTCCAGCTAACTAAACTGGAGATTCAGAGAACATGAAAAACATAATGAGATATAAAGAGAATGCAGTTTGTAGCTTCATGCAGCTATGTAACTGGATTTCGGAAAATAACATTGATCACAGATGCGTTTTAAGAAGCAGATGCCTTTAAGAAACTTACCACATTCATATTTGTTTCGGGATCCACAGGTGTCTGCTTCCATCCAGATGCCTGGGAAGGCAGGGTCCCAAGGACCAAACAGACCAGCGAACCCCAGAGCCACGTTTTCATTCTGTATAAAACAGTCTGTTGTTATTTGCCCACACCAATCTTACTACACAAAATTACATGGGTAAATAATGCTCCCATACAAGGTTCTCAACCAGTTTACGTCAGGTAAAAGTTGGGCAAAGGACAAATATGGAACAAATGACTCAAGCCACACCTCAAAGAAAAGATTCAGGAATTCTTTTTAACTGGGAAACCTCCCACCCACCACCCTCAGTTACTTTCTGACACACGGAGCCCAGAACACCCACCCACCTCCTCACCACAAAGTTAAATGTAATGTTCCTAGAGCAAGCATGGAAGAGAGGACTCAGAAGAGAATATGTTGATAAAAGGGAAGATCCCCAAAATTCCAGGGCCTGTTAACCTCCCACTTTTTTCTCTCTGTGATTTAAATGTTCTGAAGTTCAGCTGATATGAGCTCCTACTCTCGCTAGTTATTCACTTCCCTTCTTGCACAAAGTTACACGTTAGGATTTGAATTTGTCACCCAAGGGGAAAAAAGTGAAGTGAAAAATTAAGAGAGCTTGCAGAAGAAATAGAAGGAAAGAAGATTGCCCCTCTCTGCTTCTGAGACCCTCTCCAGGGATCAACACAGACCATATAGTTCTAACAGTGATAGCACAAAATCACAGCACAGCAAAGACCTTGGGGATGGATAGTAAAGGCAAAATGAAGTGACTCTTCCAAGGACACGCAATGGTTAGAGGCAAAAGTGGGACTACAGCCCCAGCCTCCCACATATTTGAAAATAAATATAGTCACTTAAAGATATGAATGACAGGAGGTGAACGGACAAGGGAGTTGTAGCACATATATACAATGGAATATTCCTCAGCTATAAAAAGGAACACATTTGAGTCACTTCTAACGAGGTGGATGAAACTGGAGCCTGTTATACAGACGAAAGTAAAACAGAAAGAGAAACACCAATACTGTATATTAATGCATAAATATGGAATTTAGAAAGACGGTAACAGCGACCCTATATGCAAGACAGAAAAAGAGACACAGATGTAAAGAACAGACTTTTGGACTATGTGGGAGAAGCAGAGGGTGGGACGATTTGAGAGAATAACATAGAAACATGTTTATCACCATATGTAAGACCAGTGCAAGTTTGATGCATGAAGCAGGGCACTCAAAGCCAGTGCTCTGGGACAACCCAGAGGGATGGGGTGGGGAGGGAGGTGAGAGGGGGATTCAGGATGGGGGGACACACGTGCAGCCGTGGCTGATTCATGTCAACACATGGCAAAAACCACCACAGTATTGTAAAGCAATTATCCTCCAATTAAAATAAATTAATTAATTTTTAAAAAGATATGGATGAGTGTATCCCAATACAAAGACTCGTATAAAGATGGTTGGTAACAGCTCTATGGGCAATAGCCAAACATGAGGAAAGCCCACATGCCCTGAATGGGTGAATGCATCAATATATTATGAGATATATATATATATATATATATATACTAGTCAACAATAAAAAGGAATGCACATAAATAACATGGATGAATCTCAAAATAATTATGGTGAGTGGAAGTCCATAGTCCCAAGCACATGATGTGTGCAGTCGCTCAGCCATGTCCAACTCTTTGCGGCCCCATGGACTATAGCCCGTCAGGCTTCTCTGCCCATGGAATTTTCCAGGCAAGAATACTGGAGTGGTTTGCCATTTCCTACTTCAGGGGATCTTTCTGACCCAGGGATTGAACCTGCATCTCTTGCATCTCCTACATTCGCAGGTGGATTGTTTACAAAGCCAGATCAAATAAATACATATGATTTTATTTCTATAAAACTCTAGAAAATGCAACCTAATCTATATTGACAGAAAGCAGATAAATGGCTGCCTGGGGAAATAAAGGGCAGGAAGTAACCACTGCAAAGGGGTACCCAATGCACAAGGAAGCTTTTGGGGGTAATGGGAAGCTTAATGACATTGAACAATCATAGTCTCATATGTATCAACATTTCAAAATGCATCAAATGTACATTCTAAACATGTCCTGCTAGTATTGTACGTCAGTAATTCAACAGAGCTGTTTTTAAGACGGGCTTAAACCCAGTATTCCACAAGTCTTAAGACATTGGTTCTCAGACGATGGCAAAAGTGAACTAGCTCCCTTCTGCTGATGCATCTCCTGATGGTGATGGAGTGATTTCTCCCAGAAGTGGTGAACCTGCAATTTCTAGACAGGAATGGATATTATCTTCAATCTGTACAGGCAAAGTCACAAGTTTGCATTTCTTTATGGTGGTTAGGAAGGGCTGTACAGTTCAGGTCTACCTTTATCATAAATACAACCTTCCGAAAGCCCATTATTAGTAGGGAATACCAAGTAGACTGAAAAAGAAAAGTGAAAGTTTGTAACCACAGTTTGAAATAGTAACTTCTCTGGTGGCAGCTGCTTTTCCACTCAGTGCCCATGTTCCGGGATCTGGGGCAGCTGTCCACAAAGGAAGCTCCAGGAGGATAATATCTGAAACTACTCAACTAGAAAAGTCATTCAACTAATTTTTCCTTCCAACAAAATACTGGACAGTTTCTCAACCTATCAGTCAAGTAACTGTCATAGGATGACGACTAAGAAGTTCAAGGAGAAAAAGCCTCCTCCAAGATGGATTCAGTGGGCTCTGCAACTTTATCTCAATTCTTTTGGTATTGTCAACAACCCAACTAAGTACTTGTCTGTCTCCCTTTTACACCAGCCTGAGGGCAGAGCCAGTCTCTGGGTCAACTCTGAAACCGCAGGACCCAGCAAATGGTGGACACACAACAGATTCTGGAAAACAGGATTGGGGCAGTCCAGAGTTCAGTAGCTGAAGAAAAGATAAGCTCCAAGGCAGCTTGTTATTCAGCTAACAATAACAACACCACTAATAATTGTGACTCCCATTTACGCTCTTGCTATGCTCCAGATTTCGCTGGCAGCGCTTCGGTCCTACTATGTTCATTACGCCTCCAACAACTCTCTGCAGTACCATTAAATCCTTTTTCCGGGAAACCGAGGCTCACCCAGGTTTATTACTGGAAGCAAAATGTCCAATGGTTAAATAGTATCGCCGGGATATTCACCAGAACAGGTATCAAGCCGTTCCTTGACCACGCCTGCAGAGGATCACAGCGGTCCCTCAACTCTCGGAGGTCAACCAGCGCCGAGGGGTCCACCACACAGAGCACCGAGGCGCGTGGGCTCCGCAGCAGGAGCTCCTGCAGAGCCGCTAAGCTCCGCGCCTGGCACAGAGAACGTGGGCTCTGTAGATGCTACTTACGAATCCCTCACCGCTGTGCCTGAGGCAAGGCAATCTTGCTGTACATTTATTTTTATTACTAAAATGCCTAGCATTAAGTGGGTAAAGAGTTTGTCTGCAGTGCGGGAGAAATGTGTTCCATCCCTGGCTTGGGAAGATCCTCTGGAGAAGGAAATGGCAACCCACTCCAGTGTTCTTGCCTGGAGAATTCCATGGACGGAGGAGCCTGGTGGGCTACAGTCCATGGGGTCACAAAGAGTCGGACACGACTGACTTAACACTTTGACTTTTGAAGATACTAGGGGTATAGCAGCCAAACAAGAGCCTTCTTCTCCTGCTTACATTCTAATGGGCAGAGACACCGTGAATAAATATATAAACGAAGTAGTGAAAAGTGCCATGATGAACAATAAAGGGATAATGAAGGTGGGTGCTATGTTATGTTTAATCAGGAAAGGACCCTCTGATGACACCTGGAGCACAAACAAAAAGAAGGTGATTTCAAACCATGTGGATACTGGGAAGGAGCATTCTGAGATGAGAGGATAGCAAGTGCAAAGGTCCTGAGGCAGGAATATTCTTAGTGGTGTCTAATAAGCGGAATTTGGTCAGTGTGGCTGGAACAGAAAGTGCGAGGTGGAGAGTGGTAGACCATGATGTCCTAGAGGTAACTGGGGGCCTTGGGAACCAATTGTCATGACTCTGTTACTTCTTACCGAGAAGAGAAGCCATTGGAAGGTGTTCAGGAAAAAGCAACATAACTTTGTTGGCCATATCGTTTGTAACTATTGCCACCCGTTCCATAGATTGTCCTTTTATTTTGTCAGTGATGTCCTTTGCTGTGCAAAAGCTTTTAATTAGGTCCCATTTTTTAATTTTTGTTTCCTTTGCTCAGGAGACAGATCATATATATAAAATATAATGTTATGTATATATATATATATAGCTGTGATTTTATGTCAAAGAATCTTCTATGTGCTCTTCGAGGAGTTTATGGTTTCAGGTCTTACATTTAGGTCTTTAAACCACTTTGGGTTTATTTTTGTATATGATATGAAGGAAATGTCCTAATCTCATTGTTTTGCCTGTAACTGTTCAATCTTCTCAGCACCACGTTGAAGAAACTGTCTTTCACCCATTGTATGTTCTCGCTTTGTCATAAATTAATTGGCCATAGGTGCGTGGGTTTATTTCTGGCCTCCATATTCCATTTCCTCTAAATAGTTGAACTCCTAAGCAGGCCACTTTTCACTTTATCACAAAGAAGGGGACGGTTGAGTCAAGCTGAAGGAAATAGGGAGCTTGCCCTGTCAACATCAGAGCAGCGGAGCACACCAGGAAGAGATTCAGAGGATGGCAGGGGTGGGGGTAAGGATGGGGGAGCCCATCATTTACGTATGTGAAGTGAAGTGAAAGTCGCTCAGTTGTGTCTGACTCTTTGTGACCCCATGGACTATAAGTCCATGGAATTCTCCAGGCCAGATTACTGGAGTGGGTACCCTTTCCCTTCTCCAGGGGATCTTCACAACCCAGGGATCGAACTCAGGTCTCCCACATTGCAGGCAGATTCTTTACCAGCTGAGCCACAAGGGAAGCCCAAGAACACTGGAGTGGGTAGCCTATCCCTTCTCCAGGGTCTCCTGCATCGCAGGCAGATTGTTTACCAACTGAGCTATGAAGGAAGATTCTATTTCCATCTTCAAGAGATGGGAATATACAGCCTTGACGTACTCCTTTCCCAATTTGGAAACAGTCTGTTGTTCTAACTGTTCTAACAGTCCGGTTCTAACTGTTGCTTCTTGACGTGCATAAAGATTTCTCAGGAGGCAGGTAAGGTGGTCTGGTGGTCCCATCTCTTGAAGATTGATTCCCATCTCTGCGAAGAACTGATTCATTGGAAAAGACCCTGATGCTGGGAAAGATTGAAGGCAGGAGGAGATGGGGATGACAGAGGATGGCATCACTGACTTGATGGACAGGAGTTGAGCAAGCTCTGGGAGTTGGTGATGGACAGGGAAGCCTTATGCATGTATGGTCACATAAATCCCGTGAGAAGTTTGGCTTTTACGAATTTGGAAACGTTCTTGTTGTTTTAATATTGGTTATTATTGAGTTATTCTATAAAACACTTACATGATATTTGTAAGCAATGAAATTGTGCTTATGTCTTTAACAATTTGTCTGCAGCTTCTTCAATACACCCTGTCACAGTATGATCCACAAATTTCTCTTGGAGTTCTGTAACATATTATCCTTTTTAAAATGATTCATGGTTCAAAGCAAAAACCAGACAAATGAAAAAAGGCGATATTACAGTAGAGGGACAGTAGGCAATTACATTTTTTGTCTGTACCATTCATTTCATGATAGAGAAAGAATCTTCCAAACAAGAGAAGAACCAGGCTAAATCCCTGGGATCTTCAGGAGAAAAGGAGTGAAATGGAGCAGACTGAGACCTGAGTAAAGGCTACAGGGGTCAGCCATCCAGGATTCTTCCACAAGATCCTGGTTAACTGTAAACCCTGGGAATATGGAAATCAGTGTCAATTCTGAGTGCCAATCAGTTCCAGACAAGCCAATCTCACAATTACACTCATGAAATTTGTCTTTTCAAGTATTGCAGAATTTATTTGCATTTTATAGAAAGCACAGATCTGAATATAGTTAAGCAAGCAACTACAGACAGAACTTGCAGATGCAGCGTTAGCTTTAAGAGATGATCTGCTGGCTTTTTCCTTATTTGTGTAAGTGACTTTCTAGAATCTCTAACTCTCCGCCACCTCCTCCAACCCCTTCCTGTGTGAGTCAGAACTCAGCTGTTAGGGCAGAGGATTAAAGGCTGTGTCCTTGCCTCAAGTTTCGAAAAAAAAAAAATATATATATATATATAGAGAGAGAGAGAGAGAAAGAGAAAGAGAGAGAGAGAGAGAGGGAGAGAGAGAGAAAACTTTTGTATATTATCACCATCAATCATGTTGGGTACAAAAGAAGAAGGCAGATGCCTCAAAGGAGTGGAAGAGTGACCAGGTCATGACTTGTGGTGTTTGGCTATTGACTTCTCTTAAGTTGCAAGTCCTTGAATGTCTGTTCTGCTCAGACTTGTAAAAGTTCAGTAGTTAATGAGAAAGGCCTCAACATTAGAGGACTGAGAAAGCAGGGAAGGAACTGTGTTGTTATAGCTTTATGTTCTCTTGAGTAGAAGGTAAGTCCATAAAACATTTTGACTCAAGTCTGTCTCAGCTTCTATTTTCTGTTTCTAGAGAGGCCCTATCTAATGACCTCATAAATCTGTTCCAGATGAAGAGCTGTCTATAAAATGCTCTATGAGTCAATGTCCATGCGTGTCATGAGCTCTGTAAATTGCTCTGAAAACCACCGTGAGAATTACTTTGATTAATTACTTCTGACACCGAGATTGCAAAACTTCAGAGCGCATCTTGATCACCATGCAGCATGCTTTACAGACATCTCTACAGCTCATCTGTCTAAAAAAGGAAAATAAGAATGGAGAATAAGATGCAGGTGGCCAGGAATATGCAACTGAAAACACCTTAGTTTGTAACCATCAACCTCACTCCTACAGATGATCTCTTTGTATACAGTCTTCAGCTTTCCTACTCCTGAGGTATATGCCCCAAGTGCTCTGTCAGCTTTTTACAAACAGGGATCACACCTTGTATCAGTTTGGATTCTAACTAGGACACTTAAAATGGGATGTTTGAGAAAGCTGATTTACAAAGGGACCATTTAACTGTGGTTGGATAGGGGAATCACAAGATAGCACAGCTGTTAGCCATCCCTAGGCCCAAAGAGATGAGATGGTTACTGAAAAATGGAAGGAGAGAGTCTCATAGAAGCCCCCGTGAAAGGAACAGAATCCTTCTTCAGAATGATGAAGCCCTTAGCCTCTCAGCAGGGAGAGAAATAAACCCTGTGCCATCACTACCTCCCTCCCTTCAGTCTTCTGCAAAGCATTCCCCATTGACAAAACCCAGCCAGTAGCTGGAGGATCGAGGAACCTGTCAATATGGTCCATTCCATCATCTTCCCACTTTACCAGGCTGGATGGAAAAGGATGAAAAGTGGAGCCAGAGAGGGAAATTCAAGATACTGTTCACATGATCTTTCTACATTCTATGTTGGCAAAGTAGGAGGAAGTCCGGAATTGCGGTCAGGAGTGCAGACTCAGGGGTCAGACCATTCAAGTTCAAGCCAATATCGACAATTTGTTAGCTGTGCAAACTTGGGCAAGATTTTTAACTTCTTTTTCTCAGTTTTCTCACCTGTAAAATAAAATTAGAAGGGTCTAAGACCATTTCAAAGTTTAGACAGGATAATATGTGTAAAGCACTTATAATTGGTCTGGCATATAGCACTCAATAAACGCTGGTTGTTTTTTTTTTTAATTTTTTCTTCCAGTAAATTCCTTCCTATAAATTCAATTTATCTATTATTAATGGCTTTTAGTTATCATATAGGTTCAATATATTTCCACTTGTGTGTGTACATCTAACCCTATTCTCCTTTGCATACATAATTTTACAAAACTGGGCTCAGACCACATATATTATTTGTCTGCTTTATTTCCGCTTAGTATTGAAAATCTTCCTATGTCATTCAACATTTTAAAAATCATTTTTAAAAGCTACATGTATGATACTGTCATTTGGAGTCACAATAATTTACTAACAAATCTTTGTTGTATGTTTAAGTTATTTTTAAAAACCAATATCACCTACTTATCCATGGTAATTCCATTAGGATAAACTCTCTGAAATAAAACTTGTAGGTCTAACATAGGCTTTCCGTTAAGAATTTTTCTTATTCTAATTAATATTTTACAATTCTTTTAACATTGTTCAAAGGTGTTGACATATTAGATAAAGAAATCTTTAGTAACATAAGTGTTAACTTCTCTGGAGACAGCCATACAATCCTTTAAGATGACATGAAAGTGTGTATAAGTGAGACTGAAGTTTCTGTAGCTTAGATGTTTCCCTCTCTTTGGGGAAAATTTAAAATGACATATTGACAAGATGACAGTTCAACTGTAGCTTTTGAAAATATTTTCTTGCCAAATGTTAACATCCAGTAAATGAACATATTCTTTGTTAGGTCAAAGAATTCAACACAGGAAAACTACAAGCTTGGGTATTCCCTTCCCCTCCATTCATCGTCTAAGACTTTTCCTATACCCCTGGGTGCCTCAGGAAAATATGATCACCTAGAATGATCCTTCACCTCTAGCTCCTACTGGAACTACTCCTTATTCCCAACGAGATGCAAGATAACATTCTTGCTAAGGGAAGGCAGAAGGAGGAAACGTATTTGTTAAGCATGTCTTATGAGGGTCTTCCTAAGTACCTCACATCCAGTATTTCAATAACCCCTTGCAAATACGCATACAATTCTCTAGACTGCTCACTTCTTTACGCAGCAAAGAAGGATGCTATCTATGTCTTTCTAATTCATCTTCGGTGACACTTGGCACAACTAAGTATTTTACTGAAAGATAAGTAGTAAGTATTGGACTTACTTGTTTTCATTTGGCTTACAGTAAAAAAGAAAATACTCTATTAAAAGCAGTACTCAGGACGTCCCTAGTGGCTCAGTGGTAAAGAATACGCCTCTTAATGCAGGAGACACAGGTTCAATCCTTGATCAGGGAAGATTCCACATGCCACGGAACAACTAAGCCTGTATGCTACAACTATTGAGCCTGTGCTCTGGAGCCCAGGAACTGCAACTACTGAGCCTTTGCTCTGAAACTACTGAAGCCTGTGCACCCTAGAGCCTGTACTCAGCAGCAAGAGAAGCCACACACCACAACTACAGAGTAGCCCCCGCTTGCTGCAACTAGAGAAAAGCCCACACAGCAACAAAGACCCAGCACAACCAATACACTAAAAAACTAATAAATAAGTAAAATTATTTTTAAAAAAGCAGTACTCAGACCAATGCATGATATAGTACAAAACTTTAATACACCACTTAAGTACATGAAAGTCATCTTTTGACAGATGAACTGGGAATTTTTTTTTCAAGTTTCCTTAGTGTAACCTTATAAAATTCTTACTTTCAAAAGTGTCTGACACCGATCTTGATACTTGTTGAAAAGTCTAAGATACAGCTCTACAGTGATTTAGGAGATTATCCTAAAGCCCATCTTCTGAACACATCATCAGAGTGTAACAGAGCAGGATGAGCACAGCCCTTAGCCAGCAGCCATTGCTGTGCCTCATTGCTGTCCCCTACCCACTCTGCCACAAGGCAACAGGTCTAGCTAAGCCATTGATCAGTGCCTCAGTGGGCCCCACCCACAAGCAACCAACTATCCATGAGACACCCTGTTAGTTGTCCTGCTCAGCTATTGATCAGCACCACAGTGGGCTCTGCCCACAAGGAACTGTCAATGAAGGACCATTAGGGAAGTGATTGAGCCAAGGGTCAGTGGTGTAGTGGTCATCAGGTGGAGAGTAAGGTAAGAGGCAGATTAAGGCCTTTTCCTGGAAGCCCTCCAGCTCACCCAGGTTTGGGCCAGCAGGTGAGCTGGAGGGCCCAGGAACAGGCTGGACACTATTTCCTGCAGGGCTCCAGAGCCCTCACTGAGGCCTTCTACTAGCTGTAGCCCAGCCCTTGAGGTAGCGGTGAACATCTCCCCTATCCCTGTCTCTGTGATCTAGTAGCAATGAGTAGCAATGGCTGCCTGTGTGGGTTGCAGTCTGTGAGACCTGGTCTCGCCATTTGGGTTGGCCTGAGGAGACTGACGGCCAGTTGTGTTGGGTGCTTGGCTCCCTCAGGGATGGCAGCTGGGCAGCATGTGGGAACCTGGCCCCGAAGGAGCTTCCAACTGAAATCTGCACCCTCTTAGTCAGGATTGGGACCTTGGAGGGTGAAAGTTGTGTCTTGGGACCTTGCCCTTTCTTGTCAAGCCAAAGAATAACATTCCTTTAGGAGAGATTTATGGGAACATCATTACCTGACCAGACAAGGCAATGGCACCCCACTCCAGTACTCTTGCCTGGAAAATCCCATGGATGGAGGAGCCTGGTAGGCTACAGTCCATTGGGTCCCTAAGAGTCGGACACGACTGAGCGACTTCACTTTCACTTTTCCCTTTCATGCACTGGAGAAGGAAATGGCAACCCACTCCAGTATTCTTGCCTGGAGAATCCTAGGGATGGCGGAGCCTGGTAGGCCGCCGTCTGTGGGGTCGCACAGAGTCGGACACGACTGAAGCAACTTAGCAGCTTAGCATTACCTGACCATGCAATGACTCAAGAGCAAAAGATCTGGCATCAAGAAGTTTGCAACAACTAACCACCCCACCCCCTCACGTTTTGCTTTTAAAGGGGCTTGCTGAAAGCTTTCTGTAACATTGGGGTTCTTAGTGCGTGAGCCACCCATCTCCTTGTAGGAACCTGTAATAACACCTTTCTCTGGTCCAGACTCCAATGTTCTAGTTTTGATTTGACTCACAGTGCGTCAGGCACTCAGACTTGTGCTTTGGTAACAAGAAAACTCATCACTGACTTCATCACTTCTTGGGATTTCCCCCAAAGTCTGATTGCTGCTGCTGCTGCGAAGTCGCTTCAGTCGTCCCTAGGATTCTGTCTGGGCCCTTAAGGATGTTGATTCGTTACCAAACCGCCGGCTGGGAAGCCAGTCACGATTCAAACATCCATCAGAGATCATTCAGTTATTGAAGGATTGGATCATATTTTGGGCACCTACTTTTGCAATCTCTTAATATTTCATATTGGAAAGAAGGTGAATTTTTAAAATTTTCTTCACCAAAAATTGAGAATTCCTAGTAATCTGCAGGTCCAATTTGTGATGGCAGCTGGATATAATTACAGAATCACCGAGGTCTTACGATGTAGGGACGTGGGCTTAGACTTAGGAGCCAGAATTCTGGTCGGAAATCAAAAGGGAGCAGGGGTGGTCTTCTTCCCTGCAGGCAGCTGGCTGTGCTGTGGTCCTCCACCTTGGCCCCTGAACCTCCCCGAGGTCTGCCTTCCTCCTCCAAATGCTCCTGGTAGCAGTTAGAGGTGGGGATGTGGTGCTTGCAGTTGGCGGGGACCCTGTGCTGCACCTGTGGGGTGGGCAAGGAGGGCTGCTGTTGGTTAGACTGGCTGATGGCTGAGGCTTCAGGGTGATGGGGCAGCCCTCTGGCCTCAGATCTCTTATAAACCGGGAGCGATACTGGAACATTTCCTCTTATTTCTGTACTATCAGTGAGTCCTGGATCTCCATCTCCACATGAAACTATGGATGCCAAGAAGTCAGTCTGCCCAGTCCTTGTGGCTCCATGTAAAGCTTTAGTTCCTCATATCCATGACCCACAATAATCCTCGGATCCTTCACAATCTGCTCTAAAGTGCCTCTCTAGTTGGAACAGCGAATGAGAAATTTCCCCAGCAGAATTTCTCATTCCATGGACAAGAATGAAATGTGGTATATTCTGCTCAGACCCTGCATCCATAGCTCCTTGAGTTTCCATACTTCTAAAGGCAGGGAATCCCTTGCCGGTGTAGACAGGATGACTTCCTAAGGTTCTTCCCTGAGAGAGTTCTGGGGCAGCATGAGGGGGACCACCCCAGAAGGTGTCCAGTTTGTTGTAAAAGGTGAGTTTGCTGCTGAAGCCAAAGTATGATGCTTGTGTTCACAACCAAGAGCAGGTTTTCTGCTTGTAAACCTCTGTGGACAGCACCCTCTTGGTGACCACACAGAGCACACTACCTGGTGGACTCTGCCTTCAGCCTCTCTGCTTTCCTACTGCCCTGAGCCACAGGTGCTCACACACCTCTCCTCCACAAGCATCCTCTGTACAAGGCAGGGAGTTTCCTCTGTGTCTGTCATTTCAAATATTTCACTATGTTGGGATGATCCAAGCCTTCATGATTCCTGCTTTATGGCACAGTCAGCAGAGGCTGGAGAGTTCTGCCAAGATCGGTGATCTTTATGGCTCTCGCTTTTAAGTCCAGGACATGCTTGCCAGCTTCACTGGGGCCCAGTCTCCCTTGCCAACAGTCTCGAGGGCCTGGAGGAAACCATGTGAATCTGAGTGTCTCCTCAGCAGAGAAGGCTCAAAGGGCCCTTGGCATGGTGGACTCACTGCTGTGCTTGGAGTCAGTCCTAACATCAGCTTCTATTTGGGAAGAACTGGTGAGACACCTGGTCTAAATCAAAACAAAATCAGTTCAAAATTCACCCCATGAACTGGTCTTTATGATGAGTCAAAACACAATGCTAGACAAAAATAAAAAAGAAAAATGGGAGGTCCAGTGGCTAAGACTCTGTTCCTAATGCAGGCGGCCCAGGTTCGATCCCTGGCCAGGGAACTAGATCCCACATGCTGCAACTAAGACTTGCTACAGCCAAATTAAAAAAAGAAAAAGAAAAAAGAAAAATGGGGACAGAAATAAAAGAATAAAGAAAAAATGAGAAGAAAACAAAGAAACAGACAAAAATGCCAAAGAAGAAACAGGGTACCTTTGATCAAAGTCTCTCAGGTGACTTGAGAAGCAGCTACCTGAGCCAGAGGACTAACAACTTAGCCCAGTCAGGGACCTAGATAAGTGCTAGGAACTCCAAAGCAATAGTTTCATATGAGGTCATGGAAAGAAATGAACCTATCAACAAGGCTGGGCATTATCCATTGTGATTTTCTCACTGTTCAATTTCAAAACCTCCTTACTCTTAAATATTAAGGACCTCAGAGAGCTTTTTGCCTGGGTTAAAGTGACATTATCTTATTAGAAAGTGAAACTTCTAGTGGCCTTTTTGAGTTTGGAAAGACGTGATTATTTTTGGCTTTTGAAAGCCTCATAACGGTCTACACTTAAAATATTCAATTTCCTTTAAATTCTGAATGACTGGGCTCAAAATAACATCAGAACTTAATTGGCATTATGAAACTGTATGAAACACATGTGATACTGTATGAAGTGCATCAGACACAATAAAGAACATTGTTAGTATCTCTAAAGCCAAGGGGAAGCTAGCAGACATCATAGTTTGTTACGAGCCATTCTGGAACTACTGCCAGATGACAAAGTCACGGCACCACTCAAGAGGAAGCCGTAAAGTGGCTTCTCTCCTGGATCGGAACCTTCCTTCCTGTTTCTATGCTTGTGTTGTGGCTAACTCTGTTTCATTCTTTGATGGCTGGAGTTGTAGGGGCTTCCGTGATGAGGTCATGAGAGTCCAGGAAAAAGAAAAATGATCCCTTGCCCCAGAGAAACATTCCAAAAATGATGAAACCTACTGAGGCCCCTGGCTAACACTCAGTCCTTAACACTCAGCCAGGGAAGAAGGCCATGATCATTTGGAAAACAAGCCCTAAGCCTATTGTATCCTGGTCCTCATGAGGAGATTGTTATTGATGACTGGAAAACTTGGGTCATGTATCAGGAAAATTACAGAAACTAAGCCTATTGCCTTTTCTCATAAACACTGGGATGCTAGAGATGTTTGTGCCCCTTAGAATCTAAGCGTAAACGGAACGAAATACGTGAATTGTATTGTAAATGGTTTCTAGGTAAACTGCAAAAGACTTGTCCCTGCCAGAAATAGACTTGTGTTACGTGGGTAGATGGTAAACAAAACACCACTGACAATGGCTGTACTATGAAAAAATTTTTCCCTTAGACACCGCTATAGTACTTATTCACTGAAGCAAGACGCTGTATTCGCTGTAGTAGCAGGCTGTACAGAATAAGCAGATGGAATGATATGATTCATAGACTATGTTTTAGTAGAATAAAAATAGGTTTTGGGGTAAACATGTAACCCAAACGTGACAAAAGACTAGGAAAAAGCTTTTAACACATCTTAGAATCAGGGGATGTTGATCTGAATGGAAAAGTATTGGAAGAATCATTACGTAGGAGAACATGTGCTATATAAATAGAGACTAAAGCAATAAAGGTTATGGTCCTTGGGCCATCAAAAAACTCTCTGTCTCCTTTCTTTCCTTTCGCCGATGCCGTTCATCCCTTGGGTACCTACCCTGGACCAGCTGGAGCAGGACTCCGGCAATAGTTGAATTTCTTCTTCACAGATCTGCCCGTTTCTTTGAAGTACATTTCTCTTTTCCCACAGTACAAGCTCAAACCTCTGCACTAGGTCCTGCCTCTTCCAGAAACATTCTCAGAGAGCCATATGGCTCCCTCCCCCACCTCATTCAAGTCTTTGCTCCAGTGTCACTTTCTTAGACTCTAGTGACAGTAGGAGTATGAAACCAGTTACATTTACTGAAAGCCTGTCATTGATGGAACTCATTGAAAACAAGCCTCTTTCACAAAGCCAAAGAAAAGAACTTGTAAGAGTTGTTATAATTTAATGAAATTGATCAATACAAATAATTCACCTTGTATATATGTGAGGTTTTGTAACTTGAGTTACAAAATCCCCAGGATTAGAACCCATATGCTACTGCTAAGTTGCTTCAGTTGTGTCCGACTCTGTGCGACCCTATATACTTTCTATTTCCATCATAACCTTGTGGTCGTGTGGCCCTCCTCAGTCTCTTCTATCTATCTCAGCCACCTCAGACCTATTAGTCAGGAGGTGTCCAGTATCTGGAAACATTTCGGCATCTCAGGCCTCCACTGACCCAGCAACTGCTTTGCAGAAGAGCAGCTGGGAATCCTGGGATCACGGACTCTTGCTGGGTCACCATTAATTGTGAGGAAATGTTCTGGCTTTTCCATCAAGTGCTGTAGTTTCCATAATCAAGGCGCTGTGCTAGGCAGAGTGGGGAACTCTACATCTCCACACACCTCCTTCCACCTTTAGGAGTGTTTAGGGAGAAAGAATACACACTGAAATTAGAAAGGAAGAGAGGGACATCCCCAGTGAGCCAGCCTTTAATAATCCAGCTTCCAATGTGGGGGATGCTGGTTCGATCCCTGGTCAGGGAACTAAGATCTCACATACCACAGGGCAACTAAGCCTGCATGCCACAACTAAGAACTGATGAAGCCAAATAAATTTAAAAAAGAGAAAAAGGAGAGAAGAAAACAGAAGGACAATGTCAGGTAGTGTGTATGTTCTGATGTAGTCTCGGTTGTTTACTTTTGCTTTTAGTGCTTGTGCTTCTGGTGTCATTTCCAAAAAATCATTGTCAAGACAGATGTCAAGGAGCTTTTTCTGCAAGGAAAATTTTAAGGGACGCTGGAGGGGTCGAGGGCGCTGCTCGGCTTCCCCACTAGGTGGCGGGCCTGGCCGACTCACTGGAGCCTTGTGAGCTGGGCTGTGATGGGCGGTCCATCTTTCCTCACAAAGGATTCCACACCCGCTTTACAGAAGCAAGTACTTGGAAAACATCGCCATTTTTCTTCTGTAGTTCTCACTTGAAAATGCATACTCAGAAGATTAAGAAAATATAGAAAAACCAAAGAGAAACATAGAAAGAAAATTATCCACAGTCTCAGGACACAGGGATTCCAGTAGTATGTTAGTGTGTAATAAATTGAATTTTCTTTTTTAAAGTAACAACTGGCACCACATTCCTTCTTGGCTGGGGGGTTTCATTTCCTTTTTTTTTTTTTTTTTTTTGAGAAAAATAAACTGGCACATTTTCTGAATGCAGTGTGGGAGGACATCTCTGTCCCTGGGTAAAGGAAGGAGAGAGATGGGGTGTGGGGGCTGGGTGTCCTCTGACAAAGGGGATTCATTCAGAGGTGGGAGGAAGTTTGATGACCTGGCTTTTTTTGCACCAAATGCAAAAAGTGTTGAATTGTGTGAATGGATATTTTAGGGGTGATGTGTGGAGGTGATAATTTCACATCTAGATCAAAACAAACAGTATAAACTCTGTGAAGGTGGCATCCTGGAAGTACAGACTCCAGAGGCCATGAGCACAGAAGCCCATGTGAAGTTGCAGAAATCTGGGGGAGGGCGTTTGGACTTCTACCCTCTGTGGAAAACTGACAGATGTGAGTCAGCTATACCCCAAATTTGGGGAAGGAACACATCCAGTTGGATTATTCAGTGTCATGCTAGAACTACAGTATTAGGTTCATGCCGTTATTTTATTTGGGATCATGCTGTTATATATATACACCACGATTCCTTCCTGTGACCATGAGAGATATCACTAGTTGATTGCAGTGTTTTTCCCACTTGTGAAGAGACACGAGCTCAGAATCCTTCCCAGCAAACCATTCTAGTCCTTTGCTACCAATTCATGGGAGTTGACGCTCAAGATGAAATTTTCTGCTCATCTTGGCTTAGCCATAACATACATTCTATTGAGGCCAGTTCTCTTCCAATGCCTTTGATGGATGATTCAAGGCTTCCCACACTTGCCTCCAACTTTTCTCTCTAGCTCTAAACAATGACATGCCATCAAATGGAATGCTTTCTGGTGCCCAATAAAGCCTTCACTGTTCTTGTATTACTCTGTAAGTCTTTGGAAGTCTCCAGCATTGCACCCATCTCAATAACATTACAGCATCCTTCAGCCAGCGTTTAAGAGCTGCTTCTGCAGCAAAGTCTTCTAACCATTTAGGCCTCACAGAATTTATGTGATCACTTCATTTAAATGGGAGAAGGCAATGGCACCCCACTCCAGTACTCTTGCCTGGAAAATCCCATGGACGGGGAGGAGCCTGGTAGGCTGCAGTCCATGGGGTCGCTAAGAGTCGGACACGATTGAGCGACTTCACTTTCACTTTTCACTTTCATGCATTGGCGAAGGAAATGGCAACCCACTCCAGTGTTCTTGCCTGGAGAATCCCAGGGACAGGGGGGCCTGGTGGGCTGCCTTCTATGGAGTCGCACAGAGTTGGACACGACTGAAGCGACTTAGCAGCAGCAGCAGCATTTAAATATTGACCACTCCAAATCCTTTCAGTAAATGCCAGTGTTTTGCCACCAAGATTTCTTCCTTGGTTAGTGCTTTTTGTTTCCTATTTAAGAAACCACGTCTGCCCCAATTTACCTAAGTATCCATAAAAATGCTAAAAAAGCAGAGCTGACAACTAATACATTTTTGACACCCAGGAAAGAGGTCTGCTAGGAAAAATATTGTAAAGTGGGGAGCAGCGAGGAGCCTGCTAAGGAGAGGCTCAGGTCACAATTGCCAGGACTATATTGATCACTTGGTCAAAAGATTTAGCCAATGTATAGATGGAGATGGTATGTTTGGGATGTTCAGTGACATCTTCCTGAGCTGTAGGTCATTTGTAGTAATAACAGAAATTTGGAACAAAAGGAGGTAGAGTGGTAACTGCTGCTGTGTTGCACTCAGTTGTGTTTGACTCTCGGCGACCCCATGGACTATAGCCAGCCAGGTTTCTCTGTCCATGGAATTTCACAGGCAAGAATACTGGAGTGGGTTGCCATTTACTTCTCTGGGGATCTTCACAACCCAGGGATCAAACCCATGTCCCATGCATCTCCTGCACTGCCAGGAAGATTCTTTACCACTGAGCCACACTAAGTGCCATTTCCTCAAGATGCTCTGTGACTATGAAGAACATATTGGGCCACACAGCAAGGACTAACTCCCAACAGCTAGTGGACTCAGTACAGTCAGCCACTTGCTTACGTAAACAAGTTTTACTGGAACATATATTTTCTATGTTAGACCACAGCGTTGTCTAACTCAATGAAACTAAGCCATGCCGTGTGGGGACACCCAAGACAGACGGGACATGGTGGAGAGGTCTGACAGAATGTGGTCCACTGGAGAAGGGAATGGCAAACCATTTCTTGGTTTGAGTATTCTTGCCTTGACAACCCGATGAGCAGTATGAAAAGGCAAAATGATAGGACACTGAAAGAGGAACTCTCAGGTCGGTAGGTGTCCAATATGCTACTGGAGAAAAGTGGAGAAATAACTCCAGAAAGAATGAACGGATGGACCAAAGCATAAACAACACCCAGCTGTGGATGGGACTGGTCACAGAAGCACGGTTCGATGCTGGAAAGAACAATATTGCATAGGAACCTGGAATGTTAGGTCCATGAATCAAGGCAAACTGGAAGTGGTCAAACAGGAGATGGCAAAAGTGAACATCAACATTCTAGGAATCAGTGAACTAATATGGCCTGGAATGGGTGAGTTTAACTCAGAGGACTATTATATCTACTACTGTGGGCAGGAATCTCTTGGAAGAAATGGAGCAGCCATCACAGTCAACAAAAGAGTCCAAAATGCAGTACTTGGATGCAATCTCAAAAACAACAGAATGATCTCTGTTCGTTTCCAAGGCAAACCATTCAATATCATGGTAATCCAAGTCTATGCCCTGACCAGTAACGCTGAAGAAGCTGAACTTGAGTGGTTCTGTGAAGACCTACAAACCTTTCAAAACTAACACCCAAAAAAGATGTCCTTTTCATTATAGGGAACTGGAATGCAAAAGTAGGAATTCGAGAAATACGTGGAGTAACAGGCAAATTTGGCCTTGGAATACAGAATGAAGCAGGGCAAAAGCTAATCGAGTTCTGCCAAGAGAATGCACTGGTCATAGCAAACACCCTCTCCCAACAACACAAGAGAAGACTCTACACGTGGACATAACCAGATGGTTGACACTGAAATCAGATTGATTATATTCTTTGCAGCCAAAAATGGAGAACCTCTATATGGTCAGCAAAAACAAGACCGAGAGCTGACTGTGGCTCAGAACATGAACTCCCTATTGCCAAATTCAGACTGAAATTGAAGAAAGTGGGGAAAACCACTAGACCATTCAGGTATGACCTAAATCAAATCCCTTATGATTATACAGTGGAAGTGAAAAATAGATTTAAGGGACTAGATCTGATAGAGTGCCTGATGAACTATGGACGGAGGTTCATGACATTGTACACGAGACAGGAATCAAGACCATCCCCAAGAAAAAGAAATGCAAAAAAGCAAAGTGGCTGTCTGAGGGGGCCTTACAAAGAGCTGTGAAAAGAAGAGAAGTGAAAAGCAAAGGAGTAAAGGAAAGATATACCCATTGAATGCAGAGTTCCAAAGAATAGCAAGGAGAGATAAGAAAGCCTTCCTTAGCAATCAATGCAAAGAAATAGAGGAAAACAATAGAATGGGAAAGACTAGAGATCTCTTCAAGAAAACTAGAGATACCAAGGGAACATTTCATGCACAGATGGGCTCAATAAAGGCCAGATATAATATGGACCTAACAGAAGCAGAAGATATTAAGAAGAGGTGGCAAGAATACACAGAAGAACTGTACAAAAAAGATCTGCACCACCCAGAATCAGGATGGTGTGATCACTCACACTCACCTAGAGCCAGACATCCTGGAATGTGAAGTCAAGTGGGCCTTAGGAAAAATCACTACAAACAAAGCTAGTGGAGGTAATGGAATTTCAGGTGAGCTATTTCAAATTCTAAAAGATGATGCTGTGAAAGTGCTGCACTCAATATGTCAGCAAATTTGGAAAACTCGGCAGTGGCCACAGGACCGGAAAAGGACAGTTTCATTCCAGTCCCAAAGAAAGGCAATGCCAAAGAATGCTCAAACTACCGCACAATTGCACTCATCTCACATGCTAGCACGGAGAACCCAATGGCACCCCACTCCAGTACTCTTGCCTGGAAAATCCCATGGACAGAGGAGCCTGCTAGGCTGCAGTCCATGGGGTCGCGAAGAATCAGACATGACTGAGCGACTTCACTTTCACTTTTCACTTTCATGCATCGGAGAAGGAAATGGCAACCCACTCCAGTGTTCTTGCCTGGAGAATCCCAGGGACGGCGGAGCCTGGTGGGCTGCCGTCTATGGGGTCGCATAGAGTCGGATACGACTGAAGCGACTTAGCAGCAGCAGAAGCAGCACATGCTAGCAGAGTAATGCTCAAAGTTCTCCAAGCCAAGCTTCAACAATTCATGAACTGTGAATTTCCAGATGTTCATGCTGGTTTTAGAAAAGGCAGAGGAACCAGAGGTCAAATTGCCAACATCTGCTGGATCATCGAAAAAGCAAGAGTTTCAGAAAAACATCTATTTCTGCTTTATTGGATAGGCCAAAGCCTTTGACTGTGTGGATCACAACCAACTGTGGAAAATTCTGAGAGATGGGAACACCAGACCACCTGACCTGTCTCTTGAGAAACCTGTATGCAGGTCAGGAAGCAACAGTTAGAACTGGACATGGAACCACAGACTGGTTCCAAATAGGAAAAAGAGTACATTAAGGCTGTATATTGTCACCCTGCTTATTTAACTTATATGCAGAGTACATCATGAGAAACGCTGGGCTGGCAGAAACACAAGCTGGAATCAAGATTGCCAGGAGAATTATCAATAACCTCAGATATGCAGATGACACCACCCTTATGGCACAAAGTGAAGAAGAACTAAAGAGCCTCTTGATGAAAGTGAAAGACGAGAGTGGAAAAGTTGGCTTAAAGCTCAACATTCAGAAAACTAAGATCATGGCATTTGATCCCATCACTTCATGGGAAATAGATGGGGAAACAGTGGAAACAGTGGCTGACTTTATTTTGGGGGGCTCCAAAATCAGTGCTGATGGTGATTGTAGCCATGAAATTAAAAGACGTGTACTCCTTGGAAGGAAAGTTATGACCAACCTAGACAGCATATTAAAAAGCATGGACATTACTTTGTCAACAAAGGTCCGTCTAGTCAAGGCAATGGTTTTTCCAGTAGTCATGTATGGATGTGAGAGTTGGAGCATAAAAAAAGCTGATTGTCGCGGAATTGATGCTTTTGAACTGTGGTGTTGGAGAAGACTCTTGAGAGTCCCTTGGACTGCAAGGAGATCCAACCAGTCCATCCTAAAAGATTTTAGTCCTGGGTGTTCACTGGAAGGACTGATGTTGAAGCTGAAACTCCAATGCTTTGGCCACCTGATGTGAAGAGCTGACTCATTTGAAAAGACCCTGACGTTGGGAAAGATTGAGGGCAGGAAGAAAAGGGGATGACAGAGGATGAGATGGTTGGATATCATCACTGACTCAATGGACATGGGTTTGGGTAAACTCCGGGGGTTGTTGATGGACAGGGAGGCCTGGCGTGCAGTGGTTCATGGGGTTGCAAAGAGTCGGACATGACGGAGTGACTGAACTGAACTGAATATTGTCTATGACTGCCTTTGCACCTTAACAACAGAGTTAAGGAATTGAGGCAGAGACTGTGTTGGCCACAATGCTGAAAATATTTACCATCTGGCCCTTTAAAAAAGTTAGAAATCTCTGCTAGAGAATATTATTATGGCTGTGATTCCCATTTCTGGGTTCCTTGAGACTTGCCATGTGGTAGAAACTGCTGATGGTGTGCTAGTAATCCCCGGACAAAATACAGGCACCCACTGAGGTATTTTTTTGGCTTTTTGAAATGTTTCAATGCTTTCCGTGAGATATAATTTAAATAATAACAAGAATATAAAATAGCGCAAGGGATTATCCCTGGTCCTGCACTCTGCTCTAAGAATATTTGCACATTTGTTGCGTTGAATTGTCTTTGTTAGAGACAAGAATGAAAACCCAAATGAAAGTGCGAAACCTATGCATGGATGTGGCCATTGTCAGCCATTTGGGGGTTATTAGAGAAGGAGACATGACCTTGAGGGAAAGGACCATATTCACGGACATAGGATACATTCATGGTACCTGAGTCCAGACAGCCTTTGGGGTTGGTCCTCTTAAAAGGGGGGATGTTCGAGTCTCTGCTCTGCTCAGTCCTCAAAAGCAGCTCACAAATTAAAAAGAGAGACCTCTGCATTGAACAGCCAAGAAACCAAAGCAGGTCCTTGTCTATACTATCTTGATTAGGAAATAAAGGGATGTAAAAAAAATTTTTTTTGATTGATGTCTGCCCTTTAGCATCCCAGATCTTGTATTCATTGACTCATCCAACAATACAGTTTATGCTACTGAAATCTGGCAAGATGAACATTTTCCCTGATCCTTGGACCATGACAAGAGACTGTGGATAAGGGTGGGGACCAGGGCTCCCAGGAGGAACTGTCATTTCTATATCTGACAGAAGGTAAGTGACTTCCTTGAGGACAGACTTCCTTGGAGTTTTCTTCCTCCCAGAACCCACACACATGCAGAATGATTTCATTTGTTGGTGCTACTGCTGTCATTAGAAGAGGCATCTGCTGCTACCTTTTCTGTCATCATCCCATTGCTCAAGAGTGACCTTTCTTTTCCTATATTTTGTTTCCCTTTTTTCTGAAGTTAAAAGAAACAAACGAGCAAAAAAAGATGTTTTGGTTTCTTTTCCTTAGGTTTCTTATCCCCTTCTCGGTCGCAGATCCTCTCCATAGTTTCAAACATTAGGTAAGCTGTCATTTTCACATTTCTGTGGAAATCACTCACAGGACCCACTCCTCTCTACACTGGTTGCTTTCCAGGTGGCTGCACAGTAGCAGACATTTCTCTCCCTTCCCCTCCATCCAGGGTTCTTTCTCCACCGCCCTTAATTAAGGTTTTAAAAAGTATTTATTTGACTGCATCAAATATTTCAATCTTTACTTATTTATACTTGTTTATTTAGCTGTGTCATACAGGATCTTTCTCTGTGGCACACTGACTCTCTAGTTGCAGTACCTAGGCTTAGTTGCCCCGGAGCATGTGGGATCTTAGTTCCCCGACCAGGGATCAAACCCACATCCTCTGCGTTGCAAGGTGGATTCTTATTGTATGAACATTCTCTCACACTGGATCCTGTGTCTCCTAAATTCTGTTTCTTTATTCACTTGGTTTTACTCCTAATTTTGATGGGACAATTCCTCTCAGCTTCCTGAAGAAGAGCGCATGGAAAGTAAGCTTTCATTTACGTGTATAAAAGTATCTTTATTTTTTCCTCATGCGTAAATAATTATTTGGCTATGTTTAGAATTCTAAGTTAGAAACTATTTTCCCACAGTATTGCTGAAGGCATTTCTCCACTGTCTTCTAGCTTCTAGCAGTTGCTCTTGAGAGGTCCAATAACATGTGGATACTTGCTTACATTAATCCTTTTTCACCGAGAACTTGTAAAATTCTCCTTGTCACCAGTATGTTCTAAAAGTTTACAATCATGTAGTTGGGAACAATTTATTTTTATCCATTTGGAAACATATTGCTCAGCTCAGGGAAATTTTGTTGGATTTTTCTTGAAAAAGTTTTCTTCATTTTCTTTGTCCTCTCTTCCTAGAACTCTTTGGTTAGATGATCGTCCTCATAGTCTGATTCTCTTATTTTTAAATTTCATATATGCTATTTTCCTTTTTTAGTCTGTTTTTCTATTTGAAAGAAATTTTTTCTGTTGTGTTCTAATCTTTCTTTTGAGTTGTCCAGTCAATTGTTGCTTTAATTTCCAAGAGTCCCTCCAAGTTCCTTAAATGTTCGACTTTTTTCATAGCATTTGATTTTATTTTATGGATACAATGTCTTCTCCGACATCTGAATTTATTGATGGCAGTTTGTTGTTGCTTCCTTAACTCTTCTCCATTCAAATCGCTTGTGCTTGGCCACTGTCCTCTATGTTCGAGGCTTTCTTAAAATATCTGGGGATCCTTTGATTCCAATTCAAAATTAAGAGTGGAACACTAACAAACTGGCCAGAAGCATGTGTGTGGGCTAGATGACTGGGCTTCTTTATGAGGTTATCTCACTGCGCCATTTGACTGAGGTCACGCTGAGACCATGATCTTTAGGCTTTTCCCCTGGACTTCCCTGATTTCCTTCATCGGTTCAGTTCAGTCACTCAGTCCTGTCCGACTCTTTGCGACCCCAGGGGCTGGGGCACACCAGGCTTCCCTGTCCATCACCAACTCCGGGAGCTTGCTCAAACTCACGTCCATCGAGTTGGTGATGCCATCCAACCATCTCATCCTCCATAACTGTCTTCTAATCTCCTGCCTGGGGGGAATAGGTCTGGATGCAGCATCTGACTCGGGAAGAAGATGTGGTCTCAAAATTTGATATGCAAACGTAAATTTAGCACTCTTGTTTTCAGTATAGTATCCCAGAATTTCAACTGTGCCTGTAACCCTAGTCCAGGCCCCTTTGTTCTATCTTCTATCTATAATAAACCTACTGTCTTCTACATAAACTGGGGAGTGGGAGTTGCAAAGACTAGAGGGAGAGTCTTTAAGTATAGATTCTTCTTAAACTTTTCATCAGTCCTCCTATTCCTAGCTTCAGTTCATCCCTACACACACATCCACGTTCAATTGATTGAAATGGCAGTGTATTTGCTTTGTGATAATGTGTAAGCAACTAGCTCTTTCAGTTTCACATCTGAAAATGGGGATACTGACCACTTACCTCCTGGGGCTGCTGTGAATATTAAAGAAGATGAGCCCTGTGTATGGCCTCACTTGATTAACATAACTTATTGTTACCCATAGAGACAACAATACTAGTAAATAACATTTTCAGATGCTTTCTACGTGCCAGGCAATGTTACAGGCACTTTTTATGTATCTCATCTCATCCTCACAAAAGAGATGAGAAATCTAAGCTCAGAAAGGCTAAACAACTTGCGCAAGGTCACGAAAAGAATACTGTAATTTCATCTGCCAATTAGTTCTCAGGTTCTGAGTCCTGATTTTTAAAGTTTCCTTCCTTTTTCTAAGTCAGATTCCTGGCAAGAAATTGACGAACTCAAGCTGAGTCATTAAAGAAAACTGAATAAGGAAGCCCCTTGAGAGTCCCTTGCACAAAGGAAATCAGTCCTGAATATTCACTGGAAGGACTGATGCTGAAGCCCCAGTACTTTGGCCACCTGATGTGAAGAGCTGACTCATTTGAAAAGACCCTTATGCTGGGAAAGATTGAGGGCAGGAGGAGAAGGGGACCACAGAGGATGAGATGGTTGGATGGCATCACCGACTCAACGGGCATTTGTTTGAGTAAACTCCAGGAGTTGGTGATGGACAGGGAGGCCTGGCCTGCTGCAGTCCATGGGGTTGCAAAGAGTCAGACACGACTGAGTGACTGAACTGAACTGAACTGATAAAGAGAATTGTAAACAGGCTAACTGATGGCATCTGTGGGCTTCAGGAGAGGAAAGTTCTGCAGTGTGGAAGCCCCAGAAGTAAATACTCGAGGATACCATTCCCTCTCTCTCAGATCCTGTTGTGTCTCCCTTTGGCCAAACCCACTGGGAAGCCAGAGACTGTAGAGCTCCTTGTCTGATGGTGACAGTCAGGTGGAGAAGGATGCAGAGTGAAGGAGCTCAAGGGGCAAGGAGAAACTGTCATGTCCCAATTCCATGGACTCATAAGACCTACAGTACTTAGTTTTCAGAAATGCATGGTCAAAAGCAAAAACTTAAAGGTTGAGGAGAAAAACACAGAGAAGTAAATAAAGAGGAAAAGTATCTTCAGCAAATACTTTCATCAAAGTATTTCACCAAAAGTATATTTTGGTGTGAAGTGAAAGTCACTCACTCATGCCTGACTCTTTGCCACCCCATGTCCATGGAATTCTCCAGGCCAGAATACTGGAGTGGGTAGCCGTTCTCTTCTCCAGGGGATCTTCCCAACCCAGGGATTGAACCCAGGTCCCCAGCACTGCAGGCAGATTCTTTATCAGCTGAGCCACCAGGGAACATTTCACTGTAGACCTTCCCTAAGAAGCAGACTTAGAGAATCACCCTCATGTATCACTACCACATCTTCTGCCTGTGTAAATCTGTGCCTTCAGCCTGCCTTCCTTTCCATAATTTGGAGGAATTATCCCTAGTATTTTTTTTAAAGTCAAGCATCATAATTTTGTTCTAGTTCACATCTCATTTCACCTACTTCAAGACTCCTCTCCAGCAATTTTCAGCTCCTTGCTATCACAGTGTTCCATCCCTATTGCATCACTCTGATCAGCACATATACAGTCATTAATATCACCCAATTCAGAAACAATCTCTCGTCGGTCCTCTCCAGTTTTAGCCACCCACATTTCTGCTTTTACAGTGAAACGTAGAATTGTCTCCTTACTTCTTGTTTTCTTGTTTACTCATTCCAAACAAGCATCTGCTTCATCACTCTTGATTTACACACTAAGTTACCAATGACCAACATGATGCCACTTTTCTGTCCTTGTTGTGGTTCTTTCTCAAGAACTAATTCTACATCTTCCTCTTTGGAACTTCTTTTTTTAAGGTGGTTCTTACAGCAGCACCACCTTCTGGTTTTCTTCCCTCCTCCCTGGCCACTCCTTGTCTCTTCTGCCGTTTTTCATCCTCTATCCAATTTCTGACTGTCACTGTGGACCAAGTCTCCACCTGGGCCAGTCGTCTCCTCTACCTCTACAGTCTTCCTATAGGTAATGGCTTGCAGACCCAAGGCTTTCAGAGCTACCTACACGCTCAGGAATTCCAGATTTATCACTCCAGCCTCGACCTTTGAACTCCTGACTCAAATATATAGCTATTGCCTTAACAGTTCCACTTGGATAACCACTAGGCATCTCAATTTGATGATGTCAAAACAGAACTCTTAAATCTACTCCCAAAGTCTACTATTCTCCCATAAATCTGCTATTCCTGTTGTCTTCATCTCAATGTTATCAGTGCCCATCAAGTTGCCCAGGTCAAAAACTCACTATAATCCCAATTTCTGTATACCATATAACATCAGTTCAGTTCAGCTCAATCACTCAGTCATGTCCGACTCTTTGCGACCCCATGGACTGCAGCACGCCAGGCCTCCCTGTCCATCACCAACTCCTGGGGTTTACACAAACTCATGTCCAATGGGTTGGTGATGCCATCCAACCATCTCATCCTCTGTCGTCCCCTTCTCCTCTCACCTTCAATCTTTCCCAGCATCAGGGTCTTTTCCAATGAGTTAGCTCTTCACATCGGGTGGCCGAAGTATTGGAGTTTCACCTTCAACATCAGTCCTTCCAATGAACGCCCAGGACTGATCTCCTTTAGGATGGACTGGTTGGATCTCCGTGCAGTCCAAGGGACTCTCAAGAGTCTTCCCCAACACCACAGTTCCAAAGCATCAATTCTTCGGTGCTCAACTTTCTTTAGAGTCCAACTCTCACATCCATACATGACTACTGGAAAAAGCATAGCCTTGACTAGATGGACCTTTGTTGGCAAAGTAACATCTCTGCTTTTTAGTATGCTGTCTAGGTTGGTCATAACTTTTCTCCCAAGGAGTAAGCATCTTTTACTAAGCATCTTTAGTGAGCATCTAATTTCATGCCTGCAGTCACCTGCAGTGATTTTGGAGCCCCCCAAAATAAAGTCTGACACTGTTTCCACTGTTTCTCCGTGAAGTGATGGGACCAGATGCCATGATCTTTGTTTTCTGAATGCAGAGCCTTAAGCCAACTTTTTCACTTTCATCAAGAGGCTCTTTAGTTCTTTTCCACTTTCTGCCAGAAGGGTGGTGTCATCTGCATATCTGAGGTTATTGATATTTCTCCTGGAAATCTTGATTCCAGCTTGTGCTTCATCCAACCCAGCATTTCTCATGATGTACTCTGCATATAAGTCAAATAAGCACAGTGACAATATGAAGCCTTGATGTACTCCTTTTCCTACATGGAACCAGTCTGTTGTTCCAAGTCCAGTTCTAACTGTTGCTTCCTGACCTGCATACAGGTTTCTCAAGAGGCAGGTCAGGTGGTCTGGTATTCCCATCTCTCAGAATTTTCCACAGTTGATTGTGATCCACACAGTCAAAGGCTTTGGCATAGTCAATAAAGCAGAAATAGATGTTTTTCTGGAACTCTATTGCTTGTTCGATGATCCAGCAGATGGTCGCAATTTGATCTCTGGTTCCTCTGCCTTTTCTAAAACCAGCTTGAACATCTGCAAGTTCACAATTCACGAATTGCTGAAGCCTGGCTTGGAGAATTTTGAGCATTACTTTACTAGCATGTGAGATGAGTGCAATCGTGCAGTAGTTTGAGGATACTTTGGCATTGTCTTTCTTTGGGACTGGAATGAAAACTGACCTTTTCCAGTCCCATGCCACTGATGAGTTTTCCAAATTTGTGGGCATATTGAGTGCAGCACTTTCACAGCATCATCTTTTAGGATTTGAAATAGCTCAACCGGAATTCCATCACCTCCACTAGCTTTGTTCATAGTGATGCTTCCCAAGGTCCACTTGACTTCACATTCCAGGATGTCTGCTTCTAGTTGAGTGATCAAACCATCCTGATTATCTGATGTTACCATATAACATAAGGAACTATCTTCAGTATCTTGCAATAACCTATTAATGAAAAAGAATATGATATACAGACATATATTATATATATAACTGAATCCCTTTGCTGTATACCTGGAACTAACACAATATTAATTACTCCCCCAAAATGTGGGCTTTCAAGCTAGACTGCCTAGATTCAAATTCTACCTCTACCAGTTAATAAACCAAATGACCTTGAACAAGTTACTTAATGCCCCATCTGCAGATAGTAGCTCCTTCCCTACAGAGTTGTGAGGATTACATGAATCAATACAAGTGAAGTCCCTAGAACAATACCTGGCATATAATTAGTGATCAACAGATGTTAGCTCTTATTTTCATTATCATTATCCATCTTCTTTCTCAAAGTTCTATTATATTTTACACACGACAGAACACATGATATTCTGCATTTGTTTTAGTCGTGGACTTTGACCATTACCACTTAATGCACTTCCGCATGTTTAACAAATATTCTTGAAATGCCACCTGCCTTGGTGTGAAGAAGGTACACTGTGGAACTTTAGGAGGTGAAAGAATTCAAAATCAGTATAAAATAAATTAGATTGGAGTATAACATTAAAAATCCAGGCTCTTTAAAGCAGTGTCTGCTGCACCGAAACAACCGCGAGGAACAGCACGGCGTGGCGGCCTCTTGCCTCGAGGCGCTGAGCAACAAGGCTTGGGACATTCTGGCCATTGATAAGTCCCTGGCACCAGTCACCCTGCCTGGCAGAGGATGTTACCATAGTGGATGACAATGATTACTTCCTGGGTCTTCCTGCCAATACTAAGTTTGTGGCTTGGCTGGGAATGAGAAGTGGATACACAGTTCAGATGGAGGTACAGCTTGGATTACCCAAGAGTCCTTCAGCAGAGATGAAACAGACAGCAGGGCAGGGTTGACGTGGAAGAACGTGGCCAGGCAGCTGAAGGAAGACCTATCCAGCATCATCCCGCTGTCTGAGGAGGCGCTCCAGATGCTCATTGATGTCCTGTGTTTGGAGCTGGCTCAAGAACTCGGCCAAAGTCATGTGGCAGTCCAGGGGCTCCAGAACACCCTCCAGCAGGTGCTTGACCAGGAAGAGGAAGTCCATCAGTCCAGGCAGCTCCTGGAACTTTACTTCTGGGCTTTGGAGAAGGAAGGTGGCATCTTGTTGAAGCAGCAAGCGTCCAGAGCTGACCTCAGGGACAAGAGGGATGCTGTTGACACAGGTGTTAGAGAGAGCTCCTCCAAAGTCACACCTGCGAGCCAGATCCTCTTGGCGCTGAAGGAGAAACCTGCCCCAGGGCTGAGTTTGTCTAGTGAGGATCTGGAGGTGGGCAAGCACCAGGGACCCTGACCTTTGCAGGGAGACACTTGTATCGGGGTTTGTTCACCTCTGCAGACCCTGAATCATAGCTGCCAATTGGCCCATTATTACGTGCAAAGCTTCCCTTGTAGCTCCGTTGGTAAAGAATCTGCCTACAATGCAGGAGACCCGGGTTCTATTCCTGGGTTGGGAAGATGCCCTGGAGAAGGAAATGGCAACCCACTCCAGTGTTCTTGCCTGGAGAATCCCATGAACTGTAGCCTGTCAGGCTCCTCTGTCCATGGGGTCGCAAGAGTTGGACATGACTTAGCAACTAAGCCACCACCATAACATTAAAAATAAAGATCATTATTTGGGCACAAAGTGAATTTGTGAGCTATTCCTCTTTACTGATAAATGTGCTTGTCTCCCTTGGATGGTCACTTGACAAAGCAAATGCTTTTATTTCCCCCTCCCCTCCTTTGCTTCCCCTCTTCCTGACTCTGTAGATATGAGTTTGTCTTCCTTTCTCTCTCTTGTCCCCAGACTGATATGCATGCATTTAGAAAGACTAACGGAAATAACTAACAATTCAATCAAATCTAGGAATGAATCAAATCTTGGTGAATAAAATGGTCTCTAGCACATGGATTGATCTGGGAAGGACTGATGAGCTAATTTTTAGCCACAGGTGTCTGGAATGAATGCCAGCTCCATAATTAGTATAAGAATTTATCCTTCTCCCATGTCTGGTCTATCAGGTAATATCTTAACACTGTCTCCTCCAAGACAAGTTGAAACAGCCTGCAAAAGAAACCACAAGGTTCATGGGTCATCTTCCTACTGTGTGAAGGTAGCAGAAAGACTATACACTGGGACATCTTCTGTATATTCTACCTCTTCTCAGACTTAAACCTGTTACTTTGTACATCTGCTTACTCACATTCCTAAATGTTCACTTTCCTTAGCTACTGTGAAATCACCACACATTCCTTAGAAAATATCTTTCTACAACTGAAATGCCATTTTACCTGGAATGTACATGGTGAAGAAAGCTCCTTAGATGATTTAGAAGACAGAGGATATGATCAGGTAGAGTTTCTACACATAGAATTCAAAGCAATCACGTACAATCTGTTGGCCTATATTAAACATTGCAGAGGCCAATACCAGGTGGCTCTGGAATACTTAGAACAAGCAGAGGAGTTTATCATGCACAGACAGGATCACCAAGGCAAAATTGAACATCTAGTCACCTGGGGAAACTATGCCTGCCATCACCTGGGCAGGCTTCTAGAAGCACACACTTACATCTGTGCATGTGTGCATGGTGAGTCACTTCAGTCATGTCTGACTCTTTGTGACCCTATGGACTGTAGCACACCAGGCTCTTCTGTCCAAGGGATTCTCTAGGCAAGAATACTGGAGACACTTATATCCACAGGGTGGGAAATCTTTGCAAGAAGTGCACAAATTCCTATAGAATCGAATGCCCCGAGATTGACTGTGAAGAGGTAGGAGCACTTCTAAAATGGGGAGAAAAGCTCTCTGAACAGGCTATGCAGTGTTTTGAGAGGCTCTGGAAAAGAAATCCACCAACTCAGAATTCTCCCTGGGACTGCCCATCACATTTTATTGTCTGCATGACAAAGCACCAACAGAGAACACCATTCACCTTCTGAGGCAGGCCACCGAATTACAGCCAGACAACTGGTCCATTAACATTCTCCTGGCTCTGACTCTTCAACCGATCAAGAAAGAAGCAGAAGGAGACAAGCTAGTAGATGGAAACACCAAGTCCAACAGACATACTCTGCAGTGCAGCCAAATATTACTGAATTAAAGGCACTCTGGACACAGTTACAGAATCGTTGATACTTAGAAAGGCCTTAGAATCGGTGCCAAACAACATTGACTAACATCTCTAGGTTGGATGCTGCTACAGAGCAAAAATCAGATGAATACAGAAACCTAATAAATGCTCAATGAATAAGGATGGAGAACTACAGGAAATGATGAAAAGCACTGTGAATCATTTTAAGAAAGTTGTTTAGTTGAATATTAATCCCCCTGTACCTGCTTAGACCTTGCCTGCCTCTACACATCAGATTGGTATGGTAAGGCAGAGTATTGCTTCTAGAAAGAATCCAGTAAGGATCTCTCTCCAGTGGAGAGACAAGTGCTCATGTGCACTATGACCACTCTCAGAGGCTGGCAGATGTGCAAAGACACCACCATCTGCCATTACCCAGAGGGCTGCACCACAACACCAGGTTAAACCTGAGAAGGAAAAACCGATCCTAGACCTAAGAAGAATTGCCAGACTCTGAGAATGCCTCAGACGTTGTGGGTTGGCGAGTCTCCAGATTCCTTCCTGAAGTGACTAGGAAAGGGCACCCAAGAGCGGATGGCTGTTGGACCATCCAGCCTCCAACCCTGGCAGATTTGTCCCCTCCTCATCTCTGGCTGAGAAGGGCAGTAAGGAAATGGTAGAGGGTGCAGGTGGGCCCACGACTCAGAAAAGCAGGAAGCCCTAGAGAGGCCATAGGCAGGCCTCTGGGCTTCAGAGAGAGCGTGGGGAGAGCAAGAGAGGCCTGGTATGGTGGTCACGAAGGGGACGTTAATGGGGGAGACCGAGAATCGGAAACCTCATAGGAGTGTGGCTGAATGGCGGGGCATTTCATTTTGCTGTTGCTTTTTCCTGGTTCTGAAAATTCTCTCATCCAAATCTGGAAAGTTGGAATCACATTTCCTCTGCCATATAGATATTTTGGGGGCTTCTCTGGTGGCTCAGAAGATAGAGAATCTGCCTGCAATGTGGGAGACCCAGGTTCAATCCCTGGGTCGGGAAGATCCCCTGGAGAAGGGAATGGCAACCCATCCCAGTACTCTTGCCTGGAGAATTCCATGAACAGAGGAGCCTGGCTGGCTAGAGTTCATAGGGGTGCAAAGAGTCGGACATGACTGAGCAACTAGCACTTTCACTTTCACAGATACTTTGAACAAATGCTGCTTTGAGGGAAAGGACTTGCTTTGGGAATGTATGATCCCAGTGTATTCTCAGTTTGTGACATCCGGATTTCCTAGCTCTCACTCACCTGGTGACTTGCACGTGCCCTGACACACAGCATACACTCAACATTCACTGAGTGAATGAGTGACTAGAACGTCACTCCGGGCTGGTCCTCTTTCCTCACTCTTTAAACTCCAAAATAAATTCCATGTACAGCAAAGTTTTAAATGTTTAAAAAATAGAAATCATAAAATTACTACCAAAGTCCTTGAGATATTTGTAATCATGGGGTCTAGAAGGTATAAGTATGAAAAAACACAAAAGGGCATAAAATATTAATATATATACATTAAAAACATATTTCATAGAAGAGATACCTTCAGAAAGTCAAAAGATAAACGACAAACAAAAATACTATCTCAACACATTACTAGGTAAAGGACTAATTTCCTTAATGCTGAAATAGTTTCTGTTAATCAGTAAGGGAAAAGAAACTCAGTGGGAAAATGGACAAAGGTGAGGAACAGACAGGAAATGAAGAAAGCTAGTAAACATGTAAAATGATACCAGTGTCACTCTTGTTAAGAGCAAAGTACACCAACACTACAAGGGAGACTGTCTCAGGTCAACAAAGAAAACGCCTTTCCTAAGTGTATACCAAAAAGGACTTGGATACAGGCTATATCATGCACTGCCTTTGAGATTAGAAATTGTATCGGTGGAGGGAATTTGTTGATGGTTATTAAGTGTTTGTGGCTCTTTCCTCAGCAATTTCACTCATTAATTTACTCTGTATTTGCATTCGTGAGCAAAGATATGTACATGGATGTTCATGAAGCTTTGTTTATAATAACAAAGGACTGAAAACAACTCAAACATCCATCATTAGGGGCCTTACTTATTCAATATTAACATCTCATAACATGAAACAGCATGTCCATATTTTGAAGAAAAGAGTTCTAAATGTAATAATACAGAACATTATAGCTAAGACATATTTAAAAAATAAGAAAATGAAAGTGCAGAAAAGTGTGTACAGAATGCTAACGTTATTTCCCAATATTAGCTTCGTCCATCCCATGTGCTTTTCGGTTTTGAAGGGCTCACCTCTCTGTCATCAGATGTGTGAAAATTTAATCTTGCAATCAGATTGTAAACTCTAGAAAGGCAGGAGCAAGGCTTTTTATTTCATAGTGAGACTTACCTTCCCTGACTTTGAGGGGCAATTTTAGCTGGTATTGCTTGACCTCACATGAATCTTGGGGTCTCTGCCTACAGTGCTGTAGTAAGCACAAAAGGAGTCTAAACGCAGGTGCACAGATGGGCTGGAATCTGTGAAGTACCCTTGAAGCTTTGCCCAGACTGGGGGAGGCAGCTGATGAGAGACGTGAAATTGCTCCTACTACTAATTTGAAAAACTTTCGTTAAGAATTCATATCCATGCAGAGAACACTCAATCCACACATTTCCTCTGACTACTCTCGCTGTCTCTTGTACCTTTAAGTAGTCTTTTTCATCTCTCTTTTACCTACCAATGCTTCCATGAGATTTTGTATTTTTCAAACTCTCTTTATGCTCAGAACCAAACATTGACAAATATCTGAGGCATTCTTTGAGAGTATTAATATTTTGAATAAATGTTCTCCTTAGAAATGCTATCAACAAAACTTTTATGTGAGTATAGGAGTCTCTGGGACCAACAATGTGAAAACAGAACCCCTAGGTCAGGCAGGAGAGGTGAGAATAACAGAGAAAATGAATGAACTGCCAGAGGCTGGAGTCAGGGATATGGAGAACAATGGCAAAATTGTTCCCATCAGAGAGCAGAATCAGGGTCTAACTAAGAAACTTCCACCATTGCCAGGATAGAGGATCTTCAGAATGCCTACACATCAGAATGTCATCATTGCTACAGACTTCCGCCTTCTGAGATTTCTCCATGTTCCCTTTTTTCATCTGAGAGTATTTATTACAGTTATCATGCCCCACCATTGCGTGTGGTACACATGAGTTATCAAATCTTATCTAATCTTTTAGGTTTTTTAATCATCAGACTGAAAGGACTCACGCCCAGATCACTGGGGAGGATAGGGAATCACCCACAGATCCCTGATCATGAGCTGGGTGCAATGACTGCCTTGATTCCCAAGGGCTGACTCCCTTTGAAAGGTCTGAGTTTGTTTGGAAAGAAGAATACATCGTAGGTATTTAGGACCAGAGTAAGATACTCATGGCCCACCCAAATTAGTGCTCCTACTTGCACAGAATGAAGTTGTCATTGGTAAAAGCGGTCCCCAGTTTGAAACTACATTTTCCAGCCTTCCCTTACATCTAATTGGTCCCCGAATTGCTGGGCCATGAATTCCACCTGAGCATTTCTGATTCATTTGGTCTGGACTGGAGCCTGAGAATTCGCATTTCTAGCAGGGCCCCAGGTGATGCTTTACGGCTGGTGGTTGATGACAATGTTCGAACTAAGGCATTTCACCACTTTGTAGCTGATGCAGCCCCTGAAGGTGGCTTTCCTCATTCTTGGGAACAGCAAATCAGGACTCTCCCTTAGTCTAGACTGAGACAGGGGCAGCCCTAGTCCTGTATTTTAGGACACAGAACCATAAATATTGGTAATGAGCTGAGTAACCAGAACTTTCACTGGCTCACTTTTTTCAAAACAGAAATACTGCTAGAGGTGAACTGATTTTCTTCACAGTTTCTGTTTTGCACTCACACAGTGAATTCTCGAATTAACCCAGCTGCCAGATCAGCTGATGCATTCCTATTGTTAAAGCATTATACACAGGCACTGGCCACACAGATTTCTGAAGAATAAACCAGCTCCTCTACACACTTTGAAACACAGTGAACATGTACTTTCTCTGTGCCTCTCCCCAACCAGGACCTTTATTAACAAGACTTACACATTTCTATCCTATAGTTTTCTTGAATGCAAATTCCAAAAACCAAAACAAAAGCCACAGTGTTCTAGTTCCCTAATCAGCATTTCTTCTACATCTGACCTGCATTTCTATAAATACATCATAGAACTTATACACAGAACTAGAACTTGTAACTGTTGAGTGAGACCTACAAGCAAGGGTTACTGGCTTAGCTGTATAATCCTAAGGAAATGGTAAGGAATTTCCAAGAAGCACAGGTTCTGCTTCTACCTTACCCTAGGCAGAAAAATCCACCATAAATAATGCTTTCCCCAAAACTGAATAACCTGCCTTAGCAACCTCGGTTTTACTGGGAATGTTTCACCTGTTCTCTGTGTAATCTCCTGACCTCAATGACAGTTGGTGTGGTTACCTTTTCCCTCTTGGGTCTATGTACATTGTAATTCCTTTATGATTAGGGATATGCATAAGGCTAAAGCACATTTCCTCTGTTATAACAAACCACTCTGGCTGCAAATTGTAGTGTGCAGATGCTAAATTCTAAGATGACCCACGCGTATTCAAAATGTGGAGCTCAGGAAAGCCAAGAATGTGTAGAGATGCTAGGAATTGGTTTTCTTTGGTTAATGATTCATTCTATGATGGATCGTGGAATGTCAAACTGAGGCTCTGCAAAAGGCAAACATCAGAAGTTTCCTTGCTGGTCTCTTTGGTTAATGATTTTAGTTATTAATTATAATAAAAACCGACACTTACTTATTATGTTCCAGGCATTATTCTAATGTATTAAGCCATTTGATCCTCACAACAAACACCATAAGGTAGTGGTAGGATCTCCATTTCACAGGAGAAGAAATGAAAGCACAGAGACATTCAGTAATTTCCAGTGTCACCACATACAAATGGAGCCTGGTTTCCAATGCAGATAGACTGACATCAGAGCCCACAGCTCCAGTTACATATTCATTCATTCAGCTACTACTTTTTGAATGCCTGCCATGTGCCAGGGATGACTGCAGGAACTGGAATTCAGTACTGAGTAAAATAGAAGAAACCCCCCTGCCCTGCGTAAGTTACATAACTGCTCATCACAGGGGCCAGCAGGACTTCCCAAGTGGCGCTAGTGGCAAAGAACCCTCCTGCCAGTGCAGGAGACATAAGAGATGCGGGTTTGGTCCCTGGGTCGGGAAGATCCCCTGGTTGAAGGCATGGCAATCCACTCCAGTATTCTTGCCTGAAGAATCCCCATAGACAGAGGAGCCTGGGGGCTACAGTCCATGAGGTTGCAAAGAGTCGGCTGAAACGACTTAGCACACACCCAGCATGCACAGGGGCCAGAAGGTCATCTTGCTGTTAATAGTGGACAGAGTGAAGATGGGCTAACATTTCAATAATGAGGCAGAGTGCTTGGTAAATGTATCCTTCCCAGAGCTGGGCTCCCTTGATGGCAGCTGATGTTAAGACATCAAAACAATTCACAAAGAACTTCTGACTCACTGTAGGGGGAGGGGGAGGAAGACACCCTATCAGTTTGGCTCTCACTTAGCACTCAAGATTCATTTCCTCTTAGAGTCCTGTCAATTTCAGTTTCCAGTTTCATTTTCTCTTTCCTAAAGTCTATTTAGGCAAAGGAATCTGGTGATGCGTTCATATATAGGTCTCTTAACATTCCACTGAAGCAGAGGAGGAAGATTGCTGAAGAGCGCATTAGCCGGAACTGCAGCCTTTCAGAACAGCTGAGAAGTGCACGGCAATCATGAGGTAAAAGACTCTCTCTGATTGTGTTGAAAATGCCTAATCCTTCTTGTTGTGGAAACTGAATTGTCAATAGCCATGCTCCTAAAAGGCAAATTTCTAGGTTGTTTTGCTTTAGTGTTTGTTTAGAGCCTTACGACTCATCTATCTCTGTAGGTTTTATATTTGTCTTGAGGATGTTGGCTTGTTTACTCCTGTTATTTCTGCCTCACACTGTCAAGTTTCCTACAGGGATCTCTCACCGGGAAGCTGAGAATTGAGGCTGGAGAACAGTGAGGCAGGAAGGGAGGGGCAGAAGGAGAGAGATTAAATCAGGCAGGTGTTTCACTTAAAGATGGATCTAGAGAAACTGCTCCTGTAGACTGCCCTGTGTTTCTTATCCAAAGGAATAAGTGAGGGGCTTTTAATAAGATTGTTTTTTTATGATCTAAATATTTTTCATTTATTTTAAATGAAACAAAAATGAATATTTTTAATGATTAAAGGTACAATTCACAAAGAAGATAGATAATCATAAACCATTAGATACCTAATAACAAAGAAACAAAGATACATAAAGCAAAAATCAGAAGAAATATAAAGGAAAAGAAAAAATATATATAACCACAGTGAGACATGTCTCTTTTTAGCACATATTGTTAAAAAGGTACTCAGGATAGCAACCTCACTTCATGCTAAGGTGGAACATTTTTAATGTGTTCATGCATCTCAGATTTGCATTAAGGCTGGCAAAATAACAAATATTTTCACCCCAAAATTCTACTGACTGGCTAGCATCCTCCTACCTGACATAAGAATTGGAGACGAACTGCTTGGAGAAAACAGTCCCCACCTCTAAAATCTTCTCATATCCCAGAAACATCAGATTTCCCCGGGGAGGAAGAGTTCACGCAGTGAGTAGGAAGAAAGTTTTCTATCTTCTCCAGTTTAAGGGTCAAGAAGTCAGACTGGATAGCTAAGCCTCAGTCCTAGGAGCTCCAGAATCTAGGGTACTTACTTCCTAGAGGAAATGTAATACATTTTTTCTGCTAGTTTGCACCTCTGCCTGATAGGAAGAAAATAATAATTTGAGATACTTCCAGATGTCTCTTTCTATAGTAACTCAGAATCTTTAGAAACCTTCTTCCTGTTTCTTAGAATTTTAGCATGCCCTTCTCTTAGAATCTTTCCCATAATAATACTGACCCATCAGTTCATCTTCTCATTTCCTTTGATTCTTTAGCTATAGGGATTGTCATTAGGCATTGCTCCTGTGGTCTAAGAGAATGGTCCTCACACTTGAGCCTGTGTAAGATTCACAGAGAGCTTGTTAAAGACATACTTGAGCTCAAATACTAACCTCCCCAAACCCCAAGACTCTGATTTGGTAGGTCTGGCTTGGGATCCAAGCCTGTGCATTTCTAATAGGCTCCCCCACCCCCAACCCCACCCTGGTGGTGCTAGTACTGCAAGACAATGTGGGGGCAGCACTGGCTCTGAGCCTGGCAGACAGTGGGACTGTGGCTTTCATCCAAACAAGAAGCAAGGGGAGAAACTGTTTGCTGTGTAAATACTTGGAATTTCTAGGGGCATCAGGAGCACAAATCTCACAAGTCTGAGTTCAGGACACAAGGATCTGGGACCAGCTTCTGATTTACCCGTAGAAATAAAAACTCAAAACCACACAGTGAAATTGGATGCCTTTTAAAGAATTTACCATACATGTATATATTAAATACATGTATATATTAAATGTATTTATCTTGCAAATGTAGAGTTGACTATATGTATTGTATGTGAGAGATAATCTCAACTGTATTCACTCTCTCTGCTCCTTGTACAGAAAGGAGAAAGGAGCTAAAGAACCCATGTGCTAAGTAAGAGAATCTTCCCATAACCTCACTAAAAAGGAAGAGAGACCAGATTGGACATAAACTTTTCAAGGAGAGGCTGGTGTCATTACAAGGTCAGATAGCAAGTAAGGCTCTCTCCTGGCCCACATCCCCTGTGTCACATCAAGAGCCTCAGACAATGTTGATCTTCACTAAGATCTTCCTGATCCCTGGTTCGGGGAGATCCCCTGGAGGAGGGCACGGCAACCTACTCCAGTATTCTTGCCTGGAGAACCCATGGACAGAGGCTTTGAAAAGACAAGAGTTTTTCCCTAATCAGAAACTCCTACCCATTTTCCCTCCTATTTTTTGTTTATTCTACTTGGGTAATCATAGCTCCATTTGTTACAAGTAACAGAAATGAGCAGGAACTGATTTAAAGTTCCTAGAATGACTCACAGAACCCATGCACAGGATGCTAATGACCCCAGGAGGACTAGAACAGGACACTGGTGAGCTTAGGGGACCCAGTCACTGAGTCTTCTCCATGTGCATCTGGGTCATTCTTCTGCACCAGGTCATACAGAACATGTCCACAATCAAACCCCAGCATGCACAGCACTCTTCTTAACGTATGAAGACTCATGAAGACTCACTGACTCCCTCTCAGTTCCATTTCTAGCTTCCACTTGAATCTGGGTACCCGGCCCTGGTCTAATCAAATTGAGGGGAGGTATAAAAAGTGAAAGATGAGAGTAGGAAAAAATGAAGGAATATAATCTTCCATTTAGACGATTGTTTCAAAAGTGATCCTTGCCACATAACAAGACTTCCCAGATTTCTATTGGTTGTCTATGTCAGAATCCATAATATATAGAATATCAGCATCTGATAAATGTATATCATGAAAAAAAATTTTAAGTGAGAATAAACAACATTTCAGGGACCCTAATACATAGACAACGTTGAAAACAATTTTAGGTAATGAATGGTTTTTAACCTACTCTTTTCCAAATTTATTCAAGATAGGGGTTTTATTTGACTGCTGTTTGTGTTGGTTGGTTTTTGCTTATTTATTTACTTGTTTGTTTATTTAGTGGACTAACACAAAGGAATAAAAAAAATCTTTACAGAAGAGTTGCAAAGGCACCTTCAAGGAGAAAGAGCATTTCCCATAATGAAAGATGTTAGCTGCCATGACACTCCTTCTGTAGCCCCCTGCTTGCTCTCTTTTATGGAAGTGTGTGTCCCTGCATAGTTGCTTCAGTAGTGTCTGACTCTTCGCGACCCTATGGACTGTAACCCACCAGGCTCCTCTGTCCATGATGGGATTCTCCAAGCAAGAATATTGGAGTGGCTTCCCATGCTCTCACTCAGGGGATCTTCCTGACCCAGGGATCGAACCTGTGTCTCTTATGTCTCCTGCACTGAATCTACTGGGTCTTGATTGCTTTCTACTCAAAACAGTCCACTTGAAAACTTGTTCTAAACTCCTTCAAAAGCAAACCGTAGGAGGGTCAAAGTTAAATTTCAAAGGAAAATTAAAACAAGTACAAAATTATTAATAGATCAATTCAGTGAAACATGTTAAGAAAAGAAATTGCCAAAGAAGTAACACATTGAATGGCTCTTCGTTTTTGTATTTCCTTCTTACCTAGCATTTACTTTTGTATTTTGAAATTTCAACTGTATAATTTTATACTTTTTTATTGTTTTAATAAGGACATCCTTATTGTGCTTCTGAACTTCAACTGTATTTTCTCTTCGATGTTTTAAATTCTTTAGTTCTACCTACTTTGTCTTTTTTTACTTTTATTACTTCGTGTTTCCTGTCTAATTATGTGAGCTTGTCATAAATCCTTAACTGATTTTCTTTGTCTATCCAAACTTTTGGGGCTTTTATCAAATTGGTTTTGTTTGGTTCTTTTATTATTTTAACAGTCTATATTCTCTTTTTTTCTGCAGTTTTCTATTTTGACCATTACTTCTTTAAAACTACATAAAATCAAACCTGAAATCAGTTACCAAGGATTTGGCTGCTCCTGTCGAGACCCTAGGGCTTCCCAGATGTCACTAGTGGTAAAGAACCTCCCTGCCAATGCAAGAGATGTAAGAAATGCAGGTTCAATCCCTGGGTCTGGAGGAGGGCACGGCAACCCACTCCAGTTTCTTGCCTGGAGAATCCCATGGACAGAGAAGTCTGGTGAGCTACAGTCCATAGGGTCACAAAGAGTCAAAGTGACTTAGCATGCACACATGCACGTAGAGACCCTCGCAGAAAGCCAAGAGACAGCATTCCTAACAAAAATTCCCTTATTCAGGAAAGACTAGCCTCAGGCTCAGATTCCTGCCCACTGCCCTCTCCCTAATTCTTTTTTAAAATATTTATTTATTTTACTGACGACTGTGTTGGGAGGGTTCTTCGTGCAGCATGCAGGCTTCTCTCTAACTGTGACCTGAAGGCTCTGTGTTGCCCCAGAGCACATGGGATTTTAGGTCCCTGACCAGGGATCAAAACTGTGTCCCCTGCATTGGAAGGCAGATTCTTAACCACTGGACCACTGGGGAAATCCCTTCCTAATTCTTCTGCTGCCCGTGATCTCCCCATTTCTGCTTCCCTGTGTATTTAACACATATACCAAGAATGGAAAAAAATAAAAGGAAAGTATATTCTTTTTTTTTTTCTTTTTTGGCTGTGCTACGCACAACAGGGGATTAGTTCCCTGACCAGGGATCAAGCTGCAGATGCCCCCTGCAGTAGAAGTGTAGAGTCTTACCACTGGACCACCAGTGAAGTCCAAGGAAAGGATACTCTTTTTTATTGGAGTTAACACTGTTAAGGAGAAGGAGAATCCTATTTGTCATGCTCCCCTTTTCTCGTGGGTCAATCTGTGCTATGTCTTAGAGTGTTCATTTCTGTTTTTCCTTCACAGTGAGACCACAAAGAACTCCTTGGAGCATAGTCTACAGCAGCTCAAGAGCCATTTCACCTGGAACTTGGTAGAGGGAGAACATTCTTTGGATGATTTTGAAGACAGAGTGTGTAACCAGAATGAGTTTCAGAACAGCGAATTCAAAGCCACAATGTGCAACATACTGGCCTACATAAAACACTGCAGAGGCCAGCATGAGGCAGCCCTAGAATGCTTACAGCAAGCCGAAGAGAGCATCCAGCGAGAGCACACTGACCAGGCAGAGATCAGAAGCCTGGTCACCTGGGGAAACTACGCCTGGGTCTACTATCACCTGGGAAGATTCGCAGAAGCTCAGGTTTATGTTGACAAGGTGAAACAAGTCTGCCAGAAGTTTTCCAGCCCCTACAGAATTGAGAGTCCTGAGCTGGACTGTGAGGAAGGGTGGACACGGTTAAAGTGTGGAGGAAACCAAAACGAAAGGGCCAAGGTGTGTTTTGAGAAGGCTCTGGAGAAGAACCCCAAGAACCCAGAGTTCACCTCTGGACTGGCTATTGCGAGCTACCTGCTGGATAACCAGCCACCATGTCAGAATCCCATTAACCCTTTGAGGCAAGCCATTCGGCTGAATCCTGACAACCAGTATGTCAAAGTCCTCCTGGCCCTGAAACTTCAAAAAATGAATAAAAATGATGAAGGAGAGAGATTAGTTGAAGAAGCTTTGGAAAAAGCCCCATTGGCCACAGATGTGATTCGAGGGGCAGCAAAGCTGTATCGAAGAAAAGGTGACTTGGACCAAGCTATAGAACTCCTGAGAAAGGCTCTAAAATGCATGCCCAACAACATCCACCTGCATTGCCATATTGGGTGCTACTATAGGGCCAAAGTCCTGGAAGTAGAGAAAATGGGTGGGGAGAGAGAGAAATTACGGGAACTAATAAGACATGCTATAGATCATTTAAAGAGAGCTGATGAGAGTAATGGAAATTTCTTCCGTATCAGCTCCTTTCTCGCCTGCCTCCATGCACAAGTCGATCAGTATGAAGAAGCAGAGTATTACTTTCAAAAAGAATTCAGCAAAGAGCTTCCTCCTGTAGCCAAACAAGTGCTCCACCTGCGATATGGCAACTTTCAGCTATACCAGAGGAAGCGTGAAGACAAGGCCATCCACCATTTCATAGAGGGTGTGAAAATAAACCAGGGATCAAAGGAGGGAGAAAAAATGAAAAACAAACTGCAAAGACTTGCCAAAATCAAGCTCTCAAAAAACAAAGCAGATCCTAAGGCTTTGCATCTCTTGGCGTTTCTTCAGGAACTGAATGAAGACATGCAGCCAGCAGAGGAAAACTCTGAGAGGTGTTTGGACTCTGGAAACCTCATCCCTTTAGCATCTTTTGCTGAGGAATGAGGAACTGGAATGTGGTACCCACAGGGCTACTGCTAGAAGGGAGCTGAAACCCCTCCACCAAGTTGGTATTCAAAATATTTTAACAATCAGCACAGGCGTGGACTTAGACCCTGGCCACACAATACTTGATCAAGGTTAGGGAGGAACTCTGCTGGGCCAGTGTTAATATCTGAATTGAGTTCTTGGAGGGGGACTGGACTGAGGGCAGGTCCGGGGGCTCGGTAAAGGGGCTATTTCCCAACTGACCTCTTGGGAACAGTTGGGATTTCCTTTGTGGGATGATGTCATGGCTATGTTTCTATAAAGTAGTCAGATGTCTCACACCTGTAACACTGTGGGCCCGTTCAGCAATGTTTTTCCATCTTTGGAGTCATTTTAGATCCTGTACAGGTTGGTCCTGTGATACAGTTCAAGGCAGGCTGCCCTCAAATATGCCAAAATGGTATACGGATTATTTTGAAGTTATTGCTTGAGAAAACAGCCAGTGCAAGGAGAATACTCTGACCCTCATCTCAGAGCAGGAAATAAATCTCCCATGAGAAAGATACCCTCACTATGCCAGGAGGCAGAGAGACATCCTTGTCACTGGTGGTAGGGAAATGAGGGCTGGGAAGGCTACATAAACCAGCTCTGCTTAGACTCTCCACTAATTAGTACCCAAGCCCAAGTTTCTTTGCCTTGCCAATTCCTCATGAATTTATTATTTCTTTGTCTAAAAGGTATAAAAGCTGCCAGCTTTGGTCACTTCTTAGGCTGTATACTAGGAGACTGCCATATGTATGAAATTAACTTAGATTTTCTCCTGTTAATTTGTCTTGCATTGATTTAATTATTAGATCAGCCAGAAGAACCCTCAAGAGTAAGCGGAAATTTCCCCTTCCCAACACCCTGCATAGACACTAATGTGCTGTGTCCATCCAAAGGCTGGGGGATTGAAGCCTAGGGAGGCCTGGGGGTCCTCTCTCCCTCCCTTCTGCCTTCTGCCCTGCATCCCCAGACAAGTCTTAATCTAGGACTGTTTATACAAACTCTATACAACATGAGTTCAAGCGTCCCATTAACTAAAGGGAGGAAAGAGTTTTTTTTAAAAAAAAAAAAAAGAGAGAGAGCAGATAACAGGTCAAATCTGGAAGGAACATAACTAGAAGAAGTGGGGTCAGGTGACCACAGTACAAGCATTTCAGGGAGCAGGTTAGGGAGGTTTTGCCTCTTCTCTGTCCTCCCTGTAACCACAACACAGCAAGTGAGGGTAAAAGGTAGACTCTGTACAATACGCTAGAAACCAAAATAATGCTTTTCTTTAAAATATCTTGAATTGGTTCATAGTGCTTTTCAGGTCTCCTATATGCTTCTACTTCTCTGTATATTCATTGTTTTAATTTTTGAGAATTTGATATTGACAGTCCAACTAAAAAATCTTAATTATCTGCTTGAAAAATAATTGTAATATATAGTAGAACTATATGTAATCTTGTCCTGTATTTTCCAAGTCTCCTGTAAATGTGTTATAATCTTTCATAATTAAAAAAATAAAAAAGAGAAAAAAATCTGACTCTTAAATTTGCCCATGAGGGTTTGAATAAAAAGAAAGGGGGAAAAAATGTGTATGGAAAGATGTCTTACCAGTAGGGAGAGGGAAAGAGTAGGCAAAAGGGAAGGAGAGAAGAATGCTGCTTTGTCATTGTAGATTATAATTATATGGAGAAAATTTCTTTGCAACATGAAGACTTGCTTTGATGAACTCAGTTGCTTTGATGAGCCCAGATTCAAAATGATAGGAAAGCAGCAGGACAGGGGAATTATTTGGTGATTAAGGACCTAGTGCACATTTCTGGGAAATGTCATCAATAATGGAGGTTTCCCCCCATTAGAAATATTGTGTATTAGGTGATATAAAACTTCATTTAATCCTGAAAGTCTTCAGGGAAACCATGAAAGTCATGGTATGCCTGGGGCAATTGGGATTTTCTGGGTAAATACTGAATGACCAGGTACAGACATCAAGGTTGGTGTGAGCCAAAACAGTCAGGTGACCCAGCAAGAGACCATCAATCACCCTCTGGGTTGCAAAATGATTGCCTGTTGGAATTAAATTTAGATGGTAGTTATCAGGGGCTGGGATGTGGGGAAATAGGAGAGATGTAGTTTAAGGGTATAAACTTACAACAAGCAGATTAATAAGTCTTGGAGATTTTATGCACAGTATACTGAATATCTTTTGTATGAAAAATAGTGTAGTGTGCACTTGAGATCATCAGTATACATAGTGTGGATGCCTGAAAAAGTCATTAACTAATAAATAACTTAGATGTGATCAAACATAAAGGTATGTTCTAGTTTTTCTGAAATTTTGCTGTACCTTAAATCTTTCAGACTCCGCTACTGAAAAATGCAATGTTACACTGGCCATGAACTGGTTCCAAATAACACAGACTGGTCTAACTTTGGGAGGGTAACAGGCAGGAAAGCCAGAGGTCCCCAAGCGGCAGGAGGAAATAAACTGCAAGCTGCACACTTTTTTTTCCTTCTCTACATAACCAATGAGTTTTTCTTATGGAAAGGTTTTTCTTAAACTATGTTAATGAAACCATGTATTTGTTTTGGAATTTGCCTTTCTTCAAAATGGTCCCACCTAAGACTAACTTTTTTCTCTTCTCAAACCTTGGGCTGATAATTGCTCAACAAACCAGTATTCCTGTCAATTTTTTTATGGCCAGGGGATATACACCTTGTGCCATCCTACCTCAAAATGCGTATTGTGGGAGAGGGGCCTGGTGAAACTCCCTCAGCCTTGAGGTGTCTCTTTTATCTGATTAATAGTTTTCTAACAGACATAAAACACCTTACTACAAGCTAGCAAAGGGGCACTCTTTCTTTCCCCTTCTGATGTCTATGTCAGAAGCTTTCCCTATCTCTATTATATTTTAATAAAACTTTGCTACACAAAAAGCTCCAAGTAGTCAAGCCTCATCTCTGACCCCAGATGGAAATCCTCTGGAGGTCACGAATCCTGGAGTAACACACGGCTCACAGCAGCAACCTTTCAACAACCTTTTCACTGAATAGAACAGACATATTTTTCTACAGCTTTTAGAGTGCAGGGCTTTATCTTACATCCTGACACCACCACCAGGTACCTTTGTGTACATAAACACCCTACCCCTGCCCTCCACGGAAGCAGATTTTGTTACATCTTGTGCTTCCATCCATGTTCTCTCTCCTTTTCTGATGTCCATTAGGAGAAATGAGGAAGTATCTCCAGTTCTGTTTTAGGCCCCATCCGGGAGGCAATCTAAACACATGTGGGAGAATTTTTCCTGCTAAGTAGAGAATAAAAAGAAACATGAAGCTGTGAAGTCTTTGTTTGTCAAGAGGCTTCTGATGGAAAATACAATTCACATCAGCTGCAAAGGTAAACTCATTCCATTCAACTGACTGGACAAGTATCCATTTCAAAAGAAAGTTTTAGCTTACTTGGCCTGAGTAACTTATTATTAGATCTGGTGCCTGGGGAGAAAAACTGGGCGTGTTCTTAGTGGAAGGTAAAACTGGCAGGCACACTGACCTTGAGAGAGGAACCCTGGCACGTATATAGTGCTAAAGGCACACCGGGTATCTGTAAACTCGTCCTTGCAAGTCTTGTCACCAAATCCTTTGCTAGAACAGAAGCCCCAAAAGAAAAAAGGAAGAAAGGGTAGAAAAGAGATATGTCATGTTACACTAAATATTTATTTGAGGACTTAAAGCCGACAGAAATGATTGGAAAACAATCAAGAAAATTATGTATATAATTCATGTTTCCTGAAATCTCACTATCCAGGAATAACAAACAGAAACACATTAATTGGAATTACTTTAATTCCCTGGCTCTTGACCACATCTCTCAGTGCATCTCCCTCCCCTCCAATACCAAGGAGTGAGGAGAATGTCTCTTATCCTGGTCTGGGTTCTTAGTAATGCCAATTACTTCTCAGCAAAAGATTTATCAGCCTCTGTCTCCAGCCCCCCTTTTTTACAGAGCTTTCCTCTTTCTTTCTCCATCATGTCCACTGACCTGCACAATTGTGTACAATGTGTGTCCAGTGCAACTGCAAGCATGGAAGTGTGAGAATCCTGATTATAAACACAAACAGGACTGGGTCAGGATCCCTACTATATGCACAGTCAACCTGGGATGCCAACCTGAAAAACGTGGGTTCCAACTAGAGACCATATGCTGCTGTTTTCTCCCTTCCTCCACCACTTCTCCCATCATCTCTTTTGGGAAAGGAGGTAACTTGATTTGTCTAATTGCAAATTTTCCTTATGATTTACAGCACAACTGCCTCATTGCTGGTAGTCTACACCTTCTTATGAGGCGACAAAGAGGGAGAGTGACTAAAACCTTTACTGTAAAAATGGTGCAGTGCCTTTGGAAAAACAGTTTAGTAGTCCCTCAGTTGGTTAAACATAGAGTTACCACATGACCTAGCCATTTTATTCCTAGGCATATAAAGAGAAATGAAAACATACATTCATACATAAACCTGAACATGAATGTTTATATCAATGTTATTCACCACAGCCAAAAGGTGGATCCATCAACTGATGAACTGATGTATTAAGTAAAGTATATCTTTACAGTGAAATATTATTCATCAATAAAAAATAGAGTACTGTACATGTTACAACATAGATGAAATTTGAAAATGAAAGAAGCCAGTCACAAAAGGTCACATACTGTATGATTCTATTTGTATGAAATGTCCAGAGTTGGCAAATTTATAAGAGATAGAAAGTAGATTAGTGGTTGTATAGGACTAGGAGGACTGGTTGTTGTGCTTTGTCACTCAGTCATGTCTGACTCTTTGTGACCCCATGGACTGTAGCCTATCAGTCTCCTCTGTCCATGGAAATTCTCCAAGCAAGAAAACAAGAATGCTCTCCTCCAGGGGAATCTTCCCAACCCAGGGATCAAACCAGGTCTCCCGCATTGCAGGTACAGTCTTACCATCTGAGCTATCAGGGAAGCCCAGGAGGACTGGAGGTGATAGCAAGGAAGTGTAGGTCTCCTTTTTGGGGTAATGAGAATGCTCTACAATTGACTATGGTGATGGTTGTACAGCTCTGTGAAATACTGAATTGTATATTTGCAGTCAGTTCAGTCGCTCAGTCGTGTCCAACTGTTTGCAACCCCATCAGACTGCAGCACACCAGGCCTCCCTGTCCATCGCCAACTCCTGGAGTTTACCCAAACTCATGTCCGTTGAGTCGGTGATGCCATCCAACCATCTTATCCTCTGTTGTCCCCTTCTTCTCCTGCCTTCAGTCTTTCCCAGCATGAGGGTCTTTTCAAATGAGTCAGCTCTTCGCATCAGATGGCCAAAGTATTGGCGTTTCAGCTTCAGCATCAGTCCTTCCAATGAATATTCAGGACTGATTTCCTTTAGGATGGACTGGTTGGATCTCCTTGCAGTTCAAGGAACTCTCAAGAGTCTTCTCCAAAATGGGTGAATTGCATGGTATGTGAATTATATTTCAATAAGACTGTTTAAAAAAAGAATGAGTATCCTTGTTGTTAGTTAGTGTTAGTGTTAGTTGCTCAGCCATGTCCGATTCTTTTCTGACCCCATGGACTGTAGCCCGCCAGGTTCCTCTGTCCATGGGATTCTCCAGGCAAGAATACTGGAGTAGGTAACCATTCTCTTCTCCAGGGGATTTTCCCAAACCAAGGACTGAACTCGAGTCTCCTGCATTGCAGGCAGATCCTTTTACCATCTGATCCACTAGGGAAGCCATCTTTGTTATGCTGCTGCTGCTGCTGCTGCTAAGTTGCATCAGTTGTGGCCGACTCTGTGCGACCCCGTAGACAGCAGCCCACCAGGCTCCCCCGTCCCTGGGATTCTCCAGGCAAGAATACTGGAGTGGGTTGCCATTTCCTTCTGCAATGCACGAAAGTGAAAAGTGAAAGTGAAGTCGCTCAGTCGTGTCCGACTCTTAGCGACCCCATGGACTGCAGCCTACCAGGCTCCTCCGTCCGTGGGATTTTCCAGGCAAGAGTACTGGAGTGGGGTACCATTGCCTTCTCTGATACCTGTTATAAACGTACATAAGAAGGCAAGCTTTTCTTTCAACACCTTCCATTTTTAACCTCTAAATTTGTTGGCACTGTGTTGTGCCCTTCTTATTATTCGAATTTTAACTACTATCATTACTTTTGCACTCAAGAGACATGTTGGAGAAATTCTATATTCTATTTTCTAGATAGTGTGTGGATATGAAAATCTGGTCCCTCTTGATTTTATTTTTAAACACGCATTCTCAGGAACCATTCATCAGCAAGTTGGCACAAAGGAAGAGTTTAAAAGCAGAAGAAAATCTGACTCAGTGTGTAAGTCTAAATCTACAGGTATACAAGTCTAAGCACACTATGAATTTCTTAACGGGCATAATGTTATTTAACTACCATATGCAGCTGTTGCAAATACCATGCTTAGTCATGAGCACTTCATAAGCCAGGGATAAGAACAAGAAGAGAAACAAGAAATGGGCAGCTGGTGCAACTGCTCTGGAAAATAACTTCATACTGTAAGAATGCAGTTAGGATGAGAGGAAGCCTTTGGCCAGTTCAATAAATTTGCCTTTTCTCTGATCTAACCACTTCTGTTCACTTCTACCTTTCAAAATAATGTCTATCCCCAAAATCAGCACCCTTACAACACAGAAACCTTCACGACACAACTTTCTTTCTCTCTGAGCAAAGAAGGCAAAAGATAGAGACACATTTTCCCCTGGGCTTGATGTTTAGGGTTTCATGTCTCTGGCTATGCCAGGATTAAGCACCAGATTCTCAGTAACAGAGACGCCATGTGTTATTTTTGAAATGTACATTTTGTTGGGAATTCCCTGGTGGTCCAGTGGTTAGGACTCCAGTTGTGTGGTGCAGTCAAAAAAGCAAATAAATAAAAATTTACATTTTATGTGTCTGTGGTGTGTGTGGCCCTCTAAAGCACAGGGCCAAATGTAGGAGCCCCTTTTACCTGGGTGACACTGTAAAAGACATAAAGGTATGTTACTTTATCACTACCAGCGTAACATATTGTTAAGTAAGACAACCAACGAAATTACATACTTTCCCAGGTACAGGTTACTTTGGCTGGACATAATACAATCTGTGAACTTGAAGTATTCTATGATGCTCCCATTGTTGGGAAAAAACAAACAAGTCTCAGTCTTGTTACACAAGAACCTCTGCTTTCTGCAGCTTCAGAATAGAAGGAGTCTTTCTCCTAGGCAACTGACATTCCTTGAACTTCAAATTAGCCTTGAGAACTATCCTCCCTCTATTTTCATGGATATTTACATCATAGGAAATTCTATTTTTTAAAAAAATCTCTCAGGGTATTATCACTCCTTCAGAGCTCAAAGCATAAATACCTAAATTTATCAGCTAGGCAGCTCACCCAACAATATTACATGTGTTACTATTTCCCAGTTTATAGCTGGGAAAACTGAATGATTGCTTTGGATCTCAGAGATCCTAAGTGCCCAGGGTTTATTCCAGGGCTTGGCTTCTTATATTTAGCATGGGGAGGGGGGGAGGGGAACTCAGGCTCAGTGATTTGATTCATGGATAACCCCAGAGATAGTAAATAACACACTGAATTAAACCCAGGTGGCTCAGATGATAAAGAATTTGCATGCAATGCAAGAGACCTGGGTTCTATCCAGAGGTGGGGAAAATCCCCTGGAGAAGGGAATGGCAACCCACTCTAGTATTCTTGCCTGGAGAATTCTCATGGACAGAGGAGTCTGGTGGACTATGGTTCATGGGGTCACAATCAGCCGAACACAACTGAGAGACTAACCATAGAGGGGCCTGAGCCACACACATCAAGGTGCAAGCTGTCTCCCACAAGTAAGATGGCTTGTCTAAGCTACTTTTTACAACAGTATTTATTGAGCAGTCTTTCACATTATGTGCTCCCAGAAACCCTTACATAAGAATCTCCTGAAAAAAAAGTGAAAGTGTTAGTCACTCAGTCCTGTCCCACTCTTTGCAACACCATGAACTGTAGCCTGCCAGGCTCCTTTGTCCATGGAATTCTCCAGGCAAGAATACTGGAGTGGGTTGCCATTCCCTTCTCCAAGGGATCTTCCTGACCCAGGAATGAAGCCGGAGTCTCCTGCATTGCTGGCGGATTGTTTACCAGCTGAGCTACCAAGGAAGCCTTCCCTTCTCCTATATACTAAAAAAATGCAGTTTCCTGGGACGCAGCCTAGCGTTAGGGTTAGATTCCTGAAATCGCGATTTTTATTTATTTATTTATTTGCCGCTACACACCGCTTGCGGAGAAGGCAATGGCACCCCACTCCAGTACTCTTGCCTGGAGAATCCCACGGACGGAGGAGCCTGGTAGGGTGCAGTCCATGGGGTCGCTAAGAGTCGGACACGACTGAGCGATTTGACTTTCACTTTTCACTTTCATGCATTGGAAAAGGAAATGGCAACCCACTCCAGTGTTCTTGCCTGGAGAATTCCGTGGACGGAGGAGCCTGGTGGGCTGCCGTCTATAGGGTCGCACAGAGTCGGACACGACTGAAGCGACTTAGCAGCAGCAGCAGTAACACACCGCTTGTGAGGCCTTAGGTCCCCCACCAGGTATGGAACCTGCACCACCCCAACACCCACCCCCACGATGCTCTGCTCCCCCAAGTGGAAGGGGGAGTCTTTTTTTTTTTGGAAAGGGGAGTCTTAACCACCGGACTGCCAGGAAAGTTCTCAGAGTCATGATTTTAAAGGATTTGCTTCTACTGAGTCATGATAGATTTCAACTTTGTTTCCTTTTCCTCCCCTTGATTTTAACACAGTTTCACTTTCCATTTCTTCTTCTGTTTCATAAAGGCAATCACTCAGAAACTGAGAAAAAGCATCAGCTGACGCATTCTCCCCACCCACGTCCCTTTTAATAGCTCCTTCAGTCTTGAGGCAGACTCTGGAAGGAAGAGTTCTGAAGAGCAAATCAGCTTGGACCCCAGCTATTCAGAACAGCAGAGACAGATCGCCATTATGAGGTCAGTGAGATAAGGTGCAGGCAGCCTCGATCTTGAATGCAAATTGTAAGCCTAGCTTCTCGAGTGCAGGCAAGTTCCGGAGTTTGTCCTGTGCTTGTGGACTAAAGTTCCTGTATCAGTATGGGCACCTTTTATTTCTGTGACTTTTTCTGGTGTGTGCCCTCAGACTCCCTAAGCTTCACGGGGAGGAGCTGGGAGCTGGGAGCTGGATGAGAGGAAGGCTTGGCAGGAGTGATTAGAGTCAATCAGGCACTAAGTTTGCAGATTCAAATTTAGCTCTAAGCGAATTACTCTTTGGGGGGCTTTTCTATTGTTTCCTTTAAAAGAACGAAGAGGCTTTCTGTCATTCTAAAAGGAAGCATTTCTTTTCAGCAGATGTTATTAAAGATGAAGTTGGTAGTACAAAGCCAAGTCATGTTGGGAATTCTGCCCTGAAAATTCGATCACTTCAAGATGGGAAGTGGAAAAAACAATCCTTACGGATGGACTTTTTTTTTCCATTTCTTATATGAAAACAAATCCGAAGCTTAGAGTTTATTTTTATTGCTGTAATGAGAGCTTGTGAGCAACAGAAAATACAAAACATAAGGACATAATTGCTCTCCTGTGTGTGTGCGCTTAGCTACTCAGTTGTGTCTGACTCTTTGCAACCCCATGGACTGTAGCCCGCCAGGATCCTCTGTCCATGGGGATTCTCCAGGCAAGAATACTAAAGTGGGTTGCCAGGTCCTCCTCCAGGGCCTCTTCCCAACTCAGGGATCGAATCCAGGTCTCCCAATTTCTTTCCTAGTACTGATCTAATTTCTAATGAATGAAAGCAGAGCAGTGATGGCCTGGGGATGGTGGAGGGTGGGATTGGGCTTGACTAGCAGGGCACACCAGGGATGATACAAATAGCCTACAAGAAGGTAGTGGTGGTGGTTACATGGGTATATCCATTTGTCAGAATTCATCAAACTCCACTTTAAGTGGGTACATTTTTATATATGTAAAGTATAATCTTGGTAAACTTGATTTTAAAAGATGTGCATAGATCTGCCTGAGTTCTACCATCAGATAGAGCCTCAGGAAAGATACAGCTGAAAAAAAAGGAAAACTTTCCCATCAAACGCCCATGGGAAGGAATTGAGAAGCTGATTAACTGGGGAGGGGGCAGCCTAGTGATCATTTAGGGAGTGAGTACAAGGAGCCCCAAGGGCTCCCAGATGCTCTGCACGCTTGTATCTGGGTACGGGTGGTTAGAGGAATTTACTGCCAAATGCCCCAGATCACCTTTCCTATATAATGGGCTCCTGGTTATGAGTATATGAACTGTGTCTACATAAGTGAGTTGACCAAAAAAACCTAGCCCTGCACTGTGCCTTGGTATCCCATCTGCCTGAGAAGTTTGGTAGTGACCTGTGCTTGGGTATGTCCACAGCCACTGACCCAAGGAAGTCTGAGAGAGGCTCTCTGGACTATGGTGGACTGAAGCCCACATGAAGGTGCCTGTTCCCAGTTGTTTAATCACTCAGTCATGTCTGACTCTTTTGCCACCCATGGACTGTAGACTATAGCTTATCAGACTCCTCTGTCCATGGAATTTTCCCAGGGAAGAATACTGGAGTGGGTTGCCATTTTCTTCTCCAGGGTTCTTCCCGACCCAAGGATGGAGCCTGAGTCTCTTGCTTGGCAGGTGGGTTCTTTACCACTGAGCCACCAGGGAAGCCCTGTTCCCAGAGGCTGTGATAAAAATTACCAAACAGGGAAGCCACCTGGGGAAACACCTCATACCTGCGGGCTGACTGATGAGTGCCTTCCTCTGCCCAATCCACTGTGGAACTGTTGGCCCCCTTGCACACTCAGAATTCACTTAAAATGATAACACTGATATGCCAGTGACCATGGCAGTAACAGTTTTCATGTGATCAGTAGTTGCCAAGAGGTCTACATGCCTTATATCATCCTACCAATAGTCCCAGGAAGGGAACCCTATTATTTTTTATTAGCCTCATTTTGTAGATAAGAAAAACAGGTCTCAGAGGGCAAATTACTTGGCCAAGAGGTCACATAAAAAGTAGGTGTCAGAGCATGGTCATTATTCAGGAGCCACACTCCAGTGCTAAACATCTTCTGGCTCTGGTCAGTAGGGCAAAATGTCTTCATTTATGCTTATGTTAGAGAGGAGGGGCAGGGACTGGAAGGTCTAGGCCCTTGGGGTCCCTAGTTGGAGAGGGAGGATTATTCCTTAGAGTGCTCAGAACCATGCCTTAGATAAGGGTAAAAGTGGATCTCCCTAGGGCATGGTCTCCTATCATTTGGTTGCAAGAAAATAAAGGTAATTGAGAAGATATCTTCTAAAATGGCCTGGAATAAATTATAATTATGCTGATTCGGTGTTTGCTAATAGATTAAATACATATTTCATAATTTGATCGTAAATCTATCTTACCAGTTCATGCATTTTCATTTCTGTGGCTCTTTCCGATCTACAGAGTCAGGTGCTGAGGATGTCCTCCTAGCAGAGCCAGCAGCTGGTAGCTGGGAAGGGATGGGAGCTGAGGAAATGAGGCTAAGTGATGTGATTCAAGAACTTTCCCAGAGGCTGGTCAAAGAGAAGACTGAAATCCAGGCTTTCTGGGGTTATTTTCCTCTCTTCCATATTGTCTGACTCACTGTTTGAGTCATTACATGATCTCTCATAAGTAAATGGGAAACTTTTCAAAATACCTCCAGGGACTTCCCTGGCGGTCCAGTGGGTAAGACTCCACGCTTCCACTGCAGGGAGCATGGGTTTGATCCCCAGAGAACTAAGATCCCACAGACCACACAGCCAAAAACACCAAACCAAAACAAAATAAAGGAGCTCCAGGTCTATGCTCCTCAAAATGTGATACAGGGACTCCTGCAACAGATTTTCCAGGATGCCTGTTAAAATGCAGAGTGCTGAGCCCAGGTCCACCCCCAGGCTGCATCTGAGTCTCTGGAAAGAGAGCCTGTAATATGCACAGCATCCACAATGCCTTCTTTCAAACTCACAAGCAGTTACAGAAGCTGTGTAGAAGGGTACTCCCAGCAGAGAACTGAGTTCAGCTCTCCACATTCAGTTTCAGTTTCTCCTCAGCAGGAATCTCACTAGCACTGCCTCAGTTTTGTTTTCCTTTTCTGTTTTATAAAAGCACAGACCTAGCAGCTAGCATCCTGAGTGGGAACCTCCTCTGCATTTGCTTGTGATCCACAAGCAGAAAATAAAATCTGCCTCAACCCCAGATTTTCAGAATTGCAGGGAAATAGCCATCATGAGGTAAATATTCTCTGCTTCTCTGATATGAAGTTGAGAATCTTGTCCAAATCTTGTTCTTGAGTGCGATGTCCTGAAGTATGCTGATCTAGTGTTTGCTAATAGATTACATATGCATTGCACTCATTCGATCGTAAATCTCTTACTGACTCATGCACTTTTATTTCTGTGGCTCTTCCTGTACAGAGTCAGGCGCTAAGAACTTCCTCCCAGCAGAGCTAGCAGCCGGTGGCTGGAAGGAATGGGGGCTGTTAAGACAGCCTAGGAGGGTGTGCTCAGATCCCTTCAGCAGCAAAATCTGGTCCATGGGAGCTGGGGCCTGGAGGAAAGTTGCTAGGAGGGGTCCTGTTCCTTCTTTTGTTTCTTATATTTGAAAGGACTAAATCAGAGGTTTGTGGATTTTGTTGTGGCTATCCTGGTTATTTTTAAAGCATTTCTTTATCAGCAAATGTGCTAAGGATTAGTTCAGCACTGTAAAACTTCATGACAGAGACTGTTTTTGCCTTGAAATCTGCCCTTTCAGGACTGGGGAATATGTCTCTCTGAACGGTCTTCTTACTGACCTGCTAGACAGGGAGTAAGTGTCTCAGAGACAGGACTTAGCGACTAAAAAACAACAACTATGTGTGTGTGTGTGTGTGTGTGTGTGTGTGTGTGTGTGTGGTCTGTGTGTGTATATATATATATATACATATATATATAGAGAGAGAGAGAGAAAGTATTTAAAGCAACTTGCAAAAACACATGAGCTGAAATATTAACTGAGGATACTTTGGCAAATGGAGTATTGGTTTTTGAAAAGACAATAGTATTTTTTTTTATTAAATCAGAATTATCTTCAAATGTTTTATTTTGATCTACTCAAATATGTTAACATTTTCATAAACATCAATTACATATGGCACATGTAAACATATCAACCAACATACAGTTAATATGTAATAAAAATACAGAAGGCTTTGGGGGGAACTGAGTATTTCATGTACCTAAATTATATAGAAGTGACCAGAATGTCTAAGATAATTCTTTTTTAAAATGTTTATAATTGATATATAAAACTGTAAGATATTGAAGTGCACACTGCAGTGATTTGATATACATATACATTGTGAAAGGATTCTCCCATCTAGTTAATTAACATATCCATCACCTCATATATTTTTTGCGGGGGTGAGACCATTTAAATTGTACTCTCTTAGCAGATTTCAATTATACAACAGAGTTATCAAGTGTGCTCACCATGTTTCACATTAGCTCCTCCAACCATATACATCTTATAACCGAAAGTTTGTATTCTTTCACCAACCTCTCCTTATTTCCCCCCATTTCTTTTGTATATTTATAATAAAATTTTGCTTTGTGGTTACCATGAGGCTTTTTACAAAACATCGTATAATAGTCTGTTTTAAGCTAATAACAAGTTCAAACACATACTAAAACTCTACCTTATTAACGCTCTCCTCCTCCCATAGTCTATATTTTTGTTGGCACAATTTTTATATTTTTACCTAGTGTGTACATTAACAAATTACTGTAGTTATAGTTATTTTTAAAACTTTTTCCTTTTAATCACTAGATTCACAAATGATTCACCCACTAAGGCAACAGTATTTTAATGCTAACCCCCTGGACACTGGCTCTGGGTTTCATGTTTCTTCTTATCCAGATCTCAGGACTCCCAACCCAGTATACTTTGCTCTAAATCATACTTCCAAGGGAGATCAGGCATCAAATATCTAAGCAAACTGGCAACCAGGGGCAGAAGGCTTAGGGAAAATCAACAGAACTGATTTTCAACATTCAATAGGTTTTGTAATCATGAAGCCACATACATAGCTGGCTATCCTCCTAAATAAACTGTTTAGAATTACCACACATTTCTTAACATGGCCAGCTTTAGCATTGGTGAACTGGTGGTATGGATGGAATATCCCCAGGAGTTCCATATTCCAGGCTCTCTCACAGGTTTAAGAATGTTGAGTGAGCTTTTCTGCTTGCCCTACTTTCTTGATCAATTGAGATCTTCTGAAGTTTATTACAAGATTGGAATATGTTTCATCTTGGAAAAAGCATCTTTATCAATAAGTGCTTTTAAACTTGATTTGCAAAGATCCCTCTGGTTCATTGATAAAAACTTGCTGTCTGCCCCTACGATGCACCCCCACTACTACCCTTGAGGGGGAAAAGTGTTATCAGACTGGCAAGGTGATTTCTGGCTCTGCTGAAATGAAAACATCCAAGGTCACCTGTCTTTCTGCAGACTCACTGAGAAGTTGGATGTATATTCTCTATTAATCCTTAGAGTATTTAGCTGTTGTTCTCAGGCACCTAGATAACACCTACAAATCTGCAGACACATTTTATTGATCTGAAACTCATGCTTTTTTTTTTCTCTAAACTTCCTAATTGGGCAGTCAGCAAAGTTAACGTGTTGAAACACTGAAATGCCTTTATAATGCTTTAGTTGCATAACAGCTACAGACAGGTTTGTTCAGTGATTATCTTTATAACTTATATCCAGTATTTATTTTCTAATATTGCTACACTTGATCAATACTGCTAACCTGAGTTTTGATCTACTGTCCTTCATACAGGGCAGCTAGAATCCCCAGGAGAAGCCAAATTGAAAAACCCTAAATGGAGAGGGAAGATTTTAGCACTGTGGCAGTGAAAAAAACTGCCAAGGAAAGAGGCACACACATAAAGGGATATCTGCATAGACAACACTCCTCTCTTGCCTTACCTTGGGTTGATTCCCTTGCCTCTACATCTCTCACTGTAAAGCATTCCACATGCAGTCACACTGCATCACCAATGGCTTAGGTGAACACTGCGGGAGAGAGACAGGAAGTTGATCAGAGCACTGGCAGCAGTGGTGTGTGGGCCACTGCTGAAAAGTGAAAGTGAAAGTCACTCAGTCGGGTCGGACTCTTTGCGACCCCATGAACTATACAGTCCATGGAATTCTCCAGGCCAGAATACTGGAGTGGGTAGCCTTTCACTGATCTAGGGGATCTTCCCAACCCAGGGTTCGAACCCAGGTCTCCCACATTGGGCTTTTCTGGTAGCTCAGCTGGTAAAGAATTCACCTGAAATGCTGAAGACCCCGGTTCAGTTCCTGGGTCCAGAAGATCCCCTGGAGAAGGGAAAGGCTACTCACTCCAGTATTCTGGCCTAGAGAATTCTATGGACTGTATAAGTCCATGGGGTCGCAAAGAGTCGGACACGACTGAGCAACTTTCACTGCAAGGGCCAGTGCTGGGCCACAGTAAATTGCCAAATACAGTCAGTGGCTCCTCTTACAGAAAAATGCATTTGACAATTTAAAGAACTTTCCTTTATTCAGAGATTATAGTCTTACTTCTTCAGTGATAATAAAAGTGCTTCCTTGCTCTCTTTTTCTCTTTTTTAAATAAAATGTTAGCAAACACAGACAGTTGGTGCCTTTTCAGATGAATTTTCTTCCCATGTCAGTGTTGCCAATAAGTTGGCAGCCCTGTTTATTTCATAACAATTTTCTGAAACTGTGCTAGTCCGTGAAATCCAAAATTGTGGACAATGGTCGGTTTAATGATTCTGGAGGTTCATTCCAATTTTATGGTGCCAAGAATCTACTGATAAAAAAAAGAAGAGTACAAAATCCATAAACTATACCCCAAGCCCCAGGAAAATATAGACATGAGAACATATTTTGAGAACTTAGGTAATTTATTTAACTAAATAAGGCAAGTGATTTCCCTTGGTATCTTCCAACTACAAAACACAAATATGTCCATTTTGTTTGTCATTTTTCAAAACAAATTTATTCTCTCTGGGGATCTGGCCTATTTAGAGTGACTGCTTCAATCAAACTGAAACCAGGCCTTCATGGGTCTTTGTGTCACTGTAGGAAGGTGTGGAAAAGAACAAAATCATGTAACACAGTGGCAAACATCCCTGGGCTTTCGTTTCTTTCTTTACATGGTCCCTAACCAGACTGTGAGCTCTGAGGGTCAGAGATTACCTTTATTTTTCTCAGCATCCCTAAACACTAACAAAGTGACACAAAGAGGTAGCCTTGTGAAGGGTCACTGGATGGCTAAATAATCCTGACTTCATAACTGAAACAGGCAAGAGAGACCTCAGTTCCTCCAACTGTGGTGCTCTCCTCTTATCCACCTTAACCTTACTTCCTGCATAGCTGCTCACACGGTAGAAGGGATGGGCTTGTGGGTTTCCTGCATAGACCATAGATGTAGAAAGGTAAATCTAGGAAACAAGAGAAAGTACCATCTCCTCTGTCTTGGAAAACTTAGAGGTATGTATTAGAGTTACACACACACACATACTGCAGGTTGATGTCAGCCCCAACTCATGAAGGCTGGACACAGGCAAAAGGCATTGCTAAATGCTGTTGTTCTAGGCTCTCCCACGTGTTTGCTGGCCAAGAAGTAAACTATTTTGAGCACTGCAGTGGTGGGAATCCATTCAACCAGGGATAAAGCTGAAGGTCCATCCTGGTTTCACTGCTGAAAAACATATAGAGTAACGTAGGAAAACCAGTTGAGATCAAATGTGTAAGCCCGTTCCTGGTACCTTTCCACTTGAGCTCTGAGGAAAGCTGATGACCACAGTGCAAGGCAAAGCTGGTAGGTAGGCAACCAAGAATTCTGCGTCCAGGGGTCCATCCTACATTAGGGATGTAAAAGCTAAAGAAAAAGAAGACTTTAGTGAATTTTGAGCTCAAAACTGGTTTTTCTATGTTATTCTGTATGTTTTTCAGCAGTGAAACCAAAATGGATCTTCAGCTTTATCCCTGTTCCTTGTAAGGGAAGAAGTTTTATATAATCGGACACATTTTGGTTTACCCTCATTGAGAATTTTAACCTGTTTTTGTATGACTGCTATAATAATTTTGTAAAAATTTTATTTATTTATGGCTGTGCTGAATCTTCGTGGCTGGGGAGGCTTTTCTCTAGTTGCCGTGAGTGGGGGCTACTTTCTAGTTGTGGTGCTCGGGCTTCTCAGAGCGTTGGCTACTCTTGTTGAGGAGCATGGGCTCTAGGGAATGTGGGCTTTAGCAGCTGTGGCTCCTAGGGTCTAGAGCACAGGCTCAATAGTTGTCGTGCAGAGGCTTAGGTGCTCCACAGCATGTGGGATCTTCCCGGATGAAGGATAGAACCCGTGTCTCCTGCATTAAGAGCCAATGCACTGAGGCACCAGGGAAGCCCAATAATTTTTAAACATATTTATTTTACCAGCTTTAAAAAAGAACTTTTCAGGACAAATTTTTTATACTCTACTTATTTGTTCAAATAAAGATTCTCAGCTAATGCTGGTTAACATACATGCACACACACACACACACACACACACACACACATATAATGATAGAGACAGCATGAGTGCAACAGAGAGAGAGATTTATTCTAAGGAACTGGCTCAAATGGTTTTGAAAGTTGAGACAATCCATGATCCCCTGTCTGTGAGCTGCAGACCCAGGGAAGCCAGTGGCATAAATCCAGTCTTGAGTCCAAAGACCTGAAAACTGGAGGGCTGACGGTGTAAGTCACAGTCAGAAGGGAGGAGAAGACCAAAGTCCCAGCTCACACAGACAGGCAGAGAGAGCAAAGTGACCCTTCCCGTGCCTTTTTGTTCTACTCAGGCCTCCAACAGACTGGATGATGTCCAGCCACACTGGGGAGGGCAATCTGCTTTACTCAGCCAACTGATTCAAACGCTCTTCTCTTCTGGGAACGTCCTGGCAGACACGACCAGAACTAATGTTTAACCTGATAGGCTGGACACCCTGGGGTGCAGTCAGGTTGACACACAAAATAACCTGTACTTGCATCACAGGGTACCATACTTGGCAGGTGCACACCACAGTGACTATTTTTACTTTCTCCACAGTGAGGACAACAAGAATTCTCTGGAGCAAATCCTTCCACAGCTGAAATGCCATTTCACGTGGAACTTATTTAAGGAAGAAAGTGTCTCTCATGACCTCGAAGACAGAGTGTGTAACCAGATTGAATTTTTAAACTCTGAGTTCAAAGCTACAAAGTACAACTTGTTGGCCTACATAAAACACTTAAAGGGTGAAAACAATGCAGCCCTGGAATGCTTACAGCAAGCTGAAGAGTGCATCCAGCGAGAGCACGCTGAGCAGGCAGAGGTCAGAAGCCTGGTCACCTGGGGAAACTACGCCTGGGTCTACTATCACCTGGGAAGATTTGCAGAAGCTCAGGTTTATGTTGACAGGGTGAAACAAGTCTGCCAGAAGTTCTCAAATCCTTACAGTATTGAAAGTCCTGAGCTGGACTGTGAGGAAGGGTGGACACTGGTAAAGTGTGGTGGGAAAAAAAATGAAAGGGCAAAGGTGTATTTTCAGAAGGCTCTGGAAGAGAAACCCAACAACCCAGAATTCTCCTCTGGACTGGCCATCACTATGTACTACCTGGATGACAGGCCAGAGCAGCAGTCCTCTGTGGACATTCTGAAGCAGGCCGTTGAGCTGAGTCCTGACAATCAGTACATCAAAGTTCTCCTGGCCCTGACGCTGCAGAAGATGAATGAACAAGCTGAAGGGGAACAGCTGGTTGTAGAGGCTCTGGAAAGAGCTCCTTGTCAAACAGATGTCCTTCGCAGTGCAGCCAAATTTTACCAAGGAAAAGGTGATCTAGACAAAGCAATTGAACTGTTGCTAAGGGCACTGGAATCCATACCAAACAATGCCTACCTCTACCACCAGATTGCATGCTGCTATAGGGCAAAAGTCAAACAAATTCAACATAGAGGAGAATCTGAAGCTAGTGGGAATGGAGAGAAGATTGAAGAACTAAAGGAACATGCTAGAAACTATATGGAAAAAGCGATTGAGAAGGGACTAAATCCTCTGCATGCATATTCTGATGAGTTCCTGGAAAACGAAGTACATTATCAGACAGCTTTCAGTAAGAGGCTCCCCAGCACCAAGGGACAAGAGCTCTATCAGCATGATTGCAATCCTCAGGAGGATTGTGAGATATCTGAAAACACTTCAGTCCAATGTTCTTTAGATGGTTTATCCATAAGCACAAAATCAACTGAGAAAGAAAAGATGAAATTCCAGCTACAGAATGTAGCTAAAAACGAGCTACCACAGAATGTACCGTGTTACTGGTCTCTCCAAGGCTTAATTCACAAGATTAATGGAGAGCTGCTGCAGGCAATTGAATGCTATGAGAAGGCACTTGGCCACCTCCTAAGGAACAGCCCTTCGGGCACAGGCAGCATTTTCCTGCCAGCAACTGAGCATGAAGAAGGCAGTGAGGAAATGGAGCAGGGTGCAGACAGCTCTATACTCAGAGAGATTCCTGACCCCTGAGCTGAGACAGAGAGGAAGAAAAGGAACAGAGAATCAGGGAGCGGGAAGACTGGCATTGTAGGGGAGAAGGGTGGGAAAGCAGATCCCCAGTCTGAGCTTACTGAGCAAGATGGTCCTGCTTATCGCTTTAAGGCAGGTTTCTAGAGAGTGGCTTGCTCCTGACTGTCTTCCCTGTCCATACCAGCTACACACAGTTCTCTGGTCTGACAGTCTTAAACTGCCGGCAGAAACAGTGTTTCAGGCCTGCATGAGGCATTCCGTTCTCCAGACAGCCCTGTGTCTGCCCTTCTTGCCAGGGTCGTAACTGGCAACTGTCAACAGAATCTCGTGTCCTTCATCCCATTATTATCCAGGCTTCTGGGCCCCCTGGAAGACTAGCTTTTGACCAACCCTGGAATGTTCCTTATGTCTTTTGTCTTCAGCTATATATTATTTTTGTTGGCGATACTACAATAAATATGTATTCTTGATTTGTTGTTGTTGTTTAGTCACTGTGTCCAACTCTTTTGTGAGCCCAGGGACTGCAGCCCCACCAGGCTCCTCTGTTCATGGGATTTCCCAGGCAAGAATACTGCAGTGGGTTGCCATTTCCTCCTCCAGGGGAATCTTTCCAACCCAGGGATAGAACCCGTGTCTCCTGCATTGCAGGTGGACTCTTTACCACTGAGCCATCTAAGAAACCCATATTCTTGATAGTAACACTATAATAAATTTTTAAATTTCAACTTGGGATAGATTCAATTGTATGGTTCGTGTGTGTGTGTGTGTGTGACTAACAGTGACATCATTTCTCAAACTTCTCTTGCATGGATGGTAAGTAATTGCCACAGCCATACTAGGCTGTTTTCAACACACTCATTTTAGCTTCTTCTTGGCACTGATACCCTCACCCTATAGCCAGTCCATCTGTGGGCTCTGGGAACTGTGACTCTCATTCCAGCCCAAGGGCCTCAGCTGAGCCCAGCACCCAGTTAGCATCTACCGCTGTCGACCAAGGTGCACCAGAGTGTAAAGGGTACCAAGACTACGCTGGCCAAAGATCTTAAACCTCCAGGGTAAATAAAAACATTCAAGGATTCTCCTCGCAGCTGGGAAATCCACAAAGGTTGTTTGCTTTGTGCAACCAAGTGATGGACCAAGAGCCCTATCAACCTCCGCTCAATCCACTAAAAGGCTGGCACTCATAAGCTTTTCCAGTGATATCCTCTGATTGACTGTGTGCAGAGGAAAATTGTTAAATTAATATACCATATCCCAGAGAAGACAGAAGAACTGGCATTCCCACTTGGACTGTGAGAAGAAAGCCAGAAAGTTGAATCTTTGTCATGCAGCAGAGGAATCCTGAAAAGCTATTTAGTCAGCTACACTGGCTGTAGGAGCAGCAGACTTCAGTGAGGGTGCCCCCCACCCCTGAGTTATCTGCTGGCTCCAGCAAGGCTGGGGAGCCATTAGGTGTCCAGCAGTGAACTCTTGACTCCAGGCCAGCCTTGACCTGGAGCAGCACTGTCTCGTGTGACCAGTTCCAGAGGGGACACTGGGCCCTTATGAGGGATATAACCATGGAGACTAACACTGAAAGCCTGATTGAGGCAGAAGGGTGATTTGGGATGAAGGCAGGGACTGGCTATTTCTTGCCTTCAAAGACAGCTAGAGCTCTGGGGTAGGTGAAGAATTACCTATCTTTATGCCAACACATATACTCAAGGACACAAAGAGTTTGGATACTCAGGGGAAATTGGAGGCTTTCTGCACGGCTATTCCAACAGGGGTACCTAGTCCCACCCTCTGACTGTATAGGTAGCTGACTCACAGAAGGATCATGAACACTGCCCAACACTGTCCCTCCGCACTCAGAGGGAGTCTCATTGACCCTCCAGATGGTGCTGAGGCTTCACAGAAGACGCAGCTGACTGGTCCTGACCTACAAACTTGGCTGTGATTTATTTTTCACCTGGATGTTATTGAAAAGATGCTTGCACAGCGACAATCTACCTTTGTCCGAGAACACATCCCCAACCCACATTTCCTGGTGTGTGACTCTGATCTCACAGATCTTTGCCTCTGGAGACACAGAAGGAGTCACATGAACTGCTGGCATTCATTGTCATCTGCTCCTTCTTACTGCCTGGGGCCATACTCAGTGTTACCCAATTAGTACCCAGTGGGGACTTCCAGATCAATTCCATTTTACCTCCACTCTGACTGTCACAAATATCTGTACGGCAGGTTTGACTTGCTATCACACAGCATGTCCCGGGAGCTTCTAAGATTGTCCACAAAAAGACAGTTGGAGGAGTGGGGTGAATCTCCACAAAGGCAATCACAGACCTCTCCCCTTAAGTGTGTCAGACCAAGGAGGGAGGGACTCCATCTCCTTTGCTTACAACTGTGTGTGCATCCCCCAAAATAATGCCTGGAATGAATTAGGCTCTTAAAATTTTTTGATGAATGAACGAACATGTGTGCATGCTCAGTTGGTTCAGTTATGTCCAACTCGTAGCAACCCTATGGACTGTAGCCGGCCAGGCTCCTCTGTCCATGGGATTTCCCAAGTAAGAATATTGGAGTGGGTTGCCATTTTCTTCTCCAGGGGATCTTCCTGACCCAGGGATTGAACCTGCATCTCCTACACTGGCAGGAGGGTTCTTTACCACTGAGCCCCCAGGGAAGCCCTCTAAGCTCATTGCCAGCACCTAAAACCAGTAGGGAAGTTATGAGGCTCAAAAAGGTTTAGTAACCTAACTGAGGCCACACAGGAACAGAACTGGCAAAAAATGATTAAATAAAGGAGGAACAACGGGTGATGGCCTTGCAAATTGCCTTCTTTTCTGAAGATGTGATGTAAAAGGCTTGAGAGTTTACATTACTATTAATTTTTTAAAAGATGTATTTTTCTCTAAACATTAGAGAACTGATATCCTCAATATCACCACAGTAATAGCCATTACCATGTGTAAATGCTTAACATGCAGGCTTTAAGACTCCCAGGTCTCCATGAATTTGACTTTAGAATGTGTTTCTATAGAGACAAGAGAGATCACTGGGGTAAGAGAATGGTCTCTGGTGTCAAGCTCCAGCTTGACTGATGAAGGATGTCTTGATGTTTTCTTCCTCTCTTCCCCGGCCTACTGAATGAAACTGCACCAATTCCAAATACCTTCCTCTCTGCAAAAGAGGATATTCATGACATTTTCTGGAAAAGGGACAGTTCAACTGAAGTATATTTCTAGGTTAACAGCAGGCATGGAGGCCTCCCCACCACTCCTTTTCTTGTCATTCCAAATCAAGCATCTAATAAGTCAAGAAAAGGGACTCGAATATAGCCATATGCCAGTGAAGTGACAGTCAGATCTACTCCCTGACCCTGAGGATCTCTTTACTTGATTCAGTTTCAGAGTTTTTACAGCATCAGTACCTGGGTCCCTAAAATTGTTTCTGGCTCTCAATCATTGACTAACCTGGTCCTGACAGTTGTCCAAAAGAAAAGAGTATGTCAGAAATACAATTCCTGGGTAAAAGCCAGCAAAGTTGCTTTTCTAATGACTCTGTATTCTGTATACATTCTGGACCCAGCATCCCATCTTCTCAAACCTTGAACTGATAATGGCTCGGCAAACCAGTTCATCTTACTCATGGAAATGTTTTTCTTTAACTATGTTAATGAAACTATGCGTTTGCTTGGAAATCTGCCTTTCTTCAAGATTCATGTCAACTGTGTTACAGCCTGAGATGACTCCCCTTGTGCCACGGCCTGAGATGACTCCCCTTGCGCCATTCTATCTCAAAATGCATGTGGTGGGAGAGGGGCCTGGTGCAACTCTCTCAGTCTTGAGGTGTTTCTTTTATCTGATTAGCAGCTTGCTAACAGGTATAAAACACCTCGCTAAAAACTAGCAAGGGGGCACTCTTTCTGTCCCCTTCTGATGTCTATGTCAGAAGCTTTCTCTATTTCTTTTTATACTTTAATAAAACTCTGCTACACAAAAGCTCCGAGTGATCAAGGCTCGTCTCTGGCCCCAGATCGAATTCCTCTACTCCAGAGGCCACGAATCCTGGGGTCATTCATGGCTCTCAGCCACAGCCTTTCACAAGGGGTGGCGAGGGCACTGAAATAAGCTATTAGCTACGTCCAGGAGCAGTTAGGAATTCAACCACTGGATGATGCCTTCACAATCTTATCATAAGAAAAAGCACTGATATACTCTGCTTCCCTGTGATTGGCTTAAGGGCAGGTGAGCAGCCGAAAATATTTTGCCCTGGAAAGTGAACTGGGCTGAAAAAATCATCAAAAGACACAGGAGAAGAAATGAAAGGTATGAACTTAGAGACCGTGATAATAAGCTTCAACAGTGCAATGAGGAGAAATGAGATCAGTCAAGGAATAGGAATAGTCAGGGAATAGGGAACTTGCCATTAACAAAGAAGTCAGATTGGAGAGCAGGGCCTGGCCCCTAGTTCCTCCCAGTTGCTCTGTGGTGCAACATTAGGTGTAGGGCTAGTCCAAGTATCATTCAATGAATTTCATTAAGATTTTGTAAAGTGTCCTGGTGTTGGCTCAAGACCTATTTGAGTCTCATCTCCAATCTGCAGTGTTGGGAAAAAGTATTTTGACTTCTGTGATTCTAAAATATCCTGAAATAAAACCTGGAAATAATAATTATCCCTCCCAGTGTTTCATAAAGATTAAATGGTTTCTTTACAAATATTAAGGTAGACCAGATATACAAAGAATAAAGCCTATATAACACAATAAAAAGATCTGGGTAGTACGCAAAACGTATATTTATAAATGCCTAGCTGCTCTGGGAAGAGACGAGAGAATTCCAGGAAGTCCAGAAATAACAAGAAAGAGAATGCACATGAATAAGAACTCACTAGCTCTGGTGATATACATCTCTTGCTGTGGTTGAGACCATTAGTTTTAACAGACCATTGTCAAGGAAATGGAAGACAAAGCCTGGGACCCACACATGGGAGGTTATATACTAGAGCCTACATTAAACCTGGGTCCACGCAGAGGATGAACTAGAAAACCACCTCACAGACCTGGATGTTGGGGAGACACCTGCTTTTTCTAGTTTTGACCCTAGGTGGAGAAGAAAAAATTCTTTCCTCCCTAGGTGAAGGGTGTTGACTCCACGCTGAACATAAGCACCATACCCCACACTGGGGAGATCTGGGCTGGAACTCAGAGTGGGGAAGTTGGTGATGGGGAGTGTTATGGAGGAACTTATCAGAGCATTACTCAGCAGCCGGGCTCAAGAAATGACTACATCTGTTTGGGTTTTTTTTTCCTTTTTCTTTTTCCCTGGGAACTGATTTAACCTTTTCTTCCTCCTAAATAGCAATACAGACTTTTACTACTTTTGGTCCACCCAAACTCAACTTTACGAATGTTTCAGCACTTTTTTCCCTCATTTGCAGGAGAGAATTAAAGCCTAAGGCATCGTCCTGCCAGCATGTTTTTCCTCTCACTCTAGCCAGCTGGGCCTAAAGAAGCCAGAGAATCCACAAGCCAACTCTGTTGGGGCTGGATTTATCATTTTCAAATTCCACAGGCAACTGTTATCTCTTACCAACAGACAGGAGGTCAGCTGCAATTTTAGGCAATTAGAGGGAGGTAAAGAGCTTTTCCTATACCTACTGACTCTCAATTGTCTTTAGCTCAAAAATAATCCATATGCCGAAGAAGCATATTTTAGGGTGGCACATTTTGGTACCCTTCAATAACACTGTAATAGAAGATCAATAAATTTGCAGAAAAATAATGAGACAAAGGAAAAGGGTTTTATGTTCTTAGGGGCAGCCAACTGTGGGAAGGTAAATATAGGGGAAAATTAATGGAAGACAGGGCTTCCCAGGTGGTGCAGTGGTAGAGAATCCACATGCCAATGTAGGAGACACCAGAGATGTGGGTTCAATCCCTAGATCGGGAAGAAGCCCTGAAGTAGGAAACAGCAACTTGCTCTAGTACTCTTGCCTGCGAAATCCCATGGACAAAGAAGCCTGGTGGGCTACAGTCTGTAGGGTCACCAAGAGTCGGCCACAAAGGGACGACTGAGCACACACGCAGTGGAAGAAGATAAGGGTTACTTTAGCAGGGTTTGTCTGCATAGACTCTCTGAGTGCCATCTAACCTCTGGTAATAAGGTTGCAAACCTTCTTTTTGGTACAGGAAATAGGAGGGCAAAGAGCTTTCCTTGTGTCTGCTTCTTCTCAACTGATTTCAGCTCCAAATAATCTTTATGCTTGAATGACATATTTTGGGGTAGGATACTCTGAACCTCTTCAACAACAAAAGGATACAAAGCAAAATCAGCAAGAGAAAGTCACGTGAAGAAAACCAAGTACAATTTTCCAAGAATCTTGTCCCAGTGGAGTCACACAAGATGTGCTTAATTCCTGTCACATCAAATTATGATAACACATGTAAAGTTCTTGTCTACCAGAAAAGCTCACTAGAGACCTAGCACCCAAGGCTTCTCAAGGAGGTTGGCCACATAGGCACCGTCTATCCAGTATGTACCCAAATTCCAGACTCTCAGAAAGATAGCATGAAGTTGCCATAAACCATAGTGTTTGTACAGTTTAGGCACAGTGAAGCTGTTTGTATCAGAAAATAGTGTTCCCAGAAACCAACCATCAGGCAGGCTTTTCTAAAAACAGTCTCAAGCCTGTTAACTCTTTTCTGCACAGAGGTGTATCTCCAAGGAGATACTTGAGTTGAAGTACTTAGATCTTAATTTCAAATTCCCCAGGGAAGGGACAGCCAGATGATCAACACCTACTTAGAGCTTATTAGAAAGCTACATGAATGTGGAGAAGTAGTTGGACAGACAGCAATTAAGAAGCCATCACTAACATGAGCCTAGTTCCCAGCTCAAGCCCCAGTATGAACACGTCGCTCTCCTTTTCATCACATACATTAGGAATTGGGCCCCACAGCAGAAGGTGAGCAGCTCACCATCACTTGCATTACCACCTGAACCATCCTGCCCCCTCCATCCATGGAAAACTTTTCTTCCACTGGTCTCTGGTGCCAAAAGGCTGAGGGCCACTGACATGCATTATAAATTTTGTGACAGAACGGTATTTGGGGATCTGGGAAATTTTTCTGTAATCATTCTCCAAAAGTCAAGGTATTCAGTAACTACAGATTATATACACACTGTTTAAATGCAGAGAAAACATATATGGTTAAATATTAAAATATTAATTGATTTGATAAAAATGGCATTTTTTGGTCAAAGCATAGAATAGGTGCTTTAATTATGTTTAAGTTTCTGATGAGAAATGGAGTATTTCCTGCCATCTCAGTAAACAAGTATGTCACAGTCATCAGTGATACCAGCCCTCAAAATGTAAATTTCTGAGCCCTAGGCACAACCAGGAAGCAGAACAATACCTTCCCAATATGGCAGCCATCAGGCTGCAGCCACTCCCTGTGGTGAGCACTGAGGAACTCAGGCTGTAAAAAAATAAAACAAAAAACACAGGAAACTGGCCCCAGATAGCTGAGATGCATATGAAAGGAGTACTTTCAGTGAGCCCAGACTCCTGCATCTTCCCATACGTAGAAAAGCACTAAATTCCTTAACTTGAGCTATCTGAAAGTGAAATTGTTAGTCACTCAGTTGTGTCCGACTCTTTGTGACCCCATGGACTGTAACCTACCAGGCCCCTCTGCCCATGGAATTCTCCATACTGGAGTGGGTTGCCATTTCCTTCTCCAGGGGACCTTCCCCACCCAGGGATCAAACCTGGGTCTTGCACACTGCAGGGAGACTCTTTACCAACTGAGTCTCCAGGGAGCCTGAGCTATCTGGTTTTCCTTAATTAACAATAATCTTCTGATGTTCAGACTACTTGCCCCTTTGTGGCAAACTTCTATATAACCTGACTCCCCACCCCCGTCTCCTTGGAGCAGTTCTCTCAGGGTTACTTGAGATGTTGTCTCCCAGTCTTGACGTGCTAAAAATTCCTACCGAAATAAAACATAACTCTCAACTTTTAGGTTGTGATTATTTTTAAGTTGACACTGAAGACAAAGAGTTTAGAATCATACGTGTGATCTTTAATAGAAGAAGAGTCATGAGTCTGGCAGGAACTCCTGAATGTTATCCAACAGGTTAAGCCAACAGGTTAAAGGGGCTGAGGCTTAGCCAGTTTTCTCAAGCAGAGATGAGGATCAGTGGGTCATTAGGCAATTGAAACTTATCTGATGAACAAGGAAATTTTAGCTCTTCTTAAGTAAGAAACACTAGCAAATAAGAAAAAAAACACATAAAGGCAGGTTCATATTTGTAGAAGAACACAGGCACTGCTGTATTCACTGTCTCTTCTATGCTTTAGGAAGAGGACAGAGGTATTGCCCATTCTCGATAGGGGCAAAAAAGGCCAAAGAAAATGAAGTTTCCAAAGCAAAGCCTTTCAGAGTCAGGGCTACAAATACAGTTCCAGGTTATATTTTCAGGAATTGTAAGCTCTAAATGATCATGAAATTTCCCCTAATAACCTCTTTTGTTATAGTGATAAGAAACTGAGGCCCAGAGGATGAGAGCAAGTGGGTCACCACATAGCCTGTGTGCACAGGCCACCTAGCTCTAGGTCCAGTCCTCATTCCACAGTGCTGCATATTCTAAGTTCCAGTACTGTTCCAATAGGCCACTTTGACCCCACAGAGAGGTAGCATGAAAAAGCTGCAACTTACAACTTCCCTCTCAGAGAGTTTAAAGTTTCGGTTTCATTTCCTTCAAATTGGCATCTCCCTGCCATATCTGTTTCCTTTTTTGGTTATGATATTCCTGCAGTTGTTATAGGTCTTTTCCCCCCTCAGATCAATCAAATTTGACACCAACTCTACATCTCTCAGATTCTCTGAATACCAACTGGTTGTCCAACAATTCTACTCTGTTCTAATGCTAACTACCTGGAGTTAGCATCAGTCCCCACAAGTCTAGGGTGTAATCCAATTATATTATCTTCTCTTTAGTCACCACTTACAAGTAGTGGGTCCCCAAGTTATTCTTACTTCTGTCTGACTTAGCTACACATTCAGAAGTTCCCATAAACCCTTCCTCAGTTTTGATAATTCACTAGAACCACTCACAGAACTCAGGAAAGTGTTTTACTTATTACTGCCAGGTTGTTATAAAGGATGCAGCTCAGGAAAAGCCAAATGGAAAAGATGCACAGGACGATGTGTGGGGGAGAGTGGCATGGAGATTGCACACTCTCTCCTGGTATACCATCTTCCCATATTGCCTAATCTGAAACCTCTCTGAACCCTATTGTGCAGGGATTTTTATGAACATTTACATTACACAGGCATGATTCATTATATGATATCACTTACATGTGGAATCTACAAAATAGTACAAACGAACTTATTTACAAAACCAAAACACTAATATACATAGAAAACAAACTTATGGTTACCAAAGGGGCAGGAGGGTGGTATAAATTGGGAATATGGGATTAACAGACACACACTACCACATATAAAATAGATAAATAATAATAATTTACTGTGCAGCTCAGGGAACTATAATTCAATATCTTGTAACAAACTATAATGGAAAAGAATTTTTAAAAGAATATAGCTATTTACATGGAAATATATATATATATATAATTGAATCAATTTGCTATATACCTGAAATTAACACAAATTGTAAATCAACTAACTTCATTTAAAAAACAGAATATGTAGACGCACACTTCTTTTTTTTTTTAATTGTAGTTGATCTACAATATTGTGCCAATCTCTTCTAGCAAAGTGACTCAGTTATACACACACACACACACACACATATATATATATACACACTCTTTTTTTATATTCTTTTCCATTATGGTTTATCCAACATAGTTCCCTATTCTATGCAGTAGGACTTAGTTGTTTATCCATTCTGAATGTAATATTTTGCATCTACCAACCCCAAAATCCTAGTCCATCCCTCTTCCTCTGCTCCCCTACCCTTGGCAACCACAAATCTGTTCTGTCCGTTTCTGTTTTGTAGATAGGTCCATTTGGATTTTAGATTCCACATATAGCTGATATCATATGATATTTGCATTTCTCTTTCTACTTACTTCACTTAGTATGATAATCTCTAGTTGCATTCGTGTTGCTATAAATGGCATTATTTCATTATTTTTTATGACTGAGTAGTATTCCATTGTATGTATCTACCACATTCTTATCCATTCATCTTTTGATGGGCATTTAGGTTGTTTCCATGTTTTGGCTATTGTGAAAGCTGCTGCTATGACCACAGGGGTGTAAGTATCTTTTTGGATTATAGTTTTATCCAGGTGTATTCTCAGGAGAGGGATTGCTGGATCATAGAGTAATTCTATTTTTAAGTTTTCTAGGGAACCTTCATACTGTTTTCCACAGTGGCTGTACCAACTTAACATTCCCACCAACAGTGTAGGAGGGTTCCCTTTTCTTCACATCCTCTCCAGCATTTGTTATTTGCAGACATTTTAATGATGGCCATTCTGACTGGTGTGAAATGGTACTTCATTGTAGTTTTGATTTGCATGTCTCTAGTAATTAGTAATATTGAGCATCTTTCACAAGAAGCACATTTCTTAAATGTCCTATTACAAAGCTTGCTTAGTAAGAGCAGCAGTGCTCTTAAAACAATCAATGGGAAAGCTATCTTAATTCCAAAGAAGATAAAACTTGTGTAGCACTTTCTAATGCAGTGACAATTTCCCAGGGGACACTTACAGACTGTTCACCAGAGAACACAGACCTGGGTCAGGAGGAGAGACAGGCATCAGGCTAGTCTTAGATCCTTTCAGGCTATATTAATTAAATCCAAATGGGAAGAAGCAGCAGCTATTTTCAAAAATGGTCATTTTTCTGTTATTGAATCAAAGTCTAGGGGTTATTTTTTCACTATGAAATTGTCATTACTATGAAATTTTCTTTTCACTAAATCAATTGGTCTCAAAGTGTGGTCCCCTGACCAGGAGCATCAGCGTCACCAAGGAACTTATTAAAAGTGCAGACTCTCAGGCCCCACCCTAGATTTACTGACACAAACTCTGAGGTGGGGTCCATCAACCTGTGTTACAGGTCTTCCTGGTGATCATGAGAAGCCGGTCTACTAGATGTTAGAAAATATGAAATCTTATCGGAGTTGCAATGCCTTTGATACGACCCTCTCTTTCTTGGTTTCATTAGAACTGGGAAACTGCTGAAAATATCTTCTGCTCAGAAGTGTTCTTGTCTACTAGACTCCTCCCATCTGACATGGCAGTCTGTGAGAGAGGCAGGGCTTACAGTAAAAGAGCACCTGCATCAGGATTCCTCTTCTAGTGCGCATCCCTACCTGTTTCGTGAGGAAGCTGCAAGAAAGGTCTGCAATGGAATTCAGCACAAAAGTGTCCAGGTCTCTCTCTTTGTAATGTAACAGATTCCTGGTCATGAAACGATGTTAGTGATGTCTGCATTGGAGGGCTAACAGGCAGCAAGCCCTCCCACTCCCCCAGCCCTTAACAAGGCCCCCAAGAGACTTTGCAGTGGGCCATAATTATGCTTGCAGACCTTCCTGATCTTAGGCAGACTGAAGGGGCTCTGGACTATCCTGAAACGAATAAAACCCACATGAAAACACACCTGATCCCGGTGGGACAGAGATGGAGAAGCAGACTGAGCTCCTCCTTCCACTCACGCTTAGTGATCAAAATAGCTTAAGGGAAAAGGATCCAGGGTAATGCCTGACAACTATCAGTAACATATTTCTGTCACATACACAGGAGGGTCAGGTCACCACACACATGGACGCACTTACAATTTCATAATAATACTCTCAGTTCAGTTCAGTCACTCAGTCGTGGCTGACTCTTTGAGACTCATGAACCGCAGCACACCAGGCCTCTCTGTCCCCCACCAACTCCCAGAGTCCACCCAAACTCATGTCGATTGAGTCGGTGATGGCATCCAACCATCTCATCCTCTGTCATCCCCTTCTCCTCCTGCCCTCAATCTTTCCGAGCATCAGGGTCTTTTCAAATGAGTCAGCACTTCGCATCAGGTGGCCAAAGTACTGGAGTTTCAGCTTCAACATCAGTCCCTCCAATGAACACCCAGGACTGATCTCCTTTAGGATGGACTGGTTGGATCTCCTTGCAGTCCAAGGGACTCTCAAGAGTCTTCTCCAACACCATAGTTCAAAAGCATCAATTCTTCGGCACTCAGCTTTCTTTATAGTCTAACTCTCACATCCATACATGACTACTGGAAAAACCATAGCCTTAACTACACAGACCTTTGTTGACAAAGTAATGTTTCTGCTTTTTAATATGCTGTCTAGGTTGGTCATAACTTTCCTTCCAAGGAGTAAGTGTCTTTTAATTTCATGGTTGCAATCACCATCTGTAGTGATTTTGGAGCCCCCCAAAATAAAGTCAGCCACTGTTTCCCCATCTATTTGCCATGAAATGATAGGACTGGATGCCATGATCTTAGTTTTCTGAATGTTGAGCTTTAAGCCAATGTTTTCACTCTCCTCTTTCACTTTTATCAAGAGGCTCTTTAGTTCTTCACTTTCTGCCATAAGGGTGGTGTCATCTGCATATCTGAGGTTATTGATATTTCTCCTGGCAATCTTGATTCCAGCTTGTGCTTCTTCCAGCCCAGCGTTTCTCATGATGTACTCTGCATGTAAGTTAAATAATCAGGGTGACAAGATACAGCCTTAATGTACTCCTTTTCTTATTTGGAACCAGTCTGTTGTTCCATGTCCAGTTATAACTGTTGCTTCCTGACCTACATACAAGTTTCTCGAGAGGCAGGTCAGGTGGTCTGGTATTCCCATCTCTCAGAATTTTCCAGAGATTATTGTGATCCACACAGTCAAAGGCTTTGGCATAGTCAATAAAGCAGAAATAGATGTTTTTCTGGAACTCTCTTGCTTTTTTGATGATCCAGCGGATGTTGGCAATTTGATCTCTGGTTCCTCTGCCTTTTCTAAAACCAGCTTGAACATCTGGAAGTTCACAGTTCACATATTGCTGAAGTCTGGCTTAGCGAATTTTGACCATTAATTTACTAGCATGTGAGATGAGTACAATTGTGTGGTAGTTTGAGCATTCTTTGGCATTGCCTTTCTTTGGGATTGGAATGAAAACTGACCTTTTCCAGTCCTGTGGCCACTGCTGAGTTTTCCAAATTTGCTGGCATATTGAGTGCAGCACTTTCACAGCATCATCTTTTAGGATTTGAAATAGCTCAACTGGAATTTGCTCACCACCACTAGCTTTGTTCGTAGTGATGCTTCCTAAGGCCCACTTGACTTCACATTCCAGGATGTCTGGCTGTAGGTAAGTGATCACACCATCATGATTATCTGGGTCTTGAAGATCTTTTTTGTACAGTTCTTCTGTGTATTCTTGCCACCTCTTCTTAATGTTTTCTGCTTCTGTTAGGTCTATACCATTTCTGTCCTTTATTGAGCCCATCTTTGCATGAAATGCTCCCTTGGTATCTCTAATTTTCTTAAAGAGATCTCTCGTCTTTCCCATTGTGTTGTTTTCCTCTATGTAATAATACTTACATGACTATTAATAGTACACTGTGTGCACTCACTAAGAACAGGAGGGCTTTAACTTCTCTGCATTCCTATCTCAGACAGTGAGGATACCTCTGTGATGACATTCTACTCCACAGTCTTCCCCAAGCATGAGGCAAGAACAGGCAAAAGATGACACTTGTTGATGAATCACTATGTATAAGAGCAAGAATTCTCTTCTGGCAGGTTGGCAGGGCAGCCCTGTAAGGCAGGTGTGCATTTGAAGTTCTGTAGGGCCAGTGAAGGCTGAAATTCAGATTCTATGTTTTTTGTATATTCTACATTTGAGTGGAGGTTAAAAAAAAGTCAGGTTTCCCTGGTGGCTCAAATGGTAAAGAATCAGACTGCAATACAGGAGACCAGGGCTCAATCTCTGGGTCAGGAAGATCCCCTGGAGAAGGGAATGGCTACCCACTGTAGTATTCTTGCCTGGAGAATCCCATGGGTAGAAAAGCCTGGCAGGCGACAGTTCATGGGGTCACAAAGAGTTGGACATGACAGGGCAACTAACATTTTTTTTTCATTTCAGAAAAACACAGAGGTAACTTATATAGCAGTAGAAGGTGTGAAGCAAGGAAGCCAAGGGAATATAAACTCTACCAAGAATTTTTCAAAAATATTGTGGGGAAGGGTGGGGTTTACTTCTATAGGCCCATGGGATTAAAAGGTTGTCATGCTATCTTGATTCCTGAGAGCTGGAATTGACCAGTGGCAGAGGGTGAAGGAGTCTGGGTGAGTCATTCAGATGACATCTAGGGAACACACAAGTAACACCATTTCAACTTTGTGGATACTAAACAGAGCAGATTTATTAGATCTAAACAGAAGAAAACTACTGGAGCAGGAATACCTTCTTTTCCTTGTAAACAAGGTCTGATTAAGTTAAAACAATACATATGCTGAAATGTTTTATCAGTTAATCATGCTGATTATCTTCTTACACAACAACAACAACAAAATAAGATAAACTGATGAGTAGATCTAGAAGTTGATGGCTGCATATGTGACAAAGCAAACATAGCAAAATGTTAACTGTAGAATCTAGGTGGTGAGTACATTAGCATTTGTTGGAAAATTCTCTGAACTCTATGTTTAGTGATGTTCATAAAAAAATGTTAGGATAAAAAAGTAAAAAAAAGAAGTATTTAAAAAGAAAATCAAAACAAGGAAAATGAATCCATATATATATATATATAGGATAAAGGCTAAGACCACATACAGAAGTAATCAAAGTGATTTTTTTAACACATTGTAATTCAACTTTTTAAAAGGATATATCTTGTGGACAAAAGAACAGCAAATAAGCAATCATTTTGAACTGTTTTAATTTTGTTATTCTGAGACTCCTTAGTGTATTGTGGAATAGAACATACACTGGTATCACTTAGAAAAGAGATATTCAATTCAGGAGAAAAGAAACAGAAATGTAGGATCAACTAGGTTAAGTAAAATTCTGGTAAATTTGAATTTGTAAGATGAAATCATAATATATTTTATCTTTAAAATACACACAGGGCTTCCTGGGTAGCTCAAATGGTAAAGAATCTGCCTGTAATGTGGGAGACCTTGGTTTGATCCCTGGGTTGGGAAGATCCCCTGGAGAAGGGAATGACAACCCACTCCACTATCTTGCCTGGAGAATGCCATGGACAGAGGAGCCTGGCAGGCTACAGTCCATGGGGTCACAAAGAGTCAGACATGACTGAGTGACTAACTTTCAAACTCTTAACAAAGGATACTGGGCTAGGCTTCTAATAGACACCTATGTAGTTTTCTGAGACTTCCCAAAATAATTTTCAGGAGCATTGCTCATGACTGTACCTCCTTCTTTAAAATATATACACAGTACCAATATCATTTTCCTGGTTTTGATACTGTACTACAGTTACACAAGATGCTATTGAGGGGGGCGGGGGTCAGGGGCTGGTGGCTCAAGACTCTTCATGAAACTTCCTGTGAATCTATTTCAAGATAAGCCTCAACTGTAAAGGATGAAATGGTACAAGTTCAGTTTGTACTTGACTGTGTTGCAACAAGCCAAACTGTGGGTCAAGGTGGGCTGAGTGGACCCCTGAAAACCCATGAGAAGTATGTGAAAATCATCAAAACATTCACAACAGAAGACTTCTGATGTGTCTGAGTTCTTCACCATGGATGTGAGGGGAAATATTTAGAAATAATCTCAAAAGCCAGGAACATACTCTTTTGTTGGTTTATCACATTATATGTTTTATATGTACAACACTGTATTTCAACTTCTGTCCACACTACAGTGCACTAACCACCAAATGCTTAGTTTCCACCTGTCACCACAGAGTTGACCCCCTTACCCATTTTGCCCTCTCCCATCCCCCTTTCCCTCTAGTAGTGGTCAAAACATTCAGAATTCCATTCTTCTTCCATGCCTGTGAATGGCACCTGTGAGTCAGGAGGAGACTGAGCAGTTCATTGCCCACTGTGCAGGAGGGGAAACAAGGCACAGAGTAATGAAGAGACTGAACCTGGGCCTCACAGAAAGGGAAGGAGGTTCCGGGACTAAGTCCCACGTCACTCAGTCTGATAATTTCTGTCATACAATAGACACCAGGACCTTGTTGTAGCCCAGGTGTACATAAAAATCACCTGGGCATTTCCTTTTAATACTGAGATGGGAAGGGAGCATTTCCAGAGATGTATTCAACTGGTCCCAGGTGGGGCCAGATTAGCATTATTCTGAAGCCTCCCTAGATGATTCCAGTGTGCTATGACAATCGAAATTCAATAATCTATTCCCAATCACTTATGCATCAGTTGAGGAAACTGAGGCTTATAGAGATGAAGTAGTTTATCACAGCTGGCCAGTCACTTAGGGAGCCAGCTGATCCTATACTCCTGGGAATGGACTTATACCCTAGTGCTGAAATTTCATTTCTGTAAGTCTCATTTTCTCCAGTTCTTGTTTTCATTTCCGAGCTGTAAGTGCACTTTTAGACACACACATACACACACTTTTTTTGGCTGTTTCTTCTCTACTGCTCTGTCTTGTGTTGCTCAAAGGTCTGTTTATTACAGAGAGACACTGGGCAAGATTCCAAATATCTAATCAGTCCAAGCCAGAGGCCCATAGACCCAGGACTGCTGCCAAATTCATGGCAATGACACGATAAACGTTTTGTGTGCTTCTCTGCGTTCTATCTAGTGCATTGGAACATTACAAACCCAACTGTTTTTCTTCACAAGAATTCCAAAGACACCTCACTCCCCTCCAAAGAGAGGTTGGCTGTCTAATTAATTAATCTTGGCATCTGCTTAGCGCCTGAACATTTATTAGAATACAATTTATTCAGAAATTTTTATTTGTGTAGAACTTTCTAACTAGTTCAGGATGACATGGCAGATGAGCTGGGTAGGAGGGATTAAGCAGGAACAGTTTAGATTTGGCAGTGTGTTTAAGTGTTTCTAAAAGGAACACATTCTTACAGCTCCTCCTTTTCTGATTCTTATTTAAAAGAAAGAATATAGGTTTTTTTCTTTAAAGAAAGCACTATTTAAACTTGATGACAGAAAATACCATGACTATTACTACTATTATTATCATCATCATCAATAGTCACCTTTTATTTGGAAGCTTTTATGTGCCATGTAGTTGCTAAGTACTGGGCTGACCAGAAATTCATTCGGGTTTTTCCATTATATCAGCACTTACTCTTCTCAACCTCTTACCACAAGCACTATATAAGATTACACAGGCTAGGTTGAGGTAGGCCAAACGTAGATGCCATGGGCACCAAGAGGATAATACTCTTACACAGATATGATAATCATGTCTAGTGAATACGAACACTTTAGATGGTTACAATAGAGAGCATTACAAATAAGGAAATATTTTCATTCAGGCCCAATATGTTTTATTTGAAGTCTCAAGATTCTAGCAGTTAGATTTTCTTGGTTCCCATGAATAAAGAAGGAGTTTTAGGATTGTTTTTTATCACTGATCATTCTCCAGAAAGAAGGGTATGCAAAGGCACAAAATAACTGGTAAGACTGATCCTCTCAGAGAATAGGAACAAATTTGAGTTAAGGCTCCGGTTTACCGACTTGCAGAATTTTATACCGTATAAAGAACAATGTCTGTTTCCAGATGAGCAAACAAAGGCACAGATTGAGGGCATAACTTAGGCAAATTCACAGAGCCAATTTTTATAGGACTCCCTGGCTATCGGTTCTGTGAACTCTACATTACTGGCATCTCTTAGTTCCTGGATTTCTAAAAGGCCTTACAAAGTCTGAGAGAGGAATTTGTTGTCGTTCAGTCACTCAGTCGTGTCTGACTCTTTGGGACCCCATCGACTGTAGCACCCCAGGCTTCCCTGTCTTTCACCATCTGCAGGAGCTTGCTCCCAGAACTTGCTAATTACCCGAAGAGAGGAATCAGCACGTCAAAAAAACAGCTTTCCACCAGGCTTTTCGCAATCCATTTTCAAAACAGAACAAAGGAAGCAATAGCTGTTTAAGTTTCATTTTCTGCAATTCTGCCTACTTTAATTTCACTTTCTACTTTCGGTTTCCAACTTACTGTTGTGAAAACACACTCACAAGTTATATCATTAGCTGCTGTTCATCTCCCTTATATAGCCTCACCCTGGGGCATAAATTTATCTGAAAAGCCATAAGACAGACAGAACCGACCTCAGAGGAGACCATCCAGCTAGACAAAACATTGTAGAACTGCTGCCTAATTCACAGCAACCATGAGGTAAGGATTTCTCTGCTTCTCTGCCTTTCTGTGTAAAGTTAGAATACCAAACTGAAATCTTTGCTCAGTCTGTCATAGACTTAAGCTTTTTCATTTGTTAGCAGTACCCATGACATTCAGTGGCCTTGTGCAAATACGGTATGTTGCTTAGGCATATCTTTTGTCCTATGCAGAACATTTCATTTTGACTTTTATGAAAATTACTATTCATATAATTTATATAAACTTTTTTAACGTAGAAACTTTTTACTTCCACAGTCAATTTGGGGGACACTAGAATAAAATACTTTACCTCTTGTGGACCCTTCCTTCTTTTTTTCTTGCTTCTTTGATTCACATTGTGTTGGGCTGTGCTATTCAGCCTGTTCAGAAATATGTGTCTGTATCTCTACTCTTGAAATTTGCTCTGCTGAAGGCTGTATTTTCTAACCCAATAATGACATTTTCCTTATAATTTCTCAGTTGTTAATTAACCACTCTTAATCCTGTGTTATTATTAACTGACAATTGTTTAAATAAAAGGAAATTTGTAATAAAACACGTATTTGAGAAGATTGGGCCAGGAATCTAGTCAGGATGAGCTGAATTTTAAGTAATAATAATGAGCTAAGTGAATTAGACTTGTGACAATTAGAGCAATTTAGATGATAGGTGGAACAGATAATACATATTTAGATATTTTGCTTCTATAGATGTCATTTTAATAAAATGTCAATTTAATTGTAAAAAAAAAAGCTTCTGGAAAAAATGTTAACCATATTATCTCAACAGACTTAGTCTCAGTGATGCCATTTCCTTATTTTTCTATTTGACCATCTGCTTTGGACTGAATGTGTATGTGAGTGTGCACTCACACACATGCACATTCATACATGCCCATAAACTGTTTTATCAATTCACTTTTCTTTTTTGTTAGCATCTCCCTGAGGAAGATGCTGAAACCCAAAGAAAGGGAGGGAAATGGGAAGGGAGGAAGGGAGAAAACAATCCCAGTCTCTGAAACAATTTTCCACCAACCTCACTTCTGTCTGACCAAGGGAGGGAATGGACAGTTAATCTGGATACAGACGCTGCTTTCTGGCTCCTTGATAGGAGGAAAAAAGTAGAACGCACACAGCTGTGTGAGCCACAGCATTGGGGTCTCTCAGCCATCTTGAGAGAAATATTGTGGTGGATGAGGAAGAGATGCTCACTGCTTAGAGAACAAGACCTTTTTCTGCTGGCATCTGGTCTCACTATCTGCACTGCCGGGTTCCTATGTCAGGCCTTGTCAATCTGACTGGATCTAAGGTTAGCAGGTTAACTGTCCTCTGGGGAAGCCAGGTGGTCTGCAGATCCTTGACAGCTTCCTGTCCACAGAGCTTGGCTAGAGTTCTGTGCTTGGGAACTCCCACATCTTCCTTAGCTAAAGGGCCCAATGTAAACTGTATTATCTAAACTGAATCTTGATTCAAAGAACTCTGGATCTTATCAGATCAAAAAAACATTAATAGTGGCCTGCAAATTCGCCCTCAGTGTTCCAGTGTACAAAACTCTGAAGGGGCAACGGTTTCAGAAAATGCATAATTACAGACCTCTTGTCAACCCTTCTCCCCTCCTTTGGTTCACAGACAAATAAGAGTGGATTATCACTGATAAGAAAATAATGACAACAGTAACAAAAATCATCATCATAATAATAGAAAAGTAGATATCATGTCCTAGATGCTTATCAAGTGCCAGCCTAGCTTCCAAAGTATTATGTAAATTATTATATTTACATTATTACATCTACAAAAGAAACTTATGAGGCAAGTACTCGCATTATACTTATTTTTGCCAATAATGAATTTTTAAATTAAGAAATCTTAAGACTACACAGATAATAAGTGATAGAGCTAGACATGAACCCGAGTCTCTATTCAATGATACCTTAAATCTTTTTTTTTTTTTTAATTATTTATTTTAGTTGGGGGCTAATTACTTTACAATATTGTAGTGGTTTTTGCCATACATTGACATGAATCAGCCATGGGTTTACATGTGTTCCCCATCCTGAACCCCGCTCCCACCCCCCTCCCCATCCCATCCCTCTGGGTCATCCCATTGCCCCAGCCCTGAGCATTTGTTTCATGCATCGAACCTGGAATGGCATTCTGTTTCTCATATGATAATATACATGTTTCAATGCTATTCTCTCAGAACGTCCCACCCTCACCTTCTCCCACAGAGTCCATAAGACTGTTGTATGCATCTGTGTCTCTTTTGCTATCTCACATATAGGGTTATCGTTACCATCTTTCAAGTTCCATATATATGCATTAATATACTGTATTGGTGTTTTTCTTTCTGGCTTACTTCACTCTGTATAATGGGCTCCAGTTTCATCCATGTCAATAGAACTGATTCAAATGTATTCTTTTTAATGGCTGAGTAATATTCCATTGTGTATATGTACCACTGCTTCCTTATCCATTTGTCTGCTGATGGGCATCTAGGCTGCTTCCATGTCCAGGCTATTATAAACAGTGCTGTGATGAACATTGGGGTACACGTGTCTCTTTCAATTCTGGTTTCCTTGGTGTGTATGCCCAGCAGTGGGATTGCTGGGTCATATGGCAGTTCTATTGCAAATTTTTTAAGGAATCTCCACACTTTTCTCCATAGTGGCTGTACTAGTTTGCATTCCCACCAACAGTGTAAGAGGGTTCCCTTTTCTCCACACCCTCTCCAGCATTTATTGCTTGCAGACTTTTGGATAGCAGCCATTCTGACTGGCATGAAATGGTACCTCATTGTGGTTCTGATTTGCATTTCTCTAATAATGAGTGATGTTGACCATCTTTTCATGTGTTTGTTAGCTATCTGTATGTCTTCTTTGGAGAAATGTCTGTTTAGTTCTTTGGCCCATTTTTTGATTGGGTCGTTTATTTTTCTGGAATTGAGCTGTAGGAGTTGCTTGTATATTTTTGAGATTAATTCTTTGTCCGTTGCTTCGTTTGCTATTATTTTCTCCAATTCTGAAGGCTGTCTTTTCACCTTGCTTATAGTTTCCTTTGTTGTGCAAAAGCTTTCAAGTTTAATTAGGTCCCATTTGTTTATTTTTGCTTTTATTTCCAATATTCTGGGAGGTGGGTCATAGAGGATCCTGCTGTGATTTATGTCAGAGAGTGTTTTGTCTATGTTTTCCTCTAGGAGTTTTGTAGTTTCTGGTCTTACGTTTAGATCTTTAATCCATTTTGAGTTTATTTTTGTGTATGGTGTTAGAAAGTGTTCTAGTTTCATTCTTTTACAAGTGGTTGACTAGTTTTCCCAGCACCACTTGTTAAAGAGATTGTCTTTTCTCCATTGTATATTCTTGCCTCCTTTGTCGAAGATAAGGTGTCCATAGGTGCATGGATTTATCTCTGGGCTTCCTATTTTGTTCCATTGATCTATATTTCTGTCTTTGTGCCAGTACCATACTGTTTTGATGACTGTGGCTTTGTAGTAGAGCCTGAAGTCAGGCAGGTTGATTCCTCCAGTTCCATTCTTCTTTCTCAAGATTGCTTTGGCTATTCGAGGTTTTTTATATTTCCATACAAATAGTGAAATTATTTGTTCTAGTTCTGTGAAAAATACCATTGGTAGCTTGATAGGGATTGCATTGAATCTATAGCTTGCTTTGGGTAGTAGACTCATTTTCACTATATTAATTCTTTGAATACATGAACACGGTATATTTCTCCATCTATTTGTGTCCTCTTTGATTTCTTTCATCAGTGTTTTATAGTTTCCTATATATAAGACTTTTGTGTCTTTAGGTAGATATATTCCTAACTATTTTATTCTTTTTGTTGCAATGGTGAATGGAATTGTTTCCTTAATTTCTCTTTCTGTATTCTCATTGTTAGTGTATAGGAACGCAAGGGATATCTGTGTGTTAATTTTATATCCTGCAAATTTACTATATTCACTGATTAGCTCTAGTAACTTTCTGGTAGAATCTTTAGGGTTTTCTATGTAGAGGATCATGTCATCTGCAAACAGTGAGAGTTTTACTTCTTCTTTTCCTATCTGGATTCCTTTTGTTTCTTTTTCTGCTCTGATTGCTGTGGCCAAAACTTCCAAAACTATGTTGAATAGTAGTGGTGAGAGAGTGCCTTGTTCCTAACATTAAGGGAAATGCTTTCAATTTTTTACCATTGAGGATAATGTTTGCTGTGGGTTTGTCATATATAGCTTTTATTATGTTGAGGTATGTTCCTTCAATTCCTGATTTCTGGAGGGTTTTTATCATAAATGGATGTTGAATTTTGTCAAAGGCTTTTTCTGCATCTATTGAGATAATCATATGGTTTTTATCTTTCAATTTGTTAATGTGGTGTATTACATTGATTGATTTGTGGATATTAAAGAATCCTTGCATTCCTGGGATAAAGCCCACTTGGTCATGATGTATGATCGTTTTAATATGTTGTTGGATTCTGTTTGCTAGAATTTTATTAAGGATTTTTGCATCTAAGTTCATCAGTGATATTGGCCTGTAGTTTTTTTTTTTTTTTTTTTTTTTTGTGGCATCTATGTCTGGTTTTGGAATTAGGGTGATGGTGGCCTCATAGAATGAGTTTGGAAGTTTACCTTCTTCTCCAATTTTCTGGAAGAGTTTCAGTAAGATAGGTGTTAGCTCTTCTCTAAATTTTTGGTAGAATTCAGCTGTGAAGCCATCTGGTCCTGGGCTTTTGTTTACTGGAAGATTTCTGATTATAGTTTTGATTTCCATGCTTGTGATGGGTCTGTAAAGATCTTCTATTTCTTCCTGGTTCAGTTTTGGAAAGTTATACTTTTCTAAGAATTTGTCCATTTCTTCCAAGTTGTCCATTTTATTGGCATATAGCTGTTTGTAGTAGTCTCTTGGCATCACTGACTCGATAGACATGGGTTTGGGTAAACTCCGGGAGTTGGTGATAGACAGGGAAGCCTGGCGTGCTGGAATTCATGGGGTCGCAAAGAGTCGGACACGACTGAGTGACTGAACTGAACTGAAGTAGTCTCTTATGATCCTTTGTATTTCTGTGTAGTCTATTATGATCTCTCCATTTTCATTTCTAATTTTGTTGATTTGATTCTTCTCCTTTTGTTTCTTGATGAGTCTGGCTAATGGTCTGTCAATTTTGTTTATCTTCTCAAAAAACCAGCTTTTAGCTTTGTTGATTTTTGCTATGGTCTCTTTTGTTTCTTTTGCATTTATTTCTGCCCTAATTTTTAAGATTTCTTTCCTTCTACTAACCCTGGGGTTCTTCATTTCTTCCTTCTCTAGTTGCTTTAGGTGTAGAGTTAGGTTATTTATTTGACTTTTTTCTTGTTTCTTGAGGTAAGCCTGTATTGCTACGAACCTTCCCCTTAGCACTGCTTTTACAGTGTCCAATAGGTTTTGGGTTGTTGTGTTTTCATTTTCGTTTGTTTCTATGCATATTTTGATTTCTTTTTTGATTTCTTCTGTGATTTGTTGGTTATTCAGAAGCGTGTTGTTTAGCCTCCATATGTTGGAATTTTTAATAGTTTTTTTCCTGTAATTGAGATCTAATCTTACTGCATTGTGGTCAGAGAAGATGATTGGAATAATTTCAATTTTTTTGAATTTACCAAGGCTAGATTTATGGCCAGGATGTGATCTATCCTGGAGAAGCTTCTGTATGCACTTGAGAAAAAGGTGAAATTGATTGTTTTGGGGTGAAATGTCCTGTAGATATCAATTAGGTCTAGCACAAACTTATGTAAAGTTTGTGTTTCCTTGTTAATTTTCTGTTTAGTTGATCGATCCATAGGTGTGAGTGGGGTATTAAAGTCTCCCACTATTATTGTGTTATTGTTTATTTCCCCTTTCATACTTGTTAGCATTTGCCTTACATATTGTGGTGCTCCTATGTTGGGTGCATATATATTTATAATTGTTATATGTTCTTCTTGGATTGATCCTTTGATCATTATGAAGTGTCCTTCTTTGTCTCTTTTCACAGTCTTTATTTTAAAGTCTATTTTATCTGAAATGAATATTGCGACTCCTGCTTGCTTTTGGTCTCCGTTTGCGTGAAATATTTTTTTCTAGTCCTTCACTTTCAGTCTGTACGTGTCCCTTGTTTTGAGGTGGGTCTCTTGTAGACAGCATATATAGGGGTCTTGTTTTTGTATCCACTCAGCCAGTCTTTGTCTTTTGGTTGGGGCATTCAATGCATTTACATTTAAGGTAATTATTGATAAGTATGGTCCCGTTGCCATTTACTTTGTTGTTTTGGGTTCGTGTTTATACACCCTTTCTGTGTTTCCTGTCTAGAGAAGATCCTTTAGCATTCGTTGAAGAGCTGGTTTGGTGGTGCTGAATTCTCTCAGCTTTTGCTTGTCTGTAAAGCTTTTGAATTCTCCTTCATATCTGAATGAGATCCTTGCTGGGTAAAGTAATCTGGGTTGTAGGTTATTCTCTTTCATTACTTTAAGTATGTCCTGCCATTCCCTTCTGGCCTGAAGAGTTTCTATTGAAAGATCAGCTGTTATCCTTATGGGAATCCCCTTGTGTGTTATTTGTTGTTTTTCCATTGCTGCTTTTAATATTTGTTCTTTGTGTTTGATTTTGTTAATTTGATTAATATGTGTCTTGGGGTGTTTCGCCTTGGGTTTATCCTGTTTGGGACTCTCTGGGTTTCTTGGACTTGTATGACTATTTCCTTCCCCATTTTAGGGAAATTTTCAACTATTATCTCCTCGAGTATTTTTTCATGGCCTTTCCTTTTGTCTTCTTCTTCTGGGACCCCTATGATTTGAATGTTGGGGTGTTTTATATTGTCCCAGAAGTCCCTGAGGTTTTCCTCATTTCTTTTCATTCTTTTTTCTTTTTTCCTACTGTTGGTTCCCTCCAGAGTGTTTTTGATCTCATTTACTGCATTATTCATTATATATTGACTCTTTTTTACTTCTTCTAGGTCCTTGTTAAACATTTCTTGCTTCTTCGCAATTCTTGTCTCCAGGCTATTTATCTGCAACTCCATTTTGTTTTCAAGATTTTGGATCATTTTTATTATCATTATTCTAAATTCTTTTTCAGGTAGATTCCCTATCTCCTCCTCTTTTGTTTGGTTTGGTGGGCATTTATCATTTTCCTTTACTTGCTGAGTATTTCTCTGCCTTTTCATCTTGTTTAGATTGCTGTGTTTGGGGTGGCCTTTCTGTATTCTGGTAGTTTGAAGTTCCTCTTTATTGTGGCTGTTCCTCCCTGTGGGTGGGGTTGGACGATTGGCTTGTCAAGGTTTCCTGGTTAGGGAAGCTTGTGTTGGTGTTCTTGTGGGTAGAGCTGAATTTCTTCTCTCTGGAGTGCAATGGAGTGTCCAGTAGTGAGTTTTGAGATGTCTATGGGTTTGGTGTGACTTTGGGCAGCCTGTATATTGATGCTCAGGGCTATGTTCCTGCATTGCTGGAGAATTTGCATGGTATGTCTTGCTCTCGAACTTATTGGCTCTTGAGTGGAGCTTGGTTTCAGTGTAGGTATGGAGACTTTTGGATGATCTCTTATTAATTAATGTACCCTGGAGTTAGGAGTTCTCTGGTGTTCTCAGGTTTTGGGCTTAAGCCTCCTGCCTCTGGTTTTCATACTTATTCTTTCAGTAGCCTCAAGACTTCTCCATCCATACAGCACTGATAATAAAACTTCTAGGTTAATGGTGAAAAGATTCTCCACAGTGAGGGGTACCCAGAGAGGTTCACCGAGTTACACAGAGAGGAGAAGAGGGAGGAGGGAGATAGAGGTGACCAGGAGGAGAAGAGGGGGAATCAAACATGGAGAGAGCAATCTAGCCAGTAAACACTTCCCTATGTGCTCTCCCCAGTCTGGAACCCTCAGAGAGGTTCACGGAGTTACATAGAGAGGAGGGAGGAAGGAGATAAAGGTGAGCATGAGGAGAAAGGGGGGAATCAAGAGGAGAGAGAGAGATCTGGGCAGTACTCTGTTCCCTAAGTGTTCTCCCATGCCCAGAACACCTACAGAGATTCACAGAATTGGGTTGAGAAGAGAAGGAGGAGGGGGGAGATAGAGGTGCCCTGGGGGAGAAGAAAGAGAGTCAAAAGGGGGAGAGAGTAATCAAGCCAGTAATCACACTGCTGAGTAAAAATGGGTACTAAAGGTTGGGTTCTTAAATGTACAAAATTGATATCAAATACTATAAAAAAAAGATTAAAAATCTAGAGTAGAGGTTAGACTCTTAAAAAAAATACAATATTAAAAAAAAAACCAAAATCACAAAAAGCATAAGATATATGTATGCATTTTGCTTTAAAAATAGGGTCTTTTTTTTTTTTTGCAAGGTAATAGTGGGTTATAAAAATGAAAATTAAAGGTGTAATACAGGACTTACAGACAAAATAAAGAAAAAATTTTTGTTGTTGTTGAACAGCATCTTTATTTTTTATTTATTTATTTTTTTAATAAATTTATTTATTTTTGTTGGCGGCTAATCACTTTACAATATTGTAGTGGTTTTTGCCATACAATGACATGAATCAGCCATGGGTTTACACGTGTTCCCCATCCTGAACCCCCCTCCCACCTCCCTCCCCATCTCATCCCTCTAAAAATAATAATAGTAAAAATATATCCAGGACATTCTCTGGAGCTGTTGTGGGCAGTGTGGGGTCAGTTCAGTTTCAGATAGTTCCTTGTTCCTGCTTATACTTTTCAAGATCTATAGGTCCCTTTCAATGTAGTCGGTGTTAACTACAGGGATTTTAATCTGTTGCACCTGTCACTTCCAAAGTGGTTCCCTCTGTTTATTTGGCTTCTGTTTGCAGGTCTCTTCTGTGTTTAATTTCCGCCCTGACACAAGGGGGCAGAGGTGGTCTCTTTAGGTTCACTTGTTCAGTCGTGCTGTGGGGAGGGAGGAGCACTGCAAACTAATATCACTGGTGTGTGTGTGGAGAATTCACAGTGTCTTGGCCACGCTGGGTTTTCCCCCGCTCATGGCATGTACCCTGCTCAGGCTTCAGGTTATTCTGCCGGGGAGTGGGCCCTGAGATGCGTGCACTTCCCAGGTCTAAGCCGCTCAGGTTCAGGTTCTCAGGTACGCCACAAAGGCACAGACTCCGTTGGGCCCACGGTTTGTGCCGATCCCCGGTCAGAGCAGCTCAGGCAGCCAGGTGTTTGGCGGCTGCACTCTTGGGGCGGTGCAACTTTTCACATCCCTGGTCCCAGCCTCAGTTTCTGGGTATGCCCAGCTTCGGTGTGCCTTGTGTCAGTTCTGGGGAGCTGGTCTCTGGCTGCAACCCTCCCGGCGGATGTCAACCATCTGGAATCTCAAGAAGTCTTTGCTATCTGGGGCTGAGTTTGCCCCTTTTCGGCTCTGGCTGGCTCCGCCTGCCCCCTGTGTCCAGCGGGGGATAGGGCAGCCTGCAGCCGGCTAGCTCTTTTCTGGTATTGCTCAGTCCTTTGTTCTTTGAGCGGGTCGGCAGTGCCTTAAATTTTGGCTTTTTGCGTGATAGTTCTCTCTCTCTCTGGCTATCCCACAGTTTAGGTTACTATCTCACGTTAGCTCCTTCAGATTGCCCTCAGGGCATTCGGGCCCGGTCCTTACCCTAAGCAATGCCGTCTGTTCCTCTCCGTTCAGCCCCAACTTGCTGGTGGTGGATGTCAGCGTCTGGGGTACTTCTCTGCTGGGAGTTGCCTTTAGGCACATAATCTGTGGGTTTTATTTATTTATTTTTCCTCCCAGTTATGTTGCCCTCCGAGATTCGAAAACTTCCCCCAAACCCACCGGTGAGAGGGTTTCCTGGTGTTTGGAAACTTTTCTTTTACGACTCCCTCCCCGGGATGGGTCTCAGTCCCTAACTCTTTTATCTCTCTTTTTATCTTTTATATTTTGTCCTACCTACTTTCGAAGGCAATGGGCTGCTTTTCTGGATGCCTGATGTCCTCTGCCAGCATTCAGAAGTTGTTTTGTGAAGTTTGCTCAGCGTTCAGATGTTCTTTCGATGAATTTGTGGGGGTGAGAGTGGTCTCCCCATCCTATTCCTCTGCCATCTTAGCCAATCTCCTTATTTAATCTTTAAACTGATGTTTCTTAAAAGGTACCAACGGAGGTTCATGAGATCATTTTAGATGGCACAGTAATTAGCTTTTATATTTTAAAGGAAGATCCTCTAGAGGAGGGTATGGCAACCCACTCCAGTATTTTTGCCTGGAGAATCCCATGGACAGAGGAGCCTGGTGTGCTATAGTCCACGGGGTTGCAAAGAGTCAGACACAACTGAAGCGACTTAGCATGCACGCATGCATATATACATATATAATTTGCAGAATTTCTACTCAGGCTAGTAACATGAATTTTTATAGTGATAAAATACATGTATGATAAAATTTACCATTTTAACTATTTTCAGTTCAGTTCAATTCAGTCGCTCAGTCGTGTCCAACTCTTTGCGACCGCAAGCAGCATGCCAGGCTTCCCTGTCCATCACCAAATCCTGGAGCTTGCTCAAACTCATGGCCATCAAGTCGGTGATGCCATCCAACCATCACATCCTCTGTTATCCCCTTCTCCTCCTGCCTTCAATCTTTCCCAGCATCAGAGTCTTTTCCAATGAGTCAGTTCTCTGCATCAGGTGGCCAAAGTATTGGGGTTTCAGCTGCAGCATCAGTCCTTCCAATGAATATTCAGGACTGATTTCCTTTACAATTGACTGGTTTGATCTCCTTGCAGTCCAAGGAACTCTCAAGAGTCTTCTCCAACACCACAGTTCAAAAGCATCAATTCTTCGGTGCTCAGCTTTCTTTATTGTCCACCTGTCACATTCATACACGACTACTGGAAAAACTATAGCTTTAACTATTTTAAGTATACAATTTTGTAGTATTTAGTACAACAACGTAGTGCAATCCTCACCACTATCTAGTTTAAGAAAATTTCGCCACTCTGAGCAGTCACTCACCTCTCATCCTTCACTCCAGGACCTGGTAACAATTAATCTGCTTTCTGTCTCTATAGATTTGTCTATTGTGGATATTTCATATATATGGAAGCATACCACACATGGCCTTTTGTGACTGACTTAGGGCTTCCCTGGTGGCTCAGATGGTAAAGCGTCTGTCTGCAATGCAGGAGACCCGGGTTCGATCCCTGGGTTGGGAAGATCCCCTGGAGAAGGAAATGGCAGCCCATTCCAGTATTCTTGCCTGGAAAATTCCATAGACGGCGGAGCCTTGTAGGCTACCATCCATGGGGTCGCAAATAGTCGGACACGACTGAGTGACTTCACTTCACTATTTAACTTAACATAAAGCCTTCAAGGTTCATCCATACTGAAGCATGTGTCAGAATGTACTTCCGTTTTAAAAATGAGTAATATTCCACTGTATGTACTGACTAGATTTTGTTTATCCATTCATCCACTGGGAGACACTTGGGTTTCTCCCACCTTTTGACTACTGTGAATAATGCTGCAATGAATATAAGTATACAAATATCTGTTCAAGTCTTTGCTTTCATTTATTTTGGGTATCTACCAGAGTGGAATTGCTGAATTATATGGTTAATTCTATATTTAATTTTTTGAGAATCATCATTTTCCACAGCAGCTGCCCCATTTTACATTCTCCCTGGCAATGCACATGGGTTCTAATTTCTCCATATCCTTGACAACATTTGGTATTTTCTGTGGTTTTGATAAATAGCCATCGTAATGGATGTGTAGAGATATTTTATTATTGTTTTGATTTGCATTTCATTAATGATTGGTGACATTGAACATCTTTTCATGTACTTACTGGCCATCTGCATATTTTCTTTAGGGAAATTTCTGTTCAAGTCCTTTGCCCATTCTTTTAATCAGTTATTTGTTTTTCTGTTGTTGAGTTGTAGGAGCTGCTTATTAGTCTAAACATTAATCCCTTATCAGGTACGTGATTTGCAAACATTTTCTCCCATTCTGTGGGATGTCTTTTCATTCTATTGATAGTGCCCTTTGATGCACAAAACTTTTTAGTTTTGCTAAAGCTCAACTTGTTTATTTTTACTTTTGTTACCTTTGTTTTTAGCATATCCAAGAAACTGTTGCTAAATCCAATGTCATGGAGCTTTCTCCCTGTTTAGTTTCTAGATTTTTAAAGTTTTAGGTGTTACATTTAGATCTTTGACACATTTTGAATTCCTTTTTTTGTATACAGTATAAGGAACGGGTCCAACTTCAATCTTTTGTATATGGGTATTTTGCTTTTCTGCATATATCCCAGACTGAGTGCTGGAGAAGCCAGAAACCTAGAAATGCCAGTAGGCATAAATAGAAAAGTCCCATGAAAAACCTGCTCTCTCTAGCCAAAGGACCCAAAAAGGAGACAGCCTAGCAAAAAAAAAGTTTATAAACAACCACTACTCCAGCCAAATACCACAGGAAAAGTCAAAAAAAAACTAAAGCCCCATTCCAAACTCTGCTAGTAAAGGCTGAGTGGGTAGCCAAGACTTCTATTCTCACCAGGCTATGAGCTAGGCATCCGGACTCTTCCACTCCCTCCCCTGATGGATGATGCCAGAGAAGGCCAAGTGGAATGCAAAGACTTTCATCCCCACTTGGGTGGTAACAAGGGTCCCTCTCTTTGCAGTGGGGGAGTGAGGACCATAAAGGCAATGTGGATATCAGTCCCCACCTGGTGGTAATGAGGTGCCTTCCCACTCCCCACTGAGAAGGCAACAGAGAGGGCTAGTGGAGTTTAGGATTTTCGCCACCATAAAGAGGTAATAAGGCCACTCTCCCCAACTCACCTCACACATACGTGTACTTAAGTGTAAACCTAACATAACATGCATAGGACTTGAATGCCTAAAACTACAAATGCTAATGAAAGAAATCAAAGAATATCTACATAAATAGATACAGCATGTTCATGGATTAGGAGATTCAACACAGTAAAGATGTATCTTTTCCACAATTGACAAAAACATTCCTATCAAACCTCCAGCAAGACTTTTATAGACACAGGAAATGTTAATCAAAAATTTATATGGAAATGCAAAGGAACTAGAAAAACAATTTTAAACAAAGAAGAATAGAGAGGAATCACCCTATCCAATTTTCAGACTGTTTATATACAGTAAACAAGATGGTATGGTATTGGTGGAAGAATCAACACAGAGATCGGTGAAACGGAATAAGGAACCCAGAAATAATCCCACACAAGCACTGCCAACTGATTTTTGACAAAGTTACAAATGCAATTCAATGGAGGATGAATAGGCTTCAACAAATGGTGCTGGAACAACTGGGTATCCACAGGCTGAAAAATGAGCCACCGATCTCATCGCCATACATTATGCAAAAGCAACTCAAAATGGATCACAGATTTAAATGTAAAATGATAGAACTTGTAGAAGAAAACACAGGAGAAAACCTTCAGGACTTAGGGCCTGGTGAAGAGTTCCTAGACATGATACCAAACACATGATCCATTAAGAGAAAAAAAAATCAATAAATTATACCTCATCAAAAGTAGAAACTTTGGGGACTTCCCTGGTGGTCCAGTGGTTAAGACTCTGCACTTCCAATTGGGAGAGTAGCATTGAAACATATACATTACCATATGTAAAACAGAGTGGGTTGCTGTATGACTAGGGAGCTCATCCCCTAGGAGTGGGATGCAGTGGGAGATGCAAGATTCAGGAGGGAGGGGACATATATATATACCTATGGCTGATTCATGTTGACATATAGCAGAAACCAATACAATATTCTAAAGCAATTTTTCCTTTAATTAAAAATGATTTTTAATTAATTTATTTATTTGGCTGCACCAAGTCTCCGTTGTATCATGAGAGATCTTTAGTTGTGGAATGCAAACCACATGTGGGATCTAGTTCCCTGACCAGTTTTCAAACCCAGGCCCCCTGCATTTGGAGCTCAGAGTCTTAGCCACTGGACCACCAGGGAAGTCTCAAAAAAAAAAAAAAAGAATGAAAAAAAAATAGATAGCCATTGGGAATTTGCTGTATGATGCAAGGAGCTCAAATCTGGTATTCTATAACAAATCTAGAGGGTGGAGTGGGAGGTAGGAGGGAGGCTCAAGAGGGAGGGGACATATGTATACCCATGGCTGATTCATGTTGATGTATGGCAGAAACCAACACAATATTGTAAAGCAATTATCATCCAATTAAAAATAAATAATTTTTTTTTTTAAAAAAAGGAAAAAAAAAAAGAATCTGTGCTTCCAACAAAGGAGGTGCGGGTTTGATCCCTAGTCAGGAAACCAAGAGCCCACATGCCATTTGGCAGGACCAAAAAAAATTGTTTTTTAAAGTAAAAACTTTTGCTCTTCAAGAGACCTTATTAAAGGAAAAAAAGACAAGTCACACATTGCGAGAAAATATTTGAAAACCACATGCCTCACCAATGATTCATATCTAGAATTTATAAAGAATTCTTGCAACCCAACAATAAAAAGCTATCTCATTAGAAAGCAGGAAAAGGATATGAAGAGATATTTCACCAAAGAGGATATATGGATGGCAAATAAACACACAAAAAGATGTTCAACATCACTAGCCATTAGAGAAATGCAAATTAAGACCACAAAGAGCTACCTCTACGTCTATTAAAAGAGCTAATAACATTAAAAAAAAAAGTGGAAATATCAAATTCTGGTAAGAATACAAAGAACTAGATCATTCAGACACTACTCTGTATGTATGTTATTACTCAGTTGTTTCTGATTCTTTGCGACCCCAGGGACTGTAGCCTACCAGGCTTCACTATTCAAGGACTTTTCCAGGCAAGAATACTGGAGTGAATTGCCATTCCCTTCTCCAGGGGATCTTCCCAATCAAGGGATTGAACCTGAGTCTCCAGCATTGCAAGCGAATTCTTTACTGTTTGAGCCACCAGGGAAGCATACATTACTAGTAGGAATGAAAAATGAACTGTGTGCATATTGTACCACTGCCAGTTTCCTAGTTTTGACGTTGTACTATAGTTGGATAAAATATAATCTTTGGGAGAAACTGGGTGAAGGATACACCGGACTTATGTTCTATCTTTGCAAATTTCTGTGAATATATATAAATAAGTAAATATTTCTCATAAATAAATCCAAATAAAATAAATGGGTCAAATATGATCACATTTAGGTAGTCTTAATTTGTTACATAATCTGCAGACTAAGGTCCTGATGTCAATAATATTTCCTAAGGCTCTGCGTTTCTTACTGGTCTCTACCTTAATTACAGCAATAGAAAAAATAGAAAACTCTTATATAGCATGAAATATGCATGCTCTAAAGTGTTTTACATAGATAGGCTTATTAATTCTCACTAAATCCACTGTGATAAGTTTATTCTCTTCTGCGCTTTACAAAGGAGGTTCTGAAGCACAGAGAAGTGTCATGGCTAGGAAGTGCTGGAGTCAGTGTATGCAGCCAAGCAAACTGCATTCAGAGGCCACATGGATCTTAGAAATATGGAACTCGAAGGAAGATCAAAGCAGGCATGCTCTTTTCAAGGCGAGGCTCTAAATATGAGGTGTTTTACCTGGCTTATTTCTATTGGCTGTTTGTCACCTAACAAAGAAAATCTGCTTTTGTTTTTACAGTTCTAATGCTGATGAGGATCAGATCAAGCATAAGCTGGAACAGTTGAGATGTCACTTTACATGGGAGTTGATCATTGAAGAGACAGAAATACCTGATTTAGAAAACAGGGTCTTGGAGGAGATTATGTTCCTAGACACCAAATACAAAGTGGGAATATACAACTTACTGGCCTATGTGAAACACCTGAGAGGCCACAATGAGGAAGCCCTGAAGAGTTTACAAGAAGCTGAAGACTTAACCCAGCCAGAACATGCCAACCAATCAGAAGTGAGAAGTTTGGTTACCTGGGGCAACTATGCCTGGTTGCATTACCATATGGGCCAACAGGCAGAAGCCCAGATTTACCTGGACAAGGTGAAGAACACTTGCACGAAACTTGTGAATTCCTCCAGCGACAGAATGGAATGTCCTCAGATGGACTGTGAGGAAGGATGGGCCTTGCTAAAATGTGGAGGAAAGAATTATGAACGGGCCAAAGTCTGCTTTGAAAAAGCTCTGGAAGCGGACCCTGAAAATCCCGAATTCAGCACTGGGTATGCAATCGTTGTCTCTCGCATGGAGGGCTTTTACAATGGACCACAGAGTAGTGGGGAATTTTGTCTGAACACCCTAAAACGGGCTGTCAGGCTAAATCCAAAAGATGCATACATTAAGGCTCTTCTTGGCCTGAAGCTTCAAGATGCAAAACAAGAAGCTGAAGGAGAAAGGTACATCAAAGAAGCAATGACCATTGAGTCCTCCAAGACCTATGTCTTTCGGTATGCTGCCAAGTTCTACCGAAGAAAAGGCGATCTGGATGAAGCCCTTCGGCTCTCAAAATCAGCGTTGGAGGAAACCCCCTCCTCCCGACTTGGAGAACTCTGCCTGTGACCCCTAGGCAATGAAATATGGACTACTGTCACAATATATACTAATCATCTTTTCTGCTTGTGACTTTCAGAAACGTATTATATAATTCACCACAATGATGTAATCTTTGAACAATTACTCAAACCTGATAAAACATTAGTTGTATTCAGAAAATAGTGAAACAGCCTTCAGGAGCGGTTGTGCAATCAGATCGATCTAAGATGGCGACTGTGGAACCGGAAACCACCCCTACTCCCAATCCCCCGCCTACAGAAGAAAACAGGATCTAATCAGGAGGTTGCTCACCCAGAACACTGTAGTAAATAAACACCCTTTACAGAACAGATGGGCACTCTGGTTTTTTAAAAATGATAAAAGCAAAACTTGGCAAGCAAACCTTCAATTGATCTCTAAGTTTGATACTGTTGAAGACTTTGGGCCTCTGTACAACCATATCCAGTTATCTAGTAATTTAATGCCTGGCTGTGACTACTCACTTTTTAAGGATGGTATTGAGCCTATGCGGGAAGATGAGAAAAACAAACGAGGAGGACGATGGCTAATTACACTGAACAAACAGGAGAGATGAAGTGACCTCGATATTTTTTGGCTAGAGACACTGCCGTGCCTTATTGGAGAATCTTTTGATGACTGCAGTGATGATGTATGTGGAGCTGTTGTTCATGTTAGAGCTAAAGGTGATAAGACATGGACACGAGTTTGAGTAAACTCTGGGCGTTGGTGATGGACAGGGAGGCGACGACTGAGCGACAGGACTAAAGCGAAAGGTGATAAAATAGCAATATGGACTACTGAATGTGAAAACAGAGAAGCTGCTACACATATAGGGAGGGTATACAAGGAAAGGTTAGGACTTCCTCCAAAGATACGTGATTGGTTATCAGTCCCATGCAGACAGAGCTACTAAGAGCAGCTCCACCACTAAAAATAGGTTTGTAGTTTAAGAAGACACCTCCTGAGTATTCTCATAGGTGACTGCCTCAAGCAATCGAGATCTGGGGTTTGGGAGCTGAAAGAAAGCCTCTTCAAAAGCAGAGTGGACTGCATTTAAACTTGAGTTCCATCTAAATGTTGCTAAGATATAAGGAAGTCTCATTCACCTTTGTCTTATACTTCTGTATTCATATTTTATTTTTTTTGGCTAAAGTGTCCATAATCCCAATCAAAGAATTACAGTACACATCATATCATCCCCAGAATCCATAAATGTGTTCCTAGCCCACTCTATAATAGCTTAATAGAATTAACCATTACAAACACATTTGACCCATCTACAATGTTAAAAAAAAAGAACTTGCATCTCTATACAAGAGATTGATTTTGTTTATATTCCATTGTATGCAGGAACATATTTTGCTGGTTTGAAAGAGTATGATGCATACAGTTTTCTGGCAATTTTGTTTCTTTTTACAGCATTATCTGTGCTGTACCCTTGCTGATGGCGGCTAGATTTTTTTCCCCAGTTGATAACATTAGTGACTCTGATTTCAGTTTTTCATTTGTTTTGCTTTAGTTTTTCTTTCTCATGTAACATTGGTGAAGGATCTAGGAATATGACATAAAGGTGGAATAAACATTAATTGTGTGCATTCTTTGGTAATTTTTTTTGTAACTTAACTACAACACTTTGCTACAAATTTATGCATTTCATTCAAATCACTGATCTATGTTTGTGTGATTTCCTAAACTTAATTGTATATTATAAAAAATGCAGTATCATAATTACATTCCTAATTAGAATTCGTATGTCTGTTTTTATATCCTTATGCTGTATTTTAACACTTTGTATTACTTAGGTTATTTTGCTTTGGTTAAAAAATTGGCTCAAGTAGAAAAGTTGCCCCACTCATACTAAGACAGTGTACAAAACTGTAAATAAAATGTGTGCAATGAATTGTCTTTTAAAAAAAATTAGTGAAACAGAACATACATGCCTCTACATGTGAGAGAGAGAAGAGAGAGAAGAACCATTTCTCTGTGAATGTCATATAGTAGGGAAAAAAAGTTTGTTGAGTAGATTTATAGCAAAAAAACACACAAAACACTGGACTTAACATAAAATCAAATGTTCAATTCATTCATTTTATCAGCTTGCAGTGCTAGATACCAAGAGTACTACAGTGAAGGAGAGAAGGGAAGGTTCTTTTACCTCTACCCATCTTAGGTTCATTGGCTAGAGCCTTAAATTAAACTGACAAAAGACAGATTAACAACAGAAAAACAAGTTTATTAACACATGCATCAGGCATATATATGAGTACCCAGTGATGAGTAACTCAAAGGGGTGACTAAAATGTGGGCTTATATAGCATCCTAACAAGCAAATGATACATTTTTAGAGAAATGATAAGGCAAAGACAAAGAACTTCAAATTTCTAAGTAGCAAATTGTATGAAGGCAAATATCTGGGGGAAACTAATGGAAGGTAAGAGTTTGCTTATAAGGTTTGTTACATATATCTTTCTGTCAGTTTCTCTGGGCTGATTAGGGACTAGAGCTGTCTCAGGTGATTAACTTCTGTCCTTACTGGTAAAGAGAGGACAGACATTATTTTTCAGGCAGATGGGGAGAGCAGAGAGCTTTTCTTATATCTGCTTCTTTTCAATTGCCTTCAGCTCAAAATAATCCTTATGGCAAGGTGGCATATTTGGGGGTGGCATATTCTGCTACCCATCAGTGAACAAAGCAGACATTTCCCCCAAACCTCAAGCAGCTTACTATCTAGTGAGAGAGACAGACAGGAAAACAAGTACACAATCAATTAAAGGTCAGTTTTCTCCATGAAGATGTTTGAAATTTAATTCATTGTCAAATTGTTCCAAGCAATTTCTATTGTTTCATGCCATTTTGTTTGAAGCACTATTGATTCAGTCATTTGCTAGCACTGATTTAGTTAAATGAATAAATAGGAAAAGGATGTTAAAGAGTCTGAGAGACCAAACACCTGTAGTAATCACCTTTGATTACAACATTTTATTAAAAGACAATGCCCAACAAGTAACATTTTTAAAAGGAAAGCTAAGGAAACAATGTCATTGTTTTTTCATTCGTGTACGTCTTTGGGGGGAAGATGTATGCATTTCCTATTGTGGCTCTCTAATAAATTACCATGAACTGGGTGGCTTAAAATCACACTCATTTATTATCTTATAGTTCTAGAGGTTAGAAGCCTGAAATGGGTTTCACTGGCCTGAAATCAAGGTGTTGGCACATTCCAAATCCCTTCTGGAGGCCCTAGGGGACAATTCTTTTGGTACCTTCTCCACATTCTAGAGGATGCCTGTGTTTCCTGGTGGGGAACCCTAAACCAACAGAAAAGACGAGTCCCCAAGGAATTCACAGAAATACTGGACAAGGCTTTGGATTTCTACTGAAATTCTATAGGAACTGAAGTGAGTAGGCATCAGAGTATCAGGAGTAGGCATGAGAGTTACACAGAAGCAGTCTTCACAATTTCCATATCACTAAAACAAGAGGTTTATTAGATTAACAAAAACATGACTTAAAGTGCTTGTGTTTGAGAAAGGAGGCTGTGAGGTACTAAAATAAGTCTACCCACTGCCAATTCCCCCAAGTCAGAAATATGAAAACCAAACAGTTACTGGATAAGTGTCAATTCTTGATTAGGTAACTCTTCCCCAATATTGTTATACATCATCTGTACCCAGAAAGCAGAGCTCATTAAGGCAAAATAAATCTCTGGATTATGCAATGTGTTTGTGTGATGTGTGTTTGACAAGCTTCAAAGATCATATTTACTTATTGTGTCTAATAACCTAACCACCATCTCTCTCCCATCTTTCCCAACTCTGGAAGACATCTCTGCCCTTCCAGGAGTTCAGTAAAACTAAAATGTGGGACAGCCTGGATGTCTGCAGAGAAAAACAAGCAGTGAATCCAGGAAAAGAGATGCTCTCTGGTACTGAAAATACTATTGCCAAATTTACAAATGAGTATCTCCAGGCATTACCAAGAAGTCTTTAAATTGACAGCTGAATTTCAGGAGCCTGTTACTCCCATGTAAATGACTGACAGAACCTCATTCATTGTCCTTAGTTAGAATTCCGAGTGCCCAGGTAATGTCTCTCATGTACCCTAAATCAGGCCAAACCTTAGCTCAGGCCATTCACTACTATTATAAGTGCCCCATTCTAGGTCTTTGATAACCACTGTCTATATACCACCACAGGATCCACCTCCTTGGGGACCATCCTGGCCACCAATGTCTCCATTCTCCTAAGGCTGCTAGAACTAGTTGCTGTGTTTTACAAGTTATAAGAATAAATTTAGAAGACAATACACTACTAATTTTCCCAAGAATTCACCCAATCTGACAAGTTATGAAAAAAATACTGATATTCAAATTCCATCTAATAAATTCAGCATGTTCAACACCTACTCAACAGCTGGGTCTTTGCTTCTTCTCAATCCTGAAAATGCATATTCCTTTAAAATTTTTACAGATAGTTTTAGTCTTTCTGAATCTGAAATCCTAAACAATATAAGCTGATTATCAGGATTTGTTTCCCCTTTTGATTTTTATCATTTACTGTTTAGTTGCTGTTCATTCAAACCTTGATAACCAAAGACTATCTCTGGGCCCCGCTACAGCTAAAAGAAAGGAAAGAAGTAGGAACAAGGAAGAAAAAACATAATCAACACACTGGAAATTTTTTCAAACACAGCTCTATTAAATATTCTAAATCCTCAGGAAAGGGGAAATTCTGGGCAGATTGTTCCACCTCCAAATAAGCCATTCAGTACTTTTTCTAAAATGTGGTTTCCCACTTAAAGGTTGTTACAATAGCCTACAGACCTACCACATCCACATAACCTCCCCAACCTCATTTCTTAGGACTTCTTCCCTGCCCTCTCCACTCCAACCACATCATCTGTGCATGCCAAGTATGCTTCCATCTCTAGGCCTCTGCAGTCACTGTTCCCTCGGTCTGGAAGGCTCTTCCCTGACCCCATACCCACAGTGCTCACTTCTTCCCCTGCTTCAGACCTTTGCTCAGTTGCCACTTTCTCAGTGAAAACTTCCCTCTTCAATATATTTATAACAGCAAAACACCAACCCTCTCTCTGCTTTTTCTCCATAGCACAATCTGACATAAAGCATTTTATTTGTTCTTTACCTTCACCTCTCACACTAGAAATTAACTCCAAACAAACAAGTGTAACAAAATCACAAATGCACAATTAACTACAGTTATGGACCTACACTGTTAGTTAGCCACGCTTAACTTAATTCTGAGGGAGCAAGAACTGGCTTTAGGTATAAGCCCCCTTTTCTCGCAAAGCCAAAGTTGGCATTATTTAAACTAATGAACACATAGCAAAAACTGTACGTTGTTGTCCATTCCTTTGAAAAAACAAAGTGACTAGCATGGCATTTGCCAAGGCATAAAAAGTGATAAACTTGTGCCTTTTAAACTCTGTGATGATGAACACTTTTTCTCAAAGTTTGAGAATTATCTCCACCCTGTGCATAATCAGGAACAAAATGCAGAAGACAGTGTGTTGGGGGGAGGAGGGGGCAGGGCTTGTCCCTTGTCTGTTTTATTCCTTGCTATATTGACAGGGCCTTGAACAATGTCTAGCTCTTAGCAGTAGTTTAATAAAACGTGTTGAAAGAACGAATGACTGAATTAGAAGGGGGCAAAGTGTATGGGCATTCGATATTTTCTGCTTAGGTTCCAACCAACCCATCTTTGTGTGTGTGTGTGTTAGTCGCTCAGTCATGGCCAACTCTTTGTGACCCCATGGACTATAGCCCACCAGGCTCCTCTGTCCATGGGGATTCTCCAGGCAAGAATACTGGAGTGAGTTGCCATTCCCTTTTCCAGGGGATCTTCCCTACCCAGGAATCGAATCCAGGTCTCCTGTATTGAAGGCATATTCTTTACCATCTACGCTACCAGGGAAAGCCAACCCCATCATAAAGATGGGACCTTATTATAGGATTATTATTATAGGACCTTATGGGACCTTATTATAGGAAGCTCAATTGTCAAAGGCATGGAAGGGAAGGGAATTTTCGTAGAATTGTGGGTGGGGTGTTAAAAACCTCTTTGCAAAGCGAACCTGGACTAGCTACCAAAATTTTGAATATATACACGTTTTGGCCCCCAAATTTCTCTAGGTTTACCCAGAGAAAATCATGGCACAAGTGCACGGCATTGCACCTGTGTTTGTTGAATCAAGACTTGAGTTTTAGCCTAGGATGCACAAAGTTATAAACAGCATCGGTGCCACCCAACAAAAATAACGCTGAAATATCTCCAGTCGTCTTAGCTAAGGGGGAAAAAAATCCAACATATAACAATCACCCCGCAAAAAGCTAAGGCACGCGGACTCATAAAGGCAGCTGAGCAGCCAAGACCAAAGTCTCAAGGCCCAGCTGCAAATTCCACCCGGAAGGTCCCCGCGCTGCGCAAACCTCTCACAGCGGCTCCTCAGCCCGGCCGGGGGCCGCCCCCACGCAGCTCTTCTAGAAGTTTCTGTTTCCTGGAGCTGGACTCCGCCTAGCCGGGGATCAGATTCACTTTGTAGTTTCCCTTTCCCGCTCCGGTCAGTCCTTTAACAAAGACGGCCGCCCTCGCGCGCAGACCTAGCGCTGCGGTCACCTCGCCCGCGCGCCCGCGCGCCCACGCACACGCACGCGCGTCGCGCCCGCTCAGCCGCAAAGGAGCGGAGCGCTGAGGAGAAAGCCCGAAGGGATCTGCGCCTCCTGGAACTGCAGCAGAGCCCAGCCACCATGAGGTAAGGGCTTCTCCCCGCCTCTCCTCCCCAACTCCCTGTGGCCTTTGTTTTACACTCGCCTTTCACATTCCGTTTGCAGGGCAGCGCTGCGGCCCTTGAAAGGGCCGAGCCCCCGACCCCGGCCGCCGGGCGTCGGCGTTGGGGACGCTCCCCTCCTGGGAGCCCGGTCCGGGTCCGGGGCGGCTGAAGGTGGGCCTGCTGAGGAAGGTGGCCGAGTGGACCCTTCCGGCAAGTCCCAGGCATCCGCGATCCGACCCTCGGGCCGAGTCGGGGGGCCGGGCGGGAGGGGCGACGCGCCCCGGGGACTTGTCACTTCCCTGCGGCCCGGGTCGCCGCCGCCCCCGTGCTGGTGCGGGAGCTTCTGCAGTGCCGGTCCCCGCAGGCCGCAGCCCCGCGTCACACACGTCCGCTTCTGCCATTTTGCCATTTTGATTCTTGGGTCTGACTTCTCCCCCTCCTTTGTACACTGGACAGATTGTTCCGGTTCCACCCCATCCCCCATTTTGTGGGGCTTGCTTTCTCCGTTTCCGAGACTGGCCTGTGGTGGGGGTCCTTGGCTGACCCCTTTTCATCTGGTCCCCTACCCTGCACGTGGATGGGGAACTGTCTGCATTTAGGAAGCTGAGGCCTGGGGAGGTTCAGATCGTGGGCTCCTGCAGGCCTTACAGCCTTTTGTTCTAAATCCTCACTCGGACCACCTACTAGTTGGGTGACCCAAAGCAAAGTTTCTTCAACTTGGTGAGGCTGTTTCTTATCTGTAAAAGTGATAGCATCCATCTCTTAGGACTGTGGAAAGGGTTGTTGCTTAATGCCCAGCTCATATATTTGCAGATGTTGACTTTTGTTATGTTTAAAAATGTTTAATAAATGCCTTACTTCTACCCTTTGTAAGAAAGGAGGGAGGTGGGAGGTATAGGGAGGAAAAGGCGGTGGTTCCCTGCCTGTGTCTGGCGGATGGGATGGAAAAGGGGTGAACCCCACTGGGCACTTACTGTCTCCCAAGGAAAATGAAAGACTGCTCCTTCCTGGCAAAAAAACAAACACAATAAAACAGCCCTCTCACCACACACACACAAAATTGCCTAAAGATAAGTGTTGCCCTCTTCAGACACAATACCCTCTCTCTGCCAGCTTCCCAGAGGAAAAGTTAAAAAAGTAAGTAGACAGAGTTGAAAAAGTAAAATTTGTCATAGTGCCCGGTTGTGTATAAATTCCATAGAGTGTAGGCAAGGCACTTACATGGCTGACTGAATGTCCCCTGGAGATCTCACAGCCACGTGACAATCCCTGGGCAGCCCTCCTTCCTCATCCGCCTTGGGCAGAGGCAGATGTTCATTTGACTCTGTGGATGGGCAGAGGCTGGTAAGCCCATATTGTTGTGGATCTGAGCAGGCTAAGGGCGTGGCATGTCTTGTCTGTGATTTTGGTGCATTTACACCAGAGAAAGGAACAACTACCAATGGACAGTCATACCATGTTTCCCAGTCAGGACCTTAGGACCTTAGTCCAAAACCTATTTTCAAAATCTAAACAGAGAGCCAGACAGCATGCCAAGATGGAAAAACAAATGGGATTAGGGAAGACTGAAGTGGCAGAAAGTTTGGAACCAGCAGCAGGATGGAAAGAACTAACAGGAATTCCCTCATCTGAAATCCAGGTGCTTTTTATTTTAATGCTAGGCTATGCCTCTGGGTTGAAAATGCCAGAGGCTACCAGTATATAACTGCATTCATTCATTCACTCTGCAAGTATTTATTATTGAGCTCCTCTTATATGCTGAAATCATAGATTCTGGGGATACATGGGTGAAAAAAATCAAACCAGAATGAAGTCCCTGTTCTCATTTAAATGGGGGAAATAGACAACCAAAAATAAATGGGTAAATAATCAACATAAATAACAAAAAATGAATGAATAAATAACATATTCAGAAGGTGGTAAGAGCTATAAGGAAAATAAAATAGTGTAGTGGGCTAAGAGAGGGACCAAGAATGGAGGGGATTATTTTAGATACCTCTGCCACAGATGGCCACCTGGATAGGGAATTTTTGAGCCAAGTTAAAGAAAGGAGCTAGTCATACAAGGATTTGGGAGCAGAGCTTCTCAAGTAGAGTAAAAACAAGTGTAAAAGTCTTCGAGCTTGATATGTTCAAGATAGGAAGAAGGTCAGTATGTCTAAAACACGATAAAGAGGAGGAAAGGAGGAGAGAAGGTTGGGTGGGTACACAGGTCCAGCATCTTTAGGGACTTGTAAGATGACATAACCTGGTTTACATTTTCAGAAGTTTACTAATATTATATGGGGACCAAGAGTGGAAACAGGGAGACCAGATTTTTACCCCAGCTCAAAGGAAAGGTAATAGTCTTTTAGACTAGCAAAATTGCAGTGGAAATGGGAGGAAAAAAGTGGATGGATTTGATATATTTGGGTGGTAGAATTAACAGAATTTCCCACTGGATTAGATGAGGGGTTGAGAGAAGAAGAGGAATCAAGAGAGTACTTCTAGGTTATTTGGCCTGTGGGACTAAGAGGTACCAAAAAAAGGTGGGGAAAACTAAGGTATGAACAGATTCAAGGAACCCAGATTTCTGTAATGAATATATTTACTTGAGATCCCAGCTGAACTTCTAATTGAAGATATAAACTAAAAACTAGAAGTCTGGAATTCAGGAGGAAGCAGAGAGAGAGGACATACCCTGGGAGATCATCAGCATATACTATATGTTTAACTGGTTTATGGGGAAAAAAGATGTTTTAATTTCCTTACATTAATAATGATGATAATTATATCTTTGATAACTAAGATTTTTATTCTTCCTTCAGATCAGTTTTAACACATTTCTACCCAGATCCTTTATTATTTGAAATAATCAATCCTCTCTGTCACTCCACAGCATGTCCTAGTGAGCTCCATCTCAAAATAACTCCAACAATGTAGAATGCTGTGACTTCAGATTGAGGGTTTATATTTGAAACCATTGTTTTCTTATCCCGAGACTTTTAACTGTCTGGCATGTCTTTCTCAATGAGCAGTTGACACAACCTCTACCCATTCTTTAAGCTGCTCTAAAATCTCTGTTTTTCTTTTAAGTCCTTCCCAGGCAAAGTGAATTTTACATACATTAGACATAGCCTGTATTTTAAAGCAAATCATTCCTTAAAAAGAACTCCAATTTTTATATGAAAGATGTCATATAGCATTATGGTTAACAGGCATATGCTTTTGTTTGAATTTGTCAGAAGTAACTTTGAATCTGTGCTTGGCCACTTAATAGCTATATAACCTTGGATATGTAATTTAAACTCTCTTTCCCAGTTCTCATCCATAAAATTGTAAAAATAATAAGATGTTATAAAAGTAAATATAATTTGTGTAAATTGCTTGGCACTCTGTCTAGCTCGGGTAGTGTGGCAAGTGAATGGTTTTGGGGGGTGTTTTAGGTTTTTTTTTTTTTTGAACTTTCATCTGATTCTGGAAGTATATGTTACACGTGTAATATTTGTACTATTGAGTTGAATCTGTAGTGAACCTAGGTCATACGCATAAAGTTTTCTTCTCAAGTATATCCCTGTTTGCCATTTAATTTAGCTCTTCACCTTGAATAAAACAGGGAAAATTTCAAGTTAAAGGAGAGTTCTAACCTGTTGAGCTTGAGGTTTTCTTGTGCATTAAGCTCTATAGGCCCAGTGTCTTCAACTGTCCTGTCACATACAATAACCACTAGTCATGTGATATTTAAATTAATTAAAAGTAAATAAAATATAAAATTCAGTTCATAGTTGTACTAGCCACCATTTCAGGTGATCAGTGGTCATGTGTGGCTAGTGGCTACCATACTGTACAACATAGATAAGAACATTTCCATCTTGGCAGGAAGTTCTGTTGGAAAGCTCTGGTCTAGAACCTGCAATCGCTAAAATGTGGTACCTGTATATATGTGTTTATATGTATACAAAGATGATAAAAGAAAGGGAATGAATAAGAAAAAAACTATGAAGTTAATAAGTGAACATGTCTACTAAATATCTAAATATATTATTAAGTAAGATATTAATATTTAAATTTAGTGTTTATAAAAATGGGGAAACATTTCATGAAGTATACTATTAGATTATAAATATGAAGTGGTTTTATTTTTCTGATCACTACTACTAATTCTGTTAATTAATCCAGTTCTCTAACTCTTCTGCCACTTTTGGCTATTAGGGCAGCCTCTTTCCAGTTCCTAAAACTCAGCCCAATTCATTTTAAAACCTCAATCTCATTTTGATTCAAAGCTTGCTCCCCCTCCTCCCCAGCTCCCAGAAAATATTGATAAAAGTGCCATGAAGAATAGGAAAATGTGATAGACTAGACTTTAGGATCACAGGCAAGGTGGAGATGCAGTTTAAGCTATGGTGGTCAAAGGTCAACTTCTTTGAAGAGCTGAGATTTGAGCCAAGACCAGAATTATGAGAATAAGTAAGCCCTCTCTCCTACGGAGAAGGCGATGGCACCCCACTCCAGTACTCTTGCCTGGAAAATCCCATGGACGGAGGAGCCTGGTAGGCTGCAGTCCATGGGGTTGTGAAGAGTCGGACACGACGGAGTGACTTCACTTTCACTTTCACGCATTGGAGAAGGAAATGGCAACCCATTCCAGTGTTCTTGCCTGGAGAATCCCAGGGACAGGGGAGCCTGGTGGGATGCTGTCTATGGGGTCGCACAGAGTTGGACACGACTGAAGCGACTTAGCAGCAGCAGCTACTCTCCTAGGGCTTCCCTGGTGGCTCAGATGGTAAGGAGTCCGCCTGCAGTGCAGGAGACCTGAGTTCGATCCCTGGGTTGAAAAGATCCCTTGGAGGAGGGCATGGCAGCCCACTCCAGTATTCTTAGGTGGAGAATCCCCACAACAGAGGAGCCTGGCGGTCTACAAGTCCATAGCGTTGCAAAGAGGTGACACCTCTGAGCAACTAAGCACAGTCCTCTCCTAGGAAGAGTTCACAGAGTGAGAGAATAAAAAGTGTACTAAAGTACACCACCACATAATCCCAGTACTCTGATGTTTTTCTTAACACTTATTAATATCTGGAATTATGTTGTCCATTGATTTGTTTACATGTTTATTTTCTGTCAACCCCTATTGTTCCTTCCTCTCCTATAATGGAATTACCATGAAGAAAAGGCCTTTTTCTATCTTGCTTATTACTATATCCACTACAGCTAGTGTATTGCCTGGCATGTATGACATGAGGTGATCAATAAATGTTTCTTGATAGAAATATTACTATAGTTTCCATAAACATTTATACAAATACACATACATACATATAAGGAAAAGGGTCCTGTGTGCAGCAGAAAGGGAAATAAATATACATACACTGTTCATCCAATAATTAGAACATTTCCCTCTTCGAGAGAAGCCTTAAGCAGCTTTGTTCTGTAAATTTCTTGTGACCCTTAATTACGCCCAATACTAGATTTAGAAAGTCTTTCCTCACTGCCTCACTACTATCATAAGCAAAACAAACAAAATTAGATATATTAATCAGGAATTTGTCAGCTTCAGACAGGAGAAATCCAGTTCAAACTGGCTTAAGAAAAGAGAGATTATTTCCTTAAAAAGGTAGAAGTATAGGGATTGACAAGGTGATCCAGGCAATACCTGGTTTCAGGAATTTAGTCAGCATCACAAGCAATCTGTCTTTATTCCTAAGCTCTGGTTTCCTCTGTGTTTGAGTCTCTCTTAGGCAGGCTGTCCCCAAGAGTTTGGAAAGATGGCCACCAGCATTTCCAGCTTATTTTCTACCAGCTTAACATTTTTGGAAGAGAGAGAGTTCCAGCAAAGCCCCATTTCAGCAAAATTATGTTTTAATTGGATAAATCTGAATAAATCACTGGGGCCAAGCAATGGCTGGAATATGTGTGCCGTCACACATGCTGGAGGAAGTGTAGGCAGCCTGTCTCAAATCACACGGATTGAGACGAGGGGAAGATGTTGCTCCACCAAATGAAAGCCACAGGTATCTACAACACTGGACTGCATGCCTTTCCCGAGTCACTTCCATGGCACTGTATTAGAATGCTGATGTGTAATTGGCTGTGTACTTATAAGCCCTGTATAAGTAGGCCTGTGTCTTATTCACAGTTACACCTCCAGGGTTATTCAGAAGATCTTGCACAAAAAAGCCTATCAGTAATGAGTAAATATTTCCTAACGCCTCCTACATCTTCATCTTCCTGGTTTCAGAGATGAAACTAGGCCCTGAAGAAATTATACTGTGCTTCACAAAGGGAGTTTAACAAATATCTGTGACGTGAACATGAAGGGCAGTAATAGGTGACAGCCTTTATTGTTGCCCACAACCCTAAAGGTCAGAAGGATGTGGCACTTCACATCAAAACCTACTTGCCTTTTATGTGCCTTCAAAACCTCTTGCCTTTTCCCCATTTTCTGTAAATCTTTGTTATTTCTCAAACGTATACTTCTTCTCATCTCTTGGTGTACTTGTTCCTATCTGACTCTGCTTTTTTCTATGTGGAGTTCCCTTTCTTTCTCTGCAAAAATTATGTCTTCATGTGGTTTCTCTGTCTCCTTCAGTGTATTTCTTTTTCTTATTTCTCACTTTCTCCTCTTTTCCTTTACTACTCATAATACAGAAATGAAATTTTTATGTTATTTATTAACTGTGTATATATCTATTATTCTTAATTTTCACAGCTAGTAAATAATTTAAATTCCCCTCTCTAAAAACAGGTGTTCCTTGGGGGTTAGTGACTGCCTAAAGAAAATAGATACCTTGTAAGATAGAAAACACTGTTCTCTCCAGAATTGGTTTTGCAATAAATAATGTGAATTTAATGGAATATTTCTAGAACATAACTATACACAGAGGAAACTAGTATAAACTTACAGAAGCCTAGTGCTTTAACTGTAAAATCAAGTAGATAAAATTGATTGTTAAGCAAAGAATTGTATTTATGATTTAAAATTTTATTATTTTCTTTATTTCTTCAGAATTAAAAACGTGTTTTTATCTTTAACAGTGAAATTCCTAAGGACTGCTTGAAGACCATTCTTTTGGAGTTAGAATGTCACTTCACATGGAATTTACTTAAGGAAGACATTGATCTGTTTGATGTAGAAGATACTATTGGGCAACAGCTTGAATTTCTTACCACAAAATCCAGACTCACTCTTTATAACCTGTTGGCGTATGTGAAACACCTAAAGGGCCAAAATGAAGATGCACTAGAGTGCTTGAAACAAGCAGAAGAAATTATACAGCGAGAACACTCAGACAAAGAAGAAGTACGAAGTCTGGTCACTTGGGGAAACTATGCCTGGATTTATTATTACATGGATCAGCTTAAAGAAGCTCAGAAGTATATAGACAAGATAGGGAACGTCTGCAAGAAATTGTCCAGTCCTTCTAACTACAAGTTGGAGCGTCCAGAGATTGACTGTGAGAAAGGGTGGGCACTCTTGAAATTTGGAGGAAAGTATTACCAGAAGGCTAAAGCCGCTTTTGAGAAGGCTCTGGAAGCAGAACCAGACAATCCAGAATTTAACATCGGTTATGCCATCACAGTGTATCGGCTGGATGATTCTGACAGAGAAGGGTCTATGAAGAGCTTTTCTCTGGGCCCCCTGAGGAAAGCTGTCACCCTGAACCCAGATAATTCCTACATTAAGGTTTTTCTTGCACTGAAGCTTCAAGATGTGCATGCAGAAGCTGAGGGGGAAAAGTATATTGAAGAAATCCTGGACCAGATATCAGCCCAACCTTATGTCCTTCGTTATGCAGCCAAATTCTATAGGAGAAAAAATTCCTGGGACAAAGCTCTAGAACTTTTGAAAAAGGCCTTAGAGGTGACACCAACCTCTTCTTTCTTGCATCACCAAATGGGACTTTGCTATAGGGCACAAATGATCCAAATCAAGAAGGCCACTCGCAACAGACCTAAAGGAAAGGATAAACTGAAAGTTGATGAGCTGATTACCTCGGCTATATCTCATTTCAAAGCAGCTGTGGAGCGAGACTCTATGTTTGCATTTGCCTACACGGACCTGGCCAACATGTATGCTGAGGGAGGCCAGTATAGCAATGCTGAAGACATTTTTCAGAAAGCTCTTCGTCTGGAGAACATAACTGATGATCACAAACATCAGATCCACTACCACTATGGCCGCTTTCAGGAATTTCACCGTAAATCAGAAAATACTGCCATCCATCATTATTTAGAAGCCTTAAAGGTCAAAGACAGGTCATCTCTGCGTCCTAAACTGACAAGTGCTCTGAAGAAATTGGCTACTAAGAGACTTGGGTACAATGCTTCAGATGTGCAGAGTTTAAGTGCCCTAGGGTTTGTTTACAAGCTAGAGGGAGAAAAGAGGCAAGCAGCTGAGTACTATGAAAGGGCCCAAAAGATAGATCCAGAAAATGCAGAATTTCTTACTGCTCTCTGTGAGCTTCGACTTTCCATTTAAGTACACACTCTAGGAAATTAGTTCTAAGCTTTGCTCTCCTTTTTGGGTTCTTATATTTTTGTTTATTGCTTTAATCCATTGTTCATTTAGACCTAACATTTATTGAATGGTTACTGTGTACCTAGCATCATGCTAAATCCTTTATATACATTATGATGAATCTTTTGTTGTTTTTTTTAAAAATTTTCCATTGAGAAACAGCAAAATTTCAGCTGTTGTAGCTTTTAAGAATCATATGGTCATTATGACTTTATATCCTTTATCTGTGCTATTTATAATAATTTTCTGATTAAGTTTTGTCAAATTTTCCATATTATTTATGCCTAAGTTTAGTCCTACACAAGCTTTTACACCTAAGTCATGAGCACTCTTTCAGGAGTGCAAAATTATATCAGTTAAGCACTTAACTTGTAGCTTCCAAAGATGGAAACTTCAAGTTACAGATGTTCTGACTTTGATGAGGATATTTAACCACGAGCCTGATAGTTATCTAAAGAATCCTCTTTATTGGAAGAAAAACATTTATTATAATAAAAGTTTGTCATCCTTGATGACTTCGATAAAAGGAGGAAAAATTAGAACATGAGAAAAAGATCATCCCAAATACAGAACTTCAGGGACTCATGAGAAATACAAAGTATTAACTCCCAGAATGTTCATCAAGTAGCTAGAAATAGTGATGAGAAAAAAACAACGATGGGAAAATCATTAGTCTCAGTTTTTTCTAGTTGTTTTAAGTGGAAGAATAAACCTAAAGCTAATTAGATGGAATTAATTTATTTCCTTCCCATTAAAATTGCAGTATTTTTAGGGTAAAATCATTGAGATTAAAAAGCAGACCAATTGAGAATTTTGGAGAAATAGTAAACAAATGGATAAAATATATGCCCCTAAATTGTTTCCCTAGATTACCAAGATTTCAGTGATTTAGTTTTGGGTCTGAACTGGGTAGAGTTCTCATACACACCATTTCTGGCCTTTGGTTAGCTGTTTTAGTATTCCAGAGTTACTTCTGTGAAGCTTTTCCTTTTGTCTGAAGTTTTCAGATTGACATGTTTTCCTGTAGATCCTCTAGAAACAGCTAAACCCTGTTTTCAGTTTTAATATTCACCTCGAAGGGTCACTGCTTAAGGGCTCTTATCCCAGAGGACTTTTTAAATTGAGACGTTGCTAAAAGTATGCAGTTATATTTACCACCACAGTATTAGTGGGAAAATGTGCCATATGATTTAATTCTCTGTACCTCCAATGAAGCTCTTAAAACTACTGTATATATGTGTGTTTTTTACTTTTTCTTACTATGTTTATTTTTTAAATTTCTATTATGGTTTTCATTATTATAAAAGTAATAAATGCTCATTGTAAAATTTCACAAAATACAGAAGTCTAAGAATTTAAAAGTAAGAGCACTGCCTTCACCCTACCCCAATTCCACATGCCCAAGGTAAACTGTTAATAATCTGATATGTATCCCTCCAGATATTTTTTCTATGCATATTCAAACATACCTAAATACTTCAGTATATCTCGTGAATTAAATTTTTTAATGTTTGTTTTACTTATGCCCCTGCTGTTTTTATTTATTTTGCTGTTTTCATTTGTTTATTCAAGAAGGAAGAATAGGCAAGGAATGATTTTATGTATTTCAATAATTTAGGACTAAAGTCCTAACCTATCAGTAGAAGTATTTGGCCTGTTTTGTAGCAAATGTTTTACTTTGCAGTAAGTCAGTTTTCCCCATTGAAAATAATACTATGATTAAGGATGTGTTCCCATACTTTGCAGTAAGTCAGTTTTCCCCATTGAAAATAATACTATGATTAAGGATGTGTTCCCAAGTAGAGACTTCACAGTCAATAAAATTACAGTTGTGATATCAAAACAAAGATACAACTATAAACCTCTATATTTAAACATTAGACTTTTAGGTCTGTTAAGTGACTTTAAAATCCACTAGACACAAAAATTTTGAAATATATAAGAAGCATAACATACTAAGAAAGTGTAACATCAGTATAAAAGTATAAAATCATATGAAAAATACAACTGTATTAATCTAAATTAACTTTAAATTTTGTCAATAATTGTGCTTGCCTACTTAAAATTTGTAAATATTTAGAGATACTTTCATAGACTCTTATTTAAAAAAAAAGACCTCAAACTTCACCTTTATTAATTAGCCATCAAAATTTGAATACTGAATTATCTTCCTAAATGATAATTTCATCTTCAGATAGTCCTTATTCTTTGAAATTTGTTTCTTCCATTTAATGGAAGACGTCTAGCCTGTAGTCTACACATTTTGGCCTATAGGGACCTCAAAGATCTAAGCCTTCCTAGAGGTGACATTTTGCATTAGTTAAAACTCTTGATTGCAAATCAGAAAACTCAGCTAAAATGACCTAAGCAAAAATGAGAATACAGTGGCCAATGTAATTTAATAGTCCAGGGACACCACTAATTTCAGATAAATTTGAAGGGACAAATAAATGACCAAATACATATGGCTATTGTTGGAAGTCAAGTAATGCTGAATAGCCAAAAACCAAATGTCTACTACATATATCTTAAAGTAATTGAAGACAATTGCCATGTGTCCCCTGAAACTTCTTTAAGTTAAAAATGCAGTTTTCTTACACCCACCCTCATAAGACATATTGAAATCTCTTCCTCATCATGGTTATTTTGAATTCTCTCCAAATTGTCCTTATCCTTTGCCTGGGTTTAACTTCATACCTAACATGAGGCTTTAGGACTCTGGTAGAATGATCCCTTGTATTTTCTAGGGATTATATGTATATTAATTTAGGCAAAATAATATCCACTTACTACCTACTTATGTGTCATTTTCCACACACGCCATTTTAAGGCATGACTTTCATATCCTATCCCTGAGCATTTGGCTTTTCAAAGTGTTTTACGTTACTTGGTAGCATACAGCACTTCAATTCAGATGATCCATCTCTCTTCAAGAAATAGTTGAGGAAATGTTTGTGTATAATATGCTATCCATTGCAAGTAACAGAACAGATAATAGAAAACCCAGGTTAAGCTGTCTTTAATAAGAAACCAGTACATCATGTTTTCAAACAAGGCTTGATCTCAAAACTGTGATCAAAATAAAGTCACAGTCTCTCCTTCTCAGTACTGAGTTATCAAATTTGGCTCCATTCTGAGAAAACTACCTCTGTGATCCTCCTATGGGGGTCACATGCACTGTTGTCTCTATGCAGTGGAAAAATCCACATCTCCTCCCACAACCATCTGAGAATCCCAGGTTTGCTCTGATAGGGCCATCTTGGGTTACATAACCATTTTCAAATAAGTCATCCTGGCCAAAGAGGAAGAGACCATGTTCATTAGTTGGGCCTGAGACAGAGCTGACCCAGAAAGCCAGGAATGAAGAGAAAGTTGACTTCCCTGGAAGCATATGGACTGCAAGTGGTAGGGGTGGAATTACCAAGAAAATCAGGGTTGGAACACTGACAGCCCCAAATACTCAAAGTACGTAGATTCAAATTGTGCCTTCTTCCCCACTCCATTCGTGCCTTCTTCCCCACCCCATACATTTCTCTGTAGCAAGTAAAGTATTTCAAAAAGGAGTTAGTCATTCCAACTCTAGTCAATAATGAAGGCTCCCATAAACTTTTCTGTTGGGATTTTAATCTGGTCCTCTTATTCCTCTTTATCCCCTCAGATCTGTTCTCAGCATCATTGAAGGCAGCCTGGTAGGGGCAGTGGTGTGTGGAAGGTGAACCAAGGGAAGAAGTTATATTCACGTGGTGGTAACTGCCACCAACTGTGATTCAGACAACTTCAAGAAATAGGTAGAATAACCAGAGGTATTACAGCTTGTGAATGTACCTGAAGTACCAGAGATGACTGTGATGACCGAAATAATGACCTGTATTCAACAGAGCTGAGTAGCCCCAGAAGAAGCCATCGCCACCTTATTCACAGCTGCCATGAGGTCTACAGGCCTTGGACTGGACAAGTCCAAATTCAAAGTGACAAAGGGAGATGATAAAAGTGAGTATGAGATGACTTGGACATCAAAAGACAGATTATCCATGTGGTCAGCTTGTACAAATATATGTGTCTAATGGTAGAGGCCCATATCAAAATAACTGCTTTGAATTCATTAAAAGGTACTTTAATATGTTGCCTTATTTAACTATATCAACACTGCAAATGAATAGAGCAACTCCTCAGAAGTTAGGTAAGTAACAATCAGAATCACACAAGGGATCTTACCTCTCCACTCCTCTCTCCCACCTCTCTCCCAGGACCACAGCCTCTTGTTCCTCTGCAAAAACTGGATCTGACCTAATTTACAGTCCACTCGCTCTCCAGTTTATCAGTGGTTCATAAAAGTGAAAGTGAAAGCCACTCAGTCGTGTCCCACTCTTTGCGATCCCATGGACTGTAGCCTGCCAGGTTCCTCTGTCCATGGAATTTTCCAGGCAAGAATACTGGAGTGGGTTGCCATTTTCTACTCCAGGGAATCTTCCCGACCCAGGAGTCAAACCCAGGTCTCCTGCATTGCAAGCAGATTCTTTACCGTCTGAGCCACTAGGGAAGCCCATCAGTGGTTCATAAACAAACCTAAATCAGAACCACTGGTGAAGTTTTTAAAAAAAATCAAATTTCCAGGTCCCAATATAGACCTACTAAACTAGAACCTCCAGGGGTGGGCCCTGTATATTTATAAAGTACCCACATGGTTCTGAGAATCATTTAGGTAAGGAAACGACTATAACTTCAGTGGGAGGCCTTGTCTAAATGTTCCATTTGTAAGTAGAAATCCTAAGGGAAACTAGGTGGTAGGTGAAAGTTAATAGCAGTGCTCAAGTCTTGGTGGTGGTTTTTTTTTGGCTGTGCATGCAGGATCTTAATTCCCTAACCAGAGATCAAACCCATGCCCCCTGCAGTGGATGTGCAGAGTCTTAGCCACTCAACCTCCAGGGAAGTCCCACCAACAGCCCAAGTTTACATACAACTTTTACCCTGTGGAAGCTCTCTGAATAACAAGGTTAGGGGAAATAACAAGGAATAAGCAAGAATAATGTAGAATCAAAGGTTTGGGGAAGATCTTACCTCTCCACTCCTCTCTCCCACTTCTCTCCCAGGACCACAGCCTCTTGTTCCTCTGCAATTGTCTTCTTAGCCAAAGTTCTCTGGATCATTGAGATGTGGTTTCTTTTCCACCTTAGTTTCCTCTTGTCCTGTGATCAAGCCACACATACCTATCCCACCCCAAACAACTCCCACCCTCTCTGGCAGTGTCTTATTTCCTAAGATAAATGTGTTCATAAAGCATTTTATTGTACTTCAAGTGAATTAAAAAACAGATCTAATTACTAGAAACATGTGCAGAAGTGCCATGTATATGTTCCTCTATTTGCTCTGAACTTGGGGGTCCTCTATAAGTGAGTAACTAGAATCTTCTTAATATCTCCTATCATGATGGCCTAAGCAGAGTAAGCAACAGAATAATGAAGGTGAGAAGGTGAGATGTATAAGTTTTGGGAAAGCCATATCTCATGGGAGCACACAGGTGCCTCATGGGTAAACTGAAGGACAAGCATGGATTGATGTCTCTTGGATTGAACACTGAAGACACCGAGGACACTGGCCTTTCCTGTCCTTCAGGAAAAGCGATGCCTATCTAAGCTTCTTCCAGTGTCAAAGGGTAAAATGGGCTGAGGGTAAAGAAAGAGAGAGATGAGTACTCCAGAGTTCAGAAGTGAGCCTCTAGGTTGGTTTCCTCCAAACATGTCCCTAACTCACCACCAGATTGGAGCAAAGCCCTGGGAAGGAGAGAATGCTAGTTCAGCCGCATATTAGACTCTAGTGACATGTGAATAGCCATAGCTAACTCATAGCTACATAGAATATAATGTGTACTACATGCTGTTCTAAGTGCATTGCATGTATTAAGCTTATAAATGTTCAAAAAATCCCTACAGATAAACATTTTTGTTATTTCCTTTTGCATATGAAGACACTGAAACTTAGAGATATTAAGTAAGCCAGAGGTCACATAGCTAATAAGAGGTAGAAAAAGGATTCAAACCCTGGATGTCTGGTTCTAGAATACAATATACTATACAATATTTTCTAGATAGTTCTAAAATTTGGAATGAAGGATGTGGGGAGATAGGACCAATCTTTACAGAAACTAGGAGAATGCCACAGAGAATCACATGAAAGACAGAAGTTCTACAGTCATAGGTCACCCAACACTTTCACAGAGAGTTCCAAACTCCCTGGAAGGAATTGTGAAAGGGATAGGGATTAACAGCTGCTCTGAAACCACTGGAGAGAATGGCCCAAGAAATCAAGGGACTCAGTCGTCTTATGCACTGGATGTTAAAAATTAGAGATTTGGAATAACTTCCTCGAAAAAGAAAGCAAACCTTGCCTTGAACCTCCAAGCCATGGACTTTGGAAAGTAGCTCTGAGACCCTAATTCCACTGATTATTAATTTAGTTTAAGAGACACTTAACCTTCACATACTTTCCCTCTTCCATACCATTTTAACTCTAGCAACCTTACCCCCAATCTCACCAAAACAAACAACAAACATAAAAAAACCAAACACTGAAAATGAAAACTGCTTACAGGTCACTTGTATATAAAAACCCTTTATTGACAAAGTTTAGGAGAGAATCTATAACTTAATAATTTAATATTAGATAATCACTTTTTTAAAGGAAGAGAAAGGAAGAAAGCATAGAAGGAAAGATGGAGATGAGAAAAAAGAAGGAAAGGAAGAAAAGAGAGAGATGGATTGAAGGGAAGCAAGAAAGAAGAAAAGAAGAAAACACCCTCAACCATTTCTTGATAGTTCTGCCTCTTGCCCTGATTCTGGGCCTTACCTCCTTCCCTATCTCTACTGTTCTGAAATAAGAACCAATTCTACTGATTTCCTTAAAAAGAACAATTCAGTTTTCTCTTATCCTCATATACAGACCCACTTATGCATAACCAAATTCAAGTTGCTTAGTTCAACAAAAAGTCCTTAATGTTTGTATGATACACTCTCCTTTGAAGGCAATTGTTGCTATAAATAAATTCATAGGAATTACACATTTAAAAGTAAATTCATTCACTAAATCCAGCATAATCTGTATACAGTAAAACAAGGATGCTTTATGCTTCCAAATTACACAGAATACACTCCTCTATTCATTTGGTTTCAACATTTCTCAAATTCGATTTCTGGTATGTGTTTGAGACTTTATCTTATACTTAATCCTTTATCAACTTATATCAAACCAATTAACACAATAGTAGAGGACCCAGGAGGGCAATCTGAATTCCCAAAAAAGTCCACAGAGGGCTCAAAACACGTTTTCACATTAAATTTTGCCTATGGCATGCTGCAGTCCATGAGGTTGCAAAGAGTTGGATACGACTGGGCAACTGAAAAACAACAATCCCTCATTAGGTCAATTAAAATCATCACTTACATTAACTTTGATATTCTTAATAGAGAAGTGACCTAGGAAATAAAAATATATACAGAAAAATACAACACAGCATCGTTATCCCTATATTTGTATTGATACTTGCAAGAGGAAGAGGATAAAGGTGGGGTGGGTCACAAGTAGAAAATGAGGGAGGGAAGAGAAGGAAATAACAAATTTTAACGTTTGTTCTAAGCCTGGTCTTGCCCAGTTAAGCTGTAATTGGAAGCACCACCAACTTTAGGGAAGTGGTCTCAATAATTCCAGCAGATGGCAGTGCAGTGCTGCATAACAGGTATTATAGTTATTTAAAAATAAAAACCACCAAAAAACCTTCTTGAACCTCTGGACCCCTTAAGAAGAAAAAACATACAAATTATTCCTTTTTAGGGTTGAGAAGTAATTATTAAAGTATAACCCCATGCTCTGAAAATCTTTTTAATTTGTGAAGTGAACGTGAAAGTGTTAGTCACAAGTCCTGTCAGACTCTTTGTGACCCCATGAACTGTAGCCCGCCAGGCTCCTCTGTCCATTGGATTCTCCAGGCAAGAATACTGGAGTGGGTAGCCATTCCCTTCTCCAGGAGATCTTCCTGAACCTAGGGATCGAACCTGGGTCTCCCGCATTGCAGGCAGAGTCTTTACTGTCTGGGCCACCAGGGAGTTTTTAGAGACGGCAAATGCACCCCAAATCCCAGCCGTCCCCAAAGTTCCAGACACCTCTGTGGATCCCCTCATCAAGATATTTATTACTATCAGCTTATGCATGGTTTTGCATTGGCCTCAGGAATTGGCTTCCCTTGTGGCTCAGATGGTAAAGAATCCCCCTGAATTGCAGGAGACCTGGGTTTGATCCCTGGGTTGGGAAGATCCTCCTGGAGAGAGGAAAGGCTACCCACCCCAGTATTCTGGCCTGGAGAATTCCATGGACTGTATAGTCCATGGGGTCACAAAGAGTAGGACACGACTGAGCTACTTTCACTTTTAGGAATCGACTAGAACCTCAGGTAGCTGCATAAAGCAGCTTCCCCACATCTTTTCCCCTTACTCCCCAGCTTCTTCCCCTGAAAACAGACGAGGCTGTTTCCAACCCACTCAGTTCCATACCGGAGTTCGTCGGAATCATCTCAAATTTCTTTGGCCCTTCATGAATTCTTCCTTTCCTAACCTCCAGAGTATGCAGTGCCCTTAGCCCCAGTTCAGCATTGAAAATCTCTTGTGGTTGTTCTCACCTGTGCTCGTTTCAATTTACCAATTAGTCAGTACACCTGAGACCAATGGACAGGGTAGTAGGTGTGTTTTGAATTCCCCGCTATATATAACATGGTGCCAGATTCCAAGGAGGTGCTTAATAAACAGTTGTCATTGATTAACTCCTCTCACCAACTCTTAAAAAAGTTTGTCAGCATTGCCATCTGATTTTCAGTCACACCCTGTGAGTCAGAAGCCAGCTATTAGAGTGGGTTAAGACTCTAGTGGGGGACTTCTGCTACTGGTCAAATCCTGGTGCAAGGTTTTCGTGTCAAGTAAAAGCAGCTCGTTTGGTCCCTGTAACTGAAACCCCATTTTTTCACACATGAGGCACATGTGCTTCACTTTTTCCCAACTTTCAAGGGTTTCCTTGCATGGGCAGTGCCCCATGCCGGGGCCTGGGCCTGTGCTCAATTTGAGCACAACAGAGTTATTTTTTTTCTTTTTTCTTTTTTTCCTCAGGGCATTTGCTAGTTTTTTTTTTTTCTTTTTTTAAATTAATTAATTTATTTTAGTTATTTAATTAAACTAGTCTCAGTTCAACATAGTCATATCATTTTTACATTCAGGCCTCAGTCTAAGTTTTATTTAGTGTATTTCTACCAGCTCTTCTCTTTGCCACTTTTATTCCCTTTCCCAAACCTGCTCCATGACACTCAATGCTCTGGAGGTCCTGCTTCTTATATAGGACACTTCTCATCAGGTGTCCTCTTTTGGCCCACTGAATTGGGAACATCCAACATACCCTACCTTGGAGCTTCCCTGGTGGCTCAGATGGTAAAGAATTTTGCCTCAGTGTGGGAGATCCGGGTTTGATCCCTGGGTCAGGAAGATCCACTGGAAAAGGGAATGGCAACCCACTCCAGTATTCTTGCCTGGAGAATCCCATAGACATAGAAGCCTGGTGGGCTACAGTTCACAGGGTTGCAAAGAGTAGGACACCACTGAGCAACTAACGCTTGCGCATTCAATGTATTCTATGCATTCTGAGTGCGAAACAGCAAGCAAACCTGACCTTCATTAGCCCCACCCTCGCTGCATTATAATTCTCTTTAGTAGCTGCTTCATTTGTTGTTTTCACTCATTCATTCACCAAGTATTTATTGAGTGACTATGGATTAGGCACTGGACTCTGGCAAGTCAGTCAGTATGATCTCTAGCCTCAGAAAGCTCGTGGCTTTGTAAAGATGACATTTAAAAATAAACACACAACTCAATATGGAATTATAATTAAAATATGTTCTCTGGTGAGAAGAGCAGGGTGCTATGAGAACGTGTCGTGCGGGTGGTGATAGTGTGATAGGTAATTTGTGTGCCCTGTGTGCTCAGTTGTGTCCAACACTTTTGGGACCCCATGGACTGGAGACCACTAGGCTCCTCTGCCCATGGGATTCTCCAGGCAAGAATACTGGAGTGGGTTGCCATTTCCTACTGCAGGGAATCTTCTGGCCCTGGGATTGAACCCATGTCTCTTGTGTCTCCTGCAATGGCAGGCAGATTCTTTACCACTGCGTCACCTGGGAAGCCCAATAAGTAATTTAGATGGAGGCAACGGTTCAGGGTAGGGAAGTGACATTTATATTGAGGCCCAAAGGGTGAGAAGTGAGTATCCTGAGGGATCGACATACGCAAAACGACCTTGGAAACAGAACAGGGCACTGCAGTATGGTGAGAACAGTGTAGTCCAACAGGAGGTTTGGGAGTGAGGCAGAAGTCACCCTGCAGAAGACACCCTGGGCCATAGTCTAGTGTGTAACGTCAGTGATTCTGAAACAGGCTTGCCCCGGGACTTCCCTGGCAGTCTACTGGTTAAGATACCATGCTTCAAAGGCAGGGGGGGTGTGTTCGACCCCTGGCTGGGGAATAAAGATACCACACGTCATGTGGTGTGGCCAAAAAATCAAAGAAAAAAAAAAAAAAAAAAAAAGCTTTCCCCCTCCCTGTTTGACCTTTAAAAACTTGAGTCAGATGTCCAAATTCTTCCCCCTCGGTGTTTCCAACCTGAAACACACTCAGACTCTGCTCAGGGCCCTGCTGAAAAAAACAGGGGCTGAGAACATGTCTTCACTTTTCCTAGGATCGGGACCAACTCATCCATCATTTCAAGTGCCAGGGGGAAAAGACCTAACCTGCCATCACAGGAGTAACAGTTTTATGGGAAAACTTTAAAAGGGCTGCTAATTTTAATGCCTTTTAATGTCAAAGCATTTTCAATGCATTACTTTGCCAACAAAGGTCCGTCTAGTCAAAGCTATGGTTTTTCTAGTAGTCATGTATGGATGTGAGAGTTGGACTATTAAGGAAGCTGAGCACCAAAGAACTGATGCTTTTGAACTGTGATGTTGGAGAAGACTCGTGAGAGTCCCTTGGACTGCAAGGAGATCCAACCAGTCCATCCTAAAGGAGATCAGTCCTGAATATTCATTGGAAGGACTGATGTTGAAGCTGAAACTCCAATACTTTGCCCACCTGATGCGAAGAACTGACTCACTGGAAAAGACCCTGAAGCTGGGAAAGATTGAAGGCAGGAGAAGAAGGGGACAACAGAAGAAAGTATGTTTGGATGGCATCACCGACTTGATGGCCACAAGTTTGAGCAAGCTCCGGGAGTTGGTGATGGACAGGGAGACCTGCCATGCTACAGTCCATGGGGTCACTAAGAGTTGGACACGACTGAGCGACTGAACTGAACTGAACTGAATGTCAGTGCAAATCTTCAGTGGAACATACATCAACTCCTCAAAAACAGGGAATTCCCTGGCAGTCAAGTAGTTAGGACTCCATGCTTTCATTACCAAGTGCCTGGGTTCAATCCCTGGTTGTGTAACCTGCAAGCCTCACCATGTGGCCAAAAAATTTTTTTAAGAAAAGTATAAAAGTGTTTGTATTTAATTTTAGACCAATCTTAGAGCCTGGATCCCTCAAAGAGGCCTCTGACACTTAAATAACAGTAATAATGCAAGTTAATAGTGATCACTCTTTTCCAGAATTCGGAAGCACTTTCACTTATTTGACACTTCCTTAAGCTTGGTGGTGCTAGTGGTAAAGAACCGCCTGCCAATGCAGGAGATGTAAGAGATTCAGGTTCGGTCCCTGGGTCAGGAAGATCACCTGGAGAAGGGTGTGGCCACCCACTCCAGTATTCTTGCCTGGAGGATCCCATGGACAGAGGAGCCTGGCGGGCTACAGCCCATAGTGTTGCAAAGAGTCAGACATGACTGAAGCAACCTAGCACATAGGCATGCAAGCTTCAGGTAGATAGATCACATGGAGGCTAGGAAAGGAAGAGTTTTAGCCTGCAATTCAGACACCTGAAGGAAGCCCACAGCAAGAAAGGGGTCCCCATCAGCCTTGTAGGTAATGATGTGGCCCTTTAATATGTGACACTGACCACCCTCGACTAGCATGAACAAATTGTTCTCGCGAAATTTGGTTATTCCTTGACAACTGAAGGAAGACATGTCCTGTCAACATTATCTCAAATGGCTTCATCAGGAGTGGATGCAAAGAGGTAAAGAACTGTAGATGCTGGGACAATGGGTACTTCAAGCATATTGTACTTTTCTTTCTGGTTTTGTCTATGTTTGGAAAGTTTCATCATTAGTAAAATATTTTAAACATTTCTCTTTATGTCATTATTTATTATTTTCCTCACTGCTCCCACCAAATGTTTCTCTGTGCTAATGGGACAAAACCCCAGTTATCTCTTACTGGGAGCTGCTCTGGCAACAGATATAAAAATGCATGGTTTGGCAGGGTTAAAAAAGACTCAAAACTTTGAAGTATAAGAAGAGAAACTCGGATATCTATCTTGAATTCACACTATTTCACGTCAATAAGCAGTTTCTGAATTAGATCTATTGGGCCCAGGAAGGTGAGTGCCAAATACATATCACCATCTTCATCATCACGGGGCAATGGTGTAGGGATTTCAGAAGGAACGCACTTTCTGACTGATTAAGCATGACTTTGTTCATGCACAGCATGCTCCCCAACCTTTTCCATGTGCCCCCACACGCAAATGCTCCCAACGAGGAGTCTGGGTCAACAGAGAGCAAATTAAACCACTAAGCCTGGAAGTAGTGGTCTTAATAGAACCAGACTCTTAGGAAGTCTTGGAAATTTCCAATACAGGGTCTTCGCATCTATACTTACTGGAAGACTGAAGCATAATCTAAAGGATTTTATCTGCCCAAGGAAGGGCTTATTTCCAAATGGTGCAGTGACTACTGAGTCAGAAGTCATGGGACCTGATGCCTCAATTTCCATGTTCACGAAAGGGTGAAAATATAGGTTATTATGGGGATTAAGTAAGACATTGCATAGGAAGCGCTTAACACAGCAGCTAACACATTGAAGTACTCAATAAATGGTTTTCGCTTTTGTAAATTATTTGATTACTTACCACATCTTTATATGCCAGTGACATCTTGGCTTGACCCCAGACAGACCCACTCATAATTCAATTCAAACACCTCGTGCAGGGCAAAAATGTTTTCCAAACATGACTATAAACTCATTTTATTATGCTTTTGAAATAAGAAAATATTATCATAAATATCTGATCTATTAGTGAAGTCACAATCTGAAAAAAAAAGTCAAACGGTACAGTGTATCTACAGAAGTTACATATTTCTTTTGCTTTTTTTTTTTTTAACTCAATTTCAATGTAGAACTTTCAGTGATGTAAAGAAATATTTAAGATGTAAGATCATCCCACCACAATTTTGTTCTTGATTCCATAAAACAAACACATCATTCTCATGAATCCCTCCATTTTAAAATAAACAGTATAGGTACATGGAAAGTAACAGTAAAATTTTGTATAGATGACAATGGTAACCTCTAAAACCTACATTTTTCTTACTGGTTTTCTAAAAATGCTGCTCCAAAAAGAAAAATAAAATACAAATGTATGCACATATAAAGTCAGAATATCCCAAATATTTTATACAAATTTTTTAAAGCTCTGATCTCTATGCTCATTTTTCATGAATATTTATAATACTTTAGAGAGATCACATTGCAGATCAAGATAAACACAATTTTACTGTGACCAGCATAGGAAAATACATGTATAAGAATATTTATAACTCTTCGTATTTCAAATAATCTTTAGGTTTGAAGATTTAAGAAATGACATTTAGCATAAAGTGTTATTCCAAACACATACTACTTCATTTTAACTTTGACTGTTTACATATATTTTCCAAACATTGCTTTTAAATGGCAAATGACAAAGTGGTTTCACATCTAAATCTTCAAACTAAGTATAAAAATAACAGGAAACATTCAAATTTCTCTTTGGAAAACACCTATGAGATACTAGCTTTCTGCCATCAAATCAAGTCAGCATTTCATTCTGAAAGCACTGTATTAATATGTAATTTTAAAAATAATCCAGTTATAGGCAAAGACTCTTGCTGAATATACTTAGTCAACCTGGGTCCCCCTCATGGCTGTGTTTTTGCTTTCAGTACCTGTGCCCAGGCATTTGTGAGACTTCTCTGGGGACAGTGGATTGAATGACCTTCAGGGTCAAAATATTTCCTTGAGGTTCAGACTTAAATTTTTGTTTGGCCACGGGGCTCAGCACATGGGATCTTAGTTCCCCAACCAGGGATCAAACCTGAGGCCCCTGAATTGCAAGCGTAGAGTCTTAACCACTGCACCTCCAGGGAAGTCCCCAGATTTAAAATGTTTAATTAATTAAAATCTCCTTTCAAATGTATAACTTGCCCCTATTTACAAGTGCAGCATGATTTGGGATTCAGGATTATAGTTCAGAGGACTTAAAACGGTTAGGGACAGGCTGGGGGTCTGACCTCTCTCTTATCTCCCCATGCCCTCCCTCTTCAATCTGAAGACCCAAACCACAGGGAGCTCGGGTACTTGGAAATGAGAGAACTATTCTAATCCAGTGACTTAAGGTGTGCGAAAGAGTTCTATGAACTATAAAACAACACACCACTAGCCTTCTTAACTTTGTCCTTCCTCTCTCCTGACCAAAGCTATAATTTGTGAGAGGGCCATAGTGCTGAGGGTAACCCCCAAAGCCTTCTCATTCAGCTGAAAAGGTCCACCAAGTTTTTAATGATTATCTATAAAGAGATGAAGAGCAGTGGACACTGGAACAATAATTGACACAGGGAGAAAGGAAATCTCACTTTCAGAACATCTCTAGAATAATATTTTTCAGGCAAAACTCTCACCCTGTTTTGGATAATTATGAAGTTAAATGTCTGATCTGAAAAGAAAACTCTCACCAGAGACCTACTGATTCAAGAATTCAATTCCTGCCCAGCTGGAATGCTGCCAACATTTTCCTGTTCCTAACAGGAATGTCTACAGTTAAAATGAGTGCTTTATTTCTGGAGGAAAAAAAGGGAAATGTTAGTGTTAACATTTCTGGTAAGATTTAGTAATCACACACGTGACTCTGTGTGTTCTGTCAATTTAAAGGATCATATGTGATAGCAACAGAGGTGAGCACCTGCTCGGAGGAAATGAGCTTTCAGTGGTGGTGGAAGGTGAGGATGCTAAACCTTCTTCCTAGTGGAGCTTCTCATTAGGATGTAAAACAGAATGTTTAAAGAATAGTTAGATTCTTCAAAAGGCAGTGATTAAAATGGGATGCCCCCTTTTCCAAACAGCATAAAGAAACCTACATGTCAACGCTTCTGGCTTACCTTCTAACTAAAGAAGGAAGGTGGAGGGACAGAGAGTTTGAAACAAAGCTGTTTCAGTGTTATCTGCTTTAGTCATTCATTGAAATTACCGCTGTTTACAGGAAATTTTATCAGTTGTGTCCTAACATTCTCCATGGTGTGATCCTCTTTGAGTTCAATTGTGAATATAAATCCCAAATGGGGAAACTCTCAGCTGGTCCAGTTTGCTTTGTTATTTGCTATTTCCCACTCCCCTACAAACATATTAATAAAACCATAAATTTCCTTGGAAGGCAATGCTTCTGCCAAACTAAAGTCCTTCAGAACATACACAATCTGATGTCCCACCTCTCTCAGCCCTGAAGATTCCTAGGCTCAAGGCCATCGGTCATGTGGGGTTGGAACCAAGCATTGCTAGAGCCACAGATTCCCCATCTTTCTGATCTAATTCTCTTGCTACAGAATAAGCCACCGAGCCATTGGTCCATAGCTGCAGCTTGGGATCTGATTCTTTGGCAAGGAACCGCAGCTGGGTTTTTTTCATCTTCTTTACAACTCTAGCAAAGCCAAGCAACAAAGAACTAAATATCATTGAGAATCCACAGAGAAGGAATGCTGCAGTGTAGCTGCCAGTCGTATCTACAAGCCATCCTGTAACAAGCAATAGCAAAATGATATTGTTGAGTTGAAAATTTGACTATTTACCCACTCAAATCTAATAATTTGTGAGGATAATAACAACAGATTGCTAGCACCACCACTATCATTTTGACACGAAAAGTAGATCTAAAAGTATTTTGCAACAACTGAAAAATGCATTCTGTTTTCTAGAGAAACTTCTAAAACAGATTGTTGTTATTATGTAAAGTGCTTGGATGTACCACATTCTATATTAAGAATAATATTATTCTTAATACACAATAAATATTAGTTATTATTAATTCCATGAAATATGGTAGAAAAGATAAAAATATCATTCAAATTACAGAGGTTAGGATTATCTCTTTATTTAGACTGTTAAGAGAATATAATTGTACAGAACCCTAGTAGTAATGTTCCCAGCACCCATATATTGTCTACCTTGAGTAACAGAACATGCTCCTAGATAAAGCAGAATCCAAATTTCCTATTAGATCCAGACATTTTATCCTATCCAGTTTGAAAATCAGATTGTTGGGCCATGTTAAAGTTTCAAATGCAAATTTCAGGAAGCATAATTCTGTAATCACAGCTTTTTCAAATTTATCTGTTGTTGCAACAAATTAACCATAATATCGACTCCTGCTCTAAATTTTGAGGAGAACCAGAGCATATGATATGCAAAATATAAGTCCCAATAATCAGGGACTCAATGGGATAAAATTAGACATTGGCAGGAAATTATTCTGTAATTAAAAAGGTTCTTAAAGTTCCTCCAAACTTTACTTATGTGCCAAGAAAATCCACCACAGAAGTATATGATTTCTGCTCTCATCTACTTCAACAACTAGTCAAAGATGGCATGCAAGAATTATTAGAAGCCCCATAAAGTTTCCTACAATCCAAAGTGGAACTGAAGGTTGCTCAGTCATGTCCGACTCTTTGTGACCCCATGGACTATACAGTCCATGGAATTCTCCAGGCCAGAATACTGGAGTGGGTAATCTTCCCTTCTCCAGGGGATCTTCCCAACCCAGGGACTGAACCTAGGTCTCCCACATTGCAGGCGGATTCTTTACCAGCTGAGCCACAAGGGAACCCCAAGAATACTGGAATGGGTAGCCTATCCCTTCTCCAGTAGATCTTTCTGACCCAGGAATTGAACCGGGGTCTCCTGCATTGCAGGTGGATTCTTTACCAACTGAGCTATGAGGGAAGCCTACAATCCAAACTACTCTTAAATATTTTAGTTATGCGATTTACTTGTGCATTTCTTTAGCAGCAAACAAGAGACTGAGTAAAGAACTGTCATCTTAAAAGTCATTAAATAAGAGAAGTATTATAACAGGAACTCACACACTAATCCTCTAATACCTAGCAATGAGTATAATGTCTGATATGCCAAATGCTGGAGAAGACTCTTGTGAGTCCCTTGGACTGCAAGGAGACCCAATCAGTCAATCCTAAAGGAAATCAGTTCTGAATATTCATTGGAAGGACTGATGCTGAAGCTGAAGCTCCAATACTTTAGCCACCTGATGCACTGACTCATTGGAAAAGACCCTGATGCTGAGAAAGATTGAAGGGAGGAGAAGAGGATGACAGAGGACCAGATGGTTCAATGGCATCACCGATGCGATGGACATGAGTTTGAGTAGGCTCCGGGAGTCGGTGATAGACAGGGAAGCCTGGAGTGCTGCAGTCCATGGGGTCGCAAAGAGTCGGACATGACTGAGCGACTGAACTGAACTGAACTGATGCCAAATGAAGACCGTGGTTTGACAAAAAGGATCCGGGAATCCTCATTTATGTTCCATGATTGTTTAATAGAATCACAGTGTTCTTAAAGGTTGGTAAATACAAAAACTGGCTATGGAGTGAGGATGTGAGAACATATTGGGGGTATTTTTCAAAAGTGAAGCACTAAACATATCACCCTATATCATGCAGTTTAAACTAACCAGGAATTTTTATCCATAGCCATCAAGCAGTCAGTCACAATTTCCCCTGGTTTGACACTTTAGCAATTGCTGGGTTTGGAAATAACTTGAACTGTTGTCTATTCACAACAGTTGCTAATGCAGAAATCCTGCCTTCTTCAAAATATTCCCTTCTTTCCTTCTAGGCAAATGTTTACTTCATTTCTCTTTTGCCTGTCTTCAGAGACCTTCTTCACTAGGCAGGTAATAATCTGACCAATCATTATCAATCTTTAGTGTACAGGAGCATCACGAGAAAACTGCTTGAGAATGTAGGTTCCTGGAACTCACCCCCAAAGATCCAAATCACAGATGGAGGGTCATGGAATCTGCAGTCTAACAAGGGCCCCAGGGGATTCTGTTGTGGTGATCTCAAGACCTCATTCTGAGAGACACTGGTCTAGACTACACACCCCAAGAAGAAGGAATGGGTTCTTACCTGTTTGCTGCTATACTGACAGCACCAGACACAGTGCTGATGTACACAGCAATAAATATCTGTTGAATTAGTTGTTTAAGGCATGCAATACATATTTCTTGAATTATTTAATGCACTCAATGAATATTTGTGGAATTACTTATTTAATCATGTTTTTAATGTCTGTATCATTTTACAGTTTATAAAACATTCTAGATGCTTTATCTTGAGTCCCAAATCTGTGTATCCAAGTCTGGCCTCCCTCTAATGCTTGGATTTCATCCTTAAATACCTTATTGGGTATTTCAGATATCTGAGTATGTCTAAACATCACATTTATTATTTTCTGGCAAAGCTACTCTCTTCAGCTTCCTTATTTCTTTCAAGTGTGCCATCATCTCCTGATATATTGGACTTTTTTCCCTCCTTCATATCCCCACCTGCTAAAATCAGTTGATTTTCCCCCCAAATTTCCTCCTTTGACTCCAGAGTTCATTCTCATTTCTGCTGCAGAAGCCATAGTTCAGGCCTTTATCAGATGGCTCCTGAACTATCAGAATGAAATTCTAACTGCTTCTCCACTAAAGTACTAGATCATCTTTCTAAAACATATTCTTTATTACTCCATTGCACAAAAGCTCTAATACTTCAGTGACCCATATTCTCTAAAGTATATAGGGCCCCAGCTCCTTCAGCAGGCACTGCAGACACTCCACTATGACACCTGTACGTTAATATTTCAGCCTCACCACCTACCTCACCATTCTACTTCTACTGGAATCCTGTATGCCCGCCAGCCTTCCCTCTGAATGTGCCCAACTTATACTTAAGTCTGAACAGCTATTTCATTCCATTGCTCCCATCGTTTGTGTGGAACAGAATCAAGATCCTAATTTGGGACTTTTTCTTTCCAAGTACACTAAGGTCCTCCATTAGTTGGAAGAAGATTATAGAACAAGGATGTAGGTGAGACCATGATATTCTGGTGGCTCTGCCATTCCTTTCTCTTTCATTCTTCCCAACATACTTCCACTTCTCATAGTATGTTGTGTGAGTTCACTGTTTTTACATCAATATGACAAAGAGAAGAGCTGATTGGGGTGGGGGTGGGGTTTCCTCTAGAAACTTACCTGCGATGGGTGGGCTCACCAAGTATGGCACTGCATGCAAGAAGTACACCACTCCAAGTGCTGATGACAGACAGGTGGTCCCCACAATTTCTGCGGTCACTACTGGGATCAAAGTCACGTAGGCACCATCGAAGTAGCCAAAAGTACAAGCGAAAGGCACGAGCAGGGGAAGGCTTTGAAGCATCGGGAGGCAGAGATAGCAGAGCCCATCCAGTCCGATGGCAAAGAGGTAGCAAACATACTGGTAGTTCTTCAGACACCTGTGGATTTGAAGACCAAGAATGAGTGCAGGATACACAGCTTCTATCAGAGAGCTCTAGAATCCTGGCCATGTAGCAGTAAGCACTTTATTTATACAGATGGCCTCCCCATTGTGTGCTTTCTGCGTTGTCTTCCTATCTTTCTTTTGGTATATGCAAATGCAAGAATGTATCTTCCCAGGAAGCATTATGGTAGAAAATAACCCACGCACTAAAATTAGAAAGATAAGACGTTTGAACCCAGTTCTCCCATCTACTAACTGCCTAACTCTTTCCTTTAGCTATAAAACGAGATGTTGCCTATCTCAGAGTTAATCAAGGAAATTTGTGAAATAACACATGGAGTGTCAGGAGACTAATATTGTCTACAGGTTTACCGTATTAGATGCTTTCAGATATGTCATCCATTAGTCTCTAGCTCTTCATATATGTTCAATAACCCAAGGGGTTATACAAAGAGGAAGCCATGACATGAAGAAATGAAAATGATTTGCCGGAGATTATGATGGTCCTGTATTAGGACTAAGTCTTATTTCAAGATCTCCCCAGTGGTATATCCATGAATATTTTCCCTTTGTAGATCCAAACCCATCTATGATAGCAATTATTACAAAGACTCTGTATTATATCAGCATCAGAAATTTACGCTTTATAAATTATGTAATAAAAGCAATTTGTGCTTTTTTGCTTGTAATCTCATTTGAGCCTCACAAAATGCTATAAAGCCCTTAGGCAAATATTGAGCTGGTCCATTTTACAGATGAAGACCCTTGAGGATCTGAGGGTTGGGTATTTTCTCTAAGTCTGAGGGATAATATGGGGCAGAGCCAGGACAAGAACTTGGGTCTTTTATATCAGACTAGAAATCCCTCTTTCAGATCTATATCAGGCTGCTTCTGATTAGGTTATTTGATTGTAAAGAAAGATACCCTCTGCTCTTCCCCACATTCCTCAGCTATTAAAGGTGTGGCTTTTATATTTAATCCTAAATATTGTATTCATGATACTGGTGAATGGCAGTTGGATCCTGATTACTTCCCAAAGACATAACAGGTAAGAAGCCATATGATGATAGCTCTCCCAGGACATAGCTCAAGTATGAACAGTCTATCATTTAGGAGAATATGAGTAGTTTGCTCTCTTCAATCCAGATTAGCATTAGCTGAAGAAACTACTCAGATTTCTTAAAACACTGGTTTCTAAGTCTAAAATTATAATGAAACTATTTGCTACTTGCACTGTCTAACATAAATATGTGGTGCTACAGATAATGTGTTATTATTGACCTGGTCCTCCTACCTAGCGGAGAAGGCAATGGCACCCCACTCCAGTACTCTTGCCTGGAAAATCCCATGGATGGAGGAGCCTTGTGGGCTGCAGTCCATGGGGTCGCTAGGAGTCGGACACGACTGAGCAACTTCCCTTTCACTTTTCACTTTCATGCATTGGAGAAGGAAATGGCAACCCACTCCAGTGTTCTTGCCTGGAGAATCCCAGGGACGGGGGAGCCTGGTGGGCTGCCGTCTATGGGGTCGCACAGAGTCGGACAGGACTGAAGCGACTTAGCAGCAGCCTCCTACCTAGACTGGAGTCTATTCCTCTCTCTGTTGCCAGCCAGTCTCTGGGGTGGTTCAAAAGACACTAAAACCACAGTGACCAGGCAGAAGTTGTCTTGCTGGAGGACTGACCTGACTTAGAATGGAATTAAATTTGTTACCAGAACTTGTAACTATCCTTTGCTTCTGCCATTTAGACATACCCATCATTCTAAATGATCTAGATCAGGTGTCAGCAAACTATGGCCAAATCAGGCCCACCACTTGTTTATTGGACTGTGAACTTAGAATAGTTTTCCCGTTTTTGAATGACTGGAAAAAATCAAAAGAACAATAAAATGTTGTGACATGCAAAAACGGTATGAGAAACTAAAATTTTAGTGTCCTTAAATAAAGTCTTATGGAACATGGCCACTCTCTTTTGGTCACATGTTGTCTATGGTTGCTTTTGTGATACAAGGGCAGAGTTGGGTGGTTGGGATCATATGACCTACAAAGTCAATGAGACTTTATCTGTTTAATGTCTGTTCCTTTACAAAAAGTTTGCCGACCCCTGACTAGAAGAACCAACAAGGGAGTTACCTTCAGATATTGAAAACCTATTAACACTATTTAGACCTAGGCAGTCTAGAGGGTAAGGTGATGAAAGGGAAGTGAAAGTTATTCAGTCATGTCCGACTCTTTGCAACCCCATGGACTAGAATTCTCCAGGCCAGAATACTGGAGCGGGTAGCCATTCCCTTCTCCAGGGGATCCTCCCAACCCAGGGATTGAACCCGGGTCTCCCACGTTACAGGTGGATTCTTTACCAGCTGAGCCATCAGGGAAGCCCAAGGTGATGAAGGGAAACTCAAAGCTTAAAGTTCCTTGCGGGGAACCAGTGGTGGTTTCACAGATTTTTACCTTCTGTCAGTTAGCCATCCAAACGTGATATTGCCAATAATGTCAATCACCCCAAGAATAGACATAAGAAAAGCAGCTTGCTGGTGCGTCACTCCGACACTCAACGCATAAGGCACAAAGTACACAAACAGAGGACTACAGCCATAAGCCATAAACAGAACAGAAGTGGCCAATACAACAAAGTCTGACATCAGTAAAAAACTGTATTCCTGCTGCAAAGAGCCACAGAGGCAGGTCTGCACCCATTCTTTAGTCCAAGTCGAACAGGGAGATGCCTGCTTAAAGTCTTGTGTCTGAGTCCTGCAGACATGGTTCTGCTCTGGAGTGGTTTGGTCCTCTTTAAGAGTGATTGGCCGCATCAAGGCACCACAGACACAGAGATTCAAAACGAAGCCCCCAAGGATGAGTAATGCTCCCCTCCAGGAAAACTGTTCAATAAGGAGCTGAACCACAGGAGCCAGGATGAAGATGCCAATGCCACTTCCTGACATGGAGATCCCATAAGCAAGGGCTTTCCGTCTGCTGAAATACTTGCCAACCATGGCAATAGCTGGAGAGTAACAAAGTGCAAATCCAAGACCTGGCAATAAAGAGAAGTCTATGAATGCTAATGGCATGCCATGAATAGCCACTGAAACAACATTTCTCACAATCATACTATTTGGATTTAAGAGAATCTGAACCTCAAATCAATCCCTTTAAAATTGCTTTCTACATCAAGCTGAAAATGAGTCTCCCCTCACCAGCCATCCACAATTTGGAAAGTATAGCATCTGTATGACTTTCTTCTTGGGAAGAAAAGCTTTAAGGGACTATGACTTAAGCAAAATAAAATGAAGACTTTAGAAGCTATTATACAAGTTAAATTTGAATTAACTAGAAAATCAGGATAACACTGACCTAAGAAATGTATTCTCACCACAACAATTCTTTTTTTAAATAAATTAAAGTTAATTTTAGTAAATTTGATCTCTGGGTAATTTAAGTATTGTTAAATTACTGATAATACTTACATTAGTAATAATACTTAAATTATCCAGAGAATTACTTCAACTTTTCACTGCACATGAAGGCACAACCCTGATTATCTGGACCACTTTGGAATTTGTGTTTAAATAGCATACGTGATCATGTGAAAGTTCCAGAGTAATTTCAAATATTAAGAAACATTGTGCTAATTTTATCCATGAACATAGCATGTACATATAGCAACCTGAAAATATCCCCAGAAGAAAGTCTCTTCAAGATTTTCCAGTTCTATTCTTTTTAAGTCAAGAAAATCAGAAAGGCATTAAACCTGGAATTTAAACATCAAGGAAAGAAAAGGAAAACTGCCTGCACCTCCTATTTCCATCTGCAGAGCAGGGTGAGCAATGATTTCAGTTTGCCTGGACTGAGGGGTTGCCCACATGTGAGGCTTTCAGCACTAGGCCCAGGACAGTTTCTGGTAAACTGGGAGGATGGGACACCCTAGAGGTCAGGCCCTTTGGGTGACAGGCGACAGACACCTTTTTAGCTGACAGAGCTAGATTTATAACCTCACTGTGAGACTATATCTTTTATTGGCTAGATCATGCTAGTCCCTCCAACCAAGTCCCTCCAACCAACCTTGATCCTCTGCAGTCCCTGTAAGTGTGATTTATGGAATGCACATCAGTTGCTTCTCTTTCTATGGACTTCATTCTCTAACATATATTTCCATAACATTGAAAGAGAATGTGTGATGTAAGAATATTCACAAGAAGCTTTTTTTTTTTAACTGTAAACCGCCATTTATTGGACAATGATACTCACTAAAAAGTAAGGGCAACTCAGGTCAACCACAGATAATATTTCAATGTCTTGGCAAAGATGTTGGGAGAAGGATCACTGCTAAAAATTTATGTTGCCCTGGCTAATGTTGCTCTGGTTCTGAGTGAAGGATCTCAGCCATACATGGCTGCCCAAGGAAAGTCAGCAGTCGCTGTTGTCACATGGCTGAATTAAAGTGGTGACACAGTTTCATTACATGTGACAGTCCATTAAATTTCTAGCCCTTTTGTTTAATCGTTTGGTAGGCAGACGTTCAGCTAAATTATGCATCCAACAATATGAATATTTTATGAATTACTGCTCTGTGGGCAGGCTTAACAACCTCTGGATAGGGAGGGATGAGAAGGGTGGTACAAAGTGCCCTTACCTGTAAGAACTCCCAGAGTGAGGTAGAGATGCTTCAGACTGGTGGCAAATGAGCCCAGGATGAGACCAGTAGATGCAAGCAAGCCACCCAGCATGATTCCCACTTGACAGGAAAAATGGTTACTGACAACACTCCCAAGTGGAGCTTCAAAAACAATAATAAATAGGTTCAACATAGAGGCCTTGAGGGCACTGTGTAAAGGCTGTGGTGCTGCATCAATGGAGCACATAACCATCCATCTTCAAATCCTTGAGCCCACCCCACTCATTCTATGGATTTAGAAACAGAGGAGAGAGGAAATGACTTGTCCATGGTCCCACAGAGAACAAGTGGCAAGGCTAGAATCAGGATCAGGTCTCCTGACTAGCATTTGACTGCTCATTCCATTTCTCCATTCTAGAATGGTCATAATCCCAGGACAATGGGGTGCTTTTTAAACAGCAAGTCAGCTCCTTTAAACGAAGGCTTTCGATAGAATTTAAATACACTGCATCTAACATGACCCTGATTTAGCTCAATGGTTGCACAGTGATATGCCTTGTATGTTTCACATAATATGGATCATACACAATTAACAATAATCATGACAGTTAAATGGTGGAGAAGAAAGCGGGCAACACTGCAAGGCCAGCAGTGTTATGCAAGAAAAGGCCAGGGAGAGAGATCATAGACACACTTCACAATTTGGCACTGCTTCTGGGCTTTTGGAAACCCTGTGGATGAGAAATGAAAGCCCAGAAAATCTAGAAAATGCGATGATAACATTTAAGTTGGCCTCATTCTATTTGTGGTTTAACAATGTGTCAGAATTATGCCAACTTCCAGGTTTATATGATAATAATTAAAGCTGGAAGAGGCCAAAAAGAAACTAAAGTTCAGGGGAATATGACATACCCAAGATCACCAAAAAATATACAGCTCAGGGAACCTGACACCAAGTGCAGTGTTATTTCACCCTATTATTCTGGCTTCTTGGGAGGAGATGGGTGGAGAAAGCATGTGAATTTCTTTCTAAAGAACAATTCATGCTGATACCAGTACTCATGGTAACAAGATCAGAAGAGCCAATTCTCTGGGTATCTGTGGAGTATAATTTTTATATAGATCAGGTTAAAATTGGGGCTTGATTCAAATGTACATGATAGAATCAGTCATCAGCCTAATATCCCATATAGTTAGAATAGTAGCTGGATGCATATATAACCTCTGGATAATAGGAATGAGCAAATCTCCTAAAAATATATCTAATTCTCCAGGCTGATGCTGTGACAGCTGTTGGAAAGTAACAATATGTATATGAAACTCAATGAAAAATGTTCACTTCTCTGCCCATCATAGTGCAGATATGGCCCCAAGGGATGTCCTAGATGTGATTCTGCAGCCTCTTGTCCATCCTCTGAACTCAACTAATGTCACCAGATGAGCAAACAGGTATACAGTAATTGGGTACAAGAGGACTCAAGGCCTTGGACAGAATTTAAATACACTGCATCTAACATAACCCTGCTTTAGCTCAACGGTTCACATGGTCATTGTGACCACAGTGGTCACTGAAGGCCATTTATTCCTCTTTGGGGGATTATAAATATTCTCCAAAAGATAACAGTGGGAGAAATGAGTCACCTGCATCCTCCATGAAAGATAAACATGGCAGTTCTCACTGCCATGAGCGCTGGTGTGCTCACACAAAGACAATGACTATTCATCTGACCCTGAAAATCAAGTGATCATCTTACCGTTTTAAATTAAAAAGATAGGCTAGAAAAACCCAAGTTATGATTTTTTGATCCCTTCTGACCTTCTAGTGTTATCAGTAGCGTCAACTTAGTGGTCTTGTGAAACCTAGGATTGCACTCAAATTCCTTCCAACCAAGGAACTACATCGGAACAAACCAACCAGCTCCTGATTATGTGCATTTTTCTAAAAATAAATATGAATCAGTACCTAGAACAGAATAGTGACATTATTTATTTATGTGTTACTAAACCATATAGTATTTTCTTCTGCCACCAAGATACGACCTGAAGAGATAATAGTTTTTTTTTTAAATATTCAGGAGTCAATAAATGAAAGGATTAAATGGGTCAAGACTACAAATAGATCATTTCAATTTGACCCAATGTCCTAAAATTTCCATGACACTCATTTAATAACTTTGGTTGGCAATTTTTAAAAAGAAAAATCTCAAGGTTAGTTTCTCTTTACTGTACAGATGGAATGAGAGACTCCATGAATCTTGAGACCACTCTACACATTATATATAGGACCTTTGGGGTTCTGGAAGGATATTATAGCCATTATGGATATGCTTATCTTAAGATTGCAACATTCTATTCTTCCACAATACTTCTTTAAGAATGAAGACTTATGCATGAAAAATGAATCAGCGAGCCAAATTTTGAAGCCCCTGGGAAGGAATGAGAGTGAAAACAAAACTTGAGGCATGATGCGCATATTATTGGCACTTGTCTAAGGAGGCTGCACTGAAATGACTTACAGCGCCTTCTAATGGCTGTTTACATGACTGGAAAATAAGGGGACAGCAAGACATGTTGTATAGTGTCGAGTTAACTGCATCCAAAATCAGGACAAGTCCTGTGAGGCTTGGCTCCCTAACTTTACATGGAAGAACCAAACGGTAAGTATCCAACTGACTGTACTCACTACCTGGTCCATCTGACGTCAACCAAGGACATGAATTCCAACACCATGTCTGGCTGAGTTTGGTTAAAGGCGGGATCATATTTTTCTCTTTACATAGTTTTAGCCAATTTTTACCATAGCCCTTCTACTCAGAAAAACAGGTCATCAAAGACAGTGGAAGGTAACTGTTAGGTACACTTCAAAGGGAGCCAGTAATTGCCTATCCCTGGAGATACTTACCACAGAGCATGGTCACACAGTCTACAATGGAATGGATCCAGGCTGTCTGTGCATAATCCTGAGAGAAGTATGTCTGGAACTCCACAAAAAAAATTGAAATACATCTGAAAAAAAGTGCAAGTATTTTATACAAAAAAAACCCAGTGAATATAGATTTGAACTAGAGCTACAAGTTTTGGTTCAACCAGCTGTTCCAGTCTCTAAGGGTTTTAATTGATTTTCAATGATACATTGCTGGTCCATAATGAGTGGGAAATCAGAAGCTAATCACTGGATGTTCTAAGGGATAAGAACAAGTGTTCATTCACTAGAGGGGCTGTGAAGCCAAGTAGATGTGAAGATCACTGCTGTAGGAAAAGTCTTATGGAAAAGATGGCAGGTCAAACACATGGAATCTTACTCATCTTAGTGTTTCACTAACATCTGTAGCTTCTAAGAGATGGCTGTACAAGTTAAGATTTGACAATAAACTGTTATACGTTACCCAGCAATTTCACTTTGAGGTTTTAACCAAAGTTAATAAACAGATGATAGTGATAATAATAGATATACAAAAAAGATACACATATATTGTAGGTAACTATTTATAATAGCCAAATGTTGTCACCAACCTATTTGTCCACCAGTAGGGACTGGTTTAAAATTAAAAGATGCTGAAATGAAAAGGGACTGGAATTAAAAGATGCTTGCTCCTCGGAAGAAAAGCTATGACAAACCTAAATAGCATATTAAAAAGCAGACATTACTTTGCCAACAAAGGTCCGTCTAGTCAAAGCTATGGTTTTTCCAGTGGTCATGTATGGATGTGAGAGCTGGACCATAAAGAAGGCTGAGCGCTGAAGGATTGATGCTTTTGAACTGTGGTGTTGGAGAAGACTCTTGAGAGTCCCTTGGACTGCAGGGAGATCCAATCAGTCCATCCTAGAGGAAGTCAGTCCTAAATATTCATTGGAAGGACTGATGCCGGAGCTGAAGCTCCAATACTTTAGCCACCTGATGCAAAGAACTGACTCGTAAGAAAAAACCCTGATGCTGAAAAAAATTGAAGGCAGGAGGAGAAGGGGATGACAGAGGATGAGATGGTTGGATGGTATCACTGACTCAATGGACATGAATTTGAGCAAGCTACAGGAGTTGGTGATGGACAGGGAAGCCTGGCATGCTGTAGTCCATGGGGTTGCAAAGAGTCAGACATGACTGAGAGACTGAACTGAACTGAACTGAGGGACTGCTTCAGTAACTTAGAGCATATAAGTAAAATGAAATATTTATTAGGTATTAAAAATGATTCAATTTGTATTTATTGACTTGGAAATAAATTCACAATGTAATGTTAAGAAACAAAGTAAGTTACAAAATAGTTCACGTAGAAAGGGCTTATTGTTATAAAAACACGGTTCATGTAAACAAAAAAAGCCTGAAAGCTTATAAACCAAAATGTATCCAGCCATTACATGTGCATGGTGATGTTGTAAATTTTTTTTCTTTTTTCTGTGCTTTGAATTATTTGACAGTGAATATTTCTTATACAGAAACTTATGTGTGTGTGCATATACATATATATGAGAGTATATATACAGAGACAGAAACAAAGAGACAGGGAATTTTTTATGTTGAAAAATAGAGAATTATTTAGGAAAAACAAGGCATAAGTGAGTCAGAAGCAACAGTCTGTACCATTGTGCAACTCAGAAGGAACCTCACACAGATTAGCAGGGTATCCTACTGCAGGCCAGGAAGCTTTTAGAGCTCCATGATAGCAGGGAAAGACATCAGGCCTTGCAGCTGGGGGTGAGATAAGAGGGGATCTGTCTCCTGGGACAGGCCCTACATTCTAGCTCCTTATGCTTCAACAGCCCCTAGTAACCTGTTATTTATTCTCCCTGACTCTCCAGTTGCTGTTGGAAGTGAAGGTGAGTAGATGGGAAAGTTAAAGAGGGAAGAGAATGAGGAAGCATCAGGACAGTGGTGTTAGGCAGGCCTGGCTCTACGGTTTACAACCTATACAATTGCACAGAATCTGACACTTAGAGGCATTAGACTTGGTTTAACTCAGCTGTTACTACCTTAAAATTCCTTATAATTTTATCTTTGAAGTTGCGTTTTGTAAGTAAAGTCCATTGGGACAATGAAGCATGCGTGTGAGCAGAGAAGAGCCACAGAGTCTTCAGTCTGCAGTTCTTAGAGATGCTCCAGGGCACAAAATTCCAGTAGACTCTTGTGTGGGAGTCTAGTAAGGCTCAAACTGAGTACAAGGTAAGTGTGTTACACCTACAACTGAGTGCTCATGGACATAGGGGAGGAAGAGAGACCAGGCTTTCCTTTCAAACCAAAACTTGCTTCAAATGCAGAAGGCAGTGATGCTCTAAGAAACACAAAGGGTCAAGGATTCCTGTCAGATCCTTTGTTACTCATGTTGCTTCTCTGTATTATTTGACCCCTTATGCTGAAAATGATGACACAGAAGGAAAGAAAAAGATAGGGCTACTGTAAGAGTTGACTCATTGGAAAGACCCTAATCCTGGGAAGGATTGGGGGCAGGAGGGGAAGGGGACGACAGAGGATGAGATGGTTGGATGGCATCACCGACTCGATGGACATGGATTTGGGTAAACTCCGGGAGTTGATGATGGATAGGGAGGCCTGGCGTGCTGCGATTCATTGGGTCGCAAAGAGTCAGACATGACTGAGCGATTGAACTGAACTGAACTGGTAATATTAAGATGATCAGTAGATCTGTGCTACTTTCCATTTTTATTTACTCAGAACAACACTAAAGAGAAAACTAAAAATATCATGAAAAATTAAGATAGACCACTGAAAAAGAAAATGCTTCCTATTTTAGTACATGTTTGCGTGCATAAGTCCGTGCTCAGTCACTAAGTCATGTCTGACTCTGCAATCTCATGGACTGAAACTCACCAGGCTCCTCGTCCGAGGGATTTCCCAGGCAAGAATACTGGAATGGGTTGCCACTTCCTACTCCAGGGGATCTTCCCAACCCAGAGATCAAACCCAAGTCTCTTGCGTTGGCAGGCGGATTCTTTACCACTGAGCCACCTGAGAAGCCATTTTAGTACATTTACCAGCCCTTTCTTTCCTGCCTTTTGGACAAGAGGTCTTGCATTTCCCTCTTGCACTGGGCCCTGCAATTATGTTGCCAGTCCTAGTGACAGGAAAGAGAAAAGGGATGGGACAGGATGCTAAATTCTAAGTCCCAAAGGTGTTGGGGTGGAGTTTGATGTGCAGAGGCTAGACTAGGATCAGCACTTGTGGAAGCGTCTTCTCTCCACTAAATAGTTGTGGGAAATTTAATATCTGTGGGGCTATGTTTGTCTCTTGTGACTTTTTTTTATCTTGTTCTATTGTCATTTTGTATTCTGTTTGATGCTTTTTTTCTGTTTGATATGATTAGTCATATCAAACTGTAGGCATGAAAAATTCAAAAGTAACACCTGCAATTCTTGTCTAAACATGTGAATAGGCTTGTCGGAGGTAAAATTTAATAACTAAATACACAGGCTTCTGAATGACTGTGACTTTTATAAAATATTGGAGGGATTATTGTTGTCCTTTCCTTTTTTCTCCAAAAGGAAACGACCATGGAACTTTTTAGATGGTAAAGTTTTATGATTTATGCCTTCTAAACACAGACAGTGAAAACTAGGAGTCCTAACCACTAGAGCACCAGAGAATTCTCTCTATAAATATTTTTTGAATGAGGAAGAATAACAGATAAGAAGAAAGGTACTTAGGCTCAGATTTTTCCAGAAGGTGAGAATCATAGGTATGCATATTGGCTTTGACAGGCTTCACCCAAGTTTTGGTGCCAGAGGTGTTTGCCTCCTAAGAATTGAGAGGCCACCAAGAGGGGTTATGCACTATGATGAAAGCACATAATACAGAAATATAAAACATATAAAATAAGCCTAAAGCTCAGTGGATATTCAGTTGAGGAATTAATCTCATTTTTGCTCCATTGGGAGTGGTGACTAGAGAATCAGGAAGTCTCCATGAAAGGGGCTTCCCTGGTGGCTCAAAGGTAAAGAATTTGCCTGCCAATGCAGAAGACTCAGGAGATGCAGGTTCAGTCCCTGGGTGGGGAAGATCCCCTGGAGGAGGAAATGGCAACCCACTCCAGTATTCCTGCCCAGAAAATCCCGTGGACAGAGGAGCCTGAAGGGTTACAGTCCATGAGGTCACGAAGAGTCGGATACAACTGACCACACACATGAGCAAACACAGGCATGACCTTAAAACAGATTTTATTGGCAGCACATGTGCTTCTCACCCCAAATTATTTTTGTTGTCCCTTGGAATATTTGTGCATCTGACTGATGTCAGCAGAACTGGTTTCTGATCTCTGATTCCCATGCTGAATAACTGAGAGTTCCGATAAAGCTTCTAAATCTCTCAGGGTCTTGATTTCCTCATCTATAAATTAAGCATTTGGAGAAGCAAGACTGTATCAGTCAGAGTGGATTAGATTGTTCTGCAACAGCAAACAACCCTGAACAGCCTCCAAGGGCTAGTAGGTTTTGTTCATGATATCATCCAAGTGGTGTTTGCTATATCATTCTCAAAGATACTTTCTCTCAAGGGGTCAACATACTTGCTGCCTCTATCTTGTCACTGTGCTGTAAAATTCTTCTCTGGCTCCTGGGGAACCAGAAGCTGACAACATCTGATATTTGGTAAAGACTTCTTTTTCCCGGTTGATAAAGTTATCCACTAAGTCAGCACAGTAAGTAATCCACTGGGCAGTGCACCCCAGTGGTTAAAAGCACTGTCACTTACTCACCATGAGACTTTGGCCACATTATTCAACCTCTATGTGTTATTATAAGGATTAAATGACTTAATCAATGAAAATTGTTTGGAATAATGCCAACAAACACAGAGTAAGTGCTCAGCTAACATGAGCAATTATTTACAGGAATTGAGCTGTTGCTATAAGAGCTTCACAGTTTCACAGGACTCTAGACATCTATTGCAATTAAGTTAATTTAGCCCCAGAAGAATTTGAGAAAAATAGGTCTCAGAGCTGGGGGTTTCCTTTAAACAAATGCTGCTTTTCAAGTATCAACTCCAATTCAATTTTTCAAGTTACTAATAGAATGTCATGTAATTCCACAATGAAATGAATTTATTAACATAGATAATGTGTTTGGTAATAAGACATCTTGAAGCAAAAACAGGTAATCAACACACATTAGCAAGCACAGGGAGCAAATAACAAGAATGATTGCTTTAACAGCCTGCACAACCTTAAGCTTTTTATAAATTTTATGTGTAAGAAAGCATCACCCGTTACAAGGCAAGAGTGAAATATGATTTTTAAATGGCCTAGATGATAATGGTAGCATTATTTGTAAAGCAAAAGCCAGGAGACAATATAAATGTCCATCAATAAAAACATTTTAAATACATTATGGACTCATCTATATGAAATCTTAAGTACCTATTTTTCGGTGAGATAACCCTTGTGCATTGTTGATGGGACTGTAAACTGGTACAGCCACCATAGAAAACAGTATGGGATCCAACAATCCCACTGCTGGGAACAGAGCCAAAGAAAACGAGAGCCCTAACGAGAAAAGATATCTGCGTCCCCATGCTCACAGCAGCGTGATTTATAATCGCCAAGACATGGATGGATAAATGGATAAAGAGGGTGTGGTGTGTACATACAATGGAATAGTATTCAGCCAGGAAAAAAAACACAAGGAAATCCTACCACTTTGCAACAATATGAAAGGGCTTTGAAGGTATTCTGCTAAGTGAAATAAGTTAAACAGAGAAAGACAAAAACTGTATGATCTTATTCATATATGGAATCTAAAACAATAACCAAACTCATATAAAAAGATATCAGACTTGTGGTTACCAGAGACAGAGGGTGGGGGAAAGGGGCCTGGTGGAAGGTGGTCAAACATACAAACTCCAGTTATGAGATAAATAAGTAGTAGGGATGTCATGTACAATATGATGACTACAGCCGACACTATGGTATGATATACAGGAAAGATGTTAAAAGAATACATTCTAAGTGTTCTCTTCAGGAGGAGAATTTTTTTTCCTCTTTTCTTCTTTCTTTCCTTTTCATTGTAGTTATATGAGAAGATGGATGTTAGCTGAACCTATAATATATGTAAATCAAATTATCATGCTTATAAACTATTATACATAAAATAGATAAACAACAAGGTCCCACTGTATAGCACAGGGAACTACATTCAATATCTTGTAATAAACCATAATGGAAAAGAACAAGCTTCCCTGGTGGCTCAGTTGGTAAAGAGTCTGCCTGCAACACAGGTTCGATCCCTGGGTGGGGAAGATCCCCTGGAGAAGGAAATGGCAACTCACTCCAGTATTCTTGCCGGGAGAATTCCATAGACAGAGGAGACTGGTGGGCTATAGTCCATGGGGTCACAAAATCGAACACAACTGAGTGACTAACACTTTCACTTTGTTGTACATCAGAAGCTAATACAACACTGTAAATCAAACATACTTCAATAAAAAATCATCAATATGTATGCCTTGAACTTATATAGTGACTAAGGTTGATTATTTCTTAATAAAACTTTAAAAAAGTGGAAAAAAGGAATTAACTGCCCAACAGGCACTGATCTTCTGAACTGACAAACCCCCGTGTAGGCTGTTCTCCTTGCCTCTGTCTTCAGTTCTCTTGGCTGCTTCCTGGTGCATCATACTTTTCTTCTCCAAGCTTATTCTGCTCAAGGACCCTACTCTCAGCCTCTCCCAGGAACCTCTGAAAACAAGTCTTTGCTGCCAGCCATAAGCCTCTTTTCTAATTTCCAGCCACCCTTCTTATAAAGCACCGAGCTCACTTCCAGAACTTTCCTCTCATCAAATTATATATAAAATAGATAAACTATTGATGAAATGTTTAAATGAATGATGAAAGCTTCCACATGTAAGAACCAAGATGAAAGATTCCTTTTAACTCTATGACCTCCTTACTTCCAGAACACAGGATCCATAAAACAGATGGGAGAAAAATCAGACTCAACCATCACATTATTTTCAATAAATCTACAGTTTATGATGACACATAACAAAACCTTCCTGTAGCAAAAACAAACACTCTGCTTCTTTCCTGCATTATCTGTTTGTTATGGGGGACACATCAATGCTTTTATGGATGATGCCATCAAGTAAAGTTATGTAGTGCAGCCTAGGGAGAATTGCCAGAGAGGAGAATTCAGTCTGAAAAGGCACCTCTAGAGGAAAGAGCTGGCACATGCAGATTTCAAGTGTGTATTTATTCCAAATGTAAATGAGATGAATTCATCTCAGTGTATGGACATTTAATGCAATTATATTCAACACTATGTCCTTGGGTGAAAGAAAAACAGGGCCCATGACCAAAAGAGATGAGAGAATCCCTGCATTTATGCTGTTTCTCTCCTTCAACCTAGAGTTCAGCCTCTACTACCACAGCCAAGTGCAAAATGAAGCAAAAGAATTTAAATTCTAGGCTTTAAGCTTCGCATGGCTCGGTATTCTGGTGAGAAAAGAGGTTCTCGTCGCTATTTTGAGCTTATATATTTGTCCTTTGTGGGATGAACTGCTTATGAAAATAAATGTCTGGCAATAGCCATGATATTTAGTCAAAAATGGCCTAAAGCTCCAGGTTTATAGGTCAGATATTATAATAAGAGATCACTATTCCAGGACTTTTAAGTGTCAGAAAATGGCATTCCTTGCAAAGAAGATATCTGAGCAGTCAAAGAAAACACACACACACATAACACACATATACACATTTATTTTCACAATGACAGGTTCAGAAATAGAATGAAGCTGAGTTAGGAAAAAAAAAAAAAGCCAGATCATAATAATAAATCAAGAAGAAAGTCCCACCTACCTGGTTACTGCCCGAGTGCAGATGGTAACGAGGAAACAGCCAGCCACAATCATCCAGCCCCAGCCTCCATCAGGAGGGGAGGTAGACCTAGCTCTATTTACTTTTGCCATGCTTTCAATTCCTTTTTCTTCTTTTCCAAGTTACTCCAACAGCCCAGTTATGATCTTGGAATGGTTTGCCGTCCAGTGACTTCCTGTTGGCATTCAAGATTGACATAGAGTGCTACCTGGCACATGGGTTACTGGCCATCTAAAATAAAAAATCAGGACACATTTGTATTTCATTGCCATATCCAAAGATAGTTTTTCACTTGCTGAAAATGATTATTACCTTCCTGTTAAATATGAGTATTTGTGACTATGAAAACTGGACTGCAGCAAAGACCATTAGTTGTTATTGGAACCCATCCCTCATCTTCTTTTTAATAACAGATCCTCTCAACTTTCAAGTCAAATCTAGGATGGCCGTTTAAACTATTTTCCATACCTTGAAGGTAGATGTGGCAACCTGGTTTAGTTAGACTAAAGGGATGTGAGCAAAATAATACATGCCACTTCTGATTCCTCAGCTCAAAGGCAAAGGATGTCTCAAGACACGCACCACCTTCTTTCCCACAGACTGCAACATGGATGAGGAGATGAGACAGCTCCAACCATACATGCCTGGACATTGCCCTGGGGGCTGGCAGAGCTACCGGACAGGATGAGCCTGGGTTCCCAAACGACTCTGTGGGGAAAAGGTGCCTCTCCAGCTCTGGGTTTCACCTACTCACTATTATGCCAAAGGTAAATATGCTCTGGAGAAGGCAATGGCAACCCACTCCAGTACTCTTGCCTGGAAAATCCCATGGACCGAGGGGCCTGGTAGGCTACAGTCCATGGGGTCGCTAACAGTCGGACATGACTGAGCGACTTCACTTTCACTTTTCATTTTCATGCATTTCGGAAAGAAATGGCAACCTACTCCAGTGTTCTTGCCTGGAGAATCCCAGGGACGGGGGAGCCTGGTGGGCTGCTGTCTATGGGGTCGCACAGAGTCGGGCACTACTGAAATGACTTAGCAGCAGCAAATATGCCTCAGCTGTATTTGTGTGTGCTGTGCTAAGGGGCTTCAGTTGTGTTGAACCTCTGCTACCCTATGGACTGTAGCCCGCCAGGTTCCTCCGTCCATGGGATTCTCCAGGCGAGAATACTGAGTGGGTTACCATGCCGGCTCTCTATGCTGGAGTCTTTCAACAGCTTAGGCTATGTCTTAATCATTATACTGAATGATTCTGACAGTAACTGCTTTGGCATTTCTGACCAAGAATGCTATAATTCTTAGATGAAAAAACTGAAACGAAAATGAAAAATAATGAAATAGAATAGAAAGCCCAGAAACTAGTACATAATAATTCAATAAAACAAAATAAGGTAGCAAAGAGGGATGGATGGAAAAAAAGGATTATTTGCTGCATCCTGTTATAACTTTCCATTTAATTTTTGACTTTCTAGATAGATCAGAACTACATGGGAAAAAAAAGTAATTTAAAATCTAGGTGAAAATACAGGCAAACATTTATCTGATCTATGGATGGGAAAAGGACTCCCTGAGATGTAAAGTAACATCAACAAATTAAGGGAAACTTTTGTTGATTTGTCTAAATTAAAATTTAACATTTATATACATCAAAACATGTAATAAATACAACCAAAAGGTAAACCATAGACTTGGGTGGGGGAGGAAATTAGCAATGCACGATTCAGAGAAGTAATATCTGCAACATTAATTCATTAATTCAACTACTGACACTTACGGAGTATATAATATATGTTAGGCATTATTCTGGACACCAAAGATTTGGTGGTGAGCAACACATACACACATCTCCTTGGGGAGATTCTAAGGCCCCCTATGGTCTCTCCTCCTGCTGGTCTCTTCTTTGTGTAATCCCTTTCCTTGAATTTCGGCAGGACCTATGATTCCCTTCTCACCAGAATATGGCACATGTGATGGGACAGGAGTGATTCATTCATGCTGAGTAAGACTCAGACTTGGGCTTCCCTGATGGCTCAGTAGTAAAGAATCTGCCTGCCAATGCAGAAGATGCAGGTTCAATCAATGGTCTGGGAAGATTCCACATGCCACTGAACAACTAAGCCCATGAGCCACAACTTACTGAAGCCCTTGAGCCCTAGAGCCTATGCTCTGCAACAAGTCACTGCAATGCAGATAGAGAGTAGCCCCCACTCGCCACAACTAGAGAAAAGCCCATGCAGCAACGAAGACCCAGCAGAATCATAAACAAATCAATAAATATTTAAAAAAATAGATGTTATATCTAATAGTTTTTTAAAAAAAAGCCTCAGTCTTGCTAGCTGACTCACTCTTGCTCTTTCACGGGCCTTAAAAAAGGAAGCTGCCATGTTACATGCTGCCACAGAGAGTGCCACGTGGCAGGGAACCATAGACAGCCTATGGCATCTGAGGACAGCCCCCAAAAGCTAAAGTGACAGCAAAAAGCTAAAGCTCTCTGTCCTACAACAGAAAGGAAATGAATTCTGCCAACATGCCTAGTGAACGTGGAAGCAGATTTTTTCCTTGTTGAGCCTCCAGTAGAGAACACAGTCTGGCTGACACTCTGAAGCCTTGTGAGACCCTGAGCCAAGCACCCAGCTAAGCTAGGCCTGGGTTTGGTCCCATAAGAACTGTGAGATCAGGTGTTTCTTATGGTATACTTTGACATGTCCAGTAAGCTTCTTAATTAGAGTTAAGGATGCGACTTAGTCTTTATGCGACTAAACAAAAGAGTTTTAACAGGTGATTTTTCCATTGGGTTGAGCCAATCACCAGTTTTGGGTAGAATTTTATTGTGATCAACAGAAGAAATTTTAAGTAATATTAATTATATGAAACATTATGTCAAGTATGACCAAGCATGTATTGTTTGGTGAACACAGACCATGCGCCACCTGATAAATTATAGACAAACCAAGTTAAATTCTAAATTTACTTAAAATCACGACTTTCTCAAGAAAATGGCACGCAGTAAAATCTTGCAAGCATGCATCTTTGAAGCTATGGGAACAAACTGGCAGTCTTTGAGTTCAAAGAGCAAATGCAGAACAAAGATAGTGAGCCCAAGACAACAAGAGTGACTCCATGTAGATAGACCTCTTAAGTTTGCTCACTTTCAAGACTCAGAAGGGCCCCTCCTTCATCCTAATTAGCCATCCTGTGAATGTGGGGAGACTGACAAAGGAGATGGAGTGAACGGCTGCAGAGGATAAATCTGTCAGAAGTACTAGAAGAGCAGTATTGGTAAAAATATTCAGTCTACTGATTGACAGAAAGTCAAAATTATTATCTGAAATGCTAATATTGCTAATCACTGGGCTGGGGACAGTGAAAAGTGAAAGTATTGTTCAGTTCAATTCAGTTCAGTTCATTTCAGTAGCTCAGTCATGTCCGACTCTTTGCAACTCCATGGACTGCAGCATGCCAGGCTTCCCTGTCCATCACCAATTCCCGGAACCTACTCAAACTCATGTCCATCGTGTTGGTGATGCCATCCAACCATCTCATCCTCTGTTGTCCCCTTCTCCTCCTGCCTTCAATCCTTCCCAGCATCAAGGTCTTTTCAAATGAGGTGGTTCTTCGCATCAGGTGGTCAAAGTATTGGAGTTTCAGCTTCAGCATCAGTCCTTCCAATGAATATTCAGGGCTGATTTCCTTTAGGATGGACTGGTTGGATCTCCTTGCAGTCCAAGGGACTCTCAAGAGTCTTCTCCAACACCATAGTTCAAAAGCATCAATTCTTCAGTGCTCAGCTTTCTTTATAGTCCAACTCTCACATCCATACATGACTACTGGAAAAAACATAGCTTTGACTAGATGGACCTTTGTTAGTAATGTCTCTGCTTTTTAATATGCTCTCTAGGTTGGTCATAGCTTTTCTTCCAAGGAGCAAGCATCTTTTAATTTCATGGCTGCAGTCACCATCTGCACTGATTTTGGAGACCAAAAAAATAAAGTCTCTCACTGTTTCCATTGTTTCCCTATCTATTTGCCATAAAGTGATGGGACCAGATGCTATTATCTTAGTTTTCTGAATGTTGAGCTTTAAGCCAACATTTTCACTCTCCACTTTCACTTTCATCAAGAGGCTCTTTAGTTCTTCGATTTCTGCCATAAGGGTGGTGTCATCTGCATATCTGACGTTACTGATATTTCTCCCAGCAATCTTGATTCCAGCTTGTGCTTCATCCAGCCCAGCAGTTCACATGATGTACTCTGAATGTAAGTTAAATAAGCAGGGTGACAATATACAGCCTTGAAGTACTCCTTTCCCAATTTGGAAATTGTGTCCAACTGTTTGTGACCCCATGGACTGTAGCCTGCCAGGCTCCTCTGTCTATGGAAACCTCCAGGTAAGAATACTGAAGTGGGTAGCCATGCCCTTCTCAAGGGAATCTTCCCCACCCAGGGATTGAACCCAGGTCTCCTGCATTGCAGGTGGATTCTTTACCGTCTGAGCCATCTGGGAAGCTCTGGGCTGGGGACAGAGTCATAGCCAAAACACTAGGCTAAGCGAAAACAGCATGGAGGTAGCTTTTCAGACCATTTCGATAGGCCACGCTGCTATGATGTATCATTACAGACAGTATCTCATTTAACTTTTACAATAACCATAGGTGTATGTTTTAGTTGCTTAGTCATGTCCCACTCTTTGCAACCCCATGGACTATAGCCCATGGGGCTCCTCTGTTGATGGAATTCTCCAGGCAAGAATACTGGAGTGGGTACCCATGCCCTTCTCCATGGGATCTTCCCCACCCAGGTCTCCTGCATTTCAGGCAGATTCCTTACCATCTGAACCACCAGGGAAGCCCACAATAACCATAGATCGTAGGTATTATTATCCCTATTTTATATATACAGCAGCTCAGACTAGAGAGAGTCAGTAATTTTCCTAACTATTATTAACACTATCAAGCAACAAAAACGGGGTATGAATCAGTCTTTTCCTAACAATGCCCAACACTGTTTCCACCACCTTTCATCACTCCTTGATGTAAATTCATATGCACTTTTATTTAATCAAATGCATGTAATTCTTGCTGAAGGCACACCAGTAGGATTACATTACTTACAGCCTGATGCAGCTAGAAATACAGTTCTTTAAATGGTACCATTGGCATTCCCCTGACATGTCTAAGGTCACTGACTTAATCAGCCAGGGAACTCTCTAATGTGATGCTATTTGGAGATGGGGGCCTTTGGGAAATGATTAGGTCATGAGGACCCTGCTCTTACAGAATGGGATTAGTGCCCTTTTAAAAGAGACCCCAAAGAGCACTTTTGTCCCTTCTGTCATATGATGTCACAGTAAAAACAGGACCCAGGAAGAGGGTTCTCACCAGACTCTAAATATGCCAGCTCCTTGATCTTGGAATTTCCAGCCTGCAGAACTATGACAACTAACGATTTGTTGTTTAGGCAACCCAGTCTGTGATATTTTTGTTATAGCAGCTGTATCAATTAAGAAACCTAAAAATCCAGATTTCCAAACTGTCTTGAAAAACTTAGAGCACTGAAGATATTGGTCTGGCATTCATCCGTGGCTGCCATCAGCTGGAGTCAAGAATGGCACTCCTCCTTTGGATAAGGCCTGTACATCCCCCTCCACCCTCCCCTGACCTCCTGTACTGCCCAATCTCTGCGCTGTTTCACTCACGTACAATACCTGCCAGGTCCCTGGAGGCAATAAGATCTTCCATTTCTGCCGGTTCTGTGTTGCTATAATCAAAGTTTCTTGAACAGCCACATCTGAGTCGTGTTTGTGGCATGCTTTATGTCTAGCCCTCTGGCACTTTCAACAGGACTAGCATTTGAGATTCTACCAACACTTGCCTACAAATGCACACAAATAATAACTCACAAATTGGACACAGTTAAGTGTCATGAAATGACAGAAGCAGTATCAGTTGTAGAAGTGAAAAACCCAGAGCTTAGAAATGTCTGCCTTGGTATAATCCTAGCCTCTTCCTAGGGTTTTTCATTAAAATAGTCCCCAAGGTTAAATTGTCTCCCAATTTAAGATTATGGACCCATCTACCCATAAATGGCCCATGTGAGACGTCTGTGCTGCCCGGCACTGTTGAAAAATTTTGAGACAGGCAGTGGGATGCAATAGCCCTTTGGAAAGCAACATAGTGAAACAGATCAAGAATTAGAAAGTTATTCATATTCTTTGAAGAGTAATCTCAGTTCTGGGAAGTTAGCCTAAGAAAACAACTCAAGAGAAGCTAAACACTATGAGAAAAAAATACTAGCTGTGCTATGAATAACATATAAGATCAAAACAACGTAAATGCTTGACAACTGGGAAGTGTCTGGAGAATCATGACACATGAAACAAATGGGACAGCAGACAATGCTTTATAATTATAAACAAAAAGATAATCCTGTAATATGGGAAAACATTTATGATACAATGTTAAAACAAAAAGAGGACTTTGTGTGTACAGTGTGAGGGAAGCCATGCAAAATTTCTGTAAGAGTTGTATACTTGTAAGTGTCATATGGAGTGGGAAGACTATACAGAAAGAAATATAGTAGGATGGTATAATTAAGTTGGGCTTCCCTGGTGGCTCAGCTGGTAAAGAATCCACCTGCAGTGCGGGAGACCTGGGTTCAATCCCTGGGTTGGGAAGATCCCCTGGAGAAGGGAAAAGCTACCCACTCCAGTATTCTGGCCTGGAGAATTTCATGGACTGCACAGTCCATGTGGTAATGATTAATTTTTAAAACTGCATTCAATACCATAATATATGTAATTTTCTGAAATAAATATTTCAGGTTACTCCTGCAGTATAAATATGAACATAAAAACCTCTTTTGTATAGTTTCTCTAGGACTAAAAATAACCATATCATTTATTGATGCTGTACATTAAAAATCAGGTGATTATCCCGTAAAAGACACAGGGAAGGTAACAGCCCCTGGCAAAATAAAATGTCCTGTTTCCTTACAAAGATATTAAACATCATTAATTTTTACCTTGCCTCTGCTATCCCCAGATGATTCCATTTTCAGCTGTTTCAATTAGACATCCTCTCTTTGGCGTTCCCACATAAGTTAAGAACTAACTGGTGAGTGTCTGTCTAAAAATATAATTGCATAAATCCAAATTATAAAGGTAAACAACAGTATAGTAAGCAAAGGTCTGTTGGTTAGAGTCAAGCTGGGCAAAACCACAGGCCACGGAACCTCCTCACAGGGTTCCAGGGTGGGAAGAAAGGACCTCTCTGAAAGAATCAGTATGTGAGACTATTACTAGTTCCTCATGAATAGTCACTCTGGAGCCTCAGAAGTCTCAGAGATGGGCACAATTTTCCCTCTTCCACGATGATGAAACCGAAGCTCACAGAAGCAAAGGCACTCACCTGACAACACCGTATCTGAATTGAAATGGAGATAAGGCACTCTGGTAGAGTTTAGACAGTGCACTCGCCCAACTGCCCTCCAGACTTCAAAACTGTTATTGGGCATTTGTGTCAACAAGCCACAGTAAAGCTTAAGCACTAGTTCATGTGAGTGAGTGACTAAGGCCAAAGGAAGTAGGGGGGTGGGGGTGGGTTGAGGAGAGAGGTTAACCACAGGGTTAACTCAGGAGTATGTGGCTGCTCACAAAACAACACGTGAGTCTCTTTCAAAACAAGTCATGTAATAGATTTATATGTATTTAGAAGAGATGCACAGGTTAAACAAAGCTAATCTAGTTTCCTAGAAACTTTGGAGCAGTCTGTGGTTCCCCTGGAATATTAGCCTGAGCTTCTTGTAAATAACCCACCTGATATGACACAAATATAATGGAAACGTCTTTATTGAGTTAAGAGCATACCTAAAACTATAAGTAAAGAAAGTACATTTCCACCAGGCAATTCTTCATTTTTACAAGCAGCTTTCCATTTATTTCATTTTGACATCCAACTACTAAAATATAATTGCATTCTGCATTTCATTCTGGCTTCAGAAAACAAAAATTGAAACAAAAGAGGCTCTGTATCATGATGTTCCTCTAAGATCACTCCTTAAACAGTGCAGGTTGGGATATATTTTCCATTTCAGTTTGTCCCCTTTACTTTCAAAAATCTAATCATTTGCAAAGAATTCTTGCTAACAGTCTTGCTAACCTTCAAATAAAGCACTCCATTTGTAGGGCAAATCTGTCACGTTGCCCTCAGTAAAGTTTTCTGAAGTGATCCCTCCTATCATTAGAAAAACTGCACATTTCTTACAGTTAGAGAGAAAAGGCACTTATTTGGGTAGGCTTCCAACACTGTCTTTCCATTATTCTTCTTTCCTCGATCCCTTCTTATTTCCAATGTCTTAACTTTCAGTAGTATCCGTACTTTTAAATTGGTTTGCTGCCTTAAGAGAGGTAAAGGTGTGTGGCAGAAAGATACCAAGAGTGGCTTGGAACTTCAGGTGTGTGATGTGTGTGTGTTCCATGTCAGATTGTCCAAAGTGTCATTTGGTGTAAAACCCTAACTTTTCTGTTTCTTGTTGTGTATGTGTAGAGCAAATCTGTGTGTGGCCACCATGCTATCTATGTAGTGGCCATTTGTGTCCCTCCTTCTGATTCCATTTTCAGCTGTTTCAATTAGACATCCTCTCTTTGGCGTTCCCACATAAGTTAAGAACTAACTGGTGAGTGTCTGTCTAAAAATATTATTGCATAAATCCAAATTATAAAGGTTTCTAAGCAAAGGTCAGGTTAGAGTCAAGCTGGGCAAAAACCAATTTCCCAAGAAAGGACCTCTCTGAAAGAACAGTATGTGAGACTATTACTAGTTCCATGAATACTCTGGAGCCTTTCAGAGATGGGCACAATTTTCCCTCTTCCACGATGATGAAACCGAAGCTCACAGAAGCAAAGTGCACTCACCTGACAACACCGTATCTGAATGAAATGGAGATAAGGCACTCTGGTAGAGTTTAGACAGTGCACTCGCCCAACTGCCCTCCAGACTTCAAAACTGTTATTGGCATTTGTGTCAACAAGCCACAGTAAAGCTTAAGCACTAGTTCATGTGAGTGAGTGACTAAGGCCAAAGGAAGTAGGGGGGTGGGGGTGGGTTGAGGAGAGAGGTTAACCACAGGGTTAACTCAGGAGTATGTGGCTGCTCACCAAAACAACACGTGAGTCTCTTTCAAAACAAGTCATGTAATAGATTTATATGTATTTAGAAAGAGATGCACAGGTTAAAACAAAGCTAATCTAGTTTCCTAGAAACTTTGGAGCAGTCTGTGGTTCCCCTGGAATATTAGCCTGAGCTTCTTGTAAATAACCCACCTGATATGACACAAATATAATGGAAACGTCTTTATTTGAGTTAAGAGATACCTAAAAAAATATAAGTAAAGAAAGTACATTTCCACCAGGCAATTCTTCATTTTTACAAGCAGCTTTCCATTTATTTCATTTTGACATCCAACTACTAAAATATAATTGCATTCAAATCATTTCATTCTGGCTTCAGAAAACAAAAATTGAAACACAAAATTTGTGTATCATGATGTTCCTCTAAGATCACTCCTTAAACAGTGCAGGTTGGGATATATTTTCCATTTCAGTTTGTCCCCTTTACTTTCAAAAATCTAATCATTTGCAAAGAATTCTTGCTAACAGTCTTGCTAACCTTCAATAAAGCACTCCATTTGTTAGGGCAAATCTGTCACGTTGCCCTCAGTAAAGTTTTCTGAAGTGATCCCTCCTATCATTAGAAAAACTGCACATTTCTTACAGTTAGAGAGAAAAGGCACTTATTTGGGTAGGCTTCCAACACTGTCTTTCCATTATTCTTCTTTCCTCGATCCCTTCTTATTTCCAATGTCTTAACTTTCAGTAGTATCCGTACTTTTTAAATTGGTTTGCTGCCTTAAGAGAGGTAAAGGTGTGTGGCAGAAAGATACCAAGAGTGGCATGTGGAACTTCCCGTGTGTGTGTGTGTGTGTGTGTGTGTGTGTGTGTGTGTGTGTGTGTGTGCATGCTCATTTGTGTCCAACTCTTTGTGACCCTGTGGATTGGGCCCACCGGGCTCCTCTGTCCATGGAATTTTCCAGAAAAAATACTGGAGTGGGCTGCCATTTTCTACTTCAGGGGATCAATCCCCAGCCCAGGGATTGAACCTGTGTCTTTTGCGTGCTCTATGTTGGCAGGCACATTCTTTTCCACTGCACCACCTGGGAAGACTATGGAACTTCTTGGACCAGAGATCAAATCTGCCACTCGCAATAGTGGAAGTGCCGAGTCTTAACCGCTGGGCCAATAGGGAAGCCCTGAAAGAGGTTACTCTAAACGTGAAAACCTGTTAGAAACTATTTTAGATTTAGAGGTATAATTTACATACAGTAAAACCAACCATTTTGTCTACATTTTGATGATATTTGACAAATGTACACACTCATGTAACCACAACCACCATAATCAAGATATAGAACACTTTCATCACCCCAAACATTTTCTCATGCTCCTTTGCAGTCAGTTTCCACCAACCTCAGCATTGCGTTACCACAGGTATGCCCTCTGTTGATAAAGATGAGTTTTGCCAGTCAATATTTTTATAAATATGGAATCACACAATATGGACTATTTTGCTTCTGGGTTCTTTCACTTATGATAATATTTTGAGATTCATTCATGTTGCTGTGCATATCTGCACCTGATTCATTTTTTATTGCTGAATAGTAATCTGTTTTATGACTATATTACAGTTTATTTATCTGTTGATGGACATTAGGGTTGTTTTCAATTTTAGACCATCATGAATAAAGTGTCTGTGAACCTCTGTATACAAGTCCTTTGTGGACATATGTTTTAATTTTCTTGAGTAAATACCTAGGGATGAAATGCTGAGTCATATTGTAAGTGTATATTTAAACTTAGAAGAAACTGCCAAACTATTTTTTCACATAGCTGTGTGATATTACCAGTAATATATTAGAGCTCTGAGGAGGGCATGACAATTCACTCCAGTATTCCTGCCTGGAAAATCCCATGCTCCCAGAGGAGCCTTGGGGTCACAAAGAGTCAGACATGACTGAAGTGACTTAGCACAGCACACATATTGAACTCCAGTGTCTAATGCAGTCTCATTGTAGCTTTAATTTGTACTTCCTGACTACTGACTACTTAACATTTTTTCATGTTTTAGTAACTATTTATATATCTTCTTTTGTGATGTTTCTGTTCAAACAGTATGCTCATTTTTAATTGGATTTTTATCTTCTCATTGAGATACAAGAATTATTTGTATAGTCTAGATATAAGTCTTTTGTAGATATTTGTATTGCAAATACTTTTTCTTATCCTGTGGCTTTCCCATTAATTTCTCAATGGTTCATTTTTGAAGAGCAGAAACTATTACTTTTGGTGAACTGAAATTTATTATTTTTTATTTTTAGTCAAATGCATTTCTATATATTAGTAGTTGTTGCTGAAACTCAGCCTCCATTCACTCGTGCCAGACAGAAACATGGGAGTGGGGTTTAGGTTAAATAGAAAAGAATAGCTCTTATTGTTTTGCCATGCAAAGGGCAGCACAGTAGGCTAATGCCCTCAAGACTGTGTGTCCCACCCTGGAGTGGGTAGTGAGGAGTCTTATAGTATTCAAGGAGCAGAGCACGATCAACTTGTGGACAATTCTCGGATTGGTTGGCATCATGGTGAAGTTTCAAACATCATCAACCTTCTCGTTTCAACCAATCTAGGTCAATCTGGTCTGGTGGCCAGCAATTTTCATCTGGTGGGGGTCTGCTTCCTGTAAAACAACTTAGGAATGTGTGCCAGCCCTTTATCTACATAATTTGATGATTCTGTTATGTGGTGGATTTATAGTCTAAATTGTTACCAGTTTCCCAGCCCAACAGCTATTCTTTGTTTCTGCATCTTTATATGTACCAGTCATTAAATCTTGAGTCAGTATTTTACCTCAAGAGACAAGGACATGGGGGCTTGTACACAATTTTATAGTGAACAATTAGAAATTGGAATTTTAAAGTATTGCCTTACATTATATTTCATCAAAAGCCATGAGATGCCTAGGAATAATTTTAACAAATGTATGCATTACTTGCTCATTGCCGTTGTTACTGTACAGTCGCTAAGTCATGTCTGACTCTTTGCAACACCATGAACTGCAGCACACCAGGCTTCTCTGTCCATCACTATCTCCCAGAGTTCGTTCAAACTCACATCCATTGAGTCAGTGATGCTATCTAACCATCTCATCCTCCGTCCCCTCCCTTCTCCTCTTGCCCTCAATCTTTCCCATCATCAGGGTCTTTTCCAATGAGTCAGCTCTTTATAACAGGTGGTCAAAGTACTGGAGCTTCAGTTTCAGCATCAGTCCTTCCAATGAATATTCAGGACTGATTTCCTTTAGAATGGACTGGTTGGAGCTCCATGCAGTCCAAGCGACTCTCAAAAGTCTTCTCCAACACCACATTTCAAAAGCATCAATTCTTCGGTGCTCAGCCTTCTTTATGGTCCAACTCTCACATCTGTACATGACTCCTGGAAAAACTATAGCTTTGACTATACGGACCTTTGTTGGCAAAGTGATGTCTCTGCTTTTTAATATACTGTTTAGGTTTGTCATAGCTTGTCTTCCAAGGAGCAAGCATCTTTTAATTTCATGGCTGCAGTCATGGTCCACAGTGATTTTGGAGCCCAAGAAAAGAAAATCTGTCACTGTTTCCACTTTTTCCCTATTTACCATGAAGTGATGAGACAGGATGCTATGATCTTAGTTTTCTGAATGTTGCGTTTTAAGCCAGTATTTTCACTCTCTTTCACCCTCATCAAGGGGCTCTTCAGTTCCTCTTTACTTTTTGCCTTTAGAGTGGTATCATCTGCATATCTGAGGTTGTTGATATTTCTCCCGGCAATCTTGATTCCAGCTTATAAGTCATCCAGTCTAGCATTTCACATGATGTACTCGGCACATAAGTTAAATAAACAGGCTGACAATATAGTCTTGATGTACTCCTTTCCCAATTTGGAACCAGTCTGTTGTTTCATGTCTGGTTCTTAACTGTTGCTTCTTGACTTGCATACAGGTTTCTCAGGAGACAGGTAAGGTGGTCTGGTATTCCCATTTTCCATAGTTTGTTGTGATCCACACAGTAAAAGGCTTTAGTGTAGTCAATGAAGCAGAAGTACATTTTTGTTTTAATTCCTTTGCTTTTTTTATGACCAAACTGATGTTGGCAATTTACTCTCTGGTTCCTCTGCCTTTTCTAAATCGAGCTTATACATCTGGCATTTCTCCATTCACATACCGTTGAAGCCTGGCTTGGAGAACTTTGAGCATTACTTTGCTAGCGTGTGAGATAAGTGCAATTGTGCAGTAGTTTGAACATTCTTTGGCATTGCCCTTCTTTGGGATTGCAATGAAAACTGATCTTTTCCAGTCCTGTGGCCACTGCTGAGTTTTCCAAATTTGCTGGCATATGGAGTGCAGCACTTTACCAGCACCATCTTTTAGGAATTGAAATAGCTCAGCTGGAATTCCATCACCTCCTTTAGCTTTGTTTGTAGTAATGCTTCCTAAGGCCCACTTGACTTCATACTCCAGGATGTCTGGCTCTCGGTGAGTGACTACACCATTGTGGTTATCTAGGTCATTAAGACCTTTTTTATACAGTTCTTCTGTGTATTCTTGCCATATCTTCCTAATCTCTTCTGCTTCTGTTAGGTCCTTGCTGTTTCTGTTCTTTATTGTGCCCATCTTTGCATGAAATGTTCCCTTGGTATCTCCAATTTTCTTAAAGAGATTTCTAGTCTTTCCCATTTTATTGTTTTCCTCTATTTCTTTGCATTGTTCACTTAGGAAGGCTTTCTTATCTCTCCTTGATATTCTCTGGAACTCTGTATTCAACTGGGTATCTTTCCCTTTCTCCTTTGCCTTTCGCTTCTCTTCTCAGCTATTTGTAAGGCCTCCTCAGACAACTAGTTCCCTGACTAGGAATTAAACCCAGGTCTCCCGCATTGGGAATGCAGAGTCTTAACCACTGAACTACCAGAAAAGTCCCTCATTTGCTCATTAAAAACTACAAAACAAAGCTAAGAGAAACTTGCAAAGGCCTGAGAGAGAGAGAGCGTGAGTGAGCAAATTCATTCCACAGAAGACAGAGAAGATGTCATATCTACACAAGTTGGTTGTTTCAGTGAAATCCCAATCAGCAGCCTTATTTCCAGCTGACAAGCTGATTCTAAAACTCATACAGAAATGCAAAAAACCTAAAAAATATAAAATAATTTTCAAAAAATAGAACAAAATTTGAAGAATTACACGACCTGATTTCAAAGACTTGCTCTACAACCAAAGTAACCAAGAGTGATATTGGCATATTATATTAGTGGAACAGAATTGAGAGTCTAGAAATAAACCCACATGTTAATTCATATGGGAAGAAAATGACTCTCTAGTCTTACCTCACACCACATATAAAACCTAATTCAAAATAATATATCTAAACATGAATGCAAAAAAAAAAAAACTAGAAGAAAACATAAGAGAAAAACCTTTGTAATTGGGGGAGAGGCACTGGATTTTTACACAGGACATAAAAAGAAAAATGACCTCATCACTCTTACCTTCATAGAAGCTTGTGATGAAATTTTATTTTTTATAGCAACAAAAGTGAAAGTGAGTGAAAGTTGCTCAGTCGTTGTCTGACTCTTTGCAACCCTATACAGTCCCTGGAATTCTCCAGGCCATGATACTGGAGTGGATAGCCTTTCCCTTCTCCAGGGGATCTTCCCAACCCAGGGATCGAGCCCAGGCCTCCAGCATTGCAGGCGGATTCTTTACCAGCTGAGCCACAAAGAAGTTGTTATTTCTTTCACATCTGTGTCATTATAGAAGCAAATCTCAACCCCACCACAGCTCACTAGAGAAGATTTCCAAATGAACTCTATTATTGCTTCTACAGTGGGAAAGTATTGTTTAATAGTAGACTGTAGCCCTTAGGGGGTCCCATTTGAAGTTCCTTACCTAGATACTCACTCCAGTCTCTGTAGAAACAAGAGGAAAACAGAGAGATACTATTTCTGATCATGGAAATTCAATGTCCTCAATGACAGTATGTTGGCTGAGGACTGTCTGGTCCCATTTTCAGCCTATCTATATGACCATGAACTTAGTCAAATATCAGCCTCACTCCCAGTCCTGCATCCTACTCCCACCTCTCTTATGATACTGTAAGTTCCTTGCAACCCATTGAAATACTCAAGCTTTAGTATTTTCTTGCATGCTCTCTTCCCTATCTTCCAGTTTCTTCCTTCTCCACTTTCTCACCAGACTTATCTATCATTCTGCTTCAACTGCTGCCACCCCACCCCACTCTTCAAAGTAGTTATCTCCCTTCCCCAGAATCTTGGAGCTCTCTGCACATATCCTTTCTGGCCCTTATCAAATGCAGTGTTGTTATCTATTTAATGTCTCTCTCTACCACTGGACTGTATTAACTCCACAAAACAGAAGCTACCTTAAGTCGTCCTCACTTTTTTCCCCAAATTTTCTCCACCACCTTCTAACTCCAACACACACAGTCTGATGCACAGTAAGAGCTCATCAGTGTCTAATAAATCAATAAGTTTTTCCTTCACCAGAGAGAACCCTAGCAAGTCATAAGAAATAAATTAAAAGCATAAATAACAGTCACTAGTTTTAAAATGATAATTCAATTGAAAGAAACAGGAAAAGCAGTTCATCTTCATCAGAAAGGTCTAATCTTCAGACATCAAGCAAGATAATCAAACATTACCACTAGAAAATGAAGAATATTCATCACAACCAGCTTCTCTCTAAAGGACACACACCCAGGGCAAAACAGTCTTGTCACAGAGGAACCAGCCAGTACTTAGAATTCAAGTCTCTGACGCCAGTGCCAGAAAGGAAGTCACACAGTATAAGAGTAACAACAGTTACCATTTGGGGCACTTAATTCACCAAGTTCTGAATTCACTATTATATGTATGTTATCTCATTTTGGCTTTATCCCAGCCCTGTGAAGGAGGTATTATAATTTCCATTTTACAGATAAAAAATGCCCTAACTATCCAAGATTCAGCCTTGGCCTGAGTCCAAAGCTTGTGGTCTTAATCTCTGCATCCTGCTGCTCTCCACTTGGCCTCCAAGATTACCTGCTGGTGGAAGCAAGCACAGTTATGTTCAATCTTGTGTCTCCAGCACCTAGAACAGTGCCTGGTATATATTTGCTAAATGCTACGGTGAAATATGTATGAAATATGTATGGCAGAAAGCAAAGAAGAACTAAAGAGCCTATTAATAAAAGTGAAAGAGAGTGAAAAAGCTGGCTTAAAACTCAAAAACATTCAAAAAACTAAGATCATGGCATCCGGTCCCATCATTTCATGGCAAACAGATGGGGAAACAATGGAAACAGTGACAGACTTTATTTTCTTGGGCTCCAAAATCATTTCAGACAATGAGTGAAGCCATGAAATTAAAAGATGCTTGCTCCTTGGAAGAAAAGTTATGACCAACCTAGACAGCATATTAAAAAGTAGAGACATTACTTGGCCAAAAAAGGTGCATCTAGTCAAAGCCATAGTTTTTTCAGTAGTAATGTATGGATGTGAGAGTTGGACTATAATGAAAGCTGAACGCCAAAGAATTGATGCTTTTGAAATGTGGTATTGGAGAAGACTCTTGAGAGTCCCTTGGACTGCAAGATCAAACCACTCCAACCTAAAGGAAATCAGTCCTGAATACTCCTTGAAAGGACTGATGCTGAAGCTGAAACTCCAATGCTTTGGCCACCTAATGCAAAGAACTGACTCATTGGAAAAGACCCTGATGCTGGGAAAGACTGAAGGCAGGAGGAGAAGGGGACGACAGAGGATGAGATGGTTGGATGGCATCACCAACTCGATGGACAGGAGTTGAGCAAGCTCCGGGAGTTGGTGATGGACAGGGAGGCCTGGTGTGCTGTAGTCCATGCGGTAGCAAAGAGTCAGACACAACTGAGCAACTGAACTGAACTGAACAGCGAAATATGGGTTTCCCAGGTGGCACAAGTGGTAAAGAACCTGTCTGACAATGCAGGAGACATAAGAGATGCAGGTTTGATCCCAGGGCTGGGAAGATCCCTGAAGGAGGGCACGGCAACCCACTCCAGTATTCTTTTCTGGAGAATCCCATGGACAGAGGAGCCTGGCGGGCTATAGTCCATAGGGTCACTTAGAGTCGGATATGACTGAAGAGACTTAGCACGCATGCACAGTGAAATATAATCTTCTTGGTAAAAAGAGACCTCTCTCCTAGCCCCTGGACATTTTTATTACACCCTCTAACCAAGGACTGAATGTCTGGTTCCATCCCACTGCAAGACTCAAGGCCCTATTGAACACCCAGGCCTAGGGTATGTGCATTAAATGGCCATCTTCCAGGTCTGATGTGAGGGAATTCTAGCACTTTTCTGCACAGTCTTTATTGCAATGGAGCAAAGCATTCCAGCTAATCCTTGCAGACTTTTATCCAGGGCAAACTCAAGCCCCAAAAAGGACTGAAAGTGGGAGGGGAATTAATGAAACCCCTTCTCTACTCTGTTCAGGTTTGTGTAGTCACCGCCTCAAGGACTCAACTTGTTTTTTTTCCACATGGACTTTCTGGGTCTTAGGGATATCTCCTAATGCATATGGATTTACTTATTTTTTTTGCCCAATGAATTACACATACGCTGTGAAAAAATATATTATTCTTAAGTGCAGAAAGACTAAAGACTAAAGTGCTTTATATATATATATATTTTGCTTTTCTTTTCTGCTTCTAATTAGTCCTCACACAGATCCTGGTAACAGGGGAGTAAATAATTACTGACTTCAACCAGAAATTTCTGAATGTCTGTCAGGACCTTTGGGCACTAAACTGAAACACTGACCTTAGATAATAAAGCTGCCAATGTTTCCACATTGTCTATGAGACTTTGAGGATAGGAATACCTTACATAAGATGTAGAATAAACAGCAGAGTGATTTATATGGTATTTGGACTACAGGAAAAAAAGAAAAAGGTACAGTTTGTGATTCATAAGAGGCAGAAAGTAGAAAGCAAGCTTCTTTCTCACCCTGTCAGTCCCTAACCCAGAGTCGCTGATTCTAGGCAACATCAGAAAAATGCTTACTCCAGAGTCCAACAGTTTGTTGACAGTGCAATTCATAACTAGGAGCTTGCCCCCAGTAACCATTTTCTGCAAAAATACAGTTCTTTTCTCTCCTGTTTGGAAATACAAGTAAAAACAGTGATAGGCCTGAGCTGTAGCTAGCCCTGTTTGATAAAAAATATAACACACTGTTAATATTCCAGCACTTGGCACAATGTCTGGCAGAAAACTGGTGCTCAATATCTGTGCGGTTCAAGGAAGAAATTTTTGTGTCTAACTCAGTGACCCTGTAGAACTCTTTAATTCAAATTTTATACTCTTAACAGCATACAGAATTATTCAATGAGATTATGTTCTATCAGAGGCTTCTTGCTACGGAGAAAAAACGTGGAGCCTGAGATGCATTTCACAGAGTCGTTTTGATAGCTGACCAAGAAGCCTTTATTGCAGAACAGCGCTGCCTGCTTCTACCACAACATTTTCCTCACTCTGTAATCATTGCTCCCACCATGTTGTTGACATGGGAGGGGAGCCGAGTAAAATATTTCAGTTGGCTGGAAGTTAACCCCTCAAGTCACAGAGTGTTACAGAGAACCAGTGTTGAAAAGAGAGTGCAGGCAGGAACTTCTCTGGCAGTCCAGTGGTTAGGACTTGGTGCTTGCATTGCATGGGGCATGGGTTCAATCCCTGGTTGCGAAAATAAGATTCCACAACCTGCGTGGAGCAGCCAAAAATAAAATGATTAAAAATACAAAATAGATAACAAGTGGGAATTTGCTGTGTGACACTGGGAGTTCAACACAGTGCTCTGTGACAACCTAGAGGGGTGGGATGTGGTGGGAGAGGGGATCAGAAGGGAAGGGACACATGTATGCCTGTGGCTGATTCATGTTGATGTATGGCAGAGGCCAACACAATATTGTAAAGCACTTATCCTTCAACTAAAAAAAAAAAAGAGAGAGTGCAGGCAGCACTCAGGTCTGCACTCAAGAGTGTGAGCTCCCTAAGAGTAGGGAGCCTTAATGCTTCAGTGGCTAGCATGGTTCATGGACTGCAGCCTACCAGGCTCCTTTGTCCATAGGATTTTCCAGGCAAGAGTACTGGAGTGGGCTGCCATTTCCTTCTCCGCATGAGAGAGAACAGGATTCAGTAAATAGTAACAAGACACCCCCAATTCTAGAGTTCTGGATGGGAGCTTGAGGAATAGAGGCAAGAAATCACCCATTCTTGTTTTGTTCTTTTTAGCCAGATTGAGTCAAACTAGATTAACCAGCCTTCCCAGTATCTGGGTTACAGAGCCCTAAGTACAGAGATGTCACTGAGAACACAGTGAGGCAGGGCCAAACCTGGAAACAGAACTTCACTGCCAGTCTGGCTGTCTCCTCTTGCTTTTGCAGAGTGACTAAAAACAAACGTGGGCTGCTGAGAGACTCACCTACCAGGTCTGGCACTTGGCCCACTGTCTGGCCCACACTGCACAGGCCATCAAATTCCACAGGCCCTTAGAGATGTTTATTTTTGTACTCTGTAGACTCTGCTCGCTGCTGGAGCCATGGCAGGTCACACAAAGGACAAGGTGTTGCCAAGCTGAGAATGTGGGGTGCTCCTTAGTGCAAGACCCAGAATCTGCATTTCTTCCTGGAAATGAAAAAGTTAGCAAAGTTTTTACAAAAGTTCCCTCAAGATGTAGGTGATTGTCTTTGTCTCTGTCTTGATTGAAATAGTTAGGACTGAACCCATTCCTCTCATTTCCTTCTGGCTTTGGACCTACGGAAAAGTCTGATTAAAAAAAAAGGTTGCAAGTAATTCCCAACTTTTTTGTGTGTGAGGTCCCTGTATATATCGCAAGGTATTTCCTTAGCCAAGTAAGGCAATAGTTGTATTTTTAGAATAAGTTATCTGTTGATTCATAAAATATGTAAAGACAACAGTTAAAATGAATTTCAAGGCATTTTCAAATACATTTTATTTGATGACTCACTAAGACACAAACGTGAAAAATCATGGTAACTGTGTAAGACATTCTTCTGTCCATTGACAGGATGCTGCCATGTATATATGGATTTGCACACCTTGTACTAATTCTGTTGTCTTCTCCTGAGTCTGAGGACACCCCCTCCCAAGATTAGAAGCCTCTCTCTGTTTATTAAGGGTAAGCCTAGTGCCTTGAAGAACATCAATTCCTTCTGGTTTACTAGATATATTATTTATTCAAGGTCCCAGTATGAACTGAAAAACTGGGGAGATTCAACAAAAGTACTATCTATAAAGGTGTGGGCAAGTGTTCATAAGATCTATCAAAGGTCAGCAGAGTCCTCAGGGACTGGTACCATTACCACCTCCAGGCCAGAGAGGCAAAGGCAGAGAGAAGTTACTGGAATCTTCTGTAGAGTCACTGGGTAAAGGAAAGTTGCCAGTTTGTAAGGATCTGACAGTAAAAAAAAAATCAAGGAAATAAATACACCAACCTCACACTCCACCTGACTTCCAAGTCCCATCAGTGGCTAAACCCAACAGGAGTCCAACTGACGTAGCCCCTACATGTCAGCCTCCAGGGCAGAGAACTGAGTGGAAATGGATGGTCAGTGAACTTGGAGGTGCACATGGAAACTGTCCTGCACACCAGGGTAACCTAAAAGCTTGCCCTGTAGTGCACAGGGCTATGGTTAAAAATGAGGTCAAGTCCTGAGCCAATCAATGCTGGGCCTTGCCTTAAAATTATATTAAGCTACTCAATGTTACTGACTCTAATCTTTTGGTGTATTTCAAATATATAACTCAATTGCACAACCAAACTCCTCTGCAGCTCATATTGAAACGCTCCCTTAGTTTCAGCCTGTGATCACCTTTATAAGGGCAACTCCAAAATCTGCATCTCTGCCGTCAATCTTCCTACCGAGTTACAGACTCAAATTTCCAACAGCCTACAGGGTACCTCAGACTCTATGTCTATAAGCCATGTCTACAAAGCAGTGGCTAGTCTCTCCTGGAAACACATTTTATTTTCATGCTGTTACCATTTTCCAGCTAGGTGTGTTAGAACACTCCAAGGCTTTTGACTCCTCCCCATCTCTCAGAACAAGTGAGTGAAACTCATACCACTTCTGCTGGTAGCCCGCTCAGATCTGCCCTCCCTCTTAATTTCCCATGACCTTATACCTGAACTAAGTAAGAGCCTGTCTTGGCTGGCCTGACTAATCCTGACTTCACCACTTAGAATTAAGACTTCCCTGCACTTATTAGTTATGACTCTTATTTTATGCTTCAAGGCCTCAGTTCCCTCATCTGCAGGGTGGAGCCATGCATAGACCCCTACCACTGGGGACAAAGACCTCCTCTCCATTGATCCCAAGGGGCAGAAACTCCAGCACAACTAGCCTCTCCAGCCTTTCTCTACCTTCTTACCTACTTTTCTCCAGAGGAGAAGTTGATGATCTGATTCATGGGTGTGGGAGAAACAGAGATACATGTTCAGCTTTTTGTTTTCTTTTTCAACGTGGGATCTGCCTGCAAGCAAAGAGTGCTCGTTCTTCTCAGCTCCTTCACTCTATACATGAATCCGGGGCAGATGCCCTTCAAACGAGGCCTGCGGTTGTTTGAGGCCTGCCAGGGTCGGTGACAGGGTAGCTCCATCTTTTATGTGGCTAGAGTGTTGCAGTCCTTCTTGGCTAGTAGTCCTGAGCCTCTCTCTCCAATTATCAGTGTTATTAGCAGACAAGGCAGCATTTTAGGAAAGAATAGTTAACATTTATTTGAATACATACTATGGGCAGATCCTACGCTTTGTGATATAATATGGATTACCTCATTTCATTTTCTCAACAACTCTGTGAGGTAGGAATTGGGATCGAAAAGATCAATAAACCACTGGTCTCCTCACAAGTTCAAAACCAATTTAGAGGTAGAAGCAAGAACCAGTCAATACTCTGGCCACCTGATGCGAAGAGCAGACTCATTGGAAAAGACCCTGATGCAGGGAAAGATTGAGGGCAGGAAAAGAAGCAGGTGACAGAGGATGAGATGGTTGGATGGCATCACCGACTCAATGGACATGAGTTTGAGCAAATTCCGGGAGATAGTGAAGAACAGGGAAGCCTGGCGTGCTGCAGTCCAAGGGGTCGCAAAGAATCAAACAGGACTGAGTGACTGAACAACAACCTTCTTATTATCATGACTGTTGATATAACAGACAGCCTCCATGAGTTTTAGGAAAGGGATAGAAATTTAAATTTTCAATATTCTTTGATTATCATAATATTTCATATTAAGATAACACAGAGAATAACAGTGACATCAAGTAGAACTTATAAACTGCAAAAGAAAATCTATCACCACTTCCTCCCCACAGACTTCACCGAGAGGCATTCACATGGATCCTAAGGCTGGGTGTGAACGCTGTTCTGAATGCTCATTTCTCTGTGGAGGCTTACAAGAGGCCCTTAGGCCATGGTGCAGCTGTAAATAGTAACACAACACAGCTCAGAAAAAAAAAGTCTTAAAAATAAAAAAGAAACCCACATTCCTCCGACAAGATAACCCTCTCTAAAGAGTTCTAGAGGTTTCCCCCTCCCTCAGCTATACCCCTGCTCTTTGAGGCCTTTTCAACTGCTACAAATATGAATGCTGAAGCACACAGACCAGTGCACTTGGCCTGGGGTCAGACATGTCTGGCTTTGAATCCCAGTGCTGAAAATTAATAGCTGTATGAACTTGACATTCGATTTAACTTCCTCAGTCTGTCTCCTGCTCTGTACCTTGGAGTTAATAGCTCCTCTTTATTAGGGCTTTAATGAGGATTAAAGGGCAAAATACGTGTTAAAGTGCCTGACAACTATTAAAATATTCATATAATAACATATATTAATCTCCTTCCCGATTATACCAGCTGATACTTTTTCATCTTCATTTGTACCTTTCAATCATTTTCCTAATTAAAAAATGAAGCAAAAAAAGAGCAAAGCAATTATACAACTGGTAGACACTCAAAAAGTGCTTACCTAAGTTAAACTTATACCAGTTACGATTTCAAATAATGACATAGTTAGCAAAGTATTAATAAATAAAGATCTTTATCATGGGCTTCCCTAGTGGCTCAGCAGTGAAGAACCCAGCTGCAATGCAGCAGACTCGGTTTCAATCCCTGAATCAGGAAGATTCCCTGGAAAAAGGAATGGCAACCCACTCTAGTATTCTTATCTGGGAAGTCCCATGGATGGAGAAGACCCATTTTGCAAAAGAGGCAGACAAGACTTAGTGTCTAAATAACAACGACAATCTTTATCATAGCTGAAAGCACCTGTATTTCTTGTCATCTAGCCAAAGGAAATAAGTCAGGGAGAGACCCAGAGATTTATCTATGTCAATTTTCCCTTACATTATTGGGACAAGACAAAGAAGTTAAATAACTGAATGGGGGAGAGTGCCAAAGAGAAAATGATGGAAAACAGTAAGTTCAAGAAATACTATGCTCTTTGAACATTTAAACTAATTTTCACTTTTCTGCAATATTTAGTTAGTTCTTTCTTTTGAATTGCACACTGAAATTCTTTGCAGGCAAATATCTATATATCAAATAACAAATATGTTCATGTTCTCTTCCCTTTTTAATGACTTTTCCTAAGTAGTACACAGATGGCAAGCCCCATCCATGGATTATTATAAAGCCTTTACAAAGGACGGTTATGAGGACTGTAGCAGCACCCAAAAATGCCCGTGTTGGGCTAACTCTTAATCGGAACATGAAATGTACAAGCTATGAGTACAACTACAAAAATGCATATGCACAAGGACAACAAGAGAAAGGAATGCAGAGAAAAAGAAAATAGCTGTGTGAGGAAAGTAGGATTACGAATGATCTCTTCCCATATTTTCTGAACTTCTTGGAATATTCTTATACCCTTCTTATAAAAAGTAATAAAACCACTTTTACATATTGTAACTAAGTATATACTTACTGCTTTTTTTTTGCATTCAACATTGATTCATATATTCTTTTTTACATTTTGACAGATTTTACATTTGACATTTCATATCTTTATCATGGTTGTTGTTTGCCCTCTTCATTTAAACTTGTCAAGATTTTATCTTCTGGAATACTTAAAAGAGCTTTACTTGGGGACCAAGTACATACACGTGCATTAAAAGTTACCCCTCACTTCTTTCTTTCCCAACAGACTGAAAACAAGACATCTATCTGAGGAAAGAGAAAATTTATGATCCTATTTTAAGGCTGTCTAAAGGAAATAATTCAGTTGACCAAGTTCAATTTTAAGGTTTTTTTTTTTTCCCCAAAAAAGTGAATGTGTGTTGCGTGTGTGTGTAAAATAAATTTATTCCAGCATGCTCTTTCACTATAATTTTCAAAACTGCTTTCCTCTTACAGAGTGATGCAATATTTGATGAGTAAATAACAAGGAATGAAAAAGTCCACTTTAGGGCAACTGTAACTAGACAAAATGAGAATACAGTGCTCTTTCTGTGGCATTTTAGGCTCACACGGGGATATCACTCCCTTTTCTTTGACAGACTTTTTGAGAGAATGCTGAAAATGACAAAACTGTCTTTGCTGGGAGTTAGGAGAAGAATGAGTTCCTTAATATTTTGGGGATAAAAATAAATAAGCGCTTGGTTTATACCAAAAGAGTTTTAGGATCTTAGGATGAGAATAGAAAATATTTTAATTTCTAAAAAAATTAAAAATTAATCACCTATAAAGATTGAAAAGTACGGTTTTGTCTGTAATTAACCATTCATGTCTTAAGTCCTTACTCTTCACTTAGAAGAGAAAGTCAAATAATACAAATTCAATTTATTTGGTTTCTCATTTCTCAAGAAAGCAGTCAATTAAGAACACAGCAAAAAAGGCTGATGAACGGCTGAGATCTACATTCCAAAGGCCAGTGTACTTTTTACTGCTAACAAGGTAGATTTTATGGGTGTCAAGCCCACCAATAATCTGCAAGCACAGTGTGAGGGAAAAGATATAACAGACAAATCTGTAGCCAAACACAGAATCATTGTTAAGAGTCTAATGGCAATAGAATCAACCAAGTACAAAGAGAAAGAAAAGAGAAAATGAAAAAAAAAAAAAAAAAACAAAAAAATTCAACACCTTGGAGTCATTTTGTGTAGAGAAAATACATCAGCATGTCTTCATTCAGAGCTTACCGACTGCTGAATGGATGGGATATGGATCTGTATTAGTCAACTTAGGCTGGTATAACAAAATATAACATAATACCACTGACTGGCTTAAACAACAGACATTTATTTCTCACTGTTCTGATGGCTAGAAGCCCATAATCAAGGTTCTGACAAACCTGGCTTCTGGTGAGACTTTCTTCCTGGCTCGTCGATGGCTACTTTCTTGCTGTATTCTCACATGGCTTTCCTTGGCAGGTGGGGGTAGAGGGATGTTTGGCCAGAAATAGAGGAATGTGGGAGGAGCTCTCTGGTGTCTCTTCCTGTAAGGACACTAATCCTATTAGAAAGGGCCCCACCTTTATGACTTCATTTAGCCTTAGTTATTTACTTAGAAGTCCCATCTCCAAATGGTGGTTAGAGCTTCCATATGTGAAAGTGGTGGCTAGAGCACACTGGTGGCTGGAGCTTCCATATGTGAATGTGAGGGGGACATTCAGCCCATAATAGGATCCCTCGGCTGGGCAGAACCTTGGATTGGGAAGAGCCCAGGCCAGATACAGTCTCATGGTTTACTCAAGTGTGGCTAAGAAGATCATGATTTTTGAGGTCTGGATCCATGAGAGAGGTTGGGAAGCACCGATTTATGGACCCTGAATGCACCACTGCACTGTTAACCAGTATGAGAATAAATTCAATGACCCCTTAGGGTGAAGAAAAATCACAATGATAATTAATGCTTAAATAACATGCAGTATATGCCACACCTGATCTTAGTGTTTCTTTATACATGTTTAACTCATTTAATACTCACAACAGCCCTCTGATATATAAAGTATTGTAACACCAGGCTCAAGAGACAGTCCTTTATCATCAAATTGCCTGAGTCCAAATCTTGTCTTCTGCACTTTTAGCTCTGTAACTGGTTAAATTACTAAGTCTCTCTGAACCTGTTTCCTCTTCTATAAAATGGGATGGATATATAAGCATACAATTCCAAAAAGCTGAGAAAACTAAAAATTTTCCATACATTAACAGTGTACTCATTTTGTTGCTAGATCTAAACATTCACAGTTTTTATTTACCTTTCTGAGTGGGATGGTCTTAAAGGTTTCAACTCATAGTTGCGACAATTTAGTTAATTCAATTAACACACTTAGAATAGAGCCTGGCACATGTGGGAAGTGATATACTAGTATTAACTATTACTGTTGTTGTTCTTATTATTATTACTACTGCCATTCTCTAGATGAGGAAACTGAGGCAGAGAGAGATCAGTCTGTCCAAGCATCAGCCAGCATGTGGCACACTCAAAGTGAACCCAAACAGTCTGGCTTCCAGGACTGCGGTCTTAACTGCTGCACTGAACCATCTCCACAAATTACATATGTTTCATTTCTGTTCAGTCATGTTTAATGCTCCATGTTTAAGAACTATTACTCAGTTGAAAAAAAAGAATGAAAGAATGCCATTTGTAGCAACATAGATGGACCTAGAGATTATCACACTAAGTCAGTCAAACAGAGAAAAACAAATATCATATAATATCACTTACATGTGGAATCTAAAAAAGATTTAAAAAAACTTGTTTATAAAACAGACTCACAGACTTCAAAAACAAACTTATGGTTACCATAGGGGAATGGTACAGGAAGGGATAAATCAGGAGTTTGGGATTAACAGAAACACACTACTGTATATGAAACAGATAATCAACAGGGACCTACCTCTAGTACAGTGAACTGAAGGCAATGGCAACCCACTCCAGTACTCTTGCCTGGAAAATCCCATGGACGGAGGAGCCTGGTAGGCTGCAGTCCATGGGGTCGCTAGGAGTCGGACACGACTGAGCGACTTCCCTTTCACTTTTCACTTTCATGCACTGGAGAAGGAAATGGCAACCCACTCCAGTGTTCTTGCCTGGGGAATCCCAGGGATGGGGGAGCCTGGTGGGCTGCCGTCTACGGGGTCGCACAGAGTCGGACACGACTGAAGCGACTTAGCAGCAGCAGCAGTCAATATTCTGCAATAACTTAAATGAGAAAAGAATCTGAAAATCTGTATATGTATAACTGAATCACTTTGCTATACATCTGAAACTAACACAACACTGTAAATCAACTAAACTCCAATATAAAACAAAATTCTTAAAAAGGCAATATTTTAATAAAATATTTTTAGAAGTTTTGTCCAGCTCAGCTTCAAGAGAATTCAGCTCCATCATTCAGAATGATACAAGAGCAGGCCCTGGGGAAGGGGGCCTGCAGCCATGTCAATGCTATACGATCTGAACCCCTGGCCTAGCTCCCCAAACCAGGAGTTCACACTTGATCCCTAAGAGCCAACCAAAGGCTGAACCAATTCTACATCTTTTGAACAGGTAATGGGAAAATGAAGTGATTGAGTCAGGCTGGAGCTGGAAGGTGCTGAGTTAGGCTGGGGAGCCATACTCTGCCACGTATACACCCAGAGGAGCTAAGAACCAGGAGAGGAAGGTAGCAGTTCCAGTTAGACCAGTGGTTCTCAACTAGGGACAATATGATCCCTCAGGGGCCATCTGGCAACGTCTAGAGACACATTCTGCCATTGCAGTCAGAGTACTTTTCCTACTGTATTTTTCCTCCTGTAGTTTTCCTACTTTATAGGAAGTAGTCATAGTACTTTTGTTCAGCATCTGGTGGACAAAAGTTAAGGATGCTGCTTTAAGCCTACAGTGCACAGGACAGCTCTGCCAAAAAAAAAAAAAAAGCATTATCTGGCTCAAAATGTCAATTATGACAAGGTTGAAAACTCTGGTTTAGACTCGGAGTAAGCAACCATGTATCACAAGGAGAGAGTGAGATGGAGGAGTTATTTGCTTCAGTTCCAGTGGCTCCTCAGGCCCCGATTCCAGCTGCTCAGAAAGCTGTATAGCTCTTCCAGCCCTAAATTCACCTGAGCTTCCTTATGGTCCATGTTCTTCCTGTCCGTGTATCATTCCATAAAAGTTCCCCTTTACCTTATACCAGCTTAATGAGTTGATGTTTCCTGCAACCAAAGACACCAGAGACAGGTTTGGGGGGCAGCAACTCAGGATGGTGGAAAGAGTGCTTCAGGCAGAAGACAGAGTATATGTAAAGGCACAGAGTTTTAGAAGGCAGGTGGAGAAACACAGCGAGGGAAATGAAGAACAAAGCAAGTGAAAGGAAAAACATGAGTCAAAGCACAGAAGCAGCATTAAGCATGGTGTGTTTTCATGCAGAAAGGAGAGTGGTCTCACTAGGTCAGCAGGTGCATGCTGGGGAAATTAAAGAAATTAAGTGGAAACAGCTTTGAATGAAGCATCAGACTATACAACTATAATTGGAGAAGGAAATAGCAACCCATTCCAGTATTCTTGCCTGGAGAATCCCATGGACAGAGGAGCTTCACAGGCTACAGTCCACAGGGTTGCAAGAGTCAGACATGACCTAGCGACTAAAACAACAAATACAAACATACAACTACAATACAGGCTTGGGCTTCCCAGGTGGAGCTAGTGCTAAAGAATCTGCCTGAAATGCAGGAGCCGCCGGAGACTCAGGTTTGACCACTGGCTCAGGAAGATCCCCTGGAGGAGGAAATGGCAACCGACCCCAGTATTCTTGCCTGGAGAATCCCATGGACAGAGGAGCCCGTCAGGCTATAGTCCTTGGGGTCTCAAAGAGTCAGACATGACTGAAGTGACTTAGCACGTAGCATAACACAGGCTTGCATATCAGTGACTCTCCTAGGCCTAATTCATCCTTTGAATGGATAAAAGAAAAAAAAATATTAATGTGTTTGGGAATGTATACTCTTGGCAAGCCATCTCTACTCAGTAAAAACACTGCCCTATCAGTTAAAAGAAAAAAAAAAAAAGCAACAAGCAGAATTTTCCCAATATGTGAAATAAACTAAAGCAGAGGCAATCAGCCAAAAGAGCTTTTAATCAGTAAGTTCCTTGATTCCCCTTTCTGTACTGTGGGGAAGATGCAGTATTTCACTGCCTGGCACTGAGGAGGGTCTGAGGTAGTACTAAAAGCCCCATATGACTCACTTTTTCCTTTTTTAATTAAAGAAAAAGTCCACAAAGACTGGGAAATGGGCTTCCCTTTACCTCAGTCAAGAAAAGAGACAGGATTCACAAAAGCATCATTAAATCTTTCTGGGAAAGAAAAAACAAACAAAAGAGGGAAATATACATGTCAATTACGTGACACTGACATGAAACAGAAATAAGTTTAGAAACAAAAAGAGAAAAGGAAATGAATGTTATTAAAGCGGAGGCCTCCACAAGGCTTTGTTTCTCTTTTTCCTCCCTTGCTTTCTAACAGGGATAATGTGATTCCCCGAGGAAAAGCTGCTTTTGTAGTCAGCAGGTCAAAGGTCTTAGATCCAAAAACAGTGGATACACAATGTTCCAGAAGAGATGTGTGTGGCTTCCTGGTACTCAATCGACCCCTGCAGGTCAAAAGACACTCAGGATGAAACGCGGAACTGTGGAATGAAATGCATACCCCTTCACTGCCAACGGGCAGTGCTTCAGGGGTGGGTGGTCGGTCACCAGGAACCTTTTGACAGCTGGCTGGGAAGGAGGCCTGGGCTCGGTGGGATCGGTACAAAGGGTCAGATTCCTCTGAGTGAGCACAGCCATCCTGGGGAAAGGCAACAAGGCTCCTCTAAGGGGAAATAACATCCTGCTAAGGCATTGGGTGTTGAAAGGAAATGCCCAGGATGATGTAGCAAAAAAAAAGACAATTCAACATTTTAATTCCATAGGTGAACATCATCATCACAACAGCAGACACTACTTTTTGAGCACTTATCTGTGGGCCAAGCACTGTGCTAGTAGAGTCATAGACATTAATTATAGTCATTCAGAAAGGGATCTGAGGGACCTCCCTGGTGGTCCAGTGGCTAAGACTCCATGCTCCCAAGGCAGGGGCCCCCAGGTTCAATTGCTGGTAGGGAACTAGATCCCACATGCCACAGTTAAATATCCCACATGCTGCAACTAAGACCTGGTGCAGCCAAATAATTAATTTTTTAAAAAGCATGGGATCTGGATACCTGCACTTCAGCATCAGTGCAGCTTGGCATCCTGGTACCACAGTTTTATACGGCAGAATTTCACTGTCCTTTCTGAATTAATGCTGTGTCTATAAAAAGCGCTAATAAGGGCTTAGGAGCCAAACCCATCCCTTCCAAACTGGCAGGCCATGGGAGGGGTTCAGTGAGACTTTGAAAACAAGCTGCTTTTCATTAGTTGGGTCACCGCAATGCCTATGACTGAGACAGCAGCAGTGATAACAAACCAACAGCGATAGTCCCACCAAAGGATGCCTCAGAAATCTAGATACTCCTTCTCTGAGCAGTTTGGAGGATTTTCAAAGAACCACCTCCTTCATGAAAAGGAAGCAGGGGGACGTGCCTGGTGGCCCAGTGGTTGAGAGTCCACCTTGCAATGCAGGGGATACAGGTTCAATCCCTGGTCAGGGAACTAAGATTGTACATGCCACAGAGCAACTAAGCCCATGTGCTGCCAACTACTGAGCCCACACGCTCTGAAGCCCATGCGACACAACTAGAGAGCCCAAGTGCCACAACTAGAAAGTCTGTGTGCCACAACAAAAGATCCTGCAGGACACAATGAGGACTCCGAGTGCCACAATATAAAAACAAAATAAAAAAAATAAGAGAAGTTCAGAGGAAGGATGACCAGGATGCTGAGGGCTCATGGTGAACTAAGATACAAGCTATACCCAGAGATATCAAGATCTGGTTGAACTTATTCTGCACAATATTAGGATTAGTAGAAGCTTTGATGTGACAAGAGTCAGAAATGGGAACTGACACATCAGCAAAGTGACCAGGAAGTCACTTTGCCAACTTCCACCCCTGTTGGCACAAGCTATTGTATGGCCTCTTGAAAGGAGTCTTTTGAGAGAAAAGAAAGGGTGATTGTACTTCTTACTTCTAAATACTCATCTCTAAAAAATGTGAGTATTTTTATAATGGCATTATATTCTGAAAAATCCTTTGAAATTACTCTTTGTATTGTTTTCAAATCCAGGTCATTTAAATAAGGAATTCGTGCTCACCATTTTGTAGACAAAGTATTTTGACCCCATCAATACTGCCTAATTTGATCATCAATAATGCAAATCAGACTTGGTTCCCAATGACCTTTGATGTTTCCAAAAATTATATTCACCTTCTTGAAGACCAGACATTATTGAGGATATTCAAAGAATAAATTAAAAGTTTTAAGTAGCTTCAAAAAATGAAAGTTCTAAAATACCATGAACAATGATAGCTTGACCTTAAAAATCCCTAAGGCTACTTTTGAGAGGATAATATCATTTGGATATATATTTCACACTATATTTTTGAGTCAATATTTTACTACATGTATGTATACCTGTGAATATTTAATAAGGTCTGTTATTTCAGATATGCTGAAAAAAGGTATAAAAGTTATTGTTAACTCACCCCTAAAGATATCAGTCCAATGTCCTTTTATGATCATAAAAGTCAGTATAATTGCTGGTCATCTCAAGGAGAAAGTGGAATAAATTGAAAAATATAATCCTGCTTGTATCAAACATCAGTATCCATAATACTGCATATAATTCTGTTCATTTGCCAATAATATATATTTCAATCTCAGAAGAGTCAGATGACTAAAGTGTCTCAAGATATGAAGAGTCTTCATGTGAAAAGGAATTAAAAAGCAGGGAGTTTCTTCAATAGCAAAGAAATAGATCAAAGAGTGATGGGCTTAAATCTCACAAATTACAAGGCTCAGCCTACCAGACTGCCCCATGCTAGTCTCAGGTCCTGGGGCACCTGTACCTGTGGCTGATCAACTAGATTTCTGGGTGACCACCCCCTTTTCAGGTTCTAAAATCTGCTAGAATGGCTCACAGAACTCAAGAAAACACTACTTACTTTTACTGATTTATTATAAAAGATATAGATGAACAGCCAGATAGAAAGATACATAGGGCGAGGTCCGTAGGGTCCTGAGTTGGAAGCTTCTGTCTGTGGAGTTAGGGTGTGCCACCCTCCCAGCAAGTGGATGCCAGGTTCACCAGTCTAGAAGCTCTCTGAATCTCTAGTGCAAGGGCTATAGAGCTCAATATCCAGCCCCACTTCTTTTCTCTCCCAGGAGATCAGTGAGTAGGGTTGAAAGTTCAAATCCTCTAATCACTGAGTCTTTCTAGAGACCAGCCCCAACCTGAGGCTATCAAGCCCCCCACCGCCCCACTAAATTATCTCATTAGGATAAACTCAGGTGTGCTTAAAAGAGCTTCCCTGGTGGCTCAGTGGTAAAGAATCAGCCTGCCAGTGCAGGAGATGCGGGTTCGATCCCTGGGTCAGGAAGATCCCTTGGAGAAGGAAATGGAACTCATTCTCCAGTATTCTTGCTTGGGAAATCCAATGGACAGAGGAGCCTGGTGGACTCCAGTCCATGGGCTCGCAAAGAGTCAAACACAATTCAGCAACTAAACAACGACAACTAAGTATAACAAAGTACACTCTAATCACTCAGGAAATCCCAAGGGTTTTTTTCAGGATGCCTTACCAGTAGCTAGAGACAATAACTATGTTTTTTTATTTTATTTACAATAAAATGTTATTTTTACTATACCTCAAATAAAGTTTCAATTGAGGTAATGAGATAAAATTAATATGAAATTATATTGTGATGAGCCAGATGACCATCTTCAGAATTTACACCAAAAAACCTCATTTCACCTCTCTTGGGCTCCTCATTCAGCTGTGAAAATACAAAAAGGCTGGGAGAGTAAAGATTAAAAAAGAGGCTTTTGGGGAATTCCCTGACAGTACAGTGGTTAGGACTCAGAGCTTTCACTGTTGTGGCCCCAGTTCAATGCCTGGTTGCGGAACTAAGATCCCACAAGCCATGTCACAGCTTCAAAAAATAAAGAGGGTTTTTCTTTTTTAGAGACAATTTCTTTATGGGGGATGGCTCTATCCTCATCTCAAGCTTAGACAAATGAGGGGGTCAAGGAATCCAGGGCCTAGTTGGGACTCTGCATTTGAAAGCACAGTGGAGGGCGATCAGATTCCAGGCCCAGGGGACCAGAAGAGAAGCTGGAAAATGACTCTGACCCTGGCACAGAGGAGAGTTGCCCCTTTCCGGCAATAGTAACTGCACGTTCCATCCTTCATGGGACTCCAGGGATCCAGGAAAGTTTCCCACAGGTCACGACAGACTTTGCTGTGGAACAAGCTGCCTGGAGCCATTATCTATGCTTGCTGAGTCACTTAGCCCTGTCTGACTCTTTGCAAGCCCTCCAGGCTCCTCTGTCCATGAGATTCTCCAGGCAAAAATACTGGAATGGGTAGCCATGCCCTCCTCTAGGGGATCTTCCCGACTCAGGGATTGAACTAGCATCCCTTTCATCTCCTGCATTGGCAGGTGGGTTCTTTATCACTAGAACCACCTGGGAAGCCCTTACAGTCTTGCCCAAGAGGGTCTCTAGGCAGGGGAAGTGGTTCTCCCATGCACAGCAAGGGTCCATTCCATAACCACCAGAGAGCCAAGAACTGAGGGGGTCACAAGCAGCCAGGGAAGCACCTCATGCCTCATGCTTGTGCCTAGAGGAACAAGAAAAAAATAAAATTAAATTAAAATGAAACCATCCCCTAGATAAAGAGCATACATACCAAGTAAGATTGTTCCCTCGTCTCCTAATCTCCTCAACAACTGAACTAAGCCCTAGAGGAGCTAAATTTTTTTTGTTTTACAACAAGCTGGGAGAAAAGAAACACTAGTCCGAAAAAGGAGGAAGGATGATGCCTCCCTCTCCCTCTCCAAACAGCCAACTTCATAGCAGTGCTGCCTGGGGAAAAGGTAAGACAGCATTAAGTTAAATTTTACATTTTTATCATTTGCATGGGTTAGATATTCTAATTTCTGAATTGAGATGGTGTGACTTGAAGTGACCAAGAATGAACAGAAAGTTACAGAAACCGTTCATGTTTTCATCCAGAGATAGCGGTGGGCTATTCTCCACTGAGCAAGTTTTAAAGAGAAAATGGGAAATGGAAAAAAAAAAAAAAAAGAGTTGCAGTTTCAATACAACCTGCAAAGGAGGCCTGTTCAACATCAACAAGAGTATCACTGTGTCCCATAAAAATTTTACAAAATATCTCCGGAGGCAAAACCAATTGAAGTAGAAATAGTCAGGAAAAGTTTAGACCAATTTATAGATAATAGAGTAAGTCCCCCACCTATGAAACTTCAAGTTTCAAACTTTCAAAGCTGCAAACGTGCATTCCCTCAACATGAGGTGTGAGAGAACTGCAGCTCGCCCTCGTCTCCTTTTGCCGACAGTCCTTGAGCTCTACCATCTCCCACCTCCTCTCCCTCCCCCAGTCGGCAGCTCTTCTTGCCTGTTCACTCGATGCCAGCGCCCGTGTGCCAGCTATTCTACTGTACATTTCAAGGTTATGTACTGTGCGATTAAAAATGTCTTTTTTGTGTTCTTTTGGTATTATTGTATGAAAAGTATTATAAACACAGCACAGTACTATAGAGCAGATTGTGTTAACTGGGTACCTAGGCTAACTTTTAACTTTGCTGGACTTACGAACAAACTGGGCTTATGAACGAGCTCTCGGAACATAACTCGTTTGTATGTGGGGACTTATTGTATCAAAATAGGTTTCCCAGAGAAAGAGGGAAGATATTTGGAAGATGCTGTCACACTTTGAGGTTAACATGATATCCATGTCCTCCCACTGGCTTCATCTGTTTGTGGTGTCACACTCACAAAAGAACAAAATATCAATTTTAATGTTTTAAAGCTGCACATATCTTAATTGACCATAACCATAATATAACAAAATAGAATAATCTATCATGATTAGTACTTCATTGACCAAGGCACTTTAAATAAGACTCTATAAAGATGATGATAAATGTATATAGATTATCCACTAAAGGTTATTATTGATTTTCTCTTGAAGTCATCCTTTATCTTATGTGGCCTGAGAGAGATGAGCAGTTTAGGCACAAGAATGGGAACAACCCAGCCATGCCTAAATGAATTTGCAAAAATTATCTATAAATAATTTATTTTAGTAAGTCTGTACTACTTTGTCATGATTGAGCATCCATAAAATAAAAGAATAACTTACATTTGTTGTACAGTGCAATGGACTTTCTATTCATAACTATTACTGTATTGAAGCCTCAGATGATCTAGTGAGGAAAATAAAGGAAGTAATGGTCATCTCTTGTTTTTCCTTTTTTTTCTGCCCAGCATCCAGGCCAAATCACTTAGGCCACAGCATCTCAGTTTTCCATCAGGAACCTTACCCATTCTCAGATCATGTGCTTTGGGAACCTACATGTTCCTGGAGAGGCATGGCTGGTTAGAGGCATAATGATTCATTCAGAGACTTATGAACCAAACTAGACCAGTAAGAGTCAGCCTTGCAGCATTTGCTGGAACAATTAATTGGGAAGAAGTGCCTTCTTCGCATGGGATTCCAAGTGATAGAATGGATACATTGAGCTGCTGGTGGCCATTTTTGTCTCCACTGGGAGACACCCGACCTAAAATGAAGTCAACCCAAGAAAGAGAAGAGTGAGATAAATACATATTTTTGAAACTGTAAACATTTGAATCAGCCATAATGAAATCCCACCCTTGGAGCTCTCTGTTCAGTGAATAAATGAATTAGCTTTTTGCTTTTAGTCACATTGACTTTTATGTCCATTATTTGCACCCAGGTTTTTTGAAGTATTGTTATTCTTGTCATGTATATGTGTCCCAGAGCTTATGTGATTGTCCAAGACCAGGCAGTGGCTAGCCCAGGACACAAATGCAAAGCTGTCAAATTCATCTTTTCAATTCCTCAGCTTGGCTCCCCACCCATATAGTTAAACTGTACTGTGTAACTGTGCTGTGCTTAGTCTCTCAGTCCTGTCCAACTCTTTGTGACCCCCATGGACTGTAGCCCACCAGGCTACTTTGTACATGGGATTCTCCAGGCAAGAATACTAGAGTGGGTTGCCATGCCCTCCTCCAGGGGATCTTCCCAATCCAGGGATCAAACCCAGGTCTTCCGTGTTGCAGGCAGATTCTTTACTGTCTGAGCCACCAGGGAAGCACTACCAATGTTTCATAGGCTTAAACAAACACTCAAATAATCAGATGAGCCAGCAATCATCAGAAGCAGGAGATTCAGAAGAATGAGTCTGTAACAAACAGCCGATATTTTAAATGCAGGGTTCTCACTAAAGTAGTTTTGTCAAAACAGACTAGTACCAATCAATGCATTTCCTCTAATGCTAAAAGTTCTGGATGCCTGGGAAATTGAAGCATTGAGAGCTACAGAAATACAGTAGAAATAAAAAAATCCAAGTAACTATATTGGCTCCATTCCTGTTAGCAAACAAATTCAATCACCCACACACTATTTTTTCTTTTCTTAAAGAACTGTTAACAGCAATGTTTGGGATCAGGTTTTTCAATTATATAATGTTAAAGTCTGCCAGAATTATTACATAAAGCAAATGTTTTAAATCTGACAAAGAAACCAATCAGTCAAGGATCAAAGAGGACATATATAGCTAGTTCATTAACAAAAACATATGTTCTGTCTCACACTGTTAATAGGATATTAGCTGGTTCAATTTGTTTGGAGTGATATTTTGCAGCATCTATCAAAAGTTTAAATGAACTTAACTTCTGACCCAATACTAATACATTTATTTAGGAATCTGTCATATAGTAACACTCCCCTAAATGCTCTAGTATATTTGGATAAAGGTGCATTAGCACTATTTATAACTACAAACACACTGGAAGTAGTTCCTATTTGCAGGGAATCAGCTAGATAAATTGTGGCACATTTAGACTCCAATTTACTATGGATTGAACATACATGTTTATCTTTGCTCTCTCCTAAAATGCCACTGATGGTAAAGGGACTAAAAAAAAGAAGTCACCAAGATAAAGTGAACAGGAGAGATAATGACAGCAGATAAGAAATGTGAACCAAACACTGGAAGCTGGGAAATAAATGAACAGATGGTATAGGACTTAGCCAGAGAACGCTGAAACCTAAGCCAGCAGGGAAGCAGTATAATAAGGAGTAAGCCAATTGCAGAATCACAGAAAGAGTCAGAAATGGAGAAACAGAGGACTTCTTAGAGGCAGCAAGTGTGGTTAAAAATAGGATAGACAGAAAGTCTTTAGAAGTTCTCCTCCTCCCCACCCACCCCAGAATCAATGTCATTTGCAACAACATGGATGGACTTAGAGACTATTATAACTGAAGTAAGTCAGACAAAGACAAATACCATACGATATCACTTATATGTGGAATCTAAAATACAGAAATAAAGCTATCTACCGAAGAGAAACAGACTCACAGACTTAGAGAACAGACTCGTGACTGTCAAGGTGGAGAGGGTTAGGAGAGGGATAGACTGGCAGTTTGAGATTAGCAAATGCAAACTATTTTATAAATAGGATGCATAAGCAACAAGATTCTATTGTACAGCACAGGGAACTATACTCAGTATCCTGTGACACATCATAATGGAAAAGAATATGAAAAAGAATATATATATATATGTATATTATATATATATAACTGAATCACTTTGCAATACAGCAGAAATTTTAATATAACATTGTAAATCAACTATATACTTCAATCCCTGGAGTAGGAAATGGCAATCCACTCTAGTATTCTGCCTGGAAAATCCCATAGACAGGGGAGCCTGATGGGCTGCAGTCCATGGGGTAGCAAAGAGTCAGACACAACTGAGCAACTTAGCATGCACACATATACTTCAATAAAACTTTCTTTAAAAGTTCTCCCCCTCACACCCTGAGAAAATTGGACTCCCCTTCTCTGGAGAAAAAAAAGGTGTTTAGTCTGGAACTACTGCACACTATGATATTGGAAACTGCAGATACAGTTGGGGGTGTAGGGGGAAGATGAAGCCCAATATGACAACAGACAGGTTAAATGAAAACCATACTGAAAGGTTAAATATTCTGTCCCCAAACCTGGGCTTCATTTAACTCCCAGAACACCACCCGCCACCCTTCTAATCTCGGGGCAAAAGACTGAGATGCATCTTTGGAGAAACTGAGCACACTGAGAGCAAAGGTACTAACTTGGGAGATGCAGGAACTACATCTAACAAAACTGCTGGGTCCAGAGCCCCTCTTCACAACGCGGCTTGCCAATTCACCAATTCTTCCACCCAATCAGCTTTTTAGCACCTCGTTCTTAAATGAATAGACAACCACAGATCACCAGATAATGAAAAGCCTCTAGTATAAAAGCTAGGATAGAGGGAATCAGGAGGGGGATGGAGAAATCAACTCAGAGGAAACAAGGACCATGACAATTGAGGGCATGAAAGAAAAGCAAAGGTCAGGAAAGAATTAAAAAAAAAAAAAAAAAACTTTAGTCAATATCCTCAAAAAGTTAAAGAAAACAGTGTAAAAATGAAGCATGAAATGGTAGGCTATAAAAAGAACCAAAATAGAACTCTTGGAATTAAAATATGACTCCTGAAATTAAAGATTTTATGGAAGGATTGGAAGATAAAGTTGCAGAAATACCCTAGAAAGTAGACAAAAACACAAAGATAGAGAATATTAGAGAGAAAGAATAAGAAAATTACATTGGTTCAGAAGATTAAATATTCAGATAATAGGTGTCCCCATAGCAGAAGAAACAGGAAGAAATACATGATGAAAGAAACACTATAAAAACATGTCCTGCATTTGAGTATCCAACAAAGTTAATGAAAATCCTCACAGCTCCCAATCGCACACCATTTGCAAAAATCAATTCAACAACACATGAAAGGCAAGATGATTAAGCTTTAAGAATATAATATGTTCATGAGTTGGAGGTAAGGAAAGAATGCTAAAACAGAGCAAAAAAGGGCCTTAAGCACGAAGGGAAGACACTGATTCATTTAACTGCATTAAAATTCATAAATCAGAAGATATGATTAAAGAGTTAAAAGACAAGACAGAAAACAGAATATATCTGCAACATATATAACCCAGAAACCCACAAGAATATAAAAGAAATTCCTATTAATCAATATGATTAAAAGGACACTACAATAGAAAACGGACTTGCACAGACAATCCACATAAATGGAAATCCAATGGCCAATGAATACATGAAATGCTCAACATTATCTGCAGTGAAACATACAAATTAAAACACGAGATAAATGTGGGCCCTAATGTAAGCTATGAACTTTGGTAAATTGCTTCAGTCGTGTTCAACTCTGCAATGCTATGGACTGTAACCTGCCAGGCTCCTCTGTCCTTAGGATTCTCCAGGCGTGAACACTGCAGTGGATCGCCTTTTTCTTCTCCAGGGGATTTTCCTGACCCAGTAATCATAATCATCATCATCATAATAATAATAATATATCAATACTGGTTCATCAACTGTATTGAATATACCACATCAATGCAAGATGTTAATAAAAAGAGGAAACCATGTGGGGCCAGAGAAAGACTATATGGAAACTCCATACTTTCTCTTCAATTTTTTATAAACCTGAAACTACTCTAAGAAAGTCTATTAATTAAACACAAACACACAAACACAATGAGACACCAACATACATGCACCACACTGACAAAAAATTTTAAAAGACTGGTGATCTCAAGTGTTGGCAAGGATGTAGAGCAATGAGAACTCTCATATACTATTGGTGGAAGTGTAAACAGATACAAATATTTTGGAAAACCATTTGGCATTATCTAATAAAGACAAGATTTCCACATGACCTCTCCTAAGTGTATATCAACAGAAATGCATATACAAATGTATGAGAGCACGTGTATGAGAGTGTTTATGCAGCCATCTTTTGTGAAAACCCCAAACTGGAAAAGTCCAAATATCTATTAATATCAGTAACTTGAACAAAGGAATACCAAGTTGCAATGAAGCATGCACCCATACAGATGAATCTCAGAAACCTAATAATAAGTGAAAGAAACAAGTCCCCAAATAATAGGCACAGTGGTATTTCATCCTCATAAATTTCCTAAAATTAAAACTAAATTGTATTATTTAGAGATGTACACAAAAATGATAAACATATAAAGAAAAATAAGGAAGTGAATTTCACAAAACCTAAGACAGTGGCTACCTAGTTGGGGGAAGGAAATGTGATGAAAGAGGTCCAGCACACAGGAAGTGGGGCTGAAGGGGGAGTATCTCCTAAGATATTTGCAATGTTCTATTTCTTAATCTCTGTGGAGTTAGAAAAGGAAAAAATAAAAAAGAGCAAAACACTGAAAGTGTAACTAGCCCCTCTGGTTTTGTAACTAATGGTTGTTTGCATTCTCCAGATATGTCATTCTCATAGCAGCCAAGTTAGAACACCAGTAAGCAAAGTTCTTGAAATTAAAAGACACTTACTCCTTGGAAGGAAAGTTATGACCAACCTAGACAGCATATTAAAAAGCAGAGACATTACTTTGTCAACAAAGGTCCGTCTAGTCAAGGCTATGGTTTTTCCAGTAGTCATGTATGGATGTGAGAGTTGGACTATAAAGAAAGCTGAGCGCTGAAGAATTGATGCTTTTGAACTGTGGTGTTGGAGAAGACTCTTGAGAGTCCCTTGGACTGCAAGGAGATACAACAAGTCCATCCTAAAGGAGATCAGTCCTGGGTGTTCATTGGAAGGACTGATGTTGAAGCTGAGACTCCAATACTTCGGTCACCTGATGTGAACAGCTGACTCATTTGAAAAGACCCTGATGCTGGGAAAGATTGAAGGCAGGAGGAGAAGGGGACGACAGAGGATGAGACGGTTGGATGGCATCACCGACTCAATGGACATGGGTTTGGGGGGACTCTTGGAGTTGGTGATGGACAGGGACGCCTGGCATGCTGTGGTTCATGGGGTCGCAAAGAGTTAGACACGACTGAACTGAATTGAACTGAAGCAAAGTTCTAGGGCCAGAAGAGACTAGTTCCCTCAAACACTTCCATAGAACGCTGTGAACTGTTCCACTCTCTGCCTTCATAAAGGGTTCTTAGGAGAGCTCTCTGGTGGAAGAAACGTCGTAAAGTGAGGGTAGTTGGCAACAATGAGAGGGGTACCAATAAGACTGACCGTTAAACTTTTTGTTAAAAGCAAAAATGAATGAAGCAAGACCCTATGGTCTTTGCCCTCCACGTTCTCTGCCAGCCTTTTGTCTGTGGAAAAACTTTTGCCAAAGAATATGTTTAATTAAAGTGAGAAAATGTAGAAAAAAGGAAACCAATCAAAGGAGACCGAATAATAATAGTTTAGTCATCAAGCAAAGTCAAGGACCTTTAGTCTCTCCTCAAGGGCTAAAGATAATATTCCGAGCCATATCCTGTGAGCTGTCCAGTAGATACTAAAACCCTCACCATGTGGAAGAAGTTAACTGCATGATGACCAGACTGCAGCCATGACATAAGCTGCTACAGTTCTGCGAACTGGCCTCAAAGAAATGGAAACAAACCAACCCTGGAACTGAAGACTAACTTTACCCAAAACAATCAAAATGACACTGGATTAGATGATCGATGATCTATTTCAAAGTGACTGTCAGAGCTGACAGTGCTGTTTCTGCACGTAGCCCTCTCCCTGTGGCTATCACAGCTTTTGCCCACTGGCTGTCAGTGGGGTGCAGGGAATCAGCCTTTGGACTGAAGTTGGCTCTCCTCCCCAGTTGCCGGCAACCAAAATACAGCAAACTCTCCTTTCCACCAACCTGGCCTCTCTACTGGCTATTGAGCAGTCGGACTCCGTTTTTAGTTCCAAAAGGATATGGTCAATTCTAAGCAAAAGTTTTCTTAGTGATTTAAGTATTCATTATTCAAGCGGCAAGAAATTTAGACACTATCTTTAACCTGATTGGTGGCATTAAGATATTGAGAGAAAAAAAAGAGTTGGATTAAGGATGGATAAATAGGCAAAAGGAATAAAATATTATCAATAAGTAATATAAATAACAAAATATAAGAGAACATGCACTCCGCATAAGTCAACTTTGATACTGTACCAGAAACTAGGGGTTATAATCAATCCATTATAAAGAAAAAAGTGTTCTGGAGCAAAAAAAAAAAGTATAAATTACAATTATTAGCACCACCACTACCAGAACATTAAAGAATGTTTCTGATTGGTTCTCACCTCTGTAATGACGGTAACTCCCAGGACTAAGAAAATTTAGAGGATCGTGTTTTACTTCCCTACTTCCCCATTCAATGAGAATGGTTACTCTCTCAAGAAAGCTGCATTCACAGTGGCATAGTTTACTGCTATGTTGCTTTAGTCATGTCTGACTCTGTGCGACCCCATGGATTATAGTCCATGGGATTCTCCAGGCAAGAATACTGGAGTGGGTTGTTATGCCCTTCTCCAGGGGATCTTCCAGACCCAGGGATGGAACTCACATCTCTTCTGTCTCCTGCATTGGCAGGTGGGTTCTTTATCACTAGCGCCACCTGGGAAGCATAGAGTTGCATAGAGTAAACCATATAACGCCTCTTTGCCCCACTTATCCACATTCTCTATGCCACGGGATACAGGGAAATCCTACATAGGCCCACTCTCTGATTCTACCCCTCATTCAGTTTCTCTGGAGTTTGAATTCTGGAAGGGAAGCCAGTTCATCAATGTTAAACTGAATCAAGACACATGTAGAAGACAAAAACCAAAGATCAACAGAGTTCTAAGGAGACCTTAGGAATCACTAGATCAGGCGTGCATGATCAACTAGTATCCATGGGCCACATACAGTTTCCCAATATGACCTGTTTGACCCTCATGCTGATTTTTCAGAAATTAGAACCAGTTTCCAATAGTTAAGAACCAGACAATTCCACAATGATCCAGATTTCTTGCTTTGCTTTAAAAATCTGGAGATTCTAACAAACTCTGTGTCCCCAAACTTATGACATGACATGATTGGCCCCTGATGTAGCTCAAGACCCTCATTTTTCAGAGTGGAAAAGCTGATGCTCAACAAAGGGACTCTCAGATATCACACAGTAAGTTAGAACCATCAGTGAGATGAGGACAGAGGTTATCAGGCTCTTGGCTACATAACCCTGGAGACAACCCCGGAGATATTGGCCAACTTGCCAACACCATTGTCCCTAATGCTCAGACCTGTCTAGTCATACAAGCCACAGAGCAATGTCTTGACAAGGAGCCTGGTCCACCTGCATGGAGCTCAGGGATTCAGAAAGAGCTGAGAAAATCATGGTTCTAAGCTTACAACTCGTTTCTACCTGCTAGACAGGAAGTAAACTCCTTTCATGGTTGCAGCTGCATGTAAGGGAGGCTGAGCACTGAATTCCCAGGAGGTTCTGACACTTTGTGAGCTGGAGAGGGAGGGGAACCGAGGGAGAGGAGGCCTGTGTGCCTTTACCTCCAATCTGCACTTTAGTTAAAGAACATACACACTCTGTGTCTGTTCAGAATTGATCTGTTTGGCCATGTGCCATGTTGATAAACATTTTCTCCAGATCTCCTCACTCCTAACCTAGCACACATCCTATTATATGCCATTGCTATCCTGCGTGCAGCTCCTGATTTAAGGATTAGACCAGTATAGACATCAGAAAGAGACAAAAAACCAAAAATGATTTTATTAAGAGAATGTTTCTCTTAAAGAAGACCCTTTCTAATAAGATTTAAAGTAACTTTTCCCTATTGAGGTCAGAATTATATTTTATGTATGTATGTGAACTATGTAATTATTCCCCCCAAATCGTAAATTTATAAAGGCACACAGCCTACGTAAGATAAAACTAAAAGTACAATTTTCATTTTATCTACTTCTGTACTATTTGAAAATTTAACAGGAAACAAGTATTACTATTATACCCAGTAAAAATACAGTAACATTTCTTGTTTGACTGACTGAGATTAATTACATTAGCTATGGTCTCTAATTTATATACCATTCGCTGAAGTATAATTACTGACAAGGGAAGTTGTTCCAGATATATAGTGATGGCTGGATGGCATCGCCGACTCAATGGACATGGGCTTGGGTGGACTCAGGGAGTTGGTGATGGACAGGGAGGCCTGGCGTGCTGTGGTTCATGGGGTCGCAAAGAGTCGGACACGACTGAGCGACTGAATTGAACTGAACAAATTAAGTTGCAAAACTGTGTACCATCTACCACATTTTCATCAAATACATATAATACATAAAATATCTATAAAACATCTGAACACTTTATTTTTAAAGGATAAGATATAAAAAGGAAAGACTAAGGCAAAGGTATGAAATAAAATGAGGGAGAATGTTAACACAGATAAATCAATCCACTTCCTATAGGGAGGTCATCACAAAAGTTGGCCTTAAAATTTCTAGACATAGACAATAAAGGAAAACTAGCCTGAAGCTGAAGCTCCAATACTTTGGCTACCTGATGTGAAGAGCTGACTCATTAGAAAAGACCGTGATGCTGGGAAAGATTGAAGGCAGGAGGAGAAGGAGGATGAGATGGTTGGATGGCATCACCAACTCAATGGACATGAGTTTGAGCAAGCTCCAGGAGATGGTGAAGGATAAGGAAGCCTGGCATGCTGCAGTCCATGGGGTCACAAAGTGTCAGATGCAACTGAGCGACAGAACAACAGCCAGACACATGATTTGTAATGTCCATAAGGTAATGATAAACCAACTAGACTAAAGCCACACAAGTTTTCCTAACAGTAATAATAGTGACGCGTATAGTGTTTATTGCATGCCTGGGCGTCATTCATTTAATCTTCTCTATGATGACCAAAGGGAGTGCTAAAACTACTAGCGCCATTGTAAAGGTGGGGAAATGGAGGCACACAGAAATTAACAAATGACTTACCAAAGGTCACATAGGTGTTTAAATCCTGCCTGGAGTGCTGGCTCCAGAGTCCCCACAAATTCAATTTGAGGCTGAAATTCAGACAGAGTGACTTTTAACTACTACAGTCTCTCTTCCGTCCCTCACAGAAAATACTGTGTTGTAAGACGAGCATTTTCAAGAGCATTCTTACAGGAGGCACCGTGACACAGTTTGGAAGGCTTTTCATTTTTTATTTAATAATAAAAATTATTATTATTTTGCTATGCTACATAGCATGTGGGATCTTAGTTCCCCAACCAGGGATCAAACCCATGTCCCCTACAGTGGGAGTTCAGAGTCTTAATCCCTAGACTGCCAGGCAAGTCCCTTGGAGGGCTTTTAGATGGGACTATACATGACAACTGAATGGAAGGCATCACCCTTTATCAGACCACAACCCACCCCACACCCCCACTTCTAAAACTCTCCAGCAGTTTTCTCCATTGCTCTGAGAATACCACTGATCCTCCTTACAACACACAAGGCCTTGAAGGACCCCCTTTAAAGCTTCAATTGTCACGTCTTGCCACTCTTCCCCTCAGTCTTGCTAAAGCAGCTTCCCACGTCTTCTTTCTCTGAACATGCTAAACTCATGTTCGCCTCTGGGCCTTTGCAACTGCTCTTTCTTGCTTGGAATCCCTTTCCACCCTCTTGGTCTTTAAAAGCTGGCCTCTTCTTGTCATTCAGATCTCAGGTCAAATGTCTCTTTCTAAGAGAGCCCTTCCCCACTATAACAATGTATGACATCCCTTGTCCCCACCAACCGCTAGTAACTCTATTAGATCAGGCTCTTTCATCGTCTTCATAGCACATTTATCACTCTTTGAAGCTGTTGCATTCTTTAATTTACTTATTGTTGGTCCTCACTACAAAGCCGTAAGCTCTATGAGCGGGGGAATATCTTGCCTATCTTACCCACTGCTGGATTTCCAGCACCTAGAACATGCCTAATATATAACAGGTCCCCAGTAAATATTTATTGAGATTGAAAAATTAATTGAAGACAAGGTGATCCTTGCTGTGCTGCTTCTCATTTCAGTTATCTAGGCTGGCTACTCATACACCCCAGATTCTTAACTGTTTGAAAGCTCTGCTTCAGTGAGGACAGCATAGGGAATATATGGCCTGCACAACCACCATTTGATGCTGAAATTCAGGCAGGATTGATGCCCCCAGAACTATTCCGGTCCAGCTGCAAACAAGAGGCCACCTGCATTCACCAGCTGGTGGGCAATGCCCCGAGCAGAATTCAGCTGCTTGCCCAGGAGTTTGCAGCATTTCAGAGCCGTGCACTGGACAGCTACCAAACATGTGTCAAGTGCCTGGAGCCCTTGGGAAAACAGAAGCAAAGAAACATCAATCATCTTGGCTATACATCTGCCGAGCATCGATACAGTTAATACCACTTCTGCAAGGAGCATGTATTTAAGTTTCCAGCTGCCGCATCACGTGGCTGCTACAGATCTAGGCCAACACAATGCTCATAAATACTGATTTGGCAGAGGACCAAGAGTTCCCCACCTTCGTATCAACTAGGCTTCCATCTGTCCGAAGAAGCTGGACAGTGTTGGCACTCAGCTTTCTCTTATCTCTTCATCAACGATTAAAAAGATGAGGAGCAACAGAGGAGCAAAGCTTGTAGGAAACGTGCGCTCTAACCAAGATCAAAACCACAAGCTGAGGTCAGGGAAGGAGTTCCTATTTGGTAAGAAGAACCTTGTCAAACAGACACATACTTAATTTATTTCTCTCTGGTGAACATTCTCAAAGCAGCCCATGTCATTCAAAACAGTAGGCATTAAGGAAGATAACGCAGCACTCTCTATAACAAATCTTACTAAATGATAATCCATCAAATGATTTGTTTCTCACATAAGTGGCTTCTACCTTTTTTTTTAATATTATTTTCCCTTGACATTAAATGTACTCATGTGCCTCAGTTATATCCTACTCTTTGAGGCCCCATGGACTGTAGCCCGCCAGGCTCGTCTGTCCATGAGATTTTTCAGGCAAGAATACTAGAGTGGGTTGCCATTTTCTCCTCCAGGGGATCTTCCCAACCCAGAGATCAGAACCTCGTGTCTTGCATTGCAGATGGATTCTTTACCACTGAGCCATCGAGGAAGCCCCTTGACATTAGCGGTATCTTCCTAAAGTGGTAGATCTTTGACTAGCCTCATTACATACACATTGCCTTGTTTTATTTGAAAAGGATTTTAAAACAAGATGGTCAAAATGTGCTTTGGCAAAAAAGAAAACTCACAAACAATTAATGTAGTGCTGTCTAATCCATAGTTGTTACCCCAATCCCACTTAGAATTATAAAAAGGCCCCTGTAAAATCACATTAACCTGTGAAGAACCTCTCTTTCTGGTTCTGTGTCTTCTCTGAGTGGAAGCACAGAAGGATGAAGTAGACGAAATATGAGGTGATTTCACACCCAGGGGGGTAGAGAAGGGAGCCCTTGAGTACCCAGTAAGCGCCTTGAGTATGTGGATTTCTAGATGTGCATAAAAAAAGAAGAGACCCAAATAGGTGAGTCATGGGCAGTGACCCGAAAAATGCCAAGGGGCCAGGTGAGGTGGGGGTGTGCAGAGTCATTGGTCAGATGGAGAAGAGACTGGGAGGAAGGGGCTTGCAAGGGAGTCTGCAATTGTCCCCATATGATTTGCACTATTAAGGCCACACTGAGCTGGTGCTTCGGTGATGGACAAGAATGGCAGCCCTTAGAAAAGACTCTGGAGGAAGACAAGTCATAAGTCTATAGGCTAGAAAGGGGCAAGGGGAGGTGACAGAAAGCCAAATCCTAAAGTCATTGACTGCTTCTCTTTGGGGAAGTTTGGGAGAAAATCAAGCACAAGAAATGTTGAGATGAAATGAACAGAGATGTCTTATCCAGATATAATGATTAAGAAGTGGAATCATTCTTGTGCCTCCAGAATATACAGTCTGTCCTCAGCTTCACCTCCTTCCCGCTCTACAAGGCCCAAATTAATCATCAGATCTTACCACTCTTACTCGTAGCCACACAAAACCAGCACAAGTCCTAACAGCCTAGGTTAAGACCGTTGCAACAGTCTCTCTGACTCTGCTTCAAATACTTGGTCTTCAAACTAGGCAGCCAGAATTATCATGTCAAGAGAAAACAAACCAAAAAAAAAAAAAAAAAAAAAAAACGCTCCTCAGACCAGAAAAAGCTCCCTTAAACGGTCACTGATAATTGATTAAACCAGTCAGTCACTTGTAAAGAAGCCTTTAACTAGCACCTTTCCTTATCACCTGTTCCCTGGCGCATCACTCTATCTCTAAAAACAAAACAAAACAAAACATACTTTGCAACCCACTCTCTCACATATATTATTGTAAACTGAACAAGCCTTATTTTCATAAACATAGTAGTTTTCTCCATGTAAGGATTTCTTTCAACTCTTTCTGAATTGGTTCCTATGCAATCTTGACTGCCTTTTAAACTGATGAAGGCACTAGCTATGAGCCTTAAAACTCTTTGGAAAATTACAAAACACAATTTCACAGAAGAGGAAAAAAGAAGCCTTCCCTTTCATTTGCAATCAACCAAGATGACCAGTCATAACCTTGGTGAGTAAACACACCTAAAAAGGAGATTTCTTCATGCTAAAAATCCAAATGAGGGAGGAAGACGAACTTGGGCACCAGAAAGCCACCTGCCGAGGCCTAGTGATAGCAGTGCTCTGCTGTGCCTAGTCACTCAGCTGTGTCCGACACTTTGCGACCCCATGGACTGTAGCCCACCTGGCTCATCTGTCCATGGGGATTCTCCAGGCAAGAATACTGGAGTGGGTTGCCGTGTGGTCTCCCGCATTGCAGGCAGATTCTTCACCGTCTGAGCCATCAGGGAAGCTCATGAATACTGGAGTGGGTAGGCTGTCCCTTCACCAGGGGATCTTGCCGACCCAGGAATCAAACCAGGGTCTCTGGCACTGCAGGCAGATTCTTCACCAGCTGAGCTATCAGGGAAGCCCCGGTGACAGCAGTCTCTGTAGTCTAATCTGCTGCCAGGAAGCCCTGTTTCTGCTTCACTGAACAGAGGAACGTGTGGCAGCTGGGCCTTCAGCACTGGAACATCTATGGATGGCCTCAACCTGCGCAAAGTGGCAACGTGACAGGGGCAGCACTGAGTCCAAAGTCAACAAGCATGAGGACTCACGTGAAGTCTGCACAGTCAAGGGTAAACAGGAGGTACTGTCAACCTCTGAATTAAAACAGCTTGATTCTGAGTTTCAAACATTTTTAATTACACGTTATACATAGAGCAACAGACTGGTTCCAAATAGGAAAAGGAGTACGTCAAGGCTGTATATTGTCACCCTGCTTATTTAACTTATATGCAGAGTACATCATGAGAAATGCTGGGCTGGATGAAGCACAAGCTGGAATTGAGATTGCCGGGAGAAATATCAATAACCTCAGAAATGCAGATGACACCACACTTATGGCAGAAAGTGAAGAAGAACTAAAGAGCCTCTTGATGAAAGTGAAGGAGGAGAGTGAAAAAGTTGGCTTAAAGCTCAACATTCAGAGAACTAAGATCATGGCATCTGGTCCCATCACTTCATGGGAAATAGATGGGGAAACAGTGGAAACAGTGAAAGACTTTATTTTGGGGGGCTGCAAAATCACTGCAGATGGTGACTGCAGCCATGAAATTAAAAGACGCTTACTCCTTAGAAGGAAAGTTATGACCAACCTAGATAGCATATTAAAAAGCAGAGACATTACTTTGTCAATAAAGGTCCGTCTAGTCAAGGCTATGGTTTTTGCAGTAGTCATGTGTGGATGTGAGAGTTGGACTATAAAGAAGGCTGAGCCAAAGAATTGATGCTTTTGAACTGTGGTGCTGGAGAAGACTCTTGAGAGTCCCTTGGACTGCAAGGAGATCCAACCAGTCCATCCTAAAGGAGATCAGTCCTGGGTGTTCATTGGAAGGACTGATGTTGAAGCTGAGACTCCAATACTTTGGCTACCTCATGCGAAGAGCTGACTCATTTGAAAAGACCCTGATGCTGGGAAAGATTGAGGGCAGGAGGAGAAGGGGACGACAGAAGATGAGATGGTTGGATGGCATCACCAACTCAATGGACTTGAGTTTGGGTGGGCTCCAGGAGTTGGTGATGGACAGGGAGGCCTGGCGTGCTGTGGCTCATGGGGTCTCAAAGAGTCGGACACAACTGAGCGACTGAACTGAACTGAACTGAACATGCTGAATTGCGGAAAAGAAGAGAATAGAGCAAAAAGACAATAATAAAAAAATTTACATCCTGCCAACTAATAAGCACTGTTTTTATGTGGAATAAGTTCTTTGGATTTTTTTTTATATTATATATGTATGTAAATGTGCAGCTGTGCTGTGCTCAGTCGCTCAGTTGTGTCCAACTCTTTGCCATCCTGTGGACCGTAGCCCCCCAGACTCTTTTGTCCATGGAATACATCTTTTTTAAAAGAAAACCTGATAATTCACACCCATTACCATGGTTATTATTAAAAACAAACCCAAAAAAGTTAGCAAGTGTTAGTAAGGATGTGGAGAAACTGAAACCCTTGTGTATTGCTGGTGGGAATGTAAAATAGTGCATCAACTATGGAAAACAGTGTGGCAGTTCCTCCAAGAGTCAAAAGTAGAATTATCATATGATCCAACAATTCCACTGCTGAGTACACACCTAAAAGAAATGAAAGCAGGAACTTGAACAGATATTTGTACATCCTTGTTCACAGCAGCATTATTCACAGTAGCCAAAAGATAAAAAATGTGAAAATGTTAGTCACTCACTTGTGTCCAACTCTTAGAGACCCCATGGACAACAGGCTCCTCTGACCATGGAAATCTCCAGGCAATACTGGATGGGTAACCATTCCCTTCTCCTGAGGATCTTCCCAACCCAGGGACTAAACCTGGGTCTCCCACAGTGACGGCAGATTCTTTACTGTCTGAGCCACCAGGGAAGCCCCAGCCAAAAGATAGCAGCAACCCAAATATCCAGATAAATGGATAAACAAATAACAGAATACTCTTCAGCCTCAAAAAGAAACCTCTGACTCATGGTACATCGCCAATGAACCTTGAAGACATTACATGAAGTGAAATAAGCCTGTCACAAAGGGACAAACAAGGTATGATTGAATTTATGTGAGGTATCTAGAATGGTCAAATTCATAGAGACAAAAAGAGAATGACGGTTGCCAGGAGCTGGAGGAGGGAGAACGGGGAGTTATTGTTTAATGGGCCTGAGGTTTCAGTCTGAGGTGATAAAAAATGTTCTGGAGACAGATGGTGATGATAGCTGCACAGCAATGTGGATGTACTTTAACATCACAGAACTATACTCGTTTATTGAAATATAGTTGATTTACAAAGTTGTGTTACTTTCACATGTACAGCAAAGTGATTCAGTTTTATACATATATATACTTCAGTCTTTAGAACTATACTCTTTTTTTAATATATTTATTTTTAACTGGAAGATAACTGCTTTACAATATCGAGTTGGTTTCTGCCATACATCAACATGAATCAGCCACAGAACTATACTCTTAAAAATGGCTGAAATGGTAAATTTTACATATTTTTTACCGAAATAAAAAAAAGGATCATCCTATCTGTAATTTGCTCTTTTCACTTCATTTGATACCATGAATGTTAATAAAGGTACTCTATCTGAGCACTCAGACATGATTGCAAAGTATTTGACTGTATGAAAGTACCATAATGGGTTTCACCAGTCCTGTATGTTGGACAGTTATTAGGTTGCCTCTGATTTTTCTCTTCCCAAAAGATGTTGAATGATTCAATCATGAGACATATCAGGTCACAGTACATTCCTGATGATCCTTCTTTTGGATTCATTCTCATCATTCACAAATACACTGTAAATCTTCCATGTCAGTCAGCAAAATTTCCTCACTATTAAGAAATATTTATTAGCTACTTGTCCCTGTAATATATTAATCATTAATAACACAGATAATGATTAATACTTAATTTAAAATATTTATTAAGTACTTATCTGTTTTTAAACTTACTGGAGGAAAAAAATTAGAAATGTTACTGACTGAACATGACACCCTGGGCAAGATTCAAAATATCTCACAAGAGATTGATAAAGGCACCAATCACTCAGAGGAAAGGTTGGCTGGACAATGGGTCAGCCAGACCAGTGCCCACTGCCTGATCAACCCCACAGAAACCATTTAACCAGGAGTACGGGATAAAATGGGAGTTCTAAAGTAAAATTTTCTGAACAGACCCTATTTTTTTGTCAGTTGGCCAAAGGAGAAAGGGGCATCTCAGGTAGTACAGTGGTAAAGAATCCACCTACCAGTGCAGGAGATGCAAGAGACATGGGTTTGATCCCCTGGTCGGGAAGATCCCCTGGCATAGGACATGGCAACCCACTCCAGTATTCTTGCCTGGGAAATTCCATGGACAGAGAAGCCTGGCAGGCTACAGTCATGGGGCTGCAAAGAGTCAGACACGATTGAGAATAAGGACACAAAGAAGCAAAAGCATAACTGGGGAAAAAGGAGCCAGACTCTGGACTGGTAAAGTTAAATATCCCTATGGAACATGGAAATGGACAGTTGAGAGGTTCTGTCAGATAAACTGGTCTAGAGGCCAGGAGAGAGATCTGGATCAAAGATGATCTGTATCCAGACAAATGTACACTTGGAAAAATCAGAGCACAGAGCTGGTCACTGAGATCTTTGAAGCAGGACTTTCAGACTTTTGTGGGCATCACCTGTTAATGTCAGAGTCTATTCAGCAGGTCTGGGGGAAGCCTGAAACTTGTATTTCTGACAAGCTAGTGGGTGAAGGCCTATGGTGATGTCCAGACTATAAACTCAGGAACAAGGTGTCTTGAGGGTGGATAGAAAAGGAGAGAAAGAGTTGGATTTCAAGGAACCCTGATCTTTAAGAGAAGATTAGGAGAAGAGAAGGCTGCAAGGAAATTGAGAAAGGAATGAGAAATCCAAGAGAGTCTGGGATTACTGAGGTCAAAGAAGAAAGGAAGAGTATTACAGCCCTGCTGATGGATCAGGTAAGACCTGAGGAAGAGGTACTTAGTCTACTTGGGCTATCACAACAAAACACCAACAGTGAACGTTTATTCTCCCACAGTTCTGGAGTCTGCAAGTCCAAGATCAGGGTGCCAGCCTGCTCAGATTCCAGTGAGAGCTCTCTGCCTGGCTCGCAGACAGCCACCTTCTTGCTGTGTGCTCACATGGCCTTTCCTTGGTATGTATATGGACACAGAGATAGTCCTCTCTCTCTGCTTCCTGAAGTGAAGTGAAAGTCGCTCAGTCATGTCCAACTCTTTGCGACTCCATAGACTATACAGTCCATGGAATTCTCCAGGCCAGAATATTGGAGTAGGCAGCCGTTCACTTCTCCAGGGGATCTTCCCAACCCAGGGATCGAACCCAGTTTTCCCGCATTATAGGCAAATTCTTTACTAGCTGAGCCACAAGGGAACCCCAAGAATACTGGAGTGGGTAGCCTATTCCTTCTCCAGCAAATCTTCCTGACCCAGGAATCGAACCGGGGTCTCCTACATTACAGGCGGATTCTTTATCAGCTCAGCTACCAGGGAAGCCCCTCTTCTTCTTACAAGGACACTAATCCAAAATTCAATCATGGGGCTCACCCTCATAACCTCACCTAAACCAAGTACCTCCCAAAGGCCCTACCTTCTAATACCATCACATTAGGCTTTGATGAGTGAATTGCAGGGGTGAGGGGAGGGGAGGAGGTACACAAACACTGCATCCCTAACAGTGCTCACTGGACTTAGTCCGCTTGAGCTATCACAACAAAGCACCAACAGTAAACATTTATTCTCCCACAGTTCTGAGGTCTGCAAGTCCAAGATCACGGTGCCATCCTGGTCGGATTCCAGTGAGAGCTCTCTGCCTGGCTTCCATCCCAGCTCCATGCAGCACCCTCAACATAGAAGAGAAGACAGAAGATCCTGGGTGGGTACACATCCCAAGAGGCTCTGCAAACAGAAATCCAGGCCACAAACATTCACACTCCTCACACCTGTTAATTTGCTAAAAGGACACTTGCCCTGGGCACTATACCTGAAGAGAACAGAGTCAGAGGGCTCAAATCCCTGCCAGCAGCCTGCATTTTCTCTCTCTAAAACTACAAATTTTGTCTCGCTTTTGCAGGCCCAGCAGAAGTTCCGTTTGTGAAAACTGAAGACAAGTGCAATCGCAAATGCTTCTTGTCCCCATATTACCACCAGAAACTCAAAGAAAAGGCACATGGGTTCCCAGGTCCAAGCTCCCAGGTTTGTTATTCTAGTGACCTCATCGGTCACTCTGCAGAAAGCCCTGCAAGAGCCTCACTCCCTTGGAACGGCTTCCTGGGGAGTTCTGCGCTCAGCTCATGGTTCTCTGGTCCCAGCCTTGGGATCCACTGACGAGGGCAGTTAACCCTGGAAAGTTATCACAGTCAATATGAGAGATGGGATCTCTCACAGTGCTTTATTTTCAATTAAAATTAAAGTCAAATAAACCAGGAGCTGCCTTGTGCAGCCAGTAATATTTTAGATTGGAGTTATTAGGAAAATTAAGACGACAGACCAAGCGGAATGCCAAAAAGAAGCTATCTCAACGTCCATTCCAACAATTCCAATAATCTCATTTATTTATTCATTCATTTATCCAGAAATATCAGCTATGTGAAAAAGGCCTAAAAGCTAACAACACCAAAACCTATGCAATTTATTCATAGAAACACATCAATCTGTCTGATTCATTTACTCTAGAGATAATTCTAACTGGTCTAGTTATTTGTTTTTCAAGGCAGCAACAAATTAGAATGTAAACTCCAGGGCAGGGATTTTTTGGGGTTTGTTCACTGATGTACCCCTAACACTGAGAACAGAACTCAAGTATCTAATGGATGGTGAGAGAGTGAACCTTTACATGTTCTCCTCAATTTTATAGCCCAGATTCACCACTCAGCTACTTCATATACTTGAGCCCCCAAAGACCTCTGATTTTGCAGACACTGGTTTCAGAGCCATGACAGAACACTGGCTTGTGAATGGACATTCTAAATATTAATAACTAATACAAATTCTAGTAGGAATAAAAATATTCCCTCTGTTATCTTGCTTCCACTACTTATTTGCTTAGCAGCTTATTTTTCCCAGAAAAATAAATGTCTACCTTGTTTCTTTCGAGATTATAAACTCCTTCACACTAGTTACTGGGGTAAATTGGCTGAATTGAGCTGGAAAGGGAAATTTTATCTTGGTCTTCAACATTTGAAGGCTCTCCAAACTGAAATCCACCTGGAGAGAAACAGAGTCTCACAAAAATTGATAAACAGAAGCCTCAATTAAAGAATCGGGAGATGAGAAAGGGGAGCATTTAAGCCCTGTGATGATAACAGAGTCCAACAGGAAGAAAAACACTTCTCTTCTTTCCCGGCAACAGCTCAGCCAATTAAAAGCCGTGGATTCCGTGTTTACTCTAGCCCTCCCAACTTCATTTTCCCCTCCCCTGGCTGTGCAGAGACTTACACGTGGCTCACCATGGTTGCAGACCCCAAACTGCAATTCTCTACTGAACCTGAATAAACCCATCTTGGTGAGAGAAATATCTGGCAGTTTATTTGTCTTAAGTCAACAGTGTGAGTAATTGTTTTTCATCCCCTCTCATTACCTGGCATACCGTAAGAACTAAGTGGCACCGTAATTTCCCATTTGAAACACAGCAATTTTTGGATTAACATTCTGATCAAATTACAACAGTTTTGTGGCCAATCCGATATTTCCAATAATGGCCAAGAATATACTAAATCCACGACACACAAACAGTTCTTGCCAAGGCCTAATTCAAGAAAGATTCAAATGTTTAAGGGTCATTTTTTTAAAAATTCAAAATGGAAATAGCTTATTGAATTCTATTGGGAGAATGGGGAGATTAAAAATGTACATTCTCATAACCTAGAACACCAACTTTATTGAACAGGAGACTCACTATTTCTTTAATCAAGAAGTTCCTGCCTGAGCATATCTAAGAAATAGCCCTGCAAAGGCAGTTGGGTAGTTTTCTGGCCTTTCATATTCATATATAACTCTTACCATTCATGGGTTTCCCCAGTGGCTCAGTGGTAAAAAAAAAAAAAAAAAAAAAAAAAATCCGCCTATAGTGCAGGAGATATAGTAGACAGTTTTGATCCTTGGGTCAGGAAGATCCCCTGGAGGAGAAAATGGCAACTCACTCCAGTATTCTTGCCTGAAAAATCCCATAGACAGAGGAGCCTGGCGGGCTACAGTTTAAAGAGTCAGACATAACCAAGTGACTAAGCATGAGCTACCATTCACAAAGTGGGTTATCAGGCATCACCCATTCTCTAAACCACTCCTCAAGGGATTGATTATCACGTTCCCACAATAACAGAAATTGTAAGTTGCCCCACAGGCTTAAAAACAACTTTCCAAGATGAAGGAAAAATTAAGAAACTCCAGGATATTAAATATATTCATCTACTGCTAATCATATCTTATTTCAGAAACATTAAAACAAGAAGCCAAAACAGTGTACATTAGAAACTGAGACTAGAATCTTCTGATCTTCAGGTGACTTGCCCAAAGTCACTCGATGATGTGCCTGCAAGCCTAGGGCTAGTGCATCTTCATTGCTTTCATGCAACAGTCGCTGAGCACTAGTACATACAGGCACTGGAAAAACAGAGATGAGCAAACGTCCTCCCCACATCTCACTGTCAGGGGCTCTGCTCTCAACCTGGGCAAGGCAGGACAGAGCAAGGCAGGAAGTCAGGGCAGCACAAGTGGCTCTCCTTCCCCAAAAGCACTGGCTCCCAGGACACTCAACTGCAGCTAAACCTGGGAGGATCCTGGTTCCCAGAGCCTAGCACCTCACTAGCCTCACCCAGGTAGGTCCTGGAGAGGACAATGCGTTCCTGAGCCCCACCTCTGCCCTCTCGGCAGTTCTCACTGGAGGCAGGCATGTCTGGCTCCTTTAGGCGATCTGTCCATGCAGAGAAGGTGGCCAGGGAGCACACCCAGGCTGTGTAGGCCTGGGGCATGGGAGAAGCAGAGGTGGGGTGGGGAAGCAGTAGGCCCTTTATTTCCTTCTGCAAAGTCTGAATGATTTTAGAGATAATTTTGAAATTGAAAATCTGGAAAAAAAAAGCCAAGAGAAGCAAACACAAATTGTGCAATTTGGATATAGAAAGGTTTGGGTTGAAATCCGGGCTCTCCTATTGACTCGCTGGGTAACCAGGTCTCCATATTCTGTCCACTTTACAGGGCTGTTCCAAACAATGTAGAAACTTTCTGCCTCCCCTCCCCACCATCCTGGTGACCCCGTGTGGTCAGTCTGTTAATGGGTTCCTCCTGGTCCCACTCTTTGCTTTTTCCTATTATCACATAGGGCATATTAGTGTTTAAAACTACCTGGGGAAACATACGGACAGAGAACACAACTTGTATCATATACACTCCACTCGCAACTATGATTTTCAAGAATCTGTTTAAATACAGTGGCAGTTCCTTCCTCTTACTTTCTGTTGCTATATAGCTTCTGTTCCTTAATGTATCTTGTAGATAATGGGAAGACTTGGGGAGAAGTATTTTAGGGATTGCTGAAAGAATTACACAAGGTCATAGGAATGACCTTGTCTTTATACTTGCTCTTCAGAACCAATAACAACTATTTCATGTTCATATTGCACCAGCAAAAAAAAGAAACACTATCTCTCACTTCATTTTTCCCATCAGTTTACTCACAGAATGTCTTAAGGGTATAGCAGAGGTCCCAGCATGAGAGCCAGAACCATGAATAAAAAGCAGATGTGTCTGAAAAATAGGCCTTTAGGGAGCCCATGTGCATGCAGATCAAGAAGTCTCAGGAGGGAATTCCCTGGCAGTCCAGTGGTTAAGATTCTGTGCTTCCACTGCAGGAGACATGAATTCAGTCCCTGGTCAGGGGAACTAAGATCCCACATGCCACGCAGTGTGTCCAAAAACAAGCAAAATCAACAACAAAACAAAATAAACAAACAAGAAGCCTCATGAGCAGTAACACATTATGGAGAGGATGAATCAAGATGCATAAGCTCAGTTTCTCTTCTGAACTTTACAACTAATGGGGAGGAATGGATGTGGGCTGAATTTCCTCAACATCCAGTAAAAGTTGAGCCATATAAGCACTCACTATTTTTATGGTAAGTGTAAAAGGGACCTGGGGAAAAGTATGTTATGTTGTATCAGAGAAAACAGTTCAGATTTTCTGCAAATATTTTATGGTCTTAGGCATTTATTATAAAATAGCAGAATGAAAAAACACATAATCCTCAAATAACGCTACATACAAGTGTGGCATTTTCATCACTCCAAAGCCTTCCATGAGTCAATCAAGTAACTCAAAAAAATTTCAAAGTCTATCACCCAGCTATTCTCCTTCAAAGAAACTATCATAAGGATATAAACCAAAATACTCCTACGGGAAATGTTCACTCCACAACAGCGTTCAGAGCAAGGCAATACACAGCATTCAAACAAATGATGCCCCACACTCACTGATTTCATTACCTGCTAGATCTTTTGTCCATGAAGCCTCCATACGATACAAATTCAGTCTTGACCTCTTCATAAGGCTCAGATGACACAACAGATACAAGAACCTAAGAAACCTTTGTAAACCCCTCTACTATTTCAAAGGCATAAATATGCAAAAAGCTTATACTTGGGGAAAGAAAGCAACAGGAGAAATAAAAGCATCATTTTTTCTAAAAGCATGCAATACACCCGTGTTGTGCAAATCGCCAGAGCGTTGAGCCCTGAACTAGTGAGCTAAAGATGACCTGCAACAGGTAACCAAATAATTTTCTAGGGCCCCACAGTCAGCTGCCATTACTCAGTCACAAAGGCCAAAACAATGGAAGCTCTGGCTGAAACTGAGCCCACATCTGTTCACCATCCCTACCTTGAGCTGTACTGTTGCAATCTCTGCTTAACTGAAATCAGAAATAAAACACTTTGCAGGATACCTTGAGTTGCTTGGTATATGTTTAATGAATAACAAAGAGCATGTGTTTAAGCCTGTAACTAAGTGCCTGGAACATGCAAATGTCAATAAATAAAAGTTTTTACTCTCGTTAATCATTATCAATATTATTATTATTATTAAATAAATAATTATCATTTGTATAGCTCCTTAACGTTTATATAAAATGTTGTCCGACAATGATCCTATAAGAGAAAAAGAGGCTCACAGAATTTGGTAATTTGTCCAAGTTCACACTGCCAGCAAATGCTGAAGTTGGGATTTGACTTCCATCTGAGGTGTTTTCCCCCTGATGAGTCTGGAATCTTGTAAGAATGGCCTCAAAACTTCTTTCTATCATGGACATGATTCCCAGCATCCAGTCCTTCCTAAATGGCTAACCAAGAACTACGGCAATCCTGTTCCCCCTGCCAGTCATGGACTGACTTAAGGATAGGGCAGTGACTTGAGGAAAAGTCTTTTGGGAGATTCTGAGAAAGGTTTCCACACTGCTGAGGAGATAAGAAGACATGGCTTCCCCACTTCCCCTGGATGTTCTCTATCTCAACATGAAGCTTCAAGCTATATTCCATCTCGGGATCATGAGGAGAGTCAGGCTGAAATAAAACCAATACAGGGCAGGAACAAAGCCAAAAGAATCACAGAGAAACAAACTCAGAGCCAGACACTCTGCTCCTGACTTTCTACTGCACAAAGGAATTCTCTTCCTGACTAGGAAAGACAGTCCGAGTTAAGAGTTTCTGTTCCCTACACCCAAAATATCCTACCTGACACATTATCGACACGTGCTACTTTGTATCAGACCAAGCTTACATATTTTTTATTCCCCTATGTAGTAGCTTCATATCTTCACATGTGGGGATTTCTAAGCTTACATCAGATGTAATTTTGATTTCCCGAAATCCTAAATGGGCAGAAGGAAAAAGGAGACAGTGGTATGCACAGCTGTACAAAGGGAACATACACAGCTGGTTCCCACCACACGGCTAACTACAGAAGCAAAGGACACCACGCTGAGTCCCAGGGAAGTTTCTGGCCCCTCTCCCACGATCCCCACCCCCATAAATCACAACAAAGCTCGAAGCCTGATGATCTCAACTGCCTCTCTGTGCCCAGAGAGCATCATACAGCACATGACCAGAAGACAAGAAAGAGGGAGGAGAAGGAAGAGGAAGAGGGGATCTCATAAGAGCATGTCCTCTTTTCGTTCCAAGGTGATAACGGCAGTTTGGCTAAAGCACCCAAAATTGCTTATGAAATTGTGTTGTTTTGTCAATTAACACTTCACATTCTTTTTTCAAAAATTACAATGCAGAGAACCTACTATATTGCTCAGGGAACTCTACTCAATGCTTTGTGGTGACCTAAGTGGGAAGGAAATCCAAAAAAGAGTGGATATATATATATGTATAGCTGATTCATTTTGCTGCACAGCAGAAATTGACACAATTTTGTAAAGTAACCATACTCCAATAAAAATTAACTTAAAAGTAAATAAATAAAACAATGTAATAATATCATGACATTCAAAAACTTACAGTGCAAAATAGAAGCAATTTAACTGTTCTCTGCCAATGTTCTACTGAGACCATTGAAGTGATTTTTATTACATGCCAGGTATCAGCTACCCTAAAACCATAACACACTTGAGTTGCAGCTTTCTAAACTCTAGACCAGTCTTCAGAGCTTCTCAGCACCATCCTCCCAGGAGAAGCAGGGCCTCTCTCTCCTGTTTGCTTTTATTGGCATCCTAATTATAATTGTTATTTTTTAAAATTTGAATATTTTCTGTGACAAACATGCATGAAAGTGCTTTCCCCAAGTTTGTTTATTATAAACACATAGAGAGGCATTATGTTCATTGTTATTATTACCTTTGGTCCTTGCACTGAATTATTTTGTAAAAACATTCTATTATTGACTACCTACAACAGCCCTCACATCTATCTAATTTCTTTTGCGCATCCAGTTTCTACCCTACAGTTGCTCAAAATCAAAACAAGAAAAACTTTGTAGAGCACTATCACTTAAGCAACAGGATTTAGTAAAAGGCTAACCTGATTGCTTGTATTATTCAGTGAACTAATCCTTGAAATGTTTTTAGAATTAATGGCTTTTTTATTCAATAAATCAGAATCCACATAAGAAAAAAAAAAAACATCTACCCAATATCTCTACTGATGTCAGCCTCGACCTTGACCTCATGAGATTAACCTCCAATCCACTTGAGTCATCTCCTCCCAAAGCCACAGCATCAACCTATCATCACCTGTGCCTATCCTTTTTTTTTTATCCTCACTTCCGAAATGTGGGGTTGTTGTGAGAATGAAATATCCCTCTCTAAGCCCAACTTTCTATGCTCCCCAAGACTCTAGTTCCACTCCTATTGCATCTAGCTTTCAACCTCCTTGAACCCTTGGGCTCCTTGATTCTCTCTTTTCTCCCATGTCATCAGCCCATCCTGCTCTAGATTCCTTCTCCTTAGAGGCTAAAGCTCATGATCCATCATATCCATTGCTCTCTTTCTGGCATCCCCAATCCTTGCAAGCCACCAATCTCCCACTCCACAACAGTTCAAGCATCCAAACATTTCCACTCCTATAACTGGTAAGGCATGTTTTGCTACAGGCACCCTCTCAACCTTGCAGATTAATGGTGTGACACAGTTATGATTTCCAACACAGGCTAAGTGCTTGGAGTGACTCAGCGACAATACGTTACACCAATTCCACACACACATTGGTTGAAAATCTTAAGTACTCAACGCACCTGCCATGTCTAGCGGGAGAGTACAAAGGGGAAGAGCCTTGCATCCTGGCTCTGCCTCTTAGTAGCTGTATAACCTCAGACAACTTGCTTAACCCTTCTATGCTTTGTCTCATTTGTAAAATTAGGATAATAATTGCATCTTTAAAGTGTTGTTGCAAGAAATTAGCGAGTTAATAGATGTAATTTTAACAAAGCTTAGAGGATAAAAATTCTCCAAAAATATTGATGTCACTTACTATTTTAGAGAGAATTGGGGCCACTGGATAGAAAGAATGAGAGAAAAGGGAAATGACAGAAAGCAAAGGTGTGAAGACTCCCCTTCTGCCTTCCCACCTTTTGTAGCTACCTCCAATCATTTTCTTTCTTCATGTTCCCAGCCTCTTAAGAACCCGTCTAGGCTGACTGTCTCCTCACCCCTTTTTTCATTCCCATGTCCATGGAATGGAATTTGCCACCTGCCTCCATACACACCATACAAGCTATTTTTTACATTATCACCAATGACTCCTAATTGTCAGTGGTAGCTGTGCCATCCTTGATTAAGCGACCCTCTCTGTATCATCTGACCCTGTTGACTTCTCTCTCATTGTTGAACTCTTTCTCCCCTGAATTTCCATGACAGGAGTCTCTCCTGTTGAGCTTTCCTCCCCTCAAACCTGTACTTCCTAATTCTCTGGCTAGATCCTTCCTCCTCTGACCACTCATTAGATTTAATTCATTCATTTTGTGCTCAGTCCTGTCCTACTCTCTGCGACCCAAAGGACTGTAGCCCACCAGGCTCTTCTGTCCATGGGATTCTCCAGGCAAGAATACTGGAGTGGGTTGCCATTTCCTCCTCCAGGTGATCTTCCCAACCTTGGGAGCAAACCCAAGTCTCCTGCGTCTCCTGCATTGCAGGCGGATTCTTTACCGCTGAGCCACTAGGGAAGCGTTTATTCATTTTTTCAACACGTGTACTGAACACTTACCAAAGGGCAGGTACCATGACAGCTGCTGGAACCAGTTAGGCAGGGACAGCTGAGACACAGCTCCAGAAGGCTCTATTCACGGTGAGATGCAATGACTCAGACGTCCGAGTGGTACTTCAGACATCTGAAGTTGTGTGATGGCTGTGACACGACTCAGCTCTTGCCCTCACACTTTGTCTAGGGAACAGGTCAGCACATAACTAGACAACAGAAAACATAAAGGAAGGTACAGTGACCAAGGGAGAATGTGAACACACTGTAGTGACTCTCGAAAGCATAAGTTTTCGATCCATTTCACACTTCGCTCTTCACATACCGCCCAGGAAATTACAACCCATCATGGGATTTTAACTGAACCTAATAGCCAACGATGCCCAAATTTTGCATTATTTGCATAGAATATTATATTGCCTATCAAACTTCTCTACCACATGTGCTAGAGGGCACCGAGCACCCCAAATATAAATATAAACAAAGCAGAAGTCTTACCCTGAGGCATTAATCTTACTTCCCATCCATATCACATCAGCACACTCCCTGATTTGTCATCCTCTTGGACTTTCTAGAAGCCTGATTGTTATCTGTTAAACATAAGCTGATTTTATCAGCAAACCCCCAGTCCTACCCAACTCCCCTGTTTAAAAGCTTTCAAGGATTATTCTTAGAAGCCAAAGCAAAACTGAAATTCCTTCTACCTTAGTGTCCCTAAATGACCCAGCTCCTACCTGCTCTTCTGGCACCTATGTAGTCACATATAATACACCCTGCACGTCAGCCACGCCAAACCACCCTGAAGAACCAGGCAGTTCTTTCAGTCTAGTGTCCTTTCCACCTCATTACCTTTGTACCTACTGTTCCTGTTGCCTAGAACTGCCCTTCCTCCGGCTGCTCACCTCATGAATTTCTACAATTGTTTGACCACTCTAGGCAGAGTTAAGTGCCTCTGTCTCTGAACTCCCATGGAAGGCGATCACTTCTGGGACTCATCACAGTGCTATGATTCTTTGTCCGCACACTCGTCTCCCTGAGGACAGCGTAAGCCTCCGAGAAAGAACCCTGCCTGTTCTCTGTGAGTCCTCAGCACTGGGGGCAGCGTCTAGCACGTGCTGTGTACTCAGCCTGGTGAAGAGGTAAATTCACTGAGTTAACATTCCTTAATCACAATACCGGGCTTCCCTGGTGGCTCTGTAGTAAAGAACCCACCTGCCAATGCAGGAGATATAAGAGAGGTGGGTTCAATCCCTGGGACAGGAAGATCCGCTGGAGAAGGAAATGGCAACTCATTCCAGTAATCTTGCCTGGGAATGGATAGAGGAGACTAGTGGACTAATTAGTGACTAAACCACAATAACCACAATATTCTTGCTTAGGGACTTTTTTTTTGGTGGGGGTGCAGTTTGCAAGATCTTGGTTCCACAACCAGGGATCAAACCCAAGTCCTAACGACTGGCCAGCCAGAGAATTCCCCAGAAGAGAATTTTAAGAGTATTAAAACTATTAAAAAAAAAAAAACTAAACTGAAACTTTACCTTAAGCTGTATTTGGAACCAACTAGGTATGCTATGGGGCTTCCCAGGTGGCTCAGATAGTAAAGCCTACAATGCAGGAGACCTGGGTTCAATCCCCAGGTTGGGAAGATACTCTGGAGGAGGGCATGGCAAGTCACTCCAGTATTCTTGCCTCTAGAATCCCCATGGACAGAGGAGCCTGGCAGGCTACAGTCCACAGCGTCGCAAAGAGTCAGACATGACTGAGCAACTAAGCACAACACAGCACAGGTATCTTATCATGCAAGCATTTATAAAGAAAGCAGAATGTATCAGGACACTTCCGAGATGCCAATTTGGGGGCATCAAATGACTCAACGTTATTTGAAATTCTAGTTAGACTTCCATCTCTAATAAAATTAAAATATATGGTTGCCTATATTTTATGTGAATGTGGAAGATAATCAAAGTCAACCTAAAGAGATAAAAAAGGAATAACCCATATTAGAAGATAATATAAAAATGAATATATACATATGTATAACTGAATAAACCTGAAATGAATACAACATTGTAAATCAACTATATTTCAATAAAATTTTTGTAAAAAGAAGTGGAAAATGTGTGGGGCTTAATTTTTGATCCAGTGACCAGTCCCTTTATCACTGGAACACTCTACCTATTAAGCAAAATATTTTTGACAGCATCTTGTTTATAACCATTTACTTATTCTTTACCCAGGTACTTTGACTTTTTCTAAGAAGGTTTGTGAGTATTAATGAAGTTAATACACTGTTGCCTGGTGAGCCTTGTAACTAAAAGTGACAAACAGCTGGCCAGTATGGAGGGCAGGGTTGTGTCAGTGAAATGAAATTAAGTTTCAGATCCGTGTGGAATGAACCTTACCCCTGGGCTCACTGGGATCACACTCAGAACCGTTTCAGATCCGTGTGGAATGAACCTTACCCCTGGGCTCACTGGGATCACACTCAGAACCGTTTCAGATCCGTGTGGAATGAACCTTACCCCTGGGCTCACTGGGATCACACTCAGAACCGTTTCAGATCCGTGTGGAATGAACCTTACCCCTGGGCTCACTGGGATCACACTCAGAACCGTTTCAGATCCATGTGGAATGAACCTTACCCCTGGGCTCACTGGGATCACACTCAGAACCGTTTCAGATCCACGTGGAATGAACCTTACCCCTGGGCTCACTGGGATCACACTCAGAACCGTTTCAGATCCATGTGGAATGAACCTTACCCCTGGGCTCACTGGGATCACACTCAGAACCTAACAGTCACTAGGTCCAATTGCAAAAGAGAGAATGAAGACATGGGGAAATGTCTGCATTTTAAAAGTCAAGAAACCACAAAACGTAAATCATTTTATGCCGAAAATACCACAATGGCCGTCTACACTGCCAAAGCCACTGGTTAACTGCTCAAGTTTACCTTCTCATTCTGCACCTCAATACACACATAGAAGGAGCCCTGCAGTTTCTGTGCAGGATGTAGGATTTTGAAAAGTGGGAGAACTTCCTTGGGTGGTTTCCACACCCTGTGCTCCGACCCTCCCAGGTTACCCTACACCCCACCCACCCACAAATACATTCATGCTCCAACTCTTTTGACAGTTATGCACAACTTATGTGGGGAAATAGCAATTTAAAATATAAAAAGGAAAACAGCACTGACCAATGTGTACTGGGTTAATTCGAGTACAGAAGAGGGTACCTGACCTAGCACAGCTACTCCTCAGGACTTAATCTTTATCGCCTCTTTATAAATACTCCCGGTGGGTAATTGCTTACACACACACACACCAGGTTACTTAAATTGAGTTTCTATGCTGATAACTTCCAATCTATTATATATTTCTTGCCCAGAATATATCCAGAATATCTAATTGTTCATTTGGCTCTCTATCCCCACAAGCATGAAGGATATAAAGTTAATACGAGTCTTCCCCATGCTTTTTCATCAGACGGCAGAGCCTGGTGGGCTGCCGTCTATGGGGTTGCACAGAGTCGGACACAACTGAAGCGACTTAGCAGCAGCAGCAGCAGCAGCACAGTCACAGGGGGCTTCCCAGGTGGCTGGCTCAGTGGTAAAGAATCCGCCTGCCCATGCAGGAGCTGCAGGAGACTTAGGTTCGATCCCTAGTTCGGAAAGATGCCTTAGAGGAGGAAATGGCAATCCACTCCAGTATTCTTGTCTGGAAAATTCCATAGACAGAGGAGTCTGGTGGGCTACAGTCTATGGGGTCTCAAAGAGGCTAACATGATTGAGTAACTGGGCATGCCTGCCTGCACAGAAGCATCTAGAAAACAATTAGGAGCTACCAGAACTACATAAACCAAATTTGGCAGGGAAATAAAAGCAGAAACTTAGAAACATGTGGCCTAGGGATTTACAAACTTGTTTTTGCCAAAAAAATCCTTTGTTCAAATAAAATCTTCCTTGGAAACCCAAAATGTGAAATCAAGAATACCCCACCTGGTCAGGTTGCAGAACAGACCACCGAAAGAAACTCTAAATGAACACTGGACTCTTGGACCCACTCTACTGTCTGTCCCCATGCCCTGGAACAGCGCCTGAGGCTCCTTGAAACTCCCAGAAATCTGAAAAACCTAGTTCAAAAACTACTGGTCAAGGTCCATGATGGTGCTATTTTTAATACAAAAATCAACAGTTGAAGCACAATTTGGGAAAGCTAATTGGTAACCGTGGGTCAGAGTTTCCATGAGTATTAATAGATACATACTACAATATAGAAAATAAATAACCAACAAGGACCTACAGGATAGCACAGGGAACCATACTCAATATTTTATAATAACCTATAAGGGAAAAGAATCTAAAAAAGAATGTGTATTTATATACTTATGTGTATACATATATATATATATATATATCTCAAACAGAATCACTTTGCTGGTTCAGCAACACAACACATTAAATCAACTATACTTCAATTTAAAAAAAAATAAATAATTAAGTAAAAGAATAAATGTCATTAAATCTAAAGTCAATTCTAAGTAGTGAGCCAGATCGGTCTCTTACATGTCCTACATCAACCACTTCACCACATTTTCTCAAAGACAGTAAGTTGCAATGACAAGGAAAAAACTAAAATTAGTCATATTTTGTCTAAGTCACACAAGGCCAGGTTTAAGCTGCTATCTTTCTTATATAAAGTCCTATATTTTCAAAATTAATTTGGTACAATTAAATGTAAAGTATCCAGAGGCAAATCTGAGCATTAGGATTAACAACTCAATCAACTTAAAGAAACACATAATAAACAAGAACATATCTGTAAGTCATTATAGAGGAAACACATTGTTGGAGAGGAAAACCCCTACTTGCTGTCCTCAAGAAACAGACCTTTATGACATTACAGTTAGCAAAAACATGACATAAGTAAAGCAGCCGATTGGTTGGTTGACTGTCTTGATATCAATTTGGTTGCTTTGGCTCTTTTGACACTGTAAGCTCAGTGAATCTCACAGAGGGGAAAAATCAGGGGAAATTCCCTCAACCATTAAGAAACTTCTCATATACTGAGTGGACACTGTATAGAGAAATTACCAAACAAAAAAAGAGAAAAAAATGATCACATTTAATTTTGTCTTCAGATATGATAAAAAGAGACTCTAGCAACCATTTGTTTCAATAACATTTATTTTGAAAAAGCATAAAATGATTAAGTATTATGTAGATTGGTGGTTCTCAACCCTGGTTGCCCATGAGATTCACCTGAGCTTTAAAAATCCATGATATCCTGGACCTATCCTAGTTCTACTGAGTCAGAATTTTTGAGGCTGGCCCTCGGCACCAGTGTTTTCTTTTCCTTCCTCAGGTGATTCTAACGTGTCACTAGGCTTCAGAGCCATCAATATAGTCTTGCATTGACTGGTCAACTCAGTTGTCAAACATCAATCTGAACAAATCATTCCTTTCTGATAGCAGTGATGCCTGTGCATTGGGCTCCCCCTGTTCATGATAAGTTAATAACGATGGGAAAGGGTGCTTGGGGCTTCCCTGGTGGCTCAGACAGTAAAGAATCTGCCTGCAATGCAGGAGACCCAGGTTTGATCCCTAGGTCAGAAAGATCTCTGGAGAAAGAAATAACAACCCACTCCAGTATTCTTGCTTGGAAAATCCCACGGACAGAGGAGTTTGGCAGGCTATAGTCCATGGGGTCACAAAGAGTCAGATATGACTGAGTGACTAACACACACATACAAGGTTGTCTGGTCAACCCATATCTGACTAAAAACGCTCTGTTTTCCTTTAAAGCCGATCTAACTTTGCTCTGAGTGTGGGTTTGGGGGTTTGGGGGTGGTTTTTTTGTTGCTCCTTCATGAGCTGTGAATGTCATTGTTTTGATATAGGTTCAGCTTCCCTAGGGCTCAGACTGTAAATAATCTGCCTTCAATGCAAGAGATCGGAGTTCAGCCCTGAGTTGGGAAGGTCCTCTGGAGAAGGGAATGGCTACCCATCCCAGTATTCTTGCCTGGAGAATTCCAGGGACAGAGGAGCCTGGCGGGCTACAGTCCATGGGGTCGCAAAGAGGCAGACACAACTGAGTGACTAACACTCACTAACACTTAGAGAACTGAAATTGCTATTGCAATAAATACAACTGGTTTTGGTAAATAAATATGAGTCTACTTCTATGGAAAGCATTTCATCAAAAAAAAAGAGAATTATAAAATAAGCATTTATGGCCTTAATCTGTAATATGTTAAACCACAAAATGGTGAATTGTGTTCAAAATATTTTGAAAAATTATAAAGTCTGCAAGTGTTTACTTATGGGTAGAGTTAAGATTTTATGTTGCTACTTTGTTTACATGTATACCCAGGAAGCCATAAGACAGTCTAGGGAAAAAACGGGTTGTGATTTTTATGGTGATTTAGTAGATTGAAAATTAGGTTCCGGCCTCCTCTGCAATCATAAGGGACTAATATGACATCCATAAGAGAAACTCATAAACATGGAATTCCCCTCCAGAGACAAAGAGAAGAGCTATTTTCAAGATACACCGGGGTGCCCTAAGAAGTTGGAACATTATAAGCGCTCATAATTGAAGCAATCAGAAGTCAGTAAAAGCAGGGAGTCAAAAAGTTGATATATCATGTTTCAAACATATTTCAGTTTTAGTCACATAAATAAAGGGAAAATCATTCACTAATTGTTGCATGTCCCCTGATGATTTCAGTTCTGTGTTGCTTTTCTTGGTTAAACCATGGCCAGACTTCCTCCTCCCACTTCTTAAATGCATTTGTATGTTAAAGGCACTTATGAAAAAACCTGAGGGTAAAATCTCTCTAGTTTTTTTTTTTTTTCACTATAGATTTCTAATCTTTTATAAAAGCAAACTATTCCATACCTGGGGAGCAGTAGCTTGTTGATTTTTAAAAAATTTAGCCTCCTAAAGTATATAATTCAGATGCTGTAAAACCAACACCACTAATTCCAGAATCCAGCCATCACCCCAAAAAGAAATCTTGTACCTATTACCATTCACTTTCAATTCCCCCTACCCTATACCCTGGCAACCACAAATGTACATTTCGTCTCTGTATATCTACCTATTGTGGATATCTCACATAAGTGGAATCACAATTTGTGGTCTTTTATGTCTGCTTTCTTTCACTCATCATAATGTGTTCATGGTTCACCCAGATTGTAGCCATTTATATTGTTTCTTAATATGGCTTATTTTTACAAATATCTGTGGCAATCAAGTTTTCACAGAAATAACGTTCCTTTTCGGCACTCCCATTATATCAGTTTATTTAATATTTAAATAAATCACAAAATTACAGTAGCAAGTATTACTAAAATAAACAAGACTATGACCAAACACCACTGTAAGCATGAACCTGAGCTGATAAAAGCAAAGTACACCAGTTTATTATGATGACAGTTATTTGCCACAGTGGCCTCTGCGTTCTGAGCAACAACAGGTTCCTTTTTCAGAGGGAAAGGAGAGCACTAGTTAGCCCCATCAGATGCATCAGTGTTGATGGGTACTCCATTAGCTAGGATGAAGTGATGTGTATGCAGTGGTGTAGAGATGATCTGTGTCTATTAGACAACACAACATAACTTCAACTATCCCAAAAGGAAGTTTTCCGTATGTCTAAGTCTTCAAAAGAAGCAAAGATGGGCTCCCATAGAGATAGGTATACCCTGCTGCCTCAATAAAAACTTTACCATCCTACTTATCTTTTAAGGATCAGCTCAAACATGTCCTCCTCCTAAGCCTCAACTCCTCATAGTGCCTACCTGCTCTCTCTCCTTCCTTTTAATTTCTAAAGTAGTTATCTCTCTCTTATGGTCATTAGAACTGGTATTCTATAGCTAGATGTTGTTGTTGTTTTATTTGCTAAGTTGTATCTGATTTTTTTGCAATTCCATGGGCTGTAGCCTGCCAGGCTCCTCTGTCCATGGGATTTCCCAGGCAAGAATACTAGAGTAGGTTGCCATGCATTCCTCCAGGGAATCTTCCCGACCTAGGGATCAAACCTGAGTCTCCTGCATTGGCAGGAGGATTCTTTACCACCAAGGCATCAGGGAAGCCATACAGCTAGTTATACTATGTCTTTTTTTCCATTAGACCATAGACTGCTTCAGAGGCAAGTAGTATGTTTTTATATCCCCTACAGCCACTGGCATAGGAAACAAGGGATGCAGGACACAATCTTTGCACAAATCTGTAATAAGAAGTTCAATAAATATTTGTAAAGTAAATAATGAATGAGTACATTGATTAAATAATTAATTAAAGGTGTGTGACTTCTTACCTGGCTACAGAGCAACACATCTCTTTCTTCAGTGTGCAGTAAGTGGGATGGTGGGGGGAAGGTAAGAATCTGACGGGGGCCAGAGCTGTAGGCAAAGGAAGAAAATCAACTCCCTCTGGGTGCCTAGCAGCTGTCAGATGTCATGACTCTCCTCCAAGTGTTTAACAGAGATCACTTTTAAATAGGACATTGTTAGATAATGACACTTTCTGATGTCCTTTGATGCAGAACAAATTAAAAACACAGACAAAAATCTTTGTACTCAAAACCTCCCAATGTCTTCAAGTGTGGATTTAGTTTTTCCTTAATTAAATTATCATACAACTTGAATGGGTTTTTAGATATCATAGAAAGGGACTCAGAAGAACGTCGCTTCCAAATTGGCGATATTTAAAAGCAAAGCCATTGGTTAGGTAAGGAATGCATAAACAACCCCCAAAGCTGTACTGAATACTTTTTTTTTTGGCTGTATATGATTGAAAAACTGCCAACTTCATTTTGATAAGCCTTTGTTAAAAACAATTAACATGCCTGAGCTTGCAAACCATGCCATTCTGAAGAAAAAGCAATCGAGACTATCAGAAAATGCTTAAAACGGCAATGTCTGATTAAAAAGGAAAACCTCTGTGGTAACAGATTTAGCACTAAGTCACAACACTGTGCTTCCTATTAACATGGAGGGGAGCAGGGGACAATGCAAACTGAGACAAAATCAAAGCACCACCCTTACCTTCATAAATAAATAAGAAGCTACATCGTAAAACTAACACAATTATAGTCCACAACACTGACATCAGGGCACCAACACCATTGAGAAAACTAATCCTCTCATGCTTCATTAAGTTTAATGTCACCACAGTGATGTCCTTGCACTAAACGAAGTGTCATTTCAGGGACTCTGAATGAGCACACATAAAGTAACCAAGTGTGGGAATTTCTATTCATGTAGAGTTCACGTACATCAGTTCATAAAAGTCAAAGTAACTTAACCTGAATTACTTTCTGTATTTATTTTCACACTGATCATAAAATCAGCAGAATTATGGGATTGGAAGGAAGATAATTTGGAATATTTGTGTTCATTTCCCTAATTTAAGGGCTTCCCTGGTGGTTCAGTGGTAAAGAATTTGCCTGCCAATGTAGGAGAGGTGAGTTCAATCCCTGGGTTGGGAAGATGCCCTGGAAAAAGAAATGGCAACCCGCTCCAGTATTCTTGCCTGGGAAATACCTGCCTATTTTAGGCAAAACTGAAATTCTCTTCTATCTGCCAAACAATCCTGGAAAAATTCTAATGAATAAATTGCAACCTGAGGTTCACAAGACCAAAGTTCTTTGTTTCATTCACTGATATACCTTGAGTGACCAGAATATCACTGGGTACATAGTAGGCACTCAATAAATATCTATTAAAGTAAACTGGAAAACATAAAAAATGTGTAATGTAATGCGAAAATGCTAAATGTGTGTGTTCAGTCCCTAAGTTGTGTTGACTTTTTGCGACTCCAAGGACTGTAGCCCACCAGGCTCCTCTAGCCATGAGATTTCCCAAGCAAGAATACTGGAGTGGGTTTCCATTTCTTCTGCCAGGATCCTCCCAATCCAGGGATCAACCCAAGTCTCCTACACTGGCAGGCAGATTCTTTACCACTAAGCCATCTGGGGAGCCCAAAATGCTAAATAAATCTCTTTAAAATTCCTTTTTCTGAGCACTGTTATAGGTCATCGTGTTAATCACAACACACAAATTGTCCTCATATAAGCCACTTTTCCCAAGCCAGCTCCAAAGTCACAAATCACACTCCGAATTCTAACCAATGATCAGCGCAGAAAGGTAAGAACCCAAAGAGACTCCAAAGATAGATGAGGATAAATTTTATCCATCTGTAGTACTGATTACTTTTCTTCTCCTGGCAGTTCACCTATAATGTATCTGCATATTCATCTTCATATCATTATTTAAATACATGCATTTAAGATGGATTATTTAAAATTAAGGGTTTGTATTTTTTAAAATTATACTAAAAGGTGGTTTGACTAAATCGACCTCTCAACTATTTCAGAATCCCACCAGTTTAAAAAGAAATAGACAAAAAATAATAACAGGAAAGTGACATGATCAGATGACTCTATTCATCAATTTTGTTCTAAATACCTGAAAGTAATATGGTTTGAAAACTGAACTGAGTTGGAAGGAAAGCACCTGGATTCTGGTACTGCCTCAGTCACCAATGAATTTAACCAATTCTTGCTAACAGGAAAGTGAGCTTCCCAGGCTGTCTAGTGAAGAGTCTGACCAGAGGATCCCTAAAAACCTGAACAATTTCCAAGATCCTGTGATTATAAGTGACCAAATCCAGTCACTTAATTACTACTTCTGGGAGGGGCAGACACCATTTGCCTAGTTTGACATGAGGTTTATGGCGGAGGCAGTTAATGATTTTAAAAGCTAGTGAACTCCCAAACACCTGATGAGAGTGTGTTTCTAAATATGGAGGGTCTGAAGACTTTGCTTCTGGGTTAAGCTGACTGCAGCCACGAGCGGTGCCCAGCTCTCAGCAAAGAAAAGGTGAGTTAAACTAATTAGAGTCCCTCCAGAATGGAGGGATTGAACCAGTGCCCTAGTAAGTCCCAACTGACTCAATACCAAAAAATATATATATTACAAGAGATTCAGAATGAATGCTGAGTTGTGAAAGCCAAAGGCTAACCAAATAGCCTCAGAACTTACTGGAACTCTGCTCTCAAATTTTGCTTCAAGCACTTTTCCCTGAGTCTGCACTACAGGTATCACTGATTTTCTTTGAGGACAAGAAGCAACTAAGAAATTAAGTAAACATTATCACCTGAGAGAAAGGGAAGATTCGAAATAAATAAGATACGTTAGGTACAGAATCCAGAAGGAATCTTGTGCGATCTCTCCAGCACGAGAAGTCGGCATTTGGAAACCACAGGAGGTGGGGATCAAAGCCGCTCCCTGTCCAGCCACCTGCCCAGAAACTGCCCGAGCACCGGCCCAGCACCGCCGGGACAGGTGGGTATGTGGGCATGTGTCTTTCCCCAACACAACGGGCGCTCCGAAGGACCAAGCTATGGCGGTGGGCTCCCAGTGCGTCGCCGGGCAGCCAAGGGAGCGCCCTCTGCCACCTCCACCCAGCCCAGCCCTAGAGCCTGCCGCCCGGCCGCGAAGGATGCCCGGGTCACCTGAGCCACCGCGTCCTGAGAGCGGACAGAGGGTGTGCCAGTGCGCGGGCCGGCGCGCTGGGGATCCTGGTGCCAGAGCGATCGGCGGGAGACTGCGCCCAGGCAGCCCGGAGGGCCAGCCTTCAGCTCTCCGCAGCCTGCCCAGTAAGTGCAGATACCCCTCTCCTCCCTGCCGCTCCGCTTGCTCACCTCGCGTGGACCGCTGCAGCGGCGGTGCCGCGCGGACATGCCCCCGGGGTGCACCCACCGTGCCGCGTCCCCGTCCGGTGGCCCCTTCCCGGGCCCCAGGCGCCACGGTCCGCGCTCCCGAGGGGCGGGGAGCTGACGGGGCGGAGGCGCCGACGGGGCTGGGGCGGGGGGCCCACGGGCAGCGCGGGGGGCGGAGAGCGTGGAGGGGAAAATCCTCGCGCTCAGCCTCGGAAATGCACCGGGGAGTTCAATGCTCCCAGCTCCGCGGTGGACTCTGGCCGGCGGGTGAATGGGATTTATCCCAGGATCTGCTCTACGGGCCGCGGCTTGGCGAGGGGTGACGGGCCGCTCCGCGGTTATGTAATGGACCTGCCCGCTGTGACCCGAGCCACCTCGTTCCGGACTGCCCAACCCTCCCCGGGTACAGCGGTGCGTTGCCCCTGACCTAGTAGGCAGGCAGAGGGGGCTCGGTGTTCTCAAAAAGAACTTTCCCCTGCAGGGTCAAACAGCAAGCTCTGCTTCAGGAATCCAAGGACTCCCTGAGGTGTACGCGGCAGGGATCTCTGCCCGTGCAGCCCGTCCATTTCACAGCACAGAAAACTGAGGCTCTGACGTGTTTAAAGCGCTGTTTCTTCGAGTTGGAGGACCTAGATTCAACTCTCCCGAAAAGCTGTGACCATAGGCAAGTTACTTAAATCTCCGAGCTCAGTGTCTCCACCTGTAAAACGACGATAATAGTGTCCACTTCCTGTGCTTGATGAGAGGACAAAATGAATGAGGCGCAGGAGCCCGGTATGTAACACACCACAGTAAAAATTACTGCTGTTGCTCGTGCTAAGCTTCGCCTCCTCCGCCAACGTCGTCCTAAAATCGGCTGTCCCACGGGCCTGACGAAGGAGCTGCCCCGGGGACCTTCCTGTAAATTCCACTTCTTGTCAGGAGCGAAGTCTCCGTCCGAACTGAGGAGGTCCAATTCCAACTTCTTGGGGTCCACATGCTTGCTACTCCATAGCATCAGTGTCATCTGGGATCTTGCTAGAAATGCAGAATTGCAGGCCCAACTCCAGAACCACTTATAACAAGAATCCCTAGGTGATTTAGTCGGTGGTACTTCCGAGTTTCACAATGAGTCCGGCTTTTTGGAAAATTTGAGAAGGGGACTAGAAAGTTGTGGGGCAGTGGCCACACAATACCTTAGGGTATCTTTAAAAACAGACCGCCAAAGTCCTCCCTCCTTTTACATCTGGCTATTTTGTTTCTTCCCCTCTCCTCAGTTTCCTGCTCTTTATAAATCTGGATGAGCTCCTCTTTTCACTTGTAAAAGAAAGCTCTAAGTTACCTGAAAATAAAGACACCTTTAAGGCACACTGTAGAGTGTGGTGGTCCAGTGGTCCAGTGGTCCTGGTGTTCCAGTGGTAAAGACTCCCCTTCCAATCCAGGGAGTAGGAGTTCCATTCCACACGCCCTGCAAAACAAGCAAACAAAAAACGCAGCAGAATTTGCAAATAGGACTTGTAAAAGAATTCATTAGCATTGAATATGGACTTAAAATGTTGAGGCTGTGGGGAGCCCTGAGCTTTCAACTGTGAAGTTCTTTTGGTTAAAGGCTGGAGTACTTTTTGGTTCAGAAAAATACTTTTTGGTTAAACATTGCTTTGGGTGGCTGAGAAGCCCCATTTTCCACTTCAATATAACCAGTTGTTTTGAAAAGTTTTGAAGAAGAGGAAGAAACCTCACAGGCTTCCTCCACCTACATCACTCATCATAGAGGCCCTAGGAAAGTCAAGAGCAGTTCTTTTATTTATGTCATGAAATGTTGGTTGGTTGTGTTTGCTTGTTCAGGTTGAGCTCGGCTGATCCTATCTCTGACAGAATGATTTTCATCTTTTGAGAGGTGAGTCATGGTGGATTATTGATGATGGTGCTGATAGAGAAGGTGACTCCCATCTGCCTCCCCCTTCGGGCCCCGCCCCGTCATGCAAGGCTGGCTCCAAGGGGTGGGTGGTGTGGAGATGGAGTTGGAGAAGATGAAAAGAGGAAAGGAATCTCCTTTCCGTGAGGCTGGAGGAGCTGGCAAGGAGGGGGACAAACCCCTCTCCTTGCCTTGGAATCTAATGAGGAAGGAAGGGGAAAATGCAGCATTTCTCTTAAAGAGTGCTATCCAGTAGAATTTTCTGTAATGGTGGAAATGTTCTGTGTTTGTGCAGTCCAAAATGGCTATGAATTGTGGCTTTGTTATTTAGTTGCTAAGTTTGAGACGCCATTGGCTCCCCATGGACTCCACCAGGGTCCTCTGTCTGTGGGATTTTCCAGGCAAGAATACTGGAGTGAGTTGCCATTTTCTTCTCCAGGGGATCTTCCTGGACCAGGGATGGAACCTTTCATCTCCTGCATTGGCAGGTGGTTTCTTTACCATTGAGCCACCAGGGAAGCCCTAAATGTAGTTAGTATTTAGTATTAGTCGCTCTGTCGTGCCCGCCTCTTTGCAACCCCATGGACTGCAGCCCACCAGGCTCCTCTGTCCATGAGATTTTCCAGGCAAGGATACTGGAGTGGGTTGCCATTTCCTTCTCCAGGGGATCTTCCCAACCCAGGGATCGAACCCGGGTCTCCTGCACTGAAGACAGATTCTTTACCAACTGAGCTACAAGGGATTATTTACATTTAAATTTTAATCAAACTTCAAGTTTTTTGTGTTTGCTTCTTGTTGCTAGTCCATTGCGGCAATCACATTTCAAGCTCTTCACCAATGTGCAGCTAGTACCATACTGGACAGCATATCAAACATTTCCTTCATCACAGGAAGTTCTTTTGGACAGCGGTGCCTAGAGGCCAGGATTTTGGTGAGGAGGTGAACCCAGATATTTCACCTTTTCCAAATTCGAGTCAGAATCTCATCTGTCCTTTGGCAAGTGGAGGAACTGATCATTAAACCTCAGCCGTTGAGTCCTTGTGCGAGTCAAACTGCAATAACCCATAGAATGTGTTGGTTGCCATGCCCTGCACATAGTAAATGTGCAAAAAGTCTTAACCAGTATTAATCGTTATTTCACAGTTTTTAAATTTGGGGGGACATGGTACTACAGTTACATTGTTATTAGTTAAGTAACCTCTTGCTGATGTGGTCAGCTACTCTGGTCCCTCAGTGACCACCTATAGCTGTGCTCCAGCCCCCTCCACTGGCTTCTTCCTCCCCTTTGTGAGCTGGGCACTACCTGTGCTGTTTTGGCCTGGAGGCACAGCCTACTTGGTCAAATCCCTACCACTCGTGCCCAATAAATAACAAATGTGTAAACTAAAGTCACATTGTACCATGGTGCAGGGGAATCGATTATCAAATGAGATTCTCAGAAGCGTGACACCTTAGGGAACATCCATTATAGAAGGAATTGTTTGTTCCTGTTATTTGGTCAAACAAGGATGTGTGGACTCAGCAGAGATAAAGAGAACATTGGCTCCAGATAAGTAATATTTGGGGTGTCTACATCAGGCTGGAAGCTACCAGGAGGTTGGAGGTGGAGGGGAGTGGAACATGAAGCTTTTACCTAAATAGAATTTGAAAGTTTATTTCCATGGCTAATAAAGACTCCAAGGATAAACTGTAAATAGCATAGAAAAGATGCAAGTATTTTATGCTGTCAGGTATGCAAATGAGGGCAGTGCATAGAATGGGAAATTGTGAAATTCTTCGCAGAACACTAGGAAACAGCTTTCTGAATAACCTTCTTCTCAAATTCTTGTTCTCTGACTTCTTTAATAAGATCACATCCTGTGGGCACCTTTCAGATTCCACTTTGTGTATTGTCTTCCTTGGGTCCTGTTCCATCACATCTCTTCTTTTGAAAGTTTTAGAATTCAGCCTCTATTTCTCTGCTTTTCTTTCTTCACCCAAATCCTTATCCCTGCCTTGTCATGACAGTGACTAACACCTGTCAGAGGCAGTGCATTCCCAGTTCTGATCTCTCTCTGAGCCCCCAGGCCCCCAGTGGATATTGTCACTTAAATCTTTCCCACCCCATCACTTCGAATGTTAACCTATCAGGAACTAGCTAGCTGGGTGACCTTGGGTAAGATAAATAACAACTCAAAACTTCAGTTTCTTCATTTATGAAACAGCAAAATAGCACCTTCCTTCTAGGACTATCTTGAAGGTTAAATGAGACATATATAAAAAAATGCAAAATAATTAGACATATGTGTGAGTGCCTAGCACAGTAGCTAGTGTATTGTTGTTTTTGTTGTTCTAGACCCCAAATCATGTACAACTCTTTGTGACCCCATGGACTGTAGCCCACCAGGCTTCTCTGTCCATGGGACTTCCCAGGCAAGAATACTGGAATGGTTTGCCAATTCCTTAAGGGGTCTTCCTGTGTTGGCAGGCTGTTTCTTTACCACTGAGCCACCTGGGAAGCCAGCTAATGCATAGTAAGTACTTAATCCATGTTAGCGGAATGATTCTCAGTAACCAAGATATGGAAACAAACTTCGTGTCTGTTGATGGATTAATGGATAAAGAAAATGTGATTTATGTATTATTGTCATAATAAAGAAGATCCTGCCACTTGCAACTACATGGTTGAGCCTGTAAGACAATTTGCTATATGAGTAAGCCATACACAGAAAGACAAATACTGTATAATCTCACTTACATGTGGAGTCTAAAAAATTTAAGTTCATAGAAGCAGAGAATAGAATAGTGGTTGCCAAGGCCTGGATGCAATGGGAAGTTGGGAGATATTAGCCAAATGGTATAAACTTTTAGTTATAAGATGAGTGAATTCTGGGGATCTAATGTACAGCATGGTGATTATAGTTAACAATACTGTATTTTATAGTGAAATTTGCAAAGTGAGTAGATTGTAAATGTTTTCACCACACATGCCAAAAAAGGTAATTGTGTTATGTTAGTGGTTTTAGTTAGCTTGATTGTGGTAATCATTTCACAATGTATACATATATCAAATCATCATGTTGTACACTTTTAATATGTTTAATTTTTATTTGTCAATTATACCTCAATAAATTGAGGGGGGGGGAATTAAAAATGAAATAAATGCTAACTGAAAATACACCATATACAAACACTCCTCCTCCCTTGACCGCATAGAGTGTAAACTGTTTGATGGCAGGACTTCCCTGTCTCATTAACTATTCCCCCAATGCTGACAGAGCAGGAACTTCAATAAATCTTTTGGCATGAGTAAATGTTAGTTATGCCTCACCTTTGTGGTCACCTCTGTGATTCTTCCTCTTTTAGATTCATTCTATTAGTACTTATAACATTTATCCTGAACTAAGTCACCAACCATGGGCAAGACCATGACAGCACCACATCTAACCCAATGCTACAACTTGCTCCCTGCCTCAGGGCTGATGTGCAGCTTGAGAGTTCTCTGACCAGCTTGGATGTCTTCTGAGGACACCTGAGATAAGAAAATTTACATGGAGATTGGGAACGAGAGAGTAGCTGCTGGTTTTTTCACTCAACTAGATGTTAAGTATGACGCAAAAAGCTGGTGAGAAATTCCCCATGGTCTGACCACAGACCTTGTGACCTAACCTTTCTTGACCCATAGGATCAGCATACAGGGCCTACTGATGTAAATAACATTGAGCTTCATTTCCCAGTTAATTTCTTCAAAATCTTTCAAATTACTGCTCAAACTTTTATGTCATTTTTCCCCTGAAATATGCATTTGAGTTTAGCATTTTTATCTCCAAGTCAAATTTAAATAAAATTATCTAATTTTCATCATGTTAAGAGATATCATACACCTCCTTCCCTTCTCTGAACAGCTGTTGGGAAAGTTGTGAGGAATTTATTGATATTTATCAAGATCCTTTAACGTCCCCGAGTCTGGGTATAGATTTCCTTCTATCCTCACAGGAATTATTTTCCTATTGAGGGACAGAGCTCAGAGTGGTTAAATAAATTGCTCAATATTATGTAACTAGAAAACTGTGCTGGCATATGAAGCCAGGTCTGTTTACTCTGGGGTAGACTGATTGCAAAAACAGCTGGTATTCTCCATTCCTGTTTTCATATCCTTTGCAATGTGAATTAGTTCCACCCATCAAGAAGTGGGGCCTTGTTTCCCCAACTCCTTGAATCAGGGCTGGTCCAGTGACTGTTTTAACCAGTGGGGAAGAGGAAAAGTGGTGGGCCAATACTGAGTCTAGACCTGAGGGGCCATGCCCCCACTGGCTGTGTCTCCCAGTACCCTTCATCACCATAAGAATGAGCCTGAGCTAACCTGTTGGAAGATGAGCAAACACATGGGAACAAGCTCAGTCAGTTCAGTCACCCCAGCCAAGTCCCCAGACATCAGGAGAGCCAAGCTAGGATTAGCAAAGCTGGCTGCTAGCCCCACTGCAGGCTCCGGGTGCACCAGTGAGCCCATCTAGACCAGGTCAGATCAGTAGGACTGCTTAGCCAACCTACACAAGCTCAAAGATAAAGGTGGTTCCTATTGTAGCCACTGCGGGGTTGTGGTGGTTTGCCATGCAGTATTATTTAATCAAGAGATAAGTAATATAAATTCACAACATCTGCAGATCTTGTATTTACCTTGTAATAGTATAATAGAAAAGTTTTTGCAAACATGTCTATCAGAAGTCTTTCTTCGCCCGTGTTTATCATGCTATTACGCTCTTTTCAATGACTCAAGTGGGGAAAAAACCCTGTTGTGAGCAATATATTAGAAAAAAGAGAGTATTTGTGTTTAATGGGCCAATTTAATGAGCGATCAAATTGCAAACTGAATTACAGTGTGTGTCTCTTCATTTCTATCATCAGACAAATCCAGCACAAACAAATCGACCAGTGTTTTTGAGTGTCTAGGTTGTGTGTGATACAATAGTATTTTAAGACAGGGTTCCTGTCATCAAGGAATTTACAATCTAGTTGAAGTAGAAATGCAAATGAGAGAAGCTGAATAACAATAAAAGAGTTCAAAAACACCATCACCACAACCTATCACTTCTACCACTTCAGAAAGATAAGGTGCATTATCATTTTGGTAAAGAAAGTCAATATTTGCTCTAACTCGGTTGTTGCTGTTCAGTTGCTAGGTTGTGTCCGACTCTCTGCTAGAATTCAGAGGAGAATCAAAATGCTTGGGACAGAAATTAGGTAAAGGCTGACTTTACAGGTGGTTCTGGAACTACTTGGAGCAAGTCAATAAGCAGATAGGAAGGCCCTCATGGTAGGGTGAAACTGCAGGTAATAATATTAGCAGTGAGAAAGTGCAAGGTGTGTTTGGCAGTGAGTAAACAAGTCTTTTTGATGAGAACAGGGAAAATCAATAGGACAAAGTGACTGATTAGATAGGGAGTGAAAGAGACAGAACAAGCACATGTGTCTCCAGCTGGGAGGACCGTGATCATTAACAGAGAGAGGGGTTAAGAAGTAGCAGTTGGTGAACAATCCAGCATACATGTGGAGCTTGGGGTGGGTGTGAAATACCCATCAGGCTGCTGGAAATTTAGGGCAGGGGCCAAGAGAAAAGGTCAAAGTTAGAGATAAGGTTTGAAAATCTTCAGTGCAAGAGAGCTGAGATGAAACCACAGCAAAAGGACAAGGCCTGGACCTTGGGGAATGCCCGCAATGTCTAGTAGGGGAGATAAGGAAGATGCGTAGCTGACAGCTAAGCAGGATGGAGCGAGTGCCACATGAGTCACAGAAGAGTGATAACCATTCACGGCTAAGAGGGGTATGCAGCAGCAGAGCAGAAACTTTCTCTTTCAGGGGAAGAGTGAGTGAGAATAAGCAGGACCTGCTCCCAGATGGCTTCTGGAAGTCATTTGAAAAGGAGCATGGTTCCAGCTAGACAGCTCACCTGCTAACATCAGAAACACAGTGAAGACCAATTAGACTTTAATTGCCCACCCCCCCCAAAAATGAGCCAGCTTTGTTTGGGGGTGATTTACCATTTTTGACTCTCTTTTGATCTTCTTAATGGATTAATTAGCAAGTTCGTGCTTCACCTTTATTCATTTTGATGAATTCAGAAAGTGCAAATTGAACAAAATACTTGATGAGGATAAAGCCAATCTAAATAGATAAGGCATCAAGGTAAACAAAGAGTGGCCACATCCCTTTTTAGTTTCTATGCTGAAATATATCTTAAAGTGTTACATAAATTAACAATGTACTGACTGGGTGCTGTTGTTTCTGGTTTTTCATCAGAGACATATTTATATATCCCTATGAATTAGTCTCATAATTATGGATGATGCCATGATAGCATCATTAAGTGAAGAAAATGCAATTCATTCCAACCACTGGAAGAACCACTCAAAGAGTTTCTAGCAATATAAATAATAGCCATTGGTTATATTTTATTTCAGTACAGTGTGAAAAATAGAAAAGCACAAAGTAAGAAAAAGGCCACCTTGGTTTTTATATGTTTGTTAAAAGGAGCCAAAAGTCTGCCAGCAAACTGCTTTCCAGTTGCTTAGAGTATTTCCAACCAATGTGAAGGTTAGTTGAAGGCAGTGTCCTTGTAAGCAGACTCATCCTCGTTAACCTGATGAATACCTGCTCCAAGTGCTATGCTGCAGAAAAACTGCAGGAAGGAACGGGTACATTAATAATCTTTCCAAACGGCCCAGAATCCTAAATTTGAGAATCATGACCTAGGTATTCTAGGGAGACCCAAGGATAGTTGGAAAGGGGGAAGGCATCCCATTGGACCGGACCCTCTTGCCCTTTTCTGCCTCTTTAAGTAAAATAGTTCTCCTGTATGGTTTTATTGTATTGGGCTTCCAATCCATTCCATTCATCAAGCCAGAAATCTAAGTTTTCTCTTAGAAGTCTTAGGTAATCTTACCTCCCACATCAATCCATCTATAAGTCCTGTCAATGATCTCATCAAAATATAGCTCAAAATCTGCCTCCCTTTTTTCCATTTGCACTGCCAACACCCTAATCCAGTCTGGTATCTTCTCTTGCTTACTCCTGCTATAGCATCCTAACCCATCTACTTGTTTCTGCCCTAAGCCTCTGCTAGTCAGTCCATTCTCATGAGAACACTAAGAAAGTTTTTCTCAAAACTTAAATTAGGACTTCCCTGGTGGTCCAGTGGGTTAGAATCCTCCGGCCAATGTAGAGACCATGGGTTCCATCCCTGGTCTGGGAAGATCCCTCAAGCTGCAGGGCAGCTAAGCCAGTGTGCCACAACTACTGAGCCCATGTGCTGCAACTTCTGAAGCCCAGGCGCCTAGAGCCCACGCTGTGCAACAAGAGAAGCCACTACAGTGAGAAGCTGGCCCATTGCAACTAGAGAGTAACCCCCATTTGGCTCAACTAGAGAAAGCCGGCACGCAGCAGTCAAGATCCAGCACAACTCAAATTAAAAATAAATAAAAAAATAAAACTTAAATTACATCACATTGCCTTGCAGCTTAAAACTTTTCTGTGGTTCCCAAAGTACCAATCTGGGCTCCTCTGACCATGGTCCATAAGTGTGCCATGCCCCTGCCTGTCTCTGCATCATCTTGTGCTGCATTACCCATGTCTATTATTTTTTTTTTTTTACCATCAAGCCAAGGAGGCAGAGGCCTTTGCTTTTGTCTTTTCCTCTTGCCTGGAAAGCTCTTCATTATTTTTTGCAAAGACCTCAGCTTCAATATCCCCTTCCCAGAGGTCTTATCAGACCATTCTAACTTAAACTCAATCTCCCTCCTCCATTATTTTCCATCTTAGCACTTTTTTCCCCCTTCATAATTTTTTTTGCAACTTTTTGTTGCTGTTTGCCTTCATTTTGTTTGACCCTCAACTAAAAGCTCGATGAGAATAGGAACCACACCCATTGTGTTCACTGTGCCTGTAAACCTAGCATGGTGCTTGGCATATATTAGAAACTCAGTTATTGGATGAATCAATGGTTAAAAGGAGTCAAAGCTTTCAAGGTATGGAGTCCCTGAGACAGACAAGTTAGGCATTTTGGATGGGGAGACAGTGTGCATTCAGGAATTAAACTTCATTCCAGAGTTGCATTGATGACTGGTGATCTGAAATTCTCAAGCCTGTGCTCTTCCAGCCTAGTAGAGCTAGATCACGTTGTCGTTGGGAAAGTTTTGTGAAGCTAAGAGGTTGCTTTGCCCTATTGAAGAGAAATGTATTCTTGTTTATCTGTATGTATGAATGTATCAAAGTAACAAATAAGAGTTGCAGCTTTTTGAGGGAGAATGCCAATTGATTATACAACATGCATTATTAATATTTGTTATGGTTATATTAAAACTCATACAAAGCCCATGTAATCTCATTTTCAGAGTTTAGGCTTCTGGCCAAGAACATTATGACAGTCTAGTTTGGCATTAGCATCATCCAGAGAGGGTCTAAGGCAGGGTTATTGAATTAGATTTGGCTGCTTGCTAGCAGCACATTGCATTTCCCATCCCCGATGGAGGTGGGTGTGGGAGAGGAGGGGGCGATGTTGTGCTGGGAGGGTGGGAGTGGGTGAGGATGATGAGAACTACCTCTCAGCTCCCTTCCAACTGCTTCTGATTCTTCCATTCCAGCTGAGCCAAGTCAGCCTAGCTCAACAGTTATGGAGGGCCTTCTGCATGCTAGACACTGAGCTGGGATCATAACCATGAACAATGTAGACACCCACTCTGCCCTAACAGAATCTGGAGATGGTCAATGGGAGGTGAGCACGACTTGGCAAAACCAGATGGTGACATCAGTTAGTACTTGGCTGTCCTCTTGGAATATCAGTTTGGCACAAGAATTAGCCGTGTAGTGAACAGTAAAAAAAACCAAAGCACTTTCTTGAGTGGTGTAAAATATTTTAATCCCCAGTTCCATGAGATGACCACTGGACGCATTTGAAATGGCCCCAGAATTTGAAGTCTCAGCTGCCTTCACTTGAATGTGCCTTCATGCCCTCATTTGTTGGAGCTCTTTCACCATAGCTACATGTTTATTGTATTTCCTGGCTGATACTGAGCCATTTTTTCTTAATTTAATAGTAAAATCCGTATGCACTTCTCTTATTAGATTTATGAAATAATAGAATGTCTCACTTGCCCAGAATTTCATGATATGTAATCCTACAGCTGTTTTCCAGTATCCTGTTGTGTTTACAGTTACTTACTCACATCTGATGGAAACACCATGGTGCCAATTTGTAACCCATGGCAGCCAGAGTGGTGCATCTTTTATTTTCTCATTAGCCCCTCGGCAATAATCATCATTTTCCATATTAGGTAGTGTATCCACTGTTAGTATAAATCATACTCTTCTGAATTGTCTCAGCACCAACATTGCCAAGTAGCTGGCTCTTTTCACACCTACGTTTTTTAAACAAAATATTTACTTATTTATTTGGCTGCACCAGGTATTTGTTGCAGCTTGCAAACTCCTAGTTTCAGCATGTGAGATCTAGTCCCCAGACCAGGATCAAACCCGGGCCCCCCTGCACTGGGAGCACAGAGTCTTAGCCACGGACCACCAGGGAAGTTCGACACCTACCTTTTATTTAAAGTTGACAATAGTTGTCTCACTAGTTGCCAGATGTTTCCTCCACTTTTTTCAGCTATTTTATGACTTAGTGGGAAAAAAATTACGGATTATGTGATGATATTGGGCAAGTTATTAACTTCTCTGGGCCTGCTATTTCATCTGTAAAACTGAAGGATTTAATTAGGTTAGAGGTTAAATTACTGGGCGGTAGGCAAATTTAGCTCTCAGATGGCTTGAAATGGCCTTCACAACATTTAGATTAATTCATTGACAGCTGTCTAAAATTGGTAGATTTCCTATAAAACTCCAGATTTCTAGCTTCTGTTTGAAAGATCAATATCTGAATTCCCTTGAAATGTCTGGCTCCAGAGACTCCCTGCCTCTGTCTCAAATCCTCACATTCACTAATGACAAGGGAGGAAGACACCGCTAGCCCCTTGCATTTCTTTACTGAGGGCACCTGAAGGTGGTTACACCCCATGCCCTGTTCCTACTGAAATCTAACAGGAGACTTAGAAGAACCAGGCTCAGAAAGGGAAGCTCTCCTGATGGACTAGAAAATTCTAGAGGAATTTTGAGGAAAGAGAAAGAAACGCAGACCTCACCTATACGAATAGCATTTGGCCACTGTTCATATTGTGATCTTGCATTGCTCAATATTTATCATGGCCCTGGTTGAATGCATTTGTTTAAAAAAATATTTGGGGTAGAGGGAGGTAGGGTGGAGAAGCTACTACTGCCGATGCAGGAGACACAAGAGACACGGGTTCGAGCCCTGGGTTGGGAAGATCCCCTGGAGTAGGAAATCGCAACCCGCTCCAGTATACTTGCCTGGAAAATCCCATTGACAGAGGAAATTGGTGGCTACAGTCCATGGGGCTGCAAAGGGTCAAGACAGGACTGAGCGCGCGCGCGCACACACACACACACGCACGCACGCACGCACGCACACGGTGTAGGACAAAGGGGTTTATCTTGCCCCCTTGCCCCTTCTGGTTCTCTGAACCCACTTTCCCTAGAGCAGTTTTTTTGTCTGCTAACTTTAGGAGAAGGTGTGTGTGTCAAGGGGAGCCGGTCTTGTTTGGATTTTTTAAAAAAGAAGAAAATTCTGGCCTGAACTGCTGAGGAGAGAGTGGTCTTTAAGTTGGACACCTGCTCTTCACCTAATCGCAGTCCCTACCTGGCCCATTTTATTTATTTATCTGTCTGGTCCCTTTAGTCATCTGAGTTCCCACTAGGCAATCTCTAAATCCTCCTGCATCTTAATAAATCTAAACATTTAAAGATATTCTTTCCTCTTTTCTAACCTCTGCAGGCAGGTATATCCCTTCCTCCCTCTCCTGACGAGTATTACCAGTCTAAACACAAAGATACAATCCTTGTCTGGGTTCCAGCAAATCCCCAGAAAAATCCCTAGCACATAGAGGTATTCAGTAAATATTTGTGGAATGAAGTATTCAGGATTAGCGATTAACTTTGAAAAGGATCTATGATGATCAACAGAGCAAATTAGTGTTTAAGAGGACCCAGACAACCACCTTAATTGCAGTATCATTGTATTTTATGTTACCCAGTAGAGACGGATAGCCAGCTTAAAATGCTTTGGTTTAAATATTTTGTCGGTGTGCAGTCTCTCAGTCGTGTCTGACTCTTTGTGGCCCCGTGGACTGCAGCAAGCCAGGCTTCCCTGTCCTTCACTATCACTCCCTATTAACATGTCCTGGGTACAAATACAGTCAGGCTTTTAGGCTTCAATTTTATTTCTACAGAAGGATAGATATATATTCCAGGCAGTAATGAAGAAAAACAATAAGCCTGAGTCTTAAAGAAATAATGAATTTGCTTCCTTTACTAAGATAATCTTTTAAAAAAAGCTCTGTGAAAATCAGGTTTCTTAATGCGCCAGGGCCGGGATAGGTGGCTGAACACTGCCCCCTTGTGTTTAGTATTAAAACTTACAACCTAAGTGCCTACACTTAGGCGGAAACCAATCCTTTGGCCACCTGATGCGAAGAACTGACTCCCTGGAAAAGACCCTGATGCTGGGAAAGATTGAAGGCACAAGGAGAAGATGACAGAGGACAAGGTGGTTGGATGGCATCACCGACTCGATGGACGTGAGTTTCAGCAAACTCCAGGAGTTGGTGATGGACAGGGAAGCCTGGCGTGCTGAAGTCCGTGGGGTCGCAGAGTCCGACAGGACTGAGCAACTGAACTGAACTGAAGTGCCTACACAGATACAGAGAACAAACTCGTAGAGGTTACCAGAAAGAAGAGGGAATGTGGAGGGACAAGTTAGGGGTAGAACATTAAGAAATATGAACTACTATGTATGAAATAAATAAGCAACAAGGATAAACTGTACAGCACAGGGAAACATAGCCACTATTCTGTAATTATTTTAAGTGGATACAATCTATAAAAATATTGAATCACTATGTTGTACACCTAAAACTAATATACTAATGTAGATCAGCTATACTTCAAATTAATTAATTAATTAAAAATTCAATCTGGAAAGTTTTTAAAGAAAGAATGCTTCAGTATTTGGAAAGTACTCATAAATAATCTCAGAGAAGAGACTGAGAAAACTGCCTCATTTGACATCAGAATGAACTATCAATGTCAACTATCAAACCAGCCGACAACACTGGATGGAGAGCAAAGGTTTTAGACATTTTTAATTATGTCATAAAACTCACCAACTAGTATGTATTGAACATCTGGATGGAAGTCACTGGGATGAAGGTGGTGAATAAGTTCATGGAGTTCTGAGGAAGAATTTCACAGCCCTAAATTTGGACGGTTCTCTGTAGGGTTTAACTGCTCATACTCCTCTGTAAGACCAGGAGCTTTGTGATCGCAGCAACCCTTCCTTCAAAACCTAACTGTCCTAAACCCCAGGCCTCAAGGTCATCAAAGAGTTGATACCACTTTGCCTCGTCTGTTACTGAGAACTAGTTCAATAATGATAATAATACCTAACATTCTGTGAAATAGATACGTGTGCCATGCACGGATCTATGTGTTTTACATCCATTCACTGATTCAGTCTGCATAATGACCCAGTGAAGTGAATATCTGTATTGTCTCATTTCACAAGTGAGTCAAGACATAGAAAGATTACTCTGCTACTGTGTACCCACTGGTAAACTGGGGAAAGCTGACTACTCTGTCATGCTGTCTCTTGATGACAAAAGCTAGCCCAAGGGCCTCAAAAATTTGTTCTGCAGGTTGTGTGTTGTGCAGGGTTGTGGCCCAAGAGAACTTGGGGACAATCATCCAGTCCACACTCAGCTTGCCAACTGTGGTCCTATAGGGCTGCATCTGCCCACAAATGTCTTTTCCTAATTAGCACAGAGGTGCTGGGAGCCAGGTACTGAGTTGAGTGCTTTGTGTGTTTTATCTCATTTTATCCATTTGTCCCCAAGCCTCTGCCTGTTCTGTTTTCAAGATCCTAGTGCTTCCTGCCCATGCAGAGAATTCTGTATTGCTTACATTTTAAGAAATTTAGGTGACATGAATCATTTGTAGACCAACCTCTGAGTACTACCTACTTGCTTTGATTTTTATCTGTCAAAAGATGCTACAGATGTTAACTGCTTGGGAAGCTTTAATTAAGCAACCAGGTCAACTAGGGGAGAATGGGTAACTTTGAAAGAAGCTGTTAATAATTTAAAACATAAACTATTTTAAACCTATATTTTGTGCATCTTTAGTAGCAATATTTGTATCTAGTAATTTGTTCATTTTGCATCCAACCAACACTCTCTTTTTTGTTTGGTTGGTTGGGTTTTTTTCTTTTTGTTTTTGATGGTCAGGCACTAGATTTGGTAGTGAGCATTCAATAAAGAATAAAATTATTGTTACCCTAAAGAAAATCCTAGTCAAATAAAGGAGAAATATAGGAAATGGAGCTTCTCTTGTGGCTCAGCTGGTAAAGAATCGCCTGAAATGCAGGAGACCTGAGTTCGATCCCTGGGTTGGGAAGATCCCCTGGAGAAGGAAAAGGCAACCCACTCCAGTATTCTGGCCTGGAGAATTCCATGGACTGTATATAGTCCATGGGGTTGCAAAGAGTCGGACACAACGGAGTGACTTTTACCCTATACACTCTCTTTAGGAAATGGGACTTATTTATTTGTCATTATATATTTAAGGGTTATTATGTGTCAAATGGGCACTAAAGGTATAAAGAAGCTCTGAATTATTACCACCAGAGAGGACATGCTTCTCATCCAAAATATATTTCCATCAAGTCAAAGTTACCTCTCATAACTAAACAAATTAGGAGTATACAGCACAAAGTTCACTTACTTAAAAGTGCTGTAATTTTGTCACAGAATCTGCTCAGACCACTCTCTCCAAATAGTCTCAGAAAGATACTCAAAGTGGAGTTGCTTTTTAAACTTAAAATTCATGAGAAGCCTTGAGCTTAATTACACTGATTACCTTAAAGAAAATAACAATTGTATGCATAATATAAACACCAGTGAGTATGAATCTTTAAGTCCTCAAAATTAGTCACAATTAGCAGAGTGTTTCCCAGATTATGATGTACTTTCACAGACATTTTTATTTGATACTCATAAAACCCCGTAAGGAAGATTTTAATCTACTTTCATCTCTTTCTAGAGGATTAAGCAAGTCTAGTGAGATTTGCCCATGGTCCTTTAGGTAATAGGTGGAACCAGGTGTATAAGTCAAACCAAGTATTGTGTAGATTTCACAATGACATTACAAAATCCCCCATCATATTTTGTTATTCCTGTCTTGACAGGTTTTTTATCATTTACTGCCAGCTTGATGAACAGATTCAAGCTACAATAATTCAGTATGAAATAGGAATTTTCAAAACACATCTGAAAAGTACTATCTACCTCCGCAGAAGCCACTGTTGCTTGTAACAGCATATAATGGCCAGATTCATGGCCTATTGTATGCTGTGGTGTCAAAGCATCCATAATGGCTGATTCATTAGGAGTCAGTTGGCTTTGCAGTGCAAGTAGTTCTTGAACTGATAAAATTTTACAGTTTAATTTCACTAATATTGGGACAGACCAGGAAATTCCCAAGAAAGCAATGCCATCTAGTGGTAAAATCAGGCCGATGCCATATACCTGCAATAAATTGCAAATAAAATATATAGAGCAACTTAGTTAACCATGAAAAGGAATGAATTCTCATACTCTGAATTCTTTCCAGAAGGCTCTCAGTTGACTTTTCCCACATCCCCTCAGAGTAATCACTATCTATGGTAGTGATAGTCTAATGGAATGTATTTCTTCAATAATAAGACAGTCAAAACGACTTCTTGATCCCCAGGCTGCAGAATGGATGTTGCGTCACAGTGTGAAACAATATTAATCTCTTTATACGTATACATCAAAGCTCTTGGATGACTGGTGTCTTGTCAACGAACAATAATATTGTGAAAGGAATCTTTTTTTCTGAAGAAGTGGTTCTTAACAATGGGCTTAAAATATGCAGTAAACTATGTTGTCAGTATATGTACTATCATCCAGGCTTGCTGTTCCATTTACAGAGCATAGGCAGAGTAGATTTAGCATGGTTCTTAAGGGCTCCGAGATTTTGGAATGGTAAATGAGCATTGGCTGTAACTTACTGTGATCAGCTGCCTTGCCCCTAACCAGAGAGGCACCCTCTCCTTTGAAGCTATGAAGTCGGACATTGGCTTCTCCTCTCCAGCTGTGAAAGTTCTAGATGGCATCCTCTTCCAACAGAAAGCTGTTTGAGCTACATTGAAAATCTGTTGTTTAGTGTAACCACCTTCATTCCTTATCACAACTTGATCTTCTGGAGGACTTGCTGCAGCTTCCACATCAGCACTTGCTGTTTTGCCTTTGCTGCTGTTTTGTGTTATAGAGATGGCTTTTCCCCCTTAAACCTCTTGAACCAATCTCTGCTAACTCCAGACTTCTCTTCTGCAGCTTCCTTGTCTCTCTCAGCCTTCACAGAAGTAAAGAGAAATAGGTCCTTGCTCTGGACTAGGCTTTGGCTTAAGGGAATGTTGGGGCTGGCTTGACCTTCTATCCAGATCACTAAAACTTTCTCTATGTCAGTAATTAGACTGTTACACTTTTTTATCATTCCTGTGTTCACTGTAGTAACACTTTTAATTTTCTTTAAGAACTTTTCTTGGTAGGGCGGGAGGGATAAACTGGGAGATTGGGGTTGACATATATACATTTATATATATAAAATAGACAACTAATAAGAACCTGCTGTATAGTACAGGGAACTCTACTGAATACTCTGTAATGGCCTATATTGGAAAAGAATCTTTTAAAAAAGAGTGGAGATATATATATATATATATATACACACACACACACACACATAACTGATTCACTCAGCTTTCAATATGCCTCCTTCATTAAGCTTAATTACTTCTAGCTTTTGATTTAAAGTAAGAGGCGTGTATCTTTGGGGAATCTGGCAGTCCAGTGGTTAGGACTCTGCGCTTTCAATACTGAGGGCCTGGGTTCAGTCTCTGATCAGGGAACTAAGATCTCACAAGCTGCATGGCGGGAAAAAATGAAGTGAGAAACGGGCATCTCTTCCTGTCACTTGGAGGCCATTGTAGGATTGATAATTGACCTAATTTCAATATGGTGTCTTAGGAACAGGGAGGCCCAAGGAGAGGGGGAGCGATGGGAAATGGCCAGTCGTTCGAGCAGTCAGAACACACACGACATTTATTGATAAGGTTCTCGGTGCCCCCGAAACAATTACAATAGTAACATCAACGATCAGTGTCAATGGATGACTATAACAAATATAATAATAATTTAAAAAGTTTGAAGTGTTGTTAGAATTACCAAAATGCAACACAAAGACATCAAATGAGCAAATTCTGTTGGGAAAATGGCACAACTAGGCTTGCTCAATGCTGGGTTGCCACAAACCTGTAGTTCTTAAAAAATGCTACTTCTGTGAAGTGCAGTAAAGCAAAGCACAAGAAAACCAAGTGCACCTGTGCTCTGCCTACTGGAGAAGGGCAACACACTTCACAGTGGGGGCCAGGGCCAGAGGCCCTGCAGGGAGCCTCCCGGAGAAGTTGGTTTCAGAGCTGGAGTTTGATGGAAGCCAGCATACTGTGCAGAGAACTCAGCTTAAATTGAAACAGGCTGCCATGAAGTCCAATCCGTGCAGCAGTGTGCATCTTATTGGCTCCTCTTCTAGCAGGGAGACCCAGGTGCTCATATTCTAAAAGGAGCTCTCACCTGTTAGCAGCAGACAAATAGCTGAAAGTGAACTCTCACACCCTGCATGCTGAGAGCTGAGGGCAGCTCTTTCATAACCTTCTCTTGAACTTCAGACTTATTCTTCCCATACGTATTTTATATTTCTAATAAATATAAAAATATTTTTATATTTCTAATATGCACTCATAATTAATACATATTATTGAAATTATATATTTCCACGAGTACCTATAAATGCAAATGAATAGGAAAAACTTAGCAGTGTGTGTACCAAACTGCCATCAGTGCTTCCCTCTGGGGAGACAGGAAGAGTGGAAAAGGGGAAATAGGTAATCAATTGATGTGTTATTGAATGATTACATGGAGGTTGTGTTACTTTCATAATTTTTAAATTGGCAAAACAAAGAAATGTGATTTATACTTTTTTAATTCATTTTATCAAAGTATAGACTTGATTTACAATGTTGTGTCAGTTTCTAGTGTAAAGTGATTCAGTTATATATATATATAAAATATATATATATAAAATATATATATATAAATATATAAAATATATATATATAAAGTATATATATTAAAAAATATATATATAATATATATATATATATATAAAAATTGCATCTGCTAATCCCAAACTTTCACTCCATCCCTCCCCAACCCCCATTCCCTTGGCAACCACTGGTCTGTTCTCTGTGAGTCTGTTTCATAGGTGAGTTCATTTGTGTCCTATTTTAGATTCCACGTATAAATGATATCATGTGGCACTTGTCTCTTTCTGACTTCACTCAGGAAACTATATGCAATATCTTATAATAACTTATAATGGAAAATAATTTTTAAAAGTGTGTGTATATATATATGCACCTACATATATATATCTGCATCACTTTGCTGTACTTTGTTATTTTGTTTGAAATAACACAACATTGTAAATAAACCATACTTCCAATTTAAAGGAAACCAAAAGGCTGAGGAAAGACTAGTTGAAGGAAACATTCAGTTCTTCAAGATATACTGAGTACCTGTTAATACCAGGTGCCAGATCCTGTGCTGAATTTTAGAATGTTTAATATTCTACCAAGATATGGACTTTTGGATCATTAATAGCTGATGCTGGCAGAGAAACGCTGGGACCTTGCATTTTGCCTCCACACAGTCTTCTATCCTGAATTGTCTCAGTGTGGGAATGTGTGTCAGCTGTAAGTCTCCAGAGACTCAGAAAACGAAGTAAGCGTCCTGACAGTATGAGTGAGCTGGAAAGAGAGGGGAAGGGAGAACCCTGTGGGTACCTACCGCTTACACTTACTCTCCTCAACAGATGTACACATCTTCAGAGTCACGATTTCTGAGTTAGTGTCCCTGAACAGCTCTGTGCTCCCCTAAGGACAGAGGAAAAGAGGGTAAATTAAGGCCCCTCAAACTTCAAAGCAGCAAACTTTTCAGAAAGTTCAAATGGTCTACTTCTGCCAATAACACAGGGTGCCAATATAGTCCTGCCATCTGTTTTAAATTCTGACTCCCACAACTGCTACGTATCTTAAATAAATATTTAAACCAGCTGCCAAGATGAAATTTTGTTAATATTACATTTGTAAAGTATCTAATTTCAAGTATGATATGGAAAAGAAGTATGAAGAGTTTTTAAAAGGCTAGAGAAAACCTTTTTTGAGTAGAATGGAATGCAAAGGTCAATTCCATGCTTATTTTGTTTCCTCACTAAACCAAAAAAGTTTGCCCTTCCTAATCATGCCAGCTGACTCTTTGAGCTAGTGTTGTTATTAATCACCATCATAACTCCAACTTAAACACAACAATGTGGTGCGGTCATTTGATTGGAATGTTCTTTATCGCTCCTGCCTTTGGGGAATTAAAATGCTAGCTTTAACTTTTTTGAAAGAATGATCCCTATTTCCTAAATCATTTCCTTCGTGAAAGTGAAGTTGATTGAAAATAATGGGGGAAAAGAAACAAATAAACAAAAAGAGAGAGAAATAATCACTATGCAGTGTTGATTCTGGAAGTAGATATGTGCCTCACAGTCTTGAAAAACACCCCTGCTTGGTGGGCTGAGTGGACAGCCAACTATTAGAACGGCCAGCTGCAATTGTGAGAACAAAGGGTCTTGGCCCAAGTGATGTGATTGGCTCAAATGTCAAAATCATTTGGGGATTTTGTATACTCCCTGTTGACTCTTTGTTAAGTGCAACAAGGAAGCTGTAGGAGGTCATAATTGCAAGAAATGCAACAATTAATAAAAGCATGCTTTGAATAGTAGTTTTTTTTAATTAAAAAAATTGCCTTCTTGAAGTGTATTTGATTTACAATATCATGTTCTTTTGGCTTTCCTGATAGCTCAGTTGGTAAAGAATCCTCTTGCAATGCAGGAGACCCTGGTTCGATTCCTGGGTCGGGAAGATCTGCTGGAGGAGGGGTAGGCTACCCATTCCAGTATTCTGGCCTGAAGAATACCATGGACTGTATAGTCCACAGGGTCGCAAAGAGTCAGACACGACTGAGCAACTTTCACGTTCATCATGTTCGTTATAGCTGTATAGCACAGTGATTCAGTTATACACATAAATGTATATATATATTCTTTTTCAAAGTCTTTCCCCTTACGCGTTATTACAAATATTGAGTAGAGTTTCCTGTGCTATACAGTATGTGCTTGTAGGTTAACTGTTATATATGTGTAGTGTGTGTATATTAATCCCATGCTCAGTTGCTCAGTCATGTCAGACTCTTTGTGACCCCATGAACTGCAGTCTGCCAGGCTCCTCTGTTCATGGAATTTTCCAAGCAGGAATACTGGAGTGGGTTGCCATTTCCTACTCCAGGGGATCTTCCCGACTCAGGGATTGAACCCATGTCTCCTGCCTTGGCAGGCGGATTCTTTACCACTCCACCACCTGGGATTAAGCACCATGTTAATCCAAAACTACTCATTTATCCTTTCCCCTACTCTCCTTTGCTCTCTGGTAACCATAAGTTTGTTTTCTATGTCTGTGAATCTCTTTGTTTTGAAAACAAGTTCATTTGTATCCTGTTTTTAGAGTTTTTTAATATAATATCAATATTTATTGAAGAAAAGATATAATAGCAATCTGTGAACACATATTTAAAGTCATGAAACAGCTCTACAGACATGGATGTAGACCTATGTGTATACATTTGCAGTGAAATGATTCATATACTTTAAACTTTCAAAATGATGGACCTTTCAGAATAATAGAGTGTATACAAAGAAAAAGCAAAAAGTGGGCTTTTTTCCTTTATATTTTCACTACATTATCACCTCATTAAGTGGTAAGAAAACAGGCTTCTAGTTCTAGATAAATTAAATGACCCCAGGGAATAAATTTTTAGCAGTTACATATTAAAAGTGAAAACAATACGTTTATTTTAATGATCTTTAATTTAACATGGCACTGGTTTTTCAAAATAACAGGATTCCAGGATATGCTGGAAATTAATAGAGCTTTCTAAAGAAACATAAATACCTAAGTGGATAAGTGACTCACAGTCGTTTGGGAACTTTGACATTCCTGAGCCTGAAGAATTTAGAGCAATTCCTCTTTTCTCAATCCATAGGGAACACTACTTATTTTAAAACAGAAAAGATGGCCCAAAAGCACATGAAAAGATGCTCAACATTACTAAATTTTAGAGAAATGCAAATCAAGTCTACAATGAGGTATCACCTCACACCAGTCAAAATGGCCATCATTTAAAAGTTTACAAATAATAAATATTGGAGAAGGTGAGGAGAAAGGGGGACCCTCCTGGCGTACAACTGCACTCTTCACATGCTAGCAAGGTTATCCTCAAAATTCTTCAAGGTAGGCTTCAGCAGTACATGAACTGAGAACTTCCAGATGTACAAACTGGGTTTAGAAAAGGCAAAGGAAACAGAGATCAAATTGCCAACATTTGTTAGATCATGGAGAAAGCAAGGGAGTTCCAGAAAAGCATCTACTTCTGCCTCATTGACTACACTAAAGCCTTTGACTGTGTGGATCACGACAAACTTGGAAAATTCCAAGAGATGGGAGTACCAGACCACCTTACCCACCTCCTGAGAAACCTGGATGTGGGTCAAGAAGCAAAAGTTAGAACCTTACATGAAACAGTGGACTGATTCAAAATTGGGAAAGGAGTATGACAAGGCTGTATATCATCACCCTGCTTATTTAACTTCCATGCAGGGTACATCATGTGAAATGCCATGCTGGATGAAGCACAAGCTGGAATCAAGATTCCCGGGAGAAGTATCAACAACCTCAGATATGCAGATGATACCACTCTGATGGCAGAAGGTGAAGAGAAACTAAAGAATCTCTTGATGAGAGTGAAAGAGGAGAGTGAAAAAGCTAGCTTGAAACTCAGTGTTAAAAAACTAAGATCATGGCATCTGGTCCCATACTTCATGGTAAATAGAAGGGGAAAAAAGTGGAAACATGAGAGATTTTATTTTCTTGGGCTCCAAAATCACATGATGACTGCAGCCATCAAATTAAAGGATTCTTGTTCCTTGGGAGGAAAGCTATGACAAACCTAGACAGCATATTAAAAAGCAGAGACAACACTTTGCTGACAAAAGTCTGTATAGTCAAAGCTATTGTTTTTCCAGTAGTCATGTATGGATGTGAAAGCTGGACCATAAAGAAGGCTGAGCACCAAATAATTGATGCTTTTGAATTGTGGTGCTGGAGAAGACTCCCGAGAATCCCTTGGACTGCAAGGAGATCAAACCAGTCAATCCTAAAGGAAATCAACCCTGAGTATTCATTGGAAGCACTGATGCTGAAGCTCCAGTACTTTGGCCAGCTACCTGATGGGAAGAGCCAACTCACTGGAAAAGGCCCTGATGCTCAGAAAGATTGAAGGCAAAACGAGAAGGGGGCGACAGAGAATGAGATGGTTAGATAGCATCACTGACTCAATGGACATGAGTGGGAGATAGTGGAGGACAAAGGAGGCTGGTGTGCTATAGTCCATGGAGTCACAAAGAGTTGGACACAACTTAGTGCCTCAACAGCAACAACCACCTGCCTGGTAGGTGGGAATGTAAATTGGTTCAGCCACTGTGGAGAACAGTATAGAGGTTCCTTAGAAAACTAAAGAAAGAGCTACCATATGATCCAGCAATCCTGCTCCTGAGCATACACCCAGAGAAAACCATAATTTGGAAAGATCCATGTACCCCTATGTTCATTGTAGCACATTTTACAATGGCCAGAACAAGGAAACAACCTAAATGTCCATCAACAGAGGAGTGGATAAAGAAGATGTGATACATACATACAATGGAATATTAGTCTTAAAAAGAACAAAATAATACCATTTGCAGCAACATGGATGGAACCAGAGATTGTCATACTGAGTGAAATAAATCATACACAGAAAAACAAATATCATATGATATCACTTATATATATAATCTAAAAAAAAAACACAACAGCTTCAGATGAACTTATTTATAAAACAGAAGTAGAGTCATGGATGTAGAGAACAAACTTATGATTACGAGGGGATATGGGGGTTGAAGGGATAAACTGGGAAATTGGGATTGACATATACACACTGGTATATATAAAACAGATAACTAATAAGAACCTGCTGTGCAGTACAGGGGAATCTACTAAGTACTCTGTAATGGCCTATATGGGAAATAATCTAAAAAAAAAAAGAGTGGATATATGTATATGTGTAACTGATTCACTCTGCTGTACGCCTGAAACTAACACAACATTGTGAATCAACTATACTTCAATAAAAATTTTAAAAAGGAAGTAATAATGACTTTCATTTTCTCAGCAGACGGAAATGCAAAGACATTTTTCAAGATAATGAGAGAGACCTGGATTCTGCCAACCCAGAGACAGGTTTGGGGACCAAACACAAGCACCAGGCTCTTGAGAGGTGATTAATAAGTACTTGTTGTATTTGCTAACTTCTGTCATGGAGACCTCTGTGAACATGCTGTTAGAAAACTGAGTTTTTTGTCATATATTGTTGTTGCTATTGGAGAAAATTTGGAGGATCCTTAGGTGAAGAAAGACTACATGACTGCAAGGTGTAACTGCTGTTTTCCCACAATGTGAAATAATTATAGTGTTGCCTCTGCCAGTTAGTATAAAGGTCTTTGGGGAAGAGATGAAATCTTCAAGTTTCTGTGCAAATTGTCCTTAAAGTTTCCAGTGTGTTTGCAGAGCACTTCCACAATGCAAAGTGTTTATTTAGTAACCAGAGATGACAGCAGAAGTAAGTGCAGGCTGACCTTATGAAGATGTCATTTGTTGCTTCCATACTTGGAGTGAGGATAGTGCATCTCATTCGAGTCGAACCTCTGACAATCTTAAGAGGAGTAACTGCCCAGCTAAGAGACTTTTTTTCCTAAAAACTAAACTCAGAACACCAAAGGAGGTATTAGAAAAATGTGGGAGGTATTAGAAAAACTGGTTAAAAAATCATCTCAAGATGAGCTGTTTCATGAGAAATATAAGTTTTCTAAGTCATATCAGAGCTAAGAAGTGTAAGTTATTGACTAGAATAGAATTTACTTCAAATCATAATAGAGGAAATCGATATAGAAGTCAATAATTGTTCCATTTTGCAAAAATAATTTTGGCATGAATCTTTCCAATGACAAGTCAGTGTTTTATAGACCCAAGTATTTCTTCTTGGACCAGATGAAATACAAATTATTTTAACCTCATAAAAGTTTAGTCAGTAAGTTTCTTGTTTTCTGTTTTATAAGAACTCTAGATGCACAAGTCTAGCATCAATGTTTGTGTAAAGTGTGGTGGAAGTATGATGAAAAGAAAAGGAGAAGGCCAAGTGGTGGAATGTTAATGTTAACTGAATAACAAAGAAGGAAAGCCCTTGAACTGAGACCTCAGATCAGCCAATGTGAAATTCTGAGCCTGGGCATGAGGAAATTTCAATAAGATGAATGATAGCAGTGATAGTTACACAGTCAGATACTGTGTCTGTATACAATCCCTTTCGGAAAATGGAAGCAAATATCTGTATCATTTGAACTCAGAGAAACCTTGATTTTTCCCAGAAGGCCATTTCAAGATTCTTGATGACTGGTACATGATGATGGGTATGCTCCTTTACCTCTCCAAGCCTTGATCTTTTCTGTGAAGTGGAGACTGGAATCCCCACCATGTTCATATGCTGGGTACATTAAAGGAGGTTACATACATGGAATGCCAGGCACATGAAAGACTTAATCCTCAGAGCTGTCCTCGTTATGAATTCTTTTCCATGTCAACACTTTTTTTTTCTCATAAAAGTGATAACTTTATAAAGGGCAGGCTCAGTGTCTGATTCTTAGACTCAGAAACGCAGGTTTGGAAGAATGTTAAAGGTCATCTCTGTCCTAATCTCTCCCTCTTCATCCAGTGCCAGGTCAGAAACTGTGAGAGTTCAAAAGAGTTCAAAGCAGGCTAATAAACTGACTCCTTCCTAAACAGTTCACTAAACAGTTGTTCAACATTTATTTAGGAATTAAAAATGAGAATAAAAGCATAAAGTGTAATTTCCACTTCTCATACTTGCTTTTAGTGAAGCTTTTAGCATAGTTTTGCAACTTACCACTTGAATGATCAAAACTAATTTCCCCTGAGTTGAAATGTAAGACTCCATTATTGCTTCCAGATTTTCTTTTGCAGCACTGAATCAATAAGCTGACATTAAAACATTAGCAGTTGTATGACACAGGGAGCTCAAGCTGGTGCCCTGTGACAACCTAGAAGGATGGGATGGGATGGGGGTGGGAGGGCGGTTCAAGAGGTAGGGGACATATGTATGCCTATGGCTGATTCACATTGTTGTGTGGCGGAATCCAACATGACATTGTAAAGCAATTATCCTCCAATTAAAAATAAATTAAAAACTAATCTAGAGTATAAATAAACCTAATTAACAATTAGAATAACACTTAATAATTATGCTTTGTTTATAAGGGCTATAATGTCCAATTCAGTTTTCAATGAAATTGGTCATTAATGAATATCAAAATTATGTTTTCCCTGGTATTTCCAAGAAGATGCCTTTCAGATTCTCTGGCTTTTATGTTGCCTACTTTTGCTGCTTTTTAAAGACTGTTCCTGACTGGTATTTCATACTTTGTTCTGTTATTAAACTATACCATGAAAAAAAAACATGAGCAATAATTAATCAATAGATAGCATTATATAATGAGTTGATAAATCTTAAAGTTTGTATGCAAATATATTTGGAATTTGCTTGGCATCCAAAAACTAGACACAATTTGGTGTTTTCTTTTTAAAGCAAATCTTAAGGTCATATACCCTTTTAGAAAGGTTGATTTTTTTTTTTATATCAAAGGGTGGTTATATCTTGGTAATATTCAATGTCTTTCCCAATGACCGCGAAAACAGATTGTGCCACAGATGAAATGGTCCTTAAGGTTCTCTGAGACCAACTTCGTGATGCACAGATATTCCTCCAGCCTGATATTGCTGAGTAGTCGTCATGGTTAATTAATGACCACGGTCGAGGCTATGAGGTCAGGACAGCTGAGGTCAGGCATTGGCTGTAGAAACACAGGCTGAAGGACAGGAAGAATTGTGTAATTAACTGAATATTCAGGGTACAGTCAACAAAACTCAATTGTTCTCAACAACCAAGCCATTTTCTCTGCCGTCACTGAAAGCTGTGTGTGTAGGATCTACAGATAATTGCCTCCTTTCTCCGTTTCATTTTGCTTGTCTAAACATTGCATAAATAACTACTTGATAAATTCAATGTTGATGTTGGCACATGAACAGACAGACAAGAGTGACTGCTTGTTTCAAAATTTATAATTCCAACATAAATAGTAATCAAACCCCAAAGGAGACTGCTTAAAAATATTCCTGTTTAACATTCACGATCCTATTTAACTTGCCTAATTTCAACCCACACACTTGTGGAACTTAATACAAAAATACTCTTGGCCTATTTTTAAAATAATGTGACGTTTGACAAACTGTTCAAGTATTGAATTTAAAAATATGCTCTGTGTAAATTATAGTTCTAATATAAATTCCAGATGTATTGCTGGCAGGATTAACACTGGGCTTTATCTCTTTCCCAGTGCACCATGTCTATACACACACACACAAGCATGTACACAAAACATAAATGCTAGAAAATGTAGTCTGAGAACATTCCGTGAAAAAATATTAACCAGTCAGGGTAAGTTAACTTGAGTAGTTAATGAAAAAGCAACTATTTCAAAATTTAAGTTTTCTTTTAAAATTACAATTTACGTATCTCTTAAAGATACAGAAGAAGACATATACCACCTGCCTCACTATGCAACATGCTAAAATAGACATAATTCATTAGACACATTATGGCAGCCAAATGGCAAGAATTTTTTAGATGCCAAAGCTGGTTAGAATAGCAGCAGCAAATTTCATGAACAGAGGGAAGACAGAGGGAAGAAAAGAGAGAAGAAAAAGTCTAATATTAAAAAGATGCAATTCTTTCTAGTTGCTTTACAACCAAAGGGGAAAATTAAAATTCTTCTTAAGCTGTAAGAGCAAAAATTAAAAGAGAAATTCATTTGTTTAAAAAAAAAGAAAATGGAAACAACTGGGACTGAGGCTGCTGGCATTTACTTTTGCTGGCGTTTATCATTTATTATTGTTACCACATCAACATATTTGATACATATTTGACTAAATGCACTTGGTTGTTGTGTCTGAAAATGTGATGATTCAAGGAACGTACAACAGAATTCAATTCAGTTGCTCAGTTAAGTCCAACTCTTTGTGATCCCATGCCAGGTCTTCCCTGTCCATCACCAACTTCTGGAGCTTGCTCAGACTCGTGTCTATTGAGTTGGTGATGCCATCCAACCATCTCATCCTCTGTCGTCCCCTTTTCCTCCTGCCTTCAATCTTTTCCAGCATCACAGTCTTTTCCAGAGTCAGTTCTTTGCATCAGGTGGCCAAAGTATTGGAGCTTCAGCTTCAGCTATCAGTCCTTCAAATGAATACTCAAGACTGATTTCCTTTAGGATTAACTGGTCGGATCTCCTTGCAGTCCAAGGGACTCTCAAGAGTCTTCTTCAGCACCACAGTTCGAAAGTATCAATTCTTTGGCACTCAGCTTTCTTTGTGGTCCAACTCTCACATCCATACATAATTACTGGAAAAACCATAGCTTTGACTAGACAGACCTTTGTTGGCAAAGTAACGTCTCTGCTTTTTAATATGCTGTCTAGGTTGATCATAGCTTCTCTTCCAAGGAACAAGCGTCTTTTAATTTCATGGCTGCATTCACCATCTGCAGTGATTGGAGCCTAAGAAAACAAAGTCTCACTGTCTTCATTGTTTCCCCCTCTATTTGCCAGGAGTGATGGGACTGGATGCCATGATCTTCATTTTTTGAATGTTGAGTTTTAAGCCAGCTTTTTCAGTCTCCTCTTTCCCTTTCATCAAGAAGCTCTTTAGTTCCTCTTCACTTTCTGCCATAAGGGTGGTGTCATCTGCTTATCTGAGGTTATTGATATTTCTCCTGGCAATCTTGATTCCAGCTTGTGCATCATCCAGTCCAGCATTTCACATGATGTACTCTGCATACAAGTTAAATAAGCAGGGTGAAATATACAGCCTTGATGTACTCCTTTCCCAATTTGGAACCAGCCATTGTTCCATGTGCGGTTCTAACTGTTGCTTCTTGACCTGCATATAGATTTCTCAGGAGGCAGGTAAGGTGGTCTAGTATTCCCATCTCTTTAAGAATTTTTCACAGCTTGTGATCCACACCGTCAAAGGGTTTAGTGTAGTCAGTGAAGCAGAAGTAGATGTTTTTCTGCAATTCTCTTGCTTTTTCTAGGATCCAACGGATGTTGGCAATTTGATCTCTGGTTCCTCTGCCTTTTCTAAATCCAGCTTGTACATCTGGAATTTCTCAGTTCACGTACTGTTGAAGCCTACCTTGCAGAATTTTGAGCATTACTTTGCTAGTGTGTGAGATGAGTGCAATTGTATGGTAGTTTGAACATTCTTTGGCATTGCCTTTCATTGAGATTGGAATGAAAACTGACTTTTTCCAATCCTGTGGCCACCGCTGAGTTTTCCAAATTTGCTGGCATACTGAGTGTATCACTTTCACAGCATCATCTTTTAGGATGTGAAATAGCTCAGCTGGAATTCTATCACCTCCACTAGCTTTGTTCATAGTGATGCTTCATAAGGGCCACTTAACTTCGCACTCCCAAATATAATGAGTAGAAGCTTTGTTCATAGTGATGCTTCATAAGTGCCACTTAACTTCGCACTCCCAAATATAATGAGTAGGATATTTTACGAAATTGAAATGACACCATAGGTTAAAATAAAGAATATCCAATTAACGTACGTAATTTCACTTCTGTGCTATATATAAGGATTTTTTTTCAACTTTCAAATGTAACTTATTTGTGAAAAATAGCTGTACTGAAATATAATTCACATGCAATTTAATTAATTTATGTAAAATGTATAACTCAGTGATTTCTGAGTTGCACAAGCATCACCTCAGTCAGTTTTAGAACATTTTCGTCACCAAAAAAGAAACCTCATAACAATGAGCAGTAACTCATTTCTCCCAAATCCTTAGACTTAGGAAACCACTAATTAACTTTCTGTCTCTATATTGTGTGGCAGTTTAATCTCTCAGTCGTGTCTGACTCTTTGCAACCCCATGGACTGTAGCGCATCAAGCTCCTCTGTCCATGGGATTTCCCAGTTGAGAATCCTGGAATAGGTTACCAAAGGTTACCCTGGAGGAAGATCCTCCTCCAGGGGATCTTCCTGACCCAGGGATCAAAACTGGGTCTCCTGCATTGAAGGCAGGAAACTAGCCCCTTTCACTTAGCATAGTAGTTTCAAGGTTAATCCATGTTGTAATAGATAGCAGTACTTCATTCCTTTTTATGGTCAAGTAATATTTATAGCTATAAATTTCTCCCTAAGCATAGCTTTAACTGCATGCAACAAAGTTTTGGCATGTTGTGTTGTCATTTTCATTCATTTCAGTGTATTTTCTGTTTTCTTTGTGATTCTTATTTACCTATTGATTACTTAGAAGTATATTGTTTAATTTTCACATATTTGTGAATGTCCCAAATTAATTAGCATTCTCAAATTTGATAATATATACTTGTTTAAATTTTTATTCCTAAATTTTCAAGAAGCTTTATAAGAGACTCTGAGATGAGGCAATTCTATGGTAGTCCAGTACTTAAGACTCTGTGCTTCCATGAGTTGTGTGTTCAAGCCCTGGTCAGAGAACTAAGATCACATATGTGTGAACTAAATTAAATACTCAAAGCTTACAAAGTGGGTTAGCGATCAAACTGCTTCCCCAAAATATCTTCCTTTTTCATGGAGGTGGTGGTAATGAATGAAAGCAAGATGAACTCACTGGCATTCCTTAGAAGCTGAGGCCATAACTTAATCATATTTGTATTTCATGCCCATCTGATTTCCCAGGCAACTCAGTGGGTAAAGAATCTGCCCCCAGTGCAGGAGACATAGGAAATGCAGGTTTGATCCCTGGGTTGGGAAGATCCTCTGGAGAAGGGCATGACAACCCACTCTAGTATTCTTTCCTGGGAAATCCTAAGGACAGAGGAGCCTGGCGGGCTACATCTGTAGGGTTGCAAAGAGTCAGACATGACTGAAGTGACTGAGCATACCCCTATACCCATCTGACTAAAGGAAGTCTTTTTCTTTCCTGTCACATCACCCTGTTTCTTTTGTAGCATTTATCACTATCTGATTATTTTCTCATTTATTTATTGCTCTCTGCTTAAAGTCAATTTTCCCTCACCAGCATGGAGGCCAAATGAAAGAAGGGATCTTGTTGTCTTATTCACAAAAGAAGGTATTCTAAATGTTACCCAGTGCCTTCCAGATCATAGGCTTTCAGTCAAAATTAAATAGATGAAGAGAGAATGAGTGAGTACCTGGAAGACCCTGTAGAAAATGTGCATTCATTAAATCTTCTTCAACAAATTTGGAAGAATCATCTTCTGATTACTGGGAGGAAAAGTACCTTCAATCTAAACAGTTCTTGCCAGTAATGGAGTTTATGGTCATCTCTGATGGTGAAACCTTTCCACTCACTAAACAGAATCACAACAGAATTGTAGCTACTAGTCGTAGCCTTTGTCCTGTGGGAAAATGCTCAAGAGTTTATATAACCATCTTAGTTACAGAGAAATGTGGTCCACTAAGCAGCTCCTGCACGAGGTTTGGCACAATAGAGGAAATAAAGTAAACATGATATATGGGATAATGGAATAGTATGTATTCAAAAGCACAATAACCGGTTTACTAACTTTAATAGGACATCTTGCTCTACTATCACTTTGAAGCCAGATTAATTCTAGTTTCACTTTACTTGAAATTCTCTGACGGCTCCACACTGACTACAGAAAAGACCAACATTCTTAATGCAGAATACGAGTCCTTTCAGAATCTGGCTGTTTGCCTCCCTACTGTATCTGGTATCTCTCTCACTAACCACAGCCTGGCTGAAGCAGACAGCATCCAGTTTCCTGAATAAGCAAGTCTGCTTCTTCCCTCAATGCTTCTCTCACCCTGCTCCCTCTGCTTGGGCAGCCCTCCGCTCCTGATCCGCTTGGTGCTCTCAGCTTGTTGGTTAAGACTCTGAACACGTTTCTTGTACCCTCCTCCAGGAGAGAGGGCCACTGTCTCCTTCAAGTGCAGCTTTCTACCCTCACTTGGAGGACTTCAAGCAGGACCTAGTCCATGGCTACTGTTAGAACTACATTTCCCACCCCTCACACTGGCCTCCTTACAGGCCTTTACCACTTCCATTGACATTTTCCAGGAGTAAAAGAATTTCTCCCAGGTATTTCCATGGTGTGTCCTCAACTTTATTCAACTCTGCTCCAGCATCACCTCCTAAGAGAGGTTGTCTTTGAGCACTCTAACCAAAGAAATTTCTCCTTTTCATTTTCTAAAGAGAATTACCTCGCTCTCTGGCCCCTCTATCTTACTTTTTCCTCTTTGTAGTACTGATATAACATTATGTGATTAGTAATGTTATCTGTCTTCCCTGCCAGAATGTAAGCTCTCTGAGGATGGGTCTGTGTTTTGTTTACTGCTGTGTATATCTGTGAATGAATGAATGACGCCTGAAATTATATGGTTGGTTGAAGATGTCTGTCTTCCCCGCACTTGACAAGTGGCAGTTGTAACCTATTCCTCCTAGTCTACTCAGTTCCCCTTCCCAACACAAAATAACTTCTTAATATTCCTTGTACAACTGAATGATGTCAAGTATAAATTACCTATAACAATGGTTCTCAACAAAGGGACTCTGAATCCATGTAAAGATGGATGAAGAATACATAAACTGAAGAATACAATATTTCCACAATTCCTTTATCTGAAACTCTTGGCACCAGATGTGTTTCAAAATTCAGAATGCTTCCCTACTTAATTAACACCCTTAGTAGGGTCTGGGGCAGTACCTTGTAATCAAACACATTAATTGCTTTGCAACGTGTAGAGACCTCCAAAGTGTCATAAATAACGCTCAAGTCAACTTTTTCTGTGAAATGAATTATCAAGATAAATTTTAAGAGTTTGGGATTTCAGAATTGTGGATGTGGGGCTGTAGATGTAGACTAGCACATTGAGACCTACGTAATATTTTTATGCTAAAATGGGTTCCCCACATTCCAGGTTAGAAATCACCGATTTAACCTGTTAGTTTAAAAAAACATCTATTTTTTTTTTTTCCAGCATAGCTAGCATTAATGAAGCATATACTGTGTATCAACCCTTGTGCTAAGCTTTTAAAGTATGCAGGTAAAAACTACTATTTGCCTCATTTTATAAGTGAGAAAGGGCTTCCCAAGTGGTGCTAGTGGTAAAGAACCTGCCTGCTAATGCGGGACATATAAGAGACGCGGGTTCGATCCATGAGTTGGGAAGATCTTGTGGACGAGGGCATGGCAACCCACTTCAGTATTCTTGCCTGGAGAATCCCATGGACAGAGGAGCCTGGTGGGTTATGATCCATAGGGTCACAAAGAGTCGGACACGACTGAAGTGACTTAGCATGCATATGCACACATGAGTGAGAAAACGGGTTTAAAGAGAGGGTTAACTACTTGTCTGCACAGCTCATCAGTGGCTGAGCTGGATCCAAATAGAAGCTGTCTCACAACCAGATGCCCTGCTGTGGACCTTGTGGTCACCCTACCTTCATGGAGTTCAAGATAAGCATTCTTAGTCTTGCCAGATTTCTTCATGATGTTGAGCCAAAGGAAAGTATCTGTTATTCAAGTGAATGTAAAGAAATGCCTCTGGGTACTACTCCCTCATTGTTTAAAAAAAAAAAAAAAGGCTAGCTATAAGTAGCCAACATATAACTGATATTTGTATAACAGAGTAATTTATTTCCTCAGCTAAACCAATGTTATATACATTTATAATGAGAGATCAAGTGATTCCAGATAATTTAAAAATTATGTAGTTGCACTAACGTGCCTTGATTTCTTTTGAAAAGCCATGATCCAGGGAGTGCTATTCCCTGATGGATGAGAGTAGGAATGGCAGAAGAGAACAATCTGAAAAAGGTACTCTCACAGACGATATGTGGGTTTTCACACTTACCTTTTTCAAAAACATCTTAGTTGCTGGAATTTTTTTAAGCCAGGTGGACATTGATCAAATGTTTTTATGATGACTAAATTTTGAAACTCTTTCAGAATTATCCAATATAGTAGTGATCTTTGGGGAATAAGGAGTTAGTTGTGTAAGAACAATAAAGCTACATTAAAAAAATAAATCCTTGCATAGGGCTAAACTACAGCTTTAACTGAAGACATAGTGTTTTGGACCTTACCAAGCTTATGTGAAAGCTTCAAATTATGAAATGTAGAGTAGCTAAAGTATAACACATATTCATTTTCGGATACAAAAGCAGATAATATGGACATAAAGGTTAAGATATGAAAATGACATATACACTAAAACAAATCACAACAGAAACAGGCTTTATTTCAACCAGACAAGTGAATACTTCCATTAACATCAACTTTTTCAAGACTTGAAGACATGGAAATTAAAGATGGTGCCCAGAAGGCAAAGAAGGAAAGTTTCATCATGGAACAATGGTACTGCCCTTCAAAAATTGCTTTTGACAATATGCTCAATTCAAAAGATTAATTAGTTCTAAATCATTACATCTCATGTGTTTCAATATTTGTACAAAGCTCTCATTTTAAAGTTACTTGTCGGTCCCAATGATATCTTTCAAACAGAAAAAATATATATATATAGATCAGTATCATAATTTTTTTTTAATTTTAGAAAGTGGGATTGAAATAGTTTTCAGTCTAAAATATTTCAAATAAAAAAGTTTGTTATTATTTAAGATGCACGTTACAAAGCTCCTAGGTACATACATGTACAAAACACAGATATTACTACATGACACCTCAACCCATGACTTCTCCTAAACATCCCAGTGTGAACAGTTATTTACTGGGACACTTTCCCTGTAAATTCCAGCATCTTGCACAGGATTTGCTGCCACTCACATGCTCTGCATGGATGAGGACATTTAATCAGAGAACATTTCAATGTAATATTATAACCTAACATAAAAGAAATTCAATGCAATACTGTATATTCATAAGGGTGATGACAAAATTGCATATATTAATAATTTTCAACTTTTGCCAGACTCACTAAATTCATGAACACTTCTTCAGAGTTTTCTCTTCAAGGGCACTTTTGAGAGCTTTAGATCTCATGCTTAACTTTGTATTGAGTTGGTCAGCACCTTGATTAACATGAACAAGGACATTAAAGAACAGATGTGTTGCGGGGGTGGGGGGAGGGGAGTCATCCGAGGACAGAAATGGGGAAGGATTCTCTTTTTCCATAAGACATTCAAACAGAAAAACAAGACCAAAAAAAGGTAAACAAACAAACAAACAAAATAGTGTTCACAGTAAAACATGCCAGATTTCTAGTTTCATTTGAAACCAACAGCAAATCATGAAACGTCATGAAAAATATGTCAAGGTAAAATCTTCTAGAGTCATTACTAAATGAAATTAAAAATTATCACACTGATCAGTAAACCCCAGAAGAAAAATAACCAGCACTTACATTTCAGGTCCTTCTTTAAACATCATTCAATTTTTCAAAGTCAATGCATAAAATTGGTAGGTTTGGCCACGCTGCACAAATGTTTTTCATTTTTTAAAAATACAGTATACAGAAAAAACTCTTGTATTCCCCATTTTGAATCATAAGCTCAAAACCCAAGAGTAAAAGATCAGCAAGAAGGATTTTAAATTATGTACAAATCCAGCAGGTTCATCTGCCATAATGGCTTGGCTTCCGTCCCAGTGGCTCTCACCCTCTCCAGCAGCAGAGCTTGCGTCCCTGTCCTCACAGAGGGCTGCTCCATGTCTATGGCTCATCTCTACTGGTCATCAGGCATTTTGAACAGTTCCAACAGTGCCCCGACAGCTCCAAAGTAACCCTACAATAACAATGGGAAAAATTCTGTACGATTATCTCTGAACCTTGGCCCAGTACCTACTATTTGTCATCATTTGAGGAATGCTGCCCACTAATGCTGTGTGTGCGTGTGTGCTCAGTCACTCATTCTTGTCCAGCTCTTTGAGACCCTATGGACGGTAGCCCGCCAGGCTCCTCTGTCCATAGGATTCTCCAGGAAAAAATACTGGAGTGGGTTGCCATGCCCTCCTCCAGGGGATCTTCCTGACCCAGGGATTGAACCCACAGCTCTTTGTCTCCTGCATTGGCAGGCGGGTTCTTTACCACTAGCACCACCTGGGAAGCTGTAGATAATAAGAAATTTAAAACCTGAACTCTGGTATGAAACATGATAGAATAATAATAATAAATGCACTGCATATCTATTTGCTTATATACATTAGATAGATTAACGGATGTGAAGTGCTTAGAAAAATCTCTGGCACCACAGTATACACTACTACCTTGCTGTTGAGTATTTTTAGGATTTTTCAGATTGTAATTATTTCATTTTCATCCTTGTCATGGCAAAATTCACATTATTACCCCTATTCCACAGATGAGAAATGGAAGGTAATAAAGTAAATTACCCCTTCAGGGTCACATGCCTTGTCCCGGGGCTCAATCCCCAAATCTATCTGACTCCAAAGTTGTAATGTCTCACAGGAAGGAACTCTAACCTTCCCTCATCTGTAAAAATGAAAGAACCTGAAAAACAGAGATTTTTAGAGAAGCTGGTTTCCAAAAGGCAGGAGACGCCTCTTCTCTGGTATTTGCCTGGCTCAATGGTTACTTCCTGCAGAAATGGGTGGCAGACGTCAGAACACTACACAGCATGGATCTCTGCCTCCACTGCCACCTGCTAACATTTATTGAGGGCTTGCTATAAGCTAGAAATTGTTCTAAGAACTTTACATGAATTTCTTCACATAATTTCCACAATAACTTTATGAGACAAATAATATTATCACTTTATTTTACAAAAGCTAAAACAGAATGGAGAAGTAGTCATTGACTAAAGTCTCCAAGTCAGTGAGAGCCTGTGTTCTCAACTGCTTTACTAGACTCTTTCTTTTAGGTTCCAAGATACATGAGTGTGCATGCTCAGTCATGTCCGACTCTTTGCAACCCCGTGGACTGTAGCCCACCAAGCTCCTCTTTCAAGAATACTGAAATGGGTTGCCATTTCCTCCTCCAGGGAATCTTTCCAACCCAGGGATCAAACCAGCATCTCCTGTGTCTCCTGCATTGATAGGCAGATTCTTTTACAACTGAGCCACCTGGGGAGTCCACTTCTCTTAGGAGATGCTCACTCATATAAGTGAAGTGAATGAGACTGAGTGAGGACTCCAGGCAGGACAGGAAAGCCACTTTACCAGACCTCCCTAAAGTTATCCCTCCATACCTTTCTCCAGAAAGACCTGCCTAACTGAGAGTGAACCCAAGGAGGTAGAGAATTTTCTGAGAAGTACCTACAAGGAGATATAAAAATGCTCTATTTTCACTAGCCATAGAGACTGAGTTTAACACTTAGTAACAAACCATAGCTGTGATCCACAGAGACCTAAGACTGTATGAAGGATATGCCTTTATACCCAGAGAAGTGGGTTTCCCCCAAACACTGGGTCTTACTTCCTATCTTACCATCAACTACCTACCTATGTGCCCCTGTAGATGGCTTTTAATCTCTGATGGCTTCCAGGGTTTGTTTTCTACCTTAGTCCAAGAGGATCATAACTTAGGGTTACCAGATAAAACAGATAAATGCTAGATAAAATAACTGTGTCCTATATTTTTGATTGCTAAACCTAGTAACACTAGGGTTTCCCCAGCGGCTCAGTGGTAAAGAATCCACCTGCAATGCAGGAGCCACAGAAGATGCAGGTTCAATCCCTGGGTCAGGAAGATCCCCTGGAGGAGGGCATAGCAACCCACTCCAGTATTCTTCCCTGAAGAATCCCATGAACAGAGGAGCCTGGTGGGCTACAGTCCACAGGGTTGCAAAGAGTTGGAAACAACTGAAGCGGTTTAGCACATATATCCAGAAGAGTGTTTTTCTTTTTCATTTTATTTTTTTTAAACAAAACTTTACAAGGAAAATCGATTAACTAAGTAGATAGAAAGGGAGATGCTTTGGTTGGGGGAAGGAGAGTGAAAATTCTGAGGCCCCATCCTCCCCACAAAAAGGTTAACATCACTTCATTTCTTAGCCTGCATAAAAACACGAAAACAAAAACTTTGGTATTAATGTCTATCATTGGCCTTTAACTCTTTCGTATTTAACTTCCTATTGTTTTATATGCTTTTAATAAAACAGAACATGGGCTTAGAGAGTCCTAAATAACTTACAAATGCATCAGCAACTTTTCAAATAAATAATTCAATTTGGAAATGAGAAAAATGCCACCGTATTCATTACAATGGAAAATTTATGACACTTCCTGTTCTTCCTGCTGCATCATATCCAAGGCATTGGGTACCTCGCATGATAAAGAGCTGCTTTCTACAGTATTGATTTTATTTTCTTCCCTTTTAAACTTAATTTGTTTTTGGCTGTGCTGGGTCTTCGTTGCTGCGTGGGCTTTTCTCTCACTGTGGTGAGCTGGGGCTACTCTCTAGTTGCAGCGCTCAGACTTCTCATTGCAGTGGCTTCTCTTGTTGAGGAGCATGGGCTCTGGGCAAACTAGTTCCAGTAGTTGTGGCACATGGGCTCAATAGTTGTAGCCTGCAGGCTCAACAGCGCTGGCTCAGTGTTTGCTCCATGGCATGTGGGGTCTTCCCAGAACAGGGATTGAACCTGTGTCTCCTGCACTGGTAGGCAAATTCTTCACCACTGAGCCACCAGGGAAACCCTACAGTATTGATTTTAGAGGAGGATAGAAGGTGGGAAGAAAAGAGGGCCCGCCTACTCACTCTTAGAAACCTCCAATTTCTATTCGTGTAGAAACTGGATATAAGGGACTCTGAATTAATCAGAGCTCTCTACTTCTGTAAACAGGCTGCCTAATGTCTACCACACCAGCCTCTCAAGGCCGCCAGGTTACTAAGAGTAGCCTGAACACTTTTGTTCTCACCACTGAGTTGTTTATTTGCCAAGAGTCAGTTGTGTTTATCCTTAAATTTGTTTATGACAATTTCATTGTTAATGTAATAATCTAATGTAATTATATACCACCAAAACCAATAAAAAGAGTACAAGATGAATGGTCACCTCTATGAAAATCTAGTTAAATTCTTAAAAAAGATGAAAAAGCTAGTTAATAATAGTGAAAGTTGCTAGGAGAGTAAATGTTAAAAGTTCTCATTACAAGGAAAAAATCTTTGTAATAATGTGCGGTGGTGGATAACTAAACTTATGCTATTAATAACCATTTTATAATATATACATATATTAAATCGTTACTGTATACCTTAAACTTATACAATGTCATGTGCTAACTCTATCTCAATAATGAAAAAAAAAAAATGAAACAAAGATTGAAAAATGTAGTCACAACCGTTGCCCTCTATTTAGGTAGATTCTAGATATGAAAGATTGGGATAATTTAGAATGATTTTGCAACCAAATTACTTCGTAAGTATCTTTAATTTCTTGATCTACTTTAAAGAAACAAACCAAAAATCAAAAATGGTACATAATACTGTGGATTATGAAAAAAAAAGACAATCAACAAGCTCCCATCAGCAGAACCCATGCTCAAAAAATTGGTGAGCAAATGAACATTTACACATTTTATATTAAAATAGAATGTTGATAGTAGGGAGGTATTTTCCCATGATCACTCATTTTTTAACTTTAAAAAAAATTAACCGTCTACTAGTCTTGATTGTTGGAAAAGAGAGCTTCCATTTTATATACTGTTCTTCCTTATCTTTTGCATAAATACAAACTAAGGCACCTGCTCACATGTTAGACAACCCAAAAATGTCCACGGAGGACAATTAAGTCCATGTGAACTCAACTTACCTCATGTTCCAAAAACAGAGCTTTTAGCTGTCCTTTGGACCAAAAATCCATGGCGTATGCTAGCAGCTTCATGGAGACCATATTGATTCTGAGAAAATTCCCAACGAACACAACCCTATCAATATTCTGGGAAAAGAAAAAATGAAAGAGAAACAATTGAACGATGGCATAAAAATAGCATTTAACAGAACCAATGCTTTGTATATCACTGTGCTCCAGGACCTTGCAGAGTGAATTTGTTGTTGTTAAGCAGAATTATTTCAGGATTTCCAAGATGAAGCCAAACCAACCTCATAGTGCATTCCACAATTTGCATGGGTGAGGCAGAGACTGATATTGGGCTTGTTTACAGGTATTATGTTAGGTTCCCTTGGGTCTAACATAAAATTCACCTCCCAACATTTCATATATGAAATTAAAACTGGAGTTCAAGCTCATCTAAATTGCTTGTGCTTTCCTTCAACCCCCTAAACTTCAAACTCTAAAATACTATCAACTCATAAATTATTTTTTTATAAATTTTATCTATTTTTTAAAAAATTAAAAACTATATTTTGGCTGTGCCAAGTGACTTGTGGGACCTCAGTTCCCTGACCAGGGATCAAACCTGGGACACCTGCGATGGCAGCACCAAATCCCAACCACTAGGCTATCAGAGAACTCCCAACCAACTCATAAATTAAATGGTATGGTATGAGCTATTCATCTAACAAGCCTGGTCAGGTTGCTCTGTTGCAAACACTGGGAATACAAAAAAGAAATGATACCCAGTTTCACCTTTTAAGATATATGATGAAATATCCTGTTTGATCAATATGTGGGTTACAATAAGATAACGAAAAATACGTTTATATGTTTGTTGTCATGGATACAGATTTGCATTCTGAACACACACCTCACACTGAACTCAGCCTGTCTGCCACACAGATGCTGCTCACCAACACTCACTCACAGAGCCGGTTGCTATGGTCACTCACATAAAAGGGAAGAGAGTCTTGGGATCTGGCATTATTTTCTGTTCAATCTATCAAGAGCAACCAGAGTGTGGGAACATCACTTTCTAAGTGTCTCAGATTTTAACAATACATGTTAATGAACCTATTAACCACAGTGAAAATTTTCCCTGGGTAGAGGTGTGGGAAGTAATTTTAATGTTTCCACAAATAAGAACTGTAGCCACAAACTGCCCAGGTAGGACTTGCTCAAACATTCAGTCCTGCATTGCTCTGGCAGAAAGCCAGAAGAAATGGAAATGGCATTAGAATGTGATAGATACTCCTATTTCAAATAAATTCCAGGTGGGTCAAAGATATAAATGTTAAAAAAAAGAAAAGAAAAGAAAAGAGACAAAGAAAACATGGAAGAATTCTTTTAAAAAATGTTGAAGTAGAAAAGGTATAACACTCAGACTCCATTAAAGAAAAGTCTGACATATTTAATTCAAAAATCAAATATTTATTCAGTATGTTTATCCTAAAATGCAGATAATATAGAGTCAAAACAAAACAGAAAAACTAGAAACAATGGCTACCTCTAGTGAGGTTAAAATTGAGGGATGGGATGGCAGTGGTGGCTCATTTCCATGTATACTCTACTTGTGGTGTCTTCAGAGCTCTGTATTATGTGTTTGTACTTTCTATTCAAAAAAAAAAATGCATACAAACTTTAAAAGTTGGTAGAGAACTATTTGATAGCATTCCAATAATCACAGAAAAATATTTTAGAGTCAGTAAATGTGGTGTCCCTCCATGAAAGAGAATCAGAGATCCTCCAATCAGTGACTCCAGGGAGCAAAGCAATGGCTAACAGAACCCTGGCCCCATGTGATCCGTGAGTTCTCTCATTCATTCAACACCATAGAAACATTCAAAAGACTTACTCTAACTATTAATAGTATTACCATGGCCACACTATACTCCAACAATAAATGGTATTGACACTGAAATAAAAGTAAAAAAGAAAATCAGTTACTCTACTCGTAAAGTGATTATGATACCTGTAAAAAGATCTGCTGGCTCACTGCAGCTCTCTGGAAAGTAGGGGAAATGGCACCTATTGCTCAATGGGATGGGAGACATTCCACCCAAGTGACCTTTGAGAGCTTATGGGCACAGCCAACTATACACATATTAGTCCTAGGGCTTGTTTGGCTACTTGGGAAAACTTTCCTCAAAGGTTAATGTCAAAAAATAAATTCTCTGTTAAAGTGAATCCCATGACCACAGTGGACTTTGAAAAGGCATGTCTCTGGAATACATACTTTCATCTGAATACCACCCTCATTTAAACTCCAATCGAAATGGGGGCTTACAAAAAGCATGACACTGATCCATAGGCCAGTGACAAATTCTGTTCAATACTGTAAAAGGAGTGTGTCTCTTTCATTACCCTAGAGTTCAAAGGCAGGGCTGTCACCCACCTGTCATAAAGGCTGCCTCATACCCTGTTTAATATTCCACTGTTCAACTAGAAGGGGACTGGAGAGGGTTTCTGCAGTTAGCTGTAATGTTCTCATTCTTGATCTGAGTGGTGGCTATACAGGTGTGTGTGTGCACACATGCACATGTATCTGACAATTTGTCAGCTATACCCTTGTGGTTTGAGCCCTCTTCTCTATGTATGTCACATTTCTACGAAAATTCATATTTTAAAAACTCTGTTACTGATGCTCCAGTGCTAAGTCGCTTTAGTCGTATCTGACTCTTTGTGACCCCATGGACTGTAGCCCACCAGGCTCCTCTGTCCGTGGGATTCTCCAGGCAAGAATATTGGCAAGCAGGTTCTTTACCACTAGCGCCACCTGAGAAGCCCCACTACTGATGCTACAGTGATTCTTTAATACTTTTACTACTACTTATTCCACATCCCAATGCCTTTCTTGTCTTCCTATTACAATTGAGTGAGAACTGTTCTACTTGACATCTTGTATTTCAGAAAAGGGTTCTATTCTTCTCAAAGGAATTTTGCAATGTTTTAAAACATGTTACCAAAGCTTTGTCAGTCACCAACTCTGCCCTTTCTTGTGCCTGGGCTCTGGCTGGCCTCAGCTGTAGCAAGCTCTCTGTGCTTTGATAGCCCTGTACAATGCTGCTTGAACTCCATGCCACAAGGCAACACTGTAGAGAAGCTGAAAGCAGAGAGAATATCGAATATTGCAAGTGCAATGTTTTACCTGCAATTGTTTACAAGGATGCGTGAGATTTCCCTCACAGTTCAATAGGTGTGTGTCCATGAGGTTGGAGAGGTTATAGTATGGACTGTCATTTTTACTGTGTTTCCCCGGTTAGATGGTTTTATTTGTCATCACCCAGTGCCTCCTTAAAAATAAAACATACTCCTCTCCCTCCCCCAACACACATCCCTCAGGTTCTACAAGGTATGATTATGAGAAACAGCAGGTTTTCCAAGGATCTGTAGTATTGTGAGGGTCAACAGTTACTGCACTGCCAAAAATGATGTTTATGAATGACACATGGCTGTCCCGGGGTTAAGGCCTTACCTCATTCAGTGCACACATCCGAGCAATGGAGCCAATGTTGTTGGTGATGGTGACGAGGGTGGCTCGGGCGAGGTCTTCCTTGCTGATGGAATCTCGCTTTTCCTTACTCATCATGTTGCCAAAGCTATGTTGGAAATATTAGCGAGTGTTCAAAATCATCCTCAGGCAGGCCCCATGCTTCCACCAAAGTACAGCGGAGAGTTTTATGAATAACTCTGATCAAGCTCAAATGACCTGACTTAGCTACCATGGTTTACAAGCTGACAGGATTACCATATGGACGATTGGCCGCCCTTTTCTTAATAGGGACAAAGTAGCATGGCTATTAATGGGAAAAAAAAATTTTTTTTTTTAATGCCTCTAGATATCTGGACAAGAATGGAACAGGGGAAACTGTTGCAGTTTTCCAGAACCTTCTTTCAAAGCTGCCTTATTTTAAGCACAGGTATCCAAAGCTAAACGTCTTGGTGCTTCATCAAGGGCAGGAGATCAAGTCTGAGCTCCAATACCATAGATCCTTGCACCAGGCTGGTGGGTTGACATTAAAAAAAAAAAACACACAAAAAACTAAATGAACAGCCAGGGTGGAGAGACTGCCTTGTGTTTAATCTCTACAGCTCCTAGCTACTTAGTCTCTACCTTGATGCTACCGCAGATCCTTGAAGGCCAAATCGTTCATAGTCTCCTCCGTAAATGTCCTTCACCAGCTTATCAACATTGGTGCTGTCGCCTTTAGCTGCCATTTCCAGAGCTTCTTCAAAGGTCTCACAACCAGTCAGCAAGCAACAAAGGCCTAGGAATGTTCCACCTCCAAGACTGAAGGAACAATAAGGTTTATTTTTTAAGTTTTACTTGAAGACTTTGCCCGTCCAAGTCCCCAACTACATCAAGACCACTAATACGGGTGAATAAAAACAGAAGAAAAACTAAGGGGCACTTGAATTAAAGTGCTGGGTGAAAAAGAGCTTTAGGGTAGATCAGATTAAAAAAAAAAAAAAAGAGGGCAGAGACTAAAAGAAACATCAAGGAAAACTTGCCCTGAATTTTAAGAACAAAACCCAGAGAAAGACTCTCACTGATTTCCGTTGTGAGACCTTCAACCAGCCGCTGACCTAAGTGCTTTGAGCAATCTTCCCACCTAGAAAATGGGGCCAAATTATGAGCTAGCTCCCTTAATGTGGGTGGTGTGAAAGCGGCAAATAACCAGAGAAATGACTATTAAAAAAAAAATACAAACATATGTAGCTAAATACAAATACTTAGAAACTGTGTACACATGAAGCATAGTTCATATCTGTAGAGACAGACTCTGATGACAAAACTGAACTGGGACCCTGCCAAGAATAGCCAGTCCCAAAGCTGTTATCTTTCATCTGACCTTGCTTCTCCAGCAGAAATAATGTCATCGAAGATTCTCAGAAATTTCAAAAAGGAAACAACTGATGGATCTCATATTTGATTTTTTTTCTAGGAAACTTTGGAAAAGATTATTAATATTTTACTTACCATCTGATAGTCAAAAAATAGTAACAGAGATCTTAAAATGGTTTCAGTGGTTGAACCATGTTTTAAAAGCTTTCAGTTTTTTGGGGGGGAGCGGGGGGTGAGCTGTGCAGGAAATTCCTCTACAATAGTCTTTTGAGACAAAATTTGAAACCAATCATGATAGTTGAGAGGGAACTCAACTGTGTATTAATATCAAAGTTATTTGAGGGGAAGAAAAGCAGATTCAGGATAAAAGTGTCGGCAGTGAGCTCCTGGCAGAGAAGAGCACTGATATGGCCATGAATGGGCCTTACTCTCTATTTACCACATAGAAGAGTAAATGCATATCAGTTTGTTCTGAAATTCCAAGAACTGCCAGCCCTGGGGATTCCATATGTGTTTGCACACTGGCTTTTAAGAGAAAATTCAAATTGAGATCAAAGTTATTTTCAAAACTTAAATCTAAAAAAAAAGAGAAAATTTAGGGTAAACTATATTTATTGTCAAAAAATTGTTACCAAAAAGGTACCAGATTATAGACACACAGTTCTTTAGAATTTACATCTAAGGTGTAACTGTAATAGTTCTTAAATAGTGATGCTTACAAAAATACATACTTGATTGAAATGATGTGTCTTGGTAGAAAATTAGGTAGTTAGGCACCAGTCACAGCTATCCAAACTGTAGGTGCAGTACCATGAGGACAAAAAGAGCTCCACGGGCATTACTGCCTTGACAACTCAGTCACAGCAGAAATTTTGGATTTCCTCTAAGAAAGTTTGTGTTTATTTACATTTAACATGGTGCATCATGAGATATTGTTAGTTTTTAGTCTGCCCCACATAGCTAGCATGGTTTAATGGGAACACTTTTTGGCTTGTGTGTCACGTGAATTTGTCTTGTTTTCTCTCTGTATATGTGTGTGCACATATATATATATATATGTACACACACACACATATATATGTATATATTTTTTAAAAAAGCTTGGCTCCCATTTCTAGTTTCTACCTTTCATCCACACTAATATCCTGTCTTTGAAATCAGGTATTTGTATTCCTCAAGGTGTTCGGCAACTGGCTCCAAATATATAAGCACTTAAAGGCACTGGCTGACTTAGAAAGAAGGCAACTCATCATCTGATGTGTTGGTATGAGTGAGAAGGGACGAGGGTTTTGTATGACTGGAAAATGACAGGTGACTCCAGACAAAGAATCGGTGCTGAATGGGGAAAGCAAGCATGCACGGGCACAGCTGGGACACTGCAGGTTGGAGGAAAGAGTGTACAGTTGCAGAAAAGCGCTTTATTAACATCCTCAACCTGCCCCACCCACCCTGTTGTCTAGTCTAGTGATTCTCTCGCTCATCATCAGATGCATGTTTGTTTCAGCAGACACATGGCAAAACCCTCAGCAAATCAGAGACCAAAACATCATTCTTTTTTCAAAAAACCCAACAAACTTGTAGTGAGGAATTTCAGGAAGAAAGTAAAAGAATCCAATTACATGAATGCTCATGCTCTTAAAATTGATTCCAAAAGAATGAAATAGGCTGTGCTGCTCATTTCATTGAATCTTGAAAAGTCTTTACTCCTCTTTTCATAGATTACACATTCAAACAATGTAAGCTGTTAAGTTCTTTTTTTTTTCATTGACTGCTATAATAAAATTGGAGTTGTGTCAACAGAAATGAAATGTTGCTACGAATCTAGGATGCAGTAAAATTACATATAACACTGAAACAAATCATTTAAAATCATATGTCTAAAAGAAAACTGATATCCTGTAATAATGTGGCTTCCTAAAAATAAAAATGCTTAATAGGAAAATAGGGTATACGAGAATAACAAAAAACCTAGAGTTACAGCCATCATAGTAGGAGTAGCAAAACTTAAAGATCAAGCCATTTGCTTCAATCAGTGATTTCCAAAGTGTGTTTCACACACTGATGTTCACGGCTGACCAAAATACAGGCATACCTCATTTTCCTGAGCTTCACTTTATGGTACTTTACCGATACCACGTTTTTATAAATTGAAGGTTTGTGGCAACCCTGGATCCCCAAGCCTATCAGTGCCATTTTTCTAATGGCACTTGCTCACTTTGTGTCTCTGTGTCACATTTTGGGTAATTCTCACGTTTCAAATTTTAACATGATGATTATATGTGTTACAGTGATCTGTGATCTTTGGAGTTACTATTACAAAAGGATTATGATTTGCTGAAGGCTCAGATTATGGTTAGCATTTTTAAGGAATAAAATTTTTTAATCAAGGTATATATATGTATTTTTAAACATAATGTTATTGCACAATTAACAGACTACAATATAGTGTAAACACAACTTTTAAATGCACTGGGAAACCAAAAGATTTATGTGATTCGCTTTATTGTGATACTGGCTTTATTGCAGCAGTCTGGAACCGATCCTGCAATATCTCTGAGGTATGCCTATCGTTTCTAACTTGGATCAAAAACAAAACAAAAAATCTTTGGCAGAATAACTGGTTGGACAAGGAAGACCTGGGGTCCAGAGACGATATTTCGTTCCCGTCCCCAACCTGTGGCAGCCCTGGAAAGGGCTCTCTCATAACCTTCAGTCTCCTGTAACACCTTTCCAAAACTACTGGTTAAAGGGAGCTTGTCAGAAAGCTTGGACATCCAAACAGTATTTGCTGATGATTGCAAAGCACTGGTCATTAACCAGCTTTTACCAGTCATTGGAATTTATAGGCATTAACGCACATACATCAGATAACAAACATCACAGTTTGGCTCATTATTCAAAGACAACCAGATCCTTGGAACCTCCAAAGTTGGGAGCATGTACCTGTGATATAAATCATGACTTTGTTTAGTGTTAATCAACAAAACTATAAATATCTCTAATTGTGGACAATGGTTAGCTTGTTGTTACCTTGGGACTAGCTCTACCAATTTGATGGCTCCTTTTGGAAGGAAGTCTGTAGCTGAAGATTATACCTTTCTCAGGAGATCACTCTCTTCAGGTAAACCAGGCCTAGCCAAAATATTTACTTGTCTCTGATACTTCTGACAGTCCTAATGAGGCTGTGAGGCCAGTTATGATTCTTCAGCTTAGAGCTGTATTCTTAGTAAGAAAGTGTGTTGCTTGGAGGCAATTTACACACACACAAGCAGGGTCAGTCAGGACGTGTGTGCCAGGGTTTCCTTATACCACTAACTGTTAACATTTGGGACTTGACACTTTTTTGCTGTGGGGGGCTGCCCTACACATTGTAAGATATTTAGCAACACCCTTGGTCACTAGATGCCAGTATCACTGAAACTCCAATTGTGCAACCAAAAAACACGTCTCCAGACATTGTCAAACCTCCCTCCCCTGAGTGGCTCAATCTTCCCTTCTCCAGTGGCGAACCACTGATTTATGCAGACCCATCACAAGTCATGTTAATACAGGAGAAAAGCAGTGCTCGCCTCCTCATGCGTGAGTAGAATTACAGAATGTGGGTACTGGAGAGGCGGGTACAAATTAAGGAACAACTCACTTCATGGCACAGACAAGGATACTGAGGCTCAGAGGAGTTACAGGATATCTTTGTCTATCAAAACCAACACTTTCAATATCAAGTCTCAAAGCACATGTCACATAGCGCTAGTTCCTTAAATCATTCCTCCAAAAATGGGTTCTTGTGGTCCAGTAAGTTAAAGAAACTTCATTTTAATCCTATTACAAGTAAAGAAAGCCCTTGTAATCTTGTTTACACTACGATCTCTCAAAGACTTCTGACCCTGTATCTTTGTTCCACATTGAATCCCCACTAATAGGAAGCTGAGCCCACGTGCCCATAGGGTGTGTGTACACAAAGAAACACTCACTCCGCCCCACTGTCCTCAGAGGGCTGTTTGCCTATCCACTGCACTTCCAGATTCCCTGTGAGGTGTGCTGAATTTTCCAGTTTGCAGTGGGAGCATTTACCTAACGGTAAAAAACGCTGTAAACACAGTCTGGCTCACTGATTGGAATGACACCATTTCAAGCAGTTCTTCCTGTGCTAGGCACCAAGGCAGTTCCAAAGGGAGGGTTTCTCTGCAGCCCTCTGACCATCGCAAGCATCCTTCCACCTGGCTTCTGGGGTGTGTGACCCTTTTCCTGCAACTGACCAGTTTCCCACCAGAGCAAGAGCTGTGTTTTATTAACCTTTCTATCAATCACCCTGTATAACACATCCAATAAATCCTTTTTGGTTGGTTGAGGAGGTAAGATCTTTCTTTTAAAAATGTATTCAATATAAGCAACGCTTTCAGAAACTAGTCTTTAAGGAAGAGGCCGAGGTTTAATAAGCACAGAAAGGTTCTCCTAGTGGAAACTGTGTTTACCTGGTCCCTGTAACTCTTTTATAGTTGTCCTTGGAGTACACTGCTAGGATGCTGACACCTGAGCCCATGTTCACCAGCAACATAGGGTACGGGTTATCCAGGCAGTACGGCTTTTTCTGACACAATTCGGGATTTGTGGGATTTTCAAAGTAGTAACATTCCGGCTTGCCGTTGAAGCCAATGGAGTCGACGTAAAGCAGGCCCTGAATCAGACAGTCCAGTTCGTCCAGTTTGTGGAGCTGCAGGTCAGCAATCTGAAAGAGAACAAGCCCGTAGGAGGGAGACTGCCACCACCTCAGGGGATGCCCTGGGGGCTTTTCTTTGGTCTTAACGTGTCATGAACGTGAAAGGCATGGAAACATTCTTCTAGCACTGCACTGTGAAATCTTGTTGAGACTCAGTCATTCCACTGGAAAACCAGCCACTAGCATGTGGGGTGGGTTAAATGCTTGCCCCTGAAAGATATGCCCATATCTTAGTTTTCAGAACCTGTGACTGTAACCTTATTTGGAAACAAGGTCTATGCATATATAATTAAATTAAGGATCCTGAGATGAAGAGAGCATCCTGGGTTATCTGGGTAGCTCTAAGTCCACAGACAATTTCCTGATAAGACACAGGGAAGACTGGATGGACACAGGGGAGAAGGCCGCATGAAGACAGAAGGCAGAGACTGGCTAACGGGCTGCACGACAGGCCAGGAATGCCAGCAGCCACCGGACGCCAGAAGAGGCAAAAGATGGGTTCTGCCCGAGAGTCTCTGAAGGAAGTGTGGTCCTAGCAACACCTTGATTTCATCCTTCTGGCCTCCAGAACCGTGACTGAATACATTTCTGTGGCTTTAAGCCGCTGCTGCTAAGTCGCTTCAGTTGTGTCCGACTCTGTGTGACCCCATAGATGGCAGCCCACCAGGCTCCGCCATCCCTGGGATCCTCCAGGCAAGAACACTGGAGTGGGTTGCCATTTCCTTCTCTAGTGCATAAAAGGGAAAAGTGAAAGTGAAGTCGCTCAGCCGTGTCCGACTCTTAGCGACCCCATGGATTGCAGCCTACCAGGCTCCTCCATCCATGGGATTTACCAGGCAAGAGTACTGGAGTGGGGTGCCATTGCTTTCTCCTTTAAGCTGCTAGGAGGGTGGTAATTTGTAATAGCAGCCAGGGGAAACTAACTCAGCATACCATGGGGTGAAGAGAGTGAGAATGTTCTGGAAGCAGAAAGACTTCTACACTTCCTTGAAAAAATACACAGTCTTGAGGGAAGCACGTGAGCCTGGGGGCTGGGGACAATCTCCTTTGAGCCCAGATAGCCCAGCTCTCCTTTTCCCAGGCCCCAGGCTTTGGAGTTAAGAGGGGACTGACTTTGAATGCTAGCTCTAACACTTAGCTAATTGAGGGATGTGGGGCAAGTTACTTAACTTCTCAAACCTCAGTTTCCTCCTCTGTAAATGGGGATGATACCCACAGCATAGTGTTGTGAAGACTACATGATAATAATACATAAAATGCTGGGACTTCTCTGGTGGTCCAGTGGCTAAAATTCTGCCTTCTCTGTTCAGGGGGGCCCAGGTTTGATCCCTAGTCAGGGAACTACATCCTAAATGCTGCAACTAAGAGTTCAAATGCCATAACTAAAGGTCCCATGTGCTGCAACTAAGGCCCAGAGCAGCCAAACAAACAAATATTAAAAAAAATAAAACAAAATGCTTACACATGGCTTGGCAAGTACAAAGGACTCGAAAAATAGTGACTCTTTTACTAATAGCTTAGGTAGTCCCCGAGTGTCCTTTCATGCTCCTGAGAAATAAAAACTCCTTTTCTCCTAGGTATGGGAGGAAAAAGAAAAGGGGAATGAGTTAACTGAGGGCCAGCCTTAGCAGGCAATGGGTACTTTGCATCCTTAAAAGTTTATTCATGGTCCTCAAGAGTGATATTACTGCTGGTCCCCCCCACCTAAAAAAACCAATCTAATATTCACCAACGTGAAATTGAATCAACAATGGAAGATCACTTATAAGGTCTAATTTAAATTTTTAAAAATCTTATGGGGAGGGAGGTGGGAGGGGGGTTCAGGATGGGGAACACATGTAAACCCATGGCTGATTCATGTCAATGTATAAAAAAAAAAAAAATCTCTTTAAGAAAATAATACCTAGTATTTATTGTTTACTATATGCCCAAACCTTATACTAGATCATTTAGTTCTCACAAAAATCCTATGAAGAGGTATCATTATCCTAATGCTATGCTTGAAGCTCATAGACCTGAAGTAAGTTCCCTAAGTGATACAACCAGAAAATACCTTGCTGTTCTTCTCCTGTCTTCATTCATAATAAGTCCTGCTTCTGGGATCTGGAAATCACCTACACAAGTACTATACTTACATATATTGCCCCCAAAGCATCATCTTCATTATGAAAGTTAATAGCTAGAAGGAAATTCTGGACTTTTTGTCATCTCGCTGTCCCAGTCAACAAAATCTACTGAAGATTTATTTGCAGAGCAGAGTTAGAATATGTTACTAGCAAGATGGTGGACATTTTCTTGATATACAGGAAAAAGCATTCTAAATGACACATGGTGATAAAGCAAATCTATCAAATGATCCTGAACATTTCATTTTCCACCAAGTGAAACTCTGGGTGAGATGCATGTCATGATTCACGTGCTCAGGAGTAATACTATAGGTGTAAGAGATCTGGAGATCTAAACGCTATAGTGACACATAGCCGTGTACACCCTGTCTTCTCTTCCTCCTGGATTCTTCGGCTCTATCCATATCTTCCACTGCACTCACAGCAAGGGTCATGTTTTGGCCTGCTTTTTGGTTCACCGGGTGCCCCTGCACACCACGCTCAAAGGCCTGTCCATTATAATGGCTTAATAAACATTTCTTAAATAGAACAGGGAAAATTGTCCCCTCTTAAATCACCCCACACTGAAAAGTAGAGATTTCATCAGCCAGTCTTGGGGCCATAGGTTAACCTGCTTAAAAATTAATCAGAGGTCCATCAACAATATTGAGAGCCATGCCCAGAACTAACATCACAAACGTGAACAAAGTCTGTCCAGGAGATGTCCTGAAACTGCTCAGGAAAAAGAAAAACCTGTCAAGGCATATAAAGCATGCAACTTTGCTTTGAAAGGAAAGATCTCAACTTTCCCCTCAAAATCACTTTCAAATAATGTGCTAGCTGCCCAAGACATCTCTTCTACAGCATTTTACTGAGGGATGGGTATTTGTTTTTATTTATTTTTTAATTGCAGTATAATTGCTTTACAGTGTTGTGTTGGCTTCTGCTGTACAACAACGTGAATCAGCTATATGTATACATATATTCCCTTCCTCTTCAGCCTCCTTCCCCCATCTATCCCACACCTCCAGGTCATCACAGAGCACTGAGCTGAGCTCCCCATGCTACGAAACTGCTTCCCACTAGCTAGCTATTTTACACATGGTAGTGTATTTATGTCAATGCCACTCTCCCAATTTGTCCCACCCTTCCCTTCCTCTCCTGTGTCCACAAGTCCACTCTCTATGTCTTTTTCTCTATTCCTGCCCTGCAAATAGGTTCATCAGTACCGATGGATATTTCTGAAGCCTGAGGTCACGTACCCCCACTGAGAAACAGAAATACTAGTCACTTTCATTGAGACCTATGGAGACCTCCCTTGAAGGTCTTTCTCATCCAGGAAATAGGACAGGCTCCCAAGTGTAAGCCATGAATCAAATCATTACTTGGACAGCATGTTCAGATCCCAGCTACAGAGAAATGCTCTTTCTCAGGACTTAGTTTTCTTTATACTGGGGGTAAACAAAAATAAATGCTGCAGGAGCCAGTAAAGGAGTCAAGTCCCTTGATTAAACGTTCAAGTAACAGAAGGATGGGGACTGTGGCACACAAGGCAATCCACATGTGTTTAAAATTCACTGCAGCTCATGTAATAATGGGGGCTCAATGTTGCCAAATGATCATATTTCTCAAAAGTCAGAAATCTAGATTTTTACGTGAAAACTTCCAATTTTTAAATGCTGGCAGCTAGTTTAAATTATATATATATATATATATATATGGGCACCATAACAGCTGTGGGCTACATCTGACTTCCCACTGCTGCTGCTAAGTCGCTTCAGTCGTGTCCGACTCTGTGCGACCCCATAGACGGCAGCCTACCAGGCTCCACTGTCCCTGGGATTCTCCAGGCAAGAACACTGGAGTGGGTTGCCATTTCCTTCTCCAATGCTTGAAAGTGAAAAGTGAAAGTGAAGTCGCTCAGTCGTGTTTGACTCTTCACGACCCCATGGACTGCAGCCCACCAGGCTCCTCCATCCATGGCATTCTCCAGGCAAAAGTACTGGAGTGGGGTGCCATTGCCTTCTCCATCCCACTAATAGGCAGTAAATTCGTATAAATTTTATATGTATTCTTAATGGTGATCTCTATAATGGGTCTTAGATGATGGCAGATCTGAAATATCAGATGCAGCGAATATGCAGATAAAGCTTCAGTTAATGTGAACATAACCTTGTCACTAAGGTGTGTTGGAAAATGTTTAACAACTAGCTCTCTGGGAGCAAAAGCCCTGGTTTATAGCATTTACCAATTTCAGTTGTATCATCACTCCCACCATGGCCAGCTTCAAGCTGCCAACATAATGTCACTAAGCACAAAGTTGGGAAGACACAATGGGTTCTCATGAGCCAATAGGAGCTGACTTCAGCACACCACTGCATGTAACTCTCCTTAGCACTTTCAGAAAATATGATTTACAGGAGGACTTCCCTGGCAGTCCAATGGTTAAACCCTTCACTTCCACTGCAGTGGGCACCAGGCTCAATCCCTGATGGGGAACTATGATCCTACATGCTGCATAGTGTGGCCAAAAAGAAAAGAAAGTATGAGTTCTGCCAGTTCTTAAATCATTAAGTTTAAACTATTCCCCAAACTTAAAAACAAGAAATCAAAATTAGCCCTAAGACTCCAAGTCTGTAAATAATGGGGATAGGGGAAGAAATACAGTAAAAAAAAAACCAAAAAACTTTTTTTTTTTTCAAATTATTACTATGATAAACTAATTCTGTTTTGCCCATTTCCAAAGTCACCCAAGCACGCATGGGTGCAGTGGGGATTCTCAAGTTTTAGGCATATCGGAACACGTGGAAGCTTTGTTAAATTGGATTGCTGGGCCCCCACTCCCAGAGTTTCTGATTGCCTGTCTAACAATATCCCAAGTGATCCAGATGCTGCTGGTCCTGCGACCACAGACTTTGGAGCTGAAGAGCTGATATGAATGCATGATCACAGCACAGTACAGTGACAACAGGTCTTCAATAAAATCACATACTCTCCCCAGTTAACTGCCCTAGTTAACTTTCAGGGCTCTTTTCAAGAACCCGATGAGATGGCTGTGTGAAAATGCCTTGGAAACATGAGTTACACATGAGTTATACAACTTATACAAGTGGTAAAATAATTCAATCTTCTTAAGTTGAAATACATTTGGAAACCCATTTCCAAACTGAAGGCTCTCATTTCTCAAAGGAATTCAGTGATTCCCTGTATGCTGAAATTAGAAAAAAAAAAATATGGATTCTAAACACAAGACATGTTGAGGATACAATTGTAAGAGGTTCTCCTTATGTGCTTCCCTCTGTCAAAACTAACTAAATAGCAAAAATTATTATATATAAGATAGGCTAAACAAGAAGGTCCTACTGTATAACACAGGGAACTATAGTCAGTATTCTGTGACAAAACATAATGAAAAAGAATATGAAAAATGTGTATATGTGTATCTATACAGAGAATCTTTCTGCTGTACAGCAGAAATCAACACACAATTGTAAATCAACTAGTGAAAGTCATGATTCTTTACCAGCTGAGCCACAAGGGAGGCCCAATACTGGAGTGGGTAGCCTATCCCTTCTCCAGGGGATCTTCCCAACCCAGGAATTGAACCAGGGTCTCCTGTATTGCAGGTGGATTCAATTAGATTCAACTAGGAAATCAACTAGACTGCAATACAATAAACTTTCAAAGTAACTAAATAAATAGCTGAATGAATAAATAAATAAATGCATTCATACATACATATGCATGTTCATAAATCTGAAAAAAACCATCCCAGGAGGTTTTATGCCTGCTCTCTATGGACCTACCCCATTACACCACTCTCCTGCCCTTGCAAAATGAGTCACTAAATTGTTTTTCACAAAATGAGTAAAAACACATCTGTATGATACCCCACACTTCCCAAGATGCTTTTGCTGACATTGGCTCCATAAGTCATACTGGGAATGGCAGAAAAGGTTATCTTACTGAGCTCAAGAACAATCTGCATATAAAATGGTTGACTCTGAACTAGAGATTACACTCGGGGCTCTTTGCTCCTTACACAGGAGAGCTAAGAGAGACCCGAAAGAGTTGAATTTCAAATATGTTTTGTGACTGAGAAAAATAACAAAACCTCAAAGATGGCTTCTTCCTCCTGATACCTAATGATAAAAGGTGTACATGAATGGCCAAAAGGATTGAGCCAGAATGAAGGGGAGGTGTCTACCAAAGCTTATGCTCCTGTAATATCGCAAATCTGTTCCTGGACTAATAATAGGAACCCAGCTAATAATGAATGGTCCACTTAGATTTAGAATTTTACATATCCACAATTACCTTATCCCCTCCTGATTTTTTTTATTAACTTTTTTAGGTTGTGTCATTGGAGATTTCTGGCTTAATAAAGGCCAGTTCTTAAGTCCTCACACCAGGCTCTGGTTGGCTCTATTACATCCTTGGGCCCAATGTTACCTCATCGCACAAAGACCCTCCCAGTACTCCCTACCCCCTTTACCCATTTCTTTCCCCCCAACTTATCACCATTTGATATGCTCCATATTAATTTATTTGATAATTGACCATTTCCCTGCTCTAGAATATAAGCTCCAGTGGGGCATGAGCTTTGTTTTGTTCATAATAGTACTTGTTGCACAGAAAGAGCATGGTAAATAAGTGTTGAGTGAGAGAATGAACACTTATCAGGAAAGAAGATGATAAAACCTATTCTTCCTCACAAACTCTGGAAGGATCAGGGTATATCACTTAGTGTACTGACAAATAGGCTATAGGAAGAGATCTGTCTTCTTCAATTCTGTCTTCACTTTGGCCAAGACTGAGTATGCAAACAGAAGGCAGCCCATGCATTGATACTTTCTTTTATATATGGCTGGACTGTTAGGCAAGTATTCTAGACTTGCTCCCTGCACCAATCTGTTTATTAGGCTCCAGCAGCCTGAAGGAATGGAGGCTTCTTTATTTTGGTTAAATAAGACATGGCATTTCTCAGGTCAGAACCTTGAGAAACACACTTGCTCATTGGCCAACAGAAACTGAGTAACTGTCTCCCGGGGCACTACCCCAGAGGAGGGATAGAGCCTTTGACGGAGCTTGCTTAAATGCTCTAGGTCACCTTGGTTCACTTCAGGCTCCCTAGAAGAGATGGACACAGGCAACCTTGAGGGACCTGGGGAGCTCATAGCACTAGCAGTGGGTCAGCATCTCCTGAATCAGAATTGAGCTAACACTCAGCTCTCACCTAAGGGGGCACTACGAATGCCTCTTCATGGCTCTTTAGCTTTAGTTTCCTTATCCTTGTAGCCACCTTCTGCTGCCTTCTGAAGATAATGAAACTCAGTCCCACAGGAGGGACATGATTTATCCAAAGGCACCCAGCTAGTTAAATGCAGAAACAGCATTAGAATTCAGGACCAGTGCTTTTTCATTTATGAATTTGCACTTAATTTGCATGCTCCTAGATCTCAACCTCAGTTTCAAAACTCTTCAATTACTGGGCTCCAAAGAGAAGAAGTGAAAAAGTTGGCTTAAAGCTCAACATTCAGAAAACTAAGATCATGGCATCTGGTCCCATCACTTCATGGCAAATAGACGGGGAAACAGTGGAAACAGTGGCTGACTTTATTTTTTTGGGCTCCAAAATCACTGCAGATGGTGACTGTAGCCATGAAATCAAAAGACACTTATTCCTTGGAAGAAAAGTTATGACTATGCTAGACAGCATATTAAAAAGCAGAGACATAAAAAAAAAAAAAAATAAAAAAAAAAAAAAATAAAAAGCAGAGACATCACTTTGCCAACAAAGGTCCATCTTGTCAAGGCTATGTTTTTTCCAGTAGTCATTTATGGATGTGAGAGTTGAACTATAAAGAAAGCTGAGTGCAGAAGAATCGATGCTTTTGAACTGTGGTGTTGGAGAAGATTCTTGAGAGTCCCTTGGACTGCAAGGAGATCCAACCAGTCCATCCTAAAGGAGATCAGTCCTGAGTGTTCATTGGAAGGACTGATGTTGAAGCTGAAACTCCAATACTTTGGCCACCTGATGCGAAGAGCTGAATCATTTGAAAAGACCCTGATGCTGGGAAAGATTGAAGGTAGGAGGAGAACAGGACGACAACAGAGGATGAGATGGTTGGATGGCATCACCAACTCAATAAACATGAGTTTGGGTAAACTGCGGGAGTTGGTGATGGACTGGGAGACCTGGTGTGCTGCAGTCTATGGGGTCGCAAAGAGTTGGACACGACTGAGTGACTGAACTGAACTGAACTTGGTGGAGAAAAGATTCCATGGATCATTTAAGTAAGTGGCAGCATCAAATTCTACTGCTGGGTAGGGAACATGGACACAAAAGGAAAAGTCAACACCTGAATATAATCAATCTGATTGAAGAGAATGCTCCAGGGCTCTATTGCTAGCTCTTGTAGAAACTACTTATCAATGAGATAAACGAAGCTACTTTTGATAGTACAAATAAATTTGCATTAGAGCTTTATTAAATACAATGAATAAGGCATTGATTTACTAATTTATTCATTAATGATAAAATTTCTGGCAAGACTAATCCCAGAATCTTTCAACCATTCCTTCTTTTATGTTCAAACACTTCTGTTCATGTAAGGTTCTCAATTATCTCTATTATTTTTCTTTCTTCTCATTGTATTCCCTGTGAGATGAACCTAGATAGTAAAGAGATTATCTTGACTATAGAAATAGGGAAATTGGAACACAGGTGTTAGGGATTGCTTAATAAAGAGGAAGTTAGGACTCTATGTCACTCATCCATATCTTCTTCCATTTAGCCAACTCTGTCAAATCTAAATAAGCAACACAGAGGCAGAATATGCTGCCGGTCAGGATAAGGTATTATTTATTTATTTGGCTGCACCATGTGGTGTATGGGATCCTAGTTCCCTGTCCAGGGATTGAACCCGCACCCTCTGCACTAGAATCGCAGAGTCTTAACCACTGGACTGCCAAGGATGTCCCCAGGATAAGGTACTATTCTTATTATGTAGAACCATACTGCCTAAATCTTGTTTATTTATAAAGGAACTCACCTGTAAATAATATCAAAGATTTCATTTTTGTTTGTGAGCAAAACTTCTAAAGGGCATTCATAAAACAGAAAAGACACAGAGCAAATGGGCAGAAAGAAGTAATCATTTTTAGTAAGATGTATAAAGTCTTTACTGCAGGCCTCAGCCTATATATCTATGAAACTGGCACAATAATTATATTTTTCACAAGACTCAAGAGTCTGTGGAAAACTAAAATACTTCAGAAGGTGATTTACATCACCTTGTCTTTAGCACATTGTGCAAACGTAATTGAAACAAAAAGGGTGAAGAAGGCAGCTAATATTTATTGAGCATTATAAGTGCCAGGTACATATTATCTCCCCCAGCCCTATGAAGTAGGAACTGTTTTTATTCTCACATAGATGAGGAAGCTGAAGCAGTGAGAGGTGAGGTAAACGTATCCAAAGTTGCAAAGCCTAGTAGCCTAGTTCTTCCATAGGAGATGCCATGCCCATGGGCATGGGAGACGTTTCATTTGTTTAAGAGGTGGTTTGGTGGTTTGCACAGGGCTAAAGCGGACATACCGTTCTGAAATCCTCTTCGAACTTGAAAGCCCCGCCTCCCGTGGCACAGAGCGTGGTGTGCAGGCTGGAGAAGTTCTTCTCGCTGCCCATCTGGATGAACTTATGCATCGCACAGCTGGGGAAGCGGATGAAGTGTAGGTTCCCCTTCCGCCCACACATGGTCAGGTTTTTCAGTTCCAGGTGGACATCCCGGATCCCGGTTTTCCCATAAGCCGTGTTAGAAGTCAAATACTTCCTGATGCTCTTCAGGTTCTCCACCTCCTCCTGCTCTTCTTCAGCTGTAATATCCTTCGGCTCAAAGTAGACCAATTTAACCAGCGTCCCACCGATATCCATGCCGAACCACGGGAACGCTAGGGGACAGAAAGACAGAGTGACCATGAATTCTGTACATTCAAGAAATAGTCAATAAAGAAATGCAGTGGTGTCGCATATGTATGCACATTTACCATTCAATCTACCGGAATTCTACTATAGGTGCCTAAAAGAAGAGACAGGCAATGTGAAATACACGCTTTAAAATGTGCCCACGATTCTGCTTTCATCCCACTCAAGAGTCGGCCTCAGAATTGACTATGAGATGAGAATAGGATTCTCTAAGGCAGTCTCAATTGCCGCTTGCTTCTCAGGGCTCCAGAATGTCACCAAATGGAGTGCAATTTCAATACTTAAAGATACGTATTTTGCATACACTCTGGCTCCCCAAAGCTATTTTATCAGAATTTCAGCAAAAGAAACAATGATCTGATACCAGAGGAAACGCTATGCTATCCGTATGTACCAAGAGATGGTATGTTGACCCGTAAGCCTCATGCTCTCTTCCCAGAGCACTCTTGGATGATAATTTTCACGGTATACAATTTTTGCCTTCATGAGCTGACTTTTATACATGACTCCACTGCTTCACTCAACCGAATAAATAGGAAGGAGAAAGGAGAGACAGTGGGTTATAAGAGCTGAGGGGCAGACATGATGATTCCAATGGCAACAGGCTTCTCAAAAGAACAGATCGAATTACAACTCATTCCTTTCTTTACTAAGGAAGAGATTCTCTCTCCATCTCCAGTTGCCCACCCAGAAGTCCTCACCTCAGCCCTGTGTCTCCTCCCCCATCGATTCTGATTTAATTCTTGGGGAGGCCCTAGGCAAGAGTATTTTTTTAAGTTCCCCAGATGTTCCAGTTTGCAGGCTTGCAAACTGCTAAACAACGAGAACCATGACCACTGATGGTCAAGCCTACAAATAAGCACAGCTCCTGACCAGGTCTACAACACAGAGGCATGCTTCATGTAATATTTTTATATATTTATATATATATATATTTATAATCTGCTGGAGAGGCTTACCTATGACAAAATGAATTTCCATAGTAATTATTTTTATTGTTATTGTGAGGAATGGGCTGAGCTCCCTGAACAGGCTGACTTTATTTAGCGTCAACCTGGAAAATTAATACTGGACTGTCAAATGCTTTGTAGCAAACACAGGGCAAACCCAAATGGGAATCTGAAATTTGGAGATCCCTTTTCATCTTCCTCAGTAGGCTGTATGGGCTAAATCTGAACCTTACAGTAAAACTGAGTTTACATTCTAAATCAACTATACTCAGATCTAAACTAAAAAAAACACAAAAACTGAGTTTAAAGACTCAAGAAGTTAAAGTGGCTTCTTTCAAAAAGCTTATTTTATTCAGCCCTAGAGTACAGCCATTTGAGCCATGGTCAAATTGTGCACATTACACCTAGAGATTACATTGCCAGCAACAGAACTAGGACTGAGAGGAAGTCTTCTTTCTAGGCAGCCCCACTATTTAGCCCTCTCCATCGGTACACTGGGAAGAGAGGAGGAAGGAGTACATAGGAGGAAGCCATTCCTGCCTAGAATCTTCTCTCCTGTGCTTCCCTGTTGTCATTTTAGTTCTGATCCAAGCCAGCTACTCCACACTTGGTAAGCAGTAGCTCTAATGATAAATCCCAAACTCCCTAAAAGATTAAGAACAGCAGGGACTTCCCTGGTTGGTTCAGTGGCTAAGACTGTGCTCCCAATGCAGGGCGCCCGGGTTCAATCCCAGATCAGGGAACTAGATCCCACATGCTGCAACTAAGAGTTCTCATATGCCATAACTAAAGATCCTGTGTGCCTCAGCGAAGATCAAAGATCCCTCGTGCCACAACTAACACCTGGTGCAGCTATATAATTTTTTTTTTTTTTTTCCAAAAACATATGAAGAGAAGCAAATTCTGGTAACAAGGCTGTTAACAAATGTCCTCTTATCTTTGCAGAAGTTTGCAAAGCAAATCCCACACAGCTCAGTGTAGACTGGGAAGCTTGCCCATCCTAGCAGGAGAGAACAGAAACCTGGGAACAGTTCATCCCTAGCTCACAGATGATGTTTCTTGGTCCATTCTCTAAAAATCACTGTCAGCATGGCCCACAGTGTGCATGCATGAGTGCTCAGTCACTTCAGTTGTGTCCGACTCTTTGCGATCCCATGGACTGCAGCCCACCAGGCTCCTCTGTCCAGGGGATTCTCCAAGCAAGAATACTGGAGTGGGTTGCCATACCCTCCTCCAGGAGATCTTCCCGACCCAGGAATTGAACCCATGTCTCTTACGTCTACCTGCCCTGGCACGAGGGTTCTTTACCACTAGCGCCACCTGGGAAGCCCAACCCACAGTGTAATAAGTAAAGCCCCAATTCAGGATTCTGAACAACTGCTTCCCAGAAGCAGCAGCCAGTAACTAGCTCACATTAATTCCCTTCACCTCTCTGGATCTCAATTTCCTCATCTGTGAAAGGAGTGGATTGTGTAAGAATGGCTTCCAGTTCCCTCCCTCCCATAAACTTCCCAAGGATTGTTGTTTTTTTAAGAAACACATACACAAAAATCACAACCACCCACAATCAAATAGGCCAACTAGAGCACTAGTTTTAAACCCCACTGAAATATACTGTAGTATGCCAACAGGTGCCCAGTTATGCAATCAAGGTTGCAGGTATAATCCATTCTTATCCAAGTAGGAAGGACACCTACTATTGAATAGGATAGTAGAAGTGTATTCTGGAACACTGCTAGGATAACCATTTTTGAAAGACTCTGCCAACATCTATTAAAAGCACACATACATTTAAAAATGCACGTAATTCCTCTCTTGGACCATATTTTTTAAAGGACCAGTATTTGAGAATGGGTATAAAGAAGTTTATTGCACCCCTTCTTGTTGACTAGTAACTAAGTCGTGTCCAACTCTTTCGTGACCCCATGGACTGTAGCTAGCCAGGCTCCTCTGTCCATGGGATTCTGCAGGCAAGAATACTGGAGTAGATTGCCATTTCCTTCTCTAGGAGATCTTCCTGACCCGGAGATCAAACCCATGTCTCCTGCACTGCAGGCAGATTCTTTACCACTGAGGTACCTGGGAAGCCCACTGCACCCCTTACAGTGGCCAAATGTAAGAAAAACAAAAGAGCAAGATCAAAACAAATGGGAAGCAACGTACATGTCTTTAACAGAGAAACTTCAATAAAGTATGACTTTCCAAAACATGGGCTATTAGGCAGACATTAGAAAGAATGAATGAGATAAATACTAGAGATACCCCCAATCTTCTGTGAATGAGAAAAACAAGAGATACCTAGCAGTGTAAATAACTTATTAACTCCATCTGGTTTGGAAAAAAAAAGGAAGGGAGAAAGGAAAAGAGGAAGGAGGAACGACGGACAGTGGGCAGGCAGGTGGAAGGCAGACCCCAAGTGTTTATGATTATATGAGCCCACAGGAAGGTAGAGAAGGCTACCCCTAAGGTTGTTAATACCGTCGGAGGATGGTGGGATAAGTAGATTATACAGGTAGAGGCTAGAAGTCAGAGAAAAGCATGAGAAAATTCTATACTTAGAACTTTCAGTACATGAAGAAGTAAAATAAGAATTCAGTGATAATGGAAAATAAGACATCTTAGTGCAGAATGGACAGAACAAGTTGTATGTAACCCAGAAAAGCTCCTGTGGCCTTTATATGGTTGGCTGTTGTTAATTTAAGTACAGGCAACCGAAAAGAGGTCTCCCTTTTTAAAATGTGTCTAGGGACAGCTAATTTAAAAATTATTTATAATTCCAGTTTCTTCTTCCTGAGTCACCTCCTCCATTTCAAAGCTTTTGTTAGCAACTCAGCAAAACAGTGGGGGAAAGTGTAGAGTTTTGAAAATTCAGTTAAATGTCATATCAGCAGTTTGGGTTAAGGTAAAAAGGATTGGAAAACTATAGTTTAAATGGCAATATAAATTGCTTTCACTTACTATATTCATTCCTTACCTTCATAAAAAATTTAATGCTCTTCTATTCACATTTTAATGCTTTTATAGGATACTATCATATTTTAAATATTCAGTTTTATTTATCTTCCTGATATCATGGGCTACCTAAATGATAGCTCCCATATACAATCTGTGGTTGGAGACAGAAGAGAAAGGGAAAAAAGAGATCCGAATGCACCCATCATCCATGACTCATGTTTTCTTTAATCCAGGGTATGCAGATGCTTTGATAAATTCAGCTGAACCACTGATGAGAATCTCTTCTGTGTTTGCAGAAATGATGCTCCTTCTAGATACAGAATGTCTGTGCTCATTCCTTACTCCTCCCTTTTAAACCCAGATGCCTTTTTTTTCAGTTCAGAAGCCTCTAGATCAAGAGGACCCACATCTAGAGTTGATGTCGAAATGACTTTGTTTCACCCCCTAATTTAGTGCCAACTGTGCATCATCTAGGTTCTTTGACTGGGTGAGACTGTGAGCTTCTCTCCTTTGGGGAGGAGATGAGTATTTCACGTGGAGGATGGAGAGTGAGCCAAATACCTGGGAATGAGAAGAGCACCTTGTGGTAGTCACTAGTGCAGCTAGTCCCCTTCCCTCCTGGCCCGTGGGGTCACACTGCAGGTCCTGGCCATTTTCTAATGGAGCTGGGCAACGTACCTAATCTAGCTAGTGAGTTGGGAAAGGAAATGGTGCGTGTTACTTTCAGGCAAGAGCACTTACGGCGAGTGTCAGAGCCTACAGAACTCCTTCTCTGTTACCATAATCAGCAGAATTCAAGATAATGTTTGTTCCATCAGCCCAGATGCAAAGTGAAGATGAGGCAGATTGGAGCCCCGGTCACTGTCAATGGACTTACAGTGTGAAGGAGAAATAAACCTTTGTTGTTTTAAGGTACTGAGAGTTGGGGGTTGTTACTGCAGGATGATGAAATGGTAACCCACTCCAGTATTCTTGTCTGGAGAATCCCATGGACATAGGAGCCTGGAGGCTACAATCCATAGGGTCACAAAGAGTAGGACATGACTGAAGCAGCTTATCACCACTGCAGGATGATCTTGCCCGTCCTGACTAGTATAACTTTCCATCAAAATCTTTGGCTGGTTTTTCCGTTGGAACCCTCCCTCTCTCCTGTAGAACCAGATCCAGGGACTGTCAACATTGTTGATAAACATGTGGTATCTGAGTGTTAATAAAAAGGTATGTAGGCTCTATTGCATTTATTTGCCTGAAAACTTCTCCAAGCACAAACCTGATTTGGTTATTTGATAGTAGTGAAAACCCAGAAATGAATCTATATCCTACATGGTGTGGTGAAAATATTTTTGAAATTTTACTGGTGGTCAATGGCTTTAAGACAAAGCCTATTTCTTAAAGACCTTTTCAGAACACTAGAATAGTCTCTGAGGGGGTACTTATGCTTCCTGCAGTAAACTGCAAGGGTTACACAGGGAGTTTCTAATAGTATAAATGAGTAAAGACTGAGAAGAATCCAAAATCAAAAACAAACACAGACTCAGAGAGAGAGGTTTCCCACCAGTCAAAGGAACAATAGCGAAGAGCTAAGGGAGCCTGGCATGAGAAAATCCACCTCCTTTCGAACAACCTACAGAGCTTTAAGGTGTTTCTGGTGAGGCAAGTTTCCTACCATCGTTATCTCTTCACATGTGTAAAGTAGGTGCTCAGTATTCAAGATGAGTTGCCCTGTGCACAGGTCTGACTCAGCAACCTGCCGCTGTCATGACAGTTTCACAGTTTTCCCTAGGTTTACCAAGTTGAAATTTGTTGTAATAATTGTGAATAGGGAGCAAAAGGACTGAGTTTCTTTCCCCACTCTTTGTTAATAGATCGTCAAGCAAACTAATAAATAGGTGGGAAAGAAGTTTGAGGATTGTGTAATCAACAGAAAAAAGAGACTCTTCAAGTACTTTGGAAGATATTTTTATACTATGTGAATACTGATTATGTTCAAGTTGCCTAAGGACTTCTGCAAGTTAAAAACACCATTAATGACAACTTTAATTTAGATCCAAGTGTGTTATACAAACTGTATTTCTTTAAAAATTTCCTCAGTGCTAGCCACCCCCCTCACTGTGTCTAAATTTGATTGATAGCATAATGAAATTCTCTGCTAATGTATTCATGGAAGCATTGAACTTTAAGAGGTGGAAGGGATCTTGGGTCAAATTCAACACTTTGTTTACAGATAACAAAATCAAGGTTTGGAAAGATCAAGGGATTACCCAAGGTGGATCACAGTAGGTGACAGGACCTAGTTTCAGTTTCACGAGCCCACATATTCCCCATTTCGCTAGGCTGGTCTGAGTTGAGTTGTCAGTCACAGACAGAATGATTGTAGGCAAGTTTTTTTCTTGAGCCATTTATTAATCTGTAAGATGAAGTAGACTAACCCAACTAACTAAGGTTCTGTTAAATTCTTACATTTCATCATCCCAATTACACATATACAAAGTCCTCCAAAAGCATACTTTTAACAGCATAAAATATAAGAGTTGAAAACCTAAGAACTATTTAAGGACCTTGAAGAAAATGGTAAATGTAAAATTTAATAAAAGGGTTTCCATAACATTGTGAAGAAACCCGTAATTATTGTACACAGAGCAGTCTGCTAAACATTAAATACTCTGTGCAAAGAAACTTGAGTCACGGTTTCTTTTAAATTAATGCATACCCGATTTCTTGAAATTTTAGTCACATTGCAACCCACTCCAGAATTCTTGCCTGGAGAATCCCATGGACAGAGGAACCTGGCAAGCTACAGTCCGTGGGGTTGCAAAGAGTCGGACACGACTGAGCAACTAAGCGCACCACAGCACAGCACAAAGGTATCAGAACACAAGCACTTCCAGAGTAGGAATGGGAATATAAACAGTTGCAATCCTTCCTCTGGGCTATTTGGAAATATATATTAAAAAGCACCAGATTCCAGTGCTCTTTAATACATTGATTCCACTTTACCCTATAGAAATAATTATGCATGCATTCAAAAATTTATCTTAAAAATCATTAAAGTTTTACTACTACTACTGAGGAAATGAATTTAATGTCCAAAAATAAAAAGTTGGTTACAGATGATTATCCATTAACACAAAAGAACAATATATCACCATCAAAATCATTTTGTAAGATAGCAATTAATGACGTGAGGAGAATGTTCATTATATATTATTAGGTGAAAAGTGCAGGTGATTAAATGGTACATTTTGTATGATTACAGTTTTGTGTAAAAATTAAACAGTTATTTGTTCCCAGAAAACAGGACTGGAAACTTCAGGCCAAAATGTTAACAGGCATTATGGATAGTGTGTGCTAAGTCACTTCAGCCTTTTCCAACTCTGCAACCCTATGGACCATAGCCCACCAGGCTCCTCTGTCCAAATGCTGGGGTGGGTTGCTGCTGTGCCTTCCTCCAGGGGATCTTCCTGACCCAGGGATCGAATCCACGTCTCTTATGTCTACTTGCATTGGCAGGCAGGTTCTTTACCACTAGCACCAGTGGGAAGCCCATTATAGGGGGCTTATGGTTTTTTTATTCTTCTGGCTTTGCTGATAGGATGTTTTTCAATTTTTACAATCAATATGTTTAATCTTCATAAGCAGAGTTATTTTATAATTCTCAATCAAAACTTTCTCTGTAATGATGCAAAAGCAAAAAAAAAAAAGTTTTAATTTCACTTTAATGAACAGAGAGCAGATCTGTGGTCTTGTTCATGAAAAAGTGTGTCTGCATTTCCTCATCTCAACAATTTGGATTACTCATCTCAACAATTGCTTTCTCAAGCAATATTCTGCTCATGCCTGACATGAGCAGAATATTGGGACTCTCCTCTCCCAAGGCAGGGGGCCTGGATTCGATCCCTGGTTGGGGAGCTAGTTCCCACATGCTGCAACTAAATATCCTGCATGCGAAGATCGAAGATGCAGGGTACTAAGATGGCACTATAAAGAGGATGTGATATATATATATATGCACACAATGCAATACTACTCAGTCAAAATAAAAGAATTAAGTGTTGCCATTTGTAACAACATGGATGGACTTGGAAGTTATTATGCTTAGTGAAATAAGTAAACCAGAGAAAGACAAATACTGTATGCTATCCCTTATATGGGGAATCTAAAAAATAAAACAAACTAGTAAATATAACAAAAAAGAAACAGACTCACAGATATAGAGCATAAACTAGTGGTTACCAGTGGGGAGAGAGGGGCAAGAAAGGGGTAGGAGAGTGAGAGGTACAAACCATTAGGTATAGTAAGTTGCAAGGATATATTGTACAACACATGGAACATAACCAATATTTTGTAATAACTATAAATGGACTATAACCTTTAAAAATTGTGAATCATTATATTGTACACCTTTAACTTACATAATATTGTACAGCGACTATATTTCAATTTAAAAGGTTGGAAACAAAAGAAAGAGGGGCTTCCTTGGCTGTCCAGTGGCTAAGACTTCACATTCCAACACAGGAGCGCAGGTTGCATCCCTGGTTGGGGAGCTAAAATCCCACGCAACTTGCAGTCAAAAAACCAAAACATAAACAACAGAAGCAACATTATAACAAAATCAGTAAATACTTTAAAAATGGTCCACATTAAAAAAAAAAATTTTAAAAAAGAAAAGGAATGACAGGGAAAGCCTGACACTCAAGAGCAGAGTTGTTGAGCTAGTTAGATGCTTGACATCACCAGGGCTCTTTCAGATAGGAAGAGACCTGATTTCCCCCACTGTTGGCAAGGCACACCCTTGACACCCAGAATGTTAAACCTGGAATTCAGAACACACTTAAGGAAGCACAGGTATGTCTGTGGGAATGCATCACCATGGCAAAGGGCCCACATCCCTGTGTGACAATAGCCCTTCTTCCACTGACAAGCCTCAGATGCCCATCAGTTTTCTCCCTCTCTCCCAGACAGGTGGGAAGGAACCAAAGGGCCGATGATATTCTCATATGCAAAAGGGGAGCAGAATAGTGAGAATAGTCCTTTCAGAGAATAATCCTTTCAGAACTCCCGAGGCAAGTAGAAGTATTACCACACAGTCACCAGAACTAACTTCGGTATTTCACCACCTCTGCCATACAGGCTCCAGTTAACTGTTAGGCACCACGGGTTACATGCCTACCATATTTTAAGCAATCACAAAAAAATGAGAAGAAAACATGAATTTTTCAGGTCAAAGAAAATGCTGTCATACATAACAACACATCCAACTTTATAGCAACAGTCGTAAAATGCATTTTTTTTTTTTTAATGGAGCAAGAGGCCCACAAAGTCAAGAGTGCCTGAGATCCATGAGAGTGAGACTCTGTTTATATTCTGCTCTGTGCCCAACCCCAGGTTAGAAATGATGTGATACCCAATCAGGGTCTACTTTGCACATGCAATTTAAACTGGAGCTCTGTGATTTTCTTACAACTGTATTTCCCGAAAGCAACTCCCGTTTTAGTATTTTATGCAACTAATTTTAAAGTCAAATGTTTCAATTATCTTTAGTTTTAAAAACTGATTGTGTAGGGACTTTCCTAGTGGTTCAGTGGCTGGGACTCTCCTCTCCCAAGGCAGGGGGCCTGGATTCCATCCCTGGTTGGGGAGCTAGATCTCACATGCTGCAACTAAATATCCTGCATTCAAAGATCAAAGATGCAGGGTGCTGCAACTATGACCTGGTGCAGCCAGATAAATAAATAAAGAAAAATAAATATTTAAAAAACCCAAACAACAACAACAAAAACTTTGACTGCCATCAACAACAATATTTCTCGAATTTGCCTCATCATAAAAAACATCTAAGGCACTTGTTAAAAATACAGACTCCTAGGCCATTGCCTGGAGAGCCCAGAGGAGGGGGACTAGAGACAATGTTTTCAAGGAGGGGCCCCTGGAATTCTCATGGGTCAAGTTCAAAACCAGAGTTCTACCTGAATCGAAACCTACGCTCTTGAACGCTCTTAAGTACTGCACCACAATTTGAAAGTGAGAGTCAGAGTCTGAATGAGCTGTCTTTGCTTATAACTGCCAGGGAGCACAGGCTGACAACTGAGGGCAATGCATGGTAATGACCCAGCTGACGTCCCCATTCCCAGGAGGGACTTGGAAACATCTTATCGCTTGCTAATGAAATTATTTCTGGACAATTTATAACACGAGTGCCGTGGGTGATTTTCACATTTTAAATACAGCTTCTCAAGTTTCCAGTTATCATTCAACTGGGACTGAGCCCAATGGACATGGGTCTAGAAATGTTCCACATATAATTAAATTTCATCATGTGCTCCTCTCTCCCAATGACTTCCATTGTAAAGGTAACCAGGCATTCTTCCATAAAGAAGTAAGCTTGGCAACAGCATTCATGTATTTAGGTCAGGCAGGCAGATATTCTTTGATTGCAAACCATGGCACAGACAACCACATGAAATCAGAACAAACAGGTATACTGACATGAAAGCTATGTCTCTCTCTTTCTTTTTAGGTTAAGATTTGGGAGGGGAAAAAAAGGCCTTGCAGGGCACCACTGTGGTGGCACCACTAAATGTATTCTTAGCCTGGATCTGGGCCAGGAGGAAACGGGGCCAAGTTGGAGCCAGACATGAAGGGACCCAAAATATCAAACTCCTGAGGCTAAAACAAACTTTTCCTCGAGTCTCTTCCACGAGTTGCTGAGAGGCTCAGTGAGGTTCAATCTCTTTTCTAAGGTCCTGGAATCTCTCTCTCCATTCCACCTTCTTACAAGAAGTCAGGACAGCTAGGGCTGCCATTCCAGTGCCCATAGAACTCATCTTCTCGCCCTCAGCCCTGAAGTCCAGCCCTGCTTTCCTGCAACAAGTCTTAAGGAGGAGAAATGAGAGGCAGATGAAATTTGTTTCCCATTCTATTGTAATATTCTCAGGCTGAGTGTATGTGTGTGTGTGTGTGTGTTGGGGGGGGTGGCGGATGTGTGTGTGTATGCATGCTCAGTTGTGTCCTACTCTTTGGGACCCCATGGACTGTAGCCTACCAGTCTCCTCTGTCCATGGAGTTTTCTAGGCGAGAATACTGGAGTGGGTTGACATTTCCTCCTCCAGAGGATCTTCCTGACCTAGGTATCAAACCCGAGTCTCCTGCCTTGGCAGGAAACATTCTTTACCACTGCACCACCTGGGGTTGCAAGAGACGGATACATTACAGATCTTTACGGTCACAGTCTCTATGTCTCATCTAGATGGTCTATCTTGCTCAATCTGAAGGCAAAAGAAGGTGAGTATCAACCTTCCATGTGGTCTTCACCTTTAATTACACCACTCTACCCATCAGAAACGGCTTTGGTGGTGGCTCAGTGGTAAAGAATCCACCTGCAAGGCAGGAGACATGGATTTGATCCCTGGGTTGGGAAGATCCCCTGGAGAAGGAAACGGCAACCCACTCCAGTACTCTTGCCTGGAGAATTCCATGGACAGAGGAGACTGATGAGCTACAGTCCATGGGGTCACAAAAAGTCAGACACGATTTAGTGACTAAACAACAACAATTCATCAGAAATACAGTCCATGAATTAAAAAGAAGATGCCACAATTTTGACCATGCAGAGATGTGCAAAGGGGACCTGAAGGCAGTGCACCTGTGTGATTATCTCCAGTGTGATCATTTCAGCCACCAGAGCTGATCCCAGCAACCACCTAAGAATGGTTCTTCCAGCTTCCTAATACCCTGCAGTGAAGCTCAAGATGGTAATCTCATTACCTCCTTAAACAAATCCCAGTTTGAATCTCCAAGAGGTTTAGCTTTGTCTTGACAAGCCACCAGAGCATGCTTAAATTTAATACTAGGGAGTGGTTAATTAAAGAGGCTTCAGGGAGAACAGCATTGCTAGGTGGCACTGCAGAGAACAACAGGGCTATGAGAAATGAGCTTTGTTCATTAATTTTAGCTGTGAAAGCCTGGCAACCCTTTCAGGTCTAGCTGGGTGGGGACTGAGAAAAGATGTGCTAACTGCTCACATGGCAATACAAGTTGAAATTGAGAAGGTCACAAGGACCCTCCTTCAATGATCTGAGACCAAGTTATATGCTTATGCTCCCACCAATTCAGTGAACAGATACTTTGTTCTGTAGACTGGGAGGCACTATGGATGCAGCAATGAACCTGGTCTCCTGGCACTTACATTCTCCTCTGCAAGGACTGATCATTAATCAAGAACAGTCTGGAAAGAAGAAGTGTAAATTCCGCTATGAGTGAAATGCACATTGTCCTTGTACCAGACATTACTTAATTAAAACAATCCTTTAATATTTACAAAGGGCAGCAGTTCTATGCAGGGTTCTCTTTTGAGCACAGTGAAGTCTGACACTTCCCAGCCATTCAGGAACCTTCTAATTAAACTGCAGATAGAGTTTGAACCTACAAAATGTTTTAAAATCACAGGAGGCTACTGTTGGAGGGATGTAAGGGCACTTTTTTAGGGAAATGCACATCAAAACCACAATGAGTTATTTCTTCAAACCCACTAGGATGGCTATAATTTAAAAAATGGAAAATAACAAGTGTTGGTGGGGATATGGAGTAATTGGAACCCTCCTACACCAATGGTCAGAATATAAAACAGTGCCGTCACTTTGGAAAACAGTCTGGCAGTTCTAAAAGAGGTTAGACATAAGCTTGACTACAATCTAGCAACTGCAGTCTTGGGTATATACCCAAGAGAAATGAAAGCATATGCCCACACAAAAATTTGTATGTAAATGATCAGACCAGTATTACATATAATAGTCAAAAACAAAACAAATGTACATCAATTGATGAATGGATAATTAACACTGGACATGTCCACACAATGAAATATCATTCGGCAACAAAAAGGAAGGAAATACTGATACATACTAAGACATAAGTGAAGTTTGAAAACACTATGCTAAGTGAAAAGAGCCAAACACAAAAGACCAGATATTATGATTCCATATACATGAAACATCCACAATAGGCAAGTCTATAGAGACAAAAAGATCAGTTGTCTAGGATTAGGAGTTATGGGGGAAAAGGGGAGTGATTGCTAATCAGGTTTTTTTGGGGGGTGAGGATGTAGTCTAAACTTAATGGTGCTAATGGTTTCACTGTGAATATGCTGAAAACCACTGAACTCTGCACTTTAAATGGGTGAATTGTATGTGTATATATCTCAATAAAGCAGATTTCATAACATATATAAAGCTCGACCCAATCCATGCATTTTACCAATGACTTTTAAGATATAAATGCCAAATTATAAATAGTTTTTGAAGGAAATCTTTCTAAAATGCATGACTCACTTCTCATATTCTTAAAGAAACATGAAGAAAATCTTAGCTCTTTTGATGACGTGGGGTCATGTGAGAATCAATTACTGTACCCACTATATACTGATGCCCTCAAGTACCACATAAACTTGTGCTTCCCAGGCTGCTATGGTTTGAGTATTCATCTGTCTCTGTTATAGCTTTCTATGTCTTTCTTTTCAGCTAATGCTGTTAATTTCTTGGCTGCTGTCAGTGTACTGTAATGTCTATCCCTAACCTGCCATGTATGATTGCAGAGAAACCAGAAAATCAAGTCTGTTAAAGCTGTGACTTGGGTGAAAGTAAATAGACTCGAGAGAGTCCAGGAAGTACTCCAAGTGTAAAATACATGAGCATCTCCAACTTGATCTACTTTCCAACACTGATTTTTGGTGGCTCAGAAGTGTTTGTTTCCTTCCAGATTCTCAGCTGCCTTCTGGGTTATGGCTGCCAAGATGCCAGAAGTGATGATCACTGTGATCAGCAGGAACAGACAGATGTAATGTCTAACTGGGGAAACAGATTCAAACTTCATAAATACATAAGTATTCAAAATATTTTATCTGTCTGGTGCCACTTAGTTTGGGGCATGGTGCCCTTCTCTATCACTAAAGGTGAGACTGTTAAACTTTTGAGCATAGGAGCTTTTTTTTTTTTAAACATCTTAACTCTGGATCTCAAATATGAAAGAGGTAAAAACAATATCTTACTTAAGCTGGTTTACTTTACAAAACATATCACGTATTTAACGTTAAGTTAACCAATAAGAACGATGCTGTTTTGATGAACATAAAGACTGGAAAAATGTCATTTATGGATGACAGCTGCAGCGTCAGGAACCTCAGCATCCAGTCTATCTCTGCACTTTCTTTGGATTACACAATATGGAGACAAATTTGAGTCACAGACAGTAGGCGTAAATCCTAACTGGTTTTGCAGCAGTTTTCCCTACAATCTCAGAAATTTCTTGAATCAAAAATGATGCAGTAGCTTGAAAAGATTTACTGGAAATGTATCACAAAAAGCTGAATAGTAAAATATCTAACAGCTCCTCAGTTTACTTGGAATAAACATTTAAAAAAAATCAAACAAAAAGCCTCTAAATCTTATACATGCTAAAACTCTAAGACAACATAATCAGGATGCAACAGGTTATCCATTTACTTGTGAGAGCACTTGCCAATCAAATATGCCTAAGCCTTGCCCAAGATTTAATGGAGTGTGGTAAACGTGTGCTGAAGTACTAGCTTATGCAAGTTTATGTGGATATGTGGGCACAGACACACAGGCCAAATTTCAAAAAATACTTCAGGGCTGCACACATGCCAATCAAAGGTTCTTTTTTAGGAATTCTGAAGAAGTTTATATCAGGGTCTATAAAAAATGCAGCAGCATTGTAACAACTAATGTTCAGTTCAGCTCAGTTCAGTTGCTCAGTCGTGTCCGACTCTTTGCGACCCCATGAATTGCAGCACACCAGGCCTCCCTTTCCATCGCCAATGCCCGGAGTTTACCCAAACCCATGTCCATCGAGTTGGTGATGCCATCCAGCCATCTCGTCCTCTGTCGTCCCCTCTCCTCCTGCCCCCAATCCTTCCCAGCATCAGGGTCTTTTCCAATGAGTCAACTCCTCGCACGAGGTGGCCAAAGTATTGGAGTTTCAGCTTCAACATCAGTCCTTCTGATGAACACCCAGGACTGATCTCCTTTAGGATGGACTGGTTGGATCTCCTTGCAGTCCAAGGGATTCTCAAGAGTCTTCTCCAACACCACAGTTCAAAAGCATCAATTCTTCAGCGCTCAGCTTTCTTCACAGTCCAACTCTCACATCCATACATGACCACTGGAAAAACCATAGCCTTGACTAGATGGACTTTTGTTGGCAAAGTAATGTCACTGCTTTTTAATATGCCATCTAGGTTGGTCATAACTTTCCTTCCAAGGAGTAAGCATCTTTTAATTTCATGGCTGCAATCATCATCTGCAGTGATTTTGGAGCCCCCCAAAATAGTCTGACACTGTTTCCACTGTTTCCCCATCTATTTGCCATGAAGTGATGGGACCAGATGCCATATTAGTTTTCTGAATGTTGAGCTTTAAGCCAACTTTTTCACTCTCCTCTTTCACTTTCATCAAGAGGCTTTTTAGTTCCTCTTCACTTTCTGCCATAAGGGTGGTGTCATCTGCATATCTGAGGTTATGATATTTCTCCCGGCAATCTTGATTCGCTTCTACCAGCCCAGGGTTTCTCATGATGTACTCTGCATATAAGTTAAATAAGCAAGGTGACAATATATAGCCTTGACATACTCCTTTCCCTGTTTGGAACCAGTCTGTTGTTCCATGTCCAGTTCTAACTGTTGCTTCTTGACCTGCATACAGGTTTCTCAAGAGACAGGTCAGGTGGTCTGGTATCCCCATCTCTTTCAGAATTTTCCACAGTTTATTGTGATCCACACAGTCAAAGGGTTTGGCATAGCCAATAAAGCAGAAACAGATGTTTTTCTGGAACTCTCTTGCTTTTTCGATGATCCAGTGAATGTTGGCAATTTGATCTCTGGTTCCTCTGCCTTTTCTAAAACCAGCTTGAACATCTGGAAGTTCACGGTTCACGTATTGCTGAAGCCTGGCTTGGAGAATTTTGAGCATTACTTTACTAGTGTGTGAGATGAGTGCAATTGTGTGGTAGTTTGAGCATTCTTTGGCATTGCCTTTCTTTGGGATTGGAATGAAAACGGAGCTTTTCCAGTCCTGTGGCCACTGCTGAGTTTTCCAAATTTGCTGGCATATTGAGTGCAGCACTTTCACAGCATCATCTTTAGGATTTGAAATAGCTCAACTGGAATTCCATCACCTCCACTAGCTTTGTTTGTAGTGATGCATTCTAAGGCCCACTTGACTTCACATTCCAGGATGTCTGGCTCTAGGTGAGTGATCACACCATCATGATTATCTGAGTCATGAAGATCTTTTTTGTATAGTTCTTCTATGTATTCTTGCATCTTCTGCTTCTGTTAGGTCCATACCATTTCTGTCCTTTATCGAGCCCATCTTTGCATGAAATGTTCCCTTGGTATCTCTAATTTTCTTGAAGAGATCTCTAGTCTTTCCCATTCTGTTGTTTTCCTCTATTTCTTTGCACTGATCGCTGAGGAAGGCTTTCTTATCTCTCCTTGCTATTCTTTGGATCTCTGCATTCAAATGGGCATATCTTTCCTTTTCTCCTTTGCTTTTCACTTCTCTTCTTTTCACAGCTATTTGTAAGGCCTCCTCATACAGCCATTTTGCTTTTTTCCATTTCTTTCTCTTGGGGATGGTCTTGATCCCTGTCTCCTGTACAATGTCACAAACTTTCATCCATAGTTCATCAGGCATCTGTCAATAAGATCTAGTCCCTTAAATCTATTTCTCACTTCCACTGTATAATCATAAGGGATTTGATTTAGGTCATACCTGAATGGTCTAGTGGTTTTCCCTACTTCCTTCAATTTAAGTATGAATTTGGCAATAAGGAGTTCATGATCTGAGCCACAGTTAGCTCCCAGTCTTGTTTTTGCTAACTGTATACAGCTTCTCCATCTTTGGCTGCAAAGAATATAATCAATCTGATTTCGGTGTTGACCATCTGGTGATGTCCACGTGTAGAGTCTTCTCTTGTGTTGTTGGAAGTGCAGCGGCTGTGACGGACAACGCAGAAATGTGGCTGAGAGGAGCTACCCCACGCCCAGGATCAGGGGCGGCGGCCGAGAGGAGCTACTCCACGTTTAAGGTCAGGAGGGGCAACCGTGAGGAGATTCCCCTCGTCCAAGGTAAGGAGCAGTGGCTGTGCTTTGCTGGAGCAGCCGTGAAGAGATACCCCATGTCCAAGGTAAGAGAAACCCAAGTAAGAGGGTAGGTGTTGTGAGAGGGCATCATAGGGCAGACACAGTGAAACATAATCACAGAAAACTAGCCAATCTGATTACATGGACCACAGACTTGTCTAACTCAGTGAAACTAAGCCATGCCATGTGGGGTCACCCAAGACAGACGGGTCATGGTGGAGAGGTCTGACAGAATGTGGTCCACTGGAGAAGAGAATGGAAAACCACTTCAGTATTCTTGCCTTGAGAACCCCATGAACAGTAAGAAAAGGAAAAAAGATATGACACAAAGATGAACTCCACAGGTCGGTAGGTGCCCAATATGCTACTGGAGATCAGCGGATAAATAACTCCAGAAAGAATGAAGGGATGGAGCCAAAGCAAAAACAATACTCACTTGTGGATGTGACTGGTGATAGAAGCAAGGTCTGATGCTGTAAAGAGCAATATTGCATAGGAACCTGGAATGTTAGGTCCATGAATCAAGGCACATTGGAAGTGATTAAACAGGAGATGGCAAGAGTGAACGTCAACATTCTAGGAATCAGCAAACTAAGATGGATTGGAATGGGTGAATTTAACTCAGATGACCATCATATCTAGTACTGTGGGCAGGAATCCCTTAGAAGAAATGGAGTAGCCATCATGGTCAACAAAAGAGTCCGAAATGCAGTACTTTGACGCAATCTCAAAAACGACAGAATGATCTCTGTTCGTTTCCAAGGCAAACCATTCAATATCACGGTAATCCAAGCCTATGCCCCAACCAGTAACGCTGAAGAAGCTGAAGTTGAATGGTTCTATGAAGACCTACAAGACCTTTTAGAACTAACACCCAAAACAGATGTCCTTTTCATTATAGGGGACTGGAATGCAAAGTAGGAAGTCGAGAAACACCTGGAGTAACAGGCAAATTTGGCCTTGGAGTGCAGAATGAAGCAGGGCAAAGGCTAATAGAGTTTTGCCAAGAGAACGCACTGGTCATAGCAAACACCCTCTTCCAACAACAACTAATGTTAAGGGCATACTATGTGCCAGGTGCTGTTCTAGGAGCTTCACAGGCAATATTTAATTCTCATAACCCAATGAGGTAGGCACTGTTATTATGCTCAATTTACAGATGACAAAACTGAGGCTCAGAGAGGTTAATGAACCCACCCAAACGTTAGTTAAGTGATTTCCAGCTTTTTAATTACAGCTTTTAAATAAATAAAGAACAAAAATTTTTTTATTGAAGTATAGTTGATTGTACAATGTTGTATTAGTTTCAGGTAAACAGGTGTTTATATATATATATGTACACACACACACACACACACACACACACATATCCTTTATTTTTTTTGGCCATGCCACGTACTATGTGGAATCTTAGTTCCCTGACCAAGGCTTGAATCTGTGCTCCCTGCATTGGAAGCACAGTCTTAACCACATGACTGCAGTTATATCAGTAAGAATTCACTGATGTTTAACTGACTTGATCCCTAGGAAGGCTTGACAAACAAGAGTGATTCTAGATAGATTCAGGATCTTTTTTTTTTCTCTTTTGTGGTTAACTTGAAATACAGGGTCATCGGTGGAGAGACTGCCTGGAATCACAAATATCTCACAAATTTCAGCAATATCTCTCTTGGTTCAACCCTGAATCTAGCACCTCCAGATTGCCAGGCCTGAGTCCAGACCTTAGCTTCCAGACTGGGGATAGAACCTGCACCCCACTCATTGGAAGGCAAAAGTCTTAACCACTGGACCACCAGGGAAGCATGTGTGCATGCGTGCTCAGCCATGTTTGACTCTTTGTGATCCCAAGGAGTGGGGCCCACCAGGGTCCTCTGTCCATGGAATTTTCCAGGCAAGAATATTGAAGGGGGTTTCCATTTCCTACTTCCGTCAGGGAAGTCCCAAGCCTAACTATTTTTGATGTAGAAATTTCAGAAAAAGGAAAGCAGATAATAGTTGTTCATCTAAAATCCAAGGGGGATTTGCTCCAGAACCCTGAAACCCTCCCCACCAAGTGGATATCAAAATCTTCAGATGCTCAAGTCCCTTATATAAAATGGCATAGTATTTGTATACAACCTACATGCATCCTCCTGTATACTGGGACCCCCCCTTATTGGAATGATCTCTAGATTACTTATAATACATAATACAATGTAAATACTATGTAAATAGTTGCCAGTGGATGGCAAATTCAAGTTTTGCCTTTTGGAACTTTCTGGAATTCTTTTTCAAATATTTTAATAGAATCTGTAGTTGGTTGAATCTGCTGATACAGAATCTGCAGGTACACTGGGTTGACTGTATGTGAGTCTAAATTCTACCCTTATATTACAGTGGGTTTGCAAACATTTGTAGAATACTTTCTTTCCTGAGAATGAGGCTCCATCATCTAACATGTCATCTTCTGGTACTGTCCTATGTATCAGAGGATATATTGAGTTTTTTCTCCCATTCTCTGCCCCCAAAGCTGTGATAATTCAGTCTGTATTACTGCTGCCCTCTGGGACTTTTCTCTGAGTCACATGTTACCTGTATTACAGTCAGTAGTAAATATTTAACAACTGGATCTCTGAAAATAAAGCCCTGATTTTCAGCATTTGCCAATTTTCATTGTGTAAATACACCTATCGTAGCCAATTTCAAGCTGTCAATACAAGGACACTGACTGCAGAGTTGGGATATAATGCATACAGCTAGCTCTCAGAGCCTGTAGTAGCCAGTTACAGCACACCACTGGAACTCCTGGTTTGCCCAAGATGGTCCTGGCATCTTTATTAATGGTACCCTCTACCACTCTGTAAGACTGCTGATGCAAAGGAGACGTGGACATTTTGGACACCGTGGGGGAAGGAGAGAGTGGGATGATATGAGAGAATAGCACTGAAACATATACATTACCAACAGGTAAAACAGACAGCCAGTGGGAGTTCAATGTATGATGCAGGGAACCCTAAGCCAGTGCTCTGACAACCTAGAGGGGTGGTGTGGGGAGGGAGGTGGGAGAGGGGTTCAAGAGGGAGGGGATATATGTATACCTAATGCCGATTCATGTTGCTGTATGGCAAAAACCATCACAATATTGTAAAGTAATTATCCTCTAATTAAGAAAAAAATAAAATAAATTTTAAAAGACTGCTGATGAAATATTATGTGGCCACTGCAAAGAATAAATCACATTTGAGCTACTTCTTCACAGTGGAAAGCTTCCATGAAAGGAAAGAAGACGTGATATCTCCCTGACCAAACTCATGCTATCTTCCTTCTAAATACATAGTATCTATTTAGATGTTTTTCATCAAATGAAGGTAGTTGGGGAAACATGAATGGTGAACAGTTTTAACTATGTTCAAGCCTTCTGACTCATACACACAATTTCAGGACTTAAGGAACTGCCACAGGATAGGAGTAGAATAAAGTCATGTAAATGGTTTCAGGCTACACTACAGCTTGGAATCACATGAACCAAATATTACACCCAGAGTCTAGCACGGTGCCTTGGACCAAAGAAATAATAACTGACTGAACTCTGTGCAACCCATGGGGAGTATTAAATCTCAGTTTTCAAGGTCACCCAGGTCAATACTTACCTGATCTCCTTTATGACAATCCAAAAGAAGCCATCCTGTAGTCTAAACTTTAATACTTTCTGGTAACTCAACACAACCTGTACTGAATCACATGGGTGAAGGAATCTGTCAGGTGAGGGTGTGGCTCTTGGTTCTTCAAAGGGTGGGACCCCAAGGAAAAGTCAAAATAAAATAGCTATCTTTAAATATCTGTATAACATAAATTAGATGTGCTGCATTGTCAAGGAACACAGGGTAGAAATTGTGAGATGGATTCTGGCTTAGTGTAAGGAAGGATATCTAACATTAACCCCCATAGTTTCTATTGAGTGCCTATGTTTTGATGGAAGACTCACCATACTGCTGAATCTCAAGTCAACTGAGACTGAGCTTCAACTCAACCAAGTCCATCCCTGTCTCTTTCACTCCTGGACTGCCTACTTCAGGCTGTAAAGCAGTTGTTTTTACATAAGCCTCAGGATTCCCAGTAACTGGCACCACCTATGCTGGCCTCAGCTTACAGAGCCCCATGCAGGTCCAGAGTATCCTGAGCCTCTATCTAAAGTCCTGTGGCCTCAGACTCAGCAGAGTCAAGGCCAGACAACACCAGAAGGTTCATATTTTGGCCTTGCAGGCAACAAGCACCCAGAAGTATCCATCTCATCTTCTGCCAGAACAAAGTTTGCTAGGCTGAGGGTTAGAAAACAACACCTAAGCACTGGATGCAGCTGTTCTGAATTCTGACGCCTTCTTCAATTTGTGCAGCTTTTATAAAGGAAAAGTGCTCCCTTTCCTAATCTTTCTCCTCTCCATGGTGCCTATCTGCCTCACTCAAGGGCTGAGATATCAAACGGTAAAAGATCAAAGGAAGATACTTCCTGTTTTAAAAATAACTTTTTCCTGACACTAGATTAGCAGTAACATAAATTACACAGCTTTCTTATTCACAGAGTTGCCAACATCATTCTCAGGCAGGGCCTGCTCATACTTGGTCTCAAGAGTTGCCATGGAGCCATCTATGAAAGTGACAGTGAGATAAAGACACGACACAGCCATGTGTCCTGCTTCCAGAAACCTCAGCAGGAATTAAGGAAGCTTCCATTTAGGAGATGATGTCAGATCAGGTTGGAGGATACCCTGAAACCCTGTCCACAAAAGTATCAGTCGGAGCAAGATGGGTTGATGAGAATCCTGAGATTTCAGAAAGATCTGAAAGCCTCTGTGACTAAATAATAGCAAGAAAATTAATATTGAATACCTTTTATAAATAGCAGCTAGTATGAATAGTAAAATATCTTTTACTCTGCACATATCAGGATAGAGGTATTCCAGTCTATGAGACTTCACCTACATTTCCCACATTTGGTACTCAAAACCGGTAAGATGGGTGTGTGTGTGCTAAGTCCCTTCATTTGTGTCTGACTCTTTGCGACCCTGTGGACTGTAGCCTGCCAGGCTCCTCTGTCCATGGGATTCTCCAGGCAACAATACTGGAGTGGGTAGCTACTTCCTTCTTTGGGGGATCTTCCTGACTCAGGGATGGAACTCACATCCCTTCTGTCTCCTGCATTGACAGGTGGGTTCTTTATCCCTAGTGCCACCTGGGAAACCCCATTTTCCACATTTGGTCCTCACCACTGGTAAGACAGACGCCAGTTATTTGTAGTCAACAAAGTGAGCCTCTGAGAAGTTAAGCATTTCTACTGAGACTGCACTGTGAACAAGTAGTAGAATGAGGCTCTGAATCCAGGTCTGGTGACTCCAAAGCTCCTTCCACTCTAGAACACTACCCATTCACCCTGGGAATCCAAGAGGGTCCTGAGTCTGGTCTCCTGGCCCAGCAGAGTCCAAATCTAAGTTCAATTTTCCCGAGTCCGGGAGCCCTTGCTCGGTTTCTTGGAGAAGGATAAACGGAAATTTATTCCTCATAGTCCTGGAATCCAAGATTAAGACACTGGCAGATTCAGTGTCTGGTGAGCTCAACTCCTAGAAAGCTGTCTTTTTTTATTTTTTAAGCTTTTTATTTTGTATTGGGGTATAGCCGATCAACAACGCTGTGATAGTTCCAGGTGAACAGTGAAGCGACTATATACATGTATTGATTCTCCCCCAAACTCCCCTCTCCTCCAGGCTGCCACAGAACATTGAGCAGAGTTCCATGTGCCATACAGTAGTTCCTTGCTGGTTATCCATAGACAGCTGTCTTTTTGCTTTTAACCTCTAGAGAATTCTCTGGGCTCGTCCTCATGACCTAATCACCTCCCAAAGGCCCCACCTCTTAATACCATTATCTTGAGGGCTAGGATTTTGATATCTGAATTTCGGGGGGACATGACCTATCTCATAGGGAGCTGGGAGTGCTGTATGAGATAATCCACGTAAAATATTTTGGTTCCTGGCACAGAGTAAGTGTCCCTTAATGTCGGCTACTGTTACCTCCACAAACACATGAATGAATGAGCTTTTTGCCAAAGGTGTACCAACTGTATACACCGATCTCTTCTACAAGTTTTATAGAACACACTTCCTTTTCCCAAAATAATAGGCTTAATGTGGCAGAAAAGAAAGGCAGCTAGCTGAAAATGGAGGTAGACTTGGCTTTGAACTCTGACTCTGCCATTCACTGACTTCAGGTAGGTTGCTTCAATTCTCCAGGCTTTTCTTTCCCCATCGCAAAAATTGAGTGTGGGAGTGGTGACCACATACTTTTGTAAAGACACATAGAGAGCAATGGGACACACAGCTGTTGCTCAGTCATAGCTAAGCCAGTTACTCGGTCAATCAAAGTGACCCCTGTAAGTACCCACTATCTTTTCACCTTCTTTCCAAACTGTAGAGAAATCTGTTAGAGGCATAGATGATTATTTTGATGTAACTGCCTCTAAAAATAACACTCCCTTACCCCTTGGAATCATTGGCTGCTTTCAAATACATTCCCAAGGAGAAAACATAGTCAAACATACATACATACAATTAGCCAACTCTAAGCATCTAAAAGATCTCATAAATTAAGTAATGAGATACCAAGCTTGATAGCTGCACTATCTAGAGGAAAGGTCTACTTAGAAATTCTGAGCACCCTATCTGATTCAGAATATTGTCATTCCAAGGTGAACACTGACCTACACCGTGAAGCTAAAGCATATAATTAAATGTAATGGAAGTCAAGCCTTGATTGCTTTTCATGGTAGTTGGTTTGCATTAAAACATACACACACACTATTAAAAGTCAGACTATCACACACATTAAAAAAAAAAAACCCCAAAACCAACCCCAAACCTGTTAATTAAAACCAGTACTCTTGTTTCCTGACTAATTACGTCTCCAAAAACCATGCTGGATTTTGTTTTATACCCTTGTTGAATGTCCCACATGTTAAAAATTAACAGCACTCTTTCCGTCAAAATTTTTGGTTACTGTGCCAAACAAAATATGTTTTGTATTAACGTTGAAATTCACTTAGTGGCCTTTTGGGGAAAAGTGGTGTTCAGGTCCCTAATGAATCCTGACACCTAATTTAACCACTTAGATACTGAACACTTGGGCCCTTAACTTCGTAAATCTCTAGTCCAAATGTGCGTTGTACAATTCATAACTTCATTGACAAACTTAGAAATCAGACCACATCCCAGAGGTAGCAATTCTAGAGTGTGCCCCTGCTTTCCATCCTAGTCTTTTTTTCTTGGTTTGCAAAGCTTCTCCACTATCTAGAAGTTCTGATTGTGTTTTTTAATAAAAATGCATATATAGTCACACTGTTCCAACAGAAAATTCTACCTATTTATCTTTATATCCTGGTTTTTCCATTAGCCCGATTCAGAAGTCAGGAAAATTCTAGGTGCCAAAGCTAAATATCCTAATATTTAGAAAAGTGAAGACTTACACTTTGTCAATGGTGGCTAGCTAAAACTGGTAATAGATTTGTGTTTCTTCAGTTTATATCCCACGAATGTGTTATGTGCATAATGAACTCTCACCCATTTTCTGCTCACGGTCTATCTGGATGATCTCAGAATCCGGAACTTCTACTAGGAGGCTGCGGGCACTGCTCCAGCCCTTATTCCTACTTGTTGAAGAGGGCAGCTCACATCCTCAAGTCTTCTGATGACACTCAAATATTTGCCTTTCTACAGCATAGTGTTTGCTGGCTCAAACAGTTATCTCCTTTGCATTTTTCTCCTCTCTTCACTAGTGTGGCTCATCCAGAAGTATCCTTAAAGTGTAAAATATCCAGGATTTCAAGGCAACAGCTGTATACTTTTTTGTGCCATTTCTGTTCCTTCTCCAAAAAGTATATATTCATCAATTTCATCAAAAATAAAGAGTTATGTACAAATTTGTTGCTGCTGCAGTGTTTATGATGTTTAGAGACTCAAGCTGCAGCCTAAAGCTATTAGAGACAGGTTAAATAAATTATGGTATATCTATATAATGGAATATTGGGAATGTAATACAACCACTACAAATGATGCTTTAATGCTGTAAGAAAATGCTTTTACTAAGATTTTCTTATTTGAAAATCTTATTTGAAAAAAGGTAAGTTGGGAGTTTGGGATTGACATATACAGTATTATATTTAAAATGGATAATCAACAAAGACCTATTGTATAGCATTGCTGGTGTTGTTTAGTTGCTAAGTTGTGTCTGACTCTTTTGTGACCCCATGGACTATAGCCCGCCAGGCTCCTCTTTCCATGGAATTTTTTTTCAGGCAAGAATACTGGAGTGGGTTGCCATTTCCTTCTTCAGGGGATCTTCCTGACCCAGGGACCAAACCTGTGTCTCCTGTGTTGGCAGGCGGGTTCTTTATCACTGAGTCACATGGAGGCCCACTGTAGAGCATAGGGAACTATATTTGATACTTTGTAGTAATTTATAATGGAAAAGAAAATGAAAAGGAATAGATATATGTATATGTAAAACTGAATTGCTTTGCTGTATATCTGAAACTAATACAACACTGTAAATCAACTATGGTCCAGCATAAAATAAAAATTAAAAAAATCTCATCTTAGTGTGATCCAAAATTACCTTCAGCACATGGCACATTTTAAACAGCCATTTTCTCTGAGTGATCGTATTTGTGAGTACTTCTTCCTGCTTTTTTTCCTCCATTTTGTATTATGCAATATTTTTCTTGGAAAAAAGGGTGTTGGAAGTAACTGTGGGACTAGGAGTGTCATAGATAATCAAATAAAACCTTTTGGCTTTCTTATATTAGCCAACTCCCACGTTTTTTTAAACAAGAAAGTCAATCTGAGGTGTCTCTGTCAGTTCAGTCTCTTGTCCTATGGGTTAGTGGTGGGCAGTGTTCTGCATGGTGTGATAACAACTGGCGTTTGCCAAATAATGGCTATATGCCAAGCAGGAATTTACGTTTATATATATATATATAAAATCTTATTTAATCCTCACATCAACCTGATCACATAGTATGATTAGCTCCATCTTATCAATACTGAAACTGAAGCATAGAGGTTAAATAAGTAGCCCCAGGTCACCCAGATGCAATTTAAACTCAAGCCCTCCAGAGTCTGGATAACTCCACCATTTACAAACATTAAGCTCTTGGCATTTTATTAGGACTATAAAATTAGTTTCAAAATATTTGGGAAATGAGCTGACTTCATAAGGTGCTACTTACGTATGCTTCAAAGAATCAGAACACCAAGGAGCATACAAAAGGACTCTCCCTATAGAGACCTTACCGAGACTCCATTGAAGGGCTTTCGCCTAGTCTGTCCCACGGATGGAAATGGCTACTTTGATGAGGTGGTGATGATGTCACTTGTACCTTTTTCGTCAACATCAATCAAGTATTCATGTATCCAAGTTGTAAAGCATATGAAAAAAACTATCATCTATAATAAGACTTCCAACTTAACTGGGGAGATAAGACCAATAACATGCAGGGAACAATCGGCACAAGGCAAAAAAAAATTTTTTTAAATGATAATAAAATGCTAAGCCATGTGGTAGACTAGATGACTAGTGTAGAAGTTATGTAGAAAGACTGTCAGCTCTTTAGTATCTTAGCACTTTGAAAGTGCAAGAAACAACCCTTGAAGATCATTTTGTGGACTCCAGCGTTCCAAGAAGAGATCTAACCTAGTTGAGGCTACACAGTTGTTCAGTAGCAGAGACAGGTAAAGTAACCAAGGAAGCTTAATGAAGCAGTTAAGTCTTGGAAAAGCTTTCCAAGGATAAGCACAGTGAGTGAAGTGATGGTACTTTTGATGAAAAGAGTGGACAAGATTTCCTGGTTTAACAAAATCAACCTGCCACTACTTTGATTTTTAGATTACAAGATTGTGAATAGTCCTTGTACTGAGGGATTAGATTTAATTTTTTAAAATATATCCAAAACTACTGAATTGCCTGTTTCATTGCATTCATTGTTTTCAAACATGCAGTATTTCAAAGTGTATTGCACTCTACCCAATATATTACCAAATAGAAACACATCTACCCACATATTCATTCCAGGTGCCTATCTGAGAGACGTGAGACCTGGCTGTCCTAAAGCACTTCTGGTTCAGAGAGAAGCAGGAGTCTGAAGTTGCAGACTGTAAGTAGGAAACAGTTATTTGTCCAACTTTGATGATTTTATCAACAACACACTCAAATTTAATTTAAAGCATGTAAATACTCTTTGTAATAATTGCTTAGTAAAATTTATCAGTCATCAGAAAATAGAGATATACTTAAGTCTAAGTAGATTTGTTTTAGATTACCTAAAAATCAACTGATTGGGCAATTTTTTTCTTTTTTTTTGTAAAAAGATACTTGAATATTAATACACAAGGTATAAGGATCCTAAATTAAACCTAATTTCAACTAAGAAATTTTGGTAGTGAACACAGCAGATGTGGCTTAGAACATGTAAAATTTATTTCAGAAATGTTTGTTCAAATTTGAGAAAAAAAATAGGCTAATGAAACACCAATTTTGATGAATATTTTTAAAAGCTGATAAATAAGTATGATCACTAAACTTAAAATACCTATGGCTTTCATTAAAAAAAAATGCAAAACCTATTTCAATACCTGACAAAACATACAGGCATAAAGTTATACTTTCTTATATTCTAAATAATGCTTCCAGTGGACTTTCAAGCAAAAGTTAAGGCTCAAGGTTATTTCTCTGCCTTCCTGCAAAGAAAATTGTTAAGAGAGTATATTTTCAATTCCTCAAAAATTATTTCAAGAGGTATGATACACTCAAACATAGATCATTTATGCTAGCAATACTAAATAAAAACTCAAAGCAGTTCTCTTTTGTTGTATTTTAGCTATTTACATTTTAAACTCTAATAGAGTTTGTTAAAGTAAATCATAGAAATAACTGAAATGTGGCTTCAAAAGAAGTAAAACAGGTTAATAAATCATAAATAATCAATACTAATGCATAAATAAAGTCATTTTCTAACAAGGTTCAAAAACGAAAGAAAACAGAAATTCAGGTTTTAGATGCCTTCCTTACAACCCTACCAATCTGCTGTGTGGGTTCAAAGTTCCCCACAAGAAGTTGACTTTGAACCTGAACATTTCAGACTTACAAAACACAAGTGTCAGAGTCCCACAGTTGGGACTGTGTCCCACAGTTGGGTTAAAAAGCCTCCCAAAGTCTCAGAGACTTTAACTGAATGCAGAAAAGCTAAGAGTCTAAGATAATAAACAGAAACAGCAAAAAGTTAAACTGCCAAATATTAAGGTCTTACAGACGAATCTAAAGCATATCTAGCAATTTCTCTGTATGAAACAGAATAAATAACCTGTACGCAAATATGCATGTTTGAATGCTATCACGTTATTAACATGTATTCTACTTACATTGCTTTTTGCCATTTATAAGCTTCATTAGGGAGACCCAGAAAGAGGTAACAAGTTGAATGGAGTTCGGCTCAGATAAGAAACAGCTGTAAACTTGATCTACAAATTTGCATCTCAGAACGTCCAGCGGGGGAGAGACTCTTGACAAACTAACATATATACAAGCTTTAGATTGTGAAATAACGCATTTCAGCTTTCTGCACTGTATACTACTATTGGAAACCTCAACTCTACCTCCCCATTCTCCGAAAGAAAAAAAAAAATCCACCTCCAATCTTCATTGGTCCACATAGTTCCGGCCCACATGGTATCAGTGGGTGTGTCCCTCTCAACAAGTCCTCTGATTGGCTGTGAGGAAACAGCCTCTAATAGGCTGTGATGTGGGGGGCTGTCAAACTCCACGCCTCCAGACCCCTGGCTCGCCAATAGACCCAGGGAGCTGGCGGCTCCTCTGCGATTCAAAGGACAGGCTGACTGCCTGAGCGCCAACCCCAGAAAGATGAGCTCTCAGAAGAGAAAAGGACGAGGAGAAGGGCGACGGCAACTCGGGCTCTCCCCCCACCGCTGCTCGACTCCTACTCCCGGACCCCATCAAATGTTGACACACGTGCATTTTCCCACCGACAAATTAGTAAGGCGGCCTGCGCGTTTGCCTTCTATAGAGCCGTTAACCCGAGGAGCAGCTCAGAAGCCGAGTCCAATCGGCCCATTCTACAGATGGAAGCAGGAAAGGGATCTGTAGCGCCTGGCACCCCTGGGGAAAGAATCAGTCCCGTGAACCCCCTCGAAGCCGTCCCCCGACAGCCGGGGCTGGGATGCCCCGGGTGCGCTTAGGTGCCTGTCCCGCCGCTCTCGGGGGTTGCGCCCTGCTCCCCTCACTGAGAGACTTACGCGGCCTGTTCTTCCTCCCGGAGTCCATCCTCCTCCGCAGCCGGCATTTCTTGGCGGGGGAGTCGTGCTGAGGGGGCGGCGGCTGTGGCTGGAGCTCTGGCTGGAGCGGTAGGCGCGGAGGTGCCGCGTCGCTGCTGCCCGGGGGGCCCCGGCTGCAGAGGCGCGACGGGTGGAACCCGTTGTGCAGCAGCCCGTTCACGGATGCAGCGCCGACGCCGGCGGGAGTCCCCGGGGCGTGCGGGGCCGAGCGCTCAGGCTGTCCGCCGTGGTCGCCCATGCCAGAGGCTGGTGGGGCGGCGCGCGGGCCCCGGCTCAGGCGGCCTCGCTGGAGGTCATTCTCGGGCGTCTTTATTTCCCCGGATCCTCCTTGCGGCTTCCGATTCAGCAGCCGCAGAGCCGGCGCCGGGGGATGGCGAGCCGGGCGCTCCTCCCCTCCTCCCGCCGGCGTTCCCACCTCCTCCACGCCCTGCTCCCCGCGCGCCGCCCCCCCGGCGCCCGCCTGGAGCATGCCCGCTCCCGGCGCGGAATCGGGGATCCCCGCGCACCCCCAGCCGTGGCCCCCAGAGCCCGCCTTCCCCCGCTGCCCGAGTCGCGCGACTTCAAACGAGGCTTCCTCGCCTCCCAGACCTGTCCCCGCTACTGAGCATGCCCAGTCCTGCCCGCCACCGCCGAGCTTCAACATGGGGACTGAAGTTCTCCGGCTTCGCAAAGAAGAGATGGGCGGGTTGGGCTTTGTATGGCGGAGCAAGCCTAGAAGGGACTGGGCGAGGCCGGCAAGAGAGGAACGAGCAGCTTCGGGAGGAATGCGGGCCGGGGGAGGGGGGAAGACAATAAATATTTGTAGAGGTTTGGGTTTGCTAATCCTGTCCGCACTGAACTAGATACCTTTGCAAGGTCATTCACGTTGTCCCCTCCTCCCTGAAAGCTTTGTGAGTGTCTGTGCGTTTCTCTGGGTTTAGTTAAGTGACCAAACTACTCACAGGCCCGAGGGGAAGGAGGAGAATGATTATTTATAGATAGGTAGGCGGATTTGGAGAGGGAGGGGAGTGTAATTTCTTTGCCGGCACTCACAGACACCATGTGGCCTCGTGGAGTTGTCTTTTACAGGGAGGAACCTAGGAATACAGTGTAAGGACAGTGAAGGACATAGATGTAGGCGGGATTAACCGGTGCTGGAAGAGACCAAGTAAACAGAAGCAGTCCCAAGCTATAAAAAGCACTTTCCTCACCCAGAAAGGACGCTGAAGAGACAATGTCACCCTATTTATAGAGTAAGGAGTTGCCTGTGTTTTCAGAAGGGCAGGCAGCATCGCAGGGGGACAGCACCATAACCCAGGAGTCAGAGCTGGATTCAAACTCCAACCCAGGCACCCAACAAACCCTGAGAAACTCATCGCTCAAGTTAACACACCTGGTGACAGGAAACAGGACTGGGCACGCTCAGTAGGCAGGCCAAATTTGGGTGCTGAGGACCTTCCCAAAGTTGTGCAATCCCTTGAGGCCTCAGCTCTTGACTCTAACTAGAAACTGTCTTGAGGAATCTATCTGCTACAGTCCTGGTGCACAGAAAATGCCCCAAAGAGCTGGTTATCCTTATTACACTGTTATTATTAGCAGATCACCTTTCATTTCCAACAAGGGGAATAAACCATACTTGCAGTCATGCTTATTGTGTAACTTACTGTGTGTGATGTTCTCCATCATCTGCACTTACTTAATCTACAGAGGAGTCAGAGGCCTCAGAGCACTCAGCAGCAGCCAGGGGCCTGCACCTGGATGGGAATTCCTTCCAGCAGAGTCTGACTTGGAATCAGCTTTAGAACCCATGACCACTCGGGTGCACAGGTCCCTTGACTCCTTTTTTTCAGGTAAAGAAACTGAGCCACAGAGGGATGGCTGAGGTTATTAAGAACAAACCAAAGAATAAACCAGGTGGTTAAATGATAAAGAATCCACCTGCCAACGCAGCAAACACGGGAGACTCGGGTTCAATCCCTGGGTGGGGAAGATCCACTGGAGGAGGGCATGGCAATCCACTCCAGTATTCTTGCCTGGAGAACCCCATGGACAGAGGAGCCTGGCAGGCTACAGTCCTCAGGGTTGCACAGAGTTGGACAAGATTGAGCTCACACGCACATTAAAGAATAAATCTTAATTCTCCTATCTTTGCTTCCCTGACCTTATCATATTATTTGAAAATATGAAGAAAAAACCTAGGTGACCTGGCCCCTGCCTCGCCTTGAGCTCCTGATTCTCTCTCTACAGAGGAGCCTGTCAGTTCCTCAGACACATGAACATCCCTTTTCATCTGCCCTGTTCCCTTGCATGTTCCCAGATGTCTTTGTTTACTAGATTCCAACTCAGTCTTCAGATCTGTACTTCAACCTCTTATATTTAAAGTAGCCTTCCCTGACCCTTAGAACAAGATGAGAGCTCCCTCCTCCTATGCTTGACCTTCATGACTCTATCAGTTTGTAACACCACAATGGGGGCATAATAGGACATCACTGAGTTGTTACAGTGATAAAATGAATATATATGTAAAGTGTCCAACCCATCATAAGTGCTATAAAAAAAAGTTCAATATTATTTGATTGTGCATCTCCCCCCACTACACCGTAATCTCCATTAAGGCTCTCTTTCATAACTGTATCCCTAGGAAGCTCTTGGTAATTATTTATGACTGAATAAATGACTTGGGTGATATTTCCCCAGGGTGTCTCCCACTTTCTACTGTAAATTTGCTAAAAACAAAACGCCTGGATTGTTACTCCTAAATATTCAAATATAAAGCTTTCAAATTCCGACATAATTTAAGCTCAGTAGTTTAGGAAGCACTTTAGAGCAGAAATGCAGAGAGTAGATTTGGCAATGCAGTGTATCCAAGGACATATCCTCTCCAGCATGATTCCCAGGCATGGTGAGGAAGGCCTAAGCCAGGTGGCTCCGACCCAGGGAGGGCAGGAGCACTGGTACTGGGGACAGAACATTCTCTACCTGCTTTCTTTCTCTCGTCTTTGCTCTGGGTGCCGTGAATCAGTTATACCTTGCTAGTGATAAAGAGGAAGCCAGGTGGCATATCACAGGTTTAGGGGGTGCACGGAGTGGGGGGGGGGAGCGTGGGGAGGTTGCGGTTCAGAGGTGTAATTTTGAGGTATGAGCTATCATGTGCTCCAGCAGGGGAATGGAACAAATAATGTTTGGAAGAGAGGGAGGGAGGAAGAACCCACAAGGCACTCTCTCCCTCTGTTCATTCATTTATTTACCAGTCATTTATTATGAGTGCACTATGTTGTAGGCAGTAAAATAAATGCTGGGAGTAAGTACAAAGTCAAAACAAATGGCTTCATTGCACTCTAAGGGCTTACAATTCATAGAAAGAGAGAGACAGAGACAGAGAGGTTAAGTCAGTGATTCCCCATCATCTGAGTACACAAGAATAACCTACGGGGTTTTCCTTTTAAGCTTCTTGTTGAAAATAACATACAGAAATATACACATATCCTAAGGGGAGAGCTCGCTTCCTAAGGCCCACTTGTCTGCATGGTGAATTTTGCAGTGAATGAAACAAAAAGGGTATCACCTATACCATGGAAGGACTCCAGAGAGTGAGCAATGATGGAGCAGAGGAGAAGAGAAGAGGAAGATGGGGCTGAGATGGGTGTTATGACCCTTAAACTGAAGTTTGACCAATGATGGAATTTCATCATGGAAGGTTGAAGGAAATCCATTCAGAACTGAGGGAGTGGAGACCCTGCAGGTGGTTTGAAACCATCTGGTATGCTTGGGAACCTGCACGGAGATCAACAAGGCTGAAAGGCAACCTACCAAGGGAGGAGGTGAGTGATGGCCAAAAAGGTGAGACAGGGTCCAAATCGCAGATGGCTTTCTGCACCATAGGAAACAATTCAGACTTTTTTTCCTGAAAGCCATGAGAAATCACTGAAGAGTTTTAGATTGTGGAAAAACTCCTAGATTTGCATTCTGGAAGGGTCTCTGGCAGCAGTCTGGAGAATAAAATAGGGGAGGAGGTTCCTAGCTGGAGGCACCAGATAGAAGACTACCGGAAACAACCAGGAAAGAAGCAAGATGGGACTGAGTGAAGGACATACCATTCAGAATGAGATCACCAAGTGGACTCAAAAACTATTTAAGGAATTTATAGGACTTAGTAACCAGTTGCAGAACGAGGAAGAGGTAAGGCTAGGATAATTTTTATGTTTCCAGTCTGGGCAACTGGGACTGTGGTGGTTTCAGAATGCAAGATAAAATATGCAGAAAAGGAGGAGCAAGACCTTCTACTTATATTCTCTCTGGGATTTATATTTCAGAAGGGTGATCCTTTAAAAACGTAGACATGATCATGACATTCTTGTACTTACACTGATATGTAAACCATATCAGTATTTGGCTGTTTCAGTCTAACTCAACACTTACCACTTTCCTTCATTCTTCCCTCTCTCTCTCTTCCCCTCCCCCCATAAAAAGAGGGAGTTTGGCACTAGTTTTTAACTACTATAAATTAGACTTTTAATTTACTTTTAATTTTTTTGAAGACACAGATTAAAACCTGCCCACCATGCCATCATTACACATGATCACTGTAGAAATTCTAGTTCCTTGCTAAAATGTAAATCAAGTCCAATGTGCCCAAGCTTTCTACCACTTAATAACCACACTGATGACACAGTATGAGCATGGGAAAGGATACTCTTCAAGACATAGTTTAAAAAGAATTACTAGAATTTTAACTGTCAGAATAATATTGATCCAAGATGACTTCTTTCTTTCATTTTTGCCTCTTTTGCTATTGGTATCGGTGCCTTTCTTAGAGATTCGCATGAGGCACCTCAGGAGACTATTTTCAAGTACTGTGCTATTTTCGATGACAGTGCTTTTCATATTGCTTTCTTCAGGGCCCTAGGGAGTAGCACTGCTTCAAGGAGCCAAAGGCCACCAAAAACTGCCCTGTGAATAACAGTGTTATGGCGAGATTCTGAGGACCCCTTCATCAGAGCCTCCCTCTTCTCCTTTCTTCAGAATTGAGCAACTACTACACAGCAGGTGCCATACTAAGTACCAAGGATATACTCTTAAGCAGAAACAAAGTTCCCATGCTTATCCAGATTACAGAATGGACAGGCCTTAAGCACGTAATCACCACAACAGCAAAAGTGTAACTATTATTCCGAGAAATGCAAAAATGGAAAGACTCTCAGTACCATGAGGGCACATGCCAGGGTGACCTGGACTCGTCCTAAACTTTAGTAGATGAAATGACATTTGCTGAATTCTGAATGTTGAATAGAAGTTAACTAAGGTGGGGGTGGAAGTGGAGGAGGTATTCTCAGGCTCTTTTATGTCATAAATATGTTAGGCACTTCATAAATACTTGCTGACTGAAAAGATGAATTGACCTTGTTCCTCTCAATAAGGCAAATCGAATGTCAGGAAGATTATTCACCGAAATGAACCACTGGAGAGGGTTTAGGCCAATCCCGTTCCCTTTACTGTTTTTTCTATATGGCTTGATGGAGTATTTTAGTTCTTTGTTGTTGGGGTTTTTTTGTTTGTTTGTTTTGTTTTTTCTCTTTTTTTGGTCAATAGAAGTGGAAAAATGTAACATCACCAGCTGCCACTACAGTAATAACTGTGTGTACAGGAATGAAACACACCCCACATGAACTAACTTCCTGTTAGTCACTAATATTTTTTGAGCACCTACCAATGATGATTTGGTAAAGGGAGATGGGAGTGTGACTGACTAGAAATTTGATAAGCTATAATCAGAGTGACCCCAAGTACTGGGCATAAGTTTAGGAATGTATCTGGCTTTAGCAAATTAACAGTAGGCTTATTATCTAACATTTATTGAGTTCTTACATGCCATATACTGTACTAAGCACACTGTAAGTGTCATCTTTTTTAATTAGCAAGGTAGTCACGTGAGTTGGATACTATTATTAGCTCATATTTTGTATGAGGGAACTAGAGCTTAGGCTAATGGGTCCAAGTTCACACAGCAGAAAATCTAACAGACATTTGAGTCAGGTCTGGGTGACCCTAGAACCTCACATTTTGTAACTCAACCACTATGCCTCCCTCCCAAAAGATGGTGTGCCTGCTGTCACCTGCAGATTTTACACCATGGCTGCAAACACCTGATATACTATTCCACTGCCCACACAACATTGCCTTTTAAACTTATTGAGTCCCTTTACTTCTCACTGAAATGTTTTTGCTGTCCAGTGTCATAGACTTTTGTTTCCAAAAGATCTTTTTTTTCCCTTTTAAAAAATGTGCCAGCTATTGCCATTTTCTATTTTGTATATCTATTCAACAAACATTTTAAAACGATGTGCAAACCACTGTTTCAGTAACAGTGATGAGCAAGGCAGAAAAGTCCCTTCCCTTCCGGAGCACACATTCCTTTGGGGAGGGGGACAAGGAAAGTCAGAAAATAAACAACAAATACAGTCTGTGTTAAGTAACATAAAAATTAAACAAAATGATGTGAAAGGGAATTATTGGAAGAAAGGAACCAGTTTACATGCAGGTAGTTGAGGAAGCCACACTGATACTGGTTTCTGAGGGTTGAGAGACTGAGGTGTGAAGCATTGTGAAGAGAGGTTTAGAAGAGCATTCCAGCACATGAAAGAGGAAAGAAAATGAGTGTCTGTATCTATGTGTGTGTGTTTGACTCTTTGGGACCCCACGGACTGTAGCCCGCCAGGCTCCCTCCTCCGTCCCTGGAATTTTCCAGGCAAGAATACTGAAGCAGGTTGCTATTTCCTACTCTAGGGGATCTTCTGACTCAGGAACGGAACCTGGTCTCTTGTGACTCCTGCGTTGACAAGTGTACTCTTACCACTGTGCTACCTGGGAAGCCCACTTCTATATCTATATCCATATGTGTATGTGTGTGTATATATACATTATGAATATATACACACATATATATATTCATCTCTTCATCACCAAAGTTCCAATATTTGGGGGGATGCTGATGAATAAGGGGTAAGCATTGTCCTTTGAGAATGACAGCAGTGGAAGAAAGAGTCTTTGATTAGGGTCCTAGCATTCAGGACACTCAAATTTGTCTTAAGAGTTTTCCTGTTTTCTGGGTGAAGTCCTCTCTGAATCCTGAAGTTTCTTCAGCTGCAAATAATAAAAGCCGCTTTAACTCATTGCCACATAAAATGAATTAGTACAGGGAACTGGGTGAATAAAAATCTCTGAAAGGCTGAAGGAACGGCCTCTAGGCTGAGCTCCCAGCAATGAATCCCACCATAGGATCAGCTTCCTAAGGGAACTGCTGTAAGGGAGCTGCTACTTCTGGTACAACAGTAAACCAAGAAACCAGGGAGTCACTGCACGCCTGGGTCCAGGACTGACTGTTTTAGGCTGAATAGAAACTTACAGAATTCATGCCCTATATTCTTTCTCTCCAAATTCATGGTGTCCAGGACAAGACCAGGACCCCTGCTGCCATGGCACTGCCCACGAGACAAAATGGCAGAAGTTGGACCTCCTCCTCTGTCTGGACTTCCACATGCTGTCCAGCTGCATCTGCTTGGCAGAGCTAAGCAGTGTTCAGGACCCGGGCTCTAACAGGGCCTGGGAAACCGACATCTTCAATTTCCTCATGTGTAGCAAGTGATATGGCACGTTTAGTTCAGTTCAGTTGCTCAGTCATGGCTGACTTTTTGCAACCCCATGAACGGAAGCACACCAGGCTTCCCTGTCCATCACCAACTCCTGGAGCTTACTCAAACTCATGTCCATTGAGTCAGTAATGCCATCTAACCATCTCATCCTCTGTTGTCCCCTTTTCCTCCTGCCTACTATCTTTCCCAGCATCAGGGGCTTCCCAATGAGTCAGCTCCTCTCATCAGGTGGCCAAAGTATTGGAGTTTCAGCTTCAGCATCTGTCCTTCCAGTGAATATTCAGAACTGATCTCCTTTGGGATTGACTGGTTTGATCTCCTTGCAGTCCAAGGGACTCTCAAGAGTCTTCTCCAATACCACAGTTCAAAAGCATCAATTCTTGGGCCCTCAGTTTTCTTTATGGTCCAACTCTCACATCCATACATGACTACTGGAAAAACCATAGCTTTGACTAGACAGACCTTTGTTGGCAAAGTAATGTCTCTGCTTTTTAATATGCTGTCTAGGTTGGTCATAGCTTTTCTTCCAAGGAGCAAGTGTCTATTTCATAGCTGCAGTCACTGTTCACAGTGATTTTGGAGCCCAAGAAAATAAAATCTGTCACTGTTTCCATTGTTTCCCCATCTACTTGCCATGAAGTGATGGGATCAGATGCCATGATCTTAGTTTTTGAATGCTGAGTTTTTAACTTTCCTCTTTCCCTTTCTCACTTTCCTCTTTCCCTTTCATCAAGAGGCTCTTTAGTTCCTCTTCGCTTTCTGCCATAAGGGTGGTGTCATCTGCATATCTGAGGTTATTGATATTTCTCCAGCAATCTTGATTCCAGCTTGTGCTTCACCCAACCTGGCGTTTTGCATGATGTACTCTGCATATAAGTTAAATATAACTTATATTTGATGTCAAGGCTGACAATATACAGCCTTGATGTACTCTTTTCTCAATTTGGAACCAATCTGTTGTTCTATGTCTGGTTCTGTTGCTTCTTGACCTGCATGCAGATTTCTCAGGAGACAGGTAAGGTGGTCTTGTATTCCCATCTCTTTAAAAATTTTCTGCAGTTTGTTGTGATCCACACAAAGGCTTTGGCGTAGTCAGTGAAGCAGGAGTAAACGTTTTTCTGCAATTCTCTTGTTTTTTCTAGGATCCAATGGATACTGGAAATTGATATCTGGTTCCTTTGCCTTTTCTAAATCCAGCTTGAACATCTGGAAGTTCTCAATTCATGTACTGTTGAAGCCTAGCTTGGAGAATTTTGAGCATTACTTTGCTAGCGTGTGAGATGAGTGCAATTGTGTGGTAGTTTGAACATTCTTTGGCATTGCCTTTCTTTGGGATTAGAATGAAAATTGACCTTTTCCAGTCCCGTGGCCACTGCTGAGTTTTCCAAATTTGCTGGCATATTGAGTGTAGCACTTTCACAGCATCATCTTTTAGGATTTGAAATAGCTCAATTGGAATTTCATCACCTCCGGTAGCTTTGTTTGTAGATTGATGCTTCCTAAGGCCCACTTGGACTTCGCATTCCAGGATGTCTGGCTCTAGGGGAGTGATCACACCATTGTGGTTATCTGGGTCATTAAGATTTTTCTTGTATTGTATATGGCATGTTACAGGGAGCTGCAATGGAGCCGAGTGAGCCCATCTATTTACCTGCAATAACCTCAATTGAGAATCTTGATAATGAAGTAGCACTGTTTGCCTCGGACTTTTCTGTTTCCTGCAAACCCCATGGGACAACTGTTTACCCTAGGAGGTTGCCAGGCTTGAAGCTCCTTATAAATCCTTCAAAGGGGCTAAAATTGAAAACAGGACTAAGCAACTAATAATAATAATGATACTACCTTACATGGTTAAGAGTTTCATCTCTGAAGCCACTCAGACATAGGCTTGAATCCCAGCTCCTCCTCTTAGCCAGCTTCCTCTATTATCCAGCACTTTCCAAGAATTCTTTGATGAGATAAATGCACTATATCTACTCTTTGGTGGTGGTCATTGGTCATGCATCATTTCTGAGTACTTGATATGTGGCTAGTGTGACAAAAGAACTGGATTTTAAACTGTATTTATGTTTTAATTAATTGACATTTTAAAAGTTAGCTTATTTTAAAAACTACTTTATAGAGCATGATTGACATATAAAAACTGCATATATTTAATGTATACCACTTGATGAGTTTAGAGATAAGTAGTGTATACCTGTCAAACTATCACAATTTGGCATAAATTTATCCATCACCTCCAAAAGTCTCCTTCTGCCCTTTCCCTCTTATTACATGATGATGATGATAAAAACACTTAATATAACATCTGCCTTCTTAGCAAATTGTACGTATACACTAAAGTATAGCCATATTGTTTCCCATAGTAGCTGTACCATTTAAACTCAAATAGTAATATGTGACCAGTAGCTACTGTATTGGATAGCACTGTATACAATGGGGATAATAGTGGTATCTACCTCATTCATTTATTCAATGAATACTTACACAATATCTTCTGTGAGCATCTACAGGTATTGTGCTAGGGAAAACATCCTGAAGCCTACAACCAGTAAGGCAATCACTTGTTAACAAGTGAACAAATAAAATAGCTAGTTTATAGTCAGCGGTATAAAGGAAGTAACAGGGTAGAGCTTTGCAGAATAACAGGGGGTAAGAGGACACAGGATAAAGAAGTTCATCCACATGCTGGCTTCTCCATGACCTAACATATAATACGAACAAAGTGATGACTTAAATCACAATAACTGGAACAGGACCTCTCAAAAGCAAGAAATTTAAAAATATCCCACCTTTGATTGCAACACTCTTTTAAGTTGCTCTGACACTTGAGCTTTTATTTTTATTGAGAATAGAATGTTCTATATCTATATCTGTTTGTCTTTTTTTTTAACCAGTTTCTGTGAGCCTTATGCTTATGTGCTCTGATCTGCTGCCTGCCATGCCCCTGCCCTGCCTGGTGAGGCAGGGGGCTGGCTCTGGAAAGCCAACTCTCTTAGGGTCCAGGGTCAGTTGCCTTCCAGCAGGCTTAGTCAGTGGGAGATGCTGGTGAGAATGGCCGAGTCTTCTCTTCCTTCCCTCGCTGTCTAGGGAGCCATCTCCCCAAAGTTGCTGACCCTCTTCTGGGGTCTCCATCACCTACGGACACACCTGCCTTAACTCTGTCTTCTGCTTGGTGACCATAACTCCTGGGATCCAATTCTACCACTTTCTCCCTGCTTCTTGCCAGCCTAAGGTGGTGATGGCTTCATGCCATTGCTAATGTCTGTGTTGCCTCACTGTCCTCTGATTAGCTTCTCTGCTTCTTCTTCTCTCTTCTGAACACCCTGGTTGGATGTTAGATAACAGACCATCTATGATGTTGACTCAGGATTGGACCTAGGACCATACCCGAAAACAGTTTTAAGGTTTTAACTACTTCCCATGGTATCCCTTTTTGGCCCACCCCTCAGGCCCATTGAGGTATGATATTCATTATTCCATTATGGGTGGGTATATTTGTGTCAGCAATGCAACCTTCAGAAAATTAAAATTTATTTACCAAATCAGCTGGGCTGCAATCATTTAACAGCTGAAATAATGTATTTAAAAGGTCTATAATCTCTGAATAAACATTAAACAGTCCACTGGTCATATAACATGTAGCATGTTAAATTAGTATACTGGAAATTTTATTAGCATACTTTATACTAGTTTCTGTGTAAATATATAAATCCAAAACTCAGTGACTTAATGCAATAAAAGTATATTTGCTGTTCTCAAAGAGTTCAATGTTGTCGGCTCGGGGGTGCCTGGTCTGTGTAGTTCATTTGGAAACTAGTGTTGCCCTAGATGTTGACATCAGCTAGCAGATGAGTGACAAAGAAAGTAGAAAGGATGGTGGTGGTGTTTTAGGGACCAAAACTGGAAACAGCATACATCAACTTTGGCCACATCTCACTGGGCAGAACTCAGTCACGTGTTCCCTCTGCACACCCACCCCAGTTGCAGCAGAGCCTGAGAAGTGCAGTTTAACTCAATGTCTAGGACGAAAAAGAAATGACCATGGAAAATACATGGTCAATAACTACATTTCATTCTTCCTCCCATTTGTAGAATAAACTCCTCCCCACTCACTTCCTAGAACATTAGCCAAAGCTCTAGACCTGGGTGATGCTCAGCCAGCTCTAGTTGGTTTACATGTTGTTCTTTTTGGTTGAGTACTTTACAAACTAAAAAGAGGAGTCGTCTGCCCCCTGCTCCTTTCTTGTCCCCAAATACACACTGGCGAGCAGAGACAAAGAACTTCAGGGTCCCATCTGGAAAAGGAAGAAATGAAAGAAAGCTGACAGTGGTCCAAAGTGGTTGGTCAGGCATTGTGACATTTCCCTGACTAGAAAGCACTGGAAAATGTCTTTTGATTGGACACTTTTTCTCTTCTATGAGAGGCATTATCTTGTCCATACTTCTCTGTGACCCCTGGTTCCACTCTCCTGGAATTCTCTTCATTGTTCATTATCCTCTGTGGCAATATCTGAAGTGGGTGATGGGGAGTAAATTATCTCTGACACTATGCAGATTTTGTAGTCTGCCTCCTTCTCATGGAAACCTGTAAGTCCAAGTCCAAGGCTAGTTGTTGTTTTTGTACGTTTTTCTAAAATTTATTTATTTTTTGGTTGCTTTGGGTCTTCATTGCTACTCACAGGCTTTCTCTAGTTGCGGCAAGCAGAGGCTCCTTTTCATTGAAGTGTGACTCTTGTTACAGAGCAGGATTTCTAGAGTGAGGGCTCAGTAGTTGTGGTTCACAGGCTTAGTTGCCCTGCAGCATGTGGAATCTTCCCGGACCAGGGATGGAACCCATGTCCCCTGCATTGGTGGTGGAGTCTTTTTTTTTTATTTAGGCTGTACCAGGTCTTAGTTGCTGCATGGGAACTCTTAGTTTCAGCATGTGGGATCTAGTTCCCTGACCAGGGATCGAACCTGGGTCCCCTGAGTTGGGAGCACAGAGTCCTAGCTGCTGGTGGATTCTTATTCCCTGTCCCACGAGGGAAGTCCTGTTTTGTGCCTTGACTCCTCTTTGTCCCAGACTTCTGTTTTCTTTGGAAATATCATTTCTGCAAAAGCCTAACAGACTTCCCATTGATTTCCTTCTAGACAGTTCCTATGCCACAAACTGCAGACCAAACACTGTCCCAGGCAGTGTTCTCAACATCCTTTGTATCTTTTTCCCCTTATCCTCATGCCTCCCTCATCTTAATGGCAGGATTGAAATGGAAAGCCACACCTGGGAGGTGATCTGTGCCGAGAGGTGGTGGTGACCTAGCAGTTCTTTGCTGCTCACAATTTTCTCACTCCTATTTCCTACCATTTGAGGTCTAGATGTAGTCTACTTCAAGACTTCCAATTTATGTAGTTTTCTATTTTCTTTCACTTATTCCTGCAAACTGCCCAAATGTGCCAGCCACTTGTGGCCAAAACGCACTAACAGTTTGATTCCTTCCAACTGCTTCTTTTGGAGCTGACAGTCAGGAAGCATATGGCTGGCCTCTCAACTGAGAATTCTTGCCAAGTTTTTGCCATGCACAGCATGGATTGCCACCTTTTCTGCCTCCGGGATCAGTTTTCTTTCTTCCCACAACTGGCATGCTAAGCCAGTGCCACTTATTTTAGGTTTTCTGGATTTTTTATTTTAGGAGTTCCCACCTTTGAATTGTGATACTGGAGAAGACTCTTGAGAGCCCCTGGGACTGCAAGGAGATCAAACCAGTCAGTCCTGAAGAAAATTAACCCTGAATATTCATTGGAAGGTCTGATGCTGAAGCTTCAATACTCTGGCGACCTGATGCAAAGAGCCGATTCATCGGAAAAGACCCTTACCTGATGCAAAGAGCTGATTCGTTGGAAAAGATCCTGATGCTGGGAAAGATTGAAGGCAAAAGGAGTAGAGGGTGGCAGAAGATCAGATGGCTAGACAGCATCACAGACTCAGTGGACATGAGTCTGAGCAAACTTTGAGAGATAGTGAAGGACAGGGAAGCCTGGGGTGCTGCAGTCCATTGGGTCACAAAGAGTCGGTCACAACTTAGTGAGTAAACAACAGCAACCCCCACATCAATGTCCCGTTTGTGGTGTTTGTTATAGTATTAATGCTAGTTGCATAGAAAGAACCTCCAAGTCACAGTACCTTAAAGACAACAAACACAGTCAAATTCATGTTTCACTCCACAGTCCAATGCAGGGGTGAGGGTGAGTGTGGAGAGGGAACTCTGAACTGTGCAGTCAGAGAGAAGGCTCACAGGGGCTCTACCATCTTCAGTGCATGACTCCCAAGGGTGCTCTGAGCATAGGTATCCAGCCAGCAGCTGGGAGAGGACAGAGAGCAGGATGATCACATGGGATGTTTTAGGAGTTGGGTCTGTGAGTGGTGGTGTCTCACTCTGCATACATTTCATTTGTCAGAAATCACCAATATGGCACAAAAGCTCAGTAGGTTATATAAGTGAGTTGAATAGGAACCAGGATGAGTTCAGGAAGTGCATATTCTTTCTAAAGTGAACAGCAGCCACTCAACTCCAACTGATTTTTGTCATGTGGGAATGCAGGGTTGCCAGATATGATTTTTCTAAAGTAGCCAGAAATCCAGATTTTTATGTGAACTCTTGTGATGTTGTCTTCCAACAACACAAGAGAAGAATCTACACATCGACATCACCAGATGGTCAATACCGAAATCAGATTGATTATATTTTTTGCAGCCAAAGATGGAGAAGCTCTATACAGTCAGCAAAATCAAGACCGGGAACTGACCATGGCACAGATCATGAATTCCTTATTGCCAAATTCAGACTTAAATTGAAGAAAGTAGGGAAAACCACTAGACCATTCAGGTATGACCTAAATCAAATCCTTACAATTGTATAGTGGAAGTGGGAAATAGATTTAAGGGACTAGATCTGATAGACAGAGTGCCTGATGAACTATGGACGGAGGTTCGTGACATTGTACAGGAGACAGGGATTAAGACCATCCCCATGAGAAAGAAATGCAGAAAAGCAAAACGGCTGTCTGAGGAGGCCTTACAAATAGCTGTGAAAAGAAGAGAAGCAAAAAGCAAAGGAGAAAAGGAAAGATATGCCCATCTGAATGCAGAGTTCCAAAGAATAGCAAGGAGAGATAAGAAAGCCTTCCTAAGCAATCAGTGCAAAGAAATAGAGGAAAACAATAGAATGGGAAAGACTAGAGATCTCGTCAAGAAAATTAGAGATACCAAGGGAATATTTCATGCAAAGATGGGCTCAATAAAGGACAGAAATAGTATGGACCTAACAGAAGCAGAAGATATTAAGAAGAGGTGGCAAGAATACATAGAAGAACTATACAAAAAAGATCTTCATGACCCAGATAATCACGATGGTATGATCACTCACCTAGAGCCAGACATCCTGGAATGTGAAGTCAAGTGGGCCTTAGGAAGCATCACTACGAACAAAGCTAGTGGAGGTGATGGAACTCCAGTTGAGCTATTTCAAATCCTAAAGATGATGCTGTGAAAGTGCTACACTCAATATGCCAGCAGATTTGGAAAACTCAGCAGTGGCCACAGGACTGAAAAAGGTCAGTTTTCATTCCAATCCCAAAGAAAGGCAATGCTACAGAATGCTCAAACTACTGCACAAGTGCACTCATCTCACACACTAGTAAAGTAATGCTTAAAATTCTCCAAGCCAGGCTTCAATAGTACATGAACTGTGAACTTCCAGATGTTCAAACCGGATTTAGAAAAGGCAGAGGAACCAGAGATCAGATTGCCAACATCTGCTGGATTACAAAAAAAGAAAGAGAGTTTCAGAAAAACATCTATTTCCGCTTTATTGACTATGCCAAAGCCTTTGACGGTGTGGATCACCACAAAAGGCAGGTCTTTCTCAAGACCTGCCTCTTGAGAAACCTGTATACAGGTCAGGAAGGAGCAGTTAGATTTGGACATGGAACAACAGACTGTTTCCAAATAGGGAAAGGAGTACGTCAAGGCTATATATTGTCACCCTGCTTATTTAACTTATATGCAGAGTACATCATGAGAAAATCTGGGCTGGATGAAGCACAAGCTAGAATCAGGATTGCCGGGAGAAATACCAATAACCTCAGATATGCAGATGACACCACCCTTATGGCTGAAAGCAAAGAACTAAAGAGCCTCTTGAAAGTGAAAGAGGAGAGTGAAAAAGTTAGCTTAAAGTTCAACATTCAGAAAACTAAGATCATGGCATCCGGTCCCATCACTTCATAGCAAATAGATGGGGAAACAGTGAAAAGAGTGACAGACTTTATTTTTTTGGACTCCAAAATCACTGCATATGGTGACTGCAGCCATGAAATTAAGAGACACTTACTCCTTGGAAGAAAAGCTATGACCAACCTAGAGAGCATATTAAAAAGCAGAGACATTACTTTGCCAACAAAGTACATAGTCAAGGCTATGGTTCTTTCCGTAGTCATGTATGGATGTGAGATTTGGACTATAAAGAAGGCTGAGCACCAAAGAATTGATGCTTTTGAACTGTGGTATTGGAGAAGACTCTTGAGAGTCGCTTGGACTGCAAGGAGATCCACCCAATCCATCCTAAAGGAAATCAGTCCTGAATATTCATTGGAAGGACTGATGTTAAAGCTGAAACTCCAATACTTTGGCCACCTGATGTGAAGAACTGACTCATTTGAAAAGACCCTGATGCTGTGAAAGATTGAAGGCGGGAGGAGAAGGGGACGACAGAGGATGAGATGGTTGGATGGCATCACCGACTCAATGGACATCAGTCTGAGTAAACTCCGGGAGTTGGTGATGGACAGGGAGGCCTGGCGTGCTGCAGTCCATGTGGTTGCAAAGAGTCAGACACGACTGAGCAACTGAACTGTGATGTTTAAATGTTCATGTGGTAGACATTTCCTGAGATGGTTTCCAATGATCTTCTGACCATAATACTTATGTCCCCGTGTAGTCACTTACACCAAGTATATCATTGTGTCACAGCTGGTCTGAGTGACCCAATAAAATATGAAGGGTTTGATGACATGTGACCTACTTCCAAGACAAGGTCATAAGGCATATGAAAGACTATCTTGCTTTCTCTGGAATTACATACCCTGGGGGAGGTCAGCCACTGTGGAATGAGGACACTCAGGCGTGAAGGAGCCTACATGGAGCCTACATGGGTTTACTGATATCTCCCATCAAGAGTCGTGCCATCTTGCCCACCATGCGAGTGTGCCACCTTGATCAATCATCTGTCTCCAATTGAGGCTTCAGATCATATAGCTGCAGCAGATATTACATCTGCAACCTCATGGGAGACTGTGAGCTAGAACCACCCAGCAAAGACTGAGTTAACAGATTCTTATTTCTGTTTTCCTCATTGTTGTTTTAAGCCACTAATTTTTTGGCATTTTGCTGCTCAGCAATGGATAACTAATAATGGTCATAAGTCATATTTTATATTTTTTAATACTTTTATTTATTTGGCTGTGCTGGGTCTTTGTTGCTACATGGACTTTTCTCTAGTTGTGGTGTGGTGGCTTCTTTGTTGTGGCTCCCGGGCTCTAGAGCACAGATTCATTAATTGTGGCGCATGGGCTTAGTTGCTCCCAGCATGTGGGATCTTCCTGGATCAGGAATGGAACCCATGTCTCCTGCATGGCAGGTGGATTCTTTACCACTGAGCTACCAGGGAAGCCCCATTTTTAAAATTTTTTTAAAAATTTAAACACTGTATATTAAAAAATTCCTTCTACTGAATTCAGGTTACCAATTTATAACATCTATAGGGAAAGCAAGAAACAGTGGGCTCCTATTTTGTGATTCTTGCTTGCTTTGAACTGAATTTTTCAAGCATGATAAATCCAAGAGGGAAAATGATTTAATTAACTGCATTACTTTTGCCAGATTCAGTAAGACTGAAGCTAAACACGATTCCATTATTTACTGGTTATGAGACCTTGGAAAATTTACTTAACCTCTTTTGACTACAATTTCCTTAATCGGAAGAAAGGAATAACAACAGAAGTACTTCTTGGGGCAGGGGGGGAAATCATGAAATACTTTGAAATCAGAAAAAATTAGTGGGTGTCCTATCTGTTAACCTATTAAAAGTTTACTCTGCATTTCACTGGCTTTGAGTTATTTTACAACTCTACAATTTGTAGAAAACAGAGTAATGCAAATGTTCTTATACATAGAAATGCAAATTGTGTCCAGGGGAATGCCACTCATTACTGTCCCATGGATAAAGATCAGTTTTACACCAATAAAGTAAGTGCATTTAAGCATTCCTGATGGCTTAATGTATTTGCTCTTTGGATTCTCATTCGGACTGGCTGCAACATCTTAGTTATTATATCATTAATTAAATTAATAAAACCAGAAACACATTTATATTTGTGAGTCATGACTCAACTTGAAATTTATCCTTCAACAGATTTCAGAGAGTTATTATGATGAATAAATTAATTAATGCATGTAAAGCCCTTGGCACCATGACTGGCACAGAACTTATAATGCTAAGGAAGAGGGTAGTGAAGATGCAAAGATGTGAGGTCACCAATTTAGGTGAGACAAAGGTCTGTGGGTCTACCTTCTCTACAGATTCCTTTTTCTTTTTTTTAAATTTACTATTTATTTATTTGGCTTGCCAAGTCTCTTAGTTGCAGCATGTGGGATTCAACTCCCTGACCAGGGGTCGAACCTGGCCCTCCTGCATTGGGAGTGAGAAGTCTTCTCCACTGGACTACCAGGAAAGTCTCTTCCATTCCTGATTTCTAAAAAGAATAATCAGAGAAAACAACTTTGCAAATCAACAAAATGGCAGTCAAAATGCTAACCAACACAGTAATTACACAAGATTTCCAAACACTCATCTCACCTATCCTATCCCAGTGAGAAAGATAATACAATACCAACTTTAACAGTTGTTGAGAAGGCTCGTGAAAGTAATATACATGGGGGGACTGTGAATGAGCCAGAAGGGGTGTTAATCTGAAAACAGATTTAGAAAGCACATGTCTGAGACTTCTTTCAATTCTCTGCCTCCTGGTAAGTAACTGAAATGCCTTAAGTGGGCCAGGTATAAGAAATAGCTTTTGTTTCAGATAGAGATCAAATATTTAATAAAGAGAAAACATTTTTTCTTACACTGCCAACTGAAATTTGTCTCCTTCCATCTGCCTCTGCAAAGATTAGGTCACTAGCCACCACAGTTGCTGACCTACACCCCCTGAAAAGAGTTCAGAGAGGAAATCAGGAATGAGGCACTCTGTGCTCTGGGGAAAAACTCGCAGAATAGGCCTTCAGATAGTTAGATATTTTCAGAAGATTTTATGAGCCCAATTTCTTGCATCTGTTCATATCCAGAAAAGCACTAAAATAATTAATGGAGACACCTGCTCCTCTTGACGAGCACCAACCTTATTGTGACCAGTAGTAACCTTCTGCCAAAATGTGTGCTTGTTGCACATATCACCCCCACCTCCCAAATCACATATATACAGACCTCCCCCTTTACCTCTTCAGAGCAGTTCCTTAGAGCTACCTGAGAGACTTGTCTCCCAGGTTATAGTCTTCAATTTGCCCCTCAAAAAACTTAACTTCACAACTCTCCCCTTTGTGCATTTTTTTCAGTCGACACTAGGAAGTGAACAAACCTGATGATAATTGGAAATAAATACTCTGGCTTAGCATCAGAGAAGCAGTATGGAATGGGATGATGGACTGGAAGTGGGGGCCACTCCAGTCAAATGTTGCCAACCAGGAATTCAGGCCTTGGTTTTGTTAAGAGCAGCAAGAATCTCAGTTATTATGGGATATTTCTTAGCTCAAGCAATTAACTAAGCACCCAAATCAGGCAATCAAGACACATCTACCATTTCTTTGTGACCTCTGACTTAGGCCATGATGTTCTGGATGTGCTCTCTAGGTGGCAACTACTTGTTGGTGACACTCATTACAAGTTTCTTATCCTGGTTTGAAGCCTTATTTACTGGCATGAGTAGGAGATGAAGTGCCAGAGAACTGCTGATCATGTTTGCTTATCGGACTGGGGTTGCTGGTCATCAACGAAAAGAAAGAGTAAGTAATATTTGTGGCTCTGCTGTCAGCCACTGGACACTTTGTTTTGCCATTGCACTTTGCTTTGTTCATCATAATACGTAAACGTGGGGAGAAAGGGTTCTAAGTATGTTCATCCTTTCAGGAAGCTTGTGAAAAAGTGAAAGTGTTAGTCACTCAGTAGAGTCCGACTCTTTAAGACTCCATGGACTATAGTCCATCAGCCTCCTCTGTCCATGAAATTCTCCAGGCAAGAATACTGAAGTGTGTAGCCATTCCCTTCTCCACGGGATCTTCCTGACTCAGGGATTGAACAAACATCTCCTGAATTGCAGGCAGATTCTTTACCATCTGAACCACCAGGGTAGTCAAGGAAGCTTGTATTGTAGTAGAAAACAGACAACTTTGGAGTCACATAGACATAGATTTGAGTCCCAGCCGCAGTGCTTAAGAGCTAACTGACCATGGATACTTTGCTTAACACCACTGAGCCCTGGGTTTCCTCACTTATGGTAAGAGAATAAAAGCTGCATACAGAACAAGGCTCCTTCAATCTGACTGTTCTGCTATCTTCAGTGTGTGTCTTTCTGCCCCTAGGTTGCAAGGTGGCTGTTGCAAGTACTAGTATTGTTTCTGAGTTCCAGGCAGGAAAATGGAGAGTGAAGGTTATAACACACATGTCAGTGGTGTCTCTTTAATCAAAATTCAGTAGCTTCCTAGAAGTCACATCTAGCAGACTTTTGTTACTGGTCGTATTTGCCACCTCTGGTTGCAAAGGAACTTGGGAAATAAAATTTTGTTTTTAGCTGAGCACATTTCCACTTACTCATTGAGCAGAATTCTCCTGTGAATGGGAGATTGGCTATTGGGTTAAAAAAACAAACAAACAACCCAGTGGTATCTGCCAAAGTGCTCAATAATCCTGAATATTATGTTTATATTAGTTTTTATCTCAGCTAGTATATTTCCTTTGTCACCATATCCAAAGGGCTGGGCATATGGTGTGTGTGTATTCAATCTTGCTTCTTGCCCATCTAACTGGTACATCAGAAGTACATTCTTCCCAGTTAGACTTCACAAAAGGCTAAAAGTTAAAAAGAAAGAAAAAAGGTACTTCTTCTGTAAGTAACTATGCCAAGAAAGTACCTTTTGGTTTTTTTTTCTGCTGCTGAAGATGAACCATTATCATTATGATAATAGCTAAAATTTACTGAGCATTTACAATGTGACAGAGACTGTGCTAAGTCTCTGTATTCATTATAACCATCATAAAAACTCTATAAAGTGGACTCCATCATCCCTACTTTACCAATAAGGTAACTAATGCTCAGAGTGGTTAGTTGGCTTAAGATCACACAGCTGATACACACTGGAGCCAATATTTGAAGGTGGATCTGTCTGATTGCAGAATTCCTGCTCTCATTTTAGAGTATCGATTATACTGGCAGGTTGTGAGATGTTCCTCACCTACATTTGGAAACTCTTTCCAAACTTTATTCTAAAGCCCAAATCTTGGTCTCACCATTTGGCCAATGCCACAATAATAGCTGATGTAGGTAAAATCCATCAATGGACTGTAGAATTAGTGAGGTAAAGTTTGATGAAAAACAGGATAGATGCATATTTTAAAAGTATCTCCCTATGAGAAACTCAATTATAAAGACAGTAACTTCATAGTGCAGAAAACAGGCTCACATCACTGTAACCAAGTAATCAAAGTTAACATCACTAGTAATGAGACAGAGCAATATCATGTGACTCCTGAAATGATGCCCTGAGAAGCGCACAGCATTACTTCTGAAGTGTTCCTGCCAAAAATGCACAAGCTAAATTTAATCATAAGGACATCAGACCCAACTTGAAATACATTCTACAAAGTAACTGGCTAGTATTCCCCCAAAGTATCAATGTCACGAAAGACAAAAAAAATTGAGGAAGTGTCTTAGCCTGAAGAAGACAGAAAAATATGACAACTAAATGTAATGTCTTATCCTGGATTGGATCCAGGACCAGGAAAAAAAAATTAGTGTGACAATTAGGGAAATTTGAATAATATCTGTATATCAATTAATAGTATGAGAAGAAAATTTTCTATTTTTCATAATTATATTATCATTATGCATTGTGAACATTTGGAAACTGGGTGAAGGATATATATGAACTTATTTTTGGTTCTTGGTGACTTTTTCTTGTTTTTTGTAAGTTTGAAATTATTTTAAAATTAGAAATTAATAAAAACCTGATCTACCCAGTTCACCTGTTAAAGGTGTTTACTTATCAAAATTATGTCTGAACTGTAAGAACGTCTCCACTAGCTTTCTCATCTGCTCTGTGTTCTGTCTCTAAGAGGCTGCTCTATTCTTTGTCCAGATGGTGCCAGGCTCAGTGGTGCCAGATCTGAGAACTATTCACACCCTAGATAGCATACATTTGTATATTCATTATGACAACTTTCTGGCAAATGAAAGGAAAATGTTTTGTGCTAACAAAAACAAAGTATTGTGAGTTTATCATGGTATGAGATAAAGTGTCTTGGGAAGGGTACTTTTTGGTTCTAATTCACAGTGTGGGTTAGCAGTGGTCCTGCAGTCTGTTTCCTTCAAAGGCACCACCAGGGTACAGCCTCTCCTCGTCCAGATTAGATCTAGTTACAGGCCATCTCCTGGCGGAGGGAAATCCCCTTTCCTTATCTCTCCTTCAGCTGCAAAACAGAACCTTCTCTCAGATTTTCAAATATCCTGAGGTGCGACATCCTCAGTTGGCAGCTGGTAGGCTACACTGACCAGCCAATGTGTAAAGAGGAGATGCAGACCTCAGGGCTGTAAGATGAAGAGCTGATTCTCAAACTTTCCCCCATAGGTTCCCCAACAGTAGAGGAGAGTTGTAGCAGTTAGGATGCTTAGGGCTGCAAATAACTGAAAAATCCAGTGGAGGCTAGCTTACACACAAAGAAATTTATTAACAGGCAGTCCAGAGCTCCAAGGGCTGCAGGTCCACTGCCATAAGGGCTTCCCTCCATTTCTGTGATACTCTCCAGGTTCAGTCTTCCTTTGTGTATCAGTTTTGTCTCTAGATTAGAGTCCTCACTGTGAATAAATGGCCTACAAGAGCAAATGGGGACACACATTTCTTTGTTCATGTTCTACAGGAGAAAAAACCACCTTTCACCCACTGTACCACAGAAACCTTTCCCTTCAGTCTGACTGAGGGGGTCAACTGACGTCACAGGTTCCACTCCTCTGCCAATTACACTCCCCAAGGGAGCTGTGCCATGAATGACTGAAGCCTGAGTTCCTAAATCATTCAATGGCAGGGTGGTGGGATTACCATGAGTGGTTCAGAGTAAGCAAGACAACACTCCCAAAGCTGGGAATGAGGTTCAGTTCCTTTGAGTACTGGGCCTCCTGAAGAAAAATCGGATACTTAAACAAAAATCAGGGCTTTGTCAGGGAAAGGAATGGGAACAATTGACGTAGTTAAGTGAATTCCTACCCCCTGTGAATCAAGAGTGTTGGCCCAGCCTGACCCTCTACAAATAGGACGTTTCTTTGTATACCTTCTTTCTTTTTAAATGGATTATACTGCTATGGAAAACAATATGGAGGTTCCTCAAAATATTAAAAACAGAACCATCACATGATCCAGCAATCCCACTGCTGGGTGTACATCCAAAGAAGTAGAATGCAGGATCTCAAAGAGAGATTTTCACACCCATGTTCCTGACACCACTGCTCACAATAACCAAGAGGTAGAAGCAACACAAATGTCCACCCCCAGATGAATGGCTAAACAAAATCTGGTTTACAGGAATATTATTATCTGTCCTTAAAAAAGAAGAAAATTCTATCACAAGCTACAACATGGATGAACCTTGAGGACATTCTGCTAAGTAAAATAAGCCAGTCACAAAAAGACAAATGTTGTATGTATCACAAATGACCATTACATTGCAAATATTATATGAATCACAAACGACCATTACATTGAGGGTTGTGATGACATTTCATAAATGTTAATAATTTTCTCTTCTATCACATTTCATCTAATTTTAAAAATCCTTTTCCTGCTTTATATTAAAAATTTATTTACATTTCTTGCTCTATTTCATAATATCAGAGCTGGGTTCATCTTAGAATGAATCTTCCAATTTTGTGGAAAATTGGTTACTTTATTTTCAGGAAGGAACAGTTAGGACTGGACATGGAACAACAGACTGCTTCCAAATAGGAAAAGGAGTACGTCAAGGCTGTATATTGTCATCCTGCTTATTTAACTTGTATGCAGAGTACATCATGAGAAACCCTGGGCTGGAAGAAGCACAAGCTGGAATCAGGATTGCCGGGAGAAATCAATAACCTCAGATATGCAGATGACACCACCCTTATGGCAGAAAATGAAGAGGAACTGAAAAGCTTCTTGATGAAAGTGAAAGAGGAAAGTGAAAAAGTTGGCTTAAAGTTCAACATTCAGAAAACTAAGATCATGGCATCTGGTCCCATCACTTCATGGAAAATAGATGGGGAAACAGTGGAAACAGTGTCAGACTTTATTTTTTGGGGCTCCAAAATCACTGCAGATGGTGACTGCAGCCATGAAATTAAAAGACGCTTACTCCTTGGAAGGAAAGTTATGACCAACCTAGATAGCATATTAAAAAGCAGAGACATTACTTTGCCAACAAAGGTCCGTCTTGTCAAGGCTATGGTTTTTCCAGTGGTCATGTGTGGATGTGAGAGTTGGACGGTGAAGAAGGCTGAGCACCGAAGAATTGATGCTTTTGAACTGTGGTGTTGGAGAAGACTCTTGAGAGTCCCTCGGACTGCAAGGAGATCCAACCAGTCCATCCTAAAGGAGATCAGTCCTGGCTGTTCATTGGAAGGACTGATGTTGAACTGAAACTCCAATACTTTGGCCACCTCATGCAAAGAGTTGACTCATTGGAAAAGACCCTGATGCTGGGAAGGATTGGGGGCAGGAGGAGAAGGGGATGACAGAGGATGAGATGGCCGGCTGGCATCACCGACTCGATGGACATGAGTTTGGGTAGACTCCGGGAGTTGGTGATGGACAGGGAAGCCTGCTGTGCTGCGATTCACGTGGTCGCAAAGAGTCAGACATGACTGAGCGACTGAACTGAACTGATATTTCTTTTATTTAGAGGATAATTACTTTACAATATTGTGATGATTTTTGTCATACATCAGCAAGAATTGCCATTAGGTATACATATGTCCTTTCCGTCTTGAACCTCCATTCCACCCCTTAGGTTGTTATAGAACACTAGCTTTCAGTTCCCTGCATCATACATGGAACTCTCACTGGCTATCTGGTTTACATGTGGTAATGTATATGTAGATATTATCCTGTGGCATCCAGAAACCCTTAGCCACATTTGAGAGGAAAGGTATGGAACCCGGAGGAATGGGTTTTCTGGAAGACAATCTGTCTAGTTAAGTGAATCGTAATGTAGTCACATACATGACAGACTATTAGCCATTAAAAAGGCTTATGAAGAGTATAATTTTTAAATGGGGGAAATTCTTATTTTACAATAATAAGTAAAAAAGACAAAAGAGAAGTCAATGCTGACCATGACTATAAAATAAAGAAGTAACAGGAATAACATTGGGAATTTGAAACAGATATACAGGAAAATACCCCAAAAGAAACTGATGGAAATGTTAGCAGTGGTAGTCTTTGGGTGGTAGGTTTCCAGGAAAGTTTTTCTTTGAACTTTCAATTTTCTTGTTTTTTTTTTCCCCCCTAATTTATGACACATGTAGAATGTTTAGTAAGGAAAAAGTGAACTGGGGTAAACATAAAAATTGTGTCTCTAAGGGACTCACTTATAAAAACATAAACATTATGACCACTATTCTGGCTGTTCAGAGAAATTACACTACCACCCACACCCTCGCTTTTTTATTTTTAATGTGTTTTTGACAGTTGAGGTCAACATAAAACTACTACTGTAAACATAAAAATAACACTAGGTCCAAAATTAGGTGGCTCAGCTTTCTCTGTGATTTAACTTCTTGGCCATTTAAAGTTTTATCTCTGAGTAACAACAAACTATTCCTATTAGCATTGAAAGTAAATTAATTCAGAACAAAATGCAATTCTTGGTTGTCTGAAAAAGGATTAAAAGTCTTCCATACAAAAATATAAAATTGTTCAAAGGGATATAATTCCAAAGTCTGGAAGCAGCACATTTATGTAGAAACAGGTGATTTTGTTTTAACTCTCCCTTACGTAATCACATACTGAAATTTGAGAATGAGGCTGCGTTTGTTCCATGTAAGTGCTCTTTAATAATGTTGTCATTCTGTTTCTTCTAAGTACAGCTTTACATAAGCATCCCCATGTGGAAATTCCAAGGTCAGAATAATTTAGATTCTCTCCTGGGGACACACTGTGTTTGTCTCGTGTAAGATGATGGAATGTCCCTGTAGTGAGATGGCTTTGGGTTCGGACTGCAGACTCTGCTAAGACTCAAGTCTCTGGATGTGGTCCAGTCATGATCTCCGTCAGTGTGGTCACAGGGCTGCTCTGAGCTGGCATTTGCAGCTGCTGCTCTCCCCTGCCCCGAGCACCTCCCCTGCAGAGACTAGAACTTGGTCCATCCAGGCATGTTCTAGTCAGCTGGTGTTGGTCTGCATCTTACTACTGTGGGCCTTTGGGTTAATCGGTGACTTACTTTTTGTGGCAGGAAAACTTATTGAGAATCAGTTTTTTTATATTCTCCAGACCCCGTGCTCACCATCCCCTTTCTCAGCAGAAGACTCTTGGTATTTTCCTGCCTTGGGGTTTTTTTGCACAAGGAAAGACATTGCCATGGACCACTTTTTGCTTTGTTAAAGTTCAAATTTGGCTAGCTTCTCCTATGCATTCTTAGAAAGAGAGGAGAAAGGGAGACTCTTTGAGGGAAGCAAGAAGGAAGAGACAAATATACCTGTCACTAAAAAAGGGGAGGCCTGGGAGGGAGAGGAGCCCAGAGATTTGAGTAGCTAGAGGAGGATGCTAGTGCCCAGAGAGGAAAGGTATATGGTAAGGTGTACCCTGACCTACCCCAGCCCCTCAAAGATCCTTGACATCGCAGGTCACACAGAAGACATGGCATGTCTCATTTCAGAGGAAATTTCCTAGTACAGAAAATGGGCATCCAGCAGGTAATCATGCAGTTGGATAAGAAAGGACAGGGACAGGCCCCTTCCATGCTTTAGCACACTGGGCAAGAACCAGAATCCTGAGTCAAGTCCCGTGAAGGAAGCCCTCAAATGGCTAAGATGTCATCTCTTGCCATCCCAGTGGAACCATGTTGGGAGTTAGATTTAATTAAATTTTAGAGAATAAAATAACTGGACATTTCTTACTCATTTGAATTTGTGTATATTTCTGCTTTGGCTGTTTGAACTTCTATTTCTTCATCATATCCTGGAGATCAAACACTTGCCTCATAGCATCACTGTAAGGATTAAGTTAGGTTAAGATGGGAGGACCTGGGAAGGCAGTTGGCCATACTAACCAGGTGGTTGGTTGCTGTTGATTCTCTAAAAAAAAAATCTTTTTTCCTTCTGTTCAAGATGGGACTGCCAGAATGAATGGCAGAAGCTGGTATCAGGACCTATGGAAGGCTTTGGGTTAGGTAAGGCAGAGGGGCACTGATTTTAACAGTAATAATAATGATTGCTACTTTTTTTTTTTGGTCTGTTAATTGGGGACTTTATAATATTGAGGTTTAAGTTGATTTGGGCTTTCCTGGTGGCTCACTCGTAAAGAATCTGCCTGCCAATGAAGGAGACGCAGGAGACTAAATTTGGCCACTGGAGCAGGAAGATTCCCTGGAGAAGGAAGTGGCAACCCACTCCAGTATTCTTGCCTGGGAAATCCCACGGACAGAGGAGCCCGGCAGGCTACAGTTTGTAGGGTCACAGAGTCAGATACGACTGAGCACACACGCATGCACGTAAATTGATTTACAATATTTTCTTTCAGGTATACAGTACCTGAATTCACAATTTTAAATTCACAATTAAAAATTCACAATTTTAAAAGATTTTAATCCATTTATACTTATTATAAAATATTGGCTATATTCCCTGTGCTGTATAATATGCCCTCGTAGCTTCTTTTATGTACAGCAGTTTATATCTCTTTGTATCTCTTAGTACCCTAACCCTGTTCTCTGTAACTGTGAGTCTTTTTTTGTTGTTGTTATATTCACTAGTCTCATTTTTCAGATTCCACATATAAGTAATAATATAAAATACCTGTCTTTCTCTGTATGACTTATTTCACTAAGCCTAATGCCATTCAGGCCCATCTGCATGGTTGCAAATGGCAAAACTTCATTCTATTTTATGGTTGAGTAGTATTCCATTCCATCCACATACTGTATCCTTTTATTCATAATGATAGGCAGTATTTATTAAGAACCTGTTATGGATCAGACATTCCTGGACTATAAGTCTTGTCAGAGGTTTTTCACCTGTTCTGCAGAGTTCTAAGGTTCCATAGAGGGTCTCAGGAGCTGCAGTGAAGGGTCAAAAGGAGACCAATGAGTTCACATACAGGGCTGCTTCTTTGGCTTCAACTAGATCAGTTTTGCATTTACCTGCTTAATACATTGATCCTCTACATGAGATTTTGTTTGAAAAGTAGTATGTCTTGTAAAAATGTTGGAAAACTTCTACAGAAATATTGGATCAAGATGGCAATCCAAACAAAAACATGCTCATCCAGCCTTCCTCCCCTGATCTAAACCCTAAAACTAACCTAAAGGATATATAGCTATAGATACCTACAAATATAGATTCTATATGTCTTTAGATATATAGATATTTGAAGATCATGTTGACTTGCAAGAAGAATTGCTCTAAATGGATCGAACATTCTGCAAGAACTGTTGAAACACAGAAAGTAGAACTGGGATAACACTGAAGAGGGACCCACTGTCCAACATTAAAGAAGAGGGCACCTATAAATTGTGAGTCAGGCTTCAGTACTGCTCCAAGCTTAGGGAAAGGAGATACAGGGTCAGGAGGCAGTCCCAAACCAACATTTCTGGTGATTCTGGTAGCATTCCAGCAGCAGGAACAATCAGGGAGTTCCTCTTTTCTTCCTTCCACCTGTGCTACACAGCAAACAGCCAAAGTAATTCCAGTGGGACCTCTTGGGGATTATAAGCAGGGTAATAACCAAGAGATGTGTGTACCCCAGGAGAAAGTGGGAGTTCCCATGCTCAGAAGACCAGCTACTGATCCACTTGATCTGATGATATGTCCTTTCTCTATAACCACAGGAAGCAGAAACAATGAACAGATAAGCACTCAAACATATACGCAAGGCTAAGAGACAACTGAAAATGCAAACAGATGAACAACTGAGAATCACCAAATATTTGAAGAAAAACAAAAAGGTGTCCCAGAAGGAAAGAATGGAGGGAATAAAGGGAAAGAAATATTAAAAAACCAACAGAATAAAATAGCTCATTGTCAATGAAAGACATGACACCTCCAATGAAAGAGCCCATGAGTTCTGCTTAAAATGAATAGAAAAACAAAACAAACCAAACCCAGATCACATCCGGACACTTGATGGTAACATTTCAGAAAACTAAGGATAGATGACAATTTAAAAATTATCCCTAGGTAAAGAAATTAACAGCTAAAGTAAGGCATATTGCTTGGGAGGAGAACATCATCTATTAATTATAATTTTATAAAAATTATAGAAAACCCTGGCATAATATGGGAACAAAGTCCAAAAATAAAATCACACAAGGCCAGTTCCCAGGGTCTGGCTCACAATAACAACTCTAGTGTCATCTAGAGCTAGTTGTTCATCTGGCTTACATATCAGTGGGGTGTACTTTTAATCATGAGCCGGGCTGAGATTTCCATAATGGCACAGTTAACTCCAGGCCTCTTCCCATTAGCTCACACCTATTTCAATGACTAATTTTGAGACTGACATGGGTACCACTGAGGACACAGGGCCCACCCCTCACATCCCTACTTACCAAAATGGAGTTGTTGCTGTTTTTCTCTCCTTGGAGACTCTCTTTCTCTTCCACGCCATGCCTTTCCTGCACATCAGCTCGTCCCAATCCAAGAACAGTGCTGAGTGGAGAATGGGAACCAATCTCCAGTCAGGTTACCTGTGAGTCCACACGAAGGTGAAGGTTACTATTCCTTGTAAGAGCAGCTTGCAGAGAGGCAGGGCATGAGATAATGGGAAATGAAAGGTACCATTCTGATGGGGAAGTGGTGAGGACAACAGAGAAAGGAAGGCTGGTCTGGCAGAGGGGCTGCTGGATAATGTTTCCCCAGGGCTAGGGAGCAGAGGTCCTGAAGTAAAAAGGATAATTGGAATGCAGTGTAGAAAATCAGATTTTGTCAGATCAAATAGGATTAATATGGGAAAATACAAGATAGTGTTAACTAAAGATAATCTGGCTAAAAGAACCTGTGAACACAATTTGATCCCTGAAGGTGTGAGGGTGTGTTTTCTTTAAATCTGTTATTAGCCTGCTACTGTACATGCTGAGGGCACTGCAGACAAATGGAATGAATGGAAAGCCTGCAATTTGTACCTCTGTAGGGCTTGATCAGCATCATAGATAGCTTTTGAAGTAAACAAAGGTTAAGAGTGATTGTCATTGGCTGTAATATTGTTCTTTTAGTGTCCCTAAGTCATGTTCAACTCTTTTGCAACCCCGTAGACTGTAGCCTGCCAGGCTCCTCTGTCCATGGGATTTCCCCAGTAAGAATACCAGAGTAGGTTACCAGTTCCTTTTTCAGGGGATATTTCTGACCCAGTGATCGAACCTGCATCTCCTGCACTGGCAGGTGGATTCTTTACTGCTGAGCTACCTGGGAAGTGGTTGTAAAACTAGGAGTGAGTTAATTTTCTTCCTTATAAGTCATGCTTTCTACAATAGCTATGTATGCCTTTTATGAGAGAAAAGCAATGAATCTTATATTTTAAATACACAAACACTACAGAAAAATGAAAACAAAGGAGACTAGGCTATAGAGAATCGATTCACACTCATCAGGCTAACAACAGCTTTATTTATAAAACACAATGCCAATTTTATTTATTCAGCCATGTCCAAGATCTTACGATAGCGGCCGATGTTATACAGAGGGTTAGGATAAATCCTTGCTCACAAGGAAGATTAAATTATGGTTTATGTGGTACTTACGGAAGAGGGAGCTGAAAGAATGGTTAACAGATAAGCATGTATTAATAATTGTATTTCTTTGATGAATAAAATAAGGGCTAACTAGAGGTGTATGTATTTTATAAACGTGCACTGTAGCCTACTGTAGCATAACATTTTCTATTCTCTGATTTAGGAAATGCTTCTTAGATGAAAATTAGGGAGATAACTCCTAGTACATATTATCAGAGTACATTTCCAAAGCATCTATTAGGGTCATAAAATTTGAAGAATGCTTATTATTACCTTTGCTGTCAACTTATTAACTTCATGATTATTATTACCTTTGCTGTTAACTTATTAACTTCAATGCCAAAAAGACCTTATCCAACATTTTACTCTTAAGAGCAGGGGAATGGAATAATAATAGTAATTACATTAAATGAGTGCTTACTATGTGCTATGCATTTCATGGAGTCTTTACAACATATCTCTAAGGTAAGAATTACAGGTCTACAATCTCTTATCCAAAAGCCTGGGGAATAATGTGTTTTGGAAATTAGATTTTTGTTTCAATCTAAAAAGAAACTGGAATTCCGTGGAATATGGTACCTACACTAGATTTTATAACACTACAAATGGGTGTGTAATGCATTAATATTTCTGCAAAGAAATCTATAAAAATTCAAAGTGAAAAAAATACCATAAAAAATATACCTTATTTATGTAAATAAATTAGCAAATTTGGGCATGTTGGATCTTAGTTCCCCAACCAGGGATTGAAACCGTGCCCCCTGCAGTGGGAGACTCTAAACCACCAGACTGCCAAGGAAGTCCCAAGTTTATTTCTGTCCTTGCTTATGATAAAGCTTATTTCTAGGAAAGGTCTTAGCAATATTTAAAATTTATACTGATGAAAATAAACCTGTAACACATGCAACAAATATCACTTCTTGAAGAGATGATGCTGGTGTTACCATTGCCTGTGAAACCAGGTTGGAGCTGAACATCTGATGAGGATCCAGAAACAGAATCCTCAAGTGATTAAGTGTTACCAAACACAGAGAAACTTTCCGTTTTGAAGACTTTCCTCAGTGTTACTGGTCCCTAAACTCAGGCTTGTGTTTAAGCAGTTTCTGTTTTTAAAAATTTTTATTTATTCACTTTATTTTTGGCTGTGCTGAGTCTTTGCTGCTGCACAAGAACTTTCTCTAGCTGTGGCAAGCAGGCGCTACTCCCTAGATATGGTGTGCAGGCTTCTCATTGTGGTGGCTTCTCTTGTGGAGCATGGGTTCTAGGCAAGCGGGTTTCAGTAGCTATGGCCGCATGAACTTAGTTGCCCCAAAGAATGTGGAATCTTCCTGGACTAGGGATCAAATTCATGTCCCTTGCACCAGCAGGTGGATTCTTAACCACTGGACCACAGGGTAACTCCAGCAGTTTCTATTTACATGAGTAAACAGTCATAATCTCTTGCTCACTGATAAACATACACTCTTCAAGGCTAGCAATTAATTGGTCATACATTTTCACCATTTGGTCTTTGGAGATTTTTTTCACCTGTGATCATGATGTCACTGTCAGTACTACCACTATCTTTGTACTGATCTGTACTTAACACTCTCTCAGCAATTCCCCCATCACTCAAAGAAAGCACATGCGGGCATCATTATGTGTTCAGCATCTCTTCAAAGTCTGCTTCTTTCAACTATATTTACACTTTGAGCTGATAAGTTTTTGGCAAAAGTAATGAGCTTTGCTATCATCTTCTAACCAGAGTCTCTAAATACCTCAAAATCTTTATCGGTCAGGTAATTTTCAAACATCATTGTGGCACAAAGTCTGTACCAAGTATTAGTTAGTGTTGATTTACTGACATCATTCTAAGCATTAGCAGTTGGGTTGGTGGCTCAGAGGGTAAAGGACTGCCTGCAATGCAGGAGACCTGAGTTTGATCCCTGGGTTGGGAAGATCCCCTGGAGAAGAAAATGGCAACCCGCTCCAGCATTCTTGCCCAGAGAATCCCGACAGAAGGGCCTGATAGGCTACAGTCTATGGGATCGCAAAGAGTTGGACATTACTGAGTGACTAACACAGAGGGCATTCTCGAGACTAAATTCTTAAGAAAATCTTCGATTTTCAGGCTTCTGTTGACCAAAGCAAGAATGCTACTCAAAAAAAGGAAAGAAGCATTTACACTTGTTCTTCAAGGAGCATAGAATTCCCTGGTCACAGGGTTATATTATGGATGTCACATGGTTGGGGGGCGGGGAAGTAAGTGCCATAAACATTATTTTTCACAAGAAGTTCAGGAGGGGGATGTCCAGAACAGTTGTCTAGGCACAGTAAAGTTATCCAATTGTCTTCCAGTCCCGCTTGCTTGCAATGAGTTCATGTTGCTGGCACAAAGTGCTAATGCAACCAATCTAAAAAGATTTCTCTTGTTACTGGTGCTTTCCTGTTTGCATAATACTGCAAAGGTAAATTGTGTACACCTTTTTTTTTTTTTCTAAATGTATTCATTTGGCTGCACTAGGTCTTAGTTTTAGCACGTGGGATCTAATTCCTTGACCAGGGATCAAACCCGGGCCCCTTACACTGGAAGCCTAAAGTCATAGCTACTGGACCACCGGGGGAGTCCCTGTGCACACCTTTTAAACATCTTGGATACAGACTTTTCGCAATCACTGTCAGTTTTATCTTGTGTGTGTCTGCAGCCTAAGCACAAGCAAGAACAGTCAACCTTTGCTTGGCATCCTAGACATCTTTTGGTGCCTTTTTGTCTGCCATTGTTAAGGTTTGTCTAGGAATGTAGTGCCAGTACAGAGCTGTAAATGTGTTCAGGACTAAGGTTTTCATCAGATAAAATCTTGGCAAATTCATCAATGTAATTTTCAGTGGTCATCAGCAGCTTCTTCACCACAGATTTTAAGATACTTGATACCACGATGCTTTAAAAATTTTTACAGCCAGTCTTCTGAACATTCACACTCACTCTCAATGTTCAGCTCTTCATGGTATAGCCTAGTTTGTTTTATGACCTACAAGGTAGTCAGTGGCGTATCTTGACTTCTTTGTTGTTGAATCCATTCAGTTAACACACAGTCAAGATCCTTGTTTTTGGTCCTATGAAATGTTTTTCTATTTTTCACTAGCACTTGGTTATTACTGTCACTGTAAAATTTTAAGAACTTATCTTTCTGTCTGTACAAGTCATAAATGGTGATGAAACCCACACCATATTCTTCAGTAAGGCATCTCACAGACACACCACCACCAAGCTTCTGCAGTAACTCCACTTTCTGAGCTATTGACAAAGACAGATGCTTCCTTTTCTCCTGTTACCCAGAGGCACGTCTTTAACTCTTTGGGTCATTTTCACAGTGCAATTAATCCTCAAGCCATCAAATGTCAGCAGAGGGCAGACATGAGTGGTGATATATATAATGGATATATATAAGAGATATAACTGAGATATAACTAAGGCTGCACAGCTGAGGTTTTGATGCCAAATAATCCTGGTGCCACACTTATAAAAATGCTTTTGGGACTCAGACAGTTTTTTTTTGGTTCTGTATTTCATCTATTTTGGTATTGCAGAGTAGAGAGTGTGGACCTGTATTAAAAATATCATTTTAATGGTGACAAGACTGAGGCTCAATTAGTAACATACTTTTCTATTTCTTTTCAGCCTCCTAAACTTTGGCCACTTTATTGGACAACGAAATTTTTTTTTTTTTTGGTATTGTCTGACAACACGATTCGAGTTGGAATATTTTTAGCAAAGGAACCTAATACTCTGGGCTGTTCGACTGACACAGCCAATAGTTGAGGCCCGTGCTGGGCAGTGTGGAGATGCCTAGGCAAGAAGAGGCTGGATGTGCTAAATTTATAGTCATTGAATACAGATGTTTCTTTTTGTTCCAAATGATCTGTTTGGTACTTAATCTGTCTAGTTACTTATTGCCCCACAATGAGTAATCAGGACAAATGAGAGAAAACAGCTCATTTCAGATCTGTTTCAAATACTCCTACAAGTTTCCCATAAATATCCACTCATCTGAAAGGTTTTGTTTTTTTTAATGATTCCCTAAATTATACATCCCAACTGTGACTCAGAATTATTGTTCAACAAGTTTCAGAATTAAAAACGTATTTTAGACATTCTACTCAAATATTTCCTTTAACTTAGAAAGATTTCATTAGAATTTTGAATGCCTTTTAAGAGCCTGTGGTTAGGGTCCTACATCAAATATTATTTTATGAGTTCTTTTTGGAGGACCAGTCTTTCTCCCTTAGTCTCATCATCCCTATATTTGTGTAGATCTTCATGGAACATCTATAATGGACTGGAGATTGTTGATTCAGGCCTAAACCTTTTTCTCTTTTCCCATTATGTGTGAGAGCAGTCCTTAGGACTGAGGGGTTTACAAGACTGTGTAAAGCACAGTTCCTGTAATCCCAGAAGTTTAAAATCTAGTCAATAAAATGTGAGAAATGTATAAAATCCAATGAAAATTCTCTTCCTCAGGAGAGGAAGGGATCACATTTGTTACAATCTAAACCACACTTATGTTATTTTTTACACTGGTCCCTCCTGTAAGACTGCAATAATAACTACCATTTATTGGTCCCTTCTGTGCCCAACAGAAGCTGGCATTTAAAAAGTACCAGACTCAGAAATGTCCGTTGACCTTGCCAGTGTCACAAACTTCTAAGTGACAGAGTCTGGAATTGACCCTACTACTTGACTGTAAAGCTCTATTTATTTTTCACTCTAACTTAAACAACACTCTTTCCTTTGCCTTCAGCATATATTCTGTGTTCCCACCTGTCTCTTCACTGTAGTCCCTTCTCCTACTTTAGAAAAGAAAGGCATACCTTAACTTATCTGAAATCTTATGGTGTATTATCTCAGGAAGTAAAAATCTCCTGGTTGCCCAACAAAAGGACAATTCAGATTGATTGGGAGACTTCGCTGGAGACCCAGTGGTTAAGACATTGTCTTCCAATGCAAGTGGTACAGGTTTGATCAGGGAACTAAGATCCCATACACTTTGTGGCCAAAAGACTGAAACATAAAACAGAAGCAATATTGTAACAAATTCAATAAATACTTTTAAAAATGGTCCATATTAAAAAAAAATCTTAAAATGATTAGGGAAGCCTCCTTGAATAATTAATCAAGGCACATAAAATCCTGCCTAAAGCTTGTCTTTCTTATACATACTTCTGTTAAGAGAAAAATGTTGCTTTAGAACCAGCATATTTTGGCCAGTGTTGGGATACTCTGAATTAAAACAGAATAGGTATTGGGGGTGACTGTGCCTCTGCCCCTTTATGGACTAGAATCAAAGAATGCAGTGCCCTTGAAAGTTCCATGATAGTAAAGCAAAGACAGATTTTTTTTTTTAAGGAAAGCAATTCTTTTCAGCTATTTAAAGAATACTCATCTTGGCACTTGTCATTAGGTAGAAAAAATTATAAGATTTTTCTCAGGTTAGTTGTCTATCATCCAACAAGGGAGCTAAACCCTATTTTATCAAATCAGATCACGAGATACTTATCCTGATTAAAGTCCATTCCCATTTTTAATATTTATTTGATTGTGCAAGGCCTTAGGTGTGGCTTACAGGAGCTTTAGTTGTGGCTTGTGGGACCTAGTTCCATGACCAGGGATTGAACCTGGGCTTCCTGCATTAGGAGTGCAGGGTCTTAGCCACTGCACATGACAAACAGGGAAGTCCCCCATTCCCATTTTATTTCATCTTTTGAGTTATTTACTGTTTACTATCTCCTAATAGCTTCCCAGGTGGCTCAGTGGCAAAGAATCCGCCTGCCAATGCAGGAGACACAGGAGATGTGGGTTTGATCCCTGGGTCAGGAAGATCCCCTGGAGTAGGAAACAGCAACCCTAATAACAACATCTCCTAATAACAACAAGTGAATTTGCTAGCTGCTGGGCCAATTAGTTATTAGCTGTGTGACAGAGACTGGTTGTGTGCTCATCAACTGGGCTTCTTCCTGGATGTGTAGGAAAACCACATTTCCCAATCTCCCCTGCAGTTAGACTGGGACCACATGCCTGGGTTCCTATCCCAGGAACATGAGCAGAAGTAATCGACACCACTTTCCAGGCCTAGTTATAAACTCTCTGGGCACCATTATTCAAGCTCTCTCTTCCCCTTCTGCTGGGCCCACGGAGGTCAAAACTGCAGATTACCAGCTGAAAGGAACCAAGCCACTGTTCTGAGGACAGCTGCACAGGAGTCACCCTACTGTCACTGGGGCTATGATATGTATGACAAATAGTGTGGAGGCATAATCTTCTAAAATAGCATCTACCTTTAATTACCCTGATTAATATAAACAATGTATACTTTTATTACGGAGAAGTAAATGGAAACCCACTCCAGTATTGCTGCCTGGGAAATCCTGTGGACAGAGGAGCCTGGTAGGTTACAGACCATGGGAATGCCAAAGAGTTGGACACAACTTAGCAACTAAGCAACTACTTAGTTTTATTAAGCATATCGGATTTTGAATCAAGATTCCTAAAGAATATCACACCAGTTCTCATAGGTCTTGATTTATATGTAACTTCTACTCTTAGCTGGACACTACATCGCATTATTGCAAATTAAGAAATGAAAAATGTATTGCTTTGTTTCAGTTAAGTAGTGTAAAATTACTCATATGAGAGCTATAGCATTGTAATCTTGATAGCTCATAGATATACACTGTACAACATGGATTCTATAACTTCTCAGTGATTTCAATACTGTTCCTTAAAAGAAATATTAACATATCTGAACTGAAAAATACAATCTGACTTTTTCTGACAGAAAATAAGTCATATTTTAGTGATTAGTTTCCAAATGAGGATTGGCTTTGTTAATTGGGTCATATGGCTTTGTCATTTGTGGTCTGGTTGACCACTAGACAGGGGTACTTTCCATATATTCAGTGAATGAAAGCTTTAAGTTTTGACACAACTATATTTAAAATATGATAAAAGAAGTTTATAAAAAACACTTTACTATCACAGATAACTGAAATTAGTATCTCCAATTTTGACTGAGTATGTTGGTTTAAATGAAACACTGCTGAGTGAAAGAATAAAAGGTATAATTAACATTTACTTGATAATCTGTGATAATAGCATTTTTGGTACAGGGACTGAGACTCTAATATCTGTCTAACAAAACCTTTTATAAGTCAGATGGTTTCTAATTTACAGCTTTCAATAAAATGAAAAAGAGGACCTAATTTAATTATTAGCTGATAAAACTTTTAAGTAATTTTGGTATTTTTGACATCTAATTTGAAAGAAGTTAGAATTGGGTGACACTGCCATAATTTCTATTATTATATTATTATTGTGAAAAACAGCAAGAGAATAGAAGTGGTACTCTGTCCTATTTTTAGAAATAATGTTCTTCCATGAGTACCTGAACTAATGATAAAATAAATGCCCATTAATTAAAAAAAAATTTTTTTGCCACACTGCATGGCATGCAGGACCTTAGTTCCCTGACTAGGAATTGAACCCTTGAACTCTATATTGGAAGCACAGAGTCTTAACGCACTAGACCATCAGGAAAGTTCCCCCACTACCTTCAATAAAATGTACATGCCTACAAACTTCTACTAAGGTATTTGGCAATTATAAAAAATATTTAATATACTTATATTGTTTTAACTACTTGTATAACAATAATAATCTTAACTACAGAGTATTTTTTTAACTTAGACGGAACTAAAAAAATTAAAATCTGTATCTGTTTTTGTTTGAAATACATGATAAGGTGATCAATGAAAGTCTTTTGAGCACAAACACTCTGTATTAGGGTAAAAAAACTTGCGTTAGGGTGAAAAACTGGGGGAAATGCAATGAAAAGGAACTCAGGAAGTAAAAAGAAAAATGCTCATTTTCTGACTGCTTAAGAGTTCATGTATTTTTTAAAAATGTGTGCTAGTCTCAGAGTTGCTAACATGAGATCATATTATTCTAATTATTTGTAGCTTGATACTTTTCCTTGTTTATCTATTTTAAAAAAATTGGTTAGGTTCTTGTAATTTATGTATTCATATTCTGGCTCTGCCACTGCCTATGATGAGTGCTTAGGCATGTTGCTTAACTTTTTAGGGCCTTGGTTTTTTTCCCTATAAAATGAGAAAGTTGAACCAGATCACTTGCATGTCCCATCATGTCTCTAATATTCCATAACTCTGTGACTAAAGACTCAGAAATATTCCTTTAGATGACTGAAAACCAAAACTACCCAAACAGGTGTTTCTTTTCTCCCCCTTCTTTCTCATTTTCCATTTTCCCTCTCAACACCACTAAGGCCCTGCTGGCATAGAGCCAAGATTGTACGTTTTGAAGGAGTTACTAAAATTGGTCTCATTATGTTCCAATTAATTACAGTGAATTCACTGGCTTCCCTCAACCAAAAATAGTCAAACTACTCTGACATTATTATCTTCCCCAGCAATGAAAATCTGAAATGCATATAATAAAGGTAATATTTTCTGAAATAAAAAGATCACATTGGCATGACCCTTCTTCCTCCTTCTGAGGAAGCCAGAATCTTGAAATAGCTCATCAGAAAGAGAACTCTTCAGAAAAGTTCACCAGAAAGTCTATAATTGCTGCTGAAACATATGTGAGGTCCACTGGCACTGCCTTGTGCTATTTTCAAAACAATGCAAGATATAATGCATACATAGTACTGTTTTGGTTTTAAGTATTTTCATTTTGGTAATAGAAAGGTCTGATTTTTCATACTTGCAGTGAGAAAAGATCTTGAAATGCCAGTGCTGTGTTTTTCTTTCTTGTTCCACACTTCCATGTAGTTACATCTATCCATGTTGACTTGGGGACAACGGAGATTTTTAGATCAGGGATTCAAAGAAAGACAGTTAATAACTCAACTGACAGACGTACAAAAATCAGCAGAGTAGGGGAGGGAGCCCATGTGAGGAGATGGTTGCTGACCACCCATGGGGAGCTATGTGGAAAGGAGGCCAGGGACTGCAGTTCACCCCCACCATTCGAGTGAGCATGCCTCTTCGTGTGTTAGGAGAACCACAGGTGCTACTGTCATCACTGTCAGGTCACTGCTGCACCTGCTCTGGGCCTCTTAGCACATCAAGCTGCAAGACACCTGCTGCTGCTTAGTCATGCCTGAATCTTTGCAATTCCATGGACTGTAGCCCACCAGGCTCCTCAGTCCATGGGATTTCTCAGGCAAGAATACTGGAGTGGGTTGCCATTTCCTTCTCCATAGGATCTTCTTAACTGGGGGATAGAACCTGGATCTTGGCAGACGGATTCTTTACCACTGAGCTACCTGGGAAGCCCAAAGAATGTCTGCCTGTGTCCTAAGACCTTGCTAGGCTCCCAAATGAACTGCTGTGAATTTCAACCTTGTCAACAGGATATATTTGAAAAGATATACATTTAAAAAGATGTTTATCTTTTCAAAATCGTGTGAGATCCTTCACTACCAGAGGACACTGAAGATGAAGTAGAAAACAGAAACCCCAGCTTTAGCACTTGGAAGAGTCTGGACTGGGAAACTCATCTGTGGAGTATGTGTGTGTGTGCGTGCATGTGTGCAGTTACATGTATATATTTATACTGAAGAAATATTAGGGTCTTAAGACTAAATGAGATGGCATATAAGAAAGTGCACAGTATTAGTTCCTCTATACATCCTATTAAAAAAGTTTTATTGAATACCTAATGAGGATTTATTGGGCACCTACTATGTGCCAGGCACTGTCCTAGGTACTAGGGATATAGTGGTGAACAAGATGGATGAGGTCTCTGTCTCATAGGTCTGCCCTATGGTGGGGGAAGACATAGTGTAAACAAACAAAGAAGGTAATTTCAGTTATTGTAAGAACGTTATGAAGAAAGTAAATGAGGTCAGTTGGATAGAAAGTGACTGGCGGGGGCAGGGGTGAAGGGAGCAACCTCAGGGAGGGTGGGCAAAGATCACCTCTTTGGGACGGTAACACTAAATAATGACAAGTTAGTCATGGAGAGACTTCTGGGGGAATAGAGGGAAGAGAGAGTGCAGAAGCTCTCAGGCAAGTATCAGTTGACCATGTTTTAGAAAGATGGCCATTGATGCAACCTCTGCAAGCTCAGGAGTGGGGAGCCTCCTTCAGTGAGGAGACGACGGGGTCTTATAGCTTGACACACAGTAAGTGAATAGTGTGTCGTTTCTTTGACACATCGCATTAGAAAATTCTTATTACGAATTTAAAAAGAGTTTGTAACTAAAAGCTTCCCCAGTCCCCCTCCTGTCCTGCTTCTCAGAAGCAAACACCCTTACAATCTGCTTTTAGTTCTTTTGACATATTTTTGAATAACACACTCCTAATGTTATTCTTCATGTATTAATTATAGGCACTATCTACTTACTTCCTACAATGACAGATAAGCACTTAGCCAAGCGAGTTATGGTTGTTTTTCTGCCTCTACTGGTTACCTTCACACCTATAAATAATTAACTTCTATGTCCTGTTCCTTCATCTCTTGACTCCCACATTGTAAGACTGCGATATTACAGACCTAAACCTTTCTGTTGCTTCTCTTCCTCCATTTCCCCCCTGCATGTCTCTGCCGTGCACAACCTCCTATGCACTATAGAATACAGTAATTCTACATCTTTTTTAGCATGTCATACCTACAGAACCCTTTATATGTAGGTCCTGCCTGCTTTTTTCATCTCCTGTCATTGTCCACGGTAGCTATACTCAGTCTTACTGAACTAGGTACTTACAGTTTTTGTAATGACTTTTGTGTGTTCATGTCTTTTTTTTCATTGCCTCATATGTTTTCATTGCCTGGAATGTCCTCCTTCTACAATTCACTGGCAAATCCCATTCATTCATTTCAGTTTACATGCCACTTTACAAAACCTTCCTTGGTGGATGTCATTTATAAATACAAAAAATATTTATTCAATGGCTGTTTTTTGCAAGGCACTGTTGTAAGTGTCAGGGTTACAGAGGTTCTAGACAGACACTCATGAACTTGCATACCAGAGACTTACGCAGACTGAATAAAAACAAATACCATGATGAAACATATTATGTGTTAGGCTTTACTAAACAACTAACAAATGCTATTCTAATCCTTACAACTTTAGGGAGACTTTTATATCCTTCCCGGGATCACTTCCTGTAAGTGACTGAGTTTATATTCAAACTCAAATCTGTCTATCATCAGAGCTGTCACTCTAAATTATTCTCATTCTGCTATTACTTTGTACACTTCTATCATAACATTTGTCATACTGTTTTGAAATTGTGCATGGATTTCCCCATATAAACCACAGGATATAAAAAAAAATTATTCATGTGACTGTTTTCTCAGGATGGCCACAGAAGTAATACCATTCTAGAGGCACAAGAGGGAAATGATTACATTATATACAATGGGTGCTGTAGGGAACAGGGATTATATTCTTGCTTGAAGTATCAGATTGAGAAAGACTTGCTTTAGGATGAAGCCTTCTTAAAGACAGAGATACCTGCTGCATAATGGGTACTTGATAAATGTTTGTTGAACCTGTTATTCAAACCTTTACAAAAATACATACTCAGTTTTTTGATTGAAAAACTGTCTACATTAGTCCTGCATTTGGAGATGGCTTTGCAGCAGGAGCTAGGCCCTCAGTCTTCTTTCAACAGAGTTTCAAGGGTGTTCAGTCCAAACTTTAAGAAGCAGTAGGAAGCAGTGGTTAATTGTGCAGACTCTATAGCCATCTACCCAGATTCCAATTTTATCATTTACTATTTGTACAATAAGTTATTATTTAACACATGCCAGGCACTTTTAAAAGTACTTTGCAGACATTACCTGAACTAAACCTAATACCTCCGTGTAGTAGATACCTCTACTATTCCTCAATAGTGCCACGTCTCAGTCTTCTCCTCTACTAAAGGCAGAGTCGGACATGACTTAGCAACTGAACAACTAAAGGCAGGATACTGATAACAGCATACTTCGCATGGTATCTAGGATTGAATGAGTATAAAGTGCTTAGAATAGTATCCAGCACAGAGGAACTTAAGTTACTACTACTTGTACAGGCTGTGATCAGAGCAAGACATCAGCTTGATATAACTTAATTTTTTCATCTTATGCTAACATTCACTTCAAGGGGACTAATGGGAATTATTTGGAATGGGCCTAAATCTTAAGCATCTCCCAATCAAGTTGGCTCTGTGTTTCCAAGGGAAGACTAGGGGCTGGTGCTGAGATGGAAAAAGCAGGAAAAAATACCTCTGAAATCCGTTCAGTTTTCTGCATCTGCTCTGCCATCTCCCAGTTCCACATTATCACCACCTCTTGTTGGGATGGCTGCAATAGCCCCCTAGCTGGTTCAACGGCATTCTCCTTGGCTGCCTCTATACTCTGCTCCAGGAGATTAACCTTTTTAAAACACAAAGGCAAATGGTATTGTATGATACGCACACTTACAACAGTCCTTTGGTTTTTCATTGTTCTTAGAATAAGAATCCAAATCAGTAACTTAGCTGACTAAGCCTTGTAGGATCTGGCCTTGGCCCATCCCTCTCCACCCACCTCAGCCACATCAGCCTTCATTCATTGTTCAGCAAGTATTTGTTTGATCACCACGTATTTAGGGAATCACTGAGGATACAGCAGTGACCAAGAGAAACACAGCTCTTATAGAACTTATCTTTTAGGAGGTGGGAGAACAATGGCAGCAAAAAACAGACATATATTAATTAGTATAAAAAAGATAATAATCGCTGGTTGTAATAAGTAGGAAAATGAAATCTAGCCTGCAAATAAAAAAGAGGAGCATTTGAGATAAGACAGACAGAAAGTCTTTTCTAAGCAGGTAATATGATAGAGGAGATCTAAAGGAGGAAGAGAAGTGAGTCACACGATAAATGGAGAGAAGAGAATTCAGGTGGAGGGAATCTATGCAAAGGTTCACATACGTTAGAAGAAGCTGGTGTGTTTGAGGTACCCAGAAGAGAACTCACTGCACAAGGGTAAGAAAGTGGGAGTGAGACTGGCTGATACCTGATTCTATAGGGCCTAGTAGGTCATCATAAGAATTAGGAATTTGGAGGGCTTCTGGCGGTCCAGTGGTTAAGAATCTGTCTTCCAGTGAAGAGGGTATGGGTTAAGACTCTACCCTCCAATGTAGGGGGGGTGTGGGTTCGAACCCTGGTCAGGGAGCTATGATCTCACATGCAGGGTAGTGTGGCCAAAAAAAAAAAAAATTAGGATTTTTTTTCCCTTTTCATTTTAGAAAAGCTCAAAGCTATAAAAACTATGAACTGTTTGTCACATAACTGTTTTGGTTCTATTTTGTTTGTTCTCTCTTCTTTTGTTCTTCCTAACATTCTATTTTTCCCCCCAAATCTTCTGAAGGTAAGTAGTTGTAGACACCGCTACACTTTGCTGCTAAATACTGAAGCAAACATCTTTCCAAAATAAAGACATGCTTCTACATGGTCAAAAATTATCACATGCCCCAAAATTAATATTGATTCAGTATAATCTACAATGTAATCCATATTTAAGTTTCCCCAATTGTCCACAAAATGTTTCTCTTCTTTTCGCAGTTACTTTTTAAAAAATCTATAACCAATGAAGATTCATGAATTTCATTTAGCAACAAGCACCTGACTTTTGACGTCTTTCCCTAACACTGACATTTCTAGGTCTGTTGACCTGTAAAATCGTCCTCACGATTAGGTTCAGGTTAAACGTTTCTGGCAGGCTTCCCAGGTGGTGCACTGGCAGGAATCTGCCTGCTAATGCAGGAGATGCAGGTTAGATCCCTGGGTCGGGAAGATCCCTTGGAGTAGGAACTGGCAATCCACTCTAGTATTCTTGCCTGGAAAGTGCCATGGAGAGAGGAGCCTGGTGGGCCCCAGTCCATATGGTCACAAAGAGTTGGTCTTGAGTGACCACACACACACACAATCCATTGTTATAGCATTCACTGATAAGCTTTATCTATGTTGATTTTTGGGCTTCCCAGGTGGCACTAGTGGTTAAGGAACCTGCCTGCCAAAGCAGGAGACATAAGAGATGTGGGTTCAATAGTTGGGTCAGGAAGATACCCTGGAGGAGGGCATGACAACCCACTCCAGGGTTCTTGCCAGGAGAATCCCATGGATAGAGGAGTCTGGCAGGCTACAGTCTACAGAGTCCCAAAGAGTCAGACATGACTGAAGTGACTTAGCAGGGATGTCAATTTTTACATAGGTAGTTGCAAAGTGGGGATATTTTACTATTCTTTTTGCATTAACTGGCATTCTCGTTGTAAAGAAGAGCTTTCCATTTTTAGTTTTCTCCCTTATCCACCCTCCTACAAAGAGGACTTAAAACATTAAATGTGTTATTAAACTGTTACTATCATTATTCTTTTGATGCACAAATTGTTCCAAACATGGTCAGTGTAAGCCCCTTTAGGCCAGATCCAGTGTCCTTTGTTAAATGACTTCATTCATCTCTGAATAATTCTTTGCTTTTTCTGACAAGAATGTTCTAGGCTCACTTTATAATTTTCTTGCCCCAGACCTGGAATCAGCCTTCTCTCCAAGAGGCACTGGTTTCTTTTAGTGATAAATGGTATTTAGAAACCATCTGGGTGGCTTGGTCCTGGGGTGTTCATTGTTACTGGGGTGCCAGGGCTTCTAGGCCTTCAGGCCCTCTTAGTGGACCCAATCACGATAAAAAAAGATAAAAAAAACAAACAACCCACGTCATTGTACTACCAATTCAAATCTAACATCATGGGATTCTTTACTTTCTATCATACCATATTTATTTCCCTTCTCCCACAGTGAGAACCCTGGAACCAAACATAAATATATTTACTGATTTGCTTTTTCCTATAACATATACATCATAGTTTCAAAATTATACCAATACCCATTTCAACATCAAGCCTACTAAACCAAGTTATTAATTTTTTTGCATTTCTTTTTGCTCCTCATCATATCCCACAACTCCTAACTCCTGTACATAGAATACTGTGCCCAAGTTAATTGAACAAGCTTTTTATCTCTGTGTAGCTATGCTGACAATTTGATATACAGGTACATTCATCTCTTTCTTTGCATTAAATTTTAGGGCTTGCTTTTATTTTTAGGTTTAAGTTTTTGAAAAGGCAAAACTGTTTTTTTTTTTTTTAAGTTACAGAAGTCACATTCCCATCCCCTATACACAACCATCTACAACTAACTTTCTGTTTTATAGCTTTTGTATTTCTACCTTCAAAAGTATACCAAAAATGTGCGTGGAATATATATGTATGTAAACTCTTATCTCTTCTTCTTGCTTACATCATAGTACAGTTTTTATATACTTTTGCATCTTTTTTCTTCACTGAACAATATAAATATCAGTTTATTCTAAAACGTCATTGAAGTGCTTTAAGCCAGAGGCTGACATGATCATTCTGACTTGAAGCTGGTTTTGCTGCCCTATAAAGAATGTAGAACAGGATGTGAAGCAGGCGACCAGTTGGGAGGCTGTAGGGGTCTGGGCAATGAAAAGGGAAGGGAGCATTTATTACACTTCTAACAAAAAAGTACAGATACATTTGTTTATGAACTAGATGAGAGTGGTGAGGGAAAAGGAGAACTCAGAGATGATTCTTCCTCATGAATAACTAGGTAGACGTGTGGTGGTGTCATTTACTGAGGCACAGATTAGGGAGGAGAGGCTTCCCATTTTGCAATGAAAAATCAATGTCCCATATTGAATATGCTAAGTCAGAGATATCTGCTACACAGCCAAGTGGAGATGCTAAGTGGATAATGACATATCTACACAGTTGAAGCTCAGAGGAGAGGTCTGGGGAGGATAAGGAATTTAGAAGTTGTCAGTATAAAGATATTTAAATTCATAGGAGTTGATGAGGTTGCCAGGAAGAAGACTGTAGAAGAGAGAAAAATGGGGTGGGGGTAGGGCAGAGCTCAGGACCAAGCTCTGAGGATTTTCATAATTTAGAGTTTAGGTAGAAGAGATAGAAAAGGAGACTAAGTTGGATGACTAGACAGATTAACAGTAAACAAGGAGAGGGTGACTTTTTGCTGGCCCAGAAGCCAAATGAAGAATGTTTCAAGGCTGAAACATTTAACTATGTGGATGAAACAAATTTTGAGGAATGCTTCTAGAAGCTAGAATAAAATAAGGCAGAAAATCCACTGGTTCTTGTATTTATCCTGCCCCTAACCTGGGTGCTTACTCCTCTCTTTTTTTTTAACCTTATTTAATACTTAATAACCCTTGGAGATCCAGATCAAACAGTAGTGCTCAAGTTCCAGTGACACTGTCTTACAGCTCTAAACATTTTCTTCAAACCACTCAGTACAGTTGTAATTTCTCAATTATTTGCCTTTTTATTTGTATTTGCAATTTTTTGTCAATTATTGGAATACAGCAGTGACAGATTTTTATTTTCTTGGGCTCCAAAATCACTGCAGACGGTGACTGCAGCCACAGAATTAAAAGATACTTGCTCCTTAGAAGAAAAGCTATGACAAATCTAGACAGCACATTAAGAAGCAGGGACATCATTTTGTTGACAAAGGTCCGTATAAAGCTATGGTTTTTCCAGCAGTCATGGACAGATGTGAGAGCTGAACCATAAAGAAGGCTGAGCATCGAAGAACTGATCCTTTCCAACTGTGAGCTAGAGAAGAAAGTCCCTTGGACAGCAAGGAGATCCAACCAGTCAATCCTAAAGGAAATCAACCATGAATTTTCATTGGAAGGAGTGATGCTGAAGCTGAAGCTCCAATACTTTGGCCACCTGATGTGAAGAGCCAACTCATGGGAAAAGACCCTAACGCTGGGAAAGACTGAGAGCAAGAGAAGGTAGCAACAGAGGATGAGATGGTTGGATGGCATCACTGACTTAGTGGACATGAGTCTGAGCAAACTCCTGGAGACAGAGATGGACAGGGAAGTCTGGCATGCTGTCGTTCATTGGGTTGCAAACAGTCAGACATGACTGAACAACAACAAAGCTCCTTGAGGGTTAGGGTCTGTTTTGGTAGCTCTCCTCCACTGTCTCAATACCTCCTAGTCTAGTATTTGGCACTTAGCAGGTTTTCAATAAATATCTGTTGAACAATAAATAAATGTAGCACCTGGAGGGCCCAAGAGCTGGAATCAGTAACAGCTAGTAAAAAGCAATACAGACATTATGAGGTGCAGACTAGAAGGGTAGATTTTTGGGTAGACTTGCCTGAAGGGGTAATGAAGAGTTTGACACAGAGGCCCCTAAAGACTTAAGTCTCAGCCCAAACAGTAAATTACAGTTCTATTTTATCATTTCTCCTTTCTTCCCTTTCACATCTACTTTCTCTGTTCATTTTTACTCCTGGCCTTGTATCCCTTCTTTACTCCAAAATGGCTCACCACAAATATGATTTTGTGGGGAAAGAAAGCAAACTGAATGAGACAGTGGGAAGTTAGACAGGGAAGGGGGGTAGGTTATGGGAAACATAGAATAAGAAAAAGAAAGACAGTAAGCTCAACAAAACAGTTGCTGCTGCTGCTGCTAAGTCGCATCAGTCGTGTCCGACTCTGTGCGACCCCATAGACGGCAGCCCACCAGGCTCCGCCATCCCTGGGATTCTCCAGGCAAGAGTACTGGAGTGGGATGCCATTTCCTTCTCCAGTGCATGAAAGGGAAAAGGGAAAGTGAAGTTGCTCAGTCGTGTCTGACTCTTAGCGACCCCATGGACTGTAGCCCACCAGGCTCCTCCATCCATGGGATTTTCCAGGCAAGAGTACTGGACTGGGGTGCCATTGCCTTCTCCGAACAAAGCAGTTACTATGCTACAAATGCTACTAACCAAGTAAAACAGTGGAAAATAAGATCACATGTGAGAGGGCAGGTCTTGAAGTCATCCAGCTGAGTTTAAATTCCCAGTTCCACCATTAATAGCTGTATGCCTTTGAGCAAATTATTTAATCTTGGACTCAGTTTCCTCAAAATCAAAAAAAGGGTATAGCAACAGTACCTACCTCATAGGTTGTTCAAAAATTTATAAAAAGTGCATATTAACAGTACCTACCTCATAGGGTTGTTCTCAGGATCAGTACCATAACCAGTTTTAAAGCGCTTAGGACCACGGCTGGCACAAGGTAATGCTCAGTTAACCTTAGCAGTTACTTTTCTTTAAAATGAAGCACAGCACGTACAGATGGCCCAAGTAGTAAATACTTGTCATATGACTGTAATAACACTGCATCAAAAGACAAGGATCACTTTAAAATAATCAGAGAAGATGTACTGGCATTTACATTTTGAACACTGCAAAGACCTTGCCTGTGCATGGAAGATAGGTAGCTGCTTTATATTTTCAGAATGGCAAAAAAACCAAAAAAACCCCCAAAAAAACCCACAAAAAGAGAAGAATACTTTTGAAAATCTTTTCTGAGAAAAATGTACCTTGTCTTTGAGGGGGCCTATGGACAACAAGTAGGATCATGAAGCGAAGGAAGTGAAGTGACCTCCTGGGTGCGGGCAGCGCTCATTCTAAGTTACTCTTTCGAGGCACAGCCTGTCCCGGCCCGCAGTGAAAAGGCCTGCCATTTCTCACCTGGTCCCTAGGGGAGGCGCGGAGCTAAGTGGAGTGGCAGCGGCCTCACTTCGGGGCCTCCGCTACGTCTTTATTGTCTCCAGATTGGAATCCGAGATCCGCAACGCTGCCAAAAGAGGGTGGTACCCACCTCAGCCAGGAAGCAGCACCCTACCCAACTTGGCACGCGGAAACCCGCGGGAAGCTCCGCCCACAAGCCGCTCTCCAGTCTGCTTCCGCTCGTTGGTCGCTCGGCATACCGAGACCCGCCCCCAAATTTGAAAGCTTCTGCCGCGAGCGGAAGAGAAGTCCACAGAGAGAGACCGCGGTTCTCCAACGCGTCTTTCCGGAAGCTCCGCCCACTCCCAGCGTTCAATGCGGGACCCTGGCCGCCATTGTTTGAATTTGAAAAGGGTAATAACTCGGTGCTGGTCGTGGTTCAGGCTGGCAGGGTGACGTTTGCAGGTGAGGGTGCGAGGAAGGAAATAGGGGACTGCGTACATACCAGGTGAGGTGAAGAAGGGTCTCAGACGGTGTGAGTACCTTCCGACGGGGCTCGGGACGCCCCTCAGGTTACTGTCGATACCTTGGGCTCCGGGTGCACTGTGGAGGGCTGAACCATTTTACTAGCGTTAGGATTTAAATCTGGTCGCCGCCATTTCAGTCCATGGGTCGCAAAGAGTCGGACACAACCGAGCGACTGAACAACAACAACCGCCGCTTAATAGCTCTGAGGCAAGGCAACGACTTCAGTCTCTGGGCTCAGTTTCTTCATCTGTTAAAAGGGGTTAATTATAGGACCTACCTCTTCCGGCTCTTACGAAGATAAGGATAATGTGTAAAACTGTTAGAAACAGTGCCATTGGTATAGTAATCACTATGTATTTGCAATCCTTAGTATTTTTATTATTATTGCTGCTTTGAGGATCAGGCCTCCTTTGCCAAATCTGGTGTCCTGTATCCCCAAGGTGAGCCGTTTGCTCGGCAAGTGGCTTGGTCTGTTTTAGGGCAGTCGAGGGGCTCGATGTCAGCAGTTATTTCCAGACTGCTACTGCCGGTGCCGGGGCGCTCTCTTCTTGGTCTTTGCAGTGCGGAGCGAAAGGAGGTGTGTGTGGCGAGTGCGATGACTACAGTCATCTCCACCCACCCACCCCCGGTTTGGAAGGTTTCCCCCATCTCATTTATACTTTTTGGTTCAGTGATTCCTGCGTAGTCCCGCTCTCTAATATTCCTTACTGAAGGGCTAATTGACAGAAGTTCAAACCTTATGAGTTAGCTTGTTTTTAATCCCCAAGCTGATCAAATTCAGATTTGAATCCGTTCTTAAAACAAGGTAACATTACCCCGAAACAGCCATAACTGTGTAGATTTTGTTCAATCCCCAAGACCTGAGACTTCAGGTTGCAAAATAATGTAAAAGACTCATAAGTTAATTGTGAAGACTTTTCTGGACTGTATGTTGTGGATGACATTCAGCAACCTCAGTAGCAATCAGTCTTCAACCATGAAATCTCATTGGAGAGAAGATAAAGGATACCATTTCCCAGACGTGGGAACAGCCTTCCGCAATGAGGTCTTGAACCTTGCTGTTGGCTAGTGATAATATAGTACCAAAAAAATTTTTTTGTGTGCATAGAGGATTTTATTTACTATTATTTAACCCACTATACAGGGAGTCTTTATCACTGCCTAAATCTCTGAATTTGTTGTAGGGGTACAGAGTAGTATACGACAAGGTCCATGACCTCGTTTCTAGTCTAGTTAGGGAGGCCACACATCCATAAAAGTTAACTAAACGTACAGGAAGTGACGATATATCTCTCAATTTTATGATTGTTAAGGGGCAGATTATTCATTGAAAACTGAACATAGAAGCAAGCACAAACAACTGTAACCTTACTTTTTTTTTTTAAGGAGGTACAATATTCTTTTTAACTTAGTAATTTCTTAAAAGATGTGTCAACATTTTGTTAAGCCAAAAATTAATTGAAGACAAAGAATGAAGGTTACTTTCCAGTTTCCTGGGCATTTCCATGAAATTTGAGTTATGAAATGTCAAGCCATTACGTTCATGTTTTTGTAAACTTCTTCTGTGTTCTAGATCAGTGGTTTTTATTCTGTCAGATACTTTTTCTAATTTTCACCCATAAATTCAATATTTGAAATGTTCTATCAAACTACATTTAAATACTTTTCTCATTGTGATTACATCATTGATACAATGAAAGCAAAAAGAAATAAAGATTATACGTGCTTAATTGTATGGTTGGTTGATCTTGTAGTTTGCTGGGTTTTTTTGAAGGTAAATGTACAGTTTCTTTAAGTCTTTAAAGTTTAGGGAAAAAAGAGAAACGGCCTTGTATTGAGTTTGGGGGTTTCCAAGCTGATCAAGGAAAAAGATACCACCACAAGGTGGCAGTAACACACAAGGATCTTTACCAGGTTAGCACTTGGACAGGACTGCATGCTTGGAAAACTGCCCAAAACATGAGACTTCTCAGAGACTAGAGTGAAGGGCTATCACCTAGATGGGGAGGGTAAGGAATTGGGGAGAAGTGGGAATGATAGCAGAGGCAGCTCAGTATAAGTGTCCTTGCTCAGCAGCACAGTAGAGAGTCTGCATGTCTGAGAATTTCAAAGGGCAGCAGTGGCTTGGGGTCTCTATAGTCTTGGATTTTGTCTGCGGCTAGTGGATGGTTGAGTGCAGTTTCATGGAATGTGCAAACCAGATGGGCTCTAAATGGCTAAAACTAAGATTATTTTCAGTTCAGTTCAGTCGCTCAGTAGTGTCCGACTCTTTACGACCCCATGAATTGCAGCACGCCAGGCCTCTCTGTCCATCACCAACTCCCGGAGTCGCTATATATAAAGCAAACAGACGTATAAAAATTTGAGTCTGACACCTCAGTGGGTTTTTGAACTAATGTTGCCAGCCTGCTGTGAAGAAGTAACAATGTAGGGCCAGTATACAGGGACCATCTTTGGCTCATTTACTTAATGCCTGTGGATGCCCATTACAAGTACCTTCTTGAGCCAGGAACCCTATTGGCAGTAACTGTTCTAAATGTATCATAATATTCAAAGAATATGGTGCTCTCTCCATTTCTCCCTGATATTGTGCACCTAGTGGATTCTCAGTAAATATTTGAATGTTAATATTTTATCAGTGAAGCTTACTTCTACATTTGTCTTTAAATTTAGTGACGTGATGCATAATTTAGTTGTAGTAGTTTCAGTTCAGTTCAGTCCCTCAGTCGTGTCCAAGTCTTTGCGACCCCATGGACTGCAACACACCAGGCCTCCCTGTCCATCTCCAGCTCCCGAAGTTTACTCAAACTCATGCCATCGAGTCAATGATGCCATCCAACCATCTCATCCTCTGTCGTCGTCCCCTTCTCCTCCTGCCTTCAATCTTTCCCAGCATCAGGGTCTTTTCAAATGAGCCAGTTCTTCCCATCAGGTAGCCAAAGTATTAGAGCTTCAGCATCAGTCCTTCCAATGAATATTCAGGACTGATTTCCTTTAGGATGGACTGGTTGGATCTCCTTGCAGTCCAAGGGACTCTCAAGAGTCTTCTCCAACACCACAGTTCAAAAGCATCAATTCTTTGGTGCTCAGCCTTCTTTATCGTCCAACTCTCACATCCATACATGACTACTAGAAAAACCATAGCTTTGACTAGACAGACCTTTGTCAGCAAAGTAATGTCTCTGCTTTTTAATATGCTGTCTAGGTTGCTCATAACTTTCCTTCCAAGGAGCAAGCATCTTTTAATTTCATGACTGCAGTCACCATCTGCAGCGATTTTGGAGCCCCCCAAAATAAAGTCTCTCACTGTTTGCATTGTTTCCCCATCTATTTGCCATGAAGTGATAGGACCAGATGCCATGATCTTAGTTTTTGAATGTTGAGTGTTAAGCCAGCTTTTTCACTCTCTTTCACTTTCATCAAAAGGCTCTTTAGTTCTTCTTCGCTCTCTGCCATAAGAATGGTATCATCTGCATATCTGAGGTTATTGATATTTCTCCCGGTAATCTTGATTCCAGCTTGTGCTTCATCTAAGCCCAGCATTTCTCATGATGTACTCTGTATATAAGTTAAATAAGCAGGGTGACACAGCCTTCACGTACTCCTTTCCCAATATGGAACCAGTCTGTTCCATGTCCAGTTCTAATTGTTGCTTCCTGACCTGCATACAGATTTCTCAAGAGGCAGGTCAGGTGGTTTGGTATTCCCATCTTTTTAAGAATTTTCCCTAGTTTGTTGTGTACGCAGTCGAAGGCTTTGGCGTAGTCAATAAAGCAGAAATAGATGTTTTTCTGGAACTCTCTTGCTTTTTTGATGATCCAACAGATGTTGGCAATTTGATCTCTGGTTCCTCTGCCTTTTCTAAATCGAGCTTGAACATCTGGAAGTTCACGTTTCACGTACTGTTGAAGCCTGGCTTGGAGAATTTTGAGCATTACTTTACTAGCATGTGAGATTAGTGCAATTGCACTTTTGTCTATCAGGAGTTCATGGTCTGTGTCACAGTCAGCTCCCAGTCTTGTTTGTTCTGACTATATAGAGCTTCTCCATCTTTGCCTGCAAAGAATATAATCCATCTGATTTCAGTACTGACTGTCTGGTGATGTCCATGTGTAGGGTCTTGTGTTGTTGGAAGCGGGTGTTTGCTATGACCAGTGCGTTCTCTTGGCAAAACTACTTCTTTCTGCTTCATTCTGTACTCTGAGGCCAAATTTGCCTGTTACTCCAGGTATTTCTTGACTTCCTACTTTTGCATTCTAGTCCCCTATAATGAAAAGGACATCTTTTTTGGGTGTTCTAGGAAAAAGGACATCTTTTTTGGGTGTAGTAGTTTACTGGTAAATTATTCCATATTCACCTGTGACATATCAGGTACTATTTTAAATATGTTCACATCACTTTGTTTTTTTTTAGTCATGCCGCATGGCTTGCAGAATCTCATTTCCCCAGCCAGGAAATGAACCCTGGCCCTGACAGTGAAAATGCTGAGTCCTAACCACTGAACCACCGGGGAATGCCCAGTACTTACTTCACTTTTTACTTGCATTATTTGGAAGAATTCAGTTGAAACTAATTGTTCAGATAACTGAATTTAACTCCTTAATGCTAAAACATTACAAAGTTTGTAATATTCTTCAGAAGACACTAAAATAACTAAGCACAAGGTTATATGTATTTCACCTTATTATTTGACTTCTGAGAGCATTTCAGACAGAGACTGAATGTTTTATACTGTCTTTGTTGATTATCTTCACTCATGAAATCTCTGGCTGAATCTACCTATAGGTTGGATCACATGAACAGTAGTGGTAGGCAGTGTCCAATATTAGTTGATTTAGAATCTGTAAATAATGTGTTCTTTTGTCTTTTCCATGGCTCATCATGTAATAGATGAAATAGTAGTATCTTTCTTTTGGAAACCTAGTTATGTGGCAAGAAGTAGCGGGCTGGGCTCATAGACTTTTTAAACTATGGATGGTTTATATGCTGATTTATTGTGATTTTCTAAAGATGTTACTGTTATTCTTGCAGAATGGAAACTAATTTAAATCAAGATGGGATGTCTAGACCATCTTATGTTTTCAGTGCTGACCCACTTACAAGACCTTCAGAAATAAGTTTTGATGGCGTTAAGCTTGACCTCTCTCATGAATTTTCCTTAGTTGCTTCAAGCACTGAGGTAAGTACAAGAAAAGCATTATGTTGATTATTGTGATTCAGTGGAAATGGACATGTGCACACATGCACACATACACTTGTCGACAAGTACGACTAAAGACAAGCTTTCCAACCTTTGTAGGTTTAAGACAAACTTTTATCTCAGTAATTTTCTCATGGTGCCCTAAATGCATAACAGTTCCTTTCCAAATAGTAGATGCAGACAACTTAATAACTATTTATTCCTGACCTAGTAGCCATTTGAGAAAAAATTAAATGAAAAAAGAATTTTAACATCCTTCACTAACCAGGGATTACTTACTAATGGGTTATGTGTGCCTTTTGGGTGCTGCACAACTTCTCAAACTTTGAAATCAGAATAGACACTGCCACCTTCATTTCCTTTTCTTCATTGTTTTGGGGTTGTACTTGCTTTTCATCACAACAACCACTGAGAAATTCAGCTTCGCTAAGATATGACATTATCAAAAGAAGTAGTGTGATCCAGTGCTGAAACCAAATTACTTCGTGGTTTTCAACATGTGTCAAGTATTGGTATGGTTCTCTCAAAAATGTCAAATAGTCCACTATGCCCCTGGGAACTGCAGGCTTTAGTTTAAAAAATAATGCAGATTAAAAAATAATTAACTTAGTAGTGTTTAAGAAATAAACATTACTAAGTTTCTGCCACCCAACCTGTTACTATGCTTGCTGTGTTTATAGACTTTTTCTTGCAAATTTACTTTCAATTTATTTATATTCTCTTTATTACAGATTACATTGTTAACTTTGATGCCTTAGAGATGTACTAACCCATTTTATAAAGACAGATGGAGTGGATATATGCATAGATATAACAGATTGACTTTGCTGTATAGTAGAAACTAACAACATTGTAAATCAACTATATTCTAATAAAAAAAAGACTGAACTCTAATTAATGGAAACTGTGTACTTTGGTGATAATGGCATGTAACAAAGTTACCACCCTGGTGTGGGGTGATAGTGGGGGAAGCTGTGCTTGTGTGGGAACAGAAAGTATATGAGAACTTTGTACTTCCTCATGTACTTTCTCTGTCCTCAGTTTTGCTGTGAATTTAAAACTACTCAAAGACTGACTTTGTTTTGTGTGTGTGTGTGTGTTTTGTAAGTAAGTGATCTAGCAACTGACACTAGCAAAAAGGCAGACTAGAATGCTCCACGCCCTCATTTCCCCTATGAAACATTAAAACAACAGTAACTAGAGACTGAATAAAATACCCTTATGAGAGCTCTGAAAAGCAAAAATGCACAGCAACCATGTGAGTAGGCTCTTTTATTTTAGCTCATTTAATCATAAAAGAAGAGGAAGGGATGGCCTGTTTTTGTACTGCTCACAAGCTGTCACTGGTTTTTGCATTTCTAGATGGTTGAAGAAGAAAAATCCTATTTCATGACACGAAAATTATATGAAATTCAAACATTGATTGGTTTACTTATTTTCTAGGTCTTCTAGGTCTGCTTTTGTATCACAGTGGCAATTGCTTGCTGATGGACACATGTGTTTATAGTGTCTGGCTGTTACAAAGCTTCTATGAAATTTTGTATACAAATCTTTGTATGGATATGTTTCCTTTTTTTCCCCCCTTGATGAATACCTAGGGTTGGAAATGACTGGATCATTTTTAAGAAACTACCAAACTTTTCCAAAGTGATAATAGCATTTTATATTCCCAGTAACGGTGTGTGAGAGTTAAGTTCTTCCACATCCTCACCAACCCTTGGTGTGGTCAATCTGTTTGTTTTTAAATAGACTTCATTTTTTAGAGGAGTTTTATATTCACAGCTAAAATGAACAGAAGATACAATGATTTCCCATATTCTCTCTGCCCCCACATAGCTTCCTTCATTATTAACATCTCCCACCACAGAGATACATTTGTTACAATTCATGGAGGTACTTTGACACATAATCACTCAAATTCCTTACAATATAGTTACGTTATGGTTTACTCCTGGTGTTGTACATTCTATTGAACAAATGTTTAATAACATGTATCCATCATTATGGTATACAGTGTATTTTCACTACCCTGAAATTCATCTACATTTCACCTGTTCCACTGTTTCCCAACCCCACCAACCATTGGTCTTTTAACTATCTCCAATGTTTTGCCTTTTTCAGAATATCATATTTTAATAGTTGGGATTATACTGTCTGTAGCCATTTCAGATTGGCATCCTTCACCTAGTAGTAGGCATCTAAGATTCTTCCATGTCTTGCCATGGCTTGATAGTTCAGTTGTTTTTAGTTCTGAATTATATTCTGTTATATGGATGTTCAGTTCAGTTACTCGGTCGTGTCCGACTCTTTCCGACCCCATGGACTGCAGCATGCCAGGCTTCCCTGTCCATTTCCAACTCCCGGAGCTTACTCAAACTGATGTCCATCGAGTTGGTGATGCTATCCAACTGTCTCATCCTCTGTCGTCCCCTTGTCCTCCTGCCTTCAATCTTTCCCAGCATCAGGGTCTTTTCCAATGAGTCAGTTTTTTGCATCAGGTGGCCAAAGTATTGGAGCTTCAGCTTCAGCAATCAGTCCTTGCAACGAATACTCACTTTAGGATGGACTGGTTGGATCTCCTTGCAGTCCAAGGGACTCTCAAGAGTCTTCTCCAACACCACAGTTCAAAAGCCTCAATTCTTCAGCACTCAACTTTCTTTATAGTCCCCAACTCTCACATCCATACATGACTGGAAAAACCATAGGTTTGACTAGATGGACCTTTGTTAGCAAAGTAATGCCTCTGCTTTTTAACATGCTTTCCAGGTTAGTCATAGTTTTTCTTCCAAGCAGCAAGTGTTTTTTAATTTTAAAAAACACAGTCACCATTCACAGTGATTTTGGAGCCCTCAAAAATAAAGTCTCTCACTGTTTCCATTGTTCTGAATTATTTTTAGTTCTAATTCTAATTTTAATTTAGTTTATAATTTTAACTAAATATATATAAGTATATATTTAGTTTATAATTTTAATTTAATTTATGTTTATAATTTATAATTATAAATTTAGTTATGAATTATAATTAGTTCTGAATTATATCCATTATATGGAGGTACTGTGAAAGGCATGATCTATTGAAAGGCATTTTAGTTGCTTCCTTTAGGGGAACTATGAAAAAAACTTTTATGAGCATTCGTGTGCAAGTTTTCTGTGGACATAAGTTTTCAGTTTCTTTGGATAATTACCAATGAACATGATTGGTAGATTGTATGGAACAAAAATATGTTTAATTTTGTAGGAAACTGTTAAACTATCTTCCAAAATGGCTGTAACATTTTACATTCCCACCAACAGTGAATGCGAGTTCCTGTTGATCCACATCCTCACCAGCATTTGGTTGTCAGTGTTCAGATACTGGCTATTCTAATAGATGTGTAGTGATAGCTCATTTTAATTTGCATTTCCCTGATGACATACAGTGTGGAGCATCTTTTTATATACTTATTTTTCATCTGTATATCTTATTTGATAAGATATCTGATAAGGTCTTTGGCCCATTTTAATCAGTTTGTGTTCTTATGGTTACATTTTAAGAATTCTTTATATATTTTGGCTGTTGCTGCTGCTGCTAAGTCGCTTTGGTCGTGTCTGACTCTGTGCGACCCCATAGACGGCAGCCCACCAGGCTCCTGCATCCCTGGGATTCTCCAGCCAAGAACACTGGAGTGGGTTTGCATCCCTGGAAAGATTCTCCAGCCAAGAACACTGGAGTGGGGTGCCATTATAGTCCTTTATTTGGTATCTTTTTTGCACATATTTTCTCCCAGTCTGTAGCTTGTCTTATCATTCTCTTGATTATGTCTTTTACAAAGCATAAAATTAGTTTTAATGAAGCCCAACTTATCTGTTATTTCTCTCATAGATCATGCCTTTGGTGTTGAATCAAAAAAATCATTGCCAAATGCAGGATCATCCAGATTTTCTAGAATTTTAATAGTTTTGCATTTTACATTTAGGTTTGTATTCTTTTTAAGTTAATTTCTTTGACAGATGTAAAGTCTATGTCTAGGTTAATTTTTTTGCATATGGGTGTCCAGTTGCTCCAGCACCATTTGTTGAACAGACTGTCTGCTCACTTGTGTAGCCTTTGCTTTTTTGTCAAAGATCAATTGACTATATTCATGTTGATCTATTCCAGGGCTCTCTTCTGTTCCATTGATTCTGTTCTTTTGCCACTGCTACACTATCTTGATTACTGTAGCTTTATAGTATGTCTTAAAATTGGCTATTGTTAGTCCTTCATCTTTTTTCCTCTCTTTCAATTTCTTGTTGGCTATCCTGAGTAGTCTTTTTATTTTTAGTCATTCTGATAGGTATGTATTGATAATCTAATTGATATTTGCATTTACCTAATGACCAAAGATGTTAAATATGTTTTCATGTGCTTCTTTGCCCTTTGTGTGTCTTCAGAGAAATGTCAATTTAAATCTTTTGCCCATTAAAATAATTTTTTTTAATTGAATTTTAAGTGTTCTTTATGTTCTCTGGATACATCTGTCTATCAGATATATCCCTTGCAAGTATTTCCTCTATGGCTTGTTTTTTCACCCTTCAAGTGTTTTTGGAAGAGAAGTTTTAAATTTTGACGAAGTCCATTTTACCAGTTTGTTCTATTATGTATTGTGCTGTTTGTGGCATATCTAAGAAATCTTTGCTTAATTCAAGGCCACAGAGGTTTTCTTCTGTGTTTTCTTTTAGAAGTTTTTAGTTTTATATTTAAGTCTGTGATCTGTGACCCATTTGAAATTAATTTTTCTATACAATGTGAGGTATGTATTCAAATGGCTATTTTTAAAATTGTATATAGATACCCAATTGTTCTAGCACAGTTTGTTGGAAGAGCTATCATTTCTGTACTGCATTTCCTTTACAACTTTGTCATAAATCAAATACTCTTGTATGTGGAGGTTTATTTTTGAATATTCTATATATTCTGTTTCATTTATCTATCTCTCTGGCTGTCAGTACCCCACTGTTCTGATCACTGTAGCTTTAAAATGTGTTGAACTCAGGTGGTAGTGTTAGCCCATCAAATTTCTTCTTTATCAGAATTGTTTTGACTGTTCTAGGAACTTTGCATTTATCTGTGAGTTTTTAAAAGAGCTTGTCAGTTAATCCCCAAAAAAACTTCTGGGATTTTTTTGTTGCAATTGCATTGAATCTGTAGATCAGTTTTGGAAGAATGGGTGTCTTAACAACACTGAGTCTACCAAATAATGAATGAAGCATATCTCCATTTATTTTGGTCCCTTCTAATTTCTCTGAGCAGTTTTTTAATTTTCAGTATATGGTGTTCTTGATATTTTGTTAAGATTTTTCCTTAATTCATAATTTTTTAGGTTATTGCAAATGGTATTGTTTTTTAAAATCAAATTCTATTTCTTCCAAGCATATACAGAAACATGACTTTTTGCATATTGGTCTTCTATCATACTACGTTGCTAAACTCTCTCAATAGTTCTGGTAACTTTTTTGAAGGTGTTGTCAGATTTTTAACATATAAAAATGTAGATGTTCATGATGTCTGTGAATAAAAACAATTTTATTTCTACCTTCCCATCCTTTTCCTCTTTCTTTTTCTTCTCTTCTTCCTCTTCCCTCTCCTTCACTTCTTTCCTCCTCTCCCCCTCCTTTCACCTGATGACATTGGCTAAAACATCTAGAACCTCTGATATAGTGTTAAATAGAGGTGGTGAAAGCAGAAATCCCTTTGTTGTTACTCATCTTGCTACTCTTTAATTCAGTCTTTTGTCATCAAATAATGATGTTAAGTATAGGTTTCTTATAAGTGCTCTTTATCAGGTTAAGGAAGTTCACTTCTATTCCAGTCTGCTTGTAGTTCTTATTATGAATGGATGTTGAATACGTCTATCAAATTCAAGTCATTCATATGCACTTTTTTTGCATCTAGTAGTGATGAAAGTTTCTCATTCATTCTTTTAATGTATTTAATTACACTAATTGATTTTTGAATGCCAACTTGACCTTGCACTAGGATAAACTATTTTTTGTTAGGGTGTACTTTCCTATTTTATATATTAGCTAATATTTTGTTAGGGAATTTTTGCCTCTTTTTTTCCTGACAGGGAACTTATTTTCAGAATGTACTAAAACAATTGCATGTCAATAATAAGAAAATAGTATAATAAAAATGGGCAAAAGATTTGTACAGATACTTCACAAAAGAAGCTATACATAGGGTTGATATGGACTTGAAAAAGGTGTTCAACATCATTAGTCATAGTCAGTTCAGTCGCTCAGTCGTGTCTGACTCTTTGTGACCCCATGAACCGTGGCACGCCAGGCGTCCCTGTCCATCACCAACTCCCGGAGTTTACCCAAACTCGTGTCCATTGAGTCGGTGATGCCATCCAACCATCTCATCTTCTGTCGTCCCCTTCTCCTCCTACCTTCAATCTTTCCCAACATCAGGGTCTTTTCAAATGAGTCAGCTCTTCGCCTCAGGTTCAGCTTCAACATCAGTCCTTCCAATGAACACCCAGGCCTAATTTCCTTTAGGATGAATGGTTGGATCTCCTTGCAGTCCAAAGGGTCTTCTTCAAGAGTCTTCTCCAACACCATAGTTCAAAAGCATCAATTCTTCGGCACTCAGCTTTCTTTATAGTTCAACTATCACATCCATACATGACCACTGGAAAAACCATAGCCTTGACTAGACAGATGTTTGTTGACAAAGTAATGTCTCTGCTTTTTAACATGCTGTCTAGGTTGGTCATAACTTTCCTTCCAAGGAGTAAGTGTCTTTTTATTTCATGGCTACAGTTACCATCTGCAGTGATTTTGGAACCCAGAAAAATAAAGTCAGCCACTGTTTCCCATGAAGTGATGGGACCGGATGCCATGATCTTAGTTTTCTGAATGTTGAACTTTAAGCCAACTTTTTCACTCTCCTCTTTCACTTTCATCAAGAGTCTCTTTAGTTCTTCTTCACTATAAGGAAAATGCATAAATTAAAACCACAATCAGATACCACCCTCACACCCACTAGAAGGGCGATAATGAAGAAGACTGGCCACACCATCCACTGGTGAGTGTGCAGAGCAACTGACATGTTTATCCACTGTTTGTGGGAATAGAAGATGCCACAACACTTTGGAGAACATTTTGCCTTTATCTTATAATTATTAGGGATGTTGTTATGTAATTTTTTCCTGAGCATATCTTTGTCAGGTTGTGGTATTCAGCTTATGTCAAACTCAAATTAATTGAAAGGTGTTCTCTTGTCATTTTCTTAGAGTTTGTCTTTAATTTGTGTGATTATAACCTTTAATGTTTGAGAGAATTTACCAGTGAACTACCAGGTTATTGCAAATGGTATTGCGTTTTGGAGAGTTTGGAGTTTTCATATAGGATTATTTTGTTTGAATATAAGTTGAATTTCTTTACTAGGTATAGGGTTATTCAAATTTTCTTCTTGTGTCTTGTTTGGTGAATTGTGTTTTTCAAGTAATTGTTTGTTTTTTTTTTTTACTTTTTAATATAAAGCATTTCCTTAAAATTGTTTTTTTAAAAAATGTACTAAGCTAATTCCTTTCTCAAAGGACACAGTAAGGAGAATGTAATACACCAAAATAAATAAATAAATTAAAATGAATGATGGTATTGAGCATTTGGGTTAATTGAGTATTACGGTTGCTTGTGATTTACTCTACTCTTCGATGTTTTAGTGACTTTCAGCCCTGTTATTTGTATTGGTTATAAAAGTTATGATTTTATGCCAAAGAAGCATATTGTAAACTTTAAATATAAATATAGAAGGCAGGGGAAATTGAATCTTTTCTGACATTTTTGTTTTTTAAAAATATTTGTTTTTCTTTAAACAAATATAAAGTGGATGAAAACAGAAGAGTCACTGTTTGCTTAGAGGTTTTGTATAATCTCAGATTATTCTATAACAATCAGCCACTGTAAAGAAAGGTGATCTCTGAAAATGTACATTTTATATCTTTAAAATATTTTCTGCTTTTTAAGGCAAACAGTTCAGAATCTAAAGGTTATCTCCAAGTTTGTCTTCGAGTAAGACCATTCACACAGGCAGAAAAAGAACATGAGTCTGAGGTTTGTGCTGAATTTAATTTTATAATTTACTTCCATTAAGTGGGCACAATATCATCGTTTTAATTTACTTGTTGTGGGTTTTTAATTATTTGTGTTCTAGGGCTGTGTGTATATTCTGGATTCACAGACTGTTGTGCTGAAGGATCCTCAGTGTACCCTTGGTCGTTTAAGTGAGAAAAGCTCTGGGCAGATGGCACAGAAATTCAGTTTTTCCAAGGTAGGTACCCATATGAAACTGAAGGTTTTTCTTTTAAGATAAAGAGGCTTGGCTTCAGCTAAATTGCTCCCTAATTGTATATAATGAACTCTATACACCTTGTGCTTACGAAACTTAGATCTTAGGTTCTGGTATTTTTTTCTCAATGGTAGGGCTCAAATTTTAGGTGTATAAATATATAATTGAAAGTGAATAAATCATTGTAAAAATCTCACAATCTCTTTGTGGTGGGTGGAAATGTTCTTTTAAAAACTTAGATGAAAGGTTATTGGCTGGATCAGATTTCTGTCTTGAAAACTTGCGGCAGTAGTTAAACTAGCAGTTGTATCTGTGAGGATTGGGGATATGTCAACTATTTTAAGAATGAGTCTTGTAAGACAGATCTTTTAAATATTAAAAATATTAAAGGGTAGAACTCGTGACTATTAACTTGAATTTTCTAAAAAGACTTGTTTTAAAAAATGCTTGTTTAGGTTTTTGGCCCAGAAACTACACAGAAGGAATTCTTCCAGGGTTGCATTCTGCAGCCAGTTAAAGACCTCTTGAAAGGACAAAGTCGGCTGATTTTTACTTACGGACTAACCAATTCTGGAAAAACTTACACGTTTCAAGGTAAATGGTTTTATTTTTGCTAGGAAGAAAAAAGGAAGCACTAATATTTGCTCATTTTCATAATACTTATAGTTAATGTTTCCAATACCTTGCAACTTTGCTCTGTTTTTAATAGTAGTAGCATATTGAATGTGTGTTGCCCATGGCTTTTAAATCAGATTGACTTAATTTGTGAAACTACTTTACCCATATGATAGAGAATTAAATGATGATAACAACTTGGAAAAAGGACTGATGTAACATAAGGAATTAAGCATAGAAAACCAGGGAAACACTTGATATTTTATTTTACGTTTATACTTTGTGATAATGAATGATAGCCAATCTTAAAACCTGATCTGAATGTAAAATTTCAGGTTTTACATCAGACTAATAGTTGATAAATGTCAGTTATACAATGAAAACCAAAGTGATAGAACGCTGAGTAATCTGCAACTTTTCTCACTTTTTGTCTTAGCTTTTTACTCTTGCCTATTGGTGGTATAAAAGGAGTCTTGGTAGTTCAAGAATGTTTCTTTAATCTTTATTAGTACTTTTAGAGACTATAAAACACAAATTCTTGTCATAGGCACAGAAGAAAATACTGGCATTCTTCCTCGAACTTTGAATGTATTATTTGATAGTCTTCAGGAAAGACTGTATACAAAGATGAACCTTAAACCACATAGGTCCAGAGAATACTTACGGTTATCACCAGACCAAGAGAAAGAAGAAGTTGCTAGCAAAAGTGCATTACTTCGGCAAATTAAAGAGGTATGGGAGTATTTTAGCAGGTAAAATACACATAATTGTGACCTTTTATTAGCTCTTCAGTTTGTTTCAGCCTGTATTGAAATATCTTGTTGTGGTTCTTTTCTTTATGATAAAAGTATTAAAAGCTTTTTTGAAGACATTTCTTATTTTATATTGTACAAACAGCTGAAATGTTTAAACAAAACAAATGTAAGTGTTCTTTATTTTAGGTTGTTGTAGAAACAGCAACTTGCTATATAATGATTTTTTAAAATTCCTTTTTTTATTTGTAAAAGTAATATGTATATACAAAATCTAAACAAGAGGATATGAAAAATTAAAAAAATTTCCTATAATTTCATTTCCGAAGAGAAAAACTGATATTAACAGATATGAGCATATCCTGTTTGATCTTTTTCTCGGTATACCAAAAAAAAAAATTTATGTACTGAGGTTTCTATGTATGTCTGTATGTTGTTTAGTCATTGAGTCATATCCGATTCTTTGTGACCCCATGGAATGTAGCCCGCCAGGCTCCTCTGTCCATGGTGTTTCTCAGACAAGAATACTGGAGTGGGTTGCCATTACCTTCTCCAGGGGATCTTCTGGACCCAGGGATTGAACCTACGTCTCCACTTTGGCAGGCGGGTTCGTCACCACTGAGCCACCTGGAAGCTCATATACACACACAAATATAGTCATAGATAAATAGTCGCATGTATCTTTATACCTTTTTCTTTGTGTGTGGGATAATGCTCTTTTATTTTAACAAAAATGAGATTTTATTATACAGACATTCTATAACTTGCTCTTTGATTTAACATATCGTAAATCTCTTACTACATTAATTCACGTGTCTCATCTGTTTATGTTTTTTTCCTCTTTTCTTCTTTTTAGTAATTTTTTATTAAAACATGTTCTAATAAACTTATGTTTGTCTATTTATGCCTTCTGTGCCTTCTGGATTTTGTGTTATGTTTTTACATGTTTATTCTAAGATTGTTAAAAACTACTAACAATCTTTTTGGATATATTCAAAACACTAATGGGAATTTGTTTTAAATAATTTAGAAATCAGGGTTTCAAAGTAGTGTTGTTGCTTCGTGGAGAGTAAAGTTCAGAGTCCATGATTATGCTGTCTGAAAGTAAAATAGTATTTTGACAAGATTTGTGGAGATTGGTGGATATTTGTATAGATAATTTGTAGAGGAAATTCAAGTCATTAATATTGATAAAAAATTTTCTCTAACAGGTTATCTAGTTAAAATATTATTTTGCCTATGAAATTATTAAAAATATTAAAACATGAGATCATGCTTTCTTTTTTTTAAATCTCTTTTTATTGAGGTTACTGTACAGTATTACATGTTTCAGGTATATGACATGCGATATACACTTTCACTTCCATATATTGATTGTAAAATGTATTTCTCCAAAGCAATTTAGCAATACTATATTATGAGTGATAACTTGAAAAAAAGTTCATATCTTTTCATCTACCAATTTAGATTAAGGTATATAGCCTAAGGGAACAATTAAATTACAGAAAGAAAAAATATACTAAGATGTTGATCTTAGTATTATTTAATTGTCTTTTCACATCACATCTAGTCAGTTATGCAGCCACCAAATGTTTGTTAATAATTTTTAATTTTATAGAGAGAAACCTTACAATGCAGTCAGTGTAGGGAAAGGAATAGAAGGGAATATATTGAGATATTAATAGTAATTGTCTCTAAGTGGCAGGGATTATATATGACGGTATTCTTTTGAATATTTTCTGTAGTTTCCCCAAATTTCCTATTAGGTTGTTGAATTGAGTAGATGAAAGGCTGGTGACTTATTTGGATAGGTAATGAATTTACTGGTTATTTAATCTTAACTAAAAATATGTTTTAACTTAAATCTTTTTCAGGTTGTTATGCATAATGACAGTTATGGTGCTCTTTATGGTAAGGTTCCTTTCTCATATACTTTTAAGATGTTGATTATTTAAAAGGCTTTTAATTTTTGAATCACTTCTGGTGATTTAATTTCTTTAATGACACAGTCAATAATACTTCAAAAATAGTACATAACTATATGAAATGCCAGTCACTGTAAGGTTTTATTTGGATTTAATAACTGACTGTTACTGATTGTTAACTTTTACTGATTGTTAACTTTTATGTTGAATTCAAGAGTGGCACTATGTTTTTCTTTGTCCTTTACATTTAATTTCATTTTGGTTTATTAACATATTTGCAAAACAAAAAAGCCAAATTTTGGTTAACACAAGTATTTTTATCTGCTTTGGTCCATACAATTTTTAACACTGCTAGTCAGAAGATTTGGATGCTTAGTTTTTCAAGCTGGGGAGTCTTGAAAGATAATAAGATAATAACTCATTATCTTACTTAATTTTGTGATTATGTTTTTTTTATTTTCTGTAGGAAGTCTAACAAACTCTATGAGTATCCCAGAGTTTGAAGAATCCATGAAAGATTGTGAACAACAATCAAACTTGAATATGGATATTAATAGAAAATTTTCTGTGTGGGTATCTTTCTTTGAGATTTACAACGAATGTATTTATGATTTGTTTGTTCCTGTATCATCTAAGTTCCAAAAGAGAAAGACACTGCGCCTTTCCCAAGATGTAAAGGGCTATTCTTTCATAAAAGGTATACTGATGAGTATTTTTTACTTTTTTGCTCTGAAGTTTCTTTCTAGGCTTTGTTGTAGGAAAGCAGAATGGAAATTGAAAGTTTTTATACTACTTATTAATATCAAGATAGTAAGAGTAGTTTGTGCTTTGAAAATCTGTTTTGGTATGTTCATTAAACCTGAAGGTAAAAGGGTTTAGTATTTTGTTTCTTGAGTATTATTGATTGAATTTTAGGGAATAGGAAAAGCTGTGTGTGTATATTCACATTATTCTGTGCTTTGTAACAGTATTCAGACCTTGGAGTTATTTGGTATACCACAGTGGTATTTTTCCAACCTTTTAAAAATCACTACGCTACAGTAGGAAATACTTATTAATGGCATCATGATTCTCCACCTGCGTGTGTGTGTGTGTGTGTGTATGCATATTTGCAATTGAAAATTATCATTAATTATATTTATCCTCATTGCAAGGAATACACTTTGGTGTTTTGTACATTCTACTTCATTTTTACAAAATGCTAGTTATGGCTCAAGAAATTTGATTTCATGACTCACAAATGAATTGCAATCTATCTAAATTCTCATAGCTAGTTAATTTTCTAGGTTTACTCTGTAGTGTACTTTGTCTTTTTTTTTTCCGAATGTCTAATTCTGAGGAATCTTAACCTATTTTTAATTTTCCCTTTGGCAAAATCTTTTGAAGAATGTTTACTTTTTCGCTTTATGCTAGAAAATCATTATAATATCCTCATCTTGTGTACTTATTTTCTAGTGGAATATGAGATAGCTGAGTTGTCTATACCTAGGACGTGTCATTAAAAGAAAGATTTCATTATATGTCTTTAGGAAAGAGATTACAAATCTTCAAAGTGATTACATTGTACAGCAAATGCTGTGCATTTATAAATTGATACATGCCTTCTTTATTTTTTAAAGATCTACAGTGGATTCAAGTATCCGATGCCAAAGAAGCGTATAGACTTTTAAAGCTAGGAACAAAGCATCAGAGTGTTGCTTTCACAAAACTGAACAATGCTTCTAGTAGAAGGTAAGGAGTAAAGCTTGTGTTATAAACCTGACCTGAGGCACCCAGGTGTTCTATGCTAATTTGAAAGTGAAAGTGAAAGTCACATGGTTGTGTCAGACTCTTTGCAATCCCATGGACTGTAGCCCGCCAGACTCCTCTCTCCGTGTAATTCTACAGGCATGAATACTGGAGTGGATTGCCATTTCCTTCTCCAGGGGATCTCCTCGACCCATGGATCGAACCTGGGTCTCCTGCATTGCAGGCGGATTCTTTACCAACTGAGCTACTAGGGAAGCCCTAGTAGCCGTGTGCCAGAGTCCTGCTCCAGCTGGTCCAGGGGTTCCCTTAGGATGGACGGCGTCGGTGGAGAGAAGAAACAGCGAGACTAGGCAGGTGTGAGGCAGCGTCAGTGTCTGAGCTTTATTTTTCAAAGGGAGCTTTTTATATCTTAAGTTGTACATAGAGGAAAATATAAAATGTAGAGTCATGCCAAATTAGCTCAATGGGTCAGCAGTTTCTGGTCTTTATCGAAACCAGGATCCTTTTTTGTATATCTTATTTACAAAAGTCTCATGTTGTTTACATCATCTTCTGGCCTGGAGGCCTGCTAACATCTTATGACTCTTTATTGATAAGGGTTGATCAGCCAGAACACTTTTTCTAAAAGTATTTTTGTATCAGGCACAGAACGTAGCAGAGCTACATTTTTTTTAAAGAATACAGGCACAGTGGATTATGACAAAGAAAAGATTCATTAACTCAAAGTTTCAAAGTAAAGCCTGTTTTTTATAATCTATCTTTTGCCTTGAGCTTAAGGGAAAAGAATGTGGTCCCATAAAGTCATGGTACGGCAGGCTGAAACAATGTAGCACCAAGGTCAGTTCTTTCACAAAAATCACCAGCTAGATTAACAACTGTCTTATTATTTTCATATTAAGGCTAAACCTTTATTTTTATAAGTCTCTAACTACTATACCTTTATTATATAGGCTCAGGGCGTTAAGAGCAAAAACATAGCAAGTAAATATAGACCGAATAACAGTTTTGTAAAGTAATATTTTTTATATATTTCCAATAGGCTTTTTCCTCCTCGACGGGCTCTGTGCCCATTGGGCCTTTTATGCATTCAGGCTCTCAGCACTGTTTATTGTTGAGTAGTCATGTATACTAGTTCTAAAGGTACAGGCACATTTGTCAAGCAAACTAAGATGCTAGCAAAAGGAGCTTAGATTAAAATACTCTTTTTTATGAATAATCTTATAGAGTGCCACCGTTCGGGGGCCATGTTGATTAGAGTTTTAAATTGATGGTTAGGAAAGGATCAGGGAAGGCCTTCTGCCTAAGTCACAGAAATTAGGGAGCAGTCTATTATAGCAAGCATCAGAAAGATATCATCTTTAAGGTGAGTGCTGAGGCAGCTTATCAAAATCCCTGAGGCCTGAGTTGCCTTGCTCGTCAGGTCTTCTCATGACCTTGTCATGGGTGAGATCTCGTGTGCTGGCTCCCGGCAGCCGTGCTCATTTAAATACAACTAATTTAAGATTAAATCAGACAGTAGATTTTCTGATATGTTAAATTAATTTGTAGGCATAAAAACAGTCTGTAAACTGAAGAGCACTAAACACAAGATTATCAGGACTAATTTCTTGTTCTAACATACAGTTTACTAATTTGCACTCAATGTGAAGTATTTTTATTCTTTCTATATGTGAATATCTAAGCTCAATGTTTTAATTGTCTGTAATATAGGGCATTTCTCTGTGTTTTTTCTACTTACTCCATGAACATAGACACTGTATAAATACTGAGTTAGGCCAGTATTTCAAAGGGCTAAGGAAGGATGTTTTTAATGGAAGGGATTGGAGAATGAGAGAGAAAAGGAAATAAGTTTAAACAGTGAGATACTTAAAACAGATTTTCTCTTAAAGGGGAAAGAGCCCCGTCTCCCATGTATGGCTTAAGGACAACATATAATCCAGATAAGCCAATATTTAGGCATCTAAGACAAATGTATACTTTGCTTGATTTAAGTGATTAGCTGTACATTATACCATTTTAATAAGTAGTACCATCTTTGCAAGCAAATTGAGACTTTATTATGAATGACTTCATTAATAGAAGTTGGAATGTTGAGAAGAGTAAATTTGAAGGATTTGGGGCTAAGTGAAAGACAGATAAGCTCTTTGGTTTTAGTAGTCAAGTGTTATGTAGGTGACAGTGCAGCACTAAATTGAGATATCTGGCAGCTAGTTGGAGAATGTAGTACTGTAATGATGACTAGTATTAGGATAAAAATAGATACTGATTTAGATGCTGGCCTCTCCTATTTAGAATGCAGAAATAAAGAATGAGTGATAATGTTTAATCTTTGTTTATTTCTTTTAGTCACAGCATATTTACCATTAGAATATTACAGATTGAAGATTCGGAAATACCACATGTAATACGAGTCAGTGAGTAAGTTGAGCATTTTTTAAATTGTAATTATTTTGAATTTTTTTGTTTTGAAGAATTTTTTAAAGTTTTTTTTTCTCTGGTTAATTTAGATTGTCTTTATGTGATCTTGCTGGCTCAGAACGAAGCATGAGGACACAGAATGAAGGTGAAAGGTTAAGAGAGACTGGGAACATCAACACTTCTTTATTGACTCTGGGAAAGTGTATCAGTGTTTTGAAGAACAGCGAAAAGTCAAAGTAAGAGTTGCTGAACATGTTAACAGCATATCAAGGATTATATTAATATTTAAACTTTCAGCTTCGCTAGTTTTAGGAAGTTCTTTTGTTTTTAACTTGCTTATTATGTAATGACTAGGAATGGATTGTAATTAAAATTTCTTAGAGATCTTGGATTTAAAAAATGATAGAAATGAAAAACATTTTCAGTCAATGCCAGTGACTCAGGTAAACCCAGTATTTTCTACAGCAAATAGTGTCAACAGACAACTTAGATAATAAGCTTCTAATGCTGGTTTATTAACAGACTTTGAAACCATATTATTCTTATTAATGCATTGTGTTTTTCTAGATGTGATAGATTTCTGTATTAACTAGCATTTTAGGCTAAGTAAATGATTCATCTAGCTTTTACCATTTTCTAGTTAAGGTGTATATATTGCATAATTGCTATACACTAGAGAACACAACCCACTTCATTGTGACTTCCTTTACATTTTGCCTAGTTGGTTATTACTCAGTAAGTATTAATAATAATAGTAGTAGTATTTAAAGAAAACAACATGAATAAACAGAAAATGACTAGTACAGATGAAACTAATCACTAACTTAGAATTTAAGTCCATGGTTGTTATTTCTTTGTAAAATTTATCAGTATCCTGACTTTACGAGATTTGTTTCAACTTTTTGAAAATTTTTTCCATAGGTTTCAACAGCATGTGCCTTTCCGGGAAAGTAAATTGACCCACTATTTTCAAAGTTTCTTTAATGGTAAAGGGAAGATATGTATGATTGTTAACATCAGCCAATGTTCTTTTGCCTATGATGAGACACTCAATGTGTTGAAGTTCTCAGCCATTGCACAAAAAGTAAATATAGCTATATTTCAGAATTTGTTAAGCTTCATATTATTAGAGTAGTAATGATTTTTTTTCTTAGAGTAGATAATACATTTTGCACTTACAGCTGTAAACCTAGAAAATAATTGAAAATTAAAAATGTAATATTTGAGTAGTAGACATAGGAAAAAAACTGAAAGTTACCCCTGTTTAAGAGTAAAATGACCTCAGTAATAAATAGCTTACCCATTACAAATTGCAAGTATGCAGCAAATTATATGCTCTGCTATCCATCTGGCTTATTTAGTGGCTAATCAGGAAACCCCCTGCTGGGAGTAGTACTAAGAACTTAACCCAGGAAAGTAGATTTATCTGTAGTATACATGTGTAATTAGCTTTTTTCTTATCAAATATGTATTTGAGTGTGTTAATTCATTCTTGTATATTTGATTTTTCTTTTTAATTCTCAAGTTGTCATTTGACCTAAATTTATAATTGTTTTTTCTTTGTCTACAGTTTTTGCCTTTCTTTTAAAAGTTACATTGCATATTTTACCAGGTTTATGTTCCAGATATTTTAAATTGCTCTCAAGAGAAATCATTTGGACCTGTCAAATCTTCTCAAGATGAATCATTAAATATTAATAATTCAGATAATAAAATACTAAATGAAAAAAGATCCACAATTTCATGGGAAAGTAGTCTAGAAGATGTGGTGGAAGATGAAGATTTGGTTGAGGATCTAGAAAAAGCTGAAGAAAAGCAGAATGTGGAAACTGAATTTACTGATGAAGATCTAGATGATACATTAGAGGATGATAAGGCTTTCGGTAGCCATGAGGGGAAGAGAGTATGTATTAACTCATACTTCTAAAATTGGCTTATTTATTATTCTGAAGTTATGGTTAATAATTCTTAAGGCTCTTTCTCCCATTTTTTCCAATAATACACTAAGTTTATCTTTCATTTACATGTTTTGAAAATTTTCACACCCATAGAATAATATAATGAATACTCATTTGCACTTCATCTGGATTTACCAGTTGTTAACATTTTACCATTTTTATAATCTCTTTCTGTGAGTGGGAATACACATCTTTTTTGCCCGTATCATTTGAAACAAGATGCAGACATAATGACACCTTAAAACTAACTACTTCAGCATGTTTCCCAAGAACATGGGCATGTTCCTCACAATCAAAAGGCCATTTTCATACCTAAGCACTTTCACATTAATACAGTAACGTAGTGTTGTATTGTCCATATTGAGATTTCTCTAGTGGTCCCAGTATTTCCTTTCATAGCCACTTTGTTTTTGATCTACAACTCAATACATTACTTTTGATTATCCTGTTTCTTTAGTTAATCTCTAATCTAGCATAGATATTTTTGAAAATTTGTGGTTAATTGTCTTGTAGAAAACCTCTAGTCTGGATCATCTTATTATCATAAGATTATTATTATTATCATAAGATTATTATGATCTTATTATCATAAGATGATCCAGGTTTAACACTTTAGGCAAGCCTATTATATATGTGAAGTTGTGAATTTACCATTGAATCACATTAGGAGGCAGACAATGTCTGATTTCTCTATTTTTGGTGAAGCCAAGTTTTGGTTAACTCGGTGTTGTGTTTCAAATCTCTTTTCATTGTTCCCCAGTATCCTTTCACCCTGTGATTTTAGCATACTCCTCTGAATTTTACCTTGCAGTCTTAAGTACAAGAGTGCAAAATGTGTGCCTGGTACCGATTATTCTATTTATTCAAAACAAAAATCGCTTGATCGTCTTACATTTATGGAAACAAATAAGATTTAATGGTGTTTCTTGTAATCTCTTTCCAAATAAAATTCATACATATATTTAAGTTTCATTAATCCTGAAATACGGCTTCCCAGGTAGCTCAGTGGTAAAGAATTCGCCTGCCAGGGCAGGAGATGCAGGTTTGATCCCTGGGTCAGAAAGATCTCCTGGGGAAAGAAATGGCAACTTGCTCTAATATTCTTGCCTGGAGAATCTCATGGACAGAGGAATCTGGCGAGCTACAGTCCATGGGGTTGTAAAGAGGCAGACACGACTGAGTGACTGAGCACGCATGCACGCAGTTCTGAAATAGAGATCATGTCCACATTACTGGTTCCCCTCATTAACTGACTTCAGTGGTATTGACACATCTGACATCAGAGTACTCTTTTGGACTGTAGAAGTTTAAGTAGATCAATGATGTATTGAGTTAAATACTCTCATCTTAATAGTTTATTCCAGTGTCCCTGAAAGCCGTTGTTGTGCCTGTGTTGCTTAGAAATGAAGATGAAAGCTTCAGATTCCATTAGTCTTAGTTTATCTGGTCACTACGTGATTGAACCTGGTTTACCCTGAATCTCTGTAATGTAGTACTTCCCTCAGTGAAAAACTAGGCTAAATCATTAATAGTCATACTTTAATTTTTTTTATCTCAAAACTGAAATTTATATATCAATGTAATGTTCACTAAACTTATTATGTTAGTAGTTTATGAATTTATTAAGGAAAAATAATGTAGTTTATGTAGGATTATATAGTGTAAATGCATATCTTATAATATTGACTAAGTACTTCGTAATTAAAATTTCATCCAAGTTTTTTGTAATACTTCACAAAATGAAAATGATTAGGCTTCTTGTACTTTACATTGTTAGCATTTTATTAATTAGAGGGTCATCAGTATTAAAGATCGTTATGAAATGTATTAAAGATCATTATGAAATATATTGATAGTAACATATTTATGCTTAAAATTCTTTTAACTTGAATAACCAGAATTTTTTTCACTGAATGCTTTATCATATACTAACAGTGATAGAAAACTAGTTGTTGAGAATTACTGAAAGAAACCAATTTCCCACTGTATTCCCACATTCATACAGATTTCTCTTGAGTCTCCCACATTTCTTCTTCAATGTGAAAAGGGAACGTCTTAGTCAGTAAGTCGTGTCTGACTCTTTGTGACCCCATGGACTGTGCCTGCCAGTCTCCTCTGTCTATGGGATTTCCCAGGCAAAAATTCTGGAGTGGCTTGCCATTCCCTTCTGCAGAGGATCTTTCCCACCCGGGGATTGAACCTGGGTCTCCTACGTTGCAGATGAACTCTTTACCATCTGAGCCATTAGAGAAGCCCTTCTTCAATAGTTACTATTAGTTACTATTAAATATTTATTGTTTTAAACAGTGGGAAAAGTCTGTGGTTATTTAAAATTATAAAAGTATTATATAATCATGATAGGAAAAAGGAAAATAAATATAAATCTCTCTAAACCTACTGCTCATGTTAATAGATTTTTACTGTAGTTACAATATTGTTAACTGATTTTCTTCATTTAAAAATAAATCGTGGAAATTATGAATTGTAAATATGTCATCATAATTCATTACAGTAGTTTTACTGTATGATGGCGCTGTAGTTGAACCCATTTCTTAAGTTTGTTGAGTTGCGTTTTACTTTTTTTTGTTTACATACAGCCACTCATGGTTGCAAAAAACACAGTGACTATTTTATAGCCAAAATATAAAATTATTTCCTCAGTAGAAGTTCTTAGAATTTTAAGGTCAAGATATCTGTACAATATTTTCAAAGATAAAATTGAGAAAGTGAAAGCTCTATAGCTTTGAGAGAGTTTATTAATTTGTTATTTATTGAGAAACTTTAATCAGAAACCTTAAAAAAGGCTATCAGGCTCTTTTCTTGACTGCTGTAATTTACATACCTATACTGGCTATAATGTCAAATTTTAATTGTTTTATTGTTTATTGTCTGTATTACATGATTAATTATGTGTGTACTTTCAAAGACAGAGTTGTTACTTACATTTGGATGGTTATAGAAACCCAATAAAATATGTAATATCTACCTTTGCCATTTTGAAAACTGGGGATTCATAGTAACTGCTCTGTGTAGTCAACTTTATATTTTGAGACTAACTTTAAACTCAAACTTAAAGCATTTACCACAGACTTGGTCCTTGCTTTCCCTACCTAGGAAATTTGAGTGCTCCTACTAAGTATAAAAAAGGTTGTGTGGATTAAATGAAATAAAATATGAACTCCCCAAGGTAGTTCCTAGTAGATAATAGATGCTCAAATTTTCTTTTCTCTTCATTCTTTGTGTAACCAGACAGACATTTGAACTATGTCTGTTTCTAAAATATGGCGAGATGAACTTGATTTTTCACATTAATGAATCTCTGCATATACATAGTTTTCAGTGAAAAGACTATCTTTATTAAAAGGAAACATAATTATATAGTAATGAAATGAAAAAGTTTCGTTTTTGAACACATGGAATATCTTTCTCTTGGAATTTATTTGCTTTTTAATTAGAATTTTAATATTTTTATTTTAGAAACTTTTGGATTTAATAGAAGATTTGAAAAAAAAACTAATAAATGAAAGAAAAGAAAAGTTAACAATGGAATTTAAAATTCGTGAAGAAGTTACACAGGAGTTTACTCAGTATTTGGCCCAACGAGAAGCTGACTTTAAGTAAGTTTTTTTGTTTGTGTCCAGGTAAAAATCGAAAATTTTATTTACTTGTGAAAAAAATTTTTTTTTGCTTTTTTATATTGGGTGACTTCTAAACTCTAACCTTTATGCAAGCTTGAAAATAGCTATTACTAATCCCCATGGTGATTGTGAATTATATATAAGTGATTATTTAAATTGACTTTTAATTTATAAGTCCTTTTATTTACTGTCTGAGCCGCCAGGGACTCTGGTGGCTCAGATGGTAAAGAATCTGCCTTCAGTGCAAGAGACCTGGGCTTGATTCCTGGGTTGGAAAGATCCCCTGGAGAAGGAAATGGCAGCCCACTTCAGTATTCTTGCCTGTAAAGTCCCATGGACAGATGAGCCTGGTGGGCTACAGTCATTGGGGTCGCAGAGAGTCAGAGACGACTCAGCAACTAACACTTTCACTTTAATTTATAATGTGCTTAATCTTAGAAATTTAAAATAAAAATGTAAAGTAGTGGTTTTTCTGTTTCTTAATGGGATTAATTTCTGTTATAAAGGGAAACTCTCCTTCAGGAACGAGAAATTTTAGAAGAAAATGCAGAATGTCGTTTGGCTATTTTCAAAGATTTGATTGGTAAATGTGATACTCAGGAGGAACCAAAGAATGAAGATTATACCATGAAAGATGAAACTGAAGTATGTTAACTGAAATATTAAATACATGAAGTATAGGTACCAGGATTTAGTATATAACATCAATGATAATTTAATATACTTCAGAATTAAAAAAAACTTAGTATGTAACTTTATTATGAGTAAGTGTGCTTTGTTAGGAATGTAAACACAAATAGTTTAAGTATAGCTATTGATTTAGAAAAAAATATCTTTTACATTTATATCTCAGTTTGGTGTTACTTGAGTCATTGTGTTGTTTGTAGATAGATTGCTTTTTGTCTGATTATGGGATACCCACTCAGATTTGTTTTAAACTTAAGAATTTTACATGGCTGAGAGACCTGTAGGGTCATTTAATTCTGTTCTGATTAAAACAAAAATATTTATATATAGAAAAATCACTCTTGCTTGGCTGAATAACCATTCTCTGCTGTTGAGGAAACATTTTTCTTTTCTGCTGCTTCTACGGAAGCTGAAATTAATCACAGCTTTTTGGAATGTTGGTTGTTTTTGTTTTGCTTTGTTTTTTAATTACTCAGTTCAGCGGTCCAGGATGATAATGTCTAGGCTCTTGCTGTCAAGCTATCATTCTGTGTCCCTAACATAGTTTGGGATTCAGTCTGAATTGTGAAAATGAGGATTTCTTTCTTCAGCTCACCCAAAAAATCTTTTAAAGACTCATTATATGACTAAGAGTATACCTGAACTAGGTAATTGTTCTGTAAACTGTACATAAACAACGTACAGTTTATGACATTGTTCTTATGGAGAAATGATGTCTCATGTTCCATAAAATAGAAGATGACTAATAGAACACATATTTTTCATAATTGGAGCTACTTCTATATAAGAAAACATAAACATGTCTATAGTCACCTAATAGAAAAACATAAATAATATGTTTAAAAAATTGTAAGTTGTGCATTTGTTTTGCTATTTGTTTTTAAAACACGCTAGATGTAGTGAAACACGCTAGATATACTTTCACACTGAAGTAGTGAAAGCCACTGTTAACATTAGGCATGTGGTTTTTGCTATTTTTAGGAAGGACATAATTATGTAGGAATTGAAGATATTATTGATTCTCTTCAAGATGATGTCACTGGTATTAAGAAACAGGCTGAAATTGCTCACTTATATATTGCATCTCTTGCTGACCCCCAGGAAGCTATTGCTTGTTTAGAAATAAAGTTTAATCAAGTTAAAGCTGAATTAGCTAAAACCAAAGAAGAATTAATCAAAACCCAAGAAGAGTTAAAAAAGAGAGAAAGTGGTAAGTGGTTGTATTATATCCCTATGTAGATGTTATAAATTCTTAAAGACAGTTGGTAAGTATGAGGTTTATGCAGCTTATTTACCAAGTGGTCAGAAAATGATGGAGGTAACATTTAATATTTTACCATTTGTATGAGTTTACAGTAATTTGCTAGTAAAAATATATTTTTGCTTTTCTTTACTTTTAGACTAATATTACTAGAAAATAGACTTTCAGGAAAAACCAAAACCTAAGTATAGCTTTATCAGCAAATTAAGAAATCTCATAGGAAATTGTAAAGCTGTAAAGTTTGTTTATTTATATGTGTGTGTGTGTGGTGGTGGGGGACTGGGACGGGTTGTCACATCGGAGTTTCAAGTATTAGATGAAATTCTCTGCCCTTTTCTGTGTGAAACAAGATGGGTAGAAAATAGCAGATAAGTGATGCCTCATTATGAAGTGGATCAGAAAGGTATAAGCTACTTCTCTTCTGACATTCCAGAAATTTTCTACTATTGAGCAGACAGCATTCATTTTTGACCTGGGTTTTGAAAGTGGCTTTTTCAGAAACATTATTCTCTGGTGGTAGAATTTGTAGCTGTTTGTGTGCTTCTAGTGCTGTGAAAATTCTTTTTCCTGAGTATAACAATGAAGTGTCTACTGTAGCAGCTTATGTTTCATGTTTATTTAGTGATATATGTTTTAGGTGCTTAGATATTTATTTTTAACATTCTTACTTTTTTAGAATCAGAAATTAATTTAAATTCATTGGTTCAAGAACTTGAGAAATCTAATAAGGTAATGCTTTTAAGCTTTATTTTATCTTGATAAGGAAATTAATAAGTAAAATAGCATGAATAATTAATGAGTATATAAGTGCCTTCACTCTCATACCTCTTTCCACATATGGTCTCTGGAAAGTTTCTTTGGTCTTACCAGAAAAGATTTTATTTGTATATGTATATATATACGTGTGTGTATGTGTGTAACATACATCTTTTAAAAAATTTATGCGCAAAGGATTGTAGTTCTGTGTCTTGCTTTCTTCCCTTAGACGGCATCTTAGATCTGTGTGTGCTGCCAGAGAATCATCTTTGTGTCATTCTTTTACCAGGTGCATTGTGTTGAGTAGATTATTTAAAGAGTATTTATCTTGTCTGAAGTTACTGTTTTAAAATTTAGGATATGGCCTGATCAGTGTGCAGCATCAGAATCTGAAAATCTCTAGCATTTTATACCTTCAGATCAAATAATTACTCCACGTGGTTTGTAGATGGATTTGACATTGTTAGATCTAAGTGTGAAATTGCAGGTATACATAGAGGTGAAGTGAATTTAAAACTCTAAACTTAATATTTTTCCTGACCTTCTCTTAACTTACATTTGTTCTTCTAAAGAGCTGAATATTTTAACATATGATCAGATATAAATAATTCAAAATCTTGGCATGTAATACCCAGTACTTAAAAAGATAACCAAAATAATGTACTTAGTACAAGAGATTTTAGCTGTTGTTTAGACAGTTCCTATTATCCTCCTTTTCTTTTATTTTTTTCCTATTTATACAAATAGCTGCTAGTTGTAAACATACTGTTAATTAAACTATGTAAAATAGAAGGTACAGTAGTCCCCCATAATGTCTCTCTTATATTGAAAACAAATCCAAACCAACTTGGTTGGTAGCTCTTTGAGATTGTTTTATGTATATATACACACACATACACACATATATGTATTTTTTATAGAACATTTTCTATGAACTCTTTTAAGTTCTTTAGTTGTTTAAATCTCAGAACAACCTTATGATGTAGATACTGTTATTTTTTTGTTTTTTACGTAGGCATTAAATAACTTCCTTGGGGTTCACAACTAGAAAATAGAGAAGCTAGGATTCAAACCCAGATCATGTGACTCCTGATTCCTCTTACCTATTATGATATATTGCTTCTTTTTCCTTTTATATTTAGGCATGTTAATTTTTTAAATGAAAATGAAGGCATGCTATGCATAGTGTATTGCTATTGTTTTTTTTTTCTTTTTGCTTAATCTTAAAATTTGAAGGAATTCTAAACTGTATCATATTTGCATTCTAGTTATCCCCAAAGTACACTGACTTAACTTTGTTTTTTTCCTTCCCAAAGAAAATAATTATGCAGAATCAAAGAATTCAAGAGTTGATGGATAAAATTGACCAAAAAGAGGATACTGTTAACAAGTTTCAGAACCTAAAATTTCATATGGAAAACACATTTAAAGGCAGTGTAAGAATCTAACTTTATTTGTGTTATAAATTAAATAAAGAGTATGTTTGATTTGGTTTAAAATAATTTAAAATAGCTTATACAACTGAGACTAATTTACTAAGAATGTTGACTTGCTTATCTTGGCATTGAGTTCAATTCACTATTGTGCCAATATGAATTTTTGAGGACTTAGAAGATGGCAGTTTGATCTCCACAAACTAAGCTGGGAATGCTTTGTACATAAGAGGGACAAGATCGTGTAGCCCTTAGAAGTTTAAGCCTCAGCAAGTTGGATGGGGAACTCTGGGGTGAAAGAAACTTAGATGTGCCTTGATATCCACAGATCATAAAGATCTCTGTCTCTCTATAGGTCTACTCTATTGATATATCTGTCTATATCTGTACGTCCATCTCTATAGAGCTATAAATGACATCAGGTTTTAAATGCTTGTTTCTATTTTGTAAAATTTTGCTCAAGTTCATATATTTAATAGCAGGGATATTTTCTTTTAAAAATTACATTATTAACTATAGCATATAAAGCCTTTATGGGCTTGTCAGGGCTCAGCAGTGAAGAATCCACTTGCCATGCAGGAGGTGTGGATTCGATCCCTGGGTTGGGAAGATCCCCTGCAGAAAGAAACGGCAACCCAGTCCAGTGTGTCTTGCCTGACAAATCCCATGGACAGAGGAGACTTGTGGGCTACACTCCATACTGTTGCAAAAGAGTCGGACACAACTCAGTCACTAAAAAACAAGCTACATCATTTTAAGGGTTTTTAAGTAGCCTTTCATAAATAGAAGTTTAGGTAATTTTATATTTAGGTAGTTTAGGATTGGATGATCAGCCTGTCTTTTAATCGTTTTTTTATTAAACAATGGTTTTTGGCTTTCTTTTATGTTCATTTTTGATTGCTGCTGCTGATGCTAAATCGCTTCAGTCGTGTCCGACTCTGTGCGACCCCATAGACGGCAGCCCACCAGGCTCCCCGTCCCTGGGATTCTCCAGGCAAGAACACTAGAGTGGGTTGCCATTTCCTTCTCCAGTGTATGCAAGTGAAAAGGGAAAGTGAAGTCGCTCAGTCGTTTCCGACTCTTAGCGACCAGGTACCTTCAAATTATTTTTTGACATAATGTTAATAACATAATAGGTTGAGTAAATTAATAGCTAAAATGACCTGCTTTTGTATGTCTTTTTTCTAACAGAGGCAAGCGTGGTATACAGTAGTTCCCCTTTATCTGCAGTTTCACTTTTCTGTGGGTTAACCGTGGTCAGAAGGATTAAATGAAAAGTGCGTGAAATAATTCATGAGTTTTACATTGTGTGCTCTTCTGAGTAGTGTGATGAAATCTTATGCCATATTGCTCCATCCTGCCTGGCCTGACTCATCCCTTTGGTCTAGCATATCCCTCCTGTTAGTCTTGTTTATCAGATTGTCTGTTGTTGGTATCATAGTTCTTGTGTTTGAGTAACGCTGATTTTACTTAATGCCCCCAAAGCAGAAGAATAGTGATGCTGACAATTTGGATATGTCATAGAGAAGCTATAAAGTGCTTTGTTTAAAAGTAAAGGTATAAAAGTAAAGGTGAAAATTCTCAATAAGGAAAGAAAAAAATTGTATGCTGAGGTTGCTAAGATCTATGGTAATAATGAATCTTCTATTTGTGTAATTGTGAAGAAGGAAAAGGAAAATTTGTGCTAGTTTTGCTGTTACACCTCAAACTGCAAAAGTTATGGCCATAGAACATAAGTGCTTAAGATGTGAAAAGCATTGAATTTGTACAAGATAATTTTGAGAGCAACAGAGGCTGCATTCACATAACTTATTATGGTATATTGTTATAATTGTTCTATTTTATTATTGTTAATCTCATTCTGTGCTTAATTTTTTAAAAAAAATGTTTATTTGGCTCTGCCAGATCTTAGTTGTGGCGTGAGGGATCTTTAGTTGCGCCATGTAGGATCTAGTTTCCTGACCAGGGATCAAACCTGAGTCCCCAGCACTGGGAGCAGGAAGTCTTAGCCACTGGGCCACCCGGGAGGTCCCTGTGCTTAATTTTTAAATTAAACTTTAGGCATGCACTAAACTTTGTAGGCATCTACAGGAAAAAGCATAGTGTATATAGGATTCAATATTTCCATGGTTTTAGGCAACTACCAGGTCTCAGAATGTATTCTCTACAGGTAAGCAAGGACTACCACCGTATTATAAAATGTTACATTTGACCCTCTGTGTCTTGAGTTGAAAGCCAGTACCCACAACTTTCTCTGTATCATCTCAACATCAGATAGGTTTTGATACTACAAGGGTAAATAAGGAACATTCTCTGGAGAAGCATAGCTCATCCTCTGTCTATTGTAGCAGAACTCTCTTTGGGCATTTATTAGATGCATTATTCACTCCATCTGACTTCTGTCACTTCTGTTGAATACATTATTGTAAATTAATTAATAATCATATTAACAGTTTAGAATTTATGTTAATTATCAATAAATTATTGGTAATATAATTAATATTTTAATTAATTATAATTTATGATTATATATTGTTGGATTTTTTCTCAGATCTGTTATATATATTATTGTTTAACGTTTCTGAACTGGGAGAAATACACCTGTAGTAAGGTAGAGAGTTAGGAGGAGAAGCATAAAATGATTTATTTTGTCAAGAAAAACTGAGACTCTGTATGCCAGGTGCTCTGCTAGATTCTAGGAATTATACAGATTAATAAAAACTACTCCCCTTAACAACTCCCCAGTAAGAGAAAACCAACATAAATGTATTTATAATAAAATGTGCAGTGGTAGTCAGTATGTACAAGAAGCTGAGAATAGATAGGGTTTGAGAGAATACTTTGTGGACATGAAAATGATTTAGTTGAATCTTAAATGGCAAGTGAAATTTATCTAGTCCTAAGTAGGAGCAGTTGGTAGGTGTGAGGGACAAGAAGATACACTGGCTTTCTAGATAAAAGAATCAGAATGCACAGTCATAGACATATGAGAAGCCTTTCAGTCAGTGTAGGAAAGTGTAAGTTTTAATAATTTGGTGAAGAGGAAAGTTTGAAGCAGGAGAGGTGAATAATGATGCTAGGAGCAGTAGATTGGGGTAAGATAGTGTGTGTGTTAGTGTGTGTGTTAGTTGCTCAATTATGTCTGACTCTGCGACCCCATGGACCACAGCTCTCCAGACTTCTCTGTCCATGGGATTGATTCTCCAGGCAAGAATACTGGAGTGGGTTGACATTTCTTTCTCCAGGGGATCTTCCTGACCCAGGGATCAAACCTGGATCTCCTGCATTGCAGGCAGATTCTTTACCATCTGAGCCACCAGGGAAGCAAAAGGCCTTAAATACTTCATTAAAGTGTTTGGGTTGTATTCTGTAGGCGGCAAGGAGTCATTAATTTTAAGGAGAAGAATAGCATAGTTGATTTTTTATTTTGAGTTGATATTTTTAGAAACGTGGAAGATGGGATTGAGGTGGATTTAGAATGAAGGCTGGGAGACCAACTAGAAAACTCTTGAAAAAGTTCAGGTGATAGTTGATGAGGACTTTGATTTAAGCTAGCTGGGTAGTGGTATGGATTAAGAAGAGGAAATTGATTTGTGAAATAAAAGGGCTTTTGACTTTTTTAAGTAAATAAATTGCTGGACCTCCAGGCTCTTAGCACTTTGAGTTGATTATTTGCCACCTGTTTTTGTTCTGAGTGAGTGAGTGAAAGTTGCTCAGTCTGTCCGACTTTGCGACCTCATGGACCATACAGTGCATGGAATCCTCCAAGTCAGAATACTGGAGTGGGTAGCAATTCCCCTCTCCAGGGGCTCTTCCCACCCAGGAATCAAACCCAGGTCTTCTGCATTGCAGGTGGATTATTTACCAGCTGAGCCACCAGGGAAGCCCAGGAATACTGAAGTGGGTAGCCTATCCCTTCTCCAGGGCATTTTCTGGTGCAGGTATTGAACCAGGGTCTCCTGCATTGCAGGCAGATTCTTTACCAGCTGAGCTCCCAGGATCTGAATTTTAAGTTCAGCTATAGATTTGTTGAAGGGAAAAGAAAAAACAAAAACAGAAACAGAAAACAAACCAGAAAAAGAGAAGCCAGAGATAGATCACTTCTAGGGCCTACAACTTTGAAGAAGATTGTTGAACTTTAGCAGGGGATTATATCTATTTCTGTAGTATGTTTGCATATCACATAATGTTAATAATGTTTATGTAAATAATAGTAAAAAAGCAATATAAAATAAGCAATATTCCTAATTTAATAATCCTTGCCTTTGAGTAAATTTTTTAGATAGGCTCTAGACTCTGTTTTATCAACTAACTTAAAACAATGTGCTAAATTGTTCACATAAATAAACAAATGAAAAGTAAATTAGAACTTAACCTGACTGCTGATCAACTGTTGATTTAGGATCACTGTTCCAAAGAGTCCAAAGCAGACTCTTTTAATGAATAAAAGTTTGTTTTGAGTGGTTCGTTAGCATCCTTCCTACCAAGAATACTCTAGGCAGAAAATATTCCTTTTGGTAACTGACACTTGTGGAGGATAGATTTTTTTCTTGGTGAAGATTGTATAATTTGAACAGGAGAAAAATGATTAGGTTATTATGATACATCTGAACGTGGAAGGGGGGACAACTTAAAATTGTCATGGACTGTTTGAAAACTCAGACTTTGTCAGAGGTCTGATTCATCTATCCTAGGACTTTGTCACTTATCTGTGACACCAAGGGACTAATTGTGAAAAAGCATGGAGGTTGTTCTTCATGATAATCTTTGTTTATAGCTATCTAAAAAGACTGTTTTTTTTTTTAATCATTATGACTTAAAATCATTTTAATCTATATCTCTTAACAAAGTGATGATTTTATAATATAAAATGATGTTTTATTTTCTCATACAGTTTTACCCACCACCTACCCACCCCCTGCAAATGGATTGCTACCAGTATGTAGGGATTTAATTAATCTCTGTCTTTCCCATACCTTTAATTACTTTATAAACATGCACTTAATTGCTAAGGTTTCATCCTTCTTTCTGGGTACCTTTCTGCAGTCCTATTAGGGAGGTGTAGTCTTTGCCTTAAAAAATGAAAATCTAAGTGGTCTTTTTCATCTAGATAAATTAGGAGCTCAGTTTTAAAGCAGTATGTAGATTGTGTATCTTTGAATATACAAAGGCTAGAAGCTAAGATTAGAACTTTTTCTGGGATTTGTTAAAGTGTAGGACACGGTTACTTTGAGCTTTGGTTGCAAAAAGAAATGATTGATGTTTTCTAGTTATTCAAGATGACTCAAAATTTTAAGTGAAAGTATTTGTAAGGAGCAATTATGTCACAGTGTTTTCCTAGTTCTCTTTTTCAAAGCACGTTTTGTTTATGATTTAGAGGTAAGTGTTTTAGGACTCTGGTGATCTGCAAATAAGACTCTAACCCACCTGATCTTCTTAGAAAATCTAAAGATGAATTTGTTTTTAGTATTGGTATCAAGGTAAAACTACACACTAACTTTTTTTGGGGGGGTCCTCCTTAGTGAATATACAAGTTAGTTAATATTACTCATTTTGTAGAGTTATCAGTTATTTTAGGGTAGGGTGAGATTTAGAAAATAACCTAGAAAATGTTTCAACAAACTTGAAAATACAATTTTTATGATGCAGGATTGAATTTTAATTTATATAGTTCTTACATTTATTATAGCTTTCTATATGTGAACTAATTTTAATTTATTTCACTTTAGGACAATGTTGGTAATTCTTCTTTAATAATAAACAATAAATTGGTTTGTAATGAAACGACTGAAATGTCTAAGGACAGCAAAACTAAAACGTATTCAGGAAGAAAAAGATTAAATGAAATTGAACTTCAACAAGATGAACCACCAGCAAAGAAAGGTACTTCTTCAGCTGCTAGGAGGCCGTTAAGAAAGCTAACTCCTAAACCAGGAAACGCAAAAGTTGCAAATAGAAGGACATTTACTTATCTAAGGAAAAAAACCTGAGAAAATCTAAATGTCCCTAATTTTTACACTAACATGTTATGAACTATCTAGAGGATGCAGGTATTTAAAGCTGCCTTTATTTTAATGTTTTTAGATGTTATGCTCTTATCAATTTAGCATCATGATAATTCTCTTATTTCTGTGCCTATCGTAATTGAAAGGCACCTTTTCTGCCAAAATTTCTCCACACTTTTTTTTCCTCTTTATTCTTTTTTCATTGGAAGAAAAGGCCATTTGACAGGAAGACTTTGAACTAAACATTACAAAAGGCAAATGTGGTCAAGTTGTGTTTTCTATGAAACTACTGGAAAAAAAAGTGTGTGCTAAGCTTACTCACCTTATGCTACCTCCCTGGCTATGTGGAAGAACATAGCAGCTTTCACTTTGTCTCTAAACTATTCTGTCTTTAGGAAAACTTTTATAATATAATACAGAGAAGGAAGACTTTCTAAGAGAACATACATTACTTTAGAAACCTAATTAGCTGCTTAACCTTGAGAAAAATGGAAAAATTAAGTCTTGCTTTGTTTATTAGTGAAATAAGTTAAATATACCTGCCTACTAAGATTGTTAAGAATGAAAACAATTGGATAATACACCAATATAATAAAAACTTCATAAAAGCTCAGTGAAAGTAATGTTTTCAAAGGTAGTTGACTTAAAGGATAATATAGCGTTAGCTATATTAATGTAATAATTTATGAGCTAATAGGTTGAAACAAATATGCATTTGTCCTTGTTCAGTCACTCATTTGTGTCCGACTCTTTGTGACCCCGTGCACTGCAGCATGCCAGGCTTCCCTGTCCTTAACTATCTATAGAGTTTTCTCAAGCTCATGTCCACTGAATTGGTGATGCCATCCAACCATTTTATCCCCTATTGCCCACTTCTCTTCCTGCCTTCAATCTTTCCCAGCATCAGGGTCTTTTCCAATGAGCTGGTTCTTCGCATCAGGTGGCCAAAGTATTGGAGCTTCAGCATTAGTCCTTCCCATGAATATTCAGGGTTGATTTCCTTTATGATTGACTGGCTTGATCTTCTTGCTGTCCAAGGGACTCGCGCGAGTTTTCTCCAGCACCACAGTTCAAAAGCATAAATTCTTCGGCAGTTAGCCTTCCTTATGGTGCAACTCTCACATCTATATGTGACGACTGGAAAAGCCATAGCTTTGACTAGATGGACCTTTGTCAGCAAAATGATGTCTGCTTTTTAACATGCTGTCTAGGTTAGTCATAGCTTTTTTTCTAAGGAGCAAGCGTCTCTTAATTCGGTGGCTTTAGTTACTGTCCAGCGGATGTTGGCAATTTGATCTCTGGTTCCTCTGCCTTTTCTAAAACTAGCTTGAACAACTGGAAGTTCACAGTTCATGTATTGCTGAAGCCTGGCTTGGAGAATTTTAAGCATTACTTTACTAACGTGTGAGATGATTGCAATTGTGCGGTAGTTTGAGCATTCTTTGACATTGCCTTTCTTTGGGATTGGAATGAAAACTGACCTTTTCCAGTCCTGTGGCCACTGCTGAGTTTTCCAAATTTGCTGGCAAATTGAGTACAGCACTTTAATAGCATCATCTTTTAGGATTTGAAATAGCTCTGCTGGAATTCCATTACCTCCACTAGCTTTGTTCGTAGTGATGCTTCCTAAGGCCCACTTGACTTCACACTCTAGGATGTCTGGCTCTAGGTGAGTAATCACACCATCGTGGTTATCTGGGTCATGAAGATCTTTTTTGTATAGTTCTGTATATTCTTGCCACCTCTTCTTAATATCTTCTGTCCCTATTAGGTCCATACCATTTCTGTCCTTTATTGTGCCCATCTTTGCATGAAACGTTTCCTTGGTATCTAATTTTCTTGAAGAGATCTCTAGTCTTTCCCCTTCTGTTGTTTTCCTCTATTTCTTTGCATTGTTCACTTTGAAGGGTTTTCTCATTTCTCCTTGCTATTCTTGGGAACTCTGCATTCAAGGTAGGTATATCTTTCCTTTTCCCCTTTGCCTTTCGCTTCTCTTCTCTTCTCAGCTATTTGTAAGGCCTCCTCAGACATTTTGCCTTTTTGCATTTCTTTTTCTTGGGGATGGTTTTGATCACTGCCTCCTGTACAGTGTATGAACCTCCGTCCATAGTTCTTTAGGCACTGAAGAAGGGAATGGCAAACCCCTTAAGCATTCTTGCCTTGAGAACCCCATGAACAGTATGAAATGGCAAACTAACATGCATGGTCATTTTCTATTATCCACTGAAGGAGTGGTGCCTTAGCTACAGGGAGTATAACCTTTTTATGATTTCCATAGCTCTGTTCCTCTGTTTTTTCACCTTGTTTGGGGCCATAGAGTAGTTGAGAATTCAGGGTGGTTGAGAATGTAGGATCTGTAGATCACTAGGAAGTGGAAGTGTGCAGGAGTGAGTGATCCACATGGTACAGCTAATCCTAAGGGTAACCCATCCATGAAGAAGATGATTAGATAATAATCTGAGTTGTTAGCAATAAATAATTTAGATATGAGTAGGTTTATAAGTTTAGGTAACAGAATGCTTTTCCCCCCCTAAATTCATAACCACTTTGGCTATTTCTTAATTATGAGACTATAAGGACTACATAAGAGATCATATGAAAATTGTAGCTATAATATAACCATTTTCCCCCCTCTACCTGCTACTAAAAAATCTCCAGAACAAAATATGTGATTTCTGTACTTACTAGGATAGGATTAGGGAGTTGATAGTTATACAGGACTGATGTTTTCTGCTCTTAAAAGGAAGTGCAAAGCTATTTCCCTATGAAAGTGAATTTACTTGTTTGCGTCACTGTATCTGTACTTTGGGTAAGCTGATTAACCATGTAAACATTTCAAGAAATAAGCCTTCAGAATAGTGATACAGGAGACAAACCAGAAATATGCTACAGTCTGCTCACTTGTGACTTTTCAACCAAAACTAATTTTTGTAGCAAAATATAGGTAAAGCAGTATATGTACAGGTTGAATGTGGTAGAAATATTGAATTAAAGTAACTATCTTTCTTATTGCTATGTTTACTTTTTATAAGTTAACCTATATTAGGCTCATATACTATAAAACCTACTTCATCTTTATTGCTAGACTAATAATTTAATTTGTCCCTGACAAGGCTGTTATGAGTATGTTCTATGAATCTTTTGATATTAAACATAAAAATTTCTAAAAGGATAATGTGAATATGTGAATATCAGATGCAAATCCAATTTCCTGAAGTATCTTATGTAATTATCTTATTTATTAAAGTATAGTAAGAGAACAACATGACAAAATGCTTTTTTTGATCACAAAAGCTATATTGCACTTGCTTTAATTTACCTCAAGGTTTAGGGATATGTCCATATAGTATGCATGACTCTTCTCTCAGGATATTCAGGATTTATTGTGAGTTTTGAGTTTCTGATTATCATTTTTAACTTGCTTACATCCCATCTCTCCTGATAAAGGGTTCAGACATTTTTATAACTTGTCTTCTTAAAGGGCAGAAGGATTAGTCATTTCCACTGGTGAAGTTCCACTGATGAAGTCATAGGTGTGAAAATTGTGTCATTAGTACAAAATTACTTAAAGGGAAAGTAGAACAGAACTGTGAATCAGTGGGAAAGAAAGTTATTCCACTTTGTGATAACTTGGCTACAGTTTTGTAAAATGTTAGGAGACAGTCTGATGAAAAATAATGCATTGGTTGAAGATTATTTTGAAAAATTCTTTAGAATAAATGGGCAAATTTGTTATAAAAGTAAATAAGAGTGAATCTCTAAGTTTCCAAAGTAGCTGGAATCCTTAGAATAAACTGAGAATTTGAAGGAGCTAAATTATGAAAATGTAACTGCAAACATAGGAAAATCTTCAAAAATCACCTCGTTAGCTTTTCAGAAACCAGGATATGGAGCCAGAGTCAATGCCATGATTTTCCTGTCCTTTTTGAGGCAGAAGAGACAATGTGATTTATAGGTATTAAAACGTTATCCAGTGTGCTTTTAGTTAGTCTGTTAAAGAAATCTTGGAATCCTGTTTTGGGATTACATAATTACTGCTGCCCAAGAGCATTTAAACTATTGCGTGAAGGAAAAGAATATGGATTGTATTTGAAAAAATGAAAACTTAACAAATAAAGCTTGTTTTCACAAGTATACTACTGAATGTAAAATAGATAAATTCTTGGAGTAGCAAGATGATGTTCCCAGATTATATAGTGAGTTTCGGGGTGAGGGGATACTCTAACTGGGGACATCAGCATCTTGAGAGGACTAGGATTTTTTTTCCCCCTAGTCCTATTGAGGTATAATTGAGAAATAATATTGTAATGTATTTAAAATGTTTAACATGATTTGAGTTATATTGTGAAAAGTTTCCCACCATGTTAATTAATGAATACATCCATCATCTCATGTATTCACCTATTTTCCCCCTCTTTTTCTTTTTTGGTAAGAACACTCAAGTTATACACCCCAAGCAAATTTCAGTTATACAATACATTCTTATCAATTATAGTCACCATGTTATAGTTAGATCCTATGACCTTATTCATCTTCAACTGAAAAATTATACCCTTTTACAAGCCTCTCCCTATTTCCATCAACCAACATTCTACTCTTTGTTTCTATGAGTTAGATCTTTTTTTCCCCTTGTATTGATACCATACAGTATTTGTCTTCCCATGTGTAGTTTATTTCACAAAGTGAACCCTCCAGGTTCATCTATGTTGGAGATGGCAAGATTTCATTCTTCTTTAGGTTGAGTAATTATATTCCATTGTATACATATTTATACCCCTTTTTAAAAAATCCATTCACCCATCCATGGACACTTGGGTTTTTTCCCAATGTCCTGGCTGTTGTCAAAATGTTGCAGTGAACATAGGGCATGAACTTGCATGAACTTTGAATAGTGATTTCATTTCCTTTGGATGTATATTCAGAAGTGGGGTTGTTAGATCATATGATAGTTTGATTTTTAATTTTTTGAGAAACCTCCGTACTGGTTTTCTACTGCTTATACTACTTAATATCCCCATCAACAATGAGCAGATTTCCTCTTTCTTCTCATTCTTGTCAACATTTGTTATCTCTTATCTTTTTGATGATAGATGTCCTAACAGGTGTTAGGTGATAATCTTACTGTACTTTGGATTTCCTTTTCCCTGATGATTAGTGATATTGAACACCTTTTCCCGTACCTGTTGATTATTTGTATGTCTTCTTTGGAAAAATATCTGTTTGGCTCCTCTGCCAATTTTTTAATCGAATTGCTTGATTTTTTGGCTGTTGAGTTGTGTGAGTTTCCTATATATTTTGGATATTAACTCCTTGTCCTGCCAGACAAATGGTTTGCAAATATTTTCTTCCGTTCCACAGGTTGCCCTTTCATTTTGTTGACTGATTCTTGTGCTGTGCATACTGTTTGTATGTAGGATAGTATTAATTTTAAAGAGCTTTTTATGCTCTTAAAGATGCCTTCTTAACTGAACAGATTCATTAGGTTGGGTACTATTGTCTCTCATCTGCATGCCCAAGAGCCTACCACAGCAGGGGGGAAAATTTAAGGGCTTGAATCTCATTGCTGTGTGAGATTTGATATTTTATCTCTTATGGAACAATAAAATGTAGCCAGGCTACCAGATAGGAGCTTTGTAATGAAGCAAACTGATATATTTATATACCAGATATATTACAGGGTGACCCTCAAGTTCTTCCAGAAATTTAAACAGATAAATGCCTGGATCATTGTGTATGTACGCTCAAAGTGTTTGCATGTACAATACATTCCACATTTACCAAATCAGTATGTTTGATATTTGTTTGGAATCTACATTCTGAGCTCTGTTGCTCATTCTCTAAAACTAGAGAATCACTGTTGTAAAAAAGGTACTGTAAAGGTAAAATCTTAAAATTTAAAACAAAATTACACTACAGTAACTGAGTTAATATAACTGGGGCACGTTAGATTATAAATTTTCACGTATCTAGAACCGGAATAGGTGACTGATTACAAAAATTGTATTTTTCTGATCCAGTGATATGTCTTAGAGATAGAAAAGGAGAACATAAGCAATGTGGCTAAATGTCAAAAATAATTCATTTAGGATTATTGTTCAAGTATGTAAAGATGCATTAGACACAGAGAGTCTTCTGTCAGGAAATTTGGAATATAATAGATGAGAGCAACAAGTATACATAGTATTTCAATATAATATGATGTACTCAGATTCATAGGATAATATGGTGGTACTTACTAAAAAGACAACTATAAAATATACCTTTTAAAGATTCTTCAGACAGTTATCAACTGAAAATAATAAGATTTTTATGGAGCATTTCAATCCAGTTCTCCCTTAGGACTGCCTTCTGCATTTATGGATTTCATATTGTACCTGGAACCTCTCAGCAGGAGTTTGATTCTTAATGTGCTTATGAGACTGCCAAATAAAAATATAGGTGAAATTGACAGATAAATGGCCAATTGGGGGGAATGCATGAAGGTCAAAAGGACGTGTTGAGTTGATCAGTACAGTATTGTGTAGAAAATACATAGAAATTGTATTAGAGTCATGTTGTATATAAAATTCACACATATATCAAACCATGAAGTGAAATAGAATAGGAAAAAAATTTAAAAACCAAAGGTTCTGATTCTCATGTTTTGAAGTAATTTTCCTAGGATATGAGACACTCATCAGATCAGTTATTATTGTAATGGCAATTCTATGAAAGCATAAAAAGATAAATTTGTATATCTGGAGAATTGAGAATTATGTTTCAAGAGTTAATCATGCAATCTGTGAGAAAAATTTGAACATAATTTATACTGGACAGTTGTGTGAGATGATTTAGTTTGTCAACATAAATATTAAGAATTAACTTTTAGCTAATAGTGCATCCTCTGGACACAGTTTAATTTAATCTATATCAACTGTATTTGTTAAAGCTCTTGTACTTGCATAACATTTAGTTTCTAATAATATCTAACTATATCCCAAGCACAGTGTTCCAAGTTCATTTATTTTCCTGATCTTCACAAGTACTTTGAGATAGGTGATATTATTATTTCCATTTTACATTTGAGGAAACAGCTATGGGATCAAACAGTTTATTGATAGTTATGCAACTAGTAAAGGTAAGGCTCCATTAGACTTAGCAGAAGTTTAACCATTTTTCTCCTAACTTCCGCTCTGAAAGTGTAAGGCACTCAGTTTGTAAATCACTGATTTAGTAGATCTATAGTATAATTGTACTTTTAAACTGTTCTTTAGTCAGTCTTAGTGTAATAGTAATGGTAAAGATTTGTGGTAGACAATTCAAATAACAAATAACAATTCAAATAACATTAAAAGCTATAAAAAGAAAGTAGAAGTAACTGGTAATCCCACTCAGAAGTAGCTGCCAGTATTTTCTTGTACATCCTTTGCTAGTAACTGTGCTGTGACTTAATGGAACTATGATTTTTACATAATTGAGTTTATACTATGTATGTTTTGCAGCCTGAGTTTTCTTTAACTCAATAGCTTATCTCTGTTTTTCATTGTTTGTTTTCATGTTTCATATGTTTGAATATTGGCTTATATGGTAACTTTTTGATTTTATTAAGGTTTGCCAGATTAATAATGTATTTTTTTTATTTTTAAAGGACTTACACATGCTAGTCCAACTATCACTGAAGACCAAAAGAAAAGTGAAGAAATGCAAGAGAGCATTTTAGATGAGGAAAACATTAGAGTTCTACAAGAAAATAATGAAGAGCTAAAAGCACGTTTACTCACCATTGAGAATGAACTTAAAAATGAAAAGAAAGAAAAAACAGAATTAAATAAACAGATTGCTGGTTTGCAGCAGGAACTTTCTTCTTCTGAAAAAAAAAGTTTAGGTTTTAGTATAGAGGTCCAACAAATTCAGTTGAGTTATGACAATGTGATTTCTGAATTACATGTGCAAAAAAGTATAAATCAAGAACAGAAGGAAAGGATCATGAAATTATCAGAGGAGATAGAAACTGCTAGAAGAAACATCACAAATAATGTTTCCCAAATAAAATTAATGCAAGCAAAAATAGATGAACTGCGTAGACTTGATTCAGTTTCTCAGATTGCAAACATAGATTTACTCAGTCTCAGGGATCTGTCCAGTTGTTCTCAAGAAGATAATTTGTCGAATACACAGTTACATCATTTGGATAATGATTATTTGATAAGTAAGCAGGTTAAAGAACATGATATTCAAGAACTTAATAGGGAAACATCTTTCCACTCTACTGTTGAAGCCATTTGGGAAGAATGTAAGGAGATTGTAAAGACTTCCTCCCAAAAAACCCATCAGATTGAGGAACTAAAACAACAAATTGAAAAATTACAGGCAGAAGTAAAAGACTATGCAAATGAAAACAGTAGACTAAAAATAGAGAAGAGGGAGAAAAAGAATCAAGATGATTTGCTAAAAGAAAAAGATAGTTTTATACAGCAGCTGAAGGAAGAATTGCAAGAAAAAACCGTTAGTCTTGATGTTGAAGTACAGCATGTAGTGGAAGGAAAGAGAGCACTTTTAGAACTCATGCAAGATGTTACTTGCTGTAAGATGAAAATAAAGGAACTTGAAGCAATGTTAGAAACTCAGAAAGCCAAGTTAGAACAAGAAATTATGGAAAAGGAATCTATCATTTTAAAGCAAGAAAGAAATCTGAATGAATGTCAAGTAAATCTTAAAGATTCTATCCAAAATGCCAGAGATTTAAGTGAAAGGGAAGTCAAATTGAAAGAAGAAATCACACAATTAACAAAAAACTTGCAAGATGCTAAGGATTCACTTCAATTAAAGGAAGAAGAAAAGGAAACAAACTGGCAAGAAACAGAAAAGTAAGCTAAAAGTTATTAAAAGGTTTTAAAAATTTGCATTTCTTTTATTGATTTTTCTATATAGCTTTTAAAGAATTTAGGTGGGCATAACTTACTCTGGTTAAATATAGCATGTATGTTGAGAGAAGAACTTGAACTTTGTATAGACCTTGGGGACTGAATGTTATTTACATGCAGAGTTCTGTTTATAAAATCTCCTGAAGTCCTCCTTGAAGTACTCATTCATGCTATGGACATTCCAAATTTGTGAAGAGATCTAATTTTGTAGATTACTAGTCACACATATGATCCTAAGTGATCAGTGACATGTCACTATAGGAAAGTGATTTGTGATTTTTAGGTTGAAAGAGGAGCTCTCTACAAGCACTGCTCTTACCCAGAATCTGAAAGCTGATCTTCAGAGGAAGGAGGAAGATTATGCTGAGCTCAAAGAGAAACTGGCTGATGCCAAAAAGCAGATTGAGCAAGTACAGAAAGAGGTTAGTTATTTGAAAAGTTGTGTGGCCAATTTAAATGATAAAGATTGTTTTCCTTATATATCATGTTTCGACACTAATTTTAGTATTGACCAGAACATTTGTCAACTCCATTATTTTTTTTAAAATGATGAGAACTGTTATTTCACAAAAAGTTTAGTTAGCTTAAACAAACCGAAGAATGTCTAATAGTAAGAAAAATACGTGCCTTATATAAGATTAGAACCTTTTTTTTCTTTTAAGGACTGCTAAGCTCAAGTCCCCCCAAAAAGTAAAAAGTCAACTTTTGTTTACAGATAGTATGTAGGAGAGTATGTAGTGCAGTTGTAAAACAGGTTTTATTATAATTTGATTTAAAAATAGGAAATACGTTCACATGGTTCCAAATTTAAAATACATGAAAGTATATACAGTGAGGGGAAAAGCTGCCATCAAGCTTCCCACCAAGGAATCAAATGTTACCAGTAATTTTTTTTTCTTCACTTCTCCCTCTTCCCTCTGTTGTTCCTTCCTTCTCTTCCTGTTAAAAAATGGAAACCTCCAATAAACACTATGTGAACCTTGTTTTTCTTTACATAGTGTATCTTGACTGTCTCTCCATCTCAGGATATAAAGAGTTTCTAGATGACTTTTTTAATGACTAGGAACATGTATTTATGGTTAATGAGTCCCCTATTGTTGAACAATTAAGGTAACTTCCAGGTAATGATGCAGTGATGTCATTTTGAACTTTTGTAAGTCTTCCTGTGATATAAATTCCTAAAAGTGGAATTTATGAGTCACTGGTTTGTACATTTTGATATTTATTATGCCTTTTTAGAGATTATGCCAGTTTACTCACCAGAACTAATGTATAAGAAAGTATTTTTCTCTATACTCTTATCCACAAAGTAGTGTTTTATCATTATTTTTTAGTATCTGCTAACTTGACATGTAAACAGTATATCTCAACTATAATTCTCACTTGCGTATCTTTAATTAGAATGAACATTTTTTGGTTTACAATTTATTTTTTTTTTCTCCTGTGGTCTGAGTATTCATATTCTTTGTTTTAGTTTAGGTTAGTTTTTTCTATTGTTATTACTTTATGGGAGCTTGTTATATATTTAGGAAATTAACTTTTTAAAGATATTAATTATGGATAACCCCTGCACCTGACCCCTATGTTGCCATTTTTCTTGATTTTGATTATGGTGCTTTTTTCCCTTGGAGCAATTTATTTTTCTTTTATGACTGCTGTATTTTGTATCATAATTACTTTTTAAAAATTGAAATAATTTTAAATATTTTTCATTACTTAGAGTTAGTTACAAAAGAATACTTAAATGCTAAGGTCTGAAGAATATTAACACAGCAGATGTTTGTGGATCTCATCCATTTTTTGTTTCCTATCCCCAGTGAAGTTACTATAATGAATGTTTTGTATTTGTCTTTTTTTAGACCTGTTAAAAATGTAAGTTAAACTATATATATATTTTATTTCTACACAGTAATTGTGTTCTGAGACATTATCCACTTCATATTCCTGAGAGTCATTTATGTATGGTTAATCACTTTGACTGCTGTGTAATACTCCAAAGTGTGTGTGACTGTACAATTTAGTTACCTATTCTCTTGACCATTTAGGTTGTTTTCATTCTTTGCTCTTAGAAGAAAGAGTGATACTATTTTAAACATGCCTTAGGTGTACATGTACAAGAATTTGTAGAGCACGGGGTGGAATTGTTGGGTCAGAGCAGGTAAAGGGGTATCTTACGGTTTTAAGTTGTTTTCCTTTCAGTGTCTGTTTTTATTCACTATATGTCTATTCTAATTTTCACTCTGTGAAATACACTCATTCATATTTTCTTTTAATTTTGATATCCTTTTAAAAATTATTATTGTGTTGGATTTCTTTATTCTTGTGTCCAATTCTTCTTTAAAAAAAATTTGTTTATTTATTTATTTTTGGCTGTGCAGAGTCTTTGTTGCTGTGCGAGCTTTCTCTAGTTCCCACCAGTAATTCTTTACCACTTCCCACCAGGGAAGTCCTTGGTTCTAATTCTTATAAAATATATTGCAAATACCTTCTAGCTTACTGTTGAAAGTCAGGCCTCCTCTTTCTATGAATGTCCTCAAAATAAAAGCCAGTCAGTGTTCCACTTATTTCAGTGATTATTTTTTCACTTAATTTTTTTCTGTTATCTCAATACTTATTTTTTTGTTAGTTCCTCAGTACTTTTAAAAAGATTTAAAACTTTTTATCTAGCATTTGAAGTCCTTGAATAATTTTTTATGTAGCATAAGAAAACTCACAGTAATATAGCATTAATGTAAACTAAAAATGAATGAAAAGAATGGGTGTGAACTTTTTGATCAAATAAATTATAATTTTCATGACTATTAGACCTGTACTGGTAAAGAGAAGCTCCCGCTATGACCTGGTAGATACCCTCTGTATCCATATATGTAAAATAGTTACTCTGTGTGCTTGTGTGTTTTTATTTTTATAAATGGGATCAGCTATATATAAATACTGCTTTTAAAATTTGTTCTAACTGTAAGATTTTTTTTTCATATCTTTAGGTGGTATCTGTTTTTAAGCAATATTTTATTGTGCAGATGACTAACATTACTCTAAGGATGAGAATTAAGAGTGTTTTCTGTCTTTCAAAATAAACAGTGTATAATGTTAATGCTAATAATAATAGAAGCTTACTCTGGATTGGTTGTTCTGAGTTTACATGTGTCATCTCATTTAATTTTCACACAAATGTTAGGCATAGAGACTATTTTTAGCTTCCATTTTACGACTAGGGAAATAGTCATCAAGAGAGGTAACTTGTCCAGTGTTAGAGCCAGGATCGAAACTGAAGCAGTCCTTATGTGCATCTTGGTGCAATACATAGTCTCTATATTATTGGCAGACAATTTATGTCTGTAAAATTGATAAAGATGGTGTTTATTAGTGGAAGTCCCTTGTTTTTGAACAAAATAAGATAATATATAAAATTAAATCTTATTAATGTCTGATTATAAAAGGAATATATGTTTATTGTAGTAATTTTGGAACATACAGAAAGCCTAAAAAGAAATGTGAAAATCACCTGAAACCAAAGAACTACTATTATTATGGTATCTCCATAAATTTTATGAAGAGGAACTTTGTTAATTTCCTTCGGTTTATGAGATCCCTAGTTATCTTGAAAATTGGCCTAAAAATGGACTTCGATTACATGTTTTCTCTACTTATCCCTTTCCTTTCTCTCTCCTCCCTCCTTCTCCCCTCTTTTCCTCTAAGATTTGCATACTAATGCAAAGTGCTTTTTGATTTCTTTAATAGGTTTGTAGGATTAAGTTACCCATAACACCAAAAATCAATTGACCTTCCCTTGCATGGGAACCTTTTGATCTTGTAATTGTTCTGTTTTCATCCTCTACATGCCATTACTAGCTGTTAAGTTATTTCTTATATTACTGGATCATATTACTTAATAAATCTTGGAAATCAGAGTCAGTATTTTTCCCCTAGAGTATCTCTATTGATTTTTCCATGATAATGATTTCCCTCTTATATGCATGGGACTATTCTGAGTCTTTTTTGGGAGCATTTAACAGACTTTGAGATTCTGATAATTTGAGTTACATCATGTGTATTAGAATCTGTAATTTTTCTAATGCTCTTAAAAGGACATTAATCTTTGAGACAGTGGCCGTGAATTTTAAACAACAAAAGCAATCAATATTTTTAGAAATACTTAATTTGATATATTACTTTGTAGGTCTCTGTAATGCGTGATGAGGAGAAATTGTTGAGGATTAAAATTAATGAACTAGAGAAAAAGAAAAACGAGTGTTCTCAGGAAATAGATATGAAACAACGAACCATTCAGCAACTTAAGGTAACAGTTTTGTTTTTAAAGATGTTTTAAGTAGATTCTGTTGGTATGTTTTAATGTTTAATTACATGTATCTTTTTTTTTTCTTAAAGTAAGAAATGGATAATCTGAGCATTATAACCTGGGAGACAGTCGTTCAGAAAGCTCTTAGGACTGTTCCACCCATTAGAGGTCAAAGCAAAGTTGCATACTTTTTGAGACAAAGGGTTATACATCAAATGATATATTGTTGACAGTTTACAGTACTCAAGATGTGCAGTATAAAGTGAGTAGAGGGTAATCATGGCTCCTTTGACCATAAGAAGGAAGGTTATCTCCTAAGGAGTTACCTTGCTGGCACCAGGAGAAAATAGCTTTTTACCATCCAGCAGGCATTCCTGTGTCTTCTAAGGGGTTAATGCCAGTGCATAATGCACAGTTAAAATAGGGTAGGAGGTGGACACAGAGAAATTTATGTTTGAAAAAAAAAATTTTTTTTTCTTCTCCTGCCTTAAAATGTTTATCACAACTCAGGACTCTTAGGTGGTAAACCCAGCCCAGTTGTCTGGTCAAGGTGCCTAGAACAGCTGGGATTGCTCCAGAGATGCGTTTGCATTTGCTGTCAGGGAAGGGCACCATAGCCCCAGGTTTAGGGGAGATTCCCAGGCCTTGGGAACCTGTTTTCAGGGGTATCTCTTAGTCCGCCTTCATGTTCCCTGACACCTGCAGAACAAGAGTCACGTTTTCAGATGTTTGGAGGCCTTTAGGGGGAGAAAAGCTGTTAAAATCCTACTTTCTTTTTTTTTTTTTCTCTTTTTTTTTCAAATCCTACTTTCAAGAAGACAATTATTTTATGATTCCAACACCTTAGGGATCTTTAGGGGACTTTGAGGAACAGCTATGAGAACTTGGTGATAAATGATTTGAGCATCAATCCAAAGGAATGGTGAGGTGTCAAAACAGATGGAAATTTTGTTTATAGTGCGCCCTTATGTAGCCAAACACCGACTAGGTTCTTTCCCTCACTGTCGGACCACCTTTGACCACTGCTGTCGTTTTCTGTCTGTTTCCATCCCCATCTGTCTACCTCTGTCGCTCTCCATCTGCTTCTGTCCTGTCTGACCACCTCCATCATTCTCTGTTAACAGTCTGTGGTGTTCTCAGCGTTTCGGTCTCTGGTCACCCACTTCCACCATTTTCCGTCTGTTTCTGTCTACCTTCCTTGTTCTCTGTCTGTTTCAGTCATGTCGGTGCCATCTGCATCATTCTACATCCACCTCAGTCGCTTTCCATCTGTCTACTTCTGTCTTTCTCTGTCTACCTCCGTCATTCTCCATCTGTTTCCATCCTGTCCGTTCACCTCCTTGATTCTCTGTTTCCATTCTGTGGGTTCATCTCCATAGTGCTGTTTCCGGTCTGTTTTGTCCCTGTCCGTCAACCCTTGTAGTTCTCTGTGTTTCCATCCATCTTTGTCCATCCACCTCCGTAGCTCCTCCCTAGTTTTCTTTCATTGTCTCTTCACCATCCTTCCAGCTCCAGATGGAAGGTTAGATTACCAGATGGGTTAAAACTAAAATTGAAGGATTTCCAGTGTCCATAAATTAATGTTGCATCTTTTTCAAACCTTCCAGCTACTTTCTACATATAGGGGATGTGGGAGCCCTATTTTTTCTGCATCTTGAGTTTACTTGATAAGGAATTTATTTATGGTTTACTTTGTTGTTCCCATATTAAATATATTTCTTCCCCTTTATGCTTTTTGTGTTGTGTAAGAGAATATACATGCTAGCTTAAAATGTTGAGTGAAGAAAATGATTTGGCATTTTTGAAGTAGATTAAAGGTATAAAGTTGGGGGGATTATTTTTGTTTTTGTTTTGTTTTTTCCTATTATCACTCTCACCCTACCCTTTACTCTGAGGTGAAGCAAACTTGGGAGCTTAAGACTATTAGCCTTCTAGGAGACAGATTTCAAAGTTAATAATAAACCCTGTTCAAGTCCCACTATTAAATATTGGCGTATAACTAAGTTTCATTTGCATTTAATATTCTTCATTTTGCAGGAGCAGTTAAATAATCAAAAAGTGGAAGAAGCTATACAACAGTATGAGAGAGTGTGCAAAGGTCAGAAACAAACCTCTTCTTCCAGTACTAAAAAGACTGCAAAATAAGTAGCTAGGATAACAATTGGTTCATCATTTTCCTTTGAAAATTCTGAAGTGAAATAAGGGCAACATAAAATGTAACTTTATCAAAAGAGAAAAGCATTGATTCTCAAGAGTAACTTACCACCCTGAAGTTTATCAGTGAAGAAGGATTAACTTGGATGTGAAAATATATGTCCCTACAGAATTTTATTTTCTCCTACCCTTTTAGGCCATTGTCCCATAACCATCTCATATTTCTGTAATATTTTTGGAATTTTCCTTTACTTTGGCTCCTTTGTCATTGTTGGCAGGTGTGAATAGATCTTGGCTATTCTATAAAACATTCTTTGAACCAGAATATAGTTTCTCTCATATCTTAATATTTTATTTCTTGGCCACATATTGAGATGTGTGGTATAGGCCCATTTTGAGTACTCTTAATCTTCCATCTTCTCCATTCTCTCTAAACTTTCATCCAGGCCACTTGTAACCTACATATTTTCAGATCTTTTTGGTTTTTGCAATCCGTCCTTATCTTTATTTTTTAATTATTTGTCAATTCACTTTCTCTCATTTTCGTTTTTTAAGTAGTATTAATTGTGTAAGAGTATTTTTTCTAAGTATAAAGGTGAGGTGTGCCTTCCCCCTTTTTGAAACTCTTACCTTGGCTTTTGTGATCTATTCTTCTGGTTACTGCCTTTCTCTCAGAATGGACCTCAGCCGCTTTGACAGATTTCCTGATTAAGGCATCATTATCTTTTTTCTCTTTATTTTCACTATTCAGTTCCTTCACCCTTTTGATTTTAACTTTGCATTAGACATTCTCACAAGCAGAAAAGTACATTTTTAGCTCTTAAGGCTTCTAAAGTTCTATTTAAATACTGAATGCCATTTACCTAGGTATCTTACTGAGTTTTTAAATTGAGATATACAAACCATAAAATTTACCCTTTAAAAGTGTACTGTATGGTGGGTTTTAGTATATTCACAGACTTGTACAACCACTACCACTGTGTAATTCCAGAGCATTTTCATCACCCTAGAAAGAAATGCTGTATTGATTAGCAATCACTCTCCACTAACGCTTCCACCAGAACTCCAGTTTCTGCTTCTGTCTTAACATAGACATCTTCCCTCTGAGTGTGTTTCTTCTCCCTGTCTGTTGCCATACAAACTTCCCTTTTCTTAAAAGAACACCAATTATGTTGAATTTAGGGCCCACTGTAATCCAGTAGCAGGAGTTCCCCAGTGACTCAGCTATTACGAATCCACCTGCAATGCAAAAGACGTGGGCTCCACCCGTGGGTTGGGAAGATCCCCTGGGACTTCCCACTGGAGCAACCCACTCCAGTATTCTTGCCTGGAGAATCCCATGGACAGAGGAGTCTGGTGGACTGAAGTTCACGGGGTCACAAAGAATTGGCCACGACTGAAGCAAGATGGCAAGAATGAATGTCTACATTCTAGGAATCTGCGAACTAAAATGGACTGGAATGGGTGAATTTAACTCAGATGACCATTTTATCTACTACTGTGGGCAGGAATCCCTTAGAAGAAATGGAGTAGCCATCATAGTCAACAAAAGAGTCCAAAATACAGTACTTGGATGCAATCTCAAAAACGACCCCTACCAGTAACGCTGAAGAAGCTGAAGTTGAATGGTTCTATGAAGAACTACAAGATCTTCTAGAACTAACACCCAAAAAATATGTCCTTTTCACTATAGGGGACTGGAATGCAAAAATAGGAAGTCAGGAAACACCTGGAGTAACAGGCAAATTTGGCCCTGGAGTACAGAATGAAGCAGGGCAAAGGCTAATAGAGTTTTGCCAAGAGAACTCACTGGTCATAGCAAACACCCTCTTCCAACAACACAAGAGAAGACTCTATACATGGATAGCACCAGATGGTCAACACCGAAATGAGATTTATTATATTCTTTGCAGCCAAAGATGGAGAAGCTCTATACAGTCAGCAAAAACAAGATGGGGAGCCAGCTGTGGCTCAGATCATGAACTCCTTATTGCCAAATTCAGAGTTAAATTGAAGGAAGTGGGGAAAACCACTAAACCATTCAGGTATGACCTAAATCAAATCCCTTATGATTATACAGTGGAAGTGAGAAATAGATTTAAGGGACTAGATCTGATAGACAGAGTGCCTGATGAACTATGGACAGAGGTTCGTGACATTGTACAGGAGACAGGGATCAAGACCATCCCCAGGAAAAAAAAATGCAAAAAAGCAAAATGGCTGTCTGAGGAGGCCTTACAGATAGCAGTGAAAAGAAGAGAAGCAAAAAGCAAAGGAGAAAAGGAAAGATATTCCCATCTGAATGCAGAGTTCCAAAGAATAGCAAGGAGAGATAAGAAAGCCTTCCTCAGCGATCATTGCAAAGAAATAGAGGAAAACAACAGAATAGGAAAGACTAGAGATCTCATCAAGAAAATTAGACCAAGGGAACATTTCATGCAAAGATGGGCTCAATAAAGGACAGAAATGGTATGGACCTGACAGAAGCAGAAGATATTAAGAAGAGGTGGCAAGACTACATGGAAGTCCATCAGTCAGTTCAGTCGCTCAGTCGTGTCCGACTCTTTGCAACCCCATCAACTGCAGCATGCCAGGATTCCCTGTCCAAAACCAACTCCCAGAGTCCACTCAAACCCATGTCCATTGAGTCGGTGATGCCATCCAACCATCTCATCCTCTGTCGTCCCCTTCTCTCACCTTCAATCTTTCCCAGCATCAGGGTCTTTTCCAATGAGTCAGCTCTTCACATCGGGTGGCCGAAGTATTGGAGTTTCAGCTTCAACATCCGTCCTTCCAATGAACACCCAGGACTGATCTCCTTTAGAATGGACTGGTTGGATCTCCTTGCAGTCCAAGGGACTCTCAAGAGTCTTCTCCAACACCACAGTTCAAAAGCATCAATTCTTTGGCGCTCAGCTTTCTTTATAGTCCAACTCTCACATCCATACGTGACCACTGGAAAAACCATAGCCTTGACTAGACGGACCTTTGTTGGCAAAGTAATGTCTCTGCTTTTTAATATGCTGTCTAGGTTGGTCATAACTTTTCTTCCAAGGAGAAAGCGTCTTTTAATTTCATGGCCACAGTCACCATCTGCAGTGATTTTGGAGTCCAGAAAAATAATGTCAGCCACTGTTTCCCTGTCTATTTGCCATGAAGTGATGGGACCAGATACACAGAAGAACTGTATCAAAAAGATCTTCATGACCCAGTTAATTATGATGGTGTGATCACTCACTTAGAGCCAGACATCCTGGAATGTGAAGTCAAGTGGGCCTTAGGAAGCATCACTACGAACAAAGCCAGTGGAGGTGATGGAATTCAAGTTGAGCTATTTCAAATCCTGAAAGATGATGCTGTGAAAGTGCTGCATTCAATATACCAGCAAATTTGGAAAACTCAGCAGTGGCTACAGGACTGGAAAAGGTCAGTTTTCATTCCAATCCCAAAGAAAGGCAATGCCAAAGAATGCTGAAACTACCACACAATTGCACTCATCTCACACACCAGTAAAGTAATGCTCAAAATTCTCCAAGCCAGGCTTCAGCAATATGTGAACCGTGAACTTCCAGATGTTCAAACTGATTTTAGAAAAGGCAGAGGAACCAGAGATCAAATTGCCATCATCTGCTTGATTATTGAAAAAGCACGAGAGTTCCAGAAAAACATCTATTTCTGCTGTATTGACTATCCCAAAGCCTTTGACTGTGTGGATCACAATAAACTGTGGAAAATTCTGAAAGAGATGGGAATACCAGACCACCTGACCTGCCTCTTGAGAAACCTGTATGCAGGTCAGGAAGCAACAGTTAGAACTGGACATGGAACAACAGACTGGTTCCAAATAGGAAAAGGAGTACATCAAGGCTGTATATTGTCACCCTGCTTATTTAACTTACATGCAGAGTACATCATGAGCAACGCTGGGTTGGGTGAAGCACAAGCTTGAATCAAGATTGCTGGGAAGAATATCAACAACCTCAGATATGCAGATGACACCACCCTTATGGCAGAAAGTGAAGAACTAAAGAGCCTCTTGATGAAAGTGAAAGAGGAGAGTGAAAAAGTTGGCTTAAAGCTCAACATTCAGAAAACTAAGATGATGGCATCTGGTCCCATCACTTCATGGCAAATAGATGGGGAAACAATGGAAACAGTGAGAAACTTTTATTTTTTTGGGCCTGGAGGCCTGGCGTGCTGCGGTTCATGTGGTCGCAAAGAGTCAGATACGACTGAGCAACTGAACTGAACTGAACTGAAGCAACTTTGCATTCAGGCACTCTAATCCAGTATGACCTTGTTCTCAACTTCATTACCTCTACAAAGCCTCTTTCCAAGTAAGGTCATATTCACAGGGAGTAGACAATTTTTTCCCCTGACATCCATGTGGGTATAAAGGAGTATGTCATTTTGGTTCACTTATTTATTTAGCTGCAGCAAGTCTTAGTTATGGTCCATGGGATCTTCATTGTGTCGTTGAGATCTTTTGTTTTGGCACACAGCTTCTCTAGTTGTGGACACAAGGTCCACAGAACAGACTTCGTAGTTTAGACACATAGTCTTAGTTGGTCCACAGTATGTAGGATCTTAGTTCCCTGACCAGGGATTGAACACATATCCCCTGCATTGCAAGGCAGATTCTTAACCATTGGACCACCCGGGAAGTCCTGTTTGTTGTTTTGATTTGCATTTCCTAGTGATATTGAGCATCTTGTCTTCTGCTATTGGCCATTGGTATATCTTCTTTGCAGAAATGTCTGTTAATGTTCTTAATGTGCTTTGCATATTTTTCAATTCAGTTGGATTGTTTGCCCTCCCCCCCCCCTTTTTTGTGGAGCTGTGATGTTTATATTTTCTGGACTCTAGATCCTTATCAGGTAAATGTTTTCTCCTATTCTGTGGGTGGCTTTTCACTTCCTGGATAGTGTCCTTTGATAGATAAAAGTTTTTAATTTTTTAAGTTAATTTCTACTGGAGTATAGTTACTTTACAATGTTTACAAAGTGAAAATTTTTCATGTTGATGTTATCTATCTTGTTTTGATTGCTTATGCTTTAGGTATCATGTCTAAAAACCTGTTGCCTAATCCGAAGTTACCTAGGTTTTCTTCTAAGGGTTTTATAGTTTTTAGCTCTTGTATTTAGGTCTTTGATTCACTTTGAGTTAATTTATTTGAGTATAATTTTGTATATTTATGTGAGGTAGATGTCTAACTTAATTCTTTTCTATTTGGAGATCCAGTTGTCCCAGCAGCATTTGTTGAAAAGACTATTCTTTCTCCTATTGCATTGTTTTGCGTCTTTGTTGAAAATCAGTTGACCATAAATGTAAGGATTTATCTCCTAACTCTTAACTCTGTTTCATTGTTCTATATGTCAGTCCTTATGCTAGTACCATACAGTATTGTTACTTACCTTTTAGTGAGTTTTGAAATTGAGAAGTATGAATTCTCTCACTTTAAAAAAAAAATTAGTTTATTTGGCTGCCCTGGAATCTTTAGTTGTGACATGCCAACTCTTAGTTGTGGAATTTGGTATCTAGTTCCCTGACCAGGGATCGAACCTGGGGCCCTGGCAGTGAGAGCGCCATATCTTAACCACTGGACTGCCGTGAAATTCCCAATCACTGAGTATTTCTAATCCAGAGTTTTACATGACATTTGTATGTCGTTTCTTTCACAAGTTGGTGCAATGTCCTTTCTTTCCAGAACCAACCTGTTGCGAACATTATGCTTAAGCTTTTCCTCCTTGAAGCCTTCCTAGGACATTAGATAGCTTTCAGTGATCCTCTCCCCTGAAAGTTAAATGATTGATTGATTGATTGTCTGTTAGGCATTTATTTAGCTATGATAGTTCATAGCTGTCTTTAGATAGCTTCGATGAAATATCTAGTTCCTGTCCTTTTGTTTTATTTTGTGTTTTATTTGTTGCATATTTCTGGATTCTTTTCTTGAAATAAAGTTACGTTATTGGAGGCTGTGACCAGTATAATAATATTTTTTCTTTTACTGTTTCTGATTTTCAAATATTAGGTAGATAGCCATTAGTGAAGTTATAATTGGTGTCTTGGGACTTTACTGATTGCTATCTAGATACTTAAACTCCTTTTGAACCCTCTAATTTAGAGCAGAAGATAGGGTGTAAGAAGAACAGATTATTTGAATAAAATTGTGATTAACTATATAGTCAATATATTTGCATATCATGCTTTTTCAAAGGAAGAGTTTGGGGTAGAATACCAGTACTTCTTTAATCCTAAGAAAGAATTCTGTTTCATTAATTCTCCTGGTGGCTTATATCAATGAACAGAAATACTGAAAATTACTCAAAATATTTTGTCATTGTTTTGTTTTAAGCTTACTTTATAGTAAGTATTTTAAGGGGGCCATCTTTAGATATTTGTGTCATTTTTAGTGTTACTTTTAGTACTCTGAGTTTGAGCTATGCATTTATAAATTCATCACCTCTGACATGAATAGTAGTCTTGGTAAGAGATGCGGGAAGTGAGCCCTGGTACTGTGTCACCAAAGACAGTAAGCCAGTCTTTCCTCCTTATCTCTTTCAGATAGAATTAGAATTATTTATGATCCATTATTATAGTCATTTTTTCAAGGGCCAGAAACAGTTTTAGTAAGGTTATAATAGCACAGTTGTTCCTGAGGATCTGGTTTAAAAAACACTAGAAGTAAATATTTGGTTTTGAAAATTTTTCTAGAAAAAATAATTACTTGAGATTTTCAAAAAAGTGAATTTGGGATTGAGAATTTACTGTTTTAAGGAGGTAAAAATTTTAGTTTTAGTTTTGGTTTAAGAATATTAACACTAAAATTTGTCAAATAGGGTTTTTTCTAAATCCCAATATATGTGTTTATTAGTACTGGTGTACTTCAGAGATGTTTCAGATTTGGTTCTGTGCATGCGTGCTAAATCACTTCAATCATGTCTAACTCTTCGCAACCTTGTGGACCGTAGAGCCCACAGGCTCCTCTCTCCATGAGATTCTGCAGGCAAGAATACTGGAGTGGGTTGCCATGCCCTCCTCCAGGGGATCTTCCCAACCCAAGGATTGAACCCAGGTCTCCCACATTGCAGGCAGATTCTTTACAGTCTGAGCCACCAGGGAAGCCCTTAACACTCACGCACATAGTTAAATGACTTAAAACAATGCAAATATATTAACCTGCCAACACTGGAAGTCAGAAGTCTGAAAAAGGTCTGTTAAGGCTAAAATTAAGATAACTGCAAAACTGTGTTCCTTCTGATTGCTTTAGGGGAGAGTCTGCTTCTTTACCTTTTCCAGATTAAGACATAATAGTATTATGTTTAAAAAAACAGTGCTCACACCTAATTAAAAAATACTTTATTGCTAAAAAATGCTAACCATCATTTGAGATTTCAGGGAGCTGTAATCTTTTTGCTGATAGAGTAGAGCCTTGCTGCTGCTGCTGCTAAGTCGCTTCAGTTGTGTCCAACTCTGTGCGACCCCATAGACGGCAGCCCACCATGCTCCGCCGTCCCTGGGATTCTCCAGGCAAGAATACTGGAGTGGGTTGCTATTTCCTTCTCCAGTGCATGAAAGGGAAAAGTGAAAGTGAAGTTGCTCAGTCATGTCCGACTCTTAGCGACCCCATGGACTGTAGCCTACCAGGCTCCTCCGTCCATGGGATTTTCCAGGCACAAGTACTGGAGTGGGGTGCCATTGCCTTCTCCAGAGTAGAGCCTTACGTTGATGCTAAATATTGCTGACTGAACAAAGTAGTGGTTGCTGAAGATTGGGGTGGCTGTGGCAGTTTCTTAAAGTAAGACAATGAGGAAATTTGCCACACCAATTGACTCTTCCTTTCATAAACAATTTCTCTGTAGCATGCTCTGCTGTTTGATGCCTTTTTACCTACAGTAGAATCTCTTTCAGAATTACAGTCAAGCCTCTTAGACTCTGCCACTGCTTTATCAACTCAGTTTATGTAATATTCTGAATCCTTTGTTGTCATTTCAACATTTTTCACTCAGAATAAATTCTGTCTCAAGAAACCACTTTCTTTACTCATCCATAAGAAGCAACTCGTCATCTGTTCAAGTTTTATCATGAGATTGCAGCAGTTTAGTCATATATTCTGGATAACTGGCAGCACCTTCTACGTCAGCACTTGGCTGCTTCACCTTGCACTTTTATGTTTTGGAGATAGCTTCTTTCCTTGAACCTCAAGAACTAACCTCTGCTAGCTTGAAACTTTCCTTCTGCAACTTGCTCACCTCTCATCATTGATTGAATGGAAAGAATTAGGGCCTTGCTCTAGATTAAGCTGTGGCTTAAGCTAATGTTGTGGTTATTTTTGATTTCTCTATCCAGGCAACTGAAAGTTTCTCTATATCAGCAGTAAGTCTGTTTCACTTTGTTAGCATTTGAATATTCACTGGGGTGGACTTTAAAGTCTCTTGAAGAACTTTAGTTTGCAGTCACAACTTGAGTGTTTGGAACAAGAGGCCTAGCTTTTGGCTAGTCTCAGCTTTTGATATGTCTTCCTTACATAATCATTTCATTTGTAGCTTTTGATTTAAAGTGAGAGTTGTGTGACTCTCCTTGAACACTTCTTTTCACTTGAAAACTTAAAGGCCTCTGTAGTGTTATTAATTGGATTAATTTCAATATTGTTGTGTCCTAGGGAATCGGGAGGTCCATGGAGAGGGAGAAATAGGGAAACAGCTGGTCATGGGAGCAATCAGAGTACGCAGTCTTTATGGGTTAATCTTACTGTCTTACATTGTTGTAGTTCATAGCATCCCCCCTAGAGATACAACAGTAACATCAGAGGTCAGTGATCATAGGTCATCATAACAAATACAACAATAATGATAGAATTATTAAAATGTGATACAGAGGCAGGAAGTGAAAAATGCTGTTAGAAAAATGGTGCTTATAGACTTGCTTGATGCAGGATTGCCACAGACTTTGAATTTATAAAAACCTCAGTGTATCTGAAGCACAGTTAAGTGAAGAACAGTAAGATAATACTTTTATAATTTTTATTAATAGATTAATTGTATTGAAAATTATTAATTTTATTTGAAAAGCTTCCTTTTCCCTCTGTTTATTCTTATATTCGTCTGTACATCGATTATTTATTTGATCCTTCATATATGCCAGTACTGGTCTAGGCATTGAAAATACAGCAGTGAACGAGACAAAGTTTCTGTCTATGTGGAACTCATATTCTATTTAAGTTAACTTAATTTTCAGTATGGATATCTAGATGTAGATATTAATCATTTCTAAAATGTTCTTTCTAAATTTTTAGATCTGAGTGTTAAAGAAAAAATAATCAAAGACATGCGAATGACCCTGGAAGAACAAGAGCAAACTCAGGTAGAACAAGATCAAGTGCTTGAGGCTAAATTAGAGGAAACCAAAAGACTGGCCACAGGTAAAACAAGATTGCTTAAATATTTCAAAGCATACTTTCTCATTTTATTTTCCTAGTTTGCTTTCCTTTTTAATGTGGTTTAGTACTTATAATAATTTATAATAAAAAAGTATTTATTGTCTTTTTGGAATATCCTGTCACTTGTCATGTTTTATTGTGATGAAGATTGTTGTATCTCATTGAAAGAAGGAATCAGTACACTTTCATAATAACTGGATGATAGCTTGCAGTGTTCCCTAGATGTTAAGAGTAAACTTTCAACTTTTTCACCTCTCTACAGCAATTGGTATCATCTTGTATGTTTAGCTCAATAAATACTCTGATTCTGTCCTTCAGAATACCATCAATGGGTTTTTTTTTTTTTTTTTTTTTAATTTTTGAGAGCACGAAGTTTCCTATATATTGGCACACATTTAAACTGTATACTCAGAACACTATTCAATGAGTTATTGAGAGGTCTTTGTAGTTCTTTTCTAAGAATTTGGTAAGCTTGTAGAATGGTCTGTGTGTGTGTGTGTGAGAAAGTCTCTCAGCCATGTCAGACTCTTTGCGACCCCATGGGCTATACAGTCCATGGAATTCTCCAGGCCAGAATACTGGAGTAGGTAGCCTTTCCCTTCTCCAGGGGATCTTCCCAACTCAGGGATCGAACCCAGGTCTCCCGCACTGCAGGCAGATTCTTTACCAGCTGAGCCACAAGGGAAGCCCAGAATGGTCTCAGTTCTATTTAATATCTTGGCCTATGAACTTCTGCTTCTGGGCTCTGCTGACTCTTGTCTATATCCCAAGCCACATACATCTCTGTGCAGTATAACTTTTGCATGTACTTTAAAAAAAAATTATATTTCCATATCAGAATTGGAAGAATGGAAGGAAAAATGCAAAGATTTGGAAGTCAAACACAATCAAAGTTCAAATAAAGAATTTGAGGATAACACAGATGTACTTAATATAAAACTCAGTAAGCTTCAAGATGAGTTACAGGTATGATTTTTATCTACATGTGTTATTGTATCTATATATTCTATTTCTCATAAGATGGTTTAGTAAATATTTTATAATTAATTTAGATATGGGTGTACTCATAGCTGGAAAATGTTAGTATATAATTTCTCAGTACACATTGAAATTACATGAGGAAGAGATTCCCTAGAATACAAGCTACTAAGTACCAATTAAAATGCAGTGGTTGGGTCTTCAGTTTTACATATTTAATTCTTATGTCATCACATCTTACGTCTTTGTACCCTATTTTTGTACTATTTAAACTTCTAACTCTTCAAATACTGCTGTAGAGAAGAAACTATTAGGAAAATTATTTTGATTATTGTAAATTTAATTATTAAGCTGGGAAAGAATAGAATTGTATGTCTGAACATTGGAATAAACTTGACACTATATTACTACATTTGAAACTATATTACTACATACAAGATACCCTATTTTCTCTTTATATATTTTTCCTTATTTAGCTTTCACATACCATGTGTAGAATAGGACATACAGGGCAAAGATTTTTTTAATGGGACTTAACAAATATTATGTAAAATTTTATAATTTTGTTTATTAGAAATTTTGGCATTGAAAGCATAGTAATGAGTTTTGAAAAGATTGCATCTAAATTATTTTCTTAAATTCAGGCTGTATATAGTCAGATATTAAACAAAGAAATCAATTCCTTTTTTTTTTGTAACTATTAATTACATACTTTAGAATTTATCCTTTCCATTGTCAGAACCAAAAGCAGCTGGAACAGAGTGGATAATCCATTAATTATGAAAAAATACACTAATTACTTTGCGAATGTTCATATTAAGGAACACTGGTGTGTTTTGCGTTCTAAAATAATATGATCATGTATCTTAGATAATAAACTTTGTCCTGTTACACAAGTTACTGTTTATTTGACATTCTGTATACCTGGAAAATTTTATTTTTGGAATCATATAGCTAGAAATGACCACTATAAATCAAAAAGTTTTTTTTAATCTGGCATTTAGGAAGGCTTGGTTATCTGTAATTCTTTCAGAAGTTTCAGTTATTTTTTCTTAAGCTCACTGATGAAGGAAAGTTCTTAAATGGACTTTAGCAAAATTAAGTTTATAAATGAAATCACTATTTAGGAAAGCAACCAACAATGTTCATTTTATAATCTGAAATATACTCAAACTTTGTCATTATTTAAAGAAAAATGCTTGTTTTTAAGTTTTTGAAAAGATGACATGAAGAGCCATGGATTATATGGAAATGTTTATAAATACAGATTTATTAACTGCTTTTGAAACATGTAATAGTTGTACTATTTCTACATGTAGGAATCTGAACTGAAACATGAAGCTGAAAGAAAAAAATGGTTAGAAGAAAAAATGATGCTTATCACTCAAGCAAAAAAAGCTGAGAATCTACGAAACAAAGAGATGAAAAAATATGCTGAAGACAGAGAGCATTGTTTGAAGCAACAAAATGAAATGGTTGGTAACAGTTATACTTTATCTACTGTGTATTTTGCCTGCTTTCTTTGGCTTCTTAAATTTTTGCCTGGGATTCTTAGATTCTTATCACTGTCTACATGGTTGTGTGGGTTTGGTTTTGTTTGTTTGTTTTTAAGGCAGTTTGTCTATTTGTAAGATGAGTTTTCTATCCCAGTTTATCTTGAAGTTCTTATTGTTGGGAAAATAAGTATTTCTCAACATCTAAATTCAGAACTAAAAATTCTTTTCCTTTGACTGCCACAGGGTTATCCCTACTATGATGTAAAATATTTGCATTTTGAACTGTAGATTCTGCTAACATGGAGTATGCATTTTATCTCGTAAGCTGATTTTGTCAGATCTTTAAAAACAAGAAAAACATCAACTATATAGTTTCTAGAAGACTATAGGTAGAAATAACTTTCTGTTTTACATTGACTAGCTATAGTTCTCAAGTAATTCTGTCTTATTAATAGCTTGTGTTTTTCTTTATCCTATTTTAATCTATAACTTAGTCTCTTTGATACTCAGTCAGAAAAAAGCTCAAAGTCATTGTTGATCCTGGGAAAACTATTGAGTAATATATTATCTTTAAATAAAAAGATAACCTAACCCTAACCCTAGTTCCCTATTTACAGTAATAGTAACATGGCAGTATCACATTGCCATCTGTTGGCATTTCCTTTGTTTATGCCAGAATTTTATTTATGTCAGCTAAACTTTTCTGTACAAACAGGAACGTTAATTTTCACCAAGTTAAAGAAGATTTTCCCACAGATTTTAAAAAATATTTTTTATTTTGAAATCAGTTTATTTCCAGGAACATTGCAAAGCTAGTACAGAGAATTTCTGTATGCCTATCACCCAACTTCTGACATTAGAGCTTACATAACAACAGTACGGTGATCAAAACCAACAAATTAATATTATTACAGTACTGATTGCTAAATTATGGATCTTACTAGAATTTCACCAACTTTCCCACTAATTTTTTTTTCTTTTTTCCTGGATACAGGATCAAATCTAGGATGCTGTGTTCCATTTAGTTGTCATGTTTCCTTAGAGTCTTGATTCTGTTTTCTTTGTCACATGACAAAGTATGTGAGACTAATACTTGTTATTACTGTGGCACTCAGATGGCAATATATTTCACTTCATGTACCAACACCACCTGATTGGAGTTACCTTCAGGAAGTGTTGTGTTGAGCAAGGTTGAAATGCTACATCCATCTTAACAGGAAATGCTGCTACTGGTTCTGTTTCTGTCCATAGCCCATTCAAGCTTCCGGACAGTAACAAGAGGCAAGAAGTGAAATCAGAACTGTTGACTTTCATAGTTAGTCACTCCAGCCCCAAGCCAGGAATGGGCCTACTTCTTTTCCTAATCAGTGGTCCCTCTGGCAGCAATGCCAGTAAGTAAACCTCCTTTGACTTTTTAGTCCTAGAGCAAACTAGCTTTCTCCTTTCTCCTATATATTTCTTTATACTCATAGCTAGGATGTGTGTCTGCAGTATTTAAGAAATAAATCGTTGATTTTTTAAAAGCCTTTTAAACTGGCTTAAACACACAACACAGTAAGTAAAAGAAATGTTCAATGAATTATTGTAAAGCCAGTCCCCAGTTAACTACCACTGAGTTGAAGAAATAAAACAATATTAGCATCCGAGAGACCCCATCTTCTCAATGATAATAACTGTTCTTTTAATGTTAAACTTCAGTTTTGTTCATTTTTTAAAACTTTATATAAATAAAAATACGTAGAATGCATTTTCTTGTGCCTGGCTTCTTTCACTCAGTATTATGTTTATGACGATCATGTATACTTGTTTCAAGTAGCTGGAGTTAGTCTCCTTTCATTGCTGAGTATTTCAGTGTATAAGTATACCACAGTCTGTTCAATTTAAAGTTGAAGATATAGGGGTTGTTTCTGTTTGGGGCTGTTAAGAGTAAGATATCCTGTAAACATTTTTACATATTTCTCTTAATGCACGTGTGCATTTATTTCTGTTGCATATATAGCCAAGAATAGAATTGCTAGTAGATAGGGTAAACATCCCTGGAGGAGGGGATGGCAACCCACTCCAGTATTTTTACCTGGAGAATCCCATGGACAGAGGAGCCTGGCAGATTGCAGTCCATAGGGTCACACAGAGTCTGACATGAATGAAGCAGTTAGCAGGCAGGCAGGCATGGTAAACATGTGGAACTCTAGTAGAATGCCAGACTAATTTTCAAAGTAGTTTTACCCATTTATACTGCAACTCGTATTGTTGGATGTTTTGTTTATTGGCTCTGCCTACCCAAGTCCCCTTGTTTATTTTCTATTTGATTATCTTTTTTTATACAGGAGTTCCTTATACTTTCTAGATAGGAGTGTGTTGCAATTACCTTCTTTAAATCTCTGGTTTACCTTTTTACTCTCATTGCCTTTTTAGAACAGAAATGAAGAATTATTCTAATTCATTTTCTCAGCCTTTTCCTTTATGAACTTCAAGGACATGAAGATGTTCTCTTACTTTATTTCCTGAAAGGTTTGGGGTTTTACCTTTTATATTTTGATCCCAGTATTAATTTTTGTGTTGGGGTGAGATGGGGGTAAAGGCTGTCATCATTCTTGTAAATTTGAATTACCAATCAACCTGGTAGTATTTTTTGAAAAAGCTGTTACTTTTCTACTGCTCTGCAACTTTTGTTGTAGGTCAGTTATCCAAAGGTTAACTTTTGTATATGGTGTGAGATTATAAGTCTTTCTTTTTTTCCATTTGGCTGTTCAGTTGTTCCATCACCCTTTGTAGAAAAGACTGTTCTTTTCTCCATTGAGTTTCTTTGACATTTTTATGGAATATCTGTTGACCATAATAGTTGTGGACTGTATCCTCTGTTTTCTGATGTCTGTATATCCTTAAGACAATATCACACTGTCTTTATTATTACTATTATATATAGTAGGCTTAAAATGACATGGTATGATTGCTCCTACTTTGTACTTCATTTTCAAAGTAAATTTGACTATGTCATTTGCATTTTCATATTATTTTTAGAGTCAGCTTTTCCACTTCTACTCACACACAGACACACAGATACACTCACACTTGCTTGATTTTTTATTGAAGTTGCTTTGACTCTAGGTCTTCTAAGGGAGAACTGAACATTTTAAAAATACTGAATCTTTTGATTTTTGAACCCAGGTTCTCTTTGTTTATTTAAAAAAAAATGGAAGTGTTAGTTGCTCAGTCGTGTTTGACTCTTTGCAACCCCATGGACTGTAGCTGGCCAGGCTTCTTTGTCCATGGAATTCTCCAGGCAAGAATACTGGAGTGGGTTGCCATTCCCTTCTCCAGGGGATCTTCCCAACCTAGGGATCAAACCTGTGTCTCCTGCATTGCAGGCAGATTCTTTACTGTCTGAGCTACCAGGGAAGCCCCTTGTTTATTTAAGTGTTCCTTTATATCTTTCAGCAGTGTCTTGTAGTTATGTATAGATCTTGCATATATTTTCTCTAATTTGCCACTATTTCATGATTTTTGAACCCAGTGAAGTTATTTTTAATTTTTATTTTTCTGTTGTTTGTGGCTATTGGTTTTGTCTTTTTTTTTTTTTGTAATTTTACCATCTCATTTTGCAAATATTGGGGGAAATGCCAGAATTAGTTTAGAAGCTATACTTGTTTATTGAAGGAAATGCCCAGTAAGCTTTTTTTGTTTTGGAATGAGGTGGGATAGGATATAGTATGTGGACATTTAAGGTATATAAAGGCATTATGTATTTGGTTTTTGAAGTAAATATTTTATCTAGACTTGACTATGTAATTTGTTGTATATCCTGTTCACAGTTGTATTTATTGCATTATCCATAATAACTTCAAAAATTCTTAAATTCATAATGTTACAACATTTACTTTAACATTTTGTCTGTATTCTGTTTAGGAAATACTTAAAAGACAGTTGGCTGAGAAAGATGGTAACCTCCAGCAGTGGCGGGAAGAACGTGATCAACTGGTTGCAGCTTTAGAAATACAGCTGAAAGCACTGATCTCCAGTAATGTACAAAAAGATAATGAAATTGAACAATTAAAAAAGATCACATCAGAGGCTTCTGAGACAGTCAGTAGAATCTTATTCTTTCTATGCCTTTTTTGATTAAACATAGGAGTTTTTCAAAATTATTTAATTGATTAACTTTTAAACAATAAAAATGTTAGTAGATCAGTGAGGAATCATAGATTGAAAAAAATTATTTGCATATTTGCCATGAATTTTGAGTTTTCAGAGTTTATCATTATAGTTGACTCATCAGTGACTGGTTGAGGAATAGTACTTTCTCTAATACTTTGGTCATATCTTCAGGTAGAGTATTTAGAAAATAAACAACTGGTGATTTAGTCCCTCATCTGTCTTTAAAATATGGCAGTGTGACTCAGCCTGAACTCTTGCTGATATTTAAATACTTGAGCCCATCCTAAATTTATGATAAAGATACACACTGTTTTTGAAAATAAGCACAATGGTGAGGAAATGTGAGTCATTCAGCAGGTATTCTTTTTTTCTTGGCCACACCACTCAGCTTGCAAGATCTTAGTTCCCCTACCAGGGATTGAATCCGGGCACCAGCAGTGAGAGCTCCAAGTCCTAACCACTGGACTACCAGGGAATTCCCAGGAGCTACTTTTGTAATAGGTACTGGAGTTAGGAACCCTAGATGAAAAAAGTATTGCATTTCTCAGATAGCTTTTTCCCAGGAAAATTGAATCAGGGTATATCTAAAGATAGTCTTGCCAGAGTAAATGATTGGCATTTGAAAATATGCCCTTCTAAAGCCTTCAGATAAATAATAAAATAAATGTGTATGTGTGTATCTGTCTCTTACATCAAAAGACCTCGTGATTCTCAGAGAAAAGCTGTCTGCTCAAAACAGGTATTAGCATGTGGTATAAATTGTACAGAATAGAAAGTTAGAAAAATGAGGTATCAACTGCTGTCACTGTGGTTTTGAGACCTTTGGGGAAATTACTTAACATTTCTGAACTTTAAATCAGAGGTGATGATGTCTTCCTAATGGAATTGTGAAACTTATTGAGAGTGTTTGTAAAACAGCACAGTTATTACCACAGTGGAAGTCAGTACATGCTAGTTGCTTTCCGCATTATGAGTGCAAATAGGATCATTTTTACTTGCAATTTTGGGTAGGTGACATAAGAGATGTATTTGACGTTTGATATTGGTGGTAGTGATTAGAGGGTCCATATTGGAATTTATCAAGTTTAGCCATGTAAACCTGATGATTTTTTTTATAGATCCCTTAGATAGGGTTTAGGAATAGAGCATATCCTGTGACTAAGTGGGATGAAGAGTGTGCAGCAAGGAAAAGCTTAGTTATCAGTATAGTCTTTTCTACTCTAATTCTGTAGTTGCATTCCTAAGACACCTCTAGTTTTTCAGAATTACATTATCAAAGTGATTTTGGAGGTTTAAGCTCCAACTCAGTACAGACTGTGGTTTTGTTATTTAATGTCTCTAGGTCTCTATTTCCTATCTGGAAAGTAGAAATAAGAAGTCTAACTCTGAGTTACAGTGAAAGTAAAATGAGAGAATATATGTAAAACACCTTGGAACTTGAAAGTAATCTTTCAAATTTCTGTTTAGATCAGACTCAGAAGAGGCTGGAAAGTTGCCAAGTCTCTGAGCATGCAAAAGAGGAAGAAGGAGAGTTAGTTGGTCATTGAAGTCTTTAGTTACTTCCAATATTTAATTCATCCAAATCTTGATTTTATATTCTTTAGGTGAATTATTTTAATGTATATTAGGTTACGGTGGCTTGTTGCTTTAATATTTCCTTGCTTTAGGAAAAACAGACCACGGATATCCAGCCCACACAAATGAGTTCAACAGATCCTGGCAGGGTTGAAACTGAATCTCAGTCAACAAGTTTTGAAATTTCCAGGGGTGAAGTAGAGGTGGGTATTTGATAACACAGTCTGTTCTTTAGCCCTCTTTGCCAATGACCATTAATTACTGAATAACACTTGAAAGTATAATTTAATCAGCTGTTGAAGGTGTCTTGCTGTACAGTTAGCTATGAGTGCTCTTAGGGAGGAGAACTAAAGGCTTTTGAGGAGAGATGCAATTCTCCCAGGGAAATTTGATCCCCAGATGATACTGATCTCCTCAAAACAATACTGAGACAAATGCTCAGGGCTGGGGCAATGGGATGACCCAGAGGGATGGGATGGGGAGGGAGGTGGGAGGGGGGCTCAGGATGGGGAACACATATAAATCCATGGCTGATTCATGTCAATGTATGGCAAAAACTACTACAATATTGTAAAGTAATTAGCCCCCAACTAAAATAAATAAATTTATTTAAAAAAAAAAAACCAATACTGATCTCAAACAACAGATCTTTTAATATAAATAAATTTGATGGTCAGAAATAGGACATCCCACAAAAGATAAAATTTAGATGACTGTTTTCTCTCATAAGTAGTCCATTTAATAAGCATTCTAGTAAATAGTATTTTTTGGAAATTTTACCCACTTTACAACTTCATCACCAAATCCCAATAACCTCACAATGAAGTTTCTTTGGTTTGAAGTGGGCTTGGGGTTCTGTGACTCCTGTTGTGTAGCATAGAGTTTATCTGAGTGCCTATGAAATAGGTAAAAATCATGTCACTTTTTGAAAATAAAATTACTTTTTAAATATTTATTTCAAAAACATTTAATGGGAGCATTCATTGTTATGAACTTTGCTAAGCCCTGAGGATAAAGACATAAGATCGCCATCCTGGAGGAGTAAGAATTCTAATAAGACAGGTATTTAATGACTGTCTTGTTTGACCGTTTGGACTGAGTGTTATGAAGAAAGTGCTGAGAAGGGACACTGAGGAAGATAGGATGAATTTTGCTTGAGCGGCTGTGTAGAAAAAGTAACATTATACAGGGTCTTGAAGGCTAATGGAAGTTCACCAAGCAGAGAATGGGAAGAGAAAGACATTATAATTCAGGAAGATAACATAAGCCATTCCTTACAAGACCTCAGAAGAATCATGTTACTTCCACCACATGCTGTTAGTCACAGAAGCCATTAAGGCCAGCCCCCATTCAGGGGAGGGGGGGTGAGACTCTCTCAATAGGAAGAACAGTATTCACAGCAAACTGTAGTTTACCACAATGAGGGTGCTTATTCCCTGGTAGCTCAGACGTTAAAAAATCTGCCTGCATTGTTCGAGACCTGGGTTTAATCCCTGGGTTGGGAAGATCCCCTGGAGAAGGGAGTGGCTACCCACTCCAGTATTCTTGTCTGGAAAACCCCATGGACAGAGGAGCCTGGAGTCCCAAAGAGTTGGACACGACTGAGCAATTTTCAATAGACAATAGATAATGGAATAGATAGGGTGCTTATTAAAAGTCCTAGACTCTTTGCTTCGAGATTCCTGACTTAGTAAATTCGTGGTAGAGTTCAAGCATTTTTTAAACTATTTCTCCAGAGGATTCTTACGATGATACAGGTTTGGGAAATACTGAGTACCATGTGTAAACCTGGAGAAAGTAGATGACAGCTCAGTCTTTCTATCCCTGTTGTGGTGAGTTTGACCTAAAAGTTTTATCTTTCCCAATTCATTGTTTTTAATAGGTATTTGAGAGAGGTAATTTTTGGCAATTTAGAAATTCATGTTCTGCAAATAAGATTTGTTTTCCTTTTAAATTCTATTGTAGGATGGATCTGTAGTCCTTGATTCTTGTGAAGTGTCAACAGAAAATAATCAAAGCACTCGATTTCCAAAACCTGAGTTAGAGATTCAATTTACACCTTTACAGCCAAACAGAATGGCAGTGAAACACCCAGGTTGTACCTCACCAGTGACGGTTAAGATTCCCAAGGCCCGAAAGAGGAAGAGTCATGAAATGGAAGAGGTAAATACTTAACTATTAAGTGAACTAAACAAGTAAGTTTTATTATTGTTAAGTTCAGCTATACAGTTAAACTCTGTTACATTGCCCTCCTGTTCATAAGCACTAGTATTAGAGCCCAAAGTCATATTTTTTGGTATATTTAATACTCTTAAGAATGTTGCTGTGGTAAATGGTCCAAAAAGCTTGAGGATTTTAAAATGTGTAGATTTTTCCTTGTTTCAGTGAAGCTGTGATAGGTCAAATGGTGGTGAATTTTAGTAGAAAGCTATTTCAGTATTCCAGTTCTGTTCATACTTAGTCACTCTCCCTCCAGTGGAATAGAAAAGGGATTAAGGATAAAGGAATTAGAGGAAATGAAATGACTAACTTGCTTGAATATAATCCTTGTGATTTAGTTAAAATCTTAGGTCTCTATGATCATAGTAGGTTTCAGAAGAGAAATTCTTTTTCTGTGAGCCAGTATGAAAATTTGTATCCTATTTAGTGGTAGGCCAAAAATGATTTACTTCTTGCTTCTGCAGCTTTCTGATTGTGGAGTTACCAACCTTCTATCATATTTTAGCCATGGATGTTCAGCAAGTCACATAAACTTTCTGATTCTCATTTTCCTCCTTTTGAAATAAAGAATTAGATATAATGTTTTTAAAATGTTTTGCTTTTGTTCCGCCTGTGATAGGTACATAATAAGTGACAATATTTATGTTAAAAGCAATATTTATGTTTAAAACTCTTTAGCACAATAACTTTTTCTCCAACTTGTCTTTTTCACTTCTTTAAAGAGTAGTATATTTTCAAGCTGGTGGAAGAACAGAAATAATATTAAACATACTGCTGAGGCTCTCTGTCAGGTGATGAATGAATTTTGATGAATTCATTTGATGAATGAATATTATTTAGCATATTTCTTGCTACACGTGGAACACCTTAAGAGATTGTTTTGGAGAGCCTTAGTTAACTTTTATCCTATATTTAATACACTTAGATACCATTAAGATACAGATGACCCTTGGACAACATGAGGGCTCAGTGCCAGTCATTGTGCAGAAAAATCTCGTGTAACTTACAGTTGGCTCTCTGAGTGTGAGGTTCCTCATCCGTGGAATCAGCCAAAGTAGAGAATGTACTTTGAATAGTATTTACTATGGAAAAATATCAGTGTGTAAGTGGACTCGTGCATTTCAAACTTGTGTTGTTCAAGGGTCAACTCTACTGTTTGATTTCATCATCATCTGTTAACATAGTGGCTGACACCTATGTCAACTTGATTCCTTTTTTTCAAGGGAAAAGGAAAAATTGGCTGTGTTCTCTGAGGGTTAAGAGACAGTTATTTTATTCATTTTACTGCTGGTATATACTCCCCATTTCAGAATTACTTACAACAACATTGTAAGTAAATCATGTAGAAACTTAGAAGTTTTAACTGATTTTGCTTGGCTCTTTACTGCTGTAGTAAACAGTGTTGTGAAGTCTTCAGGAAAATAATTTATATAATGCTATATTCTACTCTCATGAAGACTCCAAAGGGCTCTATTGAAAACAGCAAGTGTGATGGAGTTACAATCTTTCTTCCTTTGCTTTCCCTTATTACCATCTATCTGTCTTGCCTCTCTTTAGAAAATCTGCTTCTTGTCATCCTTATGACTTTACTTTGTAACTTGAATTCTGAGGTTCAGTCATGATCTCTCTCTTTCTGTTCTTGCCTTTTTCCCCCTTTTATGCTTATCATCTTTAGCACAGTTAGGATTTGCACAAGTTCAATTCAGTTAATACACTACAAAAGATTTTGTCTTAAATAAAGTTATGTGGGGGAAAAGAGTAAGATGTCATGCCTATTTAGTACTGAAGGCAGATTTTATTTCTTTACTATCATTTTTTACCTGTGCTTATACTGAAGATTTTTGTTTTGTTTTCAATGTTGCTAAGTACCAATTAGAGGTCATGCTCAGCATGATTTGGGAGTTGGGAAAAGGGTAGATATATTACGATGTTGTATTTTAAAGATGTGACTCAAGTAAAAGATGTTATCCCTTCATTTAACTAATGTAATTTCATTATGATGCATGTGAAAAATTCATACCTTCAATCATGTTGTAATAAAAACATACGTCATCACGCTGTGCACTTAAACCTACATATGTTATGTATCAGTAATATTTCACTGAAGGTGAAAAAATTGTGAGAAAAAAGTTGTACCTTGAGTCAGGGTTTCTCAGCTTCAGCATGATTGACATTTTTGGCCAGATATTTCTTTGTTTTGAAGAGTTTAATGTCTTGTACATTGTAGGGTTTCTTAGCAGTATTCCTGGCCTCTACCCACTAGTTGCCAGTAAACCTGCCTCTTATCCCCAGCAATGACAACCATAAATATCTTCAGACATTGCCAGTGTCCCCTGGGGTCAGAATTGCTCCTGGTTAAGAACTATTTGCTTGATTGGTTGGTTGTTTTTGTTCTTTTTTTTCTTCCTCTGGAGTCTAGAGAGAGAAAGAATATGTTGTCAAGAAATTAATCAGTGCTGAACTTTATTATTTTTAGAACTTTGTGAAATTTGAAAATAAGAAGAATGCTACACCAAGAACTAATTTGAAGTCCCCTGTTTCTGAGCATAGAAATTCTTCTGTCAAAAAGGAACAAAAGGTTTGTCTTTTAATTTGTCCAAAATTGACCATTTTCATAAGTTACATTTGTGAAGTAGATGATGAAAATAAAAATGTCAAATTTGATTAGTAATTATTCAGAAGTTGAGTTTTGTCCAATTAGAACTCATTTATATTCCATTTTCTATTCATCTAATTCAGCTTAGACTACATCACCTTTAACATTTGACAAGTAGCAGGTACTTCTTGATATATTCACCTCTGACTTAGCACTCTTATCACACTCATTCTCTGGCTCTTTCATCCCTCTCCTTATATTATTAACCCCAAGTTCCCTACCTGAGAATTTATAACTTGTGTCTGGCCTCTTTAATTCAGCTGTGGCTGTAACTGTTTCTTCTAACATGCCTCATTACCAATAACAAAAAAAAATGTTTGTTTATTAGGTGTCCATACGCCCATCACCTAAGAAAACTTATTCTTTACGGAGTCACGCATCCACAATTGGTGTAAACAGGTCTGCTAAGAAAAAAGAAGGAACGCTACAGAAATTTGGAGACTTCTTACAACATTCTCCAACTATTCTTCAATCAAAAGGTTTGCAGACTATTAATTAAATGACCCTTTAGGTTAGATATATGGTGTTTTCTAATATCTGATTGGTATAAACTCAGCCACAGTGACTCTTACATCTCCACTAGACGTTGTTCTATGTTAGGTATTGAGGGAGGAACATGAAAGTATGATGTGCCTTGGTGTTCACTGTGTGGTGGAAGAAAACAGTCTGTATTTAAATAATTGATCCAGAGTAGCTTCCCAGGTGGTGATAGTGGTAAACAACCTGCCTGCCAGTGCAAGAGATGTAAGAGACATGGGTTCGATCCCTGGGATGGAAAGATTCTGTGGGGAAGAGAATGGCAACCCACTCCACTATTCTTGCCTGGAGATACCTATGGACAGAGGAGCTTGGAAGGCTACAGTCCATGGGGTCGCACAGAGTTGGACACAACTGAAGTGACTTAGCATGCATGCATGCAGACTGCTTAATGCATTATAGAGATACAAGGAAAGAACTATGGTAGTATTGGAGGAAAAGAACTGTTTGGGGGCTATGGGAAGATTTGATATTAATAGAAGAGATGGGATTTAACTTGGATATTGAAATACTGAAAGATTATACCTCCTAGAGGTAACTACTGTTAGTATTATGGTATATATTCTAGTGTTTTGTTCCTCTGCATGGATAAATATTACCTAATCTTATGTACTGTATCAAAAACATATTTCTTTAAATATCTATTAAGTTTAGTTGCTTAATGCTTTTTTCTTTATAATGTAGACATATTAATACTTTGGTATTAATATGTGCTAAGATATATATTCTCTCTATACACATATACATAAATACATACTTATATACACATCTACCAGAAAGAACAGTTTTAACATAAGTAGAGTACCAGGAAAGTGTAGGACTTGTGCAGGCAGTTCTAGGTAGCAATATGCATCTGGCATCTAGAATGTGGAGAGATTATTAGGAGGAAGGGGGCAGGAAGGAGTGAGTTTTCATGTTTTCATGAAATTACTCGAGTGGTGGCGGTGGGATAAATTGGAGACTAGAGGTGGGGAGAATGAGGAGGGAAAGTGACTAAAAGCAGGGGGACGGTTGAATTGAGTCACATTAGTTGTGTAAAAATACTTTGTGTAAAAACTTACCTCAGAGCTTCCCAAACTTTCTTGGTTCACAATGCCCTTAATGTGTCAGTAATTTTTTTCAGTGCATCCATGCACCCAAAGAAACACCTAAATAGTCCCATCCATTAATACTTAAAACCAAACAATCCCTGAAAATTTAGCTTCTGAAAATCCAGGTTGCTAAAATATGTCACCATCAAAAGGAAGGATATTGATACCTTTTGAAACTGTGAACTATCCTGAGTTGAGTGTCATTGTTTTCCTTAGAAATTTAAAATATTCCAAGTTGCTCTTTCCACGGGATCTTCCCGACCCAGGAATCGAACCTGGGTCTCCTACATTGCAGGTTGATTCTTTACTGACTGAGCTATGAGGGAAGCCCCTCTCCTTGAAAACATATTTCCTTTTGATATATAAACAACATATTGCCATAAAAAGCAATGCATATATGGTTTATATATTAAAAGGAAACATAAGTACCCAGATGGTAATGACTTCCTGACTTGGTTGATTTAGCTTAACAACTTCCCTACTATATACCTGGTGTGGATTTTTTTTTTAAAAAACTCCTTTCTAGGAATATAATGATTCCCTGTTTTGGATTGTAACTACAATACATGTCTGTTGTTAATCACTTGGAAATAAAGGGAAAAAAGAAGAAAATAGAGGCTAGTTCTTAAAATTCTGTTGCTCTGATAACTACTCTTAATCCATTACTCAGTATCACTGGTCTCCCCATTTATCCCTTATGCCTATCTCTTATCCATTCAGTACATAGCAGCCAGAGTGGTCTTTTCAAAGTACAAATTATTTAAGCCATTTAAGTTTTTGTTTTCTCATTATCTTTTCCAGTGGGATATAAGCTCTACAAGTGCAACATGTCTGTCTTGTTTACATCCTCGGCTCATAGTAGTGAGGGATTTTGAGGCTCCAACCCCAAATCCTATGTGTCATTTGTTTCAGGCTCACCATGGGCTATTACAAAGGTTTTACCTGTTAGGCCTCATAAGGGAAAGCTGCCCTTCCCACATCAAACGTGATACACAGCCAGTGCATTCCAGTCTTTGAAAGGAGTCAGTCAGTCAAGGACTCAGGTCTCCTGCTGGCCATACTCTTACACATGTCTGCATTCCTAGCCTGTGTGTGTGTGTTAGCCACTCAGTCATGTCAGATTGTTTGTGACCCCATGGACTGTAGCCTGCTAGGCTCCTCATCCATGGAATTCTCCAGGCAAGAATACTTTGTGGGTTGCCATTTCCTTCTCCAGGGGATCTTCCTGACCCAGGGATTGAACCCGGGTCTCCTGCATTGCAGGCAGATTCTTTTACCACTGAGCCACCACGGAATTCCTAGCCTAGGGGCCTTCATTTGAATGCTCCTAATTGAGTGCCTACAGTAGAGAATGTCCTCAGGTGTCTCTGCTGAAGACCTTATGATGGGGAAGGAGAAGGAACCTTGGAGACACTTTTTTCCACTCTGACTGTACTTTTCCACTCCTACCCCTCCCTCTGGTCTGCAGCACCAAGGTCCATAAAACTGCAAGTGCAGGAGACTTTTGATGATGAGAGAACCACCACTTCTGTGCTGATCCACCTGACCCAGACGATACATTATTCCATGGGGGAGTGTGGAACAGGGTGGGAGTTGGTATGTTCTTAGTTTAGCCTCTTGCTTGTTCAATTACAGTAGATGGTTAAAGACTTTAACTTTCATGTTGACTTGTCTTAATTAGCTACTCTGACATCTGGCCCCTCAGCTCTTAGGCTCAGCTTAGCCCTTGACAGGTAGACACTTAATTCTGCATATTTCCTTAAATATTTTCTTTAAAAAAAAATATTTGATATCATATATATATATATATATATATATATATATGTATTTTATATCCAGAAGTTTTCCCAAATGGAAATGTTTTCTGCTCAAATCAGTATGTGTCTGTTAAAATAAATGAATAAATAAATAAATAAATAAATAAAGCAGATGTACAAGGTAAGAAACTGAAAACTTCCTTTTCAACTTCCTGGTAACAATCAACTGTTAAAAATTTGGTTTCTATCTTTTAATCTATGTATCTGTGTGCATGTGTTTGTTAACTAGAAGTAAATGGCTCACAATTACAAGTTACTTTTACTTTAATATTCATGTGGACATCTTTACATGTGAATGCTGAACTAGCTCTGCCACCTTATTATTCTTAATGCTACATCGTCCACTATGTATGTATACTGATCTTTTCCTTAAATGTAGTATAAACCTCTTCCAAGTCATTAAAGATGCCTGAGTTTTACTGGTGGTAGTATAATTTACCAATATGTAAATTTACCAATAGTAAATTTACCAAATTTACAAAATTTCAACCTTTACAATATGTTGAACATTAGTGAAGTGATATTTTATTTATTTGCCTTTCTATTTTTGCTGTTGATCATTAAGTCATATATTTATTGGCCATTTCTTTGTTTTCTATTCATGTCCTTTCACCATTTATAAATTGCAGTGCTTTTTAATATGGCTCTTTATGAAAGATTTATAATATTTGCAATTAGGAAATTATTTCAGGATTTAACTGATAAATATTTTTCATAGCAAAGAAGATAATTGAAACGATAAGCTCTTCAAAGTTCTCAAATGTAGAAGTAAGTAAAGAAAATGTCTCTCGACCAAAACGGGCCAAACGAAAATTATACACAAATGAAATCTCATCTCCTATTGATATATCTGGCCAAGTGGTAAGCTGCTATTTCAGTTCTCTTAGAAGTAAAACTCTTTATGTTCTTTTTAATTCTGAAGTACTCTTACAATTTGAATTATATAGTGGTTTGAATCTTTTATTCTGTACACCAAATCTCGTAAAACTTGCTTTAAAAGTTATACTATTGGTATTGGATATGTTAAGTTTATAGTAGTTGAATGTAAATGCTGCATTAATGTATACAAGTGTCACATGCATCTGCATTTGTAAACTCATTAGAATTTTAGAACTTTAATTCCATCAATAGAATTATCACTGTTTAATAATTTATTGGCTTCTAACATCTGCTTTTCATGTTAGCTTTATCATAAGAGTTGTACAAATCTGGGCCTAAGTCTGCCTGGTAAAAATATAGACTTGACATTCAGTCATTTCCTCCCACTTTCCAAGGCTTCCATGTTCTCTTAAGAAAAGACTGTAGTTTGTCATCCTGACTCTATGACTCATTCTCCTTACTCAGAACACACTGTTCTATTACAGGGAAAGTTCTAATTTTCTATCATGCTTGCATTTGCCTAGTGGGTAAAAGTGAAGATAGGAAAGTAATTAAAGGAAAAGCCTTCAACAGGAAGTGGCCAAGAAAAATCGGGAGAGACCTTTTTGTAACAGTAGCTGTCAGATAAAAGATAGACACTTGAAGCAAGTAGTAAAGAATTAGGGTCATTAGGACATGCTTTTCAAAGTGCTGTTCTCTTGGTTACTTTTTTCCATTTGTCTGATAAGTACATGATTTTCTCCTTTGGCTGAAATTGTTTCTTAGTTGCAAAATAATGCTCTTTCTACTTGTTATTGCAAAAAATAATTTCTTAAAAATTGCTTGAGATAGTAAATTTTCAAACTATATATGTCCTGAATTCAGTAAAAGTATGGATTTCTTTAATTTTAGAATGAGGTGGTGTTGTAAGAATCTTTTATAAAGTCTACTGCCTTAGGCATGCTTTTTTATAGAAGATAGTGTAACTGCGGTCCAGGAGGACAAAAATTACTGTCATGTGCTTATTATTTCAGTTATTAAACACTGAAATATAAACATATCTTATTAATTGTAAGTAAGGTTTCATTTTTACTTTTATTTTCACTTATAAAAATTTGTGAAATTGTTAATTTCAGATTTTGATGGACCATAAAGTGAAAGAAAGCGATCATCAGATTCTCAAACGACGACTTCGAACCAAAACAGTCAAATAAATCACATATGGAGAATATTTTAATATAAATTTTATATTCATAATCATTGTAACTCGCATCGTGACATTTTAAAAATAATTGTATATACTATGTTGCATCAAATTCCTTTGTATATACATTGTTATTTTGTACTGGTATAATTTTAATTCAATAAAGAAAACATGTCAACAATAAGTTTACTTGCCTACTTTTCTAAGGCTTTTAAATAATAGCTTCTTTTCATAATAGCTTCTTTTTAATAATAGCTTCTTTTATCCTAGGCTTGGGCCCAGTGAGGAGCCAAGGAAAGATGCTCTGGTTTTTGTTTGTGTTTATATACATAGATGTTGTAGTTAGATCTTTGGTTTACTTACATTTAACTGTTGTAGGACTTGCTTTTAGTGCATCTGTTAGGAAATACAGGTGATTTTACTTATCTGTTTGTATAGGAAGTAAGTATGTATAGGTCATCTGGTTGCTAAAATGTGCACATATTTTAGAAAAGATCTCAGGTTTTTAATTAGAATGTCTTTTATTTTTAAATAATAGAATAGAGTTGGCTTTCTGATTTTTTTTTAGGACACAGAGGATTAGAAGCAGAAAGTTAGAAGGGAAGAGGAGATAACATCTAGTGGCCAAAAAATAACACTGTTATCTAAGAAAGATAGAATTTTAGTCCGTACACGCACTGCAACTAGAGAGTAGCCCCCACTCTCTGCAACTAGAGAAAGGCCACATGCCACAGCAAAGACCCAGTGCAACCAAAAGATAAATAAATAATAAATTAAAGCCATAAGTAGAGAGAAAACCGCAGTGAGGGAAGGAAGATCAGTGACTGCCTTGAAGTTGTGGTCAGGAGATGGAATCTGAGGACATGAGGAAACTTCTTGGGGGAATGGCTATGTTCTGTGCCTTGAGTGTTCTGTATTCTGTATGCAATCTCTAAAAATAAAATTATCTTTGAATTAATTTTATTGCTTGAAATACAAAGCTTGGAAAAAAGATTTTAAAATAAGCACCAAAACTGCAATGAGGTACCATTCTGTGGAGACCAAAATAGCTAAAATTAGAAAGACTGACAATACCAAATGAAAGATTCTGGCTTCTAGCATGTATATTTAAAGGAAAATTTTTTTTCCCTGTAGAGTAACTGCACTCGCTCTTTATTGTGGCAAGAGATCACGTTTTGGAAAATGTTTTGGAGGCATTTTTTGACCTAAGGTTCAGTTCAGTTGCTCAGTCGTGTCTGACTCTTTGCAACCTCATGGAGTGTAGTATGCCAGGCCTCCCTGTCCATCACCAACTCCCGGAGCTTACGCAAACTCATGTCCATTGAGTCGGTGATGCCATCCAGCCATCTCATCCTCTGTTGTCCCCTTCTCCTCCTGCCTTCAATCTTCCTCAGCATCAGGGTCTTTTCAGATGAGTCAGTTCTTCACATCAGGTAGCCAAAGTATTGGAGCTTCAGCATCAGTCCTTCCAGTGAATATTCACGACTGATTTCCCTTAGGATGGACTGGTTGGATCTCCTTGCTGTACAAGGGACTCTCAAGAGTCTTCTCCAACACCACAGTTCAAAAGCATCAGTTCTTGAACACTCAGCTTTCTTTACAGTCCAGCTCTCACATCATACATGACTACTGGAAAAACCATAGCCTTAACTAGATGGACCTTTGTCAGCAAAGTAATGTCTGCTTTTTAATATGCTGTCTAGGTTGGTCATGACTTAAGGTATGGTGACTTAAAAATGATAGAATTGTAATAGAAACATTAAAGCTCACTTTAGAATACAGATATTAATAATTCCACTTGATGAAGTGGTTATAGCAAATTTGAGGGAGAGTTTGAAAATCTATAGGTGGAATTTAAAATGAAATATAAGACAAGTGTAAGCTGAATTCTAAATGCCCTAGGGGCGATCATTAGAGGAAGCCTTTTGTAAAGGAAATAATGCTTTAATACTTTCTAATTTATGTGTTTTATAAGTTTAAAATTTTATTCTTATGTAAAGTTATGCCTGATTTGTGATTAAAAGTCAATTTAGCAAATGCTTATCAAAAGTTAATGATGATAAATACTATTTAAAGGCATAACGGAAGAAAGCCAAATATTATATATCTAAAAATGGAAAGAGGATATATACTTCTGAATTCTTTTGGTTACAATTTTTTTTCATCTTTAGCAGCATTCAAGAAAAGTGAAGACTTTATATGGAAGTTAAGGGAACAACTTCAAAGAAATTTAGTAAGCTATTGGTAGGTATGTTAAACAAGCCTGTAGTTTTTTGTCCCTGTGGCTTTCAGAGGTATGTTCATCTGTTAATGCAATTATACCCGTTTTTAAAGTCACAGTCCAGTATACTGAATATTCTTACTGATCTGAGTCTCAAATCTCAATCAGGGGGGACCTGTGAGTATGATGTTCTGGTTACTCGAATCTGCTATACCAAACTGTGCTTCACTTCCCAGCTGCCCAGCTTCCCTAATCGTGGTCTTCTTCACTGCTTTGGATCAAAAGTACTGTACTTTAGCTATTTAATCTCTGCCTACAACCATCACTGCCGATGTAATTGCTATAACTGCAGTTTGATTAAGATGGGCATTTTCCTTCCCCTCTTCATACTTGGTAAAGCATATAGGCTATCAGTGTTTCTGATTTGGCCAAATCCCAGAGAGTGACCTGCCTGGAGAATCCCAGGGACGGGGAAGCCTGGTGGGCTGCCGTCTATGGGGTCTCACAGAGTAGGACACGACTGAAGTGACTTAGCAGCAGCAGCAGCAGAGAGTGAAAAGACTGGGTACTAGATTGGAATTTTACTGGCTGATGTCATTCTTCAAAGCTTTTCATTTCCTATTGGTGACTAGTATCTTTGAACCAGTATCTGAACTCTGTCTCGGTATCACACACACAGTCAAGTCCCTTGTTTCCCCAAATATGGAATTCATTAAGGAACTACTATATATAAAACATAACTACTAAGGACCTACTGTATAGCACAGGAAACTAATGTAATGACCTATATGGGAAATAAATCTAAACAAGAGTGAATATGTGTTTAACTGATGCACCTTGCTGTGCAGCAGAAATGAACACATTGTAAATGAATTTATACTGCAATGAAAATGTTTAAAAGCAAAATATCTACATTCCCCCCCTCCCCACAAAAAAACAGAAGTTTAGGCTTTGCTTAGGCTGTTTCATGGCCAAGTAGGCTAAACTTTCATAAATGGGAGGCTTCATTGTGGCTTTCTGAACCTAAGGCTTGAGCTAGCAGCTAATTAATAATAGCTAAGAATTCGGTCTTTGGTTCTAAAACTCACTTTTTATTTTCCATGTGACTGAGGAACATAAATTTATGTAAAACAGTAGATGAACCTTATGGTACAGACGCAGCATGACTAGATTCTATATCCAATCTAAATTCAGATACATATTTTCCGTGCAATTTGTACACCAGTTCAGCAATATGATTGATGACTAGTCCCACAAAACTAGTGCAATATTAGTTTTGCATGCTTCAACTAGCAGTGTATGGTTCAAGAATACGGTTTATATATTAACAGTTAGCCCCCCATCCATATTATCGTTTAATTTATCATGTATTTTGGGACTCTTGTCCTTAGATTACCATTTAAAACTTACTCAACGAATAACCATGAATAACCATTGACAGCACCAAAATGATGTTCTTGAGATAAAATATGTACATGGATTATTGGGCAGTGTTCAAACTAACTTCTGAAAGTTTCAACAGAAAAGAAATGATTTCTCAGATAACACACTAAGTAGAAATTTGAAGACAAGATACATGTCATTGATCAAGACATGTATCAGTGATCCAGTAAACCAGAGATCTATTCAGTAGACCATACTATGGCCATCACTCATATATCTATAGTTACATTCATACTACAGAGTTGAGTGGTTGTGACCCTTGTCTGCAAAGCCTGAAATTTTTACCATTTGACCCTATACAGAAAAAGTTGGTTGGCTCCTGTAGTAGACAGTCCAACATACATAATGCCAGTCGGTAAGTGGTATTTATCCAGCAAGCTGCAAAACGTTTGGTCATCATCAGGTAATGTTTCCTGCCACTTCCTGGCATATTTTGGATTTAATGTAGTATGGCAGTGTCTGGCACATAGGTATATTTTTTGAGCATTTACTGTTTTAATTTACCTGTTTTACTAAAAATAAGTATATGATACCCTTATTTTTAAGAATGGATCATCACAAAATAAGAACCTAGAAGTGCTTAGTATTATTTTTAAAAGTAAATTTTGATGAACATTTTAATACTATCTCTAGATGATTTTGTGAAGCATTACTGTTTGAGGAATATAGTTTGGAAGGACTGCCCAAGGTCCATGTTACTTAAAGTGCAGTCAATAGTCAGGCAGTGTGGGCATCACTTGGAAGCTTGCTAGAAATAGAGACTCATGGGTTCCACCCTAGACTCCTTCTGGAGAAAAGCTGTTTTTTCAAACAAGATCTCCAGATAAGTCATGTAAAGTTTGAGGAGTACTGCCAGTTACAATACAATGGCAAGTGATAGTGAGCAACTTCTACTCATGCTTTGCTGATGATAATGTACTTGGTACAACCATTTTGGAAAATTGGTAGTATCAATTAAAACTCCCCCACTTAAGGTGAAAAGCACAGGGAAGACTTGATTCCTAATGAAGCTATTTTTTACCATCCTGGTTAAAAAAAAAAATCGTTAACAATTCTCAAGTGCACAAAATTGTATACAGCTCAATGAGTTATCAAAAGTGAATGCATCTATCTAATGAAAACTCGAAGCAAAATTTCTGTCATTACTCTCTTGCCCTGTCCCAGTTACAACCTATCCTGTTATCAGAAAGGAACCAACTATCTTAATCTCTAACAGCATAGAATGCACAAAAAGTATGCATATGTTGTGGCTGACGCCATTTGTACTAAAATATACTTGTGAGATTTATCTATATTTTTCTTTCTGGTTATAGTATTTTCACTTATTGCTATGTGATATTCCATTATATATCACGATTTATCCATTCTACTATGGGTGGACATTTAGGTTTCCAGTTTTTTTGTTATTTACAAATAATGCTGCCATAAACACATATCTCTGAGGTGTACCTAGGAATTGAAATTGCTAAGTTATAGGATATATTTGTATGTTCAGCTTTAGAAGATACTACTAATTTTCTAAAATGGTTGTAACAAAGTACATTATCATGTACATGTACAACTCAGCAGGGCATAAGTTGCAGTTGCTCACAATCACTTGGCATTATATGGTTTTAATTTGCATTTCTTTGATGACTAATGAGGTTGAGATACTTTCATATATTTATTGACTATTTGATTATCTCCTTTTACTGAATCGTTTGCCCATTTTTAAATTGGGTTGTCAGTCTAGTTGTAGGAATCCTGTGTCTTCTAGATACGAGCTCTTTTGTCATTTATATGTGTTGCAAGTAGTTTTTCTCTCTGATTTGCCTTTTCACTCTTTTAATGATATATATTTTGAATAATTTTTCATGTTGTACTTAGAGAGTTGATCAGAACCATCTAATTCAGTATTGCCAGAAGTAAAACTAGTTTCCTTTTTAATAACTAAATTTTATAGCAGTAATGTTTGTTTATGATGAAAACAGCCATTATCAGCGGGAATTAGTTTGACAAGCTTTTTAAAAGATAACAATCAATTTCAACCTATTTAATCTTCATTTGAAGTTTTATAGGATATGTAAAAAGCAATAGATAAGATGTAACCTCCATGTTACATGTGTAAGAACTTCTGTAGTTGTATATTTATGCCTTTGATGATCTTCTCTCAACATTACCAACTATATGCTCAACAAATGCACATCAAATAGATCTGTATTGGTTGGGGAAAAGAGACAAGCTGAGAAGATCTTGGCAACGTAAATATTAGAAAAATATTTTTAAAACTTTTATTTGTAAATAACTTCAAGATTATAGAAAAGTTGCAAGAATAACAATATTATATGGAATACCTATATAATTTTTACTCAGATTCTCCCTTTTTTCAGCTTTATTAAGGTATAATTGATGGAAAAACTATGATACTTAAAGTGTACAAAGTGATTTGATATACGTATACATTGTGAAAATATCCCCCATCAAGTTAATTAACATATCCATCACCTCACATAGTTACCCTTTTTTTCCTTTGGGTAAGAAAACTTAAGTTCTAGCAAATTTCCATTATACAATATGGTGGTGTTACTTGATGAAGTAAGTATTAATGAGGAGAAGAAGAAGGGAAAAGCAAGTTTTGAGTGTGTACCTAAGATACTGTAGGGCTTTGTGTTCTTAGGTGAGTATTGAACTCACAGGAGGAATGAATATCCACCTTAACGGGTCCTTAAGAGAATTAAATGAGAAAATATGTGAGAAAGTTTTTGGTAAATACAAAAGGTATGAAAGTCCGGTTAAAACTACTCGACAGTTTTGCCAAAGTACCTGATTGTGTACTTATTGTGTGTGTGTGTGTGTGTGTGTGTGTGTGTGTGTGTGTGTGTGTGTGTGTGTTTGGCATTCTATCTCACTATAGGGAGAGTCACTCAGGAAGAAACTGGAATTTAGAGTTCTTATATTCTAAGAAAGTCCTTAGTGATTTCCCCTCTGGAAATTGTGAAGGGGCTTCTGGAAGATGATAGAATCTACATACACAGATTGCTCTTTTCCCTTTGTGGCAATCTCACAGGAGGAATGAATGTCCAGTATTTATCATTGATTTAGAACTTCTCGGTGCATATTAAAATTATGTACGTATTTTTTAAACCAAATATCGCCGGCTGGATTCTGTTGCTGACGTCACTGAATTAGTCTGGGGCAGGGCTGGGGTATTGGGATTATTGAACCACTGGTGATTGATTCTAAGGGCTTGCAAGGTGACACAATGGTAAAGAATTCGCCTGCCAATGCAGGAGACTTGGGTGCGATCCCTTGGATTGGGAAGATCCCCTGGAGAAGGAAATGGCAACCCATTCCAGTATTCTTGCCTGAAAAATTCCATGCAGGAGCCTGGAAGGTACACTCCACGGGGTCACAAAAGAGTCACACTGAGCTTGTGTGCAGAGGGATCCCAAAGTGCACCCAGGCCTGGTAACTGCAATTGACAGTGCAAAGATAAATTTTTCCACCAGAGGGAGACAAAGCACTTCTCTGTGAAAAAGGCCTGGCATAAAACCCATTCTCTGACTTCACAGCTGCACCAATGTATGTAAAGTGCCAAGCAGGGCAAAAATGTGGGAAGATAGGTAATATTATCTTTGGCACTGTTCCTTGCCAACCAAAGAAGTTCTTGCCACCACTGGAGAAAATTCCAGGCACTAATTTTAAAAGTAACATGGTTAAAAATATCTATTCACCCAATTACCTGTACTAGCATCTAGAAATATTTTCATTCCTTCTACCACCTCACTTTGATAAAATAGACTGCATGAAAAAAAGGGTTATATTGTTCATATCAAGTGGAAAATTTACATAAGATCACTTGAAAAATTTGACATAAGATCACTCGAAGAATCATGCAAATAGAAATCAACATCAACAAAAGTAAATTAGCTTAAGTTATCCTCACAAAATTTTAGGAAATATGCAGACATAATAACGTGATTTAGATGTATTTGATTGGCATCTCCCAATTTTAATTTCTCCCATCTCATGCCTACTTCAGCATGCATCGCAGGCAGACTCTTTACCATGTGAGCCACCAGGGAAGCCCCATCCTCCATCATAAAAGCCATAAAAGCTACAAACTTGATCTCTGTCCTCTTGTGGCTGGAGACGGTCAGTGAGAAAGAGGTGAAAATCACGAGAGGGCTTCCCTTCATGAGTAAAGTGGCAAAGAAATTTCTCTCTTCATTACCTAGCAGCGTGTTTGACAAATGCCATATGTGATGGAGCTCATTATGGGATGGAACCAAAGTGAAAAGATATTAGCTTGCCTGGAAAGAAATGTAATTTAATGGCCAGGACAAGGAAGTAATTGATGATTTATGGTCTAATTGTTCAGTTCAGTCGCTCAGTTGTGTCCAACTCTTTTGACCTCATGGACTGCAGCACACCAGGCTTCTCTGTTCATCACCAGCCCCTGGAGCTTGCTCAAACTCATGTCTGTTGAGTCAGTGATGCCATCCAACCATCTCATCCTCTGTCGTCCCCTTCTCCTCCTGCCTTCAATCTTTCCCAGCATCAGGGTCTTTTCAAAGAGTCATTTCTTCACATCAGGTGGCCAAAGTATTGGAGCTTCAGCTTCAGCATCAGTCCTTCCAAGGAATATTCAGGACTGATTTCCTTTAGGATGGACTGGTTGGATCTCCTTGCAGTCCAAGGGACTCTCAAGAGTCTTCTCCAACACCACAGTTCAAAAGCATCAATTCTTCAGAGCTCAGCTTTCTTTATAGTCCAACTATCACATCCATACATGACCACTGGAAAAAACCAAAGCTTTGGCTAGACAGACCTTTGTCTGCAAAGTAATGTCTCTGCTTTTTAATATGTTGTCTAGGTTGGTCATAACTTTTCTTTCAAGGAGCCAGCTTCTTTTAATTTCATGGCTGCAGTCACCATCTGCAGTGATTTTGTAGCCCCCAAAAATAGTCTGTCACTGTTTCCATTGTTTCCCCATCTATTTCCTATGAAGTGATAGGACCAGATGTCATGATCTTAGTTTTCTGAATATTGAGTTTTAAGCCAACTTTTTCACTCTCCTCTTTCATCAAGAGGTTCTTTAGTTCCTCTTCACTTTCTGCCATAAGGGTGGTATCATCTGCATATCTGAGGTTATTGATATTTCTCCTGGAAATCTTGATTCCAGTTTGTGCTTCATCCAGTCCAGCATTTCTTATGATGTACTCTGCATGTAAGTTAAATAAGCAGGGTGACAATATACAGCCTCGATGTATTCCTTTCCTGATTTGGAACCAGTGTGTTGTTCCATGTCCAGTTCTAACTGTTGCTTCTTGACCTGCATACAGATTTCTCAGGAGGCAGGTCAAGTGGTCTGGTATTCCCATCTCTTTCAGAATTTTCCACAGTTTATTGTGATCCACAGTCAAAGGCTTTGGCATAGTCAATAAAACAGGAGTAGATGTTTTTTCTGAAACTCTTGTTTTTTCGATGATCCAGCGGATGTTGGTAATTTGATCTCTGGTTCCTCTGCCTTTTCTAAATCCAGATTGAACATCTGGAAGTTCATGGTTCATGTACTGTTCAGTTGGCCCTAAAAGTCAGCAGCACAGCTACTACAGCTCCCTTATACATGCATGTATTCTCGTCAGTCCCAAATGGGCATATCTGCTCGAGCCATTAAACTGTGAACATGTCAAGGACATTACCTTTAAGGTAACACTGACTAGTTGTGCCTTACACTTTTGACAGGAAAGCGCTCATTTTGCCATAATGAAAGTCAGGATTCTTGTGGTAATTGCTGCTTGATCCTGGCTCTGTCCGTAATCGCACACTGGAGAGTATGATTTATGAGCTGACAAAACCACCTGATATCACTTATATGTGGAATCTAAAATGACACAAGTGAACTTATCTGCCAAACAAACAGATTCACAGACAGATCAGACTTGTGGTTGCCAAGGGGGAGAGGGTGGAAGAGGAATTGATTAGCAGTTTGGGATTAGCAGATGCAAACTATTATCTATGGATAAACAAGGTCCTACTGTACAGCACTGTATACCACTCCAATGATAGAAAGTGAAGAGGAACTAAAGAGCCTCTTGATAAGGATGAAAGAGGAGAGTGAAAACACTGGCTTGAAACTCAACATTAAGATCATGGCATCTAGTCCCATCACGTCATGGAAAATAGAAGGGGAAAAAGTAGAAGCATATGACAGATTTTCTTTTCTTGGGCTCTAAAATCACTGAGGCTGATGATTGCAGCCATGAAATTAAAGGACGTTTGCTTCTTGGAAGGAAAGCTATGACAAACCTAGACAGAGTATTAACAAGCAGAGACATCACTTTGCCCATAAAAGTCCATGTAGTCAAAACTATGGTTTTTCCAGTAGTCATGTACAGATGTGAGCATTAGTCCATACAGAAGGCTGAGCACCACAGAATTGATGCTTTTGAATTGTGGTGCTACAAAAGACTCTTGAGAGTCCCTTGGACTGCAAGATCAAACCAGTCAATCCTAAAGGAAATCAACCCTGAATATTCATTGGAAGGACAGTTGCTGAAGCAAAAGCTCCAACACTTTTGCCACCTGATGCAAAGAGCTGATTGATTGGCAAAGACCTTGAAGCTGGGAAAGAGTGAGGGCAAAACAAGAAGGGGGTGTCAGAGGATGAGATGGTTAGATGGCATCACTGACTCAATGAACATGAATTTGAGCAAACCCCAGGAGACAGTGGAGGACAGAGGAGCCTGGAGTGCTGTACTCCATGGGATCACAAAGAGTTGAATATGACTTAGTAACTGAACAAGAACAACTGTAAAGTGCAGAGAACAGTCAATATCCTGATAAATCATAATGGAAAAGAATATGAAAAATAGAATGTCTATAGCTGAGTCTCTATGCTGCACAGCAGATATTAACACAGCATTGTAAATCAACTACATTTCAATAAAATGAAAATTTTAAAAAAGAGTAATCTCTTGATAGCAATACACTGAAAGCCTTGGTGCTGTAGTAGCTTCTAAGAAGGAGCATTTATGGATCCTGGTGTTTGGACAGCTGGACAAGTGCAGCTGTATTTGAGACATACTAAAATTTTTTGTGTGTTGTTTATCTGATATTGAAATTTAATGGGCATCAGGTGTTTCATTTGGCATGGAAATGGCTTAAAAAAGCATACCCCAAATTAGGGGGTCATTCAATGTGCTAGAAAGAACTTGGGGAAGTGTCAGAAGAACTGGTTTCTAGCCACAGCTCTGCTTCTGCCCTCCACTGATTCCTTACCTTAAGAAATGAGGGGGTTTCAGATGCCATGATTTTCAGATTTTGCTTGTCTTCAGAAACTCTGCACAGGTGAAATTTTATTCAGAAGCCCACTATATAAAACAGATAAAAGCTGACTTGCTCTGATTGAAACTTGAGTGTGGGTCACTACCTACCTGAAAGTGGTAGAAAAGCACTGGACTTGGTGATTTCTAAAATTCCTTCTACCTGTGACAATCTGTGTGTCCAAGTGAATTCGTTTTATAGGAAGTAATCATCCAGATTGTGATTAATCAGATGTCGTCCTTTCCTTTGACACTTAGGAAGGACAAAGTAGAATTAGCAACTGCCTTCATTTATTCTTTCCACAGATGTTTGTTGAACACTTACTACAGGCAAGACAATGTATTAGGCACTTTGGAGCAAGAATACGAAGAGAAAATTTTAGAAGGTGCTCTGAGTTTAGTAGAAGAGCTGACACTTATGACAGGTAACTGTATGTGCTTTTATTAAGATTTACTGTGTGATGGGCATGCACTGCTTCCAATTTAAAAAAGTATTTCAGTGAGCATTGGTCTGACTCACAGCTCTTGTTCTTTTCCACCTGCTTTCATCACAACCTCATTTCCTTTCCATTTTTTTTTCCTAAAACTAATACACAGGTGATTCTTCTACTTGTTTTTATCTCTGAATTTGCCTATCTAATTTTGGATATTTCTTAGAAGCCCTGCCTCTGCTAAAGTGTAGGATGATGAAGTTATAACTTCCCCACCCCCCCTTTCAAAGAGGCATTCCAGAGACCCAGCCTCCTCCCACAGCATGCCGTGTCCCAGGTCAGGGGTAGAAGAGGTCATTTTGGACATAATCCTCATTTTCACCCATTTACATGCTGAGGCTGTTAGCAAATTTCAGTTTCCTGCTCTGCAGGATTCTTGGCTTTCTCTCCTTCCTCCTTCCTCTGCCAGGCTGGATCCCTCACTGGTCATCTCACATCTCCCTCACTGCTGTCTTCTACCAAGTCTCTCTCTCCCTCCCTTTCATATTTTGCATAACTCAGCAAAGGTTCTTTTTGACCACTCTAAGGTAAGTGGTTTGAACCCACTGCTTTGTCCTGTCTTCCTGCTACTGAAAATTCCCAGGTGCACATTTGAACAAATGTTCTCATTTTGACACAGCTCTCAACGGCCAGGTATTCTCTTCCATTCACTTTTGGTTTTTAAAAAACATTTTTTTTTTTTTTCATGGACTACAAAATAATATCTGTTGAAAAAATTTAAACATATGCTTTTTCAAAAAGTAAGTGTAAATCATATGTAATTATGTCTCTCTGGAGTGAGAGGAGAGGTGGGGGATGAACATCTCTAAGGTATATTCTTTTGCATTATTTTTCCCCTATATATTTTTTTTCTTCAACAAAAATAGAAGCAAATATACATACTGTTTTGTGGCTTGCTTTTTCATTTAACAATAGTTAGTGAACATCTTCTGATTTTATTAGTTTTTTTCCCTTGATATCCTTAAAGACTGTGTAGTGTTCTATCAGATGGATGTGCGATGATTCATTTAGCCTACCCTACTTTGTTGGTCATCTGAGTTTCCCAGGTTTTCCCCATTAAAAACATCCTGCCCTCAACAATATTGAAGCTAAAGTGTAACATACATCAGTGAAATGTATTAAATGTTTTTTTCCCTTAGGTCAATTCATAGAGAAAATATTTACACATAACCCACTTCACAACCAGATTTCACTTTGTGTTTTGGTCAAACTTTCTTGTGCGACTACCCAGTTCCTGGATTGCTCCTTCTTGGCCATTGAAGACCTGCTTCTCTCCTGTCAGTCACAGTCTCTCACTTTATACCACACCTGTGTTAGCAGATTTCACCCCATGAACACTGCTTGCTTTCCATTCTGCAGGTGGAGGGAGAGCAGTGCCTCCGGCTCCTTTCTCTTTCCAATGTTACTGTTATTCCTGCCTCTTTCTTGAGAACAGAGAGGCATGCACAAATCCCTTAACAACTTGAGCTTCACTTAAGTCGGTGCTGGGGAAGCCCCTCCAGTCACTGTGTGACTCATCTCAGGCATACACACACACACACATACACATACTGCCCTCTCAGACCTTCACCTGAGCCCCAAGTTCCCAGTGATGCTCCCACAGAAAGGCAGTCTGCATCCAGCATGGTGAAGATAGTTCCTGTCTCTGGTATGAGAAGAAAAGTTAAGCACTAAGTGGTATCATTTCAGGAGTCTCAGGGCTCATTTTATGTTATTATTTTTTTTACAATTTTTTGGGGGGCTGTGCCCCATGGCATGTGGGATCTTAGTTCCCTGGCCACAGACTGAACCCATAGCCCCCCTGCATTGGAAGTGTGGATTCTTAACCACTGGACTGCCAGGCAAGTCCCCCATTTTATGTTATGATATAAGAATTCTAAAGAATCTAAAAGAGTAGATATAGATAGTATATAACTGATTCACTTTGCTGTACACCTAAAACTAACACAACATTGTAAATCAACTATACTCCAACAAAAATTTAAAAAAAAATTTCTTTGGTAGAAGAAGGAAAAACTGTAGTTTTTCAAACTGGGTTCTGTGAGGCCCTTGGGTTCTAACCCAACTTCTTCGGGGTCATCCCACGTGGGGAGCAGAGAGCAAAGTTGAGGTGACCTAAGCTGGTCTGTCTTTTTGTCTTGGCAGAGAAGAAGAAATGAAGACACTGGAAGGAAGCGAGGGCCTTCCTAAAGTAAGCAGAGGTCATGTCTTAACCCAAAGTTCCCAGTCTTTTCGTCTTTTTTGAGAGGAGGCTGCTTCTGGGCCTGGAAGGGGGCCCAAGAGAATCCCCCAGAGGTGGAGAGTTGACTTGGAGTTACCGGCTAGTGCTTCCTTCTGATCTGGCACCTGCGAGTGCCGGACAGGGAGGCCTGTGCAGAGACACAGCTGAGTGAGAGGGAAGGCAACAGCTGTATCCCGCTGCACAACATGGCAGACACACTCAGGTTCTCCCGTGGGCCCCGAGTGAGTGGAGAAGTGAGTGCAGAGCAGGGACTGTTTGGTCACTTTTCCGCTGCTGGACGCCTGTGCTGTTGGTGGTCCCTCACAGGGTTTGACAGAGAGGAAACAGGACTGTCTCCGTAGGATCACCCGTGAAACTTCACTGGGTGGGAGAAAACAAGCAGAGCAAAAACCAAGAGTCTGAGGAGTAATCAGCTTCTTGTTCACCCAGATGTTTGGACTGTCCTCCACAAGACTCGGACTTATGTGATGGGAGTCATGGGTGAGTTCCCTGCATGCTGACAGACTGACTGGTGGGACTCAGGTCCGAGAGAACTTAGGGCACAGGACTTAGGATTCCGTGGTGGCTGATGATAATGATGTTACTTAAGAAAGCGACATTTGAAACCTGAAATGATAGAAAATGACTAGATTGAATCAAGTCTTCCAGATTGGCTTAAATTTAGTTTCCTCATTTCTGATAACAAATGAAAAGTGAAAGTTTTACTCACTCAGTCGTGTCCGACTCTTTGCAACCCCATGGACGATGTCCCACCACGTCCTCTGTCCATGGAATTCTCCAGGCAAGAATACTGGAGTGGGTAGCCACTCCCTTCTCCAGGGGATCTTCCTGACCCAGGGATTGAACCCAGATCTCCTGCACAGCAAGCAGACTCATTACCACCTGAGCCACCAGGGAAGCCCAAATAAGTTCTCACGAAAGAAAAATTTGAGTATTTATAAAAATAAAATGAATTTTATGCTTGCACGTAGATTATTTATGGCTAAGCCACATCTGCTCTTCTATTTTTCATGTGAGAAGTGAGACCCAGAGAAAGGGAGTGATTTATTCAAGGATTCAGTTATTGAGCAACAGCACTGTTCCTAGAACCCCTGTGCCCACTCAGTGCCTCAGTGGAAAGTCACCAGGTACACACTACTGCCAGGCTCAGTAAGCCCAGAATAGGGCTTACCGAGATGCAAAGAGGGAGAATGAATGTCACGGAGAAACGTGGCAGGGCAGGGAGAAGGCAGATCTTAGAATGCACTTGGAGGATTTGGGCTTGTTGTGGGTGATTTGGAGGCAGGTTTAAGGAAGCAGGTCTTTGATGTCTTTGCTGAGTTGGATGCTGTCTGAAATAAAACATTGCTGTCCATGAGGCAGATGATCTATCTGAGGAAGGAATCTGTAGGTCAGGTATGCTTTGGGCGTATCTCTGCTAACCCAATCAGCTTGAAAAAAGATATACCTAAGTTAAAAAGAACAGCAGATAATTTACAGTGAACATGTAATTTGATGCCACTGTTTTTCCCAAGCTGCAGGAGAGAAGGTCAGGTTGTTTTCTAGAAATTTGAATGATGTGAATTAAGAAATTAGGTTTAACACCTAGGCTCCAAGCTTATCGTGTCATCACAGAAAGTAAACTGTCCACAAAGAGATCCAAAATATTTGTTTCTTCTCGCTTTTTTTTTTTTGCTTCTTTTTTGTTTTTGCCAGTAGGGATTTGTCCTGCCTTTCTTCTCCATGGCCCTCACAATATAAGAATATGAAAGTCCCTGCTATCCATCTAATTATAAAGCCCAGGATCTAACCAGGACAGCAAACAGACTGTTGAAATAAAGATCTTATACATACATTTTGATTTCATTGTAACTCTGGTCATAATTTGGAGAAGGCAATGGCAAACCACTCCAGTACTCTTGCCTGGAAAATGCCGTGGATGGAGGAGCCTGGTAGGCTGCAGTCCATGGGGTTGCTAAGAGTCGGACTCAACTGAGCGACTTCACTTTCACTTTTCACTTTCATGCGTTGGAAAAGGAAATGGCAATCCACTCCAGTGTTCTTGCCTGGAGAATCCCAGGGACAGAGGAACCTGGTGGGCTGCCATCTATGGGGTTGCACAGAGTTGGACACGACTGAAGTGACTTAGCAGAAGCAGCTGGTTATAATTAAAAATTAAATATTTCTATTTTCCTGGGGAAAATAGCCAGATACTCAGAGCTCCTCCTGAAAATACTATTTGAATGATGCCTCAGATTTTTGGGGAAGAGGTATATGAAACATACAAAGTGGAAGTGGGGACTTTTTCCAGGCTCCTATGTTGGTGTCTGGGTTTGGCCTCTGGCTGGAAGAGCAAATTTCCTTGGGGAAATTTCAGGGTTGGTGGACAAAAGCTCTACCTTACAGAAAATCTAGGGAAAGCTTGTGGATTTGGTGTTTTGTGGGGTTGCAGATTAAGTCCAGACTAAACTCTAGTGCCTGATGAACAATATCTGGCTCATGAACTGTAGATACAACAACTAGCTTCTCCACAATCAGTCAATCTAAACTAGATAGCAGTGCCATTTTTTCTTAAGACATTAAAAAGAAGAGGCATAATGGGTGGGGACTCTCAGAGTGGATCATCTCAGATGCAGAGGATCCTCTGGAAATATCCAGCTGCTGAAAAAATTAGGAGATCAGTAGGGGGCTGAGGAGGCGGGGCTGAGGGTGGGCAAGAGGTAGATTCCTCCTCGAGAAAGGCAGTGTGGACTCCCTGCAGAGTCAGGAAACCTCAGGGTCAAAACCCGCTGCTTCCTGGGAGACAGAGTTGAGAGCATGCCTGCACGCTGCCCTGCTCTCTAAGAATCCAGGTGCTGCTGAGGGAAGCTGGGAGCTTCCACTGCGGGGAGCTGGGTTTTGAAAGGCATCCTCCTTGCCTGGTCCGTGTTAATTAAACTGAACGTGGGAAAGGAGCAGGAACCCTGTGGGGAGAAGCAGAGTGTGCCAGGTTAAGGGGAAGCTGTTGCTCAGCCCATTTGCGCTGCTTGAATCTGTACTCTGTACCTTCTTGCTGTGTAACCTTGAATGTGCTCCCAACACTGTCTGTGTATTGAGTTTCGCATCAGTCAAGGGGAATAGTAAATGCCTTCTTCGTAGGGTTGATTTGAGGATGAAGGGAGATGGGTTTTTTAAAGAGCTATGGTAGGCCCTACCTAACATGTAGATGGTTCTCAGTGAATATTGGCTCATTTCTTCCTCCCTCAGCAGAAACTAACTTTTCCTCTGGTAATCTAGCAAGCCTGGGGTGTCAGGGATTGACAATGATTTCACATAACCCTCTTTCTAATTTTTGGCTTTAACACAGATTGCAAGGAACAGAGCAGGTCACTGCCGGAGGCCTGTCATTTGGATCCAATACAACCTGCAAGCCACAGGCCTGAAGACACGTAATTCTAATTACCTGGAAGCAGAGAGGGGACTTTCCTGGTGGTCCAGTGGTTAAGACTCTGCAGTCCCAATGCAGGGGGCATAGGTTCCTTAATCAGGGAACTAAGATCCCTCATGCCACATGATGTGGCCAGGAAAAAAATAAAAAAAGAAGGATGATTTTGGAAAGCCCAAGCTGAGTGAAAAGAATAAAATCTTACTAATGTAACATTTACATACATGTTTAAAACATACAAAGCAATGTCTAGAGCCAGAGAGAGAGGGAGCTGATTGGGTTGACTGACAACACTTACGAACATGGACACTGGTGTGTTAATTTCTTTCCCCTCTAAACACATGCTGCTGCTGCTGCTAAGTCGCTTCAGTCGTGTCCAACTCTGTGCTACGCCATAGATGGCAGCCCACCAGGCTCCCCCGTCCCTAGGATTCTCCAGGCAAGAACACTGGAGTGGGTTGCCATTTCCTTCTCCAATACATGAAAGTGAAAAGTGTAAGTCAAGTCACTCAGTCGTGTCCGACTCTTAGCGACCCCATGGACTGCAGCCTACCAGGCTCCTCTGTCCATGGGATTTTCCAGGTAAGAGTACTGGAGTAGGGTGCCATTGCCTTCTCTGGTCTAAACACATGTGCTGTGCTAAGTCACTTCAGTCATGTCCGACTCTTTGCAACTCCATGGACTGTAGCCCACCAGGCCCCTCTGTCCAAAGGGATTCTCCAGGCAAGAATAGTGGAGTGGGTTGCCATGCCTTCGTCCAAGAGGGGCAGGTAAAACTTGGCATTTCTAAGTGTCTGCAGGCAGCCAGCAACTAAAATTGACAGGAAAGTTTCAAATTCTAGTTCTGTTTCCATGGATCTAGGTGGAAGTTAGATGAAAACAAAGAAGGCTTAGAAATGGTTGGGGTGAAGAAATCAGCCCTACCAGGAAGCATTAACTTTTCCCCCACTAACTTGCCAAAATGCACTGCTATTTACAATGACTAGCTTATCCTGGTCTACCTAGACTTTTCCTGGCTATATCACTGAAAATCCTGAGTTCCAGTAAACCTTTCTGTCTTGGGCCAACCCAGACAGTTGGTCATCCTCCTGGAAAGGACCAAGAAAAACTGTTGAGAAAGAGACAGACTCAATGAACCCCTGGGGTCAGGAGTAAGGGGAAATGGGTGGGGTTAACTGCTTGAAGTAGGCCTGCAGAGTCACAAAGCTGAACTCTTCAGTAATTGGGGAAACCCAGAAGTTGGAGAGGTCACTGAGGCCACCTTGAATAACCAATAAGCAAATAATCAAATGCCAAAAAAATGAAAGAAATCTACTCCCCACTTGAAGTTGGAATAGGCTAGACCTAAAGATCTCCTTTGGGACTTAAGGCAGAGGAAGAAAATTAGTTTTTTAGGGAACTGGTCTGCAGACCAAGACTCCATTAAAATTTCTTAGAGTGTTTATTAAACAGTTTCCTGGACCTTACCCCAAACCTACCAAACATAATTGTTCAGGCTTAGGACTGGGAATCTTTCCTTTTAATAAGCACCTTGGTGAAATTTATATGAAGTAGGTTTGGAGGATCATTTGCTCTGGAGTGGAAACTTCAAATATTTCTGACCACTCACCCCTAGAAGTGAAAAAAAAAATTTAATATATATTGTCAACATAGGTTGTTGTTTAGCTGCTAAGTCATGTCTGACTCTTTGTGACCCCATGGACTGTAGCCCACCAGGCTCCTCTGTCCATGGGATTTCCCAGGCAAGAATACTGGAATGACTTGCCATTTCCTTCTCTGGGAGATCTTCCTGACTCCAGGATCAAACATACATCTCTTGCACTGGCAAGCAGATTCTTTACTGCTGAGCCACCTGGGAAGTCCCAACATATATATATATATATATACACACACACACACACACACACACACACACACACACACACACACACACACACACACAGCTGTCTTTTAGGTTTCATATTTCACACTAGAAATGGTTTAATCGAATTGGTTTATGTTCTTATCATACCTTGGGTCTTTCTTTTCAGAACACATTTGTCTGCTAGACTAGAGTTTCATGAGGGCAAAGGACTCTATTTGATTTACCTTTGTACTCATGGCAGACTGTGCTTGGCCCATAGGAGGTATTCAATAAAATATTGGTTTGAGCTGAATTTTAAGGACTCATCCTTGAAAGAAAGGGGGCTTCCCAGGTGGGTCTAGTGGTAAGGAATCGGTCTGCCAAAGCAAGAGACACAAAAGACGTGGGTTCAATCTCTGGGTTGGGAAGATGGAATAGGGCATGGCAACCCATTCCAGTATTCTTGCCTGGAGAATACCATGGACCAGAAGAGCCTGGCAGAGTATAGTCCATAGGGTCGCAAAGAGTCTGACACCACTGAAGCAACATAGCACGCACCCTTAAAAGAAGGAGAGCTTGTTCATGGAACAGTGCTGGTTAATGCTAACATTGCATGTCCAAAGTGCTTCATGGTTCCATGGAAACTCATCTAGGAGTTCATGTAGTCACCTCTACCTGTCAGTGCCAGGTACCCAGAGAGTTTAAAATCCCATTTCCTGGTCTCCAGCTGGTTTTCTTCTGCGATGGCAGGACTCCTGCTATAGGAGAAAGACCCCTCCGTTAAAAGAGCAGCAGGAGATATCAGTAAGAAGCTTTCAGTCCAGACAAGTAAAGAGTAAAGCAGTGTAACAGCTTCATTCTTCAAATATCACCTCCCCATAGGAGGCATGACTCAGAGGGGAGTTCTCCTCAGACAGGTAGGCGGGAGAACAAATCCACTTCCCTCTCTCGGGGGCTTTATTGTTGAATTTCAGTGATTGTTAACATCAATTATTCAATCACTACTTAATAGCACCTTTGAAAATAGGGATTGCTGGCTTTGGAAAAACCTAGTTAGTTTCTTTATCTACTTTGGGGTAAAAAAAGTCAACGTGAAAATGAAGATTGAAAGACAAGGAGTGCTTTCATGGTTACGTAACTGCTTCCAGGCATGGGCAGCAGATGCTGTGCATGTTTAGGGAAATGATGAAATGGTGGAAGGTTGTAGCTGGGGAGATCTTCACGATTCTGACCTTCAGTCTGCATCATCACTGAGGTAGGTGTTGTGAAATGACCCAAATCGATCTGGTGCAACCACTAGGTTCTTTTTGGCAAATGTATAAGTAGTTTTCAATGATTAGAAGCTGCTAAGGGTTATGTGTTCCTGCTCATAACTTTCTACTAGGTTAGGATGGAAGCAAATTTCAAGCCATACCTGACACACATACTCACATTTAGTAGCAAGGAGACCCCCAAATGATCAGATCTGATCTTCGAGGTCTTTTGACTATTGTTAAAGAAAAAATTATCCGTGACAGTTGTTACAACAGTAAGGCAAATTTTTTTTTCAGGACCTTCGAGATAGGTATGGGGACTAATGCAATGGGGCTTTGATGTAAGGGAGAGAGATTGCACTCAAATCCTGATACAATAAGAAAAAGTGGAAATTTTTTTAAAAAGTGGAACTGTGTGTGTGTGTTGGGGGGGCGGTGATTTGTGGGCAGGAAATTACTGAGGAAACATCAAGGGGAGGGGAGGGACTCTGGCTAAACTGCTCTCATTAGACTGTCACTGAAGGCAAGGTAGGATGATCAGAGATCACCTGGAGAATGGTGGAGAATGGAGACCCTAATGAGCAAGGAGATGTGGAAGATGGGGGTTCTGGCTAAACTGACAGTGGGACTCTACTCTTGAGGACATGCCCAAGGACAGAGGTTAGCTGAAGCAGAGCTCAGAGGATACGGATTAGAGTTTGACCAAGGAGAAAATCTTTGTTACTATACCTCCGTGAGAAGAAAATGTGGCTAGACTCAGCTAACTTTACAGTTAAATCCCAGTGGCAAGAATCCCTTGAATCAGTCACAGTTCTGTCTGTAATCAAGCTTGGGGTACATTTCAGAGGATACAGATGCCTGCACTTGCTAAATTTGTTTACATTGCTCACACTAGAGCAGTAAAAGACTATAAGACTTTTAGCCAAACCCCTTGTCCTGAAGACTGTTCATTTTAGTGGAAAACCGTAGTTTGTTATCACTACCTGGCATTGATAAAGATGGTTGAGACAGTCATAGGAGCCAGCTCTGAAGTGTGGCTTCCTGCCACAGTCTTTCCAACACTAGCTGCCACTGTGGAGTGGTGTTCCCCTTAGGGCAATCGACCACTCAAGATTATGGCCTGGAGCTAGCAGGCAACTTAATGTAAATCAAGTACTTAATGTAAATTACAAACTGCAGGATGGTGGAACTCAGGATTTTTTTTTTAAGTCTATAACTATAACTGGAATAAAGCAAGGCGCTCTTGTGCTTCTTTCTGGTGTAGTACACCAGCCGTGCATGGTAGTGATTTTTAAGAAAACCCATATTGACAACAAAGGCATAATTTAAAAAATTTGCTCAGTCTAACAAGGTGGGAAAGAACATTCCTCATATATAGCAGAACTTAAAATATGTGTCCCTATCATTGCCTCTCTTGAAATATTCCACATGGACAAAAGCCACTTTCAGAAGCTCTCATTTTCTTTCAACTCACAACTTTAAATATTCTTCCAATTCCAAACTCACTTCTCTGTCTCCTCTCTCTTATTTTCTCTCACAATGATATTTTTTCCCTTTCTTGTGGGAATCTAGACTTTCTTGCTGATTTCTCACCATTCTTGCTATCAGTATAGTGAAGCACAGAAATGAGAGGTAGGTGGGGAGATAGGGAGAAAGGCGGGGCAATTGTCAGAGTTTGGGGGGAAGGAGAAAGAATGAATATTTTTCCCCACTTGTTACGTAACTTAATAAAACCCTAGGCTCGTGGGTTGAGTAAGATATCTCTATATATAGGTTATTCATTTTGGATCTCTTGTTTTTCTTAGTCACTCCCCTTCCATTACTATACTCTTACATTTAAAAATAGTTTCATGTTTTAGATTAGTGTAGCAATAACATATATTCCAATGGAATTACAAAATTTCTACTAGTAATGAAATTACTATTTTTCTTGTGTTTAAAAATGATAGTAAAAAATGTGTTCTCAGCTACACCACTGCAGTGTTTAAATGCATGCAAGATAATAAATAGAGCAACATGGAACCTGTAACTATATAAATATCCTCCTCAGAAAGAGTTGGCTTTGATCCCTCTCATGGTGGGAGTCAGGTTATTTGAGCTGGTAATTAGTGGGAATGCGAGATGAAAGGTAATCCTTGGTCTTGTGTTTCTTTACTACTCAGTAGAGAAAAGAATTTTTGGAGAAGGGTGAAGGTTTCCCTAAGATTATACCAATTGGTTAGTGGCCAGAATCTGGTGCTCTTTCCTCATTTTCATGCTGTCCCTTTGCTAGATTTTGTCTGGCAGAAAATGGCTTGTTTTGACCAGGATATAGGAACATAGAAAAGGAATTTTATTTCTACACATACACAAAATTGAGCTATGGGTAACTGGGACAGTTTAGATAAAAAGAAATAAAGGAAGAGTGCATCCTCTTGCAGCATAATCCAATTTGGCATCTGTTCTCCGGTTTGCTTATAACAAAAGGAACTCAAGCGCCTGTCCTAGGCTGTTGCTGTTAAGTGGCAAAGGAGCAGCTGGGAAACATTGCTCTGATTGAGACTTCCCTTGGCCTGCTGAGAGCAGGCTGGGTGATGCCGAGAGCTTAAAGAGGAGAAAGTCGACCTAAGAGAAAAAGATGACAATGAAATATTGTACTGGGTGGAGTTAAACAGGCAAGAAAGATTTAATTTGAGACTAGGGCTTTAATTGCAATAGCGATACAACAAGGGAGAGAGTGAACTCCATGGGAAAAAAAAAGGCTGGAGGGTTTTGTTTGTTTGTTTGATTTTAATTTACTTTTTTTTGGCCACGCAGCATGTGGGATCTTAGTTCCCTGATTAGGGCTCAGATCTGCACCTGCTGCGTTGAAGAGTAGAGTCTTAACCACTGGACCACTAGAGAAGTCCCTGGAGGGTTTTAATATTGAGGTGCGCTCATGGGAAACTACTGAAAGTATTAGGAGGAGGTTGGTTGATGTGATTAGGCCACATGTGTTTGCTTGTTGACGTTAGCCTCCTACTGCCCACAGATTACAGAAATACGGACCCAATCTTTTTTGATGATTATATTTCCAAGAGCTGCCCTTCCCTCCCCTGCCTCCTAGAGAATGATTCTTAGGTTGTAAAAGTTGTTGTGTAGTCGCAAAGTTGTGTCTGACTCCTTTGTGATCCCATGAACTGTAGCCTGCCAGGCTCCTCCGACCGTGGGATTTCCCAGGTGAGAATACTGGAGTGGGTTGCCCTTTCCTTCTCCAGGGGATCTTCCTGACCCTTGTCTTCTGCAATTGGCAGGCAGGTTCTTTACCACTGAGCCACCTAAGAAGCCCAGGTTGTAGAAGTGTTACGTCTCAAAGGGGCAGAGAAAGAATTTATAATACAAATTTTCTAAAGTTAATGCTCTAGGAAAAGGGAGATAAGTAGTGGGCCTATAGTGGAAAGTAACCAATCTAAAGTTAGTTAATTTGAAGGGCAGGTTAAGGTTTTCTTTGTCAGGGGGATGAGGCTTGGAAGCAGGTGGTTGCAGGGGTGTCAACTGAGATAAACTGGATTATACCGGGAAGTGTTTCTGTTCAAAAATTCCCCATTACAGGGACTTCCCTGGTGGTCCAGTGGTTAAGAATCTGCCTTCCAATGCAGTAGGGCTGGGTTGGATCCCTGGTAAAGGAACTAAGACCCCACATGCTGAAGGGCAGCTAAGCCCATGTGCCGCAACTACTGGGCCCGCACACCCTGGAGCCCTCGCACCTCAACTGGAGAAGCCTGCACACCATAACAAAAGATTCTGAGTGCCACAACCAAGATCCCACATGCCGCAACTAAGGCTCACATAGCTAAATAAATAAAGTAGAAGGAAACCAATATCATAAAAACAATTCCCCATTACAGGCAAGCCACCTATTGAAATCACACTTAAAGTGATTCACTCTTAACTGTACTACAGTTAAGTGGTTAACATTCTAACATATTAGAGTTTTTGAAATTTGGCTATATGTTTATCTTTACCAGTGTGTCATATATATTCATATGTTTTCTTGTTGGTAATTAGCATTCTTTCATTCAGTTTGAAGAATGTCTTTCAGAATTTCTTGTAAGGGAGGTCTAGTGGTGGTGACTCCCTCAGCTTTAATTTGTCAGAAAAAGTCCATCTCTTGTTTCTGAAGGAGAGTTTTGCAGGATAGAGTGTAGTTAGTCAATAGTTTTTTGTTTGACTATGTATATATACACACATACATAATAGTCCATTTTATACTGATACAAACTTAACTTTGCATACAAAAACTCTACCCTTTTACTACGCCCCACCCTTGCCCATTTGATGTTTTGATGTCAAGTGTGATCTTTTAAAACATAAGTTAGACCAAGTCATTAATCTGTTCAAAATACAGTCATGCTAAAAATAAATGTCAAAGGGCTTGTAATGGCCCAGTGCTGCTTCCCCATCCCCACCTGTTACCTCCTTGACCTCACCTCCTACAGCTCTTCCGGTCTCTTTCTCCCACCACACTGGCCTCTTGCTGCTTCTCCAGTCCTGGCGTATCCTGGCTGTGGCTCTGCCTGGTTGTCTCCTTTGCATCTCTTCACACCCAAGATGAATGCTGGGACTAATCCCTCATCTTCCTTATGTCTACTCAGACATCACTTTCTCAATAAGGCTGACTTGGACCACTCTACTGAATACTGTAAACTTCCTCTTTATCCCACCTGCAACCTTCCTTACCTGTTGTTATTCCTTTTGTAACTTATTGTGTAATTTACTGTGTGTATCATTTATTGTCTGTCATCACCATCTACTATCGCAGTTTCCTAAGATTAAGTATTTTGTTTTATTTACTGATACACCTCAAAGGCCAAGAAGACAATAGGTATTCAATAAATATTTATTGAATGAATAGATGCAAGCGGCCAAAAAATGCCCTAAAAGTGGGAGCTTTGACTTGAATTGGGAGAGAACCCTTTGGTAGGGGCTAGGAGGGAAAAGGGTAAGAAGTCAGTCTGGAGCCCAAGCCGCCCTGAGGCTACCATTGGGTGTGGGGTAGTTATGGACGGAATTTGTTCTCTCCTTATTCATATAGTAAAGCCTTAATGCCCCTTGTGTGTATATTTTTAGATAGGGCCTTTTAAAAGGTATTTAAAATTAAATGAAGTCATAAAAGTGTGGCCCTAATCCAATGGGACTGGTGTCCTTACAAGAAGAAGAGATGCCGGTAACGTGTGCACACAGAGAAAAGGCCATGTGAGGAGAGGGAGAAAGTGGCCATCTTGCAAGCCAAGGAGAGAGGCCTCAGGAGACGACAAACCTGATAACCACTTGCTCTCAGATTTCTAGCCTCCAAAACTGTGAGAAATACATTTCTGTTATGTAACCCCCCAGTCTGTAGCATTTTGTTGTGGCAGCCCTAGTAGGCAGGTAGTATTTGGCGTGAGAGTTTTGACTCCTGTCTTGGGAGGAACTGTCAGAGGAAAAGGAGAAGTGGGCAGAGAAGTGGAGCTGGAAACAACCATGTGCTCATTTGGATGTTTGCGCAGGTCACTGTGCTCTTTCCATTCAGCGGTGTGAAACACATTGACTACTTGCCCAGTTTCCTTAGTAAACTTGCTCTCATTTCATGGCTCCTGTTTCAAGTAGAGTGGCTGGGGATGGGGATGAGTGCTGTGTGGTTTGTTTGGTCATTCATTTGTTCATCCATTCACTTATTCAAGGAATATGTAATAGGTACCTACATGTGCTAGGATCCTGTGACATAGAGATGAATATAATGTGATCCCCACCATAAATCAATCATGTTCTGATAGTGGAGAAATACATAAGCAGATAATTGCGTTACAGTGTGAGAAGTCTGATGACAGAGAGGCATTCTAGTGGCAGTAGTGATAGAAGAAGGTGCTGAACAGGAGGAGCTCTTGCATCCTTCTTGGTGACTCCCAAAGTTAACAAATGTTAAAGTTAGCACAGATGCAAAACTGAGCCAAAGAGAGTCATTTTGGCTCATAGATATTAAGAATGTTAATTTGCATAGAGCCCTCCAAGGATTCTGTAAACAATTGACAAAGCCTCATTCCAAAGAAAGCAACATTCCCAAAGAGGCACATCATGATGGAAGTCTTCAGGATTCTGAAACCCCATCTACTGTATAAGTGCTCTTGATGAAATTTGGGTTTCAAATATTCCATTGTGCCTCAGTTCTGCTGGCCTTCTGTTGTGTCTGAATTTCTATGGGAACAGGATTTAACCTTTGAGTTAAAATGGTTCTTAAATGGAATGATGGTGACAATAATGTCATATCAGCACACTGAATTGCCACTGTCCCTCAGGTGGTATTTTGTGCTTTGTGAGACTCCAAAGTACAGTTTAATGGGAATCACTGTCACTGTAGATTGGGTAAGGGCATTTTGTCTCAGATATGGTACTAGCTTAGAGACGGGGAGCAAAATGAGTAGGTAGACATGCACATTTGTTTAGAAGGAAAAGGGTAAACACAGTGGGGTTCCTCAGGGGTTGGTCTGAGTCAGCCTTATTTAGTACCTTTATAAAGGATCTGCAGAAGCTTTTGTACTGTGAAATCTCCAAGTCTGCAGCTAATGCTGAGCTATTCTGAGTAGGGAAAATCCAACCTGATGAGTACTGATTCCCTGGTGAGCAGGGAAGACTTAGGAAGCTGTGCTAATGGGTGAGAAAGTGGTAGATGAGTTTAAGTGTGGACATGAGCAACATAATGGATTTAGAACAGGAACATTAAAAAAATTTAAAAGGATGATTCTAAAATGTGACACAAGAGACTCATGGAATCATGATAAATTCTTGCCTAACGACATTAACCCACATGCTTCTGAAGCCAAATATGTGAAATATTATAAAGGGAAATCTTATAAAAGGAAAACAAGGACAATTGTAAGTATGATGTTAGATTTTCTAAAGCTCGGCCTCTTGATCATGCATTAATTTAATTATGTTTATGGAGCACCTACTATGTGAAACATGTGTTTAGCACTGTGCTGGATAGGAACAGGCCTCCAAGGGAGATGGCCTGATAAGTATGCATCATCTGATAAGTGAAAGTAATGAGAGGAAACCAGTGAGGGTCCTTTAAATTACCAGGACCTGGCAGGCAGCCTAGAGTGAGAAGCAGCCAAGAACCTCAGGCACTGGTGGAAGCATCTGCTGATAAGGAAACAGTGATGGTATCCAGGAAGGATACCCTTTGCTTTTCTGTTGACTTGACACAACAATCGCTGCCACTTGGAAGGGCCTATTATGTGCTCTTACACTGCTAAACACTTACCCTTGTTTACCCAACTCTGTAAAAACCCAGACTCCTCCCTTTCTTTGACAAAATGAACATTCTCCTTGTTGCAGTAACCTAGATAAAATAATCTTCTCCTTAATTGTCCCATACATCTTATTTTTCACAATTTCAAGCAATTAACTATAATTAAATATTTATTTGTTCACCTAACCTCTGTATATTTGCTCATCAGGCACTATATTGGCCTCCACATGTATAGCACTAAGCAGACATAACTCTCTTTGGAATCCCCAATTCACAGTCTAGTGAGGGTGTCAGATGAAAACAAGGAATTACACTAAAGTGTGATGATTGTTGAGATAGGTGATATAAGTGCATTATTAGTTGTAAAACAGAAAAGGATTTAATCTAGCATTGAAAAGTGCAATGTTTACTTTCCTATTAAATGCTTCTTTAATTTACATCTTAAAATACAGACATTGCCTTTGCCAGGGAGCAACATGACTGATCATACAGAGGCCTGATGTATTTGAGGGAAAGCTTGCCGTGCCTTTGTCCTGGCTGCTCAGGAGGCTCCCAAAATGAATAGACAGTGGCCAGATGGATTCCCTTTGTTGCTTCATGATGGAGAGGACTCCACTGATGAACAAGCAGGCCGTCAAACCTCAGGTCTGCTACGGTCCCCAGACACAAGTTTGAAGGTGGAGAAGAGGATGAAGGTATGTTTCCTTATGTGAAGTATAAATATGAATTGATCTGGATTTTCAATGTTTGATAGGAGGTAGCAGGAACTTGCTGATGGTCCATTTAGAAGACAAAAAAGATCTCTGAACCAAGGCCTCTGAGCAAGAAAGCATTAAAAATATTTCCTTCAAGTCTATTTTATTTAGTGAATTACCATGGCAATGGTCTACTGGGAGGAGACAGTTCTACTTACAAAGATTTTTGTTTTAGGAATTTGCCTGACTCCTGTAGTGTGGGAAACTCAGTGCTTAATATTCCCTAAGATCCCGGTGCCCAGATTTTTTAAATTTTTAAAATTTACCTTCGGGCCTTGAAAGGGACCATGATAGATATAAACACAGGTCCTGGTTTCTATGAATATTTTACAGTAATAATAAATATTATTGTTTATGATAATGATTATAAAAGTGATCAATTACAAACATTCAGAGGAAGAAGCAAGAATAAAATAGTATTTATTAATATTCTCTCCCCAACAAGGCAGTGATTATGAGCTTCATTTTACATATGAATAAACAGGCTTAAGGTTGAACATCTAGGTTTGTCTGGCTGCAAAACCCACACTCAGAACCCCTATGCTATACAGTTTCTAAACATTGTCATGTGATTTCCCATGGCCATTACATTTATTTTTAATGATTTGCATTTTTAAGAAAGCACACTTTTTGAGGTGTAATGATTTTTACTTATTTTTTCATTTTTGGTTGTGTGGCATGTGGAATCTTACCTTCCCAACCAGGGATTGAACCCATTCCCCCTGTAATGGAAGCATGGAGTCTTAACCACTGGACCACCATTATCATTGAACACTGTGACTACTATGAAAGAGAAGTTGCCCCAAACCTGATATAGGAAGGAATCTTTGTATATGATGTAATTTGCAACCTCTTTTTTGGGAAGAAATGAACATTCCAGTAAAATGCTTAAGTAATTTTCTGGTAAATATTAATGGAAAAAATCTTGTTCTGGGAAACCTGTCACGTATCTATACTGCTGCTGCTGCTGCTGCTGCTGCTAAGTCACTTCAGTCGTGTCCGACTCTGTGCGACCCCATAGACGGCAGCCGACCAGGCTCCCCCGTCCCTGGGATTCTCCAGGCAGGAACACTGGAGTGGGTTACCATTGCCTTCTCCCTATCCTGCTGACTGACACTCAAAAATCTAGCATCTTTAGCAAGCATTCTTTTCTTGTGTATTTCCCTGTAACATTTTCCTATAAAGAATGCATTTTTGATCGCCTCACTAGAGGCTTTTGCCCTTGCAGCAAGATTGTAATAAACTGTGACAATGCCCATAATTAAATAGCCTGAAGGGTTTTGATGAACACTCTAGACTCATATCTCTATTGTGGAACCTAGCTTTATTATAAATCCAGTGGGTAAGGATTCCTTCAACTGCCTATTGCTTACCAACCCCTTGCCAGCTTCTGCATTGTCTTCCCCACTACACAACGATTTTTGTCCCAACTGATTAGGACCAGAGACATGGAGATGGCTCAGTCTTTGCCTGTATTGGAAACTTGTCTTGGAACATGTTTTTCCTTAAATGACTCTGAAACACATCTCAACTGCTAAGTGAATTTTTTTCAGAAAAGATGTCATGGGAGGGGTGACTCATGAGGGTAAGCTTAACTGCCCAAGATCTAGGCTGGAAAGAAGAGAGGTGCACTGGGAGATAAAACCCCAGCTAATCTCTAAGATAAAAGGTCTAATCTGGCTATCAACAGAAACTGCCTCACGAAATCCTGAACGCAAGACAGAGCAGCCTCTTTGGAGTTTAAGTGAGACATGATTAGGATAAATAAAAGGAGATACTGTACTTTCTGGGTGGACAGTGAGTGGGAAGAAATATTAACAGGTTAAAAATATTTTGATACATTCACAGATAAAGGAGCCATGATTAAAGGACCCTGAAATGCTTGGGAATGTTGTTCCTGTTAATATGGTAATCAGGGATAAATTACATCCCCAATATATTGTTGAAGATGCTGTTGGACTAAATAGATCATTGATCTGATCCAGAAAAGTTATCATTTCCTATTTTTGTTTTGGTTGGAGGGTTTTGTTTTCATCATTTTGATAAAAATTATAGGGAAACAAGCCTATTACTTATTTAGCATATTGCTAAATTTCCAGTGATAAAGGAAGCAGGGCAGTTGACCATGAAGAAGGCTCAAACAGCATTATATATCATTCCCTAAGGTCTTCAGCATCAATAAGGCTGAAAAGTACGGTGGCTCAGAGTTCAGACTTGAGAATCTGAATTCCACCCAGCTCTGTTATGTGCCAGACTTGAATTTTTCAGCAAGCAATTTCATCTCATTCAGCCTGTTTCCTCTTAAAGAAAATGGAAATACCTTTTCCACAGTGTATGTGAAGCTATCTACTTCTGTTTTGTTTGCTTTCCTTTGCATCAATTTCTCCTGGTTTTTTTTTTAGTAATAATTTTCCTATAAAAAATAACCTCCCCTTAACTTTGATCCAAGTAGTTCAAGTAAGATTGAACTCACAGAAGGAGCTCAAAGGGTCAGCAGGTAACCCAGACCTCGTCATGAGAAAACCCATGCTGCAATGATTGTTTCAGTGATGGACATGTGACCTGAACAAGGCAAATTAGAATCAATTCTGGGACTTTTGCTGAGGTTGTTAGGGAAACTCCTCTGGGGTTGTGTATTAGTCAGCTGGGCTGCCATGACAAACTACCATAAACCAGACAACTTAATAACAGAGATTTATTTCTCACAGTTCTAGAGGCTGAGATTTCTAACATCAAGATGCTTGTAGGGTTAGTTTCTGGTGAGTATTCTTCCTGGCTTCTAGGTGGTTGCCTCCTCTCTGTGTCCCCATATGGTGGAGAGCACAAGCTTTCTGGTGTCTTCTTCTCTTATAAAGACACCAATCCAATCAGATTAGGGCTCCAATCATACAACCTGATTTAACCTTAACTACCTCCTAAAGGCCCTATCTCCAGTATAGTCGCACTGGGGGCTGGGACTTCAACATATGAATTTAGCTGGGAGTGATACAAATCCCTTCACAGCAGGTTTGTTTGTTGATATGATGTAAACATGGAGCTAATGGCATTCATCTCTTAATTACACAGAGACAAACTGAGAATAAGTCAGTTTAGAAGGAAGTGGAGCAGAGAGAAAAAAAAAGTGTCTGGATGATATCATTGAGGCTGTGTCATGTCTTTAGCTAACTATGTTCCAGAATTTTAGAGCTGCATTTTTGCCATTTGCAATCCAAAGATTCTTGACTGATAGTGAGTTGTTGGGAAGATACAATGAGATTGCACTTATGAAATACTTAACACATTACCTGGAGGAGAGTAAGTGCTCAATAAATACTAGATGTTAGTATTACTATCAGCGATTGCATCAGTGACAGACTCAATTGATTTTGGATTTTCTGAGACATCTAATGGAAATACGGAACAATTTAATCACCTGAAAAATGTTGTGAGGGTAATTTAGAGAACTATAAGTTTTGTGGAAATTCATTTTTGAAGGGCAGAGGGTGGTTGGACAGACTGCTCTCAGCAAAAAAGAAACAGCCATAGCAGCACATAACTCATAACTTTTAGACAATGTGATTTGTCTTTCCAATGACTTGAAGGAAAGGTCAGTAGAAATCTTTTAAAATGGAGAGCTGAAATTACAGAAGATGATTACTTTTGGCCCTCAAATCAATTCAACAATGTATGAGCAGAAGGGAAAGGAAAAGAAACAGAAAAATATATAAAGTTTCAACAAACTATTTAGCTGTTTGAACAAACACATATCAAAACTAGTGGATTGATGTTTTGGTTTTCATACTTGGTGGGATATTACATTGATGAAGAAAACAACTCATGACATCACATTTATGATTGACTTTCATTACCATCACTAAATTTAATTTTTTTTAATGGCAGAAAATATTCTTACTATTTTGCTTATGGAAATATTTTTTCTGTACAGATCTCCTAAGGAACTCTATATTCCATTTAAAATTTTGATTTTGAACATTAGATTTTAAATTTAAATTGATTTCTCTCTCTCTCTCTCTTCCGCTCCCTCTCCTCTCCCTATCCCCACCCCCACCTCTTACAGAGGAAGATGCTAAAAAAAAGATTCTGGTATTTTAATCTAGAGCTTAAATAACTCTACAGTGCTTAGAGATATTAACAAGATGTCTGTCTCCACCAAGTGAGGAAAATCTAGCAAAATGTGTGTGTATATTAAGGTGGTGTAAGACATTTTCAGAGCAATGAAAATATATAGTGAGGTGTAGTGGTGTAGAACCTGGAATTATAATTTTTAGAAATGACTCATCCCCAATATTCCCTGTCAAAATGTAGAAGACTGAGTGCTTTAGAAGAGTCTCTAGTTTTCATAATCATAAAAAATAAGAAAATAAATACAAATCCTAAAATATTTTGCCATTTCAAGGGGTGAGGAAATAGAAAACATACAAATTAAATATCTAGACAGTACAGGGATATAGTATTCTGTATCTTCATTTAAAAATTTTTGATATAAAGCAAAAATTCCTGTTTTGTCTTTAGCACTCTGTTTGATACATAAGGATTTCAAGCAATGTGATCTGGATTCATTTTTGGTGTTGCCACTGGCAAGGACAGACTCTTTATAAAGACACACATTTTGGAGCATCTTGAGTTTAAAAAGCCACTGTAGAATTGGGTCACTGACATCCAGATGCCTTAACTCCTTGAGAGCAGAACTAGAATGACCCAGATGAAATGTTTTTGTGTCCTTCTCAAAACTTTCATGAGGGTAAACATATGATTTTACTTTCTATTTAGTCCACTAGTAGAAAAGAAGGGAAAAGTTTGCTCAAAGTTCAGAATGCTATACTTGTTCAGTGTGCTAAATTTGTTGAAAATTTGGTATGCAATAATTCCGAAATGGATGCTTCCCACATTTATCTTCCTATCAGTCAGCTCAGTTCAGTCACTCAGTTGTGTCTGACTCTTTGTGACCCCATGGACTGCAGCATGCCAAGCCTCCCTGTCCATCACAAATTCCTGGAGCTTGCTCAAACTCATGTCCATTGAGTCGGTGGTATGTGATACTAAAAAAGAGAAAGAAAAAAGTCTATTAAAAATGGTGGCAAGGGTGGTTCCTTGTCTTAAATCACTGGGCAAGGATTTCTATAACACCTCAATATGTCCCAAACAATATTAAGATAGAGGGCATAGAATGATGTGGAAGACAAGCACCATCCTCTTACCCTAATAGAGCTTCCTGTTTAGTCGAGGAGACAGGTCAAAAATACAAAGGCCTAGAGAATAGAAGAAAGGGGCTTAAGTTAGTGAATTGACAAATTGGTGAAATTTGTGACAGACCAAAAAGAAGATGTACGGAATAAATCTCTTCAAGTTTAATGAAAAAGAAAACGCTCTTTGGGCCATGAAATGTACCTTTCTAAGGCAATGGCAACCCACTCCAGTATTCTTGCCTGGATAATCCCAGGGATGAGGGAGCCTGGTGGGCTGCCATCTATGGGGTTGCACAGAGTTGGACACGACTGAAGTGACTTAGCAGCAGCAGCATAGGCACTTTAGAATCATACACCATTCAACACTCCTACATTAAAGGAAAATTGCATAAATAATTTTGTAGGTGGGAAGGAGATAAAAGACTATCAAGAATAATGTCATGGTCTGTGCATGAGTTGGAAAAGAATTTCTAGTCATGAGGCAGAATGAGAAGAGAATAGAGTTTATTAGAGTGGGAGATGCTGTTAAAATAGTGGGCTGGCTCAAGGGAGGGGCAACACTTTCGTGGGCTAGTAGCCAATTTTTCTAGCCTCAAGACAAAGACAATTCCTGCTGGAAGGCTAGAATTAGGTGATTGGTTAGGATAGGATAGGTATTATTACCTAATATGGGATCAGGGAGCTGGCTGGTTTAGGTCTTTTCCAGTGAGTTGGCTCCTCACATCAGGTGGCCCATATATTGGAGCTTCAGCCTCAACATTAGTCCTTCCAATGAATATTTAGGGTTGATTTCCTTTAGGATTGACTGGTTTGATTTCCTTGCTATCTAAGGACTCTCAAGAGTCTTCTCCAGCACCACAGTTCTAAAGCATCAATTCTTTGGCACTCAGCCTTCTTTATAGTCCAACTCTCATATCCGTACATGACTACTAGAAAAACCATACCTTTGACTATACATACCTTTGTCAGCAATGTAATGTCTCTGCTTTTTAATACATTGTCTAGGTTTGGAAGAGTTTTTCTTCCAAGGAGCAAGCATCTTTTAATTTCATGGCTGCAGTCACTATGCATAGTATTTTGCAGTCCAAGAAAATAAAATCTGTCACTGCTTTGACTTTTCCCATCTATTTGCCATGAAGTGATGGGACTGGATGCCATGATCGTAGTTTTCGAATTTCGATGTTGAGTTTTAAGCCAGCTTTTTCACTGTTCTCTTTCACCTTCATCAAGAGGCTCTTTATTTCCTCTTCCTTTCTGTCATTAGAGTGGTATCATCTGCATATCCGAGGTTGTTGATATTTCTCCTGGCAATCTTGATTCAAGCTTCTGATTCATCCAGCCTGGCATTTCACGTGATGTACTCTGCAAATAAGTTAAATAAGCAGAGTGGCTTTGGTACAGGGCTATACAAATAGCCCATGATGTCATGAGGAAGTGGCTCGTCACTATAATTTCTGAGGAAGTTACAAATTATCAGTGACCTGAAAAGTTAGTAGCAGTTAGGCAATAAGGACTGGGGAGAGAAGATTTACATTGAACGCAACAGTAGCACTGATTGTGGGATGGGAAATAGCAAGTAATGAACTGAAGGGGCCAATGTGAGACTGAATAGGCTGTCTTGAGAATTTTCAATTTGTCCTAAAACACATAGAAAATCAGTGAAGTCTTGTAAACAAAGTGATTTAATCATATGTATATTTTTTATAGGAATACCCTAGATGGAGTGTGTAGAACTGAATAGAGAGAAGTCAAGATTGGATGTGTCAGGGACAGTTAGGATGCTGTTACAGTGACTCAGGTGAGATAGGCTGGGCTTGGACCATATGGTTGATGGTTGAAATGGAAAGATGATTTATCACTTGAAATTAGGAGTAGCCTTGACCAAAAACTTTGTATTATAGTAGCTTAGGCAGATAAATATTTCTTGCTCACATAACTGAACTATGCACATAGTCAGCACAGAATTAGATTGGTGGCTTCACAATCACCAACACCAGGGACTTGATCCTTCTATCTTGTTTTCCAGCATGTAGTCCCTACCTCCTGGTCCAAGACTGTTGCTCTGATTCCAGCCTTGTTGTTTTCATTACAGCTAACATGAATGGGGAAGGGGAGAAAAGGGTATGCCCCCTCCTTTTAAGGACACTTATAGAAATTATACATGATACTTTTAGTTACAGATCATTGGACAGAACTTAGTCATATGGCCCCATGTGGTTGCAAGAAGTGTAGGAAAATAAAATGATTATTATAGGACTAAAGGTCTAGTTGAAAATGGGATTTTATGACTAAAGACAAAGGGGACAATGAACAATGGAGACAACTAACATCTTCTGCCCGGAAGTAGACAAAGTTGAGATATGTTTTGGAGGTCAAGTTAGCAGGATTTGATGATTAATTTAATTCAGGGAAGATGAGGAAAAGAGAAGGAAGAAAACTGAGTTCAACTTTCCTGACATAGTCAGTGGGATAAGTGGTAGTATATATTTGAATATGAAGAAATGAAAGAAGGGGCAAGTTTGAGGCAAGAAACTGGACTTAATTAACTTCTAGGAGCTTGTCTACTCTGTCTTCAGTCTTGGAAGGAAGCAATTTATCAGTTTGCTGTTGCTGTTGTGATGTGCTCTATGACCATATAGGTGTGTTTGTGTCAGTGTGTATACAATCTGTGTGTATACATTATTACTTAGACTCATGTAGATGCACACACATTTATAATTTTATTTTTATGCAGTGGTAGTGTTCAATTATCACACCATTATAAATCTTAAATTTTTCATTTAATGTATCTTAGAGACATTTCCATATAAGTGTATGAGTGAGGGTGTGCATGCTCAGTCATGTCTGACTCTTTGTGACCCTATGGACTGTAGTCCACCAGGTTCCTCTGTCTGTAGGGTTTTCCAGGCAAGAGTACTGGAGTGAGTTGCCATTTCCTTCTCCAATAGGTGTATGAAGAGGTACCTTAGTATTTTTAACTGTCACAGAATATTGTATTGTAGAGCTATGCCATAATTTAACCAGTCCCTAAGTTGTTTCTAGTTGTTTCCTATTATGAAAAATGCTGAAATGCTGTAATACATGTCCTTACACATGTCATTACCACATGATTGAATATAATTGTGGGCTAAATTCCTTTAAGTAAAATTGTTGGGTACAAAGGCACATGCATTTGAAATTTTCATTTGCCTATTTCACTTCATGGAAGTTTTAGCAATTTATACTCCCACCAGCACTACATTAGAATGTTTTCCTACACTCTTGCCAGTTGAATGTGTTAAACTTTCTGAACTTTGCCAAGTACATGGCTTAAAAAATTATACTTAGATTTGGTTTCATTTTGCATTTTTCTTACTATGAGTGAGATCAAACATGTCAAAAGTTTAAAAATCAGTTTTATTTCCTTTTCTCAATATGTCTTCAATTTCTAATCGATTTGAAATAATTGGTGACATATTGAAGAGATTATCTATTATGTTTTGCAAATATTTTCCTCATTTTATCTTTTATTGCTTATATTTTACTCATAGTAAATTCCTTTCTGTGAATTAAGTTAGATGATTATTTTTTAACTGAAATAGAATTCCTTATAACATTATATTAGTTTCAACTGTATAACACAATGATTTTAATAGATGCATATATTGAAAAATGATCATCACAATATGTCTAGTTAACATCCCTCACCACATATATTTACAACTTTTTTCTTATGATAGAACTTTTAAGATCCACTCTCTTAGTGACTTTCAAATAGATAGTACAATGTTATTAGCTATAGTCACCATACTGTACATTACATCCCCAGGACCCATTTATTTTATAACTAGAAATTTGAACTTATCGACAACCTTAACTTATTTTAGCCATCTATTCCTGTCCCCATCAACTATCACTCTGTCCTCTGTATCCATGAGGTTTTTTTCTTTAGAGTCCATATATGAGATCATACTATTTGTTTTTCTCTGACTTATTTCACTTACTGTAATGCACTCACTGGGGCTTCCCAGGTGGCGCTAGTGGTAAAGAAGCTGCCTGCCATTGCAGGAGACAAAAGAGATGTGGGTTTGATCTTTGGGTTGGGAAGCTCCGCTGGAGGAGGGCATGGTAATCCACTCCAGTATTCTTGCCTGGAGAATCCCATGTAAAGAAGAGCCTGGAAGGCTATACAGTCCGTGAGGTTGCAAAGAGTCGGACATGACTGAAGCAACTTACTATGCACTCATGCAATGTCCTCAACATCCACCCATATTGTTGGAAAATGGCAGGATTTCCTTCTTTTTATGGCTGAATATTATTCTATTTATCATTAATGGCTTCTTACTACATAGGTTCAATGTAAGTACTTTTTGGTGCTTGGAACCTTATTTTCCTTTGCCTACATAATTTTATGAAACATGCTCACACCATGCATACTATTTAGGTATTTGCTTTTAATCTCATATAATAATGGAAATCCTTCTATATCATTCAATATTTTTTAAAATCGTTTTTAATGGTTGTATGTATGATTTTGTCCTTTCGAGGTATAGTAATTTAACCAATCCCCTTACTCTTATTTAGGTTATTTCCATCTTTAAAAACCAATGTTTAGCTACACATTCATGGTAATTCATTAGGATAAGGTCTCAAAATAAGGTCTCTTGTATGTGCAGTGCAAAAGCCTCTCCTGTAACTTCGTGGCCTCAGGCAGCTCCACCGGACTCCTTGGATCTCAGGTCTCAGAGAGGTAGCTCCAGGCGTATCCTGGAGGGTGTTGGGGCAAGGCTGGAGGGAAGCAGGTGCTCTGCAGCACCTCCCCCACCTTGCACCCAGCGCAGCCCTTAGGGATGTTGGTACCTTAGCAAACCGTTCAGATCAACGGTTGAATTTAATTTTTGAAGAACCTTATAGATCCGTATGGAATGATTCATTTATCCCTTATCCTTTAGCAATTACTAGGTGGCATGTTAATGGATGGGTTCCTCCTTTAGTGAGTTTTGATGAAACAGGTCCCATGCAACCTGAATTATGGAGAGCATTGGCTACTATGGCACCTGTAATTTTACACAGACCTTTAAATGAACAAAGATATATTGTACGGGCCTGCATGCATTCTCCCTATGCCTTTCTCTTGGCCAAAAATCGGAATGATTTGAGAGTTCTTAAAGGAGAAACTGTTTATAATGTTGAATGTGTGAATTGTTTTATATCAAATTGTGTTGATGGGAATGATTATAGTAATTATAAGGCTGTGATGATTGTAAAGCAACCACCATATTTGATGGTTCCTGTAAAATTAGAGGGACAATGGTTTGATGATTATGCATTGAAAGTTTTATATGAATTCAATGGCTTAATTTCTCAACCTAAGAGATTCATTGCAGCTCTGATTGTGGGAATAACTGCCTTGATTGCCATAATTGCTTCAGTTACAGTTTCTGCTGTTGCCCTGTTAAAAGAAGTGTATACTGCCTCGTTTGTCGATCACCTGTCCAAAAATGTCTCTGTAGCTCTTGCTACACAGGAAATTATAGACAGGAAGATAGAAAATAAGGTCAATGCTTTAGAAGAAGCAGTCCTGCTTGTAGGGCAAGAAATTACAAATTTAAAAATGAAGTTGTCTTTAAGGTGCTATGCTGAATTTAAATGGATGTGCGTTACTCCTCTACAAGTGAATGATTCTGTGCATTCTTGGGAACGCATTAGAAACCATATTTTAGACGTTTGGAATCACTCAGATTTTAGTATTGATATTTCTAAGTTACATCAAGATATCCAGAATATGAACCAGGCGGAGTCTGACTTTTCCTCTCAATGGCTTTCTAATTCCCTTTTTAAAAATCTAGAGGGATAGCTTTCCCATGGATCCTTTTTTACAATAATGATTAATGCAGCCATGTGCTTATGCCTGTTGGTTCTGATTTGTCTATTAGCCCCATGCCTTTTCAGAATACTCAACCGAAGCGTTTCTGCTTTATCTACTGAGTTTCATACCTATGCTGTAAAAAAAAATAAAAAAGGGGGAGATGTCGGGAGCCGTGATAGGCATTACTGACAAAATGGAGGCACGGCCCCAACCCCCTCTCCTCATCCCGCAGGCATGGTCCCGGGATGAAGGAGTTAGGTCTTGTGATTCTGACTTGTCCTTTCCCTCCTCAGGTTGAGTTGGCTGGAAAGAATGTTATAATCCATAAGTTAACTATTGACATTTGTTCAAGGATCTTTACAAAGAATGCTCCAGGATGAGCACATAGGCTGCAGCTTGAGGCCATGGGAAACATTGTTATCTGAAACCTGACTGTAAGGGAAATGTTTATGGCAAAACAAGTTCCCTGAGTTTAGGGGTTAAGAATAATTAAGAATAATTAGAAGCTAAAAGTTTAAGGTATGTTGTAGTGTTGGTATATTTTACTATAGCTTATAGAAACTAGGAATTTTAGAGATACTAATAGCTAAAAGCCTTTTTAGGAGATGATGAGCTTAAGTTACTAGGGGATAACAGGATTTAAAGAGACAAGAAATAAACTGAGGAATGTGATATACAGCCCAGAGACAAACTTGAGTTACAATGTTATCACAAGGACACTTAAGAGGGAACTCTGAAGGACAACAATGATTTATGGAGACAGTAAATATGGGTGAGGGTCTCCAAAGCCAGTCACAATTTGAATTTCCTCTAGAAAAAAAATCAGATTTAAAAAAATAAAGAGAAACTTCAAAAAAAAAAATCAGATTTTGTTGGAGAAGAATTGGTTCTTTATTTGGGAATGTACTTTGCAAATCCCTGGTGGCTTATACGGTAAAGAATCCGCCTGCAATATGGGAGACCTGGGTTGGATCCCTGGGTTGGGAAGATCCCTTGGAGGAGGGCATGACAATCCACCCTAGTATTCTTGCCTGGAGAACCCCCATGGACAGATCAGCTTGGTGGGCTACAGTCCATGGGGTCGCAAAGAGTCGGACACTACTGAGGGACTGACCACACTTTGTAAATTATACAATAACGGACTCTTCCCTTCCCCGCCCCCCGCCACTCTCTATTCTCCTATTAGTGCATATAAAATATGTTCCTAGTAGTTTAGCTTATCTCGTAGCATATTTAAGGCGAGTGTGATTTGTCTAAAAAAGGAATGGACATCCCCCAAAGATAAAGTGAACAATGGGATTTCATGTCCTCATTTGGGAAGCTACTTAGGGTGTTTTACCTTATGCCAAGCAGAGCTGTGTCATCTTAGGGGAAAGCTAGATTTTGCAATTGCAGGTTAAATATGCCTGTTAGAGGCATAGGACTGAGTAGGATACCAGTTTGACAGTGCTGGTTTTATATGGTGTGGCATGACCTACCAAAGCTGGAACTACATGTATTTTATGGTTACATGTTAGAGTTGGCAAGAGGGATGTGCAAGATGTAGGAGGTGGAAGTGAAGTGGCAGCTGTTATTGCCTGCAGTTGGGGTTGGCTGCCGTGAGAGGCAGAGGCAGATGTGCTAGTGGGTCCTAGTTTGTTCCTGCTCTTCTGTTTTGCCTCTAGATTTTTCTGCCCAGTCCACCCTGCTGGCCTACAGGAGCCCTAGGTTCCCCATCAGATACAGGGCAGCAGCTTTCCTTGGCCTTCTTCACCAGCTCCCATCTGTGTCCCACTCTTCCAGCTAGATGTGCTCTTCCCAAGATTTTCCTGCAAGTTCTGAGTTTCCCCTCACACTACTTTGGGAGGGCTCAACAATGGCTTTTCTCTGCTCCTTTCCCTCCTCAGTCTGGGCTTTCCTTCCTCATCTCCTCCCGTTGTTGTGTAAGTTCTCATTCTGTAAATTACTAGACCATAAACTTAAGGTAGGCATAGTGCCTGGCACCTAGAAGATATTCAATAAACATTTGTTGAATTTGTAAAGGATGTAATACATGTGCTTGACCCATAATTAGCACTCAATGAATGATTTGCAATTGTTTATCCAATACTGTTACCCGGTAGAATTGAAGAGGACTCTTCCTCATGGGCCTTGGTTCTTGGTAAGGACACATAGAAGAATCTGAGGTCTTACCCATGGCAAAAACAAGTTTATTGAAGAAAGAACAGAAAGAACACCCCCAGGGAGAGGTGGGATAAGCCCAGAGAAGCACTGGAATGATGAGGTAAGGGGTTTTCCACACAGGGCTTTTACATGTTCATCTAGGAGGGAGTGGACTGACAATTTTGATTGACAGTTGCAAGTTACATAATGCCGGTCTCTATTACACATATCTTTCCCATAATTCAATCTGTTATAATCAGATGTATATATAGAATATTTATGAACTCTTAATGGGCTCCTGGCTGCCTAAGTTCCCTTGAAGACACAGCTGTGTGTCAAGGGTGCATGTCCCTGACTTGGGAAAGTCTCTGTGGTTATTTTGTAGGATATCTGTGAGTGCTTATGGGCAGCATTGGGGTGTGTCTGGGATGGGGTTTCCAGATTAGCTTGATACTTTTTCAGCTAGGCCACCTCTCATTGCTCTTGCCTTACTTCCTACCTAACAGTGAAAGTATGAAAGTGTTAATCGCTCAGTCAGTCCTCTGTCCTGGAATTCTTCAGGCAAGAATAGTCATTCCCTTCTCCAGGGGATCTTTCCAATCCAGGGATCAAACCTGGGTCTCTTGCATTGCAGGCAGATTCTTTACCAACTGAGCAACCAGGGAAGCCCATTCTCAAATGTGACTGTGTGGCCTGAGACAGAATGTACATAAGCTTTTACTATCTGGCTTAAAAGCTTATTAGGGAAAACTACTTTTTTAAATGTTTTCATTGGCATTTAAGGATCTCTGGACCTCTAAACTCAATCCAGTCCCTGGGAAGCCCCAAATTACCTGTAGGTAGGGTGGTCTGAAAAATTTTGGCTTGCACCTCACTGCCCAATGATATCTTTATCATAACTCTTTTCTGCTTTTCCTGGATTTTTTTTCTTTAATATGTTAAGGTTAGCAGAGTTGTCTTTCCCTACTTGTATAAGGTCATGTGGACTTCTTTAAATGTTATTTTATATGTAACTAAGTATTTATTATTAGTTACTCATTGGAAATAACCAAGTATTCTTACTCATTGGAAAAGACTCTGATGCTGGGAAAGATTGAGGGCAGGAGAAGGGGACGACAGAGGATGAGATGATTGGATGGCATCATCGACTTAATGGACATGAGTTTGAGCAAACTCTGAGAGATAGTGAAGGATAGGGAAGCCTGGCATGCTGCAGTCCATGGGGTCACAAAGAATAGAACATGGCTGAGTAACTGAACAACAACAAAGTATTTTTTCATGTCTGAGAGAACTATTTTCTTTTCTTTCTGTTTTGACTCAGTATCTTTTCCCCTTATTTATGTAAAAAAAATATAGCTCAACCATCCATGGATGAGTGTACAGCATTATGCTATGAACATGTTGTTGGAAAGTTGTTAAGGACTTCAAAGAATCCGTGAAACAAATACATGGGATTTTTGTTTAAAGTATCTTTAATAGTAATTTCTCATTTTGTTACTAATTTCTCATTTAAATTCTTTCCTCTTTGCAGTCACCCTCTGTGTTTTTTCACTCTAACCTTACTGAGGCTTCCAGTGTGGGTTATTTTCAAATATCTTTTCATGTTGATTTCTAACATAATTCCACAGTGACAAGAGAACAGACTCTGTATGACTTCAATACCTTGAGACCATGAAGTTTTTACACCTTGTTTTATGACCTTGGATATGGTCAAGTGTCTCTTAGTTTATAGTCTATGGGAACTTGAATAGACTTTGTATCCTACTGTTGTGTGTATAAATCTTAATTATAAATCTTAATTATGTTGAATTGGTCCACAGTGCTTTTCAGGTCCGCTAGATCCTTCTACTTCTCTATATATTCATTAGTTTTTGAGAGTTTTATATTGAAACTCCAACCACAAATCCTTACCTACTTAAAAAATAAATATAGTGGAACTATATGTAACCTTGTTCTGTATTTTCCAAGTCTTCTATAAAGATGTTAAAAAAAATATCATACTTAAAATTCATAATAGTTATTCATAAAATATTATGGTATTTATTCTCTTGATTCTCTTGTTTTACTCTTTTCTCAGTGTTTTATTGTGGAGAGCTCATATTTATATCCTGTTTTATATTTTCCCATATGTACTATAACATATTGGTTGTATCTGGCACTTCTGTTCAATTAGACTTAGCATTTTTCACTTTCCTCATTTTCATTCATTTTCCTCTTTTTGAAGTATTTCTCATTATCTTGTTAGAATTTCACTTTGGTCTTAGAGTCTACTCAATCTCTTTAATGTCCCACAAGCACATTTCATGGGTTCTAAGTGTTCTAACGTGCAATTCATTTTTGCACTTTATAAACCTTTATAAATTTAATACATACTCAGAAAAATAGAAAATTCTTCAAGTAAATATATTAACACTTAGCAATGCTTATAATTCCTTTAATTTAACTTCATTAAAGTATCATATGTTCTCCATCACAGAGTAAAAAAGTTAATGTCATAATGCAAGCTAGCACTCTGTTCTAGTCTTTATCACTACTGATTCTCACTCCCCAGAGACAACAACTTGCATCTCTTTTAACTGTTTCCTCTTTTAGCTTCATATTTCTTTAACATGTCTGTAATACTATTTATTTTTTAAAGTGTAGATGATTTACAGTGTTGTGTTATTTTCAGGTATACAGCAAAGTGAATTAGATATATTTATATATGTATATATGTCTACACACAGACATATATCTTTTGCAGATTCTTTTCCACTATAGGTTATTATAATATATTGAATATATTTCCTTATGCTATACAGTAGGTCCTTGTGGTTTATCTGTTTTATATACAGTAGTGTGTATCTGCTAATTCCAAACTCTTAATTTATCCCTTCCTCCCCGCCCCCCTTTCCCCTTTGGTAACCAGAAGTTTGTTTTCTGTGTCTGTGAGTCTATTTCTGTTCTGTATGTAAGTTCATTTGTCTAATACTATTTCTTAATAGTTCAATTTATTTCTTTTCTCTTTCCTTCCTACTATTGAAGATGAATTGACTTTCTTACAATTGGGCACATATCCCCTTTTCCCATCTTCCTAATCTAGAAATATTTCATTATTATATCAATTTTCAGTGCTTATTTTGACACTGTATTATTCACAGCCGATCCAGTATATATTAAGATTACATCTCCTTTCTTATAGATTTGTCTTCCCTTTACTATGTATTGTTTTTTCTTTGCTTAGTGACTCCAATTTTCCACCCACCTGATCCGCCACAGGTGCCCTGATGCCTCCCATCTGGAGCTTCCCAGGGCCGCAGCCCAGAAGAGCTTAGCTTGCTCACACTCTGCCACTGCTGGTTAGGTTCTGGCTTCCTCACATTTGCCAACAAGTTGATGCTCATTCACACACAACACATTCTTCCAAACTTTTACTGCTATTGTCTTCCTGCCACTTCTGCTTATCCTTGTGGTTTGACCTTGTAAATTATTCCTTTCACTATCATTGTAGGACTTTCAGGAGGGAAGTGGAGGTAAGTGTCCTTGTTCATTTTTTGATGATTAGTGTGAAGTGTCTCATAAAATTCCTATATACATTTTTACACACTATTTAATGTTCATATAGTGTCCTAGAATCCTTAGAGGAAAGTAGCTGTTTTGCCATGCGTACAAGCATGTGTGTGTGTGTGTGTGTCTGTGTGTGTGTGTGTATTGAGGAGAAGAGGGCATCGAATGGTAGTTGAGCCTTAATTGTATGCTATTACTATATTTATTTAAATTATAAATTTAATCTCCCTTGCTCATTTTTTTCCCACATATGTTATAAATAGCTTAATTTTTAAAATCTGTAGTTTCATACACTGGCATTAAATCTGTGTCAAAACAAGTTCCTTTCCAGGAGTGACTAGAACCTGTCTTGCTTAGAACTTAAAAATAATTTTTCAAAATACAGCAGACCTTTTTCTTTTTTTGTTAAACATGCTTGTGTCCCACCTACACACATTAGGAAAAACTAAACTTTAAAAACTATGGGAAAATTTAAAGTATAAAATTTGTCATAGTTCTAAATATGAGGATATAAGACATCTAAAATCATTTCTGTTTTTATTACCTCATTTACTTATATTAAAGTTCTCTCATATAAGTCCATTTATGCCTGTTAGTCTAAACTAATAGAATCAACAAATGTTAAGTACCAATAACATTTAAATACATATATTTTTTATTCTAGAATTTCTTAGATACAAGTGATGGAAACATCTCAAACTAACTGAAACCCAAACGGTAATTAATTGGTATAAATACTTGGGAATTCTGAGTTTATTTAGCTCTAGGTATAGCTGGATTAAAGTGGGTATTAAAAGACATTGTCAGGGTTCTAGCGTTTCTTTCTCCTCTCTCTTTCTCTCTCTCTGTGTATACCTCTATGTATCTATGTATATGTTGTTGTTGTTTGCTCGCAAAGTCATGTCTAATTCTTTGCGACCTACCAGGCTCCACTGTCCAGGGGATTTCCCAGGCAAGAATACTGGAGTGTGTTGCCATTTCCTCCTCCAGGGGAACTTCCTGACCCACGAATCGAAACTGTGTCTCCTGCAGGCAGATTCTTTACTGCTGAGCCACCAAGGAAGCCATATGTGTATACAGGTATATCTATTTTACAGTAAATATTTTTATCATGTTGCCAATATTATTCAAACAAATATCCAAATGAATGTCAATCATTTAAGATAGTTGTTTTAGAAGGCTAAAACACTAAAAGAATGGGACATTTGTATACTTTTTCTTTTGAATTCCTTCTGAATTAAAGCCACAGAAGGAAATCAGTCTGGTAATTTTATAATCATTGAACTTTCACTGGTTCCCATATGATGTTTGTTTTACGGACACTTGTGTATTGCACCTGCAATCCCTTGGATGTTTAGGCTCTGAGTAAACAACTGTGTGTTCTCACTGGCTTTGCTTGTGTTTGTCTTCCGGAACATCATGCCTTCACAGTGGATGGAGGAAAAGAAGAGGCTATGGCAGGAACAGGGCTCCCAGGAGACACTGAGCCTGGCTGAGGTCTGGTCCAGGTGGGTGAGCATGGCCTCAGCTCAGAGCAGCCACTTCTGGGGTGTCTGGATGGAGGATCTGGAGGCAGTGCTTCTGGAGGCCATGGAGACAAGGGGTCCGTGGGGGTAGGGAAGCCACCCTTCCAACCCTCACGTCCCACTGCCTGCACAGTGGTGGGTCCTGCTTTGGCTGCACTGGCAGCTGCTCCATCATCATCTCCTGTCCCTGCATCATCTCCTGGCTGTGCTGTGTGGCCCTCTGCCCTGTCCCTTGATCCTCCCCCAGATCTGCCTTCCTCCTCTGAGTGTTCTTAGTAGCAGTTAGAGGTGGGGATGTGCTGCTTGCAGTTGGTGGGCACCCGATCCCCACATCTGGGGGTAGGGAAGGAGAGCTGTTGTTGGTTAGATCGGCTGAGGGTGAGGCTTCAGGGTGACTGGGCAGCCCTCTGGCTCAGATCTCTTACAACCCGGAAGTGACATCGGAACATTACTTCCTGTTTCTGGCCTATCAGTGAGTCCTGGATCTCCATCTCCAGGTGTAACCATGGATGCCATGAAGTCAGTCTGCCCAGAGTCCTTGTGGATCCATGTAGAGCTTTAGTTGCTCATATCCATGACTCACAATAATCCACGGATCCTTCACAATCTGCTCTAAACTGCCTCTTTTGACAGGATTGAGAATTGGAAATTTCTCTAGCAGATTTTCACGTTCCTTTGACAAGAATGAAATGTGATGTGTTCTGCTCAGAACCTGCATCTACAGCTTCTTGAGTTTCCATCCTTGGAAAGGCCAGAATCCATCACACTGTGGACAGGATGACTTCCTATGTTTCTTCCCTGTAAGAGTTCTGGGGCAGCATGAGGGGGACCACCCCAGAAGGTGTCCAGCTTGTTGTAAAAAGTGAATTTGTTGCTGAAGCCAAAGTCTGAGGTTTGTGTTTGCATCCAAGAGCATGTTTTCTGCTTGTAAGTCTCTGTGGACAGCACCCTCCTGGTGACCAGTCACACAGAGCACACTACTGGTGGACTCTGCCTTCAGCGTCTCTGCTTCCCTACTGCCCTGAGCCATGGGTACTCACTCACCTCTCCTCCACTAGCATCCTCTGAACATGAGTCAAAGTTTCAGCATCTTTAAATGTAGAAGTTGCAGCTGTGAGTTGGGAAAACATGCCATCTACTTTTTTTTAAGTCAACAATCCACTGTGCTCTGTGTGCCTCTTTTTTGGCTTGGGATGAGGGAGTAAGGGCATCTGGGTGTTGTCACCAGTAGCTCAGAGGAGGAAACCAAGACACCCCTGCATGATTTTTTAAAAAAACATTTTATTGACAGTATAGATACAGAAAAGTGCACAAATCATGTGTGCTGCTTGGTGACTACTGACAGGTTAAACTCGCTTAATCAGCATTCAGATCAAGAAACAGGATGTCATCAGCTCCCCTCCCCTCACCCCCCACAAGCCCCTTTCCGGTCACTTTCTCCACAGTGGTAACCACTACTGTGTCTTCTAACAGCGCAGATTAGGTTTGCTTGTTCTTGAACTTTACATAACTGGAATCACACAGTGTTAGACCCATCGTGTCTGCTTCCTTTGTTCGCTGTTTTTATGAGATTCATTTCTTTCATTTGCTATTCTAAATGCTGTAGAGTAACCCATTGTTGGTCCATTTTGCTGTCACTGGGCATTGGATAGTTCTCGGTTTGGGCTGTTAAGAAGAGCGCTGCTCTGAATGTCCCTCTCCAATGTGCGGTGAACATTTATGACTTTCTGTTGGATAAACACCTCGAAATGGAATGGATTGCTTAAGAGGGCTACAGTACAGTTTTTGGTTTTAGCAGACACTGCAATTTATACCAGCTTACACACCTGCCAATATTAGCCCTTTAATTTTAATCTTTCTATGGGTGTGGAGATGTAGCATTGTGGTTTTAATTTGCATGGTCAGATGGTCTGGTATTCCCATCTCTTTCAGAATTTCCCACAGTTTATTGTGATCCACACAGTCAAAGGCTTTGGCATAGTCAATAAAGCAGAAATAGATGTTTTTCTGGAACTCTCTTGCTTTTTCGATGATCCAGCAGATATTGGCAATTTGATCTCTGGTTCCTCTGCCTTTTCTAAAACCAGCTTGAACATCTGGAAGTTCACAGTTCACGTATTGCTGAAGCCTGGCTTGGAGAATTTTGAGCATTACTTTACTAGCATGTGAGATGGGTGCAATTGTGTGGTAGTTTGAGCATTCTTTGGCATTGCCTTTCTTTGGGATTGGAATGAAAACTGAACTTTTCCAGTCCTGTGGCCACTGCTGATTCTGAAAGAGATGGGAATACCAGACCATATGACCTGTCTCTTGAGAAACCTGTATGCAGGTCAGGAAGCAACTGTTAGAACTGGACATGAAACAACAGACTGGTTCCAAATAGGAAAAGGAGTACGTCAAGGCTGTATATTGTCACCCTGCTTATTTAACTTATATGCAGAGTACATCATGAGAAACGCTGGGCTGGAAGAAACACAAGCTGGAATCAAGATTGCCGGGAGAAATATCAATAACCTCAGATATGCAGGTGACACCACCCTTATGGCAGAAAGTGAAGAAGAACTAAAGAGCCTCTTGATGAAAGTGAAAGAGGAGAGTGAAAAAGTTGGCTTAAAGCTCAATGTTCAGAAAACTAAGATCATGGCATCTGGTCCCATCACTTCATGGCAAATAGATGGGGAAACAGTGGAAACAGTGTCAGACTTTATTTTTTGGGGGTCCAAAATCACTGCTGATGGTCATTGCAACCATGAAATTAAAAGACGCTTACTCCTTGGAAGGAAGGTTATGGCCAACCTAGATAGCATATTTAAAAGCAGAGACATTACTTTGCCAACAAAAGTCTGTCTAGTCAAGGCTATGGTTTTTCCAGTGGTCATGTATGGATGTGAGAGTTGGATGGTGAAGAAAGCTGAGCGCTGAAGAATTGATGCTTTTGAACTGTGGTGTTGGAGAAGACTCTTGACAGTCCCTTGGACTGCAAGGAGATCCAATCAATCCATCCTAAAGGAGATCAATCCTGGGTGTTCATTGGAAGGACTGATGTTCAAGCTGAAACTCCAATACTTTGGCCACCTCATGTGAAGAGTTGACTCATTGGAAAAGACCCTAATGCTGGGAAGGATTGGGGGCAGGAGGAGAAGAGGACGACAGAGGATGAGATGGTTGGATGGCATCACCGACTCGATGGACATGGGTTTGGGTAGACTCCGGGAGTTGGTGATGGACAGGGAGGCCTGGTGTGGTGCAATTCATGGGGTCGCAAAGAGTCGGACATGACTGAGTGACTGAACTGAACTGAACTGATGCCTAATAAAGTAGAACACTTTTTTCATATGCTTACTGGCCCTTTTCTTTTCTGTGAAATGCCCAGTCAAGTCTTTTACCTATTTTTCTTTTGGGTTGCCTACATTTTTCTTATCGGTTTGTAGATATTCTTTTTTTCTTTTTAATATTTATTTGGCTGCACTCGGTCTTATTTTCATCACTTGGGATCTTCGATCTTCCCTGCGTTATGCAGGATCTTTAGCTGCAGCATGTGGGATCTAGTTTCTTGACCAGGGATTGAACCCAGGCCTCACCTCTTTCAAGTATTTGCTCCAGCAAATACTCCATTTGTTTCTTAGTGAGGCCTTCCCTGATTTACATCTTTGGTCTTATAAGGTGTGTTACAAGAGCTATCTGCCACCTTCAATCCATTGTTTTCTTTCTTTTTTAAAACTTTGCATTATGTAAAAATTTAAACATACACAGAACTAAAAAGATTACTATAAAGGCCTTTCCTCACATATCTAATATCCAACAGCTATAATTATCAACAGTTTTGCAGTCTTATTTTATCCATAAATACTTCAGACTACATTTTTAATAGGGGCATTTTTAATATATTATACTGATCCATATTCAAATTTCCCATTTGTCTCAAAAATGTTTTGAGATATTTGATATGTTTGAATAAAGCTCTAAACAAGGTGTACTTGTTTTTATTTTTTTCCATAACAATTTTCATTCAAATGTATACATTTTGCTTACTTATTGGTTATTTTTCTGTCCCTCTCCCATTAGAATATCTATTCCATGCGAGCAGTGATTTTTGTCTGTTTTGTTCTTTGTTGTACCTCTAGCACCTAGAACAGTTCCTAGCACTAAGTAGACATAAAATAAATGTTTGGAGAAGGAATGAGTGAATATGTTGGCAAGATGGATGTGATAGCATAGGGGTATGCTGTGTCAACTTGGTGAGATCTGTTATTTTCCCTCTAAAACTTTGGGCAACTTCTCTGAGCCTCAGATCTTCTCATCTGTGAAAAGGGACCAATAACACCAACTTTTCAGGGTTATTTTGAGAATTAGACAAAACTGAGTGTGCAGCGCCTCACAGCTAATACACTCTCAGTGTGGCTCCTAGTTTTATTTTTCACTGTAACTGCCTTTGTTAGCCATATCTGTAAGGCACAAGCAGATGAAAGGACTGCAGTGGTGAACTTAGCCTGGCCCAAAGAGAGGTCTGACCTTTGTCCCTGGCTCCTAGGAGGTAACAGCTAAACCCCTTGGAATTTTCTGAGTAATAGGAATGTCTTTTTTATTTAGTGTCACACTGGATAGTATGCTAATGAAGTGTCTCCTGGTGGGCCCTTTGGGCCCCTTGATATCTGCTCTGCTGGGATGAGGGAGAGAGCTGAATGCTGAGTTCAACCACATGGCCAATCAGTTACTTATGCCTTCATATGAAGTATCTATAAAAACTCTAATCAATGAAGACTGGGTGAGCTTCCCTGTTGGCCATGCTCCATTCATACTGTCACACATCTGTGATGGGAGGATAATATGTCTTGAGGGCGAAGAAGCTTTATGTTTGGAAAATTCCCAGACTCTTCCCTGTGTGTCTCTTCATTTGGCTAATTTTAATATTCATTGTTTCCCTGTAATAAACTGTAACTGTGAGTCTAAGGTTTCAGTTAGTTTTGTGAGTCCTTTGAATATATGATCAAGTCTGAGGGTAACTTTGGAAACCCCCTGAATTTCAGTTTGTGTCATTAAGTGAGGACAGCCATGGGAGCTGTGCTCTTTAACTTTACATTTGGACTCTATTCTGGTATGTAGAGTCAGAAGTTTGGGGAGACTTGGCACTCTGAAGCATTCTACCTTTAAACCTCATCTTTGGGCCAACTGCAAGTAGTTGGTGTTAGGAGAAGTGGGATTCAGGATAATGACCCTGACTCACTGAAATAGGCAGTTTGGGAAGAGAAAGGATGAGAGATAACGGCTTGACAAGCCTTTGATTCCTGAATGGCCACGGGGCCACCCATAGGGTAGAATGGGTGATGGATGGTACAACTTTGCCGTAATCAGTTACTGGAGATACTAAAAGCTACCAACAGAACGTTGAAATGATGCATCCATCTCCTAGGGAGTTAGCTTATTGGATGCACAAAGAAATGTAAAGCGGTAAGTTCTTTGGTTATTGTTATTTGTTGCTGTCGTCTAGTCACTAGGTCGTGTCCAACTCTTTTGCGACCCCCATGCCAGGCCTGCCAGGCTAGCCTGCAAGGCTCCTCTGTCCATGGGATTTCGTAGGCAAGAATACTGGAGTGGGTTGCATTTCCTTCTCCAGGGATCTTCCTGACCCAGGGATTGAACCCTCATTGGCAGGTGGATTCTTTACCCCTGAGCCACCTGGGAAGCCCCTGTTATTTATAAAGAGCTAACATAAAAGTGAGGAGATGGATGGTGAATCCCCATGACCAAGCTTGGATTTGTCTGGTCTACTTTGGCTTCTGCCTCCAGCCTTCGGACCACTACCACTATGTAAAGTTAAACTGAAAGAAGAAATAGTGTTGTGTTACATCCTGACACTAGAACAAAATTGGATTCTGGCCATTCTGTGTTACAGTCTCTAGCCTCAGGGCCCTGAGCAAAGGGTAAAAGAAAACTAGAAGAAAGTCTGGGTAGATCTTGACACAAAACTTGAATCCCAACCTATCCATGGGACAGCCTGTGGCCTCAGGGCTGCTGCCACCAGGTCAGGTTAAAATGAAAGTAAGAGAAGGTGGGGGTACTTTCTGATGCTGGGCAAACTTGAATTCCAGCAGGCTGAGCTACAGTCTTGGTCTCAGTCACTTCCAAAGAGAACAGTTACACTGAAACACCAGCACATCATTGTATATGTGTACAAAGGGAACAGCTTTCATTTCACCTCTCTGAATTGCTGGAAAATGCAGAGCTTAGTCTAAAGTCAGGTTGGAGGTGACATGAACAAGTACTTTTGCATGGTGTATTAGAATACTAAACTTGATGTCCAGAGATTTGCTTTTAAATCCCTTCTTTACCATTTATCATCATTGTGACTTTGGAATTCATATTGGCCTACTTGGACTCCAAGCAGAATACTGATGCCTGACTGGCTTAAACACAAGAAATTTATTTTTTCACAGTTCTGGAGGCTAGACTAGGGTACTATTGAGATTGGTGCATGAGACCTTTCTGCCAGGCTTGCAGACGGTGTCCTCACATGGCTCTCTTCTGTGTGTGCACACAGAGAAAGATGTTGCTGATGTCTCTTCCTCTTCTTATAAAGACACCGGTCCTAGAGGGTTAGGGCCTCACCCTTATGACCTTATCCAACCCTAATTATTTCCTTACAGGCCTTATCTCCAAATACAGTCACATTGGGGGTTTAGGACTTCAGCATAAGAATTGGAGGGGAAGCAGAAACAATTTAGTCCATTATGGAAATATTGTTTAATTTTAGAGTATATCTCATATTGTGTTGCTGGGTAGGTCTGAAGATTAAATAAGATATATGTTGTAGACAGTATTTGAGTTTTTTAAAAAATACTTATTTTCCTGCACTGGGTCTTATTTGTGGCCCATTGGATTTTTAGTTGTGGCACACAAGATATTATTTTTTTGTTCAGTTGCAGCATGTAGGATCTATTTCCCTGACTAGGGATCAAACCCAGTCCCCCTGCATTGGGAGTGTGGAGTCTTAGCTACTGGACCACTAGGGAAGTCCCTAGTTATTATTTGATTTTTAAAAGTGTATTATTTTTTAGCCCTCTGCTATGCATTGCCAACTGAGAGGAGGGGAGATGATGAATTTAGAATTTATATAAGTAAATTGAGCACATTACATGTAATTTGATTATATGTTGATTTTCAGCTTGTAAATTGATTTTCAGCATTTGTGAAAAACATGTAGGGGATTTTGGAAAAAAAAAACCATTCATTTCTTGGGTTTACAATGCTTTCTTTTCACTACGAACACAAATGTTAAATAAGCCATTTTTAGTCATGACTAGTGGGTTTGAACATCACCAGAAAGTGACTGATGTTAGAGAACTTTGAAATCTATGAGGTGAAACACAAAGGTAAGCATTTGTGTTATTTTTATATCCTGCATCTCTTGTCAAAAGGCTTTAAGATAGTTAAAAAAAACACCAAAACTTTGAAATGCATTTGATTGTTTCAGTTAGATTAAAAAAAAAATTAATTGGTGTATAATTGCTTTACAATGTTGTGTTAGTTTCTGCTGTACAACAATGTGAGTCAGCTACATGTATACATATATCCCCTCCTGAGCCTCCCTCCTGCCCCTGCACCCCACTTCTCTATGTCATCACAGAGCACTGAGCTGAGCAACCTGTGCTATAAGCAGGTATCTGTTCTACCCATGGTAGTGTATATATGTCAATGCTGCTCTCTCCTTCCCACCCTCTCCTTCCCCTGCTGGGTCCATAAGTCCATTCTCTACATTTGTGTCTCTACTCCTGTACTGCAAATAGTTTCATCAGAACCATTTTTCTAGATTCCAGTTTCAGTTTTCTGTGGCTTATTGACCAGTCATGGAATACTGGGACTAGCAATTCGAGGGATTTGTCATTTGTGTGACTGTGAGACTAAGCCATAGCCAATTGAAAGAACTTTAGGTCTGACACTTTTTCTGTGCGCACATCTCACACATGTAACCTAGACTGTGTACATAACCAACTTCTCACTCTGTGCTTTCCAAATAACACTTGCCACACAATCCGAATAACTTTCACCATGTGAAAAACATGCTGCATGTTTTTCAAAAACATGTACAAAAATCCTAATTCAATTTTCAGCAAACATTAGGTATGTACTTGCCATGAGCCAGGGGTCAATGCCTTCTAGCCCAAATCGCCAGGAACATATCACATTGTACCCGTTGGGCTTATTACTCACTGCAGCAAGGAGGAAAGCCCATCATAAGGGCCTGAGGGACTTCTCAGTGAGACGGTGTTGGAAGGTGACTATTACAGGATTCATTTGTTTTAGGTGATTTTGTGGAGGGGTTAAGGAAGCAGGAGTTTGAACTGGATGTCAGGAAGCTAGTTCCTTCTATGAAAAAAAACAAAAAAGTGGAGAGAAGCCATGTATGGTCAGGCCACTCAAGACAGCTACATCTCCCGCCCAACCAGTGCCTGTTTCACCTACGCCCTACACGCCTGACTGACCTTCCTGTGTATTTGCCCCAGGCCCCTGCTGGTGATTTTTCTCATCAAAAGGGCGATTAGGGGCGTGCGCCTCTGCTGGTTTCCCTGGTAACTAATGAGCCCACCTGACATCAATCCCCCTATGACTGGTAACTCTCTCCCCCCCCTTTCCCCCGGGGAAGACTGCCGCCATGTTCTGCCGCTTTCCGCCGCACGCTGTGAAGTGTGGCTCCAGGACCTCGCTTCAGATGTGTAGGTTTCCCCATCTGTTAATCTCTTTTGATGACTTCAGTCTCTTTCTTGGGTCTTGAAGCTGGGCAAGCACAGACCTGGTGGGCTGCAGGGCATAGCTCAACAAGCCATCAGGGATGGCAGGGGTGGAGGGCTGACTGTGGGAGAAGGTACACAAAGTTAATAAAGCAGAGCGTTTATCTTGTTCATTTGGGGGATAGGATGGGTAAACAGTAAGTCATTTATCTGAGGTGGATGGCTTGTGGAGTTAGTGGTGGTAAGAGAGGGCAAAGCAATAAGTTGGGGCCAGATTATAGAAGACCTTGAGTGGAGGAAACCGGGAGTCATTGAATAAGTTTCAGGGGGTGCCAAGAGTCACAACGCACAGCTCATGCTGATGTTCCTAACAGGGTAGGGGTTTTCATACTCTTCTGACCATCTTACAATAAGAGATACATTTTACACCAGAACCTAGTACACATACACACAGACACACACAAACACACATGCCTGAATTTTAATGGAACACGACTCAGCCTTACTACTAGAGCTGCCCTCTATTTCCCATTCCGTTTGACTCCACTTCACCTCTCTCTAGGCTACTTCACTCTGTTCTATTTCATACAGGCTTTTACGCACCCAATTGATTTTTCTTCCAACTCAGAAATGGCCTGAGGTCTGAAAAATATTGTTTTTAGAAGATGAATCAGTGTGGTGAGGGGAAATAGGAGTAAGAGGGCTGTTATAGCACAGCAATAGTTCATTTACCAAAAAATTTATTAATTCATTTGATCAAAAACATTTATTAAGTATCTCCTACACACCAAGCATGAAGATACAAAGATACCCAGACCCAGCAGTGCCCTTGGAGAGCTCATGGTCAGCAGGGAAGACAAGGAGTCAATTCACTGTTGCAAGTCTTTAATAGACAGTTGTGAAAATATTGCAGGATTATCTAAACTGCCTGAGAAAAATAGGGAAGATTTTACAGAGAAAAGGGCATTTGAGGTGGTTCTTGAAAACTAAGTTTGCCGAGGCAAGGGGACCGGTGGAGTGTAACCTAAGAGAAAGGGTCGTGTGATAATGACAAGCAGATCTGAAAGCACAGTGTGATCTGGGTAGGGTTGCCAGATTGAGTAATAAAAATAGAGTGCCGCCAGTCAAGTTTGAATTTCAGATAAACAATTACTAACTTTCAGCATAAGTATATCCCATCAGTCTGGGAGGGGCGCGACATTTTGTGTGACTGGAATATGGGTGAACCTGGGGGTGTACTGTGATCATGCTGTGGAATGTGATGAGAGAATGAAGAAACTCCCCTGTAGACACAAGCTTCTACTGAAGGGTAACTTGAGAAATAATTGTGGAATGCTTGGAAAGATATTTAAAAAAAAAACACTGAAAAATATGCAACCCTTGAGTCTTTAGCTTATTAAAAATAAAGGTAGAATCACAGTATGTAGGGGGGATGATTATTAATTATCTGAGTGAGGGATGTCCACTGTTGGAGCAATTAAACATTTCCTGGTGTGACCAAGTAACCAAGGATGGTATCCAAGCTCTAGTGAGAGGCTGTGGAGGTCTTAAAGCTTTATTCTTAAAAGGCTGTGCACAGGTAATAGTAACTCCCTGTCTTACTTTAGATTGATAGAGGCACCATGAGCTTGGTGGGCAGCCCAAGATGTTGGCTAGAGAGATACGTAGTTGTGTGTTATTGACCAAAAACCCATGCTTACCAAAAATTAAAGTGTTTTCCCTAGAGTGAAAAAGTAGAAGAGGGAATTCCTTGGAAGCCACGCTTCCACTGCAGGGGGCATGGGTTCAATCACTGGTTGAGGAACTAAGATCATGCATGCCATGCAGCATGGCCTTCCCACACCCCCACCCTGGACCCCCGTAAAGGAGAAGAATCAACACCTGACCAAAGATAAGTTTTTGAGGAGAGGCAAAGATGGGGAGAGAAAATCATATAGAACAGGTACTATGGGCAAGAAGAGTTTCACGTAATTTAATCTGAAAAGAAAACATGCCAGGTTGTCACTCCATGAGACCTTGAGCTGAATGTGCAAAGTTTATAGCAACCTACATTTTATAGTGTTGATGCTTATTTCCTGCCAGTCACATCACAAATCCAACATATTTTGTCATTAAAATTTTTAATATCTCAGTATTTTACAGTGCGGGGAAAAAAGGAATTGACATGGTAACAACATCTGGAAGGAAATGATCAAGAGTGTGTTTAGAAGTGACTGACAAAGTAGGGCTATACTCTTATTCCCCCTTTTTTTTATTAATGGTTGCTAAAACCAGGCCTTGGGTTCTGTTTTTTTTTTAATTCCCTCATTCTTTCACCATAATGGGAGGATTTCCCATTGTTTGAAACAGAGCTTCGAAAGTATGACTGCCTTAAAACAACAGCTTGAAGTTCTGGCTATTTATGGAACCCTGAAAAATATTGATTGGGATGCATCATTATAGTCAAGTTACTTGCCATCTGATCTCAGCACTGTATGCATAGCAGTGATCTTCCAGCAGCAGATAAACTGTAGATTCCTTTCTCAGCTCCTGCTCCCAAAAGTTTGTTAAGGAACTTTACATGGAGTGTAGAAATGTGAAAGTTACTTTAGTTTCAAAATCCTTCAGCAGAATGCTGTGAAGCATATTTACTTTATCAGAAGAAATATCCATGAACACTAGGCAGTGTTTATCTTTCCCTTGATTTGGTGATATAAATTTAATGTGGCCCAAACTGATGACCGGAGAAGGCAATGGCACCCCACTCCAGTACTCTTGCCTGGAAAATCCCATGGACAGAGGAGCCTGGTAGGCTGCAGTCCATGGGGTTGCTAAGAGTCGGCCACTACTGAGTGACTTGACTTACACTTTTCACCTTCATGCATTAGAGAAGGAAATGGCAACCCACTCCAGTGTTCTTGCCTGGAGAATCCCAGGGACAGCAGAGCCTGGTGGGCTGCTGTCTATGGGGTCACACAGAGTCTGACACGACTGAAGTGACTTAGCAGCATTATTAACTGTGTTTGAGTAACTGTTTCTCACCTTCTCTCCTGATGCCTTTGTCCCCGTGTTTAGTTGAAAACGGGAATGAACACATTTTTCCATGGGTACCGATTTCTTATTAGTCTAGCCTGAAGCCATATTTAGGTTGGTAACAGTCATGGAATGAATAACGTGTGTGTGATCAGCCAAGTGAATCTTTTTTCTGTTTAAGCAGTTTCCCAGATGTAATAGACACAGGTTGTCTACCTTTCATCCTCTCCCTTCTGCCTGCCCTCCCACTCCCATCTCATCTACTCTTCAAAATACTGTAAGGGTGGCCCCTGGCAGGCATGCGATGGGGTAAGTAACCCAAGCTGGACCAGGCAGTCTTCGGTCTCTCTTGTGGTAGTTGTGATTGTGACTTTAAACTCAGGAGCTCAGGGCAGCCATGTTTTTCTGCCATATGGACTGGAAAATCAGAGGAAGCCAGGCAACATTGGGTGCAGGGCGCAGAGACCTGTGCAGCCTTTCAGTGAAGGAAGGATAGAGAGAGTGTGAGCATTTGGATTAAAGCAAAAACATACTAGAATGAGAAAGTGAAGAATGAAGAGACACAAAAGAGAGGAGAGAGAGGGAGACAGAGACAGACAGACCGACAGATAGGTAGGGTTGGTTACATTCCATCTTTGAGTTTTGTGCCATTTTACCTTCTGATTCCTTTATGTTTAAGATCACTATGATGGATTCTGTGACCTGAAGTGAGTACTAATTCAAAAAACCAGATCACTGGAAACAGTGGCTCTTGTCAGTCTCTTGTCTCTGAAAAGTGAAGACCAGAGAAAGGGGATCCAAGCCTCAACGCTGTCATGGATGAGGGGAAAGGAATGTGATGTCTTTTTTAAGGACTAAAGGAGGAGAGCTTTATGTCTTCCTTCAGGAGACATGCTTTCTCTCCATTTCCAGGCTCTGTGAAATATGTTGCAAGGTGTATCTGTCTGCAACAAGACAGTCTGAGCATTGCTTGCCATTTAGCACTCGTGAAAGGAAAGCACGAAGACCGAGGAGAGTCAAGATTATGTGCTTTTTTTTCAAATTGGAGATTTGTGACAATCTTGGATCAAGCAAGTCCATCGATACTATTTTTCAAACAGCATTTGCTCACCTTGTGTCTCATTTTGAGATTAAGCCCTGAGCCTTTGGAGTGGGAGCACTGATTCCAAGACCCTGGACTACCAGAAAACTAACCCTAGGGAGAATCAGATGTTGAGAACTCACATAAAGGAAACCACTTGAATATAAGACCTGGCATCACCCAACCACCAGTAGCACTCTGTGCAGGAAACCTCGTCTAAACAACAAACAAAACAAAACTACAAACCCGATCATCAGCAGACGGGAGGACCACCTCCCTCAGCCCTGCCCATCAGAGGAGAAACAAACAGACAAACAAAAACAGCGCAAACCTCACCCTATATGAAACTTACACAAACCACTGGACCAAGCTTAGGAGGGCAGAAACCAAAAGGAAGAAAGAATTCAAACTTCTTCAAGGAAAGATTCAACTTTCCTCGAAGTCTGGGAAAAGACCTCAAACACAGTAAGTTAACAAAAAAAATCATGAAAAGGCAGAGAAATACTACACAAATGAAGGAACAAATTACAAACACAGAAGTCCAAATAAATGAAGAGGAAATAGGCAAACTACCTGAAAAAGAATTCAGAATAATGATAGTAAAGATGATCAAAAACCTTGAAAACAAAATGGAGAAAATGCAAGAATCAATTAACAAAGACCTAGAAGAATTAGAGAATAGACATACAGAGACAAATAACACAATTACTGAAATTAAAAATACTCTAGAAGGAATCAGTAGCAGAATATCTGAAGCGAAAGAGTGAATCAGTGAGCTGGAAGATAAAATGATGGAAATAAATTCTGAAGAGCAGAATAAAGTAAAAAGATTGGAAAGAACTGAGGATAGTCTCAGAGACCTCTGCTGCTGCTGCTAAGTCGCTTCAGTCGTGTCCGACTCTGTGTGACCCCATAGATGGCAGCCCACCAGGCTCCTCCATCCCTGGGATTCTCCAGGCAAGAATACTGGAGTGGCTTGCCATTTCCTTCTCCAAGAGACCTCTGGGACAATATTAAATGCACCAACTTTCAAATTATATGGGTCCCAGAAGAATAAGAGAGAAAGGAAGGGTATGAGAAAATTTTTGAAGAGATTATAGTTGAAAATTTCCCCAACATGGAAAAGGAAATAGTCAAGTCCAAGAGGTCAAAGAGTTCCATACAGGATAACCCAAGGAGAAACACACCAAGACACATATTAATCAAACTAACAAAGACTAAACACAAAGAAGGAATATTAAAAGCAGCAAGGGAGCCTGTCAGCTGGAACCACCATCTTCCAGTAATTCGCCAAAATGACAAACACAAAGGAAAAGGGGAGAGGCACCCTCTACATGTTCTCTAGGCCTTTTAGAAAACATGGAGTTGTTCTTTTGGCCATATACATGCAAATCTACAAGAAGGGTAATATTGTAGATATCAAGGGAATGGGTACTGTTCAAAAAGAAATGCCCCACAAATGTTGCTATGGCAAAACTGGGAGAGTCTACAGTGATACCCAGCATGCTGTTGGCATCATTGTAAACAAACAAGGAAAAGATTCTTGCCAAGAGAATTAATGTGCCTGTTGAACATATTAAGCACTCTAAGAGCCTAGATAGCTTCTTGAAACATGTGAAGGAAAATGATCAGAAAAAGAAGGAAGCCAAAGAGAGAGGGATTTGGGTTCAGCTAAAGCACCAGCCTGCTCCACCCAGAGAAGCACACTTCATGAGGACCAATGGAAAGGAACCTGAACTGTTGGAGCCCATTCCCTATGAATTTATGGCCTGTTGGGTGTAAAAATAAAGACCTGGACTGTACAAATGTTTCTGTTAATTGAGGAGAGGTGTTGTGTCCAAATTCAGTAGGTGATGTGTTTTCAAATCTAGTGTTTCTTCTTCCTGAAAGATGTAAGATAGTTTGTTGTTCATTATGTTCCATTGGTTAATAAAGTGCCAGATATTGCCAAAATAAATTGCAAAAAAAAAAAAAGCAGCAAGGGAAAAGCAACAAGTAACATACAGGGAAACCCCATACGTTCAACAGCTGATGTTTTAGCAGAAACTCTGCAGGCCAGAAGAGAATGGCAAGATATATTTAAAGTACTGAAAGGGAAAAATCTACAACCAAGATTACTGTATCCAGCAAGGATCTCATTCAAAATTGATGGAGAGATAAAAAGCTTTTCAGACAAGCAAAAGTTAAGAGAATTCAGTGCCATCAAATCAGCTTTACAACAAATGTTAAAGGAAGTTAGATAGTCAAAAAATACAAGAGAAGAAAAAAGATCTACAAAATCAACCCCAAACAATTAAGAAAATGGCAATAGGAACATATATCAATAAATACTTTAAATGTAAGTGGATTAAATGCTCCAACCAAAGACACAGACTGGCTGAATGGATATGAAAACAAGACCCATATATATGCTGTCTACAAGAAACCCACTTCAGACCTAAAGACCCATATAAACTGAAAGTGAGGGGATGGAAAAATGTATTTCATGCAAATGGGAAGCAAAAGAAAGCTGGAGTAGCAATCCTCATATCAGACAAAACAGACCTTAAAATGAAGATTACAAGAGATAAGGAAGAACACTACGTAATGATCAAGGATCAATCCAAGAGGAAGACATAGCAATTCTAAATATCTATGCACCCAACATAGGAGCACCTCAATACATGACAAACACTAACAGACATAAAAGGAGAAATTGACAGTAACACAATAATATTAGGAGACTTTAACACCCCACTCACACCAATGGGCAGATCATCAAAACAGAAAATTAATAAGGAAACACAAGTCTTAAATGATACATTAGATGAGATGAAGCTCATTGATATCTTCAGGATATTCCATCCCAATGCAGAAGAATACACCTTCTCAAGTGCACATGGAACATTCTCCGGGATAGACCACATCTTGGGTCACAAATCAAACCTCAGTAAATTTAAGAAAATTGAAATTGTATCAAGCATTTTCTCTGACCACAATGCTGTGAGACTAGATATCAGTTACAAGAAAAAAACTGTAAGAAACAAAAACACGTGGAGACTAAATAATACATTTCTAAAAAACCAACAGCTTACTGAAGAAATCAAAAGTGAAATCAAAAAATTTCTAGAAACAAATGACAATGAAAACATGACAACTCAAAACCTATGGGATGCAGCAAAAGCAGTTCTAATAGGGAAGTTTATAGCAACACAATCCTACCTCAAGAAACAAGAAAAACATCGAATAGACCACCTAACTTTACACCTACAACAACTGTAAAAAGAACAAAAAACCCCCAAAATTAGTAGAAGGAAAGAAATCATAAAGATCTGAGCAGAAATAAATGAAAAAGAAACAAAACAATAGTAAAGATTAATAAAACTAAAAGCAGATTCTTTGAGAAGATAACAAAATTGACAAACCTTTAGCCAGACTCATCAAGAAAAAAAATCAACAAAATTAGAAATGAAAATGGAGAGGTTACAACAGACAATGCATAAATACAAAGGATTATAAGAGACTATTATGAACAACTATATGGCAATAAAATGGATAACCTGGAAGAAATGGACAGATTCTTAGAAAATTTCAATCTTTCAAGACTGAACCAGGAAGAAATAGAAATTATAAACAACCCAATTACAAGCACTGAAATTGAACCTGTTGTCAAAAATCTCCCAAAAAACAAAGCCCAAGGACCAGATGGCTTCACAGGAGAATTTTATCAAACATTTAGAGAGGAGCAAATGCCTGTCCTTCTAAAACTCTTTCAAAAAATTGCAGAGGAAGGAACACTTCCAAACTCATTCTACGAGGCCACCATCACCCTGATACCAAAATCAGACATAAACAACACAAAAAAAAGAAAACTACAGGCCAATATCACTGACGAACATAGATGCAAAAATCCTCAACAAAATTTTAGCTAACAGAATTCAGCAACACATCAAAAAGCTCATACACCATGATCAAGTTGGATTTATTCTGGGAATGCAAGGATTATTCAATATACACAAATCAATCAGTGTGATACACCATATTAACAAATTGAAAGATAAAAACCACATGATAATCTCAATAGATGCATAAAAAGCCTTTGACAAAATTCAGCACTAATTTATGATTAAAACTCTTTAAAAAATGGGCCTATAAGGAACCTACCTCAACATAGTAAAGGCCATATATGATAAGAGAAAACATGCAAAAAGGCAAAATGGTTGTCTGAGGAGGTCTTTTCAAACAGCTATGAAAAGAAGAGAAGCAAAAGGCAAAGGAGAAAAGGGAAGATATACCCATTTGAATGCAGAGTTCCAAAGAACAGCAAGAAGAGATAAGAAAGCCTTCCTCATTGATTATGCAATGAAATAGAGGAAAACAATAGAATGGGAAAGACTACAGATCTCTTCAAGAAAATTAGAGATACCAAGGGAACATTTCATGCAAAGATGGGCACAATAAAGGACAGAAATGGTATGGACCTAACAGAAGCAAAAGCTACTAAGAAGAGGTGGCAAGAATACACAGAAGAACTCAACATTCAGAAAGCTAAGATCATGGCATCTGGTCCCATCACTTCATGGCAAATAGATGAGGAAACAATGGAAACAGTAAGAGACTGTTTTGGGGGGCTCCAAAATCACTGCAAATGGTGACTGCAGCCATGAAATTAAAAGATGCTTGCTCCTTGGAAGGAAAGGTATGACCAACTTAGCACATTAAAAAGCAGAGACATTACTTTGCCAAAAAAGGTCCATATAGTCAAAGCTATGTTTTTTCCAGTAGTCATGTATGGATGTGAGAGTTGGACTATAAAGAAAGCTGAGAGCCAAAGAATTGATGCTTTTGAACTGTGGTGTTGGAGAAGACTGTTGAGAGTCCCTTGGACTGCAAGGAAATCCAACCAGCCCATCCTAAAGGAAATCAGTCTTGAATGTTCATTGGAAGGACTGATGCTGAAGCTGAAACTCCAATACTTTGGCCACCTCATGTGAAAAACTGACTCATTGGAAAAGACCCTGATGCTGGGAAGGATTGAAGACAGAAGGAGAAGGGGATGACAGAGGATGAGATGGTTGGATGGCATCACTGACTCAATGACATGAGTTTGGGAAGCTCCAGGAGTTGGTGATGGATAGAGAAGCCTGGCATGCTGTAGTCCATGGGGTTGCAAAGAGTCGGACACAACTGAGTGACTGAACTGAACTGATGATAAGCCTGTAGCAAACATTATTCTCCATGGAGAAAAACAGAAAGCATTCCCCCTAAGATTAGGAAGAAGACAAAGATGTCCACTTTCACCACTATTATTCAACATAGTTGTGGAAGTTCTAGCTACTTCCAGAGAAGAAAAAGAAATAAAAGGAATCCAGATTGGGAGAGAAGAAGTAAAGCTCTCACTGTTTGCAGTTGACATGATACTATACATAGAAAACCCTAAAGATATTATCTGAAAATTACTAGAGCTAATCAGTGAATTTTGCAAAGTTGCAGGATACAAAATCAATACACAGAAATCACTTGCATTTCTATATGCTAACAATGAAAAATCAGAAAGAGAAATTAAGGAATCAATCCCATTTACCATTGCAACAAAAAGAATTAAATATCTAGGAATAAACTTATCTACGTAGACAAAATAACTGTACACAGAAAATTATAAGATACTATTGAAAAAATCAAAGATGACATAAATAGATGGAGAGAGATTCAATGTTCCTGGGTAGGAAGAATCAATATTGTGAAAATGACTATACTAACAAACGCAATCTACAGATTCAATATGGGCCCTATCAAATTATCAATGGCATTTTTCACAGAACTAGAACAAAATTTCACAATTCATATGAAAACACAAAAGACACTTTATAGCCAAGGCAGTCTTGAGAAAGAAGAATGGAACTGGAGGAATCAACCTTCCTGACTTCAGATTATACTACAAAGCCACAGTCATCAAGACAGTATGGCACTGGCACAAAAGCAGAAATATAGACCAATGGAACAAGATAGAAAGCCCAGAAATAAACCCATGCACCTATGGGTACCTTGTTTTTTGACAAAGGCAGTAAGAATATACAATGGGGCAAAGACAACCTCTTCAGTAAATGGTGCTGGGAAAACTGGACAGTTCCATGTAAAAGAATGAAATTAGAACACTTCCTAACACCATACACAAAGATAAACTCAAAGTGGATTAAAGACCTAAATGTAAGAGCAGAAACTATAAAACTCTTAGAGGAAAACATAGGCAGAACACTCGATGACATAAATCAAAGCAAGATCCTCTATGACCCACCTCCTAGAGTAATGGAAATAAAAACAAAAGTAAACAAGTGGTACCTGATTAAACTTAAAAGCTTTTGCACAGCAAAGCAAACTATAAGCAAGGTGAAAACACAACCCTCAGAATGGGAGAAAATAATAGCAAATGAAACAACTGCCACAGGATTAATTTCCAAAATATAGAAGCAGCTCATACAACTCAATACCAGAAAAATGAACAACCCAATCAAAAAATGGGAAAAAGACCTAAACAGACATTTATCCAAAGAAGACATAGAGATGATTAACAAACACATGAAAAGATGCTCAACATCACTCATTATTAGAGAAATGCAAATCAAAATTATAATGAGATATCACCTCACACCAGTCAGAATGGCCATCATCAAAAAGTCTACAAACAATAAATGCTGGAGAAGGTGTGGAGAAAAGGGAATGCTCTTGTACTGTTGGTGGGAATGTAAATCGATATAGCCACTATGGAAGATGGTATGGAGATTCCTTAAAAAACTAGGAATAAAACCACCATATGATCCAGCAATCCCAGTCCTAGGCATATACCTAAGGAAACCAAAATTGAAAAAGACACATGTATCCCATTGTTTATTGTAGCATTCTTTACAGTAGTAGAACATGTAAACAACCTAGATATCCATTGACAGATGAACAGATAAAGAAGTTGTGGTACATATACACAATGTAATATTACTCAGCCATAAAAAGGAATGCCTTTGAGTTAGTTCTAATAAGGTGGATGAACCTAGAACCTATTATAAAGAGTGAAGTGAGTCAGAAAGAGAAAGATAAATATCATATTCTAATGCATATGTACGGAATCTAGAAAAATGGTACTGAAGAATTTATTTACAGGACATAATGGAGAAACAGACATAGAGAATAGGCTTATGGACATGGGGAGAGTGGAGGGGAGGGTGAGATGTATGGAAAGAGTAATGTGGAAACTTACATTGCCATATGTAAAATAGATAGCCATCAGGAATTTGCTGTATGGTTCAGGAAACTCAAACAGGGGCTCTGCATCAACCTAGAGAGGTGGGATGGGAAGGGAGATGGGAGGGAGTTTAAAAGGGAGGAGATATATGTATACCTATGGCTGATTCATGTTGAGGTTTGACAGAAAACAGCAAAATTCTGTAAAGCAATTATCCTTCAATAAAAAAATAAATTAAAAAAACCCCAGATCACTAAAGTTGTATTGAAAACTCCTGTGATTATCATGGTTGAGCAGGGATTATGAGATGGATATTTACTCACTGGGGCTTCCCAGATGATACTAGTGGTAAAGAACCTGTCTGCCAATGCAGGAGACATAAGAGATGAGGGTTTGATCCTTGGGTTGCGAAGATCCCCTGGAGGAAGGCACAGCAACCCACTCCAGTAGTCTTGCCTGGGAAATCCCGTGGACAGAGGAGCCTGGTGGGCTATAGTCCATAGGGTCCCAAAGAGTAAGACATGACTGAAGTGACCTACCACGCACACACATTTATCCACTAGCTAGATCTTGACCCTAGAACTCCTTCCTGGCAAACAGAAAGAAGTATGGTTTTCATTAAACTGTGTGCACTGCTACTATACACGACAGAAACTACCCAGGCATACCGCTTCTCTCTCCCTCCTGGAGCTAGTTCTGGATTTGCTCTAGGAAAAATCTGTGGATTTAATTTGAAGCCAGTTTATTTTCATTGGTTTTGCAGTTCTTTTGTGGTGCTTTTAATATGACACAATTTAGGGTTTCCCAAGGTGTGTATTGTAAAGCTTTAGTTCAGCCATGGAATAAAAGAAGGAGGGAGGTTCCATGGTCAGGTCATGTGAGCTTTAGGTAAACCACTTTATAGTACACTGTGGAGCCTTTGCTCTGCGCATATGCAATGTGAATTTCTAAAAGGGAGAGAGCTGATGCCGCATTTCCTAAACTCACTTGACCACAGCATGGAGCGTTGCGCTGGACTAGCATCTCCCAGGACACACTATGGGATAGGACAGCTGAGTGCACACCAGGGAGGCTATCACTCCTCCTCTGTGTAGGAGGGGACGTCTCCCGCCTGGTGCCTCTGGCACATAATGTTGCTCTTCAGATGACGGGAAAATGACCTGACTGCCAGTGATTCTGCGGTACTCTTGAAGTTGTTAAGAGAACAGATTATTTTAAAGAGCTTCACCTAAGAGAAAGGGAAAGCTTGGCATAGTGTGTATCTAGGTCAGGGGGTCCACAGATGAGAGATGCGTGGAGAGACTTCAGGTGCTCTCTAAACCTGGATGGAAACAGGAACCCGTGTCTTCATTTTATCAACATCCGTCCAAAATTTAGCAATTCCTATAGTTATGAATGTGGCAACAGACCCCAGTAATATGAGCAGAACGTGTGACTTCATCAGCAATAGAAATCATAGATTTAATATTATGTCACAGTTGTTGCAGTTTTCTCAGAATATTATTTATGCTTCTCGCGAGTTTGAAATTATGGTAATTATGACACCTGTCATTAGATTGATCTTGTTATTTAATGTGTTACTAAAGAAGCACATAATCACCAAAGTGTGTGTGTGTATGTCTTTTGGCCGCACTGTGCAACATGTAGGATCTTATTTCCCTGACCAGTGATTGAACCTGTGCCCCCTACAATGGGATCATGAAGTCCCTACCAAAGTATTTTGATAATAACTTTACCTCTCAAGCACATCACCTGTCCCTTGAATATTCATGAATATTGACTAATGTTACCACCAGCCCCATGTGATTGAGCTTTCCTATTTTTTGTGTTAAAATATCTCACTTCACTTCCAACCTCAGAGTAGTAAGACATTTAATACTGATCAAATCAGATCAAATTATTTGCCTTGCTGATTCTTTTGCACATGATATGTACTAGAAAACTGCAGCACTTAGAACTTTAACTTGTTTATAAATTCGTTTATGCATTCACCTGTCAAGTATTTGTCTGCCAGGCCCTCTTCCTTGATCTCTCTTCAGGTAATGTTAATGTGGTTGGAGTGGAAGTAAAGGGGGGAGCAGTAAATGGGAAGAAGTCTTCATAATCTGTTTGTTCAACCTTCGTCTCTCCCTGTCCTGTCTCTGTTAACTCCAGAAAATTCAAGGGAAATGTTGCCATCGATTTCTAGCACTGTACTCTGACCCTCAGGGCACTAGGAAAGTTGAAAAACAACACAGGCTCTGTCTACAGTGTTTTTACAGGGTCACTTTCAAGGACTGTGGCACCCGTGTTCTCAGGTTATCTGATCTTTAAGTGCCTTTTTATAATTTATTTTTTTAAATTGGAGTATAATTGCTTTACCATGTTGTGTTAGTCTCTGCTGTACAACAATGCAAATCAGCTACAAGTGTACATATATCCCCTCCCATTTGAGCCTTCCTCCCACCCCTCTCAGTCATCACAGATCTCTGAGCTGAGCTCCCTGTGCTATAAACAACTTCCCACTAGCTATCTATTAGACACATGGTAGTATATATATATCAATGCTACTCTCCCAATTTGTCCCACCCTCTCTCCACTCTGCTGTGCCCACAAGTCTCTTCTCTACATCTGTGTCTCTATTCCTGCCCTGCAAATAGGTTCTTCAGTACCATTTTTCTAGATTCAATATAAATGTGTTAATATATGATTCTTATTTTTCTCTTTCTGACTTCACTCAGTATGACAGACTCTGGGTTCATTCACACCACTACGAAGGACCCAATTTTGTTCCTTTTTATAGCTGTGTACAGAGAAGGCAATGGCACCCCGCTCCAGTACTCTTGCCTGGAAAATCCCATGGACGGAGGAGCCTGGTAGGCTGCAGTCCATGGGGTCGCTAAGAGTCGGACACGACTGAGCGACTTCACTTTCACTTTTCCCGTTCATGCACTGGAGAAGGCAATGGCAACCCACTCCAGTATTCTTGCTTGGAGAATCCCAGGGATGGCGGAGCCTGGTGGGCTGCCGTCTATGGGATCGCACAGAATCGGACACGACTGAAGTGACTTAGCAGCATAGCTGTGTAATATTCCATTGTCTATATGGACAATGTCTTCTTTATTCATTTATCTGTCAATAGACATTTAGGCTGCTTTCATATCCTGACTATCGTAAACAGGGCTGCAATGAACATTGGGGTACATGTATATTTTTGAATTATGATTTTCTCAGGGTATATGCCCAGTAGTGAAATTGCTGAGTCAGGTAGTAGTTTTATTTTTAGTTTTTTTAAGGAACCTCTGTACTGTTCTTCACAGTAACTGTACCAATTTACATTCCCACCAATAAGATTTATTGTTTATAGATTTTCTGATGGCCATTCTGACTGGTGTGGGGTGATACTTCATTGTAGTTTTGATTTGCATTTCTCCAATAATGATTGATGTTGAGCCATCTTTTCATGTGTTTGTTGGCCATCTGTATGTCTTCTTTGGAGAAATGTCTATTTAAATCTTCTGCCCATTTCTGATATTTTTTATATTGAGCTGCACAAGCTGTTTGTATGGTTTGGAGATTAATCCTTTGTCAGTTGCTTCATTTGCAAATATTTTCTCCCATTCTGAGAGTTGTCTTTTTGTCTTGGGTTCCTTTGCTGTGCAAGAGCTTTTCAGTTTAATTGGAAATGCCTTTTGTCTAATCTTCTCTGGATTGTTTCAGACAGAAAGTGGAAGATTGGCCAGGTGAGAATAAAATCTCTAGCAGGTTAAATTGTATCCCCTAAAAGATGTGTCTAGGTCCTAATCTCTGGTGCCTGTGAATGCTACCTTATTTGGAAATAGGGTCCTTGAAGATGTAATTAAACTAAGAATCTTGAAATGAGAACATTCTAGACTTAGGATGGGCCCTAAGGCCAATGATAATGTCCTTATAAGTGACAGAGAAGTGTCCTTATAAGTGACTCAGAGGCACACCAGGAAGAAGGCCATATGGAGACAGAGGCAGAGATTGGAGTGTTGCAGCCACAGACGGGGAAATCCAGGAGCCACTGAAAGCTGGAAGAGGCGAGGAAGGATTCTTTCCTAGGGCTTCTGGGTGGGATGTGGCCCTGTGGACACCTTTATTTTGGACTTCTGGCTTCCGGAGTTTTAAGAAAATAGACTTCTCTTATTTTAACCCACCATATTAGTGGCAATAATCAGGAAGCTAGTACATGTTCCTCCTCCACTGGATACAGTGTGGAGCACACCAGTGTTCAGCCAGTCCTGTGATTTGAGTGACAGATATTGCTATGGTCTGAACGTTTAGGCCCTCCCCAAATTCATATGTTGAAATCCTAACTCCCCAATGTAGTGGTCTTAGGAGGTGGGGCCTTTGGGAGGTGACTGGGTCATGAGGTGAAGCCTTCATGGATGAGATTAGTGCCCTTGTGTAGAGGCTCCAGAGAGCACCTCCTGCCACATGAGGACACAATGAAAAGGTGGTTGCCTATGAACCAGGAAGCAGGCTTTCACCAGATACCAAATCTACTGGCACCCAGATGATGGAATTTTCCAGCCTCCAGAACTGTGAGAAATAAAGTATTGTTTATGAGCCACCCCATCTAGTGTATTTTGTTATGGCAGCCTGACTGGACTTAAGAAGACAGGCGTTCTTTAGTAGCTTCAGCATATTTTCCATTGATTCAGAGTCCGGCCCCAATTGGCTTGAACTTCATGTATCTATGTCTCTCCAGCCACCCTCTCTCTCTTTTCTTCTACTTTTAGGATAGAATCAAAGGCACCAGGAGACCTAATAATTATTCCTGTCTCATTCAGAGTTGTCTCAATGATCCCAAATCAGCCGAGTGACTCTACCTACCTGATCTGATACTGTACAAATAGTTTCTTCCCTCCTCTTGTGAAGGTCAGCAGGCTGGAACTGATGAGGGACTGATGAGAGAAGGAGATGATTGAGGGAGGCCCCTTCTTTCTCTGGACATTGCCCTCGGATCTCACCCCCAAGAACCTCTCTCCAGACTCTGTCCCCCTGCTCATAGGAAAGAGACTAGGAACTAACCTAAACACACATGAGCAGGGGAAGAAGGCTTTGTATGGAGGCAGTTGTTACTGATATGTCCTTGTATGGGGTGGTGCCCTTCCTGGGGCCATTTGCAAAAATGACTAGGAATGTATATGAACTTGGGCAAACTCTGGGAGATGGTGAGGGACAGGGAGGCCTGCTGTGCTACAGTCCACGGGGTTGCAAAGAAAAGAACACGACTAGGGAATTGAACAACAACAACTCTTGGGAAAGAATTTTACCTTAAATTCTTAAGGTAATTTTTAATTTTACCTTAAACCAGGCTTGGCTTGGGCTTTGAAGGGAGCAGTGACTGTCACCATGGCACATAGAACAGGGAGGAGAAGCCCCATGGGCACTCCATGGAGCTCCTGGACATATTTGGGAGAGAAGGCTAGATTCTGCAACTGTGGGTGGAAAGGAAGCCAGAGAAATAAGGTGTTGTTATCTGTCTCTTCTGTTTCTCTTATGGAGACCCTGGTTTTGACTCCAGACTGGAATGACCTGGGAAACACTGTGCTGGAGCACATTGAAAAACAATAAGCTCACTTTTAAAAGCCAATGAAAAGAACTTATAAGACTTGTTGCAATTTAGTGAAATTTATCAATAAAGATAATTTATTTTGCATAGATGTGGATAATAAACTTGAATTACAAAATAAATCTCCCAGGTTAGAACCCAATAAGGGCATCATGGCTTCCCTGATAGCTCAGTTGGTAAGGAATCTGCCTGCAATGCAGGAGACCCTGGTTTGATTCATGGGTCAGGAAGTTCCGCTGGAGAAGGGTTAGACTACCCATTCCATTATTCTGGCCTGGAGAATTCCATGGACTACAGTCCATGGGGTCGCAGAGAGTCGGACATGACTGAGCAACTTTCACTCACTCACTCAAGGGTATCGTATCCTTTCTTCTATTTTCATCATAAACTTGCATTCATATGGCCAAAAGCTACACCTGCAGCAAAAAGGTAGATTTGGTCCTGCCCCCTGCTCCTCTGCTCCCTGGACCAGCTCAATGATGAAGATGTGTGCTGCTTCAGGGGCCTTCTTGGTTCTGAGTGAAAGTACTACTCCAGAAAATGTCTCTGTGGCCCTCCTCTCTCCTTTCTGTCTCTCTCAGCCTTCTCAGATGTCGAGTATCTGGGAACATCTCAGCATCTCAGGCCTCCACTGACCCAGCAGCTGCTCCCAGAAGAGCAGCTGGGAATCCTGGGGATCAGAGACTCTCACTGGGTGACCTTCAATTGTGAGGAAATGTTCTGGCTTTTCCATCAAGTGCTGTGGTTACTGAGCTACCATGGGCAAGGAGCTGTGCTCGGATGTCTGCAGGGCTTCACATAGCCCATCCTCAGAAGTATTTAGGGAGAGAGAACACACATTGCAATTAGAAAAGGAAGAAGAAAGTGATCTCAGTGAGGCAGTAGCGAGTGGTGGCATGGAGTGAGACCTTAATTCCCTGCCCAGGAATTGAACCTGGGTAGCCAGGATGAAAACTAGGAACCCTACCCACCAGACCAACAAGGGCTAGAGGCTAGAAGCTAGTTTTTCCTGGATCTTTGCCCCCAGTGAAAAATGCATTTATCACAGAGGCAGAAATGGTACATGCAGGTACAAAGTTTATTATTAGAGACATAGCACAACAACAAGTGGGAGAGCACACAGAGACACAGTTTGTTGAGACAGAAGCAGGGCAGAGATGCACACCCAGAGAGAAAGGGTGTGGGCTTCCCCCCAGTGAGGAAGAGCACTGTAAAGAGGCGGTTAAGTCATTTATATAGATCAGTTCTTCTGGGTCTTTGTCCTCCTTCAGGACAATTATCTGGTTTCTTTTCCAACACTAGACCTACCCTGGGACCCTCCCCCGGATCTCGAAGTGAAGGCTTCTGGGAGGAGCAAGACTCATTATGGCCTGGAGTTATCCCCTGACTTTTGATTCCAAGGAGCGTTTCTGTGCATGTGTAGTATCTCTGTCATTTTTTACTCAGCGTTTTTGCCTCTCTTTGTCCTTGCCATGATTACTCCCTTGAGATGTACACAAGAGACAAAGACTGGCTATTTACCCTGTTTCTATTGTTACTTCCATTTCTGAGAGCAAACGGGGGGCTGGTTGTAAATTCCTCAACTGGAGCCCACCTATCTTTTGCCTCAGAAAATATAAAGAGAATGCTGGCTGATTGTGAATTTCCAACCTGGACCCTGTCAATCTCCTACCTCAAAAGCAATAGGGACAGGGTCATGTAATGGCTAAGAGCTTGGGCTCTGAACTCTCCAGTGGCCCTGGGATGAGTCTCAGAGCTCCTTGGCACCTGGCTGTAAAGGAACTGGCCTCCTGTCCAGTCCTAGGTGCTGGTGGGGGGACCTAGAAAACTGGGAGGAAAGCCCTTCAGGACAGCACAGGTCCCCAGAGGTATGGGACAGAGGCGTGAGCCCTTCACCCACTGTGTCTGCTCCTGGTTTGCTGTAAGGCTTACAAGAGCTCATTATGAAAAGCAGATAATTAGCACAGCTGCTAGCACATAATAATCTCTCAAAAGCAGTGCTATTATTGTTTCAACAGCAAGGATTGCCAGACTCCTGAGGATGGAAGCAATTCCTAGAGGGATTCATGAGAAGGAAGAGATTTAGGCAGTAAGAGGCTTCTGGGGTGGGGGACCTGAGAAAAGATGACATCGGGCAGATGTACTGTGAGATGGCTTTGAAAGGGTCATCAAAATATCACCTAGCTACTGGCCTTGAAACTGTGGGGGCAACCTTTGTTAGCAGTCTGTGGCTTTGTTATTGATCAGTGTTCTTTGCCCTCCTTGATCAATAGAAATGGATAGGAGGCCAGACAAGAAATTCAGGCAAGGCTTTACTGGGGCCCCTGCTGCAATAGGGGGGAGTGAGAGCAAGTAACAGTTTCCTTGCTCATGCTCACTCCCTGATGAGGGTGGAGAGTTGATTCCTTTTATGTGGTGAGGGTAGGGGTGGGTCCTGGGGTTAGGCCAGAGGGGTGGCTTAGGTGGTTTGCCCACCCCTTTGGTGGTGTTATATGCAAGGGGCATGGACAGCACCCTGCTTTTGCTCCCAGCTCTTCAGAAGTGGCAGCTGGATTTTTGGTCTTTTTGTATCTTACCGTTCATAATTTGCCCCAGCTGCGCATGCACACAGTTCTTTGGTCCCTTATAGCACAGGGAAGCCTGGCATGCTGTGGTCCATGGCATCGCAAAGATCCCGACATGACTTGGCGACTGAACAACTAAGTTTCTCTGTATTTTGTTGCTCAACGAGACGTCTGTCCAGGTGCAAGCACTATACAGCAAAGGGCCCCAGGACCCAGCCTGTCTCAGCTTGAGTCCCACAGACCGGGGGAGCAGGAGGTGTCTTCAGTGGTGGGTTGCTGGGGGAGGGCAGGGCCTGAGGAGAGCCAAGGCCCAGAGGCCAAACTTCAGGGTGTGTTGAGGAACAGTGGGTAAACCTCACCCCTTCCCAGCTGGAGCAGAGGTTTGGTGTAAACTGTAAAATCGAAGAGAGTATCTCTGAGGCTGTGACAGGGAGGAGAAAGCTAAGGGGAGAAGATCAGATTTCCAGGAGGCTTAGAGCAGCCCCAGAGGGAAGTCATGAGCAGGGTGGTGTTGGGGTGTGTGAGGGGGGTGGGGTGCAGGATGCCTCCCCAAAGCAGGACTCACGGGGCGAAATATTTCTCCCAGCCCCACTGAAGTGTACCCTCCTCCCCAGCTAATTCCAGGCTGGTGTCACCTTCTACTGACCGAAACAGTGGGGAGGCCTGAGAGCTGCTGCTTACCTTAGCAAACAGCGGCGAGCCTACGCCAGTGAATCCTGAAAAGGATTACGGCTGTAAATTCAAGTTTAGGAAACACGAGAAATGAAACAAGGCCTTTTAACTTGTAGCCCCAAATAGGCAAACTGCTCTGTTCAAGCAGTTCAAACGCCGTGATGCTGGGCGACCGGCAAAACACTGAAAAAGCCTCTTAAAACTAAGGTTGAGGAACCCACGACGTGACACCATCCTATTAGAAAATGGGCTCCGCATGGCGGCTCACTGCTCCTGCACCCTCCTGGCCGCCAGGGCTTCCCTCCTGGCTTCCTGTACATCCAGAATACAACAGCCTCTCCCTTTCCTGTCAGTAGGAACAAGCCCAGAAGGGTGAAGCTGAGAAAAGGTCATTTGTTAGCTTTGGAAGCAGGAGATTGGGTGACCTTGACTAGGGCAGCTTTCACAGGCCCGGGAGAGCAGGGGGTGCCGACGGGCTCCCCCGCTAGGGGGCGTGCTTAGCCGACTCACCGGGGCCTCGGGACCCGGTCTGAAGTGGGGAGGGCCCTCTACCCTCCTCGTCCCCGCCCACGGAGGCCTCCACACCCTCTGCGCAAGTGAGTTCTTAAAACACCAGTTTTCTTTTGTGTTTCTTATTTCAAAAGGAATATACAGAAAATTTGGAAAAAAACAAAACAGAAGACCACAGAGGAAAAAAAATTGCCCACAATCCTCGAACTAAGGAATTCCTCTGCTAGCATTTTAGTGTGTAATGAGTTGATTTTTTTTTTTTTTTAATTAAGTGACAGCTGGCATCAGCATTTATCTTTGGGGTGAAATTTTTTTTTGAGAAAAATAAACGGGTACGTTTTCTAGTTCAGTGTGGGAGGACAGTTTGCAGGAAGGAGAGAGATAGGGTGTGGGTGTCCTCTACCAAGGGGATTCAGCGGAAGCTGTATGACTTGGCTTTCTTTCTTTTTTTTTTTTTGCAGCAAATGCATTTGTTGCATTGTGTGACTGGATATTTTGGTGCTGTGCGGAGATATTAATTTCAAGCCTAGATCAATACAAGCAGCGTAAGCATAGAGTGTGGGAAGAAGGAACTCGGGGGGCCATGAACACAGAAATTCAGGGTGGAGCTGCAGAAATCTGGGGGCAGGCATTTGGACTTCCACAGTCTGTGGTGGACTGACAGGGGTAAGTCAGCTATATCCGGAAATTTGGGGAAGGAAAACATCCATGCTAGAAATTTATCATTAGCATCAAAATTTATCATCGGGATTGTTTTTGCTTTTTTGATTGCAGTGTGCCTGACATTAAACTTTTGATCACTGGGGTGTCCACATCAAAGACATCCATTTCCAACAGACACATTGCCAGCTACACAAGATAAAAGAGCCAGATCTAATCCACCCATGAAGTTCCCTCTTTTTTTTTTTTTTCCAGAAAACTCTGGTTGTGGTAGATAACCAACTGTTCGACTGACCTTTTGTTTTCCCTTCTTGAGCTTTAATTCTGGATTTTATGATTTGTTTTTTGAAGAGGGTACTGAATTTATTACTTATTTTTGTTAACTGCAGGGACATAGGCAGAAATTCTTAACTTTTCCTGTATCGCTGATAGAAATGTGACTGACTCAGGTTCTTGGACTCTTTAATCACTAGAAATTGGTAAGGGGCCAGAGGAGAAATTCAGGCAAGGCTTTATTGACATTCAGGTGCTCCTGTTTGTTCCCAAGGCGGGGCAAGCTGGTACCTTAAATGAGATGGGTGTTGAGGCAGGTGGGCGGGATTGGAGGGGCGGCTTGGGTGGTCTGCACACTCCCTTGGTGGTGCTGTGTTTACGGATTTTGTGGGGTACCCTGCTTTTGCACCTCAAGAGTGGCAGTTGGTTTGTGACAGTTTTGTGTCTTGTTTGTAATTTGCCCCAAATGCTCACTTATGCAGTTATTTTTAGTCTCTTACAGTTTCTTTGTATTCTGTTGCTCAAGAAGATGGAGGAGACATTTGTCAAGGTGCAAGCCCTCTGGTAAAAGTTGCCAGGTCCCAAGTCCCACGTCCCAGCCTATCAGAAATAACGACAAAGTGCAAAAATACAAGATTCTGGAGGAAGAGTAAAGTTCTTCTACAGCTTGATTTTACTCAAGTAAGTTGGGACTCTTGATTCACAGGGCCTTTTGGGGATATTTATGCTTTATCTCTTTTTCTCTTGAATTTTTCTTTTGTAGGTTTTGTTTTGAGTACTTTTATTGTTCTCCTTTCCTGTTTTTGTGCTATGTTCTTATCTTTTTAAAAATTGTCCTTTTTTACTAGCTATTTTTTTAAATTTTCAAATTTATTTTTTAATTGAAGGATAATTGTTTTACAGAATTGTGTTGGTTTCTGCCAAACATCAACATGAATGAGCCCTCAGTATACATATGGCCCCTCCCTCTTGAACCTCTCTCCCTCCCACCTCCCTCCCCATCCCACCCCTCTAGGTTGTTACAGAACCCCCGTTTGAGTTCCCTGAGTCATACAGAAAATTCCCATTGACTATCTATTTACATATGGTAATATAACTTTTCATGTTACTCTTACTAGCTATTTGTTGAATGCTTATTTCAATTGCCCTGTTTTTTGGATTTGCTCATTTAAGATATTTTTATCTCTATTATTGTAGCTATATCTCACAAGTCTTTAAATGTAATGTGTTCTTTCTCATTCTGTTATTATTTAGAACATTTTTCTTTTCCCTCCAGTTTTATTGAGATATAATTGACATATACTTGTATGTGTCATGTATAAGCTCACTGCATAAATTTGGGGCTTCCCTGGTGGCTCAGACGGTAAAGAATCTGCCTGCAATGTGGGAGACCTGGGTTCTATCCTTGGGTTGGGAATATCCCCTGGAAAAGGGAATGGCTCCCCACTCCAGTATTCTTGCCTAGAGAATTCCATGGATGGAGAAGTCTGGCGGGTAAAGTCCATGAGTTCACAAAGAGTTGGACACAACTAAGCAACTAAACACACACACACACATGCTGCATAAATTTAAGGTGTACAGCATAATGATTTAACTTACATATGTCATGAAATGATTACCACAATAAATTTACTGAACATCCATAATCTCATATAGATACAAAATAAAAGAAAAAGAAAAAAGTTTTTCCTTGTGATAGGAACTCACGCTTTAATCTCTTAACAACTTTCATGTATAGCATATAGCCATGTTAGTTATATTAATCGTATTGTACACTGCATACCTAGTACTTATTTATCTTTTAACTGAAAGTTTGTATCTTTTGACAATTTTCAACATATAAAAATATTACATAATTATTGAGTATATTCCACAAGCTGTACATTTCATCCCTGCAATTCATATATTTTGTAACTGGAAGTTTACATCTCTTAATTTCCCTCACTTATTTCACTTATACCTCTTCCCACTGGCAACCGCCTCTTTGTTCTCTGTATCTGTGACTCAGTTTCTGTTTTGTTATGTTTGTTCATTTGTTTTGTTTTTACGATTCCACATATAAGTGAAATCATACAGTATTGTCTTTCTCTGTCTGACTTAGTTCACTTAGTATGATAATCTCTAGGTCCACCTGTGTTGCTGCAAATGGCATTATTTCATTCTTTTTTATGGCTGAATAATACTCCTTTGTATGTATATATGCCACATCTTTATTCATTCATCTATCAACACACACTTAGATTGTTTCCATCCAGATCTTATATTTTAAATTCATCAGTAAAGAGTGAAACTGGGAAGCAGTAGGCATCCCACCCTTGACCCCAATAGAGGGGGAAATCCAGATCCTTTTTCTATTTCTCTCTCTCTCTGTCTACCTGTGACCTCTCCATGCGGTCTCAGGTCTGCCACATACTTTCCAGGACATGTGAATAATAAGCCTTGATTTTTTTCAAAATTTCCTGAAATTTTTTCAAAATTTCCTATTTCTGAGGGTATCTTGCAATTACAGTAAGAACCACAAGGGTCAGCCCAACTGAAATATTGACTCCATAAAGGAAATGTCTGCAGGGCTTACCACAAGTAGTACAGGCCCAGTCTAATGTCCTCAGGCATTTCTAGTTAGTAGCATCACTGTCAATAGGCTGAGACAATATTGTTATTTTATATATATACATACATATACATATATATATATAGACACACACACACAGTTTTTATCTTGTTATACTTTTTCTTATTTTATACTCGAGTATTTTCCCTGTCCATTAAAAAAAAATATATATATATATATGCATGTGTGTGTAAATATATATACCTGTTCACACAGGTATATAATATACACAACATATATACATATGTGTGTAAATACATGTACGAAACTTAAAATGTTTAAAAACTGCAATATTCTGTCATTTGGATGAAATTCTGATGCCTAAATTTGGATGTTGAGTGTATTTGTATGGCAGTGAGTATTAAAGATTTAGAAATATTAAAGAAGTATTAAAGAAGACCTGATTTTGAGGTCAGGGGTTGAATCTTCACTTCTGAAATATCTTCCACAGCTCTGGCCTTTCCTGCCCCAGAAGATCCCCCAGAAGCACCCAGGTACAGTGGTGACCATTCTTGCATTGTGCTGCCGCTGTGTTCAGTCACTTCAGCATGGCTGACTCTTCGCGACCCCATGGACTGTAGTGTGCCAGGCTCCTCTGTCCCTGGGATTTTCCAGGCAAGAATACTGGAGTGGGTTGCCATTTCCTTCTCCAATTCTTGCATCACACTGGGCTATTTCGGTTGTGTGTTTCTACTTCCTCTACTATATCAGGAGCTCCCTGATCTTAGGACACCTCATGTTTCACATTTGCAGCACAGCGTCAGGCATATTATGTAGGTTCAGGACACGTTTTAAATAAACATGAGTATTGAGTCATTGAGCAGACCCCCCCTCCCACCCCAAGTCATGGGCAGACCTCCCCTCCATCAAGCTTCTCCCGTTCTGATGAAGTGGCATTCGAAACTGACAGTTAAGTCTACTCCCCACACTACTTGGATGAGCCCTGAGGAGGCGCGCTTTCATGATTCCTGCATCCTAACTGGACTTATATAGATTCTTTTCAGGTGTGACACCCAGTGGGTTTTTTTAGGAATATTTTGTATGGTCGTTGTTCTGCTTTCTGAAGCTGAAAGGGAGTGGTGGAGGAGATGGGGAAAGAGGGGACAGACTGAGGTTTTCTGCTGTCATGCCTTGATACTCAGTTATTATTTTGACTTTGGGTAGGTAAGCATTAAAGATTGAATCCTAATTCTGAAAGAACTTACAACCTCTAGAGGAAAAATGTGAGAACCAAAACTCATGTCTTGCTATTTTGAAAGTGAATAGTTGAAAGGATTCCCGTGCACACAGTTTCACCCAGTTTGTGGTTTTGTCATCTTTATTGTTTTTAACATTGCTGGTATCTGAAGAATTGAGCTAACTGAAAGGTAGTCTTTTTATTGGTATCTGAGAAGAGAATCATCTTCCAGAAGCAACACATCCTTTGTGTGGGAAGTGTCTCCTTTGCTTTTCTCCCCCTAGTAGTTTCTGTTTAGAAAAACTGAGTCTTGGTGTGTGTGTCAGGCAGATCTGTTTCAGAGGCAGGTAGAATAGATGGAGTGGCTAGTGTGCTTCCTTTTTCTCTTCCTATACCACTTGTTGAAGATAATGCAATACATATAGTGAGCTCAGAGAGAGAGGAAACTATAGGTGTTTTTCAGACATTCCACTTGACAGAAGTTGGCCTTCTCCATTTTTTCCCTCTCTTTTTCGCCTTCTTACTACTGTTACAGAATTTGAATGAGTTAAGATACTTAAGACCAAGTCAACTGCATGGCTGTTAATACTCTGCAAAATGCAAAAGTAAAGTAACCTTAAGAATACAGAAATAAATGATGTTTTCAGTAAAAACCCATGCTTTTCAGAGTGCATAGAATCTTAGAGTCTGGAATCTAAAATCACTAGAAGAGTCTGTGTATGTGACATAGCTCAACACCCGGGGAATCAGTACTGATGCTCCTTACACTGACCATGGTAGACATCATTAACTGATCGCAGTATCTGTCCCACTGTGCAGAGACAGGGCCTCAGAACACCTCTCAGCAAACCATACTGATTCTTCTCTATTAATTCATGGGAGTTGATACCCAAGATGAAAGCTCTTTGTCTAGTGTGACTTAGACAAACTATCCACTGTATGAAGGGAGTTTCCCTTATAATGTTTTGGATGGGTGATTCAGGGCTTCCTATTTCCAGTTATCTCTGTAGCCCCCAACAGTTATATGTACCGCAAAGTTCAGACAAATGAAATGATCTCTGGTTCCCAAATAAACCCTTGGTTGTTCTTCTATAATTTTGTATATCTCCAGCATCATTACCACCCTAATAACATTCCAGCATCCTTCCAAGATCCAAGAACTGCCATTGTAGTCAAGGCTTCTAACCATTTGTGCCTCACAGAGTTTTATGATTACTTTTTTATTTTATTTTTTTAACCACACTACATGGCCTGTGGGATCTTAGTTCCTCAACTAGGAGTTGAATGTGTGCCCCTTGCAATGGAAGCACAGTCTTAACTGCAGGACCACCAGGGAGGTCCAGTGATTACTTCTTTAAATCCTCATAGCACTCTGCACCTTATAATAAACTCTAGTAGGTGTTTTGTCTCTAAGACTTTTTAGAAATTTTAAACTGGTTTAAAATTCTCTCTTGGCCAACATTTTTTGGGTTTAAGAACTTCTGGATGAAATGTAAAAAGACTCAGATAATCTCTCTAATGTTTGGCTTACCCAGTGCTAGAGTAGTCTGAAATTTTTTCCTTTTCCTAGATTTAATTGATTGAAAGTTTGATGTTTTTCTTTCCAGTGTGAAATCACTTATTCTTGTATATCAAGAATAAGTCAAATCTGTATCTTAGCAACTGTTTTTGAGGCACTTTTCAGTAGCATATGTTTTTTATGCAAAAGTAGATAACTCCATCTTTCCCAGTTCAGTTCAGTCGCTCAGTCCTGTCCGACTCTTTGCGACCCCATGAATTGCAGCACGCCAGGCCTCCCTGTCCATCACCAACTCACGGAGTTTACCCAAATCCATGTCCATGGAGTCAGTGATGCCATCCAACCATCTCATCCTCTGTCGTCCTCTTCTCCTCCTGCCCCCAATCCTTCCCAGCATTAGGGTCTTTTCCAATGAGTCAACTCTTCGCCTGAGGTGGCCAAAGTATTGGAGTTTCAGCTTCAACATCAGTCCTTCCAATGAATACCCAGGACTGATCTCCTTTAGGATGGACTGGTTGGATCTCCTTGAAGTCCAAGGGACTCTCAAGAGTCTTCTCCAACACCACAGTTCAAAAGCATCAATTCTTCAGCGCTCAGCTTTCTTCACCGTCCAACTCTCACATCCATACATGACCACTGGAAAAACCATAGCCTCTCCCAGAGCATAACAAATATTATAGACAGCTACGAGATCACTAGCCTGATGACCACAAATTTTATGGTAGAAACTCACTGACATCTCTATCATATTATTATTTATGATAAGATAGGAGTGAAAATAACATAAGTCTCTCCTAAGGGTACACTGAAAAATCCAACTTCATTTTTTGGTAATCTCAGGCTTGGAAGTCTGTACAAATACAGCCTTACATTACAAAGAAGTTTCCACGTACGGAGATCTGTGACATAAAATACATTCTGAAAAATAACGACTCTTCTGAGTTCAAACAGAACTTAATGAATCTACGTTGTATGTGTCATGTAAACACAGACTGCCCTAAATCAATATGTCTGATTATTCTCATTAGTCCTAAACCACAGTTTCTTCCATTTCTTCTTTAGATTTAATGTAAGTCTCTCCCTCTTCAAACTCTCATTTGCTATTTTCTGTCCTCTGTGGAATGGACTCATGGCCAGTTACCATTGTTTGTATGATATTCTTTCATTGCTTGAAAATTTATCATCACCTTCTCTCCTTCTAGCTGAAATATTCTTTATTCTTTTAACTTTTCCTCAGATGGTCTGCTTAGCCCCTTCTACCTTCTTTAATAATTGCTCTTCTGGAGACCTCTCTGAGTTCACTAGGTGTTGTTCAATTCCTGATTGAACAGAGTAGTTTAATAAAGGTTGTTCACCACTGCCCCAGGGCCGGTGACTGGGTGATACTGTATGAGAAAGTACTTTGTGGGCTCCAAAGCAGCACCCAGCTGGGGGAGATGATTACTACTTGCTTGTTTGTACATCTAGAGCTAGGTTCTCATTTCTGGAAGTAAGGTTTAACTATTTCTTCACTTGTTTAGTCATTCATTCATGCATCCAACAATAATCTTTCTAGCAAATGCTATTAGACAATTGTTAGAAATTGGGCAGAATCCATCTCAAGGGTCTTTACCTCTCAACGCCTATGTGACAGCTAAACTTGCTTTTCCAGTTTTTTAAAAAAATGAAGTATAACTCATTTACAGTGTTGTGTTAGTTTCAGGGATACAGCAAAGTGATTCATATATATATATATATATATACGTATATATACATTCTTTTTTAGATTCTTTTTCATTATCGGTTATTACAAGGTATTGAGTATAGTTCTCTGTGCTATATAATAGGCCCTTTTTGGTTATCTATTTTATATATAGTGGTATGTATCTGTTCACTCTTGCCATCTCCTGTTTGACCACTTCCAATTTGCCTTGATTCATGGACCTAACATTCCAGGTTCCTATGCAATACTGCTCTTTACAACATCGAATTTTACTTCCATCACCTGTCACATCCACAACTGGGTGTTGTTTTTGCTTTGGCTCTGTCTCTTCATTCTTTCTGGAGTTATTTCTCTACTGATCTCTAGTAGCATATTGGGCACCTACTGACCTGGGGAGTTCCTCTTTCAGTGTCCTATCTTTTTGCCTTTTCACACTGCTCATCGGGTTCTCAAGGCAAGAATACTGAAATGGTTTTCCATTCCCTTCTCCAGTGGACCGCATTTTGTCAGAACTCTCCACCATGACCCATCCATCATGGTGATGACCATTATATCTACTACTGTGGGCAAGAATCCATTAGAAGAAATGGACTAGCCATCATAGTCAACAAAAGAATCCAAAATGCAGTACTCAAATGCAGTCTCAAAAATGACAGAATGATCTCTGTTCATTTCCAAGGCAAACCATTCAATATCACGGTAATCCAAATCTATGCCCCGACCAGTAATGCTGAAGAAGCTGAAGTTGAATGGTTCTATGAAGGCCTACAAGACATTTTAGAACTAACACCCCCAAAAGATGTCCTTTTCATTATAGGGGACTGGAATGCAAAAGTAGGAAGTCAAGAAACACCTGGAGTAACAGGCAAATTTGGCCTTGGATTAAAGAATGAAGCAAGGCAAAGGCTAATAGAGTTCTACCAAGAGAACGCACTGGTCATAGCAAACACCCTCTTCCAACAACACAAGAGAAGACTCTACACATGGACATCACCAGATGGCCAACACCGAAATCAGATTGATTATATTCTTTGCAGCCAAAGATGGAGAGGCTCTATACAATCAGCAAAAACAAGACCAGGAGCTGACTGTGACTCAGATCATGAACTCCTTATTGGCAAATTCAGACTTAAATTGAAGAAAGTAGGGAAAACCACTAGACCTTTCAGGCATGACCTAAATCAAATCCCTTATGATTATACAGTGGAAGTGAGAAATAGATTTAAGGGACTAGATCTGATAGACAGAGTGCCTGATGAACTATGGATGGAGGTTTGTAACATTGTACAGGAGACAGGGATCAAGATCATCCCCATGGAAAAGAAATGCAAAAAAGCAAAATGGCTGTCTGAGGAGGCCTTACAGATAGCTGGGAAGAGAAGAGAAGCGAAAAGCAAAGGAGAAAAGGAAAGATATTCACATCTGAATGCAGAGTTCCAAAGAATAGCAAGAAGAGAGAAGAAAGCCTTCCTCAGAGATCAGTGCAAAGAAATAGAGGAAAACAATAGAATGGGAAAGACTGGAGATCTCTTCAAGAGAATTAGAGATACCAAAGGAACATTTCATGCAAAGATGGGCTCAATAAGAGACAGAAATGGTATGGACCTAACAGAAGCAGAAGATATTAAGAAGAGGTGGCAAGAATACACAGAACTATACAAAAAAGATCTTCATGACCCAGATAACCACGATGGTGTGATCACTCACCTAGAGCCAGGTGAGTGATCTTTGGAATGCAAAGTCAAGTGAGCCTTAGGAAGCATCACTACGAACAAAGCTACTGGAGGTGATAGAATTCCAGTTGAGCTATTTCAAATCCTGAAAGATGACGCTGCGAAAGTGCTGCACTCAATATGCCAGCAAATTTGAAAAAGTCAGCAGTGACCACAGGACTGGAAAAGGTCAGTTTTCATTCCAATCCCAAAGAAAGGCAATGCCAAAGAATGCTCAAACTACTGCACAATTGCACTCATCTCACATGCTAGTAAAGTAATGCTCAAAATTCTCCAAGCCAGGCTTCAACAATATGTGAACCATGAACTTCCAGATGTTCAAGCTGGTTTTAGAAAAGACAGAGCAATCAGAGATTAAATTGTCAACATCCGCTGGATCATCAAAAAAGAAAGAGAGTTCCAGAAAACATCTCCTTCTGCTTGGTTGATTGCACCAAAGCCTTTGACTGTGTGAATCACAACAAACTGGAAAATTCTGAAAGAGATGGGAATACCAGACCATCTGACCTGCCTCTTGAGAAATCTGTATGCAAGTCAGGAAGCAACAGTTAGAACTGGACATGGAACAAAAGACTGGTTCCAAATAGGAAAAGGAGTACATCAAGGCTTTATCCTGTCACCCTGCTTATTTAACTTAAATGCAGAGTACATCATGAGAAGTGCTGGGCTGGATGAAGCACAAGCTGGAATCAAGATTGCTGGGAGAAATATCAATAATCTCAGATATATAGATGACACCACCCTTTTGGCAGAAAATGAAGAACTAAAGAGCCTCTTGATGAAAGTGAAAGAGGAGAGTAAAAAAGTTGGCTTAAAGCTCAACATTCAGAAAACTAAGATCATGGCATCTGGTCCCATCACTTCATGACAAACAGATGGGAAACCGTGGAAACAGTGGCTGACTTTATTTTCCTGGGATCCAAAATCACTGCAGATGGTGACTGCAGCCATAAAGTTAAGACGATTACTCCTTGGAAGAAAAGTTATGACCAACCTAGATAGCATATTAAAAAGCAGAGACATTACTTTGCCAACAAAGGTCCGTCTAGTCAAGGCTATGGTTTTTCCAGTGGTCATGTATGGATGTGAGAGTTGGACTATAAAGAAAGCTGAGCACTGAAGAATTGATGCTTTTGAACTGTGGTGTTGGAGAAGACTCTTGAGAGTCCCTTGGACTGCCAGGAGATCCAACCAGTCCATCCTAAAGGAGATCAGTCCTGGGTGTTCATTGGAAGGACTGATGCTGAAGCTGAAACTCCAATACTCTGGCCACCTGATGCAAAGAGCTGACTCATTTGAAAACTCCCTGATGCTGGGAAAGATTGAAAGCAGGCAGAGAAGGGGATGACAGAGGACGAGATGGTTGGATGGCATCACTGACTCAATGGACATGAGTTTGGGTAAACTCTGGGAGTTGGTGATGGATGGGGAGGCCTGTTGTGCTGCAGTCCATGGGGTCACGTGCACACACACACACACAGACACACACACACACACATCAGAGAAGCCAACAGAGAGAGCCCACCATCAACAAAGAATATGAAGTCATGGAAAAACTCTATTATATGGACCCAATTGCATGGCCCATTGGGTTCATATGTCTGGATCATCAGGTGTAGGCGAATTGAGGCCCCAGGATGAGTTATGTCATGTAGCCACCCATGTTGGCCCCAACAAACGTTTTCTGTAAAGGACAAGATAGAACATTTTGTAGACCATTGTAGACCACACGTAGACTCTGTTCCATTTTCTCCTTTTTCTCTTTCCCTTTTCAAGCTCTTTAATTTAAAAGTGTGAGAACTATTCTTAGCCCAAGAGTTGCGCAAAAAACAGTCGGCTAAATTTGGCCTGCATTCTGTAGTTTGCTATACTAAGTCCCTCCCTTGGGTGTATAAAGAATTTCCTCCAACCAGAGCCACTATGCCATGGTGACCAGAGAGACGTGGAACACACTGACAAAGAGAAGGACTAATTCGTCCTTGGGGAGTCTTCTCAGAGGCAGTGGCATCTGAGTTGTGTTTGGAAGAATAACTAACAGTTCACAAGGAGAAAAGCAAGTTGCAGGGGAGCGATGTTCCTACTGAGTTGGACTCTGCCATTTGAAGATCCTAAGCTATGGGGTAAGGCTTTGTTGGACCTGAGTTTCTTCATCTTTAGGGTGGGTCTTATAATACCTACCCTTCTAATCTGGAAAGAAACGCAGAGCAGGTGAAATACTACCATCACTACCACCAACAAAAAGCCCTCTAAACCTTGCTTAGAAGAGCTTAAAGCGCCTGAAAAATGTGGTTGTTATCTCAGACCCTTCATCTTGCCTGAGCCAAGATGACTCATACCACTCATGTGTGCACAGTAATTGCTGAGATTATTGGGTTTATGCTGGAGTGTTTGGAGCCAACCACTCATCTCTCAAGAGAGAACAGAATGAGTCAGGAACAGACTTTGGCATCTTCTTGTTGTTTTTTATGTGAGCCATTTGCATACTGATCTGAGGCTAAATTTGTTACAGCTCTTTGCTTCTTAAAAGTGCAAGTCATCAGGGGTGGGAGGAGGGGAAATGGGAGGAAGATGGTCAAAAAGCTTCCAGTTATAAGTAAAGTAAGTACTAGGGATGTAGCACACACGATGATTGTAGCTTACATTATTGTGTGTGACATACGTGCAGGCTGCTAAGAGACTGATTCTAAGACTTCCCATCACAAGGAAAGTAATTGTTCCTTTCTTTGCTTTCTCTTTTTATCGTACCTATACAAGATGATGGATGTTAGTTAAACTTTTTATGGTAATCATTTCACGGTAGTTTATGCAGTTTAGTTCATTATGCTGTAAACCTTAAACTTATAGTAATGTATGTCAATTATATCGGAATAAAACTAGAAAACAAAGTATAAGTCAGAAGACTTTTTGGTGTTTTCTGAGGGGCAGTATCAGGATCTCCCCGACTATTAACTTTTTCGATCATTCCACAACGTCTGATGTTCCAACAGAATGGATCCAAGTACTTCTTTAGAAAGGAAATAGCATTTTGGACAACCAGGGGTGAGTCAGACATCATGTGTGCTAAGTCATCTCAGTTGTGTCCGACTCTTTGTGACCCCATGGACTGTAGCCCCCCAGGCTCCTCTCTCCGTGGGATTCTCCAAACAAGAATACTGGAGTGGGTTCCCATCTCCTACTCTAGGGAGGATACCTTAGACTAGGTATTAACCAGAGAAATCATTTTCGTGCACTAGTTTCTGAGAAATGCTGAGGTAGAGACGTGGGACTCTAGGAAGATGACTTGGGTCCAAATTCTTTGCGCTAATTATTTAGCCTTTCTGTTTCTCTGTTTGTTTATCCAGGACATGAGATGATGCCACTACCTAGTAGTTGCCATTAAGATGGAATGCACAAGCATATGTCAGGAACACAGAGCAGTGCCTGACAGACAGTAATAGATGTTAGCTATTATTATTTCTAGTTAAGGTCAAGTTGAAACAGAGCAATAGTTTTGTAACTGGAGCTAGGAGTGTGGAGAGGGGAAATCTGCTGTTGTTCAGTCGCTAAGTTGTGTCTGACTCTTTGTGACCCCATGGACTGTAGCATGCCAGGCTCCTCTGTCCTCCACTATCTCCTGGAGTTTGCTCAAATTCACATCCATTGAATTGGTGATGCCATCCTACCATCTCATCCTCTGCTGCTCCTTTCTCCTTTTGCCTTCAATCTTTCCCAGCATCCAGGTCTTTTCCATTGAGTTGGCTCTTTGCATCAGGTGGTCGATGTATTGTAGTTTCAACATCAGCATCATTCCTTCCAATGAATATTCAGGGTTGATTTCCTTTAGGATTGACTGGTTTGATTTCCTTGCTGTCCAAGGGACTCTTAAGAGTCTTCTCCAGCACCACAATTCAAAAGCCACAATTCAAAAAATCAGTTCTTTGGTGCTCAGCCTTCTTTATGGGAAAAGCTGCCATGCATGCAGGCTCAGTTATGGCTGACTCTGTGACCTTATGGACTGTAGCCTGCTAGGCTCCTCTGTCCATAGGATGCTCCAGGCTTACCGGAGTGGGTTGCCATTTCCTCCTCCAGGAAAAAGCTGAGATAAGACTAAATATAAGCATCATCTAAGTTATTTTCTTTCGCATACTGTACCTCTGAGTGCTGTGTCTGGGCATGGTGTCTTGCTCAGTGAGCCAATAGTTTAGTCTTGATTGAAAGATCCCCTGTCACCACTTGGGTGGATGTACAACACAGGCTTCACCACAGGGAGGCATGGAGTGATCACTCTTCAGTGTCCTTCCTGCTGCATCTGTTTATTTGACCATCTTTATTTATGCATTCAAAATATTCTTTAAGTGTGTAAATAAATATCCATATTCCATATTTATAGGCTTTGCCTGTAAATTACAAGTGTATTTACAGGTAACTGCCATATTTACAGGTGACTCAGATGGTAAACAATCTGCCTGCAATGCAGGAGACCCAGATTTGATCCCTGGGTTGAGAAGATCCCCTGGAGAAGGGAATGGCAACCCTCTCCAGTATTCTTGCCTGGAAGATTCCATAGACAGAGGAGCCTGGTGAGCTACAGTCCATGGGGTTGCAAAGAGTCAGACACGACTGAGCAGCTAACACACACACACATTCCATATTTAATTCCTGGGGAAAATTAGTTGTCTATGTACGTAGGCAGATGTATTTACACATTTTATGTTCACAACTAAGTTATTTGGGTCATAAAGATTAGATGCCAAGGACTATGTACAAGGTTGGGCAAATTCTAGAAATACTTAATCTGTTAATGGTCAATCCAGTTAATTCTCCCTCAATTCTCAAGAAAAATGAAATCCCAATCAAAATGCTACAAGCCATTTAAATTCCTCAAAAATCTCAGAAAGTGGAAATGTTACCCATTGGAGCATAAGAGGAACCAATTTAAGGTGAGAATCTTAGAAATAAAATGCTTTACTTTTATTGGCAGTGAGTCAATATATTAAAACCAAAAAAAGAAATTCGGTGGAAGAGGCAGTCCATGCAATCTTTGAAAATTCAATAGGAAAAAAAAAAAAGATTAACTGGTGATTTTCTGGAAGTTGCTTGTCAATTTGTTCAGAAAGCTTAATTTGGCAGAGTCAGCCTCAAATTGGTTTCTAGGGTGTATCTTAATTGTATCACTTTTCAGAAAAATGTTTCTGTCAATCAGAAAGTGTTTTAAGAACTAACGTGCTTGCCAAGCTGAGACCGGCCTCTTCATGTATTAGGACAGCAGGTACCTGAGTCCTGTATCAGAGAAGAGAGAACGTTCCATGTGGGGATGGGAGGCTGGGATGTACAGGGAGTGCCTTGAGCCTTAAGTCCATGTTGACATTTTCTTTTGGGGGAAGTCTTGCTGTAGTTAAAAGAGTAAAAACTCATGAATTCTGGTCTTGAGCCTCCTAGTTTCTTTCTTTTGAAGATGTGTGACGTGGGGTAAGATCCATCTTTTCCTTGTGTCTTGGTTTCCTTAACTAGAAAATCTTAAGAGCTGAAGGGTGTGCCATCAGAGATCTTTTTCTGTTGCTTAGCTCTCAGCCTATGTGAGTATATGGGAGAACCAGGTTCAATCCCTGGGTCAGGAAGATCCCCTGGAGAAGGTACTGGCTGACTACCCACTCCAGTATTGTTGCCTGGAGGATTCCATGGACAGATGAGCCTGGTGGGCTGCAGTCCATGGGGTTGCAAAGAGTCAGACACGACTGAGTGATTTTCACTTTCACTTCACTATATGGGTTTACACATTTTCCCCCTAAATCCATTTCTGAGATGAAGGAGTTTCAAAAGATATTGGGGGATGTTTACAAAATCAGAGATATTTGGTATTTTCATGAGCAGAACCGATTGCAATTCAGGGCTACCTAAGGTGCTGCCCAGAACATCTAGAGGGGACAGCCAATGGGGCTCAGGGCAGGAGCACAGGGTAGATAAACATTTCTCCCATCAGCTCTCCTCTAACTGTGGTGGAGTCATCATAAGCTGACTCTGTTGATGTTTATGCTGAGCAAGATCCACATCACCACTGTGAATGTGTGTCACATACCCAGAAGACAGTGAGAACAGGGAGCTTTTTTGGTGGGGGGAGGAGGGTGGGAAAAAACTATAGAGATTTCTGTCTGCGGGAGATAGAAAGCATAGATTTCAGGCTGTTTCTGCCATACATCCTTATTCAGTGCCCGGTTTGTAATAGATACTCTGGATTTAATGCTGAACAGCACAGATAGGCTTCCTGCCTTCGTGGAGCTTATTGCTCAGTGGAGGAAAGGAGTGAGTAAACCGCTATCCTATTACATATCGTGCTAGGGAAAGTGGAGGGTCCTGGGTGCCCATCGGTGGGACACCTGACTCAGGTGTAGGAAGCTTGGGAGGTTTTTCTGAAGAGATGTTTAAGCAGAAAATACACAGATGGAGAAAGCAGAAGGAAGTGTTGAAGGTGGAGGGACGAGTGTGTACAAAGGCCTGGAGGTGGGAGACAGCAGAGTGTGTTCAAGGATCTGTAAGCCGTTCAGTGTGTCTGGAGGGTAAGAGACGGAGGCAGAGAGTAAATGGTGGAGAGATCACAGCAATCAGGCTCCAGAGGGCCTCCTTAAACCTCAGGAAGGAATTTGGTCTCTCATTTCAATGTGGGGGGAGTCTCTGAAAAACTTGAAACAAGGCAGTGATGGGATCAGATTTGTGTTTTAGAACCATCTTCCTGGCTGCAGAATGGAGAGGGGATTGGAGAGGGCAAGAATTAAAATGGAGAAAGATAGGAGAGAGGGCCAGAGGACTTTTGAAATCCAGGTGGGGAGAAAATACTTCTTTGGATAATGACAGAAACAGTGGGATTAGAGAGAATTGATGGGTTCAAGAAATGCTTTAGAGGTGGGCTTGACAGGACTCAGTGAATGAGATGATGGGGACACACACACATTTAGTGCATAACAGGTGGTATCATAATTTTGGCCGTGTCATGCTACCATTTTGAGACCCTGGTATGTTGCAGCTTCTGAACTATGATGGCTGGTGTATAAAACTTTAGGAATTGTTTGTCTGGATACAGAATAACCATCTATTTCTATGAGAATTGGTCTTCTGTTTTGTCCTATGATTCATAAAGATTGGTTTCTGAGCTGCAGTTTTTATCCTGTGTGACCCTAGGTCTCCTGGTCTTGGTCAACTGGATGAAGGGTAGAAAATTAATTTAACAGGAAGATTTGGCTCTTTCTCCTGGAATTTAAAATTGCGAGTGTTCATGTAACTGGACCTTTACCATGTAAACTTGGGAGCTGCAGAGTGGACTTATTTTCTACCATGGAGATCGGGAAGCAGAGGAAAAACAAAAAGGGGCAGAAGGCTGTGTAAAGAGGAGCATAAGTGAGAGGTGGAAAGAGAGTCGTATTTATTATGGGCTATTACAATGTTGTGTTAATTTCTGCTTACAGTAAAGCGATTCTGTTTATATATATATATATATTCTTTTTAGTCTTCTTTTCCATGATGGTTTATCATAGCATACTGAATATATCAACAGTTCTCTGTGCTATACAGTAGGGCCTTGCTGTTTATTCATTCTATATATAATAACTTACATCTGCTACGTCCAACCTCCTACTCCATCCCTCCCTCAACCCCCTCCCCCTTGGTAACCACAAGTCTGTGGAAAGAGAGTCCTAATGTCCTTCCCTTCTCTCCCTGCAGTTTCTTCTTCAGATCCGGCTACATATCTGTTATGGGTTTCCATGAGATTCTCTTATATCCCTCTTAGAAATTCTCACTTTTCCTTTTTTTCCTGGCTAGCTTGAGTTGGTTTCTGCTACTTGCAACCAAATAGTCTAAGTAAAACACCTAACACCCTAGATACCTGGAAAAACTTAGGTCTTACCAGAGCCTTCTTGCCTGTACTACCCTTGCATAGAGTTCTCTTTTCATGCTTGGCTTGGGCTGTCATTTTCTATAGAAGCTTTCTAGAGGTGATGTCCAATTAGCTCAGTGGTGGCTCTGGACATCTATATTTTGGCTATGACTCATAGAGCAGCTCTCTTCCTTGGTATAGATCAGAAAAAAAAAAACACAAAACTTACAAATAATTGTATTCAGCTCCTTTCCTAACCAAAGTTGTTTTGATTTGGCATTGTGCCAAGTATAGCAGCTTGGCTCTGATGGATCCAGTCCTTCTAAGAAACATATGATTAGAATTATGAACACCGATAACATTTTATAACCTGCTGAGGGCAATGTTTTTCCACAAATAATGCTCATAAATATCTGAAATTTTTTTAAATCTAGCTCTGTACCCAAGATGTTTTGGCACAAATTACAGAGCATTTTGGGACTTTTATCACATGCTGCTTTCTGAATTTAGTAACTGAGTGAATACGTTATGTACCAAATCCTTGCTTGTTTAAAGAAATAAAGAACTATGTTTTCAAATTAAAGTCATTTTAAGGTTTTGCAGCTGTTAAATTGAAAAAAATATAAACCGACAACCTAGCCATATTTGAGCTGAGTCTACACAGCAAAAGAAAGTCAGGGGAAAAAAAAAAGAAAATAAAAAAAAAAAAAGAAAGTCAGGGAGTTGAGGCATTGGCTGATCAAATCATGAGAACTTAGAAGGGTACCTACTGCTTAGTGGTTAAGAGACCTGATGTTGGAGTTAAGACCCCACACCTGGGTTGGAACTGCTGCTGCTGCTGCTAAGTCACTTCAGTCATGTCTTATTCTGTGCGACCCCATAGATGGCAGCCCACCAGGCTCCCCCATCCCTGGGATTCTCCAGGCAAGAACACTGGAGTGGGTTGCCATTTCCTTCTCCAATGCATGAAAGTGAAAAGTGAAAGTCAAGTCGCTCAGTTGTGTCTGACCCTTAGCAACCCCATGGACTGCAGCCTACCAGGCTCCGCCGTCCATGGGATTTTCCAGGCAAGAGTACTGGAGTGGGTTGCCATTGCCTTCTCCAGTTGGAACTGGGCCTTGCCTTTTTCCAATCAGTCCATTTTTTTTAACCTTTTGCTACTCCAGGCTTCTTTATTATAAAAGGGACTGCAATTGTACCTACCTCAGATGATTTTGTGAAGATTAAGCAAAATGGAGCTCATGAAGCACTTTGCCTGGTGATGCATCCTTAATGCTCAGTCGTGTCCAAGTCTGTGCGACCCTGTGGACTGCAGCCCACTAGGCTCCTCTGTCCATGGGATTTCTCAAGCAAGAGTACTGGAGTGGGTTTCCATTTCCTTCTCCAGGGGATCTTCCCGACCCAGGGATTGGACCTGGGTCTCCTGCACTGCAGGTGGATTATTTACAATCTGAGCCCCCAGGGAAGCTCTGACCTGGTGGTGGGGCATGGTAAAAACCCACTGCATGTCAAGTAACTAGTATTTGGTGCCTGGATGAGGTGGATTGGAAAAGGGGAGTACACGCTAGGATGGTCTACTGTTAATGAAACAATCCTCCAGAACAGAACATGGCAAACTATATCCTGAGAGCCAAGCCTAACTGGCAGTCTGTTTTTATGTGGTCCACACCTAAAAATGATTTTCAAGTTTTAAAGGTAACACTATTGAATGAACTTCACCTGAGCTCTGTGGGCCTGGAAGAAAGCAACTGTTAAACCTTCTCTTCATCTTTTGTTTTCTGAGGTTAAGTAGAGGACCACCTCACCCTGGCGTATTCTAGGATAAAAATTGTCTCCAATCTCCTTTAAGACTTCCCTAAAACTCATGGCTGGCTCCCCTTGTGTAGCTCAGGTCCTCTTCCCTTTCTCTGAGACGTTCCTTGTTAATGAATGTTGATCCTATTCCAATAACCTGAATAAAGCCAGCACCTTGGTTGTCTGGTGCATTTTGTCTTTACTATGATGTTATTAAAAACTAAGACCAAAACCCCAAATATACATGCAACAGGGACTGTTGCCCTCAATATAAGAAATATTTAATCTGGCTTTACAGAAAAGCTTGTCAACTCCCATGTCTGGGATAAAAAGGGTTCTGGCCCAAAACTCTCCATCAGTCATAGACATTCTTTTGTATACCTGTTGAACTTGTCAAGTGATTCCTATTATAACTCAGATATACCATAAGAATGATCCCATCAGAGCATTCAAATGGGGGAAGGAAATGAGCAATTTGGAAATGATGAAAAATGATCAAAGGTACTTGTGCTGCATGTTTTCTTGATATTATCTCCTTTAATTCTTAACTGTTTTGAGACAATTGTTCAAAGAAACAGTAGATACAGGAGAAGCTTTGAAAACTGAGTAGAAGATACCTTTTTATAAGGGACATTTATATTTATAAAGGAAACTTCCATTTGTAAGAGTAACAGGAAAGGAAGTGTGGAGGAAAAGAAAGATGACTCTAAATATTTAGAAACTGCTATCAATAAAGAAGGCACTGACTTAAATCTGCATAATGAACCTTACTCTTATTTTGATTTCCTGGTAATCTCTTTAACACTGACTTCCCTCCCACCCACACTTTTCATTCTTCTGTCTTTAGCTGAAGATGGTATTGAAGTTGGAGCTCTAAACCACTTTTTTGAATGACCAATTTTGCCTCTGGGTATCTCCCATGTCCCCATGAGGTATATAAGTTAATAAACTCAACTTCCATTTGTTTTTCTTTTGTTAATCTCTTTTATGACAGCAGTCTCAGCTAAGAACTCAGAATGGTAGAGGGAATTATTTTTCCTCCCCCACACAGCCTTGCAGAGTAAATGTCTATCATCCCAATCTTACAGGTTAGGTGATTGAGTGTGAAGTCACATAGCCAAGGTCACAGAGCAAATAACTGGAATGTGAGTCTCAAGCTCTCTGATTATAGGGTCCACGTTTCTTCTACTAAAATCCTATTAGGTTCAAGAATTTGAAGCTCTGTTATAGAATGCTGAGTAAACTAGGATACTCTAAAGAAGACAGAGGATGAGATGGTTGGATGGCATCATCAACTCAATGGACATGAATCTGAGCAAATTCCAGGAGATAGTGAAGGGCAGGGAAGCCTGGCGTGCTGCAGTTCATGGGGTTGCAGAGTTGAACACGACTAAGTGACTGAACAACAATAACAACTACAAAAAGAATGGAGCTAGGCAGATTCTGGTTCAATGAACAGAAAAACTTTGACCAACTAGAGCTTTTAGCCAGAGGGACCAAGTCTGTGAAGTTTTCCATCTGGCACTCTGTATGTCGAAAGATATATTTTCCAAAATTTAGAAAAAAGTCTTTAATTCTTGCTACAGAATGCTTTAATGTATACAGTATAGACTTTTGCAGGATTTTGATCAGTGATTATCAGTGGTGATTAGGATGGAAGAACAGATCACCTTAAGGTGGGAAGATATCAGAATTTTCATTCTAAATGTTCTTATAGGTCTTGACAACTTTGAAGCTCACTCTTACTTTTGGGAATGTGTCCTTAGGTTTGGGGAATGAAAAACTTTTTTTTGAATATTTAGATACATGTGCTACAAATTATAACTGAAAAATATCTAAACTGTAAGAGTATTTGCACTCTAATCAAGAGAATTAATGGTGTCATTTTGTTCCACTTGAACATATTGAACATTATTTCTTTAACATTACGTTCTTCTTTCAAATATCTGCATACCCTGAAGTCATTTTTGAAGTGGAAATATTTTTTCTACCTGCTTAGCTGTTGCAAGTGAAAAATTGATCTGAATTTAATATTGCCATTTCCTGCCCCCAGAAGCATCCTAGTGTTGGTTTCTTTTGAGCATTTAAAAATTCATTAAAATATTGACTTTAGTTTGTTTTTCTTTTTCCATTTTTCTGGCAATGGAAATGATTAACCAAACCCTAGAGTAGGGTCTTATATAGATGTATTAATTTGATTTAAATTATTTGTATTTCTTCTCATGCCTTGCTGTCCACCTAGGCTGAGACCGGGGGAGTAAATTTCCTGCTTTCACTAATCTTTGAAATGGTGATTAGAGGTCTATCTTTGCAGAAATAGTGTGCTGTTAGACTATTGGTTCTGGAAAACAGAGTAATGTCTTTTGTTTATGAATGTGAAAGTTTAGTTTTGAACCACAAGATTAATGTTTTGGATATTCTGAAAGCTTTGCATGAACATGAAGGAATTATTTAGGTTTTAAAATTACTCAGCTTCAATATATCAGAGGAGGGGCTGTTCATTTTATGTATCCAGTGCCCTTGGCTGAGCTTTGACATTCAAAAACTATTTTAAAAAATTGGTTTGCTGTCTATGGCTGTAACTTGACTGGATTTTCAAGGAAGTTTCCACTTAAATAAAAATGATTAGAGATTAACATTCAGCAATGCCTGAAGGTTACAATGGGGACCCACATTTGTCATCAATTTTAGATTTTTTCTTAAACAAAATTTTGGTTTTAGTAAAACCTCCAAGGAAAATGTGAATTAAAAACACAGAAAAATTTTCAAGGGAAACCCCCACACACATCTGGAATAGATGCTTTGAGGCTCATTAAAGCGGTTTTAAAAAGTATCAGTATAAATGGTTTTCATTTCGTCAGTGTCTTATTTTGTTTCTAGTTGTGCCATTAAACTAAGTAATATACATTCATGTTGTTTCATTTTCTTAATAGTTCTTTAAGAACTATTCCCTCCCTTTGAGATTAAAAAAGAGTTGAAAATTAATGAGGTTAAAAAAATCGCCTAAGGTCACAAAACTCTTTCTCTAGTAGAAGAGAATTTGACAGCAGTTCTGACCTCAATGTTAGAGTTCTTTGGACTACCAGTTATTAATAATAGTCACCAGGGCCAATTAACAAGATGTTATCAACTAGCTGGCCAGCATGACGTTCTGTAAAAAACAAAGATGACCAAAGTCCTTTTGGACTCCATTGTCTCAGAGAGCAGGAGGTGACTTGTTTTGGGTCAAGACGTGGGTTTCCAGTGTTTTCCTTCCCACAAAAATTCAAACCGCTTTTGACCCCTTTACCAATGGGGATTGAGAAGAGCACATATCCCAGATCAATTTCTTCATCTTGAAGTCCAGAGTCCCTATCGCTCTGCTCAGTAGTGTTAAATGAACTGCCCAAGTGAACAAAGTGAAAGTGAAAGTCGCTCAGTTGTGTCCGACTCTTTGCGACCCCATGGCCTATACAGTCCATGGAATTCTCCAGGCCAGAATACTGGAGTGGGTAGCCTTTCCCTTCTCCAGGGGATCTTCCCAGCCCAGGGATCGAACCCAGGTCTCCTGCATTGCAGGTGGATTCTTTACCAGCTGAGCCACAAGGGACTTGCCCAAGGATGCACAGTAAATAGTGGGCAAGAATGGAATAGACCCTGCCCAGCACATTACATAGCCTTTCTTTATGGCTCCTACCAGGTCATGGCAGACATTTTATATGGGAGATATCTCAATCTAGTGGCTGATCAAAATGAAAAGAAGCTAGATACTCGATTAGTTAATTTTATCAATAACTTTGTGATTGATTCAGTTAAAGATTTTATGAAAACCTGGGATGGTTTATGATTATTGTGAAATAATCAAATGGTGTCTATTATACTCTTGGGGTTCATTAGTCTATTTTGGATAATTGAATTTATATATTACAGAATGTATGGTATAGCTAGTTAGGTGGAGAGTCAGCTTGGACTCAACTTTGCTTCAAATACTATAAACTTAACACTCTCAGGAGTCAGAATCATGATATTTTGAGCCACTAACTTCATGTAGCACCTGCTTCATATTGTACAATGATTTTAACTTCTAATCATTCCTGCTTCACTTGTTCAAGGTGGGTAACACAGAGTTTATCTGGAGTTTAAGGTTAAGATTGGCAGAATAAATTTGTTCCTGTGATCTACTGATTTTTTGGTTTTTTTTTCTGTTCAGGCATTAAAAGAGACATAGTCCATTCAAGTTACATACTACAATGGATTATATGTGAATAAATTAAAAGATCTAGATATTTAATACTAATACCACTTTGTAGCAGCAGTGGTTCTGTAAATGGATATCCTACCTATTAAACAAAACGGAATTGAAAAATAAAATACACCACTACCCAAATAACACTTTATGTTACAAATAATCAGTTTGGATGGAGCTACAAGATTTTTCTGACACAATAGTAAATTACACTTCAGCAAATTTGTCAAACTGATGAAAATCCCAATCCTATGCATTTTGTTGTAATGATGTAGAAATATAGACAACAAGATGTTTTCTTTTATCCACACTCATGTGAACAGAAGAATAATTTCGCAGACAAATAGTTTCTAGTGTTTTTCTGAGAAAATGTGGTTATAGCAGTTAGAAATGCCATTAGTAGCTTAAAACAATAACATTTACTTTTTTCATAATTGGCATTCCAGAAGTTGGTGCCTACTGGTGTAAGATCACCCTATCAACTATGCCAGGGGTCCCCAACCTTTTTGGCACAAGGGACAGGTTTTGTGGAAGACAATTTTTCCACACAGTCAGAGGTGTGGGGGAGGATGGTTTCAGGATGATTCAAGTGCATTACATTTATTGTGCACTTTATTATTATATCAGTTCCACCTTAGATCATCAGGCATTAGATTGTAGAGGTTGGGGCCCCTGAACCATGCCATCAAGTATAGAAGGAATTTCTATCTTCCAGTGTTGTTATTCTCAGAAAATTAGCTTTCATTCTCCTGCTTGTTGCCTCATGGTTGCAAGGTGGCTGCAATAGTTCCAGCTATCAGAAAAAAAGGGAGAGGAATCAGGATATCTGTGATCCTTTATCAGTCCACTTTCACATTTATCTCGTAGACCAGTATTGTATCCTATGTCCATTTCTAATTGCAAGGAGGCTGGGCAAGTGAGGAACAGGATTGGTATTGTTGGTATGGCCAATCATGACTAATCCTCAGGGGCTAGGCCATTGCTGCTGCCAAACAAAATTGGGGTGTGTCCAGAAAAAAAGAAGAATATGGATGTTGGTTCCACTTCAGAGTTTTCTGTATGTTGTGGTCAGCTGTTCTTTCTACTTTTCTCAGAAGTCTGTTCACAGGTGCCACCTTACTGATAACTATTCTCAATGGATGTATATGCTTAAGTGTGGATGGTAGGGATTCAGATGTGGAAAAGATCAGTGAGGACAGGAATGCTCACAGAATATCTCATGAAAGAATGGAATTAAAGGGTCAGGTGGCACAGTGGTAAAGAATCTGCCTGCCAATGCAGGAGAGGCAAGAAACATAGGTTCGATCCTTGCATCAGGAAGATCCTCTGGAGTAGGAAATGACAACCCACTCCAGTATTCTTGCCTGGAGAATCCCATGGACAAAGGAACCTGGTGGGGTACAGCCCATGTGATCACAAGGTGTCAAACATGACTGAGCATACATGCAACTATGTACCAGGAGGAAGAGTATTCAGATAAGTGATAGGGAAAAGAAACAGCATCCCAAACAGAGGGATGGAGTCAGTAAAGTCAGGGAGGTTGGCTAAGCACTGTCTCATGAGAGAGAAGGGAATTGGGCCTGTGAGTTGAGACTTTCCTTCTGAGAAGAACTGAGACTCTGTTGAGGGTGCCTTTCTGTTCTGATAGTGTTCTGATGGTTTGGCATCTGGCACCTTGCTGACATGGAGAGACTATCCCTCCCAGGCCAGCCAATTCCTAGAGATAGTGAATGATAGTAAATGACTTGCCTTTCGAATTCGTGCACACCAGCCAATCCAGAGACCATATCTTCCCACTACCTCCTTTATCGGGCTTGTACACTCTGGGCCGCTGTCCACCTGCCTGAATCACACCAGGGCCAGGTAGGAGACAGCTAGAGGCACCCACACCCCGAAGCCAACTGAAAGTATTTAGAGTAGCCAGTCCTATGTCTTCTCACCCTGCCTCACTTGTTCCTTCGTGGAAACCACAGTAAAGTCTCTTCCCCATGTTTTCTCCTTGCTCCTTCTGCTTCCTAAACAACCCAGGTGCTCCTCTGTGTGGCTCCCCTACAACGCCAAACCATGCCTCCTATTTCTAAGGGTCTGTATCAACTTCTTTCTTCATGGCAGTCATTTTCCTGCATGTTTTCCCATACCTGTTTGAAACACATCCTGGTACATTCTACAACACTGTAAAATTTTTGTGTGTTTTCACCTTATCTTTATTTTTAATTTATTTTTTATTGAAGTATAGTTGATTTACAATGTTGTGTTAGTTTTAGGTATATAGCACAGTGATTCAGTTATATATACATACATATATATATATATATATATATATATATATATATATATATATATATATATATATATATCTTTTTCAGATTCTTTTCCCTTACAGATTACCCCAAAATATTGAATATAGTTCTCTGTGCAATACAGTAGGTCCTGTTGGTTATCTGTTTTCTGTGTAGTAGTGTACAGTGAAAGCGTTTGTCGCTCAGTCGTGTCTGACTCTTCGCAACCCTATAAACTGTAGCCCTCCAGGCTCCTCTGTCCATGAGATTTCCCAGGCAAGAGTACTGGAGTGGGTTGCCATTTCCTTCTCCAGGGGATCTTTCTGATCCAGGGATCAAACCCAGGTCTCCTGCATTGTAGGCAGATTCTTCACCATATGAGCCACCGGGGAAATTCATCATAGCAGTGTACAATACTATCCTTATTCGAAAGCACATCAGTGAGACTGGGAAGAGTGAGAAAGAAGGTCTCATACTGTGGTCTGAGATTTCCAATTTTGGTGTGGAGAGGTGAATAGGAAGGTCACTGAGGAGAAGAGAGGCTTGGAAAAGTTCTGATCTGACCACCGGGATCAGAGGGCTCTGGGGCTATTTGGTGGAGTTTTCTTTCAGAGATTCAAAACATGACTGTGTTTCCATGTGAAAGTTAGTTAGCTTTCAAAGTGATCTTCAGTTTGCTGTTCATGTCTGAGAAGGATCAGTGAGATTATAAAAAAGATTGAAGCTAATAAGCTACTGACGAGAAGCAATGAGTTTATTTGTAACCTCAGTTCTATAAATGACATAGGTTTTGCAGCTTAAGAAAAAGTGATGTATCGGGCAGGCAAGGAAACTAGTGTTTTCCCTTCAAACAGTATCTCTTCCTTCTTTTATTCTACCATGAAATATTTCTATTGCCCATATTCATAATCTGTTGTTAAAATTCTAGGAACCCTTCTTTGGAAGTCTGCAGTTTATGAACCCAAATGATTGTTAATATTTTATGGTTGAAATAGCAGGACAAATCAAAACTAATAAAAACTTGTGGTGATTACCATCTTTACTAGCATGAATTTTCCTACATAAATAGTCTGCAGTTAAAATGAGAAAAGAGCACGCTATGAGGTAGTGATTCTGATAAAGATGGACCTTAGCAGTATTGCCATCTGGAGCTGAATTTCCAGAGACTTCCCTTGGCAAACTGCTGTGCTTCCAGGCAGGAGTGAGCCAACTGAGAAAAGAGGCTTAGTTACCCTACCGAGCTGATGTTGAAGAATTGTGATAACTGTTAACTCATCTATTAACTTAAGCAAATAAGATTCAATTAAATCCAGTTCATACCTCGTTGGTAAATCTGAAGTTTCAGAATGCTTGCTGGTAAAATTCAACCTACTGGAACTTCCCTGGAGGTCCAGTGGTTGACTTCGCACTTCCACTGCAGGGCATGGATTCGATCCCTGGCCTGGAACTAAAATCCTGGGGGGCAAAAAAAAAAGATCGACCTACTGTGTGTGTGTGTGTGTTAGTCGCTCAGTCATGGCCGACTCTTTGCGACCCCATGGACTGCAGCCCACCAGGCTTCTCTGTCCATGAGGTTTTCCAGACAAGGATACCGGAGTGGGTTGCCATTTCTTGAGCTACCCCAAACCATCTTCTCTTCCAAATTAGGGTTCTAGAATATGTGAAAGATAGGAAAAGACCCCCTCCACTCACTCTCTTATGTGTTAATTAAAAACCAGAGCCCCTCATAGACTAGAATACCAAGAGAACCAGTGTCACCATCCAAACAATGAAACAGCTATTCCAGTTCATAAGCAAGCTTCATTGAAATAGCCTTCATTATTAGGTGCTCATTCTAAAGCCAATTAAGAGGGAAAAGAACATGTTGTTCAGGTGTAGGGGGAAAAAAAGAACAGGAAGGCAAATCTTTAGATTAGGTTTGGAGGTTTTTTTTAAAAAATGAAATTCATCTTGTAAGTGGGCTTTACACCCAGTTTAAACCAACCATTTTGTTCTTCAAAAGTCTGGGCTGTTGTTTTTGCATTGTAAAATATAAACATTTCCCAGGGCACTGTCTTTGATTAGCGGGAGAATTTTTAAACCCTTCTGCCACAGAGAGGTGTGTAGAGGAAATGAACTGAAAAGGCAGCTTGCCTCTGCCACCGAGCAAATTAAGTAAGCCCGCCTCTCTTCAGGCTTCACTTTTCTTCTCTCTAATGTGCTAAGGTTGGATGAGCTGGTCCATGCAGTCTTCTCCAGCCCCAGCATCCTGTGATGCCCAATCTCTGTGATTCATGACTGTGTGGTTCAGACAAGTAATGTGATGGGAGAAGGGGGAAGATGCTGAGGGAGGCAAACTGAGGGGTGTGTGCTTGGGTTAAGGAACACAGCTGCTGCTAAACTCAAGTTTACTGATGCTGCCACAGGTACAGGACCAGTGCTGCAAACTCTGATTTCTTTGAGAGTGGCTGCCCAGCAGTCAGTCTTTTTTGCCTTCAGACCTATTCCTCCACTCCCCACTTCTTTGCTCTGAAGTGGGGTGCTGACCCCCACAGGCTAGGGTTCCCATGTCAGCCGACTCTGCTTGGCTCCAGCGATTGAAACCTTTGAAGATGGGGGTTGGGGAGAAAGGGAGAGGCCACGGTATTTCTGCCTCTGCCTCTCTGCCTTGCATAGTGAAGGCCTCCTATGGAAGAAATATCTCTGCAAGGACCTCAGCTTTTGCAAGACAGGCCCACCTATGGAAATTCTAGCTTTCACTGGGTGATCCTAGTCATCTCCTTGTCCTGTGTTTGCACACCCTCTCTCCCTATCTCTGCCTCTTCCTCTCCCTCCAGCCTAGATGTGAGACTTTCTCCAGTCCAATACCTCAGGAAAATTCTGGAACACAAAATACCGAACAGAATTTGTTTCATTTTGAGGCAAGGGTTGACCAATTATACCCATAATGTGTTAGTAATTGGATAATTCTCCAAGTTTCAGAACACTCATCCTTGTTTCAGCCATGTTTAAGCAGATGTGGTTGTTTTAACTGTATTCCCTCGTGAAGGGATGGTGAGAAGAAATTGGAAGGGAGTTTTACAGCTGTGTTACAGTTCCTTGGGGGGAAAACACAACGTACCCTTTAGGGCCACACAGGGAAGCACTAGGGTTGGTGAAGATACAGGGAGAGAAGGTGGCTGTGGGTAAGCATGTTCTATGGCTTCTGTGGGAAGGAGTGGGCAAGGTAGGGTGAGCAGGCTTAGGACTGGCTAATTTGTATACTTTCAGAGGGCTCTGGGAGAATGGGGGCTGCCCTTGGTTGTCTAGTCCTTGGTCCTGGGGTGATAAGGGTAGTTATATAGTGGCCTGGAATATAAGAACCCTATATGGAAGGTGCTTGACTTCATCTGCTGCTCAGGAAGGGGAACTGAGCAGCCTCTAGCCAGGACCTCCAAAGGGGCTCAAGACAACACATACAAAAACTATTTTACAGTGACCCAAATGGAAACTTCCCCAGGGAGGCCTTCCTGGGTTGCAGGAAGGTGTCACCTTTCCAGGAAGATTGGGAGAACTGCCAGTTCTCCATCTTTGCAAAGCTACCTAGCAGTGGTGCCAACACTTCTTGCTCAGCAGAAAAAGAAACTAGGGACTGCCAGTACTTACCCCAGCCAGTGGGCAGGGCCAACAACTGGTCCCTGGCTACACCTGGCTGCTTCAATCACTTCTCCCAGCTTCACAGAGGTAAGCTGTGCTCTAGTCTTGATTGACAATTTTCCCTAGCCCCTCTCAGTATGAAGCACAAGCTGCTGCTGCTGCTAAGTCACTTCAGTCGTGTCCGACTCTGTGCGACCCCATAGATGGCAGCCCACCAGGCTCTGCCGTCCCTGGGATTCTCCAGGCAAGAATACTGGAGTGGGTTGCCATTTCCTTCTCCAGTGCATAAAAGTGAAAGTGAAGTCGCTCAGTTGTGTCCGACTCCTAGCGACCTCATGGGCTGCAGCCTACCAGGCTCCTCCGTCCATGGGATTTTCCAGGCGAGAGGACTGCAGTGGGTTGCCATTGCCTTCTCCGATGAAGCACAAGAACATTTAGCCTAATGATCCTTCTTAGAACATCTCTTTATGGAAGATCTTTGATGTTTCAACACAGAATTGAAAATGAAGGCAATGGCACCCTGCTCCAGTACTCTTGCCTGGAAAATCCCATGGACAGAGGAGCCTGGTAGGCTTCAGTCCATGGGGTCGCTGAGTCGGACACGACTGAGCACCTTCACTTTCACTTTTCACTTTCATGCATTGGAGAAGGAAATGGCAACCCACTCCAGTGTTCTTGCCTGGAGAATCCCAGGGATCGGGGAGCCTGTTGGGCTGCCGTCTGTGGGGTTGCACAGAGTTGGACACGACTGAAGTGACTTAGCAGCAGCAGCAGCAGCAGCTTTGAGGTTATAAGAAGGGATCACATAATTTTTCTTCTTCACCCAAATTTGTTCAAAGTGCAGAAGCAGCAAACCATAGACTGTGAGCCTCCAAAGGAGCTTAATCCTTTTCCCTCTTTGGAAACAGGCTCAGAGAAATGAAGAGACTTGCTAAAGTTATGCAGCTAGTTTGGTGACAAAGTCAGAACTGGGATCCAGATCTCTTATTCCTTTGCTAGTGGCTGAAAGCTCCTGTAAACCAGTTGTCCTGTTTTACAGCATACACGTAAAAATCAAACTCAACACATTTCTGGAATTTGCAAATATGAAAGTTGTTAATATTGATCTTTATTTATTAAAAGTTGTGAGTGGGGCCTTTCTCTGCCCAGTTTCTCAGTGAAGGCAGTGAAAATGGCCTGAACTTGAATCACACAGCAAATATGTGCAGATTACTCATGTGTGTGTTTTCTGCTCAAATAAATCATATTTGGCCCAGTGTGTGTAGCTGGGTGAACAAACCCGACTTAGCATGATGGCGATTTTATTTATTAAGGAAATTTGAGGGGAAAATTTTCAATGACTGCTCACAGATTGTCTATTTAGTGTGGATGCTACTTTATTTAATCATCACATCATCCCCTTGGGGCCTCCCTGGTAGTTCAGATGGTAAAGAATCCACCTACAATGCAGAAGATCCTGGTTCACTTCCTGGGTTGCTTCCTGAGTTGGGAAGATCTTCTGGAGAAGGGATAGGCTACCTACTTCAGTATTCTTGGGTTTCCCTGGTGGCTCAGCTGGTAAAGAATCCCCCTACAATTTGGGAGACCTGGGCTTGATCCCTGGATTGGGAAGAATCCCCTGGAGAAGGGAAAGGCTACCCACTCCAGTATTCTAACCTGGAGAATGCCAAGGAGGGATCACAAAGAGTCAGTCAGGACTGAGCAAATCCCCCTGAGCAAGGTGGGCTGCTTGGAGAGTCCCTGAAAGAAAAGGTTATTAGAAGGGCATCTTCCCTCAAAGGGGAGTCACATGGTACCTCTGTGAGCAAGACAGGAATAAAAACACATTTGCACAAAATCTGCCCAGATTCTGTTGACAGTTAGCTCAGTTCAGTACCTCAGGACAACTTTGTGATTTTGGAAGAACAGAGAACCCAAGTCAGAAATGTGACTGCAATTACCTCTCCACAAGTCACACAACAGTTTGGGACCAGCCTTCCTCTAATTCTTTTCAGTGGTCTTGACCATGTGTCCACATACAACTTCTCATTGTTAAGTTGTTAGCAGTGCTTTTTTTGAGTGGCTTTCCTTTCTTCCTTCATTCTATCTGTTTCCTCCTGTACCTTGTATTTCATGTTAAGGCAACCAATTAAAAAGTCCTCATGTTTTCAGTGCTTTAGTCTCAAAGAGCACAAGTTTGATTAATGTCCTTTGAGAGACAGTTTTATTTCCTCATCTCTAGTGCTGGGTCTTTGCAGCCAAAGAGTGAAATACTAGAAGATCAAGACTGATCTTGAGTGGCTGCTCATATTGTAGATATGTTTCAATGTCATTTCTTTTAATTTATTTTTTATTTTATATTAGAGTATAGTTGATTTATAATTTTGTATTAGTTTCAGGTGTACAGCAAAATGATTCAGTTATATGTATATTCCTTCTTTTTCAGATTTTTTTTTCCATATAGGTAATTATAGAATATTGAGTAGAGTTCCCTGTGCTATACAGTAGGTCCTTGTTGGTTATCTATTTTGTATGCAGTAGTGTATATATGATTAACAGTGATCTTGAAGTGAGTAATCACCAACAGCATCCTTCATGTTTTATAGATAAAGACAGACTCCTGTTTGAAAACCTCTGGTGGCTTCCCACTGCTCACAGAATGATGCTAAAACTCCTTGGCTCAATATGCAAAGAAAGCCCCTCTATCATCACCTAGTAGTGAGTTCTTAGTCTCTTATAGTTCTTAGGCTTCAGTCAACTTGGACCCATTCATTCAACAACTGTGTGTTGGCTCCACCATGGACCAGTGCCGTGTTGGGCACCATGGAGAGAGTGAGATCGGTTCTCCTTATCGTGCCCACTTGTCAGCATTCTCTTCTCCAGATGTTCACTGGGTTTCCTCAACCTTGTATCTCTGGTCTCCCTGTTCCCTGACTGCAGTAAACCCCACCCCCCATCCTCTCATCACAAAGGACCCCCTAGGTTCTTTCCTCTGAAGTATCCTTCATTTCCTTGTTCCCGTGTGTTTCTATGGTACTTACCCTTTCCAATCCTGTATTCTAGCCAGGTTTTACAACTCAGATTATTCAAAGTACTCATGAACAGGGATAGTATCTCATTCATTTTTTAATCTTTGCTGCCTGGCAGCTGTGTAGGGATGAATAGAGGTGTGTTAGACTGATGCAGGCAATGACATCGGCTTTGGCCTCCTGGTCCTGCAGCTAGCCTCCTGATTTCCTCCACATTTTGTTTCTCATTTAAAGTGACTAATGTAACCTTCATATCCAAGAAAACATCCATTGCCCGTGATGTGAAACTCAGCATAGCTTGAGCGGAAGTCAAGGTGTGGGAATTTTCTCCATGTTCAGTGACTCATTCACTGAGAAACATGGGGTTAATGTACACTTGATTTTTGAGTATGTTCACTTGTGAATGTTTGTTAATATTGTATTTACTTGTTCTGATAAAGAATCTTGGTTATTTCCATTTCTATGTACTAGTTTATTTTAAGCTTTCAGCAGCTGCTTTGAGGAGAGCGAAAAGGATTTTCTTCCAAGAGAATAAAGTGAATATTGTGTGGAGGATAATCACTGAAATGTATTGCTCATGTGGCTGTTCAAATGACCTAGTTATTTATGTAAAACTTCCTTTTCATTTCAAAAACTGTTGACTGGACCTAATTGCTTTTTGATTGTAGTGCTAGCAAAATATATTAATACTAATTACCATGGATTCTATCATTTGAAAAGATGAGGTATTTATTTCTGCTTCATTCTTGAACTAAAAAAGGATATGCCCTTCTGTAGGATTTTTCCTTAAAAGCTGAGAGTTGCATGTTTATTTTCATTTATTAATTCAAGTGTGAATTACATGGGACCTTCTTGTATATTTTTTGAAGTTTTGGGTATGGAGCTTAAAACTAAAGTCATCTCTGTATATCTCTATTTCTATATAGCTATACCATCATACCATCATCTACATACCCTCTGTATTTAGCTCCTTCCTGTATGTCTGGCTGTCTGTCCATCCATTCATTCATCCATCCATGTTCTCTGTAGAATGAGATGTGGTAGGATGTGTTTTATGTAAATTTTTTGCTACAGTGTGTACTTGGATTGTTTACCTTTTAATTTTGGATTTATAGTTTCAGTTCAGTCACTCAGTCATGTCCAACTCTTTGCGACTCCATGAACTGCAGCACTCCAGGCCTCCCTGTCCATCACCAACTCCTGGAGTTTACCCAAACTCATGTCCATCGAGTCGCTGATGCCATCCAGCCATCTCATCCTCTGTCGTCCCCTTCTCCTCCTGCCCCTAATCCTTCCCAGCATCAAGGTCTTTTCCAATGAGTCAAGTCTTTGCACGAGGTGGCCAAAGTATTGGAGTTGCAGCTTCAACATCATTCCTTCCAATGAACACCCAGGGCTGATCTCCTTTAGGATGGACTGGTTGTCTCTCCTTGCAGTCCAAGGGACTGTCAAGAGTCTTGTCCAACACCACAGTTCAAAAGCATCAATTCTTTGGCATCCAGCTTTCTTTACCGTCCAACTCTCACATCCATACATGACTACTGGAAAAACCGTAGCCTTGACTAGATGGACCTTTGTTGGCAAAGTAATGTCTCTGCTTTTTATTATGCTGTCTACGTTGCTCAAAACTTTCCTTCCAAGGAGTAAGCGTCTTTTAATTTCATGGCTGCAATCACCATCTGCAGTGATTTTGGAGCCCCCCAAAATAAAGTCTTTCACTGTTTCCACTGTTTCCCCATCTATTTCCCATGAAGTGATGGGACCAGATGCCATGATCTTAGTTTTCTGAATGTTGAACTTTAAGCCAACTTTTTCACTCTCCTCTCTCACTTTCATCAAGAGGCTTTTTAGTTCTTCTTCACTTTCTGCCATAAGGGTGGTGTCATCTGCATCTCTGAGATTATTGGTATTTCTCCCGGCAATCTTGATTCCAGCTTGTGCTTCTTCCAGTCCAGCGTTTTTCATGATGTACTCTGCATATAAGTTAAATAAGCAGGGTGACAATATACAGCCTTGACGTACTCCTTTTCCTATTTGGAACTAGTCTAGGGTTTTGCTAAAACTCTACTCACTGTTTCTAATCTTTGAGGGATTATAGAAAATGGAAATGATGCCAAAATACTGGAACAATTTTCTGGGTGAATTTGTTTCTTTCACAAAAAAGAGAAGAGAATGGACTCTGTAAATCAAAGACTAATGCCCTTGAGACCAATATTTGGAGGGACCCTCGAATAAATGATTGAAAATAGTTACTGAACATTTAGAACAGGAAACAGTAATCATTCAAAGTCTCAAGGGTTCATGAACAGTACATTTTTAAACAAACATTCTTTTCTAACTGCTTTATTGAACACGCTTCCTCATCAGACTTTGTTTACTGAGCAATTAATATCCTACTCTACCTTTTCTTCCATTTTTGGAGCTTGGAATACCCTTTTTATAAACTCTTGTCTCTTTAAAGTTTATTCGTTTATCAAGGTACAACTCGATGCTTTAGTGAAACTTTCTCAAGTCGCCCAATCAAGGTTAAGTGCAGCTTCTCAGAATGGGCTTTGCTGGTGGCTCAGACGGTAAAGAATCTGCCTGGCAATGCAGGAGACCCGGGTTTGATCCCTGGGTCGCGAAGATCCCATAGAGAAGTAAATGACTACTCACTCCAGTATTCTTGCTGGAGAATTCCATGGACAGAGGAGCCTGGTGGGCTACAGTCTGTGGGGCTTCAAAGAGTAGGATACAAATGAGCGACTAACACTTTCACTGACTTCTCATAGAATAGACATGTGTATCTCTTTTCCCTTCTTTAATTCTGTTACATATTAGTGTTTACAAATCTATTCTTTCTCTGTTTATTGAAGACAAAACCTGCTCAACTCAGCCCATGACTGTCCACTCGCACAATTGTGAACTTACATTGTGGTTGCTTTTTCCTAGAGTTCTATCATATCTTCATTTTCTTTTAGCTTCTCCTAATTGGATTAAGTTAGCTCTTGTTTACTCTTGTTATTTCATTCTCCTATCTTCAAAGGGATGGTACCATGACAATAAGCAGTCCCAACATTGGTCAGAATCTCTATCTTTAGCATAATATAACTTCCATCTCTTTATGCCTTGTCTCTGGGCCATAATCTGTTCCAGATTTGCACCAAGAGCTCATGTTTCCCATTTTCTCTATATGGCTGGGAAGCCTGCAGTATGCTGTATTCTGCAGTTACTTTGTCTTGATGTTATCTAACAATGGTACATCCCATGGTTTAGATATGCCTTCTTTACATTCAGGCTGTTCTTTACTCCTTCTTGAAAAAGCCTGTTCCTCTCGATCCAAATTGAGAATACCATCCATTCACTTATGCATTCAATGAACATTCATTGAGTCCTAGTATGTGCTAGGCACACAGATACAAGAATAAATGATTGTCTTTTCTGTTTCTCCAAAGCACTCTGATTTCTTAGCAAGATAGATGCTCGAAAGGAGCATTTCAATTCGGTGTTCTGAGACAGTGCCAAAGAGAAGCACTGGTCTCATATGAACCCTTGAGGACAGTTCTGATCCTTCTGGTGCAGTGAGATAGGACAAGACAAGATTCCCAGGAGTTGTGATATTCAAGTTCAGCCTACAGACATGAGTAGACATTAACCTTCCATAGGAATTAGCTATGGAAAAGTTGGGGGTGAGGCATGGGGGTGGGGAAGAATTATTCTGGGCACATGGCAAGGCATGAGCAAAGGCGAGGTGGTAGAAACATCATATTGTAAACTAGGAAATATAAACCATTTGGTGTTGTTGAAACATGGAATTTAAGACAGGGAGTGTCAAGAGTTGAGGCTATAGTGTCAGTCTCAGGTCAGATCTTGTAAAATCTGTAAAATTTAAGCAGAGAACTTGGCAGTATTCTTGTCCTGAGTTCCACCCCAGCAATTCTCACTAATAACTCTATCTTTATATTTCCTTCTTTGGGTTAAAAACTTGTTTGTTTTGGTCTCTTTTCCACAGGTACATAAAGCTGGAGCTGAGTCATACTGACTTGAATTTTTTAGAAATTTTGCAGGTTGATAGTTGAACATAGCCATTATTAAAAATTACATGCAGTTATTGGATTGGCCAAAAAGTTGATTTGGGTTTTTCTATGACATCATACAGAAAAACCCAAATGAACTTTGTGGCCAACCTGATAATTAAATACACCAATAATAAATACTCACCACTTTTCAATTGTTTTATATTTCATTGCACTGTATGATATCTGCACTGTTAAGATTATGTCTGTTGCTCTTGTGTGGTAGAAATACTATATAATGGTGTGCTACTCTGTACAGCCCCTTCCAACTCTGTTTGTTGCATCAACTTGGTAGCTTGAAATTGGCCATGGTGGGAATATTTACACCATGAAAATCAGCAAACGCTATGAGTCAGGGATTGATTTATTGTTTTGTTGACTGTCTAGACTTAAGAAAATGAAGGAGCAAATGTAAATAATGCAGATTAACATACAAGCGTGTTTATGTCTGTAGCCATTACATTGGGAGTAATGGTAAAAGAAAAAAAAATAGGAAAATATTCTTCCAGTATCTGAAAACTCATTTCCAATTCAGCAAGGAAAGCATTCACATCATTGACAAATGAGTAAACTTCCAACATATGTCTTTGTTGCTTTGCTGTGTCCTTTCTTGTTAAGGTAAATAAAAACATCTACCAAAGTTCATTTCAGAATGATGCTCATCTGTCATTTGCAACCATAAGTTGGACATAGATAAAAAAGTTCTGCAAAAATCAACAGCTGCATTTTGTCAGGATCAGTTGGCTATATAAATTTATAATAGAGGGGATCATATATTTTATCATCATTTGTAAGTGGTGAGCTATACATCTTTTATATGCATAAAATTTATGAAGAACTTTTATGACTATGTGTTATATAATACATACATATATATGTATGTGTGTGTGTATATATATATATATATATATATATATATATATATATATATACACACACCCAGGGTCTTCCCTGGTGGTTTAATGGTAAAGAATCTGCCTGCAATTAAGGAGACACAGGTTCTATCCTTGGGTTAGGAAGATCCCCTGGAGAAGGAAATGGCAACCCATTCCAGTATTCTTGCCTGGAAAATCCCATGGATAGAGGAACTTGGTGGGCTACAGTCCATGGGGTCACAAAAGAGTCAGACAAGACTTAGCAACTAAACAACAACAAATTATATACACTTTGTTTTTCCTCAAAGAGCTGTTGTTAAACATTTTCCAACATATTATGACCTAAACTTATTTCTAACTGTAGTCTAGCTTAATTTTTTTCTGTTGGTCACTGAGTTGCTGCACAATTATTACTTTTCCTATATAATACGCAGAACTTCCTGTTACATTTGGTTTTACAAAGATCTGGGCATTTCCTCTCCCCTACCTCACCTGCTGTTTCAGTTACTGGTAGTCATATTGACAACTCTCTGGGAAAATCTATCTTCTCTCTCTCTTTGTGACCTGCGTGATGACCTTAGCCCATTGTTCTATTACCAGGTCCAGAAGATGGAAATTAACTTTGCATCCTCCACCTCCATGTAGCTAATTATTCATTTCCCATTATTTTTTTTCTGTCTCATAAAAATTCCCAGCTCTCAACTCTAAGTTGGGATATATAAATTCCACTTAGATATACAAGTCCTTCAGCTTCCCTCCACGGACTTGATTGCCCTGAGAGATGTCTTCCAAGTCTCTTACGGCAGAATTATCAGTCTTTGAATGAATCAGTAGAAGCAGAAAGCAGGTAAATGTCATGGCCTTCGTGTTCTCCATTGGAGGGACTGCCTCTAGGGGAACATGTCAGGTTTATGAGAACCATATCTCTGTCATTCCAAGAAGCCATTATTGAGGTCTGAATGCTTCTTACAGCAGACCAAGAGACAAGAGCTTTCTAGTACTAGTCTTGTCCTACAAAGCATAAATCACTGCTTCTCCTCTGCTGCTGCTAAGTCGCTTTAGTCATGTCTGACTCTGTGCAACCCCATAGATGGCAGCCCACCACGCTCCCCCGTCCCTGGGATTCTCCAGGCAAGAACATTGGAGTGGGTTGCCATTTCCTTCTCCAATGCATGAAAGTGAAAAGTCAAAGTGAAGTCGTTCAGTCATGTCCAAACCTTAGCGACCCCATGGACTGCAGCCTACAGGCTCCTCTGTCCACGAAATTCTCCAGGCAAGAGTACTGGAGTGGTTTGCCATTTCCTTCTCCACTGCTTCTCCTCTAGGAGGTGCCAGTTCTCCTAGAGATACAGTTTTGGGTTGTTATGAAGCTTTCTTGCTTTAGTTTCCTCTCATTATCTTTGATCACATTCTACCCACCACACTCTCCCCAGCCTTCTTGCTGTCATCAACTTGTCTATTTTTTGTCTCAGATTTTTGTCCTCCAAGAAGTCTTCTCTGAAGGGTAGTGCTCCTAGGCACTCTGCCCACCCCCAATATTGCAACTGGAGAAGTGCCAGCATGACTTCTAAGCTATCTCCTACACTGCTCTGTGAGGGCAGAGATGATATCCCTTTTCTCTATGACTTTATTTCCAGCTCTCAGGAGAGGACGTGGTAAATGGTAGGCACTCAATAAATATGTACTGAATGAAATAATAAATGAATAGATGAATGGTCTTGGGTCTCAATGGGGTACCTCTTGATTCAAAGATCTATGAACTAAGAAGACAAATGTATACTAACACATAGTATACAATAGTAAAATAACAATAATACATACCGTTAGTGTGGAAGAAATCCAGCCATTAGAAAAGGAGAAGACTAGTAGATACACAGTAATCACTGGTTTACTGCAGTTTTGAAATTTTACTGGGCAAATCCTGCCAGGTCCTCCCATTTTCAGGGCAGGGAGGAGTCCTAGATTAGGCTTGGGCGATGTCTCAGTGAGTATTGCAGTGCAGGAGATACAGGAGACGTGGGTTCAATTCTTGGATCAGGAAGATCCCTTGGAGGAGGAAAGAGCAACCCACTCCAGGATTCTGCACCTGAAAAATCCCGTGGACCGAGGAGACTGGGGGGCTACAATCCAAAGGGCTGCAAAGAGTCAGACACGACTGAGTGACTTTCACTTTCAACTTCACCTGCTCTCTTGGTGTGGCTCCCAGTTCATTATTGTCATAGGTCTTGGCTTCTCCCCTAGAGATGTCTTTCTTTCGCCATAGACCTATTGGCTACTTCTGAAGATAGAATTGGAATATATTCTTTGAGTACACCTTTAGCATTCTTCCTGCCCAGAGAAATTTAGGGATCCTCACTCTTTCTCAATTGAGCAATGTCAGTTTCCTTGAGCTTAGGCTGGCAGTGTCTCTATCAACACACCTCTTTGTATATTTGCGTGTTTTCTAGATATATGATTTGAAAGGTCTAGATAGGACAAAGGTCACACCAGCACTCCTTTTTTAGGTAGGTTTTTCTCTCTAGACTTAATTACTCCTATCTTGGTCATCTTTGACTCAATGGACATGAGTTCGAGCAAGCTCTGGGAGATAGTGAAGGACAGGGAAGCCTGCCATGTTGCAGTCCATGGGATTGCAGAGTCAGACATGACTGAGTGACTGAACAACAACAACAATCTTGGTCATAGCTAGTTGCTCTGGAACCATCCCCTACCTAAGCTTTATAGAAGCATTTTTGTGTGTGTGCAGCTGAGAAGATACTTTAGTTCTTTCAGAAGTTTTAAGAAGGGCTGTGCAACCAAATTATTGATTTGATCTTTACCCTGAGGGTGTGTCTAACTGCAGTGCCCTATATCTTTGCCGCCAGGATTTATCTTAGTTTGAGAATGTTTTACTGGTTGAAGAGGTTGGATATGAGAAACCAATTAATTTTTCAGATGAGTCAGGCCCTGCATTTCTGGGCTATGCTCCCTCTCAGTTTGTTTGCAAGTTTGCTAGTTCTTGCTTGCACTGATCATCTCCCTCTTGTAGCTACCTAATCATAAACATTAAAAGCAACCAGCTGATGCTTTCAGCATTGTGTCTAGAGACTGCCTTCGGTTCAGTTCAGTTCAGTCACTCAGTCATGTCCGGCTCTTTGCAACACTATGGACTGCAGCACGCCAGGCCTCTCTGTCCATCACCAACTCCTGGAGCTCACGAAAACTCATGTCCATTGAGTGATGCCATCCAACCATCTCATCCTCTGTCATTCCCTTCTCCTCCCACCTTCAATCTTTCCCAGCATCAGGGTCTTTCCCAGTGAGTCAGTTCTTCACATCAAGTGGCCAAGTATTGGAGCTTCAGCATCAGTCCTTCCAGTGAATTTTCAGTACTGATTTCCTTTAGGATTGACTGGTTTGATCTCCTTGCAGTCCAAGGGACTCTCATGAGTTTTCTCCAACACCACATTTCAAAAGCATCAATTCTTCAGTGCTCAGCTTTCTATACGGTCCAACTCTCACATCCATACATGACTACTGAAAAAACCATAGCGTTGACTATATGGACCTTTGTCAGCAAAGTAATGTCTCTGCTTTTTAATATGCTGTCTAGGTTGGTTGTAGCTTTTCTTCCAAGGAGCAAACATCTTTGAATTTCATGGCTGTAGTCACCATCTGCAGTGATTTTGGAGCCCCCAAAAATAAAGTCTGTCACTGTTTCCATTGTTCCCCCATCTATTTGCCATGAAGTGATGGGACCAGATGTTATGATCTTAGTTTTCTGAATGTTGAGTTTTTAAGCCAGCTTTTTCACTCTCCTCTTTCACTTTCAGAGGCTGTTTAGTTCCTCTTGACTTTCTGCCATAAGGGTGGTGTCATCTACATATCTGAAGTTATTGACATTTCTCCTGGAAATCTTGATTCCAGTTTGTGCTTCATCCAGTCCAGAATTTCTTATGATGTACTCTGCATGTAAGTTAAATAAGCAGGGTGACAATATACAGCCTTGGCGTACTCCTTTTCCTATTTGGAACCAGTCTGCTGTTCCATGTCCGGTTCTAACTGTTGCTTCCTGACCTGCATACAGGTTTCTCAGGAGGCATGTCAGGTGGTCTGGTATTCTCATCTCTTTAAGAGTTTTCCACAGTTTGTTGTGATCTACACAGTCAAAGGCTTTAGGATAGTCAATGAAGCAGAAGTAAATGTTTTTCTGGAATTTTCTTGCTTTTTTGATGATCCAACAGATATTGGCAATTTGATCTCTGATTCCTCTGCCTTTTTAAAATCCAGCTTGAACATCTGGTTCTTGGTTCATGTACCATTGAAGCCTCACTTGGAGAATTTTAAACATTACTTTGCTAGCATGTGAGATGAGTGCAATTATGTGGTAGTTTGAACATTCTTTGGCATCGCCTTTCTTTAGGATTGGAACGAAAACTGATGTTTTCCAGTCCTGTGGCCACTGCTGAGTTTTCCAAATTTGCTGGCATATTGAGTGCAGCTCTTTCACAACATTATCTTTTAGGATTTGAAATAGCTCAACTGGAATTCCATCACCTCCACTAGCTTTCTTCATAGTGATGCTTCCTAAGGCCCGCTTGACTTTGCATTCCAGGATGTCTGGCTCTAGTTGAGTGATCGAACCATTGTGGTTATCTGGGTCATTAAGATCTTTTTTTTTGTATAGTTCTGTGTATTCTTACCACCTCTTCTTAATACCTTCTGCTTTTGTTAGGTCCATACCATTTCTGTCCTTAATTGTGCCTATCTTTGCATGAAATGTTCCCTTGATATCTCTAATTTTCTTGAAGAGATCTCTAGTCTTTTCCATTCTATTGTTTTCCTCTCTTTGTATTGATTACTTAGGAAGGCTTTCTTATCTCTCTTTGCTATTATGTGAAACTCTACATTCAGATGGGAATATCTTTCCTTTTCTCCTTTGCCTTTCACTACTTTTCTTTTCACAGCTATTTGTAAGGCCTCCACAGACAACCATTTTGGTTTTTACATTTCTTTTTCTTGGAGATGGTTTTGATCACCGCCTCCTGTACAGTGTTATGAATCTCCATCCATAGTTCTTCAGGCACTCTGTCTATCAGATCTAATCCCTTGAATCTATTTGTCGCTTCCACTGTATAATCGTAAGTGGTTTGATTTAGATCATACCTGAAAGGTCAAGTGGTTTTCCCTACTTTCTTCAATTTAACTGTGAATTTTGCAGTAAGAGGCTCATGTTCTGAGCCACAGTTAGCTCCTGGTCTTGTTTTTCTGACTGTATAGTGCTTCTCCATCTTTGGCTGCAAAGAATATAGTCAATCAGATTTTAGTATTGACCAGCTGGTGATGTCCATGTGTAAAGCTGTCTCTTGTGTTGTTGGAAAAGGGTGTTTGCTATGACCAGTGCATTCTTTTGGCAAAACTTTGTTAGTCATTGCCCTGCTTCATTCTGTACTCCAAGGCCGAACTTGCCTGTTACCTCAGGTATCTCTTAACTTCCTACTTTTGCATTCCAGTCCCCTGTGATGAAAAGGACATCTTTTTTTGGTGTTAGTTCTAGAAGGTCTTGTAGGTCTTCATAGAATCATTCAATTTCAGCTTCTTTGGCATTATTGGTTGAGGCATAGACTTGGATTACTGTGCTATTGAATGGTTTGCCTTGGAAACAAACAGAGATCATTCTGTCATTTTTGAGATTACACCCAAGTAGTGCATTTCAGACTCTTTTGTAGAGTATGAGGGCTACTCCATTTCTTCTAAGGGATTTTTGCTCACAATAGTTGATACAATGGTCATCTGAGTTAAATTCACCCATACCAGTCCATTTTAGTTCACTGATTCCTAAAATGTCAATGTTCACTCTTGCCATCTCTTGTTTGACTTTTTCCAATTTACCTTGATTCATGGATCTAACATACCAGGTTCCTATACAATATTGTTCTTTACAGCATCAGACCTTACTTCCATCACCAGTCACCTCCAAGGCTAGGTGTTGTTTTTGCTTTGGTTCCATCTCTTCACTCTATCTTGTGTTATTTCTCCACTGATCTCCAGTAGCATATTGGGCACCTACCGACCTGGGGAGTTCATCTTTGTGTCATATCTTTTTTCCTTTTCTTACTGTTTATGGGGTTCTCAAGGCAAGAATACTGAAGTGGTTTTCCGTTCTCTTCTCCAATGGACCACATTTTGTCAAAACTTCCCACCATAACCCATCTGTCTTGGGTGGCCCTGCATGGAATGACTCATAGTTTCATTGAGTTAGACTAGACTGTGATCCATGTGATCAGTTTGGTTAGTTTTCTGTAATTGTTTTCATTCTGTCTGCCTCTGATGGATAAGGATAAAAGGCTTGTGGAAGCTTCCTGACAGGAGGGACTGACTGTGGGGGGAGGTGCATAAATGTGTGGCATCAATCCCCTTGGAGGAGGTTGCCATTAACCCCACCGTAGAGCCACCAAGCAGATGACCCACAAACCGGAGAACAATTATACCAAAGAAGTTCTCACACTGTTGCAAAAGTTCTAGGGCCCACAACAGATTTCCCAACCTGGGTTTCCAGTAAGGGGACTGAGAACCCCCAGTGAATTTGACTTTGAAGGCTGGTAGTATTTGATTATAGAATTTCCACAGGACTGGGGAAACAGACTCTGAGAGGGCACAAATAAAACCCCGTGTGCAGCAGGACTCAGGAAAAAGAGCAGTGACCCCAAAAGAGACTGAACCAGACTTGCCTGTGAGTGTTCAGGAATCTCCAGCAGAGGCATGGGTTGACAGTGGCCTGCTGTGGTGTCAGGGACACTGAATACAACAGACCTGGGGGTCTTGGTGTGCTGGCATAAGTCCTTTTGAAGGAGTTCACCATTACTGCCATTACCCCTACCATAGTTTGTCCTCAGGCCAAACTAAGGCAGGGAACACAGACCCACCCATCAACAGAAAATTGGATTAAAGATTTACTGAGCATGGCCGCACCCATCAGAGTAAGAGACTGCCTTGGACAAGTCCAAAAGCTTATTAGATATATTTCCTATCTTCCAAGTGACATAGGTGAAATGTAACCAAATATTTCATGTCTCCACAATGAAGCTCATGTTTTCCTAGCCTCATATGTTTTCTAACCATGTCTCTAGCTTTCCTTAACACTTTCTTTGCCATTTTCTGAGCCTACACACATCATCTAGTCCCAAAGTTAATGCCTTATAATTTAGGTTTTTTGTTGCAGCAGGACCCACTTCTACGTTCTAATTTCTGTATCACTTAGCTATTGTTATGTAACAAACTGTCCCCAAACTTGTTGGCTTAAAATAACAAACATTTATTATTTTAATTATAAATGGCTCTAACCCACATGGCAACAGGAATGGCCACAGGGAGGGATGTTGGGTTGCCATTAAAATAATCCACCCTAAAGATTAAGGCTTTTTACCTTGGAATTACAGAGAAAACATTTTTGTCTGTTGGATAATGGTGTTATTTTCTCTTCACACATTAAAAAAATACTCTGTTAAAAGCACTCTGATTTCTTTCTTTAAAAAAAGTAAAAATCTGCTTTTTTAAGTCTGCAAAAATCAGTAAATGAAGGAAACTGGCTTCAAAGTTGTTAATCCAACTTTTAAAAGTGAAGCAACTAAGATTTCGACAAGCTCTTACTTCAAAGGGTAGAGAACCAAGCAGGGCAGCTCAGTGGAGGAAAATCTTCCCTTTACTGGCAGAGTCACTCTAGGAATCAGTATGTTTTCTTTCTGCTAAGGCTCATGGAAGGAATGTACAGAGTTTTGAAGTCAGTTGAACTAAAACCTTTGGGGATATTACTCAATAAGGCAGAGTCTGAGAATGCAAGAACTGGAGCTGGTGGGAAAGGCTTCAGATCCATATGACCTCAAGGTCTGGGGGTTCTGTGACATAGTGGGTGAAGGAATGTAGTTTAAGGGCCCTTTCCACCAGTGCTCTCCAAAGAAGCAAGACAGGTTTGGAAGTTCATAATGGTGTGCGAGCTTAGTTGGTCAGTTGTGTCTGACTCTGCGACACCATAGACTGCAGCCCACCAGGCTCCTCTATCCAGAGGATTTTCCAGGCAAGAATACTGGAATAGGTCCCCATTTCCTACTCTAGGGTATCTTCCTCATCCAGGGATCGAACCTGTGTCCCCAGTGTCTCCTGCGTTGCAGGCAGATTCTTTACCCACTGAGTCATCCAGAGAGCTCCATGAATAATGGGGAGATGGGTTATAAATACAACCTTGATATTGAATTTTAAAAATATCACTCTTTGGATTACTTTTATAAATATAATAAGTAGCTAGTATTTGTCTACTGTGAAATGTTTTTGTCAAAACATCACTGGAAAACATGTGCTCCATTATTGTAATTTAGTGAACTAGTCGAGGGAGGCAGAACTCCTTTGAGCTCAGTGGTTTAGCAAAGGAGAAGTTCATTCCTCATTCATGTCCCAGGCTCAGTGGATAGAAGGGAGGCCCTGCTCTGGAATGTCATTCAAGAATCTGAGCTCCTTCGTCTTGAGGCTCCAACCTCTTCTGGATCCTGGTAGTTTCCTCTGTTCATGGAATATGGTGGTTAAGAGTGAGGTGGCTTTAGAATGGCTACATATCCTTTGTGGTCTTTTAAAAAATTGTTTATAAAATTTGGACAGTGCTGGGCCTTGGTTGCAGCATGTGGGTTCTTTGTTGTGGTGCAGGCTTCTCTTGTTGCAGCATGTGGGCTCTCTGGTTGTGGCACCATATGTGGGATCTTAGTTCCCTGACCAGGAATCAAACTCATGCCCCCTGCATTGCAAGGGGGATTCTTAACCACTGGACCATCAGGCAGTTCCCTCCTTTGTGGTCTTTTTATGTGCACATGGCTCAGAAGTGCTTGACAAGATGGTACTTTATTCCCTTCCTCTTGAGAGGGGACTTGCTTCTAATGAATAGAAGAACAGAAGTGATAGTGGGTAGCTTCCGAGACTAGATCACAAAGGCACTGCAGCTTCCTGCTTGCTTGCTCTCTCGCTCTCTCTCATGGTTTACTCCAGCTGCCTTGTCACAAGGACACTCAGGCAGCTGTATGGAGAAAGAGGCCTGTGTGGTGAGGAGCTAAGGACTTCTGCCAATTGCCAGCAAGGAGATGAGGCCACCTGCCAAAAGCTCTCTCAAGGAGCTTCCTGGGGCGTGGATCCTCCAGATCCAGGTGAGCCTGCAGATGACATGGCCTCGGTGGATGGCTTGACTGCCATGACCTTGTGAGAAACCCTGAGGCAGAAACACCTAGGAAAACCAGTCCTAGGTTCCCGACCTTCTAAAATTGTGTGAGATGGTAGGTACTTGTTACTTTAAGCTGCTGTGGCTTTGGGTGATTTGTTATATAGCGATAAGTAACTAAGACAGAGAATGAAGGATTGTGCATGGAAGGGTTTCATATCCTGGACCTGCAGGATTCATAAACTACTTTCTACCACATTCAGTTGGCTAGAGTGACTCACATGATCACACCTAACAACCCAACTGCAAGATAGGCTCAGGAATGTCATCCAGCTGTGGGCCCAGGAGGAAAGGACACACTTGGATAAACAGCTGGCCAGTCTCTGCCAGGTTCAGTGAATTTATATTTAGGAATATTTGGACTGCAAGGAACTGGTGGTTGTTTATCCAAGTTCAGACAAAATTCTTAGAGGAAGTAAGTACAGCCTTTGAAATATTAGTATTTATATCAGTTCCTCTTGTAGAGTGATGCCAGCTGTCTCTGAAGTTACTCAGGAGACTATTAAGAGGCTTTGGTTTGTCTCTTGACTAGTACTATCACTGTCATCAGAAGCAATAACAGTGATAGCACTACCCATAGTTCACATTTTCAAATATCTGGACATCATATGAAATTGTTAATCATCACAGGACTTAAATGAGGTAGGGAGAATGATCTCAATTTCACAAATGGTAAAATGAGACATTGAGAGCCTAGGCAACATGTTCAAAGTCTTACAAGCATTTTCAGGCCCTTTAACACAAGTGAGTGTTTCTCCAGAGCTAAGATGCTTGACCTCTCATCAGGGTTAGCAGGGTGTTTAAGGGCCAGGTGTTTTTAGCACGTGGTGTGGGAGGGGCTCTGACATGCCATCCCAGGCAGAGGGAGTGAGGGTCTGCCACACTCTTCTACAATGAAGAGTAACCTGAGGACGCTAGATACTTCCAGTACAAGGACCATCCTAAAAGCAGGTAGAAAGACATAAACTAGCTGTGTCAAATTCCAACTTGGTCAAACTCACATGTTTTTTATTCTGCACAGCTCTAGGTAGGATATCTCTGAGCCTCAGTTTCTCCTATAAACTGGGAACAAAAGTGGGCTTGTTGTAAGGTTTGAATGACATGGTGTATGCAAAAACACCTGGACTATTTCTTGGCAACACTACAATTTTTTAAGTCCTTCTAAAACCCATGCCATTATTTTCTGAGGGACTAGAAGCCACTTCTTATTTGTCATTATATATCCTTCATGCCTAGTACAGTGTCTGGCACAAAGTGATTGCATAGTACAGTTATGTTGAAGGCACAAGGGAATAAATGATAGAATCATTTCTTCTTCATTCTTCCCAGGAGTGAGGAGCTTAGTTTGAGATATGCAGTCTAGCCATCAAGGGCTTACAGAGTACTTTCACACACAAAATCTCCTGGCATTGCTGCCCCTCCCCGCTTCTTTCCCCGGCCCCCCTCCTCTCCCCCCACCCCCAGGACATTGCCACTGCCCACTCCCGAAGCAGTGGGAGGCAACCCTTATTAAAGTACTTTGTCCAGTTCAGGATTGAAGAAAATCTAACAAACTCAGAGAGTGCCCAGAGGAGAGCAATAAAAATTGATTAAACAGACCTTCTGAAGAAAGGTTAAGAGAACTGGGATTATTTTCAGCTAGAGTAGCTGGTGGGGGGAATAATAAATTTTCAAGAAACAAAAGGATATCTTGCAAAACTTTGTTTTTGGTTTTTTTTAAAGTGGCTACAGTGGGCTATTCTACTGAGGATAGCAGAGAAGGCATTTTGATGACTTTTTTGCTTGACATTAGCAAGCAGCCTCTCTCACTCTCTCTGCCCATGGGATTGTACTGGCTACTTGCTCTCTTAAAATTCCTTACTGCTTTGGGACATTCCTTTAAGAATGTTGTGGGTCTCAGGTACTGTGAGGTCATTGGTGCATGATAGAAAAGAGACTTGAACTAAGTAAGCGATTAGATTACAGTCATCCCCTGACTTGGAATGTCCAAAGGAGAAGACCATGAACCCCAGTGACCAGAGGCCCCAAAGACATTTATAGACACTATGCCTCCCTACTTTGCTGACCTCCCAAGACTTTTCAGGGCTAACTCCTATAAATCTGCTACATTCCATAAGACATGCATGAGCAGCATCCTCATTTTATTCTTGTTCAATTATCCTGTAATATTTATGGATAGAGGTAGATTTCCTAGGACAGCAGGAGCTCAGAAATAGGTATCGGCACTACCACTAGGACCATGATGTTCCTTGCCTAAGCCCTGAAGTCAATTTATGTTGACTTTACACAGCTTAGTAACATAGCAGATGTTTATTGAGTGCATTCTATATGCCAGGCATTGGGTTAAGCACTGGGGAGACATACAATGCTGAGTTGTCTGTATGAGACCCTTGCCAACCCAGGGCCTAAACATGGGTTAGTGGGGATACAGACAAATCAAGAAGTAACTGAAATATTGTGAGATATATGCTATGAGGCCATTTGAGAGACCCGCTTAACCCAGAGGTGGGTGGTCAGGGCAGGCTTTATGGAGGATATGATGCCTAAGTGATTTGTGAAAAATAAATGAGCATTATTAATTATCACTAATTTCTTTTGTGGCCACATTATCAGTCCAGATAGCTCTTATTTTGGAAATGGATGTCATTACCTAATCCATTGTTACCCTTCCCCCACTCCACTGTTTATTACTTTTTGTTTTATTTTTAAATATAGCCTCCATGGTCCAACCATTATCTGCATGGTTTAGGGATGAAGAAAGGCTCCAGGTATACTTAATCTAGGTTAAATTAATGCCAATAATTATTTGCCAAGAGTTAATACTCTCTTCTGAAGAGCTGTGTTAGTAAAACATCCAGGCATCCCGTATGTTAAAGAACGTCTGATCTTGAGATTGATACAGGAAAGAAGCTATACTCATGTGAACCAGAGAGTGCTGATTGTCCATTCAGGGAGCCCAGAGTACTGCCTTGGCATTGGGGCACCGTTAGTTTTTATTAATTATTTTCTGTTTAATAATAATCTGAATGAGGCCCCAGTGTAATGACAGAGCTTTGTGAAATTAAATTTGAGCTGCTCCAAGTTAAATAATTAATTACATTCAGCTTTGGAGCCAATATACAAAGAGGTGTGTGCCCAGCTCAGGGTGGTTTCCCTTCTTTGGGACTGTGCCCATGCAGAGAATGGCCTCTAGTGGCTGTGCATCTACAGCTGAGGGATCCAAGGGCTAGACACCTGTCCAAGCTAGGCCAGTCTCATTTCATCTCAGGAAGTTTTGAGATGAGAGAGAGAAAGGGAGAGAGGTGGAAAAGAGGGGAGAGGAAAGGGGAGGGGAGAGAAGGAGAGAAGAGGAGAGGGAACATTTTAATGGCAGTAAGGGTCTGGCTCCCATAGTTCTCCAGGTGCAATTATTTCTGCATCTGTCTTGCACTTTGGTTATGTGAGATAGGTCAGTATTTTCCTGTCCCCTGCCATTGAATATCCTGCTGAAGACAAGTCTGTAGTATATATACTGCATATCCTGTATATATACAGTATAGGTGCCTAGAAACTTGTAATTCACTGTGTGGTGACAGATGGTCACAGGACAGAGCATAAGGCTCTCTGACCTCCTGCTTTGTGAGCTTGCCTCTTAGGAAATCTTTAGGGGCTCAAAGAGTCTTAAGAGGCCACACACTTGGCTCATTTGCTGAGGTTCTATTCTATACCTGCGTCTGAACCTCAGTAGCAGGCTGCATGCTCTCAGCCATCACTCCTGTGGCTGTATCCAGGGGCTCTTACTAGGAGGCAGTGCTATGCAGTAGTTACCCACTCAAGCTCTGGAGTCAGACAGACGGTGCTCAGGATTCCAGCCCTGCTGTTTAGGAGCAGCGGTTATGTGGCCATTTGTTAATGACTCACAGCCTTTGTTTTCTCATCCTTAATATGGAGGCCTCACTTGGTGTTGCAGGATTAAAGTTTTTTTTTCCACATAGAATATTGGACAGAGCACCTGGCATATATTAACCTCTCAAATATTAGCAATTAATTCGAATGCAAGCCAAGTCTTCATATAGGAAAGAAATGTCCTTGTCCACTCAACTGGTATAAGGCAATGGATGAAGCAGGCTTTTCAGACACATAGAGTTACTCTAATCCTGGTATAAAAAAAATACTTAGTGTTTTGATGTCTTGGAAGAGACCTGAAGAAGATAAGGGCAAATTATGATTATATTGCTACTTGTGACATAATCTGACAGTCTTGCTTTCTCATCTCCTCTTGGGAAAACCACAGCAGAAACCTTCTGAAACTATGCAGTGACCTCACTATATTATGCCTCATTTCATTCAGGAATCCCATAGATCCTCTCCAGGGGGTTTAATTACCCAAACTATGCAAAGAAACTAATTATAAGAACGCAAGGTTGCCCTGAAGTTGCATTTATGCTCAACCAAGATGATCATAAAATCTTCCCTGCTCATAGCTCTGCTTATTTTTTCACAGTTTGAGGTAAAGATTATTGAGTGTAAAGTCAGCCAGATTTTGGTCTGTATGTTTTCTTTTTCTGCTCTGAGATCTCTCTCTCTACCACATGCCCTAACTTCCTGGTTCCTGCTTCCCTCAATTTAATGAGAGATTTGAAATAATATAATTGTTGAGAGTGAATGAGAGTCAGATATATCTGAATTTCAATTCTGACTCAAACAGAGTAACCTACTTCTCTTTGTTAGTACATAATACATGTCAATAAATGAGAATTATTGCTAATTATCAAAATGTCTCATATTTCTTCTATGAAAACACCAAAGTAATGATTTTGAACTGTGGTCTGAGGATAGCTCTCATAAGAATGATTCTTACTAAAAATATAGAGTTCCAGGCATTTGTTTTTAGTAAGAATTAAAAAATAAAGGGGCTTCCCTGGTGGGTCAGATGGTAAAAATCCACCTGCAATGCAGGAGATCTGGGTTCAATCCCTGGGTTGGGAAGATCTCCTGGAGATGGGAACAGCTATCGACTCCAGTATTCTGGCCTGGAGAATCCAGAGACAGAAGAGCCTGGCAGGCTACAGTCCATGGGTTCGCAAAGAGTCGGACACGATTGAGCAACTTTCACTTTCAAAATAAAGGGGGAAATCTAGGGGAGGGACAGAGCAATCTGTATGATGAGCCCCAAGATGATTCTTCTTCACATTGAGTTATGCGAGTCACTGAGATTATACTTGAAGATACCAGAGGTGCAGTCCATGTGTTACCTTTCTCAGTGGTATTTGTGTTTTGACCTGACCTCTGACAGAAGGGTGAGAGAATTTTGGACTGAGTCTCAGGCTTTGCTGAGCAAGACTGGAAAAGCTTTAACGAGCTCCAGGGATGTCCAGTTCCCTGAAATCACACTGAGTTTATGTGTAAGGTTGACCTCAAAGGCAATTCTGTTTTTGTGATTTGAGTCCTTAACCTCTTGAGGGCTTCTTGATGGCCCAGAAGGTAAAGAATCTGCCTGTAATGCAGGAGACCCAGGTTCAGTCCCTGGATTGGGAAGAGCCCCCATAGAATGAAATGGCAACCCACTCCAGTATTCTTGCCTGGAAGAGGAGCCTGGTGGGCTACAGTCCATGGGATTGCAGTGGTGCCCAGATGTGGGTGCAACTGACCCCCCTCCTTGCGCATCTGGGAATGTGGGGGGTTGGATACCAAAACGACTGGGGTGGGTTCAGAGATACAGATGTTCTGACATGAATGAGGTAGTTCTGCCCAGTGAGGAGGATCTTGTCTCATAGGACATCACGTCTCTGATGAAGGTTGAGGGCAAAGGGAGGCAAGAAGGATGCTTTCCATTACTGCTCACTTGTGATGGCAGAAGCCTGTTCCCATGAACACCTGGAAGCAGAAGATATGGGTGTCAGACCTGCTCTGCTTGTGCCCCAACCTGCCTCCAGCCCCTGCTTGCCTGGACACCTTCCACCTGCAGATAATGCCTCCCTTTTGAACCATAGAAGGTGTGGTTACAGCTGGAAATGTCTGTTGATCAGAGGAGGCAGAGTGACCATAAAGCTTATGAAGCTTGGGCTTCAGGGCTCTTCTCTTGCACAGACCCCTCTGTGTCCCGGGAGCTAGGGAGTCAGGAGTGGAAGGCTGACAGTCATCAGGAAGCTTCTGTCTGTATAAGCATTCCCAGTCAGTTGCCTAGGCAATCTCATAGGAAAAGCGCCTGGATCTCTAGGGTGCCAGCAACTTATTTCCTGTAAATTATTTTTGTAATTTTTTTTCTCATTCTAAGCAAATATTTACTTTTTTATGTAGTTCTGTATTTGTAATTTTGCATTTGTTTTCCTAAAAATCCCTTACTCTCCAAATTGTATAGACTTCAGACTCATAAAACCTGGGCCTGTCCTCCCTCCTGACTGGGGTTCATTAGCTTTACATGAGCTAATATAAGTTTGGGGGAATTAATAGATTTTTCACATGAATATGAAATGGGCTCAGTGCTTTGGGGTGACAAGTGAACTGAACATTAGGCTCTATATTTCACTGGTCAAGGATGGTCTCATGGCAGTAATTCCCCACATTTACTGAAGACTCTCTCAGGTTGCACCCTTGCAGGCTGAGTGGCCCCATAAAGGGACTGATCAGCGGCTGAAACATGAGATAGTTCAGTCGCTCAGTCGTGTCCGACTCTTTGCGACCCCATGAACTGCAGCATGCCAGGCCTCCCTGTCCATCACCAACTCCCGGAGTCCACCCAAACCCATGCCACTGAGTCAGTGATGCCATCCAACCATCTCATCCTCTGTCATCCCCTTCTCCTCCTGCCCTCAATCTTTCCCAGCATCAGGGTCTTTTCAAATGAGTCAGCTCTTTGCATCAGGTGGCCAAAGTATTGGAGTTTCAGCTTCAGCCTCAGTCCTTCCAATGAATATTCAGGACTGATTTCCTTTAGGATGGACTGGTTGGGTCTCCTTGCAGTCCAAGGGACTCTCAGGAGTCTTCTCCAACACCATAGTTCAAAAGCATCAATTTTTCAGTGCTCAGCTTTCTTTATAGTCCAACTCTCACATCCATACATGACCACTTGAAAAACCATAGCCTTGACTAGACGGACTGGAATGCAAAAGTAGGAAGTCAAGAAACAGCTGGAGTAACAGGCAAATTTGGCCTTGGAGTACAGAATGAAGCAGGGAAAAGGCTAATAGAGTTCTTCCAAGAGAACGCAATGGTCATAGCAAACACTTTCTTCCAACAACACAAGAGAAAACTCTACACGTGGACATCACCAGATGGTCGACACCGAAATCAGATTGATTATATTCTTTGCAGCCAAAGATGGAGAAGCTCTATACAGTCAGCAAAAACAAGACTGGGAGCTGACTGTGGCTCAGATCATGAACTCCTTATTGCCAAATTCAGACTGAAATTGAAGAAAGTGGAGAAAACCACTAGACCATTCAGGTATGACCTAAATCAAATCCCTTATGACTATACAGTGGAAGTAAGAAATAGATTTAAGGAACTAGATCTGATAGATATAGTGCCTGATGAACTACGGATGGAGGTTCATGACATTGTACAGGAGACAAGAATCAAGACCATCCCCAAGAAAAAGAAATGCAAAAAAGCAAAATGGCTGTCTGAGGAGGCCTTACAAATAGCTGTGAAAAGAGGGGAAGCAAAAGGCAAAGGAGAAAAGGAATGATATATCCATTTGAATGCAGAGTTCCAAAGAAACATGAGGTAAGGTCAAGCCAATTGACATGATGCACCAGGGCTGATGGGTTTCCCTGGTGGCTCAGATGGTAAAGACTATGCCTGCAATGCAGGAGACCCGGCTTGATCCCTGGGTTGGGAAGGTCCCCTGGAGAGGAATGACTACCCACTCCTGTATTCTGGCCTGGATAATTCCATGAACAGAGGAGCCTGGAGGGCTACAGTCCATGGGGTCGCAAAGAGTCAGACACAACGGAGTGACGAACACTTCACCAGGGCTGATAAATGCACCTCCTGCATAATCATCACCGCAAAGTCAGTCAGGATGGTTCCACTCAAAAAGTTAGTTCTATTGAAGAAGATTCCAGTTTCCAGGAGAGTCATTATAAGAATCAGCAACACCTGGTGAGTGACTCATCCGTCTATAACCTAAAGTTGGCTGCTACTGAGTAACTGGTAAGTCTTTGACAGATAATTTTATTTATGGATAGAAAGGGAGATGTGAATTAATTTGCTTCTCTCAAAAGAAAAATCATGCGTTAACTATATTGCCACAATTACTTTTGGAGCATTTTATCATCAACTTTGGGAAGCTATTTGGCATTTACTTTCACTTTAATATCCACTGCTTTTCCAGAAAATTTCCATCAAAAGAACTGTAATGTGTTGAGAAACTCTGTTCAATGATTTGTTGAGGTTATCCTCACTTCATTTTGAAAGGCTTCTATTCTCTTTCTACCTCTGCGTGACACAGACTGACCTCGAGCAAATCTTTTACTCTCTCTGGGCTTCAGCATATCTTTGTGTTACATTTAGGTCAGTTCATTGGTTCTTACACTTCAGTGTATATCAGAGTCACATAAAGGGCTTTTTAAAACATGGATTTCTGGCCCCAACTCTTAGGTTTCTGATATAGGAGGTCTGAGATGAGGCTGAGAACTTGCAAGTCTAGTGAATCTTTGGGGGGTGTTGGTGCTGCTGCTAACCTGTGACAGCACTCTGGTAGCCCCTGGGCTAGACAAATAGTCCCTGATGCTGACTGATGATCAGAGTCATCTGGGGAGCTTCTAAGCAATGGGGATGCCTGAAGCCCATCTCTGCCTGTATCAGAATCTCTAAGAGTCTGGGCCAAGACTAGGATGAGGTGAGGTAAGGCACCCAGGGTACAAAAATAAGGATGGACTCGATTAAAAATTGTTTTCTTTTCCATTATGGCTTATTGAAGGATATTGACTATAGTTTCCTGTGCTATACCAGTAGGAACTAGTTTTTTATCCATTCTGTATTTGATAGAGCATCTACTAATCCCAAACTCCGAATCTTTGTGTCCCCCACCACCCTCTCCCTTGGCAACTACAAGTGTGTTCCCTATGTCTGTGAGTCTATATCTGTTTTGTATATATGTTCATTTGTGTCATATTTTAGATTCCATATATAAGCAATATCAGATGACACTTGTCTTTCTCTTTTTGACTTAGCATGATAATCCATGGGTCCATCCATGTTGCCGCAAATGGAGGATGACTGCAGTCACTTTTAGGGTTGTACAAATGCAGACACTAAGAGTGAGTGCCTCCTTAAATTTTGCTCCCTAGGCATCTTACTCACCACCCCCGCCTCCTCTGCCCAGAGCTTTGGCCATGTTAAGAGAAGAGTTGAAAATTTGTGTGTAATGCACCAGACTCGCGGCTACACAGATGATTCTCTAAAGCTTCCTGGAGTAATCAGGGTGTGGGGTAGCCTTTTACTCATTTATAGATTAGACTGTTTCTTTTTTAAAAAATTATTTGTTTATTTTTAACTGCACTGGGTCTCCAGTGCTCCGTGCAGGCTGTCTCTAGTTGTGGCAAGCAAAAGCTAACCCTTGTTACAGTGCACAGGCGTCTCACTGCAGTGGCTTCTCTTGTTGCAGAGCATGGGCTTTAGATTGCAGGCTCAGTAGTTGTGGCATGCGGGCTTAGTTTCTCCATAGCATGTGGGATCTTCCCAGACCAGGGATTGAACCCATGCCCCCTGCATTTGTAGGTGGATTCTTAACCAGTGAACCACCCAGGAAGTCCCTAGATTGTTTATTTCAACAAGGGATGTCAGCCCAGTGATATTCCTAGGGCTAAAGAGTCACAGGTTGTGCTCTTAATAATTGGTTCCTGCTGAATTCCTTCCTTAAGTAGAAACTTTAAGTTACTCAACCTGTTGAGGGTTAACTGGTGATGAACTGATCTATACTGGGAAAATATAGAGTGCAATGGAGGGGCTGTTGGAGCTGCTCACTGCAGTTGCACCTCTTTCCTTGTTATTCATATATATGCTTGAAAATAATATTGAGTGATAGCATATCACAGAAGCAAACAATGCTTTATTCTTTTTCTTAGAATCATTATTTTGAAATGATTTCAAGCTCACAGAAAAGTTGCCAGAACAGTACAAAGCATTCCTACAGCCCCATCATCCAGCCTTTCCAACTGATAATATTGTACTGCATCTGTTCTGTCACCCTGTGTTCTTGGTCTAGGGTCCCAGCAGGCACATGTAGTATAATGTAGTGTTCAGGTCTCTTGAGTCTATTCAAGTATGGAAGAGTTCTATGGTTTTCTCCTGTTTTCCACGTCTTGATGGTTTTAAAGATTACAGGCCTTTCAATGTTGTAAGATTACTCTCAAGTGTCTGGAGCCAGACTCAGGTTGTGTGCATTCTTGATAGGAGTCCCACAGGAATAACCCCTTTTCAGGGCATCATTTCAGGGGGCACTCTCTTGACTGGTCCCACTACTGATGATGTGAACCTTGATCACCTGATTATATTAGTGTCTGTCAATTTCTTTACCAGTTTTCCCTCTGTACTTAGAATTTTGTGGAGGTATTCCAAGGTCACGTGAATATCCTTCTCCATCTATAGTGGCTGCCCAGTGGTGATTCTCCGTTTCCTTCACTCTTTCTACATTTACTAGTGGCCATTCTCATGCAAACCTGAGCTTATTAATATACATGGACTCATTGTGTATTAGTCAGGGTTCTCCAGAGAAGCAAAGCATTCATCTATCAATCAATCATCTACTGAGAAATGTATTATATGGTATTAGCCCATGAGATAATGGAGACTGAGGAATCCCACATCTGCCATCTGCAGGCTGGAGACCCAGGAAAGCCAGTGGCGTAGTTTGGAGGCCTGAGATCCAAGGGAGCTATGATATTATAGATTCTTGTCCAAGTCTGAAGACCTGAGAACAAAATAGCCAAGGAGGACAGGACAAGAGGCCCTAGCTCCAGCAATCAGGCAGAGAGAGGGCAAATCCAACCTTTCTTTACCTTTTTCTCCTATTCAGACCCTCAATGAAATTAGGTGGTACCCACCTGTACTGGGGAGGGCAATACACTTTACACAGCCCACCTATTCAAGTACTAATCTCTTCCCAAAGTACTCCCATAGACAAACCCCGAAGTAGCATTTAATTAGATATCTGGGCAGACTATGGTCTATGGGATCGCAGAGTCGGACACGACTGAGCGACTTCACTTTGTACTTTTTGCACTTTTGCTGGGCTTCCCATAGCCCAGTCAAGTTGATATATGAAATTAACCATCATGCATGGATTCTTATTTTATTTTTAGTGATTTGTAATGTGTTAGTTTTTTTTTTTATTTGATTTATTTGATGCTCAAATTTTCTGCAGTTTGAATAGTGGAAGCTTCTTAATGCATATTTCCATTATTCGTTGACTATTTTCTTACTTTATGGCAAAAAAAATAAAGGATGCTCCAGGCTCATTTTGTACTTTCTGTGTCTCAGCCCAGAAACGAGCCATTTCTCTAGGGACACGCTTATATAGTCCTCAAAGCTCTCTCCAAATAGTGTTTACAAATGAGAATTGCATGATAAGAATTCATTTGTTTCTAAATTTTAGCATAGGCATATTAACAAATGATAAAAACTCAAGCCAAGTGAATATTTTACAGGAGTAGATAAAAATGAGAGCATAGGCCAGAAAAAAGTTTTTATGGCCATTGTTTCCTTCTCCTTGAGTTATACTGTCGCTTACAAATGTGCACACCTCCTAGCATTTTATTTGCACCATAAATCCTTTTAGTGTTAACTTGCATCTGGTTACTGGGTTTTCTTCTTTCTCTGGGGCTTGTTTGATGGCCTCAGTTGATGAAAAGAGTTCAGGCTGTTGACCTCTCAGTGTATCTCCACTGAGATCAACTAGAGGAAGCAGAGTGAAGAGTTCAGTTCACTTTGCTGGTTGAGCATAAAGAAGAATCCAGAAAAGACCAGCTTATAATGGTAGCTAATAATGCCATTCCTAATGAAACCAATGAAGGTGTCCTGGGAAAGAAATCTGCTGATAACATGTTATTCTGGTGGTGTTCTTAGAAGTTCCCATTGTTTCCTGCTGAGCCTCCTTGCCAAAATAATTAACTTGCAACCTGGGAACTGCAGTAGGGAGGGTGGAGGGAGAGATAAGACACAATTACTTCCTATGAATTTTTGCCTTCCTGAAAAGATTTCAGGCTTTGCAAATTTCTCTGCTATTTTTAAATGTTCTCATTCTAATGAGAAGCAGACCCAGCGTCATGTAATGGTTGAGTTGGTATGGTAATTGCATTACAATAAATAGCTGAGGTGCTCAGCCCATAAAACTGACCTATAACCCACTGTTCTCTTGCAACAGAGGACTCTTTAATAACAACAGATTTTTAAGGGGCTGGTGTTTCTTTGGACTGTTTCTTCCAGGTATAAATAAGGAAAAGTCTACCTTAAGGGCCCTGTGTTGGGTATGAGTAATTTTATGTCTTTGCTAAGATGAGAAGTGTTATTATCTAGAGAAAATTATGCTGACACAATTTAAGCAGAAATGATATAGGAGATAGTTGGAAAAAAATCAAGCCTTTTGTTTTTCCAAGCAAGAAATTAAGGTACCTTGGTATTACTGGGAGGAAAATGAACTGAAAGTCATATTTTTAAGGACACAGTCCTCTCTAGACTATGACAGAAGACTACTGGGATCCTCAGATATATGCAATATGTATGTGAAGGCACATTTCATATATATTCTTTCCCCTCTAATTTCTGTCATTGACTGAAGGTTTAAGCTTATAGGAGAAAAAAGTCATTCATAGGACCCAGCTCACTTATATTAAAATGTTCTTGTTCAGGGTGGGACAAGATGGAATGGAGGATGAGACAGATGTACACAGTCTAACTGTGCCCTTATGATCATGGAGGGGGGCCAGAGGGGTTTTATGTATGTATGTATATATGTACCTATCTGAATGCAACACAAAGCTCAGTGTGAAACAAGCTCCAGGAGTGCTACAACCCAAGTGTAATGTGGGTTAAAGAAGAGAGGGGTATTTAGATGAAAGTATGTGTATTTATGTGTGTGTGTAAGTGTCATTGACTGAAAAAAAACGCACAATGCAAAAGTTGAAAATTATGTTTTATTCAGCAAACAAAACTGAGGACTTAAGCCTGAGACACAGCATCTCAGATAACTCTCAGAGACTGCTCTGAAGAGATAAGGGAGGAGCCTAGGATATATGAGAGTTTTTGCAACAAAAACCAGATAGTCGGAGCATCAAAAGGTTACTATTATTTAAAGAAAACCAAATATCTCAAGTTAAGGAATTTAGTGCTTTTCCATGTATGGGAAGATGCAAGACTCTGGGCTCACAGAAATCGTTACTTTCTTAGGCACCTCAGCTATCTGGGGCCAATATCCTGTGCCTCCTCAGGGTGCACCATCCATGGTGGGTGGCTAGAGATGTTGACTGTTAGATGGTGGGCATCCTTTGACTTTCCTGAGTTCTCCCAGAGTTCATCGTAGGGGTGGCTATAATGTGATGGCTTGATGTCTGCAACATCTTTTACTAATATGGCAGGCAGTATATTTTATTCACAGTGTACTTGTGTGTGTGTGCATGTGTGTGTGTGGCTAGAGATGTTTCTAATGGAAAGAACACAGTGACACTTGGCAACTCAGGACAAGAGGGCTGGCTGGATGCCTGGTCGGGCCTTACAATGTGGCATTTACATTGGTGAACTCACTAGTGTCCTAGGCCTGGCTCATAGTATTTCAGTATCAAAAACTGACTTCTTGGTGTCCCAGAATTGATTGGATTTTGTGATGCCAACTTGGTTTAATAAAGCTTATACGAGTTTAATGTACTAATCCAGAAAACCAATTTATTAATTCATAATGGGAATTATAACCCTCAGTGGACAGGACACTTTTGTTAGCCTGACTAGAGTATTAGTCCTACATAAGCAGAAGCCATGAACATGGCTTGGAGCCATGAACTCAGGATGAAATCAGAATCAGGATGTTTAGCTATCTGACTTCAAAATGTAGTGACATCACGTTAATCCAAATTGCAACCATTTTTTAAATAAGGGCACCTTTGATGATTGGATCCATCAAGACGCATCCTTGAGCCACAATGGAACATTTTCATCTGGACGTTGCTTAGACCAGCATGGCTAGTGGTGGCCTCCGGTCCTCTTTCTTGTGTATTTCCACGGATGACTGAAGATCCTCCACTTCCCTTTGGATTGACACACACAATTTTTTTTTTGTAGTAGAATCTCCTCTTCAACAAAATTGACTAAACGGTTGTTTAAAATGATGCACTTAATTCCATAAAAAAAAATTAACAAGTATCAATGTAAATTCATTCCCTAAGGTTTTGATGTAGCACCACCGTTTCACATTTTGTTTGATTCTTAGTTTGGGTTACCTGGGGTTTCCCTAATGGCTCAGCATTTGAAGAATCTGCCTGCAATGCAGGAGACAAAGGATATGCAAGTCTGATGCCTGGGTTGGGAAGATCCCCTGGAGGAGGAAATGGCAACACACTCCAGTATTACGTAAATGATACCCATTGTGTAGCTTCTATGATTGGGTTATAACCGTGTAAGGACACTTAGGAAGCAATCTGAGGGCAGAATCTTTCTATATTATTATGATTCTCCCTTCACATTAGGCTTTTTATAGTTTTCATACATGTGCTTCATTTGATAGCAATTTACTTTTTTCCTTCTTAATGTTTTTTTAGTTTTTCTAAGGCTTTAAATTTAAAAGAAAGAACAATTGTTTTTCTTTTCACATTCAGATTTCATCAGTTTATATATTGTTTATTAAATAACTTAAGTAAATAGTTTTAGAAGAAACTATAATTGACTCTTATATGCTTGAAATCAACTTGGTACATAAGAGTACCTAGTCACCCAAAAGTGAGCATTCAGCATACTAGGGTATTAGTCAGAAACATTCTAGGCAGCATTAAGGGAGGCTGGGTTGGTCCAGGGAGCTTCTACTATATGTTAATTGTTGACTTTGTTTACGAGTTAGATCTTGCTGGCCCAGGAGTCATTTCATCTCTGGCTTTGCATTTCTCTTTATTGGCCCATTACGTGCTGTTGAGCAATCAGAGGGCAATCTCATTTCCCTTCCTTAGCAGCATGTGCTTTCAGAGATTACTCCCCCCTACCCCTCCTTTCTAGTGAAGTTGGCTTAGTGGGTAAAGGACCTGCCTGCAGTGCAGGAGATGCAGGAGATGTAGGCTCTATCCCTGGGTTGGGAAGATCCCCTGGAGGAGGGCATGTCAACCCACTCCAGTATTCTTGCCTGGAGAATCCCATGGACAGAGGAGCCTGGCTGCTACAGTCCCTAGTGTCGCAAAGAACTGGGCATGACTGAGCGACTAACACCTTCTAGTGAAAGAGGTGCCAGAGAAATCATTTTGGAAACAATAGAGGCAGCCATATTACCTGCCATGCACCAGAGGAGAAAACATGACACTTAGTTTCTCTGGCGAGCTTGCCAAGAGAGCACTGTAGGCTGTAGAGCTCTGTCATCCAGGGAAATGGGGTACAGTCAGATCCTTTGTGTGAAAAAGTTACTGGCTTCTTTAAGTTAATCTATGGGGAGAGCAAAAGGCTTTGGTTCCAGGCTTATGACTATGAAGTAGTGGCTAGAACCAATCCTGATGCAGAATTCCTTGGGTGGACTGATGCTTTGAATGGGGATGGGTATGTAGAGTGAAAAGCTGTGCTATGGAAGCTGGGGATCCCAGCAATGGGTTACTCTGGACTAAGCACTGGGACATGGAACAATAGACTGGTTCCAAATAGGAAAAGGAATACGTCAAGGCTGTATGTTGTCACCCTACTTATTTAACTTATATGCAGAGTACATCATGAGAAATGCTGGGCTGGATGAAGCACAAGCTGGAATCAAGATTGCCAGGAGAAATATCAATAACCTCAGATATGCAAATGACATCACCCTTATGGCAGAAAGTGAAGAAGAATTAAAGAGCCTCTTGATGAAAGTGAAAGAGGAGAGTGAAAAAGTTGGCTTAAAACTCAATATTCAGAAAACTAAGATCATGGCATCCAGTCCCATCACTTCATGGCAAATAGATGGGGAAATAGTGGAAACAGCGGCAGACTTAGTTTTTTGGGCTCCAAAATCACTGCAGATGGTGACTGCAGCCATGAAATTAAAAGACGCTTAGTCCTTGGAAGAAAAGCTATGACCAACCTAGACAGCATATTAAAAAGCAGAGACATTACTTTGCCAACAAAGCTCCGTCTAGTCAAGGCTATGGTTTATCCAGTGGTCATGTATGGATGTGAGAGTTGGACTATAAAGAAAGCTGAGCACCAAAAAATTGATGCTTTTGAACTGTGGTGTTGGAGAAGACTTTTGAGATTCCCTTGGACTGCAAGGAGATCCAAGCAGTCCATCCTAAAGGAGATCAGTCCTGAGTGTTCATTGGAAGGACTGATGTTGAAGCTGAAACTCCAATACTTTGGCCACCTGATGCGAAGAGCCTACTCAGGGTTTGAAAAGACCTTGATGCTGGGAAAGATTGAAAGCGGGAGGAGAAGGGGATGACAGAGGATGAGATGGTTGGATGGCATCACCGACTCAATGGACATGAGTTTAGGTAAACTCTGGGAGCTGGTGATGGATAGGGAGGCCTGGCGTGCTGCAGTCCATGGGGTCAAAAAGAGTCGGACACAACTGAGAGACTGAACTGAACTGAACTGAATCACTGGGAGACTAGAGTCTTCATCCCTTTGAACCAGAGTGGTCCATGCAGAGATCTGGGCCAGCCATGCACCTGTTGACAATTTTCCAAAACTTGGGTGGATTGCAAAGGGAGAGAAGCTTGTTCTTTCAGTGTCCTATTGGAGCATCACTTAAGGGGGTCATCCAAAAGTACTTAATTACTTTAATTTTGACTTACTATTTTCTATTGACTAAGGCTCAGATTCTGTGAAGTTTCAGATTGCTGGGTAGATTTTGTCTGGTGCAGGTGAAAATGGGTCTGACTTGTAGAAAAGATAATCCTAAAGTTTATGTTTTAAATGCCTTATAGGGCACTATCAGTTTTACATCCAACCTAGTGTGGTGGTTTAGTCACTAAGTCATGTGTAACTCTTGCGACCCCATGGACTGTAGCCTGCCAGGTTCCTCTGTCCATGGGATTTCCCAGGCAAGAATACTGGAGTGGGTTGCCATTTCCTTCTCCAGGGAATCTTCCCAACCCAGGAATCGAACCCAGGTCTCCTGAATTGCAGGTGGATTCTTTACCAAGTGAGCTACGAGGAAGTCCTATTCTAACATTAAAAAAATCAAATACCAAACATCCCAAATTCCTCAGATGGTCTTGGACCCAGTTTTCCCATGAGTGAATTGAATAAGGCTTTGGCATACGTTCATTCTTTACTTGCTCAGGAGTCAAGTCTGTGTTATACTTTGATTTGCCTCTGTCAGGCTGATTTGGGATCTGTCTCTATGAAGGATCCCCTGTGGGAGAGAGGAGTAAAAGCATCTCACCCTGCAGGAATGGGTGGGAGGGGTGGACTGACTGCCTCTGTTATTCCTCTTAGGTTTCCAAGCTCTTGGAAAGTTGAAGAGGAAGACAGCATCCCTAAGCTCTTCTGCTCTTAGTAAAGGAAATGGGAAGAGGTGGTAGTGGTGGTAAGGATGTGGCTCCAGTGATTAATTGGGAAATAAAAGTGATGTGACTACAACTCTATCTTGTTTGTGGAGTAGCTTATATGTGAGTTATTAATATTTAGAGCAGTGAATTATTTTTGATTATTGGGGTGGAACTCATTTTCTTGTATTCTCTTCCCCTTGTATTTCTGACAGTAACATTGAAAGGGGTCTTGAGACTGCAAAGATGAGGGGGTGTTGCACAGTGTTGTGGGTGTTAGCACTCAAATAGATGTGTGCTTGCTAGGTGTTACAGTGCAAGGTTTTTTGTTTTTGTTGTTTTTTTTTTTGGAGAAGGGCTTTTATATTTTCATTTTCTGTATAGTACAATCTTTGTGGTAGTGGGAGTGTATGCACAAAAAAACAATTCAAATTAGAGTTCAGAGTAAAAAGAAAAAAAAGAATTTGTCCCAAAGGACATTAAATATACATAGATTTCACAGCTATACTCTATCCATGCCCCCAGACTCCACACATCAAATCATTCTAATGAGACTATCTGATCTTGAAATTTTTCAGAATCAGGGGAGAAAATAAACATGGCCACCTCTCCTTTTGTATGTTCACCTTGTTCTGAAATTTACCTAGTTGGGAGTCAGGTGCTAAATCTAGCACTAGAAGTGTTATTCACATGATGATTCCTGTTTCTAATGCTTGTTAAACATTTCCTATTACCAGGCACTCTTCTAATCCCCTACCTGTAAGAATTTCTTTCATAATGAAAAGAAATCATATTACGCCATATTTCTGTTCTGTAATAAACGTGATAGCAGCTGTTACAGGTAAGGTTCCCCAGGAAGCAGACTATGAGATGGAGCTGTGTATACAGGAGGTTCATCCAGGATCTGTCTGGGGAATAACCTCTTAGGGAAATGAACCTCTCAGAAGGAGAAGCTGAGTGGTGATACAACAAAGACCTCAGCTGATCCCATGGGAAGCTTAGTTTTTGAACCCACTTTTATTTCCCAATTAAATATTAATAACTCACTAGTCTTTGAATGCAAGCTGACCCCACAGAAGGGGCTCTGACTTGGGCAGAGTGGTGAGCCTCAACAGGCAGCAGTCACTGGAAGGGGGCTCAGTTGTGAGCTGTCAGTTACCAACACCTTGAGAAGCTGAGGAAAGAACGTTTCAGCCCTGAAATGATAGTGGGATCTGAGCATCCACTAAGCAAACTTTGCCTTATGTTGTGCTAGCCTAATTTTCATATCTTAATAACTGCAATTTCTGGACACCCACGTTTCTGAGCACTCCTTGTAGATCTTTTTAAGGCTCCTTTGGCTCTTTCCTTCTTAAATGTTATCTCCTAGGTTCCCAGCCTTGGCCCCAGCTACATTCATTTTCTAAGTGATCTCATCAGCACTCATGCCTTTGGCGTCTTTCACACAGGACAACCCATGATGGTGTTTTTTAAATGGATTCCCTTAAGTAGTTGTGTGGAGCTCTTACTAGGTAGCATATTTCCTTTCTAGATGTCTTGATGGTATCAGAATCTCTTGACTGCACATTGTCTTAGCTCTGTCTGCAATAACAAAACACCATAGACTGGAAGGTTTAAACAACAGATGTATATCTCACAGTTCTAAAGGCTGGGAAGTTCAAGATCAAGGTGACAGAAGATTTGTCTCCTTGTTTGATAATAGCTATCATGACAAGTGTGAAGTGATATCTTGAGTTTTTTTTTTTTTTAATGTGTGTGTGTGTGTCTTTCTGATGATCAGTGTTGTTTTTGCATCTACCTGTTAGATATTTGTATGCCCTCTTTGGAGAGGTGATAGACAACTATTTCTTCACTTTGTCTTTTGTCGGAAAACATTAGAGGTACAGTACCAGAATGCCTGGAATGAGCCTTTGATCAAGTTTCTTTTCTTCTTTTTGTGTATCTTTCCTCATAAAATTATACCTTGATTATAGGACTGTTGTATAATGAAGTGAGATGCTACATGTGTAAAACTATTTTCTGGCACAGCTTTAGTGATCAGTACACATTAATGATTAATTTCATATCCTTTTGGTATATATTTATAAAGATAAAAATATCAGTTCAGTTCACTTCAGTCATTCAGTCATGTCCGACTCTGCGACCCCATGAACCGCAGCATGCCAGGCTTCCCTGCCCATCACCAACTCCCTGAGTCCACCCAAATCCATGTCCATCGAGTCGGTGATGCCATCCAGCCATCTCATCCTCTATCATCCCCTTCTCCTCCTGCCCTCAATCTTGCCCAGCATCAGGGTCTTTTCCATTGAGTCAGTTCTTTGCATCAGGTGGTAAAAGTATTGGAGTTTCAATTTCAACATCAGTCCTTCCAGTGAACACTCAGGACTGATCTCCTTTAGGATGAACTGGTTGGATCTCCTTGCAGTCCAAGGGACTCTCGAGAGTCTTCTCCAACACCACAGTTCAAAAGCATCAATTCTTCGGCACTCAGCTTTCTTTATAGTCCAACTCTCACATTCATATATGACCACCGGAAAAACCATAGCCTTGACTAGACGGACCTTTGTTGGAAAAGTAATGTCTCTGCTTTTTAATATGCTATCTAGGTTGGTCAAAACTTTCCTTCCAAGGAGTAAGCGTCTTTTAATTTCATGGCTGCAGTCACCATCTGCCGTGATTTTGGAGCCCAGAAAAATAAAGTCAGCCACTGTTTCCACTGTTTCCCCATCTATCTGCCATGAAGTGATGGGACCAGATGCCATGATCTTAGTTTTCTGAATGTTGAGCTTTAAGCCAACTTTTTCACTCTCCTCTTTCAGTTTCATCAAGAGGCTCTTTAGTTCTTCTTCACTTTCTGCCATAAGGGTGGTGTCATCTGCATATCTGAGGTTATTGATATTTCTCCCGGCAATCTTGATTCCAGCTTGTGCTTCATCCAGCCCAGCGTTTCTCATGATGTACTCTGCGTATAAGTTAAATAAGTAGGGTGACAATATACAGCCTTGACGTACTCCTTTTCCTATTTGGAACCAGTCTGTTGTTCCATGTCCGGTTCTAACTGTTGCTTCCTGACCAAAAACATATCTTTCCATTTATCTCTTTTTAAGTTACTTTTTTTTCTCTCTGTTCACCTAGAAAGAACTGAAACTGCCCACCCTGTTCCCATTCCTATATACAAGAGCACACTCCTGTAGTGGTCCTGGCGTACACAGATGTCATGTGTTAGATGACTCCAAAACCTACCTCTGGTTAGATTCTTCTTCTGAATTCAGGATGCCTATTTTTGGCTGCTTGTTAGAACCTCTTCCTGTACATCCCAGAGATACCTCAATTCCAACAATTAAAAAAAATAAACTCAGAATCTTTCCTCTCAAATTTTCTTCTACAATCTCCATTTACCAACTTCCCCAGGCAGAAATGTTGAGGTCATATCAGACTCTTACTCTTCTTTCATTCCTCACATGCAGTTGTTCGTCAGATTCCTACAGGTTCTCCCACCTAGATGTTGCTTCACCTCATTTCACCCCATTCTTTCTAATCCCATTTCTCAGGGTAGGTTTAGGCTCCCATTGTTTCTTTAGTGGTTATTTCAATGGTCTTCTAACAACTTATTTCCCAGTTCCCACTACTGTCCTGTCCAATTAGGCAGACATATAATTTGTCAATCAAATCGGGACACTTTTGAGAGTGAAGCAGGGGTGTTATTAAACATTACACTCAGACATCAACAAGGACTGTCCCAGGCAAATTAGGACATATGGATATCCCTCTAATTTATCCTGCACAGCTGTCAGAATGTTCTTTCTAAAACACTTGTCTGACCCTGTCGCTTGCTCTCCCATATAGTGTGTCTAAGGGGAAAGCATGTGCTGTTCTAATCACTGCAGCGTTCTGCTCTGCTTGGCTTGGTTTCTTACTGTAAATCAATCAATTAGCTCTCTGCCTTTGTTGCAGTTTGGGGTAAATTTTAACAAAGAGAAGTCTTCCCAGGGTTGGATCACTTCTGAATATCATAAAAAAGCAAACTTTGGGATTTGCCCAGCTTGGAATATGCTGAACTGATGTAGGCATTGTTTTTGTTTGGTTGCTAAGTTGTGTCTGATTCTTTCATGACCCCACAGACTGTAGCCCACCAGTCTCCTCTGCCCATGGGGTTTCCCAGGCAAAAATATTGGAGTGGGTTGCCATTTCCTTCTCCAGGGGATCTTCTTGATCCAGGGATTGAGCCTGCAACTCCTGCATCGGCAGGCAGATTCTTTACCACTGAGCCACCTGGGAAGCCCAATGCAGGTGTTACTCGAGACAATTCTGCCCTCCCCACCGGGGGACCCCTCTATGATACCAGCATCCCTCAGCCTTCAGCTGTCATCTCTCAACTGCTGTCAGATCAGTGGTTGACTAAATCTGCACATGACAGATTTAATAAATGAATAAATGACTGAACACAGCATAAAGTGGCCAGCAGGCCTCACTAGGTATATCAGTGGTTTTTTTTTTTTAGTTTTTTATTAGCTTTCTGATTTTCAGGAAAAGTAGCAAAAGAAAAGATTTTTCCTGATGAGTATGCATTTACTTTTCATTCAGTGAAGAAGGAGTGCTTTCTTACAGCTTCTCTGAGGAAACCAGCTATTCTTTTAATTGATATTTGCAATCTTTCCTAAATATCAAATTTTTCATTGTGTAAGAAATCTATAGTCATTGCAGAAAAATTGAAGAATATCTAGAACACATAAAAATATACAGAATATACAGAAAACACAGAATGGCAAAAGGAAAGAAAAATTACCCATCTTTCTATCTTGTACATAAAATTGTATTCATATTGTGTGTATTCCTTATGTATTTTCTGTGTGAATAAGTATATAAACAACTCACATGAAACAAAAATAAGCATGCTGAAGAGTAGCTTGCTTTTTTGGCTTAGTAATAAAAATGCTTTTTACATCAAAAACTACCTTGGCAACCATTGTTTGTAAAGGCTGCACTGTATTTCATTGTATGGCTGCTCCATTCTTTACTTAACCGTCCTTTATTTTTGGATATTTAGGAGGTTTCTAACTTTATTTCCATTTAAGAAAATGTTCATGGAATCTCCTGGAATATACATCTTTTCCCATTTTGGGTATTTCTTTGGGATTCATTTTCATATGAGGAGAGGATTTGTTGAACTGTTTTTAGATCTTTGAGCTTCCTTGGCTTTGCATTTGTATGTGCTACTGAGCCTCAAACAGCCTGCACGGGCAGCTTCCCTGACGGAGCCTCACATTCTTTGGTTGCTTATTAGAAAAAGATAAATTTTAAACTTGAAGGGGTGCATTAAATATATATTTTTTCATTACAATATTTTGCCTGTGTTCATGCAGGCAAGTTGGAATGGGATATGTGATAAAGAATCCATTTGCAGAAAAATTCAAGCCCATATATATTTTTTTCTCAGAAGTATTTTTGTTGTGCTTTCCTCCTGAACTCTTGGGTCATTGGGAAGAAACAAGCATGATTTCATTTCTTTTCTGCTGATTATCTGGCTAATGGATTCAGTCTAATGACTGAAGGCTTGTAGGGAAGACATGAAAAGACATATTCTATGTATTTCTAATTTTGAATAGATATCTACCCAGGAGAAGCAATTTGAATTAACCAAGAAAAAATGATCAGAAGGTGACATATAATTGCACTCATGTTTTATTCTTCAAATAGTTCTTTTGCAGAATTTGGTATTTATTTGGACCCACTAAAAGTAAAGTCTGTGTCAGAGTCCTTTGTGATGGGTGTCAGGTAGAAACTGTCAGCATGACTCTGAATGTGACGGATTGTGGAAGATTGATTCCTCAAGAGAAAAATTGTGAAATGATTCTCAGAGATGGCAGCATTCAGAAGAGTATACATTTTTGCCATTTAAAAAGATAATGTCAAAATTAAAGTCAAATTTCTTTAGGTATTTCCTTAGTGACTGTCACCGTGATCTCTCATGTTCTACATTACTTTCCTTCTCCTAAACCAGATAATTTTTATTTTTCCCTGAAATATGTGGTTATGTCCACCCTAACTCTCTCTCTCCAGAGGAGTCTTCCTTTCCCTTTGGATTTTCCACATGGGCAGGAGAGGGGTGGTGTGGGGAGTGGGAGTTGAGGCTTTGTTAGCATCTGGAGTGGCTTCTTGCTTTCTGAAACCTAAAACATTAACCTGAGGGACAGGAATAATGCTGGATGAGTCAGTCTTTTTTCCCTCTAGCATCAATATCTTGAATCTATTAATAGTGACATCATCATAGTGTACAATTAGGCCCTAATCAGTGGAGCACTTTATTGATGGTAAATGTAATTGCTAGCTAATGTTATGATCATGGCAATAGAACTCAGAGACCATTAAGGTTTCCCAGTTAAGCACTGGGGATTTGAAGGTGTTGCTGCCCTTGGTATAGGCAGTGCTTCTGCTCAGTACAATTCTGCAATAGACAATCTATAGATCAGAAGTCTGCAATTATCTATTGCATCTACAGAAACTCTCCTGCCTCTAGAATTCATGAATTCTGGGCATTTCCCCTCCCCCCACGAACCTAAAATGCTGACGCATAAAGGAGAGCCCCAAGCACAAAGATATCCACAAAAGCCCGTGCTCTTAGGTCAATGTTGAGGATGCTAAGAGCTAACAGGTTGGTTAGTTGGCTTCTCTTGGGATAAAGGGTAAGATTTGCAGTAGTTTGTCCACTTGTCTTTCTGGATCATGATCCTTTCATCAGTTCAGTTCAGTCGCTCAGTCGTGTCTGACTCTTCGCATCCCTATGAACCGCACACGCCAGGCCTCCCTGTCCATCACCAACTCCCGGAGTCCACCTAAACCCATGTCCATGGAGTCGGTGATGCCGTCCAACCATCTCATCCTCTGTCGTCCCCTTCTCCTTCTGCCCTCAATCTTTCCCAGCATCAGGGTCTTTTCAAATGAGTCAGATCCTTTCATATTTAACCATAAAATGTGGATGGCTACAATATGGGAAAGAGGAGGATGGAACCAGGAGACGATAACAACATTGTGTGTTGGAGGAAGGGATTTTTGATTTATCTTGTATAAATGTGCACATTTTTACGTTTCCTACTTTTGTATTCTTTGAAGGAGACAAAGGGCTTGAATCATAAAAACAACACACTTGTTAGTCATAAGAAGCAATATACAAGAGTTTGGAGCTGCCATCTTCTTGTTCTGAAACCTGTTGGTCAGAAATGAGGGTGGCCTGGGAACCCTGATTTTTGTGGCTGGTCTGAAATGAGGGCAGTCTAGTGAGGAACTCTGCCCTTAACCTGCTAAATTTGACCTAATTCCAGGTTAATTAGCCTTAAGGGTCAATTTCAGTACTAAAAATCATTGGGGAAACATTGAAAATAACATAATGCCTGGCACAGAATTGTTGCTCAAAAATGTTAGTTAAAGGGCTTTCAGTTAAATGGGACAAAGTTATATTCTATATGGGAATAAAATGAAATGGATAAAATCTACAATTTTGCATCATCTAACTATGGCAACACATTCAAAATAGTCATAAGTAGGGACAGCTTATGCCACAAGTTTTATCTTGTAAAAATATTTGTCAAAGAAGAAGTGCTAAGAATAAAAGCAAAAAGATAAATCTGTGAAGATATCTGGCTTGAAATATTTAAAATTTCACTATGAAGAAAATTAGAGTTGAGAACATCATCAGTTACTAAAATTTACATTTACCAAATACTCTAGCAATAGAAGAGAGAATATTTTCTCAGTATTTAAAACTGTTATGGCTCTTATTACAGAAAGAGTCAATTGAAGATGTCAACAACTTCTAATTTAGTAATCATAAGGTGTAACTTTCCAGAAGATTGTGGCAATTTTCTAAGAACTTAAAAATAATAAAGTTATATTGAAAAAATTCTTTGGAAAAATATCACTGACATGGAAGGCAAATGTGGTTGAGAAACTGGATAGTGAATAGAGCTACGTATTAGTCCACTCAGAATAAAAGCCAAGGTCCTTAGGATGGCCTGTGAGGCTCTCCTAAAGTGCTCAGGCTCTTTCTCTCCAAGAACTCTTCTCCTAGCCCTCTCTCCAGCTGACTCTGCTCCAATCACATTCCTATCTTTGCATCCTAGCTGCCATTCACACTCTCCATGCATGCTGTGCTGCCCATAGTCAAGAAGGTTGGTAGACCAGAAAACCCAAAAACATGTCTCAAGTCCCCAGTACTCTGAATGTGCCTTTTGAAATTATTTATTACAAAAATGATGCGAAGAGCTGACTCATTGGAAAAGACCCCGATGCTGGGAAAGATAGAAGGCAGGAGGAGAAGGAGATGGGTGTACATGTTTTCCCCTTCCAGAACCCCCCTTCCACCTCCCTCCCCATCCCATCCCTCTGGGTCATCCCAGTGCACCAGACTAATTATCTAGTCTAGTTTTCATCAACTTTATCTTAAACAGGAAATTTACACTGTATCCTCCTCTCACCACTTTCAAAGTTTTTTTTCCCCCTCTGATGTCTTACTCTTGACCCCAAGCACTTTTACTTTCAAAATTTACTAGTGATGCTTAATTGCCAGGCTAACAAGTCTTCACCCAGTTTTGCCTAAGGGACTTCTATTAGGTGACCATCCACAATTCAAACACTCCGTTTTGGGTTTCCATGATGTGTTTGTTCTCTCTTGAGTGATGTGACCCTTCTAATCTCTACTTCCTTGTAGAGAAAACCTTTAATCCCTCTAATCTAATCTCTCAGTCCTCATTGTTTGGTTCTTGTCCACAAGAAGCCCCTATTCTTGTTTTTCTCTGTCAACTCATTCAACCTAATGGTTTGTCACCTCTGTAGCACTGACTGTGCTGTGCACAGTCACTCAGTCCTGTACGACTCTGCAACCAGGCTCCTCTGTCCACTGGGATTCTCCAGGCAAGAATATTGGAATGGGTTGCCTTGTTCTCCTCCAGGGGATCTTCCCAACCCAGGGATTGAACCTGTGTCTCCTGTAGCTCCTATACTGCAGTCAGATTCTTTACCACTGAGACACCAGTGGTAAATACAGTAGGTCCTTGTGGTTTAAATATTGTTTTAATGGACTAGGATGGAGTCTTCCTAGGCAGGGGCTATAGACTGATGAGACTGATTCTTGCTTAAGCATTTTGAAGTCTTCTCCCCCTTATTACCTGCAATTAAACTGTAATGAAGAATCATTGGAAAAATTGAAATGCATATGGCATAGCTAATGATGTAAGAGAGATGACAGCCTAGCTGAAGACCCAGGCACACATTCACATCCCATTAACTAGTCTTTTAACTGCTGTCTCCTGAATTACCGCACATGTAGAAACTGAAGAGAGATACACAGGCAGGAACTTATCACGGAAGAGAGTGCCTGACCAGACTGCCAAGCTTAGTTAGAGCAAATATCTCCTGCCAGAGCCTGCCAAAGTGTTTGTTCACTCTTCCAGATCACTTGCAGTAGGAGCTCTGATGACAAGCTGGAGCTCGTGTCTTAGCTGTCATTACCAACGGCATTACTGATGAGTACGCTGAGCCCAGGGTTCAGAGTAGGGATTCTCTGATACTGTTCTCTGCAGGGCTGGCCTCAAGCTAACTGTGGATTCAATCACCTTCATCTGCCCTCAGGGCCGCCCGAAGTTTCTTCTCATATAGCCCCTCCCTGCCTCTCTCTCCCCAAACTTCTTCAAGATGCTTTATTCATCAGAGGTTGAAAAAGGCTTGGGGATACAGGGAGGAGGAATTAGAAAGGGGCTATTTTTTAAAATTTTTATTTATTTTTTAAAAATATTTTTAATGTAGACCATTTTTAAAGTCTTTACTGGATTTGTTACAATACTGCTTCTGTTTTATGGGGTTTTTTTGGTCCATGAGGCATGGGGGATCTTAGCTCCCTGACCAGTGATGGAACTCACACCCTCTACATTGAAAGGCAAAGACCACCAGAGAAGTTCTGGGGCTAATTTTTAAATGAAAATAATACATGTACATATTTTTTGGTAAGACAAAGAGTATTCTAAGGTTTAGAACTAAAAAGACAGTCATTTGGCTCTTTTCTTCCTTCATCATTTCCATCTTATACTACTTAGATGCAACCACTTTCAGCTATTTTAACAATTTCTCCTGGCATTTGCCTCCATGTCTAAATAATCTGCTTATGTGCCTATTTATTTTTACTTTTTGATTTTAACATTATCGATCAGTTTTCTATGGACTATACTTTAAAGTTTAGAACCCCAACTGCCTAACACATGTACACTCTGCTAAACCCTAAAATTGGCTATATGATAATTGGATATAAAAATGTTTATACCTTTATTGGATATAATAGTATTTCATCAGCTGTCATACAGTGTATTATGATTATGTTTTCTTGCCTTGTTTTTTAAAGCTTAGCTAACTAAATCAGCTCCAAGAATATCTCACCATGTAGACAAGAAATCAGGTCATCTATCAATTACTTTTTTCTTTTATTCTTGGGGTCTTTCCTCTGAAGCCTCTCAAATCAACCTGGGCTAATTGCTCTTGAGATCAATTGTTCTGGGTCCACCCTCACTCTCATCCAGGAATTTCCTTTGTCCTTTCCTTATACTGGATGCTCTATTTTCTTGTTCCATGTATTTCTCTTTCTTGTTTTTGCCTTGTTTTTGTGGGATACACCTTCCAGTAGCTTCCAGAGCAAGGCGCATAGGAGAAACATTTCTTAAGAGCTTGCTTAAGTGTCTTTATTCTATCTCCTACTTAACTGATAGTATTTTAGGGTTTATATTTCCAAGCTGAGAATAATTTCTGCTCAGAATTATATTGCTTTTGGGAAGCCCATTGCTATTTGTTTAGCTGTCTCTGGTATGTGAGCTGTTTTTTGTCTCCCCCCCAGGGCACCATCAAGTGTTCTTCCCCTAAATTAAGATATGTCAAAGTGCAATTATAGAATTTCAAAATTAAATCTTCTACAACCCCTGGCTTACATTGTTTTGTTCCTGTCTTTTACAAGGATCAATTTAAATGTCTTCCTGTTCACAGCTTTGTTTTTAATAATTGCAATTTGCTAAAAGCTTCAAAAGCTGAAAAGTTTGGCACTTTATACATGAAATGCCACCTCCTAAAGCCAGAAAGAGTAAGCACATTTCATTTTATCATCCTGTGTGCTGTTCTTGAAAGGGTCTGGGAAGGGTCAAGAAAAGAGAGAGGGTGATCACTGGTTATTGTCTGGATTTAACCACAAGTTAAGATGAGAGGTCTGTTTCCTGCAAATGCATCTCACACACTACTAAGTGAGAGCATGACAGATGCTGGGAAGTCGAAGTAAAGGTCATCTAGTCTCATCAGGCTGATTTTAAAGCAACTATTACTACTAACAGTACTTTATTACAAATGAAAATAATCTGGAAAAATGGTAAACTAGATCCAATTCTAGTGGGACTGTTCTAAGCAAACAAGGATGTATGGCCACTTTAGACATAGGGCATCTTTGATATTATTGCAGAGATATCCATTTCATATTTTATGGAAAGAGGGTTATATCTTAAAATGTGTATTGGATGTCTTTATAAGTTGCTGTGGCCTGAGCATTCTGAAGAAACAGACATAAAACAGAGATGAGGGACTTGTAAGGACTTGCAACGCCAAGGAGGGTTGCCTGATTAGGAGGAGAGTGACATGGAAAGGAATACAGGTTGGGTTGTTGCTGGAGGTAAATACCATGGATTCATCCTGTAATGGTTTGAGCAAAAAGTCAACCACAGTTTGGAGATTTCATACCCTCTTAGTGCTATAAAGAAATGTTCCAGTTGGATGAGGGCTCTAAAACCTCTGGATTTAATGAGATTTCAACTTTCAAATGCAGTCTCTAGTTTGCATGGAGTGAGACTTGCTAACAAAGTTGGCAGCTCCTAAAAAGGCTGATACTTGTTCTGAAGAGTTAGAAAAACCTTGTGGACCTCGTGTTAGCACCAGCTGGGTTCTGTGAGGTTGACATATGGTGCTTTTTCTTGAGAAAGTCAACACTGCCTGTGTGTTCATCCAGAGCAGCGGCATATCTGAGGTCAAGAGAAAGCTTGACAGAAAGTTTCATTATGGTGACTTATATCAAAAGAGAAAAATCTGTTCACTTGACCTCTGAAGTAGGTGTTTTAAAATCTGGCTAGTTGATTTAGGACTACTTAATCTGTTGTTGTTATTGTTCAGTAGCTAAGTCGTGTCCAACTCTGTGACCCCATGGAATGCAGCATGCCAGGCTTCCCTGTCCTTCACTGTCTCTGAGAGTTTGGTCAAATTCATGTCCACTGAGCCAGTGATGCTATCTAACCATCTCATCCCCTGTCACCCCCTTTTCCTTTGCCTTCAATCTGTCCCAGCATCAGGGCCTTTTCCAATGAGTTGGCTCTTCACATCAGGTGGCCAAAGTATTGGCGCTTTAGCTTCAGATGACTACTCATCTACCTACTGAAATATACACTATGCATATTCTTATGTGCTAGGTATTGTACTTGCTGCTTGAAACAAGGAAGACAAAGTTCCTGCCTTCATGGAGTTTTGGGATGAATACAAAGAAATATTTCTTTGGGTGGAGGTAATTCTAAGGCATTCATTACCTATCCTTTTGCCCTTCCAACAAGTTACAAGTTTCAAATATAGATTGGTGCCAAGATAAACATATTTTTGAGGAATAAGGGATTTTTGAGAAGTATATTTCTCATCAGATTGATTTAATGGAAGAAAATCATTTAACTAATTGATATAATGATGTTATGTTTATAGTGATGATAATAATTCAGTGGGTACTTTCCATTGCCAGATACTGTGTTAGGAATTTTCCATAGGTTATTTCATTCAATCTTCTCAACAATCCCCTATGTAGGCACTATTGTTATCTCTCTCTCTCTTGTTTTTTTAAGAAGAAAAGTGATTTACGAAAAAGTTAGGTAACTTACTTGCCCTGGGGCATTTATAATGTACAGACGAACCAAGAACCAAGCCTAGTGTGTCTGACTCTGAAATGACAGTCTTAACTCCAGACATCCCATGCTTCCATCAGATTCAGGCTAAGTGGCATCCATTTGTGAGGTCAGTGTGGATCAGGTCTGTGTAGTCACTCTTCTCAGATGCTGAGGGAAGGCAATGTTGAAGGGCCTGAAAGGTCTAGTCAACCACAGTTTGGAGCATCACTTTTAATCTAGCACAGTCCTTATTTATGGCACAATGGATGTCTCATCTCTGTCGTGTCAGTGCCTCTCTGTGGAAATTCTGTCCAAGTGTCCTAGCATGTGAAAAATGGGCATAAACCTACTCAGCAGAACCCAAGTAGAAGGAAAATCTCAATAACAATTTGCTTTCACGTCAAGTAAACATCCTAAATCAAAGAGATGGAAGTTGGCTTATGAATGGCAGCTCGGAAATGGCTCATCTGTTAGCTCATATAAGTGGTACTAAATATCAGCTTGAAAAGCACCAGGGCATGTTCAGAGTATAGAAAGCTAAGATGTCATCACTTACAACTCCTCTGTATGGATGTGTGTGTGTGTGTGAGTGTGTTATTGTGTGAGTCAAGCTAATGTCACAAATATTAAATTATTCAATTAGGCAGCACAAGATTAAGCCTATAAAATGTGTTAATGTGACACATAATTTCACAAATGGGACTTTAGGATGGCTTGCTAGGATTCTCCAACATGGCAAAAATACCTATTAACTTTTACTGCAGCTTGTCTTCAGTTTGAGGTAGAATCAGCTAATAGTTTTATAAAAAAGTGGTGGCAGAGGGAACACGGGTTGGAAGTCAGTGTTCCTGAGCAGTGATTTTGCTTTTGTAATTTGCTTTTCTTTCCTAACTTCTCTTCTGTCTTATTCTTATTAATCACTTGACAATAATGTCTACTATATACTGAGTTGTATTCTGGGGAATTAACCATGTTTTAAAGAAATAAATTTTATACAGTGCAGTAATTTAAATGTATTATTGTTATATGCCATTTATTATTCATATAATATTATTTGTTACATTGGAAACACTATACATTTTCCAAAAACTGGAAAATGAGCTACAGAAACTGGGATACATCTGCGTAATAAAATATCATCTAGCTGTTAAAATTATGTTAGCAAAGATTGGTTTTTTTTACTAACAAGTAAAAATATTACTATGTTAAATGAATAAATTAAGTTAAACCTTGTTCACATAATCTAATGTTAGTAAAACATCCAAAGAAAAAAGCCTGGGAGGAACATTCCAAAATGTTAAGATTGTCTCTGGGTTACAAGATATGGATATCAGCTTTTTTCCCTTCTATTTTATTTTTTTGTTATTCTTTCTGTGTTATTCATATTCTGTCATAAGAGTTATTTTCATAATCTCAAACTAAAGTGAAAAATCTCATTTAAGAGACATTTGAATTATTCATAAGTACCAATGGAAACTTTAATTAGCAGTCACCATTATGTTTGGGCACTTAAAGCAGTTTCAATATCGAGCAATTTTAGTACTTTCAGTAAAAGTGATTTGTTCAAAGAATGAGAAAGATATGATTTAATTATGGCCTTTTATGCAAACTCCATTTATGGCCAAAGAATGGAGAGCACGTGGATTGCACGTGGACTTCCTGGTGATCTTGCCCTGAGTGTGTGTGAGGCTAGGAGCACTCTGCTTGCCGCTCCTGTTCTGTCTCCCTACACCTGTCTCAGCTTCCCCTCCCACTGATTCAGGACCTGCTTAAAGGTCATTCTTTCAGGCAGGCCTTCCCATGCTTCTCTTCTCACTCTCCACTCCGGTCCCTCAGGAAGGTGGTTCTATTAAAAGCGCCCTGTCAGCACCCTGCCTTTTTTCAGGGAGCCTTTTCTGTGATGTGATTGTATCTCCGTGTGATTTCTGTCCACCCATCCTTCCCCTGCACTTGACGCTCTATCTGGCTCCCTGTTGCTATCTGAGCACCTGGAGCAGAGTATAGCACATCAGAACTCAGTACCTGTTTGTTGCATGAACGAGTGGATCCATCACATTTTGATGCCAGATGTCAATTCCAAATGTGTAAATATCCCCATGCCACTGAAATTGTGTTTGAAGGAGAAGCCCCAGAATGGGACCATGATGGAAGCTGGATGTGGAGTGGGAAAGTGAGGCTTGTGCCTTCTTTCAGACACATTAGCAATGAGAGTGTGTGTTAGTCTATCAACCCTATTCTTAAGTCAGAGCTGAGGCTTAATAATAGTATAGCCTTCTGCCTGAGTATGAAAGCAAACTACTTGGCTTTGCATTCCAGCTAGGCATTTACTATATCTGTGAATATGGCTTGTTATTTAATACTCCTGTGCCGTAGTTCCTTCATCCGTATGAAGAGCTACACCAAATCACTCAGTCGTATCTCTCTTTGTGACCCCATGGACTATAGCCCACCAAGCTCCTCTGTCTTTGGGATTCTCCAGGCAAGAATACTGGAGTGGGTTGCCATGCCCTCCTCCATGGAATCTTCCAGACCCAGGGACAGAATCCTCGTCTCTTGCATTTCCTGAATTGTCAGGCTGGTTCTTTACCACTAGTAACACCTGAGGAGCCCATAATGAGCTATAGTACCAGTTAAAGTTATTGTAAAGAGAAAATGAGAGACAGCACATACAGAGCTGAACACAGCCCTGGAATACTTCAGGTGTTCATCAAGTCTCTTCAACAGCAGCAGTATTGTTATTATTAGTAGTTTTTTAAATTTCTAAAGTCGTTATCAATTTTGAGACACAAATTTCTCAATGACCACTAGATGGCATTAAGGTTAACTTAAAATATACATAGTGTGGTCCTTATTCATATCTATAAAAATGAGTGGTGAAAGGCGATTTCATACATTCTGATTTTTAAGGTCAGAATTAATAACTAAGGGGTTTTCATTATTTTACATAGGAAAATCCTAGAGGGGATCATATTTGATTCAACTATGTTTCCATTAAGGGCTCACCAGGCTTCTTCATTTTTTTTCAATTAAGATGTTGACTGTTGAGTGTTCTGAACTATGCCATAAATTAAATGGCCATCTCAGTGCACTGAAAACACAATAGTTTTGCAACCATGGTTGGGTATACAGATGATGAACAATGTGTTAAACTCAGTGGTGAGTTGGCTGGAAGGTTCTGTGGGTTTCTTGAGCTGGGAGTGAAGATCATACAACAGCGATTATGTGTGAAGCAGATGAGCATATACAGGAAGAGCCTGGTGCATCCCGCGGGAAGTGCATTCACTCCTATGTTGCTCAAGGATGCTGTATCATGAGACAGGTGCCTGTTGCTTTCTCAGCTTTGCAGAAGGTAATAAATGAGCAGAAAATGCAAATATATTATAAATATCCTCCTCAGCAAGCTGCAGAGGGCTTAAAACTTCAGGATTGCTGAATTTTTTGTGGATTACCCAGACATTAATCTTTGGATATGTTATCTAAGTTATTGTAGACGAGCTATGCATTTAGGACATTCAGAAAGGAGAATAACCCCGGTGACAAGTAAACTTTGATGGAGTGGCTGACTAAGAGCAAAGAGGCATACAGTGTTGAACAAAGGGGAAAAATTAGTTTAGTCATAATGGCCAATGAACCTGAGTTGGGAAACCATCCACTTGGCACTTTTGTTCAATGTTAGAGTTGGATTGCTAAATGACCCAGCTCACATGTGAACTTCATTGGGGCAGCAAAGGCATGTGTATGGCATTTCTGAGTCTTCAATGCAGAACAGAGTGCTTATGGAGAGCACTGTATGCACTCAATAAATGTCGGTTGAACAAAGAGTAATAAAATATCCAGTTAATTAGACTAAATGAAAGAATCCTATTGGAGGTCAGCAAGCGGGATTTTGGGTCAAGTTGTTATAGCGTATTTGTAAGAAGACACTCCCCTTTCATTTCAAATATATAAGAGAATATAAAATATGAACCAGATATAACAAAAAGAGATAAAAAGGCAAGGTAAAGTTGAAAAATAAGGTAAAGGCCTATATGAACCGGAAATGGAACTCAATCACAAAGCAATGAATGAGGCTAAAGGTTTAGGATACTGGGCTCCTTGTATCCCTCAGAAGAGATTGGTGAGTTTTGCTCCTGTGGAAAACAAAGTAAATGCTCTCCTTGTGGAATGGGGAATTGGGTCCAGGCTTGGGCTTCCCAGGTGGTGGTAGTGGTAAAGAACCTGCCTGCCAGTGGAGGAGATGTAAGAGATGTGGGTTCAATCCCTGGGTCAGAAAGATCCCCTGGAGAAGGGCATGGCAACCCACTCCAGTATTCTTGCCTGGAGAATCCCATGGACAGAGGAGCCTGGTGGGCTGTAGTTGATAGGGTCATACAGAGTCAGACACACTGAGGCGCCTTAGTACACACACACATTCACTGCTTGCATTCAACTCCCAATGTCTTGATCAGAATTATTAAGATTGTATTTTAACAAGAAGAAAAGCGAATCCACTACAATCAAGATACCTAGCCCTTAGTCTTATAGACTTTAAAAATGTTGCTTTTTCTGTTGTTGTTGTTTTTTAGCAAATTTAGAAAGGAATTATCACTTATGGGGATGATTCAGATTAGCCAAGGCCCAAGACATTGATGTAAAAAAAAAAAAAAATTTCTCCAAAAACCTAGAATGCAAGTGTAGCTAGAAATAACAACAGATGGCCAAGGCACTCGCTCCTTTGTGGGTACACTGCATAGAAAGCTAAATTATAATCAGAAGTCTGCTTAGTGAGCATGAGGTCAGAGCAAGAGGAATTAGTAATATAATTAAAATGATTGAAAAGTTTTATGGTAGAGGTGGGCAAACTTTTTCTGTAAAGGTTTTGTCAAGACTATACAACTTTGCCATTATAATGCAAAAGGAACCAAAGTTAATGGGTAAATGAATGGAAATGCCTGTGATTCAATAAAATTTTATTTACAAAACAGGATTTGGCCTATGAGCCATAGTTTACCAACGTCTGTTTTGTGGCACCAGGTTCTGCATGCCTGATGTATCCATCTCCACCATGTGGTTAGATATACTGTGTTTATGTGAGGCACCGCATTCTTGAATTAGGGTTTTCTTGCCTTCAGTTAAGCAGAGATGAAATTAGTCTGTGACTTGGCTTTCGGCAGGCCTCTGTGGTCCCCTCCTCCTCATGATTAAGACTCCTTAGGTTATGATCATTCCTCCAACTAGATTTGAGTGTTGTTGGTTTAGGAAGCTTTCTGACTTCTTAAGGTGACTTTGGATATCTCTGTTTCAGTTTAACTCTCGGTGGACGTTTTATTTCCCAGTTCTACACTGGTCACCGGCTCTCTCATTTCCCATTTCTAAGAGGTTTCTCATCATCACCCCACATTGATCCTGCAATGGCAGCTCATGGTGCAGATCCAAGCAAAGGGAAGTGCTGAAACATGGTTGTCAGCTGTTGCTTAAAATGCTTATTTCTCCCAGCTGTGTGGTTTCAGGAAAACTGCCTTAAGTTTTATAGCTCCCGGAGCCCTCACTGTGAGTCTGGGACCAAAAAGCACCTTGGGCTGAGTTTACGTTTTAAAGAAACCACATGTAAAGGATTTCCACCATCCCTCCCCCCACCACAGCAGTTTTTTACATTTTTGTAGTAATTATTCTGGTCTGATGGCCTCTGATTCCTGTCAATGTGTAACTTGAGTTAGTGATGGAGCAGCAGCCATTTCTTCTTTATTTTTTTGCAGCCATTTCTTATCCTAAGTGGTGGTATCAGAGTCTACTTTAGCAACTTAGAATGCAGAATGTGGGCAGATCTCCTGCTGCAGGAACATCACCTGGGAGCCGATTAGAAATGCAGACTTTCAGGGCCCCAGACCTCCTCAATGGGAATCTGCATTTTAACAGAATCCTCAGATAACTCATGATATTAATTTTGAACTCGAACGTATTTTGCATCTTAATAGTCTTTATTTTTTAATTTTTGGCTTTATTTAGATATAATTGACAAAATTATTAGACATTTAAAGTGCATGTCATTTATCATAGTGATCTGATATATGCAGACATTGTGAAAGGATTTCCCCTAGCACATCTATAACTTAATGTTAATTAGGAAACAGCAGCTCCTTTTGGGCTGCAGAATTAGGAAAGGCCATAAAGTTAGAGGATGTGGGGTTAATTTCTTCCATATTTTCATTTCTTTGGGCAGATCATGAGGGTATGTGGTGGCCTTGATGGGTGTGGTCATCCCCAAATCCATTTGTAACCCAAATTATTATGATTAGATAGAGGGGTTGAGTAGACTAAAATAAGTGAAATTCTACTTCACCAGCAACCTTGTTTTTCAGAGATTTTTAAAGACATTTTTATTTACCTAATTTTAACTGCACTGGTCTTTGTTGCTGCATGTGGGCCTTTCTCTAGTTGTGTAGAGCCGGGGCTACCCTCTGGTTGTGATGCTCGAACTTCTCATTGCAGAGGTGTCCCCTGTGGTGGAGCACGGGCCCTAGGGTGTGGATTTCAGTAGTTGCAGTACACGGACTTAGTTGATCCATGGCTTGCAGAATCTTCCTGGACCAGGGATCAAACCTGTGTTCCCTCCATTGGCAGGTGGATTCTTAAGCACTAGACTACCAGGGAAGTCCTCAAAGATTTTTTTTTTAAAGCTTTTTTTATTGGCAGGTTGTGACATTCTTTTGCCTTCATTTCTTGACAGTAAATATTCTGGAACAAATCTTGTTTCTTTTAGGGCATTGCAGATCTGGGCCTTCACCTTCTAGCTCTGGATTTAAAAAGACTCTCATATATAGACTCAAACCCTTACACAGCAATCTTTGATTAGCATTCATTATGTCACTGTGTGGCACAAAATGGATCTCATGAGATATAACTGAAAGTTTCATGCAAAACTGATTTTTAGGGATACAAAATAGTCTGGTTGTATTTCAAGACAGAAGATAAATATTTGATACTTGGTTTTGCCAGGTTAAGGTTTATTATGTGTCCTTGGACAAAACACTTTTTTCCAAAGAGTGGTAATTTATAACAAAATAACATTCTATGCTTTTGGGGTGGAGACTAGCAATCTTAATTTTGTAAAAATTGAAGTATAGTTGATTTACAATATTGTATTAGTTTCAGGTATACATCACAGTGATTCAGATATATATATATTTAAATAAATATATTTGTGCAGATATATATATATATATATATTCTTTCCCCTTATTGGTTATTATAAAATATTGTGTATAGTTCCTTGTGCTATACTGTAGGTCTTTGTTATCTTACATATAGTAATGTGTATATATTAATCCCAACCACCTAATTTATCCTTCGCCCTTTGGTAACCATAAATTTGTTTCTGTGCAATCTTAAATTTTTTAAAAAAGGCTTCCTAAGTGACTGTAATCAGATTGATTATATTCTTTGCAGCCAAAGATGGAGAAGCTCTACACAGTCAGCAAAAACAAGATCAGGAGCTGACTGTGGCTCAGATCATGAACTCCTTATTGCCAAATTCAGACTTAAATTGAAGAAAGTAGGGAAAACCACCATACCATTCAGGTATGACCTAAATCAAATCCCTTATGATTATACAGTGGAAGTGACAAATAGATTCAAGGGATTAGATCTGATAGACAGAAGTATGGATGAAGAAGCATACATCTGAAGAAGTATGGATGGAGGTTTGTGACATTGTACAAGAAGCAGTGATCAAGATCATCCCCAAGGAAAAGTAATGCAAAAAGGCAAAATGGTTGTCTGAGGAGGCCTTATAAATAGCTGAGAAAAGAAGAGAAGCTAAAGCAAAGGAGAAAAGGAAACATATATCCATTTGAATGCAGAGTTCCAAAGAACAGCAAGGAGAGATAAGAAAGCCTTCCTCAGTGATCAGTGCAAAGGAATAGAGGAAAATAATATTATGGGAAAAACTAGAGATCTCGTCAAGAAAATTAGAGATACCAAGGGACATTTTATGCAAAGATGGGCATAATAAAGGATGAAATGGTATGAACCTAAGAGAAGCAGAAGATATTAAGAAGAGGTGGCGAGAATACACAGAAGAACTATACAAAAAAGATCTTAATGACCCAGATAACCATGATGGTGTGATCACTCACCTAGAGCCAGACATCCTGGAATGTGAAGTCAAGTGGACCTTAGGAAGCATCACTACGAACAAAGCTAGTGGAGGTGATGGAATTCCTGCTAAGTTGCTTCAGTCGTGTCCGACTCTGTGCGACCCCATAGACGGCAGCCCACCAGGCTCCGCTGTCCCTGGGATTCTCCAGGCAAGAACACTGGAGTGGGTTGCCATTTCCTTCTCCAATTGGAATTCCAGTTGAGCTATTTCAAATCCTGAAAGATGATGCTGTGAAAGTGCTGCACTCAATATGCTAGCAAATTTGGAAAACTCAGCAGTGGCCACAGGACTGGAAAAGGTCAGTTTTCTGTTTAATCGCAAAGAATGGCAATGCCAAAGAATGTTCAAACTTCTGCACAATTGCACTCATCTCACACACTAGCAACGTAATGCTCAAAATTCCCCAAGCCAGGTTTCAACAGTATGTGAACCATGGACTTCCAGATGTTCAAATTGGATTTAGACAAGGCAGAGGAACAAGAGATCAAATTGCCAACATCCGCTGGATCACCAAAAAAGCAAGAGAGTTACAGAAAAACACCTATTTCTGCTTTATTGACTACGCCAAAGCCTTTGACTGTGTGGATCACAATAAACTGTGGAAAATTCTTCAAGAAATGAGAATACCAGACCACCTGACCTGCCTCTTGAGAAATCTGTATGCAGGTCAAGAAGCAACAGTTAGAATTGGATATGGAACAACAGATTGGTTCCAAATTGGGAAAGGAGTATGTCAAGGCTGTATATTGTCATCCTTCTTATTAAACTTATATGCAGAGTCCATCATGTGAAATGCCAGGCTGGATGAAGCACAAGCTGGAATCAAGATTGCCGGGAGAAATATTAATAACCTCAGATATGCAGATGACACCACCTTTATGGCAGAAAGTGAAGAGGAACTAAAACACCTCTTGATGAAAGTGAGAGAGGAGAGTGAAAAAGTTGGCTTAAAACTAAACATTCAGAAAACTAAGATCATGGCATCTGACCCCATCACTTCATGGCAGATAGATGGGGAAACAGTGGAAACAGTGACAGATTGTATTTTCTTGGGCTCCAAAATCACTGCAAATGGTGACTGCAGCCCTGAAATTAAAAGACACTTTCTCCTTGGAAGAAAAGCTATGACCAATCTAGACAGCCTATTAAAAATCAGAGACATTACTTTGCCAACAAAGGTCCATCTAGTCAAGGCTATGGTTTTTCCAGTAGTCATATATGAATGTGAGAGTTAGACTATAAAGAAAGCTGAGTTATGAAGAATTTATGCTTTGTACTGTGGTGTTGGAGAAGACTTTTGAGACTCCTTTGAACTGCAAAGATATCCAACCAGTCCATCCTAAAGGAAATCAGTCCTGAATATTCATTGGAAGGACTGAAGCTGAAGCTGAAACTCCAATACTTTGGCCACCTGATGCAAAGAACTGACTCATTTGAAAAGACCATGATGCTGGGAAAGATTGAAGGTGGGAGGAGAAGGGGATGACAGACGATGAGATGGTTTGATGGCATCAATGACTCAATGGATATGAGATTGAGTAAACTCCAGGAGTTGGTGATGGACAGGGAGGCCTGGCGTGCTGCAGTCCATGGGGTTGCAAAGAATCGGACATGACTGAGCAACTGAACTGAACTGAGGCAAGAAGATAGCAGAGTAAGGGGATGGTATGAGAGGGAGTGTTTATGATTTCACTGTGGCCTTGCCCGTGGGTAGGTGGGTGGGGGAATGTTGAAGGTGCTGATCTGTTTCTTTGGTAAATGTAGCCTAGAGCCAAGCCAAGTGGAACCCATTCAGGGTGTAGCTTCCATTGACCTAAAACAAATATTCTACCAGATATTTCTGCAGCAAAGATGGGTTTATTTAGGATCAGCAGAGAATTGAAATTCAGGGCCTGCAACAATGACAAGTCCCCCTCAGGCAAAGGAAGGGGAACTCTTCTACAGAGGGGAGAAAGAAGTGAAGAGGTTGTGGAAAACAAAGAATCCCTGGGTTTTCATTGGTTGAATTCTTACCAGGAGAGAAAGAGAGAAAGAAGGAAAGAAAGAGAGAGAGAAAGAAAGAAAGTGAAGTCACTCAGTCGTGTCCGACTCTTTGTGACCCCATGGACTGTAGCCCACCAGGCTCCTCCGTCCATAGGTTTCTCCAGGCAAGAGTACTGGAGTGGATTGCCATTTCCGTCTCCAGGGGATCTTCCCAACCCAGGGATCAAACCCAGGTCTCCCGCATTGTAGGCAGATGCTTTATTGTCTGAGCCACCAGGGAAGTCCTACCAGGAGAGAAGAGGAGCCGTTCTTCTTCCTGATGGCTCTGCTATCAGCAGAGGGCATAAGAGCACCCCCTTCTGATCTCTCATCTCTATTTAATTGAGGTTTGAGTTTATCAGTTTTTTGTACTTCAAAGTCACCTTTAGGCCTCAGAGAACCTAGCATGATAATCCCTTGTGTTACCTCTTGGTTATGCTTATAACATCTAGGAGAATAAACAGGTGCAGGTGGTTAACTGAAAGAAAAGATTCATACTACCACCTGGTTGACAACATAGTCCAAAGAATGGTGCAAAATGCGTGGCTTTCCCCTGTCCCACTTTCTTTCGCATAAGGTTGCCAAGTTATAGAGTCTGCCATTTTCGCTTATTGGGAGTCCCTTCTTTCACTGATTCCCATCTTTTGTCTGTCCCTCTGTAGGGTTTCCTCCTCTTTTCTCAATACTTCTGCACAAATTCCTCTCTCCCTCCCCACTCTGATGTCTAGACTCCATCTTAGAGATGGTTCTCAGTGTCATGATAATCATTGGCTGTGTCCTGGAAGAGTAGGTATAGGGCTTTGTCTGTTGAAAGAGTAAGCTTTAGGCATTCAGAGTCTTTATAGAGACTGGTGCAACTCTTGATGGGTTCTCCATGTTTAATTTTGCTGAGCTGTTCTATGCATCCCAATAGTTCTCTCTTTACCCTCTCATATCAAAGACTCTCTCCACTAGGAAAGATGTGAGAAGAAAAGAAGTGCATGGCAGGAAGGAAAACATTGTTTTACATCTTTAGTTTGCTAAGGGAACTGGCTGTCACATGGAGGGAAAAGATAGCGAGGTTGCTATCTGATTCTGAGGACAAGAGGTTGAGAAGTAGTATTTCCCTAATTTTGAAACACTTTGGAAATTGATGTCACACTATTTTGCCCACTTAGCTCTAATATTGGGGTGCTTAAAACCTATTATAGTGAAACCTATATCTTATTCAACCCTTTAAGGGGAAGTCTTACAAATTTTTTGCTTTCTGAGGCTTATATTTATATGGTAACGTTCCCTTTAAGAGGAACTCAGAGATAGGTTGAAACAAACTCCAGAGTGAACTCAAGGTGAAATAAAGCTTTCGATGAGGAGGAATTATTCATGGACCTCATAATTGACAATCTTGTGTAAGATAATTGGAACATCATTTTAGACACTCCTTGTGACTTGATTGAATTTTAGTTGGATCTAAGCATTCAGCCTGAAGGTACCCTGAAAGTATAATTCTGTTTGAAATAAAAGTTAAAGGAATTTTGGGGCAAAAATTTGGAGGTAAAAAACTATAGATGCTGGTGGGCACAGAATCAGGGACAGGAACTATGCCAATACAAATAATTCACATATATGCTGGCCCTGAAATTTTAGAAAAATCCTTTTTACAAAGGAAAAAAGATAAACTGAACAAGGAAATTTCCCTTGTAATATAAGAAGCATATATATCATGGCCAGCAAATATTCAATATGACTGTTGCCTCTTCCCTCCAACCTGTACCCCAACAGACATTGCTAATTGATCGGGACTCACTTTTCCACAGAGCCTACAACTGGTCTTGCAGTGATCACTACAGTTTTCCAAGTAACCAGGGAGAATCACATAATTTGATATCTGAGATTATCTGAGATACAATTTACTTTCCTTGATAACTTCAGTCACCAAAGAAGGCTCTCAGGTAGACTTGAAATCCTTCTTTGTCCAAATATCAGAGAAACATTGTAAAATGTCCTAGAAGGAGAAAGAGAAGATAAGGTACACAGAAAGTCTTAGTCTAAATCAGATCTGATTCTTTTACATAGCTGATTGAATATTATTTATTCTCAACTTGAAGGAAACTGCTCCTATAGTCATTCAAAGAGGGCCCAAACTGAAAACCAAAGTCACCAAATACTCCCACATTCTAGAGAGAGCCGCAAATGAATGGCCTAGAGTTGAAGCAGAAATGACTTTATAGGGTTTGTTTATGAAGAAGTAGTCAAATCAGCCCCATTACCTCTAATCACCACTGCCTTCCTGGTCTGTGAAAGAAGCCTGGGGAGAGGAAAAGTGTCATCACAGTCCTTTGAAATTTGAGGGAATTCTCTCTTTCCTCCCCCCACACGGAGGGGTGTGCTCCAAGAGATCATCTGCAAAGATAGTTGGTGTTTTCAAGAAGGAAAGGCTGGATTACTCTTGTTCCTCATTGTGAAAACTTGCTCTTATGTTTCTCTGCCTGTCTGAGGAGGGGAAGTAAGACCTGGAGCAAGGAGACAGGTGGAGAGATGGGATGGCAGAAGAGCACCTGCCTGCAGACCCTTGGTATGTCAAGGAAGCATCTGTTTTCCAAGGGTTGGGAAGACACAACAGAAGGTAGCTTGGCCAAGTTTGTTTGTCCTCACCAAGAAGGGATGCTTTCTGTGTAGGAACCTCAGCAGCAAAGGCTGTGACATTGACCACTGGTGGGAGATACTGGAGCAATGATGAAAGAGGTTGAACCAGAGTTAAAAGTTCCCATGTTTGGGAATTTCAGTGGGCAGCCCCACAGGGCCCCCCAGAGAAGCCTGAAATGTACAACACAAGATATTCATCATTCAGAAGCCAACTCTACAGAAGACAATGGTTGTCAGAGTGTTTGTATAAGAAAAGAAAGTCAACAAGAATAGAAAAGAGCCCTCCCTTAAGACACATGAGAAGATGTTAACCTTTTCCAATGTGGTGGCCAGCCTTCAGGACAGACTTCTTATATTTCTTCTCTTTTGTTCTCTATCCTCCAACCTCTCACCACTCTCTACCTACTTTTCTCTTTTCTCTACTGTCTAAAGCATAGAAAGAGATCGGGATTCCTGGATTCCATAGATTTTGTGTTGAGTAGGATCAATTTGCAGATAATTGTAGCTATGGGAATACTGGGGGAAAAAAATACTACTTGATGCTTGAATTTCCACAACTAATAATGGTTTCTTTGGTGTTAATTACAGTCTCTTTCTTCTTTTTATTCCCCTCCCCCCAGATACTAATTTGAAATTATAAAATTTTCTAATAATAAAATGAAAGATTCTAAATATTCTTGTAAAGGGTAACAAGGTAACTTGCCATCTTACTTTTACCCTCATTTACTCAGAGGCACAGGTCCTATGGAGCTGCAAATCAAAAGGTGAGGATTACACTCTGCTTGTAGTGGAGGATTGCAAAGCCATATAACACATGGGTACAGAATTGGGGCCAATAATTCAATCTGCCATACTTCTCAATCCATTTATTTGGTATGATCTTAATTTCTTGCTATTTCATATAGCTTAGTTATGTATAATATATAAATTGTTGGCTTCCCAGGTGGCACAGTGGTGAAGAATCTGCCTACCAGTGCAAGAAGCAGAGAAGATGCCGGTTTGATTACTGGGTCAGTAAGATCCTCTGGAGGAGGAAATGGCAACCTGTTCCATTCCAAACTCTTGCCTGGAAAATCCCATGGACAGAGGAGCCTGGTGGGCTACAGTGGCAAAAAGTCAGACATGACTGAGCATATGTGCTGAACTGAATGTCTATCAATTATATGTGTTATAAAAGAGAAACTTCTCTAGGGCCAGGGCCATGTGGAAGAGGATGATCTGAAGGGTGAGGAAACTGGAGACTGTGATCAGGCAGAAAGTTGATGAAATCAGTTAGGGCAGGATGAATTGAGCTGAGATGGGCTAACATGATGGAAAGGAAGGGGAGGAAAGTCCCCCTGAGAAAGACTTTGGAGACAGGTATGTGTCTGGCAGGTTGATTGGTTGATAGGAAAAGAGAAGGGGTTCTTGTCATGCCCAGATGTCTGGCTTGGGCATTTACAATAATCAGGGGGAAGTATAGTTCAGGACTGGATGTGGAAATATGAGGGCCTGTGAGATATTCAGGGAAGCCCATGAAGCATCTAGATTTTTTGATCTGAACCTCAGGAGACAAAGATTTTGCTGGAAACAAAGATTTAGGCATCATCAGCTTGGAGTAATTAATGTTCTAAGGGAAGTGAAAGTTGCTCAGTCGTGTCTGACTCTGTGACCCCATGAACTATACAGTCCATGGAATTCTCCAGGCTGGAATACTGGAGTGGGTAGCCTTTCCCTTATCCAGGGCATCTTCCCAAATAATGTTCTAGGAACAGAAGAAATTTCTGAAGAGGCCTATGTATAGAAATATGAAGCCCAAACCCACTGGCTTTTAAGAAATAGCAGAGGAAGTGAAATTCACAAAAGGGACCATAGTATATGAGGGGGGAAAGTCTTAACACAAGCTGAAACTCAGAAATGTCAAGATGAAATAAGCTGTTATAATCTGGGCTCATTTCCTCCCCAAATCCAAAGTTCTTCTCCAGGGCAATGCCCCACTCCACCCTGCCCACCTTGTGTTGGCAATGCTTGGGTCCAGGGAGTGTGTGTTAGGTGCTTCTAGTCTTTACGGGCAAAAGAGAGTTCCATAGGGACATGATGATTCATTTTTGCTTTCCTTCAAATAAAACTTAGTCTCAATGGGCCCTGAAGCCCTACCAGATGAATCTAGATGTGTTTTGGGATTTTAATCCATTGTGGTGGTGGTGGTGGTGTTCAGTCACTAAGTAGTGTCTGACTCTTTGTGACCCCATGGACTGTAGTCTGCCAGGCTCCTCTGTCCATGGGATTTCCCAAGCAAGAATACTGGAGTGGGTTGCCATTTCCTTCTCCAGGGGATCTTCCCGACCCAGCTACCAGGGAAGCCTTTAATCCATTGTAGGCAACAGTTTTTAGCATTTTGACTTGAACCATTTGTGTTAGTGAACACAAATTAATTATCTGGTATTTCTGTATCCACCCACTAAATTAATGAAACAACCACGAAATTACCTTTGTTTTGTCTGATTTTTTGTAAGTATTTATAAGACACAAGGAAGGGTTGATTGAGATGAAAACAAAGTCCTTGGAGAACACTTGTGAAGTCAAGTAATTTTCAAAGGGGCTTTGTATCATCAGAAAGGCCGCTTTCCTTAGAACCATCTGAATTATACTTGGGAGACTTTGCTCATGTCTCTGAGTGGTGCTTGAGATGAACCCCAGACTGCAATTTTCTCAAAAGCAATTACTAAAAAAGGGCCTTATTGAAGAGGTAATGAAACTGTTCATCACTACAAAAACACTTTCCACCAGGCATGATGAAAACACTTGCTGGGCTGGGTGGGGTGTTTTGTCATTTATTTAGTGTCTTTGAGACTATTCCTACCAAGCCTGGGAAGTGGGAAGTAGAGGCAAGATCTTGAAATGAACAAGATCAAAAGGTTCTGTTGTTAAAGAAATATTGACATTATGCTTTTTTTCTGAGTCATCCAGGCCCAGTATCTACATGAACCCATCGGGAGCTCTCACTCTCTTGCTCCCCTGGCTGAATGCAGATATGTCAGTGCCACTTTTGTAACAGAGGATTAGAATGGAATGTAAACTTCTAAAAGTGACCTGGCCAGGCTTTCATTCTGCAATCTCTAAGAGTATATTTCTTTGGGTCTTTGAATCTGGGAGTATGTTTCTCTGGGTTTGAGTCCTGTCTCTGCCACTTCCAGTACGATTTTAGGTGAATTAATTAACTTTGAGAAGAAGATTTGGTCTCCTTATCCTTAAAAAGGATGAAATAATAGTAAAAAGAATAATACTCACCTCATAAGGATATTGAGAGGATTGAATAAGTTCATGCAGGTAACACGCCTGGCAGACTGTCCACACCCAGTGAACAGGAGTCATTATTTATCAAATAAATTTGGAGAAATCTATGGCTCTTACATTGAATGGGCATATGGCTTGGGTAAATTGTTTAAAATATACATTTGGGGGGTTTATTTCTTAGAGATTTTGATGTAGTAGGTAGGTCTGTGAGATGAGGTCCCATTTAACCAATTCCCAGCTGATTCTGCTGCAGACATTTGCAAGCACACTTTGAGAGCTATTGGAGCAAATGCATGGTCTTCCTGATCCCTGTTAGAGTTCTGAGGCACTTAGACTCCAGTTTAAGGTACAGAAAAGAGGAAGTTCACCTGTGATTAAAGATGAGTCTCAGGTAAAGTTCTGAAAGTGGTAGAATTGTGGTTTGATGGAGAATTGGAAGTGGGAGGTAGGAGCTAGCCACAGACAGGGGGTTGGCAGGTATAATGACCAAGGTCCAAAGGGTAAGGATATGTAGCCAGAAAGATGATCTCCAAAACTGAAGACAATACGGGGATTGGAAGGTAGGAGGTGAAAAGAGTCAGCCGAGGAGACTGGGGGTGTGTATGAAGAGGGTCCCCCACAGATACAGGTTAGAGAGATTATTCTTGTGGGATTGTGCATGGCAGTTCAGAGGCTGGCAAGTTTATTAGGGGCAGCTGGCAAGTTTCCAGCCTGAGCTCATTAAGACTTGCATTAAAGTGACAGCCATCAGAAGAGGAAACCAGCAACAACATTCAAGGGAGTTTTGAGGAACTGTTCACTTCATTGTAAGAGGCAATCAAGTCCAGACTTAGGAATCTCACAGAACCAACATTGTTGTAAACACAGACATTTGGGAGAAATATCAATAACCTCAGATATCAGATGATGGCACTTTAATGGCAGAAAGTAAAGAGGAACTAAAGAGCCTCTTGATGAGGGTGAAAGAGGAGAGTGAAAAATCTGATTTAAAACTCAACACTCAAAAAAAGTAAGATCATGGAATCCAGTCCTAACACTTGATGGCAAATAGAAGGGGAAAAAGTGGAAGCAGTGACAGATTTTATTGTCTTGGGCTCCAAAATCAGTGTGGACAGTGACTGCAGCCATGAAATTAAAACATGCTTGCTCCTTGGAAGGAAAACTGTGACAAACCTAGACAGTACATTAATAAACAATGACATCACTTTGCTGACAAATTTCTGTATAGTCAAAGCTGTGGTTTTTTCAGTAGTCATGTATGGATGTGAGAGTTGGTTCATAAAGAAGGCTGAGCCCCAAAGAATTGGTGCTTTTGAATTATGGTGCTGGAGAAGACTCTTTAGAGTCCCTCGGGCAGCAAAGAAATCAAATCAGTCAAGCCTAAAGGACATCAATCCTGAATATTCATTGGAAGGACTGATGCTGAAGCTGGAGCTCCAATACTTTGGCCACCTGATGCAAAGAACCAACTCATTGGAAAAGACCCTGATGCTGGGAAAGATAGAGGACAGGAGGAGAAGGGGACAGCAGAGGATGGGATGGTTAGATAGCATCACTGACTCAATGGACATGAATTTGAGCAAACTCTGGGAGATAGTGAAGGACAGAGGATCCTGGCATGCTGCAGTCCATGGGGTGGCAACGAATCAAACATGACTTAGCGACTGGTCAACAACAACAACAACAGACATTTTACCACTAGACAGTAAATAGGGATTTCGGTTCAAAGCAAGGAAACATGGTAGCAGCTGTTAAAAACACTGATATTTAAGCAGACTCCCTTCACCGCTCCAGTGGTGGCAGAAGGCAATCTAGACCCCTGGTGCAATATACTAGATTTGTTCTTTCCCCACTCCCAGGCTCTGTTTTCATTTTCAAAATTTTTGCCTAACACAGCACATAAATTGAAACAGTGGGAGGAGAGGGGAGAAGGTCTGTGACAAGCTGTTGGGAGTCTCTGCTATGGGCACCTTTTGCCCCAGCTCAATGGGTACCAGCTGTGGTGACAGTGATGCCAAGGCCCCTGTACTTTCAGTCTGTTCTCTCTGTAGTGACTGCTGGCTCCACCTGGGGCGTGGAAGACTGAGAATCTGTGAGGCCAGGGTACCTGTCATCTCCCCTGCTTTCAGGACTTATTCTTAGGTGTGGTCTGGAAAGGGGTGGGTAAAATCCATTACGGCAAAGGGATTTTTGACAAGGAAGATGGATCCTGAGTTTTGATTGCTGTGCTGTCAGTCCTTTAACTGCCTCTGGGAACATGCTGTACTAGAAAAAAAAAAACAGGACTTTATTGGTACTAAGTTTTTACTCCAACATAGCATTACAACTCTGTAATTTCTCTTAAATTCTCTATTTCTCTTGTCCATTGTGGCTGGAATGTTTAGAGAGTATCATCATACTAGTGACTCATGTTTGTAATTTTTAACTGACTTTGCCTTTAATCTGGCCAGAGATTTCTTCAAGCCAACTTGGTTGCTGCTTCATAGCAAATCTCTGGGTAATGTTGCTGTTGTACTTGAATCCTTTCTTCCTTCCTTTTCAGTTCATGGTGTCTTTCTAAACAGATCTCACTTGTGGGTTTACTTTCTGCTTCTACTGTTGCTGTGTTTCAGAAAAATCTCTGGAGTAGAGGGGTAATGGGTCAGGTGACATAGATAATTGCTTTTAAATGTGGTTTTGTTGAGTAGAGATGCGTGGGCCTTCCATTGCCATGAGTTTTCCTTTTCTTTGAAATTCAAGTGATTATTTCAAATCATGAACTTCACAAATCCACAAATGTAAAGTTAGTGTTCTTCATAATAATAAAAACAGTAGAACTTAATAAATGTTCGTCTTGAGTAAGTCAATGTGACAAATACTGGACTGGCCAAAAATTTCGTGTGCGTTTTCCCATAACATGGAAAACTAGAATGTTTTGGCCACTTCAATACTTTGTATCCCTTTTATGTTTGAATACTTTGGAAACTTTATGAGATAAGTTGTTTTATCCCTTCAATAGGACAAGAAACAGGCCCTGAAAGTTTAGGTAGTGTGTGGTCAGGGCATTCATGATGGCTATTGTCCTAGTCTGTGGGCTTGCTCTGCCTGACCAGTCCCTGCCTCACTCACATGATTCTCCAGTCTTTTTAATTATAGGGCTTAATCAGTAACTGCTTGCAAGTTTGCCTCCTGCCCCAGCGCTGGTTTCCCTAGTAACTGATAAGCCAACCCGGCATCAGTTCCCCCTATAAATGGTAGCCTCACCACCCCGCCCACAACGAGAGTAGTACTGCGTGCTGTTTGTCATCACAGTGGGCTATCTCCCCAGGACCTTTGTTTTGGACGTGTAAATCATCTGTCCAATAAATGGTTGATGCCTCTGTTGGGGTTTCTATGTCTCTCTTCTGTCTCTCCGCTGGGCAACTCAAGGCTTTCAGGCCTGTGGTGTGCATTCCAACAGGTACCTTATCTAAAGTAAGTGGCAAAACAGTAGTGTCTTCTTTTTCAAATTAAAAAAATTGAAGTAGAGTTGATTTATAGTACTGTGTTAACTTCAAGTGTGTAACAAAGTGATTCAATTATATAAATTTATGTATATACATATATAGTTTTTTAAGGTTATTTTCCATTTTAGGTAATTACAAGATATTGAATATAGTTCCCTGTGCTGCACAGTAAATCCTGTTGCTTGTCTGTTTTTATAAAGAAGTTTTATCTGTTAATCAAATACTCCTAATTTATCCCTCTCTTCCCTCCCTTTCCCTTTGGTAGCCATAAGTTTGTTTTCTACGTCTGTATCGTTTCTGTTTTTAAGCAAGTTTGTTTACATCACATTTTAGATTCCACATGTAAGTAATATATAATATTTGTCTTTCTCTACCTGACATCACTTGGTATGATAATCTGTAGGTCCATGTTGCTGAAAACGGCATTATTTCATTCTTTTTTAAATGGCTGAGCAATATTCCGTTGTGTATATATATATACTTCACATCTTAAATCAGTTGTCTGTTGATAAGCATTTGGGTTGTTTCTATGTCTTGGTTATTTATTGTAAATAGTACTGCTGCGAACATTGGGGTGTACGTATCATATTTGAATTAGTGTTTTCATTTTTTCCAGATGTGTACCCAAGAATAGAATTGCTGGATCATATGGTTGTTCTATTTTTAGTTTTTTAAAGGAAGCTTGTATGTTCAGGACACTCAAGATGGCTGTTCTCTTGTTCTCTGTGCATCCCCTGCCTGACCAGTGCCTGCTTCACCTGTACCCTATGCACACAGCTGACCTTCCTTTGTGCTAGCCCCAGGCTCCCGCTGGTGATTGTTCTTATCAAAGGGGCAGTGAGGGGCGTGCCCCTCTGCTGATTTCCCTGGTAACTAATGAGCCCACCTGCCGTCAATTCCTCACTAACTGATAATCATCTCTCCCCTCCAGGAATGAAGACAGCTGCCAGATCCTGCTGTCTGCTGCACACAGTCGGGTGTCACTCCAGGACCTTGCTTCAGAAGTTAAGTTCCCCCTCTATTAAATCATTGGTTTCTGTTGCTGCCTCTGGGCTCTTTCTGATGGGCAAGCACAGGCCTACCGGGTGCAGCCCAACTATTGTTGGAGCAGCCAGGAGACGAGGAAACCCTCCTGAGCGTGGATGTGTCAGGAAATACAGGATAGGGAATGGAAAGTTGTGGGGGTCATCCACTAACACGTGGGGCCCAAAAGTTCCATAGGTGATGCCAAAAGTTATGGGGAAATCCCGGAGTGGCTATCCACTAGTATGTGGGGCTCCAGGGTGGCTGTCCTTGCTAAATGGGGGGTGCCAAGAGATCTGGAGAACAATGGTCTCTAATGACTCTGCTATTGTAGTGAGTCTTTTGGAATTGGTTAAACTAGCTTTCTAGAAGGAACTGGTATTTCTCTTGTCCCTTTGAGATACAAATCACCTACCTGTGCTCTCTGGAACTTTAACCTCCTGTGATCTTTTCGGAAGTCCCTTGTATATCTTCTTTGGCCTTCAAGGATGTGAATGTATTTGAAAGTCAAAATGGAGTAGCTGTGGTGCAGATATCCGAAGTAAAACTAGTTGGCCATTGTGTACATGATTTTAGGCACCTTCTTGTATTATTGAAAGCTTGTTTTCTGAACTGTTTGCAGACCAGGACATTATCTCAGAATGAGGTTACTGCTTGTATTTTGCTTAACTGTCATGATCTCCCCTGTGTTGTACCTGTTGGATGTCTTAGAGGGAGGAAATCTATTTGAGGACTGTGCAACACCGCTGGCCTCGCTGTGAAATGAGTTAAATTTCTGGGTCTATGGTGAAATGGAATTGTTGTCCTCCTCTGGATTCCATGAAAAATTGACGTGCCTAATGTGATTATGTGGGGACTACTGATAATGAGGGAAAAGACCCACCATCTTCCGGTCCCACATGCTGATACATCAGAAGGACTCCTGTCAATAAACATTACTGAATGACCGACAGCCCATGAGCCCCTACCCACCCAGCCCGCCACCCCCGCTCAGGCTATGCTGTATGGAGTGGAATGGGCTGGCTTCTGGACATATAGTCCATCTAGTGGGGTTAATTGCTTTTGTTTGGAAAGACTTAATGGGTCCACCTATAACAGCACTCAGCATAACATGAAGTGACAGATATGTGCTATGACTGCTGACTTCTGGCCAGACCATCAGACTGTTTCTTTTAAAAGTCAGGTCTTCCTCTCCCCATGGGGATGGCTCTGGGTTTGTGAAAACCAGGGATGGCCTTTCCTTCCTTAGAACTGCACAGGGCACTGCTGCTATTGACTCCCTTTCCATTGATCAGGTAAGTGCTTTGGCTCCAAAATTTGCCCACATCCTGACCAATGACTGTTCTGAGCGTAGTAGATATCTTAATCTTGATTCTCTGGCCCCTACTGTCTGTATTGTGGTATCTGGTTTCAGTGCCCCTAGCAAACCTGAAGGGATATGGTGGAAGGTGAAGGGGTAGGGGGACCAAGATTGTAAGGGTTGGGCAGGGTCTGTAGGAGTGGAATGTATGATCAGGCCACTCAAAGTGGCTGTTCCCTTGCTCTCTGTACACCTCCTGCCTGACCAGTGCCTGTTTCACCTGTACACTATACACATGTCTGACCTTCCTATGTACTTACCGCAGGCCCCAGCTAGTAATTGTTCTTATCAAAGGGACTGTGAGGGGTGTGTCCCCTGCTGTTTCCCTGATAACTAACGAGCCCACCTGACATCAATTCCCCTATAACTGGTAAGCTCCCCTTACCCCGGGGCATGAAGACTGCCACCATGCCCTGCCAGGTATCCACTGCACATGGTGGGGTGTTGCTCCAGGTCCTTGCTTCAGATATGTGAGCCTTCCCTGCCACCCCTAACTCCCAACCCTGCCAATTAAACCATTGATGTCTCTATTGCTGATTCTGGGTTCTTTCTTTAGTCTTGACCAGGCAAGCACAGGGCTTGTTGGCCTTTGGGGGGCAGCCCAACAAACCTCCATACTGTTCTTCACAGTGGCTGTACTAACCTACATTCCCACCAATAGTGTAGGAGGAGTCCCTTTTCTCCACACCCTCTTTCAGTTCAATCACTCAGTTGTGTCTGACTCTTTGTGACCCCATAGACTGTAGCACGCAGGGCTTGCCTGTCCATCACCAGCTCCTGAAGCTTGCTCAAACTCATGTCCATCGAGTCAGTGATGCCATCCAACCATCTCACCCTCTGTCATCCCCTTCTCCTGCCTTCAATCATTCCCAGCATCAGGGTCTTTTCCATTGAGTCAGTTCTTTGCATCAGGTGGCCAAAGTATTGGAGCTTCAGCATCAGTCCTTCCAATGAATATTCAGGACTTATTTCCTTTAGGATGGACTGATTGGATCTCCTAGCAGTCCAAGGGGCTCTCAAGAGTCTTCTCCAACACCACAGTTCAAAAGCATAAATTTTTTGGTGCTCAGCTTTCTTTATAGTCCAACTCTCACATCCCTACATGACTACTGGAAAAAGCATAGCTTTGACTAGATGGACTTTTGTTGGCAAAGTAATGTCTCTGATTTTTAATATGCTGTCTAGGTTGGTCATACCTTTTCTTCCAAGGAGCAAGCGTCTTTTAATTTCATGGCTGCAGTCACCATCTGCAGTGGTTTTGGAGCCCAAGAAAATCAAGTCTGTCACTGTTTCCATTGTTTCCCCATCTATTTGCCATGAAGTGATGGGACCAGATGCCACGGTCTTAGTTTTCTGAATGTTGAGCTTTAAGCCAACTTTTTCACTCTCCTCTTTCACTTTCATCAAAAGGCTCTTTAGTTCTTCGCTTTCTGCCATTAGGGTGGTGTCATCTGCATATCTGAGGTTATTGATACTTCTCCCAGCAATCTTGATTCCAGCTTGTGCTTCATCCAGCCTGGCATTTTGCATGATGTACTCTGCATGTAACTTAAACAAGCAGGGTGATAATATACAGCCTTGATGTACTCCTTTCCCTATTTGAAACCAGTCTGTTGTTCAATGTCCAGTTCTAACTGTTGCTTCTTGACCTGCATACAGATTTCTCAGGAGGCAGATCAGGTGGTCTGGTATTACTAACCCTTTAAGAATTTTCCACAATTTGTTGTGATCCACACAGTCAAAGGCTTTGGTGTAAAACACTGTCTCTAGCATTTATTATTTGTAGGCTCTTTTTTTTTTATTAAACTTTTTATTTTGTTTTGGAGTATAGCCAATTGCTAATGTTGTGATAGTTTCATGTGGGCAGCCATACTTATACATGTATTCATTCTCCCCCAAACTCCCCTTCTATCCAGGCTGCCACATAACATGAGCAGAGTTCCTTGTGCTATGCAATAGTTTTTTTGTAGACTTTTTAATAATAGCTATTCTGATGCGTGTGAGGTGATACTTCATTGTGGTTTTGATGTGCATTTCTGTAATAATTAGGGATGTTGAGCATCTTTTCATGAGCTTGTTGGCCATCTGTATGTATTCTCTGGAGAAGTGTCTACTTAGGTTTCTGCCTATTTTTTGATTGGATTGTTTATTTTTGATATTAACTTGTATGAGCTGTTTAAATATTTTGACTATTAACCGCTCATTGGTCTCATCATTTGCAAATGTTTTCTCCCATAGGTTGTCTTTTCATTTTGTTGATGATTTCCTTTGCTTTTTAAGTTTATGCACCATTGTTCATTTTGATTTTATTTCTTTTTGCCTTGGGAGACTGATCTAAGAAAATAATGCTATGATTTATGTCGGAATGTTTTGCCTATGTTCTTTTCTAGTTTTATGGTTTCATGTCTTATATTTAGGTTCTTTAAGCCATGTTTTTTTTTTTATGGTGTTAGTGTGTTCTAATTATATTGATTTACATGTAACCGTTCAGATTTCCAAACACCACTTGCTGAAGAGACTATCTATTCCCAATTGAATAGTCTTTCCTCCTTTGTTGAAGATTAATTGACTATAGATGGTGGATTTATTTCTGGGCTCTCTATTCTGTTCCATTGATCTATATATCTTTTGTGCCAATAGCACACTGAAAAATAGCATCTTGATATTAGATTTGGGTCCCATTATGAAAGACTTTTAATGAGCTGTGGAATATTATTGGTTTTGTGTATTTTTAGGATTAATAATCTGGAAGAGACCAAAACATGTGACTGTCTTTTTTTTTTTTTTGAGTATTAGTTTGGTACAGTGACCACCAGACAGTAATGGAACTCTGAGGCCCCAATTCTTGCAGAAGAGCCTTGCTAGGTAATTGTAAATGCTGAAACTGAAGTCTTTGATCTCAGACATGGAGATACTAGATATGTTAGGCAGGTTATGAAACCTGTGTGTGTACCTTGAACAGAGAATGATATCACAATTACTCCAGAATAAAGACTGAGAATTCCAACATGAAAGTGATGCTAATGAACTTTGACTGATGAAACACTCTAGCATATTGAAACAGATATAGAAGGCTAGAGAATTCCTCTTGGAAAGCAACATTGCAGAAGAAGGAAGCAGATAGCTTTTAGACCCTAGGGAATCTCACTCAAGTGAGCAAGTCACAGGTATAATGGGCTGGTTTAGCGGGAGGCAGTTGTTCAGTTGCTAAGCTGTGTTCAACTCTGCGACCTCATGGACTGCAGCATGCCAGATTTCCCTGTTCTTCACTGTCTCCCAGAGTTTGTTCAAAATCATGTCCATTGAGTTGGTGATGTCATCCAACCATCACATCTTCTGTACTCACTTCTCCTGCCCTCAGTCTTTCCCAGCGGGAGACAGAGATGCAGTGAATTAGCCCTCCAAGATGAAATAGATTCTACTAGGTGAGAAGGCCATAGCAATAATGAGTCCACAATGGACTATTACCTGAACTGATTTCAGGTAAATGGTACTTACTCAGAGGTTGAAGGATCAAAGTCAAGGCTCTGACTCAAGGAAATAAGAGTACTTGGGGGGAAGGGTAATGTGTTAAAACTTGGGAATAAGGGTAAGCAGGAACCTTGATTGAGCCAAAGGCAGGGCTGGATAGTTGAGGATGGTTTGAGGTCCGTCACTACGGGAGGTCATACCTGGGACTTTATTCCTTGTTCTAACTGGAAAAGTAGGACTTGGGAAGCAGCGTGTAATTATACTTCTTTTCATTGGCAAGCTGAATCTTAGAGCAACATCTATTTTTAATATAATCTGCATATAGGAGAAGGCAATGGCACCCCACTCCAGTACTCTTGCCTGGAGAATCCCGTGGACGGAGGAGCCTAGTAGGCTGCAGTCCATGGTGTCGCTAAGAGTCGGACACGACTGAGCGACTTCACTTTCACTTTTCACTCTCATGCCTTGGAGAAGGAAATGGCAACCCACTCCAGTGTTCTTACCTGGAGGATCCCGGGGACGGGGGAGGCTGGTGGGCTGCCGTCTATGGGGTTGCACAGAGTCGGACATGACTGAAGCGACTTAGCAGCAGCAGCATATAAATATATATACACACATATAGATATGTGTATATGACTGTATACACATACACAGTCAGCTGTAAAATTGGATTAGTAGATGCCTTGGACAAGATAAGATTTTAGGAAGATCTATCAATGGCCCAACCTGTGGTCAGCCAGTCAGGGCCACAAAGAAATTGGCCCATGGAGTCTGAACTCTATGAAGAACAGCACGGACCTAGATAGAGGGTCCCTAGCCCAGTAAAATATGTAGATCTACTCTGTAAGGAGGGCCTGGTGAGTGCTCAGAGAATATGTGGAATTCCAGAATTGCTCCTCTTCTGTTTGTATTATATTTTGTCTTTTATTTTCCTATTTGCAGTTCCATTCTACCTCTAATCTTGCTTCTGTGCTATTCTTTTCCCAGAACTGATTTTGAATTTTGAACTTTGGTTTCTGCTATCTTTCCCCTGGCAAGCCCTCTTTATTAACTAGCCCTGTTTGATGTGAATCTCGACTTCCCACAGACATTTACTGCTCTCTCCTGCAGACTCTAGAGCCAGGGCCCAATTCTGTAAACGGACTTGGGAAAGATAGTAGTTATTGATACTTCTGAACAATTCTGTTGTCTTTGGACCACCCCTATCCTCATTTGTCATCAATATATTCAATAGAGAAGTATTTCCCAAAGTATGCTCCACTGCATGCTTAGTCCTATGAAATGTTCTTGGAAAAGAGTTCTGTGACTCTGTATATGTTTGGGAAGCAGAGTATGTTATATTCTCCTCTAGGGAGTTGTGCTATGAATGTTAGCACATTAAAGGTTCTGATAAGTCCTTCAGTAACTGAAACTCTTCATAAACAAATGTTTTCCAAAGTTGCTTGTTCTGCTACTTAAAATTCCATAGACATAATGTTCCAAAGAACAAATTTGGGGAAATGCTGTCACAAAGCAGAGTTTGTACTGGATTTTCTGTTTAAATTGTTAGGCTAAATGAACTTTATTGATAATCATCAAGTCTAGCAGAGAATGGAGCGTACTTTGCAAATATTTTCTTTTCATAGAGCATTCCCATGACCACGAAATCTGTTTTGTGCCGATATAGGAGACTTCTTAAAGTTCTACTTGTGACTACCTCATGTTAGGATAAGAAGTAAAAGCAGTTGACCTTCAGAATATTATTAAAATATGATTTTGTCTTGGGAACAAAGTAAAACATGTACTGAATTTATTTTAATTAGAAATGTACAATAAAGTACAAATAACTGTACTGGTTAACACGACCTGGTCATAAGATGTTGGTTCTAAGAATTAGTGAGTTTCTCATGAAGGAAGAGACAGCTCTTCAACTAGTAGTAATTAGGCCTCCACTTTAATCAATGAGACAGTGAAAACAATGAGAAGTAAGTACAATGAGAAGTAAGTGCTTGTCTCTTATAATCTAAACAGAGGGAGACTTCAGGTCTTTAGGCAATAATGCAGCATACAGAGTGCACACTATAAAATTTCTGAGCTGTATTCACACGTCTGGGGCTGTTAGTTTTTATGGAATGCAGTTGCATCTTTTATGCTGGTAATCCTAAGTCATTCAACCAAACTCAGCAAGCAATACAAAGGATAGTGGAATTGGAATTCAGGAGAAACATAATTTTATAGTGCCGGTGATTCTGTGGCCCATTATTCTCAGTGAGTGTAAGCCTGGGAGAAGGAATGGGTGGGAGTGAGGGTCAGCCCATGGGAAAGAATGTTAATCTGCTTTCCTCTCTTCCCAAGTGCCTCTTCTAGCATGAGCATGCTGTGCATCAAGGATGATTTTAGTGGTTGGTGATTTGTGTTCCTCACAAACATTGCTTCCTTAAACAAACCAAAGTCTTCAACTGGAGATCAACGTGGTAGTGCCTTTCCAAGGGATTTTCAAGGATAATTTGGCTATATGCAGTTTTTACCTTGTGCATGGGCTTTGGAGCTAACCTTCATGGGAGAGGGGACCCTGTTGAACTCAGATATCCTGCCTGTTTGCTCTGAGACTTGATTCTATTTCTGATTCACCTCAAGCAGGGATCTTGTTGGGGGAGGGGAAAACTGAGTCACATTTCAGGAAGAGTCATGAGAGATGCATTTGTTACCAGCCATGTATATTCTAAGGAAGACAATGTCTTTTGTCTACAAACACCCTTTCCTGGGGCAGGGGAGCGGTTATAGTGAACACAGAAAGTTGGTACCACGTTTTTCTTTGCTTACTACACACATTAAAAATACTATTTTTTTTGTAAACTGCTTGATTCAGCCATGTGGCTTGGACTGGGAACACTGTGATAAACAGAAGAATTATGACTGTGGAAACTAACATAAGGGCTGGCAGTTGAAGCCCATTCATTTTTGTGTAGAATTCTTTATGGAAACCGAAATAAAATTTTAATTCTATTAATAAAAACAACAAATGATAACGTATTTATCTTGCACTTTGAAAATATCAGGTTGATTCATAGCTTGTAACTTTAATGTAATTTACCCTGGTGAGATCTACTCATAATAGTGAAACAGATTATAGCAACTCTGAAACATATGGTTATATGTGTCTACATATATCCACTGGCTATGGGCACATATTGCTGTATCACTGTATTGTTGACCTGAAACAGTCTGCCAGTTACTTCTCAAGCAAAAATAGGCTTATTGAAGATCAGCAAAGAATTGCAATTTGGAATCTGCAACCATGGCAAGTCATGTGTCGGTCCCCACACAGCAAGGAGAGAACTCTTTTAAAGCGGGGAAAAGGAAGTTGGGAAGGGTTGAGTAAACAGAGTCCAGTGGAGGAACTGAGAGTCTGGTCTAGTGACTTTTCACTGGCTAAGTTATAACAGTCCCTTATTGGCTGAGCTCTCCCTGGGCAAGAAGAGGAAGTCTTTCTTCTTTCTTTTGGATTCTCCTATCCTCATAGGGAATGAAAGCTTTCTTTCTGACCTCCTGACTCTATTTTAATTGAGGTTTTCTATTCATTTTTATGAAAGTGAAAGTTGCTCAGTCATGTCCAACTTTTTGTAATCCCATGGACTATAACCTGCCAGGCTCCTCCGTCCATGGAATTCTCCAGGCAAGAAGACTGGAGTGAGTAGCCAGTCCAAGTGGTGCTAGTGGTAAAGAACCTGCCTGCCAATGCAGGAGAAATAAGAGACACAGTTTTGATCCCTCGGTCATGAAGATCTCCTGGAGGAGAGCGTGACAACCCACTCTAGTATTCTCACCTGGAGAATCCACTGGACAGAGTAGCCTGGGGGGCTACAGTTCATAGTGTCGCAAAGAGTTGGACACCACTGAAGCGACTTAGCGTGCGTTAGTTTTTGTAGTATGTAATATGCAATTGTTTGTATTGACTATTAAGTGCTTTAAAGTATTAAATTTCTCTGCACAGATGCACAAGGAACAGTGGTTATTTCTGGGAAGGAGAGCTTGAAGGGTTGGAGAAATGTTTTAATTTTTAGAATTACATGCATATGTGTGCTCAGTCGTTTTCAATCTTGTGACCCCATGGGCTGTAGCTGGTCAGGCACCTCTGTCCGTGGAATTTTCCAGGCAAGAATACTGGAGTGGGTTGCCATTTCCTTCTCCAGGGGATCTTCCCAATCCAGGGATCGAACTCGCATCTCTTGCTTCTCTTACATTGGCAGGTGGATTCTTTACCATTGCACTACCATACCCTTAGTTTAAAAAAAAAAAAAATTGTGGTGAATCTTTTCATGATGCTAAGCCACCAGAATAGGAAGGGGAAGGTCCAGGGCCTGGGATGCCAAACAATCAGATGATTCCTAGAGAAACTGACAGCCTCCTACCATGAAGATATAATTAGGCCAGAGGTGTGTCTTGCCAAGAAACTTACAAGCAAGGGTAATATAGGTCATTCCTGGACTCCGCCAAGCAGGAGATCCTTGAGGTACTAGGAAGGAAAAAAAAACCCTTTCTCCTAAGCATTCATTTTTGTTGTCATAACAGAAAGTGGTGAAAAGAAAATTTAGGCTTATGTGCAGAACTGTCATAATGGTTTTGAATGTTATCATCCCTCTCATCTCCTTTCTCCTTTCCTGTCTTTTTGGAGAGGAGGAGTTGACAGTACGGTGGGTGCTGTGTACTCTGGGAGGGGTCCCATGTTGAGAAGCAAGAGTCCAAGGGGTTGCAGAGTTGAAGGTGCAGAGTGATCCCTCCCTGGATGGGTGGTTCTCTTGGCCAGTCTGCATTTATTCGTTTCTTCTGGAAGAATAAAGTCTGGCTCACTTTTCATCTTAATGGATTTTTCTTTCTGCCCTCTCTGCATTTCTGTCTTCATTGAACAGCTATGATATTAGCCCTGATGTTTCTTCAGACATATTTTTTTTCCTAAGACTTCAGGCGGAAATTCAGACAGCTGCCATTCTGTCTTGGGCCTTTTTGATGATTGATTGAACATGTTTTCAGATTCCACTCTTGGTTTCGATCCACTCTTCAGTGTTGAGGCTTTGGGACTGGGTCAAAGAGGAGAGTGTCAAAGGTGTACCTGCATGTCCTATGGACTGGGTTGTGTCCTCCTGCTTTTCTGGAGAACCCAGACTAACACAGGCTCCTGCCACCGCACAGGGAGTGGGAGACAGGAGTGCTATATCTTTCAAAGATTACGTTTTAAAGGGATGGCTCTTAGGTTTTTGAGAAAGACATCCTTGAATTGTAAAAACTGGCAAAGACTGGGAGAAGATTTACATCTCAACCGGTCAGAAAGAGAATTGACAGTTACAAGTTTCCTAAAGTAAATGCATTAGGAAAAGAGAGGTTAAGGGTCTATAGTCAAGAAACAAACCTATAGTCAAGCCAAGGAGATAATGTCATCTTTGTCATGTGCCAGTTGCTTTTATATGTCTTGAGAAGCAGAATTATATTTAGGCATCAGTAGCAGAGGGCATATAATTTTTCTATAATATTTTTAAAAGAGTTTACATTTTAAAAATGTGTTAGATACTCCCATGAACAAGAACTTAGTTTTTCCTTAGGAATAATTAATCTAAATGAGATAAAGCGTGTTATTAACATTCACTTATAAGCAATGCCTGGTTTACAAAATTGATTTGATTGACTCTCTTGTGAAATTTCTCCAGGCTGTCACAATTCCAGTTTATGGCCCTAGAGAGGATGTGATAGTAAATAATTCCAGATAAGATAATGTGGCATCCTAATGGAATTATACTACAGAGTAAATATGAAAGCATCTGGCACAGTGTCTAATATGAGATATCCTCAAAAAAATGTTTTTCAAAGTAGACATTGGACTTGTTCCCATTTTCTGGTCCCAGACCAAATGCTCGCTGGTATTTCACCCTTGGGTATTTCTACCAGAGGCATATAATCCTGTGTTCTTAGCATCACCATGTGTTGCTATGCAGAGACGTCATGTTACTGGGAAGAACTCAAGCACATTTGGTGATGGTAACTGGTGGGCAGTGAGGAGACATATGAGGGAGCAAAGGAATGAAGAAACAGCAAGAGCAGTGATGGTAAAAGTCTATAGGAGCAGGGAGGGGAAGATGACAGGAAAGGACATCAGCCACCCATCAAACATGCGGAGAGCTTGCTGCTCCATCTGATGGTACATGGGTAGGTGGGGCAGGCTGAGTCCTGGCTAGAATCCCCTGACCATTCAGGTTTACATAGTGATGAAAAGCAGGGGCTCTTGGAAGTCTGGTTGGAAACCATTTATTTGCATTCTGACTCTAGCAGCTGGCTGTGTGACTTGGAGGATATTATTCAACCTTAATGTCATTGATAGAGGAAAGATAATTATATATGGCTCATTTGGGGCACTAAATGGGATGTGTATAAACACTTGAGCACAGTAGCAGGTCCATTTGGGCCAAAAACAAACTACCAAAAGCAAGGACAGGAGTGGAAAATGCCAGTTTCCCTTCCTCAGGTTTTCAGAGGGCTTCCCTGCCAAGATTTATGCTGCTGCTACTTTCAGTCTCTGAGTTAAGAAGAAAACTCATTAAAGCAAATTCTCTTTTGATGAAGTGGTAGGGGAGAGGGTATTGAATGCACCAGTTGACAGTGTTTTGAGAAAGCAGGAAGTGTGGGCCTGCTGCAGCCAACTGACTGTCTGAGGGTTTGTTTTGTACCTCTGATTATTCATTTTCTGTGATTCAGAAATTGCCTAAATGTTTTAATTATGTTCCTTTCATTGTATTTTAATGAGCTAATGAATTCTTTCACCCACTTTTTATCCAACAATGGGCCAATAATTATAACACCCAGAAAATCTTTTTACATTGCCAGAATCAAAATTCAGTAGAGTTCTTTCTGGGTATTAAAATGAATGTGCTAATTTCGTTAGCTAACAAGCAGCTTTGAACACCCACTGTGCACCGAGCCCCCCACAGAACGTGAGGGACGTGAAAGAAAAAAGAACCAGAAGTCTACCTTCACTTTAGTTTTACTTTAGAATGTAAATAAATTATTTCCTCTTCATCTCATTTCTTCATTCATTTACTTTGTAACCATTGGTGGAGCATGTATTTCATGTTGGGCACTGCGCCAGATATGTTGTGACTGGATGCTTATGGAGCATAAAGTGTAAGATCAGGATTAGTGAGAGATGAGCTATGGGATCAGATAACAGAGACTTTACATAGGATTAGGTGAAAGGGAGACATTAAAGGTTTTCAATCTGGAGTGATGTGGTCAGATTTACATGTTTTATATGCAAGACTTGGGTTGTAAGGAGGAAAATGGATTAGAGAAAGAGTTACTGGTTATAATGAGACTTCTGTGGTTGTGCAGGAGAAAATGGAAGCAGTGGAAGAAGGGTTGGATAGTGGACACCTGAGGATCCTTCGTTTCCTTCTGCCCACTTTCCAAGAGGCTTTGATTTCCTGGGACCTATGGGGTTATGAGGAAAACGAGTCCACCTGTGGTGCTATGGGGATGGAGGATGTGGTTTGGGCTAAAGCGGTCACACTGGGTGTAGATGGATGGACTGTGCTGATGAGCACAAAGTCCCTTATCATCTATAGGGCTGGGGATTGATTTGGAGGTGAACATATTACTTAAAAGCATCTAATCACAGTGACCCTTAACTTTTCTGGGGATTCTGTGCCCAGTACTCATTCTTGCTCTGGAGAATGTAATGTAGATATGAGACAGACTCCCTGGAGGTCATATTATTTTCTAAAGCCAGTGGCAGGTAGGTGCAGGGGCAGCTGTGAGCCTCAAAGTGGTCACCAGGGGAACTCTTGAGAACTACCCATTCAGGTCAAGAGAGTCCAAATGACCATGGGGGAACACATGTATGCGGTGACTTCTCTGACTTTCACCACCCTTAGCTCTTTAAAGGTTTGTTGTCCTCTGTATTGAAGCCCTTTATATTGACATGTATAAAGGATCTCTTTTTCCTATCCACAAGCTGGCTGATACAAGGTAGTAGTTAAATTTGTGAGGGAGGTTGATATTGTTTGAGAGCATCATCTTCAACTGGGAAGAAAAATGCTTACATGTGAATCCTTGGGCAATACCAATACTTGGGAATCAGTGGAGGAAAACCAGAAATAAGACTGAAAAAGGAACTGTCTGATGCAGAGGATGAGAGAACCAGTGGAGTATAATGTTGTGGAAACCAAAGCATTAAGTTTCAAAGAGGAGGAGGAATTTGCAAAGTAACAAGACTTGGCAACAAAGAACAAATGATCAGCCAGTAGATTTGGTGGAAATAAGGTCAAGTAAGACCTTTGCAAGAATAGTTTCAGTTGAGGGATAAAAGATGAAGCCATTGTAGAGTCAGCTGGAAGAACTGGCCCAGTGAATTCACTCATACGAAAAGAGACCATGAGTTTTGACCGCTAGTACACTTTAAGCACATATCTCTGTTGGGAAATTTTCCTCTTATATTTTAATGTACCAAGGTAGAAACTAGACGTGCTCCTCTTCCCTGACCTTCTTTGCTCCTACAGCAAGGGCATGTAACTTGGGCTCTGCTAACCTAAAAAACCCATTTGAGACTTTAATTCAGAAGATACTGAAGGACACCCAAAGCAACTCTGATAAAGGTCCACATTGAAAATATTTATGATACGATAACTTAAGAGCCTTAAGATATCCCTACACTTTGATTCTGTAATCTCATTACTCAAAAATTGGAAATTATCACAGGCCAAAGCTATACTTATTAAGATGATCAAGGCTACATCTTCTATCCATAAAAGGAAAAAATGGAAATGAACTAAATGTCTATCCTTAGTAGAATGGTCAAATAAACCGTGATGCATGTACTTGATGGAATATTATTCAATTTGTATCTTTCACATGGTAGTTATTTGTTAAAAGAATGTTGTTAAAGTGAAAATTTTGGAGACTGTGCATGGAAAAACGTATATGGTTTTTTGTGGTAACAATAAGTAAAAGACAAAATGCATTTTTGTATATATAATTACACCTATGAAAAGTAAGAATACATGAGTACATGGACTCTAAATGAACTCAAAAATGAAAATATTTGCAGTAGGACTGGGATTATGTATGTGATCCCCTCTCCCTCTTTAATATTGTTACTATGTTTATCACTTATGGGCTTCCCTAGTGGTTCAGATGGTAAAAAACCTGCCACTAAAAAAAAAAGGCAGGAGACCCAGGTTCAATCCCTAGGTCAGGAAGATCCCTTGGAGAAGGCAATGGCTACCCACTCCATTATTCTTGCCTGGAGAATTCCATGGACAGAGGAGCCTGGCAGGGCTACAGTCCAAGATGTCACAGAGTTGGACACTACGGAAGCAACTTAGCATGCGCACATGCATGTTTATTACCTATACCACAAGTATAGGTTGAAGTTCTATATGCAAAGCTGAAGTTCAACATGCAAAAAAAGAAAAAGAAAAGGGAAGAAGTAAGCCAAATAAGTCCAGTGCAATTCCTGCTTTGTTCTGGGCTCCAACTGTCTTAGGCCATTCTGCTGTCTTAGGTGATTCCATCCACAGGCTTCAGAAGGAAAGTTTCTATTGATTAGCCCACCAAGCCAAGGAAACTATGACTCATGTCTCAGGAAGTTGGCTGCTTCTGTGACATTGCAATCCATCAAGCCTTTCTCTGGAGATTTCCACCTTCATGATCCTTCAGAGAGAGGTGTGCAGGAAACATCAAAGGGGGGAAATGTGTACTTGGAGCTATGCTCTGCTTCTCTGTTTGACAGCTTTAATTGGGAGTCTGAGAGGCAGCAGGTTCCAGGAAAGAGAAGAGGCTTTGGAGCCTGTATCAGCTGGGTGGTGTGTAGATATGTGCAATAGTAAATCTTACTAGAGTGGCTTACATAGTTTTAGACACTTTTATTCTCCTCCTCTAACAAGAAGTCAGGTGGTAGATAGTCCTGAATGGCCTGGTGGGTTACTAAGAAAATCAGTGGTCCAGGCTTTTCCTAGCCTTTGTTCTCTGTGTTGCTCCTTGCAGCAAGAAAGCCGTAGTAAACCCACATTCCTGGTAGAGGGAAGATGAAATACCTGTAGACCTTCGCTTCCATCTCCTCAGTCAGAACACCTCATCTAATCACTCTTAGCTCTAGGAAACGCTGGAAGGTTATTTTTCATTCTGTTTTAGACTTTCTATTTCCTTATCTGAAAAGGGAAATTCAATGAACTGTCTTATACGGTTGTTGTGAGGGTGCAATAACTGAGTCAGGAAAAGATCTCATCCAGCACCAGGGACCTCAGGTATGTTAAGAATAAACTCAGTGAAGCTAGGACTGCAAGAGCCCGACCATGAATCACATTCAAACAGATGTGTTATTTCAAAACCTTTGAATGGTGTTTATATATTTTTCACTTGAAAAAATAAATCTTAGGTTTTAAAAAAATCGTTGCATATATATAGTTGAGGGACAAACAGTCCTATAACCAATAGTCCCTTATCCTCAATAAATCCCATGTTTAACCTCTCTGAGTGGTGGAGGGCTGGTTGGTTGTCTGGCTGACAGTCTGGGAGAGGTGTTCTATGACAGGGACGCCCCAACCTCTGGGCTCTAATGCCTGATAATCTGAGGTGGAGCTGATGTAATAATAATAGAAATAAAGTGCACAGAGATGTAAGGGGCTTGAATAATCCCCAATCCATCCACACTACCCCCACCCAAATTTTCCGTGGAAAAATTGTCTTCTACAAAACTGGTCCATGGTGCCAAAAAGGTTGGGGACTGCTATTCTAAGAATCTGTCTCAAAAATTATTAGCAAATCTCTAGGACATTCAAAAAGTATAAAGAATAATAATTGAACTAGTAGTCAATGACCATAGTTCCAGATATTTATCTATTAATAGGAAAAATAGTCCCATTAAATACACCAAATAAAATGCTGGAATGCATACACACATACCCCGCACCACACACTTTTAAAAATGAATGGCTGAGCTGCCAGGGACATACACAGACTCACGAGGGGCTAAACTAAAGCAACACTGTGAATCTAGAGAGGTAAGCGAGCGCTAGAGCACTTGCTAATCTTGGATGACTCGGGCCTTTGATTTCATGGCCACTGAAGGACAATTGACAAAGCCGCATGCTTGGGAACACGGTCTCCCAGATCAGAGACACTCGAATGTAGTTAGAACTCCCAGAGGGCAGAACCCTCTGGGAAAGTTTGAGCTAAACACATTCTCCTCTGAAAAGGAGAGAGTGAGGCACATAAATTCAAGTATCTCTATGGTGACTTTCAACCGTTCTTATCTTTCCAGCATCTATCATACTTCCGAGATTTCTGGAACCTCCAACTGCTGAGACTTCTGGGACTTCTGAGGCTCTGTGTGATAAACCCCTTGCTTCTTCACTTGGCTCCCCACATGCAGTTTGCTTTCCGCTCTTTATCATTCGTCAAGGTAGTTGCCTCATCTCCGCATGTTTCCAAGTTCTGAAACTGCTGTATTTGTCAGCTGTTTCCTCTTCTCTTTATCCTCATGGGTGTCTGCATTTATTCTGTTTCTGGAACGGAGTTGTGTTTTAGGAGCCAGGAAAGGTGAATATGAAGAGTAAACCCAAAAACGTTTAAACAGAAAGTCCAAAGTGTAGACCTTTGCTAGTGCTTTCTTAGTCCATGTCATAGTCACATTTCTTCAAAAGACTACAAATGCTGCTCCTATGGCCCACAACTTCCCAATCGAATAGCTGCTCACTTCTCTTGCCTGCCAATGCACAGTGCTCTTTCACTTTCTCTCTGTACCCCGTTGTATCACACTCCTTTCAACTCGGTACATGGGGATTTTTCAAAGTATTCCAAGTGATACTAAAATGAAGGTTGAGAACCACTGCTTCTCATAGATGTGTTGATTTGTTGATATTTGGATCAAGCTAGTGGAGACTATCCATTAACACATTGATGGTTAGTAATTTCTTATGTTGAGTTTAAACCAGCTGTGTGTTTCAAGTTGTTAAGTCATAATAGTTTCAACAGCCTGGAGTCGATCCCTGTCCCTTTCAGCGTGTATCGAGCTGGTGTGTGTACTGGCACACCGAAACATGTGCTCTTGGAATGTGGTCAGAAACTTCACTGACTGTCTTTCTGCCTTGGATAGCCACTTGCAGAAACTTCTGAGAAGATCAGATGCTGACTTTTTACCAAAAAGCAATCCCATATGAAAAACAGTCTGTTATTAGACAACTATACTTATATTTTTTATAAATATACTTATATTTTATAACTATACTTATATTTTTTAAGGAGAAAAATATGATCCCTATCTACAGTGATGCTTTTGGGAAGTTGAGATGCTTTTCTGAGTTACTGTTGTCATTCAGTTCTATGCAACCATAATCTAATACTACATTAAGTCAAAAACAGTGGCTAAATTTCTTTCTTTTTTTAAATATTTATTTATTTGTATTTATTTGGCTGTGTCTGTCAGGACATGCAGGATCTTTTGCTGCAGTGCATGGGCTTCTCTCGTTGTGGTTCCCAGGCTTGCCTGTGGTGTGTCGAATCTTAGTTCTCAGACCAGGGATCGAACCTGCGTCCTTTGCACAGGAGGGTGGATTCTTAACTACTGCACCACCAGGGAAGTCCCAGTGGCTTAGTTTCTAATGAGAATGCACATAATTTTGGCTGTCAGAGTAGCAAGGATGACAAAGAATGTAGGTGCTCATATTAACTGAAGTGAACATTGATGGCAACTTGCTTTGGTTGAATTTCAGTATTAAAAATCATGTGAGGAATATAGAGGTGAAAAGGACATTTTCTTATTCTAAGGAACTTACAATCCAGAGCAGAACTTTCAATCTAAAAAAAGAAAAAAGATAACTCCAACCTAAGAGAACACCAGAGAAGAGGTCATCATGGAGGCACAATGACAAAGGAATCCTCTTAGTAATTTTGCGAACTCCTCAACTCCTTTCTTGGAGCTATTAGAAGGGTGAACAGAGCTTTTAGTTTCCAGTGTAAGACCTGGAAAATAAAATGGAAATGCCCTCTGGGTCCAAAGAGAAAGGGTGAGTGCCAGCATCATGCCCACTTAGAAGGTGATTAGTGTTTCCTAAATGCCTACCACATGCTGGACGTGTATCATAGTTTCAGGGGCCTGTGCTCCCTCCTAGCACAGTCAGTGGTTTGATGTGAGATCTGAGTGATTCTGTCTGCTTTCTTGAAGCATCCTACTTCTGACTGATTCAGGTACTTATTCTCACAATACCTAGTTTTACTGATGTTACATGTCACTGTGTAACACACTGGGACATAAAAGATGTGTCTGGAAAGTTCCACTGGGCCATCGTGTTCAGCCTGAATGATACAACCAAGTGTCCAAAGGGCCTCAGAGCTCATCTTGTTTGCTGTCTTGCTCCCTTGATTATTTCTGGTGCAATGTCTGTGTAAATACTTTGTCCATTGAGAGCTAACCATTTCTCAAGGTAGTCTGCCACTTGTAGGCCAGTGTGTGCTGTCAAAAATGTTTTTAATTTGAGCTGAAATTCAATGGACCACATTTAACCTTCTTGAACTTTATAGAATTTGGCTTCTCTTTCAACATACCTGAGCCTATTGAAAAATCCCCATCTTGGAAGTCAGCCCTGAGAAGTCTTAATGAAACAAAAATGTCCTTGGGTCTTCTTTATTTCCAATAATCTACTTTCATATTTTGGCTTTGATTTCAATACAAGCTTTGTAGTTCACTAACCTCCAAAGCATCATTTGATAAATTTCTAGACAAGAAAAGCAAATACTGATATTTCCATTTTCAGTCAGTGTAGCAGAACCGAAGAATGAAAAAACCCAGCTTCTCAAACACTTTTCACTGACTGGCTGCTCTTCAGTTTTTACACAGAGGGCTTCTGGAAATTAACCAACAAGGATTTATTGAGAGCCTGATACTCAGACAAGCAGCGTTAATGGTGCATAGAGATGAAAGACTGGGTTTCAACGTCTCAAGGAGCTTACTGTCTAGCTAGGGAGACACTGATATGTTTGCTGCTGCTGCTGCTAAGTCGCTTCAGTCGTGTCCGACTCTGTGCGACCCCATAGATGGCAGCCCACCAGGCCTCGCCGTCCCTGGGATTCTCCAGGCAAGAACACTGGAGTGGGTTGCCATTTCCTTCTCCAATGCATGAAAGTGAAAAGTGAAAGTGAAGTCCAACTTTTCGCAACCCTATGGACTGCTCTTCCGTCCATGGGATTTTCCAGGCAAGAGTACTGGAGTGAGTTGCCATTGCCTTCTCCATCTGATATGTTTGAAATGAAAGCAAACACCACATGGAAGATTGGAAAATGTATAAAATTTTTTTTTAACATTAAAAAATTTTTAGTATGGACTCACTGAGAAAAATTTGAACTTCAGTATTAAATGCAAATTGAGGAATATTTACTGACTTTTGAAAAACTGATTTTTAATATCAAATTAGTCTCTCATTAGGCTGATGCATTTTATGAACAAAGACTAACAAGAGGCCTTCTCTCTCATGTTTGTCCCACATCTATATCATCTGGATCAGTTCTGTCTGTCACCAAGACAATGTAAGCCATCGTATAATTAAAAATCTTCTAGTAGACTCATTTAAAGGGCTTCCCTGGTGACTCAGATGATAAAGAATCCGCCTGCAGTGCGGGAGACCTGGGTTCCATCCCTGGGTTGGGAAGATTGCTTGGAGAAGGGCATAGCAATCCACTCCAGTATTCTTGCCTGGAGAATCCCCATGGACAGAGGAGTCTGTTGGGCTATAGTCTGTGAGGTCACAAAGAGTCGAGCACGACTAAGCAACTTTCACACATACAGACAAATTAAAAAACTAAAAGAAACAGGCAAAATTAAGTTTAGTAATGTACTATTGAACCCATTATATCTAAAATATTTCAACATGTAATCAATATAAAATTATTAATGAGATATTTACATTCCTTATTCCATACTGAACTCTTCAAAATCTGGTATATACTTAAACAGAATAGGTGTCAATTCAGATGTTAATTTTTTATTAGAAGTACTTGCTTTATATTTAGATTTAAAAAATTTTACATTTGAAAAGTAAATTTGCATTCCCAAGTTGTTTCAAACACATTTTTTTATAATAACTATGTCAAATATCAGTTTTTAAAATAAAATTATCTAAAAAATTTTAATGCATGTTCTCAGTTGCACTAGTCATAATATTTGAAGTGCTCAATAGTCACATGTGGGTAGTGGCTACCATACTGGACATCTCAGATCAAGGAGATAATGTCATGATTTATGATTTCAGACCTCACGTTCAAGTCTTTAATTCATTTTGAGTTTATTTTTGTGTATGGCATAAGATAGTAGTCTGATTTCATTCTTTTGCACGTGGCTGTCCATCTTTCCCAACACCATTATTGAAGAAACTGTCTTTTCCCTATTATATATTCTCAGCTCCTTTGTCATAAACTAATTGACAAACTATGTGTGGGTTTATTTCTGGGCTCTCTATTCTGTTATATTGATCTGTATGTCTGGTATTTTGTTACTACCATACTGCTTTGGTTACTGTAGCTTTGTAATACAGTTTGAAATCAAGAGTGTTAATGCAGAATTGCTTTAGGAAAGTTTTAAACTATGAATGTTATTTATTTTATAGACAAAAGATTTTTAGATTGTCTCTCTTTGAGGCAGTTTTGGTAAGTTGTGTTTAAGGAAATTGTCCACTTTATATAAATTGTCAAAATACTATTTTCTTTTTTAATATTTCTAGTTTTTTTAAAAAAATAATTTTATTTGGTTATTTCAGTTTTGACCATTCTGGGCCTTCACTGCTACTTGGGCTTTTCTCTAGTTGCGGTGTGCAGGGCTGTTGTTCACTGAAGTGGCTTCTCTTGCTGTGGAGCATGGTTCTAGGGTACAAGGGTTTCAGTAGCTGTGGCACATGGGCTCAGTAGTCATGGCTCTTAGATTCTAGAGCACAGGCTCAGTAGTTGTGGCTCACTGGCTTAGTTCTTCAGCATGTGGGATTTTCTCGATCAGGGATCAAACCTGTGTCTCCTGCTTTGGCAGGTGGATTCTTTACCACATAGCCACCAGGGAAGCTGTCTTATCTCTTTTGTAAATGTAAGATCTTAAGTGATATCCTTGCTCTTGGTTTTATCTTTTAATTCTTATTTTCTTGATCTGTCTTACCAGTAACTTGTCAACATTCTTAGTCTTGTGGAAAAAACGATAGTTATCTTTGTTTATCCACTCTATCATGCACACATACACACGATTAACTTTGTTTCCTTTTCATGGTTCTGTTGGGGGTCTGATTTCTTATTCTAACTTCCGGTAATGGACTCCTAGATAATGATTTTAAGAATTTCTTCTTTTCTATTACATGCAAATAATATTACAAATTTTCCACTGAGAGCATCTTTCAGTGCTTCAAGGTTTCATATATTTTCATTATTGGTTGGTTAAAAGGAGTTTGTAACCTTTAAAGGGGCTTCCCTGATAGCTCAGTTGGTAAAGAATCTGTCTGCAATGCAGGAGACCCTGGTTCAATTCCTGGGTTGGGAAGATCTGCTGGAGAAGGGAAAGGCTACCCACTCTAGTATTCTGGCCTGGAGAATTCCATGGACTGTATAGTCCATGGGGTCACAAACAGTTGGACATGACTGAGTGACTTTCACTTCACTAAAGGGAGTTTTACAAATTTACATTATAATTTTTGAAACTGCATAGGCCATTTGGATATCATTTGCTTGATTTCCAAATATTTGACAATTTTATAGTTACTTTTTCTTATTGATTTCCTGCTTAATATTACTGTCACCAGAAGACATGATCTGTATGATTTTAATGCTGTGGAATTTAAGAGTTGCTTTATGGACAAGCACATGGTCAATTTTAGTAAGTGTCCATATGCAGTTGAAAAGAATGTGTTTTGAGGAATAAATATATGTTATGCATACACTATAAATCACAGAATTATATAACTCTAGTTTGTAATATTGTTTAGAGCTCATTTAGACTCTTTTTGTCTGCTTTTCTATCAATTACTGGAAGAAGAAAAATTTTTGTCTCCCACCATGATCATATATTTTTTTCCATTCTTTAAATTCTGACAGTTTTACTTTATAAATTTTGAGACTGATATCAAGTGCATACAGACTTAGATTGTTAGCTCTTGTTGGATGGACCTCTTTATCAGTACTAAATATCTCTCTTTATCTCATGTAATGCTTCCTGTCATAAAGAACAGTTTCTACAATGCTAGTAATTATATCAGCTTTATTTTGGTTTGCATGGTATATTTTGTTTCATATTTTTTTAACCTTCAACGTTTCTATGTAATTTAAAACATTCTTCTGTGAGCAGAATATAGTTGGATTTTGTTTTTTGTTCAGTCGCTCAGTTGTGTCTGACTCTTTGTGACCCCATGGACTGAAGCATGCCAGGCTTCCCTGTCCTTCATCTTCTGTAGCTTGCTCAAACTCATGTCCATCGAGTATCAGTGATACCATCCAACCATCTCATCCTCTGTTGTCCCCTTCTTCTCCTGCCTTCAGTCTTTCCTAACATCACAGTCTTTTCCAGTGAGTTGGCTCTTTGCATCAGGTGGCCAAAGTATTGGAGTGTCAGCATCAGTCCTTCCAGTGATATTCAGAGTTGATTTCCTTTTGGATTGAATGGTTTGATCTCCATGCAGTCCAAGGGACTCTCAAGAGTCTTCTCCAACACCACAGTTCAAAAGCATCAATTCTTTGGTGCTCAGCCTTCTTTATGGTCCAACTCTCACATCCCTACATGACTACTGGAAAAACCATAGCTTTGACTAGATGGACTTGAGAGGGTAACAGGCAGGAAGGCCAGAGGTCTCGAAACGGAGGAAATAGGCTGCAAGTGTCAGACATTTTTTAATCTCTCTCTTAAGCAGCAGGAGGAAACAAACTAGTGATATATATTTTTTCCCTTCTCTATACAAATTTATCTTAAATTTGTATAGAGAAGGGAAAAAATATATATCACTAGTTTGTTTCCTTCTGCCGCTTAGCTTAATATATCACGTGTACCCCAATGTTCATCGCAGCACTGTTTACAATAGCCAGGACATGGAAGCAACCTAGATGTCCATCAGCAGACGAATGGATAAGGAAGCAGTGGTACATATGCACAATGGAATATTACTCAGCCATTAAAAAGAATACATTTGAATCGGTTCTATTGAGATGGATGAAGCTGGAGCCCATTATACAGAGTGAAGTAAGCCAGAAAGAAAAACACCAATACAGTATACTAATGCATATATATGGAATTTGAAAGATGGTAACCATAACCCTATATGCGAGACAGAATAAGAGACACAGATGCATAGAACAGTCCTGTGGACTTTGAGGGAGAAGGTGAGGGTGGGAAGTTCTGAGAGAATAGCATTGAAACATGTATATTATCATATGTGAAACAGAACGCCATTCCAGGATCGATGCATGAGACAAATGCTCGGGGCTGGGGCAATGGGATGACCCAGAGGGATGGGATGGGGAGGGAGGTGGGAGGGGGGTTCAGGATGGGGAACACATGTAAACCCATGGCTGATTCATGTCAATGTATGGCAAAAACCACTACAATATTGTAAAGTAATTAGCCCCCAACTAAAATAAATAAATTTATTAAAAAAAAATAACAGGTTTCTCTTAAAATACTGTTTTGCCATAATGACACCTGGTTCCACCTGAAGTTAACTATTCTCAAACCTTGAGTTAACCAATGTATTTTTCTTATGGAAATGTTTGTCTTAAGCTATGTTAATATACTATGCATTTATCCCAGACGCTAATGGCTCAGAACCAACTTGACAAACCAGTATGTTATACTCAGACATTGTTCCCCTATCTGTGTAAACGAAACTATTTGTATGGTAATCTGCCTTTCTACAAGATTCAAGTCAGTCATTTTATGGCCCGAGATGACTCGTCTGGTGCCAAGATTATCTCAAAATACATCTTATACCCATAAGGGGCCTGGTGCCATTCTCTGAGTTTTAAGACATTCCTTTCTTTTATTAACAGACTGATAGTAACTATATAGCAGGCGGGTACTCTTTCTGCCCCCTTCTGATGTCTATGTCAGAAGCTTTCTCTATCTCCTTTATACATTAATAAAACTTTATTACACAAAAGCTCTGAGTGATCAAGCCTCATCTCTGGCCCCAGATGGAATTCTTCTCCTCCAAAGGCCAAGAATCCCAGCGTCTTTTCATGGTTCAGCAACAACCTTTCAGACCTTTGTCTGCAAAGTAATGTCTCTGTGTTTTAATATGCTGTCTAGGTTTGCCATAGCTTTTTTTCCAAAGAGCAAGTGTCTTAATTTCATGGCTGCAGTCACCATCTGCAATGATTTTAGAAGCCAAGAAAATAAATTCTGTCACTGCTTCCATTGTTTCCCCATCCATTTGCCACGAAGTGATGGGACCAGATGCCATGATCTTAGTTTTTTGAATGTTGAGTTTTAGGCCAGCTTTTTCACTCTTCTCTTTCACTTTCCTCAAGAGGCTCTTTAGTTCCTCTTCGCTTTCTGCCATGAGGGTGGTGTCATCTGCATATGTGAGGTTATTCATATTCATATTCTTCATATTTCTCCCAGCAATCTTGATTCCAGTTCCAACCTAGCATTTCGCATGATATACTCTGCATATAAGTTAAATAAACAAGATTTAATAATAAGGATTTTGCTACTTTTGTTTTATTTTGTTGCTTTAAATTGAAGTGTTTAATCCCCTTAAATTTAATATAACTAGCATATTTGGATTTAAACATGTTTTATTATTTGTTTTCTATTTCTCTCACCTACTTTGTACTTTTCTGTCTTTTTGTTTTCTTTTGCATTAACTTAAAAAATTTCCCTCTCTTTCCATTAGCTTGTTTACCAAACTTGATGTCACTATTCTTTAAGTGATTACCCCAGAGATTATCACCTGTCTTTTGACATTTTTTCTCATTTTGTTGAGAACACCTGACATACATCACTGCATAAGTTTAAGGCATACTGCATGATGGTTTGATTTACATATATTGTGAAATGCTTACCACAATAGGTTCAGCTAACATCCCTCTTGTCACATAGATACAATGAAAACAAAAGAAGAAGAAAGGAAAAGAATTTCTTCTCCTTGTGATGAGAACTCTTATAATTTACTCTCTTGAGAAGTTTGTAGTTTGACTTATTTAAGTATAATAATATATAATATTATTATTATTTTTTTTTTACCATTTTCTACACAATGCAACGTCTTTCTTTTTATTATGTTTGTTGTGTTTTTAAATTCTATCTCGTTATTGCCATTTACATACAGTCAGTAAATACTTTTTGTCCTTTTATACAGTTCATGAGGTTCTCACAGCAAGTATACTGGAGTGGTTTGCCATTCCCTCCTCCAGTGAATCACGTTTTGTCAGAACTCTCTGCTATGACCAGTCTGTCTGGGGTGGCCCTACGTGGCATGACTCAATAGCTTCATTGACTTGTGCAACCCCTTTTGCCATGACAAGGCAGTGATTTGTGAAGGTAGGCAGATCAAACCTTTCGATCTTAAGGGAAATCAACCCTGGATACTCATTTGAAGGACTGATGATGAAGCTGAAACTTCTAGTATTTTGGTCATATGATGCAAACAGCTGACTCATTGGAAAAGTCTGTGGTGCTGGGAAACATTGAGGGCAGAAGGAGAATAGGGCATCAGAAGATGAGATGGCTGGATGGCATCACTGATGCAATGGACATGAACTTGGGCAAACTTTGGGAGATGGTGAGGGACAGAGAGGCCCGCCGTGCTGCAGTCCATGGGGTCACAAAGAGTTGGACATGGCTAGGAGACTGAACAACAAGTAAATACTTATATTTGTTCATATGTTTCCCCTTTCCAATATTCATTTTTTTCCTGTACTTCTTTGCTTTATTCTATTATCATTTTCCTTCTACCTGGAGAATATCTTTTACTATTTCTTATGAATCCACTAGTGACATTTTTTGGGGTTAGTTTTCATTTGCTTAATGTTTCTTTCATAACATCCAGGTTGACAGTTACTCTTTTAAAATATTGAATGCATAATTCCACTGTCACGGATCTTCCACTGCTTTTAATGCAACATTAGTTGTGATTCCTTTAGAGATAAAAATATCTTTCTTTTGCTGCTTTAAAGATTTTTATTACTGTCTTACTTTTCACCAACTGGTGAAAATAATGTGTGCAGGTTAGGTTTTCCTTGTTATCCTACTTGAGTTCATAGTTGTTCCTGAAGTGTAATCTGATTTGAAAAAAAAATTCAGTCATCACCCCTCCATTTGTTGCTTCTACTTCATTCTTTCATTCCTCTGAAACACTAATTATACACTGATGAGAACTTATCACTAGGGTTTATTTACTCTTTGCCAACAAAGGTCCATATGGTCAAAGCTATGGTTTTTCTAGTAGTCATGTACGGATGCGAGAGTTGGACCGTAAAGAAGGCTGAGTGCCAAAGAATTGATGCTTTTGAACTGTAGTGTTGGAGAAAACTCTTGAGAGTCCCTTGGACTGCAAGGATATCAAATCAGTCAATCCCAAAGGAAATCAACCTTGAATATTCATTGGAAGGACTGATGCTGACGCTCCATACTTTGGCCACCTGATGTGAAGAGCCGGCTCATTGGAAAAGATTGAGGGCAGAGGAAGAAGGGACCGACAGAGGAGGAGATGGTTGGATGGCATTATTGATGCAATGGACATGAGTTTGAGCAAACTCAGGGAGATAGTGAAGGACAGGGAAGCCATGGGGTTGCAAAGAGTCAGACATGACTTAGCGACTGAACAACTGAACAACAACAACAAATCTACTCTTGGGAATTTTCTGTTCCTTTGTTTCACTTTTCTTTGATCTGAATTATTTTCTTCTGATCTATCATTTCACTAATTTTTTCCTTAGCTGCTGAATCTAAAATTCTGTCAAATTCATCTACTGACTTCTTAATTTTCATTATTGTTTCCTTTTCTAAAAATTTCCATTTAAAATAGAATTTTTATGGCTTCCTCTTCCTCTTTTTCTCTTGTACCTATTAAGAATACTAATTAAAAATTTTATGATAGAAAACCTGGATGTCTTGTGCGATAATTGCTTTTTGCTTGTTATTCATTCAAGTATTTATTTCTGTGCCTTAAAAAATTCTTGTTGTCCATATGTGTATAAAGTTTGTAGAGATAATATGAGGCTCTCAGAAGATTATATCTCCTTGTGCTAGCACTCAGTCGAGTCTGATTCTTTGTGACCCCATGGACTGTAGCCTGCCAGGCTCCTCCAGCCATGGGATTTTCCAGGCAAGAATACTGGAATGGGTTGCCATTTCCTTCTCCAGGGGATCTTTCCACCCCAGGGATCAAACCCGGGTCACCTGCATTGCAGGCAGACTCCATACCATCTGAGCCACCAGAGAAGTCATTGTATTTCCTATAGAGAGAATTTAATTTTGCTTTTGGTAGATGGTCGGGACAGGGAAGATCACCTTAATTCAGTTAGGGACTGAGCTTCAGACAGTTAATCTGAAACAAGCTCGTCTGTCATTTCATTCTAAAATCTTCAGAAGTGGGGCTTCAGACTTTTTGAGGATTATTTACACTTTCTATCTTATTCCTAGAGTACAGCCTTTTAGGGGTTCCAAATGAAAGTGTGGGATGTTTAATAGAGTTCTACCTTTATTCCAACCACAACCTATGAGGTTTTCTGAAGGTCTGCCCCATTCCTTCGTTGCTCAGGCTGTCACTCTGTGCTCAGCTGTGTACGCTCTCAGCTGCTACTTTTGAATCAGTAAATGCCTTGGTAGAAAATGTGTTGCCAGATATCAGATCTACCTCTCAGAATGTTCTGTCTGAAATCTTAATTATTTAAGTACTCATGGCCTTGGGCACTCTCAGATGCTTTTAATAGGTTAAAAAACAATTTTGTGAGCTTTTGTAGTTATTCTCAGGGAGACAGTTAATCTGAAACAAACTAGTCTGGCATCTTATTCTAAAATTTTAGTGTTTGCCACAACCCACCATTCTGTGTGTTCCTTCTTCTTCCACCTTGCTCATTGTGCTTCAACCACTCTGAGCCTGTACTTCCCAGCCTAGGATACTTGCTTTTCCTGTGCCTGGAATTCTCTCTTCATCTCCCTCTCCTTGCCTAGAAAATGTCTTTTCAGTTTGGAAACCTCATATCAAAATTAAGTCCCACAAATGAGAGGCCTTGCTTCCCAGATTGTCTCTCTTTTAGCAACTTTAATTTCCATTTACTTAATCTTTTTAGCACTTATCACATTTGTATTAAATTACTGTGCAATTAGGAGTGTAATGCTTCTGAACATATTCACTTCCTATGGCTGCTGTAACAAACTAGTGCAAACTTGGTGGCTGAAAACAGCACAGACTTATTCTCTCACAGCTCTGAAGCCCAGAAATCAAATCCACTTCACTGGGCTAAATAAGGTGTTGGGTGGGCTGGTTAGTGTTAGTTGCTCAATTGTGTCTAAATCTTTGTGACCCTATGGCGTATAGCCCGCCAAGCTCCTCTGTCCTTGGGATTATCCAGGCAAGAATACTAGATTGGGTAGCCATTCCCTTCTCCAGGGATCTTCGCAACTCAGGGATAGAATTTAGGTTTTCTGCATTGCAGACGGATTCTTTACCAACTGAACCCACAGGGAAGCCCCTAAAGTTAAGGTGTTGGTTGTGCTGAATCCTTTTGGAGGCTCAGGACGATCCTTGTGATTATGATGGAGCCACCCAGATAATCCATGATAATCTCTGTCTTGAAATCTTTAATCACATATTCAAAGGTCCTATTGCCATTTAAAGTAACATTCACAGGTTTGGGGATTAGGATGTATCTTCCAGGTGCCTCAATTCAGCCTACCACAGTCATCATGGAAAGCAAACTCCACAAGGGCTGAAATATTTTTTTCTTGTTCACCATTGAATCTCTAGCATATGGCCTACTTGAATATTTGTGGAATAAGTGCTTCCTCTCCAGGCCAGCAAGACACTTACTGCATGTTGACATAGAGGCTTTCTCAAGAAAAATGACTGAACAGAAAATGACTGTGGACTAATAGTTACATTGAGCACCTACAGTGTATCAGGCAGTGAGCTAAGATTTTTATACTGTTGCCTCCTTTAATTTTTACAAAAGCTTTCTGAGATAACTAGAGCTTAGAGAATTTAGGTAACCTGCTCAAATTCACAAAGGAATTGAGTAGCCAAGCTCACATTCAAATTTGAGTCTTTCTGACTGCAGATTTCAAGCTTTTAGTATATATGTGGAAGGTTCCTTATAATTAAGCAGCTCAGTTTTAGTAGTAATATTTAGTGGTTTACAAAGATCCTGTGCTGACACATGTAGTTTTATTTAAGACTCCCAAATAAGAGGAAACAATCTGTATCCTGCAAAGATAGCAAGCATGTATTAATGGAAAAGACCTCGTGTTAATGGGAACAGACCCTGATGCTGGGAAAGACTGAAGGCATAAGGAAAAGGGGCCAGCAGAGGAAGAGATGGTTGGGTGGCATCACTGACTCAATGAACATGAATTTGAGCAAACTGGGAGAGAGTGAAGGATAGGGAAGCCTAGTGTGCTGAGGTCCATGGGGTCGCAAAGAGTCAGACATGACTTAGCGACTGAACAACAACAAATGTGTTAATGAACAAACACTAATAGACCTAATAAACATTTAGCATTTCAACTTGGAAATGTTAGTGTGTAAATTAACTATTGAAAATTATTATTAATGAGCAATGTCAATGGATAGAAAAATCTACATTTTTCTTAAAAACATAATTAAAGCTCTGAGTACCCTAGTTTATAATAGCCCATTAACATGCTGCTTTTGACAGGTAGTCTCCTTAATAAAACTTCACAGGAATTTCTAATTATGTGCAACTGAAAGTTTATTATCTTTTCATTAATTGATGCTGATAAAAGAAATGACTGAAATGTTAGAGCTTATAGATCTCTCTAATGTTAGCTAAAGACTTTTCTTTGAGCCTATGACTCATTCATATTATTTGAGAATCTGTGTTTTATATTTTTTCAAGGCCAAAAGGACAGGCTTTATTCTTAGTCCTTTCTGCCTCGAAGTTTTTGCTGTGTATGGGTGAAATCCGGATGTGAGAAATCTTGTTTCAAACGAATAGAAATGTCTAAATTTTTCTATCAAATGATGATCTGTTAACAGAAGTATTTGCAGATGGGTTGAATTTGGGGAAATAAAAGGCTTCTTTATCAATATCTGTAAGGCAGTCCAGAATGGGTCATCAAGCAACAGATTCTGGGAGCTTAGGTTCCTACTCATCAGGTGACAGCACTGTCTCTTGTAAGAACAGTGACAACCCATCTGCCTGCCTGACTGGGGTGAGAACCCTCTTGGAGTGATGCCTATCTGTTCAAACATCTTTTAACAAGTAGGAGAACTTTCTGATTCCACAGAAGGGAAGAGAGAGGTGTCAAAATATTCCTCCACAGTTCTTTATTAAAAAGTTTCAATTTAAAGTAGCATTTTTTCTTGATTGTAAAATTAATACATGTTTATTATAAAGAAAGTCAGAACCTTTTGGCCAACTCAATATATACATATATTGAGTATATATGTGTGTGTATATATATATATATGTATATATGTGTGTGTATATGTGTATATATGTATATATATGTGTGTATATGTGTATATATATTGTATATGTGCATATATATACAATATATATATGCACATATACACACATATCCATATACAATACTTGTAAAAATGAAATGCTGTTTTTCATAGTTTTAAACTTGCCTTTTCACTTAACAATATATTGTCATCATCTAAATCAAATTATACAGATTTATTTTAATTATTTCATAGTGTGAGTGTACTGTAACTTATCCTTTCACTGTTGAGGGGCACATTGGTTGTTTGCATTGTTTCCTATTATAGACAACATAATAATCAATCTTCATTCACATATATCTTTCTACAAATGGTCTTAAAATTAAATCAACAAATATTTCTTTATTCTAGGTAATGAAGGTATGTACCTGATTGGACAGACAGACATTGTCTCAGTAGGCTTAGAGTAGAGGAGTGAAATTAGCCATTAAAAACAAGTAATTAAAAGTGAGATGGTTATTAAACGGGCAACTCAAAGTACCATAGAAATGTATAGTAAATAGATTTTCTTGATTTTTGTATGTCAGGTACAGCCTATCAGAGGACAAGTCATTTAAACTGACATCTGAAGGATGAACAAAAAAGTTTGCAGATGAAATTGATCCAGGGCACTAGGTACTTGAGGGATGAAATTGATCCAGGGGCACTGGGTACTTGAGGCGGAGTGAACAGTCTGTTAAGGGCCAGAGTCAGAGAAAGCATGACACGTTCATGACTGTAAGGAAGGTAGGGATGTAGGGAGTGAGCCAGAGAGAGGCACAAAATGATACCTGGCAGTGTGGCAAGGGGCTTGATTTTGTGAAAGAAGTATCAAGGATGATCTGGAGGATTTTAGGCAGGCGAGTGACATGGTTACTCTGAATTTAAAGTTTTACTTCTAACACTGATAGTACTCCATACTGCTTGGATTTTGAGCATGAAAGAGAAGGATCACAGGAGAATCTCAATTTTCCAGCTTGAGGAGGATACCTGAAAATGTGCGCCAGTTGCCACATTCTTGGTAGAGAAGCTGCTTTGAGGAGGGAGGAAGTTACAATTTAAGACATTTTGAGTTACATCCAGGTATCAAAATGGAGATATCTGTAAGTAACCATATAACTTTACAGCTCACATGAAAGGACTTAGCTACAGACATAGCTTTGTGAGTCCTCAGCACCTAGATGGTAATCAAAATGGGAGAGGAGGTGATCAAAGACAATAGGAGAAGGGCCATGACAGAGTCCTGAGAAATTCCTATAAATGAGTGTGGTGTTGGGGAGATGGTGGCAGAAGTAGGCATCAACAACAATAAACCAGAGAGTACAAAGTCACAGAATGCAAGAGAGAAAAATATTGCTCTAGATGGAGAAAGGGGTACATTGTAGCAAATGTTGAGGCAGGTTTGGCGTTGGAAGTAAGGAGTATGGCTGTAGAATCATGGAGAGCACTCATGACCTCACTGAAAGCAGTTTGATGGAGTTGAGGGGATGGCTTGGGAGTAGAGTAAGAAGGTAAGGAATGTGAAAAATGTGTGTGATACTTTTCTTAGGGTGTAATCAGGTAATGGAATTGACAGCCAATGGTACTTCATATAAATTTGGACATACCTTTTGGAAAGGTTTGATACATTTATGGTCTTTCCTATAGTTTTATGAGTGTTCGTTTTCACATACTTACACAACCTTTTAAAAAATTATCTTCAATTTCATAAGCAAACAAGACAAACCTAAGTTATTTTTAATTTGTATTTGACTATTAATGTAGTTGAACATTTTGTATTTTTTGACCATGTTTAGTCCTTCTTTTGTGAATGATATACTTTTTTCATTTTTTTGTTATGTACTTTGATTTAAAAAATGATTTGAAAGATGTCTTTATGACTGTAACTCATGTCTGTCATATATACTGCAGTATTTTATCCACTTATCCTATTTTTTTGTTTATAGAAAAATCTTTAACAGTTTTATATATAAAATCTAATTGTCCTTTTTATTATGGTTTCTGTCTTTGGTGTTTTTCTCAGAAAGGCCCTACCTCACTACCGCACTGCAAGTCTATACTTTCCTTCTAATTAATTAAATTTTCTTCTAATTAATTCATGGTTTGAATTTTTCAATGTAACTTTTAATTCACATAAAATTCATTTTGATGTGACATTCAAGATGGAGAGTCAACTTTATTTGCTTCCAGTAACTTGTTTATCTAAATGTGCTCCACGCTAATTTAGAGTTGGAATCAGAAGAATGAGTAGATTAAGTATGTGAAAAAGGAAGATTTGAAAGAGAAGAGCACTCCAGGTTAAGGTAACAGTATGTTCAAAGAGCCTGAGGTGGAAAGGGGCCTAGTGATGTCAAGTTTGTAAAAAGGCTAGTATGATTAGAGCTCAGAACAGGGCAAGAGTAGTGTTATACAAGGCTGTAAAATTAGTGTGAACCTTGTGTTTAGGGTTTTATTAAATACCTATTAGTTTTTGTTTCAGGGCAGTAGGAAGCCAAGACAATATTTGAAGTGACAGCATAATTTTTACATTTTGAAGGAAAAAAGTACACTTCTTTCTGAAATTGGGGTAAAGACTGGCAGAGAGCAAGAGTATGTTAACATCATTGAGGGAGATTATGTTAGTAGCCTAAATAATAATTGATAGTAACTTAGATTCAAGTGTGAGCAAGGGAGATGAGAGAAATTGTACAATACAATTAAAGATATTTAGAAGGAAAATAAAATTTGATTTAGGGAGAACATCAGTCATAGGTTGTTTGGAAAAATAAAACTACTCCAAGATATTGTGGATCAGTAAAGTAATGAATAGAAGGGACTGGGTATTTATTAACCAAGAGCTGGAGAAACCATAGTGAGTGACAGCTATCCATTAGATCTCAGATTTCACTGTTGGCTTTCAGGAAGCCAGCTGGTAATGAGAACCATAGGGAAGGACTGCCATGATCACATGTCTCTTGTACCTGGGTGAGTGAATCATAGGAAATTATCTGTAAGCCACTACAAAAGGGTCTGCCTGCTGATGCTGAGGAAAAAGGCTTTCAATTCTTGGACACTTGAAATTTCATGGTAATGCCTCTTATTGTGGTAGTCTAACCAAGAATTCACTGGCAGATACCCTGATATCTAGGATATCTAGGTTTCTACCCATTATTCTCCAGGGGAGAAATATAGAAGGGAAAAATTGGGGTTGGGTTACTAGCAGACAGTTAACACAAGAAGTGAAAGAGATAAAGGTATTAATGATGACACCCATATTTCCCGCACAGGTAACTGGATGGATGTAATGTCATTTGATAAATATGTATAAAAACTAGTATGATCACATTTGAGGGTACTACCAGAAGAAGTGGGCTTCCCAGGTGGTGCTAGTGGTAAAGAAGCTTCCTGCCAGTGTGGGAGACTTAAGAGACATGAGTTTGATCCTTGGGTCAGGAAGATCCCATGGAAAAAGAAATGGCAACCCACTCCAATATTCTGGCCTGGAGAATCCCATGGACAGAGGACTATGGCAGGCTACAGTCCATAGGGTCACAAAGAATTAGACACAACTGAGGTGACTTAGCACACACCAGTAGAAGTATTTTCTGTATAAATAGTAAATATTTATGTGACACAAACATGTTTATAGCATTGCTGTAAGTGCTTTACATATGTTAACTCATTTAATCTTCACAAAATTTCATGAAGTAGGTATTAATATTATTTTCATAGAGGAGAAAACTGGCATACCAATAAGTTAGGAAACTTGATAACAAATGTTGGTGAGGATGTAGAGAAAAGAAAACCTTTGTGCACTGTTGGTAGTGTAAACTGGTGCAGGCACTATGGAAAACAGTATGGAGGCACTGCAAAAAATTAAAAACAAAACTACTATATGGTCCAGAAATTCCACTTCTGGGTATTTATTCAAAGAAAACAAAAACACAAAATCAGAAAGATATATACACCTTAAATTGAAGAAAGTGGAGAAAACCACTAGACCATTCAAGTATGACCTAAATCAAATCCCTTATGACTATACAGTAGAAGTGAGAGATAGATTTCAAGGACTAGATCTGATAGACAGAATACCTGATGAACTATGGATGGAGGTTCGTGACATTATACAGGAGACAGGAATCAAGACCATCCCCAAGGAAAAGAAATGCAAAAAAGCAAAATGGCTGTCTGAGGAGGCCTTACAAATAGCTGTGAAAAGACGGGAAGTGAAAAGCAAAGGAGAAAGGAAAGATATACTCATTTGAATGCGGAGTTCCAAAGAATAGCAAGGAGAGGTAAGAAAGCCTTCCTCAGCAATCAGTGCAAAGAAATAGAGGAAAACAATAGAATGGGAAAGACTAGAGATTGCTTCAAGAAAATTAGAGATACCAAGGGAACATTTCATGCAAAGATGGGCTCGATAAAGGACAGAAATGGTAGGGACCTAACAGAAGCAGAAGATATTAAGAAGAGGTGGCAAGAATACACAGAAGAATTGTACAAAAAAGTTCTTCATTACCCAGACAATCATGATGGTGTGATCACTCACCTAGAGCCAGACATCCTGGAATATGAAGTCAAGGGGGCGTTAGGAGGCATCACTATGAACAAAGCTAATGGAGGTGATGGAGTTCCAGTTGAGCTATTTCAAATCCTAAAAGATGAAACTGTGAAAGTGCTGCACTCAATATGCCAGCAAATATGGAAAACTCAGCAGTGGCCACTGGACTGGAAAAGGTCAGTTTTCATTCCAATCCCAAAGAAAGGCAATGCCAAAGAATGCTCAAACTACCGCACAATTGCACTCATCTCACACGCTAGTAAAGTAATGCTCAAAATTCTTCAAGCCAGGCTTCAGCAATACGTGAACCGTGAACTTCCAGATGTTCAAGCTGGTTTTCGAAAAGGCAGAGGAACCAGAGATCAAATTGCCAACATCCACTGGATCATCAAAAAAGCAAGAGAGTTCCAGAAAAACATCTATTTCTGCTTCATTGACTATGCCAAAGCCTTTGACTGTGTGGATCACAATAAACTGTGGAAAATTCTGAAAGAGATGGGAATACCAGACCATTTGACCTGCCTCTTGAGAAACCTGTATGCAGGTCAGGAAGCAATAGTAGAACTGGACATGGAACAACACACTGGTTCCAAATAGGAAAAGGAGTACGTCAAGGCTGTATATTGTCACCCTGCTTATTTAACTTATATGCAGAGTAGGTCATGAGAAATGCTGGGCTGGCGGAAGCACAAGCTGGAAAGAAGATTGCCAGGAGAAATATCAATAACCTCAGATATGCAGATGACACCATCTTTATGGCAGAAAGTGAAGAAGAACTAAAGAGCCTCTTGACGAAAGTGAAAGTGGAGAGTGAAAAAGTTGGCTTAAAGCTCAACATTCAGAAAACTAAGATCATGGCATCCGGTCCCATCACTTCATGGCAGATAGATGGGGAAACAGTGTAAACAGTCGCTGACTTTATTTTGGGGGGCTGCAAAATCACTGCAGATGGTGACTGCAGCCATGAAATTAAAAGATGCTTACTCCTTGGAAGGAAAGTTATGGCCAACCTAGACAGCATATTAAAAAGAAGAGACATTACTTTGTCAACAAAGGTCCATCTAGTCAAGGCTATTGTTTTTCCAGTGGTCATGTATGGATGTGAGAGCTGGAGTACAAAGAAAGCTGAGTGCAGAAGAATTGATGCTTTTGAACTGTGGTGTTGCAGAAGACTCTTGAGAGTCCCATGGACTGCAGGAGATCCAACCAGTCCATCCTAAAGGAGATCAGTCCTGGGTGTTCATTGGAAGGACTGATGTTGAAGCTGAAACTCCAATACTTAGGCCACCTGATGCGAAGAGCTGACTCATTGGAAAAGACCCTGATGCTGAGAAAGATTGAGGGCAGGAGCAGAAGGGGACCACAGAGGATGAGAGGGCTGGAAGGCATCACCAACTCAATGGACATGGGTTTGGGTGGACTCCGGGAGTTAGTGATGGACAGGGAGGCCTGGTGTGCTGCAGTTCATGGGGTCGCAAAGAGTCGGACATGACTGAGCGACTGAACTGAACTATTATATATATATATATATTTATATATATGTGTATATATACACACACACACACACATGTATGTGTGCTAAGTCACTCAGTCATGTCCAACTCTTTGCACCCTTTGGATTGTACCCACAAGGCTTCTCTGTCTATGGGATTCCCCAGGCAAGAATACTAGAGTGGGTTGCCATGCCCTCCTCCAGGGGATCTTCCTGAGCCAGGGATCAAACCTGCATCTCTTAAGTCTCCTCTATTGGCAGGAGGTTTCTTTCCACTAGCACCACCTAGGAAGCCCATACACATACACATTATGGACTATATATGTTTATATAACAATGGAATATGTATATATACATATATATTTAGTCATAAAAAAGGAGAACATCTTGCCATTTGTGACAACATGGGTTAATCTTGAGGGCTTATACTAGGTGAAATAAGTTAGAAAATATTACATGATCTCACTTATATATGGAATCTAACAACAACAAACAACCCCAAGCTCATGGATACAGAGGACAGATTGGTGGTTGCCAGAGGCAGGGAGTTGCAAGGGGTGGGAAAAATGGGTAAAAGAGGTTATTATAAAGTACAACTTCCAGCTGTAAAATAAATGTCTTGGAGATGTAATATATAGCACACTGGCTGTAGTTAACAATATTGTACAGTTGAAATTTGCTAAGAGAGTAGATCTTAAAAATTTTCATCAGAATAACATTTTTTGTTGCTATTTGTAGTGATATTAATTATACTTTGGTCATGTCTCAATATATACAAATAATGAATCATTGTACACCTGGAGCTAATGTTATATATTAATTTAAGAAACTTGTCAAAAGATACAGAGCTAATAAGTGGTGGAATTGAGATTTCATATCTGGCACTAGATTCTGTTAATTTTAACCCCTATAAACCACTATGATAAAATTCATAAACTTGGTTTTGAACATATTTATTTAGAGATGTCTTTGAGACATTTTAAAAGAAATGTAGGCAATTTTAAAGAAATGAGGAGTAGTTGTATGATTTGGAAGTGTATAGGTGAGCTCTGGTTGGAGATTTTGAGTCTTCTGCTGTATCATACCTTGTGGTTGGGAATAAGGTTGCCCAGGTAGTGAATATAGAGTTAGAGGAGAGGAATGCTTGGAACTGAGTTTAAAGAAATGCAAACATTTGAGAGCTCTGTAGGCAAGATGTAAGCTTTCTAAGGATCCGGGGAAGGAACACTTAAAGATGCTGGAGTAAAATTAGGAAATTATGATAGTCTAGAAAAGAATTTTTAAAAAGGAGAGTGTAGTCAAAAATGTGTACATTGGTGACTTTATCCAGAGTTGGTTTCCTCAAATGATAGCAATAGAAGCCACTTTAGTGTGGGCTAGGAGTGACGTAGGGAGGATAGAGACAGCAAGTATGGACTATTCTTCTGAGATGACACATTCAGTTCTGGCCGCAGGAGAATTTTGTTTGAGAGGTGGTTTTTGTTTTTAATTGCTTGTTTTCAAGAGGGGCAGACTTAAACTCTCCCATTTTATTTTATTTTTTTAATAAGCTATATCAGTTAGAGTTTATTTTACTTGTTCAGTCACTCAGTTGTGTCTGATTCTTCATGTCCGCGTGTATTGTGGTACGCCAGGCTTGCCTGTCCTTCACCATCTCCCAGAGCTTACTCAAACTCATGTCCACTGAGTTGGTGATGCCATCCAACCATCTCATTCTCTGTTGTCCCCTTCTCCTCCTGCCTTCAATCTTTCCCAGCATCAGGGTCTTTTCTAATGAGTCAAGTCTTCGAATAGATGGCCAAAGAATTGGAGCGTCAGCATCAGTCCTTCCAATGAATATTCAGGACTTATTTCCATTAGGATTGATTGTTTGGATTTCCTTGCAGTCCAAGGGACTCTCAAGAGTCTTCTCCAACACCATAGTTCAAAAGCATCAGTTCTTCAGCACTCAGCCTTCTTTATGGTCCGACTCTCACATCCATACATGACTACTGGAAAAACCACAGCTTTAATTAAATGGACCTTTGTTGGCAAAGTAATGTCTCTGCTTTTGAATTTATTGTCTAGGTTTGTCATAGCTTTTCTTCCAAGGAGCAAGTGTCTTTTAATTTCATGGCTGCAGTCATCATCTGCAGTGATTTTGGAGCCCAAGAAAAGAAATTCTGTCACTGTTTCCATTGTTTCCCTATCTACTTTTCATGAAGTGATGGGACTGAATGCCATGATCTTAAGTTTTTGAATGCTGAGTTTTAAGTCGCTTATTCTCCTCTTTCACTTTCATCAAGAGGCTTTTTAGTTCCTCTTTACTTTCTGCCATAAGGGTGGTGTCATCTGCGTATCTGAGGTTATTGATATTTCTCCCAGCAATCTTGATTCCAGCTTGTGCTTCATCCAGCCCGGCATTTCACATGATGCACTCTGCATATAAGTTAAATAAGCAGGGTAACAATATACAGCCTTGATGTACTCCCTTCCCAATTTGGAACCAGTTGGTTGCTCTATGTCTTGTTTTAATGTTGGCTTCTTGACCTGCATACAGGTTTCTCAGGAGGCAGGTAAGGTGGTCTGTAAGGAAAGGAAATTCCCAACAGAAATGACCTTTAACAACATAGGAATAACTTCCCTTGATTAATTGAAAAATTCACAAAGTTTTGCATTTCCAGCAAGAGTTGATGCAGTAATCCAGCAATGTCAAAAGGAGCTGGGGTTGCTCCATCTCTAGGCTCTGTGTCTGTCTTGTTTTCCATCTTGCTCCTGATCCAAGATGTCTGTTTCTATTCAGTCTACATGCAGGACTTCTCTTTCTTCCTTAAAATATGGAACAAAGTCTTTTAAAAAATATTTTATTTTATATTGGAGTCTAGTTGATTAACAATGTTGTATTAGTTTCAGGTGTACAGCTAAGTGATTCAATTATACACACACACATATGCATTCTTTTTTTATATTCATTTCCATTATGGTTTATCATGGGATATTAATTATAGTTCCCTGTGCTATACAGGAGGTCCCTGTTGGTTATCTGTTTTAAATCTAGTAGTGTGTACATAAATAAATTCCCAATTTATCCCTCCTCCCACCTTCCCCTTTGGTAACCATAAGTTTTTTTCTAAGTCTTTGAGCCTATTTCTGTTTTGTAAATAAGTCCATTTGTCTTTTCTTAGATGCCACATATAAGTCATATCATATGATATTTGTCTTTGTCTGACTTCACTTAGTATGATCTCTGAGTTCATTTGTGTTGCTACCAATGGCATTAATTCTTTTTAAAGGTGGTGTAATATTCCATTGTGTGTGTGTATGTGTATTACATCTTCTTTATCCATTCACCTGTCAATGGACATATAGGTTGCTTGAATGTCTTGGCTATTGTAATTAGTGCTGCAATGAACATTGGGCTGTATGAATCGTTTTGAATTATGGTTTTCCCAGGAGTGGGATTGTTTGATTATATGGTAGTTCTATATTTAGTCTTTTAATGAATCTCCATATTGTTCCCCATGATGGTTGTACCAATTTACATTCTCTTTCTCCACCCTCTCCAACATTTATTGTTTGTAGACTTTTTGATGATGGCCATTCTGACTGGTGTACAGTTTTGATTTGCATTTTTGTAATAATTAGCAATGCTGATTATCTTATATCTTTTTTGGAGAAATGTCTATTTAGATCTTCTGCCCACTTTTTTGATTGGGTTGTGTGTTTGTCTTTTGATAATTGATCTGTATGAGTTGCTAGTAAATTTTGCAGATTCATCCCTTGTCAGTCACATCATTTAAAATATTTTCTCCCATTCTGTGGGTTGTCATTTCATTTTCTTTATGGTTTCCTTTGTTGTGCAAAAGCTTTTGAATTTAATAAGGTCCCATTTATTTTTGTTTTTAATTCCATTACTCTAGGAGATGGATCAAAAAAGATACTGCTGCAATTTATATCAAAGAGTGTTCTGCCTATTTTCTTCCTTAAGTTTTATAATATCAGGTATTATATTTAGGTCTTTAATCCATTTTGAGTATATTTTTGTATGTGGTGTTAAAGAATATTCTACTTTCACTCTTTTACTTGTAGCTGTCAACTTTTTTCAGCACCATTTATTGAAAAGACTCTTTTCTCCATTGTATAGTCTTGTCTGCTTGGTTGTAGATTGATTGACCATAGATACGTGTGTTTGTTTCTGGGCTTTCCATCCTGTTCCATTGATCTGTATTTCTGTTTCTGTGCCAGTACCATACTGTTTTGATGAAGAATCCACTTGCAATGCATGAGACATGGGTTTGATCCCTGGGTTGGGAAGATCCCCTGGAGAGGGAAATGGCAACCCACTCCAGTATTCTTGCCTGGGAAATCCCATGGTCAGAGCAGCCTGGTGGGCTACAGTGCGTGGGGTTGCAAAGAGTTGGACAGACTTAGCACTAAACAACAACAACAGTAAATTTTTAGTGTAATCAGAAGCCAGGGAGCCTGATGCCTCCAGCTCCATTTTTCTTTCTCAAGATTACCTTGGCTATTCAGGGTCTTTTGCATCTCCACACAAATTTTAATGGTGGCTCAGCTGGTAAGGAATCTGCCTGCAATGTGGGAGACCTTGGTTTGATCCCTGGGTTGGGAAGATCCCCTGGAGAAGGGAAAGGCTTCCCACTCAAATATTCTGGCCTGGAGAATTCCGTGAACTATATAGTCCATGGGGTCACAAAGAGTCAGACACGACTGAGCAACTCTCACATTCACTTTCTATGAAAAATGCCATTGGTTATTTGATAGGGATTGCAATGAATCTGTAGATTGCCTTGAGTAGGACAGTCATTTTCACAATATTGACTCTTTCGGTCTAAGAACAAGGTATGTCTTTCCATCTGTTTGTGTCATCTTTGATTTTTTTCATTAGCATCTTATAATTTTTGGAGTACAAGTCTTTTGCCACCGTAGGCAGGTTGATTCCTAGGTATTTTCAAGAACACTTTCTTAGAAACATGATAGGATTGCAGGGAAGTGTGCATATGAATTTGAAGATGTTCATTTTCACCATACATTTATTGATATTAGTGAAACCAGTATGACCTAGCATGTGATATTTTTCTAGTGGTGTTTAGCTGCTCAGGGAAAGATATGAAATAAATAGATAGCTCAACCTCTTTACAATAGAAGATTTTGTCAGAGGCTCAACAAAACATAAAGAGACAAAGGGTTTTATGGTATTTGTAAGAGTGCTATTAAAATGATAGCCTGTTGATTCCAAGTTGGATAAGAAGGTAAAAAAGAAGGGGATAATGAATTGAAGGAAATTAGAAGGATCAATGGTTTGAAGGTCACATGGAGGATGAAGAATGGTCAACATGATAATACTTGTTAAACAAAAGCCAAGTGGACGGATTTTGGGATGCATAGTTACTGATTGAGTGAAAGTGAAAGTCTCTCAGCCATGTCCGACTCTTTGCAACCCTATGGATTATACAGTCCATGAAGTTCTCTAGGCCAGAATACTAGAGTGGGTAGCCTTTCCCTTCTCCAGGGGATCTTCCAAACCCAGGGATCGAACCCAGGTCTCCCACATTGTTGGGAGGATTCTTTACCAGGTGAGTCACAATGGGAGTCCACTGATTGAGTGTCAGAACAGTTTTTAAGTAATACAGTCGCAAGGTCATGAGACTGAGTGCTGAGGTTGGAGAAAAGTCATTGAGATGAGATCAAGGGCTCAAGATGAGATCAAGTTGAGATGAGGGCTCAATGGGACGTTTTTAAGTCAGTTAATTAGAGTCAATCAGATTATGGAAATTTTTCATTTGGGGAAGAAGACACTGACCCAGATGTATTTTTATATTTCATTATGTTATGTCAATTGTACTGTGCTATATTATCTGAACAGGAGGGAAATAGAAAAATGTTATAAAATGTCTCAACATTGACAAAGAATCAACTATGTTGGTTAAGTTGTGGAATTCTCATTAGGCTCAGGGACTGACCAGCTTCTCGAACAAAGAATGTGCTGCTACCGGCCTGAGGGAGGTGGTTTTGGTGTTGAGTAGATTGTGGAGTAAGACAAAACTGAATTTGAATCCTGATTTCATTAGGTACCTTAACTTACTCCTTTGAGTCTGAATTTTCAAATAACCAAAATAGGGTTTGCAAGGCCAATTGTATGGAGGTACTGTCAGGATGAAACCAGATAAAAGGTATGACTTATTGATTACAGTGCCTAGAATTTAGCATGTGCTCAGTAAGTCTGAATTCTTCCTCTATGAGGAGACCCATCCAGGGAAATTGCAGTATTGAGGGGAAGACTTGTAAGCTCCCCCCACCCAGAGATATTGGAGGATAAATAGTTTTCTAAATTTTGTGCAAAAAGACAAGCAAATGAGTAGTTTGCCAGAGGTGGCAAGATGCCTTACTTCCTAAATTTTTTTATAATATGGAAATTTAATTCCATTCTGTGGTGATTACAATTCAGTCTGTGGAGATAATTGCACCTAATTGTGATCTTGTTATGAATAACTGTGTAGAGAGAAATGCAGCTAAACAATGAGGTTGATTACCTGAGGTTTACAGCATTCAGAGAAGTGACAAAAATAGGCCAGAGTCCTTGGCTGAATATTGATTACTAAATGAAAGCCAGGATTTTCTTTGAGATTCAAGAAGTATATACTTTTCCTCAGCTCTAATGAGGCACAAGGTAGTGACAATCATAACCATGTAAGGATGGAAGATCGCGTTTTTACTAGAGAATACTCTTAAGTACCATTTATTGAGTATCCATCATGTGCCCCATGCTTTCTAAGCACTGACCAATCTTTACAAACACTCTTGCAGGGGGAAATTGATCCCCAATTCCAGATGAGGTGGCTGAGGTTGGACAGTTGAAATTACTCACCAAAGGCTGTCATTCCATCAATATTTCTTTAAAGTCCAAGTCTACCCACTATATCCCCCTGCCTCCAGGCAAAACTCTGGGAGCATAGGTATTACGTTTCTGGATTTTTCTAAAAGAAAAACAGCAAAATTTCTTAGACTGTATTAGTCGAGAGTTTTCCAGAGAAACAGAACCAATAGGATGTGCATATGTATGGAAAAAGATTTATCATAAGGAGTTGGCTTATGCAGTTAATGAAGGTTGGCAAATCTGCTGAGTGGGCCTGCAAGCTGGACTTCACTTTTCCGCTGGTGCAATTCCAGTCTGCTGGAGGATTCCCTCTTGCTCAGGGATACTGGTATCTTTGTTTTATTCAGTCTTTCAGCTGATTGGATGAGGCCTACCTACATTATGGAGGGCCACCTGCTACTCACACTTAACTGATTTAAATGTTAACATCATTAAAAAAGAGCTTCTCCAACTTGCTGAATAAAATTAACCCTCCAGAGACTTAGATGAGTCTATTTTTTTAAAAACTCATTTCTCCAGGAGATAGAATTTACCAGGCACTGATACAATTTCCTACCTTGATAGTTAGCAGAGCCCATTTAGTGGGCTCATGGAAGATTACAGTAGGTTAGATGATGCTGCAACACCTTAAGAATGAGCTATCGTTCATAGATTCATAGAAAATAAAATTCTAATTACAAAAATTCAGTCTCTGAGATTTAGTCTTCAAAGCTTCCACTCCAGGGAATACCAACAATCCTCTTAGACTAACTTTGTGATTATCATCTCTATCATCATCAGTAATGACGATAACAGTTAACATTTACTGACTGGAGCTTGTGTGGTTGGCACTGGTTTTGAGCACTTTTTGTGTGTTACCTCATTTATGTCAGCACTAGGAGGGACGTGAGGTATTATTCTTTTACATCTTTTTTTAACATGCATGGAAAGAGTCTCCCAGAAGTTTGTAAACTGGCTATGGTAATACAGCTAGTAAAGTGTGAATTCAGGATTCAAAAAAGGCAGTTTGCTATGCATAAAGATGACTTGGGGTCATCTTTGGGGTCACCTAAAGCGTATTTGCCTGAAAATCTTTCATTATTCATCATAGCATCTGAAATTGTTACTTTAGAAGAATCAAACCTTTGGAAAATCAAACAACCAACATTCAGTACTAATTGTGAATCTGGTGCCCATGTAGGGCTTCCTTGGTAGCTCAGCTGGTAAAGAGTCCACCTGCAATGCTGGAGACCCTGGTTCAATTCCTGGGCTGAGAAGTTCCCCTGGAAAAAGGGATAGGCTACCCACTCCAGTATTCTTGGGCTCCCACGTAGGTGTAGAGGATAGAAAGAATAGTAAAGAGGACTCCCTACTTGAAAGAGCTTGTAGTTGTTGGTGAGGGGATATTTCCCCTCTACCTGTCTACAATTCTTGTGGCTGGACTAATAATAAAATTGACAAAAGACAGATACCAAATTAATGAACCATTTCAATTCTCTCTGGAGTCTTGAGTGGGTCAGAGGCAAAGAACTTGGGTAATTTGGTGGACTCTTAGGCAAATGCATTTAGCAGGATACTTACTAGGACTTGTTGAGTAAAATAAATCATAATAATAATAGATATGATTTGGTGAGAGCTCACTAGCCCTCTGAGGCAGGCCATGAGGCATCAAGCATGTTAATTACATTTGACTGTTTCTCATATTCTAGTAAAATGTGAGCTTCATGAAGATAGGGGCATTCTGCCTTGTTATTGCTGAGTCTCTAGCCTCTGGTAGAGAGCCAGAAACTTGGAGGGTGCTCAGTAGGTCTCTGCAAAATAAATGGATGGATGTGACAGTACACTTATGGTCATTCTTTGCTCTGTCAAAACGTGATAGTCAGAACTGGGTGATTTTTTTTTTCTTTTACCTAAGTAGAAAGAATACAGCCTTTGTAGTCAGTAGGACTTGAATATTATCACCATTTTCCCATTTACATAAATTGTGACCAAAATTACTTTTAAGCCCAATTTCCTTGTCTAATTCTGCAAAGATGGCAGTGGCAGCAGTTCATAGTCTTATAATTTTTCCTAATCACACCCTCTCCACCCATAAACAAAGAGCATCTAGGTAGCAAAATAAGCAGACCATGAAACCCATGAGGAGCATTTACAATGAAATTATGACAAGGTGTCCTCAAAACCCCAAAGACAAACAGCAGGAATAACCATCAGCCACCACAAAACCTGTGTGGCATCAGTAATTGTGTGGGATGAAGCAGAAGGAAACATAGGAGTGTCTGATGGACATAGGAACAGGAGAATCCCGAAGCAGACAATAAGGGTTCACTGGAAAACACCGTAGGCTAATTTGAAAGCAGCTACTGAAACTGGGAGGAGTCTTGTCCAATCTAACAGCAGGTGAATGTAAAGGTTCACATGACTGTACATATTTCCTTGCTAGAACTTTCTCTCCATCCCTCCATACTCTACCTGTATCACTCATATTCATTGTTCAGCTTTTGGCTTAGATGTCACTTTGCCTGATGTATGATTTTCTTACCGCTCCCATAACAAAAGCCCTCAAACTGATTGGCTAAAAACAAGATAGTATTTTAATCTTCAGGTTCTGTAGTTTAAAAGTGCAACACAGGTTTCACTCGGTTAAAAATCCAGGTGTCAGTGGGGCTTCCTTTCTGGAGGCTCAAGAGCATCCATTTCCTTTCCTTTCCAGCTCCTGTAGGTGACCCACTTCCTTGGTTCATGATCCTTTCCCTCCATGTCCAAAGTCAATGTCAGGGAGATTCAGTTTTCTTGACATCACATCAACTCAACTTCCTGTTCTGTAGTCAAATCCCTGTTTACCTCCCTCTTATATTTTTGAGGACCCTTGAGATTATATTGGAGCTACCTGGATAACCTACAATAACCTCTCCATTTCAAGATCCCTCAAGTAATCACAGCTAAGTCCTTTTTGCTATATATGGTAATAGATTACAGGGTTCCAAAGATTAGGACATAGATATCCTGGGGGGAGAGACAGTAGTTAGGGGGTACATTATTCTGCTACCACACCCGAGAAGCGTTTCCTGCCCCAAGATGGCATTAGGTACCCCTCTCCTGAGAGCCTGTGGATGCTGGCTTGCTTCCCTGTTGGCTTGTCTGTCACGTGGTTAAGATGGAGTCTTCCTTAAAAGTAAATATGTATCTTTGCCACTGAGTTCCCAAAATCCAGCACACTGCTCTTCAACATAAATATAATATGATCCACATACGTTATCTTAAATATTTTAGAGGCCACACACACACACACAAAACCCTGGTACAATATATTTAAAGACTATATTTTATCTAACCCAATATGTCCAAAATGTTATCTTTTCAACAGGTAATCAATATAAAGTTATTGATGATATATTTTACATTCATTTATTTGGACTACATCTTTGAAGCCCAGTCTGTATTTTTGTACACACAGCCTATCTCATTTTGGACCTGCCACTATTCAGAGGCTCAGTGGCCACTGTATGGGACAGCTCAGCTCAGCACCATCCCTGGTGCTTAGGAGCACTCCAGGTGCATTTGTCTAATAATTGGGGAAGGGGACTGACGTGCAGCCAACAGGAGGGCTGAATCTCAGAAGGGAGTGCCAGCTTCGTGGTGCTACCGTGTTCATGGCTCAAGTCTATTAGATTTTACATAAAAAACAGAAACAAAATCAAGCGCCTTGTGAGCATAGGTCTTTCAGTTTCTACTTTGGCAGTGTGCACACTCAGATCAGTTTCCTGGGGTGAGGGAGCAGCCACTGCAGTAAACGTTTACTCAGAGTCCTCTTCCAAGGCTCCCAGGAGCGGGAGGTAATTAGCTCTTGAGGCAAAAAACGTATTTTCGCTGCATTTCCACAGGCTTGCCTCACTTTCATGTATACCTCCTTCAAAAACTGTCCTCAAACTGTATGTTGAGAGCTGACCCTGCTAACTCTGGCTCCCCAAATCTCTTTGAAGTTACAGAACAGCCTGAAAACAAAGCATTTTCACAGTCCTGGAACAGAAAAATAAACACACATTCCTCCTGAAGAGAGACCCCAGCCTCTGAACTTCAGAACTCTGTCTGCCAGCGGAGGCTGGCTGGTGTCCAGGGCTCTGTCTCCACCAGAATCCCCCCTATCCTTTGCTTTGCTCTTTCAAAAAGCCGGATCCCCGTAATGCATGCTCACATTTCCTCACAACCAGCACAAGGCAGAATTCTCTGAATTGAGCTACGTGTAGAACCTTGTGATCTAGCAAGATATTAAACTATAATCAGAAGCAAATTGTTGCTCCCCCTGCCAACAGATGGACTATAAACAGAGATAATCACATAACCACAGCGTTCTGTGTGGTTCTTTCCTGCTTTGCACATTCAACAAGGCGAAGAACCAGCCACATATTAGGTTGCTAAATGGTGTTGCTTGCATGCATGCTTGCCATGGACTCTCCTCTCTTGCCCCCAGCTTTGCAGAGGGAACGGGAAGAGAGACCTATTGCTGGGGATCATGCTGTCCTTAGAACACATGTGTAGCCAATTCTCATGAAAGTGCACCACATTTCAATATAACCCATTCACTAACAAAGAGACGAGAAAGGGACACACGCCCAAAGATGTTAGGGTGTAGGCTTTCACACTGTCTAAAATGAAGACGAATCTCAAGGTAAACCAGACACTGCCTAGAGCCTGAGGATCACTTTGTGTTCTATGGAGCAGGACTGGCAGGTTTTCTGGTTGCTGCTAAAACTACCCAGCTACAGGGAAGACCCTAGGATTGGAGTGAACGTGGAGACAAAAATCAAGTTGTGGAGGCTCTCTCTCTGCATCCATACTGTGTAATAGATTTCTGTCTGTTAAAGTCATAAATTGCAACTTAGTTTATTTGTTTCTAGTTCACCTGCAGGGTTCAATTTCTCCAAGCATCCTTTAACTCAGTGAGCTTAGAAAAAGAAGAGAACCTTATTTATTGGGAACATAAAAGGAAAAGTAAAGATAGAAATGGCAACATTGTCTTACACCTCTTCATTCTGCTACTCCTGGGCCTGAGGCAGAAGGGTCTCACAGATTTGAGCACAATTTCTCTTGCAAATGATATTGGGTGTGTGTGTGCTCAGTCATGTCTGACTCTGTGTGACCCCATGGACTGTAGCCCACCAAACTCCTCTGTCCATGGGATTTTCCAGGCAAGAATACTGGAATGGGTTGCCATTTTCTCCTTCAGGGCATCTTCCTGTCCCAGGGATAGAACCCATGTCTCTTGTGTCTCCTGCATTGACAGGCGGATTGTTTACTACTGAGCCACTTGGGAAGCCCAAATGATACAGACTACAGTAGTCATATGGGCAAGCGTTCATGTTTCCAATCATAGGAGAGGAGGTTGATCCTAGGACATAACTTTAATAGGAAGCCAAATAAAACAACTGGAGAATCCACAGCACCCCACCTTCTGTAGCTCCAGCCTCTCACTGCCACACTGTTCCAAGGTTGCCACATCAGGGGAGAGACGTGGGTATATTTATATGTGCATGCAGGGACTTGATGTTTCACTAGCATATTCCCTCTTAAGAACCAGACAGAGTGTCTGATTTTCACTCATGGTGTCTTTGAGCCACTTTATGAACTTTGAACAGACCTATGTTTTTCCTTGCCTTCCTGTCTAGCAAGAGTGGGGAATCATTATACAGAAAAATCGGCATGCATAGTTTCAAACGCGTCTTCTTTAATTACTAATTCTCCACATTTGATAATTAAAAACTTGGACACAGATGCACTCTAACATAGAAAAATAAAATTGTTAGCCAGTTTTTTAAGGCCAGATGGTGGGCAGTGAAGAGTAAAATCAAGTTGAGGAATTGGTTGAGGCTAGGATATAGTAGATGTTACAGAGTATTCATGAGTAATCTATTTTAGGGAAATGCAGGACCAAGTGGTGTGGGCTAGTTCAGAGTCTAAACTTTTTATGCAACCATGGGAAAGGACAGGCCAGAAATGGATTTCATTTAAGTCAAATGAAAAGAATTACTGGAAAGCAGATTTGGGGCATGAGGAAGTCAGAAAATTTTCTTGGAAGGTGAGTAGGGACAGATAAACCAACAAAGAAGGTAGAACCACTGAGTTAGTTTTCCTACTTCCTGTTCTGGCTGTGCGTGTCATTGCTGAGTGTAAGCAAGTAAGTTTTACAGCTATGTGCTACAGACCATAAAGGAAGGCTACTAGTAAATTAAACCTTGGTGGTTTTTTGGGGGGGCTACTGGAAGCTGACACTTTATTTATCCAATTTTTTTTTCATTATAATCATAAAATTGGCTGGAGTTTCATCTATTTGAAAGCTATAAAATTTTGGTAGGAAATTAAATGTTTGGATTGATGATTCTGAGACTGACATTTCGTGTATTTTCTCTAAAGTTGGAGGCTTTGGTAACATTGGGATGGCCAAATACATTTGGTTCATCTGTTCAATGGTGTTTATCCTGGGCTTGTTTTACTAAATGCTTGGCTGTGGTATTAGGCTATTATTAATATGATTGCCATACTGAACTAAGTTCAAGTATATGGCTCAGAAATTGAGAGCATTTCTCTTTTACCATGTCCTAAATGAGTTAAAAATGGAAAATGGTAAATGCTATAATCAGGTGAATTGGCATGAGAAATGGGGCTAGAAGATTCTGGCTATGTTTCTTGGTCACTTAGTCCCCTTTGGGACTGGGCATCAGCAGCTCTTAAGCAAATAATTTTGTATTTGTATTTTTTTTAGTGGTAATACTTGTTTTTCCAGAAAATGAACTTGAGATGCTCAAAATTGGATTACTTATAATTCTGATCTGAGTATCATACATCTACTTACCTCTTTTTATTTTCTTTCCTTTCACTAATCATCCCTGGCCCCAAATTTCATTTCTCCTTATCACAGGCACCCATTCTTTTTCTTTTTTCAGTTAGTCAATTCAGTCTTATTAGTTTTCGATTCAGTTCAGTCATTCAGTTATGTCCAAGTCTTTGCTACCCCATGCCCTGCAGCATGCCAGGCTTCCCTGTCCTTGACCCTCTCCCAGACCTTGCTCAAACTCATGTCCGTTGGGTTGGTGATGCCGTCCAATCATCTCATCCTCTGTTGTCCCCTCCTCCTCCTGCCTTCAATCTTTCCCAGCATCAGGGTCTTTTCCAATAAATTGGCTGTTCGCATCAGTTAGCCAAAGTATTGGAGCTTCATCTTCAGTATCAGTCCTTCTAATGAATATTCAGGGTTGAGTTCCTTTAGGATTGACTGGTTTCCTTGCAGTCTGAGGGACTCTCAAGAGTCTTCTCCAACACCACAGTTCAAATTCATCAGTTCTTCAGCGCTCAGCCTTGTTTATGGTCCAACTCTCACATCCATACATGACTACTGGAAAAACCATAGCTTTGATTAGATGGACCTTTGTTGGCAAAGTAATGTCTCTGCTTTTTAATATGCTGTCTAGTTTTGTCATAGCTTTTCTTCCAAGGAGCAAGCCTCTTTTAGTTTCATGGCTGCAATCACCATCTGCAGTCATTTTGGAGCCCTCAAAAAGAAAATCTGTCATATGCTTACATTGTTTCCTCATCTATTTGCCATGAAGTGATGGGACTGGATGCCATGATCTTTGTTTTTTGAACGTTGAGTTCTAAGCCAACTTTTTCACTCTACTCTTTCACTTTCATCAAGAGACTCTTTAGTTCCTCTTCGCTTTCTGCCATAACTGTAGTGTCATCTGCCTATCTGAAGTTATTGATATTTCTCCTGACAATCTTGATTCCAGCATAATGTATAGTATGATGATTATAGTTAATAACACTGTATTGAATATTTATAAGTTTCTAAAAGGACAATTCTTAAAAATTCCTATCATGAGAATAAGAAAAGTTCTGCAGTTATGTGCTGTGAGAGGTGTTAACTGAACTTACTATAGTGATCATTTCTCAATATATGCTAATATAAATATTGAATCATTATGTTGTACACCTGAAACTAATATAACATGTCAATTATACCACAACAAAAGTAATCTAAACTAGTAAAACAAAGATAAAGAGTCAAAACCATATATTCAGAAACAAGAAAGATTGCAAATTAAGGAACTAAGCATTCAATTCAAGAAGTCTGCCAAAAAGCAATAAAATAATCCTCAAAGAAAGCAAGGGATGTAGAAAAGCATGAGATGAAACTCATAGAAATGTTGAAAGGATTGAAGCTGACTCCAACTGGGTTAAGCCACATTTAGCCAAATTGAAGCATGAGGATACATGTCCTAGCGAGCAACTCTTTTGTCCAATAATAATATCTATGGAGATATTTCCTGTGATTGATGAGATATTGAACTTCGTGATTACAACTGCCAGGCCAGTCCACTGAAGCTTATTCCCTAGGAGATCTTCAGGTTGAATTTTAAACTTAGGCACCATGCTGAGCTGAGAGCCTGGAAATCTTGCTTCTCACCCCTCTGCTAGCATGCTATTGCTGGAAAATTTTTGTCATTTATTATTATTTCCCATGGGTGTGTTAACCTTCTCTGAAGAATTTGTTTAGAAATTTCACCATTCATTTTTCTCCAAATGAATGTTCGTGCCTCCATGACCAACCATATAGATACAAAGCTAAATTGATTCCCCTGTCTGTCACCAGAATCCAAGAATAACCTTTGGCATTTAGAATTCTTCATTCACAAAGCTATCTTAAATATACTGCTCTTTAAATAGTAAATATTTGGATCTTATATTATGATTCAAATTGAGTAGCAATTGCTTTTACAGCTGACAGCATTATCTTAATAAAAAACATTTGGCTTCCAAAAGTGAAACTTTATTTCAAGATTGTATTTCTCTATAATTTTAGTGACTGAGAATATATCAAACCAGATATTAATGTTCAAGTCAGTTATTACATTTTATAGATAGCCTTTTGTGTTTCTAGTACATAAGGAATGAATAAATCAACCAAAGCAACATCCTACATTTATTTACCAAGGCTATGTTTTTACTACTTTTCAGAAATGTATTATGTGGCACTGTTGCCTAATATACTCTGAGAATATTGCTTCCCTCTGTGTTTTCTGATATAATCTGGAAAAATAAAAACCAGAAGCAAACATAATTCTGTCATTCTATTTTTGTTGGAAGCAAGGCATTTGTTATTATCTGGTTTTGGGAAAATAAAGGCAGTATCTCAGATTTGGAAAATTTCCCATACTTAAAAATAATATTTGGCAGTGTGGAGAACAGGGCCAGAGTGGTCCCTTTTGTATACTCAGAATAAGCCAGTTTATTTGAAGTTAGATTTTTCTCTGTATGTAGTCAAACGAATCCCTTTCATGTGTGGATGTAATTGTAGAGACTCTGAAAACCAAGGACGAAGCATTACATTTTGACAGTAAGCTGTTAGGAATGAACTCTTGAAGAGAATCAATATGCTATTGTGGTTGAGTTCAGCTTTTGAATCAGACATACCTGACTCTAATTCCATCTTTGATTCTTACTAGCTGTCTGACCTTAACTTTTCAAATCTCTGAAATGGGAATGATGATAGCAGCTAAATCATTAGCTTATTATAAAAAGTAAATGAAACCAAATTTAAGAACTTATTGACCAGAGACATATTACTATGTCTTTTGTTACCCAAACATTATTGACCAGAGTGTTTCAGTATTCACTTATATAACAAATTGTTGGCCACAGGTGTTATCTTCTGCAAAATTCCCCGGTTAATAATGTATTAAGAAAGTTTGCAGCTCTGTGCCTGACCCACAGTCAACCCTTTCTGTGTCCCCAAGAAAACTATTAACATAAAAATTCAAGAAAAGACAGGGAATCCTTTTACTTCATGTGAAGCATCCTTATTTGAGAACGTTTGATGAGTCTGAAAATAGAAAAAGGCATGGAGCTACTGCTGGGGGTGGCATAGAGAGTACAGCCATTTGGCTTTAGGGAAAAATATTATTACCTAAGGGAATAATAGTAACTGAAGGGAAATCAGGGCCATCAGGGCCCTAGAACTTTGAGGATGACTTCAGTCTCCTACAGGCCATTGTCATGTAGGATGTTGTGTGCATCTGAATTAAGCCCCAGCTCCTCACTCCTTGCCCTGACATGCAAGAACTTCACAGGTAGCTCTGATAACCCTATTACTACTGCTTTCAACATACAACCCAACTTCTCTGCAAACTAGACCTTCCCCCAAAGATTGCTGCACTTTCTGGCTTCTGTGGCTTGGTTCCTGCTGTCCTCTCTGGTTTGTTTCTTCCTCTCTTCCTATCTTCTTCCAGTTTCTAGCCATCCTCCCTATTCCATCTGAGGGGCACCTTCTCCTTTCTGGATTCCAACATTAAGATCTAACATCTCCCACTCTTGTTTTGCACTTCTTTCACAGAATCTACATTATTCATCTTGGATTAACGATGTGATTGTCTCATTACTCCTACACTGGTAAGCAGCTTGAGGGAAGTGATCTAACTTATCTTCGTTTCCCCATGCAAGGCAGCTAGTTCGTGATAAGCGCTAAACAAATGGTTGTTGAGAGAATAGTCTTTGCAGATGCATTTTTGAGTGGACCACTAATGTGATCCAGCGTGGCATTTTTTAAAAAGATTTTTTTAATGTGGGCCATTTTTATTGAAATTGGTTACAAAGACTTGATTGAATTTGTTACAATAGCGCTCGTTTTATGTATTGGCTTTTTGGCTGGGAGGTCCATGGGATCCTAGCTCCCCAGCCAGATATCGAACCTGCACCTCCTGCATTGGGAGGCAAAGTCTTAACCATGGACTGCCAGGGAAGTCCCCATGGCATTTTTTTGGATCATGTGCTGCTAAAAACTGCATCAAATTTTTATAAAGCATCTACTGTGTACCAGGCACTGTGCTAGATTCTGTGAACAAGGAAGTCTTGATTTGTACTCCCCTATGGTTTATAGATTACCTTGTGGTTTATAGATTAATAGGAAAACCAATTTTAGACAATTAAGTAGAATTGAGTATTAGGAAAGAGGTAGAAAGGTTCTAATTAAATTGCTTATTTCTCAGAAAGGAGAAAGCAGCTGTTAATACTGAAAAAGCTAACTGGATTAATTTCCAAATTCAGAAAATCCTGTGCCTGTGACTGATTTAGGTTTGAAGCTACGAATGTTATGGAACCACAGGAGCTGCTCTGTGCTCTTGGAGAAAGAGGCTGCCTATAAATTCAGATTCAGAAGGTAGGTTGGGAAGTCAGGAGCGTTAGCTAGCTGAAGAGATGCACTAACACAGCATAAAATACACTGAGATCTGCCACTTATTGTCCCCTCAGCTGGCATAAAGTTGTTGAGTTATTGGCTGTAACAAAGATGGTAAAATGCTACTGTAGCATAATGTGTATCATATACGAATTCAGGTATCTACCCCCTGAGTATATAGGCAGATGCTTCCATTTTATCTTGTTCTGTTGATTTAACTTGGTTTTAGAACACAGGCCATAAAGCACAGTAAATCATGAGAGTTCTTTCAGGACACTGACCTCAGAGCAAAGCTATCTCTTTGGCTTAAAATCACTCTGACTACTCTCCAGAAAAAACACTTAACCAGATGTTCCTACACTCTCCTGAGATTCATCTTTCTTAAAGTGGATGGCAAAAACCTGACTTTGAATAAAATAATGATATCTCGGAATTTTAATATTTAATTTCAATAGTTCCTCTAAATGAGGCCAGAATATGACCTGCAAATAATAGCTCTCTGAATTTTCTATTTTACCTGAATTTACATCAACCTTGTAAAAGCTTGGGAACATCTCTGGGCAAGGTAAGAGTCTATTTTTTTCCTGGTAGAAGTTAAAGTGCTTAAGCACCTAAAGTGCCATCCCCACTCACTGAGTTGGCTTTCCTGAGGGTTACTACAATATTTATAGAAAACCATTCAACTTCTTCCTAGTCTTAGTTTAAAATTCAATAGAATGATGGAAGCATTTTGTCCACTTTACACAGGCGCTGTGAGTACAGCAAATCAAAGTGAAAGTCTCTCGGTTGTGTCGACTCTTTGCAACCCCACGGACTGTAGCCTGCCAGGTTTCTCTTTCCACAAAATTCTTCAGGCCAGAATACTGGAGTGGGTAGCCGTTCCCTTCTCCAAGGGATTTTCCCAACCCAGGGATTGTAACCCAGTTCTCCTGCATTGCAGGCAAATTCTTTACCATCTGAGCTGCCAGGGAAGCATAAGTAGCTAAACACCAAGGCTCTGAATTGACAAAGATTTATGTTCTAATTCTACACTACTATTTATGAGCTGTGAGATCTTGATTAAGTTAAGAAAAGTGAGGCTTTCAGAGGTTCCATATCTGTAAAATGTAAGTTATCCTTTTACCTACTTGATAGAGCTGTAGGGATTTAAAGGTGCTAATGCATAAAAGCTCTTAGCATACAGCTCAAGGTGTGGTAATTTATCAACAAATAGTAGTAGTTATGCTGATTAATCTTTATTAACCTCTATCTTTATACCTAGGAAGTGCACAGTGAAATGCTCCTTCTAGTGAAGAGTAGAGAGAACCCACTCTTGGTTCCTTCGAATTCTAGAAACAGTGAAATCACTAAAGGAGAATAAACATGTCTGTCAGGATTCTCTTGGTTGTAAGTAACAGAAACCCAGTTCAATTGACTTAAAGCCAAAAGGGGATTTGTTGGAAGGAATAATGTATTGGGCAAAGAACATGTGTTCCCTTTTATCAGGAGCATCTTGCATCACTGCATATTGGTATTGGCTTGCATGCACTCCTCCTGTGCTGCTAGAGAGAGACCTTGTTCCGTCCTGTAAGAGACAGATGTAGTACTGGAGTTGGGCAGGTGCTACGTAATACCTGCCCTATATTTTATAGTTTTCAGCACATAGTTCTTTCACCAACTTGCTAAAGTTTATTCCTAGGTATTTTATTCTTTTTTTGATGCAGTTTTAAATGGGATTGCTTGACTTTCTCTTTCTGATATTTCATTGTCCCTGTAAAGAAGTGCAACAGATTTCTGGGTATTACTTCTGTGTCTGGCAACCTTGCTGAATTCATTTCAGTTCTAATAGTTTTTGTCTGTGGAGTCTTTAGAGTTCTCTATGTAGTACATCATGTCATCTGCAAATAAAGACAGTGTTACCTCTTCCCTTCTATTTGGATACCTTTTGTTTTCCTATCTGATCTGGCTAGGACTTCCGAATAGTATGTTAAATAGAAGTGATAAGAGTGGGTGTCCTTGGCTTGTTACTGAATTTAGCAGGAATGCTTCAGCTTTTTGCCATTGAGTACTAGGTTGGCTGTAGGTTTGTTGTAAATGGCTTTTATTATGTTGAGATATGTTCCCTCTATATCTACTTTGGTGAGAGATTTTATCATGAACAGATGTTGAATTTTATCAAAAGCTCTTTTTTGTGTGACTCTCAGGATGATTATGTTGTTTGCATCTTTTGCTATTGTGGTGTACTGCACTGATTGACATGCATATATTGAATGATCCTTAGAACTTGGGAATGAATTCAACTTGCTCATAGTGTATGCTGCTTTCAGTGTATAGTGTGATTTGGTTTGCTAATATTTTATTGAGGATTTTTGCAACTATAGTCGTCAAAGATATTGGCTAAGGCCCCCATTTTCATGTGGCTAAATTGAAGAATTGCATGCATGTGATTCATTTTCCCAACAATATGAGCAGCTTGTGGAACTAAAAGTACTGTAGAAATTATTTACATTAAGAAATAAAATTGAGTCTCGAAAACCACCAGTTATATCTCTCATTCTCTCTCTCGTCTACTTGTTGGCCTCATTTTCTTCTATCATTACATGATTTTACCCTTGCAACATGGATCCTGGCTCCTGGCAACTTCCAGGGCCATATTTTAACAGGTTGGAAACCAGTGAGGAAATAAAGTATCCCTCTCTCACCTTCTGCTTAAAAAACTCTGAGGAAGGACTCTGGAATTGGTCAGATATTCTCTTGGACTGCTTACTGTGATCAAGGTTTGGGGTGCTGTGACTGGCCTAACTTTTGGGCCATGTGCTCACCTCTGTTACCTATGGCAAGTGTGTTTTGTGCAGGCTTGTGGGTAGGGTTAGGTAGAAGTTGAGGGTGAAATCACTATAGCACAAATGTGACCCTTTAGGGAAGAGTTGTTAGGATTTTCCAAACTCTTCAATGTACAGACAAGAAAGTGGAACTCAGAGATAATCAAAAGGTTTTCAGAGTTAGCCAGGCATGGCCCTCCTGATGAAGTATTCTGTGCTGGCGGGAAGGAAGCTTATCTTCCTTTGGTCATTGGAGGAACACAGTCAGTCAGAAGGACCCAAAATACTTAAATGCCCACCATCCTTCTAGCAGGAAGACTTCTAAGTTGGACTCTGTATATTTGAAGAGGGAAATAGAACTCAAGAGGGCAGGGAAGGTCACAGGATTTCGATTTTCATCTCTTAGAATTATGATTTCCTTCAAACCCTGTGTGCATGACTATTAAGTCATGTCCGACTCTGCGACCCTATGGACTAGAGCCCGGGCTCCTCTGTCCATGGGATTTCCCAGGCAAGAATACTGGAGTGGGTTGCCATTTCCTTCTCCAGGAGATCTTCCCCCTAGTCAGACTGCTAACACCTCACTGGGTTTGCTTATGAGGGCACAGACTATGTAACCACAAGCTTGGGAGGTTTTACTGACCATCGCAGCAGTCTCAGCCATGAAGCTGTGAACACATTCTCAAATTTTGCAGAGGAGAAGACTCAGGTACAGTTTTGCCTCTGAGCACCTCTTCTTCTATCCTCTAGGTCCCAATAGGATTCCTCTCAGCCTGTGAATGGCTTGATCTTATTTCTCAATTGGTCTCAGTTCTCACACTGGGGTGCACGGGAAAGTGTTCCATGGAATGTGCTGCAGTAGGGGAACCAAAGATAAATGAAGAGCATTTTCTTGGTTTGGCAATTAAAAACTTGACTTACAATTAAGACAGACATTCAAATATTATGAAATGGAATTTAAATAGTGTTTCAGTGTTTATGATGAATCGGGAGACTTTGAAGTCATTTAATTTTGTTGTCAGTGTCCTGGCCCCATGTCCTTGGTTCCCTAGGGGCGGGCTTGCTTTCTTGTCAATTTCTATGAGTACCTTAGATGGAAAGTTCGAGAAGCACTGGGGAGCCAGTTGTACCCAAGGCTTAACTCTGAAGTCTGTAGGAGAAGATCATCATACTTAGAGTTAGGCTCCTCCTTGGCCCTGAAAGCTTTTGGAAGGTTGTTTCCTTTTGCTGGGGTGATTTTGGAAATGGAAAAATACTACCGGGGCATGGCATCATCCTTTGCTTTGAAATTACAGGCTAAAGAACTTGGCAGGGGAAGGGGGCCACTTCATTGTTTAAATTAAATGGATTTCCTTCTTTCCTTTCATTGTGTTTATTGCTTTTCTTACAGAGCTTCCTAGTTCCCATTAAGTTTAGGTTTGGATATGTAGAATTTAAGAGGTAAAGAGAACTAAGAAATTTCCTCACAAATGGAGAGCCTGAAGCCCAGAGAGAAGAAGTGACCAGCTCAAGATCACACAGCTCATCAGTGTGGCAGAGGCAGGAATGGAAGCCAGGTTTCTGCTCTCATTCCAGGGCTCTTTCCATGATCCCTAACCTCCATAGACACTACTTCCAAAAGGGTTACACTCATGCTAAAGTTTATGTGGTTTTACTTCCCTGCTTGTGAATGTCTGCCTTGAATTAACCTTAACTTGGGTTGTGTTGCTATCTCAAGGGACAGTACTATATTGAGACTCAGCTGCCTTTCAGAATGTATTTGCTCATTTTTCCTTGTATGTGTTGACTTATATGACTTGGTATCTAGAACTTTTTTAGGGACTTTTCACTTTTTAATTTCTGAAGTGTCAGCAGATTTCTAATTTCTGAAGAGTCACTTCTCTCCTTAGTTATACCTGTAGAGTGCTCTCTCCTCATCTAAGTTCTGTAACTTCTACCCATAGGATGTGTGCACATGTGCTCAGTCACTTCAGCCATGTCCGACTCTTTGCAACCCTATGGACTGCAGCCCTCCAGGCTCCCCTGTCCATGGGATTCTCCAGGCAAGAATACTGGAGTGGGTGGCCATGCCTTCCTCCAGGGGATCTTCCTGACCCAGGGATTGAACCTGCGTCTCTTACATCTCCTGCATTGGCAGACAGTTTCTTTACCACTAGCACCACCTGGGAAGCCCACCCATAGGATTCTGATTTGGCAAAGTTTCACCATAAAGACACAGGGCTTTTTCATCACCTGTGGAAATAATAATATGTTCTCTTTCATTCTATTAATCATCAGTTATATTAATGGACTTGTTAATGTTAAAACTTCTTTGCATTCTTGAATGAATCCTATTTGGTTGTAGTGATGTATTATTTTTATTGAAATTATAGATTCTCTTTGATAGTGTTTTATTAAGTTTTTGGATGTTAATATTCATTAAGATTAAGTGTCATCTTAATCTTTCAAGGTGCCAACCTTGGAAATTAGCTTATTTTAAAATTTCACAAAATTTCCCTGTGAAACTATTCAGGCATGGGTTTTTTTTTTTTTTTGTAGAGAAGTTGTTTGTTTTTTTTTTAAACACTCATTTTTTTTAAAATGCGAATTGGTCTGTTTGTAAGTTCTCTATTTACTGGGTTTCATTTATGATTTTAAAATCATATGTATCATTAGTTTCTTTTAGTGCTGCTTATTTTGAATATTCTTTACCTTTAAAAAAATTAGGCTAGCTAGTGTTTTATATATATATATATATATTTAAATTTCCCCCAATGCTTACTTGTTGGTTGTTATTTTTGTTTTCTAGATTATTAGATTCTTTTATATTAATCACTTCTTTCTGATGTCTTTTATTAATTTGCAGCTCTATATCTAGCTTTCTGAATCATTCATTTAGCTCTTCTAAAAAGCACGTGTTCAATCCCTGGGTCTGGAAGATCCCCTGCAGGAGGAAATGGCAACTCTAGTATTCTTGCCTGGTGAATCCCCACGCACAGAGGAGCCTGAAGTGCTGAAGTCCATAGGGTCGAACAGAGTAGGACGACTGAAGCTACGTAGCACGGCATAGCTCTTCTATTTTAATTTTATTTAATGCTAAGACTTTTCCTCTGAGCACTTTTTTAAAGCTATATCCCACATATTCTGATAAGTTTTGTTTTCACTGTGGTTTTCTAGGAATTCTAGAAACATGTTTCATATCTTCCTTTTGTCCCAAGGGTTGTTTAAAACACATTGTTTATGTAGTCCAGTGAAAAAAACCTTTTAATTTTGGGGTTTTAAATTTTATTATTATCTAATAGTTTCATTGTGCTGTATTCAGAGCATGATACTGTTTTTGTTACTATTTTTAATTTCCTGAGGTTTTTCTTTGTGGATTTGTACGTCCTCAATTTCTCTATATACACATTGTGTACTTGAAAGTATTTCTTCTAATATTTGGATTTGGACCTTCTGTATCCTTAGTATTTTTTGATCTTTGTGACCTGTTTAACTCTAAGAGAGGTGATGCTGCTGCTGCTAAGTCGCTTCGGTCGTGTCCGACTCTGTGTGACCCCATAGACGGCAGCCCTCCAGGCTCCCCCGTCCCTGGGATTCTCCAGGCAAGAACACTGGAGTGGGTTGCCATTTCCTTCTCCAATGCATGAAAGTGAAAAGTGAAAGTCAGGTCACTCAGTTGTGTCCAATTCTTCCCGACCCCATAGACTGCAGCCTACCAGGCTCCTCCATCCATGGGATTTTCCAGGCAAGAGTATTGGAATGGGTTGCCATTGCCTTCTCCAAGAGAGGTGATAAAGTCTTGCTTACCAGTATGTGTCTGCTTCCTTTTATATACTTTTAATAATAAAAGATCTTTTATTTTTAATATTTCTTAATTATTTTGTTTGTATATTTCTTTATATAGTATGGAATTGGATTTTTTAAACCTATTTAAAAATGCCTTTTCTTTATAGGGAATTGAAATCTATTTACATGTAAAAATATGACCTATTTGGTCCTGGTTTGTCATATTGCTTTATATTTCATACATTATATAAATTCATACTATATGTTATACATACCAAATAAAGTTTTTCACTAGATGGAATATTTTTGTTTCTTATTTCATGGTATTGTGGAAGGTGTATATTTCTGTTCTAGTGATTATCATTAACAAATACTTTTATTACATAATACCTTTAGTTATCTCTTTAGATATTTAGATAATGTCTCTTGGTTTCCTAATATAAGCCATTCTGATGTGAGTTACAAATTACTTCTCTTCTACCTCTACTTTGCCCATTAATCTGTTGCTCAGGGTTTTATCTTTGTAATTTGAGATAGACATCTGTTACTTAATTTTTCAGTTTCAAATGATATTGTTTTAGCCTCCTCTAATAACCAGTTGCAGTCAGAGGCTTTATTCTATTTTATACTTATTGCCTTTCTTATTCTCCCATTTTTTTTTCATTAGTTACATAATGTCTACATTCTCAGAACATTTGACCCTTATTTATAGCTTTGTTTCCTTTTTCCCCATCCTTTAACAGGATGGCTTTTTAAAAAATCCATTAATATCACCAACACCACCAGGTAATGGAGAATTATGTGAATCAAGTCTGGAGTGGCAAAAGTAACAGAAAGTGAAAGAGGACAAGCAGGGTAACAAATAAGATACAGAAATGAAAAAAAAAAATTTACCCCAAAGTTACTTCCACCCCAAAGTGAAGAGTGTTCTCTGAACAGAACCCAAGTTTGAGGGTTTAAGACAGCAGCAAACTGGGAAAAACTCTCAGAGGCTTCAAGTTGCAAATGAATGCAGAACGGAACAAGGCTGGTTTACAACGTTGTATTCGTTTCAGGTATACAGCAAAGTGATTCAGTCATACATGTCTTCATTTTTTTTAAGATTCTTTTTTCATATAGGTTATCACAAAATATTGGGTAGAATTCCCTGTGCTGTACAGCAGGTCCTTTATTGGTTATCTATATTGTATATAGTAATGAACATGTGTTCATCCTAAGCTCCTGATTTATCACTCCCCTACCCCCATATTTCCCCTTTGGTAATCATAAGTTTGTTTTGACATCTGTAAGTCTGCTTCTGTTTTGTAAATAAGTTCACTTGTATCTTTTTGCAGAATTAGATTCCACATATTAGTGATATCATATATTTATCTGATTTACTTCGCTTAATATGATGATCTCTGGGTCTATCCTTGTTGCTGCAAATGACATTATTTCATTCTTCTTAATGGCCGAGTAATATTCCATTATATGTACCCTGTCTTCTTTATTTGCTCCTCTGCTGATGGACATTTAGGTGCTTCTATGTCTTGGCTGTTGTAAATAGTGCTGCAGTGAACACTGGGGTACATGTGTCCTTTTGGATTGTGGTTTTCTCTGGATATATGCCCAGGAGTGGGATTGCTGGACCATATGGTTGTTCTATATTTAGTTCTTTAAGGAACCTCCATACTGTTCTGCATAATGACTGTACCAACTTATATTTCCATTAATGGTACAGGAGGGTTCCCTTTTCTCCATACCCTCTCCAGCATTTATTATTTGTAGGCTTCTTGATTATGGCCATCCTGACTGGTACAAGGTGATACCTCATTGTAGTTTTGATTTGCATTTCTCTGACAATGAGTGATGCTGAGCATTTTTTTGGGTACGCTTTTCAGTCGTCTGTATGTCTTCTTTGGGGAAATGTCTTTTTAGATCTGCTGATTTTTTGACTGGGTTGTTTGTGGTTTTTTTTTTTTTTTCATATTGAGCTGCATGAGCTGTTTGTATATTTTGGAGATTAATCCCTTGTCGGTCACTTCATTTGTAAATGTTTTCTCCCATTCTGAGGGTTGTCTTTCATTTTGTTTATGGTTTACTTTGCTGTGCAAAAGCTTTTAAGTTGAATTAGGTCCCATTTTCTGTTTTTGTTTTTATTTCTATTACTCTCAGAAGTGGATGAAAATAGATATTTCTGTGATTTATGTCAGAGAGTGTTCTGCCTATGTTTTCCTCTAAGAGTTGTATAGTATCCCACCTTATATTTAGGATTTTAATCCATTTTGAGTTTATTTACGTGTATGGTCATATAACAGTTTTAAACCTGCCAATCTATCTACATGTGCATATAATCTTACATTTTGGGACATGAGCTTGGTAGAGTGTTTTCTGAGAGTGCATGCATACCAGTGTATGCCAATGTTTAGCAGTATGATTAGTAACTCAAAATTCCATACAGCAATTCTATAATTCTATTGTTTTCATGTTCCCGACACTACTACACTCAATGAGAAGTAGGTTTCTATCTTATAGAATTCTGTACCTTTCATTTCTGACACATCACATGCTGTATTTATATAGTGGTATGCTATATTAGATCCCTAGGTCTGCCATAACAAGTTGCCACTATTTGGTGGCAAAAACAAGAGAAATTTAATCTCTCCCAGTTCTGGAAGCCAGAAGTCAGAAAATCAAAATATTGGTAGGGTTGTACTCTCTGGAGGCTTTGTGGGAGAATCTAGCTTTTACCCCTTCTAGTTCCTGGTGGTTGTAGGCATTTTTTTGTATTCCTTGGCTTATGGCTACGTCTCTGCAGTCTCTGCCTCCGTCCTCACATCTCCTTCTCTGTGTGTCTGTCTAATCTCCCTCTGCCTTTCTTTGTTAAGTATACATGTGATTACACTTAGGGTTGACTCAGCTTATTCAGGATAAGTTTCTTCTTTCTATGTCTTCAACTTAATCGCATCTTTTGCCATAAAATTTAATACCCACTGGTTCCAGGGATTAGGACATGGACATACCTTTGCAAGAGCTTCCAAGGGGTTCAGTGGATAAAGAATCTGCCTGCAATGAAGGAGACACAGGAAACATGGGTTCGATTCCTGGATCAGGAAGATCCCCTGGAGGAAGGCATGGCAACCCACTTTAGTATTCTTGCCTGGTGAATCCCATGGACAGAGGAACCTGGTGAGCTATAGCTTATGGGGGTCACAAATAGTTGGACACGACTGAGGCTACTGATCTTTGGGGCCACCATTTAGCCCATTTCCTGTACCATCCCTCCTACCAAATATCTAATTCTTTTAGTTCCTAAACTTCATCAAGTCAAGATCATGTCCTTTTCTCTCTTGATAAGTTCCTAGTTTTCAGCACTGTACCCAATCTGTTTAACTACTATTAACTTATAGTCAATAAATAAATTATTGTGGTATAAATAAATAAATCCATGAATTATGTATAATTGCATCTCTATGTTTACAGTTAGTCTGCAGCCTTAGCCTTGAGCAATCTACTTAATTTATAACTGAATGGGGACGTGTCTTATGAATTCTAAAGGATCAGGCCAAAACTTGTATAAAGATATTGTATAATGTATGAGATAGCTCTTTTGAATTGTATTGTTTTCTAGCATTCCAGAAGCATTTCTTCATTTTACTGACTGAGAGCTCCATGAATTAGCTTCTTATATGACCTATTAGCAACTATTTGTGTGTCCCGGTGTCCGTTTTTCTTGTATGTTCAGCTTGGTGGAGTTGTATTAAGATAAGAATTGCTTCAGGCCTGAAAGATGGACTGTCTTCATGGCTAGCTCATTTTCCTACTTGTGCTCAGTATTTCTTTAAAAATTAATGTATACCCTGGTTTCTTCCAATGCAGTTTTGAAATAACTTCCCCACTTAATTCAAACAAGCAAGCCAATAAAGATATTTTTAAAAATAACAGAAGTCAAAGTAAAAAAAAGAATAAATATAGATGTATTAGATACTCAGGATGAGACAATTATTGTAATCATGTGCTAAGCACTGTTAGGACTGGTGGTTGAAAAAGAAAGAAACACTACTGAATTAACCAATTAAAGAAAAAGTGAAATTCATTAGAGGATGTAAAGATTTTCCTGACTCTGAACTCTAAGAGGAGGAATTTAATGTGTGTATTTTGCTTACAATATGTCATTGGTTATTAATTAAATTCATCTCATCACACTCCCTATGTTCTTTCTGAAGCTACTCTCAACCACAAATATCTTTGTGACATGTCAGAAAGTAACATGTCAGAGTCAAGGGGAGGTTGAAGGGCAGGCAGTAGCAGGATACATTAAGACTTTTCCCCAAATTCATTTTGTTTATAAATAATGTACCAGGGTAATTATAATGTACCTGGTTATAAATAACCAGGGTAATTTTTTAATTTCTATAATCAAGATTGAGGAGTCCTTCAAAATGTTTTGAAATCAATACCCTCATTTTGCTGTTAGCAGAAATCAGTAGCCTGTAGCACACTTCTACAGCATACATATGTAGTTGGCATGTATCAATAATGAATAAGTCCCTGAAGAAATTAGGATATTTACAGCTAGAATGTAGCTCTACTTTCCTTCCATATTTTACACAGATCCCCTCAAGCTATGTAATTCTCCATTGTCCCTGCTTCTGATCACAAGCCTGTCTCAACCTTACATAGTCTTTCCTTTCTCTTTTGTGTGTCAGTGGAGATGTTTCTCCTCTTTCCTAAGATAAATTCCTCCACCTTGTTCACGTCCTTTGATCTGATGAGGAACTTGGTTTTACCCAACATTGTCTGTTCTCCTTCTTATAATATCAACCGCTTTATCTCTTTTCTTTATGTAAACATTTATTTAACAATTTTATAACTCCTATTGAAATACAGTGGTGTTCAAGGCTCCCCCGAAGAGTCATATCCCCAAAGAGATGATAGTATAATAAGACAGAGGGTCAAGTAAACAGGCAATTTTAGCACAATATAACAAGTGTTAGGTGTAAAATAAAATGTTACAGGCTCTCACTGATCTTTCCTCAGAGGCAGGTTCTAATTCCCTTCTTCTTTGATGTAGCCTGGGCTTAGTGATTTGCTTCACTGATAGAATATAGTAGAAATGGCATTCAGGGATTTCAGTCTGTCCTAACTTGCAGCAGGACTCCTCAGAACCTTTAATATGTTGAGGTTCTTTGTAAATCTCTGAGAAGAGGAAATCAGTTATTAAATTCCCTTTTCCCCCCTCACTAACTATTCTGTTGTATTTCTATATTTGAGTAAAACTTGAGGAGAAAAATAAGAGAATTATGAGAGACAATGGCTTTGTTCCTTCTCAGAGAGGCAATGTGGCCGAGTAGGAAATAAATAGGTTCTGGGAATTAGGCTAACCTTGCTCTTCCATTTTAACTACTTGTTTGACATTAAATTGTTTATCATTTATAAGCCATAGATTTTTCTTAATCAAGAAAGAGGTTTTGATCTGAATTATAGATTTTAGAAAATAGATTCCACAGAGCCCCTAGGTCCATGAACCTTTTGAAGTCATTCACAGATCTCCTGTGTTAGATTCTCTATTAGATTCTCAAAAGGGTCCCTGAACAAAAAGAGGACAAGAACTACTAGACTAGATTATTTCTAAGCATAGCCCAGGAGAATACTGATTCAGTACCATTTCATTTTTTTAAAATTTTTTTTATTTAAATTAGTTTATTTTATATTTCTTAATTTTACAATATTATATTTGTTTTGCCATATATTGACATGAACCCAGATCTCTCACACTGCAGACAGATTCTTTACCATCTGAGCCACCAGGGAAGTCCACCATTTCAAAAAAGAAGTGTTTTTTCAGTATTTCTCTTATTCAGTTCAGTTCAGTCGCTCAGTTGTGTCTGACTCGGCGACCCCATGACCCGCAGCTCGCCAGGCCTCCCTGTCCATCACCAACTCCCAGAGTCCACTCGAACCCATGTCCATTGAGTCGGTGATGCCATCCAACCATCTCATCCTCTGTCGTCCCCTTTTCCTCCTGCCCTCAATCTTTCCCAACATCAGGGTTTTTTCAAATGAGTCAGCTCTTCGCATCAGGTGGCCAAAGTATTGGAGTTTCAGCTTCAACATCAGTCCTACCAATGAACACCCAGGACTGATCTCCTTTAGGATGGACTGGTTGTATCTCCTTGCAGTCCAAGGGACTCTCAAGAGTCTTCTCCAACACCACAGTTCAAAAGCATCAATTCTTTGGTGCTCAGATTTCTTTATAGTCCAGCTCTCACATCCATACATGACCACTGGAAAAACCATAGCCTTGACTAGATGGACCTTTGTTGACATAGTAATGTCTATGCTTTTTAATATGCTGTCTAGGTTGGTCGTAACTTTCCATCCAAGGAGTAAGCGTCTTTTAATTTCATGGCTGCAGTCACCATCTGCAATGATTTTGGAGCCCAGGAAAATAAAGTCAGCCCCTGTTTCCACTGTTTCCCCATCTAGTTGCCATGAAGTGATGGGACCAGATGCCATGATCTTAGTTTTCTGAATGTTGAGCTTTAAGCCAACTTTTTTACTCTCCTCTTTCACTTTCATCAAGAGGCTCTTTAGTTCTTCACTTTCTGCCATAAGGGTGGTATATATGCAGATATCTGCATATATGAGGTTATTGATATTTCTCCTGGCCATCTTGATTCCAGCTTGTGCTTCATCCAGCCCAGCATTTCTCATGATGTACTCTGCATAGAAGTTAAATAAGCAGGGTGACAATATACAGTCTTGACGTACTCCTTTTCCTATTCGGAACCAGTCTGTTGTTCCATGTCCAGTTCTAACTGTTGCTTCCTGACCTGCATACAGGTTTCTCAAGAGGCAGGTCAGGTGGTCTGGTATTTCCATCTCTTTCAGAATTTTCCACAGTTTATTGTGATCCACATAGTCAAAGGCTTTGGCATAGTCAGTAAAGCAGAAATAGATGTTTTTCTGGAACTCTCTTGCTTTTTCAATGATCCAGCAGATGTTGGCAATTTGATTTCTGGTTCCTCTGCCTTTTCTAAAACCAGCTTGAACATCTGGAAGTTCACGGTTCATGTATTGCTGAAGCCTGGCTTGGAGAATTTTAAGCATTACTTTACTAGCATGTGAGATGAGTGCAATTGTGTAGTAGTTTGAGCATTCTTTGGCATTGCCTTTCTTTGGGATTGAAATGAAAACTGACCTTTTCCAGTCCTGTGGCCACTGCTAGGTTTTCCAAATTTGCTGGTATATTGAGTGCAGCACTTTCACAGCATCTTATTAGCTGATTTTTAAACCATATGCTTTGTTGTTGTTCAGTCACTAAGTTTTGTCTGACTCTTTGTGACCCCATGAACTGCAACATGCTAGGTTTCCCTGTTCTTCACTATCTCCCCGAGTGTTCTGAAGTTCATGTCCATTGAGTCAGTGATGCTATCTAACCATCTCATCCTCTGCCATACTCTTTTCCTTTTGCCTTCAATCTTTTCCAGCTTCAGGGTCTTTTCCAGTGAGCTGGCTCTTTACATCAGGTGGCCAAAGTATTGGAGCCATATGCTTGCACTCACTTAAATGAATGGTTCAATTGAAAGAAATATTTTATTATTTTTTAAAAGATTAAAAATCTCATTTTCTCCTTCATACTGAAAAACATCCAACAGTTTTAGTATGCTTCGTAGAATAACAGGAAATCCAAAGCTCAAACAACTATGAGTGCAGAATTGATCTTGAATCATCAAATCAGAATTAAGTTTGCATTAAAAATGCTTTGAAAGTGATTCTAGTCTGGAGTTTTAAACTAATTTTGTTTTAGGCATTAAAAGAAGAATACTGCAGTGAGTGAGTGAAGAATCTTTCCAACTCAAAGAACACCCACAGTGTGGCAGGAAAGCAAAGGATGAAGAGATTATGTAAACACAGAAGAACTAACTTAAACTATTTAAACCTTCTATCTTAATTGCATATTAGATAGGAATGGTTTCTTCTTCAGGGGCTCATATTGCTAGTTGGGTTTTTTTGTCTTGATTATTTAGATGGATAGATGTTGTCTTTCCCTCCCTTCATCACACCTTTCTTTCTTACTCTTGTGGCAGTCACCCCAACATATATATTTTTACAGATGTTTCTTCTAAACATTTAAAGATAAACTTTATTAGTTGAGTGGAGAAATAGCACTATTAAAAATTCAGTTTATTCATTTCTTCTGAGTTACTTTTGGCTTCTAGTTGTGACTTTTCTGGTATCAAATGGAGAAGCTGGTAGACAGGGTCTGGGTATCTATGTCCCAAATGGAGTTATGTTTTGGGGCTGTTTGTATTCCTGGCCACTGTTTGTCACTTCTTGCTTTAGGTCTTGCTTCCTCTGCCACCTCCTTCTCCTCCTTCCCTCAACCTTTCCCAGAATCAGGGTCTGTGGCCAAAATATTGGAGCTTCAGCTTCAGCATCAGTCCTTCCAATGAATATTCAGGGCTGATTTCCTTTAGGATTTTCTGGTTTGATCTCCTTGCTGTTCAAGGGACCCTCAAGAGCCTTGTCTAGCCCCACAGTTCAAAAGCATCAATTCTTCAGCACTTGGTCTTCTTTATGATCCAACTCCCACATCTATACATGACTACTGGATAAACCATAGCTTTGACTAGACAGACCTTTGTCAGCCAAGTGATGTCCCTACTTTTAAACAGCACTGATTCTGCTCATCAGTAGGACAGCAAGAAGGAACATGTAGGAAATATTTTTGTTTATGGTTGAAAAATTTCTCACAAGCTCTAAGCAAGCTCTTCCAGAAAAAAGAATGGCTCAAGATAATTATTCAATAGCATTTTTTTTTTGGCCTGCTGATGTGTATAAACAATTATGGGAAGAATTGACATTGCACCTCAACTTATCACTCTTGCAGAATCTCATTTCAAGCATCCCACTCTCACTGCCAAGCCCGCTAGTGTTCTCACTTCAGCAGAGACCAGGGAGGCCACAGATTTTTCCTTACAATTTACCCTTTACCTCCTTACTGCCATTCCTACTGTCCACATTTCATCACTATGACAAGTCCTCTGTAAATAGCATCACTCCATTGGTTGTCCCTCCCTCCCTTCATCACACTTCCTGGCAAACTCTCCACACTATCTTAGACCAACTCCCTGAGAAATTGAATCAATGTCTCTTTTTTCACATAAGGAAACCAGAACAGAGAATTAAGAGATTTAGTCAAGGCACACATAGTTAATAACAGTAGTAATTTTAAGGATAATAACAAATGCTTTGTGTCAAGCATTGACACAAATACAGTCTCTTTTCATTTTCATAATAAATGAAAATATTTATTTCATTAAAAAATGAAATAAATTTCATTTTCATAATAAACCCTTTCCCCATGTTGATACATATATAGAGGTTCAGGTTAGGCTGAGTAGGCTGCCCAAGGTCACCCTGCTTGTTATTGAGGCATTCAGTCTAACATTCAGTCATTAAATAACTCTTAATTGAGTCCATAATCTCAGCAAGCAGTGAACTGGGGACTAAGTCTACAGTGGTGGACAGAACAGATATAGACCTTGCCCTAATAGTGACACTATAGTGGGGAATGTTTATTAAGCTTTTACTAGTCTCTGGACATCATTTTATTTTATTCTCACCACAACTCTGTGATGTAGATACTGTTAATATAATATGCAATTTTCAATGAGAAGTTAAATCTTGAAGAAGGCTATTCCTGAGGCCCTGCAGCTGATATATGAACAGATTAGGATAGGTATATGAACCCTGACTTCAAAGTTCGTTCTTCTTATCACTATGCTACGGTGGCCAAGGATACTAACAATAAACCACAGATAAACCCATGAGAATTTCAGATTGTCTTATAGGAAAGGAAAATCTAGGGCCAGTGGACCTCTTATTACCCTGCAAATAACATCACCTTCTTCTGCCCTGCCAGTCCACCGGGTTTATGGAACTGTATGTGTAGGTGTCAGCCAGGTTGTTCATTCTTATAATTTGCATGATGTCAAGCAAACCCAACTTTTCATGATTTCTATTGAAATGATTCAATAATTTCCATTGAATGTTAAAAAAAAACCTGTCAAGTTAAAGAGAAATAAAGCATTTATAAACATTCCAAACATTTGTTTTGTGTTGGCTGGAGTTGGAGTCTCAATAAAAGCTCCAAGTGTGACTAATAATTATAATCTAATTTAGTGCACTGAATTGGAAAGGAGTAATTACTACACAGGACTTTTTGAAGTAAATGATTTATGGTTGACCTACAGTAGATTATTAATTTGGAAAAGAGAGGAATTTTAATGCAAATTAATTGAATTTGGAGTCCTTTCCAATTAGGTTGATAGAGTAGTGGAAAATTCCAGGGTCTTATGATCCTGGCTGAATTCAGACTTGGGATATGGGGTAAACATTGTGTTGGTGTCTGGAACTTGGGTGTTAAAGTCACAAGCTTCATGTCAGACCCAGAGATTTTCTGATCTGATCAGGGAAGAGCCCTAAAAGAAAAACTTTCTTCAAAAAAGAAAATGTTCCCTCCTCGAGTGTTTATATGCTCCAGGATAGCTGTACTCTTTCCAAGTTGTTGGTCTCTGGAGCCAACAAGAAGCACCATCACCACATACTGAGTGGTGGCAGTGAGCCAGACAGATGTTATGTTCCAGGTGCTCAACCTTCACAAGATTGACATTTTGCCATGGGAATCTGTTCTGTGCATGAAGGATGTTGAGCAGCATTCTTTGCCTCTACCCCTCAGATGCCATTAGCATCCCTCACTTGTGAGAACCTCAGAGGTTTTCTTGTTGAGTACATCCTATGGGAGTGGGGGCAAAATTGCCCCTGGTAAGAACCACTGTGCCAGACACTTGATGTGCATTATTTACTTCATCCCTTACAGTATCCTGAAAGGCCAGATGTATTAGTGTCCATTTCATAGATGAAAACACTGAGGCTTACAGAGGTTATACTTTACCAACCACATAGCTAATACATGTGGAAGCCAGGATTTAAACTCAGACCTGTATGGACTCAAAGCCCCTATTTTCAGGTAAGTGATGTTTTTGAGGTTGAATCCCCTCTCATTTTTAATAAATAGAAGTCAGGCGGTTTAGTGATGTGGTCAAAATTACATAACTCACTTATAGCAGAGGTTGCGCTACAACCTGGGCATCCTTAAACAAGCTGGTCATGGGAAGTGGAGATTCAGCTGATAAGTGAAAAGCACATTCACAGTGACTTTGGCTGGTTTTTTCTCTCTTTCGAATGTTACTCTTTTATTTGTTCAGTGTAGCTTTGGAGTATAAAAGGGTCTTTAAACTTGTGTCCATTAACTCTCAAATACATACCGAGAGTTTAAAATTTGTTTAATATTGGAAAGAAACAGACCCTTGGATGGTGGCTGCTATATAATTATTTATAAAAGCATTCCAACCCACTCAAATATTTTGCCAGCCTATCCTCACCACCACCACCCCCCCAGCAAGTAGAAAGGAAGCCAAACAACCTAGTGAGAATTCTGTTCTATTCCTAGCATATTCTAGTACTGCTAGTGGGCCAGGGGGTAAGGGAGTAATTAGCTGGATGACAATAATAAAACAGCGACAGACAGCCTCAGATCAGAAATTTGCAGTGGCCACTCCAGCCAGCATTATTATTCAAATCCACATGTAACACAGTGGGGCCTGATCTGAAATTTCTGCCTAGTGGGTGCCTAACCACAGGAATCAATGTTTTCTCTATAGAAGATAGGCAAGGGCTTTCAGAATCTGTTAGGCTGAAGAAATCTAATAGAGAGATCTGCATAATTAGTTCTTTGACTAATCTTGCTCTTGCCTTGGGGTGAGAGGCAACTTAAGCTGTAAAAACAGTTTTGAATATTTGAACTTCAGGGAAAAAAATGTTCAGGATTTGTAGACTTTTCAAAATCCAGGGCAAGATATTTATTCCTCAAATAGAAGGTCCCTGGAAAATCTTCAGCCTTTTGTAATATAGGATTTCCTGGTGATGAGTAGGTTTTCTTCTGGTTCAGAGATGCTGCTGGGTTCTGATGTATGTGTGCTCGTGGATTATCGGAGGCTAGGGAGCCCAACCACAGATGTTGTCAGGGAGTAGGACAGGACCAAAATGGAGAAGTCAGTGGGGTAGAGTGAGAATTAGCAGGCAAATGATACCTACTCAGAGATGATAGATTATATAAAGGAAATTATTCCAAGATTTAAAGATACAGTATAGTACGTTTTTTAGGTTTTTGGGTTGACTGTGCTAGAAGGAACCACTATAGACGTAGAATATAGATTTTGAAAGCTCAACCCTGGAGTCAGATCATCTGTGTTCCAATTTCAGCTCTCCCACTCACTTGGCTGTGTGACCTGGGATGAGCTGTTTAATTTTTCTTGTCTTTGTTGATCTTGTTGTTGTTGTTGATCTCTTCATAGAACAGGTTTAGAGTAAGAGTAACCCCATGGAGTTGTTCATCAGGGTTAATCGAGACAATCCCAATCAAGATTTAGATCTGGGTATAATACATAGCACTCAGTGACTGCTGGCCATTACTGGACAGTCTAGCTCACCAATGGGGTAAATAGGGCTCAGAAAAGTTATGGTGGAAGAGCTGGGCTTCTTCCCGATGGATCACTATAGCACCTCTTCCCAGTACAAATGACATGACAAGACTGTGGTAGTGGGAGTCTGGGACAAGTGGGAGTTTTCAGAGCTTCTGAAAAGAAGCACAAGCTCCTTTGCAACTGAAGAACTGCCTTCTTCAACACAGTGACTTCTGGGAATGTGAGCCATTGCTGTAGAACCAGGAAACTTTAAACATTGATACCTAGCTCATTTCTGTCCATTCAGGACACTGTTGGGTATACACAGGCCTGGTTGAAGTTTTAGAATAAAGCCGAAGACCCTAAATGTCTATAGGAGAATATTTCTATTAAAAAGTTGAGATTATCACACCTTGAAGAAAGGTAAAATGAGATACCTCACTGCATATGTTTAGGCTTAGATGTTGAATATGTTTTTATTGATAACCTACCCCTTTCAGTACATAAAATAAATACATATATTTAACTGGTGAGCCTGTCATGACCACAATTGCTTCAGGTTTTACTGCCTAATAAGGTCTTCCCTGGTGGCTCAGTGGTAAAGAACCCGCTTGCCAATGCAGGAAACATAAGAGACACAGGTTCAGTTCCTGGGTTGGGAAGATCCCCTGGAGAAGGAAATGGCAACCCACTCCAGTATCCTTGCCTGGAGAATCGTATGGACTGAGGAGCCTGGTGAGCTACAGCTCATTGGATCACAGAGTCAGACACGACTGAAGTGTCTCAGCATGCACATGCCTAATAAACTGGGTCTTTGTAAGCGAGAGAAAGCAGTTGAACTAATAATCACTGGACCTTCTTTGAATAGTCAGTGAGCAGTAAACCTCAGTTTCTCAACGCTGCCTTAGTGGGGATGGACAAGGAGCTGGGCCTAATGGAAGGAGCCAGTGGGACCCAGAACGTGGACCAGACCATGAAAAGGACTATACTGCTATCACATGGTGGGCCTTGAAGGTCAACCAAATCCAGCCTGTGGTTTTCTGAAACTCAACCCTCTTCTTCCAACTCTCTCCTAACCAAGTGCTTTGTCAGGTAGAGGTCAACCCAGCCTATTTACAGTTTAGGGGCCCTGCAGGGGGAAGAGGGGAATACTGTTTCTATCACCATCCATCTTCATTTTCAGAAACAGAGAGCCTGGATCATTAGCATATCCTTTTCTGAGACTAGGATAAAAGAATGGGAGAGATGTATAAGTGGTGTGGCATTTTTCCCTCTGTCCACTTTCCTCTTTTAAAATACTCAATTTGATCAGACCATGTTGAAGCAAAGAGGATTAAAATAATCCAAGATCAATTCCTTGCTAACATAGATGACATTTGTAACAAGGTTGTTGCACATCCAGGGAGCAGATAAGCTCTTTTGGATGTTGAGGAAAAAGCAATCGGTTTTACATTACCAGGCTCCCGGAGCAGAGTTAGAGGTTATTAGAGATCAGGGATATTTACAGATGAGGTGAAACTTTAACTCCAAGAGACTAGGATTTGGAAATGCGATGTTGCTTTTTTTTTTGGACAGCCAGGACAGCTCTTGAAGACTCTGTACCTCTCTGAGGTGACTGTTTGGTGCTTTGATAAAAGGAAAGATAGCTTATTTATGCTTTTAACCTTTCCCATTTCATCCTTCAAACTTTAGGTTAATAACTTTCCTTCTTCAGCATTGTGGATGTATTAGTTTTTCACAGGGAAAAACATATAGTATGCAAATCCATCCTTTTTTGAGGCTTTGGATATCAACAAAGTTACTGACTTCCAGAAACAAAGAATATGATTTATATAATATAAACTTTTAAAATTGAGTATACATACTTTTGAGTTGCTCTTAATTTTAGGAAAGCTATTTGAGGATTTTATAGAACTTAATGACAGCTTATACAGTTTTATGACAACTTTTTTTTTAAAGGAAAGTAATTTTGTTCCAAAACATTTTGAGGCATTTTTTATCACTAATCATGTAGGAACTAAGTAAAATATATCCCATGGGCCCTTGTATTAGTGAAAGAATTAAAATGCTTAATTGCATTTATTGCTTAATTCAATCAAAATACATTTATTCTTTTCAAGAAAAAAATAGACTTATTTGGAAGTAAGAGCATATTCAGGTTGAAATAGTAAGAAAAATGAAAAATAACACAAAAATAACCAAAATAGAAATGCTTATTAAAGAACACACCACTGCAATGAAACACATCAAGGTTTCTGACATTTACAAGCTATGTGACTTTGGATGAAGGACTTACCTCTTTTTACTGCGTTCTCCTCATGTGGAAAGTATTGATTCTAGGCTTACTTGAGATCATGTATATAAAGTGTCTGGCATTGTGCTCATTCTACAAATATTAGTCATTATTTACTTACATACTTGGAATTTATGTATCTTGTTCGATTTTAAGTGCCCATAAAACACCTTTAAATATTTTGGAAACAGGCAGGAATAAATTATATATTAATGTGTTCATTTTGTGGCAACCGCAGAAATGGAAAATGACCTTTTGTGGAATTGCTTATTGTATTTTTTAATTGGAATATAATTGCTTTACGGCGTTGTGTTTGTTTCTGCTGTACAACATGAATCAGCTATATGTACACATATATCCACTCCCTCTTAAGCCTCCCTCCCACCAGCCCCTTATCCCACTCTTCTGGGTCATCACAGAGCACTAGGCTTAGCTCCCTATGCTATATAGCAGCTTCCCACAATTTTACACATGATAGTTTATGTATGTCAGTGCTACCCTCTCATTTCATCTCAGTTTTCTTTCTGACCTCACTCTGTATGACAGACTCTAGGTACCTCCACTTCCCTGCAAATGACCCAATTTCATTCCTTTTAATAGACTTACTGTATTCTTTTTTAAATTAATTATTTTAATTGGAGGCTAATTACTTTACAATATTGTGGTTTTTGCCATCCATTGACATGAGTCAGCCACGGGTGTACATGTGTTCCCCACCCCAAACCCCCCACCCACTTCCCTCCCCATCCCATCCCTCTGGGTTGTCCCAGTGTACTGGCTTTAAGTGCCCTGTTTCATGCATTGAACTTGGACTAGTCATCTATTTCACATATGGTTATATACATGTTTCAATGCTATTCTCTCAAATCATCCCTCCCTTGCCTTCTCCCACAGAGTCCAAAAGTCTTATTTATATCTATGTCTCTCTTGCTTAGACTTACTGTATTCTTACCTTAAAAAACCTATGTCCTGCTGAACTGGAGACAAGGACTTCACCAAGGCATGGGGGAGAGGGAATGTCCTAAGTGGGGGAGGGCTCATATAAACTTCTTAGAGGATTGTTATTGTTGTTGTTTAGTCACTCAGTCATGTCTGACTCTTCTGCGACCCCACAGACTGTAGTCCACCAGACTCCTCTGTCCATCAGATTTCCCAGGCAAGAATACCGGAGTGGGTTGCCATTTCCTTCTCCAGGAGATCTTCCCAGTCCAGGGGTGAAGCCTGTGTCTTCAGCATTGGCAGGTGGATTCATTACTGCTAAGCTACCAGGGAGGTCCCTCTTAGAGACTAGGATAATCATATATCTGCTGCCAAGAACAGTCAAAGCTCATGTCTGTTACTTTGGCATAATTACTTATAGTTGTCGTTACACTAAAGTGTTTTGGTTGGACAATACAATTTATGGTCACTCTAATGATAACTCCACTGGGATTTCCCTGGAAAGAGAACAAGTTGATCCTGACAGAGTCTTTGAGAGAAGCCAGGGAATTGTTGCTCAGGTCTTGGCCAAAAAGTTGACCTATGTCATCTTAGAGAAAAGACTTTTTCACTGTCTTAATCCTAAGAAGTCTTAATAAATTTTCCCATGATTTCATTACATATGAAAAAATGCAGCTAAATACAGTCTGATAAATTAGATCAATTGGGTCTTAAGTCTTTTTTTTTTTTAATTTCAATATATTAAAATTAAGGACATGACCAAACAAGTCCTGGATGTGAATGAGCTGTTTCTTTGAGTGCACTAGGGTGACAGATTCTTGATGAAGGTTACTGGAGTTTAGGTCTGGTCCTTAACTGTGCAGATCCACAAACTGGATTTTCTAATAGGCCTCTAAAAGCCCAAAGAATGGGTACAGAAGGGAGAAAAATGCTGGTTTTGAGGACAATGAAAATAATATAAATGGCTAGCAAGTGTCAAGCACTGTTCTAGGCACTTTGAATGAGTCATTTGATATCTTTTGTTTCATAAGCGTAGCACGTGAAGCCGAGTTTTCCTGGGGTATGACTACACTTCATCATAGCAGACACTTCGGTTCAAGGGTCATGCTGTGCCCAGGCTTGTCTAGTTTCTAAAAATATTTTTAAACATTTCAGAAATAAAAAACTTATAATTACACATTTCTAACGTAAATGTGCTAGGTAAAGGGAATTCTAGGGAGAAGTCTATTCCCTTATTTTCAACAGGGACAACTGAGCCTCTTCTTTGTGTAATTATATTTGTCTGTATACCATTCAGACACAGACAGCTGATTTTGGAAATAAAGACAAGACAAAACAAAACAGAAAACCTTGTTTTCCTAAAAAGGTGGATGTGATTAGATAGTTTTGGAGAGTTGGGGTTGCTGAAGATGCCATCATGATCTCAGTACAAATCCACTGGAGTGAAGCAGATTTTCAGTTCAGTTCAGTCACTCAGTTGTGTCCGACTCTTTGCCGCCCCGTGGACTGCAGCAGCATGCTCACACAGAGAGAAGCTTCATGACCATATGCCCTGTCTCTGGTCTCTAATAGTTATGGGATCTGGGAAGAAGCACAGAAATGCCATGTCGAAGCAGTTGCATTTGGAATTCACTGTTTTCTTGTCTGTATGTTAACTGCTTCCTTGCTGATCATTATGTAAAGCAAGTATAATGAAGTCATTTTGCTGATGCTGATTCCAGAAGACAGTGAAATTTTGCTGGTGGTGATTCCAGAAGACAGAGACATCAAAGAAGAGGTTCTGGCTGAGACTGAGGTGCCTAATAAACAAAGAAAAGCAAAATGCACCTAGAGAAAGAAACTTCTATAGCATTACAAACCTGCAAATGCCTGAGGGCTGTCATCCATCCACCAGTTTCATTTTGCAGATGGGAAAACTGATGAAGAGAGAACATATTCTCTGCTCTGAAAGGCAGGGTGAACAGCCTTGAAGGATGAGAAAGAGATCTTGGCTTGTAGTCTTGGACCATTTCAAAACATCTACGAGACTGTTCACCCTCACTTGAACTTTACTTTTCTCTCTACTTCTGCAGTTCACTCCTAAGTGAAGCTGGGCATGGGTGATGTGATGTATGTGTGCCCGTGTAACCATGTCACATGCCATGTCACTACACACCAAGCTTACTCACAACATCCCTGCCTTCATATCCATTCCAGGAGAAGACAAGTCTGGTTGGTGCGAGGAAGCCTGTAAGATTTTATGGGGATAAGCAGGCATCATGGGGAGGTCCCAGTATCTGAAAATGATTGACATTAGCAATGATTGATGTTGCTAATTCTCACATTGTTAGTAATTCATAGTCTGCTTCTAGCACATTCATATTTGGGAAAACAAGGGAAACTTGGGAATTTTTTCTTCTCTTTTAAGACTAATTTATGTGTTTTGGGAAAATATCGGCTTCCTTCCCTCGTTCTTCAGCTGTTGTCTAATGCAATGAATCATCTCGAATTCCTCATGTCATATTATTTTCTTTTTCTTTCCAGCATAATGGAAGAATATAAACACTCCCAGACATATCACAATTAGGGGAAAATGAAAAAAATGGTTTCTGTGAAGGAATTAATGGCTGATGTTTACAACATGCTTGCTATTTGGGCTTCTCTTCTCTACTTTGGAAATGCATCAAGCCTTCCATGTGTGCTAAGTTGCCTCAGTCGTGTCCGACTCTTTGTGACCCCATGGACTGTAGCTTACCAGGCTCCTCTGTCCATGGGATTTTCCAGGCAAGAACACTGGAACGGGTTGCCATTTCCTCCTTCAGGGAATCTTCCTGACCCAGGGATTGAACCCTCTTCTCCTGTGTCTCCTACATTGGCACGCAGGTTCCTTACCACTAGCGCCACCTGGGAAGCTCAAGCCTTTCATGGTCAAGTGCTATTCATCCCAGACAGACTCAAGTGTTCCTGGTCCAAAGCTGTTGTGCTTACCATTTCAGGGTTTAAAGGATGAAACTCTTTTCCATTTTGCATCTTGGGCCTACAAAATGAGCCCATTTCCGATATTTAAGATGATTCTTCATTCCACTTGTGTATTTCTCTCTGAATTTTGGACATTTTGATACTTTTTAAAAGCATGTTTACTAAACAGGCATATTCGAACAAACCAAACCTTAGACGTTGAAAATAATTATTTAAAGTCCTTGTTTTTTGAGAAAAAAAAATGATGAGCACTCTTTCATCTTTTAGCTAGGAGTTTCAATACCTAGATTATTTTCGAGTACACAGCACAAAGTAGGGAGATGGTCAGAAAATCAAATAGTAGTTTGTGTTTGGAGGTTAATGTCTAGAATGCACTTTGAAAGCAAATCAGACTGCTAAAACTCAAACTTGAATTCTACTGAACTAATTCTGTAACTTATACAGTAACTTCATTTTTCCTTAACTCAGCCTTCAGTCCTTCTCCCCGCCCCTCTGCTTATGAGATTCCAGCTGAATTATTTCTGCTATGGGATCTGACCTGCTCATTAATTATCTGGGTCTTCTCTCTTCCATATCAGCTTCTGGTGTTTTGTCAGCTTATCTGGCATCTGGTCCTCTGAAAGGACCAAGGACAGGAAAAGAGGAAAGCATGCCTCTTTTGATGTCTGTCCCTCATTAATCCAGGCAAGCCCCTCTTCTCTAAACATAAAATCCGCTTACCACTTGTGGTTCCTAAAATGTGTCTCAGTGTTAATAGTTTTATTTAAGAAAAAAAAAAGTTTTATGGTCAAATATATTTGGAAACTGCCCATGTAAAATTAAATGAGCTGCTTTATTGCAGACCTTCTCCAAGTTTTAAATATACTAATGTGCATTATGACTCTCTTAGAGGGCAATGTACAGTAGTATACAGCTTTTCCTAAACTCAGTTTACTGAGAAACATTTTTTCTTCTGGGAGCATATTTTGAGACTAATGTTTTAGGGAGCATACTGTTAAAACTCGTTTTAATTTGTCTCTTTAGCTCAGTTTTTCCCAAACTTCAGCCACCCGATTATCACCTTATCATTTTTCTGTTGACATTTTTCTTGAAATCAACTCACTTTTTAATTTAAATAAACTTATTTGAAAAGGAAATTACTGTAATGGGAAAAATAAGAATCACTTGCCATAAACAGAAAAATAACCATGAAATTAAGTAGGATGAAGCAACATTCAGTTCAGTTCAGTTCAGTCGCTCAGTTGTGTCTGACTCTTTGAGACCCCTTGGACTGCAGCATGCCAGGCTTTCCTGTCCATCACCAGCTCCTGGAGTTTGATCAAACTCATGTCCATCGAGTCAGTGATGTCATCCAACCATCTCATCCTCTGTCTTCCCCTTCTCCTTCTGTCTTCAGTCTTTCCCAGCATCAGGGTCTTTTCCAATGAGTCGGTTCTTTGCATCAGGTGGCCAAAGTACTGGAGTTTCAGCTTCAGCATCAGTCCTTCCAATGAATATTCAGGACTGATTTCCTTTAGGATGGACTGGTTTGATCTCTGTGAAGTCCAAGGGACTCTCAAGTCTTCTCCAACACCACGGTTCAAAAGTATCGATTCTTTGACACTCAGCTTTCTTTATAGTCCAACTCTCACTTCCATGCATGATTACAGGAAAAACCATAGCTTTTTCAACTAGGAAAAGTTATCCTAGGCTGACCTTTGTTGGCAAAATAACATCTCTGCTTTTTAATATGCTGTCTAGGTTGGTCATAGCTTTTCTTACAGGGAGAAGCGTGTTTTAATTTCATGGCTGCAGTCACCATCTGCAGTGACTTTGGAGCCCCAATAATAAATTCTCTCACTGTTTCCATTGTTTCCCTATCTATTTGCCATGAAGTGATGGGACCAGATGCCATGATCTTAGTTTTTTGAATGTTGAGTTTGAAGACAGCTTTTTCATTCTCCTCTTTCACTTTCCTCGAGAGGCTCTTTAGTTCTTCTTTGCTTTCTGCCATAAGGGTGGTGTCATCTGTATATCTGAGGTTATTGATATTTCTCCCGGCAATCTTGATTCCAGCTTGTGCTTCATCCAGCCTGGCATTTCACATGATGTATTCTGCATATAAGTTAAATAAGCAGGGTGACAACATACAGCCTTGATGTACTCCTTTTCCAATTTGGAACCAGTCCGTTGTTCCATGTCCAGTTCTAACTGTTGCTTCCTGACCTGCATACAGGTTTCTCAAGAGGCAGGTAAGGTGCTCTGGTATTCCCATCTCTTTCAGAATTTTCCACAGCTTGTTGTGATTTACACAGTCAAAGGCTTTGGTGTAATCAACTAAGCAGAAGTAGATGTTTTTCTGAAACTCTCTTGCTTTTTCGATGATCCTGCGGATGTTGGCAATTTGATCTCTGGTTCCTCTGCCTTTTCTAAAACCAGCTTGAACATCTGGAAGTTCACGGTTCACGTATTGCTGAAGCCTGGCTTGGGGAATTTTGAGCATTACTTTGCTAGTGTGTGAGATGAGTGCAGTTGTGCTGTCGTTTGAACATTCCTTGGCATTGTCTTTCTTTGGGATTGGAATGAAAACTGATCTTTTCCAGTCCTGTGGCCACTGCTGAGTTTTCCAAATTTGTTGGCATACTGAGTGCAGCACTTTCACAGCGTCATTTTTTAGGATTTGAAATAACTCAACTGGAATTCCATCACTTCCATTAGCTTTGTTTGTAGTGATGCTTCCTAAGGCCCACTTGACTTTGCAATCCAGGATGTCTGGCTCTAGGTGAGTGTGATTACACCATCATGGTTATCTGGTCATTAAGATCTTTTTTGTATAGTTCTTCTGTGTATTCTTGCCACTTCTTCTTAATATCTTCTGCTTCTGTTAGGTCTATACTATTTCTGTCCTTTACTGTGCCCATCTTTGCATGAGATGTTCCCTTGATATGTCTGATTTTCTTGAAGAAAATCAATTAAGAAATAAGTTAAAATTAAATAGTGAAATATACACAGTAATATATTGTGAGGGAGAAAAAATAATTTTCCCTCTGCTTATCTAGGTTCTTGGCTGAGCCACCTTTGAAATAAAAAGACAGGCCATCAAGCGGAAAAGCAAACTGAAATTTAATAATGTGTATGCATGCCTCTTGTAGGGCTTCCCTGGTGGCTCAGTTGGGTAAAGAACCCACCTGTCAATACTGGAGATGCAGATTCAATCCCTGGGCTGGGAAGATCCCTTGGAGAAGGAAATGGCAACCCACTCCACTATCCTTATCTGGGATATCCCATGGACAGAGGAGCCTGGTGGGCTACAGTCCATGGGGTCGCCAAAGTATCTTGAAAATACTTGGCAACTAAACAACAACATATGTCCCATAACATGGAAGATACCAGGAAAACTGAGTAACTTCCTAAAATGGTCTGATCCCCCACTTAAATAGCATCTCCAGCTCTAAGGACAAAAGAAGATACTGGGCAGGGTGAGAGGAGTCAAGTAGGGGAGGTTACCCAGAAAAGCACAGAGAACAAAGGTAAGGTGGTTACACAGATTTAGGTCATTGCCTTCCCCATGGATAAGAGTTGAGATTTAGAGTCCTCCATCGCCTCCTGGTACTGAGGGGCAGGCCCCTGGTCCCCTTGTAAATGTGAATGTCTCTCAGAAAAGGATAACTTTTCATTATCGGAACTTTTCCTGTGTCTGCTGTTTTCTAAAGATAATCATCCTGCAATGATCCTTACCCCAAAGGGGCATATTTGAGCTGGTATATTCCTATTCTTCTTCAATAGTAAATCGATGTATAAAAATACATGCTTGAGGATAAGCCCCTCCTGAGAAGAATGCAGTCAATAATCAAGTAATACTAGAAGCAATCTGGGCACTAGTGCTTATTGTGGATAATTACGAGGATTCATTATCAAGAGAATTCTGGGTTTTGGTTGATCGGGAATCTTGTTTCCTCTGTGCATACAGTCAAACAGGCCAAAAATTATTTAAACACTTTCTAAGGTAGAGTTGGATATCAAGAACTGATTTCTTTGAAAATTCTTTTCTTTTTGCCAGATGCTTAGTTTTTATCGTACTATTTTTTCCTATTTAATGAAGAACTTCAAACACAGAATGTGGAAATAGTAAAATAGATGTGCAAATATCCATGTCCTACAGTCAACAAATATTAGCCTTTTTTTCTATATCCATTTCTTGGCTGAGTTATTTTTATATAAACTTTTTATTGACATAAAGTACATTACTGCTGAACTATTATAAAGTAAATTAATTATTTGATACTTCATTCTTAAAATTTTTATCATGCATCTTCAAAAATGATATTTTTCTACATAGACACAATTCCAGTATCTCTCATGTCTAACAAACAATCAGTTCAGTTCAGTCGCTCAGTCATGTCCGTGACTCTTTGTGACCCCATGGACTGTAGCATGCCAGGCCTCCTTGTCTATCACCAACTCCCGGAGTTTACTCAAACTCATGTCCATGGACATGTTTTGATTATCTCTCATAATTGGTGATATTGAGCATCTTTTCATGTACTTTTTTGCCATTGGTATGTCTAGAATTGTACTCTTAGTCAACTTTTCCTGCTGTCTCCTAGAAAATGGATCTAGAATCAAAATTGTTTATGGGGACAATGGAGAAAAAGATCTTGGACAAGCTTGGGAGGGGGAACTGAGGGTCATGCTTCCTAAATATGGCTGTGGCAAAACAAACTTCTCTGTTATTGTGGGTATAGGGCCTTTTAATTATATGATAGCAAGGATATTATGCAGTGAGAGTTGAACAGTTTTAGCAAGAGATTCATCTTTGTCTTTGCTCTACACTGAAGAACATGAAGACATGGGACAAATGGGACTCCCTGCTTGGATTTAGGGACACCCTAGTGAGTGAAGAAATGCCAGCTTCCTCACTGGGACCAGCATCAGGAAGGGAGGGAAAGTATGTAAGGGAGAGGGGAGATAGGTGTTCATACCAAAAGATGCAGGCATGCTGCAAGGAATAGTCATGAAGCGTAGGCACTGCTTTCTGGCCTTCTGAGCTCTTCATGACCAGCTAAGAACAGCATGCTTCCAATGACAGGCAGAGGCTTTGCCCTTTCCTAGCTAGGGAATAACACATAAAAGGCTAATCTGTTTTGGTTAAAACTTAAAACACTCAAAAGTGTTGTGTTCTGTTGTACCCCAACAGAATGGGCTACTGTCTTTGCTTGTTTGTAAGTTTTTGTGCTTGCTTATTTTGAAAATGGCTACAATTCTTTCACACAGCCCATTATCTAATTTTATCTTCCCAATAGTTACCTGACAGAGATAACATCTCATTTTATTGGTGAGAAAACTGAATTTCTAAGGACACAGTCAGAAAGTAACAAGAATGCAAGTTGAGTCTCAGATCAGCCTGACTTGGAAGTCTGTTTTCATGCCTTTGACTGAGTATACTGCCTTCCTTTGGAATATATAGGGGAAAACTCTTCGTGGTTTTAATTTGAGGGGACTCGGGAACTAAGGTGAACTGTTAAATTACCTACAATCATTGTTTGTTGATTAAAGAGTAGGCAGGAGAAGGAAGATGGGGATGAATAAACTAGAAGGGTCAGCGTTACTGTTGAAATCTACAAATGAGATGTGAGTGCTAGAACAGAAATAACACTTCGATAAATAGAGTTTGGTAGGAAAAAGGACCAATAAAAGCCATCCTGACCAGGCATGAACAGATATTGAGCAGGTAGGAGGTGTCTCTGGAAGACCAACATTTTAATTTCAGCCTAAAAGGAAAATCAGACAAATGATAGAAAACTCCACTTCTCTCCCTCCTCCACTTTCTTCCTTTTTAAAAATTCAGCTTTATTGATGTGTAGTTGATATACAAAGTTGTAAGGTATTTAAAGTGTACATTGTGGTGATTTGACATGTGCAGACTTTATAAAATGATATCCCCATCCCATCCACTTAATTCACACATCCATCACCACACATATTTATCTCTCTCTCTCTTTTTTTTGTAAGAATATTTAAGTTCTACCCTCTCAGCAAATTTCTATTAGAGAACTCAGTGTTATCAACTATAGTAACCATGTTTTCTGTTAGATTCTTAGACTGTAATCATTTTACAGCTGAAAGTTTGTAACCTTTTACCAACCTCTCCCTATTTCCCTCACCCTCTAGATCCCAAGAGCCACTTTTCTACCTTGCTGCTGCTAAGTCACTTCAGTTGTGTCCGACTCTGTCCGACCCCATAGACGGCAGCCCACCAGGCTCCGCCGTCCCTGGGATTCTCCAGGCAAGAATACCGGAGTGGGTTGCCATTTCCTTCTCCAGTGCATGAGGTGTTTTTTTTTTTTTCCCTCCCATATTCCGCATGTAAGTGATACCATGCAGTATTTGTTTTTCCTCTGTCTGGTTATTCCTAGGATAATACTCTCAAGGTCCATCCATGTTGTTGCAAATGGCAGGAGTTCTTTTTTTCTTTTTTGTGGCTGGTAACTATTCTTCTCCACTTTCAACTGTGGTATAAAATAAGTCTGAGGAGGCACTTGGAACCACTCTTGGGGGGAGTTTTGACATCTTGATAAACACTAGAGATAATTATAAGAAATAGAGTGGGTAGTTAAGAAAACAAAGCTTTAGCTAATAAAGAAATAATAGAAACACATTTGTTTTCAATAGTCCATCGAAGTTCTAATAACTTAAGGTGAAGTTGTTTAATAATCATATTTTTCACTGTAATATAACACAGTGACACAGGAAAAAGTCTGAAGACATTTTTCCCCCTTAAACCTAAAGCTCAAATTCAGACAGAATTCCAGTCAAACCTCAGTCCCTTTGCTAATGATCTGGGGAAATGTCTTAATTGAAGACCTGGTTTCATCAGCTTAAATTGTGGTGATTATGGTATTTAGTTCTTGAACCTTTTGTGAGAATTAAATGAGATTCCATGTGAAATTCTTACTGAAGCTTTTGGCAAATGTTGGCTCTAAGAGGGTTCTGTGGTTTCTGCCCTATAGTCACAGCGATCCCTCTACCCCACCACCAGGGGCCAGTATATCTAAATTTCCAGAGCTGTTCCTCAGATAAATTAATTCAGTAAATATTTATTGAGTACTTAATATAAGTATAGGTAAGACACTGTCTTAGATGATTCTGGTGCTATAAAGCTGAGTAATGTGGTTCCTGATTTTTAAAAGTTTATAACAAGGATTACAAACTCTGGCTAAGTTGGACAGGAAGAATTATTTTATTTGACTGGCATAATTTTGTTTTTAATTTGTTTTTAATGTTCAGTTGCTAAGTCATGTCTGGGTTTTTGTGACCCCATGGACTGTAGCATGCCAGGTTCCCCTGTCCTCCACTATCTCTCAGAATTTGCTCAAACTCATGTCCATTGAGTCAGTGATGCTATCCAACCTTATCATCCTCTGTCGTCCTCTTCTCCTTCTGCCCTAAGTCTTTCCCAGCATCAGGGTCTTTTCCAATGAGTCAGCTCTTTGGATCATGTGGCCAAGGTGTTGGTGCTTCAGCTTCAGAAACAGTTGTTCCAATGAATATTCAGGGTTGATAGCCTTTAGGATTGACTGGTTTGGTCTCCTTGCAGTCCAAGGGCCTTTAAGAGTCATCTCCAGCACCACAGTTTGAAAGCATCCATTCTTCAGCACTCAGCCTTCTTTATGGTCCAACTTCCACATCCATACATGACTACTGGAAAAACCATGACTTTGAATGTTAAATGTCTTTAGGTATGGTATATACCCTATTTCACCCTACCAGTTGCTTTTCTTGTATTATCAGTTCAGTTCAGTCACTCAGTTGTGTCTGACTCTGTGACCCCATGGACTGCAGCATGCCAGGCTTCCCTGTCCATCACCAACTCCCAGAGCCTACTCAAACTCTTGGTCATCACGTCAATGATGCCATCCAACCATCTCATCCTCTGTCATCCCCTTCTCCTCCCGCCTTCAATCTTTTCCAGCATCAGGGTCTTTTCCAATGGGTCAGTTCTTTGCATCAGGTGGCCAAAGTACTGGAGTTTCATCTTCAGCATCAGTCTTTCCAATGAATATTTGGGACTGATTTCCTTTAAGATTGACTGGTTTGATCTCCTTGCAGTCCAAGGGACTCTCAAAGAGTCTTCTCCAACACCACAGTTCAAATGCATCAATTCTTCAGCACTCAGCTTCCCTTATAGTCCAACTCTCACATCCATACATGACTACTGGAAAAACCATAGCTTTGACTAGACAGACCTCTGCCTTTTAATATGCTGTGTAGGTTGGTCATGGGCTTCCCTTGTGGCTTGTGGCTGCTGCTGCTGAGTTGCTTCTGTCGTGTCTGACTCTGTGCAACCCCATAGACGGCAGCCCACCAGGCTCCCTGATCCCTGGGATTCTCCAGGCAAGAACACTGGAGTGGGTTGCCATTTCTTTCTCCAATGCATGAAAGTGAAAAGTGAAAGTGAAGTTGCTCAGTCGTGTCTGACTCTTAGCGACCCCATGGACTGCAGCCTACCAGGCTCCTCCATCCATGGGATTCTCCGGGCAAGAGTACTGGAGTGGATTGCCATCACCTTCTCCCTCCCTTGTGGCTTAGCTGGCAAAGAATCCTCCTGCAATGCGGGAGACCTGGGTTCGATCCCTGGATTGGGAAGATCCCCTGGAGAAGGGAAAGGCTACCCACTCCAGTATTCTGGCCTGGAGAATTCCATGGACTGCATAGTCCATGGGGTCGCAAAGAGTTGGACATGACTGAGTGACTTTCACTTTCAGATTGGTCATAGCTTTTTTTCCAAGGAGCAAGCGTCTTTTAATTTCATGGCTACAGTCACCATCTGCAGTGATTTTGGAGCCCCCCCAAATAAAGTCTCTCACTGTTCCCATTGTTTCCCCATCTATTTGGATGAAGTGATGGGGACCGGATGCCATGATCTTGTATTATACTCGTCCCAATAATGTTGCCTTCTAGCCCTGGTAGACATTTGAGATGGATACTCCTGGATTACTAATAGGTTAAAGGAAGAATAATTCAGCAAAGGAAATATGATATTTTGAGAGCTGAATCTGCACAAACTGCACTGACAGGAGAAAGGTAAATTGGGGTGAAACTAATTTGGCTTATTTAATAGTTTTGCTGAGGCCAATACAGATCTGTTATCTGCTACATAAAATTGTTTCCTGTTCTATTCACTTAAATTCCAAAAAAGTTACAAAATAAATAAAAGGCGCAAAGTGCTGATTGGTTTCTAAAAACTTCCAGATGAAAAGGTTGAATAGTGAAGTGTATTGGTACTTATAAAATGAAGCCTCATTTGGGAGATATTAAAAAGCAGAAACTGCTGTGATGGGTTGGACCATGATGCTGTAAGCCCCATGTTCTAACTGATTTTTACAGCTTCAGGGAAGAGATTTCACCTTTAGAGTCATAAAATCTCAGCATTGGTAGGGAAATAGATTTGATAAATGAGGAAACTGAGTGAATAAATAACTAGATGACTTGTCATAGGTCCTGCAGATTATGGAAAATGGCAGAACACCAATAAAACCCCTGGTTGCCCAACTTCCAGTGGCTCTTTCCATATTGCAATGATGGAAACAGTATTTTTGGCTTGAATAATTCAGATTCTTGGTCTATATGACCTATAGTTACCAGTAATTTTCACTTCATTTCTCTCACAGTTTTTGGACTTTGGGATTCTGTGGAGGTGCATATACATGTAGCAAAGATTTAGCTTCAGCTAACAGAGGTTGTATATCACCAGGAGCAGTGAAATTGAAATTTCACCTTGTCATTTGAGCAATTCAGGGAAAAATAAAAATAATCTGCTACTGAAGGGGAAGAAAAGGGTGTTCAAAATTGATTTCTGACATTGATTCAGCCTTTTGGGTCTCTGCCCAATTCCTCTCTCTTCTTTATATAAATGGAGCCGAGAGTCATAGAGATAAATCAGGGTCAACTAGTTCAAATGAAATGACTCATTTCAGAGATATCATCTCTCTGGAGAAAGCTTGAGAATAAACATATCCATTCTCTATGCTGCTCTTATAGTGGGCTCCTATTCAATTTCGTACTTTATCGACCAAAATGAGCTAGATGATTGTCCAGTCTTTACTTTGTGTGTGTGTAAATTGTTTGTCTTCTTCATGACAAATACCACCACCACGGTCGACCTTCTACCAGCTATATTTCAGACAGTTAGAAAATAAAACGATCAGATGGATAGATCCTAAAGTTCCCTGCTCTCTGTAATGTCTCCTGGGCACAGTCTGGTCTATTCTAATATCTAGTTTTTATAGAAATGGTTTTTAAATTTATGTCAAACTCTTCTCTAAAGACAATAAAATATAAGCTTTGTAGGAAATTATGTAAAGATACAGAATTTTGAACATGGGATTTCAATTTTTTGTTATGTGTTAGCTCTTAACATCTTTAAAATAAGAAGTCTTTGGAGATTAAAAACTGAAAGAGCTTGTGCAGAAGACTGCTCAGGGGCTGAAATGACAAAGCATCTCATCGTTCTCCACGCTTACCCATCAGTTCAAGCCTTTTCTTTTGTCATATAAAAATTACTGAGGTGAATAGGCTCGTTTTGGCCTCGTTCCTCAATCTGCCAGAGGGGTTTAAAGTCAGAATCTGAAGGATACATATGACATACATTACTGAGTCTGCCTGAATTGTCTCTATCCACAGACTCACCATGAAAATAAGATAGCTTCAGAGGCTCAGCTTCTTTGGCCCAGAATCCAAAGGGATGCCATTAAGCATTCTGAATAATTAAAGCTAACCAAACTCAGAATGTTTGTTGTCATTTTTAATGATCAAGAACCATAAGAGGTATGCACTTTTATTATAATACAAAGGAGAAGATTGAAGTTCTGAAAATTTCTGTAAGCTGCCGAGGTCACTCAGTTGGCGAGTGATAGGGCAACGATTTGAACCCAGGCAGTCTAAATCTATGCCAACAAAATTAATCCCCAAGTTATTTTGCTTTTGTTGGAATTCCACATTGGAATTCCATATTCCAGTTATATGTGACACTTTGAGAATATGCCAACCCTCCTCTGAGGAAAGAGACTGCCCACAGAAGTAGATTCCATTCTAGGTTCTAGATTTTATTACAAGCTGGTTCTTGAACCTCATGGAAGAAGTCAGGTATAGGAAGTGCTACATAAATTATTCCCTGAATAATTGAATAGCATATCCCTAGGTAGATATCTTCTTTATTAAACCCATCACTGAAATGTTCCTTAAATCCTCAGTTGAAGTCAGGATTATATAGTCAATGCAGTTTAAGAGAATATTCCCCCTTTAATTTGAAGGCTGCCTTAAAAAGGAAAGGATTTGGATATGAGTATTTGCAGGGTATTTCCTATGCACTCTATTGCATTTGTGAAATTGCTATTAATTTTCCCCAATTCACTGCCATTTTAAGAGCTACTAGGCTGTGATTATATAGCAATTTACTTGCCATCTTTCCCTTTTCCATCAACAATGCCAATGCATAATTAAACCATGTGCCCTGGGGAAAAGATGCTTTTGAGTACAGAGGTACAATCAAGATATGGTCTCAAGAAAAGAGCACAGAAACCAATTTAAATACCAAATTAATGTCATTATATTAATGTCAGTATATGCTTTGGCAAGGAGAACTAACTTGAATAATTTGTTTCCATAGTGCTTTTTAATTTGACAGTGTACTATTGTTGAAGTTTGAAGATATTCTCAGGCACAAGATCATATATACAATAAATATTTTATGTAACATATTCTATAAAATAGAGAAAATTAATGATCATTTGATTATTTAGATGTAGCAGTTAAAAAGTGACAGAAGTCTCTCATGAGTGTTCAGAAAGTAAATACATATACAAACACTTCAATATAATTTTTAGGGATTCTTTTCCCTTTTTTTTTTTTTGCTATAGATAAGACACAGACATTTCAGTATATAGCAAGCACAGGATGAGCAGATGCAAATGAATCTAAATCCCCTGGAAGTCATTTTGCACTAGTTTCTTTGGCATTTTCCCATTTAATAAATAAATGCATCCTATTACATTTATTTACATTTAGCTGCAGGCTAGTAGAGAAAACCCATTTAACAAATATCAGGCTAAACTGCCTGATAATTTGACAGGGTACATCTCTCAGGGTAGGGCAGCAATGAGCTCTAATCACAAGGCACAGAGAATCTAAACACGTGCAGAATATAATTTATGACTTACTGTTGGCTTGGCTATATTCTAGAGATCATGAAATAGAGGGAAACTTCTGGAATTTCTCCTTTCTCCTTCGTCTGACTGCTTTTCACACTGAGAACGTAGGTCAACACTGCTTTTGTTCATAAACCAGTTGACCCTTTGCAACGAAGTGACTGTTCACTAGGAAAAAAGAGCAAACATACTCTGGTATAGGAGCTAAAAGGTTGGTGAGCCCTTTAAGTTGTTCACAGTCTAACCTGACCCCAAATGGCAGAGGAATGCCAAAGAGCTTTAGGCAGTATCATCCAACCTTCTTTGGTCAAATTCAGGAACCCAAGGCAGGACAAGAGAAAATGAATCTAGAACAAAGGAAAAATACTTTTGAAGGGATCCATCTATGAAGATTCAGGCTTACTTTGTTGTTTTTTTCAGTCTCTAAGTTGTGTCTGACTCTTTGCAACCCCGTGGACTGCAGCACACCACCCTCCCCTGTCTTTCACTATCTTCCAGAGTTTGCTCAAATTCATGTCCATTGAGTCAGTGATCCTATCTAACCATTTAATCCTTTGCTGCCCCCTTCTCCTTTTGTCTCCAGTCTTTCCCAGCATCAGAGTCTTTTCCAATGAGTTGGCTCTTCACATATGGTGGCCAGAGTATTGGAGCTTCAGCATCAGTCCTTCTAATGAATATTCAGAAGTGATCTCCTTTAGAATTGACTGGTTTGATCTCCTTGCAGTCCAAGGGACTCTCAAGAGTCTTCTCCAGCATCACAACTTGAAAGCATCAATTCTTCAGCGCTCAGCCTTCTTTATGGCCTGACTTTCACATTCATGGGGCTTCCCTGATAGCTTAGCTGGTAGAGAATCTGCTTGCAATGCAGGAGACCCCAGGTCGTTTCCTGGGTTGAGAAGATCCCCTGGAGAAGGGATAGGCTACCCACTCCAGTATTCTTCGGTTTCCTTGGTGGCTCAGCTGGTAAAGAATCAGCCTGCAATGTGGGAGACCTGGGTTCGATCCCTGCATTGGGACAATCCTCTGGAGAAGGGAACAGATACCCACTCCAGTATTCTGGCCTGGAGAATTCCATGGACTATATCCATGGGGTCTCAAAGAGTAGGACACGACTGAGTGACTTTCACTTTCACTTTTCACATCCATACATGACTCCTGGAAAAACCATAGCTTTAATGATACAGACTTTGGTGACAAAGTAATGTCTCTGCCTTTTAATACACTGTCTAGGTTTGTCATAACTTTCCTTCCAAGGAACAAGCATCTTTTAATTTCATGGCTTCACTTATTGTCCACTGTGATTTTGGAGCCCAAGAAAAGAAAATCTGTCACTGTTTCCACTTTTTCCCCCTTCTATTTGCCATGAAGTGATGGGATTGGATGCCATGATCTTAGTTTTTTGGGTTGAGTTTTAAGACACCTTTTTTCCCTCTTTCACCTTCATCAAGATGCTCTTTAGTTCCTCTTCATCCTTGTAACTCAAACGGTAAAGAATCTACCTGCAACGCAGGAGACCCAGGTTTGATCCCTGGATCAGAAAGATCCTCTGGAGAAGGGAATGGCAATCCACTCCAGTATTCTTGCCTGGAAATTCCCATGGACAGAGGAGCCTGGCAGGTTACAGCCCATGGGATTGCAGAGTCGGACATGACTGAGCAACTCATACTACTATATACTACTACTCATTTTCTGTCATTAGAGTGGTATCATCTGTATGTCTCAGCTTGTTGGTCTCAGCTTGTTGGTGTTTCTCCCAGTGATCTTGATTCTAGTATGTGATCCATCCAGCTCGGCATTTCGCATGATATACTCTGCAAAGAAGTTAAATAAGCAGGTGACAATATACAGCCTTGTCATACTCCTTTCCCAATTTTGAACCAGTCTGTTGTTCCATGTCCAGTTCTAACTATTGCTTCTTGACCAGCATACAGGTTTCTCAGGAGACAAGGTGATCTGGTATTCTCATCTATTCAAGAATTTTCCACAGTTTGTTGTGGTATGTACAAAGGTGTTAGCATAATCAATGAAGCAGGAGTAGATGTTTTTTGGAACACCTTGCTTTTTCTATGATCCAATGAATATTAGCAATTTGATCTCTGGTTCCTCTGCTTTTTTTAAACCCAGCTTGTACATCTGGAAGTTCTCAGTTTGCAAACTGTTGAAACCTAGCTTCAAGGATTTTGAGCATAAATACCACATTTTGTCAGGACCACATTTTGTCAGAGCTCTTCACGATGTCCCAACCATCATGGGTGACCCTGCACAGCACGGCTGATAGCTTCATTGAGTTACACAAGCCCCTTAACCTCAACAAGGCTGTGATCCTTGCGGTAAGGGGGGCACTACTTCTTAGACTTTAAAAATTGTTTTTCCTTAGAATTAATTTGAATGACTTAAGTGAATTAGCATGAGAGAGAGCACCCTTGGGGGAGTGATGTGCTAGATCTTAGGTGTGCTAGCTCAAATGGTAAAGAACCTGCCTGCAACACAGGGAAAAGTCTCCCAGGGGAGCCTCCCAGGGGAAAGGCTGAAACTTGTTTGGTGCTACATGCTACACTTCCAACATTTGGGACCCCTTCCAGTTCCCTTCCACTGAGAGGGGTCTCTTCTTTCAGCAGAGTAAGTTTTCAGGGTCCTAGTTCTTGGCTTCATGTAATCATTTTTTGGAGTTTTTAATTTTACTGTTCAATGGACTGCTTTTTATAATAAAAACATCAACATATCCTGTGACTCTCTTGTCACTGGGTGAACATAAGAATAAAATTCCTCAAAAGCTTGATACAGACTAAATCTCTGTAGCTTAAGAAATTGTGATGGGGACATACTAGCATCCTCAAAAAGAAATCAAAACTTCAGTCGGTGCACAAATTGGGTAATCCCATCATGTTTTCTTTGTGTATATTTGTAATGAGATGTTTGACAAGCAAACATCAGACTGACCTAAAGGTGGATGCTCACTGGGTCACTTATTATCTATTTGTTACATTATGTAACATTTAGGTGTTTTATAATTTTAAGGAGTCAGTTTTCAGGGCTTCCCTGGTTGCTCAGTGGTAAAAAAAAAAAAAAAAACAATTCGCCTGCCAATGCAGGAGATGCGGGTTTGATCCCTGGGCTGGGGAGATCCCCTGGACAAGGAAATGGCAACCCCCTTGAGTATGCTTGTCTGGATAATGCCATGGACAGAGGAACCTGGCGGGCTCTAGTCAATAGGGTTGAAAAGAATCAGACATGACTGAATGATGCACAATTATTTTTCAAAGTTATCATGAAATTGTAAAACCCTATTTTTAAGGCATGGCAGAAACCTGTTATTTCTCCAGTAATATAAGGCATTAATAAAATAGTGCTCTCTTAAAGGCCTACAAGGAGATACTCACAAGCTTCAAGGCCTAATGCATTCCCAGCAGATCATAAAGTTGAGAAAAAGTTGAGGATGCAAGACTGGCCTAGGTTTCCTGTGTGTGTGTCCCCCCTTATCAAAGTTACCTGCATTATCAGCTTCAAGTCTGGGCCTGTGATAGCTCCATTTCAGGCATATTAATGTTGAAAAATGGGGGTACAAATAATTATCCATATTTCAAGGGCCTTAAGTCATTCAAGGCAACCAAAGGGGTCTGGTATGAATTCTGCAATTTGGCTGTCAGTTTTGTTTAATGAATCTATCCAACATACGCTTAATGAGTTCCTTTCTGCAGAGCCTGGTTTAAGTACTGAACAGGGAATGGAGATACTGAAACATGAATCCTTTTTGTTAGTGGCCCCTGTTCCTCCTGTTTTAGGAGCTGTGGTCATTTGGAGTCCTGTGGTGAATGAAATGGAAGATTCTTAAGAGACATCTTTGGCTTGATTTTGTCCTATGTAGAGGGTCTGGATAAAGCTCTGCTCCAAGCTGGCGTACACCTACCCTCCTCAGTTCTATCAATTCTATCCCTTCCAATACGTGGCGATCCATATAACAAAAGAGGAAAGCAGTGGGCTCAGATTCTAACCCAGGAATCTTGTCATGTCCTGAGATCTTTCCACGATTTGCAAAACCACCAACAGGTTCCAAACTATCAGTGTGACTGATTTTCATCAGAGAGGTGATATTAGAGGTAGTGTTTAAAGCAATTATTTGAGGCAACAGGAAGAACATGAAAGAAATGCCTGACCATTTCTGGTCATTCTGCCTTGTAGAGCCTTGGGAGAAAGGAAGGAAGAAGGAAGGCTTGAAAGTTCTCTGCTATCTGGCCTATTAAACTTTCTTATTGTTATGCAGGATTTTTAATGTTATTCCTTCATAATAATTTCTTATTCCATGTAAGAGATTTCAGTTTAGTAGAAGTGACTGTAGAGTCACTAGCCAATGTCCTAACTCCTCCTCTTCTCCTCGGACTTTTCACAGGCAGCTTTCACTGCAAACAGTGTTACCCACCACAGAAAGGGGCCATAGAATGTTCTGCCTAAGACAGATATGTGTTGCAGTTCCTTTCCAATGAACTCAGAATTCTCTCTGGCCTAGGACTTCAGAGCTCGTGCTAATTTTTTTGGCAGCAACCAGTAAAGAAAGATCAGTTTTATTGTGTTCCAGTGTTTTTCAATAATAACCCTTTGTGATTTCAATGAATAGATGAGCACTTTTTATATAATTGATTAACTTGCTTATTTCATCTTCCTTAAAACAAACAAACAAACAAAGCAGACTGAGAGAGGATATCAGATACTGAGCAACCGTTTTGCCCAGCTCAGGACAATTTTAACAAAATATGCAATAAGCCCCAGGGTTTCTATCAGAATTTTGCACACATTACCTGGATATCAGAGAGGGTGGGCTCTGTTCTTTCCACTCCCTAAGAAGGTTTGTAGTTGGGAGTGACAGGACTGTTGTGGAGAAATTTGTCTCCTCACTCCCTTTGCTTTTATCTTTCTTTTCAATTGATGATTATATTTTTATGCAGATTCTCAGGATTAAAAGAAGACATTTAACATATGATATACTCAACATTTCTTCTGTACCACCAGGCACATAAGAAATTCACACATGGTATATTACATGTTTAGTATTTATGCCTCTCTCTTAATAATAGAGCAATGTTTCATTATAGGAGCATTAAATAAATGGTAGAAGAGAGCATTATATGAGAAAAATTATTAAAAAGATGTGCACACCATTTAGGCTTGTAAATGTTATCTGTCATTTCTCATATACTCAATTTATTTAAAGCTTCATTATTTTGCTTTTATTTCTGTTCTTCTCTTTCATTTTGGTTTGCTTTTCTGGCTGTTTCTTCTTCTGACTCTTCGTACCCTTGCTAGGCTTCTGCCTTCTGCCCCACACATGAGGACTCTCCCTCAAGATCAAGAGTCAGTGTTCTTGACAAACATTTTACTTGCAGACAGGAAGTGGTTTTATTGTTAAAGCAAGCAGCAGCTTCAACCAGGAGTTGGCCCTGCTTTGGAGAAGTATCACAGGTAACTGTTCGGAAACCAAAGTTAAGATTTTGGTAGCTGCACTCAGATTTTGCCTGGTGACGGATGTCATCTCTCTGAAGTTTTTTCCCATCTCCTGCTCCCATGAAAGCCTCATGAACCATCAGAGATGTTACAGTGTTAGACTTTTGGATGAACTTTTCTCTCCCTTGGGTGCTTGTAATTTGTCATTCTGTTTTTCAGTTCTCTTGCTTTTGTTGTCATAGCTGAACATAACCTTCATGAGGCAGGGAATATGTCTGAATTGTTCATTATTGCATCTTTATGATGTAGCTGAAGCCTGACACACAGTAGATGCTCAACAAATACATGCTGAATAAACAGGCAATAGTCTTCATAGCAATTTGTCTCACTTACTCAGCTTGGTATATATCTTTAACTTAGTTCACTGTGGATATCTCAGTATATTAGGGATTAGCTTGACAAACTCGATGGTAAATTTATTGAATCTGGGCTTGGTAAAGTAGAAGTTTGAAAACTAATTGTTCATTTGTCTCTGTGTTAATGTGAATTTAAATATTTTATAAAAATATGAATTATTTTTCTTAACAAGATACTACATATTTATTGTAGAGAATTTGGGAAACAAATATGGTGGAGAAAGTATAAAGCTACTGACCATTGGTCAGCAAGTCATTAATATAAGTTGTTTTTTCTTTCACTGATAACTGAAAATGTATGAAACATTATAAATACCACTGCAAATTCTGCACATGGAGGCATGTGTACTTGGTTGACCAGAGATGCTAGCTGGGAGTCCACCGATCCAAAGCCTTGGAATGAATTCAGGACTGTTATCTCTGGTTTTTAGTGTAATATGTTTATTTTAAAACATCTATACATTGGGATATACAGTATGAACTCTTTTTGAAATTTGCTTTTGTTTTTGCACTGAATCTCATGAGTGATTTCAATCCCATTAGGTATTGCTCAAAAATATAAGTGGCCTCATGGTAGTTAGTCCAAATCCCTTCTTGGAGCCTAAATTGGTTGGAATTGGGTGTCAGTGGCTTACAACCAAAAGAATATAGAAAAATAGATATACCAAGGACTTTTATCTATAGCTTTGCACCATGTGAGATCAGTGACAAATATTGGCTAACTGTGGAAAGTGATCTGAAAAAAATTCTTTTCTAGAAAAACTTGTATCTATCCCTGAATTTAGTTACAGGAACATAATGCTATATATAATCCTGGGTTTTTTGGCATTGGCCCCCATTAGAATCTAAACTTCGGAGTGAGGATGTAAGAACATATTTGGGACCGTTCAAGAAACAGCCCATATAATACATTGTCATGTGTGCTGAAAGGATGCTATTTAGGATAGTGTCTGTTTCACTAGTCAGTGTCTTCATATGTGGACCATAGTTAGGAATTCTTTTTTTATCTTGGTCTGAGGAAACTTCAGTAGGTGACAGCGGCAATAACGTCCGTGAATCCAATGCCTGCTTTAATATACTGCACTCATATCTCGAGAATGAATGTGACAGAAGATGATGGATATTTCTGAAGCTTCACTTGGCATCACTGGGCGGCAATAGTATGAACCCAGTCTACTTCACTTGACACAACAATTGCAAAATTATGCATTAATAAAAAATTTTGGGAACCACATTATTTAAAAATTTGTGCAGAAGTAGGAATTTATTACTACATTTATATTGCTCTAAGTTCTCATAAAATGCAGTCACACTTTAGGAATGGATGAGCTTCTCTTGAAAAATTGTTCTGTTTGTGTTTTGTGAATATTATGGATTATGTAACCATGTTTCCCTATTTTTGTTGATGGCTAAAAATCTAGAGATCAATGTATTCCCCATTTATAGAAAAGTCATAATTATAAAACTTCATTTCTGGTTTGTAATTAACCTCATTCCTGGATTTAGCTTATATCCATGCCTTCTGGTTACCCACTTAAGTATAATATATTTTACCCTCCTTTGGCTCAGGAATTTTATAAATTTAAATTCTTATTGGAAAATAATGAAATAAAAAAGATAAAAACATTTCTGATACCTCTTTTAAGGTGATACTTCTGTGTACACCCCTGCCATTTATTTCAATCACCTTGTCCAATGACTATAAAGTCTTCCATTTTCTTCTCTCCTATTCCTTTCCTTTGGTGAGGGTGTATTCCTCCTCTGATTTCAGATACAATGGTTTAGCTAGAAATTGATTTTGTAAAATATTCCATGACCTTTTGTTTTGTCCTAATTTGTCTGGTATACATCCTCTTAAAAATGTATTTATTAAGTGCATCAATTTCTATTTTTATAAGTAGAGTTTAAAATAATTTTTTGCATAATTCTGAGTATTTTTTAGGGATGTAAACTTTGTCTCTCAGTCTTGCATCAATTTTTATTTATTTTATGATTTTGTTTGCTTTTAGAATAATTTGTCTTGAGGTGAATGCTCCACTGTGGCCTCATGAGCTTGACATGGCAGGGGTCCCCAGCTCTTAGCATGCCAATCTCACTGCTAGGATCACAATGGGAATAATAGTTGACATTAGAAAGCACTCAGTCTTTTCTTCTTCGATAATTATAGTTTCATTTCCATTTCACCATGTAGAATTGTTTTAAGTTAAAGATCCACAGCTAACTAGGCAGCATAAGAAGAAAAATAATTGTGCTTCTTTATTCGTTAGAGTTTATCTTTGTCTCGTGATATGGTTTTAGATGCTTACTGTTTTTCCTCTGTATTTTAATTATCAGCGTCCCTTTTTCAAATCTCATCTATGTGATATCATTTATACATACATATACACGTGTGTGTGTATATATATATATATATATATGTATATAATGTATCTCAATTTACCTTCTCATTTTGATGTTCCCATTTGTCTAATGCAGTAGTGAGTTCAGTATGATTCTTAGCTCATAACAACTTCATTTCTTAAGAACAGTTCCCACCAGTAGGGAAAGGTCTTTGTAGATAGTTTGGGTGACTCTGCCCCACTGCCAAAACACCTGATCTGGATGTCCAGTCATGTTTTCTCTTGGTGAGTAAGCCTGTGTGGGTGTCTTGAAATGACGTAAAACTGTGAAAAAGTCATCTTTCATGACCTTCTGCACTGGGAAAAGGAAGTGAACTCTCAGAAGCTGGGATGGAGAGAAAAAACGACTTTTTTTTTTTTTGTTTTTTTTTTTTTGGGTAATTTTCCTGTTTTCAAAGCCTGAGGTCTGACTATCCTTGAGTGTGGTATGTTACTCAATATCCTCCTAATAACTTCTTCCCTTTCTTAAGACAATTTCAATTACTTTCTGGTACCACTAGAAGAACTGTGGCTAAGTCATGTTATTAAGAAGTGAAGAGCCTGCAATATAGTACTTTGGAGAGAGCAAATTCCCATCTTCATGTTCCATCTTGTTTTTCTCACAAAGACAACATTAGTATTTTATTCTCCCAGAGCCCATAGGAACATATTATGCCTTGAGTTCCTTTGCCACTTCAGTTACATGTTCCTCTTTTAAATTGTGCTTGTCCCAAGTTCAGGTGATTTTTCTTACTCTGTCAAGCACTCCACAAATCTTTCTTCTCTATCTCTTGCCATGCTTCTTGCCCTCTTTTATATTGGGGTATTCCACGTGCTTTTGGACTCAAGTTCCATCTACAGAAGACCTATTGTTCTCATTGGCTTTGGTCTCCCTCTACATTAATCCCCTTGCTTCATTTCTCCTCACTTCCATTCATCCTCATTGGGTTTTTGACAAAGCTGCTCCTACTGTTTTGTCAGCTTTCTTCTGTAAGAACAATTTTCTTCCCTCTGTTTCCTCAGGGTAGTTCTTTTTCATCCCTAGACTCTTCCCTCTTTGCTTTTATTTATTTTCCTCCTGGAAAATAATCCACCTTCTTTACATTCCTTGAGCTGTTCCTAGAGTCTTATCTTACTTACTGTGTTCTTATTGGCCCAGGTGACTTCTCTGCATTCTTTTGGGCTGAGAGGAGATCCCTGCTTATTCAGGCTCTCTGCCTGAGCTCCCTTTACTATGGCCAACCCAGGGATCGAACCCAGGTCTCACTCATTGCAGGCAGATTCTTTGCTAGCTGAGCCACAAGAGAAGCCCTTACTACGGCCAGTTCTTAGGAAATTTGTCTGAGTAGGTCCTTTGTAGTTCTAGAGGTTAAAAAGAAGAACGTATTAGTCTGGGTTCTCCAAAGAAACAGAATATACATATATATTCTATTTTCCTAATAAAAAGTAATGAATTGGCTCATGTGGTTTTAGAGGCTGAAAAGTCCCAGGATCAGTCAGCAAGCTGCAAATTCAGGGGAGCCAATGATGGAAGCTTCAGTTTGAGTCAAGTCCAAAGACAGGAGTAGAGTGATGTTCCAGCTTGAAGACAAGATAGCCAGAGCGAGACTCACTCAGCATTTTTGTTTTATCAGACCTTCAAAAGATTGGATAGGGCCCATCCACACTGGGGAGGGCATTCTATTTTACAGTTTGCCTATTCAAATGTTAGTCTCATCCAGAAACATCCTCACAGACACACCCCAAAAATATGTTTAACCAGATATCTAGTTACTATGTGGTCCCATTAAACTGACACATAAACTAACCATCTCAGAGAGTTAAATGAAATTACTTCAACTGCTCATCCATATCTGGTAGACATCCAAGACTTGGTGAACCCCTCAGGACTCACCTTCCCTTGGTATTTTATGGATCTTAACTTTTTCTTTTTTAACTTTAGTTTTTGTTTTACTATTTTATTTATGTTTTTACTTCTACAGTGATCCAGAGAAGAAATGAATTTGCACAAAAAAGGTTCACATAAGGCAGTGGAGGATAGCTCTAGACCCACAGATGGAATGGGAAACAGAAACTGTACGCTACATCAGTGCCATAAATCAAAATTATATAGTAGATAGTTCTATTTTTAAAAAATAGTCACTCCACCTTCAAGATTCTCACTGGGCATCTTTCTTCCACCAGATGCTTCAACTGCATCCTCTCCTTCTTACTCTGTCTCCTCCTCTCTGTCCTGAAACCCCCAATTCCTGTTTGATTTATTGGAACAACAGTTTAGTGAATTCTTTGTTGCTGTGCAGCCTTCTAAAGTGTAATGTATAGATTCACTTTTCCTACCCCAAAACAGTTCCCTCCTAAAAAGCTATTAAAATGCTACTTTATTCACTCTGCTTTGTTTGTTTACACAAGTAATCAATCATTCATTAAACTTTAACAAGTACCCACTTAGCAGTCATTAAACATGGAGAAGCAAAAGAAAGGCAAAAAATTGTGTGAGATAGTGTTTTAAGTGGTTCTATTAGCTATTATGTGCTATGATTTAGTATCTATTGTATTAAGAAGGAAGACTTAGAATAAGAAGGAAAGAAATGAATTGTCTCATAGCTTTAGGAACTCCTGCTAGCATAAGAGTTGAAAAATAAAACTAAAAAGTGAGTGATGAATAGATCACATTTGTTAAGGCTCCTGCTTCAAGAACAATAACACCATCAACCACAACCTTTCCATTGCTTAGAGAATTTACAGACCAGTAACAGAGACAAATAAGCAGAGAGCAAATTACAGCAAAGTGTGATAAATAGAGGTAAACATGGGATGGCATGAATGGGCTGTGGTCATCATAGAATATTTTCTAAACTTGAGTCTTGGGCTTCCCAGGTTGTCACTAGTAATAAAGAACTCTCCTGCCAATGCAGGAGACATGAGACTCAGGTTTGATCCCTGGGTCCGGAAGATCCCCTGGAGGAGGGGCAACCCACTCCAGTATTCTTGCTTGGGGAATCCCGTGGACAGAGAAGCCTGGTGGGCTACAATCCATAGGGTCACACAGAGTTGGACGTGATTGAAGTGACTTAGCATGCAAAACTGGCTCTTAGTTGTTGAGAGAAGACATAGGTAGGTAGTGAAGCATTTGTTTGTTCTTGTGTATTGGCAGGTAAAGATGAGTGGAAGTGAGGGGCGATGAAGAAGATTTAGCAACTCCAGAGCGATGTCAAACTCATAGGACTCAACGTAGCCTAAATTAAACTCTTGTGTTTTCCTCTCTTTTTGCTTTTCTTCTACCATTCCATCCTCAGTAGATGACACAAACACTCACCTAAATGTTCAACCAGAAGTAGGGCAACATCCCAGTATGTCCTCTCTCAACAAACATATATAGTTCATCAGCTATTAAGTCTGGCCATTCTGAACAACTTTCAAAATCCTAAATATGCCATGACTCCTTTTACCTCTGAATGTTTATTTCCTCTATCTTGAACATATCCTCTCTCACACATACCCACTTTAGCTTGGCTAACTAATATTTTTGGTTTCTGTATGTTGACACACAATATTGTATTAGTTTCAGGTATATGACATAATGATTTGAGATTTATATACATTGTGAACTGATCACCACAACAAGTCTAGTATTTGTCTATCACCACAAAAGTCATTGTAACACTACTGATTCTATTCTCTATGCTGTATAGTACATCCCAGTGATAGATTTTGGTTTGTGGTTACCATGAGGTTCATATATAATATGGTATAATATGAACTGCAATATATAATATGAATTTCATGGTTTTAAGTCTGTTTTAAGTTAATGTTAACTTTAGTTCAAATGCATTCTAAAAACAATACATTTTTACTCCTTCCCTTCCAAGTTTTATGCTTTTTACATCATATTTTACATCTTTTCATTTTGTGTATTACTTAAATCATTATTTTAGATTTAGATGATTTTACTACTTTTTCTTTTAAGTTTCACAGTAACTTTGTTAAATGGTTGATCCACTATATTTGCTATGTGTTTTCCTTTATTATTCCAGGATGTCTGGCTCTAGGTGAGTGATCACACCATCGTGATTATCTGGGTTGTGAAGATCTTTTTTGTATAGTTCTTCTGTGTATTCTTGCCACCTCTTCTTAATATCTTCTGCTTCTGTTAGGTCCATACTATTTCTGTCCTTTATCGAGCCCATCTTTGCATGAAATGTTCCCTTGGTAGCTCTGATTTTCTTGAAGAGATCTCTAGTCTTTCCCATTCTGTTGTTTTCCTCTATTTCTTTGCATTGATCGCTGAGGAAGGCTTTCTTATCTCTCCTTGCTATTCTTTGGAACTCTGCATTCAGATGGGAATATCTTTCCTTTTCTCCTTTGCTTTTCACTTCTCTTCTTTTCCCAGCTATTTGTAAGGCCTCCTCAGACAGCCATTTTGCTTTTTTGCATTTCTTTTCCATGGGGATTTTCTTGATCCCTGTCTCCTGTACAATGTCACGAACCTCTGTCCATAGTTCATCAGGCACTCTGTCTATCAGATCTAGGCTCTTAAACCTATTTCTCACTTCCACTGTATAATCATAAGGAATTTGATTTAGGTCATACCTGAATGGTCTAGTGGTTTTCCCTACTTTCTTCAATTTAAGTCTGAATTTGGCAATAAGGAGTTCATGATCTGAGCCACAGTCCACTCCTGGTCTTGTTTTTGGTGACTGTATAGAGCTTCTCCATCTTTGGCTGCAAAGAATATAATCAGTCTGATTTTGGTGTTGACCATGGTGATGTCCACGTGTAGAGTCTTCTCTTGTGTTGTTGGAAGAGGGTGTTTGCTATGACCAGTGCATTCTCTTGGTAAAACTCTATTAGCCTTTGCCCTGCTTCATTCTATACTCCAAGGCCAAATTTGCCTGTTACGCCAGGTGTTTCCTGACTTCCTACTTTTGCATTCCAGTCCCCTATAATGAAAAGGACATCTTTTTTGGGTGTTAGTTCTAAAAGGTCTTGTAGGTCTTCATAGAACCGTTCAGCTGTTTTAGCGTTACTGGTCGGGGCATAGACTTGGATTACTGTGATATTGAATGGTTTGCCTTGGAAACGAACAGAGATCATTCTGTCATTTTTGAGATTGCATCCAAGTACTGCATTTCGGACTCTTTTGTTGACCACGATGGCTACTCCATTTCTTTTAAGGGATTCCTGGCCACAGTAGTAGATATAATGGTCATCTGAGTTAAATTCACCCATTCCAGTCCATCTTAGTTCGCTGATTCCTAGAATGTTGATGTTCACTCTTGCCATCTCCTGTTTGACCACTTCCAATTTGCCTTGATTCACGGACCCAACATTCCAGGTTCCTATGCAATATTGCTCTTTACAGCATCGGACTTTGCTTCTATCACTAGTCACATCCACAGCTGGGTATTGTTTTTGCTTTGGCTCCATCCCATCATTCTTTCTGGATTTATTTCTCCACTGATCTCCAGTAGCATATTGGGTACCTACTGACCTGGGGAGTTCATCTTTCAGTGTCCTATCTTTTTGCCTTTTCATACTGTTCACAGGGTTCTCAAGGCAAGAATACTGAAGTGGTTTGCCATTTCCTATTCCAGTGGACCACACACATTTGACTGTGTGGATCACAATAAACTGTGGAAAATTCTGAAAGAGATGGGAATACCAGACCATCTGACCTGTCTCTTGAGAAACCTCTATGCAGGTCAGGAAGCAACAGTTAGAACTGGACATGGAACAACAGACTGGTTCCAAATAGGACAAGGAGTACATCAAGGCTGTATATTGTCACCCTGCTTATTTAACTTATATGCAGAGTACATCATGAGAAACGCTGGGCTGGAAGAAACACAAGCTGGAATCAAGATTGCTGGGAGAAATATCAATAACCTCAGATATGCAGATGACACCACCCTTATGGCAGAAAGTGAAGAAGAACTAAAGAGCCTCTTGATGAAAGTGAAAGAGGAGAGTGAAAAAGTTGGCTTAAAGCTCAACGTTCAGAAAACTAAGATCATGGCATCTGGTCCCGTCACTTCATGGGAAATAGATGGGGAAACAGTGGAGACAGTGTCAGACTTTATTTTTGGGGGCTTCAAAATCACTGCAGATGGTGTTTGCAGCCATGAAATTAAAAGACGCTTACTCCTTGGAAGGAAAGTTATAACCAACCTAGACAGCATATTTAAAAGCAGAGACATTACTTTGCCAACAAAGGTCCATCTAGTCAAGGCTATGGTTTTTCCAGTGGTCATGTATGGATGTGAGAGTTGGATGGTAAAGAAAGCTGAGCACCGAAGAATTGATGCTTTTGAACTGTGGTGTTGGAGAAGACTCTTGAGAGTCCCATGGACTGCAAGGAGACCCAACCAGTCCATCCTAAAGGAGATCAGTCCTGGGTGTTCATTGGAAGGACTGATGTTGAAGCTGAAACTCCAATAATTTGGCCACCTCATGAGAAGAGTTGACTCATTGGAAGAGACCCTAATGCTGGGAAGGATTGGGGGCAGGAGGAGAAGGGGACAAGAGAGGATGAGATGGCTGGATGGCATCACCAACTCGATGGGCACAGGTTTAGATAGACTCCGGGAATTGGTGATGGACAGGGAGGCCTGGCGTGCTGCGATTCACGGGGTTGCAAAGAGTCGGACAAGACTGAGTGACTGAACTGAACTGAAGTTCCTTTATTATTGAGATTTTTTTCCTTTCATAATTTTCTTGTTTCTAGTTATGATCTTTTCTTTTCCATTTGAGGAAGTCCCTTTAACATTTCTTGTGAGGCTGGGTCTGCGTAATGAGCTCATTTAGCTCTTGCTTAATTGGGAGACTTCTTATCTTTGCTTCAATTCTGAATGATAGCCTTGATGGGTAGCTTATTCTCAATTGCACTTTTTTCCTTGCAGAAATTTGGATATATCATGCCAGCCCCTACTTGCCTATACAATTTGTCCTAAAAACTAGCTGACGGTCTTATGAGATTCTCTTATGCATTACTAGTTGTTTTTCTCTTCTTAGTTTTAAGGCTCTCTCTTTAACTTTCGACATTTCAATTAATGTATCTTGGTGTGGACCTCTTTGGTTCATCTTGTTTGGAACTCTGTGTTCCTGGATATGGATGTCTGTTTCCTTCTCCAGATTAGGAAAGTTCTCACCATTATTTCTTCAAATAGGTTTTATGTCACTTTCTCTGTCTCTCTCTCTTATCTTTCTTATAATACAGATGTTAGTATTTGCTTGATGTTGTCCCAGAGGTCTCTTAAACTATCCTCATTAGAAAAAAAAAATTTTTTTTCCCTGCTCTGATTGGGTGATTTCCACTACCATGTCTTCTGGATTGCTGATCCATCTTTTGCATTTTCTAATCTGCTGTTGATTTTCTTAACTGTATTTTTCATTTTCAGTTTTAATTGGTTATTTTTAATATTTTCTATCTCTTTGTTGAGATTCTCACTAAGTTCATCAATTTTTCTCCCAAATTTGATAAGCATCTTTAGGACTACTATTTTGAATTTTGTATCTAGTAAATTGCTTATCTCTGTTTTGCTTAGTTCCTTTTTCTGATACTATTGTCTTACTCTTTTGTTTGGAATACCTTCTTTTGCCTCCTTATTTTCACTTAACTCTTTGTATATATACATCTCCTGGTCTTAAAAGAGTGATCTTAGGTAGAAGTTGTCCTGTGGGGACCAGTGGCACAATACCCACTGGTTACCAGAACCAGCTATTCCAGAGGTATCCCCAGTGTGGGCTGTGTGGACCTTTCTGTTGTGGTTGGGCTGCTGCTGATGCAGACATCCTGGTGGACAGAGTTTAGTCCCAGGCCAGCTAGCTATGTGACTTGGCAGAGCCTAATGCGGATACTCTAGTGGGTGGAGCTGGTCCCTCACCTGGCTGTCTAGTAGACCTGACCATGAATATGTGGATGTACTGGTGTGTCAGGCTGATCCCCTGGAGTGGGAGCCACTTTGGAAGGGTGCTTTTGCTGGCTGAGTCCTCCCATCAGATGGACAAGGCTAGATGTCCAGGGCAGGAGCCTCTTGGGGGGTGCCAGTGCCTGCCAGGAGGGTGAGAGTTGTCTTGGAGGGACTGGCTGGGTCGAGTGGGTTGTTTCTCAGGGGAATGCTGGATGCCCAGTGTTAGCTAATTTGATGGAGAGTGACAGAAATGGCACCTGCCAGTATTAGACTAGCTAGGTAGAAGAATTTGTTTTTAAGAAGGCACCTGCTAGTACTTCTGTCTCTGGAAGAAGTTTTACCAGATCCCTGTTCTTCCAAACATCCTAAAACTAGTCAATGAATTTTTTTTTTTTTGCACGACCCAGGTGCTGTATGGCTCAGCTGCAGCCTATGCACTGGGACTTAGAATGAGTGAGTTTGTGCAAAAGTCCTTCAAGAGTGGAATCTCACTTTCCCACAGCCTTCTGGCTCCCTGGATGTAAGCCCCAGTGGTTTTTAAGATGAGACATTATGAAGGCTCATCTTCCTGCTGCAGGTCCCCCAGGTTGGGGAGTTTGACATAAGACTTGGGCCCCTCATACCTCAGGGGGGAACCCCATGGCTGTGATACCTCTTCTGTTTGTGAATTGCTGCAGCAAGGGTATGGGTTCTGACAAGACCATGCCTCTGTCCCTCCTACTTTGTCTTGATGTGGCCTTCTCTTTATAGTCTTTCCTTTCCATACAAAGCTCTCAGATTGTCTTCAAGCCCCATCTATAGCATATATTTACTGTCCTTAACAAAACTTTAATACTGAACCCCTAAGATGAAAGTATATGGTGAATATTTCCCATTGTTGTCTTTCAGTTTTTCATTCCCAAATTCAGACTCCAAGTTTACCACTCTTTTTATTGAGACTGCCAGCCCATCATAATGCCTTTGAAAACAATCACAATGCCTCCGACAGCAATTGTTTCCTCCCTGGAAAGAAAAGAAAAGAAAAGAAAAAAAAAACCCATGTTTTTAACCTTAGCTTTCAAAGTATGCTCTCTCACTGGCTCATTCTTTTTCTTTTAATACTCTCTTCAAAATATAATTTTTCTAATGCTCTGTGGCTCACACTGAATGACTTATTCCAGAGATTTGAATTACTGCAAACAGGCCTCTTGGGTCCATCCTAGTGAAATCAATAATAGGCATTTCTACCATGTAACATCTTGCCAGGCGGTGTTTTGTATTCTTTTTTATTTAGCTCATCCCAGTGAATCTTTATAGAATGGTGCACTTTTTTACCCTTCTCTGCAAGAGGTTTCCTCTTCTTTTTCTTTCCTTCTCAATCCCTGTAGCTGATAAGAAAGGCACAATGGAAAAGTCAGGATTATTAGTTTCTTTTCTTCCCATCCTTCTTACATTCATCTCTACATTTCTGCTGTTACTTACCCATTCCAATTCTTCAGTTGTATCTTGCTGGCCACTTTTAAGAGGCTGACACAGAGGTTCTTGAGACACTGTCTCACTCTCAGTGAGACAGAGTCTCCCTCTGAAGGACTCAAGAGTGCAGCCCTTTGAACTCTGGTCCCATAGAAGAGGCTCCTCCCGCCTTGACTCTACGCGTCCACCCCCACCCCAGCGTCCTGCATGGTTTGGACAGACCCCCACTCACTGTCATCATTGTCCTCCATTCTCCCATTTCTAGTTCTTCACTTAGGTCTGCTGGAATATCCCCAATAGTTAGTCTGCTGAAGGGCATACATTTCCACTCCATGACACTACAACTTGATTTGGGTGATTGACTTTGATCTGCAATTGAGGGAAAGAAGGCCTTTGAAATGAAGTCTCTGAAGTCATTTTAACTGATTTGAGGCTTACTATCAGACTTAATAAATAAGATGGTGCCATTTAAATTAGTGATGTGAATATCATACGGTATGGGTAGAATTTGGTCCTCATTATTTCAGAAGATTGTCTCCTTTGACCGAGAAGGCAGTGTTAGTGGGATGCATGAGAAAGAAGAGGAAAATTAAATCAGGCTTGTAACCAATGTGTGACACATGTCACTGATAGATCATGCTTTTATCTGAGAATATCTGCTCACAAAGCCAAACAGGAAGAGTGGCAATATAAATGTACTCCTGTGGCCTGCTTTCTCCTCTTGGTGCTGTGAAAAGGCCCTTAAGTTAAAAAGAAAAATCAACCAGACGTCTGGGGTTTTCTTTAAGCTGAGAGTTTTCCCCTCCATCCTAGGATATCCTGATAAAGTTCTCCTTGACTTTCCAGCTTCTGCCTTTATAGGTGATTAGAGGAGACCACACAGCCTTTCTCAACTCTACTTCCCTCTTAGAAATTCCTTTATAGGAAATACTGACTTAGAGCCCAGGCCTTGGCTTGCTTCTGGCTCTGATACTTCTCTCCAACATGAGAAGCAGAGGCAAAGGTTGGAAAGGCAACTCTTCCAGTTCAAGATGAATTCCCATAGAGCATGCAGCAAACCCATGCCCACCACTGACTCCAGGGTGAAGATGTGGGCATCTAAAGGCTGCATGTGTTCCTACAGCAGGATGGGAACCAGAGCAGACTTCTCTGTGTTTTCTTTGTGCTTTTTACAGTCTGTTATGTAGGTAGACAATCTACTGTTATGCCATTTTCGAAATGAAATGGTAGCAAAGCATGGTTATGCATCTGGCTAGAGGATATGAGAACACATCAGAGATGCCGTGGAGCCTAGGTCCCAGGTCCTCTGACCACCCATCTGGCTTCTTGCTCTTGGTACCCGTTGCCTCTCCCAAGTCCCTATTTTTGGTCAGAAGTCCCATTATTCTGAATGAAAAGAAGAAGCTACATTTAAAAACAAAATTCTGAGCATGTAGTTTGTTCTCCAGTCTCTGAGCTGATTTGTTTATCTAATCTGTACACACAGAGCTCTGACTTCATTGTGTTTTGCTAGAATCACATTCCAGGGCTTTGTGGTCGATATTATGCAATGCCATTTTGCTGGTTTGTGCTCTGCCAATTTTGGGGAGCAAGCTTAATTATGCAAATGCATCTGATAATAGATTATTCATTTTAGTCATGCTCAATTATTTATTTTTTATGCATGGCCCCGATAACTTGGACAGAGCTTAGCAACAGCTCATCTCATATCTAACAAGATACAAGCAAGGACATAATTCTGATGCAGGTCAACTGCTCTTATGGGCATCAAACTGCTTGAGGAAAAATCACATTTGAGGCAAGGCCAACTATTTCTATGGAAAATGTCAGCTGTTATTGCCTGTCTGTTATTCCCTGAGAGAGGCCACTGCATGGGCCGGAGTGAGCAGTGACACTTAGAGGCAGTAGGACTTTACTTGAAATTATGGGTTGAAGGTGAATGGAAAAGAAACCTGTTTGGTTACTGATTCCTGAACTGCTGCATTTCCCCATTTGGGCCTTTCTAGCTTTAGGATCATAAAAACAGACCTGGAGGGAAAGCAGTAAAGTGGAAGTAGACACACTAGGGTGTTTTGTCCTTCACAGAAGAAAGTAAGTGAAAATAATGCTACTGAGTGGAAACAGAAAGTCTGGCTATCTTTAACTTGTTCATTTTTCCACATGTGCCCTGAGCTTGTTGACACACAATATTTATATATTTAAAGGGACTTTACTCTACCCCCCAGAGTTGGCTGTTACTCATCATGTAGATATCATCTTAAATATTATTTCTCCCAAGAAGTCTTCCCTGAATACTTTACCCGCCCTCCACCTTCAACCCCAGACTAGGTTATACACCCCTGTAATATTGTCTAATAGAATCAGATACATTACTTATCTTGCCACTTATTTCACTTCATGGGGTTGCTTGTTTAATTGTGTGTATATACCCATTTATGAAGATGAAGACCATGGCTATGCTGCTTATTGATACACAGCTAACACCTGTCTCAATGCTTGGGAGACAGTAGCCTCTTCATAAATATTTGTTGAGTAAAACAATGAATGAATAACTGATAGAAAGTGGTGATGTGAGGGGTAGGGGGTGTCAGGCTTTGCTCTGTTCCTTAATGTCCTATTGAAAACCAGAAAAACTCACTTAACTCGGTGGCAGTATTTGTTTCTAGTTGTGGAAAACAACAATGTTTTTTCTACTGGATAGCTGTGGCTAATGGATTGATGGGTTTTGTGAATACTGTGGACAGTGGTGGCTAAAGTACTGGTCCCACAGACTTTGCCCTTAATCTTTCATCTGGGTAGACAGAGTAGGTTTACTCTGTCCCTCTTCTCCACTTGCCCTATAACTGCCAGAGAGGCAGGGAATAGGATCCAGGACTAACCAGTATGGCCCTTCACCGGGAATGAAATTGGAAGAAAGCATATTGTGTTAATTAATTTTTATTAGAGTATAGTTGCTTTACAATGTTGTGTTTTTGCTATACAGCAAAATGAATCAGCCGTACATATACATAAATCCCCTCCCTTTTGGATTTCCTTCTCATCAGGTTATCACAGTGAATTAAGTCGAGTTTCCTGTGCTATACAGTATGTTTTCATTAGTTATCTTATACTTAGTATCTATAGTGTATATATGTCAATCCCAGTCTTCCAATTCCTCCCACCACCCCCCACTTGGTATCCATGTGTTTATTCTCTATGTCTGTGTCTCTTTTTCTGCCTAAGCATATTTTTGTTTCCAATTAGGTTTATTGCATCAGAGGCTTTGAGTCTGAGACCACTGATAGCCATCTTGTCTACTATTACCCAGAGAGTCTATAGATGCAGCCAATCATAAAGCCACATAGAAATTCAGATAGAGGCTAAGATCCTGATTCCTGCACATCTATTTTTGCTCCCATGACCTTCACTAGGACACAGTTTTGTTAGGAAGCCAACAAAATATTTTTTCTTTCAGTCAATATGAGTTTGATTTCTATTTCTTGCAACTGAATGAGATCTGCCTAATGCATTGATTCAAGTATTTTATTTTTACAGACATAGGGGGTCGCTGAAATCAGGGAAAAAGGCTGTCACAACCTTAGTTTCCATGTTTATATGACCTTGACTTTGAAAACTCAGTGTTCTGATAAGTAAAGAAAATTCAGTATTCTGGTAAAGAAATTGTTAGCTAAGGTCAGATTTAAGGGTCTAGAATTGGTAACTATGTAGTAGATGGTTCAAGAATCAAATCAGAAATAAATTGGAATTTTAAGGAAACTACATTGACAAAGAAACCCCCAGGCTGGCAAAAGTTGCCCTATAATTACTTAACCCCTAAGGCTCTCCTTACCATAGTTGCAATTGTACTGTGGGAAGAGGATGAGTCATTGTAACACCAAGTATCAAGTACTAATTCTGTCTTAGGCTTTTCCAAGTAAGCCAATGGTTATAGTCAACTTTTCTGACAAGTGTCCAGGGCCAGGAAGAGAAATTCATTCAAGGACTTATTCTGTGGTCAGGGAAGTAAGTCTTTCTCCTTTCGACACTTTCCAAATGGGACTTTTTAATTGAAGTGCATAACACTCCCCTGTAACTTCATATTGGCTATGGTGGGGTGGTTAAATTTATTATTTGGCAAGACTGTGATGAGACTTAGGATTCGATACAGCAAATGAAGTGACAGGTTGTTGCTTTGGAAAGGGTGGACGTGCTTTCTGTTATACATGGGACACTGGCATTTTGATAGGTGGGCATTTTAAAATTTAATGTCAGGGGACAAGGGTACCTCTTGCGTTAGGAAGTCAAGTGGTGGAATGGAGCAAATCTTGGTAGCTGTTGTGCTGTCCACGGAGCTTTTCCATCTTCTTCTCTGGTAAATGCTCTTTCCTCTCATTTTTCTCCCACCATCCCAGCTACAGGGATGACCTTATAACTCACATCTGAACAAAACCATTTCCTGGGATTGAGGGGTCATCTCTAGGAAAAAGATTGCTCACTTATTTGATGTAGCCTAAATGGGAGGATGTGAATCTGAGGCTACTGAGATGAGAGGGGACAGGAGGCAGAAGAGAAGGTTGTATTCTCTAATCCCCATCTTTAGGGCTGCAAGGCCCTGGACCCTGCAGCTGCTCATTCGATCTCAGGGCTATTCCAGTAGCCCATTCACCTTCTGGGTCAGTAAAATCTGTTCTTCATGTAGCTTGATGTGGATTTTTACCGCTTATAACCCAAAGAGTTGTGAGCTCAATGCCATCTCCCCAGAGAGTCCCTCTTTGACCACACTAGATAATTTAGTGCCCTTTTGTCACTTGCCATTATCGATCTTGATGCCCTACTTTAGGTTTTAAGGCACTAATTGCACTCTGAAATTACCTCTATAGAAAATGTCTGTTTTTCTGTTTGTTGCTCATTCTTCCATCCTTCTTCCCCTGCCTGCTACTGAAATGTAAGTAATATGAGGTCAGAGATTTCATTTGTTGTATTCATTAATTTTCCTAAGGTCTAGAACGGAGCCCAGCATGCAGTAGGTGCCTCTTAATAAATACTTATTCATTGAATCACTCACTAACACTACACATAGTTGTAAAGGCTAAGGAGTATAAAAGGAAACGGAATCTGCAGGAGGAGATATCCATTTATTTCTCTATCCTAGTTTTCCTAGCATTTCTATTACCTCACCCACTATTGTTAAATATTTTGCTTTTTTCTCTCCTACATTTGTCCTTTGTTTAGAGTAACCTTACCATTCAATCTCTACACCACTCCTTCCATCACCACCCCTGCTTCATAGCTGCTTTTCTGTCCAAAATCTCAGCCCATATTCGGCTCCCATAAATGCTTACACACCACATGATTTAATTATTGAAAATGCTACATTTCCTTTTGGTTCTCTACCCAAGGAACCTACCCCACCACAGTGCTTGAGTTCTTTATATGTGTGCATGTGTTCCATCACTTCAGTCATGTCCAATTCTTTGTGACACTATGGAGTGTAGCCCACTGGGCTCTTCTGTCCATGGGATTTTCCAAATAAGAATACTGGAGTGGGTTGCCATTCCCTCCTCCAGAGGATCTTCCAAACCCAGGGATCAAAACTGCATCTCCTGCATTGTAGGCAGGTTCTTTATCACCAAGCCACTGGGGAAGCCTGAATTCCTTATGACCTGCCTGAATAATTTCTTTTTTCTGTGGGAAGAAGGTGATTAAGAGACCTACTTTCTTAAATGATAGAAAAATGTATTCTCTTTAAAGCATCTGTGGATGGGTTAATTTCAGCTATCCTGCACAATATCTTTCATGATGTAGACAAAAACTGGAATTGGTATCAAAAATTCAGGGATGAGAAAACCAGGATAAAGAAAAGCTGATGGTTCTTCTAAGGCTACAGAAGTGGCAAAGGTAAACTTGGACTTGAATCCAGTGTTTTTCTTTCTGGTAACATATAAGACATTGTAGAGAAGGCTGTCAATTGGGATGAGAATCAAATCATAGAGTGTTGGTAAATCAGTGGGATCTAGGCCACAAACTCAATTGTAACCATTTTCCTAACTTACTACGGACAAAGAAAACTAGTTTATAATATATACACTATAATCTATATAGACTAGCTGTATCACTAGTCAAATTTTGCTAGCAGGAAAAAAGAAAATCCCCAAACTGAAAGCTGCCATTTGAAATTTCTTATGATACCATTCACCAAACCTCAGCCACAGAAGGATAGAAAAATATCACTTTTGAACAAGTTGCATTTTCCCTGTGTTAAGTAAAATCCAATACATCATAGACCCAATGACATTTTAAGAGTTTCAAGTCTGTAGTGGCTGTCATGGCATGAATCATTCAAACGGAGGCCACCATCCTGAGCAATGACTCAGAATAAATAGCTCGAAGAGAGAAAAACATATTCTGTCTACTTGGAGCCATCCTTCAAATGAAATGAACTTACCCAAGCCACGACTACCTTTCAGAAGGCTGGATGCTTCTATTGTGTCCACAACAGAGCATATTCTTAAGGTGAACTCAAATGAACAGTGGAGACCTCTGAAGGTCAGTTTTCTCTCCATCACTAATGAAAAGTGTGACCCCAGGCAGGTCTTTACAGTTTTCCTTGCCCCAGTTTCTTCATTTGTAAAATGAGAGAGCTAGACCTAGAGGTCCTCTTGGTCTAGACTTAGAGGTCCTCTTGGTTCTAAGAATTGCTGATTTCGGGTTATCTTACTCTAGTCCTGGAGGTGTTATTGATTCCAGGTATTTGTCTTATCCACTGAGAGAAGCTAATGCACTGAATAAGGAGGCAGGTGCTGAGGCGTTGTTCCTGGTTCAGCTACTACTGTGGCCAAGAGAGGTAGAAGATACAGTTATCACTTGGGTGGCAAATATTTTAATTTGCACCAGGATGTTTCTGAACCCTAGAGGGAGTCGCAGGTTTATATTTACCTCGTATCTTACCAGAAAACCTCCTTTGTTATGGCAGAGGAAAACACAGTAGCCAATAGCTCTGTTGTACTTTTGTGTGCTTTGCTATGATGATTCCCAGATTTTTCCATTACCCTTTACTTCAAGAGGAGGAGAAATAGGGAATTCAGAGAGAATATAACTGCTTTATCTGTATCACGAATGTGATGGAGCAACCACTAGTCTGAGGGATGGGGTTGGTCTTTTACTGCCAGAAGGATGATAGATTGGATGATGCACTGCAGGCAGATTCTTTACCAGCTGGATTACCAGGGAAGCCCAGATTGGATGATAGCAGAGAATTTTTCTTTAGTACAGGCACTTGGGTATGTTTAAAGCACTGTTTTGCTTAGACCAACGTAGCTCCTTGATGGAAACTTTCATTTATTGATGGTTAACTTTTTCCTTAAGGTTAAATGTTTCTGAGAGTGGGGGGGGGGGTTCTATATAAAATTCACACTTTTTTTCAACCAAGAACATTCAAATGCTTTAAAGAATTAAATTACTCTATCAGGTGCATACTCATAATATTAATTCTTTTACAACCTAATTAAACACATAGAATTTGAAGAGTCATACAAGTCTTATCAATACACAATTCAAGCCATTGTTTCATAATGTTTAAAATAACTTGCATATATGTGTTAATATACAATTTTTTTTCCTCTTTCTGACTTCACTCTGTATGACAGATGCTAGGGCTATCCTCATCTCTACAAATGATCCTATTTTCTTCCTTTTTTGTGGCTAAGTAATATTCCATTGTGTGTGTGTATACATACCACATCTTCTATATCCATTTATCTATTGTTGGACATTTGGGTTGTTTCCATGTCCTGGCTATTGTAAATAGTACAGCAATGAAGTCAAAGAGAAAACAAAACAAATATATATATATATATATATATATATATATATATATATATATAAATATAATTCTAGAAAAACGGTACAGGTGAACCTATTTCCAAGGCAGGAATAGAGACATAGATAGAGAATTCACGTGGGGAGAAGGGAAGGGTGGGGTGAACTTGGAGGTTAGGACTGGCATATGTACACTACCGTGTGTAAAATAGCTAGCTAGTGGGAAGCTGCTGCATAGCACAGGGAACTCAGCTCAGTGCTCTGTGAGGACATAGAGGGGTGGGATGGTGAGGTGGGTAGGAGGGATGTCCAAGAGAGAGGGGATATATGTATGCATATGGCTGATTCACTTCATTGTACAGTGGAAACTAACACAATATTGTAAAGCAGCTATATTCCAATAAAAAAAATAACTTTTACCACTTTAAAAAACAAAACAAAACTGAGGGCTCAGGAGCCCAGTGGCTGCCTGAAACCATCACCTGGGAGGCATCACAGTATTTCCTATCAGGGACATGCTGCCCTTACAGCAGATTTGTCAGGGTTACCCAGTACAGACAGTTCCAGGGATTCTTGGGGTGCTTTCAGTTGGTCCCAGGACTGGCAGCAAATGCCAATAGAATCATGGTTTGTATGTAGCATGGGGGAGAGTCAGAAGTGGGCATTGCGGCTTCTAGTGCTGTATTTCTTAAAAAAAAAAATTGTGGTAAAGTATACACAACGTACCAGGGCTTCCCTGGTAGCTGAATCGGTAAAGAATCTGCCTGCAGTGCAGGAGACTCGAGTTTTATCCCTGGGTCGGGAAGATCCCCTAAAGAAGGAAATGGTAAACCACTCAAGTATCCTTGCTTGGAACAGTGGAGCCTGGTGGGCTGTAGATCATGGGATGGCAAAGAGTCAGGCACAATTGAGCGACTGTGTACTTTCACACATAACATAAAATTTACCATTTTAAGCATTTTAAGTGTATAACTTGGTAGCATTAAGTACTTCACAAAATCATGTAACTATCACCACTATCCATTTCAAGAAGTTTCTGATCATCCCATACAGACACTCTGTGCCCATTAAACAATATCTCTGTTCCCTCCTTCCCCAGCCCTTAGCACTCTGTATTCTACTCTGTTTCTCTGAATTTGCCTATTTCAAGTACCATATATGAGTGTAATCATGTAATATTTGTCCTTTTGTGTGTGGCTTATTTTACTTAGTATGTTCTCAAGCTTCAGCCATGTCATAGTAGATATCAGAATTTAATTTCTGTTTATGGCTAAATAATATTCCATTAGATGGATATGTTACAGTTTTTCCATTCATCTGTTAATGCACAGTAGGGTTGTTGCCTTTTTCTGTTGTGAATAATGTTGCCATAAACACTGATATACAAGTATCTTTTAAGTCTTTGCTTTCAATTTTTCTGGGTATATATCCAGAAGTGGAAATGCTGGATGATACAGTCATTCTATGTTTAACTTTTTGAGGGATCTTAAAACCACTTTCCACAGAGATTGCATCATTTTATATTACTCTCAGATATGCATGAGGGTTCTAATTTTTCCATGTCTTCGTCAACACTTGTTAATCCCAGCGATGCTAATGGTATGAAGTGGCATCTCATTATGGTACTGCTGTATGTTTGATAGAGCAAGGGAAGCAAAGAATAGAAAGAGTACTTTTGCTTGGAAATTTAGCCATTGACTAGATCCCTGAAGAAGCAAGTTCTGTGTACCCTCTGGTACTGACACAAAAACAGACACATAAACCAATGGAACAGAATAGTGTGTGCATACGAAATTGTTTCAGTCATGTCCTACTCTTGACGACACTATGGGCTGTAACCCACCAGGTTCCTCTGTCCATGGGTTTCTCCAGGCAAGAATACTGGAGTGGGTTGCCATGCCCTTCTCCAGGGGATCTTCCCAGGATTCAAACCCAGGTCTCCCTCATTGCAGGCGGATGCTTTACTGTTAAATGGAGTATTATCTATAAAAATTTTGAATCATTATGTTGTATACTTGAAGCTAATATTGTGACTCAACTGTTTTGCTTTTAAATTGTAGTATAGTTAAGAAAAATAAGTTACTTACTGACTCACCTTTCTTTCCCAGTACCTATAATTATGCAGCTCAAAGTAAATATAAATCACCCAGGATATACTGCCTGCACCAGCCCAAGTTCAGAGCACATGCTGAATGGTGGGCCCCATTTCTTGTTATTTGCCCTTGACAGATTATAGGTATGGCGCAATTTGGTTATGATCAGAGTATAATAAACTTCATTTTTTGAAAAGATAAACATTATACCTCCTAACCAAAACTTGTTACCTAAAACACATTCTGTTCAAAATATTGGTCACTTTACTTTTTGAAATGAGGAGTTTCTCAAGCTAATATTTTAGCTGAAGGGGTCATGGGATTTAGCCATTGCTGTTCTACAGAGAGAGAGGCATTTCATACAGAATTCTATCAGGAATGATATAGAATTGTCATTTTTATTGACTTTCAATCAGTCTTTGGTTGTAAACAATGAGTTGCTTAAATCAATCCAAAATACCTGTCTCTCCTAACACTCAACTCATAAAAAAAGTGAAAAATACTATCCCATACGACTCCAAGTGAGTAGGGTTGCTTCTTAATCAAATAGGCATGCTTTTTCAGTGAGATAAAGCATGGCTATGTCCTGACTTCCTTTCATTTTAATTAGTTTTTATCATCTGATAGCACATTGGGATGAACATTCTTTTATATAATGCTGCTATGTTTTCAGTATTGTGATCTAAGAGAGACCTTAGTAGACAATGTAACATGCCATCTAATTATCATGGAGGAGAAAAACTACAGATGTGTATCCTAAGATGAAAAATGATTTTGCAAGGAATATTTAATTAGTTCATATTTAATAATTTCACATAGCAAGTCACTTCACTCAGTACTCGTGGCACATGTTTCCATGAAAGAAATAGAAAATAACATACCTTAAAATTAGGCATTCCATGAATGATATTTTAAAATGGTGGAGCAGTCATTTGGCTGTGGAATATTCTGGGTTAAGCAATTTTGGCCATTCTATTTAGAGTCTTCGGGAATATAGATTGCTTTTTAGTCTGTGAGGTTAAGGTAGAGGGATGCAGGTATAAAGATGACTAAAAATCCAACTTTCTACCTACATGTTGCCCAAATCCCCTCTCTGAATGGAGGTGAGATGTATATATCTTTGTTAGGCTTCTCGAGTTTCACAAAAGGATGTCAACTGATCCACTAACTCAGCCTTAAGTTAAAAGGTTCTGTCTTTGAAGATGGAGTTGGTTTCCCTATCACAAAGTCACATGGAACCACCATCGCCCCCATGGCAATAATTGTATTTCTAGTGTTTCTTGCCAAATACAGAATGAGAAGCCTCCATGAATACCATTTTGAATTAAAGTGGCAAGAGCAAAGTGCCCAAGCCAGGTAATTGTCAAGGATTACGAATCCGAATTCTCTTGTGCTCTGTTTGAACTCTTAGTCAAGGGAAAAATATTCATAGAGAAAGGCTCATAGGTTAGACAATCTATTAAGTTCTCCAAATGAATGCTTCTCAATTTCTCTTAACAAGGAAGATAATAGGATTTATTAAAATCAAGAACATAGCTATTTGCCACTTGGTACAGCACTTGCACAGACCAGGTGGGATGGATGGTGGCTGTTAAGGACTATATTGTATTGGTTCTGTCTTTGAAGATGGAGTTGGTTTCCCTATCACAAAGTAAGTCACGTGGAGCCACCATCGCCCCCATGGCAATAATTGTATTTCTAGTGTCTCTTGCCAAATACAGAATGAGAAGCCTTCATGAATTCTGTACCAAATTTAAGTATCTATATAATCATCTATATAATCATGATAGTATCTATACATATCTGAATATTGTTCATATATCAGCGAGTGAGATGATTATTTATGAAATAAATACATGGGCAATACTTCTGGAAACTTTACAAAAACTCCAAGTTTCCCCAGGAATTTGTTGTGCAGAAGTTAGAAGTCATAAGTAACCTATGTAAATTATGCTTTGTAATCACCAGATGAAAAACAAACAGAATCTATTGGAGGGTGTTGAGGGCCTGGTTTGTCATATTATACAATGCCAGACCACTTCAGTGAAATTTTTTGCTTTATTTATGAAAAATTGTTGCTTTTTTTCCCCTAATAGTTTACCTTTGGGAAGCAGAATCATAGACTAAGAAAAAATTAACCATTAGGAAAATTTTGAGGAAAATTTTGAGGCAAATATGCCACTTCCTATAACTGGTAAATAGGACCTCATGAAAGGTATTTTATGTCAACCTCATTTCTATCATATTCCCTTGCTTTCTGTTCATCATCTACCTTAATTTCTTATCTTGATGTATCTTATATATCTTTGAAAGATAATAAATCTTTTTTGGAATAGAGCTGGATATCCATAAACAAAATTAAATGGCTGCTGTCTATAGGGTTGGCAAGTTGACACAGCAAAAGGACAGAAATATACATATAAAAGGACAGAGGTTGATTCCTTTTGTAAGCTCTGTGAATATTGTGTTCAAAATTTCTCTGCAAATCCTAGAAGCTCCAGCTTCCCTTACAATGTGGGTAGGTGTGGTATAGCTGTGAAAATTACCCGAGTGAGAGGAAATTCTGGGCTTTCATTCTCAGCTTTCATGTTAACCGACAGTATTAATCAAGGCTTTGGGGCTCTGGTTCTTCTTTTTAAAGTTAGTTTATATTGGAGTATAGTTGCTTTACAATGTTGTGTTAGTCTCTACTGTACAGCACAACGAATAAGCCACATATATACATATATCTCCTCCCTTTTGGATTTTCTTTCCATTCAGGTGACCACAGAGCATTAGGTAGTGTTCCCTTGCTATACAATATGCTGTCATTAGCTACCTATTTTATATGCAGTATCAATAGTGTATATGTGTCAATCTCAGCCTCCCAATTCATCTCAATCTCTCTTCCCTCCTTGGTATCCATGTTTGTTCTCTACTTCTATTTCTGCTTAGTAAATAAGATCATCTACACCATCTTTCTAGATTCCACATATATACAATACAATACTAAACAATGTTTGTTTTTCTCTTTCTGACTGACTTCATTCTGTATGACACTCTGTAGGTCCACCCATGTCTCTACAAATGATCTATTTTCATTCCTTTTTATGGCTGGGTACTATTCCACTATATATATGTACTACATCTTCTTTATCCATTTCTCTGTTGATGGACATTTAGGTTACTTCCATGTCCTAGAAAAATCCTGAACAAAATACTAGCACTCCGAATCCAACAAGACATTAAAAGGATCAGAAACCTTGCATGATGAAGTGGGATTTATCCCAGGGATGCAAGGATTCTTTAATATATGCAAATCGATTCATGTGATGCCCTGTTTTAGCAAATTGAAGCATAAAAACCATATGATCATCTCAATAGATGCAGAAAAAGCTTTTGACAAAATTTAATACCCATTTATGATTAAAAACTATCCAGAAAGTGGGCATAGAGGGAACCTACCTCAACATAATAAAGGCCATATATAACAAGCCCATAGCAAACATTATTTTCAATGGTAAAAAACTGAAAGTTTTCCTCTAAGATCAGGAATAAGACAAGTGTGTCCACTCTTGCCACTAATTATTCAACATAGTCTTGGAAGCCCTAGCCATGGCAATCAGAGAAGAAAAAAAAAAGTCCAAACTGGAAAAGAATGAAAACTGTTACTGTTTGCAATGAAATGATACTATACACAGAAAACCCTAAAGACACTACCAGAAAACTACTAGAGCTAATCAATGAGTTTAATAAAGTTGCAAAATTAATACACAGAAATCTCTTGCATTCCTATACGCTAACAATGAAATATCAGAAAGGGAAATAAGTGAGACAATCACATTTACCATTGCAACAAAAAGAATAAACCTACCTAAGGACATAGGAATAAACCTACCTAAGGTGGCATTGTTTCTTTTAAGAGTCACGTGTTTATCAGCTCGTAAATCAGAACTCAGTGCATTCAGGTGTCCAAGGAACTCTGTAAGACAAAGGCAGAGGTGGGTATGGCAGGGAATGGAGAGCCCATGACCCACCTAGGCATGCCAACCTTTTTGGTACTCTGTGCCAGCTGAACAGTGGGGGTCAGATTTGCCCAGAGGCTGTCAGGAATTTTTTCGTTTTTTTTTTTTCCTTCTTATAATCGCTGGTCCCAGTGATCCTGCAGGGTCCTGCTGTTCTGGTCATTCTGCGGTGATAACTCCATTGTTCAGCACAGTCCACCTCTTTGAGGCTGGGCAAGTGCGAAGAATGAAGTGACAGCCAGGGTGTGAGCTGAAGTGAGGGGATCGCAGGCAGGGAGACAGGAGAAACCTTGTAAGAATTCAGTGACAGCCTCTGGCACCTGGTACCTGGGGCAGAGCTGCAGCTGGTTGGGGAATGGCAGCAGCTCGCAGACCGACCTGACGGGAGGGGCAGGCTCTCCTTGCTGAGCCTGACTTTGGACTGACCATGAATCTAAGAAGCAGAATCACAAATAGCAACAGGCGATAATAAACAACCATTTCCCAGCTTCCTTTTCTTCCCTCCCCTAGACCCTTAGGCATTCAGCCTACTTTCTGCTCCTTTTAACAGCTTTCTCATTATAATCTACCCATCATTCAAGTGCAGTTCAAATGCCAGTTCCTGCTCGAAGGCCTCCTGTCTCTGCAGCTGGAATTCTCTATGCTGTGGGTTTGGTTTGGATTTCACTGAGTGCAGATTGCATTCTACCTGGTGCTAGTATTATGACAGTCTGTTTTCATCTGCTGGAATGTAAGCTGTTTTCTCTCTGTTTTTCTGTCTCCCTCTCCATGCCTAGAACAGTGCCTTGTCAAAGCAGATGCCCAGGAAATAAGGTATGAAAGCCCAGAGTTTAGGCTCTGTGGCCAGAAACACAGAGTCAGTCTGGGCTGCTGGACCCATTAGCTATATGACTTTGGATGAATTAGCAAACTCTCCAGGCCTCAGAATCCCATGGACAGAGGAGACTGGCAGGCTACAGTCCATGGGGTTGCAAGAGTTGGACACAACTTAGTGACTAAACCACCACCACCACCAAACCTCAGTGTTTATCATTAGCTAAGTTTGTCTGCTTGCTTGTGTTTAGGATTATACAGTAGATTCATGTACAATTCTCAGCATAATAATATCTGGTGTCTGCATAAATGTTAAAAAACAATGTTGCTATTTGTTGCAGTCTATGCCCTCTGTAGCCATGTTCCGTTTTTTATTATCTGAAAAATGAATTTGTGTGTGTTGATGAAAAACAGGGCTCTGTGGATGATGGCTTTATGACGGACCAGAAATGAATTGACCAAAAAAAAAAGGAAAAACAAGGATTTGACATCTTAGACTTGGAGGAATAGGAGAAAAAGTGACTGATGTTGGAAGGCATAAATTGCAAACTAATTATAAAGAGGAGGCCTGAGGGAAACAGAATAAATTTAATTAAGAGGAGCAGTTGGATCGGCTGTCCAGAATGACAAATTTGTTAAACAAGAGAGGAGAGAGTCAGAAGTAAAGATGAGGCAAAAACTGAGAAAAATTCAGAGAAGGTCTCCTTGTGGAATCTGTCCTAGGGCTGGGGTAGAGGGGGACCAGGGAGTTCCTCCGGAGGGATACGTGAGGGTTGAGCAACCATTTAAAGGCTGGAGACGGTGCCTGGGACAGGAGCTCCCACCAGATCTCACCAGAAAAGCCCAGGCATCCTTAATGCTCAGGAAAGTGGGATCCTATCTTCTATGAGAGAAAGAGAATCTCAAACTGCAAAGTCCGGCTTACCTGTTAAAATATGCTGAGCGCAAGTTGGTGACAGCTATGGACTAGTAATCTCCCACTTTCCCTAGAGTCAAGAATTTCAGTGTTCTGTATAATTTTGCAAGTTGATCTTTATAGCTAAAGTACCTGTGAAATAAGTGAACTAAGGTTGTATGTAATACTTCCCCTGGTTGCTCAGACGTTAAAGAATTCATCTGCAACGTGGGAGACCAGGTTTGATCCCTGGGTGGGGAAGATCCCCTTAAGAAGGGCATGGCATCCCACTCTAGTATTCATGCTTGGAGAATCCCCATGGATAGAGGAGCCTGGCGGGCTACACTCCATGAGGTTGCAGAGGGTTGGACATGACCGAGTGACTAAGAACAGCACAGCACAAGGTTGTAATAATGGAAGGATTTGGAAGTTGGTTGAAGTTTCATATGAAGTCACATAATTAGAGGTTGTTTGTTGAGCATGGAATTAAGCTATCATATTTCATTAATTCTAAGACATATATGATCACATTTAATATCCAAAATTATGCCATGTAATAGGTAATTTTATCTTATAATTGTGCTGGCCAGGTAGCAATAGAGATGTGGCTTGTTAAAATCTTCAAATGTATAAAGTCAAAAGTATCAGCATCAAAACATGCAAAGTGGGTCAGCACCTGGGAAAAAAATCTGGAGACAAATGTGACTAACTCTTTTAAGAAACATGAACTCGCCATGACATGATGGCACAGAGCATGGAAAAGAATATCAGTGACTCTTCTTAGCCAGAAAGTAATTAGGAAGATTCAGGTTTGTATTGTGAAGAAATTCCAAAGGGGGGGTTTATTTCATTTATATTTCAGTGTATGTGTATAGAAGATAAAAATGCCTCAATCAGTTTCTATCAGCTAAGACTCAACAAGAAGCTAATTTACACATGGAATAGGGAAACACAGGGATAGTGAGATATAGGGCTATGACCTGGAAATAATAACAGTAAAGCCTTTGCCACCTCAAGGCAAAGGGTTGGGGTGTGCTCCTAGAAGTCAGGGTGTGAGAGTTGTAAGACAGGGTCCAAGGGTGACTGTAAAAGAAGGAGGGATGCAACCAGCCCAAGTGACCCTGCAGGGAGACAGTTAGGGGAATCAACATCCACTGCCACCCCCTGTCTCCCCATTCTCTGACTTCTTGGAGGGATTTGATCTCTTGATCAAACAGAAGACAGAGGTAAGACGATCCATTTAAAGTTTTTTGGTCTCAGAACTCCATTATACTCTTAAAAATTACCGAGGACCCCAAAGAACTTCTGTTTGTGTAGCTTATATCCATTGATACGTACCACATTAGAAATAAAACCTAGGAAACCCCCCAAAATTTTTAATTGAATTAAAAAGTAATAAGTCCATTGCATGTTAATATAAGAAACATTTTAATGAAAAACTACTATGTGTTTCAAAAGCTAGTAAGTAGGTGGCATTGTTTTACATTTTGGAGAATTACTAATGTTTGGCTTCATGGAGAACAACTGGATTTTCATATTGATTTCTATATTCAAAATGTGGTTACATACTATTTTGGTTGAAGTGCATGAAAAAAATCTAGCTTCATACCCACATGCAGTTAGAAAAGGAGGCTTTTAAATATCTCTTCCAAAAATCGTGTATATTCTCCTTTAATAATGCACCAAAGCTCAACAAGTAGTTTCTTAAAGGTTAGTGCAATATGGAATCTGAAATTACACCAATGAACTTTGTATATTTGGTGACATTAAAATCTATTGGTCTATATTGCACTTTGAACATACATTTTACCCATGCATGATTGTGTAGTTTTATGCCTTGGTCATTTGGAAAATATTGGTTTAGTGAATTATGCAAATCTACTACGTATTGACACACTTGAATATACAATATAAAAAAGTCAGTTTTGTTAACAGCACCACCAATCTCATCAGAAATAATGTTAAGCTTTGGGAAACTGTCAGTCTCATTGGAGCAAATATAAGTTTCAACAATTCTAATATTTGCTTAAAAGCTCAAATTTTATCATTGGCAACAAATACAATGGTTTATCTCAAAATGACAGATTCACTTGTGTTATTTTGGAGAAGATACCTGCCAAAAGTCAATTCTGAATACCTATAGTTGATCTGTTAGTCTTATTTCCAAATGGTGCTCCATGAGCAAAGCCGATATTCAGCCTGCCGTTTAAACAATCCTGTCAACACATTCCTTGGCAACAACCGTCATGCTTGGGTGTACAGTAGAAGAATGCTTTCTGCATACTCCTCTTTCATTACATGGAATATTAAAAAGATATGAACCAAAGGATGTGAGTGATTGAAATTAATACTGTTTTTTCTGTTTTGTCATGGGCATTCTTAAGCTGGCATTTCTTTGAGAGTGCTGAGTGGAGAACACAATGTGAATGTGAAAGTCACTCAGTTGTGTCCAACTCTTTGCAACCCTATGGGAGTGTAGTCTGCCAGGCTTCTCTGTCCCTGGGATTCTCCAGGCAAGAATACTGGAGTGGGTTGCCATGCCCTCCTCCAGGGGAACTTCCCCACCCAGGGATCAAACCCAGGTCTCCAGCATTGCAGGCAGATTCATTACTGTCTGAGCCACCAGGGAAGCTGGAAGAACACAATGACTACCAGCAAGTGGGTGCCCTGCCTTGATTCCTGCTAAGGCAACAGCAGTTTTATCCACCTTTGCTTTTGCACCATTGGTTCAAATGGCAGCACAGTGAAAAAGGCAAGTACTGTCTTAGTATTCCTATAGTTTTGACTTGTGTACCTCCTGAAAAAGTCTTGCAGAAACCTAGGAATTTGAGGACTGTACCTTGAGGACTGCTGAGGTGGCCCCTGCAGGTCAGTCACCTGGGTCAGAAGGCCGAATGGAGAAGGTGGGGAGTAGATTTGAGAGTGGTGGACAATAGGACGCTGTACAACGTAAAGCCTTAATCAGCACTCTGCTTTAGGATAAAATAAAGATGCATCTCAGTTACAAGATGACTTGATCTTTGGTTTCTAGGAGTTTGCAGTTTAGGAGAATAAGTCAAGTGTACAGGTAAACAATAGAAATTCAATAGTGGATGGGATCAAGATGGTAGAGTAGGAGGATGTGGACCTCCCCTGCCCCACAAACACATCAAGAATAAATCCACAAGTGGAACAATTTTCACAGAAAATCAGCTGGAAACTGGCAGAAGATCTCTTCCACAACCAATCCTGCAATAAAGATCCTCATAGAACCAGGTAGGATCAAAACAAGGCTTTATGATGGAATTGGCATCACTGGGAGGGATCTGTGAATGTAGGAGGTTCCCTACTGGCAGGCCCTCGGCCTGTGAAGCTCCACTGTAGACTGAAACAGATTAGAGGTGCTGCCGGAGCCTGGACTCTTGTGTGCTCCTGCTAGCTTGCTAGCACTCAGGACAGAGAGAGACCAGTGCCGATGGCTGCCACCTAGCTGCACTACCTAGCCTGAAACAAGAGTCAGGTGGGGGTGCTAATACTCATAGCAGCTTGGTGCAGACAGACCCTAGGAAGGGACTTGGTCTAGCTGTACAGAGACAGACCAGAGGGCCTGAGGTATGGCCAGGCTGACCCTCTGAGCCCCTTGTCAAGGTACCTACAGGGGGCTTCCCAGATGGCACAGTGCTAAAGAATCTGCCTGCTAAAGCAGGAGATGCCAGAGATGCAGGTTGGATTTCTAGATCAGGGAGATCCACTGGAGAAGGAAATAGCAACCCACTCCAATATTCTTGCCTGGGAAGTCCCATGGACAGAGGAACCTGGCAGGCTACAATTCTTGGGGTTGCAAAGAGTGGGACACGACTGAGCACACACACACAACTATAGTGGGGCACACAGCTGGGGTAGGGCTGACCTGTGAGCCCATTATCAGTACTCACAGCCTTGGAGCAGGAGGACAGATCTAAGGGCAGGTCAGGCAGTTGTAGGCTTTGTTGCCATGTACACTGGCTGGTAGACAGCATCAAAGATTTGCACCATTCCAGTGGAAAGCCCCTGGGGAGGAGTATGCATGGGTTCCTCACCCAGTTCGAGTGCTCTGGTTCCTTCTCCCTCACACAGCTGCTTAGAACCAGATCTGGGGAAGACAGGACTCAGGAAAGCCCTAACACAAAGGCAGCTCAGGTCCCAGGTAACAGCAAAGCCACCTTGATTCCTGCAGGTACAGTGCCCTGGGCTCTAGTGCTAGCCTAGAAGCAGATCTGGAATGAACACATGGAGAAAGGGACATGACCTTGGGCTGCTTCTGGGCAGAACCTCAGAGGCATGCACAGGTGGTCATTTCACTGTGACCACATGAGCATCACTTGCTTCAGCTTATCCTTCCTGGAGACAAAACATACACTTAAGCACAAGGGATCCTTTATTGAACGCAACCCTCAGGGTTTCTACTCCAACAATTGGAGAGCAGACCCCACCACTGACAGGGCTGTGACATCCATGGAGCAAAGCATAGGCCCTTCCCACCATCCAGTGCAGGCTCTGGACACCACACCATCAGTCACATCCCCTTTCGGGGGGGAAACAGCCAGCACACTCTTAGGAAAGATGTGGCAGGATCCACACCAAAAATATTGGACTCACACAGTCTACACAGGGACAATCCTACATAATAACAACACTTCAAGACCACAGTAGGTGACTGTTCTTCCTAAATTCATAGAGACAAAGTTAAGATGAAAAAGCAGAGAAACTACTTCCAGTTAAAAGAACAAGAGAAATTCCCCCAAAGAGCAAATAATGAAAATGACCTTGCCAGTCTACTAGACCCTGAGTTCAGAAAGGAGGTGGTAATCTTTCTTAACTCCTATAGTACTTTATTGATAGAAACTCAGGTCACTGTAGCAAGGAACCAGAAACCATAAAAAGGAGCCAATCAAAAGTAGACAACTCAATTGCTGAGATAAAAAACAAACTAGAAGCAATGAACAGCAGACTAAATAATGCAGAAGAGCAAGTTAACTGACCTGGAAGTTAGAATAACGGAAATCACCCAATCAGAACAACAAAGACAAATACAAAAAAAGCAACATATGAGATCTATGAGATAATATAAAATGTGCCAACCTATGCATACATAATAGGGGTTTCAGAAGGAAGAAAGAAGGGGATTAAAAATGGATTTTTTCCCACATCCAAAGAAGAAGACAGTATCCTGGTACAGCCACCACAGAGGGTCCCAAACAAGATGAACCCAAACAGACCCACATCAAGACATGTTAGACCATCTCTACATTTGACACATTCAAGTTGTGAACTTTCAAAGATGTCAACATGTGTTGCATCAACATGGGGTGTGAGTGAAATTAAGCTTACCCTCCATCTCCTATTGCTAACCATCCTTCAGGCTCGACCATCTCCCACTTCCTCTCCCTCCTCCAGCCAGTAACCCTTCTTTGCCTGTGCACTCGATGCCAGTGCCTATTTGCCAACTGTTGGTACTGTACTGTAAGAATAAAAATGTCTTTATTTTTGTGTTTGTTTTTTATGTATTATTTGTGTGAAAAGTATTATAAACCTATCATAGGTTAGTACTATAGATCCAATCGTGTTAGCTAGGTAACTAGGCTAACTTTGCTGGACATAACAAATTAGACTTACGGTTTCAGAACATAACTCATTCGTGTGTGGGGGACTAACTGTATTTAAATGGCAAAAGTTAAAGATTCTAAGGGCAATAAGAGAGAAACAAGTCAATTACAAGGGAATTCCTATAAGGCTATCAACTTAGTTCTTTGTAAAAACTTTGTAGGGCAGAAAGGGTTGCATGAAATGTTCAAAGTCCTGAAAAGGAAAAACCTGAATCCTAGGATATTCTTCCAGCAATATTATCATTTAAAATAGGAGAGAGAAAGAATTTCTCAGACAAGCAAAAACTAAAAGATGAATACTAAATACTGAACCTAACCTAAAAGAAATATTGCAAGGTCTTCTCTAAATGGAAACTTTTTGCAGCAAAGGAACCCATCAACAAAATGAAAAGACAGACTATGAAACTGGAGAAAATGTTTGCAAAGGGTGAGATCAACAAGGTGTTAGTTTACAAAATATACTAAAAGGAAAGAAAGAAAAAACCCAACCCAATCAAAAAAAATGGGCACAATGGGGTGGGGAGATAGGGATGGGCTTAGAATTTGGGGTTGATAGAGTCAAACTATCAAACTATTCCATTTGGAATGGATTAACAGCAAAGTCATACTATATAGCACAAGGAACTATATCCAGTTTTCTGGGATAAACCATAATGGAAAAGAATATAAAAAAGAATGTATATATCTGTATGACTGAGTCAATTTAGCTGTACAGCAGAGATTGGCACAGAATTGTAAATCAGCCATACCTCAATTTAAAAAAAAGGGAAAAATGTTCAGAAGACCTAAATAGACATCTCTTGAAAGAAAACATACAGATGACTAATAGGCACATTAAAAGATGCTAAACATCCATAATTATTAGAGAAATGCAAAACAAAACCACAATGAAGTATCACCAGTCAGAATGGTTATCATCAAAATGTCTACAAATAATAAATGCTGGAGAGAGTGTGAAGAAAAGGGAACACTCTCATACTGCTGATGGGAATGTAAAGTGGTGCAACCACTATGGAAAACAGTATAGAGTTTCCTTAAAAATTAAAAAAAGAGCTACCAAATGATCTAGCAATCCCACTTCTGGGCATACATCTAGAAAGGATGAAAACTCTAATTTGAAAAGATACATTTACCCAGTATTCATAGCAGCAGAATTCATAATTGCTAAGACATGGAAACATCCCAATGGCCCATCAACAGACAACTGGTTTAAGAAGATGTGATATATAATTGAATACTATTCAGCTATACAAAAGTATGTAACACTGCCATTGGCAGCAACATGGATGGGCTTAGAGAATATTATGCTTAGTGAAATGTCAGAGAAAGACAAATATCGTATGATATCTGGAATCGAAAGAATAACACAAGGACTTTGCTGGTGGTTCAGTGGTTTAGACACAGTGTTTCCACTGCAGGGGATGCAGGTTAGGTCCCTGGCTATGGAAGTAAGATCCCACATGCCACATGGCCAAATAAAGACATCTTAAATAAATAAGAATAAAAATAATACAAATGAATCTATATCCAAAACAGAAATAGACTCACTGACATAGAAAACAAAGTTATGGTTACCAAAGGGGAAAGGGTGTGGGGTACAGATAAATTAGGATTTGGGGATTAACCGGTACAGACTATCATACATGCAATAGATAAGCAACAAGAATTTACTGTATAGTACAGGGACCTACATTCAATCTTATAACCTATAACAGAAAATAATCTGAAAAATATATAACCAAATCACTTTGCTGTATACCGGAAACTAACACAATATTTTTTAATCAACTATACTTCAATTAAAAAAAAATAAAACAGTGTGGTAGCATAGTGTAATTGTAGCTTTTTTTTTTAGCAGTATATAAAATAAAATACATCTTTGAATTGACTCTCTAAGTCTCACATCTATGAAGTATCATAAGTGGAGAGAATCAAATGAATTACGTGTTGGAGTGACCTGATACATCTCTTTCCACATATCTGTGTATTTTAGAAACACTTGGTTTTCTAGTCTTCCATTGTTTATGAATCTCCTTTCTGAGAGACACATTTTATCTTCTAAACTTACGAAAGCACAAATGAATGGGTGAATGAATAAATATGAATGGCCTACAAGTCATTGTACCTCCTTCAAAGGACTTTACCTGTCCACTCTGGTAGGATGATTTTGTACTTTAATGTTCATATGTTAGTTTTTTTTTTTTATGTCCAATTTCCTTTTACCCTTGAAGAGGAAGAATCATTTTACTGTCACCCTTACTCCTTGCCCACTATGCTATGGACATAATAAAGAAATGAGACTGATGGATACACTATGCTGCCATCACTCTTCCATGAATGCCCAGCCAGACTTTCTCCAGTCATGACTCAAGAAGAAAGTAATGTTATCTGCAAACTGCAGTCACTTGAGTTTATATTTGCAAGGGAAACTGTAACCTAGGAACAATCCTTTATTTCGAGGGGATTAGAGCTTCAGCTGATATTGGACTCTCTTATTTGTTTCTATAAATTTTTAACAGCTTGAAATGGCATTAAACTCTGCAGAGAGCACAATATAATGCCACTAATCCTGTTGATCTTACATTGCTTTATAGAGGCGAGAACTGCAATAAATCCTTTTATGTGTAAATCAGAAGAGATGTTAGCCATTTCTCTGCAAGGACATATCTTATTACTAGAGTTGGCTGAGATAAGTTAGAACTCAAGTATTAAACCTGAAATGTCTTTTCTCATTCCCTTTGCTAGTCCACCAATTCTCTTCCTTCTCCTATTCCCCCTTCCCCAAATAATTGAACCTTTCTTATATCTATCCATCATCCATTTATCTATCCATCACTTGCAAAATCTCAGTGTCTGACTATTCTGCCATTTTAGGACACATTTATGCAAAGCATTGTGACAAATGCTTTTTGAAGGCACACAGTAAGACTTGATTTTTAAGATCTTGCTCTCTAGTGGGAGGGATAAGTCAAGTGCACAGGTAACAGAAACTTAAGGTTGGACTTGGCAGGATATGGATTTGAGAGGATAGTGGTTAAGGGCAAGGACTCAGCAGATGGAATCTATGCTTGTCTCTGTTATATGCATGTGTGCATGCTAAGTTGCTCAGTGGTGTCCAACTCTTTGCGACCCTATAGGCTGTAGCCCTCCAGGCTCTTCTGTTCATGGGATTCTCCAGGCAAGAATATTGGAGTGGATCGCCGTGCCCTCCTCCAGGAGATCTACCTGACCCAGAGATTGAACCCACTTCTCTTACATCTCCTGCACTGGCAGGTGGGTTCTTTACTACTAGTGCTACATAGGAAGCCCCTCCTACCCATACTTCCCCAGGCAAATCCTTTGATGTATCTGAACCTCAGGGTTCCTCATCTGCAATGTCAACCACATAGGATTGTTGTGATGATTAAAGAAACATAAGTATTTAGCACAATGCTATTTATTCCTAGAAGTAATATTATAATCTGTGTTCAAGAGGTATATAGTGTGTGTTAGCTGCTCAGTCGTGTCTGATTCTTTGCTATTCCATGGACTGTAGCCCGCCAGGCTCCTCTGTCCATGGGATTCTTCAGGCAAGATTACTGGAGTGGGTAGCCATTTCCTTCTCCAGGGGATCTTCCTGATCCAGGGATCAAACCTGGGTCTCCTGTATTGAAGGCAGATTCTTTACTGTCTGAGCCACCAGGGGAGTCCCATGTTAGTTGCTCAGCTGTGTCTGACTCTTTGCGATGGCATGGACAAAGCAATAACCAATCTGACCCTTACGTTATTATTAATAGTCGATTTACCTAGCCACCAATAAAAACGTATCAAATTTGGTTTTCCTTTTGTGTAGCTTTCAGAAATAAAGCTAGCCAAAAGGCCCTAAGCTGTCACCAGCATTATAGTAGTTTCTTTACACAGATGGTAAGGCTATCCCTGAGAAAAGATGCTCCTGGAATTGTCTTTCTTATGGTAGACATATGTTGTGGTAAACCACCAGTGCTGTTCAATGAATCCCTGCTTTTACAAGCAATGATATCCAAATGTGTAACTGTCCCAGAGCTGGATTTGTCCAGAACAAAGATATTCATGTATGACATAGGTCATCATATTTGCTCTGCTTGGTCCACTACAAACGAGCCCCACTAAGTTTGCAAGCCATGCTTGGTTTCTTCCCATATGCTATTATACTCACTTGAATCCCAACACTTTCTATACTTGCAGCACCTTTGTCCCCATTCCAACCCAGTCATCAGTGATTCACACATTTCTGGGGAAAGAAAGAACCACAGTTTCTAGAACTTTAGAGGATCAGGGAGACCAACCTATTTCAAGACTTTGGCAGTCTGGAATTGCCTCTGGAAGAGAGGAACAATGGAGGAAAATGTAACAGCCTAGAATCAGAACCGCAGTGACTTCTGGCCCCAGTTCTGATTTACTCTGTTGACTGAACAAATTACCAAGACTTTGGGGGCCTCAGGTGACCCCACTACATAGTAAATGTATTAAGCTAAATAATCTAAGCTTATTGCATTCACCAGTTCATCCATTTAATATTTATAAAGTACTTGATTCTGCAGTGTACAGAATACAAGACATTTATATTATATAAGATCTAGGCATATGCACACACTGACTCCATTACTCAGGATGTGATATGAGCTGCAAATAAAGATACAAAGTGGTGAGGGGCTGTAGCTATTCTATTGTGGGTCTCTAAGCTACTTCTCCGGAGAAGGTAATGGCAACCCACTCCGGTACACTTGCCTGGAAAATCCCATGGATGGAGGAGCCTGGTAGGCTACAGTCCATGGGGTTGCTAAGAGTCAGACACGACTGAGCGACTTCACTTTCACTTTTCACTTTCATGCATTGGAGAAGGAAATGGCAACCCACTCCAGTGTTCTTGCCTGGAGAATCCCAGGGACGGTGGGGCCTGGTGGGCTGCCATCTATGGGGTCACACAGAGTCGGACACGACTGAAGCGACTTAGCAGCAACAGCAGCAAGCTACTTCTCAATTCTAACCATAGGACCAAATCTGTTGTTGGTTTCTTCAAGTTCACAAACACATCTTGAAGCATCACCTCTCTGGGACTCTGCTGTTTCCTCTGGAAAATGAGGCAAATGAATTTAACAGCTATTTCAAAGAATTTTTTTTTTTTTTTTTTTTTTTTTTTTAGTGGGAAGAGGTAAAGAGGGGGAAATCCTTGGGGATAAGTAATTCAATGGCCACATAACTTTATCACATTTGTTTCTGAACTTCACTGTGAATTGGTCAGTGACAATATCCTTGTCATCTTTTGATATATAAGGAGACTGAGGCTCTTAGAGGCTTAAGCACTTACTAGAAGGAAAACCAGGGTATGGATGCTCAGTATAGGACTATAAATGTAATGCACAGAGAAATAATTGCTGGGTTAATTCTCCAAACTAAAACTCAGTTTTGCCATAAATATTTTCTTCTCCTGACCTATAACACATCCAGTGGAGGAGATAATGTGTAGTAACACCACTTTCTTGGTTAATCATCTTCATCTGGGTTTGTGCGTTTAGGATGAACTCAGCCAGACGATGTTTCTTCCTGCCAATAGGTGGCAGAGGAGGCAAATTTGTCTGATGATGGAACTAAAAAATATCTCTAAGGAGGGAGCATGGATTGGGACCTCCTGTTTGGTCAACCTACATTTAGCACGCACTCACATTGCAAAGCCCACCACAATGCAGGTTTGAGCACTGTTTGCTTGTCTGCTAAGTCACTTCAGTTGTGTCCGACTCCTTGTGATGCTATGGACTGTAGTCTGCCAGGCTCCTCTGTCCATGGGATTCTCTAGGCAAGAATACTGGAGAGGTTGCCACACTGTATCTTCTACTGTCACATACACTTATCCTTTTAACTAATTTTAGGCTCTTTTAACTAATTTGAAAAATATCTGTATATTTTGCTTGCTAAACTGAGATCTTGGAGGTCATGACCATAAAATTAGTCATCTTGGTGCTACAGTGCCAAATATAGTAATCATTTATTATTTGTTGCAGAAATGAATTTATTACTAGAGAAATAGGTGACAAGGAAGGACTGGGATATTTTCTAAACTGCATCACCTTTTTTTTTTAGAGAATGGCTGAGGTGACCACGGAAAAATGAGACATGACAGAAAGTATGGTAATATAGCTTTTGTGACATGTTAGCCGTAACGTATTTCAGAGCCATGCCTTTATTCACATATGACTCTGTAGCATGTAATTTAACATCTCTGAGCTTGTTTACGCATGTAAAATGTGAAAAATAATGCTTCAAAGAACTGTCACCAGCTTAAGTAACTAATAAGCAGATTTAAGTTATACATTTTAATATAATACACATATATAAAGAATGATGACTACTTCTATTATCTCTGTGACAAACCATTTTCTCTTCGAAATGATATTTGATATCTTTAGAGTCAGAAGAATTAGCAAACTATCAAAAGAAGTTTATTCTTTTTCACCTGACTTTGCTACCAAGGAAGTAAAGGCAGTTTTGAAGGTAAAAAATGGTTGATTCACTGAAGGAAAAAATATACTTGCAATTGTGATTTATGTGTATGATTTTTCTCTTATGAAAAATTTAGAAATGAATAGGGCTTATTTTATGTGGTGTTGATTTTTATGCTAAATTTAAAAAGTGTTTCTGTAAAGATCCTGAATTGTGTTCCCTATCTGATCCTAGAGGCTTTTTTCTAGAATATTTATAAATTAAAATTAAATTTGGTGGAATATAATTAAACATATGACTTTAAGTATAAATTGGGGTCTGTGAAAGTTTGAAAACAAAGAACACTTCTGGGAAAGAGAAAATGCTTGAAATTTGTGGTTGGGCAAGCTGCTTGTGGGCTTCCTGATGGCTCAGACGGTAAAGAATCCACCTGCAAGCTGGGATACCTGGGTTTGATCCCTGGGTTGGGAAGATCTCTTGGAGGAGGGCATGGCAACCCACTTCAGTGTTCTTGCCTGGGAAATCCCATGGAGAGAGGAGCCTGGTGGGCTACAGTCCATGGGGTCACAAAGGAGTCGGACACGACTAAGCATATTGCATGCACACACCACACACACAAGCTGCTTGTAGAATGATTTGAAACCTGTCACTGGAAAATCAGAGGATGAACAGAGTCTGAGTTAAGTTGGCTGTGTTACCAGTGGCTGTGCAGTCTCCTCCACCCAGCTCAGTCCTGGGTCATGGTAGCTGCATCCCTAGCTGGTGGGTTGGAATGCATGTGAGGAACAAATGTCTCATCAAACAATAGAACCTGTGCATTCTGGGGCCACACACTAGATCCTACCATCATTGAAAGACCAAAGAAACAATACGAGGAAGTGACATAATCTCCACATGCTGAATTCACCCTAATTCCTTAAAGTTATCTTTTTCTTGAGGATATGCAGCCTGCAAAGCCCAATGCTTTAAACATGTACTGTGGTGTTATCATCCTCACCCCCTGTCTTAAGCTGTATCCAGGAGGATTTCTTCTGATTTATGTCTGTGGAATGAGATTTTCTTTTCTAGTGCTTGGGAGCTTTCCATGGTTTCCTGTGGATGCTTTGAAATGAAGCCTTTCCTTTTTTAATCCTTTCCTTTTCTTAGATAGAATTGCCTTTTGTAATTTCTTCTTTTTTGTTGTTAAAAAAAATTCAAAAGGAAAGGAGAAAAAGAAGCAGAAGGAATCTAGGTGGTGACTGCAGCCCAGCTGTTCCAGAAGACAACTCCTGTAACGGGTTGTTAAAAGTGCCACTGTCATCATTTTACCCACAGATTGAAATCGACTTTTCCTCGCAACATTTCCCTCTGGGGCTAGGGAACTTAACCAATTGATTGATTAAAATGAAATAACTGTCTAAACATTTTCAAGTACTGGCTTCAAAGAGAAAAAGGTATTTTGAAGCATCTCTCTCCTGAACCAAAATCTCAGTTCAGTGCATGAGCGCTGGTGTTCGAATGCTAAATCATTCAAGATCTGTTCTCAATGTACATTTTTCTCATTGAGAAATCTCACAAGTGATTTAGCATAAATTATAGCCTAGTGTGATGATCATCCATAAGTGAAATACTCCCAGTTGAGTTAAAATGTCATTAATTGATTGGGGAAATCTGAAAAAGATCATGTGACAGCCATGTGTAACTACTCAGGAAAAAAAGAAAAAAAAAGGTTTCTAAGGAAATGAACTTTATTTTCAACTGCTGAGTGCCCAGGATCTCTACAGTGGTCATTGGAATATTGTGGTGATATGAGTGACACAAGTTAGGGTGAGAAAATAGTGATCATGAATACAAATAACCAGACTATGGATATGAGCAAGCTCAAACTCTGCTGACACAAATGTTCTGCAGGAAAATTTGAGACTACTTTGAGAAAATTTAAAAATGTGCCCATTCCTTGGCTCCTCAATTCCATTTCTAAAAACGTATCCTAATGGAATTCAGGATGCATGCAAAGATTCACTTGCAAAGATGTTCACTGTAAAATTATGATAGAAATTGGAAGCAACTGAACCAGTCAACGAAAGGATAGTTACAATACTGGTTAAATAAATCATGGTATAAATTCCTACAGTGCTACACCATTCAGCTTGAAATAAAGTGAATGGAAACAGGTTAAAAAAGTATACATGGAGCTAACAAAGATCCTGCGCATCACAGTTAAGATCTGGCATAGCCAAGTAAATAGATAAATAATTTTTAAAAGTATGTGGATATAATTCCTTTTTTTTTTTTTTTACAACTAAAGCATATGAAAAAATCTAGAAAATATACTTTAAAAGCTTACTAATATAGTTACCTAATAAATCATGGGGTTACAGGTTTTTTTTTTTTAATCTTTGTGTTTCCTGGTGTTCTCTACTTTTTCTACAATGAATATGTGTTGCATGTTTGATAATATTGCAATACTGGCCCACACTTCTTGTCTTTGCGATGGCTCAGAGTCTCCTAGTTCACCTCAAATTAGTCACAGTAACCATCCTGCACAAAACACTATTTAGAACATGGAATCTCTTTAGAATCTAAAGATTTTGCCGTTGTAACATCTTAACACTTTCTTATTTATCTTTTTTATATATCTTAAATATATACTTCCTCAAAATATGATATTATACATGTTAATGTTTTAAATTAGTATATTTTATTCTTAAAATGTGTTGGAATAGTTCTTGTGATAATTGTTTATGCCTGGAACATCCAGGGCTTGCAATCACTTCTTCAGAAAGTAGATTTGTGATGGATTTGAATCACTTTAGAAAGGATACTGGGTAGTGATCTTCAGAATTCTTTGAAATATGTAGTGAAACAGAGAACCAAATTACAGTCAGGAAGAAAAAGGAAGGGTACTCCTGTAAGGAGAAAGTCTCTCCATCTTCATTCCTATACAGGTATCCCTAGTAACTACAAAATGTCTTTAAGTTCTGTTAATGAGATAGTGTACTCTCTCCCTATCTCCATTATGCCTGGAGTTTAATAGTCATGATCGGGGTCAAAGAAGAGAACACATATGAAATGGTCAACATAAGTCACAGCAATATTTTCTTAGATTCATCTCCCAGGCAAAAGAATTAAAAGCAAAAATAAACAAATGGGGCCTAACCAAACTTAAAAGCTTTTGTACAGCAAAGGAAATCATCAACAAGATGAAAAGATAGCCTATGAAATGGGAGAAAATATTTGCAAATGACTCAAATGACAAGGGGTTATTTTCCCAAATACATTAACAGCTCATACAATGCAATATCAGAAAACCAAACAACCAAATCAAAAAATGGGCAGAAGACCTAAATAGACATTCCTTGAAAGAAGACATACAGATGGTCAATAGGCACATGAAAAAATTGCTCAACATTGTTAAATTATTAGAGAAATGCCAATCAGAACCACAATGAGGTATTACCTCATACCAGTCAGAATGGCTATCATCAAAAAGCCTTCAAAAAACAAATGTTGGAAAGGATGTGGAGAAAGGGATACACTTGTACACTGTTGGTGGGAATGTAAATTGGTGAGCCATATGGGAAACAGTATGGAGGTTCCTTAAAGAGCCAAACATAGAAATACCATATGATCTAGCAATTCCACTCCTGACTGTATATTTTGGAAAAGGAGGAAATACTAATCGAAAAAGATATGTGCACCCCTGTGTTCATAGCAGCACTATTTATGATAGCCAAGACATAGAAGCAACCCAAGTGCCCATCAACAGTTGATTGGATTAGGAAGATGTGGTATATGCATATAATTGAATATTACTCAGCCATAAAAATAATGTAACATTGCCATTTGCAGCAGTGTGGCTTGGCTTAGAGAATACTATGCTTAGTGAAGTAAGTCAAAGACAAATACTATATGATGTCACTTATATATGGAATCTAAAAAATAATACAAGTGAATCTATATACAAAACAGAAACAGATTCACAGATAAAGAAACCAAACTTGTGGCTACCAAAGGGGAGAGGGAAGGGAGGAGGGACAAATTAGAAGTATTGAATTAACAGACACAAACTGCTATATAGAAAATAAATAAGCAACAAGGATTTACTGTATAAAACAGAATAATACCCATTGTCTTGTAATAATCTATAATGAAATATCATCTGCAAAAATACTGAATCACTACTGTACACCTGAAATGAGTGTTGAAATTTAACTAGACTTCAGTCTAAAAAAAGGAGTATTTGGGGATTATAATGGAAAACAAACTGTATCATTCATCCTTCAGGTGCATCATATATAATTTTCTAAAGAGCATTATTCTCAACCATTGCTTGGCTTGATATCCCGAATTTTACATCCAGATTTCCTACTACCATGGTGTCCTAATGCTTATCAACTCTACCTCCATCAATGTATATACCTTTGTTAGTAAACCTGCATTGCTTTTTTGACTAGGTCCTTAGAGGGGAGCAAACCTAGAACTAAGATTAAGGTCTGGAGAAACAATTTCCATGGAAACTGGGTTAAGGGACCTTGCTTTTGTGTGAATTGAATGAATCATTCATTTATTTGACTTGCTTTATTCTGGCTGTGGGTGTAGCTCATGCTAAATGAGCAAATTCCAGATCTTCATTTCACTCAGAATTAAGACTTTTGCATTCAACAGCAAACTCTTACTGGTTTACTATTTGGAAGAAACCTACTTAGCCTAGCAGACCTTAAAGTATTACCATAGTATCTCCAAAATTTCTGTGCAATTGCCATAAATTTCCCATGATATTTCCTTGTAAACATGTCCAGCCCTTCCAAATTCCCATCCTCCAGATGGGCAGTTAGAGGTTTATTTCCCCTCCATGGTAATACATTACCCTGTAAAGTCTTTATCATAGCACTTAGGGTATTATATGATAACTCTTTGTTTTTTTCTTAGACTTTGAGCACTTTGAAGGCTAGGACTATGAATTATGCATCTCTCCAAATTCAGATCCTATGTCTTCCATAAAATAGGCAATTGATGCACTGAATTCTTATGGAATAAAAGAGGGGATAACAGTAAGAACTTGACATTCTCCTTGTGAAGAAAGCATAGGCCAGGATGTCCATTTACTGTTAATATAATCTTACGTCTGGACTCATAGTGATAAAAAGCAAGAAAGGAAAGCAATGATATTTTATAGCAATGATATTTATATACACTTATATAAAATATATTTTATAGTGCCCCTTTAATGATATATAAGACTGGAAGAAAAGTGGGAGTTTTTCTCTCTATTGTGTAAGTCAGTTTGGAAAATGTGGATACTTTACAGGTGTTTGACTGCTGGAGCATTTATATGCATATGCAGTCACTGCTCAATCTCCTCAGATAACTTCTTTTTCAATAAAATTGGAGCTAAATTCTGCAAAAAGCCGATACCATTCTGTCACTCAGACATCTAACACTGTATCAGAGTCACTGCACCATGTATCAGCCAGCACACCCAAACCTGCCTGGAGAAATGAACAGTCAGAACAACGGCAGATTTCATTTCAAGATAGCAGTGGAATTAAAGAAGCTTTTACTTTCTCAGGTACTAGATAAAACACTGTTTAGTGTATCATTACTAAGAAAAAGTAAAGTCTTTCTGTGTTGTTTCTGTGTGTTTTTTTTTCTTTTCTGCTCATATCTGTTTATTTCTATCATCTATGAAGTTCTAGTCATCACACATAATTTAGGCCAAAAATGTCTCATAATGGCAGATTCAAGGAACTCCTAGAAGTATCCTGAAATTCACATAGTAAAACACATTGGATTAAAATCTTGTCTTTGGCTCCAGGACTACAAGGGCATAAGTTAGACACTTCTCCATTCTTAAAGTTCAACGGCGAAACATGTTAGGTGTAAATTAAGTGTCAGACAATACGCTGGGTTCCTAGTGGGGTGTTTGGAACAGAAAAGGAATAAGTTGAAGTGGCTTTTCTTGAGGGGCTCACAGTTTGGTAGTGAAAAAAGACAATATGATACAATATAAGGATGCCCAGAGAGGGTTTTGGGATCCTAGAGGAGGGACGTATTTTTTTCTATATATTCTTTTGCAGTTTTTTTTATCACTTGTAATTCTAGAGTCCTAACTATTATAGTCTTACAGTCCTGGTAAAACCATGTCATCATTTGCTAGTCCCTGCAACCTATATCGTCTCCTCCTGGGATCCATGGTTAATGCCCCTAATCTTTGATCTCTGTCCTCCTCTTGGTTTTAGGACAGCTCTCAATACCTACTGCCATTGTAAATAGTGCTGCAACGAAATGGAGTACATGTATCTTTAGCAGCCTAAATGTCCATTGATAGAGGGTTGGATAAAGAAGATATGGTAGGTATATACAATGGAATATTACTCAGCGATTAAATGGAATGAAACTGTGCCATTTGCAAAGATGTAGATGGACCTAGAGAGCATCATACAGAGTGAAGTAAGTCAGAAAGAGAAAAACAAATATCATATATTACCACGTACATATGGAATCTAGAAAAATGGTACCAGTGAACCTACCTGCAGGACAAGAACAGAGATCCAGACCTAGAGAATGGACTGTGGACTGAGGGGAGGGTGGGACAAATTGGGAGAGTAGTACTGACGTATATACATGACCATGTGTAAAGTAGATAGCTAGTGAGAAGCTGCTGTATACCACGGAGCTCAGCTTGGTGCTCTGTGATGACCTAGAAGGGTAGAATTGAGGTGGGGTGGGAGGGAGGCTTATGAGGGAGGAGGTATATGTATACACATAGCTGATTCACTTTGTTGTACAGCACAAACTAGCGCAACATTGTAAAGCAATTACTTCAGTTCAGTCCAGTCGCTCAGTTGAGTCTGACTCTTTGCGATCCCATGAATCGCAGCACGCCAGGCTTCCCTGTCCATCACCAACTCCCGGAGTCTACCCAAACATGTCCATCAAGTCGGTGATGCCATCCAACCATCTCATCCTCTGTCATCTCCTTCTCCTCCTGCCCCCAATCCTTCCCAGCATTAGGGTCTTTTCCAGTGAGTCAACTCTTCGCATGAGGTGGCCAAAGTATTGGAGTTTCAGATTCAGCATCAGTCCTTCCAATGAACACCTGGGACTGATCTCCTTTAGGATGGACTGGTTGGATCTTCTTGCAGTTCAAGGGACTCTCAAGAGTCTTCTCCAACACCACAGTTCAAAAGCATCAATTCTTCAGCGCTCAGCTTTCTTCACCGTCCAACTCTCATATCCATACATGACTACTGGAAAAACCATAGCCTTGACTAGACGGACCTTTGTTGGCAAAGTAATGTCTCTGCTTTTAAATATGCTATCTAGGTTGGTCATACCTTTCCTTCCAAGGAGTAAGCGTCTTTTAATTTCATGGCTGCAAGCACCATCTGCAGTGATTTTGGAGCCCCCCAAAATAAAGTCTGACACTGTTTCCACTGTTTCCCCATCTATTTGCCATGAAGTGATGGGACCAGATGCCATGATCTTAGTTTTCTGAATGTTGAGCTTTAAGCCAACTTTTTCACTCTCTCCTATTGTATTATATTGCATTATAATTAAAATAATAATAATTATTATTATATGTATTGTATTATATTACAATAAAAAAAATACTGCCAGAATAAAGCTGATATTCCTGGGTTTTGAAACTGGTCATTTGGTTTACCTGGTTACACACACCTGGGTTTTTCACACCAGGTTTTTTCCTCTGTCTCTTCATGGGTTGAAACCACAGCAACCCAGTCACAGAATTCTGTTGACACGTTGCTGAATGCAGCTGCCAGACAGGGACTTCTGTCTATTGTTTCAAAAGGCCAGTGGATTTATTGTTGTGTCATGGAACTCAAGGGGACACCTAGCCCTCTCTAGTTGCCACTTAAACACACAATTAGGGCAGGTTAGTTTCAGTAGAATGGAAATTTAATCAAGAAAATTATTTTATTTACTATTCAGTAAGCATTTACTCAGCACTTTCTGGGTGTCAGGCACTGTGCTAGGAATTGGAAATTCAAAAATGCTTTTGAAGTGTGCTTTTGATGAAGAATTGATGCTTTTGAACTGTGTTGTTGGAGAAGACTCTTGAGAGTCTCTTGGACTGCAAGGAGATCAAACCAGTCATTCCTAAAGGAAATCAGTCCTGAATATTCATTGGAAGGACTGCTGCTGAAGCTGAAACTCCAATACTTTGGCCACCTAATGCAAAGAACTGACTCATTGGAAAAGACCCTGATGCTGGGAAAGATTGAAGGCAGGAGGAGAAGGGAAGACAGAGGATGAGATGGTTGGATGGCATCACTGACTTGATGGACATGAGTTTGAGCAAGCTCTGGGAGTTGGTGATGGACAGGGAAGCCTGGCATGCTGCAGTCCGTGGGGTCACAAAGAGTTGGACACAACTGAGCAAGTGAACTGAACTGTCATGAAAGCTAAATAGAGATATTGAGCAGGTAGAGAACAGATCCAGAGAACTAAAGAAACCTCTACAGAAGAGGAACAGTTCAACGGGTCTTAAGAAACAGGACTTCATCAAGGAATACAGAACAGCCCGTTCCAAGGCATGGGAGTGGGAGAGAAAGAAGTGTGACTGGGGAACGATTTTAGTGTAACTGGGGGAGGAAGAAAGAGGATTCAAAGGATTGGCAAGTTGTGCCTGAGGTCTAAGGAACTGTTCCTCCTGCCTGTGCATTTCCTGTTATGTTTTTCCTCTCCTTCCATGGAAGAGAATCTCCACTTCCTCTCTTCCTGCTAGAAACCAGATATTGAATAACTCACTACTCTCTAAATGTAAATTTCAGCATGTTTGGGGAGAAAATGTTACATTCTTGACCGTGACCATGGATGCTAAACTTTACTAGGTGGTATCCAAATGCCCTGAAAGAATTAATACAATTATTTGTAAGTGAAATCTACCCGGCAATTTATGTTTGAGTCGTTAAAACACTTGGTGCATCTGATTCATCATTTTACCATCATACAAAACGGGACCCTGCATCTTGTAAACAACTCTAGTGATGTATTTTACATCCACAAAAGGATCTTGACAGCTTACAGTCATCAAGGAGAGCCTCTGTGTTCTGAAACTGAAATACTTATATGAAGAGTAAGAAGATGATTCTTACTCTAAGCATGTACACTTTTGGAATTTCAATTTTTCAAAATTGAAGATTAACAATTTGGAGAAAGATGGAGTAAGCTAGTGATTCTCAAGCTAAGCTAGATGTAGAGAAGAATCACACATGGAACTTGTTAAAAATAAAGGGGGAAGGATCTGGAAGTCAGAATTAAAAAATAAATTCCACAGGTGGCTCTGTGCATAGTCAGGTTTGTAAATTCCAGGGTGGGATGACCTTTTGTGATATGTCTAGTCAGAAGACTGTTAGGCAGTTTTCTGGGTGAATAGCTAAATGATGTTAAAAAAAAAACCCACCTGAATCTAAATAAACATTACAAATGAATGCATAAGCAAAACAGAAACAGACTCACAAAAAAAGAAAACAAGTTTTTGGTTACCAAATGTGAGATGCAGGAAGGAATAAAACAGGAGTATGGGGTTAAAGAATACAAAGTTCTATGTATAAAATAGATAGGCAACAAGGATTTACTATTCTAGCATAGGTAATTAGACCCATTATCTTGTAATAACCTATAATGGAATATAATCTGCAAAAATACTGAATCACTATGCTCTATCCTAGAAATGAACACAATACTGTAAATCAACTGTACTTCAATTAAAAAAAACCCCACCTATTCAAGATTGAATTGTATATAAAGAGAATAGGTTGTTAAGACATCCCTGGTGGTCCAATGGCTAAAACTCCATGTTTCCAACACAGAGGAGCATCCCTGGCCAGGGAACTAGATCCTGCATGCCGCCACTAAGAGTTCTAATGCCTCAACTAAAGATCCTGAGTGCCTCAACTAAGACCCAGCACAACCAAATAAATTAAAAAAAAATTTTTTTAAGAGAGAATTTGTTGGAGTAGAACGCCCAAGTGTTTTTTTTTTTAATTATGTAAGGTTGTTTTAAAAACCATATTTGACCACTATATACATTATATATAGTTCAATATAACCAAGCGTGAATCTAGAGTTTACTAGTTGTTTTTGTTCCTCCCTTTCCTACTAGTAATATATGTCTCCCACTTTTGGTCATGGATTCATAAGAGTATTCACCGCCCCCAGGCAGACTAAGTTGCTGTTACTTCTCTTGGTGAAAGCAGTAACTTTAAACTGTGTAACATCTATGAGAACAAGGGAAGTAAAAGTTAACTTTCTGCTGTTGTGAATTTTCTGCTGTTGGCTGTTTTTTAGGAAGTTTATGGCTGGATGTTAAAACATTTAACAAAATTTATGAGACTGAACAACCGAGTGCGCACGGGTACACACACATACACACGAGGCTTACGGTAGAAAATAAAATTAAATACGAACTTTGAAATAGCAAAACATGACATTTGTTCTTTCTCTTACAATGGTTCAAGTGTGTATCTGCTGAATGAGGGACACAGTTGGTAATGTCTGGGTCAGTGCCCTCCTCCATAGGGAAAGGGGTTAGAAAAAGGAGAAAAGTGTTCTGACAGTCACGCCAGAACCAGGTGGCATGAGATAAGGACATTTTTTCCCAAGGCAGAGGAGGGGTATTGTTATTAGAAAAATAAAAAGTACCTGGCAGATAAAAACAATACAGGTCTCTTACCATTATAAATCAGATTACAATATTACTTGTTTTCTCCAGAACTAAAATGTCATCAGGGATACCAAAAAGAGGGCTGCTTCATCTAGTTTTATTTCTGAGCCATTTGAAAAGTGGAACACAAAGGTATGCATACACTAGCCACTTGGTAAATACCAGAAGAACAGAAAAGAAGGTGGGTAGACAGGCATTTTCCAGCTTGAAAAACATTGTGTAGATGTGCTTCAGAGAAGAATATGGTTCCAAATGTATGGTAGCTAGATGCAAAAATAATTATAAAACAGTATGGTTTTGTCAGTTAAGTCTTAAGATTTGCATGTGAGATGAAAATGAGTCATTGTTTTGGTTGCTGTCCCAATCAAGTATACTGTTCATATGTATCAAAGCTGTTTTTATTGAAATAAGCAGAATCAGGCATTCCACTTTCACTAAGTAACAAGTGCCATGAGGAATTACAAGTTGTTATGTATCAGTGGACTAAGCATTTTCTCTTAGCACTGTTTCCTAAGGCCACTGGTTTGTCCAGTAGTAACAATTTATGAACTTAATTGATGACCAAGCCACTAAAGAGATCCTAACTCCATTTCACTCCATTCTGTCTATCAACTCTCACTTTGATTCTGATTTTTTTTTTCTTCATGGTCTCTCCCCATTCTGCACAGTAAAATCCATTCAAAACCTGATTCTCCACTCTTCTTACATTATCAAACTTCTCCAAAGACTTCACTACAATAATTACTTTTCCCCACTTCTCTTTTTCCTTTGTCTCCTTGTCCCTCTTCCCTACAAGTTACTTCCCGATCTCTTGTCAAGATGAATGTTGAGTTGGAGAAGTGAACTGAAAAAGGTTTAGAGGAAATGAAAAAAAGTATTGATAGAGAAAGTAAAATAAAAATAAGAACTGAAAGCCTTAAAGACAGTCCATTGCTTTGCTATAAAAATAGAGACTAATACAGGCCTCGAAGATGGAAATAAATTAGATGGAAAGGGTCACAGTCACTAGCAATATGCAAAGCTTTTGAGCTATTCTTTTGGACTTTTAAGACTCCAATCTGAAGGTGAGTAAAGTGCAAGAGGATTCCTCCAGATGTCTAAAGGGATGGAAACTGTCCTGCTTCCTCTTGCATGGCTTGGAAAGCAACCTTATTGCAACGGCTCTGCAAAATGAGATGTGGGAGGAGCAGGGAAACAGAAAATCGACTTTGACACAAGAAAAGAACTTGAAAATGGAAAAACTGAAAAGACAAGCACTGAAGAATACATAATTGCTTTGATGTCACTTGTGGCTCTATGTGGACAGAATTTTCACTGAAGGCATAAAATAAGGAGGTCATGGTGAAGACTCTTTGCTGAAAGAGTAAAGGTTTAAGCAGCTGTATTTAGGGTTCATTCCATCATTTTGTGAGGTTCACTTTTATTTTTACTAGTGAAAGCAAATATAAGTTACCATCTAAATTTAGACTAGCTGACCAAAGATAATGGTTTTGAGGCGTGAACATCCTACTTTGGCAACTCCGAGGTCTTTGTGGGAAGAAGGGAGATTTAGTAAGTCAGGGGAAATAAAGTTTGTTTTAATTTCAGATGCAGTACACGCTAGTCTTAGTGATTTGCACAAGTGGTGATTTCTAATATCTCACAAGTGTGAAATGGGGAGGAGACAACGATCAGGCCTTTTAATGACCCAACATAGTAAATGCCTACTTGTCATTCACATTACATATCCATCTCAAGTCAGTAGGCATGTCCTGCCCATTGTAGCCACTTAAGGACACAGGGTGGTGGAGGTGCCTTCACCAAAAGCAAGGAAAGACGATACAGGAAATCATACACTGACTCTTATTTAAAGTTTCTGCCAGAAAAAGCCTTTGACAAAATTCAACATCCATTTATGATAAAAACTCTCCAGAAAGCAGGAATAGAAGGAACATACCTCAACATAATAAAAGCTATATATGACAAACCCACAGCAAACATTATCCTCAATGGTGAAAAACTGAAAGCATTTCCCCTAAAGTCAGGAACAAGGCAAGGATGCCCACTTTCGCCACTACTATTCAACATAGTTTTGGAAGTTTTTGCCACAGCAATCAGAGCGGAAAAAGAAATAAAAGGAATACAAATAGGAAAAGAAGAAGTAAACCTCTCACTGTTTGCAGATGACATGATCCTCTACATAGAAAACCCTAAAGATTCTACCAGAAAACTACTAGAGCTAATCAATGAATATAGTAAAGTTGCAGGATACAAAATTAACACACAGAAATCCCTTGCATTCCTATACACCAATAATGAGAAAACAGAAAGAGAAATTAAGGAAACAATACCATTCACCATTGCAACAAAAAGAATAAAATACTTAGGAATATTTCTACCTAAAGAAACAAAAGACTTATATATAGAAAACTATAAAACACTGATGAAAGAAATCAAAGAGGACACAAACAGATGGAGAAATATACCGTGTTCATGGATTGGAAGAATTAATATAGTGAAAATGAGTATACTACCCAAAGCAATCTATAGATTCAATGCAATCCCTATCAAGCTACCAATGATATTTTTCACAGAACTAGAACAAATCATTTCACAATTTGTATGGAAGTATAAGAAACCTCGAATAGCCAAAGCAATCTTGAGAAAGAAGAATGGAACTGGAGGAATCAACCTGCCTGACCTCAAGCTCTACTACAAAGCCACAGTCATCAAGACAGTGTGGTACTGGCACAAGGATAGAAATATAGATCAATGGAACAAAATAGAAAGCCCAGAGATAAACCCACGCACCTATGGGCACCTTATCTTCAACAAAGGAGGCAAGAGTATACAATGGAGAAAAGACAATCTCTTTAACAAGTGGTGCTGGGAAAACTGGTCAACCACTTGTAAAAGAATGAAACTAGAACACTTCCTAACACCATACACAAAAATAAACTCAAAATGGATTAAAGATCTAAATGTAAGACCAGAAACTATAAAACTCCTAGAGGAAAACATAGGCAAAACACTCTCCGACATAAATCACAGCAGGATCCTCCATGACCCACCCCCCAGAATATTGGAAATAAAAGCAAAAATAAACAAATGGGACCTAATTAAAATTAAAAGCTTTTGCACAACAAAGGAAACTAAGAGCAAGGTGAAAAGACAGCCTTCATAATGGGAGAAAATAATAGCAAACGATGCAACAGACAAACAATTAATCTCAAAAATATACAAGCAACTCCTGCAGCTGAATTCCAGAAAAATAAACGACCCAATCAAAAAATGGGCCAAAGAACTAAACAGACATTTCTCCAAAGAAGACATACAGATGGCTAACAAACACATGAAAAGATGCTCAACATCACTCATTATTAGAGAAATGCAAATCAAAACCACAATGAGGTACCATTACACACCAGTCAGAATGGCTGCTATCCAAAAGTCTACAAGCATAAATGCTGGAGAGGGTGTGGAGAAAAGGGAACCCTCTTATACTGTTGGTGGGAATGCAAACTAGTACAGCCACTATGGAGAACAGTGTGGAGATTCCTTAAAAAACTGGGAATAGAACTGCCATATGACCCAGCAATCCCACTGCTAGGCATACACACCGAGGAAACCAGAATTGAAAGAGATGCATGTACCCCAATGTTCATCGCAGCACTGTTTACAATAGCCAGGACATGGAAGCAACCTAGATGTCCATCGGCAGATGAATGGATAAGGAAGCTGTGGTACATATACACAATGGAATACTACTCAGCCATTAAAAAAAATACATTTGAATCGGTTCTATTGAGATGGATGAAACTGGAGCCCATTATACAGAGTGAAGTGAGCCAGAAAGAAAAGCACCAATACAGTATACTAATGCATGTATATGGAATTTGAAAGATGGTAATGGTAACCCTATATGTGAGACAGAATAAGAGACACAGATGCATAGAACAGTCCTGTGGACTCTGAGGGAGAAGGTGAGGGTGGGACGTTCTGGGACAATAACATTGTAACATGTATATTGTCATGTGTGAAGCAGAACACCATTCCATGTTTTATGCATGGGACGGATGCTCAGGGATGGAGCGTTGGGATGACCCAGAGGGATGGGAAGGGGAGGGAGGTGGGAGGAGGGTTTGGGAGGGGGAGCACATGTGAACCCATGGCTGATTCATGTCAATGTATGGCAAAAACTGCTACAATATTGTAAAGTAATTAGCCCCCAACTAAAATAAAAAAAAATAAAAAATAAAAAAAATAAAGTTTCTGCCAGAAAGTGACACATGTTACTTCTGCTCATAATAGAAAAGCAAGTCATAGGACCACATGTAACCTCAAAGCAGGAAGAGAAGGGCAATCCTCACACCTGGTCACAGAATAGGAAGTTTTACAAGCAATTCCATTGTTGACCACACAAAGCAAAAGCCATTTAATGCAATTTAAATGAACGCATGTGAAGAGCACAAGTACAGGACTGAGAGTGACTTACCCTGTCATATTAAATGTATACATAGTCACTGACCCTCAACCCAAACTTCAAAGCCTCAACTCTTAACAAGCTCCTAAGTGTTAGAGAGTTGTTTCTCCTTCTAATGACATATTTCTACACATTTTTATGTTGGAGTCAGAGGGTACCATTCTTTGGCCTCTAGAGTTAATGCTTCTTTTCCTTTTTTTCCCATCTTCACCTTAGTCTTATTGATACTGGCATTACCCATTTCTCTTAAGATAAATCTCTCCAGAGTTCCCTGGTGGTCCATTGGTTAAGATTCAGTGCTTCCACTGCAGGGAGCACAGGTTCGATTCCTGGATGGGTGAACTAGTATCCCACATGCCACATGGTGCAGCCAGAAAATTAAAAACAAAATCTCTCCTACAGCTGTACCATATGTGACCTGGTTTCATGACCCAAGTAAATATAATATTCAACAGACTAATTCCTACTGTGTTGTTCAATCTGAATGTGGGAGACTTCCTTCCCTCTCACTCCCTTTTTTCTTCTACCACATCTTACTCCTTCCTTGAATGAGGTCTTGGGTAAAAATGAGAAATGGTTGAGGGTCTGTTGGCATAATACCTGAAGTGCCGTTATGAGAGGGGGTCAAATCAAGGTATTGCGTCTCCCAGATGCAGCAAAGCCTGCAGCAGTGTAAGTGATGTCATTCTTTGTCTCTGTGAGATAGTCATATTAATTTGCATGCATTGTCCCCTCTTGAAACACTGGGGGAATGTTTCACTGATTCCTTGTTTCTCCAATTGCAATGTTATAGAGTTTGTTTTTCCATAGCTTTAGGTTTATGGTATAGGTTTTGGCTCAAATGCAAAACTTTCCTAATACCTTGAAGTTCCTGAGAGGTCAAAAAACCTGCTAACACACTGAGAAATGGAGTATATCTTGCCATATCAGTAAACAAGGATGTCACAGTCATCAGTGATTGCAGCCCTTCAATGTGAGTTCCTGAGCCCTAAATCTTCCCAAGCCAGGAGTCAAACTCAGGTCTCCTGGGTTTGCGGGTGGACTCTTTACCAGCTGAGCCACCAGGAAAGCCCAAGAATACTGGAATGGATAGCCTATCCCTTCTCCAGGGGATCTTCCCAACCCAAGAATCAAACCAGGGTCTCCTGCATTGCAGGCAGATTCTTTAACAGCTGAACTACCAGGGACGCCCCTAAAGGCACTCAGGAAGAATACCTGGGAACTAGCAGCCATTAGGACTGCAACTACTCCCTATGGGGAACCCCAACGGAGCTCAGGATGTGAAATACACAGGATACTGAGATGCATATGAAAGCAATGATTTCAGTGAACCCAGACTTTTGCGTCTGCCCACACATTGAGGAATGCTAAATTCCTTAACTTGGGATATCTGGTTTTCTTTAATTAGCAGTAATCTTTAATGAGGAGACTACTTGCCCTTTGTTGCAAAATTTCTGTATAATCTGGCTCCTCTCCTCACCTCCTCAGAGCAATTTTCTCAGGGTTACTTGAGAGGCTGTCTCCTAGGCTTGATGTCCTAAAATATCCCACTGAATAAAACAGAACTCTCAACTTTTAGATTGTGAATATTTTATAAGTCAACTGCACACACACACACACACACAGACACATGCACACACAACTATACAACTTCCTAGGGAGATTCTTTTTATGGCCAAACTGTCACAAAGAACTTCAACCTGCAAATGCTTGCCTGAGGACTTTCCATTCCTGGGACTGTGGCTACGGCCTAACCCGAGGTAAACAAAGTTCTGGTCTTGTCTTTAACTTTATAGTAGGGGTGTCATAAAGGCTATTCCAGGGTGCCCATTTTAGCTATTGTTTTGCTTTAGAGAGAATACAGAATGGGACTTGGAAGGAATAAGACATCAGCAACACACACTCAAGTACCATCTTCTTAAAATATCTCGTCATAGAAACATTTGCTCTCCCCATCTGAAAGGATAATTCTTGATGGGAGGAATACATTTTTGTCTATTCCTAGGCTTATTTATGGCTTTACAATATTCTTTCCTTGGGCTACTTCCTGCCCAAGTTCTCTCCTTTCCGTGATAATACAAAAACAATTTTTTTTAAGTGACATTCTTGAACACTTACGGTATGCCAGGTTCTGTGTTAAGCACTTCATGCGCATTATTTCATTTACTTCTCCTACAGGCCCATGTGTAGGTGGTGTTTCAGTTTTGTAGATTCTAACTCCCAGATTACCAAAGAATGAGAAGAAGAATCTGATTTTTTTTTTTGGTAGATTTTAGTTTTTTACATTATTTATTTTAATTGGAGGCTAATTACTTTACAATATTGTGGTGGTTTTTGCCATACATTGACATGAGTCAGCCACGGGTGTACATGTGTCCCCCATCCCAAACCCCCCCTCCCACTTCCCTCCCCATCCCATCCCTCTGGGTTGTCCCAGTGCACCAGCTTTGAGTGCCCTCTTTCATCCATCAAACTTGGACTGGTGATCTATTTCACATATAGTAATATACATGTTTCAGTGCTATTCTCTTAAATCATCCCACCCGTGCCTTTTCCCACAGAGTCCAAAAGTCTGTTCTTAATATCTGTGTCTCTCTTGCTGTCTTGCATATAAGGTCATCATTACCATCTTTCTAAATTCCATATATATGCATTAATATACTGTATTGGTGCTTTTCTTTCTGACTTACTTCACTCTGTATAATAGGCTCGTTTCATCCACCTCATTAGAACTGATTCAATCGTGTTCCTTTTAATAGCTGAGTAATATTCCATTGTGTATATGTACCACAACTTTCTTATCCATTCATCTGCTGATGGACATATAGTTGCTTCCATATCCTAGCTATTGTAAACAGTGCTGCAGTGAACATTGGGGTAGACATGTAGAAGAGTCTGATTTTGAATTGAGGTCTTTCTTACTCAATTCATATGCTCCATTATGAATATAGTTTTGTGATTATCCTTCCTCTGTCCAACTATGGCTCCCAGTTCTTTATATTTTCTTACTTAATAATAGTATTGGATGATACTTAAGTGATTTCTATGTGCCCAGACTTTTAAGAGAAAATAGGAAAAAACAACAAATGGAGAAAAGCCAACAAACAAAGGAAAATCCAATAACCCAATATTAAATAGAAATTTCATACTATAGTTTTATCTGCCAGCCATTCCATTGAGATTGTGACTATTATGCAGAGGAATGAATCAATTGCCCCTTTTGCTAGTCTCAGTTTCCAGGCTGAGCATGTCTCCACGTTGATGTAGTTTAAATAGAGTCATTGACTTCATCTGGGGCTCAATAAAGGAAACCCCAACAGGAAAAAAAAACAGGGGAGAAAACTACTCTTCAACAGTGATGTGTATCAGCTTTCTATATGAAACCCAACTAAGGGACTCTTAAAGGTAATTTTAATCAGGCTCATTCTTACCTTCTGGGGCATCAGAGCAAACCATGACACTTTTACCATGACACGTGGGATATCAGAGAAGGGACATTAAAAGCTATTTGGAACAACCCCCTCAAAGTATAAAGACATAGAAACTCAAGCAGACGTTAAATGGCATATTCAACAGGAGTAGGATAAGTTACCCCCACTGTACCCTGTGGGTAATAGGCAGCAGTTAGGACTAGGACTCCATGCCTGAGTTACAAACTTAGCTCTGTCGTTCCCAGTGGTGTGTCTATGGGAAGGAGATTTCATTTTTGTCCTTTCACAGGTATCGAATAAAATAATACCTCTTTTCTTTTTGTTGCTGGTAAGTGAAATAACCCATGTAAATCTGATTTTAAAAATACTAATATAAATATAAGGAATTATTATTTTATCTATACTAGGCTGCTTCTTGTTACCTTTGCCCTGTCCCTTCTGCTTCCTCTGTCTCTAAATTCTTATCTGTCTACTGTTTGATGCTTCTCTATCTGTAGTAAACCAGTTGTTTTGTAATTGTAGAGTATATACAGGCTTATGAGAAAGGTCCAGAAAAAGGGTTTGATTGGCTACTTACATGTCCATTAGTGTATGCAGTGTCCCACGTGGGAGTGACAACTGCTTACCTCCCAGCTCAGAGATTTTTATGCTCACTAAACGTGCTGGTCAGGAAACCTAGATGTGATTAGTAGTGTCACATATCAGTTAAAATTACAGGTTTTGGCTAAAAACATCCTGGGTGGAGTGAAAGCCCTGAGAATGTCTAGTTTTGTGACTTTCAGCAAATTATTTAATCTTTCTGAGTCAGGTTTTCCTCCTGTTAAAAGTGGATGTGTCAATGTCAGTTCAACAATTATAACAAAGGTACCACTGTAGTGGGAGATGTTGGTGATGCGGGGAGTCAATGTGTGGGGGGGAGCAGGGAATTTATGGGAAATCTCTTTTTCTCAATTTTTCTGTGAACCTAAAACTTGTCTAAAAATAAGTCTTCAAATAATAAAAGATATACTGTTTTTACTACCCTTATTAGGGTTGCTGGGAGAAGGATGTAATTATGACTATGTAAAACACGGCTAAGAATTCTCTCACAGAGTAGCACTGAAACATGTATATTATCATATGTGAAACAGAACACCATTCCAAGTTCGATGCATGAGACAAATGCTCAGGGCTGGGGCAATGGGATGACCCAGAGGGATGGGATGGGGAGGGAGGTGGGAGGAGGGTTCAGGATGGAGAACACATGTAAACCCATGGCTGATTCATGTCAATGTATGGCAAAAACCACTACAATATTGTAAAGTAATTAGCCCCCAACTAAAATAAATACATTTATTAAATAAAAAAAAAAGAATTCTCTCACAGAGCTCCCATCCGTACTTGGAGTGTATGGCCCTCCCTTCAAACTTGGGCAAGACTTTGCGATGATCTGGATGATGAGGATGCAGCAAAAGGACACCGCATGGCGTTCAAGCCAAGAATGGAAAAGATCATGCAGATTTTTCCTGCCTTCTCTTGGGATTCTGAGAATCAACAGATGCCAAGGAAGAAGCCTAGCTAATGCAACTTCACTATTTGGAGAGATCCCAAAGAGTAAAGGGAGAATGAGACACAGAGAAAAAGAGAGAGATATCTGAGCTCCAGTTGGTCCTTTTGAGTCTTCTAGCTGAGGTACCACCATGTAAGTGAAGAAGCTCTCAAGAAGACCCAGCTCTGGGACTTCCCTGGTAGTCCAGTAGCAAAGATTTCATGCTCCCAATGCTGGGGCCCAGGTTCCATTTCTGGTCCGGGAACTAGACCTCACATGCTGGAACTAAGAGTTTGCATGTGGCAACTGAGAGTTCACATGCCACAGGTAAAAGATCCCATGTGCTACAACTAAGACCTGGTGCAGCCAAACAAATAAATATTAAAAAAAAAAAAGTTGACCCCAGCCCTAACCCTTGTCTGCCTGCATTTGCCTGAGAGACCCTCAGCATGAACTACCCGGCCCAGTCAACCCTCAGAACCTTGAGAAATAATAATAATAATAAACTATTGGTGTTTAAGGCTTCATTTTTGTTAACACCCAAGGTACTGCTCTGTCTCTGTATACTTAACTCATTTTCCCTCCCAGATCTGTTATTTTTCCCATTTTACATATTGAGTGGTTCATGTACAGAGAAGTTAAATGCATCAGGTGTGTTTTTTCTGTGTAACAAATAACCCCCAATCTAGTAACTCAAAACAATAATTCTGCTGATCTGGGTCTGGTTGATCTTAGCTGGCCTTATTCATGTATCTGTACTTAGCTGCTGGCTCACTGGGGGTGGGGAGTCTGTCACGGCCTCAGTCACACTTTAGGCCTTTCATGAGTTGTTATCTGTGGATACTGGGGTGGCTGGACCATGTCATCTCTCATCACTTCATAGGCAAGTCTGGGGTTGTTCACATGGTGGTTACAGTATTCCTGGAGAATGAGTGAAACATTCAAGGGCTCCTGAGGTCTAACCTTGAGACTGGTACAGTGTCACTTCTGCCATATTTGTTCATTAGAGCAGGTCACAGTGCCAACCCAGAGCCAGGGGGGTGAGGAAAATAGAATCTGCCTCTTGATGGCAAAGCATTTTTCAAAGGGCAAGGATATAAGGGGGGAGATTCCTGGGCCATTTTGCAACAGTTGGCCATATTATATAACTCACCCATTGTTACACAGGTTGTAAGTGACAGAGCCACGATCTGAATTCAGCAGCAGGGCTCCAAAAAGCATATTTTTACTACTCTACTGCCCTACTTCTGAGTATCTGAAATCAATTATTCTTGGTGAAAACCACTTGAAAAGACAAGTTGGCCCTATATCAAATTAGGATCCCACATCTATCAGAGTATGTTAGAGCAGAGAGTTTGCATCTTTGCTTAACTACTCACCAGCTCTTTGTTCTTGGGTAGATTACTCAAACCTTTGAATCTCAGTGTCCTCCAGTGAAAAATGATACTTTTTGCAAAATTAAGTAGAATAATAAGGTACATTCAGTTCTACTATAACACAACATATGCATTTCCTAAAATCACTGTGATGTGCCAAAGTACACAATAAAAACCACAAACTTACAGGAGAAACGAGGTTAGAAGCACAACACTAAAATACTGGTGAAACACAAAAAAGAGGAGGACACTAATGGAAATACTAGAGCAATTTTACATGATAAATGATTAAGGTTAAGAAATACATAAATACTACAGTAAATATGGCCCTGTGAAAAGACCTGGAGTTGGCTGTGAAACTGGGTGCCAGAGGGTTGCAGCATGTGGGTTATGGTGGAGCAGTGGATGGGTTGGGTGTGGTGGTTTAGTACCTAAGTTGTGTCCAACTCTTGTGACCCCATGGACTGTAGCCCACAAGACTCCTCTGGCCATGGGATTTCCTGGGCAAGAATACTGGAGTGGGTAGCCATTTCCTTCTCCAGGGGATCTTCCCAACCCAGGGATTGAACCCAGGTCTACTGTACTGCAGTCAATCTCCCACATTGCAGGTGGATTCTTTACAGATTAAGCCACCAGGGAAGCCAGATTGGGGTGGGGGGGAGGGAGGTGTATCTGAAATTAGAAGGAAAGTTGTGACACTGGATATGGATGAGTTGACTCATGTGGCGAAATGAGGCAGCTGGTAGAGGTCTGATGTATGTCCGTGTATACACTTTGTATATTCATAGCGGTTAGATTCCATTGAGTTTTTGTTTTGGCCTAGGGGTTCCTGCAGACAAAGCTGTGTATAAGCAGATGAATTCACAGTATGTTCAAACTGTTCCCTAATACACGGTTCTTGAACAAGTTAGTGTTTTCAGAACAAGTATTTAAGTAGAATTGACTGTGAAGTTAGCATACATCCAGCACTTATTACCACTCAATAAATGTTAATATTAGCTCATTACTATTAATAATGAGGACTCACTGAACGTAGAAAAAAGGCATACCCTATTCAATGGCATTAATACATGTAAAGAGCAGAATATATGGGTGTCCAGCAAGGAATCTAGAAAAAGAAAGGCCAGTGAACAGGAATTGTCTATGTGTTTCCAGCACTGGCCAGAGAATCCAAGTGTCCTGCCTTCCTGGCAGGTCAATCTCAGTTTGGAGATGGATGGGTCAGGCTTAATGTCACCAGTTCTTAAGGTCATCCAACTTTCCCCTCCTTCTCCAAGTCCATGCTTGCCAAGTCCATGACTACCCACCAAACTTTGGATTATGATTTACCTCCTCATGTCTTTAGCAGGCTGCCTTCTCCTGCTGACATAAATGTTCGGAACCGTTTGGCAGTTACATTTCTTAGTATAAATTGGTAAATTGGCACTGCTTTGTACATCAGTCTGTTGTAAATTCCCGGGGATTAATCAACTACAAGCACACTGACACATTCCATTTTCTGGATCTGCAAAGCTGAGGAGCAGATGCTGGAATGCTGTGACCCTGAGAAGTGACTGCGCCCTGCCAGGCCTGACAGCTGCCTCCCCAGATGACACATTTACCCCTCCTCCAACTGCAAGTGTGCTGGCACATAACTACATCGGACCTGAACACACGTGCATGGGAGCAGCTAGAAGGTAGGGTCTGTTTAAGGCTCCATCTCTTGTGGAATTAGGACCATTTCTTTGTTCATTAGTAATTCATTTCAGTAGCTGGGATCTGAACCTCACTGCATACCATCTTTACTTACAAGACTTGGATTTTGGATAGCTGACTTTGAATGAATTTGCACCTGCAAAAACTGATTTTTCTCTTTCTTCAGGGGGTAAATTACCTTAGAAAGAAAAAGAGCATGACATTCAGCTGTCTGCTCTATTTCCTATTCATTTTGAACCAAACCTGAACTAACAAAAGCAGGCATGATTAGTGTCATCAAAGACAGAACTTGGAGAGAAATAGACTGTTCTCTTATGTTTTTCATTGCAATACTGTCAGACTTCTAACTCCATGATTGGGTCTGAAGTGCACCATTTTTGAAGATGCTAGGTTTGCAATCTTTTTTATTAGCGGGTGAGAAAATCTGTCGGCTTTACCTATGGATGAGCACATACTAGTACAAACAAACTGAAAATCTGCACAAAAATGTTTGCAGATATTTGTTATAGTTTGAAGGCAAAAATAATCAGCCAATTAAGTAAACTGGAACCATGACCTTTCACTGAAATTTCTTAAAACTTGTAATGTTCAACATACCAATATTTGTCATAAGAATACCTTAATATTTAAACTAATTCAATTTATTTTGTATATTCCACTTTTCTATGGTTGCATGCATTTTCATTATTTCTAAATATTCATTCAATAACAATGATTTTTTTCAACAAACATTTAGTGAGTGCATTAATTGAATTCTAGGCATCACGTTATGTCCCAAAGATATAACAATTGTGATCATTGACCTCTAGGAGCTTGCTGTTGGCTTGACACAAAGTACAAATAAGTGAATGCTTCTATAAATCATTCATTCATGGATTCACAAATCTTTATTGAGCACCTAAATGTCAGGAATTATTCTAAACATTGAGAATGCAACAATAAACCCAAGATACAAGGTCCCTGCTTTAGCAAGCTGGCATTGTAGGAGACAGTCAATGAATAAGTGAACAAATAAACAAGATAATTTCAGATGGCCATGAGAGCTATGAATAAAATAAAGTGGGTGAATTGATATAGAATGATGCACTAGGGAGTGTAGCACTTTGCTGGGATCATTAGCAACAGCTTCTATGAGTAGGTGACATCTGTGCTGAGATAGGAATATGAGGAAGTGGCTAGCGGGGAAGATCTGGAAGAGGAGTTTTCCATGCAGGGGAGCTATAATTTCAAAAGCCCTAAGAGGAGAACAAGTTTGGCATGTTGGATACACTGTAAGCGAGGCAACATGGCTGGAGCAGGACTTTGTATGACATGGGGTCCTAGTTGCAGGCAGAGACCTCAAGACCACGGTAAAGCACTGAAGTTTTATCCTAAATGTGATAGGAGCAGTTGTGGTGGGGAGTCATTGAAAATTGAAATAGCCTTACTCAAGATCATGTTGGCAATTTGTGTAGGGGCTAGATGGAAATGGGTTTCCAAGGTGGCTTTTGCTATAACCCATGGGGAGATGGGTGAGCACAATCTCTGCAGTGACTCCAGTTACAATGTGATTGGTGTTATAGTACTGTATATAAAGAGAGGTATAAAAAGAGCCATGAGAGCACAGATGCAAGTGAGTTTAATTCTGCTTTGAAATGTTGGGACTTCATCAGGAAGGGCTTGTGGACTGCTACATGTGAGACTAAAGCAGGGATCAGAAAATTTCTGTGGAGGATCAAAGGGAAACATTTTAGGCTCTGAGAGATATATATTAGTTTTTTGCCACAACTAATCAATTTTGTTGTTGAAGCTCAAAAGCAGCCATAGATGATGTGTGTAAATAAACACATGTGGCTGTGTTCTAATAAAACTTTATTGACAAAAACAGGCAGCCAATAGATTTGGCCTGTGGGCTGTGGTTTGGCAACCTCTGGTGTAGAGGTTATCATTTCCAGCTGAGTTTCTTTTTTTCCTCAGTGTTTTATGCCATTTCTCTCCACTCTCACTCTTCTGGTTTCATTTATATTAACTCTGAGAACCCAGATGTTTTTGCTACCTTATTGAAATAACTTACAGCATCATCAACCATGATGTCCCTCACTACCCAAAATTTTGCTCAAAGGACTGGCCTGATGGCCTGTGATAGTATGGTCTGAAACCTGCCCAGAACTCACATAAGTTTCTTAGTGAAAAGCCAACAACAGTCTTCATTTCTTAATCACTGCTTTATCTCTTGAGTTCATTTTCTGGTACGGAAACTGATTGATTACAAAGATATTGGAGTCATATTTTATTAGTCACAGTCTTCAGCTCCTATATGCAATCACATAGAATGTTCTAGTGGCTCTTTCTCATAAAGTTTTCCATCCAGCTCAACATTAGCATGATCCATAACTCAACATTACCCTCAACATAAGTCATGATTCAACCAGAAAACAAAATACTGTAAATATTTAACAGAGTGAATAGATATCACTGATGATGAAGCTAAAAATCTATATAGGGAGCAGTCAGATAGCTCAGACATTAGCAATAGTAAGAAGCTGCTAGCAGCCGTATTCAAGGGTCTGGGGTTACTGTAGCCCAAGGACTAGAGTCACCAGTCAGAAAGTAGAATACCTGCCACTTGGCAGGAGCTGGAGCCATAGAAGAGACATGGTCAATGGCTGAGATGATGTCCAAGATAGTGAAGTAGAGGGAAAAATCACTTGGGTTCTTTCTTTCTCTGACTCCACAGTCACCTGCCTGCCCTTCCATAGGCCAGGCTTTTGCCAGAAGCCAGCTGACACAAGAGCCTGTGAAACAAAGTGAGACACAGCAGAGCAGAGAAGGGGAAGGGAGCAGATCCAAGGGAAAGGAAGGGACTTGGTATCCTTTCCTAGATGGAAAGCTGAATGGGAAACACACACACGCACAGTGAGAGGCAACCATCAGCTAGGCAGAGAGAAGAGCAGGGGGCCTGGCATCAGAGGGTTTTCTACTCACAGATACAGGGTGAAGTGTGCTTATCACAGGCAGTTAGAATAACAAAAATATGCAGCTGTTGATCTCACAAACCTAAATATTTTCAAATGTACTTAGAAGGACAGTTAGTAGAGAAGTCTCCTGCCCCCCACCCACTGCCAGAGGGACTCACAACCAAGATGGAAGGAAGCCCACCTCCTTGTCAGCTTTCCCAGGCCCATTTACTGCCCATCTGTGATGGGAGCTGTTGAAGGAAAAGAGTTTGGAATTTGTCCAACCAGGCGCTACTGACAGACTGCCTCAGAGCCAGCAGTGACCCAGAACTTCCTTGTCATTCATAGCTGATGACACAGCCTCAGCTGAGCTCAGTCCAGCTGGCCTGGGATATCCTTGCTTGGTGATGGAGAGTCTCCCCAAATTAGCAGCTTCAGCTTTCACACTCTGTAATTTTGTGTAAATATAGCCCTGACACAACCTGGATAAGTAAGAGGGTGATGAAATACGTGTGACACAAGCATTTCCATTCCTAAATCCACCAACAAACAGCCCGTCCTCAATCCATAGGGATGCTCCTGGTAGTTATGCCAGAAGCAAGTCCCTGTGACTTCTTTCACTGCCTAATACCCTTCAATACCAGGATCTAGCCCTCCAACCCTTGGGTGATGGCATAAAAGATCTATGTCAGTAAGATCTCAATGGCTCTCCTGAGGGAACTCCCTCTGAAAGAGGGATCTCCTAAGAAACAAACTCATGTTTCTCCTTCCCAGACCCAGAAAGAATAGTTTAGTGGCCTGGAAGAGGTCATCAGTGACTCCTGATGACCCGGGAACATGACAAAGGCAGTTGCAATAGTTTGGTTTATATGCTGAGACATCACTGTCTCCTTCAACCTACTGATGTGGGGACTTCAAAAGGGAAAGCGATCATATCTAGGACCCACAGCTTCTGGGACCTAGAAAACAGTTGAATTATAAATGTTTTGAAGGAATCCCAGAAATATTTGGGGAAAGTCAACTCTCTTCTCTGAGTATTTCTAACTAAAGAGCAATGGGGAGTCTTCAGAGCAGGAGTTTTATGGGATTAATGTAAATACATTTGTACTCTTAGCTGGCTGGTATGTCTGAGTTTCAAGAATAGTTTCCTAACAGTGAGAAAGGGCTCAAGATTGCATTGCCTCCAGTAAAAGTGAATTCTTGAGTGGCTGAAGGCTGGGCACTTCTAGTAAGCAGGGATTGCTGAGGGGATTTGAATCCTCAGAATCAAAGGTAAGAGAATTTCTGTGTAATATTCTTACTGGGCAGTTCCCCACACCCCCCCAGTTTTCTTATCTGTCTCTTGGACTTTGCTGTGTTGCTATGAGGCTGCATATCTTTATCACTTTAGTCAATAGTTCTTTTTTTCATAGTCAAGAATGTGGGGGAACATGAGGACAGAGTGGCAACAGACGAGAGTCACGAGAGGCAGCTTTGGAAAAACAAACCTTCTGTAGGCTTATAGATCTTATAGGAATTTAGTTTACAGTTGCTTTGAGGATCCTGGATAGTTGCTGAAAATCTGTGCAGTAGGATGTGAGGAACTTCAAGTGCAAAGTTATGTTCTCTGTCCTTCCCACTTGCCCGTATGGCCACAACAGAATTATACAACTGACGAGAGATTTTTATAGGTTTTCTCAGCAGGATAGCACATTGATCATTTGGGGGCTTATTGAGGAAAATTGTCAAGCAGTCAACGGGTGCTTCTACACTGGCAAGCTGGCCCCATTACCAACCTGGTTTAAATAACTTGACAGCACAGAGTGTCAACAGTTCAGGCTCTGATGGATCACTTTAGACAGGGGAAAAACTAAATTACCCTTCCAATGGGCTGATAAGGTTGAAATATGTAAAGACAAGCAGTGTTCTCCTTGGAAAAAGTCCACTATAACATTTGAATCATAATGTAGTAGAGCCTGAGAACAGGAAGATTAATGATAATCTAGTAGAGCAAAATTAAGTTCTTCAGAAAAGTGAAAGAATTGGGGCAAAGTTATAGATATGATAACCCCAAACTCTCCCACTTTGCTCTGTCAGTCTCTGACAACCTACCTGGTGCTAGGGGAAAATGACATTTTGCAAAAACAAACATACCAACCAACCAAGCCAACAACCAATTCAAAATTACTGTGCTATTTGTGAGCTTCATTTTATTTCACCTTGTCCCTGTAAGTTAATGGGTAAAGACAGAAGTCCATTGCTAGAGCTGTTCTTTTCTTTAGTTTATTTCAATTGCTTTGTTTGGCAGGAGAGCTTTAGCCTCTTCTATTTTCTGTGTGTGCAAAAGTTTTTGTTTACGATATTAAATTTTCTACTGGCTATTTTGTGGTGTCGATAACCTTTATCAACTTCTGTTTTATCCTTGTAAAAATATTCCCTTATGCATCTTATATAAATATTAAAATCCTCGAGCCATCCCTGCATGAAATTCATTCTTCTTTTACAAAGAAATTGAAAAAGCCAGCTGATTTCAGTTAAAATATTATTTATAAAAGTTATTATTGCCTCCATATACTAAACCCACTTGCACCCCTTTGCTTTTACCTAAAAAAAATTTTTTTTTATCCCATTATTTAGAATCAATGCAGAGACACAAAACTGCCCTGGAGCTCATAAAGTCTGAGTAACAAAATAGAGAAGTGAAAAAGGAGAAAATATAGGACAAATCATTACTGTCTCCCCAGAATAGTTGCAGAATTGAGGTGTATATGAGGCGTGGGTCTATTTTTCAGATCACTTTAATCCTCTTTCATATTGTATGTTTTGACTTGGTCATTGTAAGTACTTTTAATCAGTTGCAGTAAGATAGCTTTGGCTTTCAACTTGAGTTTAAAAATATATTATGCAAATACATATGACTATAAAAGTTACCTCTATACACAGAAATGGAACATGATGTTAACTTGTTTTTTGGTTTAATAGAGGAGTTTGCCTTATGTCTGAAATCTTTATACAACAAATATATTCGGAGCATATGCTGTATGATAAGTCTTCTGCTAGGTATAAATTATGCAGCTATCATGGGGTCAACATTTTTTATACAGCATACTCAGATGTCTAAAAAGGAGGTGAGATATACAAATTGGAACAATTTCCTTCCAGAGGGGCTGGGAGTTGTAAGAAGAACCATCTTCACAATCAATGTATTTCACTTTCTGCTAGGATTAAATAGTTTTCCTCTTGTTTAGTTCAGTCTCTTTTGGGTTCAAGCTTCTGCTCCCTACCAGGCTTTCACATGTCCATCCCATATCGTCTCCCTCTCCAAGATGGAATCAGTAAGGATGGCAAATCATGCATCCCCTCTGGAGAACAGAGGCAACTGTTATATATATGGGTCTTTGTGTCTTTTTTTAAAATGTTATTGAATTATAATTGATTTACAATGTTGTATTTAATTTCTGCTGTACAGCACAGTGACTATACATCCATTCTTTCTCATTATTTTTCTGTTATGGTTTATCACAGGATAGTGAATATAGTCGGAGAAGGCAATGGCACCCCACTCCAGTACTCTTGCCTGGAAAATCCCATGGATGGAGGAGCCTGGTAGGCTACGGTCCATGGGGTCGCTAGGAGTCAGACACAACTGAGTGACTTCACTTTCACTTTTCACTTTCATGCACTGGAGAAGGAAATGGCAACCCACTCCAGTAGTCTTGCCTGGAGAATCCCAGGGACGGCGGAGCTTGGGGGGCTGCCGTCTATGGGGTCGCACAGAGTCGGACACGACTGAAGCGACTTAGCAGCAGCAGCAGCAGCAGTGAATATAGTTCTTTTACTATACAATAGATCTTTGTTGTTTATCCATCATATATATAATAATTACATCTGTTAATTCTAAACTCCCAGTCCTCTCTCTCCCACCTCTTCCCCACGATGGCAACCACAAGTCTGTTCTCTATATCTGTGAGTTTGTTTTTATTACATGTGCTTTGTGTGTGTGTATTAGATGTTTAGTCACGTCAGACTTTTTGCGACCCCATGGACTGTAACCTGCCAGGTTCCTCTGTCCATGGGATTCCCCAGGCAACAATACTGGAGTGGGTAACCATTCCCTTCTCCAGGGGATCTTCCTGACCCAGGGATCAAACAAAGGGCTCCTGCATTGCAGGCAGATTCTTTACTGTCTGAGCCACCAGATATGTTCATTTGTGTCATATTTTAGATTCCACATATAAGTGATAGCATTTGTCTCTTTCTGGATTATTTTGCTTAGTATGATAATCTCTAGGTCCATCCACATTGCTGTAAATGGCATTATTTAATTCCTTTTATGGCTGCGTTACTGACCTCTTGTTGAGATGTCCTTGTCCACTGAGTGGCCAGCTCTTATCTGAGGTACATGACTGGTCATGTCCTATTCTCTCAGTACAGACAGCATTCCCTGGGATCTCTGCCATCTCCCTGCTGACCAGCCAAGGCCTGGCCCATCTGCCCTGAAGCCATCACTCTGCACACCTACTGCACCAGAGCCATCAGCTATGTGTCTCCTGCAAGGTCACAGGGGCTTCTGGTGCCCACTCTGTGACTCTTTCTCTATCCAATACCCCTGTGCTTCCACCGCCACCATTTTGTCCTGTGTGGCTGCATCCTCTGAGGCCGGCTTCTCTCAAGAATAGGGGCACGGATTCCTCTTGGCTCAGCTTCTCCCTCTGCTGCAATACATCTGGGCCTTTTATATCATTTCCTTCCCTGGTGGCTCAGTGATAAAGAATCCACCTACAATGCAGGGGACCCAGGTTTGATCCCTGGGTCGGGAAGATGTCCTGGAGGAGGGAATGGCAACCCACTCCAGTATTCTTGCCTAGAGAATCCCATGGATGAAGGAGCCTTGTAGTCCATAGGGTCACAAAAAGTCAGACATGACTGAAGCGACTGAGCACACAGGCACTTCTTCCAAAAGTGTATATAGAAAGGAGGATTTGCATAAGGTTCCCCAGGCTTTGACATTATGGGCCTTTGCCAACAAAACTCCGTACAGTCAAAGCTGTGATTTTTCCAGTAGTCATATATGTGAGTCAGACTATAAAGAAGTCTGAGCACTGAGGAATTGATGCTTTTGAACTGCGATGTTGGAGAAGACTCTTGAGAGTCCCTTGGATCCCTTGAGAGTCCCAGTCAATCCTAAAGGAAATCACCCCTGAATTTTCATTGGAAGGACTGATGCTGAAGTTGAAGCTCCAATACTTTGGCCACCTGATGCGAACAGCCAACTTCTTAGAAAAGACTCTGATGCTGGGAAAGATTGAAGGCAGGAGGAGAAGGGGATGACAGCGGATGCGGTGGTTGGATGGCATCACTGATTCAATGGACATGAGTTTGAGCAAGCTCCGGGAGATGGCGAAGGACAGGAAAGCTTAGTGTGCTGCAGTCCATGGGGTCACAAAGAGTCAGACATGACTGAGTGACTGAACAACTACCCCAGGCTGCAGAACCAGAAAGCTCTTCACCTGGTTTCTGTGAAGTAGGGGTTGCCTTACACTGCAGCACAGCTTGTTTACACTACAGTTTTCAGCAAAGCTTTTCTCCTGTGAGAAAAAAAAATTTGTTTTTGAGATGAATGTTGCCCATTCCAAGTATTACAGGTGAGTAAACTTCACTTGGGGGCTTCCCTCGTGGCTCAGCTGTAAAGAATCTGTCTGCAATGCAGGAGACATAGGTTAGATCCCTGGGTTGGGAAGGTCCTTGGAGAAGGAAATGGCAATGCACCCCAGTACTCTTGCCTGGGAAATCCCATGGACAGAGGAGCCTGGTGGGCTACAGTCCATGGGGCTGCAAAGAGTCTGGCATAACTTAGCAATTAAACAACAATAAACTTCACTTGTAAGGCAAGAATTGAACATACTCTCTTGAGATATACCAAGATACCACAGTGGTCTGCAGGTGGTGAGAAAGAGAAAGCTGGGTCCTAAGCCCAGAACCTGCCTCAATGTGACCTCCACCAGGGCATGTTGCCATCCCCTCTCAATGAGGTCCACTCCTAGGCTTCAGCCTGCTCACTCTCCAAATCTCTCCTTTTTATCTTATAGCACATTCCCCCATGGCCTCCCATTTTCTGTACCTTTAGACTGTAAACCAGTCTATAAATTATTTACATGAAGTACCATGAGACTTCTGGACTGTCATCTTATTCCTTGCTTTTTGACAGCTATCCACTTTTAGACAAAGGGTAGGGAGAACAACGCTGTCTACAACAAGAAGCTCTGAGGATGGGGTAGAATTCAGCGAAGTATGTTCCCATGTTTTCCTCAGTCACTCATGTGAATTAAGACAAATAAAGCACTGTACTTCCACTACAGACTCAAAGGTCAGAGCTTCTTTGATGAAAGAGGAAAAGAGGAGGAAATCTCTTATTTCTAAAATCTGTTGTAAGACTACGTTATCAAAGGAAGAGAAGAAATACTTAAAAGGAAAAAAAGGATGGCTAAAATCAAGGCTGTATATTGTCACTCTGCTTATTTAACTTATATGCAGAGTACATCATGTGAAATGCTGGGCTGGATGAAGCACAGGCTAGAATCAAGATTGCCAGGAGAAATATCTATAACCTCAGATACGCAGATGGTACCACCCTTATGGCAGAAAGTGAAGAGGAACTAAAGAGCCTCTTGATGAAACTGAAAGAGGAGAGTGAAAAAGCTGTCTTAATACTCAACATTCAGAAAACTAAGATCATGGCGTCCCATCCCATCGCTTCATGGCAAATAGTTGGGGAAACAATGCAAACAGTGACAGACTTTGTTTTCTTGGGCTGTAAGATCACTGCAGATGGAGACTGCAGCCTTGAGATTGAAAGACGCTTGCTCCTTGGAAGAAGAGCTATGACCAACCTAGACAGCATATTAAAAAGCAGAGACATTACTTTGCCAACAAAGATCTGTCTAGTCAAAGCTATGGTTTTTCCAGTAGTCATGTATGGATGTGAGAGTTGGACCATGAAGAGGGCTGATTGGCAAATAATTAATGCTTTTGAACTTTGGTGTTGGAGAGGACTCTTGAGAGTCCCTTGGACTGCAAGTCAATCCTAAAGGAAATCAGTCCTGAATATTTATTGGAAGGACTGATGCTGAAGCTGAAACTCCAATACTTTGGCCACCTGATGCTAAGAACTGACTCATTGGAAAAGACCCTGATGCTAGGAAAGATCGAGGGCAGGAGGAGAAGGGGACGACAGAGGATGACATGGTTGGATGGCATCACCAACTCAATGGACATGAGTTTGAGCAAGCTCTGGGAGTTGGTGATGGGCAGGGAAGCCTGGTGTTGTGCAGTCCATGGGGTCACAAAGAGTCAGACACCACTGAGCGACTGAACTGAAGATTTATGACATGTTTTTCCACAAGTATTTAAATATCCCTCAAGCCTTTCCACTTACAACAAGGACAATGGATGCTCATTTGTGTGTGTGTGTGTGTGTGTGTGTGTGTGTGTGTGTGTGTGTGTGTGTGTTTGAGTGATGATGGAAACATCAGTTGCTTAAAATCTCATGTTTTAGTTTATGTATGAGAAAATTTTATTCTAATCTGGAATATATCTCTCTTTTAATGGAAAGAAAATGACCTCATAGTAAAATTACTTTTACGTGTTTATCTTTTGGTAGGACTCCAACCCTAGGTTGAGAACCACTGGCTTATTCTCTTTACTGAAGAGGGTGTATGGAAGAAATGGCTAGCTGTCCACCAAGATTCACTCTCCCCTTCCACAATGTAGAGTCATTTGGGGAAGGAGCTGAAACGAGGGACTACATTTCTCACCAGTCACCTCCAACTCCACCTTCTCCACCAGCATCTGAGTATGAACTTGTGACTTGTTTTAGCCAATGAACTATGAGCAGAAGAAATGCTTTTTCTCCATGTTCCAGAATGCTGTGATTGAGAAACTGGTTTGTACCTTACACTGGTCAGAATGGCCATCATCAGAAAGTCTACAAACAATAAATGCTGGAGAGGGAGTGGAAAAAAAGGGAACCCTTCTACATTGTTAGTGTAAATGTAGATTTGTAAAACCACTACGGAGAACAGTATGGCGGTTCCTTAAAAAACTAAAAATAGAACTACCATATGCTCTAGCAATCCCACTCTTGGTCATATATCTGGAGAAAACTATAATTTAAAAAAATACATGCACTTCCTCAATGTTCATTGCAGCACTATTCACAATAGTCAAGACATGGAAGTAAATGTCCTTCAACAGATGAATGGATAAATAAGAGGTGGTATATTTATATAATGGAATACTGCTCAGCCATAAAAAGGAATGAAATTAAGCCATTTTGCAGCAACATGGATGAACCCAGAGATGATCATACTAAGTGAAGTAAGTCAGACAGAGAAAGACAAATACCATATTATATCACTTATAAGTGTGGAATCTAAAAAATGATACAAATGAACCTATTTACAAAACAGAAACAGACTCACAGACTTTGAAAGCAAATTGATGGTTAATAAAGGGGAAAGGTGTGGGGGGAGGGATAAATCAGGAGTTTGGGATTAACATATACACACTACTGAAAGCACCTGGTATAGCTGAAGCTTTATATCTGAAAAAAGTTAAAATGAGGTGTAGTCAAGACTTGATTCTGAATGAGCTCTTCCTTTTTCACAGTAATATTGAAAAGCCCATCTTTATTGGATGGGGCTTAGCCGAGAATATTAACCACATCAATGAATATATTTACTGAGTCCAAAACACTTATTATTATGCTAAGAACTCCACATTTTTCTCATGTACTCTTTATAGAAATCCTTAGAGAACTTAATTTGCACACTCTCATACAAGTGGAAATGGACAAAGGTGTAATTTGAACTCTGACCTGTTGGAATTCTGAAGACCATGTCTTTTCTATGAAGCAATGTCATTCTCCTTCAGTCAGTCAGTACAGTCGCTCAGTCGTGTCCAGCTCTTTGCAACCCCATGGACTGCAGCACGCCAGGCTTCCCTATCCATCACCAACTCCCAGAGCTTGTCATTCTCCTTGCACCAAACAAAATTGCATGGAAGAAGAGGTAACTGCTAGATATTACTCGCCACTGATATCATGGCCATTTTTTCCCAACTGTGATCAAAATGGCAAGAGCAATGGCTCTGCTAAGTGCATATAGATTTCTAGAGTGTTCCCTTAAGGTACAAGACCTTGGTTTTTACCAAAGCAATCCCTCATCCATCGTTCATACCGTCCATCCTGACTTTAGATGATGTCACTAGCTGCTGTGTCATCACTCAGTTCAATGGCTTCTTTATAAGATGAGAACAAAACTAGGATGGTCAAGGCCAAGGCAGTGAGGTCTGGATGGGCAAACCTCATGTCATACCAGGCTATTTCCAGCCCTATGAGAACAGTTGGAAATTTGCCTGCAGAGTAGAGAAAAATGATCGAATCAGATGCCTCATCAATTGTGTGTGGTGTGAAAGATTGAAGCAAGCTGGAAAAATCACGACCAATTCCCAAATGCTTGTTTTCTATCATTTGTTTTGAATCCCATCATAGAAGGCAAGACCACTTAGCAACTGTAATTTGGCCTTAGGATGATTTTTTGAAATATGAAGTCTTTATCTGTTCAAAAGAGAACATTATTCTTTACTGTTTGTATCACAATTTAAATACAATTTTATGCCCATAAACCTTTCTTTTCTTCTGTTCTTTGTCAACAGTGGAAGGTAAATAAAAATAACATTTGAATAATGAATGCTAATAAAATTCATAAGAGTGTTTATGACAGAATTGAAAAATCAATGCCATCAAGTGCCTACACAGTCTAAAAACCCATTTTCAAAACACATAATTATTTTAAGGACAGTGACCCTTCAAAGTCATTAGGATGGCTTAAGCCCTTCCAAATTATATGACCTGAGAATATTAAATAATTATTGCTTTTGATTTTTGTCCCTACATATTCCAGGAATGATGGAGAAGGCACTGGCACCCCACTCCAGTACCCTTGCCTGGAAAATCCCATGGATGGAGGAGCCTGGTAGGCTGCAGTCCATGGAGTCGCTAAGAGTCGGACACGACTGAGCGTCACTTTTCCCTTTCATGCACTGGAGAAGGAAATGGCAACCCACTCCAGTATTCTTGCCTGGAGAATCCCAGGGACGGCAGAGCCTGGTGGGCTGCCGTCTATGGGGTCGCACAGAGTCGGACACGACTGACGCAACTTAGCAGCAGCAGCAGCAGCATTCCAGGAATAAAGGCAGAGACAGTTATACAAACAAGTCTTGGCAGCTTGCTAAAAGGATCACAAACCACGAGCATTGTTCAGGCACCCGTATTTTATGTTACATGCATCTCCTCAAAGATTGGAAAATGGATCTCTAATTTTCCCTCAAGAAAGTTCTGATTGCAGTTTTGGCTTTCAGGGTATTAAGCTCAATACATTAGCCAAATGTAAAAATACAGGAGGGTTTTTTGCTATCCTGCCCCTGAAAAAAGAGTCTCTGGGTATCTAAGACTAGATTATACAAATATTTTTTAAAGGCACAGTCTATACAAGTAAGGAATTAGAGAAAATCAAAGATAAATTCAACACTTCAGCTTTTCTCGGTCTTGAATTTCCCATATAATTGTCCAAATATTTGTTGCACTTTGCATAAGGAGATACAGCCATCATTCTGTTGAGACAAAAGCACCTTTTGGATTTCTTTAGTTCATTTGTTAACTTATCTCATCAGCATGAGCTGAATGGTGAGGCCATGCATATAATCCAGCCCCATGTATGGGTCAAAGCCACCAGCTTGTGACTATAGAATCCTTCTACTCAAGTCGACTAAACACAATGAATAAACAAGTGAACAAGAGCTGAGTAACTCAGCAAAAAGAAGTATAAATTCTGTGCAAAAAAATATGAATCTAGCATACCAGCTGGTGAGAAGCAGCATAAAACTAAAAATAATACTGTCGATCTTAAAACAGTGGAAGTCAAGACTTGCCAGTAAATATTCACATTCAACTAACATTTATTGAGTGCCTACTGCACACTAGGGCCCATGTTAAGCACTTCTCATGTATCACCTCCTTTCATCTTCATAAGAACCCAGCCAAAGAAGAGTTATAGATTTCTTTCTTTTTTTTTTTTTAAACAGAGGCAGAAACTGATGTACCTCTGGATTAAATGACAGGTTTCAAGGCCTGGCAGCCAGTAAGTCTAACCAGGTTTTGAATTAGGGTTTCCTGACTTTACTTGAGGTAGTTCATCCCAGAAGCAGCCCCTGAGCCAAGTTTGATTCCAAGTGATTAAGAAGAAAGTGTTCCCAGGAGCAGATAAGTAGGAAAGGGATGGGCAGAGAAACAGTACATGCGTGCTAAGTCACTTCAGTCGTGTCCAACTCTCTGCAACTCCATGGACTGTAGTCTGCCAGGCTTCTCAGTCCATGGGGTTCTCCAGGCAAGAATACTGGAGTGGGTTCCTGTGCCCTCCTCCAGGGGATCTTCCGGATCCAGGGATGGAACCCACGTCTCCTAGATTGGCAGGCAGGAGCTTTACCACCCGCGCCACTGGGGAAGCCCAGGGAAATAGACAGGGGTGCAATCATAAATGAAGCCTTAGACCGAGGTTCTGCTTTGAGGCAAATGCAGACTTTGTGCTCCCTCATCAGCTAGTCTGGCTGGCCAGGCTCTTCCCTCTCTGCAGAGCAGATCTCTAAGGCAGCGGCACGTAGCAGCAGAACCAGCAAAAGCAAGTAGAAGATGGATGCAAAGAGCAGGTGAGAGAATGTCATCAGAGCTGACTCTAGACTCCAAGACATGTGCTTTCTCCCAGTTGTGTGTAACTTTGGAATAAAATTGTTTCTCCCAAATTATGTAAACAAAAGTGTAACATAATAAAAGCACCCAGGACTTCCCTGGTGGTCCAGTGGTTAAGACTCTGGACTTCTACTTCAGGGGGTACAGGTTTGATCCCTGGTTGGTAAAGTTCCACATGCCTCACTGTGGACAAACCCAAGAAGAGATATTCAAAGGGCATCTTCAAGGACTGTAGAGTTACATGGTTGGGAAATTTCTTAGTTCCAACAGAAAAAAAAAAATCACCCATATAAGACCTATGGCTTCAACAGTTTGTGTGAATGTGACATTTTCCCTTGAGCTTTCCTGGAACTGAAGGGAAAAGGAGACCATTTTTGTTACTGTTTTGTTTCCTCCCTTTCTTAATTTCACATTTTTGGAAGCCTGTATTTGGATGAGAGCTTCCTTTGTGGCTCAGATGGTAAAGAATCTTCCTGGGTTCAACTCCTGGATCTTCCCTGGGAAGAACCCCTGGGGAAGGGAATGGCAACCCACTCTAGTATTCTTGCCTGGAAAATCCCATGGACAGAGGAGCCTGGCAGGCTACAGCCCATGTGGTCGCAAATAGTCAGACATGACTGAGCGGTGGACTTTCAATTTCATTTCAATGAACCACAGTTTGTTGGTGTAATAAATCAATTCTATTATTGTTTCTTAAGAAAAAATGAATTAATAGTACTGACATCTTGCTATATTTATAAAAAGGCCTCTGTCATCCTTGTTTCCCTTCTGCAGCTTCTCTTCGTGTCTTTATTTCTACTGGGTATATAATTGTTCTGATCAATAGTGGAACTAATGACATTTATTTCAATGAGCTGCATTAATACTTCTTCAGGGTTGACCAACACTTTACCAGTCACTCCTGGGAGCATATCTGCTCCAAGACCCCTCTAGTAATCAGGAGATCTCGTCATCTCTTTTTTCCTGTTCCAAGTGCCATTATGGGCTCTGAACTTGACCAGGCAGGAAAGAGTCTACCTATGTTTAACACTGTGATTGACCTTCACTGGCAACCAGAACCACGACCAATAAGTTGTGAATCTTCCATTGAGAACAATACAAGTGTTTGCTGAGAAGGACTAACCCCTCTGTAAGGTATGAGCCACACGCTATGTTCCATTTAGCAAATCAACTAGATTACATAGAATGCCTATTAGGGTTTGAATGCTAACTTCCCACCCTTCTTCCCCAAGGACTGGGAGAAAGTCTCTGACTCTGTCTCATTTGTATCCTCATCTTCCCATGTCATTCATGGCCTCCATCACTCACTGATCCTCGTGCCTGCTCGCTGTATTTCTCAGGCTTGTCTGTGTCAGAATGTACTTCATTCTGATTAGTCCTTGTTCTCCAGAGAATCCTCTCCTTCTGTAGGTGCCCAAAGTGCATGCTTTCCACAAAGTGCTGCATTTGGCTCTCCCAAATTCAGCTTACACCATTCTTGGGTATATAAGCAAGAGGGAAGTTGGTCTTCAACACACACTCTATAACCAGCCATCCAAAACCACCAGTTACACCAAAAATACCTTCCTTCTCCTGCACTGTCCATCCTCTGACTGAGGCCCTCTGAGTGAAGTTATCGGTGTGTCAGTGTGCACAGTTACTCTCTGGCACCATTGTGCTTGTGCCCCAGGAAGCACCCCATGGTTCTATGCTCCCTCTCATCATGTGGGCTTCACAGAGGTCCTCTGTATGTGGGCAGGGCCCTAGGTTCATAAAGTGGTCATGCATAGTTCCCTACATTGCTGCTCCACATGGAAATGTAGACTGGAAATTGTAATCACATCTTGGGCCAATTATCAGAATCTCTGCCCCATAAAGAAGAGAAGTAGAGAGACAGACTGATTTCTTTTAATAATTAGTACAGTTAGTGAAACATAACCTGTCACTTACCACTAATCAAACATGAGCGCTTCGAAGTTTCTGTGACTTCAGAAAAGGCACTTATGCTTAATTTATAATCAGTTCCAGAAAAGTAAGTGACATTCCATAGATCAAATACAAGATAGCCAAACTAGGATACATTAACATCGCATTTGGCTATATTTTTTAAATTATATGAAGCAATAAATTGAGATGGATTAGTAACCAGAGAGAAGCTGAGAAATGTTAGGCATCTGAAAAGACATGTATCATCACATATGCAATTGACTATCAAAAATACTGATTGCTTCCATTACAGAAGAAGCCAGACTCTGATAAAGGAGAGAAATATTTCATAAGCATTTTTTAAAAGGTACTAAAATATTGCATACCTCTTTCTGTTTTCAACTGGATGGAGAACTCTTATTCTCATATTAAAAACTCTTTGTCACTCTCCTCCTATAAATCACTTCTCACTGCTTGAAATGTGGGCCAATTCTGTAGGCTTATCCTCAGATTTTTTTTGTTGTTGTTACTATGGGCTAAAATCCACCATAAGGCTTTCAAAGAAGATTCAGGTATGACGCATAGCAAAAACTATAGAGGTAGAGTCTCTTAGTATAAGAGGAGGCAATGGCAACCCACTCTAGTATTCTTGCCTGGAAAATCACATGGGCAGAGGAGCCGAGCATGCTGGAGTCCATGGAGTTGCAGACAGTTGGACACAACTGAGTGACTGAACACACAGCACACACTCTTAGCATAGTTTGCAATTCAGAGGTAATTTCATAAAAAAAGAATCATGATAGTAAAATGTCATACGAATGTGTTGTTTTTAATGTAGATCTAAGATGATTTAAGTTGGATTTTGGAAGGAATCCATGCGAAAGACAGACCTAAAACTAATTTTTTTTTCCTGAAAATAATATCAAGTAGATGTTGATTTGAAGGGGTGGAGTAGAGAAGTGTATTGGGCACTGTCATCCACTTTGAATGTAGGCATGATCAGACATGAACTGGTGCCAGGCAAAGACCTTTCTATGGCTGATTCAAATCTTCTGTGCTTCTCCCTTTTGCTCAATCTTTAGACGTCTCTCTGATTATTCCCATCCTTTTATTTTTCAGTATTAACTGAGATTTCTGAGCTTCACTCTCTTTTTCCTAATTATAATTTCTCAAATATATGAACAGTTTCAGATTTTACCATGTCAGATAAAACCAAACGAAACAAAACTGCTTACTGTCTTAGCCGATCAAGGACCCAAATTTCAGGCATCTAAGAGATGGTGAAAGGAATGAGAAGATGATGAGATTCCTAAAGGATATGGAAATCAATGCCTTTCATTCTCCTTGGAAAAAGAAAAATAAAAAATTATACTTGATGAAAGAGTACTGAACCTTGGTCAGGGCCAAGACTTATGTAGCCTAACCCTAACCCTAATTCTTATTGCTTGCACAGATATCTGAGACCTGAATTTAAGAATGAAATAAATTCCTTCTCATCAACATTTGAAGGTAAAGTTATATCAGCAAGCCTTGAGTTAAAAAAAAAAAGTGTCTATCTATCATCTACCTATCATCTACATATTTTTGTTCATCATTCTGTAAGGAAAATTTTAAGATTTTAGAATGGGAAAAAGGATTACTAGGTATCTATTCAGTGGAATGCCAGAGTCTCGGGATAGTCTGCTCTTACAGGGATGTGAACCTTTGTCTTTCACTAGGCATTATACTTTGTTAGAACTTTGACCACCTGATGCGAAGAGCCAACTCATTGGAAAAGACCCTGATGCTGGGAAAGATTGGGGGCCGGAGGAGAGGGGAGCAACAGAGGATGAGATGGTTTCATAGTATCACTAACTCAATGGACATGAATTTGAGCAAACTCTGGGAGATCATGAAGAACAGGAAAGCCTGGCACACTGAAGTCCATGGAGTCACAAAGAGTCAGACATGACTTAGCAACTGAACAACAACAGACTGTTATACGACACTGAAGAAAAAGACTAGCTAGTAGAAAATGGAAATTATCCAATGCAAATATTTCCTCTTGGCTTTGCAAATGATTCCTGTTCATGGCAGTGCAAATGAATTTTGTCCAGTAGAGAATATAAATCAAATCCACATTGTTAGAACCAGTTCTAACAACTTACCTGTTCCCTTATTAATGTGTCAAAAATATTTTTGACATGTGTTCATTTTATATATATATATGAGTCATAATTTTATATTTGTTGGAAGACTAATAATAACACTCAATAACGGTCTTCTTTTCCCTTCTAGAGTTAAAAGGATTCTGGAGAGAGTGCCATCATGCCAGTAGGAGCAGAATCTCTTGGTATCACTGTGGAATACTTTTGCAGAATACCAGAAAGATTTGGGATATGGTTAGGTGTGGAGAGGGTTGAAAACACTGTGATAATGAGAACAAAGAGCCAACTGTCTTCTCTACATACTCATGTTTCTAGGTGTGCACTACACAGATATGCTTCTGGGAGAAAGGGACAGAGAGAGAATTTCTTTCCTGAAACTTTTCTCTTATCCTTTGTTTCTTGACTTAATATTTCTAACACATCATTATTTGTTTTGCTTTCTTCCTAGAAGAAATTTCACAGAATGCTGGCAATTTATACAGCAGATATATTTATTTTGGCATGCTGTCATTTTCATTTCTTTCAAGAGAAAATAATTTCAAAATACTTTGTCAGTAAAAATTTTGTACATCTGTCTTTCTAGAGTATATATCATGTCATCCACTATTCCTTCACTCACCCAAACCCTATGATTAATCAAAAACCTTAGTTGATTAAAAAAATTTCTTACTAAATGTTATAGTGCTTTCCTATAAGCTACCGGGGCAGATCCTGGGCAAGCCTGTGAACCGTGAATAAGATGCAGCCTATGATTAGGGAGCAAGAGCAGCAAAATTCAACTGAAAGCTGTAGGATTAGTAACAGACCAGCTCAGTGGTTCCCAAGTAGAGTTTGTGGTTGTAGACTGAGTGAGAAGACAGACTTGCAGCGGAGAGTGCATGTTGAACATGCCTAGTCGACTCAGTGTGCTGCTGAAACATTGTTCATCTGTTTCCTTCTCTGGAAGTTGTCATCAACTGATGCTATGTCCCCACAAATGCCCATGAGCCCGGCCAGGGAAGACCTTGGCGGGAGACCTAAATATGTTTCTTTCCCTACTTATTTGAGCTCCAAAGATTCATAGCCACCTTCAGGAAACTTACTGTAAAATGTTTAAGAAAGGGGAGGAGAGAGAACATCAAGGAAGAGGCATTTGCCCACACACTTTTGTCCCTGCCTTGGGTTGGAGAAGTATTCCTCTGCAGACCTGTGAATGTCTGGGGCTGCACTTAGCACAGGCTGCAAATACAGAGCTGGATTATCAAAGGAGATCAGTGGCCCCTCCATAGAAGGGTGGCACCTGGTTTTAGGCTTGGGCTAAGAATATTTACTTGGTTCTGTCTGTCTTGTATAACTTGGTGTCCAGGTCACTATATGACTCTCTACTTTGGAGCTTGGTAGTTCTCTCTTTGCTTGAGCTGCAGTATCTGCCATCGTCCTTGACTTATTATATGAAAATCAAATGAGTGCCAGTTTATTCCAGCCACACACTTTCAGGGTGGGTACTTGAAAGAAGTAATAGATTTGACAGTACAAGTGAAAGTGAAAGTCACTCAGTCATGATCGACTCTTTGTGACCCTATGGACTATACAGTCTATGGAATTCTTCAGGCCAGAATACTGGAATGGGTAGCTGTTCCCTTCTCCAGGGGATCTTTTCAACCCAGGAATCAAACCCAGGTCTCCCACATTGCAGGCAGATTGTTTACCAGCTGAGCCACAAGGGAAGCCCTGATGTGTACAAGTAGTGTCTAAGAAATAAAGAAGCAAATACCTGTCTTTAATCTAAAATTGATCAGACTTATTTTTTTAAAGCAATTTAAAAAACTTTCAAACACACAGAAAAGTTTATATGTATAATTTTTGCTGAATCACTTGAGAGAATGTTGCAGATATCACAATCCTTTATCCCCTTAAAGAATCACAACGTAATAATCAAGAAATTCAACATGGGGAGGGAGGTTCAAGAGGGAGGGCGCCCATGTTTACTTCTGGCTGGTTCATGTTGATGTTTGGCAGAAACGATTCTATAAAGCAATTATCCTTCAATTTAAAAATAAATTAAAAAAAAAAGAAATTCCACACAGATACACTACGATTCTGCTACCATTCTTCAACATATAGTCCGTGTTCAAGTTTCACCACTTGTCCCAATAACGGTCTTTATAACAAGTTTTATTTTTTGATTCAAGACCCAACATAGTAGTAATTGTTTTCAGTCTCCTTATATCTAGATTAGTTTTCAGTCTTTCTTTGAACTAAGTTAGACATTTTTGAAGAGTACAGGCCATTTGTTTTGTAGAAAGTCCCTTAGTTTGTGTTTGTAGGATGGGTTCCTTGTGATAAGATCTAGGCAAAGATATTGTGTTTTTTGGGGGAGGGGAGGGGCAGACAGTCTACATAAGTAATGTCATGTCCTTCTTAGCACATCGAATCTGGAATTTTGTGATGTTACTTTGTTTTGTTATTGGTGACATTAGCTTTGATCATACGGTTAAAAATGAAAGTCATGCAGGATTTGGCAGTAGAATGAATAGTATAGAAGGTTTATTCTACTCTATTAAGTAAATTTTTGTATCTGATAGACTAATATGTGAGGAGATACTTTCAGAATATACAAGTAACTTGTTCCTTAATAAACATTTTAGCCAATGGTTTAAGTATCTGTAATGATTCTTCCCTGAGACAATTTATTATTGTAGAGTTTGAAAATAATGATTTTCTAGCTAGTTCATTTCTTTCATGTATGATGGTAAGAATTCTGCTGAAAAAGGGGGCTTCCCCTTTCTCTCTTCCTCTCTTCTTCCCTCTCTCATTTCATCTTGATGTGACAGCTCCCTTTTCCTATGGTATTTTATTAGAATTTTAACCTGTTTGCAATGGAGAGTCTATGACCACTTTGTAGTCATTTGAACCATGTGGATAACAAAGGCACCATATCACCCTTTTCATCTCTTTAACCACTATACCACAAGCTTCACTATATCAGTGTGCACAAACATTTTTAAATATATCCCACACAAAGAAATACGTTTCCCATTACAATCCTGTGTTCATATACCTGTGCATTAACATAAGCTGAAAAATACCACTTAGGTTTATTACCCTTAACACACGCAAATCATATTGTCTAGTCTATTGTTTTTTTAAAAGGTGACATCCATCTATGTGAGTCTGCTCGCTATACCATAGAATAATACCATAGACTGGATGGCATGAACAACAGGAACTTGCTTCTCAGTTCTGGAGACTGGATCAAGTATAGTCAGATTCAGTTCCCCCCTGAGGATCCTCTTTCTGTCAGCAGATGCTTGCCTTCTCACTGTGTCCTCACAGCAGAGACAAAAGAGAGCCACACACAGAGAGAAAGAGACTGAGACGGGGTCAGGGGAGAGGGAGAGAGAGGAAAAGTTCTCTGGTGCTCTCTGGCCATCCCTTCTTATAAGAACACTAGGACCTCAGGATATCTTTTAAACCTAACCACCTCCCAAGGACTCATCTCCTACACCATCACATTGGGTATCCAGGCTTCAACATATGACTGTTGGGGAGGACACGGTTCAATCCACAGCACCACCTCATAAATTGATCTCATATCCATCATTGGGTAACAACCCACAGTTTGAAAAACTCTGTTCTATGACTCATATTTTGCCAACCGTCTCTGAACTCTAGGGAAGTTTCTACCAAGTTCTATGTTAATCTCTCCTGTTGTTCTAACCACATGCACACATAAACACCACAGTCCTATATGATGTGGAGATAAATAGTACTGAGAATGTTTAATGGCAAACATTACTTGAAATAAAAAAAAAATGGCCTCCCAAAATTCAAATACATCAGCACATAAAAACAAGTTCCTAGCTATTTACAAAGCTGCAAATACATTAAACCATTGTTGTCTGGTATTCAGGGAGAGGAGGCCCATTTTATACATGGAGGCCGTTTGCATGTGGGACCCATGGATTGATTATTCATTACCACTCTGTTTCCTGGTCATTTCAATTACTCATTTACCTTAACCAGGTTGACTGATGTTCTTTCTTTTATCAAATAACTCATTGTTTGACTCAATCGACCAAGTAACAGCTTGTGTGCTGGAGATAGTGCAAGTAAAGGCAGAGCTGACAGTTAATCTAAATGCGACCATTTGTTTTGGGTGGATCTTAATGCAGTCTTAAGGAAAACAACCATCAGAAACTATCCCTGGACAGATAAGATAATTTTGCACTTAGTGTTGGTGCTAACTTATACCTCTTTGTCATATTTATATACTGTTCCTGTCTAAACAATTCCCACCAACCAATGAAGATGGAATAATCTCTACACAAATAGAGGTGATGATCGAGTGCCTTAATTTTCATAAGACATCAACCTCTTTCTTTTTACTGTCAACCATTTTTGAAAGACCAAAGATGGTCCAGAATCAGCAATACAGAACCAGTTCAGTTCAGTCGCTCAGTCATGTCCGACTCTTTGTGACTCCATGAACTGCAGCATGCCAGGCCTCCCTGTCCATCACCAACTGCCAGAGTCTACCCAAACCCATGTCCATTCAGTCGGTAATGCCAACCATCTCATCCTTTGTCATCTCCTTTTCCTCCTGCCCTCAATCTTTCCCAGCATTAGGGTCTTTTCAAATGAGTCAGCTCTTCGCATGAGGTGGCCAAAGTATTGGAGTTTCAGCTTCAACATCAGTCCTTCCAATGAACACCCAAGACTGATCTCCTTTAGGAAGGACTGGTTGGATCTCCTTGCAGTCCAAGGGACTCTCAAGAGTCTTCTCCAACACCACAGTTCAAAACCATCAATTCTTCAGTGCTCAGCTTTCTTTGTAGTCCAACTCTCACATCCATACATGACCACTGGAAAAACCATAGCCTTGACTAGACGGACCTTTGTTGGCAAAGTAATGTCTCTGCTTTTTAATATGCTATCTAGGTTGGTCATAACTTTCCTTCCAAAGAGTAAGTGTCTTTTAATTTCATGGCTGCAATCACTATCTGTAGTGATTTTAGAGCCCCCCCCCCAAACAAAGTCAGCCACTGTTTTCACTGTTTCCCCATCTATTTTCCATGAAGTGATAGGACCAGATGCCATGATCTTAGTTTTCTGAATGTTGAGCTTTAAGCAACTTTTCCACTCTCCTCTTTCACCTTCATCAAGAGGCTCTTTAGTTCTAAACATTTTTCAGAAGAAAAACCTGACATTATCTAGTGCCTGAGTTTTTATCCAAAGTTCAATTATACAAAATGCATGGAAGATCACCTATATGATCTATAGCCTCTTCATTGCTCAGTTTTCTAGAATTGAGAGAAAGTATAAAAAGCAGTCATAATAAATTTGCCTTACATCTATATAGGGATGTGTGCATGCATATGAATAGTGACTTCTTTTATCATTTTCAAAATTGTTTGGGTTTGAAATAGTAATTATGTGGTCCCCCTATCAAAGGAACACAAATTCTGCCCAGTTTGAAGTTAAGAAAAGGAGACCAAGCATTTTCCCTCTCAGAAACAGTAGTTTTCTTGGTTATGTCTTTGTGTCATGGGCAAACCCCTAAACAATCTACCTGAATAGAAGCAACATTGGAGCCAAGGATCTGGGACTGGTCAGGTCCTGGAAAAGTAAAATTCTGGCTTTGACCAAGTCTTGGAAGCAGGGTGGACATTTGAATGTTTCTCTGCGATGTCTTCAATAGGAAATATAGGGTTAGGAAAACTTTCTCTTCACAGTGATTATAGGATTCAAAGTAAGACCATAGTCAGAGAGGAAGATTTCCTTAACTTCGATAAATTCTTTGACACACAGCTCAAACACCAATGGTATCCTGTAGCCTCATGCTGATGACTTTAAAATATTTGGATGTCATAAAAATAATTTATTTCTATGGTGTATATGGCTAAGACTACTGTTTGGAACCTTTTATTCACCCTACAGGGGCTGTAAAGAAAAACTGTATGCATGAGTGACACTCAGGAATAAAAACTATTTCTTTCCTTGAATATATTTTTAAATCATCAGCGTACTTTTCTAACCCCAAAGAGTACAATATCCTTACATAGGGTGCATACCAGAGTCATTATTTCTTTAAAAATCTTTTTTGACAATATAGCAGCAATTTTCATTTGAAAGTCAGACATCCTACAACACCTAGCAAATTGCAGACCCACGAAGTCAGCTACATTTCTGTCCTTTCCTTGATTGGAGAATTGGGCAGAAATGATCAAGATCAATCCAGGATGCATGAATTTCACCTTCGTCAGTTTCTGAATGTTATATGAGGCCTGTAATTTCGTCTACAAGATGACGCTCTTAGGGAGTGAACAAAGAAAGCAATTGATGCGTTATTCTTATTCTTGCAAACCATTTTGCTTATTACCTTCTTCGAAGTACAATTGAGTGAATAGTGATTATTCTTGCATAGGCATAAATGCATATATGTGGAAGAAGCTAAAAATGAATGGCATGAAAATAGCTTTCAATTTCCAAAATCATTTGTTCAATCTTCCAAATGAGGCCAGATTTGCACAGTGGACGTCAAACTTGGAATAGACTCTTCCAGCTTTGTGGCTAGCTCTGGGTCCAGTAATGTAAGGTGAACAGAAGTAAAAATTACTAATGTAAATTTTTCTACCTATGATCAGGACTATGGGGAGAATCTAAAAACACATCCTTATTTCTCAGAGTACACATTACAGCTTAACAAGCACTGATGTAGTTAGTAGATTGTGTTTGCAAAGCTTCAGAAGCACATGGATCCATCTAGAACTTGAAGCATGTTTACTTCAATGCCATGTCTATTGAGTTCCTACTAGGCATTTTACATATTTTTAAGGTATATATTTGTGAAATTAGTTCATGGATTCTATTCTATGAGTGACTAGAAATAAATGTGTAATTGGTTCAGTTAACATAAATTTTTCTTCCTTTTCCCTTGTCCCCCATTATAAGTATGTATCCTTAGTCAGTGCTCTCAGAGTGTGTAAATATATTTTTTCCTTTCTAAATCATTTGCAAATGACTGCCCACATGAATTTCACTTCATGAATTGCCATTAATTGTATATATTACTCTTCAGCTTACACATATACAGTGAATCTCACTTAGGCATAGTGATTAATGAATGGTCACTAATAGTTAACTAACCATTCTGGTTAACTGATAATTATATGACACATTTCCAGAAATTAAGCAAAATTGCAAGCACTATGTAACACATCATTTAATCTGATCTTACACAGGCACAGGAGATTTTAGAATCTTCATGTGGCTCAAACTTTACTGTTACATGAACACCAAGGCTTATCAAAATTTATCTTTGGAATATATTTTATGGGGACCCAGCCCTCTTTTCCTCATCCCTGATTAATTTACTCTTCCTTGTGAAATCTGAGCGTTTGTTAAAAGGATAAGTTCATTTTACTTCTCTGCTTAAAAATACCAATGGCTCTCTCTTTCTTTCAGGATAAAAATTCCAAATTGTCAGGATGGTCTGGACCGTACATACTTTTCAGGGTCACACATCATCAGGATTCTTTATTTCCTAGTTCCACTCAGCACAGGTATATCACCTCTATCTCTTCAGTCTATCCTCCAATTAGAAAAATGATTTTCAGGTCCCAGAAGTCTCTGTGTACTTCCTGGCCTCCAGGCCTCTGCACCTGCTGCCCCAGTGACTGGACCATTATTTTTCTGTTCTATACTTTCTATCCCATTGCATGAGTAATTCATATCCCTTCAGATATCAGCTTTACCATGGATTTATCCAAGTGTCCTGTCTGCCTCTCTGATACCTCTTTAAGTCTCAGCCCATGCATGCATGCTAAGTCACTTCAGTTGTATCTGACTCTTTGTGACCCTATGGACTGTAACCTGTCAGGCTTCCCTGTCTATGGGATTGTCCAAGCAAGAATACTGGAGTGGGTTGTCATGCCCTCCTCCAGGGGATCTTCCTGACCCAGGGATTGAACCCACGTCACATTGTGTCTCCTACATTGGCAGGCGAGTTCTTTACCCAGCACTTTGGACTCAGATTTCCTGTTTATTTCTCTGTCTCCCCAAGTCTTTTAGGGCCTCCATAGTAATGAGTTAAGTGTTTCTCACCATTAAAAACCCAATGCCTAACACAGTGACAAGCATAGATGTCGCTCTGTATATTTTAATGAAATAAATGAATGCAGCCATGAAATTAAAAGACGCTTACTCCTTGGAAGGAAGGTTATGACCAACCTAGACAGCATATTTAAAAGCAGAGACATTACTTTGCCAACAAAGGTCTATCTAGTCAAGGCTATGGTTTTTCCAGTGGTCATATATGGATGTGAGAGTTGGACAGTGAAGAAAGCTGAGCACCGAAGAATTGATGCTTTTGAACTGTGGTGTTGGAGAAGACTCTTGAGAGTCCCTTGGACTGCAAGGAGATCCAACCAGTCCATCCTAAAGGAGATCAGTCCTGGGTGTTCATTGGAAGGACTGATGTTGAAGCTGAAACTCCAATACTTTGGCCACCTCATGCAAAGAGTTGACTCATTGGAAAAGACTCTGATGCTGGGAAGGATTGGGGGCAGGAGGAGAAGGGGACAACAGAGGATGAGATGGTTGGATGGCATCACTGACTCAACGGACATGGGTTTGGGTAAACTCCGGGAGTTGGTGATGGACAGGGAGGCCTGGTGTGCTGCAATTCATGGGGTCACAAAGATTCGGACACGACTGAGTGACTGAACTGAACGGAACTGAACTGCTTTATCAAAAAGCATAAAATTTAATCTGTTTAAATATCACTTTTCTGTATGCATTATAAGAAAAGGTAGAAGATAAACTATTTACAATGAATCTTTAGTTACCTGGGTGTATGCCCTAGAAGATTCGTTCTAAAATTAATACCCAATATTAACATGTTTGCTTGTCACTTCTTTTCAGAAAAGATAAGTGCAGATAGGACAAATGCAGAGCTGGTTAGGCCAAAACCAGCTGGTTAGGCTGCCCTTCATAAAAATGAATATAAGATTCTGCTCATTTGTATGCTCTGTTTATTACAAGAGAGGATGAATTACAGACATGTCCTTAGAACAAAGAGTGGCAGAAAATGTGAACAAGGAACTGTGGATGTATCATGTTAAATAGATTCTCCAATCTGGCGAAACTGCAAACTAAATATGGTAAAACTCTGAGAATTTAATTAAGCAATTACATACAGGAAAAGTATTTAATTTAGAGGTGATCAACAGGATTTCAAGTTTGTTAAGATATAATCAAATTCAACTGATGTCTTCATCTTCCAGGAAAGCATCTTCATAAAGAAATGGTACCTCCCATCCTCAAGGATGTGACCAAAGACACAGAGTCTGGTGGCAATGCCTGAGAGAGGGCTCCTCGCTGTGCACGAGTGAGAAGACCTGGGGCAGGAAGTCTGTCTTTGTAGTCATTGGCTGTGCTGTGGTGATTAGTGACCCTCCAATCCAAAGGTTTCCAAACATAAATACTTATTTCTGATGCACATTTCATGTTAGCTGTGTCAGTTATAGCTCCATGTCAACATCCCTTTACTGCAAATTTCAGCTGAAGGAGAAGCACTTTTTGGGACACGGCATTCTTATGGGGAAGGAGACATGAGAAGCAATGTTTAAACACACAATCACGACTTGATTCTTTTCAGATATGACGTGTCACAACTGCTTCCATGCCATTGGCCAAAACACATCATCTGACAAAGCCGGATATTAGACTGAAGAAGTGCCTGCCAGCAGCACAGAAGCTCTGCAAGTCATGTATACAGTAGGATAGCGCTATGTGCTCGTTTATAAAAGGGAGTGAATACTTGGGATCAATAATATAATGGACTACAGTCCTTGAACTGGGACACAGAGCAGACCGGTCAAAATGAGGAACATGGCAGGGACGTGTGAGTTTGAAAATGAAAGGCCCTGTGGGATAACATTTCTAAAACCTGTGTCTAGTCCTCTATTATATGTGGAAGCTGTGTGGCTGGAGGTTAAGGACTCGTGCACACAGATCTCAGATTGTGCTGGATGGGAATCTGTTTATTAGCTTGGTGACCTGGTGAGGCACTTCACTCTTCTGGGCCTCAGTTTCTCTGGCAGAGTCTATTTTCTGATCATGAAATATCAAAGAAATATCCACATGCTTCTTTTATATTTAATCACTCTACCTGCAGTTAAGGTGAGGCCATGAGACAGGTTCTGGGCAGTGGGATGGGAACCTTCCAGATATGGCCCCTAAACTCTGCCCTGAGACCCTCAGCTTACTTTCTTCTATTCTGCAGAGCAAGAATTGGAGAAAATATAGATCTCTGAATCACTCGTTGGAGAAGACTCACACAGGAAAGCTACCCAACCCACCCAAGACTGTGCTGGGGTGACAACTCTGGGTTGTGTTAAGTCATTGAAATCTGTTTTGTTTCTGCACTGATCATTCATCTATAGAAGAGACCAAAGAATGAATTGCATTTTACAAAGATGAATTGAGATTATTTACACAAAGCACAGGGACTTCCCAGGTAGTGCTAGTGGTAAAGAATCCTGCCGGCAATGCAGGAGATGTAAGGGATGCAGGTTCAGTCTCTGGGTCTGAAAGATCCCTTGGAGAAGAGCATGGTAACCCCCTCCAGTATTCTTGTCTGGAGAATCCCATGGACAGAGGAGCCTATCGGGCTGTAGTCCATAAGATCGCAAAGAGTTGGATATGACTGAAGTGACTTAGCATGCATGCAAAGTGCAGAGCAATGTTTGGCACAGTAAAGGCTCATTTGGTGGTGTTATAATTTATTTTAAGGTCATGTTTATTTAGAGATGAAAAATAAAGTCATTAATATCAATAGATCTAGTTTATATTCCAGTTCTGCTACAAAATAACCATGCATGTTAAGAACATTATTTAACTTCTCTGTGCCTCAATTTCTTTGTTTATAAAATGGCAATAAAAAATAACTTTCAACTTACAAGGCTGTGAATTTGTAATAAGATAATCCATGTGGTGGTGGTGATGGGTGGTGATCTTTTGCCTGATCTACCATTATAGAAGCAGAGTTGGTTGTCAAGTAAAAGAACCAAGGTGACAAGCTTATGTAGAGACTGAACTATGATTTTGATGTGATCAACTGAGCTGACTAGTCACAACATAAGTACTTATAGAATTGTCTCCATCCACAAAGACAGTGCCCAGATAATGGCAGACTATCTATATCAGTAAGTGGTTTTTCTGCTGAAGACATGAAAAACCTAGGAGCTGGGAAAACATATATACCATTTTAACTTTGTTGTGTTTGTATTTCTTTTTTAATAATTTTAATGCAGTAAGGGATTCAGCATTAAAACTTATTATGTTTTCAATTAAAATAGTTACATAGTTTATTGTAGAAAGAAGCATAGATATTTGTGCAGAAAAAACTGCATAGTTCTAATACAAGAAATAACTAGTAATTTTTTTGTATTTACATTCAACCTTTTTTCCTATGGGTAAGCTTTGTTTGTTTAACCTAGTTGGATTTTCTAGAGTTTTATTAAAATCATGACATAAATATTGTTTTCAAGGACTTAATTAAATGAATGTACCAGTTTACTTAATCATATATTTATTTTGGGTCATTAATTTGTTTTATTTTATTTTTTGCTATTATAAATAATGCTCCTGTTAATTTTTCTGTTATATATTTTTCCATGTTTTGATTTATTAGGACAAATTCACAGAATTGAAATCACTAAGTCAGATAGAAGAAACATTTATAAGAAATAATATATTGGCAAATTATTAACCCTAGAAATACAGTCATCTCTTGATATATGCACACTAAAATCCTTTGATTCTCAAATCCCTTACATAAAATACATTTGCATGTAACCTACACACATCTTTTAAATAATCTCTAGAAAACTCATAGTACTAGTACAATGTAAATGCTATGTAAATAGTTGTAAACACAATGTAAATACTATATAAATAGTTGCTGGCAGGTGCAACAAATTCAAATTTTGCTGTTTGGAACTTTCTGGAATTAAAAAAAAAATGTTATCTATCTGCAGTTGGTAAATCCACAGATTTGGAACCTGCAGATGCGAAGGGCTGACCATATATGAAAATGATGATTTCATGTGGCCCATCATGGTTTTAATTTTTAAAGAAATATTTGCTAATTGTTTGCAAATATTTACTAATATATTTATATTTATAGATTTAAATATATAGTTATTTTCTTAATGATACGTGGGTTTGAAAAGTCCATGTTTATTATTAGTGCACGGTTTTTGAATCGTTTCTTTATGTCAGTTACCAATATCACATATTTTCATTACTGATTTGCATGACTATTTCTAAAATTAAAGTTATTAGACATACTGTCTTCTAAATTTATATCATCCTTTATATTAGGAGAACTAGAAGCTGCCTCTGCTCTTCTTAGCTCACTTTTAACTAATTAGGTGGCTATTTTTTTTTTCTTTTTTGCTATCTCTCATACACTTTCACAGGCTTCCCAGGTAACTCAGTGGTAAAGAATCCGCCTGCCAATGCAGGAGACCTGAGTTTGGTCCCTGGGTTGGGAACGTCCCCTGGAGAAGGAAATGGCAACCCACTCCAGTATTCTTGCCTGAAAAATCCCACGGACAGAGGAGCTTGGCAGACTCTAGTCCATGGAATTGCAAGAGTCAGACACAACTTAGTGACTAAACAGTAAAAACATATACTCTCTTAACTGGATTTCCCAATGACTGTAGTTAAAATCAGGGGGTGAACTTACAAGCTTAACAGAAGCAACTCTCCCTGAAGATAGACCTCATGCAGACTTTTCAACTTCTAGTAGATAGATTTGATATGTTTCTCTCTTTTAAAAAAATAGCATAGTTACAGAATTTTATTTAAGTCCCTGACTTCTAACACAACTTGGAACTGTCAGAGAGGTACTAAACTATGGCCGAGTTTCTGTGTAAATTGAAATTGAGAAATAATTGGAGTCTTCATAGAAATTTCCATTTCTGGCTATAACCCACATTGCCGTTTGAACTTCAGACATTTTAGATTACCTCTTCACAGATTACAGTTCTAAGCATTGGGAGTGTTTTCTCAGCACCATGCAGGTGCTGTTTTCCATGATTGCCAACTTTTCTACTGCTTTGTACCAGGTCAGGCAGACTCTGTGATACAAGCTATCAGTTGAGTTTTTATGCGTGGCTTCTGCTGAGCCTACTTTCATGCCTGCCATTAATGTAGCTAAGTTTCCAAGTGCCACAGTGCTAAGCAGAAACCCTCAATATCATATGTGACTTTTTTATATAGTGGATTCTATTTGGACCATCGTTTTCCCTCAGTTTTCACCTATTCTCATGTTTTAGGCAGCAAATCTCAAAGATTTTGACATAAGGGATTTCAAATGCACAGGATAAACATACTGCATAAAACTGCTATTATAAATACAACAACCACTGTCTTCTAGCATTAAAAGGCATCACCCATCCTTTCATTCACTTGACAAATATTGACTGCCTAGGGGAGCCAGTCTGCCTGCATTTGAATTTCAATTCATTCATTTAGCAACTCTGCAAATTTAGGTAAGTCTAATTAATCTTCTCATTTTTCTCATCTGAATTGCATTGTTTCAACTATGAGGACTATAATCCAGGCACTGTGCTAGATGTGGTGAACACGTTAGTGATTAAAACAAGCATGGTTTAAACTTTCATGGGGTATAAACTCAGTCAGGAGAGGTTTCTGGGTTTTGGAGAAGATAACAGAGGATGCCTAAACTGGAGCCTCTCTGCCTAGCTTCATAAAATGCACAAAGGATAACAAGGAGAGGAAATTAAATCTCCCCTAGTTCACAGTTACAACTTTAGTGGGCAGAAGAATATAAAACGTCTCAATTGACACACAGGTGAAAGAACATGTCTAAACACAGAGGAGTCTGTTCAGGAGTCCAAAAGAGTTGGGAATCGGATGGAAATTCTGTAGAATGAGAGAGAGGGCAGTGGCGTCAGCGTGTCACTATGACACAGATAATATCAACTGAAGTTTATCCCCAAAAGGACTGGGTCTTCATTCTGAATGGAGAAATAATATAAAGTGCGCGTTCAGAAATGGATAGGAGCTCCGGCTACCAAGGAGTCTAACGGAGGATTAGAAAGGGAGTGTTACAGGCAGGCACCACCACCACGGAATCTGTCTCTTGGTAGCTCAGAAATAGAGGGAAAGAAGGAGGCATTTGAAGGTAAATGCCACAACTTAACATGATAAAATCAAAGATTCAGAAGAAAACAGACCCAAAAAGTCGCTTATTAAAGAAATGGCACCTCACTGTAGCAACAGAAGAAGACTTTCTTAAATCAAGAAGTCAAGTAAACAACCACTCAAACTCCTATAATACTGCTGCTCTAGGAAAACCAACCCAAATGCACTGTTATTGGATGCCAGTAACGAAGAGTCCCAACACCCCTACTGAGTTGTTGCTGCTGCTTCTGCTAAGTCGCTTCAGTCGTGTCTGACTCTGTGCGACCCCATAGACGGCAGCCCAGCAGGCTCCGCCATCCCTGGGATTCTCGAGGCAAGAACACTGGAGTGGGTTGCCATTTCCTTCTCCAATGCATGAAAGTGAAAAGTGAAAGCGAAGTCGCTCAGTCGTGTCCAACTCTTCGAGACCCCATGTACTGTAGCCTACCAGGCTCCTCCGTCCATGGGATTTTACAGGCAAAAGAGTACTGGAGTGGGGTGCCATTGCCTTCTCCACATAATAAAAGCAGTGGTTCAAGGAAAACACATAGCCTTAAATACTTATTATGTTAATAAAGATTTCTTTAAAATGCTGGTAAATTAAACATCCAGCTCAAATAGTTAAAATTTTTTAAACAGAAAGAAAGCAGAAGGAAAGAAATGTCCAAGAAAACTACAAAAGTAATAATTTATGAAACAAAAACATGAGGACTAACAAATAATTATTCTCGATTATTTTCACATGTGATAATGACGATCCTGTGTTTAAAAAGTCTCCTGAAGTTTTCTTACATTACTGATGGAAGGCAAAAAATGATCCAGTCACTCTGGAAAAGAGGGATTTTTCTTAGAAAGTTAAACATGCACTTATCATAGGCTCTATTAATCCTATTCTTTGGCATTTACCCAAGTCTCATGAAAACTATGTTCAGTCAAAAGCCTGAATACAAATGTTTATAGTAACTTAATAATCACCCCAAACTTGAAACATCCCAGTCCTTCAACTGGTGTGTAGATAAACAAACTGTGATACATCCATAACACAGAATACCTCTCAGCAAATGAAAGGAACAAACTGTTAGTGAGTAAAACAATATGGATGAATATCAATTGTGCCAAAGAAGCTAGACTCCACTGACACGACACTGTGGAAAAGAGAAAATTATAAAACAAAAGGCCAATCGGTGGGGTTGGTAGGAGGATTAATTACAAAGAGGCGTAATGGAAATTTGAGGGTGATGGAAGTGTTCCCTGTCTTAATTTTAGTGGTGTTTACATGACCATAAACAGCTTAAAACATGGACCTGTACATTTGAAATGGTGAATTTTCCTGTATGCGAATTATACCTCAATAAATCTGACAGCATCTCAGAGGTCTAAGTTTTAGAGAGTCTTACTAAAATGTTTACAGATAAGATGAAATCTAATATTTTATTCAAGGTAATCTGATGGTTTTGAGAGTAGTTGGAAGTATACATAAAATCAGATTGACCAAGGGTTGCAATTGGTTGAAGTTAGGGTGGACTTGATTCCGCCTGGGTCAGAAAGATCCCCTGGAGGAAGGGATGGAAACCCACTCCAGTACTCTTGCCTGGAGAATATCATGGACTGACCAGCCTGGTGGGCTACAATCTATAGGGTCGCATAGAGTCAGACACAAGGGAAGCGACTTAGCATGCATAAACACAGGGCCCATTACTCTACCCACCTTGCTATTCTGTATATTTGACATTTCTCATCATAAACCATGTTTTAAATGTAAAAAGTTACTTGGAATTAGAAATTAGTCAACACAGAAGAAAAAGTCAGTTTCACATATTCTTAAGATCAAGATACAAATCTTGGTATATTTTGCAGTAAGCTGTTATGTTGTTACCACTGAAAAAGACTTGTTGGAAGTCTTGAACTTGAAAGACTAATTTGGAATTTTATGAAGTAAGTATGCTCCATAGGAATCCCATATTAAACAAATTAAACTGTATTTTTCTTAAAGTGCTTAATATCTTGATGTGGGCTTCCCAGGTGGCTCAGTGGTAAAGAATCTGCCTGCCAATACAGGAACCGTAGGATATGTGGGTTTGATCCCTGGGTTGGGAAGATCCCCTGGAGGAGAAAATGGCAACCCACTCCAGTATTCTTGCCTGGAGAATCGCATAGACAGAGGAGCCTGGTGGGCTACAGTCTATGGTGTTGCAAAGAGTCAGACACAACTGAGCGCATGTGCATACACACACACACACACCTTGATGTATGGAATTTTAGCATTCTCAAATTTATTTGTCCATATAATCCTCTTTTTTTCAGTGTTTGCAGAAATAGTACTGCATGGAACATACTTGAGATTCCATACAATACATATTTATAGTTGCTTAGGTGCCAAGAGGCAACTTAATTCTGAGATTAAAACTAGGTGCTTCATATTAGGGTACTGTTCTCTGCTACATCACATAATTCCCAGAAGTGAAGATGCTTAACAAAATAGAATTTATTTCTCCCTCACATGTCTGTCAAATGAGGGTATTTGGGTAGCAGGTAACTTCCCTTTATGTCGAATTTTCAGGAATTGATGTTCTTCCCATATTATTCCTTTTTCATCCTCTAGGGGCTCAGATCCTTCTTCATCTATCCAGCTCCAAGAAAGAAAGAATGAAGTCACCTTGATACCTTAACCACCTTTGCCCAGAAGTGATACACATCACTTCTGCTTCCATTTCATTGATGACAGTTAGTCATATGGCCCAGCTAGATACAACAGGGTCTGAGCAATGGAGTTCCTGGCTGGGCAGTTGCTTTGCATGAAAAATGAACATGAATTTTGATGGACAGTTCACTGTTTCTACTATGGGCAGCATAAACACATGAGCAATTCAACTAATTCAGTATTTCTACCAGAGATTATGACTTTAATGATCTGAAGTGTGATCCTGGCATCAATATTTTAAAAATTTCCAGATAATTTCTCAGTTTGAATTAAAAAACATAGTAGTCATTAATTTTTAAAGAAGAAAAGAAATTTCTTTCTTTCTACTTTTTCCAGCTTTAGTGAGATACGATTGACAAAAATGTATGTTAGGCTGAACAACGTGATTTTTAAGAAACAGGTCTGTTATGTATAGAGCACCTCATTTTCTATATTACAAATGAAGTGAAGTGAAAGTCGCTCAGTTGTGCCCGACTCTTTGTGACCCCATGGACTATACAGTCCAGGGAATTTTCTAGGCCAGAATACTGGAGGGGGTAGCCTTACCCTTCTCCATAGGATCTTCCCAAACCAGTGATCGAACCCAGGCCTCCCACATTGCAGGCTGATTCTTTACCAGCTGAGCCACATGGGAAGCCCTTATTACAAATAACCCAATGGAAATGCTAACTTATCAAAAGATATTCTATTTAAAATATTTAAAATTAGGTCAATATGAACAAGCACGGCTAACATGATAATCTGCAGCCAGTGATATCTGGATCCCACTGGGCAGTATTCTCCAGAATGCCATGGCTTTGCTTCCCAACCAAAATAGATACATTTTCACCCAGCATACTCCTAGAAGATAAATCATTCAGATGGCTGAAACTTATTCTTTGATGGCATGATAGATCACTGGGCATTAGATCCTTGAAGAGATGCTATTTTTCAGAAGTTGCCTTTAAACCATCACTCACACTGTCACAAAAGATCCAAGTTTTATAGCCCCACAGCTAATATTCTAAATTATTGAAATTGACACTAAGCCCCATATCCACCATAAAAGACTTTTTATAAAAGTATACTTGAAATTTATTTCCTTTATTTTGATGGATTGCATTAAACTAATTTGAATTTACTACACAAGTGTCCACAACTACATTTCTCTGCTGTGTGTCTAGGATTTTTTATCTCTATTCTTTAAGAAATGATTCGTTTTGTTTTAGCCACACAGGTCCAGAGAACACTTGTCCATCATATTTGTATGTAAAGGTGTTTATGTTGTTTCATTATGGAACATTTTGTTCCCCCTGAAATGGAGACAATCATAGAAAAGAGATGGCCTTCATCTCTGTGCGTAGCTTCATTCTGTTTCTCAACATAATCAATTGATTTCTATGTTTGTCAGTTTGGTTTCATCAGCCGCCATAATGGTCAATTACTAAATGAGAATTGATCACCAAGTGGCCTGATGCTGTTTCCTTAGCAACCCTGTACACAGTCTAGTTATTTAAATCATTTAAATGACTAGATCAGATTAGCCATTTGCCATTTGATCAATAGCACTGTGACCTGCATAAGACTGACTAATCTTATTGTGCACTTAGGCAAAGTCTTAGGAGGAATATGGTTGTTTAATTAACATACAAATATATTTCCCTGGGCAAAACAAAGTGTTTGCAGATATGCTATCTAACATTGCAGCTATTTAATTTTTCTATAAAGTGAGAAAAATGCCAGCCTTAAAGTCTATGGTACAAAATCATAGATAATTTATTCATTTAACAAACGCTAATAAGAACAAAGTAAGAATTTATGAGCTGGATGTTGTGGATGTAGTGATGAATAATTCATAGTTCCTGCCCACAAGTAAATCATAGGCTCGTAACAGAGATATACTGGAGGAAATAATTTCAATAGAGCATGGTAAGTAAAACGAGGTATGATAAATGGGGGGAAAAAAAGAGTTACTTGAAAAGTTAGGGAATATGCACGTAGAGGAGATGAGGCTTAAGTAGGTTCTTGAAAGATTGATAGTCAGTTCAAAGTAAACAAAGGAGAGCTTTATAGTCACAGGGGACCTAGGAAAGCACAAAATAGCACCATGTGTGTGTTTTTCAATGTCTCTTGGTTGAAAGTGACAAAATCAGAAAACCTAATTTGAGAAGAAATGTGGATTTTTATTGGAAATAGCCATAGGAGGGCAGAATAATGACTCTCACTCCGCCAATATCTACGTCCTAATATCTGAAACCTGTTAGTGTGTTGTGTTACATAGCAAAGAAAAAGTAAGGTTGCAGATGGAATTAAGGTTGGTAATAAACTAAATTTAATTAAGATAAGGAGATTGCTCTGGATCTTCCAAGTAGACCCATTGTATCAATAATTACAAGGGTCTTTACACAGAGAAGAAGAAAGTAGAAACACAAGAACCACAATGGAAAAGACTTAACCAGCATTTCTGCCTTTGAAGATGGAAGGGAACCACGAGACAAGAACACGAGCAGTCTGCAGAAGCTGGAAAGACAAGGAAACAAATTCTCCTTTAGTGCCTCTATAAAGAAATATAACCCTGCTGACACCCCGATTTTTAGCCCAGTAACATTCGTTTTGGACTTGAGACTTATAGAAATGGAAGATAATAAATTTTTTAAGCTACTGACTTTGTGGTAATTTGTAACAGGAGTAATAGGAAACTAATACAGAAACTTACTTGAAATTTCATTTACTTGAAATATAAATGAAGGGAAAGCTGGGAAATCAATCCTTAAGAAGGGTAGGGATAACTGGAACCAGATTCTCAATAATCTACATCTCTCTACTCTTTCTCTCTCAATCTTTTGGTTTCATTCTCTGAGAGTAGCTTTCCCCATGGGGCAGAGGATCTGGTCACTAGCTGCCCTGGCACATACATCCTGGAATTTCAGAGAAAAATATTTTTCCATCTTGGTTTCAGTTTGGAAAAAAATGCCATGGAAATATTCTAATGGGCCTATTTTAAGTCATATGTTAGACCACTGGACTAAACTCTCGGAGTGAATGATATTAATTAGCCCAGCTGGGGCCCCGTGCACATTAATTTGGCAAAACAGAGAGATTTGCTACCAAAAGAAAGGGGACAATAATGTAGGGAAAATTGGAATAGTAGCTGTTTACTACAACATATTGAATGAACTACAAGTGGTTTACTACAGTGAGAACTTAAAGTCAGTGATGAATTCAACCTAAATTCATATGAATAGTTAGATCATGCAATTAGTCACTCAGTTGTATCTGACTCTTTGTGATCCCATGGACTGTAACCAGCCAGGCTCCTCTGTCCTTGGAATTCTCCAGGCAAGAATACTGGAGTGGGTTGCCGTTCCCTTCTCCAGAGGCTCTTCCCGACTCAGGGATCGAACTGGGTCTCCTGCACTGCAGGCAGATTCTTTACCATCTGAGCCACCAGGGAAACCTAGGTCATTTGATTAAGCTCTAACTCTGCAGACTTGATTCCCAGAACTCTAGCTTTCCCAAATATATGTTTATGAGCTTCCTTTTAATCAGGGAGGTCATGATAAGTTCACTTTACATTAGTTCACCATCTTGTTTTCAGTGTAGGAAATTTAGGAACTTGGTCAGCTGTGAGGAAGATGAGTTTAGGAGAGACTGATGTCAGGAAAGTAGATTCCTACTAAGAAGTGCTATTTCTTGGGTCACCTCTAGGCAACCAAAGATCCAGTCATGAATCTTCAGCCTTTTGGAAAGTGCCTTGGATTTTGGTTTCAAGATCTGGATACAAGCCTAAGCTACACTCTTTCTTAATTTTATTACCTTGGGCTGGTTCTCTCAGCACTGTAAATCTCATTTTCATTACCTGCAATCTATATATTGATCATAAAATCTGCTCCCTGTAAAAGCTGTCATTTATTGAGAGCTTATACGTATCAGTCACTTTACGAGGGTTCCAGGAAACTTCAGTCATGAAGGAGAAGTCACTAGCCTTGAAACAAAGTAAATCTGTACACTAAGGAAAGAGAGCCAAGCCCTGGTGAAGTGCTATAGACATCAGATCAAAGCTGAACTTGCAATGAAGTTAGCTGGATGCAGAGGCCTTTAAAGTAAGGTTCTTGTTGCAGATATGATGGCTTGCTGAGCCTGAGTGAGCCGGAAGTAGGGTTACACAGTCTGCAGGTGAAGGAGATCAATCATGGGGGGATACAGAGAAAGAGACAGAAAGAGTCAGACAGAGACTGAGTATGGAGGCACAAAGATCACCCCACTTCCTATTCTGCCTCTGCTTTTCCTACCCCAGGTTTTCCAAGTATGAAAACCACTCTTGAACCCAGCATTCATTTGTCAATTCCTTAATGAAAATGATTCAAATGAACCTAGGAAAGGAACCTCCAATCAAGATGGTCTTTATAACAGTCCCAAATGGCAGCTGTTTCCCAAATCTTAGCATTAGAACATTGCTGATTCTGACCCTGTAGGCCAGCTAGACCCATGCTCACTTAGCAGAGTGTCCCATCTAACAAAGTACCATATTACTATTAGGAGTTACTCTAGCCCATCCATATTCATTTCCTAGGGCTGCTGTTACAAAGCATGACAATCTGGGTGGCTTAAAACTATAGAAATGTATTGTCTCAAAGTCTCCCTGTGTGTCTCTGTCTTCACATGGCTATTTTCATATAAGGCCATTAGTCATACTGGATTAGGGGCCCATCTTACTCTGGTATGACCTCACTTTAACTTAGTTAATTACATCTGCAATGACCCTATTTCCAAATAAGGCCCTAGTCTGAGAATCTGGAGATTAAGACTTCAACATATCTTTGTGCTATGCTTAGTCACTTTGGAGAAGAAGATGGCAACCCACTCCAGTGTTCTTGCCTGGAGAATTCCATGGACAGAGAAGCCTGGCAGGCTACAGTCCATGGGATCTCAAAGAGTCAGATGCAACTGAGTGACTAACACATACACACATATGATTAGTTGCTCAGTCGTGTCTGACTCTTTGCGACCCCATGCACTGTATAGCCTGCTAGGCTCCTCTGTCCATGGGGATTCTCCAGGCGAGAATATTGGAGTGGGTTGCCATGCCCTCCTCCAGGGGATCTTCCCAACCCAGGGATCGAACCCAGGTCTTGTGCATTGTAGGCAGACCCTTTACCATCTGAGCCACCAGGAAGCCCAAACATATCTTTGGTGGGGGCTATAAATTGGATAGGCCAAAAGGTTTGTTCGGGTTTTTGTGTATTATCTTATGGAAAAATCCAAACAAACTTTTTGGCCAACCCAATAATTCAACCCATAATATCATCCTCTTATTTTTGACCAACTCCCACTCAGATTCTACATTTATTTGCTTGTTGGTTCCTGACTCCTGATTTCGCTGCTATTTATGACCCAGATCTTATACTTGGGGTTAAGGGTTCACAGATTGTTGATACAAACAAAAGAGAAAAACAGCCCCTGGAAACCAGAAGCTGGCTGGATCATCCAGGCCTTGATGTTGCCGTGAGCTGCCTTGCACCTACTGCTAAGCCTTGGTATTCCTTGTTGAACATACATAAAAGTACTGTGAACATGATGAATCAAGACAAAAGCAAGACCACTCTACAATCATGTCTGAACACAGAGAAAAATACCAACATCGTCCAAACCACACAAAAGATCAAACCTCTTTTATCTTGAGTAATATGAGTGACTGCTGCTTCTTTACCAATTACAACTTTGCCTTGGTCTAGTCCTCTCCCCTTCTAGATAAATTTAAAGAAATCATTAAACTTGCTTCCACTTCCTGAGAGCATCTAACCAAGAACAAAGCTCCCTTTCCTTAAATCTTTCCCAGATCACATAACATAATCTCAAATCTTATAGTAAATTCTTTCTAATACTTTCTGCCTGAGTCTCCCCCTGGCTTACTGCTGCTGCTGCTAAGTTGCTTCAGTCGTGTCCAACTCTGTGCGACCCCATAGATAGCAGCCCACCAGGCTCTCTCGTCCCTGGGATTCTCCAGGCAAGAACACTGGAGTGTGTTGCCATTTCCTTCTCCAGTGCATGAAAGTGAAGTCACTCAGTCGTGTCCGACTCTTCATAACCCCATGGACTGCAGCCTACCAGGCTCCTCTGTCCATGGGATTTTCCAGGCAAGAGTACTGGAGTGGGTGGCTATTGCCTTCTCCGCCCCCTGGTTTAATGATGTACATTCCCTCTCACTGCAATAAGCAATAAACTTGACTTGTCAAACTATGAATTTGTTCCTGATGGAATTTTCTTGGAGGGCATTGACAGGAATTTTAATAATTCATATTATTAAAATGTGATAACTGAATTAGAAACATACTTTGCATGTGAAATGTATCAATCTATTCACTGATTACTATGGGGATGAGTATATTGCACTCCAGAGAGAAAATACGGGTATAAAATATGGTTGTACTTACTAAAGTATTATTTGCTATCTCTGGTGCGTGAATGCAGTCATATGTCTTATTTTATAAATCAGACTCAAACTTTGCTACATTAGTTTGGCATCAGGGCTAGCATCTTTTTTTGTAAGTGTCTTCTTCCATTGAATAGTTAAGAAAAAAAAAAAAACCTAGAAAACTTATCAACTTCCATACCCACTTAGAGGGATGTGAGAGGGAAGGTCTGAGATCATATCAGTTGGCCCTGCCATTACTTCTGGCTGTCCCATGGAGTCACAGTTGGAAATTCATCCTACCCTGTAAGGTCAGGCAGTTGGTCATCTTTGATGACTCAAATCCCTCAGTGGGGACTTCTCTGGTTGCCCAGTAATTAAGACTCTGTCCTTCCACTGCAGGGGGCATGGGTTCCATCCCTGGGTAGACAACTAAGATCCTGCATGCCTCATGGTATGCCAAAAAAAAAAAATCCCTCAGTGCCTAGTGCCAACCAGACCTTTCCTGACTTTGGCTTTCCAGGTCACAGCTGTTAGCTCTTGACTCACTCGTTCCCACCAATAGTCATTCTACCAAGGTGCCAGTTGCTCCAGGAGTGCTGTTTGAAGTAGGACAAGAGCCTGCAGATTGAGAACTAAAATCACTCCTTTCTCTGTAGGGGAATTGCCTCCAGGATGGGCAGTTCATCTTATTCAGACCCTCAGACACAGGTTTCTTTACTTACATTGCCTCTATAACAGGAGAACATTTTACCTCAAGAGAGTTCTGAAATTCCCACTTCTACCTGGAAGGGAAGGAGCCGCCATGTCTCAACGAGAAGAACCTTCAAGGGTGAGATGGGGGCTGTGTAAGCCCTCTCTCAAAAGAGCAGAGAAGAAAGAAAATATTTTCAAGACACAAGTTAAATGCTTGGTGGGGCCATACTGCCCCTTCAGTGACATAATAACATAGAACTGCTTTGTTCTTGATTGTCTTCTCACTTGGAATTGCTTTCTTTAATTTACATTGGACATTGGGTTCTTGCCAGAGGATCTTTCTGACCCAGGGACTGAACCTGGGTCTCCTACGTTGTGGGCAGATACTTTATGTCTGAGCCACCAGGGAAGCTGTATCTGTTATAGTTCTGATAATTTAGGAAATGAATACATTTCACCTATCCTATATCTTATCCCAGACTTTTAAATGTAAAGTACATTTGCTCTAGTCAAATTTCATCAACACATTGCTATATTTAGCTTGAAGTAAGAACATATCCTGATATTCTGAAAAACACTTTTAAAATCCCTCTAAGAAAGATCAGATTATCACTGAAAGTTAAAATTTCCTCAACTCTTAGCTTCTCCCCCAATGAGACAATTATTTTTATAACTTTAAAACTCTGATACAATCTAGATGATATCTATCTGTAACTATTATATTGTAGCAGAACAGACAATATTAATGCTCATTCTAAATTCCTTCCAGGACTCTGACTCTGACTGCCTCCTTGTTTTTTTTTTTTTTCATTCTATATGGAGTTGTGCTGGTACTGTAAAGGGAAGACCATTATCAACTAAGATATTCTTTGCTTAAAAGTGTTTTTTACTATCACAGCAGAGAGAAGATTTGAGGATGAGACTCAGGCTAGGTCGATTTTTGCTGGAAGGCAAAAAAACAAATTGAAAACATAATGTAATCCTCTAGAGCATCAGCTCGTAAGGGTGGTCAAGGTAGAGGGCAGAATATGAATTATGAGGATATGGATAAAAGGGTAAAGAAGTCAAAATTTAATTTATATCTTAGTTTAGCTTTGGTTTTTCTCCAAACCTTGAGTTTGTCTATGATGATATTTAGTATCTTTTATAAAAATGAACTAATTTAAGATAAGAAAGTTACTTATATTAGGTTTAGATTTTTTAAATGCAATTAGGTTGAATAATATTCACACTTGTTCCAACTCCTGATAATTTCAGTTAACACAGATTTATAGTGCATACCTGGGATCTAGAAAGCCCAGAGACATACTATGTCTCTGCCATCACTGATATCATCATTCTGGAATATGATATCAGCCCTGGTGAAATCCAATTATGATGATAGTAAAGTACATTTCTCTGATGCTTTCAACTCACTCTGTTCCTGGGCAGTATTTATTTGATTCTGTTCTCTTCAATCTGACAAAGTACAGAAAAAAGCTCATAGATAAACACAACACTCCTTTCTTGCTCTACATGGATTTCGATGAAAATTGAACTACTGGTTCTCTGACAAAGAACATTTGGTAGAAATATAAGCATGAATCCTATGGGATACATGCTTCTTAAACTGAGCTGTATGTGTTTGTACTCTTCAGAGTAAAAGAATCTTCAACCATTTTCCTCTAATTGTTATGCCATGTTCTGATAATTAAAATTTTCTCCATTCGGAGGATTATCACTCTTACTTACTTTATGTTATTCAGGAATCAGAGTTAGTATCTTTTCATTAAAGGACCACCAATAATACATTTTCATCTCAAGGCGAGATTTTCGGCAAACAGAATAATAAAAGTATTTTTATTTTCTGACATTTTATGTTACTTGTAGCTCAATGATTTCATTTGGGTTCTAGTGCTTGGCAAGTGAAACATTCTAGTATATCTTTAGATGACGCATTCAGTGACATAGGTACCTAAACTAGTGGAAACATGGTCGAAGAGCCGCTGGACTAGGTATTAGAAGATGTTATTATACATTTTGTCCCTGTTATTTATGAACTATGTGATCATTGGATAATTACTTAAGCTCTCAGATCCTCATTTTACTTTTCTACAAATTGGAGGTAATAATTGTGCCATATAAGGTCATTGTGAGGATTAGAGATCATGTAAATAATGTAAGAACTTGGCATATATTAGCTGCTGACTAAAGGGAAGCGCTTATGCGAAAGCCCTGGGACACAAGCATTAGACAGCCTTGGATGGGCCCCAGTGGTCCTCATTTTCGGGGGCTCATGGCCTTGGGTAATCCCTTCTCCTTGAGTGTGGTTGGACTCAAGGGACTATGTCATAAGTGATGAAATGACACTTTTGAATTTAGGTTATAAAAGGACTGCTTTTCATCTTGAATGTAGTCCCTCTCATAGTCTCATGGGTCACGTGCCCTAAGGGACGGCAGTTCACATGTTTTAGGCAGTCCTGTGGAATTGTCTATGTGGTGAGTGACTAAGGCCTGCCAGCAACCATGGGAGTGAGCTCAGAAACAGCCACTCCCCAGATGAGCATTCAGATGAAACTGAATCTCTGGTGTACCTCATGAGAGACCCTGAAACATCCAGCGAAGCTGTGCTCAGATTTCTGACCCAGAGAAACTGTGAAATAATTAATACTTATTCTTTTAAGCTACTAATTTTGAGGTATTTTGTTATATGGCAGTAGATGACAAATATATCATTAAAAGGCATGATAGCAGCATTTTAGAAAAATATTTTCTTCCACTTTATAGAAATCATTTGGTAAATGTACATAGGAAGTTTATATATAATCTACCTCTAAAGTATATTTGTTGTGTTTTGCAGTGTGAGGTGGCGGACGGGAGAGTATAAAGCAGTCTTTGAAAGCAGACTTGAGGTTCTGTTCATCTGACTATAGCCTTGAATCTCAAAATGTACCCATGGAGCACCAGGCAGATTCCAAAAAATGTAGTCACTGTGCTCTCTGAGTCTGGAAAACACCAATACTTTCTTTTATTCCTGGAGGGTCACAATAATGAACACAGTATATTATAGGTTCCAGAAATCTGAGAAATGCTAGGATTTCTAGTATGTTAATGGCTTCAATAGGTTAAACATCCTACAGTAGACTTTGGGAAACCATGAGTTACTATGATCAACAAAGTGCTGAAATCCTGGCTTATACCTCACAGCAGCCCGAACGTCACTTACAAACAATGACTTTCAGTCTGTTTCACCTTGCCTCAGTTTCCAGGCTCTAAAGTTTCAACCTTTACCCCAAGCAAATGTTTTATTATAAAATAACAAGAACTCAGGGTTATAATCACTAGATGGTAAAAGCTGAGCAAGTTCTAATCTGACACCACAGAAGAAGTTGTTCCTAGTCTCATTCTGTCCATTCACATTTCATCATTTTCCTCCTAACTGTTGAGTTGATTTCTTGATTCCAACAATTCATTCATTTTTTCTTCCAGAAAGGCTTGTTAATAATGCCTTCTCCACCCCCATCCCTTAAGAAAATGTTAATAGTGAAATGCTTACCATTTAAAACTCCTGGTTAAGCAGTTTTAGTTCTCCACGAAGGACTCCCCTCCCCTATGACTTGCAGCATTTCTGCTAAATATTGTATAATGTTTTTGCAACATATTGAAAATTCTTCAGAAATGTTTGCATTTCCCTCTAGTACCATTTGCAGCAGTGTGTGGCAGTTGCTATGACAACTACCTTTAAAATTAAGAAGAGAAATTAAAAGTTTTACATAATTGAAAGGACTTCCTGACACTAAGTTTAAGATGCTAAGATTTTAACATAAATTATATCTTAGTGTGTAGGTCTTTTCTTATTAGGACAACATTTTAGAGCTCATCATTGGAAATACAGTTCTACTCATTTTTTCCATGTCAACTATGCTAATACTGTCAGAAAATTGTTACAAAAAATCTGCAGGTTATAAAGTTTATGAAACGTGCTTGGTTAGTAAATTCTCCTTTCTGAGTGCAAGCAACAACCACCACAAAAACCACAACAGTATTAGCAATCACCAAGTGGCTGTGTGTTATGCACTACATCAGGCATTGATGTATGCATTATATAGATATTCAGGATTTTGTAGGATTGTTCTGAGAAGGAAATAGAATTGTGCAATTTTATATACACAATTAAATTCTTTCTGACAACACTCCTGCTAAATAATTTTGTAATCCCCACTTTAACCATGAAAACAATATGAGGCTCAGGGATATTATATAATTTGTTCAAGGTTATAAAGCTAATGGATGGCAAAGCTAGCATTCAAATCTAGGTTTGTTAACTTCCAAAGCAGTGCTGTTAATAATTATACTGCTTTATAAAAATAACAAAAATCATATGATATCGCTTATATGTGGAATTTTAAAATTGATAAAATGAACTTACTTACAAAACAGAAATAAACCCTCAGATACAGAAAACAAACTTAGGGTTACCAAAAGGGAAAGGAAGGAGGATAAATGAGGAGTTGGGGATTAACATGTACACACTGCTACATATGAAATAGATAACCAACAAGGACCTACTGTCTAGCAGAAGGAACTATATTCAGTATTTTGTAATAACTTCTAAGGGAAAAGAACTGAAAAAGAATGTATATGTATGACTAAATGACTTTGCTGTACACCTGAAACTAACACAATGTTGTAAATCAACTACAGCTAAAAAAATTAAAATTTTTTAAAAAAAAATTTAAGAAATTTATCTACCTTACTTTTTAATTTGCTGTTCTTTGCAATTCATACACAAGAGGTTCTTGACATGAGGACAGGGCAGAGGTGATCCGGGGAGAAACTCTCAAAAGCAATGCAAAGACCCTTTTCACATTCCTCTGGCCTGACACAGCTCACCAGGGAAATGCAAATCAAAACCTACGCCTACATATCTGTCTCCCACCTTAGACTCTGTGCTCCTTAGGGATAAAAGCTAACATATCAGCATCTTGTATCCCTAACACCAAGCGCACAGCAATACATTTTGTTTGAATGAATGGCTAGATTAAGGAAGAAAATGAACTGAAATGCACTTGTCTGGATTTCATTTTGCTTCCTCTTTTCTTTCATTTCATTTATTTACGTTTACATGTGTCAAATGCAACATGTCAGGCCGTGTGATAGCACCTGGAAATACATGTGTTAATTTTGGTTCTGTGGGATCTAAACTTTTCAAAAAAAGTGTTGGAGTTGTTAACAAAAATAATGTCTAAATTCACCTCAGTTCTAAAATTCTAAGATCCACACACAATTCTGACCCTCTTAGGAAACTTTTCTGGACAGAATGTATAGGTAAAACAGCAACAACAAAAACTCCTGCCTTCTCCAGGGGGTCTTCCCAACCCAGGGATCAAACCTGGGTCTCCAGCACCGCAGGCGGATTCTTTACCATCTGAGCCACCAGGGAGAAGGCCAGTGAATTTCTATAGGAAGGTCCTAAGCAAAGGGGAAAATATGGGAACTGGTCTTTTCACTTTAAAGATCAAAAACTAAGCATCCCCCTAACATCAGCTTCTAACTGTGCTCTTGTTTCCCATTTCAGCTTTACTCTGGTATCACTTGATAAAAAAGATGGAACAATGTAAGTGGTGCCAATAACCCCTCTCCACTAAGGACTGGAACTAGACCAGAAAAGGTCATTCTGGTCTCTAATATTGTAAGGACTTTTGAAATTGCATGACTTGTATTGGATTAGGCCACTTCATAACTTGGGTTTTATACCTGGCTATTACAGGGTATGAGACGCTTCTGGTAGATTATATTAAGACTCAGGATGTGTTCTGACTCAGAACACTGAATGTGTTCCCCAGTATACCTATGTCGAAGCCCTAACCGCCAACGTGATGGTCTTTGGAAGTGGAGACTTTGGGAGGTAATTAGGTTTAGATGAAATTTTGAATGTGGGCCCCCCAGGATGGGGTTAGGGTCCTTATAAGAAGAGGAAGGGAGACCATAGCTCGCTTTCTCTCTTTACTATGTGAGAACACAGTGAGAAGATGGCATCTACAAGCAGGAAGAGGGACCTCACCAGGAATTGAATCAACCAGCTCTTTGATCACCGATTTCCTACCTCCATAACTGTGAGAGACAGATGTCTGTTTTTTAAGTCCCTCAGTCCATGGGATGTTGTTACCAGCAGAAAGCGAAAAGGGACTAAAGAGCCTCTTCGTGAAAGTGAAAGAGGAGAGTGAAAAAGCTGGCTTAAACCTCAACATTCAAAAAACAAAGATCATGGTATCCGGCCCCATCACTTCATGACAAATAGATGGGGAAACAATGGAAACAGTGATAGACTTTATTTTCTTGGTTTCCAAAATCACTGTTGATGGTGACTGGAGCCATGAAATTAAAAGACATTTGCTCCCTGGAAGAAAAGCTCTGACTAACCTAGACAGCATATTAAAAAGACATTACTTTGTCGACAAAGGTCTGTCTAGTCAAAGTTATGGGTTTTCCAGTAGTCATGTATGGATGTGAGAATTGGACCATAAAGAAGGCTGAGCACCAAAGAACTGATGCTTTTGAACTGTGGTGTTGGAGAAGACTCTTGAGAGTCCCTTGGACTGCAAGGAGATCCAACCAGTCCACCCCAAAGGAGATCAGTCCTGAATATTCATTGGAAGGACTGATGCTGAAGCTTAAGCTCCAATACTTTGGCCACCTGATGCGAAGAACTGACTCACTGGAAAAGACCCTGATGCTGGGAAAGATCGAAGGCAGGAGGAGAAGGGAATGTCAGAGGATGAGATGGTTGGATGGCATCACTGACTCGATGAACATGAGTTTGAGCAAGCTCCAGGAGTTTGTGATGGACAGGGAGGACTGGCGTGCTGCAGTTCATGGGGTCACAAAGAGTCGGACATGACTCAGCGACTGAACAGATACGTGTCTGCAGAGACGGTGGGACTGGCTTGTCTGTTCTTGGTTGGGGTAGATAGATGGCAGAAGGTACTGGAATGCCTGTCAATATGAGTGTCAATGCAATATGAACTTAGAAGACCAGCTTCATGCCCCATGGTAGGAAGGGGAGAGCAAGGTGGGTTGCTGATGTTTAGTCGCTAAGTCATTTCCGACTCTTTGCAACCCCATGGACTGTAGACTGCCAGGCGTTTCTGTTCATGGGATTTCCAAGGCAAGAGTACTGGAGTGGGTAACCATTTTCTTCTCCAGGGGATCTTCCCAAGCCTGGGATCTAACATGCGTCTCCTGTGTCTCCTGCATTGCAGGGGAATTCTTTACCACCAAGCCACCTGGGAAGCCCTAGCAAGGTGGGACCAGGGTAATAAATGCAATGTAGACATTCAAAGCCAGCAGTTTACTAAAGAAGAATTGATAGTGAAGGTCCAAAATTTTAAAAAGTGAGGAAGATGAAAATAAGATGAAATATAGACTGTGAATAGGAAAGATGGGCATATTTCAGAAGTCAAAGTATAGCTACACCTTTATATGCTGAGCAGGTCCTTTTACAGGGGCTGAGATGGGTTATCCTATAATATAGCCATCTTCTCACCTTGATTTTACTGGCTTGGCTCTGCTACCAGGAACGCACTTGGTTCCCTTCACCAGGGCTTTCAAGGGTCTACGTGTTTTTCAAACTGTCACAATAGTCAAAAGTCTGCTTACTCGGGAGCCCTGGAGGAAGTCTGTGAACATCACAGGGATACCCTGACTCTAAAACAGGAAGAAACCAAAGACACCTTCATGAGTCATCCTCATCAACTGCTACTGGAATATGATTTGAATTACTCTGATCTGTTTTCCCCAGTGGTTCATCTAGTTTGGCATAGACCAGAAACATACAATAGTTCCTCTAATTCACCCAACTATATAATCAGAAACATCTGTATTATCCTGAAAACCTCTAGCCAGATCAAAACTGCTTATCAATTTATGCATGAACACTGACAGTCCTTTGAATGTCATTGAGATTGCTCTTTTAAAATTGACAAATATTTGGAAGTTAAAATTGCAACTCTACACACTACGTGCAATTTTATGTTCTTTGCAAATTGTCAGCATGCATATTTCTGGAAATCTGAGGGATTCCAGTTCAGAAGCTCATTTTTCTTTCTTTCATCCTCCTTAGTCTTCCAACTTTGTTTTAAATCGGGCTCTATCTTTCAAAGAAAAGCTGCAAAGAGACCACTCATATTCAGTTTTTTCCTTTTTTGTTAATTCAGAGTGTATGAACTGTTTATTTCACATTGCATTTTAGGTAAGACATTATTCTTTCTGCATTCTCTAGCTTTGGTAGGAAAAAAAAAGTTCTGGTTGAGTAGTTAGAAAACTGGTTCTTTCCAGTTTTGAGTAAATTATGTAACTCTCTGAATTTCACTTTTTATTGGCAAAATGGGAATGATTATTCTTGCCCTACATATATTGTTTGGCTGCTGAAATGATTAAATGAGGATACCATATATGAACAAGGCCCTGTAAATTACACAGAACAACTTCAAGAGTAAATAATACAGAAAGCAGAAAAGAGTTCTGTGGGAGCTTAGTTATTTAATTAACCACATTTTCAAACAAAGAACAAGTTGCAGTCTTTCTGGAGCAGATTTCATCTAGGTCCTAATCCCCATACTTGAGCAAGCAGTATGAACTCTTCAAGAAACTCTACATGCCTGGAGAGGAATTCCCCTATGACTATCAGGAGATGAGAAAGAAACACAAAAGAGCTTGATGTAATTCCCAATTCTCTATCAAATAGGAAGGGGTTACACAAAGGAATAACAGCTCCATCCAAGAGAGAAATACTCTAGAATTCTCTGTATTATAGGACAGAATCTTTCTTATGTGGAAAATTGAAGAGGCCCAAAACTTGGGTCCATTTTCTGCTTGCTCTCCCTTGACTGGAACCAGACTTTCTGTTTTTCCCATATAGGAGAGAGAAAACTGTTGGGAAAATGGACTTACTCAAACACTGAGGAAATATACACAGTTCCTTTCTAACTAACTAGTCGCTAAATTAATCCAGATGTCGAGATGAAAAGACTCATCAGATAGCTGAAACGGAGAAAATATATAAAAGAGAAAGATTTTGAGCAATTAACAACTGATACCAGAAGAACTAGAGATAATGTAGCAAATAAAAAGAACTTAAAGTAACTTTTATTTATCAGAGGTTTTTTAAAATATATTGTGGTCATAATATTAAACTATTTTGAAATGCAAACTAAGCTATTAAAGACCAAGGCAGCACCTTGGAAATTAGAAACCTAACTCCTTAAAATGTAAAAGATCTAGAGTGATAGTTGAAGATAAAATTTTTAATTTGGAAAGTAAAGAGCAGTTAATCTCTTAGAAGATAAGGGAAATAGATAAAATAATAGAAAAATAATGGAGAAAATTAAGAGATGTGGAAAATTATTCCCGAGGTCCAGTATTTACCTGAAGATCCAAAGTCATAGGCATTAGAAAGTGAAGACAGGAGAAATAAGTTTTAAAAGACGATGATTTTTTCAAGCTGAGGAAAGTCACAGGTGCAAAGGTGTGTGTGTGTTAGTCACTCAGTCATGTCTGACTCTTTGCAACCCCGTGGACTCCAGGTTCCTCTGTCCATGGAATTCTCCAGAACAAGAATAATGGAGTGGATTGCCATTTCCTTCTCCAGGGGATCTTCATTCAAACCTGGGTCTCCCACACTGCAGGCAGATTCTTTACCTTCTGAGCCATCAGGGAAAGTTCTCATTAAGTGCCAAAATGGAATGAAAAGGGTAAACATATAAACAAAAGATGATAAGTAGATGATAGATAGACAGACAGACAGATAGATAGATAAAAGAAAGAAAGACAGGGAGAATATATTATGTTAGATGGTCCAAGGAACTTTGCTGATGTGATTAAGTTAAAGATCTTGAGATGGAGAGATGGCCAGCATTACCCTGATGGGCAAGCACAATCACCAGAGTTCCTATAAGAGGGAGGCAGGAGGATCAGAGTCAGAGACAAAGAGTTGATCTGAGCATATCTCAAAGAGATGTTGGTCCTTGAGTCAAGGAAAGCGGGGAACCTCTAGAAGTTAAAAACGGGCAAGGAAACATTCACCCTCCAGAGAGAATGCAGCCTTTCTAACTCTTTGACTTTAGGACCTCTGAGCTCCAGAATTGTAAGATAATATATCTGTGTCATTGTAAGCCACTGAGTCTGTGGTAGTTTGTAACAATAGCCATATCAAATGAATGCAATTGGTTTTGTTCAAACACTCATGGGAGTGATAAAAGCCTAAGCAGAGATTGTTGTTATACCTCAATCAGGAAGACACATGTGAAGACACTGAAAGGAATATCTCACGGATGCAGAAGTCTTTGGGATGGATAGCTAGATGTGGAGGATGGGCCTTCTTTCAGTGAAATGGGGTCCATCTGCTACTGATGAATCCACCCTGACTTTCACTTTGGTGTTTAAACAATACCTCTCATGGTAGCTTCTTGAGGACAGATCTTCATTGCAATTGACATGGCCCTTCAGGTCTGACTTTTCTCTTAGGATCTCTGACTCTTACGATCTTTGATCCCCCAACCACACATTTTTTTTCCCACTAATAGGGTGAAATAAAGAAACTATTTACTTCTATAAATGAAATGTTTTCTCAGTGTACCTTGGATGAGTTTGAGTTTTTAGAAACCAAAGCTTGGAAGACACATTTTAAATTTCTACTTCCTTACTAGTTCTATGTATCATCAGGTACGTGGATCACAATGCCTACTATCTGCTTAAATGAGAGGGAGGCATACAAAGAAAAAGATAGAAGCTTGGAAATAAGAGGTTTAGGAGATCAAAAAGTGCTTCTAGGCAACCAAAAGTTATCAGAAGCTCAAGACATTATCTCGATACCTACCCAAAGTTCCAAGTAACAGGTATAGAGCATCAGAGAGAGAAGGCAGCTTGCTCTTTACTTCATTTTGAGCCACTTGTTTAGTTCTTCTTGCCCAGGGCAAAAGCTGGTATCAGAGTGTGAGCCTTGAGTTCAAAGATTAGGATCAAAATGACTATGTGTGTGTGCACTCTCAGTTGTGTCTGACGCTTTGCAACCCCATGGACTGTAACCTGCCAGGCTCCTCTATCCATGGAATTTTCCAGGCAAGAATACTGGAACTAGTTGCCGTTTCCTTCTCCAGAAATATGACTATAGTGAGAGGGGAAAAGAACAGGAAACACAAGAGTTCTTGACAGGGTACTATTTCTCTATATTCCGGCAGGTTGATGATTAGAGTCATGCAATATTAAAGCTGAAAAAGTCTTCAGAATCAAGAAACACTAGTAATGATTGAGCATGGTGTGTTAAGTGTTAAAGCTGTGTGCTAAGTGCTTTATATCCATGTAATCCTAAAAATCAATCCATGAAGTCGACATTATTATGCTGTCTGACAGATGAAGAATCTGAAACTCAGAGAATTTAAGTGAACTACTTGAAGACATTCAGCTCAAAGGTATTCAACAAATGCTTGAGACAGAAATAAAACAGAAATAAAACAAAACCTAAAATGCATGCAGTCTTGATTTCTACCATATTGCTCCCAAATAGTCTCAGCAATAATTTTTTGTTACTATCTAGAACCCACAACTGCAAAAACATTCTGGGGCAATCTTACTGCTATGATTCTATGAGAAGTCACATACAGTCACACAGTTTTAACATTCAATCCATTTTCAGATGATATACATTGATATTTCCTCTTTGAACTATGGGCAAATCTTTCAGTACCTAGCAATATGTCTGTAATATCCCTGGATTCCACTTATTTTGGCCAGCAAGGCACAGCCCCAATCATACTGCTTCAGTTTCTAATTTAATGGAACATTAAGCATTCATTTCTGGTACCTAAATTAGCCAGTCTCTTTTATTTATAGAGCTTACATGCAAAGTGTTTAACTAAAAAATGGAAATAAAAATAGGAAATGGATGGGTGCCTGCCATTGAAGTCTCATGAGTGATCCCATAATATTATTAAGTCCAGTGGGTAATGAGTGTTAAACAATTTACATTATAGAAATTTTAAAGTAAAAACTTAATTACTTCCTTCTGCTAATGAGCCTCCACTTCTTTGGTGTTGCACACATGGGCTTCTGGAAATGGTCAGGTCAGCCACACTCCATACATCATTCAGACATCTCTTGTTCTTAATGGTGGTAGGGTACCTCTTTCTTTCTCCCTCATCCCTCCCTTCCTTCCTATAAATCAACACTGAGATGCGAAACCCAGAAATGAACTCTGATACTGTGCATGTGTGGCAGGGGAGCACTTTGTAAGCCTGTCAAATACAGTTTCAAAATTCCACTAATGAAAACAAATATACATAATCTGAAAGCTCCTTTTTGTTAGGGACATTCAAAATGGATATCTGTTTATTTTTGTTGCCCTATAAGCACAAGAAAAACAAAATTTTGCTGACAGATTCAGAAGTTCCAGGAGATACTCAGTCAGGGCTTGAGGACCTAGGACAGGAATCTCTACAAAGATAATAGTCTGACATTTGATTTCACTGACTGTTTGTTAAAAAGCAGTTGGGAGTCACAGAGTGTCTCTCTACCTTTCCATACCTCCTAGGAGGTCCAAGCCCCTCTTTCTATGCAGCTGCAGCCCTATATCTCATGCATACCATCTTCTTTTCTGTCAAATTTTCCCATGGGATATTGCCCACATCCTTCTGACTCTCAAGGTGTTAGTTGCTCAGTCAGGTCTGACTCTTTGCGACTCCATGGACTGTGATCTGCCAGGCTCTTCTGTCCATGGGGATTCTCCAGGCAAGAATACTGGAGTGGATTGCCATGCCCTCCTTCAGGGGGGTCTTCCCAACCTTGGGATCAAACCCAGGTCTCCTGCATTGTAGGCAGATTCTTTACCATCTGAGCCACCAGGGAAGCATAATTTAATTCTCTCTTCCTCATGCTCTGCTCACCCTGACCCAGGGCTTTTGTTTTAGAATCAAAGGTTGTTTGGCTAATCAAAACAGTTCTTGCATGTAAGAATTCTGTAACCAGAATTAACTGTATATCCAATTAGCCCTTTTCTCCTAATCTTACATTTCTGAGAGCATTTTAACCTCATAAAGTCACTGTCAGTTAGGCAGGACTTATTCAGGATTCCCATAGTATGGACGAAAGATCTGAGTCATACAGTTGCAGTAACTTGAAGCTTGAAAATTAAATATCTAAAACTAGAATGCAGACCCTCACATGCCTTGTCTACTGCTATATCTGACACATGGTTCAGGCTCTATGGATCATCATAGTTTTCAGACAGTGTATGCAAGGAGTGTGACCGGTGGGAACTGTAGTGGTGAATGTTATGTGTCCACTTGACTGACCGATGGGTTGCCCAGATGGCTGGGAAAACATTATTCCTGGGTTTGGTTGTGAGTATGTCTCTGGAAGAGATTAACATATGAATCTACAGACTGAGTAAAGATGACTGCCTTCCCTAATGTGAGCAGGCATTATCAGTCCATTGAGGGCCTGAAGAAAACAAAAAGGTGAGCGAAGGGAGAATTCTTTCTCTGTTTGAGCTGAGACATCATATTCTCCTGCCATTGATCATTGGCTTTTGAACTCATACCAGGACTTAGACCACTGGCCCCTGATTCTCAGGCCTTTGAACTTGAATTGAATGACACGACTGGCTTGTCTGGTTCTTTACCTTGCAGATGGCAGATTGTGGGACTTCTCTGCATTCAAAACCATGTGAGCCAATTCCTGTAAGTCTCTCTGTCTCTCTACCCCACCTCTCTCTCTCTATCTCTATCTCTCTATATATATATCTCCTATGGGTCTGTTTCTCTGGAGAACCCTGACAAATATACAGGTCCTATTGGAGAAATGTACTGTGATGAACACAGTCATTGCTGGGCTCACAGGAATGTCATATATTGTCTACAAAAAGAGTGGTATCAAACTCATAATTGGACAAAATGTGCAAGGAGATCCAACCAGTCCACCCTAAAGGGAAATCAGTCCTGAATATTCATTGGAAGGACTGATGCTGAAGCTTAAGCTCCAATACTTTGGCCACCTCATGCGAAGAACTGACTCACTGGAAAAGACCCTGATGCTGGGAAAGATTGAAGGCGAGAGGAGAAGGGGACGACAGAGGATGAGATGGCTGGATGGCATCACCGATTCAATGGACATGAGTTTGAGTAAACTCCGGGAGTTGGTGATGGACAGGGATGCCTGGCGTGCATGCAGTCCATGGGGTCGCAAAGAGTCGGACATGACTGAGCAACTGAACTGAACTAAACTGTGCCCTCTCCTCACCTGAGAGAGAATGAAGAAAAAAGGAAAGAGGCGGAAAAAGCCACGTTTTATGAACAAACTCACAGATTTGGAACCAGACAACCTAAATTATACCTTAGCTCTGACACTAGCCTCTTACCAGCCAGACCTTGGACCAGTCTGTCATGTCTTAGCAGGAGACAGAGGACTAAAATGACCAAAGACACTTTCAGAAAGAAAATATTTGCAAAGTTGTAGGAGCATTAAGGAAATCCAACAAGGAATATAAAAACTGTGACATTAACAACCTAGGGAAATTGCTTATACCCCTAGATCAATGAGCCAGGACCAGTTAAAAGAACTTCATGAGACCTGGCAAGAAAGTGTCAGAAGACTGAATACTCCAACTTCTTTCTGCCCACCCACTCACCTCCTGCCCGTGCCTCACTTTGGCTGAAACCAGTTAAAAATCAGAGGATGTGAGAGCCCACTGATGCAGTCCACAGACATCAGCCTCCCAGATACAGAGCAGGATGGAGAAGAGTGCAGAGTTGATCTGGAGGGGTAAATAGAAGACAGTCTGTACAATGAATGTTAATAACAATTTCCTGGTACAAAATAGAGACTAAAAGTGCCCATCTCAAAGTTTTATCTGTTTGTTTTGCTTCTACTCATTGAAAGACAATGATTCCAAAGGACTTGACCTCTGAATATATATTATTTGCAAAGCAGTATTCTGCAAAAGAAGAAAGGTAACACTAGTATGAACATTCCTTGGATCCAGCTGGCATCATTATTTCTATAGTGACTTTAGGTCAGTTTAGTCAATTTATCCATTTACTGCACAGTCCCTGTGGGCAGAGGTTGGGGAGTGGTGATTCGGGTCACCTAAAAGCACCAAGGGTTAGGAGCAGAACAGAGGCAATCCTTCACTACATTGATAGTCCTTAGCTCCTGAAGAATGATTAAGCATTCCCTTTGGAGCAATGACTACGGCTTACAGAAATATGTGTAAAGTTAAGTTTCCAAGATGAACAAGTAGTTTTGTAATCACATTCAAGAAAAGATAAGAGGCACTTGAGCCATATGACAGTATCTGGGAGAGCATATTCTTGTCCCCAGCCTTACCAGGCCATGAGGACCAACGGTAAAGGGGCTAATCAATATTTTTCATAGCTGGTGGCACTGACAGCTTTTGCTTTCTCTCAGATAGGAACATATTCTTGGCTTAAAGGAAGAAATTCCCTGAAGCTTTGAATTTCATACTCTTGGATTTGTAAAGATGAGGAATTTGTGACTGTGTTTTAACTGAAAGTCTGAAGGACATTAAAAATAACTCTGACCTAATAACATTAGGTGCAAACTAAAGCCTCAAGTTTACTAGATTGACAAGGCCACTGCCTACATTTTAAAATGATGGGGAATTTAAGGGACAGAGAGAAAAAGAGAGTACTGGGAGTACAAGAATGAGACATTAACAATTTTGATGAAAATTTGGATCGATGCTTCCAAACTTAAAAGTTCACGTGGGAAACAAAACAGAGTAATTAGGAAATTTTGTGAAAATGTGTAACAAAACAGTTATGGGAAACACTGTTCATCCACTCACTCATTCTCTAGACATTTAATAATAAACTACTATATCTCAGGCACTGTCCTAGGTACTGCAGATACAGAGAGATTCAGCAAAAAATGTCCTCATGATATATAGTGAGCTAGTGACATTTGACAGTAGGAAAGGTATGCAGGAGCCAGGTCTCAAAGGACACAGAGATTTAGGTTAAGTCATTTGTATGTTATTCTATGTGTAGTAATGTAGCATCAATTCATCTACAAATGATAAGATTCCCCAACTTAACTGACATTTCAAAGGAGGAGGATCAATTACCTTACATAGTGCATTCCAGAAGTAGGGTAGCTCCAGAAATATGGTTAATTTAACACTTTGATAAAGCCCTCAAAGATCCAGGTATTTTACATTTATCTGTTCTGTCATTGTTAGCACAGTGTTCTGTCTTCATGATTGCAAAATGGCTACCTAAGTTATATTCTGCAATTTGCAGATATGATTTAATGGTAATAACTAAGAGAAACCAAATAATAATGAATTAAAGAGACAGAAACTTACTTCTTTTTATGTAAAAGAAATCTGGAGTTAGAGTTGGTTCAGTGTCTCCATAAAGTTATCAGACTCAGGTTTCTCTCGGCTCTTTACCACCATCATCTCTAGGATAAGACTGCACACTCAGAGACAATTATGACTGTTGGAGCTCCAGCTATTTTATCCACATTCTAAGCAGTAAAATGCAATAAGGAAGAAAGAAAATAGGTATACCCCATGGCTGTCTTTTAAGGGGAGTTTCCAGAAGTACATTCAAAATCTCTACTCAATCTCATTGACTACTATTAGTATTTAATCACAATGCCATACATAATACCAAGAAAATCTGTGACAATGGTGGTCTGTGGTATTACAGTAGGATAGCAATATATCTAGTTAAAAATTAGAAATTTATTAACAAAGAATAAAAGGAGGGTGAATATTGAGGAAAAATAGGATGTTTCTGGCACTAAGAATCATCTTCTATTCCTTATGTCTCAATTTGAGAGCAAGGAACATTTGCAAAAGCATCTTAAAGATAGTTTAGTTATGGAGGTTTTGAATTTAAGAGAGAGGTTTGTGGCTCACATGGTAAAGATTCTGCCTGTAACGCAGGAGACCCGAGTTTGATCCCTGGGTCAGGAAGATCCCCTGGAGAAGGGAATGGCTACCCACTCCAGGATTCTTGCCAGGAGAATCCCATGGACAGAGGAGCCTAGTGGGTTACAGTCCATGGGGTCCCAAAGACTCAGACATGACTGAGCAACTAACACTTCACTTTGGAATGTAAAAGCTGGTATTACATCCCAGTTCTGCTATATATAAGCTTGATAAATTTATGCAAGTTAGTTTACCTCTCTGAGTTCAATTTATAATATATAAAATGAGGATTCTAAGCTCTTAAGTTTGTTGAGAGTAGTAAATGAAATTGTGTATTGCAACAGATGGTAAAGTGGAAACTGCATTTCACTACTGGCACCATCCTAGTGACCAATAAAGTTCATCAGTTGTTTTGATCTTTTGTTTGAAGATCAATGCTTGTGGATTAATTTTGTGACCAGATAGTAGAGAAGGGGCTTTGGCCTCACCAGCTCCTCAGTAGGCTATGTGTATGAGCATGTGAACTTAGCTTCGAAACCATAAAACACATAGATTCTTTCTCCTGTAGCAACCATCAGTTTTTATCATTTGCCATTTTCCATCAAGGAAGACTCTAGGATATTTTAGAATTGTCTTAAGTAGGGACTCAGCTGCAAAATATAAACTTCCAGAACATATGGTACAGAATACAACTAATGTGAAAGTTCCAAAAAAAAAAGATGAAAATACTAAAGGACTAAAAATACTTTCTTCAAACAACCTTTTTCAGTACATCAGTACAGCTGCTTCTTTGTTAAGCCAGCTGTTAACTAACCCCCAAGGGTACTTCTCAAAGGGGGCTGTATTTTGTTGTTGTTGTTTTTAAATGATTTAATTCTTATAGCTCAAACTGCATTGTGTTCTTAATGGTTTTACATTTCTACCTCTGAAAGACAAAGAAAAAAAGAGTGGAACAATGAAAGAAATTAAAGGCTGGAGGAAGACTGATGAAGGGTGTGCATATCCAGTTCAAAGTGTGGTAGGAGGGACGGAGAAACTGGCAGAATAGCCGAGAAAATGAGGATGTGAAAAATACAAGTAGTTCTTGATGGAGAAGAGCTGCAGACCTAGCATATTAGGATATGCAGAATATTAAATAACTTCTACACCATATTGGCCAAAATACAGGAAAGCAACTGGATGTGGCATTGAAGATAGGGTTCTTGGGAGCATAGTGGATTATGGAAACCCCAGTTCCTCTACTTATCAGTGGTGGGAAAAAAAAAGTCAATACACAAGAAATAGACTAAAACATACAAGAAAATGTTCCCTTTCATCTGGACTTTTTCTATAAGAAAAAAGTCTTATAGCCATATCCTGTCCTAAAATGGGTCAACCTTTTTTTTTTCATACTCAAAACAGATTGTGTAATATTATTCAACCTTAAGACGGAAGGAAATTTTGTCATATGCTACTACATGGATAAACCATGAGGATACTATGTTAAATGAAATTAACAATCAAAAAAAGACAAATACTCCATAATTCCACTCATATGAGGTATCTAATGAATCAAACTTATGGCAACAGAAAATAGACTGGTAGTGGGGAACTGGAGGGAGGGGGAAATGGAGAATTGTTGTTCAGTGAGTACAGAGTTTCAATCATGCAATAAGAAGAAGTTCAAGAGGTTTATTGTATAACAATGTGCATACAGTTAACAGTATTATAATGTACACTTAGAATCTGTTAAGAGGGTAAATTTATACTATGTGATTTTTACTGCATTCATACACTACAGCCAGGACATACGATAACCTTGAAGTAATTGTGCTAAGCAAAATGAGCCAGTTACAAAGGGGCACATACTATGTGGGGCCACTTTTGTGAGGTACCCAGAGTAAATTCATAGAGATAGAAAGTAGAATGGTAATTATCAGAGGGCGAGCAGGGAGAGGAATGAGGAGTCACTGTTTAATGAGTATGGAGTTTCAAGTTGGAAAGATGAAAAATGTCTAGAGATAGATGGTGGTTATGGTTGCCCAATAATGTGAATGTACTTGTTGTTCAGTCGCTCAGTCGTGTCCGGCTCTTTGCGACCCCATGGACTGTAGCACTCCAGGTTTCCTTGTCCTCCACTATCTCCTAGAGTTAGCTTAGTGCAATTGAACTGTACACTTAAAATGGTTAAGTGGTAAATTTCAAGTTATACATTCTCAACCACAATTAAAACAGACAAACAAACAAACTGCCTTTTCTATAATGGGGTTTACCAGTATGTCTTTACAATTGAATTGGTCTGACAGTAGTATGACCATAGGAACACTTAGCTGCCATATTCAAGGGTTCAAGAAAGCATGAGGCCCTTCTTTTCCCATGCAATGTGTGACATGGTAAGTGCTGTAATAAAAATAAGTTTTACTTACAAAAATTTTCTATGGAAGTCTCCTTGCCTGATTTATCTTATGTAAGAACAAGAATCAAGGATGTTATTCCTTTCAGAAAAAATATATAATGTGGATACTTAAACTCAGGACTTTAAGAAGATGGCAAAAGGATTTGCTGAAAAATGTTTCAAACCAGTCTCTTCATCTCATAACCAATTTGTTAAATACACTCAGAGATGGCACATTTTAAAAGACAATATTTATTTATAGTTCTTCCCCAATAAAGAACTGGTGTCAATCCCTTAACAGAGAGGCAAAAGAGATGATTCTTGCCAAGATTTTACTCCCCTTTCTTCAAATTCATTGTCACTTTATTCCATCTCATAAACAGAATAAAGAGTGTCACATATGGCTTCAGGGCCATTATTTATGATTTCTTGAACTTATGTGGGTACTTGATTAAAGCAGAATCATTTTATTCTGAGATTTTTTGAACCAATTTCTAGAGAAGGCTTTGCTTCTCCCCAAGTAATCAATACTGTCCTGACTATACATGCTTTTTACACCCTACCTACTCTTCTGTGATAACCAACTTCTTGACTCTTTAAAGGAGAGATGAATTTTAAACTGCTTTTGGTGGAAAAGGTCACTTCTTGCTCAGATTAAAAGCTGGAAACTTGTACTCAGCATGGAGTACTTCCTCGTAAAATCTTTGTGTGTTATCTGACCCCTGAAAAAGCTGAAGTAATAAAGAAAGGTGGGCCCATTTGAGGACAAGATATGGCTATAAGACTTTTTTTTCTTACAGAGTCCATGATGAAAGAGAAAATTTTCTCATTTACTTTGTCTATTTCTTGTATATTGATTTTGTAATAATTCAGAACATTGCAATTCGACTTCCAAAGTACTATATCATTTTGATTGTATAAGGTGGGAGATCTTCTGAAGTGGAAGTTCATGAAAGGTAAAGAGGCTCTTTCTTTAAATGTTTTCCCATGCAAAAATTTAAAATAAATAGCTTAAAAACTGCAAAGCACTCAGGAATCATAAGCACAAAGAACACACTTTAAAATTGTCTAAGTGAGCTCACAAGAAAGCAAGGGAAGTCCCCAGGGGGCACAAACTAAGAGAAAGAAAGGCGTTAAATTAATACTAATGCCAAGATTGACTTGTGATTGGCTGGTGTTTGCAAAACCCATAACAAGGTTCTGGGTTTTCAGGAGCCACACAAAGATGTAAGATAGGGTTGAGCTCGTATAAGGTAGAAAAATTGTTACTAAGACTCTTGAATAAAGCTGTGACCCTCTAAGAGTAAACTCCGGGAGTTGGTGATGGACAGGGAGGCCTGGAATGCTGCAGTCCATGGGGTCGCAAAGAGTCCGACATGACTGAGTGACTGAACTGAACTGAAGGGTAAACCCTTAGTGAACAGGAGAATCAGTGAAAAGAAATCTATGCATTGCAAAAAGAGATAACATAAAACTCTTCTATTTCAGCATGGTCTTTGATAGAAAATATTCCTGTAACCATAAGCTTGTCCTCATACATAATTGAATGCCAATTTATTCTCCCTCTGTAGACAAGAATACTTTAACCTAAAAAATTAAAGTGTCCAGAGCTAATAGCAAACCAAGGAACTTGGCAAAGAAAATGCAAATCATGATTCAGGCTCATACCCTTGAGGCAAGCCACCCATAATTCTTTAGAAAAAAGTTTGACTAAGTAAAAGGATATAATTACAAATTACTTAATACAGTTAGAGAAAACCACCATGAGCAAGGGACAACAAATAGAATGATTGAACTTCCTAGTCTAACATTCTGATTCAAGCATAAAAACTAAAAGATAGTGTTTATGTTCAGTAATGGCATAGTAGTAATGATCAGATAAATATTCCATGATAATAACTATAAACTGGACAAAATATATAAATCAAACACCTGAAGGCACTTAAGACTGACAAGAAACAGGTATAAATTGAAAGCAAATTAACACTTGGGATGGGCTTCCCTGGTGGCTCAGTGGTAAATAATCTGCCTGCAATGCAGGAGATGTGGGTTAGATCCCTGGGTTGGGAAGATCCCCTGGAGGAGGAAATGGCAACCCACTCCAGTATTCCTGATGGGAAAATCCCACCAACAGAGGAGCCTCATGGGCTGTCTGTGAGGTTACAAAGACTTGGACATGACTGAGCATGTGTGCACACATGTGCACGAGTGCATGCACACACACACACACATTTGGAATATAGGAACAAAATTCTTTGAGATACTCAAAGGGCTGGTCCCATTTATATCCAAGTAGTGTAAATAAAACATGGATAAAAACTGGAAAGATTGTTGTCTTGGAGAGCTAGAAAATAGAATTTGGGGGTGACCACACCAGCTTTCACATGAGAAGGGGAATCCAGGAAAAGAGAAAGTAATAGTGAAGAAGCCCCAAAAATCAACATAAAAACCCTGTGTAAATAGAGCTGCTCCTGAACACAGCAGAAGCCAAGCAACAATGCTGAGAATTAAAAAAAAAAAAAAACTGGAGCAAGACAGGGAAGCGACCTTAATGTCCATCAGCAGATGAATGAATAAAGACGTGGTATATATTCACAATGGAATATTACTCAGCCATACAGAGAATGAAATTATGCCGTTTGTAGCAACATGGATGGACCCAGAAATTATCATACTAAGTGAAGCAAACTGGACAGAGAATGCAAATATCAAACGATATCACTTACATGTGGGATCTAAAAAATGATACTAATGAACTTATTTACAAAATAGAAATATACTCACAGACATAGAAAACAAACTTATGGTTATCAGTGAGGAAGGAGAGAGAGGGATAAATTAGGAATGTGGGATTAAAATATATACACACTATTATATTTAGGACAGATAACCAACAAGGACCTATTGTATATCAAAGCGACTACACTCAATATCTTGTAGTTACCTATAATGGTAGAAAACGTAAAAAAATAAAAAAAAAGAATATATATGTGTATAACTGAATCACTTTGCTGTACACCTGGAACTAACACAAAGTTGTAAATCACCTATATTTCATGAAAAAAAATTTGTTTAAATGGGCAGAAGACCTGAATAGACATTTTTCCAAAGAAGATATACAGATGGCCAATAGGTACATGAACATATTCAACATTGCTAATAATCCGAGAAAGGCAAATCAAAACCAGAATGTGATATTACCTCACACCTGACAGAATGGCTATCATCAAAAAGACCACAAACAACAAATGTTGACGAGAATATGGAAATTAAGGGAACCCTTGTACACTGTTGGTGGGAATGCAATTTTGTGCACCCACTGTGGAAAACAGTACATAGGTTGCTCAAAAAACTAAAAATAAAATCATATGATCCAGCAATTCCAGTCTTGGGTATATATTCAAAGAAAGTGAAAATATTAATTTGAAAAGACACATGTACCATAATGTTCATAGCGGCACTGTTTACAATAGCCAAACTATGGAAGTAACCTAAATGTCCATCAAGAGATCAATGGATAAGGATGACATGGTATGTATACAATGGAGTACTATTTAGCCATAGAAAGAGTGAAATTTTGTCATTTTTAACATGGACAGGTCTGTACGGTATTATGCTTAGTAAAATAAGCCAGACAGAGACAGTAACATACTGTATGCTGTGACTTCTATGTGAGATCTGAAAAATGAAAGAAACAAATGAATATCATTAAACAGAAAGAGACTTACAGATACAGAGATAAACTAGCGGCTATGCGCAGGTAAACAGAACAGGGAGGGGCAGGATAAAGGTAAGGGATTAAGGGGTACAACTACTGCATATCAAATAAATAAGCTACGAGGATATATTGTAGTGCACAGGGAAAACGGCCAATATTTTATAATTTTAAATGGAGTGTAATTTATAAAAAATATTAAATTATCCAATTAAAAAATCCAATCCTTTTTGTTTTAAGTGCTCAGAAGGGCAGGAAGCAAGATGGTCTTAGCCTCTGAATAACTGGCTGCCATAATTTTCTAATTCAACCAAATGTCACAATTTTGCCTCAAGTGGATGTGCCTTGATTTGTTAAAAAAACAAACTTGACTCTATTAAAAAATATTAAATCACTTTGTTCTACAACTGAAACTAATATTATAAATCTATACCCAATAAAAAACAAATAAGTAAATGAAAAAAAATTAAGTAGATATTATTGCAAGTTGTCAGTTTTGTTATAAAATGTATATAATATCATAATAGTATTGTCAATGTTTATAATTAGTTGCATTAGTTTCACTTTCTTATATAGTTTAAATAACTTTGTTAATTAAAGTTTATGGTGTACTTAATATAGGACTTCCCCGCGGGGCTCAGATGGTAAAGTGCCTGCCTGCAATGCGGGAGACCTGGGTTCGATCCCTGGATTGGGAAGATCCCCTGGAGAAGGAAATGGCAACCCACTCCAATACTCTTGCTTGGAAAATTCCATGGACAGAGGAGGCTGGTACGCTACAGTCCGTGGGGTCGCAAAGAGTCAGACACGACTGTGACTTCATTTTCACACTTAATATATGAGCAACATTTCTTTATATAAACATATAGTTAGCTTACATTATACAATTATAATTATACTTACAAAATTTTAAGTTTCATATTTCTATTGATCAGAGAGTGCAAATGCAAATATGAATTGTATCTGAACCACAACTTATTCCAAGTAGATTTCTGCCAAAGAATATTATTTTTACAATGACTTGTGATCCACCAAAATCTATTACTTGGATAACTATTACAAAAAACTTTTATCTTCAGTTGTTTAACTTTCTAATTGAACTTACAGTAGCATGTATAATAATATCAAATTTTTACTTTTGGCAGAGTAACCTTTTAAAAGCTTTACTTTTGATTTCAAAAGTTGTTGTTAAAAACCAAATGATTAGTACTGATTTAATACTGGCATCATTAAACTATTAGAAAAATCATTCTTTTAAAAACACTAATGTAGTAACTAATATCACCTCAATTTTCTTAGACATTTGAGAACACTTGATTTGAAAATGAGCAAGATTAACATTTCAAAAAAGTCAATTTGTTTAAATAAAAAGTGATGTTTCACAGTGGACAGCTGCTTGTGGTAAATCACCATCCTCAGGGTCAGCCTCCTTCAAACACCTCCCAACAGTTAAAGTTAATGCTATGCTTCTTCAGCAGACATGTCTCTTCTGATTTTCACAAGCTATCTGATATTTCAGAAGGTATCTGATTTGCTATTATACCATGATATTGGGTAAATATCAATAAGTATTTTATATATGGTCATCATCACCTTTCTTGAGAATGAAAAACAAAATTCAATCCTTATATTTCTATTAAATGTACACTTCTTTGACTCATTGGTGTGTAAAGGGTTTATTATAAAATAAATATACATAACAAAAAAATAAATAGGTATAGCTTTATACCATATATCAAGTGGTAAACTGCTGTAGGAAGGTCGGACTACTATCTTTACACTCCTGGCAGAACTTCTCGGCCTCTTCTCATAAAGACTTCTTGTATATCTGACCTTCAGCTTCCCCTGTTAACTACTGACCTTGCCAACTGGTGACTTGGTACCTTTATGCTTCTTCCTGACTCACAGCTGGACAGTAGGGGTATCTGCATTCTTTACATCTCTCACTACCACTCAGGACTAGAAATAGTTATCCCAGCTGCTAGTACCTGATAGTACTTTGTTTTTATTAGAGAATGGTCCACTTGCATTCTTGCCTAAAAAATTCCATGGACAGAGGAGCATGGTGGGCTACAGTCCAGGGAGTTGCAAAGAGTCAGACGTGACTAAGCAACTGACCACACACATACACCACATACATTGCATTTCCTTTTATCTGGACAGGTGAGAGAAAAAAGCCAATACTGAGCCTATTGTACTAAGTGGAAACTTCTGGATGCTCACAAGGTATATCTTTAAAAATGTAAAAGTGTAGCTAATAATACTTTCACTTCAATTTAAAGTGTTGGCTATATTTCTTTAGAAAGAGTAAAAGTAATTCTTTCATTAAGTTTCAAGTATGAAATTCAAAACCTGGTGGTTTCTTAATGGTTTCACAAATGCTTATTCCTACCTCATCAATTCTATTATTATAAGCACTTTTCTACCATGCATAACTAACTAGTAATTTGGCACAATTTTTGTGCTCTGGTCATTCACTAATCATTAATAGTACAAATTCTAGCATCACGTAAATATTCCTTTCTTTTGCCAAGTAAACAGTCACTTTTTCATCACTGTGTATTTTGATTAATCTCTTAATTTAGGAACGTGTTTCTGAAGAGCTCTCTCATTCACATATTCTAAATCCATTCTGAACATATTAACATTGCCTGTGAGTCTTCCCTAAATTCTCATCTCTGTAACTTTCTTTCTCAGTCCCACTCTGCAGCCATTTGATTTCCACCTCTCCCAAAATGCTCAAGTTTCTCTTTATCTTAAATGTAAAAGGCGAACACAGGAACTAAAAACAAATAATTTCTGAGACTGCATGCCAGTGACATCTTACTAGTTTTAAAAATAGGCCTTATGCCTGATTTTCTACTTCTCCTTTACTGCACTGTGGAGGTTTTCATTTATTTAATAGCTTTTCATTTCATTGTTAGCTTTTCCCTTGGACACAAGGTAAATTTGATTTTAACTTTTGCCTTTATTTTTGTAAAATTTGACCCCATGTTTGATGGATAATTTGGGGTTAGATACATTCAGTTGTGGTCTTATATTCCAAGTTGGTAATCAAATTTGTATTTTAAAATTTAATGTAGAAGATGCCCATATAACCTTAATTGGTATATTCCCCTGGTCCTAGGCACTGTGAGACAAGTATTCTCTTACTTTCCAACCAATACACATATGGTTTGATCATCACTGCTTAATCCCTCTGACTGATAGAGATCAGATCATTAAACAAAGATTCTATTGGTGCTTCCTTCTCTATAAGGAAAAAAATAATCCTAAATTGCTCTGTTGTGATTTGCATTTAGATCCTCTATACATAGCTTTCTCTGAAACTCAGCTGTAACCAAACACATTTTCCCCCTTTCCAGTTAAACACCTCCAAGCATCTTACTAAGAAAAACTAAAGCTTTTGAAAATATAAACAGACTAGATTTTTTTAAGTAAATTCAAATTGGAATTTTTGAAGACTTTCTATGGAACAAATGTGCTGAATAATCTAGTGAAATCGTAATCTGAATTTCTCCAAAGACCCTCAAAACTTAAATATTAATACCAATGACTTTTATCTGAGATAAAAGTGTTTATAAGTCTGAAAATACATTATTGAGAATACAGTACTGTACCAAAGAGAAATGCCTCAGAGGTTAAGAGGTTATTTTTTTTTCCTTCTGTTTTAAACAATATGTTAGGGAATGGTTGTACAAAACTTGGAAACAGATCTGGAACAAGCTTGTAAAAACAGGAAGAAAAAAGATGGTGGTGATTATATGGTGGTAGTTATGGTTTCTCTACTCAGTTATGTACGGATGTGAGAGTTGGACCATAAAGAAGGCTAAGTACCAAAAAATGGATGCCTTTGAATTGTGGTGCTGGAGAACACTCTTGAGAGTCCCTTGGACAGCAAGGAGATCAAACCAGTCAATCCTAAAGGAAATCAACTCTGAATATTCATTGGAAGGACTGATGCGGAAGCTCCAATACTTTGTCCACCTGATGCAAATTGCTGACTCATTGGAAAAGCCCCTGATGCTGGGAAAGATTGAGGACAGGGGGAGAAGTGGGCAACAGAGGATGAGATGGTTGGATGGCATCATTGACTCAATGGACATGAGTTTGAGCAAACTCGGGGAGATAGTGAAGGACAGGGAAGGCTGGCGTGCTGCAGTCCATAGGGTTGCATATAGTCGGACATGACTTAGTGATTAGACAACAACATCATATCATGCAGAAAGGCAGATCATATGTAGATACATTTCCCCATCTCTTGAGCCTTGTTTTCCTCATCAGAAACAAGGGTAGTATTCTGCATATAGAGTGATGTACAGCTTCAATAAAGTATCATAAATGCAGTATGGCAAGATTATTAAAATTTTTGTGCAGAAACAAAAAAAACAAACAAACAAAAACCAATGAGATCAATTCTACATCAAGAAAGACACCAAAATATCAGCCATAAACCAGGTAGGATGCCCTGTGAGTAGCTAACTGTGCCTACTTTTGTAAAGTATCCTTTCTGGGAATTCTCTCTTGGCTTTTTCTCTATGATCTATTGTCTTTAAATCTTGGTTCTTTTTTCAATAATTTCCTCTCATGCCACCAAGAAGGTGACACATCAGGAACATGTCTCACAGGACAATATCAAAAGACAGCAGGTCTGAACGATCCCTGTCCTAACATTTAGGGAGAAAAGGCCCATTCCTTCTTAGATAATCATAGTTAGACCTCCCTCAAGAGCCAAGATTTGGGAGTGGATCAAAGGCAGAGAAGGATAGGAGGGCTCTAAGCACAAAAGACAGATTAAGTCACCAGGTCAAGAACTTCCATTTGAGAATTTAAGACCAAAGGGGTATCAAATAGAAGTTTGGGGAATGAATCCTGCTTTAATAATAGAGGACCATGTCCTGGGAACTCCCTCCTGTACATCTTTCTTATGAAACTACAGCAGCTATAGTCTCAGGCTAACACTCAAACCCACTATCTTCACCCACAAAGCCCATTGTACATTATCATGGCTGAAAAATGGCATGAATTGTATAAATTTAAATCCAGGACTCTGAAATCAGAGTATCATATGATAGAGAAAGAACCTAATGATGAGTTTGTTCCTACTCCCAGAGGAAGAGCAGGCCCTAGGACATATTTTAGTAAAGAATCTGCTGCCCATGGAGCTTTGAAGGTGGCTTAGTGGGTAAAGAATCTGCCTGCAGTGAAGGAGATACAGGAGACTTGGGTTTGATCCCTAGGTTGGGGAGATCCCCTGGAGGAGGGAATGGCAACCCACTCCAGTATACTTCCTGGAAGAATCCCATGGACAGAGTAGCCTGGTGGGCTACAGTCCATAGAGTCCTGAAGCGACTGAGTGCGCATGAACTACCTTGTATATTAACTTATTTTTCTCTTATATGTTCATTCTACCTCTTATAATCCTTCAGGAACCTCATGCCATCATAATGCCTTAAGACATTATGATACTGTGAGCTCCCAACTTGGCCTGCCCTACTTTTTAAAAGTCTGCAAGTTGCTAATTTTCTATCTCCTACCTCCACGCAAAACCCTCATGTTTTCTATACAGCTGCTCAGACAGGGGTATGAAGGAAAGCAGATGATTAAACCAATTCACAGAAAGATTTGAATGACTGATCTTTCACACACACCCAGATATTTGCATTTTTGGAAGAGGAAGCTTGTTAACTTAAATAAATCTATCATCAGTGAAATTTTTAGATGACTTATCAAAGAGAAGAGAAAAAATAAATCAGGCTTTGACAGGAAAGGCAAGAGGAGGAGAAATGAATCTCAGTTTTGTCCAGCCATCTCATTCCCAAGTATGGTCTTACTCTGGTGTCACAAAATTCCTCAACATGCCAAGGTTAATAACAGTGCTTCTCATGCAGCAATATAATTGCAGATGAAAATGTATGCATCAACACACATGTGTGTATGTGTGTATCTGTGTGTGTGTAAGGGAAACAAGTTTATGATAGGTACAACAGTAGTGAATTTCTTGTAGATTGAGGCCTGGCAACCACTGATGTCTGATGGTGGTTAAAAATAATTCTAGCATTCACAGGAAAGGTCCTAAGTATGAAATAGATGTTTGTTTCGGATTGGCTATAATGGCATCAGTCAGTAAGAGACTGACTGCACTAGGAAACATTTAGAGTGACTACTGGTTAAACTTTGCTGAGCAACAAACACCCCCAAATATAGAAACTTAAAGCAATAATCATTTATCTTCTCATGATTCTGTGAGTCAGCAATTTAGGATGGGCTCAGCTGGAAGTTTCTTACACTGGCTTTGCCTGGACTCTCCTATGGCACAGCTGTTAAACAGGGGCTGAATGGCCTCACTAAACTTGACTTGCAGTAAATCAGTTTTCGGTTGGATGTGTCAACTCTCTTCCACATGTCTTCTCCATTAGCTGACTTAGACCCATTCACGTGAAAACAGCACTCCAAGAAGGCAAGATGAAAGCTTCAGAGCTGTCTGTGCCTAAGGCTCAGAATACACACCATGTCACTTGCTCACTTCCATCATATTCTAGTGACCAAAGCAAGTAACAAGCCCAGCCAGAATCTAGGGCTAAGGAAACAGCCCCACTTCCTGAAGAGGACCACTGCAAAGAACTACTTTTTAATCAACTTATCAAGTCTTAAGAGTAGCACAAAAGATTTTAAATAATTTTCTATCTGAGGTGTTTTCTTTTTTCGTCCACTCTCTTCCTACTTAAGTCCAATGAGACTATTATTTTTTGTTTTGGAGAGAAATCATACCGGGAGGGCTCATGTTCCATTTAAAAACAAGGCCTACGAGAACAGAGATGTTAAGCTGCTGATTATTGCATTTTAGGAAAAGTCAACAGAGGTAGACCTTACAGTTTTTAGAACATTTCAAAAATGACATGTAATCTTTTTCTTTTTCCCGATAAATGGCCTCTAGTGGCACTGTTTGCAAGAATTATAACACTAGAAAATTCACTGTATAGCTTCTCAAGTTTTCATTTTGAACTGTTAGAGCAGATGTGCTAAGATATTTAATTCACACATTTCCCAAATATTGACTTTTTTAAAGGGTGTGCTTAGCTTTTATCCCTTGAGATTTAGATTTATGTTTCCTGCCACTCATAATAAGAACTTGAAAGCTATTTTTCTTTTTCTGATTGAACATCTTATTTCCATTTTTTAGGCTAAAGGAAAAACATTTAAGGAGACTATTTTCTTAGTTTGTAATGAGAACATTTATGACAGGCATTGATTTCTTGTGGTAAGCATCTGGTCATGGTTTATGACAGAATGGAACAGGTGCTATTATATTTGGAGAAGCTGATATGGGCGTCTCAATATTGAGCTCTGTAAGTCACATAGCCTGTAAAATAAGATGATCAAGGATCTGTCTGAACCGGCTTGGCACTAGAGCCAAGCCAGCAGTTTTGAAGAAGAACAAATACCTATTTTGAACGTCACTTTCCAAATAATGGAGAAAGTAGGTGTGATGGGGTCAAGGTGCGTGGTAAGGAAACAGAGGGAAGGAGCAACCCCTGGGCACAAGAGGGTCCTTGTACTTTCAGACTCTCTTATCTTGAACTTCAGTCTCCATCTGTTTTTGTACTTTTTAAAATTCAATGTCTTTGCAGTAAGAGCTCTGATAGAAGATGTGGCAGTTTCTATTCCCCATAAGGTAAGACTTGTGATTATAATATAGTCTTCAAGGAATCTTTCACTCTGTTTTGCTTCCAGGTGAATTTTCATGCCTTGTCTTGTTTTTGCTCATTTCTATTTCAGCATTTTAGAACAATGAACATACTTAATTTTGTGAAAAAGAAAAATGAACATTGTTTCTATGACTTGATTGGATTATAAAGGAAATCAGCCTCCCCACCTATTTTAGATCACTGATTCTTCGTGCAAGGATAATAAACATATCGTGTACCGTTTATAAGCCTTATCTCAATGAAACAAAACCAAGGCAAGAAGAGTTTTCTACATTGTTTGATTTTTTTCTTACACAATTTAGCCCATTTGAAAGAAACTACGAGCTCAAGAAATGTGAGTTCCTGCTGCCATTAAATGTATCTGCTTCTAATGTATGTTGCTACTAAGATAATTATATTGTCCAATGAAATTTCTATGACTCATTAGATATCATATACTCTAAAAAACTCTTTGCCAGGAGTATGACTCTTTATAATAAGATATTAAGCAATTCATAGATATCATATTTTTTGAGGAGAAGTCCTAAAAAGTATTGCAGCAAACAATGAGATTAAGTAGATGCCATATGAAAACTGTTTTATCCTGACTTTAAGTTTTACTTTTTACATATTTCCTACTATGGATGATAATGACACACACATTCACCTCCTTTACCTTCTTTCCTTTATTTTTAAATTGCTATGGCTATGTAACTATTACAGCTAATCCTTTGGCATATTATGATTACATCTCCTTTCTTATAAATTGGATTTTTTCTAGCTTTGTTAAGGTATAATTGACAAATTAAAAGCTGTAGATACTTGAGATATAAAATGTGGTGTTTTAAGTGACTGTGGTTGTAAGATGCAACTTTCAGTTAAAAGTGAGTAAGTTCCAGTGTTCTAATATACAGCATGGTAACTATAGTTAATAATAATGTATTGTATACTTGAAATTTGCTGAGAGTAGATCTTAAGTGTCCTCACCACATACAGACCTAGAATGGTAACTATGTGAAATGATGTTAACTAGCTTGATTGTGGTAATCACTACACAAGGAAATTTCCCTCCCCTGCTTCTATCCCTAATTTACTTTTTCTTCTAGTCCCTGTTCTATTTTTCATATTCAGTATGGACCTCATACTACTAAATCCAGTGTTCATTTTTTTTCCTTGTCATATTTGACTTCTAAGCAGCAGTTGATATCACTGATCACATCTTCTTCTTGGAAATTCATTGTCTTGGTTTATGTGATGCACTTTCTCCTGGACTTTTATTCTCAGACCCCTTTGCTAACTCAAGTACTTCTGCTTAAACTCTACTTGAATGTCCCAAGTTCAGTCCTGGAATTCCTTTCTTGTCTATCTCCACTTTCTCTACATAGTCTTACTCATATTCATGATATTAAATGCCAGCTATGCTCTGTCTTTGAAGTTTTTACTGCCAGTCTTCATATAATTCTGGAATTAGATTGAAATAGCCAATTATCTACATACAACTTCCATTAGGATGTCTAATAGGAATCTTAAACCTCACAAGATCGAAACAGAACTATTGACTTTGACTCTAACCTCTTCTTCAGTCTGCTTTTCCAAATTCAAAACAGTATCACCATTCTCCCAATTTACTCAAACCAAAAATCCAGGTACCATTATTTCCCACCTCAAATTAATCCAATAGCAAACCCCACTTATTTTATCTCCAACATGTATTCAGAATCCATCCAGTCTTCTCATCTCAACTCTCCTACCCAAGTCCAATCTACTATACCTTGTCTAAACTTCCATGTTAGCCTTTCCCCCATATTCCATGATTTAATATGGTTTTTGTTGTTTATATTTTAACTTAATACTAATTTTTAAACATACACAAAACTACGGAAAATATTATACTGAATTGATCCTTAATGAAAACTTCATCTAGTTTCAATAGTTAACATCCTGCTAGTTTTGTTTCATCTATCATCTACCATTTCTCCTCCTTCAATCAATGAAATACTTTAGAAGAAAGCATGGACATCATTTGATTTCACTATAAATAATCCAGTATTAGTAGCAGAAAGTGACTTATGTTGTTAACATAACATCACTAGACAACTAACCAAAAAAAACTCCAATAATTTTGTTACATCATCCAGTATTCAGTCCACTTTAAACCTGTCCTAGATTTGAGGAAAATTTTCTCCAAAGCCAAAAGACTTTTGGACTAACAAGATCAATAGAAAAAATATGACAAAAAACACAAAGTTTTTAAGCCTCAAAATGTCAAAAATGCCTTCTTATGGTTGTTCCATTTGAATAAGACTCCAAACAAGGTCTACACTGCATATGCCTCTTTTAATCTGTAAAATCCTCCTTTATTTCATGTCATTTATTTGTCAAAGGAAGCAATTTGTGTTACCCACATTCTTGATTGGCTGGTTGCATCTTCACAGTTCTTTAAACATATTTGCCTCTCCACGTTTTTCCTTAGATTGTTAGACCTAGAGACTTGATTATATTCAGGTCCAATTTTATTTCGTTAAAGATAATTTCATTTTGTAAGTGATATGCTATGTGCTTCCAATTGCACCATATCAGGAGTATCTAACATATGGTTGTCCCACTTTAAGTGATAAGGAGATTAATCTATGGGCTCAGGTGATGTCAGATTGGCCCATTCATTATATAATTCTCAAACAACTTTTTGCTCTACTGTTCTAGAAACCATGGTGACCACTGTCTAGATCCATTATTTCAATATAGGTCACAAAAAGTGATTTAAAAAAATTCTGTCCTTCTACCTGAATACACTGGCTGAAACTTATAAAGAACACACCATCAGCAGCTATTTTCTTATCCTGAAGCCCACTTTATACAGGAAAGACAGAATTTATGTTAGATCTCTGCCTTTAATTTACCAGTATTCAGGATAATGAGCCAGTGCTTTGGAAACTTACAAATATTTTAAAATTATTGTTTAGTTCTCTTTTTATTGTCATTATGAATTTGCATGTATTTGATGGGTATGAGTCCACAAAATAGTCTTCAAATTATTCACCCCATTACAATGATATTCTTACGATATTTTCACTACACTGCAGTCAGTGTGATCTTTGAAAAACCCAAATCACATCATACCATCTGTCACTTAATACCTTCCAATGTCTTTTCATTACATTAGAATATTCCCCAAAGCCTTTGCTCTAGTAACGTCTTCGTAATCTGACCCTGCCTACTTCTCTGATTTCAATTTACACACATCTCATCCTTCACCATCAATGCTATTTTGTTTCTCAAATGCCTGTCATCCAGGGACAGTGCACTGTCCATTCCCTCTGTCACTAGTGCTGTTATTCCTGGCCTTTGCATATGTCCTTCTACAGCTAGTCAGTTATTTTACGCCAAATCTCCCACCAGGTTTTCATTCTTAGTTTTTAATCTTACTAATTTATTACTTTATTGTGTTTGTTTTTATTTTACTCTCTCCTCTGAAATATATGTCCTTTTGAGAACAAAGATCTTGCCTCTCTGGTCCATCACTGAATCTTCAGTGCCTAAAAGAAGATTAGCACTAGCAGACTTTCACTGATTCTGTGAATAACTGAATGAATGCATGAAGGGCTCACCCCATTTCAGACTGAATCTCCCCAGAGAAGATTGCCCTTGAGATAAATATATACACTACAGACTTGGTGGAAGATATAGCTCTCATATTGCTGAGAAGACTGTTGTTACTCTCATCCTAGGATGGCAAGTTTCAACTTACAAATAAATAAAGGAGAAAAAAAAATCCTTTGAGCAATTTTGCATTGAAAGAAAAATTAAAAATCAACACAATTTATTTTAAAATCTTTGTTCATCTTTTGCAGCAAAAGTATGAACTCAGTTAATAGTAGTAGGATTTGCTTTAAGTTTTCCAGTTCAAAAATTTGTTTCATATTGTTAGCAGTGTCATACAACTTATTAAAAGTATATTATATTGCGGAGTAACACACACAGATATTCTTTTGGTGTTTCTTATTTTTAACCACATAAAATTTCATATGCAAGAGGGAAAGACTTTTAGACTAATAAGCTCAATAGAAAAAAATATGACAAAAAACACAAAGTTTTTAAGCCACAAGAAGTTCTAGGCTCTAACTGAATAAACTTTTGAATAATATACTATCAAGAATTTTTTTGAGGTAACTATAAAGTCTCATTTCATATATTGATATTATTCCATCTCAATTACATGCTGGTTTAATGTCAAAAATCTGGGTGTAACTCGTTCTAGTCAGTATAGATTTTTGAACTGGTACACATATTTAATTTCTGATTTCAAAATATTACTAAAAATGTTATGGTAACCTATAATCTAGAATATTTTTTAAAAATTAAAAGCATATGAAATTATTTTTATTGTTTTAATTAAAAATATGAACATAAACATTAACCTTTATTTTAAATATTAAATATATTTTAATAAAAAAAGTATTTGTGTTTTCTACTGCAACAACTATTGAAATATAATTTTGCCCAGTTATTTATTTTTGAGGAAGCAATTGATTCTAAATATTAACAACTTAGTTTCATTAAAATACACCAAAGCAAAGTGAAAAAGTTATAATTTGAAAGAAGATTTTACAATACAACTAACTAATAAAAGACTAGACTAGTATCCCAAACATACACTAAAACCTCAACTTTTTAAAGTAAAATTGGCAATGAGGTATATTAGGAGCAGATTATTTCACAGAGAAGAAAACATGAACAGTAAACCAGCACACAAATACCTGTTTACTCTCAGTAGCAACCAGAGGAAGGTAAGTTAAGACCACAATGATCACAATTGGGATGCACTCTATCGGCAAAATATTAGAAATTTGATGATACCAAGTATTAGTGAATACATAAATCAAAAAGAATGCATAATCAACTGTTCATGAGTATGTAAAATGATATACCAACTGTGAAAGACAACCAGATATTATCTTAAAAGGTTGAAAATGTTCATACACCCTTCCACAAACATCCCATTCCTAGTTGAATACCTTAAAGAACCTCTTGATGATCAATATAAGACATGTAAAAGAATAATCAGAGCAACTTGTAATTTTTTAAAAAGCAGAGATTCAAACCATAAATGCCCAGTAAAAAGAAAACATATATTTGAAACATACATACATACCTACACACACACACATATATGAATAAAAGAATTATAGCTATTCATGATAACGTGGATAAATCTCAGAACCACCATACTTAAGGAAAATCTCAGATCTCAAAAGACTATAGAAAGTATATATACCTATAAAGTTTAAAGCAAGCAAAAACAAACAATACATTGCTTTTGAATATGCAGAGTAAAATGAATTTTAAACAAGAGAATTCAGGATTATGGTTACTTCTGAATGATTAACAAGACAACATAGGATATAGGTAGTTTTAATTACATTAATAATATTCTAAGAAAGGTGATGAATTCATAGCCACCACTTTATTATTTTACTTCAAATTTGTGATGTTAAGTTCTGTTGCTAGCATGGATGACTGACTGGGTTGATTAGGACCAACTTTTCAGTTGAGAAAAACTACAGAAGCTGTCCATAATGTGCATACCATCTGTCTAAGTTATTGGAGAGTTACAAAGAAAGTGAGAATTTTCAGGCTATAGCCTGTAAAAATAGTGAAACTAAGAGAAGTATTTACATATTTAGAATATCACTTACTTGCTGGGTGATTCTGGATTCTCCAAACAGCAGTGAACGAAAAGGTGAAAAGCTGAGCACAGTTTATATTAGTCTGTGGAACAAGAGGGAAAAAAAAGAGAGTGAGACTCAAGGAGAAGAAATGTCACAGGTTAATATTCCCTATTTCAAAATCAGATTCTGAAGGGTACACTCTGCAGTTTATAATGAGTAGCAAATAGAATAGCTCTCAGAAGGACTGAAGCACATCTTTAAATTATCTCAAATCAGTTCATATGGCTTCCTTCTAGCCTAGCTGCCTAGCAGAAGCAAAATATATTATTTCTGGAGGAAAATACTATCAGACAGAACTTTAAATTTTTTCTATAATTTTTTACATGCAACTTTCAGCCCTTAGTAAACAACAGTGAGACTTACAAGTACACAGAATTGATCAAAAGTCAAGGGAGAAATAAATACTAATACTAGAGACCCAAAAGATAAAGATACTTAAAATTTTAAGGCACATACTTAACAAAAACACAAAACTATGCTTAATATGATCAAAAAATTAAATTACAAGTAGAGAATTTAAAAAGAAAACAAAACCAAAATAATAAATAAATAGTATATAGCTAAGAAAAAAACTGAAATTAAGAACTCATAGAGTGAGTGTAATAGCATATTGGACTCAGAAGAAGAATAAAATGGAAGGTAGGACTGATAAAAATCTAGCCTGAAATATGAAGAGGAAAAATCTGGAAAATATAAGTAACAAACAAAAAAACCCCACCACACTGCCTGAATAGGAGCATCGGTAAGATTAACAGCGATTTCTCAACAGAAATGATGAAAGGCAAAAGACAGTGGAATAGTATTAAGGTCTTCAAAGTAAACAGTGACGGCTCCTGGTAACCTAGAATTCTGAATCAACAGATATAACCTTTAAAAGGGAAAGAAATATAAAGAAATTTTAAACAAGCAGAAGCTCAGGTTTTATAATCAAACTCACACTAAAGAAAATATTAAAGTGTATTCTTCAAACAGAAGACAAATTATTCAGAATGAAAACAAAGTTCTACAGGAATAAAAGAACAAAAAGGAGGATCAATATGTGGTAAAGTAAAATGAATATTGACTACATAATACAATAATAATACAATATCATGTGAGATTTAATATACGTTAAAACCATGCAATAATAGCACAAAATCCAGTGGGTAGCTGGGTGAAAAGAATTAAATTGTTCTTTGATCTTTGCATTTTTCTGGAAGATGGTGAATTTCTAATTTTATGAAACATTAATAAATCACAGACATATGCCATAATCTCCATGGTAACTACCAAAAGAATAGTAAAATAATGTATAATTATGAGAAAGGACCATAACAGAAACATACACACACACAAAATCAGGAATAAAACTATAAGTAAGAATAAAAGAAATCATAAAACAGGAGAGATAAATAGAAAATGAATATTTAGATGATAAATTTAAACTCTAGTACAAAAAATATGTAATAAATATTTGTTTAAAAATAGCAATTATCAACTTGGATAAAAGTAAATATATATTTCTTATAAAAGACATAAATATAAGACTACACAAAGGTTTAACATAACAAAAAAAGTTATAAAAATTACCAAAATAACATCTATTGTGGCATGATATGATAAATTTACTTTAAAGCAATAAGTAATATTTGAAATAAAAATTGATTTTTCATAATGAAAAGTCAATACAGTAGGAAGATATAATAATGACAGAGCCTCAATATCTATGAAACAAAAACTGACAGGAGTAAAAACAAATAAAGTTGATAAGCTTCTGGAAAGATTGACAAAGAACAAAAGAAGGGATAGATAGCTAACTCAGGAATAAAAATGATAGAGGACACTTGGATTGCTTATGACACTGGATTTGAAAATATAAAGTGGAGACAAGAGGAAACAGAATATCTGAATAGTCATATAAGCTATTAAAAGAACTGAATCATTTCAATTCTTTAAAGAAATAGTAAAAGAACTTGTAAAAGGATTAGTGAAAATCTCCTAACAAATAAAACCCAGTCCACATGATCTTCTTGATATATTCTACCAAACATTTACAGAATAACACAATCTTGCCCAAACTCTTCCAGGTAATGAAAAATAGGTAACATGTTCCAACTCATTCTATGACACCAGTACCTTCAGAGACTTAGTTTATTTCTATAATTATATATATATATATATATATATATATGCACACACACACACATATATATATACACACACACACATATACACACGCTTTTTCTGGAAGGAGTCACAAGAAAATACAAACAAGTAGTTTGCCTTCAAGAGAAGAGCTAGAGCACAGTGCAAGAGACAGATTTACTCTTCATTATATACTTCTTGGTAATATTTGAATGTACATGTATAGATGCATATGTTTATAACAGACACGTTTAATTTTCAAATATCAAAGGATAAAAAAATGAAAAAAGGGGATTGCCAGTTTTCAGACTAGCACATAAGCAGCTTGGAAGTTACTACTTCATCCTAACAACAAATAAAAAGCTGAAAAGTCAATAGCTCTCTCAGATCTGTAAGAGAAGAGAGGTCATAGGCCAAATCTCTGCCTCTGAAATTGAAGACTGGCAGGCAAATTCAGAGAATCATAATTTACTGGATTAGAAACCTCCACAGGAGCTAGACCTGGTTTAGGGAAACCTCAACTGCAATTAAGCAATTTCTGGAGGCTCAGAGAGGACAACTCTGAGAGTTAAAACAAACAAACAAAAAACCCAGGTAGGGTATCACAGCATTCGGCCCTTCTTTACAAACTTTACCCTCGGAAGAAACTCTTCAACCAGAGCCTAACCTGCTGAGATTTTTTCAGACCATGATGCTGGGAAAGATTGAAGGCAAAAGGAGAAGGGGGAGGTAGAGGATAAGATTGTTAGATAGCATCACTGACTCGATGGACATGAATTTGAGCAAATTCTGGAAGATAGTAGAGGAGAGAAGAGCCTAGTGTGCTGCAGCCCATGGGATCCCAAAGAGTCAGAGGCAACTTAGCAACTGAATAAGAACAACTAGCTTGAAGGAAAGAAAATACCCCTCTGGCTCACATTAGCCATCCTGTTGCACCTAATAGGGTGAGGTGACTGAGAAACATGTGGGAATTTCATAGTCTGGAGGCATATGCTCCCGGAAAGAGTGACCTCTCATCATGGGATGACAGAATGCTTCCCCTCACCCCACACCTCACCACCACATTACTAAGGCCTATTTGCAACAGTAAACTGTGGACTTTGAGTGATAGGGACGTGTCACTGTAGGTTCATTGGTTGTAACAAATGTAGCACTATGTTGGGGTTGTTGATAATGGAAGAGGTTATTAGAAGGCAATGGCACCCCACTCCAGTACTCTTGCCTGGAAAATCCCATGGACGGAGGAGCCTGGTAGGCTGCACTCCATGGGGTCGCTAAGAGTCAGACACGACTGAGCGACTTCACTTTCACTTTTCCCTTTCATGCACTGGAGAAGGAAATGGCAACCCATTCCAGCATTCTTGCCTGGAGAGTCCCAGAGATGGCAGAGCCTGGCGGACTGCCATCTATGGGGTCGCACAGAGTCGGACACGACTGAAGCGACTTAGCAACATGCATGGTGGGGACAGGGAGTATGTGGAAGTTCTCTCTACCTTCTCCTCAATTTTGCCATGAACCTAAAACTTCTCTAAAATGTAAGTCTATTTAAAACGAAGTAAAAAGGGGCCCTGTTGGCCTTTTTACCTACCTTCAGGTATGTGAAATTTTGAGAGACTGACGTATGACTATGGACTCTGCTGGAGGGAGAGGGTTCCTGGACATTAGAAAGAGGATGGCTAGAGTGAATTGGTTGGTAGCCTCAGCTGCAATCTTGAAAATGGAAAAGGCCAAGGGAATATAAATTATCGACAAACCTCAAGGCCAGATTAGAGACTTGAGAAGTGGCTGTGCCAAATGTTGTTTCTGTGACCTACTGCTTGATGTGTGCTATGGTGACAAAGCCTCTCAAGGCAACAGTCTGCACATTGGTTGAAGTTAAATTCTCACCTGCTCCTTAAACAGCTTAAGAAACTGTTGAAGCTTGTCCTGTGTCATCATACAATGAATCTGGTTTCTTATATCCCTGATCAATACAATGGTGCGTTAACTCCCTCATGATTCAGATGGGAGAAAAATAGAAATGAAGATCAATGAATTGTTTTTATAAGCACCATTTTGAACTCAATCATTTTGTGGTTCCAAGATGTTGCGTCAGAGTGACTAATTCACAGAGCTGGTTTCATCACCTCTTCTATCTCCATTGCTAATGCTGTTTTTGGCAACTGACCAATTGTTTGGCATTCAGCTGCGTTGACAGCTGATAAAAGTAATAAAAACGTGTTGGTTGAATGATAACTAGTGTCACTGGATTTAGATTAGAGATAGGGGAGGTTAACAGTCTGGAAATGTGGAATGTGGAGGGGGAAAGAAGGCACAGGGCATCAAAATGACTAACAGACTTTAGGAGGAGGGGACAGACTGTCACATATACGACAAAAGCAATTATTGACAATGCAGCAAAAACTCAGGAGGAGGGGTGTGTGAAGGGGTAGACTCATAGAAGTCCAAAGGGATGTTTCAAATTGTTACATATGAAAACATTTGTTTTTAGGAGAGCTTTAGGTCTATAACCTCAGATTTTGTATATAATTCTAAAAATCATTGCTACCCAGTATAAAAGCATAAAATCAATGTGAACAGGGTACATGAGGCTTCCTTTAGCAGATATCTTACAAAAAGAGTGGGCTGACTGAAAAATTAAAGTGAAAGTGTTAATCGCTCAATCGTGTCTGACTCTTTCTGACTGCCAGGCTCCTCTGTCCATTGAATTCTCCAGGCAAGAATATTGGAGTTTTTGCCATACCCTTCTCCAGGGCAATCTTCCCAACCCAGGGATCGAACCCAGGTCTCCTGAACTGTGAGTTACATTGAAAAATGATGGGTAAAAGCAAACAAGTGAGCATTCCATATCAACTAACTTCAGGCTATTTAGTAGGGAGACGAAACAATTAGGGTCAGGCATCATTGTTTTGAAGCTGCTAGAATTACTGATTCTGAGTCCATCAAGAAAAATAAACAAATTCTATATACCATAACCTATTAAAAGCAACAACATGAAATTCATTTTAGAAATATTTCCACTTTCAGAATAATTCAAATATGGAAGGCTTGTCACTGTAGACCCACTCTGTCTAAAAAAGAAAAAACAAAGATAGCTACATGTATCGAACCCCTATTTTGTGCCAAGTAGCTCATACATTAATGCTAATCACCAATAATTTTGCAATGTGTTTATTATTATCCACTTTAAAGATAAACAGAGGTTCAGAGAAGCTGTAGCTTCTCTATAGCTTGCGAATGGCCAAGATAGAATTCAGTCTCAGGGCTATTTGACTCCCTGATCATGCAGCCTCTCAACTAGAATATCCCTAAAGAGTTCTCAGGGCTGAAATCTTCCAGTAAGTGATCCAAAAATAAATGTAGATTGTGGACAGCACATTTTCTTTGCCTTTCATGTGAGTATATGTGAGTGAGTGTTGAGAGCAGTCTCTCATGTCAGCCCACCTGTGTGGGGCTACCTGTCCTGCTTTATGCCAATGTGATCTGGTACAGTAACTGTTTCAAACCCCAGTGTCTCCCTCCACCAGTACAATCTGTACAATAACACCCATCTTATAGAGACTGGAAGAGATTCTCCATGTGACATACTAATTGGCACCATTAAAACAGCATATTAGAAAGCAGGGAGATTACTTGACCAACAAAGGTCCATCTAGGCAAAGCTATGGCTTATCCAGTAGTCATGTATGGATGTGAGAGTTGGACTATAAAGAAAGCTGAGCACTGAAGAATTGATGCTTTTGAACTGTGGTGTAGGAGAAGACTCTTGTGAGTCCCTTGGACTGCAAGGAGATCCAACCAGTTCATCCTAAAGGAAATCAGTCCTGAATATGCATTGGGAAGACTGATGCTGAAGCTGAAACTCCAATACTTTGGCCACCTGATGTGAAGAACTGCCTAATTGGAAAAGATTCTGGTGCTGGGAAAGATTGAAGGCAGGAGGAGAAGGGGACAACAGAGGATGAGATGATTGGATGGCATCACCGACACAATGGGCATGAGTTTGAGAAGGCTCTGGGAGTTGGTGATAGACAGGGAAGCCTGGCATGCTGCAGTCCATGGGGCTGCAAAGAATCAGACATGACTGAGTGACTGAACTTAACTAAAGATTTTAATAAGCCTTAGCTAATAATACTTGACTATTGAACACACATAGTTGAACACCTACTTCCTTCTGGACAATTTTCTTAATCAAACAGGGATGATTAAAACCTCCAACACTTAAGTAGCTGATAATCTAATGGAGAAGAAATGCAAACAAATGAAAAATTTATTAAAAGAGGTATAATAAATGTTTATACATGTGAGAGAGAGAAAGACTCAAAACATATTTAGTTTTTTGTATTTACCCAAGAAGGCCTTCCAGAGAAGAATGCCTTTCCATCTTGAAAAGTGACATGTGGTATCTAAATAAAGCAGCCCTTTTAGGGCATATGTGCTGTTGTCTGCTTCAAATACATTTTCTTGGAATGGTTCGCATATGGATGAAGTCACTGCTTCTATTAAAATCCCTCAAAGTCCTTTTCCCGTTATCATGGAGCACTGAAACACATTTTTTGCTATCTGGTTGCTTATTTTCAGGGAACAAAATGTCAGGAGATGATTAGTTGCAACTCCTGTATTTCCCAGTTACAGTTCTTGGGACTCTAGCAGCAAAAGCAGAGTCAGGGTTTATTTCTCAATTCAGTATCACACAGAAGCAAGAGGAATGGTGGGAAAGGACGGCGTACAGCCTAGAGCCCTACTTTCACAGAAAAGTAAATGCTGCTTGTTCATGGTCGCAGTAAAGTGATAAGCACAAGCTTTTGAGATGAGCAGCCATTGCTCTCAACTGAGGAGCAGTTGGCCAGCCATCCAGGACTTAGTCCTTTCACATATGTTCTCTGTCACTCAGGCCAGCCCTGATCAAGCTTCTGGTTGGAGGGGGCTGATGAACTGACCAACCCTGGCCCTAGAATGTGCTGTTTGCACTGAGTCATCTGCTCTGCCTTTCTACATTGATCAAAATCACTAAATATTGCCCCCCCCACTTCCTTTTGCACTAAATCCCCTTTGAGACAAATCTCAAAGCAAGGAAAAGGACTTATGACACTAGACTGGGATCAGAGACCAGAAGGAAGGGCACCTTCCTTAGTGGGGGCTGTGTCCCCCATTTAACCTTAAATAAAATGTCCTCATAGAGGCCAAATGAAAAATACTATGTCAGCAGGGTCATATTACTACAAAGGCTACCACCACTCACATTTTAAAAGAGAAATTTACCCAAGAAATCTGAACTTCAGATCCGATTTCATAAATAGTTTCAATATCCATAACCTGCATACTTAAACAGTTCCTGTACCTTTAAACATCTATAGAATTGGATTCTTTTTACATATATTTTACAATATTCATATATATACTTTTTTCTGGTTAAAACTAGTAGTAAATATTCACTGTAAAAAAATTGAAAAATAGAGAAAAAGTATGAAGAAGAAAAAGTCATCCACAATTACACTCCTCAGAGAGAATCATACTTAAGAGTTGTGGCCTTAGAAATTTTGAAAAATGACTTCAAAAAGTCAATTTATTTAAAGAAATCATAGTATGGTTTGATTTTCTGCTTCACTTCCACTGGAATAAAAACCAAATAAGAACTTCCCCAAATCCATAACACTTAGGGGAAGAAAGGAATGAAAATTAACAAATATCAAACTTCAATGAATATATGAAAAATCCCTATTTATGTTTTCCTTCAATTTTTCCACCACTTGAAGGCCCAAATGCTTTCTGGTTGATTGTTCGAATTAACTAGGCAGAGAACAGGTGTGAGCTAACTGAGTGGCAGACACATTTCTTTCCTGTGTCCAAAATGGGCTTTCTTTTTAAAAAGGCCATCGTTTAGTATCTAGTAACTATAGGAACTATACAAATTGGAATAAAGAAATAAGATCAGTTTCCCCTCAAAAAAAAAAAAAGACAAGATGTGAATAAATTTTTCATTATTTTTGAGAAACAACTGTGAGAAAAGGCTGCAAGGAAATATCATGGAAAATGTTCTTTTCCTTGCTTTAGGAATAGGCTATGTTTGTATATCATCACATGGACTTAGTTCTTTGCCTGTATTGTTCTAAGGTATGTTTACAGGTAGTCTCTTAGGTTATAGTTCACCAAATATCTAAACTTAAAAACCCAAATTCTGGGCCCTGTGCTTTTTGAGGTAGGAGTGTTATTATAGAGTGTATCTGAAAAGTTCTATTTGATTCTGAAAGAGCTTCCTGACCAGGAAACCACAACAACTCAGGTGTTAGACGGTTTGAGGTATAGAGATGGCATGGCATGGCATGGCAAAAAGAGCCTGGCAGACTTGGATTCAAATTCTGTACTTCTATTTGCTAACTTTTAGAAAATTTTTAAACTCGGAGTGTTTTTCCTTACATATATAACAAGTATAATACTATTACTTTCACAGAGTGTGGTGAGAATTAGAAATAACACACAGTGACTAATGAAGCAGATATTCAACAAGAAAAAATTATATTAGCATCCCTTATGTAGACATTTACAGTCAGAGAAAACTACTGATCATTGTCTGTGGAGGAAAGGAAGTTACTATAATAGAAAATCTCTAACAACAAAATATCTTTTCCTGCGAATCCTCCCTTACCTCTCATCTCTTCCTGAAACCACTAATGAGGTTTCTGCTGGTTTAATGGGGAGCCCCAATGACCCATAGAAGGATGCCAGTGATGAAGAGGGTGACCCTGTGAACAGAATCAGAGCTTGAGAAGGATGAAGCGGTCATGCATGGGGGGGTCAGTGCTGATAAAAGTCTTTGGGGAAAGAAAAAGTTCCATGACACAGTATGTCCAGGAAATGCTAAGGTCTACATGTTTGTCTTCTGTTCATCTATTCAGAGCCTTTAATACACTAAATAAATTTAGACTCTCTAGTAGTCTTGGCCGTGGAACTCGTTAATAAAAAAAAAATTCTCGTATAACCACTTAATCTGTGATGATGAAGCCAGTTTTTCTTTATGGATTTATTTACAAATCTATCATGAACTGATACTTTCACAAAAGTGAATTAGTAAAAAACTGAAATAGTAAAACAAAGACTTCAGTTCACACCTCCGGTATTGATGCGAGTCTAGATACACAGAATTACTCTGTCAACTTGTACTGAATGTTTCTAAATGCCCATTCTTTGGGCATTTGAACTTGTCGGGACCAAAATTGAACCGTCTGCACGTGGGCACTGAACCATACTTTGAGTAAGCCTGTTACAGGTCACGCCCACTCCCCTTGGTTTACAGGTGTGGAAACTGTGGCACAGAGAGACAAAAGGACCAATCTGAGGATGTACGACTACGGAGAGAACAGCCAATACTACCCCGGGACTCCAGGCTAAAATAAGAATGCTCTCTAATATTGTGTTTTGATAATAACCTCCAGAAGGCAAGGACCAAATGTGTCTTGACGTTTTATCAATACTACAGCAAATTTGGAAAACTCAGCAGTGGCCACAGGACTGGAAAAGGTCAGTTTTCATCCCAATCCCAAAGAAAGGCAATGCCAAAGAATGCTCAAACTACCACACAATTGCACTCATCTCACACGCTAGTAAAGTAATGCTCAAAATTCTCCAAGCCAGGCTTCAGCAATACGTGAACCGTGAGCTTCCAGATGTTCAAGCTGGTTTTAGAAAAGGCAGAGGAACCAGAGATCAAATTGCCAACATCCACTGGATCATCGAAAAAGCAAGAGAGTATCAGAAAAACATCTATTTCTGCTTCATTGACTATGCCAAAGCCTTTGACTGTGTGGATCACAATAAACTGTGGAAAATTCTGAAAGAGATGGGAATACCAGGCCACCTGACCTGCCTCTTGAGAAACCTGTATGCAAGTCAGGAAGCAACAGTTAGAACTGGGCATGGAACAACAGACTGGTTCCAAATAGGAAAAGGAGTATGTCAAGGCTGTATATTGTCACCCTGCTTATTTAACTTATATGCAGAGTACATCATGAGAAACGCTGGGCTGGAGGAAGCACAAGTTGGAATCAAGATTCCCGGGAGAAATATCAATAAACTCAGAGATGCAGATGACACCACCCTTATGGCAGAAAGTGAAGAAGAACTAAAGAGCCTCTTGATGAAAGTGAAAGAGGAGAGTGAAAAAGTTGGCTTAAAGCTCAACATTCAGAAAACTAAAATCATGGCATCTGGTCCTATCACTTCATGGGAAATAGATGGGGAAACAGTGGAAACAGTGGCTGACTTTATTTTTTTGGGCTCCAAAATCACTGCTGATGGTGACTGCAGCCGTGAAATTAAAAGACACTTACTCCTTGGAAGGAAAGTTATGGCCAACCTAGACACCATATTAAAAAGCAGAGACATTACTTTGCCAACAAAGATCCATCTAGTCAAGGCTATGGTTTTTCCAGTAGTCATGTATGGATGTGAGAGTTGGACGGTGAAGAAAGCTGAGCGCCAAAGAATTGATGCTTTTGAACTGTGGCATTGGAGAAGACTCTTAAGAGCCCCTTGGACTGCAAGGAGATCCAATCAGTCCATCCTAAAGCAGATCAGTCTTGGGTGTTCATTGGAAGGACTTACGTTGAAGCTGAAACTCCAATACTTTGGCCACCTCATGAGAAGAGTTGACTCATTGGAAAAGACCCTGATACTGGGAAGGATTGGGGGTAGTAGGAGAAGGGGACAACAGAGGATGAGATGGTTGGATGGCATCACCGACTCGATGGACATGAGTTTGGGTAAACTCCGGGAGTTGGTGATGGACAGGGAGGCCTTGCATTCTGCGATTCATGGGGTTGCAAAGTATCGGACACGACTGAGCGACTGAACTGAACTGAAATGATTAGTATGATGCTTGACTGTGGTAGATTATTAAATATTAAATGAAAGCATAAGTAAATGTCCAAATGAATGTTCAAACCACTAACTTTATTAACTGTTTGACTTTAAATTCACTGACTACGTTAATGTTACTGTTACTCTACATAAGTTTATCAGTGCACAGTGAGCCTCTTGTGTCAAGGCATGTGGAATGGTACCTTCATTCATAGCTTTTATATACCTGTTATAAGACAGTTTTAGGTGGAGAAAAATGTTCAGCTGAAATCCAAACATGTAAAGTTAGCAAAAAGCATATGTAAGGGAAGGTGATCTAGGAAGTAGATCATAGGCAGGACTACTGTGTTTGTACTTTTTGAGGCTTTCAAAATCAAATCAGTCTTAGGGAAACTTAATTAAACTCTTTCCCCTCCTCTGACCTGAAACCAGGTGGCTGCTTTCAGATAAGAGCAACAGACAGAAACAGTTCCATCAAAGGGAGAGCTGCCTTCCAAGAGTTCAAAGCCTTGTCCAAGGAATAATTAACACTTTTTTCATAAGCTGAGAAGGAACTCACTCATTGTCCCTCCCCCAAATTAGCCTATTTATGAGACTAGTTAGCCAAGGGGGGAAAATTTTGATATTAGTCTAACAAATACAAATATTTCTATGAGTTTTATTACTCAATTTAAGAACAAGAGGGATCTTTGTGTTGAAGAACAAAAGATCACATAGAAATTCTTCTAAATACCACACTTCCCTCTGTTTTAGCACCAGCAAAGTTCACACAATTTATAAAATTGCAGGGAACAGTTTTTCCCTCTCCAAGTATATTTTTAGCTAAAGATAAATGTTATCACTCTGGCCTCGCTGTTAAGGGTTGATGCCCTAGTATATCCTTTCTCAAGCACTTTTTTCCTCTCTTCTGGTTTTTCTCTCCCTGTCTCTTCTCCATTCCAGTCACTACCCTGAGGCCCAGGGGCTCAGAAAAAATACTATTAAGATGATAACAGCTAATTCCAAGTAGATTGCCAAAAACTATATGAATATCCACTCTTGGAGAGTGTTTTGCAGATTAAGCTGTTAATATTATATTAAAAGACTTAGATAAAACTTTCTCTTAATATTTTAAACTGTAAGATAAAAGTTTTAGGCTCAGTGGCTTCTGAAGTTCCCCCCCACAACTCTAAAATATGACAACTCAGTGCGGTATGTTACACCCAACTTATTTATATTCATAAGTCAAGTTTTCTGGAAGCAGTATGAAATGCAAACTGGCAGAAATTGACTCTGAGTACTAAAAATCATTTTCAAAAAGTCTCTAGTTTCTATCTAGGTAATTTGGTTCCTTAAGTCTTTTTCCCTCAATTACCACAAAATTCTTTAAAATGGACTAATTTTTTTTTAACCATTCTATGTGCCAGGCACTCAACTTAGTTTATTTAATTCTCCCAGTTCTATGAGAGCGGTATTCTACAATAAATAAATTGATGCTCGGAGAGGTGTTCTAATTTTAAAAGGTTATTTAATGGTAATTTAACCAAGAAGACATCTACCTTGTACTGACAGAACTTAGATTCAAAATCAATAAAGCATACTGAAATAGTACATCAATAATTTTTACAATTATTAAGTAAGTACATGGTCATTGCAGAAATTTGGGGAAAATACTTAAAAGAAGAAAATAAAATTTAAATCACTCTAGCAATCCAGAGAAAACTCCTACTACATTACGATGTATTTCCTTTCAGATATAAACATATAAAGAGGCTTTGTTTGTTTGTTTGTTTAAGTTCAGTTGATCATCTTTCCCCCACAAATTGTACTTCCTGAGTTGGTTTGTTTTTTACTGTCATATTAGAAAGAGAAAACTGCAAAAAAAAAAATGGAGAAAACAATTGAAGAAGACAAATTGAAAGAAGAATAAATAATCAGCGTGATATTAAAGGATAAAAAGAAAGAGAAAGTGGGAGAAAGAAGCTGATCACTGCACAGAAAAGTCACCTTCATGTGTATTGATGTCTTAGAGGTATCAAGAAAAATTGTGTTTTTTGTAAAAGGGGAGAAATGTGTATAATTTTTTAAAAAAACATCACAGAGCGGAGGGGGAAGGGGAGAATGAGATGAATTGTGAGCGTAGGACTGACATATACACTACCATGTATAAAATAGGTAGCTAGTGGAAAGCTACTGTATAGCACAGGGAGCTCAGCTCAGTGCTCTGTGATGACCTGGGGGTGAGATGAAGGGGTGTGGGAGGAGGTTCAAGAGGGAGGGGATATATATATAAATATAGCTGATTCACTTTGCTCTACTGTAGAAACTAATGTGTGCTTAGTCGCTCAGTCATGTCCAACTCTTGCAACCCCATAGTCTGTAGCCTGCCAGGCTCCTCTGTCCATGGGATTCTCCAGGCAAGGATACTGGAGTGGATTGCCATTTCCTTCTCCATGGGATCTTCCCAACCCAGGAATCAAAACCAGGTCTCCTGCATTGCAGGAAGATTCTTTACTGACTGAGCTATGAGAGAAGCCTAATACAACACTGTAAAGCAATTATACTTCAATTTAAAAAAATAAAAAAAAAAAGAACTAACAGTTAGGGGAAACATCATCATTTTGAGGTTCAACATAAGGAAATCTGAAACATTTTTTCTCTTGGTCCACCTCATCATCTAAAAAAAGTGACAGTTTTCCCCACAGCCTTGTACAGGGTCTTTATTTTAGAGAAGTGAAGGTCTATTATCTCTTGTCACCTTAAATCCCACATCATTCATCTATAGCCCACACTAAGTCAGGGCTTAGGGAACAAATTAAAAAATAGCAAAATAGCTTAGGAAAACAGCAACTTCCATTGTTGAAGGAAGAAGTGAAGGTGGGGATGTATGCTGTAACATACAATCTCTGGACATATCGAATCGATTCAGGCATTCAACTAAACCATCTCTTTCTAATTCATGAGCCATAAAAAAATAACACCTTTTACCGTTATAAGTCTACTCTAAAATGGTAGAAATCTAAATCCAATAACCTGGGACCCCCATTTCTTCATTTCAATAGCTGATCTCTAACATCTCAATTTGAAGAATCCGGATGTTAATCTTTGTGAATTTCAACACATCAGAAGGTTACTGATGTATCTGAACTACAGCACTGGAACTGGAATTTTCTTTGGATAGTCAGCAAATCCTCTAGGACCAATCACGTCTTCTAACTTGGAAGACCCTTATATAGGTGTTACATTTAGCTTTCCTGAAACTCTATGCCCAAAGGAGAGCTACAAATCCACAGCTGGGCTCATAAAGGCCTTAGAGATATAGGAATACCTCATTTCTCATAAGAGATATGCTCTTAAAATTTAATCATAATTTGGAAAGTATACAAAATCATATATGAGGCTTGGAAAAGGTAAATCACTTCTTAGTGTTATGAGCGTTCCTAAAAAGAATTATTTCACAGCAACAACAAATGCTTTTGTCATGCAAATAATCACTCTTATTATTTTCCTTTACCCTCTAAAAATAAATTCAAATGTTTATATTAAGGGTTTGTTTAGAGGACACTTGACTTTCTTATCAGTCATATTTTAGCCAGCTCTTAGGAGCCAGTTGTATTCCAGTAAATGTTACTAAAAACATTTGCTTTTCGATGCGCAGACAGTCCCCGTCCCCACATGTACCCCAGAAAGGCTAGTTGAAGAACATGGTGTGTGTGCGCTCATGTGCTTAGACGCTCAGTCGTGTCTGACTCTTTGCGACCTCATGGACTGTAGCCCACCAGGCTCTCTATCCATGGGGATTCTCCAGGCAAGAATACTGGAGTGAGTTGCCATGCCCTCCTCCAGAGGATCTTCCCAACCCAGGGATCAAACTCAGATCTCCCACATTGCAGGTGGATTCTTTGCCATCTGAGTCATCAGGGAAAAACATGGGGATCACAAGCTATATCCAGAAAAGTGCTTCCTACTGCTCCAAGGTTTTTTTTTTTCTTCTGTTTGTGAAGGTTTCTCTCTTTAAGCTGAATCGCACCCTGTCAAGTTAACCACAATCCTATAAGGAACAGCAGATTCAAATCACAAACTTTAAATATTAGAGATGAAAGATAACTCTTAAAATGTGGAAGTTTAAATTCTGGCTGTTTAAAATTAGAAACTGAGCTCCAGGGAGATGAAGACAGTGTCCATTTTAATAGAGGGAGTTATCAAAACAAACAGCCATGATCAACCTAGGTCTTCTGATACTAAAATACACACTCTTCCTAATATAAAATGCTGCCACTTCTGCAGCACTTGAACCCCTGTGAATGATATCCATTTCTAAGCCTAATTTGTAAGTAACAAATAAGATTAGAAAAAGATGACAGAGTCAAGTACCAGCTCATATTTTTTCCTTTGTGTGTGTTTTCTAGGTTCATCTGAAATAAAACAGAAGGATATTTTTAAATGCTTTTTCCTATTCATAAAACTGTGAATTAATTCTTGAAAATGATGTTCACATTCTGTGTAGATTCCAAATGCAGAGATAACTAAGATAGGGAAATTTCAAACATAAAGATCTTGCAATTGAGAATATTTTTCAACCAAATGACTTCCATCAGCCTAGTGCTTCTGAGGTCTGGATCTAAGTGAATATTTTCAAAGATGAACATGCAACTGAAAGGCATACAGGCCTCCTCTTATCTACCTGGAGCTTTAAAGTCATGAAAACTTTGTGTGCAACTTTGAAAAGCTGCCCTGGAACATGGAACACTGTCTCTTCTTCCCAGAGCTGAAGCTGGCTTCTTCCAACCCCAGGTTTAGTATTTCTTCGGATGGCCAGTTAAATGAAAGCATCCTTTCAGAAAGTCTGAGTGAGCCCAAGAGCCTCCCCATCCACAAACTGCATGGGTGCTGTCACTTCAGTCATGTCTGACTCTTTGCAACCCCATGGACTGTAGCCCACCAGGCTCCTCTGTCCATGGGATTGTCCAGGCAAGAATACTGGAGTGGGTTGCCATGCCCTTCTCCAGGAGATCTTTCTGACCCAGGGATTCAACTCATGTCTCTTATGTCTCCTGCATTGACAGGCAGGTTCTTTACCACTAGCACCAGCTGGAAAGCCTAAAAAGAAACTAGGTAGAAAGAAAGTAAGCTCCAGTGGTGAGTATCACGTAAAGATTTGGTTCCCAAACTTGGCTGCTCATTGAAATAATCCAGAGAACTTTAAAGGTATGAGCTGCTTGCAAAGGTTGCAAATATTCAGTGGTGTTATGGAAATTTACATTAATATATTTCAAAAATTTTGATCTACAGGTTGAATTTCTGTTTGATTAATTGATTTGTAAACCTATGTCCCTTTTATGACTCCTTTTCTGCCTTTTAGGATTGGAGTTCCATTAAGTTTAACCAGATCTTGATGCACAGATATTACTTGATGATAATGAATGGATTTCCTCTACTATGTAATATTCCTCAACACTGTACATTGAGAAGAATTTGGGGAGCTTAAGAGGAAAAATAAAACAAGTGCCCAATCCCCAAAGACTCTGAGTTAATAGATCTGAGGTTAAACCCAGGATTAAATACTTTTTAAAAGCTTCCTGTAGTAGCCAGCCTTCTGGGTGGTACCCAATGAATGTCACCTACCAGTACTTGCATCTTTATTAAGTATTCCTACATTGTTCCAAGGGCTGTTCTACATGACCAATAAAATAGTGCATAACTGATGATATAATTAGGTTATAAAAGACGCTGCAGTTTTCACCTTAGTTGTTTTATCTCTCTTTCAGATTTTTGCTCTGGGGAAGCCAATCACCATCCCATAAGCAGCCTTGTGGAGAAGGCTATGTGGAAAGGAACTGAGGCCTCTTGCCACTAGTCACGTGAATGAGTTTGCAAACTGATTCTCCATCCCTGTCAAGCCTTCCCCTGGTGGCTCAGATGGTAAAGAATCCACCTGCAATGTAGGAGACCTGGGTTCGATCCTCGAGTTGGGAAGATCCCCTGGAGGAGGGCATGGCAAACTATTCCAGTATTCTTGCCTGGAGAACTTCCCATGGACAGAGCAACCTGGTGGGCTACAGTCCATAGGGTTGCAAAGAGTCGGACACAACTAAGAGATTAAGCTCAACACAGTGAAGACTATGAATGACTGTAATGGTCCACATCTTGTCTGCAACCTCATGGGAGACCCTGAGCCAGAATCACCCAGTTAAATGGCTCCCAGCCCCTCAAAAATTATAAGAAAACAATTTCTTATTCTTTTAGGGAGCTAAATTTTAGAGTAATTTGTCATACAGCAATAAATAGCTAATATACTCCTCACGCGCTTTAATTAGCAGAAAAGAAAAAGTCAGGAAAAAGACTGAAGTTTCTGGATAACTTTTTATTATTGGCATCTAATTTAGTTCTATTATGATAAGAAGATATATGTGAAAATTTTCATTAAAAACTTTATTGAGTTCTTTTATGGTCCCCAAATAATACATCTTGTTGAAATTCCATGTGCACTTTAAAAGAATGTGTCTATTTTGCATTTGCTATGTGTATTGTACTGTAAATATCAGTTAGATCATGCTAATTGACAGTATTTTCCAGACCTGTGTTTTTACTCTCTTTCTGCCTAGTTAATCTGTCAATTTCTGAGAGAGGACTATTAAATCATCCAACTATGATAATGGATTTATCTATTTCTCTTTTTAATTCTGTCAATTTTTGCTTCCTATATTTTGAAGCTCTATTGTTAGATGCAAGAATATTTGTGATTGGTATATCCTATGAATTCACTATTTTTTTCTTATTAGATATCCAAATATCCTTCCATGTCTCTGGCATTTTGACTTAAACCATCAGGAAGAATGGTAAGTATAGTGGTAGGAATCCTGGTTTGAGTACTGATATCTCTCCAACTGCCTAGTATTGTCCATGTAGTACTTCTGATTTTCCTCCTTCTGATCATAGAGTAAGATTGTATTTCCCAGCTTACTTAAAACTGCACATGACCTCTGATTTCTTTTGACTGATAAAATTTTGGCATTTGACTTCAAATTATATGAGCTGTCCTTCCCTGAACCCTGCCATACTCCAGAGAGTGAAGCTTGCATCAACCTGATACTCTACATCCAAAGACAAAAAGCAGCCACAGTGAGATGCTAGGAGGGGGCACACCATGATAAAATCAAATCTCATACATACCAGGTGGGTGACCTACAAACTGGAAAGTAATTATACCACAGAGGATCTCCCACAGGAGGAAAAGTTCTGAGCCCCATGTCAGGCTCCCCAGCCTGGAGGTCTGGTGATAGGAGAAGGAGCCCTCAGAGAATATGGCTTTGAAGACAAGTGGGCTTTGAGCACAGTAATTCCACAAGGCTGGGGGAAACAAACTCCACTCTTGGATGGCACACACAAGGTTTCACACACCAGGACTCAGGGAAAAAAGCAGTGACTTCAAAAAGACTGGGCCAGACGACCTGATAGTAATGGAGGGTCGCTTACACAGGGGATGGCTGTGGCTCACTGCAGAGACAAAGACACTGGTGGCAGCAGTTCTGGGGAGTCCTCACTGGCCTCTTGAAGGCTGCCATTTTCTTACCAACACTTGGCACCACTCAGCAGCCTGTAGTCTCCAGTGCTGGGATGCCTCAGGCCAATCAACAGGGCTGAAACACAGCCCCACCCATAAGCAGACAGGCTGCTTAAAGTCTTAAAGCTATGACCAACCTAGATAGCATATTGAAAAGCAGAGACATTACTTTGCCAATAAAGGCCCATCTAGTCAAGGCTATGGTTTTTCCAATAGTCATGGATGGATGTGAGAGTTGGACTATAGAGAAGGCTGAGTGCTGAAGAATTGATGCTTTTGAACTGTGGTGTTGGAGAAGGCTCTTGAGAGTCCCTTGGACTGCCAGGAGATCCAACCAGTCCATCCTAAAGCAGATCAGTCCTGAGCGTTCACTGGAAGGGTTCACTGGAAAGACTGATATTGAAGCTGAAACTCCAATACTTTGGCCACCTAATGCAAAGAGCTGACTCATTTGAAGACCCTGATGCTGGGAAACATTGAAGGCAGAAGAAGGGGATGACAGAGGATGAGATGTTTGGATGGTATCACCAACTCAATGGACATGAGTTTGAGTAAACTCTGGGAATTGGTGATGGACAGGGAGGCCTGGTGTGCTGCAGTCCATGGGGTCTTGAAGAGTCGGACACGACTGAGTGATTAGACTTAACTGAGCCGAACAGAAGACCCCAAACAGCCAAAGCAATCTTGAGAAAAGAACAAAGCTGGAAGCATTAAGCTTTCTGATTTCAAACTATACTAAAAAGCTATAGCAATTAAAACAGTATACTAACTTGGCATAAAAATAGAACTGTACAAAAGTGGAACAAAATAGAGATAAAAAATAAGCCTATGTATATGATCAACTAATAGTTAACAACAGAGCCATGGATACTGAGTGGGGAAAGAATAGTCTCTTCAATAAGTGGTATTAAAAAAACTGGATAGTCACATGCAGAAAAGTGAAATTGGACTCCTATATTACATTAGTCACAGAAATTAGTTCAAAATTGATTAGAGACTTCAACAAAATATCTGAAATTGTAAAAACTCTAAAAGAAAGCATAGGGAAAAACCTTTCATGTTGCTATTGGCACTGATTTTTTTCTTGGATATGATGCCAAAAGCACGGTAACAAAATAAAAAATAAACAAATGGGAGACCATCAAACTATAAATCTTCTGCACAGCAAAAGAAGCAACAAATCAATGAAAATGTAACCTTTGGATGGGAAAAAATATCTGCAAACCATATACTGCATAAAGGATTAATATTAAAAATATATAAAGAACTCATACAATTCAATAATAATAATTAAAATGGACAGAAGAATGAATGGAAATTTTTCTAAAGAATACATACAAGTGGACAACAGGTACATAGATAAGATTCTCAGCATCACTAATCATCAGATAAATGAGAATCAAAACCACAATAAGATATCACCTAACACCCATTAGACTGACTATCATCAAGAAGACAAGATTTAACAAGTGAGGATGTGGAGAAATGTGCACTATTTATATATAAATATAAATTGATTCAGCCACTATGGAGAAAAGAATGAAAGTTCTTTAAAATACTTAAAATGGAACTATCAATGCCATTTGACTGGCAAACCCACTTATGAGTATATATCCAAAGGAAATGAAAGCAGGATGTTGAAAAGATATCTGCAGTCTCACAGCAGCATTATTCACAATAACCAAGACATGGAAACAACCTAAATCTCCATAAGTGGATGAACAGAAGATATATATATCTATGTATACACCTATGTATATCTTCTATATCTATATCTATCTTCCTATAAAATGAAATATAATTCAGCCATAAGAAAGAAATTCTATTTCTGATAACACAGATTTCAAAAGCATTATGTTAAGTGAGATAAATCAGAGAGAACAATAAATACTCTTTGATAACATGTATACGTGTAACCTAAAAGAGCCAAACTTCTAGAAGCAGAGAGTAGAATAGTGGTTATCAGGGGTTGTGGATTACTCAGTTTGGGGAGATGGTCATTAAAAGGTACAAACTTCCAGTTAGAAGATGAGTAAGTTCTGGAGATCTCTCTAATCTAGTGATTATAGTTAACAATATTGTATTATACACCTCAATGGTTTCAACAGACTAGATCTTAAATGGTCTCTCCACAAAAAAGAAATAATTATGCAACATGAGAAAGATATTAGCTAATGCTATGGTGGTATTCATATTGCAGTATATAATCAACATATCATACACCTTAAATTCACACAATTTTATATGTCAATTATTTCTCAATAAAAATAAATGTTTTAAGATGATAGATTTTATGTATGTAATCATTTTTCAAAGATTTGGTTGGTATGTTCCAGAGATTTTTTTTTCCTGTCAACACAAAAGACAACATGAAACTAATTGAAAATACTCTGTGGAAGTGTTATAGCTCTTTTAGAATTTGTCTAGCAGGTTTTCTGGGCCTCGCCAGAAACCATTAGTTAGCATGCGTGCTCACTGGGTCTGACTCTTTGCTCCCCCATGGACTGTAGCCCACCAGGCTCTTCTGTCCATGGGATTTTTCCAGGGAAGAATACTGGAGTGGGTTGCCATTTCCTCCTCTAGGGAATCTTCCTGACCCAGGGATCAAACCAGTGTCTTCTGGTTTCCTGGATTAACAGATGGATTCTTTACCACTGAGCCACCTGGGAAGACCCACCAGAAACCACCCCTGCTCAAAATAATCTGTGGAAAGATATATGCTGATATTCATGAACAAGAATGCCTATATATCAGACTTTTCACTTTTTGAAAAGAGAGTGATACAAAACATCTGGACACACATTAGGAACAGAACTTAACCCCCAGTGAGATCAACTCTATGATATAAACATATGTTTTACTACTCACGCTTTTTAAACAACATACAGCCTTATGATGGGCATTTTCCAGGATTTCTATTTAGCAGAATTGGTCACCATGGTAACAATGTGAACACAATGATTCCTATCCTTTCTCATTAAGGTTGAATGATCAAAGTAAGCCACTTGGGAGCTGAGGTTTTCAGTTATAGCAACACATACTCCCCCACAGAGTTCATAAAATTGCTTCTCAGTCAATCTAAGTCAATTGGCATGGTAGTCAAAATGGCTGGCTGATGTTGCGAAAAATCCTGATATTTCCAGCATCTTACCCACCAGAGTTGACCAATCTGACCTAATGGTTTTCAAAGTGGCAGTGCACTGGCTATGCCCATAAGTCTTACATGGTGATTGGTTGCAAGCTAGATAATGGATAATATCATGTAATTGATTAAACAGGCATATAGGTAAAAACTAAAAACAATTAAAAACATGTGGATAATAAATTCAGTTCAGTTCAGTCGCTCAGTCATGTCTGACTCTTCATGACCCCATGGACCACAGCACGCAAGGCCTCCCTGTCCATCACCAACTCCCGGAGTCTACTCAAACTCATCTCCATTGAGTGGGTGATGCCATCCAACCATCTCATCCTCTGTCGTCCCCTTCTCCTGTCTTCAATCTTTCCCAGCATCAGGGTCTTTTCCAATGAGTCATCAGGTGACTCATTCACATCAGGTGGCCAAAGTATGAAGTTTAAGCTTCAACATCAGTCCTTCCAATGAATGTTCAGGACTGATTTCCTTTAGGATTGACTGGTTGGATCTCCTTGCAGTCCAAGGGACTCTCAAGAGTTTTCTCCAACACCACAGTTCGAAAACATCAATTCTTCGGTACCCAGCTTTATCTATAGTCCAAATCTCACATCCATCCATGACTACTGGAAAAACCATAGCCTTGACTAGATGGACCTCTGTTGGCAAAGTAATGTCTCTGCTTTTTAATACACTGTCTAGGTTGGTCAGAGCTTTTCTTCCAAGGAGCAAGTGTCTTTTAATTTCATGGCTGCGATCACCATCTGCAGCGATTTTGGAGTCCCCCAAAATAAAGTCAGCCCTTGCTTTCACTGTTTGTTTCCCCCTCTATTTGCCAAGAAGTGATGGGACCAGACACAATGGTCTTAGTTTTCTGAATGTTGAGCTTTAAGACAACTTTTTCACCTTCTTCTTTCACTTTCATCAAGAGGCTCTTTAGTTTTTCTTCACTTTCTGCCATAAGGGTGGTGTCATCTGCATACATGAGGTTATTGATACTTCTCCCAGCAATCTTCATTCCAGCTTGTGCTTCATCCAGCCCAGCATTTCTCATGATGTACACTGCATATAAGTTAAATAAGCAGGGTGACAATACATAGCCTTGACGTACTCCTTTTCCTACTTGGAACCAGTCTGTTGTTCCATGTCCAGTTCTAACTGTTGCTTCCTCACCTGCATACAGGTTTCTCAAGAGACAGGTCAGATGGTCTGGTATTCCCACACCTTTCAGAATTTTCCACAATTTATTTTGATCTACACAGTCAAAATCTTTGGCATAGTCAATAAAGCAGAAATAGATGCTTTTCTGAAACTCTCTTGCTTTTTCGATGATCCAGCGGATGTTGACAATTTGATCTCTGGTTCCTCTGCCTTTTCTAAAGCCAACTTGAACATCTGGAAGTTCACAGTTCACATATTGCTGAAGCTTGGCTTGGAGAATCTTGAGCATTACTTTACTAGTGTGTGAGATGAGTGCAACTGTGCAATAGTTTGAGCATTGTTTGGCATTACCTTTCTTTGGGATTGGAATGAAAACCAGTGTTTCCCATCCTGTGGCCACTGCTGAGTTTTCCAAATTTGCTGGCATATTGAGTACAGCACTTTCACAGCATCATCTTTTAGGATTTGAAAGAGCTCATCTGGAATTCCATTGCCTCCACTAGCTTTGTTTGTAGTGATGCCTCCCAAGGCCCACTTGACTTCACATTCTAGGATGTCTGGCTCTAGGTGAGTGATCACATCATTGTGATTATCTGGGTCGTGAAGATCTTTTTTGTACAGTTCTTCTGTGTATTCTTGCCACCTCTTCCTAATATCTTCTACTTCTGTTAGGTCCATACCAATAAAGATGGGCTTTATTGAGCCCATCTTTGCATGTAATGTTCCCTTTGTATCTCTAATTTTCTTGAAGAGATCTCTAGTCTTTCCCATTCTATTGTTTTCCTCTATTTCTTTGCAATGATTACTGAGGAAGGCTTTCTTATCTCACCTGGCTATTCTTTGGAACTCTGCATTCAAATGGGAATATCTTTCCTTTTCTCCTTTGCTTTTCACTTCTCTTCTTTTCACAGCTATTTGTAAGGCTTCCTCAGACAGCCATTTTGCTTTTTTGCATTTCTTTTTCTTGGAGATGGTCTTGATCCCTGTCTCTTGTACACTGTCACGAACTTCTGTCCATAGTTCTTCAGGCACTCTGTCTATCAGATCTAGTCCCTTAAATCTATTTCTCTATACTTCCACTGTATAATTGTAAGGGATTTGATTTAGGTCATACCTGAATGGTCTAGTGGATTTCCCTACTTTCTTCAATTTAAGTCTGAATTTGTCAATAAGGAGTTCATGATCTGAGCCACAGTCAGCTCCCGGTCTTGTTTTTGCTGACTGTATACAGCTTCTCCATTTTTGGCTGCAAAGAATATGATCAATCTGATTTCGATGTTGGCCATCTGGAGATGTTGAATCTTACATAGACACAAAGTAAATCTTTCATTTATAGCAGTTTCAAAGTAGAATGATAACTGTTGCTTTTCTTCTTTCACCTATGCTGGCTCTAAAATTTACTCCTGTTACTGAAGTAACAGGAGCAAAGATGGTGCTGTGAAAGTGCTGCAGTCAATATGCCAGCAAATTTAGAAAACTCAGCAGTGGCCATAGGACTGGAAGAGGTCAGTTTTCATTACAATCCCAAAGAAAGGCAATGCCAAAGAATGCTCAAACTACCACACAACTGCATTCATCTCACATGCTAGTAAAGGAATGCTCAAAATTCTCCAAGCCAGGCTTCTAAAATTTACTCCTGAGGAAGAAAGTAGAGAATTTAATGAATGAAATTGGCTAATGTTAGCTGATCAGTATGTATTAGTTTAATGAATGAATAGAAAACTAATGCCAGTCAGGGCATCCTATCAGGGAATCCTGATAGAAAACCAATAAAGAATATTAATTAAAATATATTTATAATTTTCTAGTTTGTAAAGTATAATCACAATAATTTAATTTTTAGTCTAGTGAGAGTTTATAATTACTCAAGTTTTATAGATGAATAAATATAAGGTTAATAATGATTATGCAATTGAAATATACATAACAGGTAAGTGGCAGATTAAAATTAAGTTTAAGGCTGTCTAAAGGTACCTCTCATATCTTTCATCAATATAATTCAATAAGGAACTCAAATATAGTAGATAAATTCAAAATGGTGCTAAGGAAAACAATGAGGTGAGTTTTATTTATTTTATTGCTGTTTCTGTAGACTTTGGAGGAGTCTGAATAAATAAAGTCCCAAATGTCAAAAACAAAATTTTAATAATTTAAGAAAACATAGGAAACTATCTTTTACACAAGGATAGAAAAGAAGCCTTTAAGTAAAGCACACAAAAAAGAACACACCAAAAATAAAAGATTGGTAACTTTACTATATTAAAATTAAAATCATATCTATTACAAAGAACCAATGATGAATAAACTCAAAAGGTGAGTCAAAGACCAAAAAATGTTATTTGCAATGTATATGATAAAAAAGAATTGTTACTCTGAATTTTTAGGGAAACTCTACAACTGAATAACCCTACAGAAGAATGAACAAAGGAACAGGAGTATGAAACTATGGTCAACTTTGCTAGAAATGCAAGGTAAATAACACAAAGGCATGCAGATTTAACCAATAAAATGTAGTTTCACATAGGCTGTTTTGGAAGAATTATAACCCTTGGGAGGAGCACTGACCAAGAGACAGTGGCTTTGAAGGCAGTCGAATCAAGACAACCTTTCAGAAAGACAGCCAAGAGAAATACATGCACTCACTTCACTCCTTCACTTCCCTACCTCATTCTGATCTCCTGCCAGAGCTCCCTATTGGCTGAAAACAAAACAGAAACTAGAGGGCTATGGATATGTTGATATAGTCCCTATGGCCAGAGTGCCAGCACAGGTAGGGGTGAGGCAGGGTAGAGAATATATCTGGAAGGACAGATGAAAGGTACATGACACAGAGCCTCTGATGTTGGTGTCCCCTGTACAAAATGACAAATGTCTTCAAATATTGCATTAAAAAGTATACAATATACATACATGAGAAAACTAAATTTTTTAAATGGGGAATGGAGAACATCTTTTACATTCTTCTTTTTAAAAGTCTAGATTTAAACATTGTATTAAAATCCCTCTGTTGATTCAAGTGCATACATTATCTTTCTCCCGGGAACATGCTTTGTAAAACAATCTATTGTCTAGATAGATTACAAAACTAGAGCGTTTTAGTCTATAATGCTAATTTCAAATAGTACATTTTGATGCTTTACAGAAAAGAGTCCTTGAGGGATCAATTTTTAAAAATAATTTCCTAGAAACAGTATAGAGTAGAGAACTATATTTATTCTCACTGTTCTACAAGATGCTTTTTATGTTCTTTAAGGCATACCTTGGAGAAATTGCAGTTTCGTTCCAGACTACTACAACAAAGTGAGTATTGCAGTAATGTAAGTCATGAATTTTTTGATTTCCCAGTTCCTATACAAGTTATGTTTTGACTATACTGTAGCCTATTAAGTATGCAATAGTATTATGTCTAAAAAAAAAAATGTACAGTACCTTAATCAAAAAGTAATGCTGTTGGAAAAATGGCAGTGATAGACTTTTTCTTTGTAGGGCTACTGCAAACCTTCAGTTTGAAAAAAAATACAATATCTGCAAAGAACAATAAAATGAAGTATGCTTGTAACTTGTTTTTATTTTATAAAGTTTGCTTTTGGCCTTTGCCAGTAATAATCTAAAATGTGAGAGTTCATTTTACTCACTTGACTACTTCTTTTAATTATACCCTATGGCACTGATTGAGCATCTACATAGTCTAGTTCTCCCTGGATTTAGATAGAAGCACATAAATTGCAATCCAGTGAAAGTATCTCCAACAGCTTTCAACTGAGTTTGAAAATGGTTTTCTTTACTATGTGAGCCAGGGTAGTATCTGTATTAGTGAAGGTAATTCAAATAAAAAAAACTTTTAGTTACTAATAGTATAATGAAATTCAACAATTCATCCAACATATCCAACACTTGAACACCTTTCTAAGTGTTCTAGATGTCTGAGCTACATCACTGAACTACAGAGAAATATTTCTGTGCTACAGAAACTCATATTCTAGCAATGGAGACAAGCAATATGTAATATACATAATAAGTTTATAAATTGCATAGTATGTTAGACAAGGATATATGCCACAGAGAAAATAAAAAGTAGAGCAAGATAAGGGAGACTGGACTGTGGGGCACACTGCAGAGTTAGGATTAGCTTCATTGATAAGGTAATATTTATATCAAGGTTTGAAAAAGCATGGGAGGTAACCAAGCATATAGCTGGAGGAAGAGCTTTCCAGAGAGACAAAAATCATATGTATGTGTGTATACACACACACACATAAACACACATATATATAAAAGAGTGTGTGTTCTGAAATTGAAAATGTAAATAAGGGTTAACTTAGTTGGTATACCACCTTTTTCCTTAATCTCTCCTTTATCACATCTAAAACACCATACTTTTTACCAAGAGTTCTGCTTCTCAGCTACAGTGGTGACAACAGAAGAATAGTCTCATAATTGCCCATTTACTTTACTTCTAATTATGTACATAACACCAATTCTATTACCACCAATTATGGTAACTGAAAACAATTAAGAAATTTTTCTTGTTGTTTCCATTTCCGTTATTTTGTGTGTGTGTGTGTGTGGATTTTTGCATAGCATATTTGCGTACAAGGGCATATAGCCATTACATACTTTATTTTCTCCCTTCTACTTACATTCACTATTAATTCTATTCATTGTTGTTCAGTCAACAAGTCATATCAAATTCTTTGCAGTCCTATGGATTGCAGCATTCCAGACTTCCCTGTCCTTTACTATCTCCTGGAGTTTGCTCAGATTCATGTCCATTAAGTCAATGATGCCATCCAACCATCTCATCCTCTGTTGCCCCCTTCTCCTCTTTTACTCAGTGTTTCCCAGGATCAGGGTCTTTTCCACTGAGTCAGTTCTTCGTATCAGTGGCCAAAATATTGGAGTTTCAGCTTCAGCATTGATCCTTCCAATGAATATTGAGGGTTGATTTCCTTTAGGATTGACTGGTTTCATCTCCTTGCTGTTCAAGGGACTCCCAGGAGTCTTCTGCAACACCACAATTTGAAGGCATCAGTTCTTCAGTGGCTCTGCCTTCTTCATTCATACATGACTACTGGAATTAATTAATTCTATTAATTATAGAATTATAACTATTAATTCTATAAGTAAGTGTATATTTGGTGCTCACCACCAGTCATATTGACATATCTCACTACATGTGGATTTTCTGAAGTTTGCTATTAAATTCCTCAGACAGGGAGCATGGCAAGAGCATGCTATATATCTTGTATGCCAATAACACATGTGCTCTTTTATACTTGAAAGTCAGCTTTGCTGTATATAAAGTCCTTTCCTATATATTAAAACAATTTTCTCTGGTACAAAATTTTTGTTATTGTTCAGACGTCAAGTTGTGTCCGACTCTTTGTGACCCCATGGAACGCAGCACACAAGGCTTCCATGTCCCTTACCGTCTCCTGGAATTTCCCCAAGTTCATCCATTGAATTGGTGATGCCATCCAACCATCTCATCCTCTGTGGTCCTCTTCTCCTCCTGCCTTCGATTTTTCCCAGAATTGGTTCAGTTCAGTTCAGTTCAGTTGTTCGGTCATGTCCGACTCTTTGTGACCCCATGAACCGCAGCACGCCAGGCCTCCCTGTCCATCACCAACTCCCAGAGTCTACCCAAACCCAGGTCCATCGAGTCGATGATGCCATCCAACCATCTCATCCTCTGTTGTCCCCTTCTCCTTCTGCCCTCAATCTTTCCCAGCATCAGGGTCTTTTCAAATGAGTCAGCTCTTTTCATGAGGTGGCCAAAGTATTGGCGTTTCAGCTTCAACATCAGTCCTTCCAATGAACAACCAGGAATGATCTCCTTTAGGGTGGATTGGTTGGATTTCCCTGCAGTCCAAGGGACTCTCAAGAGTCTTCTCTGATACCACAGTTCAAAAACATCAATTCTTCGGCGCTCAACTTTCTTTATAGTCCAACTCTCACATCCATACATGACCACTGGAAAAACCATAGCCTTGACTAGATGGACCTTTGTTGGCAAAGTAATGTCTCTGCTTTTTAATATGCTATCTAGGTTGGTCATACCTTTCCTTCCAAGGAGTAAGTGTCTTTTAATTTCATGGCTGCAATCACCATCTGCAGTGATTTTGGAGCCCCCCAAAATAAAGTCTGACACTGTTTCCACTGTTTGCCCATCTATCTGCCATGAAGTGATAGGACCAGATGCCATGATTTTAGTTTTCTGAACGTTGAGCTTTAAGCCAACTTTTTCACTCTCCTCTTTCACTTTCATCAAGAGGCTCTTTAGTTCTTCTTTGCTTTCTGCCATAAGGGTGGTGTCATCTGTGTATCTGAGGTTATTGATATTTCTCCCGGCAATCTTGATTCCAGCTTGTGCTTCCTCCAGCCCAGCGTTTCTCATGATGTACTCTGCATATAAGTTAAATAAGCAGGGTGACAATATACAGCCTTGACGTACTCCTTTTCCTATTTGGAACCAGTCTGTTGTTCCATGTCCAGTTCTAACTGCTGCTTCCTGACCTGCGTACAGATTTCTCAAGAGGCAGGTAAGGTGGTCTGGTATTCCCATCTCTTGAAGAGTTTTCCACAGTTTATTGTGATTCACGCAGTTAAAGACTTTGGCATAGTCAATAAAGTAGAGGTAGAATTGGTACTACCGTCTAATAGTTTGGAGATAACCTTGCATTATTTTTTATTTACTATTTTTGTCTAGATAAACAAATAATTTATTTTTAGGGTTGACACTAAAAAGTACCTTTCTGTTGATTGTTCTAAGCTGATATTCATAGGTACACGGTATACTCTTTCAAATTATAGCTAAAGATATTTTCATTTTATTGGTTATTTTCTCTTGAATTCTTTTCAGTTTATTTTTAAAAAGCATTTCCTGTGTTTATTCATATTTCTCCACTGTATTTTTTAGTCCAGTCTTCACTTTTGTCTCTATTGCCCATACCCTACTCAATTTTGATTCCACTCCCACTAATTTCTCTTCACTCTTGAACCCTCTCTTGGAAGGGAGTCCTGCTCAGTGTCAAAGTTCACAGGGCCTAAACTGCTCAGTTTCTTTAGACTATCCTGTGGGTCCCTCATGTGTCTCTACTTTTGAAGTGGTCAAAACCATCCTCAGCTTTAGATGTTTTTCTCAAGTTGGCCTCCCTTGCTTTTAAGCGAGTGCCTGGGTTGAGATTCTATATTCTTTCGTGGTGGTGGTGGTTTAGTAGCTAAGTTGTGTCCAACTCTTGTGACCCCATGGACTAGAGCCCACCAGGATCCTCTGTCCATGGGATTTCCTAGGCAAGAATACTGGAGCAGGTTGCCATTTCCTTCTCCAAGGATCGAACTTGTGTCTCCTACATTGCAGGTATATTCTTTACTGCTGAGCCACCATTGAAGCTCCCTATATTCTTTAGGTCACTCCATTTTTTAGTTACTCCATTTATGCTTCCTCCTTCAGAAATTATGACACTAGGAAGTTCTAGAAGTTGGCAGTTTTTTTGTCACAAACTTGTACTTTGGGGTTAGAAAGAGTGCTATTTTTGTTATCCATAGTCTTTTAGTTTTGCTATCTAATTCTATCTATGGGGATTGGGAAGTTACTTCAACTATACTTCCTCTACTGCCTTCCTAGAATCTCCCTCATCTTCCCTTTTAAGATTAAAATGTAACTATTTAAGTTTTCACCTCATGGAAGACTTGAAAACATTATCTCATTTTTTCCATGGACTCTTGGAGTCCATAAATTGCCATAAGAATTGTCATAACAATTATCTAGAACAACCTATAAGATAACGAGCTGTCCTGTTTAGTGGATCACTTTCAGTAATTTTTCTTAGCTGAATTCTTGCTAAGACTCAGACCTTTCAAAAGCTTGAAACTGAGAGATAAATGCTAAATATTCTTCAAGTGGAGGCAGCAACTTTTCTATTATGTACCCAGAATCATCTTTCTCAAAACTTCTGTCTTTCAGTAGTTATCACTGATCCCATCTGGACCTGAGTAAGCTAAAGATATTTTGGGAGTTGGCATATGCCCACATCTTCTAATGGGTCATATACCAAGGTTTCCTTTTCAAGTTCCCCACAGTCATATGAGAGATGAGATTTTGATATTTTAATATAGCTTTTTAAAGATAATCAATGAATCATCATAGCCAGCCAATTATTTACTTTTATATTACCCACACAGTTTTTACTCATGATGTTATTTTTTGGGGTCCAATCAGTCCCAATGTCTGACTTGTCTAGGATACTGTCTTATCAATGAGTCATTGCCTGACACCCTGCATGATTCAAGAATATCTTAAAACAACAGTTATCAGGATTTCCAAATCCAGGAAGAAGATTAAAGGACATTCTTTAAATAGATACAGTCAGTACCACAGCACCTAATTAAACAGATTTATATTAGGTGAAAATGTCATTAAATTGGCTGTGTGCTGCTGTGATTCAATTTATCCAAGTAAATCTGTAAAGCCAAATGAATGTTCAAGCAGTCATGAGCTTTCTAATAACGCATCTATTCTAAATTTTTTCCCCCAGAAATCAACATCAATTTTGTTAGGCAGTATTCAGAATCCATTACATCCTACTTTCTCAAAAACTCAGAAAACATCAGCACCATTATTGTATCCATTACTCGAGCATAATGCTAGCTAGTTAGAATTTGTCAGAGTATACCAGAAGTGGTTCTTTCAGAAGTGACATGGTTCAAATCTTCAATCCCTTCTCAAATGAAGGGAAATATGGCACTCTCACAGATTGTTGTGTGATATGTTATTACAAGTATTCTGGAGGGTGATTTGTAATTAGGTATCAAAAATCTAAAAGAGAATGTTTCCTCTAATTCAGTAATCCCACTTTCAGGAATACATGTATTCTGAAGAATCAATGAGAGCTATACATCAAAGGTTATATGAAAACTATTCTCAGGTGTCTCAGTGGTAAAGAATCTGCTGCCAAGCAGGAAATGCCAGTTCAACTCTGGGTCAGGAAAATCTGGAGAAAGAAATGGCAACCCACTCCAGTATTCTTGCCTGGGAAATGCCATGGACAGAAGAGTCTGGCAGGCTAAATAAAGTTCATGGAGTCTCAAAGAATCAGACACAACTGAGTGACTAAATAGCAATAGCACCATGCTATTTAGTCACTAAAGCACTTTTAGATTAGGGGAATCTAGAAACAACCATGTTCCACCACCATTAAGGGAACTGATAAAGTATACAACAGCTACATAGATGGTGGAAAATCATGCAGCCATAAAATACCATGTTTGGGAATACTTGGAACTAGGAAATGATCATTATATTTAATTTTTTTTAAAGCAAGTTAAGATTGGTAAATTATGAATTTAACTTTATTTTATGTATATGGACACTGCATGTGCCCATGTATTCAGGGAGAAAGAGGAGACCAAGAAGCCAAAGAGAGACACACAGAGAAAGAATTTTAGACACCAATATCAGGCTATAGGAAATGATGCATTCCTAGATTTCTTTAATTACTTTAATGTCCTTCAATCCCCTACTCACTCACTGTCATTCTTAGGGCCTCTATTAGTTCCTCATTCAAGGAACTTAAAAATAATATTGGATTTAATAGTTACAGAATATAGATATAGGAATCAAGTTATTAATCTACAATAATTATCATTTTTTCAGGGCTCCTCAGCTACAGGATATTCCTATCAAGTATGGTCCTTACCATTTGTCTCTCTGCTTCTGGAAACTTCAGGGATATTTCTCACAGTGGTCCTGCACACTGACACACATTTGGCATCTGATAACTATTTTCCGATCTAGAGATCTTTCTTCACTGCTCCCTAGTTCAGGGGGAAGCATTAAAATTCCCCTGGCTCTTTGCTTCTGACTCTTTCCTCTCAGACCCTTCAGGGACCCATTGAATCCTCATAAAGGGAATTAAGCCCTAAAGTTCTTGGTTTTCACAGTGGTTGGGAGGAGGTAAAAGGGAAACCAATTCTCTTTTCTATTGGTGGAAATGGGGAAAAGTGAAGTGAGTATACATTTATTTCTTAGTCACCCTGTTACCTGAACAAGCAGAAAAAATTTAAAACCAGGAAGGTATATAACAAAACAATGTTCATCATTGGGTACAAGGATAATGAGTGGAGTTTTTATTTATTTTGGTTTCATTTTTAGTTTTAGCTATGTTACTGATTTTCTATAATGAGCATGTAGAACTAGATAAAATTATGATCAGAAAAAAAACACTTCATAGTTAAAACAGAAAAAAAAGTCATCCTAAAATGATTGATAATTGGTCCCACTGAGAAGAATCATCAGGTATATTTGGTATAAAAATATGCTAAATGGACAGGGGCTCTGTAATAATCTAGAAGGGTGGGATGGGGAAGGAGATGGGAGGGAGGTTCCAGAGGGAGGGGACATATGTATACCTATGGCTGATTCTTGTGATGTTTGACAGAAAACAACAGAATTCTGTAAAGCAATTATCCTTCAGTTAAAAATAATAAATTTAAAAAATGCCAAATGCTTTTATTATTCAAGAATTATTGATGAAGAACCAATGTGACGAGACTAACTGGAACAATAAATATAGAATTCCAAATATTGTATAAGAGCAGAGAGAGAGAATATGTAGAACTACAGAATATGTGAGCTGAAACTGAGAAGATCAAAAATGTAGGAATGAGGATGAAGAGACAAGGTGGTTGGAAGTGAACAAACCAGTCTTTGATCCTATTATGAAAAGCCTACCTGTGAACCCTTAAGAGATAGATGGCAAAAAAGGAAAAGAAAGTTGTTTAGAAGTAGAGAAACATCTGTTGACCTTTTGTCCAGGGCTATTACCTGGAAAGAAAAAACACTCAAATAATTACTAGACAACTAATTCTGTGCTATCACAGTTTTCCCCTAGCATATTAAGTTAGTAACATATTAATCTCTTTAGGATTTTCCTTTAAAAAATGCCTCATGAATCATCTTAATTAAGGTTTTTATCAATACCTATCTTGACAATTCACTCATCAGCCAATGATTTCTGAAGGTCTCGCACACTCTGAAAGAGTCAGTACAGAATAAGAGAACAGAGAGTAGAGAGTAAAGAGGAAAGATGATTTAAATATGGCGGAAAGGATGGGTGTTTCAGAAGACCTAGAAATGCAGAATAAGAAACAGTTTTTGCTAGTGTTACCAATAGTAAGCAGCCATGATGGGTTTTGAGCAAAGGAACAGAAATGTCAACGTGTGGTTCCCAGTAACATGAATTTAGCAGCAGGAAACACTGGGGCAAAAGTAAAATAAGACAACACAGTTAAGTGGATATAATGATGTTGGTTTCTGTGTAGAAATAAGGGCCAACCAACTATATCTCCTCTCATTTTGGTGAATTTAGCACTCCATCTAACACCTTTGATTCTCAGTTTGTAGTTTCCTCACTTCTAAGTATTCCTTCCTCCACCACCTCTCTGTCACCTGCTCACTTAGTCATATTCTAAATTTTATCATTACAAAAAGTGGCATCAACCTCTACGGGTCATCTGTCACTTCACTGGTCAGCAGGATTGATTCCATTTCTCTGGCTGGACAGGTGGAAGTCCTGCCATCCTTCTCCACTCCAAGTGTGTCCCTTCTGAAAGTAAAGTGCATAATTCTCCTTGGTGAAGGAAGACTATTCTCTCGTCAAGAATCACTGATCAGCACAGTGCCAGGTAGAAAAAAGCATGTCAGATCAAGAACTCAGTTCTTCTCACTACTATTTTGTCTTGTTCTGTTTTGTTTCCTCCTAAATGAGCACATAATAAGAGAATGAAGACTTTTGACCCTTATTTCCCATGACTCAACTTTTACTTGGGGTTTATAACCAATTCTATTGATTTTGGACTGTAAGTTCAAAGGAAAGAGCTTCAAGACCACAATAAGCTCTCCCATCAGCTTTTGCCATCAGTTCCCCAGAGATGTGGACTGTATCTCTGTCAGTGATAAATAGATCAAAGTCTCTCATTTTAATTATAATTGATACAAAAAAGCATTTTTTCCCTGAAGTTGTACTAATTCAATTCTGGTCACTTAGAATAAGGTAAAGTGACATTAAGTTTTCCCAGCTAAGTTTAAAATTCTGTATTTTTCTGTTCTTAAAATGTTTCTTTCTCTATAAAGTAGATTTTAAAAGACATATTTTGTTACATGCATGTCAAGACAGACCATGAGTCAAATCTAAATTTCTTTTTAGACTAACACTATAAATCAATAACATCTGTTGATAAGAACTTTCAATGAATATGAAACATTAAAAAAAATTCTTCATTATAAATGACAATTGCAGTCCTACTTGAGAAGTGATTGAGGCTCCTTGAGTGTGTCTTTATCTCTTATGTAAGGTGAAAAATAAATATATTTTAAATTAGAATGCTTTTTCTATAGGAAATTATCACTATTCATGAGAAGTGGGAGAATCTTCTTCAGAATGTTTAAGCCATTTCTTTGTCTAAAATCATAAAAGGGTTGGATGGCAAATTGCAGGATAAAGAGAAGCAATATATAGTTTCAGAACAGGCTCAAGAGGCCACTTCAATTTAGTGGGGTTTGCATCTACCTCTGTGACAACTTAGATGGGTAGGATGGGATGGGAGGGGAGGGAGGTTCAACAGGGAGGGAACATATGTATACCTTGGCTGATTTATGTTGCTGTATGGCAGAAACCAACACAATATTGTAAAGCAATTATTCTCCAATTAAAAATAAATAAATATTAAAATTAAAATAAAATTATTCCAATCTGCATAACCATTTGAATAAAGAGGTGTTTATTTGGGCTTTGTTAGGACTGCAGCCTGGAAGACACAGATTCGAGAAGTACTTGAATTGTGGTCCACTGGACTACAAAATGAGGTAGGCTTATACAGGCAAAAACTGCAAAGCCACAGTTAGTTACGTGAATTGTGTATCAAGAACTATGATTGGAGCTGGCAAAAAAGTAAGGGTGCTTGTTAAGCGAGAATGGGTTGAAGTCTGAAATGATTGCATCATTACAAGGGGGAAGGACCTTGAAATACAAGGTTGCAGTTAGCAGATATTGTTTTGAAAGCTGCTGGTGTCCTTGGGTTAAGTAGAGAGTAAGATTAACTTGAATTTTCTCAGTGGTACAAGGATGTGTATGAGGCCAGTTTCTCAATGTCTACCTGACTCGATTTTTGTATACCTGAACAGTGATTACTCCATTCTAATTTCAATTTGTTGTCAATAATGATAACAGCAAACATTTGCTCTGTACTTACTGTATACCAAAGTTCTGAGTACCCTTTGCTCATTAACTTATAAGAGGACAAAAAACGTTACATGACTTCCTGAGATCTGGAAGCTAGTATACAGAAGAGGCTGGATTGGAACTCATCTTTTCAACAGCAAAACGCTTTCATTGCATTTTGATGTCTTCCAGGAAAAAAAAATATATATCTGCTAACTGACAGTAAAATGCAACATTTTTATATTACTTAAAAGCACCTTAATCAACCTTTTTCCATTCTCTGGTATTTGTCTTTTGAGATTTCTACTCAGGAGATGCTAGTCAGCTCAAAACTTCCTCAGCCACTCTTTAAGGGACTTTCAAGGCTATTTTACAAGCAGAAGTTTTAACTGGCTCAGACTTTTCTATTTACCAAACCCATTGAAGCCAATAACCTGGATTACTGGTCTACACAAGCCAGAGGAAGAGAAGATGGGAGTAAAAACAAAAACTTATTCTGTGAGACAAAAGAAAGTATTGATAAATAGGCAACTCAGAGAATAATAATGAAGTTACTTTCCATTATAAAAGCCACTGATCCTACTTTTAACAATTGCCTTTTTTTTCTATACATACCAGAATTAATCCTACAGAAAGTTTAGTATTTCATGATCTTTCTGATTTTCACATCGGTCGCATTTCAGCTGTGCTGTGTAAACAAATTTAGGCTCTCCCCGACATCTGATGAAACTTTCATTTTACTTTTTAAAACCATTAAAACTAGAATCCTAATCACCATCCAACCTTCTCTGCCTACTCCTCAAATCCCCTGCCATGAAACAAAATCCAGCAGATCTCACTGAAGTTGAATTCCCTTACATGCTAAAAAATAAAATATAGTGTTTAAATACTATGGCCAAAATAACAGTTAGTTTTGTACTTTCCAGGGCACCATATATAAGCTGGAAATGCCCAGATAAAGCATATGATGGAAAAGACTGGGAGATTTGAAATGGAAAGCCTTGGGTTGTGGAACTGCTTCTGGCTGATACCAATCTGTACAAAAAAAGGTCACCATTCTGAGACTCAGATTTCTCATTTGTAAAAATAACCTTGTGCCCACACTAGGTCAACAGTGGCCTGCCTCTGCCACTCACACCTAGTGGTCCTCAGGATGCCCCTCAGAATTCTGAGACTTCAGACAAAAACTAGAAATTCTGTAAAAGTGGTATTATGCAAAGGAGAGAGGAAAGACAAGAGCAATGTGAGATTTATGTAATAAATGTGTGTGAGCAAAGAGGTAAAGAGGTGCCACCTTAAAGGAATAAAGACTTAAGGATATGGTTTTTTATATCTTACTAGTATCCTTCATTGATTGTCTGGATATCAACTTTATTTTTTTTTTTAATAAACAGGAATGAAGAGAGCATAATTTATGCAAAGTGTCCCCAAGTTCTCTGTTTCCATTGAAAGACTTCTGTGCAGGGATGAAGAAACACAGATACTTCTAGACTTTGGAATATCATATATTTAGAGTGCCAACAATTATTTGATTGAAGGCAGGAGGAGAAGGGGATGAGAGAGGATGAGATGGTTAGATGGCATCACTGACTCAATGGACTTGAGTTTGAGCAAGCTCTGGGAGTTGGTGAAGGGTTACAAAGACAAGTGTCTCCTCACTCATGTACAGGGTGGCAGTTGTCGGGAGCCGCGTTAGGCATTACTGACAAAATGGAGGCACGGCCTCAACTCCCTCTCCTCATCCTGCAGGCAGGGTCCCAGGATGAAAGAGTTAGGTCTTGTGATTCTGACTTGTCCTTTCCTTCCTTCGGTTGAGTTGGCTGGAAAGAATGTTATACTCCATAAAGTTAACTATTGACATTTGTTCAAGGATCTTTACAAAGAATGTTCCAGGATGAGCACATAGGCCGAAGCTTGAGGCCATGGGAAACATTGTTATCTGAAACCTGCCTGTAAGGGGAATGTTTATGGCAAAACAAGTTCCCTGAGTTTAGGGGTTAGGAATAATTAAGAATAGTTAGAAGCTAAAAGTTTAAGGTATGTTGTCGTGTTGGCATATTTTACTATAGCTTATAGAGACTAGGAATTTTAGAGATACTAATAGCTAGAAGCCTTTTTAGGAGATAATGAGCTTAAGCAGGATTTAGAAAGATAAGAAATAAACTGAGGAATGTGGTATGCAGCCCAGAGACAAACTTGAGTTACAATGTAATCACAAGGACACTTAAGAGGGAACTCTGAAGGACAACAATGATTTATGGAGACAGTAAATATGGGTGAGGGGAAACTGAGATGTCAAACCTCTGACCTAATGCTTTTGTAAAAGTATAAAAGAAAACCTGATGCTTAAAATAAACATGCAGTTCCGCACTTTGACTCAGAGGCTGCATCGTTCTCCTCTGACACTGCTCATCCCTTCAGGGCAATTCCCTGGCTGCTGGAGCTGGACTCTGCTCATCCCTTCAGGGCGATTCCCTGGCTGCTGGAGCTGGACTCCGAAGGCAGTGAAATACCTTTGACTGTGTCTCATATCTCCTTTATTCCAGGACCCAGACTGAAGGAGTAGCTCTGTCTCATTTGCATGGCAGAGGTGAAAGGGCAATGGTGGAACCACATATAACTCTTAAAGCTTTGGCTGGGACTTAGGGTACAATGCTCCAGTCACATTTCTTTGGCTAAAGCAAGTCGTATGTTCAAGCCTATTTTTAGAAGAGTGTGTGTTTGTGCTCAACTGCTCAGTCATGTCTGATTCTTTGGGACTCTTTGGACTGTATAGCCTGCCAGACTCCTCTGTCTATGGAATTTTCCAAGTAAGAATACTGAAGTGGGTTGCCATTTCCTTCTCCAGAGGATCTTTCTGAACCAGGGATTGGACCCCTGTATCCTGCACTGGCAGGGAGATTCTTTATCACTGAGCCACCCAGGAAGCCCCATTTTTAGAAGTAGAGGGACTAGAATACTTTTATAGGGAACAGAGAGGAAAACAGGACCAAAACATGCACAGAGAGGAAGTATTAGAGGTGAAATTAAAGCTGAGATTCTTCTGATCCTTAAGTGCAGTACTGTTATACCCAGCATGCTCCAATGGTGAATGGACACAGTTGGCACTGAAAACTCATCTACTGATGAGTGAATCAAGGAAAGAAATAAGAATGAATGAATGTCATCCAGGCAGTTTTTCCTTCCTTATGTGAGGATTCTGTTGGATAATTATTGAGACTTTGATCACCAGAAGTCTTAAATGTCTACACATAAAGCCTTTAACTGTGTGGATCACAATAAAGTGTGGAAAATTCTTCAAGAGATGGGAATACTAGACCATCTGATTTGCTCCTTGAGAAACCTGTATGCAGGTCAGGAAGCAACAGTTAGAACTGGATATGGAACAACAGACTGGTTCCAAATAGGAAAAGGAGTACGTCAAGGCTATATATTGTCACCCTGCTTATTTAACTTATATGCAGAGTACATCATGAGAAACGCTGGACTGGAAGAAACACAGGCTGGAATCAAGATTGCCAGGAGAATTATCAATAACTTCAGATATGCAGATGACACCACCCTTATGGCAGAAAGTGAAGAAGAACTAAAGAGCCTCTTGATGAAAGAGAAAGAGGAAAGTGAAAAGGTTGGCTTAAAGCTCAACATTCAGAAAACTAAAATCATGGCATCTGGTCCCATCACTTCATGGTAAATAGATGTGGAAACAGTGGAAACAGTGTCAGACTTTATTTTGGGGGGCTCCAAAATCACTGCAGATGGTGATTGCAGCCATGAAATTAAAAGACGCTTACTCCTTGGAAGGAAGGTTATGACCAACCTAGATAGCATGTTAACACGTAGAGACATTACTTTGTCAACAAAGGTCCATCTAGTCAAGGCTACGGCTTTTCCAGTGAGAGTTGGATGGTGAAGAAAGCTGAGCACCGAAGAATTGATGCTTTTGAACTGTGGTGTTGGAGAAGACTCTTGAGAGTCCCTTGGACTGCAAGAAGATCCAACCAGTTCATCCTAAAGGAGATCAGTCCTGGGTGTTCATTGGTAGGACTGATGTTGAAGCTGAAACTCCAATACTTTGGCCACCTCATGCAAAGTGTTGACTCATTGGAAAAGACCCTAATGCTGGGAAGGATTGGGGGCAGGAGGAGAAAGGGACGACAGAGGATGAGATGGCTGGATGGCATCACTGACTCGATGGACATGGGTTGGGTAGACTCCGGGAGTTGGTGATGGACAGGGAGGCCTGGCGTGCTGCGATTCATGGGGTCACAACGAGTTGGACATGACTGAGCGACTGAACTGAACTGAACTCATAACTGTGTTGGACTGGGCCAAGGAGACTTGGACAAATTCCAAAAGTATACCAAACAGAATCTAAAAGAAACACAGTAACAGGAGAGTTTGTCTACAGGATAATAAGCACCACTACACTTCAAGAGCAGTCTTTGAATAAAAGCTAAAGATGAACAATTGTTACCAGTAGGACACTGAGAATGATAGACATGAGGTCCATCATGACTAAAGGTTCTGATTCTGATTCCTGCACAGATATGCTCACAAGAATGAGTGAAAGATTTGGCTTTAAAGGGAAAGAAAATGAAAGAGAAATTTACTCAGTGGTCTCCAACTCTTTGCGACTCCATGGACTATACAGTCCATGGAATTATCCAGGTCAGAATACTGGAGTGGGTTGAAGTTCCCTTCTTCAGGGGGATCTTCCCAACCCAGGGATCAAATCCAGATCTCCTGCATTGCAGGTGGATTCTTTACCAGCTGAGCCACTAGGGAAGCCCAGGAATACTGGAGTGGGTAGCCTATCCCTTCTCTAACGGATCTTCCTGACCCAGGAATCGAACCAAGTCTCCTGCATTGTGGGCAGATTCTTTACCAGCTGATCTACCATGGAATCCTAGTTTTAAAAGTGGACTGTCAATAATGTGCACCTATGCACACTAAAAATTAAAAGATTCTTGCTTCTTGGAAGAAAATCTATGACAAATACAGACAACATACTAAAAAGCTGAGACAGCACTTTGTCAGCAAAGGTCTGCATAGTCAAAGTTATGGTTTTTTCAGTAGTCAAGTATGGATGTGAGAGTTGGGCCCCAAAGAAGACTGAGTGCCAAAGAACTGGTGCTTTTGAACTGTGGTGTTGGAGAAAACTCTTGAGGGTCACTTGGATAGCAAGGAGATCCAACCAGTCCATCCTAAGGGAGATCAGTCCTGAGTGTTCATCGGAAGGATTGATCGTGAAACTTAAGCTCCAATATTTTGACCACCTGATGCAAAAAGCCAACTCACTGGAAAAGACACTGATGCTGCTAAAGACTGAAGGCAAAAGGAGAAGGGGGCAGCAGAGGATGAGATGGTTAGAATGCATCACCAACTCAATGGCTGTGAATTTGAGCAAATTCCAGGAGAGAGCAAAGGACAGGGAAGCCTAATGTGCTGCAGTCCACAGGGTTGCAAAGAGCTGGACACGACATAGCAACTAAACAACAACAATGCAGGTTAAAATTCACAGATAATCATTTAAATTCTGTTTGCCCCCCAATTTGACTGCCAACTGCCTTTTTAGTCATTCAGCAAGTACTTACTGTGAGTCAGTTAGATGCCAGAAATGATTTAAGGTACGGAGGATATAAATTGAAAAAGGAATAAAAATTTCCTCTTCACATGAACCTTCTTTGCTAGTGCAATAAACATAATGATTTCTCTCTCTGCATATGTAAGAAAATAAAATATGTGGACTGTCAGATGGTAATAAATTCTACACAAAAAATGAAGAAAGGGAATAAGTAATCTCAGAGGAAGAGACTGGTAGTGGGAACTGTAATTTAATAGAAGAATTTGAGATGACCCTTGAACAGTCTGCACTGAGGAAGCAAACCAGGCAGATCTAGCTAAGTGTTCCAAGCAGAGAAAACAGTGCAGAACCTTGAAGTGGGAGAGTATTCAGCAGGTCTGAGAAAAAGTGAGCAGCCAGTGTGGCTGGAACTGAGTCAGCAAAGAGAATAAAAGGAAAAAATTAGGTCAGAAAGGGTAATGGAAGGGAGAGCAAACCCCGTAATACTGCAAGTCATTGTAAGTGCTTTGGCTTTTCCTCTAAGATGGGAAAATCATTAGAGATTTTTGACAGAGTAGTGTTATCATCTCACTTAAAATGTAAAATGATCTTTCTGGTTTCGTTTGCGAGGAGAGAAACAGGGAGATCAATTCGGCGGCTATTTCAGTAACCTAGATGAGAGATAATAATAACTTGTACCAGGTTGGCAGTGGTCAAGATGGGAAAAATGGAGCTTTCCTGATGTATTTTGAAGGTAGAGATGATATAATTTACTGACGGGTTGGACTTCGGGTATAAGAGAACACGAGGAATCAAGGAAGTTTCAAGATTTAACTTCAACAACTAGAAAGATGGAGTTACCATTATAGAGCTAAGAAAGCCTATCAGAGGGGGAGATTAGATAGAAAAATAAGAAATTTGATTTCCAGCAGGTTAATAATAAAATGACTAAGTGACAATCAAATGATAATTTTAATTGGGAAGTAAAATATAATTTTTGAATTCAGAAAAGAGGTGCCACTGAAGATAAAATTTGGGAGTCAGAATACAAATGCTTTAAAGCTATGAGATTGAAGGCAGTCATTAAGAGAGCAACAACAGAGGCAAAGACTAATCTTTCCAGTTCCGAAGGATGCAAAGAAACCAGAAAAGGAGATTCATATCCAGTCAGCAGGGTAGGTGAGATCAGAGATCCTGAGATTATTGTTGACCTAAAGTCTAAACAAAGGCAATTTTGATGGAGAGGTATAACACTGACTGAAGTGAGTTGGAGAGGAAATGGGGTAGAGTCGATTTCCAAGTGTAAGATTAACCTTAGGAAGCTGAGCAGTTTATACAGTCACAAAAGGGAAGGCAGTGTTATCAGCAGGAGCACAAATGTAGACAGAAATAGAGACGTGATGGTGGAATTGCGTGCAAGTTTTCTGTGGACATTCCATTTCTAGAGAAAATAGTAACCATTCACATGAGCCAATAGTGGGTTTTAAGGATAAAACAAGACAATAAGCCCCAGATAGAGTCACTTGTGCTAAGCCCCACATCACCAAACCAAGACTTACCCACAGTTTCAGCTCTCCAAGGAATGGAATCTTAAATCAATCAATCAGGAATTGCCTGATTAGTATTAGTTCAGTGATCTACCTTATACACCTCTGCCATCCTTAAAGGCAAGTTGAGATGACCAACTTGCTTTTTTTCCCAGTGTAACTTCTTCATTCCTGCTCCCTTTTTCCTATAACAGCCTTTCATTTTGTACAGAAATTCAAGAATTCCTATCTGCTAGATTGGATGCTGTCTGATTTGAATCAGTTTTTTCTTAAACTCTTAAAAATTTTAATACACCTCAGTTTATCATTTAACAGGTTGAAATAGTCACCTAGCATAGAGCAAGAGAATGAATGAGCTGCTAGGTGCATTGTTGCTAGAATCATGTTGCTGGGCTTTGCTTAAGCACAGACATGAGTATGATTTTTGTGAAAATAAAGTAAGACAAATCAGCAAGGATATGTATTTTTCTCTAGCTCTATTCTACTGTGTGGGAGCAGAAAAGAGTAGGCAGAAATTTGGATTTAATTAGAGCTGGGGTTTTGCCAGATGTAGATGGTAGAGACAGTGCCAAGGGAGTTAGGGGAGAATGCAGGGACATATCATGATGGATGAGGGAATCTAAGCTTCATGAGAAGGAAAGCAGGAAGGCATAGGTGGCAATGGACAGTGAAAATGTGGAAGTTTCAGTAGAGTGTATCTCCTGGGGACTTGGTGGTCAGAAAGTGAAATGTTTGAAGTTGAGATTATGTGGATACATTTTAGCTTATGGTAATAATAATAATAATGAGTGTGAAGGAGAAGAGAGAAAGAACCAGCTTAAAACAAAATATTTTAAAAAACTAAGATCATGGCATCCAGCCTCATTACTTCATGGCAAATAGAAGGGGAATAGGTGGAAATGGTGACAGATTTCCTTTTCTTGGGCTCTAAAATCACTGTGGATGTTGACTGCAGCCTTGAAATCAGAAGACAATTGCTTCTTGGAAGGAAATCTATGACAAACCTAGATAGTGTGTTGAAAAGCAGAGGCATTACTCTGCCGACAAAAGTCCATATAGCCAAGGCTATGGTCTTCCCAGTGGTCACGTATGGTTGTGAGAGTTGGACTGTGAAGAAGGCAGAGGACCAAAGAACTGATGCCTTTGAACTGTGGTGCTGGAGAAAACTACTGAGAGTCCCTTGGACAGCAAGGAGATCAAACCAGTCAGTCTTAAGGGAAATCAACCCCAAATACTCATTGGAAGGACTGATGCTGAAGCTGAAGCTCCAGTATTTTGGTCATCTGATGAGAACAGCCAACTGATTGGAAAAGGCCCTTTTGCTGGGAAAGATTGAAGGCAGATGGAGAAGAGAGAGTCAGAGGATGAGATGAATGGATGGAATCACCAACGCAATGGACATGAACTTGGGAAAACTTCAGGAGATAGTGAGGGTCAGGGAGGCCTGGCATGCTGCAGTCCATGGAGTTGCAATCAGACATGAGTGGGTGACTGAACAACAACAATAATGAAGTCAAAAGTATGACCTTGGGATTAAACAGGTGAGCAAAAGAGAAGAATCATTGAAACAGAGAATGTCATGGACCTGAGAGACTAATGGATTGAAAGAATCATATAAATGGACACTAGAATCACCAAAAACTGGAATGCCCTGGCAGTCCAGTGGTTAGCACTCTGTGCTTCCACTGCCAGGCCCTGGGTTTAATCCTTGTTTGAGGAACTAAGATCCTACAAGCAGTGTGGCATGGAAAAAAAAATCACTAAAAATGATGGCAAGAATAAAACTAGAAAGAGTTAACTGAGCCAGGAACTAAAAGCTTAAGGCAATGAGAGGGAGTATTCTGGGGGTCTGTAGATGATCAGAACAAGGAGAGAGAGAGAGACACTATAGTCTGATGATATGTGGTATAAAGTGTGCATGTATGTGTGTGGGAGAGAGCAGGGAAGAGGAAAGGAAAATCGTCTGAAGTGGCTAAGAGGAGCAAGGGGTACACCAACATCTCACAGAGACCAATGGCAAGACGGTTTGTGATGGAAAATATCCACCACTTAGAGCTTCTACTCAGCTTTACCCTGGTGATTCAGATGGTAAAGAATCTGCCTGCAACACAAGAGACCCGGGTTCAATCCTTAGGGTGGGAAGATCCCAACCCAACGGCTACCCACTCTAGTATTCTTGCCTGGAGAATTCCATGGACAGAGGAGTCTGACAGGTTACAATTCATAGGGTTGCAAAGAGTTGGACACAACTGAGCAGTTGAACACTTTCATAGATAGGTTCTACAGGGGAAGAAATAAACTTAGGGTGACTGAGTTTTTAGTCAAAGCAAGACAGCAAAGGGGACATTTAGTGAAGAGTCAGAAGATATCAGGAAATCTGCTCATGATTGACCTTGTATTTCAGAACACACAGCTTTAGGAATTTAGGATTTTAGGAATGGAGGTAGAGTGTGTGATGGGTTGGGAGAAGTCTGTATGGAGTAGCAAGGGGATGAGAATATGAAGGATAAAGGATGACTTGGGAGCACTGAGTCGCTCTGGATGATGGGAAGCAGAAATAAACATCACAATGAGCTCAACTCTGATGGTGCTGAGGCAGGTAGTAATGATGAATCTGTGAGTATCCATGAGGGGGAAAGGGCAGGGCCTGGTTGTGTGTTGATGTGGAAGCAAAGGAGAGTTGAGGTCTTCTCTGGACTGACCAGGGCTCTCAGATTTCTTCCTTCTTCCTGTGGACACCACTGCTGATTGCATTTGCTTTTTACCCCCAGTGCCCTCCTGTGCCCAGTGATGGTACTTGTTGAATGAGATAAGTCATCAGTGAGCATTAGTTAGATCTGAGCTGTGGAGATAAGATAGATGAAGAAATTCTGCAGACCTTGGAATGTCTATGGAGTTTTTCAGTGTCTGCATCTCACCATGTGATACCAGACGCTGTTCACCTCTGCCCAGCCGAACAATCTGGGTGTGAATCATCACTGACTCATGGACCAGCTCGTGTCACCTGCAGTGCTCACCTTAAGTCACAGTGACCTTTCTTGACCACCTGTAATGGCAGCACAGTGTGGACTGCAGTTCCTGGACAGTGTGCGGTGATGGGGTGGTGAGTGAGTACTGCTTCTTGTCCCTGGGAGTGAAAGGGAAAGTGAAGCCAAAGAACATGATTTTACTGCCACATTTTCCTTCACTCAATTGAGAAATGTATCTGAAAATTACTATAAAATTTCCTATTTTTAAGAAGTGATTTTGTTTTTTTTTTTTCAGAGAGTCAAGGACTTTTTAAAGACATTAAAGGATTTACTGCTGCTGCTGCTAAGTTGCTTCAGTCGTGTCCGACTCTGTGCGACCCTATGGACAGCGGCCCACCAGGCTCTTCTGTCCACGGGATTCTCTAGGCAAGAATACTGGAGTGGGTTGCCATTTCCTTCTCCAAAAGGATTTACTACTTTTACTCATATAGAATAAAATACAGAAATCCTGAAGTACTTCCTTTAGAAACATTCTGGTTGGAGAAAGAGTTTCCATTTTTAAGAGCGATAAGACTAGGTCATCTTAAATCCTTTTTAACACAAACTTTGTATTAATCCATAAGATCTGAAAAATTCAAACACTGTTTTGATTGAGGTAGCATGCGTGCGTGATTAGCCGCTTGTCTTGTGGGACTTTTTGCGACCTCATTGATTGTCAGCCCTCCAGGCTCCTCTGTCCATGGGATTTCTCAGGCAAGAATACTGGAGTGGGTTGCCATTCCCTCCTCCAGGAGATCTTCCTGACCCAGGATTGAACCCAAGTCTCCTGTGTCTTCTGCACTGCAGGCTGACTCTTTACTGCTGAGCCACTGGGGAAGCCTGATTGAGGTAGCAAGTTAGCCAAATGCCTTTACAGTGTTCCCAACTGCTATGAACTTAATGGTACCCCCCAAAATTCATACACTGACACTTGAACCCCCAAAGTGACTATATCTGGAGAGGAGGTCTTTAGGAGGTGATTAAGGTCACAGGACTATGGCCTTTTAAGAAGAGAAAGAGGAATTTCTCTTTCTCTCTTTACCATGTGAGGACACAGTGAGAGGGCAACTAGCAGCAAGCCAGGAAGGCAGCCCTTACAGACACTGCCTCTGCTGATATCTTAATCTTGGACTTGCCATTCCCAAAATTGTGAGGAAATTTCATTTGTTTAAATCATTCAGCCTGTGGGATTTTGTAACAGCAGCCTGAGAAAATTAAGACACTCACCTGCCCACTGATGCTTATTCCCGAAGGAAAAATTGATTCACATCTTAGTCTTATTTGGGAGATAAATTCTGAAAATTTGTATAACAGTCAAATACTTGCACAACTTAAGATGCTCTCTTAGACTGCCAATGTCTCACTGGTATGGACTCTGTCTACTGGTACACCACCAACACACTGGTTGAATGAAAAAATGCATGCAAATAATCTCTTTGATGGTAAGCAATTCAAAGAAGCAAAATACTGAAAAATATGTTGGTTTGCAGCACACACATGAAATGAAAGCCTTACTGTCTTTAGCACCTACTTCTGTGCTCATTAAGTGTCAGGATACCACGCAGTAGAAAACTCATTTGTGCTTTTTATTTTTCTAATTTAAAATTACTGGCTTGATACTAGCTCAGTCAGTATCAAGATTCTATCTTGAGATCAATAAAAACAATCATGTTTTAACACCACTGTAGACTTAGGTACCTGAGATTTGGCAATACCCTGCAATAGATGTCAGCACATAGAAAAGGAAAAAAGTTTATTGCATATAAGAAAATCTAAGTACATAAAATCCTTACTCCTAGGTGTTTTTAAAGCCATCCCCATGGCACTTCAAGATTATTAGTACAAGGCAGATTACCCAAACTTTCATTTCTCCTTTCAGTTAGTTTGATCTTGTAAGAAAAGTCATAAAGTGTTACAACTCTTATTAAAAGAGAAAGGAAAAATCATTTAAAAATATAACTTAGGTCTGCTCTTTGACTGTGGTGAGAGTCCTGGCAGAGTGAAGTTGAAGGCCAGCCCTTGGAAAGGGAATCCTCCTACACTGTTGGTGGGAATGTAAGTTGGTGCAGCCACTATGGAAAACAGTATGGAGGTTCTTCATAAAACTGAAAATAGAATTACCATATGATCTAGCAATCCCACTCCTGGGCACACATTTGGACAAATCTATAATTCAAAAAGATACATGTCCTCTGTTCATATAAGCACTATTCACAATAGTCAAGACATGAAAACAACCAAAATGTCCATTGACAGATGAATGGATAAAGTAGATGTGGTACATATATACAATGGAATACTACTCAGCCACAAAAAAGAATAAAACAATTCCATCTGCAACACGGATGCAAATAGAGATTATCATACTAAGTGGAATAAGTCAGAAAGAGAAAAGCAAATACCATGTGATATCACTTATAGTGGAATATAAATATGATACAAATGAACCTATCTATGAAACAGAATCATGGACATAGAGAACAGATTGCCAAGGTGGTTGGTGGTTGCCAAGGGGAAGGGTTTTGGGGGAGGGATATAGTAGGAGGTGGAGGTTAGCTGATAAACCAGTGTATATAGAATGGATAAACAACAAGGTCCTACTGTATAGCACAGGAACTATATTCAGTATCCTGTGATAAACCACAATGGAAAAGAATATGTAAAAATTATAGATATGCATGTGTATGTGTGTATAACTGAGGCATTTTGCTTTTCAGCAGTAATTACCACGACATTGCAATTCAACTATATTTCAATAAAAATTAAAAAGAAAAAAAGGCCAGCTCTTGGAAAGCAGAATCATTGCTTCCTTGCTGGGACAGCAGAGGAGGTGTATTTTTTCCCTTCCATAAACCCAGATGGCACATTTTTACATTGCGTTAACCTACAAAAGGAGACTTGGAATAGTTGGCTCCCACAAATGCGTGAACTTTGTATTTAAAAAATGTTAACATCAAAAGTATCAATCTGAGTGCCTGGCCCATCCAACTAGAAATAATCTGTGACACTTGTGTGAAGAACTAATGACATCTGCCAAGTTTTCTGTCAACTCCTCTTCTCTCTTCCTTGTTCCTTTCACTCCTTACTTGATTTGCTTCAATCTATCAGTTGCCCAGTACTAATCTCTCCCTCCTGGGAAGGCAATGTGAAAAAACATCAAAGTACTATTTCTCAAGTTTTAGAATGAGTCAGCAGGTCCATTTAATAGCTGCATGATCTTAGACAAGTTATTTCATCTCTTTATTACTCATTCTCCTCATTTCTAATAAGATAAAAATAATTGTACCTAATTTTTTGGTCATTATATGAATTAAGTGAAATGATACAGGCAATACTCCTTGCGTACAGCAAATGGTCAAAATCTCAGCCACTGTTTCATTTTGGGATTCACTCTAAGTGAGATTACTGATCCACTTCTTTAGGCCTTCTGTCTTATTCCTTTCTACTTCAAAGAATAATGGGGAAGAAAAACTGGTGTGATTCCCATAGAGAAATTTTATAACATTAGACTTCTGTCCTCCTGTGGGAACTCCTCAGCTCCCTGTGCATCTTTTTCTTGCCTCCTTCTTTCTCAGTTTTGTCTTATTTTGCAGTTTTCCATCATTCCTTCCTCAAGGTCAAAAGGTTTTTCATCTCTTATTTCTATGGGAAAGCATGAGCTCCCTATAGTCTGTTTTGTTACCATCAAAGCATCTTCTCTATGTTTATCTGAGCAGGTGTTCTCAGCATGAATTAATTGTTCTCGCTCCCTGTCTTCTTTTACCAGGTAGCTGGGTTGACTGCGTCCCCTTTGCTTTAGAATAAGGGTCTTGGAAACTTTTCATAACTTTTCCCCTTTGCTCCATTAAGTTACAAACAAAATTCATATTTATTGAATTTATAGAGGCTACTGCTAGGTTCTTACCCCTTCACTTTCACACTCTTTTTTGCCTCCTTCTTTTCAGCCTTATTAGAAATCATTCTCCTGCCTGCTCATTCTCTGACTCTATTTTCAGAGATCATGCTTCATTTTTCCTTACCCACCAGTCTGTTCTTGGGCTCTGAGTTTTCCTGTTTGTTCATCATCCCTTGGATCAAAATTTTCTTCTCAAAAGAGAAGAAAACTGTTTACTTGATCAATTTTTTTTTAATTCTTTTGTATCTCAAATTAGATGTTAGGAAATTTACTGTGATCTCTCAGGTTTCTAATTTTACATATTCAGTGTATGTTATTCTTCTGTGAGACACATTTATCAAAATTAAATTACTTCTCTATTCATTTGTCAGCTGGCTACCTGCTGTATGAGACCATAACTTGCTATTTTGTTCATGGATATAACTCTAACACATAACACCATGACTGGCAGATAGTAAATTCTCAGTAAATACTTGAATGGATGAATGAATGAACATATGATTTGTACACCCCTTTCCCATTATTTCTCATGGTACAAGACAACTTCTTTGACTAGTTTGTCTACCAAAGCTAATCATCCTCTACTATAATAAAAGATACCAGACAAATGATTCATTTATCCCTCCATTCCAGAATTTTATAATTATACTTTTCAGTCCAAATTCAAATAAGTATATTTGCTAAACTCTCAGGGATGCAAAATATCTCTTTAATCAATTCCCAATGTGTAGCTATTGATTCTTTCATCCTTAGTTTGCTCAGCAGAGTCATATGGTTTCTCTCTATAAGAGTCTCCCTTTGATGCAGACATAGAGAACAGACTTGTGGACACAGAAGGGAAGGAGAGGGTGGGATGAATTGAGAGAGTAACACTGAGACATATATATTACCATATGTAAAATTAGATAGCCAGAGGAAATTTGCTGTATGATGCAGGGAGCTTAAATCTGGTGCTGTGACAACCTAGAGAGGTAGGATGTGGTGGGAGGTGGGAGGAAGGTTCAAGAGGGAGGGGACACACATATACCTATGGCTGATTCATGAAGTTTTCTAAGAGGTATGCTGAATAAATTTTAAGAATTAAAAAAAAAAAAAAGATTCTCCCCTGTCATCTCTATGATTTGAAAGCTCCTCTCAATGTCTCTGAAACTGATGCTCAAATTCAGTCTCCTCTAGACAATGTTTGCTAAACAGTCTCTTCCTCTCACTGTGGTTCTCAGTGTTTTTTCTTATTCTTTCTTCTATTCCTTGTCTTGATGATTCTTGCTGAAGATAAGGGAGGCAGAGACAGGTCTCTTTCAGATCTGTTTCTGCTGCCTTTGTTTTGTCTCCTCCCAGCAGGTATCTTAGGGATTTAAGCCTGACATCCTTCCACTACCTCTCTGCTGCCTGTTCCACACCTGGGTAGGCTTCTTGCCTGTCAGCACTTTCTCCAGCTTTAGTTTTTCACTATTCTTTTTAAACATCCTTCCATGTATTTTTATTATTCCTCTGCACTATGGAGGAAATACCTGGACCCTCATGATAACCTAAAAAGTTAGCAAGCATCAGATAAGATTTTGGGAATACCACGGATTTAGTGATGAATGAATCTGCACTCCAGGTGAATCTCTAACTGAGGCTGAAAATGTCATCTTCTAATGTGTGAAGCAGCTACATGTTTTGGTGGAGAATTTGATTCTCCAAAAAATGTTTCATGTGAACTGCCTGTAAGAAAGTCAGTTATAGAGATAAAGGTCAAATTTCCCAGGGAGTATTTATGTCCATAGAAAGGAAAGACTTGGAGCCTGAAACCAAAGTCCTCCAGTCATCTCAGCTTGGCCTCGTGTGATCTTCAGTGGGAACCAGAAACCCAGTTACTTGGATCAGCTGCTGGTGCAGCGTTAGGAGCAGAGGGGAAGCTGGAGGAAGAGAGTTTGAGGAATGTTGACTAAGAATTAAATAAAGATTCCTTGCAAAAAAAAAAAAGAGAAGCTGTGCAGGGTCAAGGCCTAGGAAGGTGGATAAGGGAAAAAGGAAAGTATTTCATGAATTAAAAATTGTAATTTTAAGATGGTTAACCAATACACTGAATTCCTTCTTTAATTACATTTGGTTGTTAGACTTATTTATTTATTTATGTTTTGGACTGCAATGCTGTGCAGAGACTGGGCCACAGGGGTTTTTGCTTTGGTTTGGTTTTTGTTTATTGCTTTTTGTGGGTATTTTTCCTTAATGTTGTTCTTTTAGGACTTCATTTCTTGCCTGTGGTTTTGTACTTAGTAATAATTCTCAGCTGTGCTTCTGATGAACAAAACCAGCACAGATCTTATACCATGGGTAAATTTTCACCATGAATGCCTGACCACTGGTAGATGTGAGTCATCCTGGTTCTTGGAATATAAATACAAGTCAGTGGGGAGAAAGTACAAGTGAGGACAGGATGCTGTAGGCAGGCAGACTGGCACAGCATTACGTGAAATTGTAAACTTGAAAGGAAAGTAGTTTTTAACCTGAACTCCAAGGAGTTGGCCCTGCACAGCTTCTCTCTTTTTTGCAAGGTATCTTTAGTTAATTCTCACCTTAGTCAACATCCCTCAAACTCTCTTCCTCCAGCTTCCCCTCTGCTCCTAACACCAGAGTCCTTTTAGGATGGCTAGAGGAGTTGGTCATGGGGAATCAGTCAAGTCAAAATGGCAAAGTAGGAGGTCATGAAACTCACCTCCATCCACAAACACAACAAAAACACATCTATATGTAGAACAGTTTTCACTGGAAATTGGCAGAAAGACTCCTTGATAACCAGGACTGTAAAAAAGAGCCACAAGTAATCAGATAGGAAGGCAAGAAGAGTGAACAGGTTGGGACCTGTGTCCGTGGGAGGGGACTCAGAGGAAAAGGATGAATACATGGTTGAAACCTGCTCTGGGAGTGAGCAGTGAAAGCCACAGACTGGGCAGCCCAGTCCTGGGGTCCCACATAGGGGAGATGAACTTCCTTGGCTGATTGGAGGACCTCTGGGACTAACAGGAGGGCTGCGGGCAGTCTGGGCTTGCCTCCTGAGTGTGTGCCCCTTGCTTGCCCCCAGAAGCAAAGTGGAAAGGGCAGTTAGAAGAATGCTCAAGTGGCTGCTGGGTCTCCAGCAACTACCACAGTGTGCACCCCCAGCACCTCAGCCGAAGCCAACACTCCAGCTCACTTACTTTACATCACACAGTGGCACAGGATCTAGGGCTGCCACAACCAGGGAGAAAATTTGGCCATGGGATGCAGAGGCAACCCAGTCCCAGGGACAGAGCCTGCGTTGGGGAGGGGCAGCAGTTGTTGTTGGAATGTACTCAAGCAGTGCATCGGAAGCAGCCCAGAACTCTGATGATGGCTGTTTTACCAGAGGCCACACCAAGATATACACTGAGGGTCCACGTGGGCCCTGCCTGCCCTGCACTGAGACCCCATAACAGTTATTTTGGACAACCTGGAAATGGACAAATTTCTAGAAACACATAAGATGTCAAGACTGACTCAAGAAGAAACAGACAATTTGAACAGACAGATCACTAGTAGTGAAATTGAATTTGTAATTAAAAAAAAAAAAAAAACCTCTTAGTAAACAAAAGTCTAAGACCAGATGATTTCACTGGGGAATTCTACCTAACACACAAAGAAGAGCTAATATCTATCCTTCTCAAATTATTTTCAAAAATGGAAAAGCATGGAACATTCCCAAATTCATTCTATGAGGTCACCATTACCCTGATACTAAAACCAGAAAAAGACACTATAGAAAAAAAAACATTTCAGGCCAGTATCTTTGGTAATTATAAATGCAAAAATTATCAAAATATTAGCAAACTAAATATACAAAAAAGATTGTATACCATGATTAAATAAGATTTATTCCAAGCACACAAGGTTGTTTCAAATTTTGAAATTAATGAATGTGATACACTACATTAACAAAAGGAAGCATAAAAAAACAAAATCATCTCAATAGATGCAGAAAAAGCATTTGACAAAATTCAATATCCATTCATAAAAATTCTCAAAGTGAATACAAAGAAAACATATCTCAACATGATAAAAACCAGTTATGACAAACCTATATGTAGCATCACACTCAATAGAGAAAAACTGAAAGCTTTACATCTAAATTCAAGAAAAAGACAAAGATTCAGACTCTCACTACTTCTGTTCAACATGGTATTAGAGGTCTTAGCCAAAATAATCAGATAAGAAAAAGAAATAAAAGGCATGCAAATTGGAAGGGAAAAAATAAAACTGTCACTATTTGCAGATAACATGATACTTTATCTAGAAAGCCCTAAATTCTCCACAAAAAAAAACTGTTAGAACTAAAAAATGATTTCATTAAAGTTGCAGAAGATTAATGTACATGAAACTGTTGTTTTTCTGTACACTAATAATGAACTCTCAGGAAGAGAAAGCTAAAAGTCTCATTGAAAAATCACATCAGGAAGTATAAAATACCTAGGAATAAACTTAACCAAGAGGGGGAAAGACTTATACTCTGAAAACTATAAAATACTGATGAAGAAAATGGAAAATGATTCAAAGAAATGGAAAGATATCTCTGTTCATGGATTGGAAGACTTAATATTGTTAAAGTATTTATACTACCCAAACCAATCTATTAGATTTAGTGTAATCCCAACCAAAATATCAATGACATTTTTCAAAGAACTGGAACAAATAATCCTAAAATTCATATAGAACCACAAAAGACCCCAAATAGCCAAAGCAATCTTGAGAAAAAAACAACAAAGCTGGAGGTATCACCCTTCCTGACTTCAGACTATACTATAAAGCCAAATCAAAGGAGCATGGTATTGGTGGGGGGGGGGGAAAAAAAGACATATAGATCAATGGAACAGAATAGATAGCTCAGAAATAAACCCATGCACCTAAGTTCGGTTAATCTATGACAAAGGAAACAAGGACGTACAATGGAGAAAAGACAGCCTCTTCAATAAGCGGTACTGGGAAAGCAGAACAGCTACATGTATTAGAACATTTCCTCATGCATGTACAAAAATAAACTCAAAATAGATGAAAGACCTAAAGGTAAGACAGGAAACCATAAGCTCCTAGAAGAGAAGGCAGGTAGAACACTGATAAAAATTGCAGCAATACTTGTTTTTTTTTTTGGATCTGCCTCCTAGGGCAAAATAAATAAAACCAAAAACAAACAAACGAGACCTAATTAAACTTAAAAGCTTTTCCACAGTAAAGGAAGCCATCAACAAAACAAAAGCAAAAATCTACTGAATGAGAGAAAGTATTTGCAAATGATAGGACCAGTAAGGGGCTAATATCCAAAATATTAATATCCAGTGTAGGCTATTATCCAAAATATTGGGCTTTCCTTGTGGTTCAGCTGGTAAAGAATCCGCCTGCAATATGGGACACCTAGGTTTGATCACTGGGTTGGAAAGATCCCCTGGAGAAGGGAAAGACTATCCACTCCAGGATTCTGGCCTGGAGAATTCCATGGGGCTGCATAGCCCATAGGATTACAAAGAGTTGGACTCGACTGAGCAACTTTCACATCCAAAATATATAAATAGCTCATACAACTCAATATCTAGCAAACAATCAATAAGAAAATGGGCAGAAAATCCGGAAGACATTTTTCTAAAGAAAACATACAGATGGCTAAGAGGTACATGAAAAGATGCTCAGCATCACTAATTATAAGAGGAACACAAATTAAAATAATGAGATATCACCTCATACCTGTCAGAATTATTATCAAAAAGTCTAAAAATAACAAATGTTGGCAAAGATGTAGAGAAAAGGGAACCCTTAAAATGCATGCATCCTGATGTTCATAGCAGTAATATTTGCAATAGCCAAGATATGGAAGCAACCCAAGTGTCCATAATATGGAAAAGAAGATGAGGTATACACACACGATGGAATATTACTCAGGCATAAAAGAATGAAAGTCTGCCATTTGTAGCAACATGGATGGACCTAGAGAATATCATGATTATTGAAATAAGCCTGACAAAGACAAATGCTTGATGATATCACTTAAGTGTGGAACCTAAAAAATAAAATAAATGAGTGTGTCTATCACAACAGAAATAGACTCACAGGTATAGGAAACAAACTAGTGGTTACCGGTTTGGAGAGGAGAGAGGGGAGGGGCAAAATCGGTATATGGGATTAAGAGATACAAACTACTATGCATAAAATAGATAAGCAACAAGGATTTATTGTACAGCACAGGGAATTACAGGCATTATTTTATAATAACTTAGTGGGATATAATCTATAAAAATACTGAATCATTATTCTGTACACCTGAAACTAACATAATATTGTAAATCAAATATATCTTAATTGAAAAAAGAGGAGGTCAATATCAGACCCACTTGAAACAGTTGTACATCATCGCTGCCCAGTAGAGACAGGACTCCCCAAGGACTGGGCTGTTTCTGTGAAACTTAAGTGAAACAGGCTTTTAATCCATGGATAAAAATGCTCTTCCTTCAGAAACAATAAATTCTCATGAAGAACCAACCCAGAAGACAGAGGAAAGACCTTTGAGTCACGAGTCACAGTTTAAATATTCCATTAATATGGTGCTGAAATTGAAATCCTCAGAGGCTGAGAAATGCTGACGCTGAGTCCACAGACCCTCAGGGCTGTTCCCAGTCACCCAACTGCAGAGACAGCCATCCCCAGGGAGAACTGTGGCACTTCTCAGGACTAGCATGGGGTAGGTTGACAGCAGCTGGGACTGACAAGACCAACTTATGACCGGTTATCAGTGGACAGGGCAAGATTATTACTACTAAGTGTTCAGAGCAGAAGTCTAGCAGTGAATTTCCTACCAGGGCTGTAAAATGATGCTCAGAGTATCAAAGCCGAACCACAGCAAAACAGAAAAAAGTGCTGGAACAAATTAAAGTCCAGATTCAATAAGCGATTTTGTAATTCATGGTAACCCAAAGGGATTCTCAGAATTCTCTTTGTAAGGGCTAATCAGGGCAACAGGGATGGAAGAAGGATTTCACATCGGTACTTTCACAATGAGGCAGAATATTAGAGCTTTGATCAGTGATGGCCAAGTGGACTTGGGCAGCCAGGATGCTGCAGGAAATCAGGTCTCCTGAAGTCAGATCTTCCCTACTCAAGCCAGGTCTAGGTAAGTGCAGGAAGAAAATTCCTTCATCCCAATCTGGGGACAGACCACTGGAAGATTGGAGGCTGAATTCTGGAATTTTATTCCAAAGAGGTTGTATTGCTATAATTATTCCTTTGTATTTCCTCTTCCATTGCATAGTGGAATACTCTAAACAACCATGGTGACGCTGTCTACAATTTTAACAGTTGAAGGGAACTCTGCAATCAATTAGAAGAGCAAAAAACAACTAGTAGCCTTCTGTTCACAAGAGGTAGATAAATTAGGAACATATCATATTCCTCACCTTTCCAGGTTCACAGACCTTTGAGAGGAGAAAAGTGAAACTTTCAACTGTCATTTTACCTGCAGGAAACTCTCCAATCTTTAAATACAAAGATTGAAAGAAGGGACCTAATGGAACATCAGAATGATGCTTCTCATGCGTTTCTGTATGCTTCCTCCTAAGAGGGTTGGTAGAGGATCAGGGAAGATACAGTGGCTGTGTCCTCCTGCCATTCTTCAACAGTAAACTCCAGCCCACCAACGACAGCAGAAACCATGAAGGTCTGGCAGGTATTAAAACAAGGAATGGGAAAGTGTTTGTGGGAGGTGGGGAGAAAAAAAAATCAACAAGGACAAAGATAAACTGGATAATTTCTGAGGTGGGACAAATGAGAATCCACCGATATCAAATTAGAATAAAGATAAAGAGAGATTTGATCATGTTTCCTCATGTTGTGATTTGGATCCAGTCATGTTCTTTGAAAATGAAGACATTTAAAATTACTTTGCTCTGGTTTATGCCTGGAATACAGCTCTAGTCGGTCCTTGGAACCCACAAAATCTAAAATCTACTATGCTTTATTCATTGTGTTAGTTTGGACTGTTATAATAGAATATGAGACTGGGTGACTTATAAACAGTACAATTTATCACAGTTCTGGAGGCTGAAAAGTCCAAGATTTCAACTGATTCGGTATCTTGTGAAGACCCATTTCCTGGTTCATGGTCTTCTCCCTGTGTCCTCACACGCTGGAAGGAGACTAGAGAGCTGTATGGGGCCACTAATCCCACTCATGGACGCTCTACTCTCAAGACCTAAGCACTTCCCAAAGGCCTGCCTCCTGATAGCATCACACTGCGGATTATGATTTTAGCATACGAATTGTAAGGAGACACAAACATTCGGGCAATGGCAATGATAGAAAATGTAGACATGTAGTACATCCATTCTTTTCAGGTACCAAATAAAAAAGCTGTTAATACTGAATCAGATGATTCCCCTAAGATTGAGAGATCCTGCCAGTATTTTACGAGGAGAAAGAAAAACTCAATTTTTGTCTCCTTGTCTTTCCTGGAGGTAATATTACTTCATCGGTGTGTGTATACCTACTTGATTAGAGAGAATCACTGTGTAGTAAGTACATGTGATAATAAATGTTTAAAACTGTATGATAGACTTTCAGATAGGATTATTTTTTCTCTTTCCTAAACAGGTTATAAATTCCTAGTGGGACGGAACCATATAGGACTCTACATTGCTTTCTCCTTTCCCCAAACTTGCTTTGCTGTTCTCTTTCCTATTTCATTTTCAATATCATTTATTTTCTCTTTACTTGCCTTTCCTTTCCTTATCTCAGCCCTTCTCTCACTTTCTTCACCTTTAATTTTTCCATTTCACATTTCAATTGGCCCTAAAGAATAGTAAACTCACTTTTTTTTTAAACAAGTGGCAGGAAGTAAGGAGACTGAATCTGTTGGTGTCAATCAGGGAAGTTGGCCCTAAAAGTTATGGAATAAAAGACTGATTACAGGAATTATAGTTTACCTAGCTATGGGAAGAGCTGGGGAATTAAAGCCCCAGAAAGCAATGAAGGACCAGAAGCAAGTCACCAGCCAGCCCTGCTAAAGCACTGATAGAGCCAGAACCAGCAGGGAAATGTGTGAAGCCAAGTGTGTCTACCCGCCAGACACTGGTGTAGGAGTCTCCCGAGTTTTGATGTCTCTGTCTCTGCGGATAAGCCTGGGTTCACAGTTGGTGACTGGGCTGCCAGTGAAGAAGAAGAGATGGAATCAAACCAAAGAAGAGCAAGTACAAGCTAGAGCTGGTCAGTATCTTTCCTCTTTCTCACTGCAGGTTGAGTAAGGACAAGCTTGGACCTACCAGTACCTCTGCATGCATCTCTCACTCCATCTAACAAGGATGGCCTTTAGAAGGTAATAGCTGCTGCTTTACTTTTCCCATCCAGTTATTACGTAGATGCCTCTTTGGCCAACTCTAAACTAGAATTGTCAGGAAGGGGAAGGTAATTCCAGCTGATGTAAGCTAACATATACAAAGCTCCTGGAGAAACTAAGCATGCTTGTATGATAGATGTGAAGGCAGGACAGGGGAATATGTAAATGTCAGCATCACACAACTGGCTTTCTCCATTGAAGTTGACAACCCATTCCAGTATTCTTGCCTGAAAGATCCCATGGACAGAGGAGCCGGGCAGGCTGCAGTCCAACAGATTGCAAAGAGTCAGATACGACTAAGTACTGAGCACACTGAGTTCAGAGTTTCCTAAAGCAATAAAGATTTTATGGGATTATCTGTTAGATTTATTTTAGTTTTTCTAAATTACCTGACCATAACAATGTATTAGGCATAAATGGATAAATAATGTATTTGGAATAAGTGAATAAGGGAGACAGAGTTGCTGCCTTAGCATTAATCACCCAGGGAAGGCAGATGTAAACAATGTTGGCACAGGGCAGTAGGTGCTAGAGTAAAGTGGGCCAAGTGTCCTAGGGGAGCACAGAGGAGGTGCCCCAATATGACCTGGGTGGAAAGATCATGGGGTCTTCACAGACCAGGCAAGGCCAGGAATGAATCTTAAAGAATGAGAAAGAGTTTGTCAGAAAGATAATACTATGGGCAAAATCATGGAATAAACAGTTTGGTGTTGCTGGAAATCAAAGGGCACACATGCAAATATCAGGAGATGGGTACAGCAAGGTAAGCAAGGTTATCCTTAGCACATGTAGGACCTCTGGCAAATGTATTTTGCAGTGTCCTTGTTTATATAAGTAATTTGATTAAAGTCATATAACAAAACTGTGGGCTCATATGAGGTATAGTGATTTGTTGGTGAAGATTCAGGCTAATGGGTAGAAAGGAAATTTTTACATGTCTGTTTATTGTGCCTCAGTGCATGTGAAGATTTTGTGTTAGGCTCTTCCTGATTATGTCAAGTAACCACGTGCTGTATTGTCACAAGTAGCATTCCTACCTAATTTCTTATCTCCCACTACAAGAAAAATATAGTGACACTTTTGTAATGCCATAGCTTCTCAGAACCTAGTTGTATGGAAATGCTATGGACTATCTTGCCTCTGAAGTTCCCTAATAATACTTATTTAATGCTGGCTATATCACTACTCATGATTCTGCATCATCTCTCATGCAACCTGTGGATACTATTGGCCCCCAGTGATTCTCTTAAAAGTTGTCATTATGCTTTCATGATGATGGTCATGATGATGATCACAAATGTAACCCTTATGCAGGAAAGTATAAGAGAGAATGTAATGGGACATATGGTACCATATCTACTTTATGGTAGAACAACATTTCTACACCCTCTTGTCTCTTGAACTCTTGGGGCCGCAATCACAGCATTCCTAAAATGTGATTTTTCTATGTGGATCTGTCTCTCACACACTGCCACAAACAGGAAATGTATGTGGGTGTGTCAGGCAGAGTAAGAAGAGTTTTCTCGGCCATATAAGTAATGCCTGTCCCTCATCCAGCTCAAGATCGATCAAGGGGAACACAATGTCACCACATGAGTGGGGATAAGGGAGGACATCCATCAGAAGGGGCTGCTGCTGCTGCCATCATAAAAGCCCTAAGATGATATACAAACATCCATCTGCAGAGAACACGTGGCATGGAGCCCATGAAGAGGGTGGTGAGCCAGCAGTGGGAGACACACAGAGTAAGTGACACGTGCTACCACTATTGCCACCCTGCAATGCTGTAGGCTAGAGATGGCACCATAGTCAGAGGACAGATGGGTGAGAGCCACATAATGCAGCACAAGCTCAAAGACCAGCACTGGACGTGTCAATAGCCCACAGTTCTGAACTCATCCTGTGTTTATCATGAAGGCAATCACTCCAAATCAAAATGTTAGCATCCTTTCGGTGACCCATTTTCATGTAATCATGCCAAAGAAGCACTGTGCTCATCAGCAAGAGAGATACTGCAACCAAGTCCAGCCACAGGTCCTAGGACAACCCCACAGTCTGAGTCTCTGAGTTTCTTGGGGATTTCTGGTCAACTTCACGGGTTGTAGAGTACCTTGAAGGATATAAATAAAGTCCAGGGCCCCATGAGTACCTGTCTGACCTTGAAATGCCTCATGCAGGTGTTATTTCCACCAAGTTGGTCCCAGGATTTCCAGGAAGGGGATTCAGAAAATTTTAAACAAAGTGCTGTAAATATAGTAGGCTTCATGAAGCCCAAGCTTAGATCAGGGCTGAAACTTGTGCAAGTCTTAGGGTGGTACTAAAGGGAGGCTAGGGCAAACTCATGAAATATCTGTAATAACATACAAAATTTAAGATCCTGATCGTGTAAGTCAGAACTTTCAACATTTCTTACTTTTCTGTGAAATAATGTTATTATAGTAGTAGTAGTAGTTTAGTTACTAAGACATGTCCAACTCATGTTACCCCATGGACTGTAGCCTGCCAGGCTTCTCTGTCCATGGGATTCTCCAGGCAAGAATACTGGAGTGGGTTGCCATTTCCTTCTCCAGAGTATCTTCCCAACCCAGGAATCGAACCCAGTCTCCTGCATTGCAGGCATATTCTTTACCGACTGAGCTAATAATGTTATTAGGTAAATTGGGGGAAAAAATGGTGAAATAGATGGGAAACATTTGACAGCCTTTATTGTAGTAGTATGAATTTTGAATTGTATGTAAAGAGATAGACTACCTACCCTTCTGTAACTTTATCGTAAAAAATAACCCATGAAATCTTTCATCTGTTATGAAGTATAGTACTTAATTGTGCCACAGAACACACTTTAGAAAAAACTACAAATAACATAAGAACCATTTCAGGGATTTCATACAGAATAGATTTCCATTTTAGGAAAATTACTTACAGGAAAGTTAGAGGAGAGAGAAGAGAAAGGGAAAGATGAAGCATAAAGGTTAGAGAATTTTCCAGTGATTCAGAATCCTCCTTTCAATGCAGGGGGTGTGATTTCAATCCTTGGTGGGGAACTAAGGACCCACATGCTGTGGAGTGTGGCAAAATAAATAAATAAATAAAGGGGTAGCAGTTAGGCATTTTTTGTAAGAACTAGTCAAGTGACGATAAAATCTGAACCAAGCCAGTATTAGCAGGACAGTGCAGTCACAAACACATATTTCTTAGATAAATTAAACTGTATGCACCTGGCCAAAAATAACTAAATGAGGAAGAGAGTTACTTAATTATTTCAGGCTAGTGAGCCTGCCACTGCACTCAGTGATAGCAAACTCCAGACTGTGTGTGAGACTGCTTTCCTGGAATTTTGTTATCAAGTACATTTTATGCATGACCAACTAGCCCCTTGGAGAGTGATTCTCATATAGAAGGATATGTATTTTCCATAAAATGTTGGCTTTAAACAAAAGTCAACCACTTCATCTGGGACTCAATCTGTTCCACTGCTGCAGGGAAAACTGGCCATGTTGGACTGACTGAGACACAGTATGTCAGGCTCTGCTGTAACCACTTCCTAAGGTATCCTCAAGGGTAATTTCGACCATATGTGACTGTTCTCCTTTGAAGATGATTTTCGTATCCAATTCCAGAGTAGGCTGCAACTGTATTCACTGGTAATCACAAAGAGCACATGTCAACTTCTAACTCTAGTTCTGTGATTCTGTAGCCCCAAATACACATAAGTGAGAGTTTAAGTAATCTCTGGATAAAAATAGAAAGACCATATGTATTAGAAGCTGAAGGGGCTGGAATTTGATAGATTCTGGGGGAAAAATCTAAACTCCTTTATTTTTATTTTTGGATAATGAAGCTGACCTTCAGAGAGAAACTGACCAAGTCTAATGCAATATGGCAGAACTAAGACATAAACCCAAATACTCTTACATTTAAAAAAATTTTTATATCTTTATAAAAATTTTATATTTTTAAATTTTTAGAAATAATCTCTAGTGACTATAAATCTCTTTTAGAATATGCCATTAAAAAGCTTTTATGAAAGAGTAAACAAATATGATGTTATTTTCTCTTAGCCTCAAAAGGCACACAAACTTTAGCTGTGTGGAATCACATGGTACAAACGTATATCACCTTGTATGTTCCATACATTTCTAAATACCTCATTTCTGTCTGCTCCATAATAGAATAATTCAATACAAACAGAAAACATCTGAATTTGAGAAGCTTTTTAGATATTTTATTCTTCCAGAAATTTATCAGCACTATTCATTCTATTTCCAAAGGCAGAGAAAGGTGGTCCTGCACCATAAACAAATATACCCCTCATCTCACCACATCAGCCACACCAGGAACCAAATCCTCAACGCTGCAGTTCATTTTCAGCCAACATTCTATCTGGACATTTAATTATATTTGGTCTTCGGCTGGCTGGCTAGATTCCTGAACTTTATTTAAATATTGAATGATGAAATTACAGATCACTCTCAATCTTCCACAATAGGAGCTCAGGTTAAGCCTCAGAAGAAACAGAGCAAAGCACAGGTTATGGGTTGGAGAGGAAAACATCCAGGTCCCTCACCGATGGTGTCTTGGCCAGCCAGGTTGACCTGTAGGCTTCCATACCTCTTCTGAAGACAGGTGTTGATTGGAAGAGGCAGGCTTTCTGGAAAACTGAGGGACTGAAGAGCAGCAGTTACTATGGTTAGTGGGGGAAGACACAGTGTCATTGAGACTGCTGTGATGTTGGAACTAATGGATGGAGGGTAGGATCAAGTAGACCACACTAGAGGAGCCAAAGGGCCAAGAAGTCAAGCACTGCTGTTCAGAAGCTGCTGACAACATGGTGGCAGCACTAGTCATGCCAGACATGTCACCTGCAGCAACCTCATGGCTCACAAAGATGATCTGGAGAGGAACGAGAGCTCAAAGTCACTATGTGGCAGCAACGTTAAGAGGGCAAAGCTTAGCAACCAATCTTTCTCTTTCCTAGAATCATTAGAGTGCAGTGAAAACATACTGGGGGGAAAAGGAAAGTTATAGAAAAATAAAGCATAGTCCCATCTGTGTTTTTTAAAAATGTATGTGTTTACGTTTTGCATGTATATGTATGAGAGAGTGCATGTGTGTATCACATGCATACAGATACATATGTCTTTATGAGCCTAAAGAAATGTCTGAAAGCATACCAAATTGGCCAAACTGTGCTTATGCTTATCTCTAGTTGTCAAATAACACAGGTAGAGGAAACCACTCTCTCTTCTTAATTATACATATTAAGGTTTGAAGTGGAAGACAGTAGTAGTTGATTTCACTTTCTTTTAGTGCTGTTTACATTTCTTTATTTATATATATATATATATTTTTTTTTTTAAATGAAACTTTGTGTCTTACAGCCCCATTTAATTGTGGAAATTTGAAAAAAAAAATCTCTTCACATTTGTTATCTTTATTTTTCAAATTTGAGAAACAGATATGCCTGTCTGACCAGCGATGTGAAGCTCAAATGAGCTGGTGCTTCCAGGAGTGTTCTATAGGTGAGAAAGCAATGTAAGATGTCTTTATCTTTTCCTTCTGTTGAGAAACTAAGAGTATGATTGAAATACCCCTGTAGAAGCACTGTCATTTCAGAAGATAGGAAAAGCTTTGTTTTTGCACAATTCTCATCAATGCAGACTTTTGAAAGTCCCATAACAATGACTGCCCTTGTGGATTTGGTAATGCCAAAGAATACTGCTATAATGTTTTCCCTGTAGGCTGCCCATTTACTCCCTCCTTATTCTGAACTAAGGAGAGCTTATTAGTGTGCTTAACTGAGAGGTGGCTGAAGTAACTTTATTTATCTCTTGATTTGCCTTCAAGCTTTTCTTCTTCTTCAGATTATAGCCAAGACAAGCAAAATAAATGAGAATAATATCCTAACTTAAAAGATAAGACCAGGCTTTTACTTTCTTTTCTCACTTATAAGCTGTCTCCCCATATAACACTAATTTTACAATAGGAAAAACATATCTTCTAAGAGTCACATATCAGTCATTAAAATAAATATTAAAGCTTTATAAATGAGGCTTTATAGATTCTTATTACCAATGCTCTTATTAATTTTTGCTAACTAGAATCCTTCAACTCCAGCTTCTAGTAATTATGCACAATGAGCATTAGCTTTCATGGGAAAGCTTTTAGTGTAGATGGGAATAATTTGGAGTGCTTATTTAAAATGTAGATTTCTGAGACTCACTCACAATTAGTCTCATTTAATTTAGGTCTGGGGTGCCTCCCAGGAATCTGCACTTTAACCTGTACCCCCAGATGATTCAATGCAGGTAATCTAAAAATTAAAGTTCCACTGAACTGGCCTAGGAGATCTAGAGATGAGATGAGCCTTTTGATTTCAATGTGGATCAGAGAATTCTGAGGTGACCAAAAAAGAAAAAAAAAGGCAAGTAATAGCAGGAAATCCCAAGGGGCATGCCCATGGACCTGTCACATGGCATATATATCAGAATGGTCTGACACACAGGGGTCTTAAAGAATTTGTAATTGGGCTTCCCTGTTGGCTCAGACAGTAAAGAATCTGCCTACAATGTGGGAGACCTGGGTTCAAAACCTGGATCAGGAAGATACCCCGGGAAAGGAAATGGCAACTCACTCCAGTATTCTTGCCTGGAAAATTCCATGGACAGAAGAGGCTGGCAGGCTACAGTCTATGGGGTCACAAAAAGTCAGACACAACTGAGTGACTAACACTTCCACTTCCGTGAATATCTAGGTCTTAAATAGATGTGGAGCCCACCAAGTTGTCACTTGATTTGTATTGACAAGAAACCCAACAAACTTCATAAAACTTTCACTGTTTGCAGATGACATGATACTATACATAGAAAAAAACCCAAAAGAAACTATCAGAAAATTACTAGAGCTAACCAGTGAATTCAGCAAAGTTGCAGGATACCAAGTCAATACACAGAAATCACTTGCATTCCTATATACTAACAATGAAAAATCAGAAAGAGAAATTAAGGCATCAATCCCATTCACCACTGCAACAAAATAATAAACCTACCTAAGGAGACAAAAGAACTGTATAGAAAATTATAAGACACAGATTAAAGAAATCAAAGACAACATAAACAGATAGATATTCCATGCTCCTGGATAGGAAGAATCAATATTGTGAAAATGACTATACTACCAAATGCAATCTACAGATTCAATGTGATCCTTATCAAATTACCAATGGCATTTTTTACAGAACTAGAACAAAAAATTTCACAATTCATATGGAAACACAAAAGACCCTGAAGAGCCAAAGCAGTTTGAGAAAGAAGAATGGAGCTGGAGGAACCAATCTTCCTGACTTCAGACTATACTACAAAGCTAAAGTCATCAAGACAGTATGGTACTGGCACAAAAACAGAAATATAGTCCAATGGAACAAGATAGAGAGCCCAGAGGTAAACCCGTGTACCTATGGGCACCTTATTTTTTACAAAGGAGGCAAGAATATACAATGGGGCAAAGATAGCTTCTTCAATAATTGGTACTGGGAAAATTGGACAGCTACATGCAAAAGAATGAAATTAGAATACTTCCTAATGCCATATGCAAAGATAAATTCAAAATGGATTAAAGACCTAAATGTAAGACCAGAAACTATAAAACTCTTAGAGGAAAACATAGGCAGAAAATTCAATGACATAAATCAAAGCAAGATCTTCTACTACCCACCTCCTAGACTAATGGAAATAAAAACAAAAATAAACAAACAGGACCTAATTAAACTTAAAGTCTTTTGCACAGCAAAGGAAACTAAAAACAAGGTGAAAAGACAACCCTCAGAATGGGAGAAAATAATAGCAAAGGAAACAATGGGCAAATAATTAATTTCCAAAATATACAAGCAGCTCATACAACTCAATGTCAGAAAAACAAACAACCCTATGAAAAAGTGGGAAAAAGACTTAAACAGAAATTTCTCCAAAGAAGACATACAATGGCTGAAAACACATGAAAAGATCCTCAGCATCGCTCATTATTAGAGAAATACAAATCAAAACTACAATGAAATATCACCTCAAACCAGTCAGAATGGCCATCATAAAAAGTCTACAAACAATAAATGCTGGGGCGGGTGTGGAGAAAAGGGAACCCTCTTGCATTGCTGTTGGGAATGTAAATTGATACAACCACTATGGAAGATGGTATGGAGATTCCTTAAAAAACTAGGAATAAAACCATCATATAAACCAAAAATCGCACTCCTAGGCATATACCTTGAGGAAACCAAAACTGAAAAAGACACATGTACCTCAATGTTCATTGCAGCACTATTTACAATAGCTAGAAGATGGAAACAACCTAGATGTCCATCAACAGATGAATCAACAGAAACAGATAAAGAAGTTGTGGTACATGTATACAATGGAATACTACTTAGCCATAAAAAGGAACACATTTGAGTCCGTTCTAATGAGGTAGATGAACCTAGAGCCTATTATACAGAATGAAGTAAGTCAGAAAGAGAAATATAAATATCATATATTGATGCATATATATGGAGTCTAGAAATATGGTGCTGATGAATTTATTTTCAGGGCAACAATGGAGAAATAGACATAGAAAACAGACCTAAGGACATGGGGGGAGAGGAAGAGGGAGAGGGTGAGTTGTATGGAGAGAGTAACATGGAAATTTATAAACCATATGTAAAATAGGTAGCCAATGGGAATTTGCTATATGACTCAGGGAACACAAACAGGGGCTCTGTGACAATCTAGAAGGTTGGGATGGGGAAGAAGATGGAAGGGAGGTTCAGAAGGAAGGGGGCATGTGTGTACCTATAGCTGATTCTTGATGTATGACTGAAAACCACAAAATTCTGTAAAGCAAATACTCTTCATGGAAAAAAATAAAGTGGCAAAAAAAAAAAAATCAGAAGCAAGACAAAAATGTCTGTTAATACTACATCAATCCCATCCTATATTGAAAGTACTAGACAGTTCAAAAGTACCAAGAAAAAGCAAGCACATAAAAGAAAAAAAAAAAACCAACAAATTTCAAAGCAAGTGAACAGAGATCTGATTGGAAACTCCATGAGAGTCACAGTCTCTTTTCCACTTCTCTGACTTGAGTCAGTTCATAGACCCAGAACTCTTTAAAAGTAAAAATGGTATTGAGGAAAAGACCATGGGGAGGCATAGATGGACCAGCATTTGTACCTTGGGGCTGAAGGAGTGATGTGAGACTCTGGGGTTATATTTTTAAATTTATCCAGATAATATTTTGTATATTTTACACAAATATTCTGCCATTAACATTTTAAGCTGTTTTCCATTTTCTTTAAAAAAAATGAATTTAAAAGGGATATTTTCTATTTAACTTCTCAAATCTTGAACAGAAACATGTGTTATATTAGAATACCTATAAAATAGCCACTCTTTCTTGATCTATTTCATTATTTAGCAGTAATTGCCAACATTCAAAAACCTAAGATCATGGCATCCAGTCCTATCACTTCATGGCAAATAGAAGGGGAAAATATAGAAGCAGTGACAGATTTTATTCTCTTGGGCTCCAAAATCACTGCAGACGGTGACTGCAGCCATGAAATTAAAAGACGGTTACTCCTTGGAAGGAAAGCTATGACAAACCTAGACAGCATATTAAAAAGCAGAGACACCACTCTGATGACAAAGTTCCGTCTAGTCAAAACTATGGTTTTTCTAGTAGTCAGGTATGGATGTGAGAGCTGGACCATAAAAAAAGGCAGAGTGCCAAAAAATTGATACTTTCAAATTGTGGTGTTGGAGAAGACTCTTGAGAGCCCCTTGGACAGCAAGGAAATTGATCCAGTCAATTCTAAAGGAAATCAACCCAGAATATTCATTGGAAGGACTAATGCTGAAATTCCAATACTTTGGCCACCTGACGTGAAGGGCAGATTCACTGGAAAAGACCCTAATGCCAGGGAAAATTGAGGGCAGGAGGAGAAGCGGGCGATAGAGGATGAGATGGTTGGATGGCATCATCGACTCAATGGAAGTAAATTTGAGCAAACTTGGAAAAAGAGCGAAGGGCAGGGAAGCCTGGTGTGCTGCAGTCCACTGGGTCACAAAAAGTCCGACCTCAACAACACTTTGTATGTGACTTAGCAGTTTAGAATGTTCCTTTTTGAATGTTGTGGTTACTTAACTCATCTTTCAAAGGATTTTTTTGTTTTCTTTTTGAATGCCATATGAGTCTGCATTACATTCAGATTCTTACCTGTCTTCTTAAATAGAATGCTTTCCTTTTCCATTTGGAAAAAATGTTAATTAACATATTAGGAATGTACTTGGTACATTTGGTTGCAAATGCAAACAGTCTAATCATCTATTCATTACAACTTTTTGTCTGAATTATTCAAGTGAGTAACAGGTTGCAGTCAAACATCACCCAAAGGATTCAGCTATCTTAAAAGTATTCCTTTCGTCTTTCTGAGAAGAGTTATGTATTATGAATTACTCAAATTGCATTTTTGTTTGATCACCATGGTAACTACTATGGCAACATTTGAAGGGATGGCTACATTAATCACTTCTCTTGTGAACAAGAGATTCTAGCCACACTTTCTGTGCTGAACTTAGCAGAGATCGTTTATAGCATCCATAGGAACTAAATATCATCAGAAATTTTGTACTTTGAGACTTTGTATTGATGTTGGTGTGTGCGTGTGTTCAGTCATTCAGATGCGTCTGACTCTCTGCAATCCCATGAACTATAGTCCACTAGGCTCCTTTGTCTATGGGATTTTCCAAGCAAGAATACTGGAGTGGGTTACCATTTCCCAATTCACGGATCAAGCCCATGTCTGGCATTGGCAGGCAGATTATTTACCACTGAGTCACCTGGGAAGTCCCATATTGATGTTGTAGGAACACTGAAAATAAGTTTCCCTAAAATTGAATTCCCCTACCCAGTCTATGATTAACCACTCTATATAAAACTTTATTCCCTTTCCTGTCCCATATCTTGCTCCCCTCAGGACTGAGAAGTATCAAAGAGAGAGAGTGCATTGAAACCAAGCAGGACCTGTGGGATACAAAAGTCCCTCTGTGTTACCACTTTCTTGTTTGTAGAAAAAGGGTTTAGTCTTCAGGCCATTTGTCAAGTTCCAAAGAGCCAACATAAGTAGTTACTAATTAGGGAGGTGAGGGAATGAAGAGAGAAAAGAAAAACAAAGAGTTTAGTATAAAACAGAGTCCTAGTTCCTCAAGAGATAGCCATAACAATCTAATGCATATCTTTGAGTTGTTCTGCAGACACTAACGACCCTCAACCCAGGTGGAGGATGGTGACTACATGCTAACCACAACCACATAGAGCCCAGAGCGGTCAGAACCAGAAGGTTGAACATTAAGATTCCAGCAACATCACCCTGTTACCTTACCGCTAACCAAAGAATCTGTAAATTGCCTATAAAAATCCTTTCCAGAAAACCATTGGGGAGTTCAGGTGTTTTAAGCATGAGCTTCCCCTTCTCCTTGCTTGATAACCTGCAATAAACACCATACTCTCCTTCACCACAATCAGTGTCAGTAACTTGGCTTTGATGCAGGGGGTGAGCAGATCCAAGTTTGGATTGGCTACACTTTTTAAGGGGAGAGCACAACTAAAAGGCAGAAAAAAACAATCATTTATCAAGTGCCTACTATGTGTTAGGTGCTTCTTTCAATGACTTGATTTAATCTTCCCAACATTTCTATAGAGATGAGTATTATTGCTTTTCCTCTTGAGAAACCCAAGGCTCAGAAAAATGAGTTTGTTCTGTCATTCATCTAGTAAATAGCTACCAACTATTTTCTTCCAGTAACATGGACAAAACCTTACAAATAGATTTAGTGAAGCTGAGATTTAAAACCAAATCTATCTGACTTCAGAATCCACACTTTTTACATTATATAATTTTGTCTCCTGACAACATTGAGTTGCAACGTGTCTTCCTTACCCAGATGTCTTACTCTGATAAAAGCAGCGTAAGTTATATGGGTGAGTGTGTGTGTGTGTGTGTGTGTGAGTGTATGTGTGTGTGTGAGAGAGAGAGAGAGAGAGAGCGCACTGGCTTGAAACAGATGTCTCTACATTTATGATCAAAAAACGGTGTAGAACTGACACTACAAGGAAGCAAATACAAAGTCTAATATGGGAAAAGAGCCCAGTATAATTAAAGAGTTTTTAATATGATTATATTTTAAATTTAAATACTTCAGGCACTGTCTACTGTACTGGACAGTGCAAGCTCAGGGGAGCTGCTGGTGGAGACCACCTCCTAAGCCTCGTTAGCAGCACTACTCCCTCACCATTTCTGCTCCCCTGCTGCTCCACACTGTTGTATTCACTGTGATTTCCCTGTTGTTTTTTTTAGGAATTTCTCTAAAATTTCTTCTTGCCATGCCAAGCAGCATGACAGAATGCCATTTATATTTCATTTTCAACAGTCTTAATGAGAGTCATTTTGACCTCACAAATACTGGTGAGTGACTTGTCACCAAGAGCTATTTTTTTTCCTCCAAAACACTCCCTATAATGGTAAAACAGTGAAATAAGCCAAGAGCCTCTCAAACTATTCAGCCAAATTCTCCAAAATCACTGAAAAACAGTGACAAAGATTTTCTATGAACATTGCTCCCCATTCCTTTGGTATCTAAAGAAAACAAGAGGCTGCAGGACAGCAGAAGGAAGTCAGGGGGAGAGGAGAGGGAGATGAGAAAGGAAAGGAGCACATAACCTTTGCCTCTTTACATAGAACTGAGTGATGATCATCCTGCAGTTATCCTTACTAGAGAGCCAGCAGGGTGGAGAGGGAATGGAGCCGGGTGAAGAGTCAGAAATCTTCTTTGCATTATACAGACTTGCTCAGGTAAGTTACATAGCCTCTCTGAACCTCAGCGTTTTTCTTGTCTAAATGGGGGGAAATATACCCATTCCCCTCATCTGCTTAGGTTATTCCAAGTTTCAAATGAAATAATATATGCCCAAAGGATATGCACTATAAGTTATTCTCACTGTTATATAAGGAGAGGCACTCTTCTGTATATCACCACTTGCTGTCTGCCAATAAAAACTTCAGGATGTAAAATAAACAAGAATATATCATTTCTATTTCTTAACAGCTATACAGCCTACCTACCTGCTTTCAACCATTGACATTTACTTGAAAATATATTTTTTTCTAACAATTGCCTATTGTTGGGAAGTATCTACTTCCACACTCGTATTACTGCTCCAGCCTGGTAGTAATATAGCTTCATACCCAAGGCCAGATTATACCTGGTATGAAGGGAAGGGGCACACAGTAGGATTCAAAATCAGATGATATCTGCAAAAAAAGTACACCTCTGGATCTCTCCTGTCTCCCCTACTTCCATGTGATACCAATTTCCTTCTCTGAGCAGGTACCAGTGTGTGTGTCTGTGTGTTGAGTCGCTCAGTCATGTCCAGCTCTTTGCGACCCCATGAACTGTAACCCGCCAGCCTCCTCTTGTCCATGAAAATTTTCAGGCAAGAATACTGGAGTGGGTTGCTGTTTTCCTCCTCCAGGGGATCTTCCCAACCCAGGGATTGAACCTGCATCTATAGCGTATCCTACGTTGGCAGGCAGATTCTTTACCACTAGCGCCACCTGCAAAGTCCAAGCAGGTACCTCCTTACTCTGAAATGTCATAGTCCGGTCTTGCACCAAGGGTTTCCTTTAACTTTGAGAAGTTTAGTCATTCAGTAAGCTTAATTAAACTTCTAATGCATGCCTAGCAAAATACTTGATGCCCTGTAAAAGGGAAAGACAGCCCTCATGAGGTTTACAATCTGGAGGCAGAGCTCATATGCATGCAGGTGACACAGGAGGCAGCTTACTTGAGCATACTAGGGAAAAATACTGCCGTGACTTTCCAACAGCCCTCCAGAGTATTGTAACCATTTTCATTGTCAGTCCTACTTTGATGAAAAAGAATACTGACATCCTGTGGATCCAAATGCAGATGTGTAAATTGTATTTTCCGTTCAAATAAAACCACCAGAAAACAATAGCCTGCACAGTAATTACCCATGGAAGATTCCATTAGGTTCAGCCAAACCTAGGTGACTACCAGAGATATATCAACATATATTGCAACCATGGCTAGCATGTGAAAATACTCCACAAAAATGGAGGGGACAATTCCTCTAGGGGGAAAGGAAGTTAGGAAGGCTGGAGTAAACAGGGTCCAGTAGAGGAATTGAGAGTCTGAAGTCTAGTGGCTTTTCCTTGGCTGAGTTATGACAGTTGCTGATTGGCTGAGCTCTTGCTGGATAAGAAGAGGAAGTTTCCTCTTCCCGTTGGGCTCTGCTACTGTCCTGGGGCATGAGAGTTCCCAGTTCTAGTCTCCTGACTCTATTATGATGAAGATTTCTTTTTATTAATTTTTATAAGATAATAATACCAACTTGTATGGTAGTCATCAAGAATAAATGATACAGAGCATTTAAGATCAAGTCTGGTACATACAACATACTTGATAAATGAGAGTTACTCTTATTATTATTAAGAACAATACTTATATGAGTGAACCCTACCTTCTAGGAATACTAACCTATTTGTGTTAAGCAGAGATACTCACGCTCCCTTGCAAGCTATCTGTCTAGAAAAACATGGCACTCACCCTTGTACACACACCCTGGGGGATGGGTGTGGGTGTTGGTCACTTAGTCATGTCCGACCCTTTGCAACCCTATGGACTCTAGCCCACTAGGCTCCTCTGTCCATGGGATTCCCTAGGCAAGAATACCAGAATGGGTTGCTAGTTCCTTCTCCAGGGGCTCTTCCTGACTCAGGAGTTGAACCGTGGTCTCCCACGTTTCAGGCAGATTACAATCTGAGTCAAGAGGAAAGCCTGGGGTCCTTATCAGATCTCACTTCTTTGGTAAAATCTTTTTTAACTATAACTTTGTACCCTTATCCTCTTTATCCCATACACTTCCTAAAACTACAGAAGAAATTTTTTTCCCTGCTGGGTTTTGTTCAATCCGCTAGAAAAGCACTTGGCATATTATCGTTTCCAGCTAAACCACAAGCCCTTTAAGGGCTAGAACTATAGTTTATTCAATTTTGTACCTAGTATTTTGTCAGTGCTCAATGTTTTTACCTTTAAAACAGGGGTTCACTGCTATGTTCTCACCTATAAATGAGGTTTGGGGTTAGAATGAGTGAAAGTCGCTCAGTCGTGTCAAACTCTTTGGGACCCCATGGACTATACAGTCCATGGAATTCTCCAGACCAGAATACTAGAGTGAGTAGTCACTCTACTAGTAGAACCCCTAGTAGTAGTAGGGGTTCTTCCCATCCCAGGCATCAAACCCAGGTCTTCTGCATTGCAGGCAGATTCTTTACCAGCTGAACCACCAGGGAAGCATCTGAGAATCTTCCAGAGAGCTTGTTCAAACTCAGATTCCTGGGCTGTACCCTCAGGAAGCCTGACCCAGCCAGTCAGGGGTGTCCAGAGCTTACCAGTCATCTGCCACTTCTCCTCCCCGCCTCCCCCACCCCTCCACAGTTGATTACTATATAAGTGATCTTCCCACTGTCTGCTCCTGGCCCCGGGCTTCTGTGATTACACAAGTCAGATAACGAATGTGCCCTTTGGTCATTTCCCAACTCAGTTCTTCAGCCTGCTTTTGATTATGGGAGAAGGAAAAAAGGCTTTGCTCCTTTGTTCCCGATGTAAGAACTCATTTTTACTGAGAAGCAATTGCTCACTGTGTAGCCTAGAAGCATTTTAGTATTCAGATCAGTTCAGTGTTGATGAAGCATTTCTTGAAATTGTTTCAGAGCCTACAGATAAGCCTATTTTTTGCCTAAGAATGGCCTATAAAGCATCATCTTCTGTGTTCACAGTACAAAATCGTCTTTCCAGAAGCTTTAGGCTCTGTCTTCTAGCTCCTAAGACCCATGAATAAACTTCTGTGAGACTCACACAGCAGATCTCTGACCTACAAATCTTGCATATCAAATCTAGCCACTTTCTCAGTAACAGTAGCCTCCCTCCTCCAACCCAAGTAACAGTGTTAAAAGTGCTACATTTTTTAAAATAAGTGAGGACTGGCTGCTTTAAGGGTGTGTATCACCAATAAGGACATAGACTAGAACAGTCACAGATGTTAAAACAGAGATTCTTAACATTTTCATTTTATCCAGTTCTCCTTCTCTGAACAACCCAGCCTCCTCGGATACAACCCAACTCTGCCAAGGTTTTATACAGCTAGAGAATAGAAACAAAACAGAAAACACTCTGGAGAAGACTCTTAGACTAGCGGTCACTAGAAAGAAAGGGGAGAAGTGAATGAGGCAGGTGGCTGGTTGCTAGCAGTGGGAAGGTTCTCTCTTTCCTTGACTCCTTTCATCAGTCAAGGAAGAAGGATTTGTTCATATTTCCCTTCCCTGCAGAAGAATGTAACAGAAAGGAGATTGGGCACACTTCCAATCCTCAATTGAATTGCTGGCAAGCTTAGATTAATTATCCTGGGGATATTCCAGTTGAAAATCCAACCTATGTCTGCTACTTCAGCAAGCATAATTAGAAAAAATGATCAATTTAATACACCTGCAACAGTGCTTGTTGAGAGTGTCCCACCTTACAATAAACATTAAATATACTTCTTCCTTTAAACCTGTAAATTCTCTCTCCTCTTCTGTACCTGCTGGAGGGTGTTCTCTCTTCTGGCCTTCATATACTCTTTGCTACCTTCTGCCTAGCTTGGGCTTCCTGAGAAGACAGATCATACAGAACTCTCAAACACATTACATTTATCCTTAAACATACTTTCTTCTCCAAAGCCTTAACCCTTTTCTAACTTGAGCTAGAAAAGTCCTTGTAAAAGAATGAAATTAAACTCAAACTGGATTAAAGACCTAAACGTAAGACTAGATACTATAAAACTCTTAGAGGAAAACATAGGAAGAACACTATAACATACATCACAGCAATATCTTTGTGGATCCACCTCCTAAAGTAGTGAAAATAAAAACAAAAATAAACAAATGGGACTTAATTAACCTTAAACTCTTTTGTACAGCAATGGAAACTATCACCAAAAGGAAAAGATGACCTACTCAATGGGAGAAAATATTTGCCAAAGATATGAGTGATAAGGGGTTAATACCTAAAATATAGAAATAGCACATACAACTCTACATCAAAAAGCAAACAACCTAATTGAAAAATGGTCAGAAAAACTGAATAGGTGTTCTTCCAAAGAGGACATGCAGATGGCCAACAGGCACAGGAAAAGAAGCTCAGCATCATTAATCATCCAGGAAAATGAAAATTAAAACCATAATGACTTATCACCTCACATCTATCTGAATGAATATCATCCAAAAAAACACAAACAAAAAATGCTGGCAAGAATGTGGAGAAAAGGGAACTCTCATAAACTGTTGGTGGGAATGCAAATTGGTATAGCCACTGTAGAAAACAATATGGAGGCTTCTTAAAAATTTAAAAGCAGAATTACTATATGACCTAACAATTCCACTCCCAGGCATTATACCCCACCCCACCCCCCAAAAATGAAAACACTAATTTGAAAAGATGCATACACTTCAATGTTCATAACAGAATTATTTACAAGTCTCAAGATATGGAAGCAACATTAAGTGTCCATCAACAGAAGCATGGATAAGGAAGATGTGGTATATGGAATACTACACTAAGCCATAAAAAGAACAAAATCTTGCCATTTGCAACAATATGGATGGACTTGGAGACTATTATGTTAAGTGAAATAAGTCAGGAAAGATAAATACTGAATGATATCACTTATATGTGGACTATTTACACTAGAGAAAATAACAAAAACAAACAAAAAAACAGATTCACAGGCAGAGAACAAACTAGTGGTTACCAGTGGGAAGGGTGAAGTGGATAGGGGCAAGATAGGAGAAGGGGATTAAGAGTTACAAATTTTTATTTATAAAATCAATAAGCTACAAGGATGTATTGTAAAACAGAGGAAATATGGCCAGAATTTTACAGTAACTATTAATGGAATATAACTTTTAAAAACTGAATCACTATGGGGTACACTTGTAACTTACGTAATTCTGTGTATCAACTATTCATCAATAAAAAGTGTATAAATATTTTAGAATATTTTAAAGTCTTCCTTTCTATTATGGTGTCGACAGATTAAAGCAAGAAACAGAAGCTCTTTGTTTTCCTCAATTTTTAAAGAGCACAAAGAGTTCTTGAGACCAAAGAATTTGAGAATCAGTGGTTAAGACTTAATCAAGACACAACCACTACAACTAGCAATGTCATCAGACTTCCCAGATGCACATGGATCTCTGGTTTCCAGGTGGATACATGAAAGTTGAGAGTTCTGTTAGCCAGGAATAAGGAAGCATCTGGTAAAATTAGAGCTGGGACTTTTACCTCCCTCTAGTATGTTCTGTAATGTGTTGGTTGCCACTTGAGTAATTACTACAAATGACTTTGTGACATGCCAGTGCTCAGGCTCTCTGATCTCTAGGCTCTGTACCTGTGTTCTCCTATGTCCACCCCATAATAGTGCTTTCTCCTCCATGAGTCCCTTTACTTGTCCTGGTCTTGTGGTCTGATGAGTGGAAACAAATTGAGTAAGGGATTGGGATCCTGCTCTAGCACTAGAGGACTGGCTTCATCAGGCCTTGATCACACTTGGTAATTCTTGGTCTCAGTGCAGCCAGAGGGAGGAAATGTGGGAATAAGGAACTGAGAAATATTCATAAACACAGTTACCTTTAGGGAGAGGTAGTTTTACATTTTCTTTATAGCAAGAGTTTAGGAGCAGTAACCTGGTTGGAAAGGAGAGTTAATGACCCTTGCTTTGAAACTACACTTGCCAACCATACATACGAATGATGTTTTAAATCTGTGCTTTATATCACAGACAAATAAAAAGAGCTAAGCTTGGGAAAGATGTTTTTATTCACACATTACTTCAGAGTTAGAAAATGACAACTGCATATTTTAAATAAAAAGTCTCCAAGAAGTGACTTTGGTGTAGAGAAGTTGATTGAGTAGGGAAGTCAAAAGGGGAGTGCCCTGTCCCTAACACATTCTTGGGCAACACCTCTGCCTTGAAGAAAGTAAAGAAGAAAAGCAAGGGTGCAGGGAATAAGGTACAAAATTGACCTCTAAGTCAGGGCTGCTAAATAACTAATAATACTTAGAGTAACATGGGGTCAGGTGAACAATTTCTGCTCCTTTTGGTACCTGAGTATAGGGAAGGAATGGCAAGTCCCCGGGGAAGAAGAATGACTTTTGGCTGGGGATCTAGCTAAAAGGAAATTTCTACATGCTTATAAAATTCAGAAAATGATTTAACAGGGTCCTAGCAAATGTTGAAATGATGATCACAAAAGTAATATCCACAAGACTCTTCATTATCACTTGGGAAAATGATTCAGTAACAGGATTTGGGGCAAGGGAAAGACATGATGTCTGAGTTTGCTCAGGATTTATCAATATCAATATTAAAGTCCCCTCCACCTAATACTTGATACATTTATACATAATCCCATCAATTACACTGTGTAATATACCATTATGCTGAGAACTCTTGTCTTCAGTTTCAGATATTCCCCAGAGCTTCCCAGGAAGCCATTGGAGAATGGTATGTTATCCAACAATATTCTGTGAAATTGATTATCTGTGAAACTCATTATAAATCTCATGGATCAGTGAACCATGACTTATTAATATAACAAAAATTATACCTCATGTTTGTGTAGCATTTAACCGTTTGCAAAGCATCCTTATTCCCTGTCATCCTCACAGCATCTAGCATGGCATTCAGTTCAGTTCAGTTGCTCAGTCGTGTTCAACTCTTTGTGACCCCATGGACAGCAGCATGCCAGGCTTCCCTATCCAACACTAACTCCAAGAGTTTACTCAAACTCATGTCCATTGAGCCAGTGATGCCATCCAACCATCTCATCCTCTGTGGTCCCCTTCTCCTCTCTCTTTCAATCTTTCCCAGCATCAGGGTCTTTTCAAAGGAGTCAGTTCTTTCCATCAGGTGGCCAAAGTATTGGAGTTTCAGCTTCAAAACATCAGTCCTTCCAATGATTCAGAACTGATTTGCTTTAGGATGGACTGGTTGGCTCTCCTTGCAGTCCAAGGGACTGTCAAGAGTCTTCTCCAACACCACAGTTCAAAAGCATCTATTCCTCAGCGCTCAGCTTTCTTCACTGTCCAACTCTCACATCCATACATGACTACTAGAAAAACCAGAGCCTTGACTAGACAGACCTTTGTTGGCAAAGTAATGTCTGCTTTTTAATATGCTGTCTAGGTTGGTCATAACTTTCCTTTCAAGGAGTAAGCGCCTTTTAATTTCATGGCTGCAGTCACCATCTGCAGGGATTTTGGAGCCTAGAAAAATAGTCAGCCACTGTTTCCACATCTATTTTGTTTATTTATTTATTGTTTCTAATAAACTGTGGAAAATTCTGAAAGAGATGGGAATACTAGACCACCTGACCTGCCTCTTGAGAAATCTGTATGCAGGTCAGGAAACAACAGTTAGAACTGGACATGCAACAACACACTGGTTCCAAATAGGAAAAGGAGTGCCTCAAGGCTGTATATTGTCATCCTGCTTATTTAACTTATATGCAGAGTACATCATGAGAAATGCTAGGCTGGAGGAAGCACAAGCTGGAATCAAGATTGCCGGGAGAAATATCAATAACCTCAGATATGCAGATGACACCATCCTTATGGCAGAAAATGAAGAAGAACTAAAGAGCCTCTTGATGAAAGTGAAAGAGGAGAGTGAAAAAGTTGGCTTAAAGCACAACATTCAGAAAACTAAGATTATGGCATCTGGTCCTATCATTTCACGGGAAATAGATGGGGAAACAATGGAAGCAGTGGCTGACTTTATTTCTGGGGGCTCCAAAATCACTGCAGATGGTGATTGCAGCCATGAAATCAAAAGACGCTTACTCCTTGGAAGGAAAGTTATGACCAACCTAGACAGCATATTAAAAAGCAGAGACATTCCTTTGCCAACAAAGGCCTGTCTAGTCAAGGCTATGGTTTTTCCAGTGGTCACGTATGGATGCGAGAGTTGGACGGTGGAGAAAGCTGAGCGCCAAAGAATTGATGCTTTTGAACTGTGGTGTTGGAGAAGAGTCTTGACAGTCCCTTGGACTGCAAGGAGATCCAACTAGTCCATCCTAAAGGAGATCAGTCCTGGGTGTTCATTGGAAGGACTGATGTTGAAGCTGAAACTCCAATACTTTGGCTACCTGATGCAAAGAACTGACTTATCTAAAGAGACTGACCCTGATGCTGGGCAAGATTGAGGGCAGGAGGAGAAAGGGACAACAGAGGATGAGATGGTTGGATGGCATCACCAACTCAATGGACATGAGTTTGGGTAAACTCCAGGAGTTGGTGATGGACAGGGAGGCCTAGTGTGCTGCGCTTCGTGGGGTCACAAACAGTCAGACACAACTGAGCGACTGAACTGAGCTGTTTCCCCATCTATTGGCCATGAAGTGACGGGACCAGATGCCATGATCTTAGTTTTCTGAATGTTGAGCTTTAAGCCAACTTTTTCACTCTCCTCTTTCACTTTCATCAAGAGGCTCTTTTGTTCTTCTTCACCTTCTGCCATAAGGGTGGTGTCATTCGCATATCTGAGGTTATTGATATTTCTCCTGGCAAGCTTGATTCCAGCTTGTGCTTCCTCCAGCCCAGCGTTTCTCATGATGTACTCTGCATATAAGTTAAATAAGCAGAGTGACAATATACAGCCTTGACGTCCTCCTTTTCCTATTTGGAACCAGTCTGTTGTTCCATGTCCAGTTCTAACTGTTGCTTCCTGACCTGCATACAGGTTTCTCAAGAGGCAGGTCAGGTGGTCTAGTATTCCCATCTCTTTCAGAATTTTCCACAGTTTGTGGGGATCCACACAGTCAAAGGCTTTGGCAGAGTCAATAAAGCAGGAATAGATGTTTTTCTGGAACTCTCTTGCTTTTTCGATGATCCAGCGGATGTTGGCGATTTGATCTCTGGTTCCTCTGCCTTTTCTAAAACCAGCTTGAACATCAAACAATGTAGAAGATAGGCTGTATCCACCCTTGAGCTATAGGGAGACTGAGGTTTATACAGTTTTAAACAATTTTCCCCAAAGCCATGAACAAGGAGGTTCAAGAAACATAATTCAAACGCAGGTAGGCTAAATTCCAGTTTCATGTTCTTCTGTACGTCATAGCTGCCTTCTACTTGCAAACTTGCCCTGCTACATCCAGAAACATTAACATAGCTTCCAAAGTCAGCTAACTTGCTCACACTCATGTTTTGATATCAAGATGCTCCTTCCTTTCCCCTTCCTCTGGCACTTTGTTTGCCCATCTGGTAGCACTTACTACTGTCTTGCAGGGCTGGTGTTTGGTACCAAGCTTCATCTTCTGTGTAAACTTGAGAGAGGATAGTGACTAGCTTGCATATCCTGGCTTTTTCCACAGAACTCATCTCAGTGCTGGATCCATGGTAGAAACTTAGTAAACCCTTGTTCCTGGTTGATAAAATGCTTCAATCCCTGCTCTTGGAGTGCGTGCTGGGATGGTTAAAAAAAATACATTTGAATCGGTTCTATTGAGATGGATGAAACTGGAGCCCATTATACAGAGTGAAGTAAGCCAGAAAGAAAAACACCAATACAGTATACTAATGCATATATATGGAATGTGAAAGATGGTAACGATAACCCTATATGCGAGACAGAATAAGAGACACAGATGCATAGAACAGTCTTCTGGACTCTGAGGGAGAAGGTGAGGGTGGGACGTTCTGGGACAATAGCATTGAAACATGTATATTGTCATATGTGAAACAGAACACCATTCCATGTTCAATGCATGAGACAAATGCTCAGGGCTGGGGCAATGGGATGACCCAGAGGGATGGGATGGGGAGGGAGGTGGGAGAGGGGGGGGGGGTTCAGGATGGGGAACACATGTAAACCCATGGCTGATTCATGTCAGTGTATGGCAAAAACCACTACAATATTGTAAAGTAATTAGCCCCCAACTAAAATAAATAAATTTATTTAAAAAAAAAAAGAAAGAAAGAAAAGAAACTCAGCCTGACAACAAATCAATTATCCTGTGCAATTGTCTCTTTCAAATGAACGGAGATTTGATCCTGCAGAAGATGCCTAAATTCAGCCAGGCCAGCCAGCATTCCCAGGTCATTAGGATCATTTGAGGCCATTCTGGAAAAACAATGAGATCCACCACCCAGGTCCCCTTCAGGGAAGAACTTGGTGTCCCAGCTGCTGGCAGTGCTGTCATCTGACAGTCTAGCTCAGCTCCCTCAGGGATGAGCTCAACTTTCCTTGCTGATATTATAAAGGCCTGACCATCTCAGTTCAACACAGTCAACCCTGAATGGCCATTTCACCTTGAGAGCTCCCTGTGGGCTCGGCTGATGCTGTCATTGGACCAGCATCACATATCTACCTCGCCCTCTGCTCAACTTTCCTTCCTCTCTTCCCCTTCTAGCGGCGCATCTCAAGTGCTCTCCTTAATGAGCATCCTGCTCACAAGCTCCACCTCAGATTCTGTCTCCCGAGTTCCCAACCTGCATCTAAGTTTTCCCATGATTTGAAACACATTCAGAAAGATTTCTAAAGTCTCTTCTTTCTTTTTGAATTCACCTTGTGGAATCATAGCCAGGCTGGGCATTGCTCTCTCTCCTTCTCTGTACACTGAAAATAGCTTTTCTTTAATTATGTAAATAATATAGTTTCAACATAAAGCATTCGGAAAAAAACATAAAAATAGACAAGAACGGTTACAAGAATACCGTAATTGCCTTTAATATCACAGCAGCTAGCTTTCCGTGCATTTCTTTACATATACATACCTCTATAGTTTTACAAAGTTTGGAACATAAATGCCACTTGTTTGTAATTATAGACTCCATATACACTGTGCACAAACCTACAATATATAGCATGTAAACTCTTGATTTTATGTATCGTTCTTGCCCACTGCTCCCCCCCCCTTTTTTTTTTTCACAACCCCTGGACACTCCACTGTTAAGTACTGTTAGTTACTCAGTGGCTCTGTTCATATGCCTTCTCCATGCTCATATACTTAGACACACACCTGCACGGAGATGAGAGGTATTTTTGCTACTGTTTGTTTTTCCAAAATGGAATCATCTATCCTCCTGTATCTTGCTATTTCACTTAAAATATTATGGAAATCTCTCCAACTAAAGTGGTATAGATTTATCTTGTGGCATTATACTCCATCAAATAAATGTATACAATTTAAATAAATATTTGAACCATATTTTTTGTGACTGCATTTTTTCTAGCAATTTACTACCCCAGTGTTGTAATAAACATACTAGTGCTTCTATTTCTAAGGTATAATTATCACATACTTACTCACAAAGAGATTTCTTTCCCAAAAGGATATAAAAATTCATACTCCCGCAAGCAATATGTGAGTGTACCCCTTCTCCTACAATCCTAGAGTAGGTATTAACACTTTCTAGATTTTTATGACAATCTGGATGATTATAAATTTATATTTCACGTATTTCACATTGATTTGCATTTCCCTGGCCACTAGCAAAATCAAATTTTTCATATATTTATTGGCTGTTGGATTTGCAGGTTATGATCCTCTCCATATTTTCTATTTTTAACCTAGATCTCGACTTAGAAATTATTTATTGTTAGCCTTCTCAGTATTTAAAAAAAAATTATTTTATTTATTTTGTATTTTAAAATTTAAGTGGAAGGATATTTGGGAGTTGTACATGAATAGTACTAAGAACAGGGATGTAGAATTTGGGGGGCTGATTTAGGGCAATGAGAAAGAAAATGTCACTGATGAGCTACTGCTTTGCCCTAGGTGCTTGGTCTATATTAACTTACTCTATTTTCTCAACACCTCTGAGAAATTGGTATTATTACCTTCCATTTTACATAGGCAGAAACTGAAGTTCGCACTTTTTCAGGAGCCTCTTAAAGTCACTCAGGTGCTGATTTACAGCTGGAACTTTGTGAGCTAGAACTCACATGCTACCACTGCTGAGCTTTACTTCTTAGCACAATGACAGTTTCATAAGCATGTGTTCACACCCACTCCACATAAGGTATAAGATCTCAGATGAGTTTCTCATGCTCTCTCTGCAGGGTGAAGAGAGTAAGTCTGGAGAAAGGGTGATAGTCACAGCAGGAGATGGTCCAGAATTTCATAAGATTGAAGGGCTATGGTAAAAGATTTATCTGTTAAACTCATCTTTTATATGAAGCTGCTACAATTTAAGAAACCTCATTTTGAATGAGACTTTCTCAGGGAACTATTGCACTGGCAAGGCTTTTTTTTTTTTCTTTAAGCAATAATATAGATATAAGTGTTTAAAGAACTGATTTTTCCTAATCTTGTTGAATTATCCATCTTTGTTCTCTTGAAGTTCACTGAACTTCCTTAAGACAAATATTTTGAATTCTTTATCAGGAAATTTTTAGCTCTCCATGTCTTTAGGGTCAGTTACTGGAGCTTTATGGGCTTTCCAGGTGGTGCTAGTGGTAAACAATCTGCCTGCCAATGCAGGAGACGTAAGGGACATGGGTTCAACACCCGGGTTGGGAAGATCCCCTGGAGGAAGGCATGGCAACCCACTCCAGTATTCTTGCCTGGAGAATCTCAAAGACAGAGAAGCCTGGTGGGTTACAGTCCATGAGGTCACAAAGAGTTGGACATGAATGAAGCGACTTAGCACACGTGCACAGGAACTTCATTCTCTTCCTTTGATAAACTAATCATGTTTGCCCAATTCTTTGTGATCTGTGCAACCTTGCCTTGGTGTCTATGAATTTGAAGGAGCAAACACTTCCTCCTGTCTTTTTCAGCAGGTAAAGAACTTCTCCTGCTGGGTCCTCTGCCTGATGGCATAGACTCTGGGATCTCAGTCAAGTAAGGTTGGCCCTGTGCCACATGGCTGCTATTGGTTCAAAGTTGGGTTCCAGGTTGGCAGGCCTGTTATCAGCAGTCATGCATGGATATGGCTCCCACTGGGTCCTGGATAAAGCAGGACTGGGATTGGGTCATGGGGCTGCCTCAGGAGCCTCAATGGCCAGCTAGGTGGTTGGGGGAAACTGACTGGTGTGTCTCCTATTGGGTCCTCCTGAGGGCAGGGCTGGCTCTGTACTAGCAGTAGAGTGGTCCTGGAGCCAGGTCCCACAGCTGGGTCTATGGTGGGGAGGAGGGCTATCCACACACAAAAGAATTAAGTTGGACCCTAATTTATACCATACACAAAAATCAACTCAAAAGAGATTGAAACCTGAAATACTACTACTCCTAGAAGAAAACATAAGGGAAAAAGCTCCTTGATCTTGGCAATGATTATTTGGGTATGACACCAAGAACATAGGAAACAAAAGCAAAAATAAACAAGTGGGACTAAATCAAACTAAAGATTTTCTGCACAGCAAAGGAAATAATCAATAAAATGAAAAGGCAACATATGGAATAGGAGGAAATATTTGTAAACCACATACCCTATAAGGAGTCAATATCCAAATTACATAAAGCACTCATACAACTCAATAGCAAAAAAATTAAACTTCAAACAACTCAATTAAAAATTGGCAATGGACCTGAATAGACACTTTCCAAACAAAACAAATAGTAAACAGGTACATTAAAAGATTCTCAATATCACTAATCATCAGGGAAATGCAAATCAGAATCACAATGATATAATCATAAGTTTGTTTTCTGTGTCTGTGAGTAAACTTGTGACTGCCAAAGGGGAAAGGGAGGGAGGGGAGTGATAAATTGAGAGTATGGGATTAACAGATACAAACTACAGGACATAAAAAAAAAAAAAAACAGCAACAAAGATTTACTGTATGGCAGAGAGAACTCTATTCAGTATCCTGTAATAATTTATAATGGAAAATAATCTGAAATATATGTATGTAACTGAATCACTTTGTTGTACACATGAAACTAACACAATATTGTATCTCAACTATACTTCAATGAAAAAATAAACTGTTGTTTTGGTCTCACACTTGTTAGGATGGCTCTAAGCAAAAAGTCAAAAGATAAAAAGTATTGGGAAAAAATGTAGAGGGAAAAAGAATACTTGTTCACTGTGGGTGGGAACTTAAATTGGTATAGCCACTATGCAAGCATGCTCAGTCACTTCAGTCATGTTTGATTCTTTTGCGACTCCATGGAATTTAGCCCGCAGGCTCCTCTGTCCCTGGGATTATCCTGGTAAGAATCCTAGAGTGGGTTGTCATTTCCTTCTCCAAAAGCCACTATGAACAGCAGTAGTAAGTTTCCTCCAAAAGTGAAAAATAAAACTATCAAGTGATTCAGTAATCCCATTTCTGGGTATGTCTCCAAAGGAAATGAAATCAGTATTTCAAAGAGATATCTCCATTCCCATGTTCACTGCAGCATTACTCACAACAGCTAAGGCATGGAAACAACCCATTGGTAGATGAATGGATAAAGAAAATGTTTTACATTAGATTGATGAAAAAGTAATTTCAGTTTTGCATTATTGAAATTTGCCATTTGATATTGGAATACATTCTTAAATAAAAGTGGTTACATTATATATCATTCTAATATACATTTCTCACTTTATATTTTCTTGCTAATGACTTATCGCCTGCTACTTACTTTATGTTTATTTTAGACAAGGGATATGATGTTAGACAAAAAGCAAATTCAAGCAATTTTATTATTTGAGTTAAAAATGGATTGTAAATCAGTAGACAACTTGCAACATCAACAACGCATTTGGCCCAAGAACATACAATGCAGTGGTGGTTCATAAAGTTTTGCAAAGGAGACAAGAACCTTGAAGATGAGGAGTTCAATGGCTGGCCATTGGAAGTTGATAAACAATTGAGAGAAATCATCGAAGCTGATCCTCTTACAACTACACAAGAAGTTGCCAAAGAACTCAATATCAACCATTCTATGGTTGTTTGGCATTTGAAGCAAATCGGAAAGGTGAAAAAGCTCAATAAGTGGATGCCTCATGAGCTGATCATAAATCAAAATACTCATCCTTTTGAAGTGTCTTCTTTTATTCTACACAACAACAACAATGAACCATTTTTTGGTCAGGTTGTGACGTGTGATGGAAAGTGGATTTTATATGACAACTAGTGATGACCAGCTCAGTTGCTGAACAGAGAAGAAGCTCCAAAGCACTTCCCAAAGTCAACTCTTTGGCAGTATGTTGCCTGTCTGATCCACTACACCTTTTTGAATCCTGGTGAAACCATTACATCTGAGAAGTTTCTTTAGCAAATCAATGGTGCATCTGCACCAAAAACTGCAGCACCTGCAGCTGGCATTGGTCAACAGAATGGTCCCCAATCTGCTCCATGACAACATCCAACTGCACGTCACACAACCAACATTTCAAAAGTTGAATGAGTTGGGCTACGAAGTTTGGCCTCATTTACCATATTCACCTGATCTCTCGCCAACTGACTACCACTTCTGCAAGGATCTCAACAACTTTTTGCAGGGAAATAATGTTTCCATAAACAGGAGTATACAGCAAATGCTTTCCAATAGTTTGTCAACTCCTGAAGCATAGACTTTTATGCTACAGAAATAAAGAAACATTTCTCATTGGCAAAAATGTATTGATTGCAATGGTTCCTATTTTGATTAATAAAGATGTGTTTGAGCCTAGTTATAATGATTTAAAATTCATGGTCCAAGACCACAGTTATGCTTGTACCAACCTTATATATATATGTAAATGTATACATATATATACACAAACACACACAAACACATACATATACATATATTATGTGTTCAATATGTGCTGCAGTCCTTGGGGTTGCAAAGAGTCAGACATGACTGGGTGACTGTACAACAGCAACAAATATATAAACACACATACTTTTATTATTCAGCCACAAAGGAGGAGGAAACCCTGATATCTGTGACAACACGGATGAACACAGAGGATGTTATGCTACATGAAGTAAGCCAAAGACAAATACCATATGATCCCACTTGTATTTGGAATCTCAAAAAACAAACAAACAAACAAACAAACTCATAGAAACAGAATAAAATAGTGTAACAGTGGTTACTGGGGGCTGAAGAGTGGAAGAAAATGGAGCTACTGGTCAAAGAGTAAAAACTTCCAGTTATACAATGAATAAGTTCCAGAGACCTAATGTATAGTATGATTACAGTTAATAACGTATTACACACATGTGTGTTGCAGAGTTGGACACGACTGAGTGACTAAGCGTACACACACACACACATGTGAAAAGTGCTTCCCAGGTGGCTCAATGGTAAAGAATCCACCTTCCAAGCAGGAGACTCGGGTTCGATCCTGGGTCAGGAAGATCCCCTGGAGAAGGGAATAGCAACCCACTCCAGTATTCTTGCCTGGGAAATACTATGAACAGAGGAGCCTGGCAGGCAACAGTCCCTGGGGTTACAAAGAGTTGGATACAACTTAGTGACTAAACAGCAGCAGCAGCATATACACGGAAAGTGTTAAGGCGGTAGATCTTATATTTTCTAGCCACACAGAAAAGGTATGGCTATGTGAGGTGATGGATATGTTAATTAGCTTGACTGTGGTAAATATTTCAATACATATATATATTTACAGTCAAAACATCAAATTGAACACTTTAAATATAGACACTTTTTATTTATCAATCAAGCTTCAATAAAGTTGGGGAAAAAGGAAATGATTTTTTTAGGTTGTCTCTTTTAATTTGGATGTGTCATCCTCCTTCTTGCTTGTACTACATTGTTATTTCTTATTCAACAAACCTGACAATAGTCACAATGACTGTAATAATAATTATTATCATTAAGATGACAATAGCAGTGCTGACCCTAATTCTATTCATACCAGATTTTGCTAGCAGTAATTGTTATGATGGCAGTGCTTCTCTTGCCAGCCACTTTCTCATCCAGTTTAACAAGCATTGCTTCATTTAAATGTAATTGCAGACAAAGTCCCCCACACTAGTCACACTAAACCCAAGATAAAGAAGGACAAATACGGTGTGTTTAAATCATCTGCTGTGCTGTCTACCAGAGGCTTCAGCCCCTAAAGCTTGCTGTCCCACCTCGTGGGTCCCTGTTGGATCGTCTGACTGGCTCCACTTGCAAGTAGAGAGAGAGACAGTGACACTTGGAAAAAGCTTGCTGTAAGTAGGTTGCTTGCATACGTTATCTTAGAAAATCTCATGTTCTGCTCATCAATCTCTGTACCATAGGGAGGGTAAGAAACGAAACGTGCTTGGCTCCAGCTCCCAGCACTTACATTAGGAAATTATTGTCTGGTTGCTTAGAAGTCCATCTGCTCCTGCTGGGAGTTGCCACACTTGGAGGTCTAAACCCCGTAAGTCATATGCAGCACTGCCAAGGACCCAGAGTCCCTGTGGCAGAGGCTATTAAGCCCTCATGTGGGAAACAGGCTGCAGGAGGAGATGACTTTCAGAGCTCTGATTTTTTTCATCCAAATGACCTATGGCACACTGAAAAAAGAGGATGCACAATTTAACAAGAACTGCATTTTTTTTTTTTTTACAGCTTATATCTTTCTTCCTTGTGCAATTGTAGGTGTTTACACTATGCTCTCTGCATTAAAAAGGGAAATGTGAGACTTTTAGTGGAATGATTAGTATAAGTCTTCTATTAATGTGCCTTCCTGAACTGGGAAAGACAGCGGACAGCACTCTGGGGCTTCTCTCTTGCACTGGGCAGGCACTGATTTTGCCTATGAATGAACCGCTCACCTTGGAAGACAGAGCAGAAACAAGGGAAGACCTCTGGGTTGGCGATTCTTCTCCTGGCTTCTCCAGTGATTTTCTGTCTGGTGTTTACTGAGAGACTTAAATTTTCTGGAAGCTGAAAGTCATAAATACACTATTACATGCTGTTAACTTCCAAATCAACTGCTGACTGCTTAGATTCTCTCTTGATATCACTCGATGCCTTTTACTGGTTGCTAAGATGTCCCTTCCAAACATCTTTTACTCAGCAGCATTCTTCCTTTCTTCAGTTAGGAATTCACACTGTGTACCAGTTCTTTTTTTTTTTTTTTAATAGAGTGTAGGGGTTCAAGCTCTGCCCCAGGACATGATAGCATCATGTCAGAACCAAACTCTTGTTCCCACTTTCCATGAGCTATCCTCTGATCCCCTTAGGCACATGAAACCCAGGATATTTCAATCCTATGTAAAACATGAACTGGAAAATTAGCAGGTGGTGTTACCAAAGTGCAGAAACCATCCTGCAGTGAACCTCAGAGGGGTAATTTGCCCACGCAAGTTATTGCTGGAAAAGTGTTGCCGAAACTAACCTGGGAATTGACTATCATGCATCATCATGTCAAGGCCCACTTCAGCTGTCCATTTCCCTATCCATGAAAAAGAAGCTATGAGTCCCTGTCCAATTCCAACCACCACTCCTCTAGTGATGATCTTGGATGTCAGTAAACTTACAGTCACAACATTTTTCCTACTTTCTACTTCTCCTTCAGAGTTTCTACCCTAGACCATTGAGGATAGGACCCAGTATTCAAAAGGAAAATTCTGCTCCTATCCAGAATCACACAACTTCCAGATACCTTTAAAACACAAAGGAAGATGACTATTTATTTTAGCTGTCCAAACTACTATGTAGTATTTTTACTTTGGGCAAACCACTTGTACCTTCTGAATGATGGGAGATAAGACCTTCCTTACCAGATTGTGGTGAGGATTAAATGAAATGATGCTAGGAAATGAGGATGACAAAAGGGAATTATAAATGTTTTATAAATTGTAAAATTGTGCCACCAATATTGTGTCACCGTCATTATTCTTAGTAATAATTTGTGTTTAGTTTACACATATGTGCAAGTTTTGATGTGTTGCTCAATGTAAGTATTGTTGAGTGATTCTCAGCATTTCTGGGAATATCTAAAACACAAGGCAAGAGTTCTTAGCCAAGTTAAAGTAAGAGGTGAAATTAATAGAAACTATTATATGTGTATGTGTCTCAAACATTAAGTGGGTAGATGATATATAGACATGAAATTCAGTCTAAAATTCTGAGAATGAGAAACATTTCCTTCATACCAAATCTTCGAACATTCATGTGAGTTCTTAGGGGTGCCTTTGCTTCCATTTTCAGCTGGTGATCATTTTCTAGAACTCTATTAAACCTGCTGAGTCATGGGTGCAGACAGAAATTAGTGCCTTTGAGTGGGGTCTCTGGAAAAGGTATTTCTCCTCCTGAGTCCACCTCTACCCCAATTCTACACCTGTGCACACTGATAAGCTGGCAGTTTCTTAACTTCCCTCCTACCATGGAAACATTGTTGGCAATTATTGCTCATCCAATTTACCCTCTCCCTCAGACCTTCTCAAATTTTGCCAGGGCGAGGAAAATTACTCCAGGTTTGCAATTATTTTTCATTTTTGATATCATCTACTCTGATTTGATAGAGAGTCACTTTTCCCCAGTGGTCTCCAGTGGTTCTCACCGACCAGTGAGTTTCGATGGCCCTTTATTGTCATCATGCTTCACAATAAACAGCATCAGCATACCAAGTTGAATCCATAGCTGGAAGAAGTTAATACAGCCTTCCCAAATACATGGGTTACTCCCCCAAAGTTCTATATTTGAAGAATCTAACTCATGCACTAGGTGATCTATATAAGCAGATATATTTCCTAAGAGAAATTGCCATACCACAGTTTTATTCTTCCCTGAGACACAAAGCATGAGAAATAATGTAATTTTATACAATATAATGCAAAGAATAGACCATTACTCACCAGAAACAGCACATTGCTTAGAAGCTGACACGAATTTCTAGGAAACTTCCTGCAACAGCAATCTACATGAGCAATAACTAAAGAATATAGCTCTTTCTTTCTCTCACCAGATAATCAATACACACTATTTCAGCTCCATGGGCGAATTCAGTCATGGAAGATCATTTAACACAACTGCTCACTAGTGTTTCTCAGACTGCATAAGCATCACTGAAAGAGGTTGCTAAAAATTCAGATCCCTGTGCTCCAGCCCCAGAGATGCTGGGCAGATGGAGATACAGTTAGAGACCATGAAAATGCATGTTTACTGCGCACTTCAGGGAACCCCGGTGCAGCTGGGCCATAGACCTCACTTGAAGCGATGTTACTTCTACATTGCCGATGAAAAAAACTGCAATTCAGAAATATAGATGTGCATGCCCAAGGTCAAAGATTCACTTATCAGCAGAGCCAGGACAAGGAATAATTAATAATGATAATAAAGATGATGATGATGATAAGGGCAAGTAGATGGAGAAGAAATTGCTAAGTGTTTTATGAAAGAGGAGAAATAAAGCTTCTTTCTTCCATGCAAGAGAAAGTCCCATCCATCCTTTATCTTTTAATTTCTTACATACCTTTCCTCATCATGCAGGCATCTTTAAAATATTTATTGAGCATCTACTATGATTGAGACATCAAGAGTAAAATGTTTAAAGACAGAGTCTGGTCTCTTCCCTCATGGAGCTTACAGTATATAAGTGTTTATAGAAATAAGGAAGAATAGAGAATAAAAACAATGAAAAAAAGATTTGGCTAAAGAAAAAATTCCTTAAGGATCCCCATTCAATATTTAGGGAATTAGTATAATAAGAATGAGGAGAGGTATTTCACATAATCACTTATCTGCTTATTCCTTTATGCCATAAATATTCACTGAATACTGTTATGTTCCAAGCACATACCTAGAATAGGTATCAGGGATGCAGCAGAAAATATGAAAGATGAGGTCCCTGACTTTTTGAAGGGTGATTTCTAGTGGGTTGAGAAAAAGATAATTATTAAACCACACAACTAAGCAATATAATGGAATATTATATTATATTTAATGTATATTATCATGTCATATTATAATAAGCACATTAAAAAGTACTGCAAAGAAAATAAATAGGACAATGCAACAAAGTAAGAGGAAGAAGAGGTAGAAGGTAGTTTCAACACGATGGTCAAAGAAAACCACCGAAGGGACATGACATTCTATGTGGCACCTAAAAGTCACATAGGAACCAATCATGGTAAAGGAACAACCTGGTAAAGGAATAAACCCTGACACAGGGAATGGTAAATGTGAAGGCCAAGGGAGTTAGAGGAAGGCCAATTTGATGTTTGATGGGAAAATAGAGAGTAAAAGGAATGCGGTATGACATGGTGTCTGAGCTGCAGCCAGAAGCCAGGGCATTTGGGATCATGCAGGCCACAGAAAGGAATCTGAATTTCATACCAAGGGCAGTGGTCAGCCATTAAAAGCAGAGATTAGAGGACTCAATTTGTATTAAAAATTTCCACTCACCAGATCAAGTGTGCGGAGAAGGCAATGGCATGCCACTCCAGTACTCTTGCCTGGAAAATCCCATGGACGGAGGAGCCTGGTAGGCTACAGTCCATGGGGTCACTAAGAGTCGGACACGACTGAGTGACTTCACTTTCACTTTTCCCTTTCATGCGCTGGAGAAGGAAATGGCAACCCACTCCAGTGTTCTTGCCTGGAGAATCCCAGGGACGACGGAGCCTGGTGAGCTGCCGTCTATGGGGTCGCACAGAGTCGGCCACGACTGAAGCGACTTAGCAGCAGCAGCAGCAGCAGATCAAGTGTGAAGAATGAACTGAAGTGGAGGATGAATATAAGAAAAAAGAAACAAGTTTAAAAACTTGTTTACTTGTAGTTTAAGGATGTTTTATGCTTAAAGGCTTGAAGACCTTTTATGCTTGAAGGCCATTCACTGGAAACAAGGAAGAGAGATAAAGGTGTACACCAGGGACACTGATTTTCATTTTAAGTAGGTTTGATTGTGTGCACACATCCTCTTGGCCTACACAATTCAGCACAGATAGCCCAGCAACCAAGACCATCCACCTCACGGCACTGCCAAAGTATAGGATTTATCTTGCCTTCCTGCCTACCAACCAGAGTAAACCATCTATTTTCCAGTTATTCTTTCTGAGTCCAGCACCACGTTTATCCTCATTTTATTCCCTTTTATCTCAGTCTGCTCTTGCCAAAGCTCTCTTTATCAAAACTTGAGGGCTTACAAATGTTTCCTTCTTTGGAGAACCTTTTCTCTCATTTAGATGCAATTTCTTTCTCCTTGGCAAATGCATTCCAGTTCACAGTTATGCCTGATATGATTGCTCTTTATTTTTATATCTCTCTATCTCTATTATACTGTGAGTTACTTGAGGAAGAAATAGAGTCTTGCTTGCTTTTTATTACCTATGATGCTCTGTACCGGGCCTCAGAATGGAGCACAAGGAGTTCTATAACCTGAATCAAGAGCCTGATTTCTCATCTCATCTACTACCTGAATTCATGTTGTTCTAGTTGCAGTTCTATGGAAAAAACTACGCCATGTCATCATGGCATCATACAATACAGCTTGTTCTAGAGAAGTACATGCCCTGGTAGCTTTCTCAACTACTGTGCTCAAAGATGCCTTTATTCTGCCCGTTAAACATCCAGCATGGTTGCACTATATACGGTTAATTCCAGTATTGAAATTGAAAATAATTTTACCTAGAAGTTTAAATCTTCCAGCATTCTTGGTAAGAAATCTGATCGTAAACTTATTTCTGATTATTTGTAAATGATCTGTATATTTGTCTTTTCTGGGACCTTTCCAGGTCTTCTCTTTAAATGCAGAGTTCTGGAATTTGACAATCATGAGCCTCAGTGAAAGTTTGTCAGTGATTAAGCTGAGCCTTCAGTGGATATTTTCCTTCTAGAAATGTAGCTTCTGAGGATGGCATCAGAAAACAGGGATTTAACACAAGAGGGAAAAGAAAAGGAGAAAGGTGAAAGATATTCCTAAAAGGATGATAGCAGGGAATTCTGGGATGAACTGTGCAACAGGCTTAAAAATCAAGTATTTCAGATTGAGTAGAAAAAAGTCTGTAATTAATTTCTGTAGAGAAAAAAGAAAAATATTATAAAAAAACTACAATCCTAGAATTTCAAAAAGAGCACTTAGAAATTGAGGCCATGTGAGAGCAGGAATACACACACAAGTGCACTCTACACACATGTTGGAAGATATGACTGAGACGATCTCAGAGATCTCTCTCAGAAAGTAGGTCACAGCAAGAGAAGAAAAATAATGTCTTTTAAAAAGAAAGTGAGAGGATCAACTCTAATGGAAACAACTGGGAAATTCAAATACCAGGAAAAGAATTTAGAAAAAATGGTGGGTAAAACAATACCAGGGAAATCAACTCACAAAGAAATTCTCAGAACCTACACAGATGAGGTGGCACCAACTAGAGCAAACCCAGAGTTCACCCCTCTGATCCATATAGAAAATGCATAAATTTCCTTTGGAGTCTTACTAAGACGTAGTACTTTTTATTGTCAGGAAGGTGTAAAATATATGTATAACTCCATGCATAGTGGAATGGATAAGGTTGCAATATCCAGTTGAAAAGAACCACAGGACTCCACAAGATTGAGGGAACTGTTCCAGGTACTGTGGAAGTATCTGTTCCACAACAATGGGGATTGTTCAGTGGGCCAGAGAATAAATATTTTAATCATCTTCAATTCCACTAGTTCTTGTTTCACTTCAAGGCGAAACTAAAATTTGAATCCAATTTCCAATGACAGACTCTACTGTGTGAAGAGACAGATGATCAAAATGGCGGAGAAGAAACAAGAGTGGTTGAACAGGAGCGACATGGGATGAGGACCAAGTACTGTCTTTTGATCTAAGCAGCTGGCATTTCAAAGTCTGTCCAGGAAACAATTTGAGAAAACATCATGCAAGTAAGTAACTATGTTATTCTTGGGTTTTAAAAACTTCATGCATGCTTTGAAACTCTTAGGGGAAGCACCTTTTACCTCTTCTCTCAATAAAATTTGAAAAACCATCAGCTTCCTAAGGGCTGGTGAAGGTGTCAGTGCCAAGCCAGGAACCCAGATTCGGACTCTGGATAGCCTCATTCTTTCCACTACAAGGGTTAAATAGTCATTTACCCATTAGGTCCCTTTTACCTTCTCCATTGTACTTGCCTGGACTAAGCTAAGGAAATTATTAGCCTTTCTCTTCTCAATTTTAGATAAGTAAGACATTTTTCTCTCAGCTTGTGTGAGGGGGTGTGTATATGTGTGTGTCTCCCAATGGACTTGAATGGAAAAAAGCCTTCCCAGAACTGCCAAAGGGGTCAGAAGAAAATGAAATAGAGAAATATTTCCCTTATGTGGAAAATGTTTCTGAGGCTGAATAAACAAGAACATTTTAATAGAGTGAAATAAAGGAATGCTCCAGTCATAGGGAGAAATCTCATGGGGGGCAGGGGGGGCTCCTTTATAATACTCATTTATATTCAACATCGTGTAGCCAGATAAGGAAACAGAACATACATATTACTGAAATCTCATATTTCTCACACATTTTGTTATCATTTTCTGAATTTCTTTAAATATGTGAATGTACTAATTCTTCAGGAACATGAATAACTCAATAAGGAGCAAGTATAATCTATCTTGGTTAAACACACACACACTTATTTTTCTCTACATAATATCCTTCAAAATACTCTAAGTATCTGGCCAAAGTCATTTAAATTCTAAGATAGTCTTCTAATTAGTCATTCAAAAATAAGCATACTTCAGCTATATAAACATTTTCTTAGCACTGCTCATGCCTCAGCAGTCCTCAGGCATGTCTTACAGAAAATTCATTTTAATTTCAATTTCGAAGGAATTATAGAAAACTTCGAGGCTTTCAAAAATATGGCATTTGGTTGTACAAAGTATATACCCACCTGTGAAAAAGGAACATGCCTGAACTTTGAGTTTCCTATGAAATGAAATGGGTCTGATTCATAGAGAACTTTTAATCAACATAATCTTCTTCATTAAAATTTCCCAGTCCTTTGGATCACAGGGCAATGTTCATTAGAGATTTGGAGCCTCCTCCCAATCCCTAGGATAAGGGAATATATTCTCATTTCAACAGTGCTCCAGACATGTTTTGATGAGCATTGGGTTTAGAGGTCTTCTGGGGGATATTTTAGTACCAATATTTGGAAAGCAGCTCAAATAACTTTCCAATATTTGGAAATTTCCTTCCAATACATGTAAGAGTTATATCTTTTCTAGGCCACTTGGTTTATATTCATGAGTGCTTTAATCTTCTAGAAGGTGGGACTGACATCAGGCCATTTGTGCAGTATAGGAAAATCAACTTTCCTTCTCTCTGCACACTCTTTCTTTGTCTATATCCCTGTTCTGGAGATCATGACAGGAAAGACCAGTACCCTGGGCTGGTTTGGGCTGTGCAGAATCTTGCCTCAGATCCTGCCTGCCCCCTTGAATCATATAATCAGTATTTCTTAGGAGACAGACCCAAATCAGGTCACACACAGACCAATCTGGCCAATATGTCATGATATTAATAACTGACGGTGAAGTAATAGTTTGTATTAATGTCAGGGTGTTCTCAGAATCCCTAAAAGAATCCATTCTATTTACTACCATCCTATTCATCATAATGAAGACCAACTAGACAATAAATATAAAATAATAGCACATATGTCACCATTCCTCCTGTCCTATGTCCATGGTAGACAATTGCAATTGATGGGCTATACTTAACTAATGCATAGACAGAGCCTCAAATTCTTTGGAAGCACCCTACTCCAGACAGCCAGTACTAATATATGCACTAGTGCTAAAGAACCCACCTGCCAATACAGGAGACATAAGAGATGTGTATTCAATCCTTGGGTCATGAAGTTCCCCTGGAGGAGGGCATGGCAACTCACTCCAGTATTCTTGCCTGGAGAATCCCAAGGACAAAGGAGCCTGGAAGGCTGTAGTCCATAGGGTTGCAAAGAGTCAGACACAACTGAAGCGACTTAGCACACATGCACATGTTTAAATTACTCTAACATGATGATTAGTGACCTATATCAACAAATATTTATTATCTCTCAATTTCTGTGCATGAGAAATACAGGCTTAGCTTAGCTGGGTGCCTCTGGATCAAGATCAAAGGTCAACTTTGTTAGGATATCATCCTAAGCTAATTCATATGGCTACAAGCAGACCACCTTATGTCTTTTGTTGGTTACAGGTATGCAGTCCTTATGATATGATCCTCTCCACAGGAGAGCTCCAACATGATTCTTGCAATTTCCTTAGAGCTAGTGAAGAAATGAAGAGAGTATAAAGGAGGTGGAAAGAGAAATCCACAGCCTCATTGTAACCAAATCTCAGAAGTGACATTCTATCACTGTTGCTATATTTTACTTGTTGGAACTGCATCACTAGGTCCAGTCCTCATTCCAGGGGAGGATATTACACTAGGACATGAAAACCAAGATGTGGGGATCACTGGGGGCTGTCTTAGAGAGGGTCTACCACACTGTCTAGCAATCTGTCAGGACAGACATGCAGCATGTGTTTCACTCTATAAATTACTGTTAAATAATTTCAACTGAAGGCATGAAAAATTTGAATTTAGTAAATGATCAAAAATCTAAAATAACAGTCTTTCTTGAAGTTATTATTTTAAATAGATTATTTTAAATTTCTTTAGCTTCTCTTAAAACTGAACTACATAATTCTGGAAAATAGCTACCTCTTTTAGATTTCCAAAAAATCAACTACCAGATCTGTGATGAGTTAGCCTCTTGCAGGTTTAAAAATATAATAAAAATGTAATAGCCACTTTTAAAGTTTGTAAAACCTAGGAGAGTATAAGAAAAATAAATTTATCTATGATTCAACTTTTCAGGAACAACTATTTTTAATGGTTTAGTCTATTGAAAAATTTTTATATGTGTATTTTCTACATTTAAAAATTTCACATTTGGTTGAGAATTTTAGCATTTACCAAAGGGGAAATAAAGCTAGAAATATTACTCTGTGCAGTGAATGTCAAGATGGTTTATTTACTTGCAGGCATATGGACACAGACTTGAAGGAAATGGTTGTAAAGACCACTTGGGTCATAGCACAGTGTGAGCCTGTGATAACTTTTTTATTCTTTGTAAAACCTCTGCAACTGCCACAATAATGGTTTAGCAATAAATACAACCCCAAGAGAGAAAGGCAGAGTATATTTTCTCTTCTTAACTGGATTGAAGAATTATGAGAGTAGTTATGAGCCTTTTTGAAGGAAGAAGAGACAACAAATCAACAATTTTTCTTTTGAGCTTAGCCTATTACCTTTGTTTAGTAGATTCTTTTTTCCCATTCTGTTTACTGTGTTTTACTAAAATCAATATTCCCATTATTAATTCTGATCCATCTAAGAGAATCATGTCCTCTTAACAGTGTTTTAGGTTTGAGAGTACAAGCATAGTCTAAGAAGACCATTTTGTTCCTATAAAATATCTTTGTTCCTACAAAATATCTTTGAAGCCTACCTTAATGAAAATGGTGAAATTAAAATGTGTACTCTTTAGGTCAATGGGAGGATTGAGTGGGGTTGTTGTTGTTGTTTAGTCGCTAAGTCATGTCCAACTCTTTTACAACCTCATGGACTGCAGTCCGCCAGGCTCCTGTGTCCATGGGATTTCCCAGGCAAGAATATTGGAGTGGGTTGCCATTTCCTTCTCCAGCGGATCTTCCCAAATCAAGGACTGAAAAGGATAAGTGTTACTAAAGTGCAGGTACAAACCAAGCACTCAGTAACGGTAACAATTTGGAAAGGATGGCCTGGGTCAATCAACTTCTCTAAGCTGGACTTTTCTTAAAAGTTAATGTCTGGGGAGATCAAGCCAGTCCATCCTAAAGGAAATCAGTCCTGAATACTCATTGGAAGGACTGATGCTGAAGCTGAAACTCCATTACTGTGACCACCTGATGTGAAGAACTGACTCATTGGAAAAGACCCGGATGCTGGGAAAGATTGAAGGCAGGAGAAGGGGATGACAGAGGATGAGATGGTTGAATGGCTTCACTGACTCAATGGACATGAGTTTGAACAAGCTCTGGGTGTTTGTGATGGACAGGGAAGCCTGGTGTGCTGCAGTCCATGGGGTAGCAAACAGTCGGACACTACTGAGTGACTGAACTGACTGAATGTCTGGGGACTTCCCCGGTGGTCCAGTGGTTGAGAATCTACCTTGTAGTGTGAGGGATGTGAGTTTGATCCCTGGTCGGGAAACTAGGATCCCACATGCTGAGGAGAAACGGCCTGCATACCAGAACCACTGAGCTGGTGCCACAACTGGAGAGTCCATGGGCCACAATGAAAAGATCCTGCATGAGAATGATTGTGCATAATGCAAGGAAGATCAGCATGCAGGAAGATATATATATATAGATATATAAAGTTACTGTGTGTAATGATGGGGAAGAAAAGATTCTGCAAAAGCTCTGAATTCCAGGGCACTGTGTAAAGAGGGATGGAAAGAAGATCCACACTTTAAGGTCACAATGAATGAAAAAAGGAAAAGACTGTTTTTTCCTGAATGTTTACTTTGGTCCATTTTTACTCCTTTAAAGGTTCACAGAACATTTTAAAAGATTTAGAAATTTAGTAAATGTGGCTGCAATCATCTAAACTTTGACCAACCTAGGAAATTCCTTCAGATGCCCCTTTTTCTTCCTGATGTGCCTCCTCCATCTTGGTTCCCTTTCTGACTCAATCTTAAATCTGTTATTGTAGCAAAGAAAGTTATCAATTAACCTTTGATAGAGCTGCTTCTAAGGAAAAACTGTGCTGCCAGTGGTTGTATTTCCCAGGCCACTTGCACGCAGGTGGAACTCTGTAACTAGTCCTTTCCAAGTGGAATACAGGGGAAGTGGTTTGTGTTGCCCACGGGTTGAGAGAGGTATCCTTCCCCAGGTGCTAGATGAAAGAAATGTCTGCTCAGTCAGTCGCTTCATTCATGTCCAGCTCTTTGTGACTCTATGGACTGTAGCCCACCAGGCTCTGTCCATGGGATTTCCCAGGCAAGAATACTGCAGTGGGTTGCCATGCCCTCCTCCAGGGGATCTTCCCGATACAGGAATCAAAACTACATCTCCTGCATCTCAGGCAGATTCTTTACCCACTGAGCTACCTGGGAAGCCTGGATGAAAGGGAAGGGAAAGCTAAAGCAGAGAACAGAACTAGTCTGGTTTCCTGAATGATTACATGGAAGGCCACCTGCCAAACATAGACATCAGGCTGTTACATGAGAGCAAAATAAACTTTATATTGTATGAAGCTACTGCAGTTTGGGAGATTGTCTGTTATAGTAGCTAAGTAAGTAATAGTTACCCAGCTCCAAAATGAATACCTTGGTACTGACAAGGGAACTATCTAGAACTCCATCTGAGCCAATTACCATTTAACTGGACATATCCAATCTGTGGGTGCTTGGAATTGTACTCAGTTGCCTAGCTAAGGCTCCTATCTACGTAACAAACCCACCTACTCTTCTAGACCTCACACACATGGGAAGAGAGAGAAGATGTGTTTGCAGACAGTCAGCTTCAGCCCCTTGAAATTTCATTGTCTTGCCCTCAAGTCCAATCAAAGAAACACTGCCATAACAGTTTTCTAATTGATTTTGATAAGGCACAAATTAACTGATAAAAGTTATAGGGAATCTTATTGTGGTATCAAATGGCAGGAGACATACTTTGGTAGCTAACTGAGAGAAAAAACATGGGCAGGAAGTCCAAATTAATTACCAAGCACCGCTGAGTTTCAGTATCTGCTATCAAGAACCTAGCATCACTATCCATTGACTTCAATGAAAAGGCATTACCTGAATTGCTGGATTACAGTTGAGTCCCAAATGACAATTGTGTTGCACAACTAATAAAGTCTGTTGCAGAGAATGGTGGGTCTCAAGTGTCCCCTAGACAGAAGGCAATTGTCAATTCCACTCTATCCAGGAGTTCCAGTATCCAGCAGCTCACACGTAGGAATGCTAAGACAGTCCATTTGAAGAACGTTTGGACTGCTGTGTTAGTACGTCTGATATGATGGGGCCAGCAAAATTGACCCTTGCCGCTCTAGTGATATAAGACCTTTTTTGGTGATTAACACACAACTAAGAGGGAGTTTTCTACCACAAACAGCTTCTAAAGGCATCTGCACCAAAAATGAGGCAAAAGACCTTTGATTCGGAACATATAGAAGATACAAAGGTAAATGACAGTTAATTAGGTTAATAATTTTAGGAAATTTGCTGTGTTCATCTTTTAATTTTACTGTGTATTAATAAAGATTAAATCCCATTATGCTTTTGGCTTTATATCAGTTTGGAGAAATAGTAAAACATCTTCTGTCATTTTTGATGGCAAATGTAATTTATAGAACATTAAGCCATATTTACCTAACTGAAATAGGCACTGGTTCTTATTGTACCTCTTAAAGTACTGTCTACTACTTCTGTTCTAAGTGCCAGGTCACCAAAGTAGAGCTAAATTGTTTTCAGATGCTGATGAATCACTGTGGAAGATCAAATCTTGCATCATTAGAATAGCAATAGGGAAAGGTTGCTAGCAGAATTGAGACAATGCCAATACATATTGCCTCTCTCTCTTTCTCTTCTCTCCTTTTTTCCCCTCTCCCATCACCCCTCTTTTTCTCCATTTCTCGCTCGCCAATCAAGGATCAAATCTGTGCCCGTTGCAATGCAAGTGCATAGTCTTTTCATGGTCTTAACCAGAGGACTGCCAGGAAAGTCTCCTCCCCCTTCCTTTCAGGAAGGTTCATAATAAGTGAAATTTTTACAGAAGAGAGTGGTAATTCTGATGGAGATAATAAAGTCCATGTTACTCCTACTTCTCAGGAAGCCACAAATAATCAACTCAAAGTATATCTAATTATAAGTTGTCCACTCAGTTAAGCCATGAGGACTATATATGTCCCAATGGAAAGGAAAGGTAACTCAATTATTGTGGAACATCTATAGCACAAAACACATTCACCTGGAATATTGAGGCCATAAGGGATATTTGGTCACTTTGAAGAACACGTATACTATCTCAATTGTCTAGCTCAATCTACACATAAGAAATACAGCCCTGAATGATGTTTGCACAGGATGAGATTTGTACCATGGTATTGGTTGACCTGGCTCAATCCACCTGTTGGCTGAGCTGAAGGCTCTGAACTTTATCAAGTTTAATGAAAGAACTTTAGTGATGTTTGATCTATTTGTTACCTCAAGCTACATAAACTCACCCTTTTCACCAACAACCTTTACAACTATTTCCTATCTCCAAGTATTGATGAAGTTTTATATTCTAAAATGTTAATAATTAAACAAGCCTAGTAGATAGAAAAGGAAGAAGAGAACAAAAGAAGTTAATTACAATGTTGTGAACATCTCTGTGACAAATATTGGGGAATAGCTTCACACACACGATTATATTTAATCTTTACAGTACAGAAGGAACTATACCTTGGCTTTACAGATGAAGAAACTGAGATTTCAGGAGGGTAAATAATCTGCCCCCAAATAAACAATTCATGGGCTTTCCTGGTGGCTCAGAAACAACTAATGAGTACTAGGGCTGGAATTCTAATTATGTCTGTTTCATTCTAAAGTCCTTGTCCATACAACTCCATCCTCCTGTCTCTCACTTTCTCTGTGTCACCTACTTCCCTTGTTGATTAAGTTGTAGACTTAACTTGTTAGCATAAGGTCAAGGGAAATAGATCTGACTACATTCCTACAAAGCATAGTGAAATCTAGCCCAGTGCAAATCATTGCAATTCACAACAGACTAACAAAAACTTATACAGAAAATCATCATCATGATGTCAAGTTTTCCACTTAACCCATCTGTCAAGCTGAATACATCCCAGAAAATAAAGACAACAACAACTCTTGGGAAAGAATTCTCCAAATATTGAGTGGTGTATTATAAATCAAAGAAATAAGACATAACAAAAAGAAAAACAACTTTAAGATATTTTTGGTGCTTTCTGAAGGCTTCTAAATGTTGCTTAGATATAGGATGACTGCTTTCATTGGTGAAAAGTCTAGTTAGAAGATCACCTACCTGGGATCTTTGTGAAACAAGAAGGAAAAATATCAGAATCAAATTGATCTAAACTGTAGCTTTCAGTTCTAAGTAATCAGTAGGCTGTTCAGACTTCAAGATGTAGGTCAGGAATTGGCAAACTTTTTCCATTAAGTGTCAGATAATAAATACTTTAGTCTTTGCAGGCCATATGATCTCTGCTGTAACTGCTTAGCTCTGCCATTATCGCATATGAACAGAAAATACAAAAATCAGGGTGGATGTGCTGCAATATATGTATATGTGTGTGTGTGTGTGAATATATATATATATATATATATATATATATGTATGTGTGTGTATATATATATATATTTACAAAATATATGTAGTGGGCCAGATTTTGCCCATAGGTTGTAATTTACCAACCTCTAGCTTAGGCTATTCTTTCTGCCTATGTTGGGAGGGAAAGAGGTTTGCCTAAGTCAATGTCTCTCACAATAAGCTCTTGATGGGGAGAGAAGGAAACAGAAGGTAGGAGGAAGACCATGGCAATGTAGTGATACTGAAGCCAGAAGCAAAGTGGATCTGTCAGAGAAGCTGGAGGGGACTATATAGGTATGTCCTGGACTGGAGAATGAAGGAAGTGACTCATTAGTTTCAGGAATTCATTCTCATTAGCAAAATTAAAGGCTGAAGTAGAGCAAAGGGTCTGAGAACAATGTCTTCAAATGAAGTCTTTTGAAGTTCCTATATGTAAAGCAAATTAACCTACTGACACTCTTGTTAAATCCAGACTGAGGGAGTCTCACCTCACAAGAGTGATCCTGAGTCAACTGAAATGTCCAAATCTGTGCCCAAGAAAATCAGAGGTTCAAGGGTGGGTTGAAAGCCTCAATGGTAGACAAAGATGAAGGCTCTAATTCTGACATTCTATGATTGTGTGATTTAACTTATTTTTGCCCCTGCTCTTAGATAAATAGCTATATATATATATATGTATACATGAGACTACTAATATTCCCATTTTAAGATGTCATTATCTATTGAGGGCATCATTGTAGTAAATATATGACAATTGCTAGATTTCCGCAAGAACCCCAGAGTTGGTTTAACATGGCATTGCTGTTTCTCTCTGTACAACAAATGGATGGCTCATGTTTGCTCATTTGTTTAACAATTTACCTACAACTTTTAAATAACACAATCCAATAGGCCTGAGCTTCATGTCCACATGAGCTAAATTTCAGTGATGACTGGTTGGATCTTGTCTTCCTCTGTGCAGGCTTCCATAACAAAATAGATTGGGTGGCTTAAACAAGAGGAGTTTATTATCTCAGAGCTCTGGAAGCTAGAAGTCCAGAATCAAGGTACAAGCACTGTTGTTTTCCAGTGAGGATTCTCCTCCTAACTTAAAGGAAGCTGCTTTCTCACTGTGTGCTCACACGGCAGGAGGCGGAAGGGAAGGAGACAGAGAGAGCAACCTCCCTGGTGAACATTCTTATAAGAGTCCTAATCCTATATGAGGACTCTTCTCTCATGACCTGATTTTGATCATGACCTGATCAAAACCTAAATATCTTCCAAAAGCCCATCTCCAAATACCATCACCTTGGGATTAGGGCCTGACTATATGGATGGAGGGATAACATTAGTAAATCTCATAGGCTATGAAGAGAAGGACCTCAGAGAAAAACAAAACAGATAATTTTTAACAGCTGGAAGAGAGTAATGTTTTCTTTCCTTCCAAGATCCCTTTAGAAACCAGCAAGCAAAAATTATTTTTGTTTACGTCTATTTAACCTCATGTTAAATCAATTTTGCCATTTTTGTTATTTTTAACTTCATTGAACTCTATCCTTCTCGTCAGACTTTTTTTCATGATAAACTGTTTTAGGTAACATAGTTTGGAGGGCTAAACTAAAAATTAGATGAAAATGCTTGGCATGGGTATATTAATAGAAAGTATTATCTCCTTTTTTTTCTTTTGACTGATTAAATATAGGAAGAACTAGTGAAGCATTTTTACTCCACACTCTACAGATCTGAGCTCTGGCTCTAATGATCTGCTTTAGCAATGAGTATCTTGATGACAAAGGCGTTCACAGAACTTGCCCTTCTACAGTCACTGGAAATTGAGTTACTGCCATGAGGTTGGCAAACAGACTGACTGCAGGTTTTATATGAGAAAAACACTACCTGGGTTGTAATTGAGTGTGGATTTCATCAGAGGTGGAAATTGCCCTGCTGATAAGTTTTTGTCTTTGGTGACTACTTTGCTGCAGTTTCTAGCACAAAGCTGGACACCAAAAAGACATTCAATGTGGGCATTCCAGTTGTTTCATTGCCAGGAAGCATCATTTGAGCTGAGACTTAGGACCGCTTGGGAAGATAATACACTGAAATACTGAAAGAAGGTGTTACAGCAATTATCTTTTGGGAGCAGGAGAAGTTTGTTCCTTTGAGCATAGTTCTAGTTGTTTAGCAGAAAGAAATGTCAGGCCATTTTTAACCACATTTTGTCATAGACAGCTGTGACACTTTATGCAGTAGTTTCTTTTATTTTTTTCACTCCTTTAACACCAACAATAAAGAAAGTTTACTTTTTCCTCTTTTATAAACTCACAATACATGATGCACAGTCATTGCAATTATTCCCAGAGGTGGCATGGTCTTGCATTTATCTCTTTTAATCACTCATTGGAGGACACCATGTTTCCTATTAGCAGTAGTGAACTTGATGTCATTATGCATAATTTCTTCCAGATGAGCAGTAGCACTTAACTTTCTGGTTCAAAATACTGATTTATGCTTAAAACAAGCCCAGCTTCTACAGAGTGATTTCCCAGGGCAGAGAATTCGAGTCTAATTAAACACAATGTTTCCCCATCAATGTTTTCTCTGTGACCAAATCATTCCTTAAGAGGTAGACAGGTATCAAGCCTGGAAACAATTTTTAGGTCTGGGGTGGACATTAATAGAGAGAGTAGCTTACTGATGCATGACAACAGTCATGAGCAAACTAAAAATAAGTTATAGAATAGTTAATTTTTTTTAAATGCTGCATTGCAGGGCTTTATGCTCACTCTGCTTCATTGCACTCTCATAATTCTTACTGAGGTTTTTCTCCTATGTAAAACACAGAAATAGGAATTTAAAAGAAACGTTGGAATTAAGTGCTATAATTTACAATGGGCCTACTTTATGCCAATGTGTTAAACATGTTACATAGTATTGCAGATAATTAAATCCTTTATCCAAAAACCTTATAGCCCTGTGTATTACAGAATTCAGAATTGTTTAGATATTAAAAGATAATAAAGGGGAAAAAGGAATTCCCTGGCTATCCAGTGGTTAAGACTCCTTGCTTTCACTGATGAGGGCCCCCGTTTGATCCCTGTGGCATGCCTTCCCCCCAAAAAAAGGAAAAGAGAGAGAGAGAGATAATAAGGTACATGTATCCCATGTTTTGCAACCAAGTGAGAGCTGGTATAGCATTTTGGAGGCAAATGAAATATTTGCAGTGAAACACAAGAGTCATCCTATTAAGCAGGACTAAAAACATACCCGCTAAAAAAGGTATTACATCAGTAATCATCACTATGCTTGTCATATATTTGCAAAATACTTTTTTCAAGGTTTCTGGATTTTGTACGTGTGAATTAGTTATTGTAGATGTTTAGGCAAGTTGTTTAAAGAGAGATTAAATAATCTGCTCAAAGTTACACAGCTAGAAATCAGCTAGACTGAGTTTCAAACCCAGAACTGTCTGCTCCAAAGTCTATGTTCTAATAGATGAAGAGAATAATACAGGTCAAACATCCTGGGGTATGATCTTAAAGCACAGCAAAATAGAGGTGCAGCAGAGGGAGGAACATGATAGAAAAAAAAAAAGATATTGAGTTGAATAAAGAAAGAGGAAACCATAACATGAGCCATCCAAAGTTAGCAGAGAGATGATGAAGTGCCATCAGAACAAGAAAGGTGAGGGACTTCCCTGGTTGTCCAGTGGTTAGGATTTCGCCTTCCAATGCATGTGTGGGTTCGTATCTCATGCCTTGGGGCCATAAAACCAAAACATAAAACAGAAGCAATATCATAACAAATTCAATAAAGACTTAAAAAAAAAAAGAAAGAACAAGAAAGGTGAAAGACTAAGTGAGAAGAGGAAAACAATGTGCTGAGTCTCCATGAGCTTGTATGGAGAAGGTGAGGCTGAGTGGGTTCTGTACAGATGGGAAACTGAGGCTGTGTAGATGACAAGAATCTGCTCATTGTATCAAAACTGTCTCCAACTGCCATTGGAGATATTTAGCTTCTGGATATTTAGCAAACGATATTTAAATGATGCCTGAAAAAGTGAAAGTGAAGATGTTAGTTGCTCAGTCATGTCTGATTCTGTGTGACCCATTGGCTGTATCCCACTAGGCTCCTCTGTCCATGGGATTCTCCAGGCAGGAATACTGGAGTGGGTTGCCATTGCCTCCTCCAAGGAATCGTCCAATCCAGAGATCGAACCCAGGTCTCGTGCATTGCAGGCAGATTCTTTACCATCTGAGCGACCAGGGAAGCCCACCATGTGGCAAACACCAGGGATAAAGTGATGGAGATAATGGGAATGCATCTGCATTCCTGGTCCCAAAACTTATTACTTTGCAACCTTAGCAAAGTTGCTTAACCACTCTGTACTATAATCAGTTCAACTGTAAAATCAGGATAATCATATCTACCTCATAAATAGTAAATATTAAGAATTAAATGTTTAAGGACATGAAAAGAACTTAGCACAGTGCCTGGCACAAGGCAAGTGACATATATCCTTAGCCAATATTATTACATGAATTTTATCCTTTGAGGCAACTGGTTACTCCAATCAAAGAAAAACTCCCACATTCTAGGAGTATCTGCAAACAGCAAACCAGAGGACAAAGCACCAACTTCTGGTCAAATATAATTGCTGTCCAATAAGCAACCCTGGTGAGTTTGCTCTATTTTCAGCTCCACCTCTACTTGTTGTGCTATATTGAGTGAGTCATTTAATAGCATCTGCTTCCCCTTCTGTGAATTGACTTCTGCTCTTTAACTCAAGGGTGTTGCAGGCAGTTCAGGGATAAATGAAGGAGAAATCATTGTTCTAGCTAATACACTGCTTTAAAACATTTCTTTATAGACAACTCTCTTGAACTTGAAGACTAGGAAAGACACACTCTGAAAGAAAGCAAGCTTCCCTTGCATGCTCATACCTGCATGAGCAGAATTTGTACGAGCAACCACCATGTAAGTAAAAGGAACCTGAACAAATATTGCTTTGCTCAGTCTCACAGTAATATCCCCTTTCAAAAGTATGGTGCTCGTTTGAATACAATTATCATTTTTTCTCAAGTCAGAAAATTGAGAATTGCTAAAAGAACTGATCTATTTCAGCTGCTTTTACAGTATAGATGGATAATCCAAAGGATGATCATTTGTTCCTGGCAGGTACCATTAATAACATGTCTTGTGGGCAGTTACTTATATTGAGTGGTTCCTTGCCTACCTAACTACCTATACAATGCGGTTCTGCAAAAACAGAAGAGACAGGATCCTATGACTTGGGTGCACAACTGGGAAAGATGCTGCTAAGGGATAATTAACTGAAAGTACAGTGCTTTGTTATATTTGCTATAAATAAAATGTGGAGAATCCATGTTTAAACTGCAAGTGGAAAACCACCATCTTTATTACATAGAAATATATCTGGAAAAGATATATAGAAATATATATATAGAAATATATCTGGAAAAGCTTGGATCTTATAACTATAGCACCCTATTCTCTCTGGGATACAGTTCCTAAAATTTAAGGGCAGTAGCCAAGGGGCATAAAACCTTATCTTTTGTCTGGAATGGAAAACTAAAATCAGGAGACAGCAGCTTATAGAATAGACCTAACTCCTCTCCCCAAATACAGACACACTAAGTCTGGATTTTCTCATCTTCCAATCATTCTCCAGTCACACTCAACCACTTACAGATGCCCAGCCCTGCTGTGAAGTCTCTTCAGTCTGTACATCTTATTCCCTTTCCCATGTTCTCCTCTCATCTTCTGGTTAACTCCTACTTCAGGGTTCACATTGTCACTCTGAGAGAGCTTCCCTGACCTACGTCTCAGTTAAGTGCCCCTCCTTTGTGCTCACTTAGCTCATGTCCCTCAGACTGATGAAGTTTTCGCTCCTTCTCTGCCTCTTCCTCTTGACAACAAGCAAATTGGAGACAGAGGCTCTGTTATACTCATAACTGAATCCTCAGAACCCAGCTGCATACTGCTAGTCACATAACTGCTGCTACTGCTCAGTCACACCCAACTCTGCAACCCTATGGCCTGTGGCCTGCCAGATTCCTCTGTCCATGGGATTTCCCAAGGAAGAATACTGGAGCAGGTTGCCACTTCCTCCTCCAAGGGATCTTCTGGACCCAGGAATCGAACCTACGTCTCCTGCATCTCCTGCATTGGCAGGTGGATTCTCTACCACTAAGGCACCTGGGGAAACCTAGTCATGTAACAGACACGTAGAAAATATCTATGGAATGGTGACTGATGGAATGAATGAGGCTACTTGGATGAATTTAATCAAGGGATTCCTGATTTTTTTTCTAGTTCACTGTACCATTGCCTAGGTAAACATCACAATACAAATTTATCACATGTAGCTCATAAACAGGCTTCTGGGTTTGTAGCCATCTAGAGCTGGCAGCTCTAGATCATCACAAGGTTTCAATTCCAGTTCAGAGTGTAAGTAAAGTTATGGTTATAACCTCTGTCACAGAAAAAATAAATATATCTTGGCAACCCATTAGTAGTTTTGCTGATGAGAATGAACAGAGTGAAGAGGGGAAATCTCATTAAACTTGAAAGTATTTTTAGTCAGAGAACATTGGCATTAGATTGTCAGAAAATCAAATGGAAGGAAATTGTGATGAACAGTAAATGTGTGAGTGAAAATGGTCAAGTGGAATCATAATTCAAAGAATTGCCTACTATTTCTACCAAATCATAGTCTGGTTGCCCAGCAACTGCTTCATATGGGAGCTGCACAGATTGATGACATATTAGATCCCAACCTCAATAGTGGACTGACAAGCCACACCATTAAGTCCTGCAGTCTGATTTGCATTAGCTTTATCACCTTATTACATTGTGAATGAGTCTTATCTTTCACCTACACAAAAGATGAGGTCTATCAAAAGAGCACACAAATATCTTGGATGCTTTGAGATACCCTGAATGTCTTTAGGATAGCTGAATTCATTATACACACTGATTCAATTATCTGTGCTGTCCCAGACTCTTTCCACTGCACTAGTTATATGCTAGTGATGAAAGGTGATATCCAGGCTAGTCCTTGTAGAAAAAAGGATGTGTGCTGTCTGTGCCAGTTTTGAGTCTCACCGTCCTTCTCATCTCTTACTTTACTGCCCACTACCAAGAGAAGGAAAACAGCAAACTAAACCTAAGGCTAACATTTTTTGTTAATCAATAGGAGAAAAGAACTGTAATAGAAAAGATACAAAAGGATATCAGTGAATCCACATACAAAATGAATGAATAAAGAAACAAAATAGAATTAACATCTTTTAAGGATTACTATACCATTCTTATATAAATGTCAAACATTCTAACATGCATTTGGGTTAACACACTGATTACTCATATGAATTAATTTTATGATACATACTATTAATAGCATTCTCATTTTTTAGGTGAGGAAACTAAAGCACAGAAAGTTCAAATAACTTGATACAGGTCAAATATCAAGAAAGTATCAGAACCTGGATTCAAACCAGGCTGCCTGACTTCAAAGCCCACACTCTCAAAGACTGCAAGTATTGTCTTTCGAGAATAAATGAAAGAGAGTAAGTATAGAAGAAAATGCTTGTGTGTCTAGTAATCGAAGAACTACAAATCAAACCAAGCAAACAGCAAGCTGTTATTTACCAATCCAGCTATGATTTTAAACAATGATATTCAATGCACACAGTGTTTGTATAGCAAACACTACTTTGCTATACAAAGTATAGGAATCGCTACTTTACTCCCAACTTTTTGTTTAGTTGTACCACAGTGAAATGACAATAATTTTGAGGTGTAAGAGTGATTTTCCACATTAATCACCTATACTTTCAGTGAATCATAGGCACCTTTGTAATTATTTTGTTTCATCCTATGTTGTCTGTTCTAATTCTATTTCTTGAAATGTAACGATGTCTATTTAATCTACTAAAAAATGGGTTTGTGAAAATCTTCAGTGTAGACAAGGATAAAGTAAAACTGAGGCTTTTAAATATTCACTGTAGAAAGGATAAAGCAAAACAGACTTTTAGAAACCACTGATGAGCATACTAATTAGCATATACTTTCTAGAGTGAACCTAGGCATTACGCAGGAGGATTACAAAGCTTGTATCTTTGACCTAATAAAAGAAATCTATTCTAAACAAATAGCCAGAATTTTAGGGGATCACAAACATTAAAGAATATTTGCTAAAGCATCGTTTAGAGTTGAAAATAATTGAAAATAATCTAATGTCCAAATTTATGAGACTCTTATGAGGCTATTAAAGAATATCTAAAATCAGAGCATAGAAAAATTCAGTGCAACATAAAGTGAAATCAGCAGAATATAGTTATGTTTATTGAATGACCCCTATATCATATATTCAAACACAGAGACACGTGTGTATATGAAAACAAAAACACATATATAGAACTACTTTCCAAAGAGAGAAAGAAGGGAAGGGAGAAAAAGAAGCCCTCTGAAATATGTAAATAACTTTTGGTATTTATTTTTAGATAATAAAATAACAGTTTATCTTTTATTTCTAACTATTTCTAAAATTTTTCACAAGGCTTTATGCTTCTTAATGTAAAGGTATTACAGGAGCCTGGCAGGCTACAGTTCATGGAGCTGCAAAGAGTCAGACACAACTTGCACATGCACATGTATTAAAAATAATGACTCTTTACTATCTTCTAATAATTCTCTTTGACCCTGAATTAGATGACCAGAAAACTAATCTAGTCATGAATTATGCTCAATCACTAATGTTATACAGTGGCTCAGTATGTTCACCACTCCAATGTAACATTTTAATTTAAATAAGTATCTTTACTGCCTTAAAGCAGAGGTGATAATATGAAAATTTCAGTTTTAAAAAATATCCTTAGATCAACACTGTGTTTTGTAGTGTATGAAGTCCTTTCTCAGAAATTACAGAACTAGTTTGATCCTAAAGCAACTTTTGAGTAGGCAAATTCTAATATAAAAACAGAAGAAAAGGAGCAGACTTCACTGTTAGATTCCTAGGGCAGCATGATGCCTGATCTCTCACCTTCTCCTTACCCAGCACTGAACTAAGCAGATGCGAAGTTCTTCCTGGCCAGGATCACACGGTTCGTCAGCAGTAGGATCAAGACCCAGATCAGGACCAAGATCCTTTGATCCTTAATCTGGTACACTTTCCACTAACTCATCAGAATAATCATGTGGTCATTTTGTGAGGAGCACATCTGGAAGAGGATTTCCATTTTTCTGAGCTCCCAGGCTCATGTAGAAAACCAGCATGGAGCATATAGACTTTTGAGTATACTAAGCCTGAGATTAATTCATAACCAAGTGTTTGCTACATGATTTTTGCAAGTCACTGAACTTTTGTTGGTCTTTTAATCTGTAAAACAAGAATAATGATGCCCAAATCTGTAAGGGTGTCATAAAGATGAAATAAGACAAGGTATGTAATATATGCATGGTGTCACACGAACCTTGGGTACAACACCTACTGCCTTCTCCTGCCACCCACCTCCTCACTGCCTCGCGGCACTGATGCACACAGGCACAGCCTTGGTTCAAGCCTGCCCATCTTCCTTCCTGATTCAAGAAAACACGAAGTTAAGCACCATCCTACAAAGAAGTAATGCAGAACACAATGGGTTTCAAACTTTAAAAGCCCACTTTCCCTAAATACTTTCTTATAACTCAGTACATTTGCTAAAAAGAGTGTTCAAGCTGATATAGACCATCAGATCTCTTCTGATGCTAAAAATAAGAAACTACTTGGATAATGCAGCATTCAGTCATATGTTCAGCTTAGAAAATGTTAACTGAGTAAAATGCAATTTTGACTACAGGTGGCCAGGGGCTTCTGAAATCTTTCAATTTTGTTATTTTCTTTTTAAACATGGAAAATCTGGATTGAAGATAGGCAATGGGAAATGCACATACATTTTATCTTGTGACTCAGAGGGCTTTTTACTAAGCCTAAAAGCTTTTGGCTAAAGTGCAAAAACACTAGAGACTCATTTTGAACAGCAAGAGAAATTGAAAGGATTTCAACTCACTGGCAGTTCCAATGGCTGGCAGGAGGTACCATTTTTTAATTGATTTTTCAAAAACATTTAAGTCATCAAGCTTATAGATTTTAACCTTTCCAATTGAGTATTAGCAAACCTTCTTAAGGAATGAGACTTTTGAAAAATCCTGTTATCTAGACTCTTACTTTGGAAGTGGAGAGTCTGGAGACACTGATGATAATCCTAATGGAATGAAGGTTCCCAAATGAATTTTAGATATAAGGCCAAATTCTTAATTGCTTACATGAATGTAGCAGAGAAGTCAAGGAAAGACCTCATTAGAATAGCTCCTGCCACAAAAACTCTTGCCAGCAAGTTTTAAAATCCGGCTTTTTTGGTTTTCTCTTCTTTGCCCTCAACTGCTAACCTTGCAGTAGGAATGCTTGAACAAAATGTCCATTAATTACAAGGAGAGTCCAGAGAGTGATCCATATATCTAAGGGACCAATCTTGTAACAGTCAGACAGACTGCCAGTAAATCAGGCACCTGGAGGCAGTTTGACTGGGTGAAGCCCTCTGGTGCTCCCATCTTGTTCGTTCAAAGTAAAAAGATTCTAAATTATAAGATGAAATGCAGTGAAGCCCAACAAAACTCTCATTTTATCCTTCATGATTATTTTCCCTCTCACTGGAGATATCTAATATTCAATTATGAACAGATATTTTTGCTCATTCATTTTGAGGTTACAATTGTTTTATTGTTCCATGAGCATAAACTTTGCCTACCAGTTAGATCATCAAGCACTGAATAAGATAATTATTTTTTCAAAAATCCTGTAGTACTAAGCCATTTGAGTTTTAGAGAAAAAAATTATAATTTATAAACAGTTATTGTTTTACTTGCTCTTCTATGATTTTTGTTCACATCTCATTTGGAGCATTGAAAAATACTGCTGTAAAATCACAATAAACATTTTATATAAAAACACATAAAATATAAAATACAAAAGTATAGATTTTGTGATGTAGCGGAATTCCCTGTGTATACGTCTGTATTCCCTGAAGGCACAGAAATTATTTCTTTCCTGCTTGTAGCTTCTTGCCTACAACAGTGCTTGGCACACAGCAGGCACTTAATCAATGTCTGATAAATGACACTGAGGTAGGAGGTAGATGGGCTCCCCCGCCCACTGGGTAAAGCAATAGGAAATTCATTCCCTGTGGACTGAAACACCAAGATAAGAATAGCAGGATAATTAAGAGTGGAGGCCGGGCCCTGCCCAGATCATATAATTCTCAATCTCAAAGTCAGGAGACCTCCTCAACCACACATGTGCAGAAAGGCTCCTAGGAGGTCAAAGGGAAATGATGCTAAGGAATGCTCTACACATAGGCCTCTTCAGTGGAATCCATCTTGCCTAAGAGATGCATGAGCACATATGGGAGGATCCTTAGATATACTGAATATGGACTCTGAACCAGGCAAATCAAAATGATTGGCCAAAGGGAAACCAGAAGAAATGCCTCATAAAAGTAATGCAAACTGCCATGAGGGCATGATTCAGGGACTTTCCCTCTGAGTCTGCCTGTGTATCTATCCACATGTACTGTACTCTTTTTCCTTCTAATAAATACTTGCTTCACTACTTTCCATCTTTGCAGGAACTCCTTTCTGCAAAGCTGAAGGCCAGGGACCTTATCACTGACCACTGGTCTATTGGCTAGGATTTGGTGCTCTCACCACCATGACCTGGCCTCAATTTCTGGTTGGGAATCCAAGCCCCCACTCTAAGCCATTGCAAGCTGAGGCCATCCAAGATCAACATGACAGATTCTGATTTACTCCTGTTGGTATTATTGGTCATGTCTCTCATACAATGAGAAAAGAAGTTTTAAGAAGTACCATGATTATCCAAAGTCAATCAGTGCCAGAGGCAGAAGCAAATCTTAGATGATCTTTCTGCTGTCCTGAGAGAGTGACCTTTCCACAACAGTATCCTGTTTCCAAGCAATCTCCTGTCTTAACTTCATAGTGACAAAGTTAAATACCCACAGTGGTTGCAAACAATGTAACAAGTCTCATAGATGTGTCTGTGTTGGAGATAGCTGTAAAAGAGCTGCTTCCTATAAAGTTAGCTGCCCAGACAGATGAGTTACACTCACTCACGAGTATAAACATTTGGTTGTCTAATCAAATATTGCTAATTCCCCAGACAAAATAATCACTCTTTTGGGTTCTTAGGAGAAAATTCTCCCCCCTTCCCAATTCTGGTCACTCAATAGTTTCCTCAAATCTTGTGTTCTTCAATTAATCTAAGGAATTGAGGTGTAGGGAGGTGCAAAGGAAATCAGAATTTCTTTCAGGCTCTCCTATTTCCTACAACTCATTATCTCCACTAAGGTAGTAAAGCACAGAGTCATAAATGGGGGAAACAAAACGCCAGGGAGATGACACAAGAATGCAGGAAAAAAATAAAATTTATATCTCAAAACATTATCTAGACATAAATATATATAAAGTATGTTTACAAATCAGGAAAAAATATAATACTAAAGCAAGAACATGAATAGAACATTTACAAAATAAGAAATAATATATGTCCCATCTCTATTTTTAAAACGGTCAACTTTACTATAATTGAAGCTCAGACGGTAAACCGTCTGCCTGTAATGCGGGAGATCTGGGTTCGATCCCTGGGTTGGGAAGATCCTCTGGAAAAGGAAATGGCAGCCCACTCCAGTACTCTTGCCCGGAAAATTCCGTGGATGGAGGAGCCTGGTAGGCTACAGTCCATGGGATCGCAAAGAGTTGGACATGACTGAGCAATTTCATTGAATATAAATATGAAGATACAATCAGAGATTATCATACTAAGTGAAGAACGTCAGAAAAAACAAATACCATACGATATCACTTATATGTGAAATCTGACACAGATAAACTTATCTATGAAACAGAAACAGACTCACAGACATAGAAAACAGATATGGTTGCCAAGGGGTGGCAAGGTGGGGGAGAGATGGACTGGGAGTTTGGGGTTAATAGATGCAAACTATTGCATAAAAGATGGATAAACAATAAGGTCCTACTGAATAGCACAGGGAACTACTTCAATATCCTAAGATAAACAATAATGGAAAAGAATATAGAAAAGAATCTATATATATATATGAGAAGGGGACGATAGAGGATGAGATGGTTGGATGGCATCACCGACTCGATGGACATGGGTTTGGGTAGACTCCGGGAGTTGGTGATGGACAGAGAGGCCTGGCGTGCTGCAATTCATGGGGTCTCAAAGAGTCAGACACGACTGAGTGACTGAACTGAACTGAACTGATACTTCAATAAAACAACAAATTGAAACTTATAAAAAAAAAAAAACTCTTATACTTGTAAAAATGAAAAAGTTTGATAATGGCCTGTATCGAAGAGAGTAAAAAGGGCAATCTTGTTAGCAGACTTCTCAAGGAAATATTAAAAATATGCATTTCTTTTGACCCAGAAATTCCATGACTTTGTCCATCAAAAATAATCATGCAAATTGACAAGGATGGTTGTATGAAGATGTTCATTAAAACAACCTCAATACCCAATAATAGGAAAGTGGTTTTCAGTATGGTCCAGACATTGCAATAACATCTTATGCAACTGTCAGACATGATGCTAGGTTAAAACAGAGGTTGATAAAACAGTATTGAATTCTACTCTGTGTGTAGTTCTAAGTCTGAAGTGCCATATAATCAGAACGGTGGGTATTTCTTAAAACACCTTTTAGAGATTTTTTTTTTAATTTTTAAATTGGGTCATATTTTTTGTGATTTTTGAATATGTATTCCTTTTATAATTAGATACACATTAACTCTTATGGTCATTGCTAGAAATATAGGAAGGAAAGATAGGATGGAAGGAGGGAGGAGAGGTATCTGGAGTAACATCCTCTAACTCAAAGATTTGGCAGTAAATAGTGCTAAAGGGGAAAACATTAGAGGATCAGAATAAAAGACAAAATCCTCTAGAGAATTTTGCCCTTTAATTACCCTGAAGTTCATCTCTATGGCTAAGGTCTATTGGCCAGATGGTAAAATATTGTATTGTATCACTTCCACTTCAGATATCCTGTATCACTTCCACTTCAGATATCCTCTTATCATTCACCTGACTTTCTTCTTCAGTGGTTCCTCCAGGAGCCCAATCTCAGCTCCCCTTATGAATTTTTTAAGTTCATAATTCCTAGAATTGCATGTTATTTCTGTCCATGTCATCTGCTCAGGATTTATAATTCTCTTACCTGTCAAAATGCATACATCTTGATATCTGTTAAATACCAATTGATGCTAATGAGTTAATATACTAACTATGACTCAAAAGAAATCTATTCTCACAAACACTTTCTTATAAGCGTACATGTTAGGTTCTTGAGAAAAATAAATAGCAAGCATGATTCTTATACTCAAGTTTGGGAGACTATAAATAAGAGCACCTAATTAACACCAGAGTTTTAAAAACCAAAAATATGAGCTACATCACAGAGCAATATGTGTTTTAAGACATCTGTGGTGTCAGATGAGTTGGAGGTTTGGAAATCTTAAGACCTGAGTTTGAGACCCATATCTGCCACTTTCTTTATCACTTGAGGTTTCTTAATTCCTCTGGGTCACAGTTTCTTTTTTATGTTAGATACTATAATAGCAATAGTTTGTTCATAGGATTTAAAGAGATCACATATTTGTAAACATTGCATTCACGGATGAACAACCATTGATGATGCCCTTCAAACTCATGTATATTGTTACACTCTGTGTGATAGTCTGCCTGGCCCACCTCCATGTTAGGCCAACTCGATTCACTTCTCCCTGCCTCACAGAGATGATCTCATTAAAATCAAGTAGGAACAATGCACCTGAGTCTTAGAAGCAGCCACACTTCTACAGCTGAACTATCACATCTAGTTAGATACTATTACTGGGTCCTGGACCCTGGGAGATAACTAGTCACTTCTCTGAGCAATAAAAAATATTGGACTAAATACATGTTTCTGTCGAGTGATATGGATAAAGCAGACAGTATGTGAACCTTATTTTTCAAATATTCCCTTTAACCTATGGTCCTCAGTGCCAAGAATTTTTCAGAAGTTGTAGAGAAGGTAAAAAAGCATAATCCCTAATTTATTTCTGCTTCAATCTAAATGAATAATTTTCAGACTGAAAGAAAGAATTTGCAGTTATTTTAAGGGCTTGGGTCCTATCTTCTACTTTCCCACTTAATTTAACTTTGGCTTCAAAAAGACTCTGAAATCCCAAACATAAAATACTAGAAGAAGCTCTGATTTCTTTGCAAATGGCAAATCTTTCAAATAATGGTTGTGATAGCACATCCACTGTTCTCCTGCCTCCATCTTTACTGAGGTAAAATTTTCAAATAAAAATTGTGCATATTTAGCATGCACATGTGATGATTTTATGTAAGAAGTATACACTATGAAATGATTACCATAATCAAGCTAATTAATAGCTCCATCATCTCACATTTGTGTGTTTGTGTATATGTAGTAAGAGCATTTAAGATCTATTGTCTTAGCTAATCAGGTGTATAATAGAGTATCGTTAACTATAATCACCATGCTGGACTTTAGATTCCCAGAATTTATTCATTTTATAATTCAAAGTTTATACCCTTGAATTTGAGAGAACAGGAGAATGCAGGCATTGTCACATAGGTTCTTGCATTAGAGACTGGCAAACAATACTTTAAAGAGAAAAAAAGATAAAATGCTGTAAATTATGGATTTTATAAGCATGTAATTGAACCAACAGCAGAATTCTGAAACTGCTTATGCAGTAAGTGATTTATGAGCCTTTAACATATAATCTTATGATCACTGGCTTACTAAAATTAAGTCTCATTGTGAATGTGGAAAAGCTTGTAGACTTATTTTACATGTAAATCTGTTAGAATGAGCAACAACGTATTGTATTCAACACTTGCTGATTTCCAAGGCACTTTCACTGAATTTCTTGAAATCTCATAACAGCTCCATAGGCTAGAAATGAGATTGTGTTCCAATTTTAAACAGGAGGAAACAGACAAAAAGTGACAAAGGGTTGCAAGGGAGCAAAGCTAGTGACTGGGAGAGCCAGAATGTTGACTTGAACTTGTGATTGCTGATCCAATGCCCACTATGATTGTACTTACTCTCCAGTGGCCAAATTTACAGATGTGAAGGTATTAGGAGGAATATTTACTTTGCAGTTTTTTGAGCTATTTGACAATGGAATCATTTGTTTTAAAAACAAACAGAGTCCCTTTAAGTTCAGTAATCAAACTAATAGCGAAGTGGCTGAGAAATAGGACAAATAATTCTTATAATGGTAACCACTCAAGTCTCTGCATCTCTAACTTCTAAATTAGAAATTTCTGTAATGCTTCAATCAATCAAGCAGACCAGATTTTTCCTGGACATGTGCTACAGACTAAAAATTGCTTAATTTTCAACCATTGTTAAATGAATTGGCACTAGAATGATTTCAACCTAAGTAATCACTGACAGTTTCTATTTAAGTGTTAAATCTTTGTTTTCTGGGTTAATTGCTTCTTTTTCTGGTTTTCATCATATTGGAAGTCATAATTTTGAAGACCGGCCATTACATTTCTGCATACTTTATGCAACTAGTCATGATGCAAAGATAGGTTGTGATTTACTTAAAATATCTTTGCTTATTTGACCCTTATATCATCTCATAATTAAACACATTTTTTATTTATATCTGTTATTTTCTTACTTTATATGACCCTCCTTTCTAAACGCAAATAAGAAGCAGGTACTTAAAAATCCCCAATATTTTAGAATCTTTTTGGAAATAAAAAAGCAGGTTGAAGTTCCTTCAATGTTATTTTTTCACCCAGTCTTGTATTTCCATTACTGCCACAGTACTCCTTGACATGCATGTGTGCATGTGAATGTGCTTGTGCCTGCATGTTGCATACATATGCACATACACGTGTTTACACAGAGTTACACAGTTCCATTCAAAATAATTTGAATATTTCACCAGGCACACATTTAAGGTCATACAGGATTTAGGTCTGGCATTTAAATTAGGCTAAATCACAAAACAACCATCAGCAAAAAATCAGAATTAGTCCTCACACCTATAGTCCTGTGAATTTTCTTCACTTCCCTACCCATTTTTCCCCACCTGCTTTTTAACCTCACCCAATACCAATAAAAACTGGCTCTGAATGTTCTCAGCTTCATTTCCCATGTGGTAAGAAGCCCACTTGCCTACTTCTGAGTTTCAGTCCTTCCAAAGATATTGTTTATCCTCCAGTCTTTCCATATCTAGCCACTCTGTTACCACCAAAATTCACTTTCCCAATCCTCCCCAACCCCCAACCCACGTCACAGCCTGTGCTTGGTTTGTCCAGTTTGAAGAAAGGAGAGAGGAGGACCAAAAAGAGAAGACAATAGTGCTACCAGATAAACAATGATAGTTTGTCAAACCTTTTATTCCCAAGGCACACCTGTTCTTCCAAAAGATTAGATAACTTCTTGGAAGTCTTTAGTCTATGTCTTAATCATGGGTTAGTATTTATCACTGTGGAAAATTTCACTGGGACAAGGTTTGTCACAGGTATTACATTTCAATAATTTTTCATGGCCTAATTTTCCCTAAGAAACCAAGGGAGGGGAAAAGTTGCTCATGTTCAGCTAATATATCTATTTAATAGGCAGTGAAATGCTTTCTCCTTGGAAGAAAAGTTATGACCAACCTAGACAGCATATTAAAAAGCAGAGACATTACTTTGCTAGTAAAGGTCCATCTAGTCAAAGCTACGGTTTTTTCGGTAGTCATGTATAGATGTGAGAGTTGGACTATAAAGAAAGCTGAGAGCTGAAGAATTGATGCTTTTGAACTGTGGTGTTGGAGAGGACTCTTGAGAATCCCTTGGACTGCAAGGAAATCCAACCAGTCCATCCTAAAGATTCTCTGGACGGACCGATGCTGAAGCTGAAACTCCAGTACTTCGGCTACCTGATGCAAAGAACATCATTTGAAAAGACCCTGATGCTGGGAAAGATGGAAGACTGGAGGAGAAGGGGATGAAAAAGGATGAGATGGTTGGATGGCATCACTGACTCAATGGACATGAGTTTGAGTAGACTCTGGGAGTTGGTGATGGACAGGGAGGCCTGGCATGCTACAGTCCATGGGGTCACAAAGAGTTGGACATAACTTAGCAACTGAACTGAACTGAAATGCAGTAATATCATTTTAAGTGAGTTAAAACTGCCGATTTAGAACCCTTCTGTGGCAATATTAGAGAATTTGCCACCCCCACCCCCCCAAACGACAGTGTTTGAAAGATGATATTATGGCGCTACTAAAGATAGGCTTCCCAGAACACCATTCCATGTTCTATGCATGGGACGGATGCTCAGGGATGGAGCGTTGGGATGACCCAGAGGGATGGGAAGGGGAGGGAGGTGGGAGGAGGGTTCGGGAGGGGGAGCACATGTGAACCCATGGCTGATTCATGTCAATGTATGGCAAAAACTACTACAATATTGTAAAGTAATTAGCCCCAACTAAAATAAATAAAAATAAATAAATTAAAAAAAAAAAAAAGATAGGCTTCCACTTTGAGGACATACCTATAGGGCCCAGATTTAATTCTGAAACTAAGAATCTGACTTATAATGCAAAGCTCCTCACATACAAATACGATCAAAACAGACAGTGTCTTAGGTTATCAAAAGAAGTTACCTTTGAGCATAAGGTCTACCTTGATAGGATTGCTCTAGGGCCACTAAATCAAGCACTTGAGACTGCTGTACTTGGCTTTAGAAATTCTTATCTGTTAAAATGAAAATAGACCTGTTTGTATACCATAGTAAGTCAGATTTAGCCATTAATATCTGAGTGAATTAATTTATCGGTCTTTTCTTAACTAGATAAGAACTTTGTATGAATGAAGTCTATTATAATTCTGTTACAAAGAGTAAAATAAAGAGAAGTACAAAACACTGCAAGGGAGGGCCATGCACAGCAGAACTCTGTAGAAGTGTACAGAGAAAAACAAAATTAAACAACAGAGATGAAGACTTCTGCTTCCTTAAAGATGGAGTAGACATATTTTTTCCTAGTCCTCCAAATAAGTACAGCTAAAATGACTGGCCTTACATGCAAAACAAATATAAGAAGACTGAGTGGTGAGATAAAGAGGGCAAAACTGGCTAGGAGTTTAAGGAGTGACATATTTTTGAGTTACCTTGGGATTTCTTCTTTGATATCCAAGACGGGATGCTGGAGAAGCCAGTAATCAGGAGATGCCAGTGAGAACAGACATAAAAGCCCCAAGGAAATGAGAGTTCTGATCCTCTCTAGTCAAAGGACCAGGAAAGGAAGAGTTTACCAAGATATAAAACTTTTAGCCAATAAGTGTTCTAGCCCAGTCAAACACTATAGGAAAACAACAACAAACTGTAGATCTCTCAACAGAAACCATGGAGGCCAGAAGCGGCACAGGATTATACAAATGTTGAAAGAAAATAACTGTCAATCAAAAATTCCATAACCAGCAAAAATATCCTTCATAAATGAAATGAAAAAATCAAAATATTCTCAGATGAATTGAAACTAAGAGAGACTGTCACCAGCAGATTATCCTAAAAAGAATGACTAAGAAAATTCTCTAAACAGAAAGAAACAATAAAAATAAGGAATTGTGGGACATCACAAAAGAGGAAAGAATAATGAATAGAACAAAAATATAGGAAATAATAATAGACTTTACTCTCTTGAATTTTCTAAATTATGTTTGATGTTTGAAACAGAATGATATCACTATGAAGTAGTTTTCAATATTTGCATAAGAAATATTTAAGACAATTATTTTATAACTGTGAAGAAAAAATGGATGTAAAGGGGAGCAAGATATTTAAACATCGTTCAGACAGGTAGACTATGATAAGTTATGTATGTGTAACTTAATACCTAGTTGTTGTTTAGTCACTAAGTAATGTCCAACTCTTTGCAACACCACGGACTGTAGCCTGCCAGGCTCCTCTGTCCATGGGATTTTCCAGGTAAGAATATTGGAGTGAGTTGCCATTTCCTTCTCCAGGGAATCTCACCAACCCAGGAACTGAACCCACATTCTCCTGCATTGGCAGATTCTTTACCCGTGAGCCACTAGGGAAGCCTAAATTAATACCTAGATCACTACTAAAAAAGTTACACAAAGGCATACACTCAAAACCACTTCAAATAAATGGGAATCTAAATATGTTCAAATAAAACACAGGGAAGAGGATAAAGAGAACAGAAATATGAAAAGGAGAGAGCCCACAAAAATGGAATTTCTAAGACATCAATAATTACATTAAAAATAGCCTAAATATATCAATTAAAAAAAATAGAAATTGGCAGTTGGTTAAAGAGAACCAATGAAAACATGGCTTAACTGTATGCTGTCGATAAGAAACTCATTTTAAATAAATATAAAAACACAGATAGGCTGAAATTTCAAAATATGGAAATGTTAATGCAAACATTAACAAAAAAAGTAGGGAGAGTTATATTAATATCAGACAAAAGGAAAGAAATGTATCAGGGACAGAGAGGCAAATTATATAATGGTGAAAGGGTAAATTCACCAAGAAGACATAGTAATCCTAAATTTGTATGCACCAAACAAGAGACATTAAAAACATGTAAAGTAAAAACGATAGAATTGAAAGAAAAAAGAAAGAAATCAATAGTTCTAGTTGGAGACTTCAACATCTTTCTCTCACCAGTGATGGAAAAACTAGACAAAATCAAAAGTGTGGAAAAACTCAATAATATCATCAACCTATAGGATCTCATCAACATTTATAGAATGTTCCATGCAACAATAGCAGATTATACAGGAACACCATGAAAAAATATGAAACACTGTGAGAATTACCAAAATGAAACACAGAGACACAAAGTGAGCAAGTGCTGTTGGAATGCGCCAAAAGATTTGCTCAGTGAAGGATTGCCACAAACAGGTAATGCAGTATCTGTTCAGTTCAGTTCAGCTGCTCAGTTGTGTCCGACTCTTTGCAACCCCATGAACTGCAGCATGCCAGGCCTCCCTGTCCATCACCAACTCCTGGAGTTTACTCAAACTCATGTCCATTGAGTCAGTGATGCCATCCAACCATCTCATCCTCTGTCATCCCCTTCTCCTCCTGCCCTCAGTCTTTCCCAGCATCAGGGTCTTTTCCAATGAGTCAGTTCTTCGCATCAGGTGGCCAAAGTATTGGAATTTCAGCTTCAGCATCAGTCTTTCCAATGAATATTCATTCAGGACTGATTTCCTTTAGGATGGACTGGTTGCATCTCCTTGCTGTCCAAGGGACTCTCAAGAGTCTTCCCCAACACCACAGCTCAAAAGCATCAATTCTTCAGTGCTCAGCTTTCTTTATAGTCCAACTCTCACATCCATACATGACTACTGAAAAAACCATAGCTTTGACTAGATAGACCTTTACTGGCAAAGTAATGTCTCTGCTTTTTAATATGCTGCCTAAGTTTGTCATAACTTTTCTTCCAAGGAGCAAGCATCTTTGAATTTCATGGCTGCAGTCACCATCTGCAGTGATTTTGGAGCCCCCCAAAATAAAATCTGTCACTGTTTCCACTGTTTCCCCATCTATTTGTCATAAGCAAAAAAGCCTCAAATCAATATTCTAAGCTTCCAACTTAAAAAATTAGAAAAAAGAACAAAATATACCAAATACAACAGAAAGGAATGAAATAATGAGAAGAACAGAAATAAATACAAACAGAAATAAAAAACAATAGAGAAAACTAATTGGGCAGAGAGAAAAGAGTCCCTTGGACAACCAGGAGATAAACCAGTCAATCCTAAAGGAAAATCAACCCTGAATATTCATTGGAAGGACTGATGCTGAAGCTGAAGCTCCAATACTTTGGCCACCTGATTTGAAGAGCCAACTCATTGGAAAAGACCCTGATGCTGGGAAAGACTGAGGGCAAGAGGAGAAGGAGGCAACATGGAGATAGAGGCACAGTATTGAGATATAACAAATAGAATTGTTATACATAAAAATATTTAAAAGAATCGGGGTTTAGAATAGGAAAGCAAGGCTGATTCAATATTTGAAAATCAGTCAATATAATCAGTCAAGAGGATGAGATGGTTGGATGGCATCACTGACTCAATGGACATGAGTTTGAGCAAACTCAGGGAGATAGTGAAGGACAAGGAAGCCTGGTATGCTGCAGTTTATGGGGTTGCATAGAGTTAAACACAACTTAGTGACTAATCAACCACAACGAGGCAGAGGGACGCTGGTTCTTTGAAAAGAAAAACAAAATTGATAAGCCCTAGTAATAATGGCAAAGGAAAAAAAAAAAGAGTAAAGAGGCAAAATATTAGTTTCAGGAATGAAACAGGCTATATCACTACAGACTCTATAGACATCAAAAGCATAATAAGGGAATACCATGAATAACTCTACACAGATAAATTTGACAATTAGATGAAATGTACCAATTTCTCAAAGAGTATAAACTGTTCACAACTGTGAAACTGGTATAAAATATATAACACTAAAAATATATTACATAGATCATCTGAATTTGTAATTTAAAATTCCTCTAAAAAAGAAATCTTCAGAGCCAGATGGTTTGGCTTAAGAATCTGATCACATGTTTAAAGAGCAATTAACACATATTCTATGAAATTTTTCCAGAAAATTAGATAAAGGGGGACACTTTCTAACTTGTTCCATGATATAGGCATTCCTCTGGCATGAAACAAGACAAAGAACAACAAAAAAGAAAACTACAGAGTTATATCCTACATGGAGATAGATGCACAATATTGAGATATAACAAATAGAATTCAGTTATACATAAAAATATTTAAAATAATCAAATAGGGTTTAGAATAGGAAAGCAAGGCTGATTCAATATTTGAAAATCAGTCAATATAGTCCATCACATCAACAAGCTAAAGAATTAAAATCACATGATCACACTGATAAAGTGTTTGATAAAATTCAGCACCTAGTCTTGATAAAAACTATAAAAACTCTCAGAAATCTAAGAATAGCAGGGAATACGCTCAAATTGATAAATAACAGAAAAAGCTTCAGGTTATTATCTTTGCTTCTTCTGATAAACCTGCTATAAACTACGGGGTCCAGTGATCCCCTCCTTAGACTTCAGCTGCCAGTCACAAGTCCAGGTTGTCACCTGTACTTCTGCATGATTGGCTATAAATTAGAAGTTTGATAAATTTGCTAGAATGGCTTACAGATCCCAAAGAAACATTTTACTACATCACTGGTTTACTAAATAGGGATGTTACTTAGGAAGAGCCACACAGAAGAGTTGCATAGGGGAAGGGTGCACAGCTTCCCTGCTCCCTCCCAGGGTACAACTTCTCCTACTCTCCACATGTCCACCAACCTGGAAGCTCTCCAGAGCCTGTCCTCCAGTTTTTATGGAAGCTTCAGTACATTGTCATGATTGATTAAATCATTGGCCATTGGTGATCAGTTCAACCTCCAATCCCTCTCCCCTCCCAGGAGACTTGTGGCAGCATCTCTTTTAAGGATGAAATGCTTAAAAAGTTGATTGAGTGGAAGAATTGGTGAATTGGCAAGACGCATTGTGAAGAGGAGCTCTGGATCCAGCAGTTTTGTTGGATGCAGTTCCTGCATCTCCCAAGTTAGTACCTTTGCTCTCAGTTTGGTCAGTTTTTTTAAAGATATATCTCAGTCTTTTGCCCCGAGATTAGAAGGTTGGCTGGTAGTATTGTGGGAGTCAAATGAGGCCTAGGTTTTGGGACAGAGTAGTTCACCTTTTGGGCTTCCCAGATGGTGCTAGTGGTAAAGAACCTGCTTGCCAATGCAGGAGACACAAGAGATGCAGGTTCGATTCCTGGGTCAGGAAGATCTCCTGATGGAGGGTGTGGAAACCCAGTCCAGTATTTTTGCCTGGAGAATCCCACAGACAGAGGAGCCTGGTAGGCTACAGTCCATAGTGTCTCAAAGAGTCAGACATAACTGAAGCGACTTAGAACACACACACAGTTCACCTTTCAAGTGTGGTTTTCATTTAATCTCCCTGTTTTCATATGATATCTTACCTATCCCTCCACCCCTAGTTGTACCGCTATTCACAGCAGCATAGTGTGTAGCATTTCCACAGAGTAAACACCATCCCCCGGCCCCAACCAATGGAGAAGGGGAGGCTAATGCCTCAGAGAGGAAGGGAGAACTTTTAGAAAAGTCTCTTTTAAGTTTTAAATTAAAATTTCCCCTGGTGAGATGATTGATTCAGGAACTAAATCCAAAATTAAGCTTTCCACTCTGCTACTGGCAGCCAGGTCCACAGTGGGAAAGGCAGAGCAACTCTTGGGTCAAGGCCAGGCTGGCAGAGCTTGGGCCACTGACCCCCACTGGATCTGAAGTCCCACACAAGCCCTGCACACCTAGCTGGAGACAGAGGTGACACAGGTGAGGCAACAAGAACTGGAGAGCCACTGACTAGGGGTAGGGAGAAGACCCCACACCTTCAGCCATGTAGCATCTCTGGGAGCCCCTCCTGCAGCCACTATATGGAGTCGGGAGGTGGTGGTCCTTCCAGAGGGAGAACTTTTAAAGAAATGGATAGACTACTAGAACAATATCACCTACTAAGACTAAATCATGAAGAATAGACAATCTTAACAGACCAATAGCAATCAAGGAGTTTGAATCAGTAATCAAACATCTCCCAACAAAGAAAAGTCTATCAACAAATGGTTCCATGGTGAATTCTACCAAACATTTAAAAAGTTAATGTCAGTCCTTCTCAAACTCTTTCAAAAGTTGAAGAAAAGAAAATGATTCCAAACTCATTTTAGAAGGTCACCATTACCCTGAAAGCAAAGCCAGAAAAAGACAGACCAAGGAAAGAAAACTCAGGTCACAATCCTTGATGAACAGACACAAAAATCGTCAGCAAAATATTAGCAAACTGAATTCAATCGCATATCAGCATGATCGTAAGAAAACATGCACTTTACATGATGATCTGGAAATCACTGACCCTGAAGATAATTTCTAGTTTTTTAAGTTTATAAAGCCAAGCAAACTGTAAATTCTACTTCTTGAATATATTAACTGAAGAATTTTTAAATGTTCTTTGTAGGCAGGTTACAGTAGAGTACACTCAACAGATGCTGAGACATAAATTAGAAAAATGAAAAGATCCAGACCTACCTTTTAATAGAGTGAGAAGACATTTTACACCTTTTCACAGATGAGGCCCAGAGTTCTGACTCATTGTACAGCTGGTTATTGGCTGAGTTGAAGATAAAGCTTGTGCTTCTTAGTTCTTACTCTAGACTTCTTTAATTTCTACCACTTTGAGTCTACAAAAATAAAATAACAAAAGATCATATAGCAAATTGAATCTAACAGCACATTAAAAAGATCACACACCATAATCAAGTGGGATTTATCCAAGAGATTTAAAGTATCTTCAGTATATGAAAATCAATCATATGTAGTGTGATAATGTACATAATGTAGTGTATGTACACTACATTAACAAACTAAAGAATAAGAACCATATAATCTTCTCAATAGATATAGAAAAAGCTTTTGACAAAATTCAGCACCAATTCATGATAAAAACTCTCCAGAAAATGGGCACAGAGGGAGCCTTACTTAATATACTAAAGGTCATATGTGATAAACCCACAGAAAACACCATTCTCATTGTTGAAAATTTGAAAACATTTCCTCTAAGATCAGGAACAAGACAAGGATATCTACTCTTGCCAGTTTTATTCAACATAGTTTTGGAAGTCCTAGCTATGGCAATTAGAGAAGAAACAAGGGCATTCAAATTGAAAAAGAAGTAAAACTGTCACCGTTCGCAGATGATATACTATACATAGAAAATCTTAAAGATGTTACCACAAAACTACTAGAGCTCATCAATGAATTTGGTAAATTTGCATGATCTGAAATTAATACACAGAAATATCTTGGATTTCTATATATTAAGAACAAAAGATCAGAAAGAGAAATTAAGGAAATAATCCCATTTATCACTGCATTAAAAAGAATAAAAGATCTAGGAATAAACCTACCTAAAGAAGTAAAAGAGCTGTACTCAGGAAATTATAAAGATACTGATGAAAGAAATTAAAAAATGACACAGAAAGATATACCATATTATTGAACTGAGAAAACCAATGTTGTGAAAATTATTATACCACCCAAAGCGATCTACAGCTTCAATGCAATCCCTACCAAACTACAAATGGCTTTATTTTTTTTTTTTACAGAATTAGAAGAAAAAAATTACAGTTTATATGGGAGCACAAAAGATCCCAAATACCCAAAGCAATCTTGAGAAAGAAAAACAAAGCTTAAGAAATCAGGTTCCCCAACTTCAGACTATACCACACACCTAGTCATCAAAATAGTCTGCTGATGCTAAGTCACTTCAGTCGTATCCGACTCTGTGCGACCCCAACAGACGGCAGCCCACCAGGCTCCCCCATCCCCGGGATTCTCCAGGCAAGAACACTGGAGCGGGTTGCCATTTCCTTCTCCAATGCATGAAAGTGAAAAGTGAAAGTGAAGTCACTCAGTCGTGTCCGACTCTTTGCGACCCCATGGACTGTGGCCTCCCAGGCTCCTCTGTCCATGGGACCTTCCAGGCAAGAGTACTGGGACTGGCACAAAAACAGAAATATAGATAAATGAACTGGATAGAAAGCCCAGAGATAAACCCAATACCTATGGTCACCTAATCTACAACAAAGGAGACAGGAATATACAATAGAGAAAAGTCTCTTGAATAAGTGTGCGAGGAAAACTGGACAGCTACATGTAAAAGAATGAAATGAGACCACTCCCTAGCACCATACACAAAAATAACCTCAAAATGGATTAAAGACCTAAATGTAAGGCCAGACACTTTAGCTCTTAGAGGACAGCATAGGCAGAACACTAACATAAGTTGCAGTAAGAACTTTTTTGATCCATCTCCTAGAGTAATGGAAATAAAAACAAAAATAAACAAATGGATCTAATTAAACTTAAAAGCTTTTGCCCATCAAAGGAAACAATATTCAAAAATACCACACAGAATGGGAGAAAGTTTTTGCAAACAGAGAGACCCACAAGGGATTAACCTCTAAAATATACAAATAGCTCATGCAGCTCTATATAAAAAAATTTTTAAACGGGCAGATCTAAATATATATTTCTCCATAGAAGACATATAGATGGCCAAAAAGACTATGAAAAGGTCACTAAAGATCACAAAAAAAATATGAAAAGATCAACATCACTAATAGAGAAATGCGAATAAGGGAACGGTTACCCATTCCAGTGTTCTTGCTTGGAGAATCCCCTGGACAGAGGAGCCTGGCACACTACAGTCCATGGGGTCACAAGGAGTTAGGCATGATTGAGCAACTTTCACACACAGTCTAAGCACATATCTTGAAAAAGGTAACTAGGAAGGAAGACAGGGAAGATGGGAAATACAAATCATGTTAGACAGCACTTCTTTAAAATAACAACAAAAATTGATTGTAGAGGAGGAGAGGACAGTTTTACATACTCTCCTGACTTGGGGAAAAAGAGAAAAATGTAAAAGGTCTAGTTCATTATTTATTCATTTATTCAGTAAATATTTCTTAGTAGTTACTATGTGGTATTTGTAGGGCTGAGTCCTGGGAACATGATGGTAAACAGAAAAAGACATGGCCCTACCCTGCAAGAGCTTACAACCCAAGAAAGGAGACAGATGTTTAGCTCAGCAATAGCAAAATTGCAAGAGACATCTTGGAGAAAGTAGAGTGGATGGGAAGAAACTTCCCCAAAGAATAATAAAAGATTTACTCAAGGAAGTGGTATTCATCTGAATCAAGGGATGAGTTAAGAGCTACACATTGAAAATAGTATCCCAGATGAGAAAATCTCTCTGTCTTGACTTCTCTTCTTGACAAGAGAGTCATCTCTCTTGACTTCTCTACAGACTCAACATAATTGGCGCATCCTCCTGCTTGGACTTAATCGACATCACTGGCCACTCTTTTTCAATCCTCTCTGCAGGTTTAGCCTCTACTCAACATTCAAATGTTGATCAGCCACACAGACCTCGTCTCTGTCTACATTCTCTTACCACCTTATCCAGATCATTAGTTTATTTCCAGGCCTGGTCTCATCACTGAGCTACAAGCCTATGTGTCCAACCACCTATTTCAAAGCTCTGCCTGTTTGTTAGCCGTTTCAAACATTAACTGTCTTGCCTGGGGTTGCCCTCCGCTTTTCTTCCAACTTCTGTGCTGAGTATACAAACTCAAGAGGAGCCAATTTTGGTAAGGAGAGAAAGGAAGAAGTATTTAAGATAAGATACAAGAGTAAATAGTATTTAGCTGTGTGTAAAAGGAGACAAACAATATTCCAAGTCAATGATGATCTCTATTTTTATGTTATGTGGTCTCTTAACAACAATTACCCCATAAGGTACAAGTGATTTTTATTTCACTTTTAATATGTAGCCCAAAGTTTTACAGAAAAACATATTGAGTAATCAAGTAATACTGAGTAATCAAGTAATATTTAATAAGAAATATTTATTAATCTGGATTACTAGGAGGGCTTTAGTGATGCCAATGAAGGCTCCAGGTTTAGAGATTTGTTTTTAGAGACTGGAATTTGTTTTGCAGGTTTCTTCCTGTCCACTTGGTTTGATGAGTATAGCCAACAAAATCCTGCAGCAATTTGAATGAGTCACTATAAAAGCAAAGAACAACAAAAAGGCTTGCTAACTGTGAATATTTCTAGGTATATGGCCTTGCCCTCGGGCCAAAAGAATCCATTTTTTACCCAAGCCATATCTTTCACTTACAGCTTTTTGTTGCAGATACAAAGTACAATAACAAAAAGAGTGAATAGTTCAACTCTCTGATTTATAATGACAGTTTTCTGATACAGGGGAAATGAAGAATTGAGCAGATTCTATGAAGTGAAAATTCCCAATTACGTTGTTCCCTTATATTAATTAAACAGGTGCTAGCTAGTTTTCAGAGTAGCACTTCTGCGACCTTTGTTGTACAGAATTACTTACAGTTGTTAAGTGCCATCCTCTTCTCAACGAAAGCAGTAATACAAATCTTGACTGAGCCTCTATAAGGTACAAAGTACAACTCTACCTGGACTCCCTTGAGGAGTCATTCACTAATCTTGAGGCACCTCATCTGTTCCACCAAATTTTCATTTATTAAGGAAAATAATCCACTTTGGAAGGCCTCCAATATTTATCAAATAGACTACTGTCAAGATTATTTCAAAATCTTAGCCCAATTCACCACTGCCATCCTAGCTCATTGTTCCCCAAAGAAAAATACTTTTACTGGGAACCATGTACATAAAATAAATGGTCTATATTTTTAGCCTGGCATTTGTGGTCTCCCAGAAGCTAGACAGTCTCATCCATGGCTTAAACTAATCGAAGTTTGTGACCTCAAAACTTGAAACTTTTGACAAAAGTTTACCTCTTAGCTTCAGAACCTAATAGCGAATCAATTTCATTTCTTTGTTATTTTGCAGGTACCTCAAAATCAACACGGCAAACACAGAACTTGCTATCCTCCACAAATCATTCTTTCATTTATATCCTCTGCTTCTTTGAATGAACATGCAGTATCTCAAACCAGAAGCCAAGAAATTATCCTGGAGTCTTTTTTTCCTTACCCTTCATATACAGTCCATCAGTAAGTCCTTTGAATTCTTCTACCTAATACATCTAAAATCCTTTCTGCCTCTCTATTACCAACCCTGCTACCCAGTTCAGGCCCTCATCATACCTCATCTAAACAATTTATAATAGCTTTACAGCTATAATAGCTGTTTTTCTTCTACATGTCCATCCTTCCATCAGACATAATACTGTCATGGGAGCCTGTGCTCCATCAGTCATGGGATTTATCTAACTCATAAGTCTGATCACCATCACTATCATTTTCAATGATTTCAACAGCTCCTAGTCACTACAGACGGAGAAGGCAATGGCACCCCACTCCAGTACTCTTGCCTGGAAAATCCCATGGATGGAGGAGCCTGGTAGGCTGCAGTCCATGGGGTCTCGAAGTCAGACACGACTGAGCAACTTCACTTTCACTTTCCACTTTCATGCACTGGAGAAGGAAATGGCAACCCACTCCAGTGTTCTTGCCTGGAGAATCCCAGGGACAGCAGAGCCTGCTGGGCTGCCATCTATGGGGTCGCACAGAGTCAGACACGACTGAAGCGACTTAGCAGCAGCAGCAGCAGCAGTCGCTACAGAATATTAAATTCCTTTGCAAGACCCTTTTTGATTAGACTTCCTCCTTCTTCTCCCACCAGTCTTAACCCCTTTCCTATATGACCCCGAACATTTTATTTTCCAGTTCTCAGAAAATGCCTTTGCTTACTCTTATCCCCAGGTCTGTGTACATTTGGGTTATTCTTTGCACAGAATCTTGACCCCTTCTTGTCCATTTACGAAATACTCATTTATAATTTGTCTTAAACTCTCATAATATCTGCTCTAGAAATTTTTCTTGACTCCTGATATTAGAATCTTTCTCTCTACACATTGAATAAAGTACATAACTGTCCCTTTATAATGATGTTTTTTTTTTCTGTGTCTGTTTTCTACAAGGTTATACATTCTTTGAAATTAAGACTTTTGTTTATACAACTTTGCACCTTCATCAGTTAGGAGAGTGTTTGACATAGTCAGATGCAGTATTCTGAAGAAATTGACTCAAATGAATGTATACTTGAAAATATGAGTGAGGTTGATCTGGAAGTTATTTTTACTTTCCAACACTATCACCTCTTATTCCAATAGCTTAAGTTGCTTTGGAAATTTAATGTCTAAATCTGGTCTCTTGGCTATGTTCCTTAAAGGCAGTTTTATGACATTTCCTGTAATAAGGGACAGGGTTATAATAATGGGAGGAGCAGATGTGCAAATGCAAAGGTGGATTTTTCCTTTGATCACCTTTAGAGTCCCTTTCCAGGCTTCCCAGGTGGTGCTCATGGCAAAAAAATAAAACCTGCCTGCCCAATGCATGAGACATAAGATTTGAGTCCGAAAGATCCCCTGGAGGAAGGCATGGCAACCCACTCTAGTCTTCTTGTCTGGAGGATCCCCATGGACAGAGGAGCCTGACAGGGTATAGTTCATAGGGTTGCAAAGAGTTGGACATGACTGAAGTGACTTAGCACACAGCACGCATGCACACAGTGTCACTTTCAGTCAGTCATGTGTGTGTCTCTGCCAAGTGCCAACGCAGATGTGTTATTATTGATGAGTTATTCAAATCACTTATCAGGAACACTAATTCATTGGATTTCCTAAACATTAATAGGAAAGTAAGAACTAAGTGAGGAAAATGACATGAACCAAATTTTTATCCTCTTGTGAGGGTAAGAACCAACCTAGGGTTTACAATGCACCTGCTTACAAAATTGTACTGCTCTTTACTTCTGTCTTTACACTGGAGATTTGCCAACTGCAGACCTAGTTCAGCCTCAGAAGAGAAGACAGTAGCCAAAGGACTGGGAATAGAGAATGTTTCTGACAAAGAGAGGCTTCCAAACTCACCTAAACAAAACCAAAAATGCAAATACGAAATGACATAGGATGGAAGAGAAAGTGCCCTGAACCCTTTGCTTCATCTGGCCAGAAGGTCCTTAGTTTATTTGTTTAAATTCCAATTTTTTTCTAAGATGGCACATATAAAACCAACTACTGTTAGTGTTAGAAGAGATCTTAGACACCATGCAGTTGCTGTGCTGTGCTATGATGAGTCACTCAGTCATGTTCGACTCTTTGCAACCCCATGGACTGCAGCCCACCAGGCTCCTCTGTCCATGGGGATTCTCCTGGAAAGAACACTGGAATGGGTTGCCATGCCCTCCTCCAGGGGATCTTCCCAACCCAGGGGCAGAACGCAGGTCACCAGCTTTGCAGGCAGATTATTTATCGACTACTCACTCCAGTATTCTTGTCTGGAAAATTCCATGGATGAAGGAGCCTGGTAGGCTACAGTCCATGGGATCGCAAAAAGTCAGACATGACTGAGCAACTTCACTCACTCACTCACTCTTTACCAACTGAGCCACCAGGGAAGCCCAAGAATACTGTGGTGGGTAGCTTATCTCTTCTCCAGGGAATTATGATCCCCAGTGCCCTTGGGTTCTGATGTGGTACTTCAGGGACCAAGAGCAAGCTCCAGCTTTCTTGCCATGCTTTAACTCAAGCAGCAATCCTCTTCTGTTTCATTTGTTTGTTTAATAATGGAATGACATTGAATGTAAATTGGTGTATCCACTATGGAAAACACTATGGAGGTTCCTTAAAAAATTAAAAATGGAACTATGATATGACCCAGCAATCCCACTCCTGTGCATATACATAGACAAAACTATAATTCAAAAAGATACATGTACCCCAGGGTTCATTGCAGCACTATTCACAATAGCCAGGACAATGAAACAGCACAAATATCCATCAACAGATGAATGGATAAAGAAGATGTGGTGTACATACACATACACACACACACACACACACAGGAATACTATTCAGCCATAAAAAAAAGAATGAAATGATGCCATTTGCAGCAATATGGATGGACCTAGAGATTATTATACTAAATGAAGTAAGACAGGTAGAGAAAGATAAATACAAGTTCACTTACGTATGACATCTAAAATATGAGACAAATGAATTTATCCATGAAACAGTCTCACAGACATAGAGAATAAACTTGTGGTTGCCAAAGGGGAGGACTGTGAGAGAGGATTGGATTGGGAGTTTGGGATTAGTAGACACTATTACACACAGGATGGACAATAAGGTCCTACTATATATCACAGGGAATTAAATTCAATACTCTGATAAACTATAATGGAAAAGAATATGAAAAAGAATGTATATATAAGTATAACTGAATCACTTTGCTGTACAGCAGAAATTAACACAATGTTGGAAATCAACTATACGTCAATAAAATAATTTTTTCAAAATTGCAATTCCCACACTACATTTCAGTTGATAGGAATAAAAGAATTGTTTAAAAGCTTAAAATACTCTGGTTTACATCAACTCCCTTGATTCATAGATGAGGAAAAACAGGGGCATCGTATCCCTGTCACTGTCTGTATATATAGATATATATATATATATATTTGTCCTTTCTGGGCATCAGTCCTCATCTGAAAAATGGGGCTCATATTGGCACATGCCTCACAGAGTTGTTTTGAGGAGTAAATGGGTTAACATATAGAGTATGTCTGGTACTCTAGTCTTCCTCTTTAACTTTTTCATTTATAAGTATCCTTGTGATTACATTGGGTTGAAATAATTCAGGATAATCTCTATCTTCATATTCTTAACTTAATCTCACATGCAAAGACCCTTTTGCCATGTAAGGTGATGTATTCAGAGATTCTGCGGATTCAAACATGCACTTATTTGGGGGATCATCACTCTGTGTATTGTAGGCAAGTATGCAAAAATATGCATAATATGCAAAATGGCTTTGTAAAAAAGGGAATGATGTGCACTGCACATGCCTTACCTAAATGCAATCATATTTTTCAAAAATACTAGACTAGCCAAACTAATTCATCTCAGACCTGACTTGGTATGAGGTGGCTGGTTTGGATCCCTGCCCTGTGGCGTTCCACTGTTTGGTTAGACCAGCTCTAAATGATATAAGGCAAAGAAAGGTGGTGACTGCCTGAGTCTGTGCCATGTAAGAACCCTAAATAATTTAAGATATTTTTCTCATAATGAAACAAAATGATAAATTGCCATCCAGTTCACACAATCTGCTTCAGCATGCTTTCAATACCTGTGGGAAATGATCCAGTTCTGATCGCCCTCTGTTGGCTATTTCAAATTAAACTCTTTAGCAGCCAATGACAGCAGGCATCATACAACAGGTGCTTCATCCTCCACTCCTATTTATGTCTTTTTCAGCCATTACACCTGGTTGACTTGGAGATCCTCCAGGGATGGCATCTGTTATCACCGTTTCCCTTGAAATCCAGGCCCACAGTTGTTGATCTGCAAATGTTGATGAAAACCCAACCTGTACTTGTCTCCTAGCTTTGTCACCATATGCCCAATCAAATTACCTTTCACAGATGCCAGTGAAAGAAGTAAAGAAATAGTCAATGCAAAAACATCTTCCTTGGCACCGTTGAGGAGATAAAATATAAAACCTGCCTCCTTATCTCCTTTATCAAGTCTGATTGTGATAATTACTAACATGGAAAGAGGCTTTTTAAAAGGATCCCGAGAGGCTTCTTCTCCTGAGCCCACATCTCAGTTGCTAAAATGAAGATTTGTCTTCAAGCATGAGAAACAAGAGAGTGCCCTTGAGGTGATGACGTCTGAAGGAAAGGTGAGCAAGACATAACAAGTAGGGAGATGAGAGATGAAAGCAGGCAAAATAGAAGATGAAGTTATCATCTGTCCATATGTATGATCGAGTGAGTGTATCTGGGAAAACAACTAGGGGGTGGTTATTAAAAGTGTGAGAAAAAAGAAGGGAAGGCTTGTCTTAGTCCCTTTCTGGTTACTAAGTGAAAGTTACTAACTAGGCTCAAGAGTCTAGAGCCTATAGAGCCATAATTTATTGAACTTTAGTTGACGAGTCATTATTTATCCAGTAGATGGGAGGAAACAATTCTTGTCATATGCTGTGTTTTAGAAAGGAAGCAAACTCTTAACCAGTGAGTCTCACTCCAAGGAATCAGTTCTTCTGCCACTAAAGTTACATCAATATGGGCACTAAGACCAAGTGGAGAAGATGCTGGTATAAATGAGGGTTAGGCAGGTTAGGCTGGTATAAATGAGGGTTAAACTTAGTGTATACATTTCCTACTTTTGTAACAGACTCCTGCAAGCCTAGTGGTTTGAAATAACTCAGATTTATTATCTTACATATCTGGAGGTCGTAAGTCTGAAATGAGTTTTATGAGTCCAAAATCAAACTATGAATGAAGCGGCATTCCTTCTGGGTATGCTAAACGACAATGTTTTCTTGCTTTTCCTTCTAGAGATCACCAGCATTTCTTCACTGTGGCTCCTCCCCTGTCTTCAGAATACATTGTTACTCCAACCTCTGCTTTTGGTAGCATATCTCCCTTTTATAACTTAGACCCTCTTGTCTCCAGTAAGATCCTTGTGATTACCTTGGGGTTCTCTAGACAATGCAGGATAACCTCCCCATCTCAAGATCCTTAATTTAGCCACATCTGCAAAGTCTCTTTTCCCAGGTAAGGTGAAATGCTCACAGGTTCTGAAGATTAGGATATAGACATCTTTGGGGGGCCATTATTCTGTTTAGAACAGACAGACTTGTCAATAAAGGCTTTATTCCAGAAACTATAAACCCCAAATCTACAGAAGACATGCAGATAACAAATGACAGAAATAGATCAAAGAATGGTGAAAGGGGAGATGAGCTAGAGAGTGAATAGAATTCTATGGCTAATTTTTAAAATTTTAATTTAAAAAATTGTTTTAAATTGTATGTAATTACCATGTGGGTGAGACAAAAGAGGTCTATGGTTCCTGCTTGCTGATTTGCAGCTACTGATTTAAACAAAATATTTGCTGTTGAAACAAAATATTCTCTGTTCTTCAAGAGCATTTTTTGCTCAAACAAGAGAGACTCCTGTTAAAATAGCCCTGTTCAAAGTTACTGTATAACACAGGGAGCTCAGCACAGTGTTCTGTGACTACCTAGAGCAGTGGAGTGGGGTAGGAAGTGGGAAGGTGGTTCAAGAGGGTGGGGAAGTATGTATATTTATGACTGATTCACACTGTTGTATGGCAGAAACCAACACAACATTATGAAGCAATTATCCTTCAATTAAAAATGATTTTTAAAAATAGCCATGTGCATTCCACAGTCTATCCCACAATGACATGAATATATAAAAGGCTAAAATATAAGAATATGCTAAAAAGAAGAATGAGGTTTAGAGCCTATGTTAGCTGAAGCCCACTGAAGACTAACTGGAAGAAACAGGTTAGGAAGGAAGCTGACAATTGCAGGAAATAAAGGGATAAATAAACAAAGATGGGGACCCTGCTCCCAGCAGACTCAGCAGCATTCTCTGGCTTGGGGTCAGATGAGAGCCTGCTAAGTAGTCTGCAAGGATTGAGGGCCCATAAGTTTCATGGCAGTAATGTAGCACAATGGCATTATAGCACTAGTTTCAAGGATACAGGCAAAGAGTAGCCATGTTGTGTTTCTGTTGGACTTTATCTTAGAGGATTTCTGCCAACTCCTAAAGTTTGGTATGTGCTGCATGGGAGTAGGGGAGTGAGGTGTGGTACGTAATTTTGTACAGATGTGCTGAGTATTTGATCATGGTAAGAACTTAATTCATCATCATTTATGGAATTCTGGATTAGCAGACACTCTGAAGTCTGCACCCAAATCAGAATATATGTCAAAGTTTTAAATAGATTTAGATCAAAGATCATCAAGAAATGATCCTGGGAGATACATAGCATTTAACAGATGTAACAGATGTATAGCAGGGAGGAACAAAAAAGATGTAGAATTGGTCAAGAAAGACTACTGGGACAGCTCATGCATGAGAGGAGCAGCAGAACTCACTTAGAATTCATATGGGGAGGAGAACACATCCTTTTATTTAAAAACCAAAGTAAGCAAATGAACAAATACATGAACTTTTGGTTATGAAGCGAAAGGTTCCATGCTTGTGTAGAGGGGAGAAATTGAGACAAAGAAAGATAAAATTACTTGTATACAAAACATAACAGAAATGTGAGTGTGTGAGAGAGAAAAAGATAGAGACAGAGAAAAGGAGAGAGTGGCATGCTGAGAGAAAAAGACGCAGATAGAACAAGGCAGAGACAGAGAGACAAAGACAGAGAAATTGCTTTAGTGAATGATTTGTATTCAGTAAGGGGTAAAATTATAACTTAGCAGTTTCTGTTGTTCTGTGCCAACAAGTTCTGTCAATCATTTTCTTGCCTCTGGATGAAATTTCAAAAACATAAAATAGCTTTTCCTGCCACTCTCACGTGTATGTAAATAGCCTTAATATAAACCACCCCTATTCAGTCTGGCCTAATATCAAAGCCTACTTTCTTGTGTAAGTCATCTTCTTCCCTGCCATTTTGCATCTTGGATGGATTGAGGCTTGCAGAGCTGCAGTGGGGAGGGGAGCTGGACCACCTTCTGCACTTGGCCTTGTTCTCCTTCTTCTCCCTACGAGCTCTGGTTTTTCCAGGGCTCCCAGGGAAAGGGATGAGGATGAAAAGATTTACTTACTGGTGTGGTTGCCCCTGGGTTTCCCTGGTAGCTCAGCCAGTAAGGAATCTGCTTGCAATGCCAGAGACCCTGGTTCAATTCCTGGGACGGGAAGATTTCCTGAAGAACGGATAGGCTACCCACTCCAGTATCCTTGGGCTTTCCTAGTGGCTCAGATGGTGAAGAATCTGCCTGCAATTTGGGAGACCTGGGTTTGACCCTTGGGTTGGGAAGATCCCCTGGAGGAGGGCATGGCAACCCATTCCAGTATTCTTTCCTGGAGAACCCCCATAGACAGAGGAGCCTGGAGGCCTACAGTTCAAGAGGTCACAGAGTCAGACACGACTGAGTGACTAAGCACAGCACAGTGGTTGCCCCTGACACTGGTGGAGAGTGAGAGAGAGCCACCCTCCTCTCTTTCCTCTCTCTCTCATTCAACCTTTCTCAGTAGAACTCATGTGAAATCTTTCGAAACCTCCATTCCTGTCCACTTCTCACCTGATGTTCCCTTGTCACAGAAGATTCCACCTCTGCCACCTTCAGCTGGTTGCTCATGACTTTCCCCCCAGCCTAGCATCCAGAGATTTATCCCACAAATATCCTTCATCATGGGGTCCCCATACTCACCAGGAGATCCTTTTGAGCAGGATCTTTCAAGATGAGCCATGTTGAGCTCCTACACCAATTTATATCTGGTCCATGTCTAGGTGAGCAAACCATTTTGAATGCATGCATGTCTTTGCTACTACAAACAGTTCCCCTTAAGCTTCTTCCTTTATAACATTTAGGTATAAATCACATTCCTGAATATCATCAGGTACAGGTCAAGCTCTCCAGGTGGTTTCCTAAAACATTCCTCAGGGGATATGAGGCCAGAGTTAAACCCCCTTCTGCTCTTCTCTTCCAGACCCTCCAAGGACTTAAATACCGGAAATAACCCAAGCATGAGGATTTGTCTACTAGCACAAACCTTGCATATTTCACGAACAGTGGGGGAGTTCTGAGGATGAGACTTGGCAACTGTCCCTGCTCTTTTGAGCCTCTATAATTTTAGTGTTTTATTACATGACCTCTCACTTCCATTGCCTCCAAGTTCACTAATTCAGATCACATACCTCCAGTCTCACTTTGAGGATGAGCAAGGGTATATTACAATCAGACAAAAGCAGATGACAGGAAAACAACTGGTGTTCCCAGGATTTCAGAAGTCTCTAGTGGGGTCTTGCTATGGGCCAACAGGCAGTGTACAGAAATGAGTTTGGTCCTTGTCCTGCTTTATTATATGAGGACCAGCTTTGCTAGACTGGGTTTCTCCCTGTTGACCAAGGTTTTATAGCTTCTGATATTTCAGGACCTTGTAGGTTCATGCGTTAAAGCCACAGGAGAATAGCTCACACCACTCAGGCTCACCCAAGGCTGATTTGTAAACCAGAAAATCAATTAGCTAATTTTCAGTGATTCAGATCCAGCTACCATTTGTTTTGAGCATGCTATGTGTCAAATGTTGAGCTGGAGGCCTTCTTACCCATGATCCCATTTAATCTTCCTGTCAGTGGTCAGTAGATGTTCCCAGAGGGAAACCAATTTAGAAAAATGAAAGAAGTTTAAACAGTATCTTGGAAATATGGTATTGAGGCAAAAAGAACTAGATGATCTGTGGAGGGAATCTTGTAATAGAAGGGTGCTCTTGAATCTCTTCTCTTATATACACCTGCTTATGGAGCCAGTCTCAGTAAGGAAACTCAAACTCTGTCCCATTGGTGGTGCTGGGCCCCCACTGAACAACGCTTTCTCCAATTCTGTTCAGCATTTTATGCTGACACTTTTTACCTCCCTACAACATCTTATTCCCTAACTTACAATCAGAGTGCCTCTGCAGAAGGAATCTAGGCACAGACACGCAAGTTACATAGTAGAATGTCCCCTATCTCCTAAATAGATGCAAATTCTTTCTTGAATCTGACTTATTTAACTTTTCACAATGGCAAACTTGAAAACATGCCTCCAGAATAAATCTCTAGAGATTTCCACTCCTGTGCTGAGATTGCAGAGGGTCCTTGCTGTCCTCTTTGTGGCTCTAGGCATGGTATGAAGAAGGGCCATAGACAGAAGACACTCAAACTTTTAATGTTGTAATCATGTAAAGAGACTGTCCCTTATATGCATATAAGTTTGGTATTTCGAATTAGTTATTTAAGCATTTATGCAGTGCCATGCACTTGGTAAAAGGAAATGAAACAGTCACTATTCTCAAAGAACTCATTGTCCACTGGGGAACACAAACTCATAAAGAAATAATTTCAATGCAGTGAGCTAAAGGTTAATTGAAGCATAAACATGGTACCACCAGAGAATCAAGGTTTAGAAAATTGTATGTACATGGTCAGGGAAGGTCTCACAGCTAAGGTGACATTTGAGCAGTTTTAAATGAAGAATAGAAATTCATTGGACAGGAAGAGGAGCAATGGAGGCAGATTTGAGAAGGATGTTTAGGTGAGGGCATTTCAAGCAGAAAGAAAAGAAACATGCAACAGCCTAGTAGTTTTGAGAAATGATAGGCTATACTTGGTATGCCTAGAGCAATTTACGTGAGTGGAAATGAGGATGAAATTAGGCAGAATCAAATCAAAACTGATTCCTATTTTTACTATTTTAAGTTTGAATTGCATTCAGTAGCCACCAGGTGAAAAATTTAAGTAACGTAATGTCAAGAACATATTTATGTTTTTCAGTTCAGTTCAGTTGCTCAGTCGTGTCTGACTCTTTGCAACCCCATGGACTGCAGCACTCCAGGCTTCCCTAAAAGAGGTTTAACAGTATGATTTATGGAAGTTACTTTGCTCTGTAACTCTTATGGAAGATTAATATATGAATGATGATATTTGTTTTAGGGAAGTATATTTTTCTATCCCAGTGTTTTAAATTTTATAATAATATTGTAAATAATTATTTTACAATGTATTTTCTTCCTTTTTTCTAGTCTTTCCTGATTTGTCAAAAATTAATATATAGTATATAGCTCTGATGTGGTGGGAATAGGACTGAATCTGGAGTCAGCAAACTTGGCTCTGATACTATTCTACCTCTTTCTATTATTATTATTTATTATTATTTGGCCATACCACAAAGCTTGTGGGATTTTAGTTCCCCAATCAGGGATTGAACCCAGACCCTCAATAGTGAGAGCACAGAGTTCTAATCACTGGACTGCCAAGGAATTCCCTCTTTTTCTTTCTAGCTTTGTAATCTCACACATTTAACTTCTCTGAGACTCAATTTCCTCATTAGTGAAATAAAGATATTGATACCCATCTTCTGGTTTGTTGCAAGAATTAAATTACAAACAAGTGAGACAGCCCTTAGACCTAAAATGCCCCCTAGGACTCATCCCTAGGGATTTCGATTTATGAAATCTAAGACACGTTTAGATGATATTTAATAGACACTGCTGATCCTATACTGGAAAAGTTATTTTTCTGCATTTTCTGGATGAGAGCATTGAGTTTCAGAGAATGGAAACTAGTGATGGAGCTAAAACTAAAGTCTGAACTCCAAAATTTCACATTTCTATAATTCAGAAACAATCCTATGGAATGGCCTCATTCAAAATTAAAACTTATATGAACGTGGATATGGAAACAGACTGACTTGCTATTTAAGTAAGAGAAACTCTGATGGTTAGAAGATAATATGTATTCTAACTTCTTCCCCAATGAATGAAAACAATTAGATCTCTTCCTTACTCACCACAAATTATACTATAACCTGATAACCAGTTCTGGTGTCATCCACTGATAAAGATGGGTTTTCTGGATTAAAGAAAAATCTTGACTAAATGATATAATCTCACTAAAGAGAAATATATGCATTCCTGTATTAAATAATATGTACTAAAAAAATTGTCATAGGTATTTTTGCTTGAGTTTTCAGTAGCAATACTCTAAATAAATCTGTCCACACATGTAGGAAAATAAAGGAGAAAAACTTTTTGAAAAAGTGAACAGAGTCTCACATATTAAAAACAGAATGTGTTTTTTAATTGATTAACATTCCAAGATTAAATTGAATAGAATAAGTGAGTCTAAATAAAACCATTCAGGTGGAAACGGGGAAATGTCTTTGTTAGAACTATAATAAAAATTCAAAGTAAGAAGTCCCATTTCAAAGGAAATGGTAGGTTAGATAATCAAACTGATACCCTTGCTGAAGAAAAATGAAAAATACTGAATAAAATGTACCTTTTAAACAACTCATAAAGAGAACAGAACAGTAGAGAAGGTAGCAAGATATTAGCAGTTAAAATACTAAGGAAAGGCATGAAGTCCTAAATCTAAGTGAAGCACTCAAGCTGCTTTTGTTCCCATACCGTCTACCAAACTTGGCACAGTTAAACTCCAGATTCAACAGTGTTATACAATAAAAAAGAAAGAAGTTGAACCTAAACCTTTCTCATGTTTGACAGACCAGGAGGAGACCCTCTTAATATTAAGATGGAACCTCAGAAAAGTAACCTCTCAGATAAAGATGAAATAGAGTTAAATGTGTGCCCAATTCATGAAAAGATACTCAACATCGCTAATTATTAGAGAAATGCAAATCAAAACTACATCAAAGTATCACTTCATACCAGTCAGAATGACCATCATTAAAAAGTCTACAAATAACAAGTGCTGGAGAGGATGTGGAGAAAAGAGAAATCTACACTGCCGGTGGGAATGTAAATTGGTGCAGTCACTATGGAAAACAACATGGAGGGTCCTCAAAAAACTAAAAATAGAGTTGCCCTATGATCCAGTAATCTCACTCCTGGGCATATATCCTGACAAAATTCTAATTAAAAAATATACATGCACCTCTATGTTTGTAGCAGCACTATTCACAACAGCCAAAACATAGAAACAAACCAAAAGTCTATCAACAGATGAACTGATAAAGTAGATGTGATACACACACACACACACACACACACACACACATGGAATACTACTCAGCCATAAAAAGAAATGAAATAGTGCCTTTTGTAGCTATGTAAATGGGCCTAGAGACTACCATACTAAGTGAAGTAAGTCAAAAAGAGAAAGATAAATACCATATACATCACTTATATGTGGTATCTAATAGACAACACAGATGAACTTATCTACAAAACAGAAAAACAAACTCACAGACATTGAGAAAAGACTTGTGGTTTCCAAGGGGAATGTGGAGTAGGAGACGGATGGACTGAGATTTGGGGATTAGCAGATGCAAACTATTTTATATAGAAAGAATAAACAACAAGGTCCTACTGTGTAGCATAGGGAACTATATTCAACATCCTGTGATAAACCATAATGGAAAAGAATATGAAGAGAATGTGTGTGTGTCTGTGTGTGTGTGTATATGTGTATGTGTGTGTATATATATATATATATATATATATATCTGAATCACTTTGCTGTACAGCAGAAATTAACACAATATTTTAAATCAACTATACTTTAGTAAAAGGTTTAAAAAATATATGCCCTATTTCCTCCTACCCATTTCCAAAAGGAATTCCAAATAAAGATGTACTGCAGAGAAGGAGAAAAAACTACAATATAAAACAAACAAAAACACTAGAAAAGAAAAAAAAACACATAAGCCTATTGTTAGAGAGTTATTTTCTGAAAATTGAGCTGAATGTCATCTCCATTTTATCTCTGTAATTTGAAGTCTATGGCCTTTCCCATTATACAGGTTGGCATATACCAGACAGTCTGTATCTTTAGATTCACAGTTATAAATCCTAAAACTTGGGCATAAAGAAAAAGCCCTCAAAAACTGATTCCAGAGTAGAATTGTCCCCAGAGACCTTCCAGAAGTGAAAACACATCCTCTCTAGACGAAAGAGTCTTCCTACCAAGCCTCTGAGTACCATTACAAATAATATTTTCAAAGACTAAGAGTAAATGGAGAAATGGATTACAAATGACCATGAGGAAACCTTTTGGGGGTCATAGAAATATTGATCTTTTGATTGCAATGATGACATTATGCATATATCTATGTGTCAAAATTCGTCAACTTTGCATCTTAACCTATGAAGTTTATCATATGTCCGTTCTCTCTCTCTCTCTTAGCCGCTAAGTCAAGTCTGACTCTTGCGAATCCATGGGCTGTAGCCTGCCAGGATCCTCTGTCCATGGGATTCTCCATGTAAGAATACTGAAGTGGGTTGCCATTTCCTTCCATAACTCAGTAAAGATTAAAAAGCAACCACAGCAAAAAACCAAAAACAGATATAGAAGACAAAGGGGTTGCAGAGGACAAGTGATAGAATTATTTGGTCACACTAAGTTACCCATCATTGGAAAGTTTTTTTTTTTTAAGTATGAATGAAAATCTTCTAGACATTTTAGAGATGGTTATATTCAAAAGATTGAACTGCATATCATCTCAGGTTCTTTATCTCTGTGATTTGTAATTTATGACAATTATCATAGAACATAACAAGCATTCTAACTTCTTCCCATCTGAGTGAAAAAAAAAATATCATAGAGGTTGACACATCCCAGACATTCTATATCCCAGATAAGAGATTGCCCATGAATAAACATTTTTTAAAACACCAGCTATTTTATGATTCTGCTATACTTCCTGCTTATATAATTCCACATGCCTTTTCCAGTCCTCTTTTAAAGTAATTGAAAGAAAGTGAAAGTGTTAGTCGCTCAGTCGTGTCCAACTCTTTTAATGACAACAGTCAATTATTCCAGTAGCTTTAGCTTTTTTAAACACTCACTTCTCTTATAAAACAGGAAAAAATTGATACTTGTGAATCAGTGGATCAATAAACTTGAAAGACCATGTGTATAGTCAACTGCAGTTCACTTATTTGTGTTCTCTTTTTAATTAAAGCAATGTTTACTTCGGAAATAGCATCCTGTGAAATAGTGCTTCTTTTGAATTTATACATTTTGGTATAGTGATAATTATAATTCAGTGTATAAAACATCAAATTCAGTAGTTACAATTTATTAAATAATCTTCAATTGTTCCTATTATCAATATTTTAGAAATAATGTTTGGTTCAGTTGCTCAGTTGTGTCTGACTGTGCAAACCCATAGACTGCAGCATGCCAGGCCTCCCTGTCCATCACCAACTCCTGGAGCTTGCTCAAACTCATGTCCATCAAGTTGGTGATGCTATCCAACCATCTCACTCTCTGTCATCCCCTTCTCTTCCTGCCCTCAATCTTTCCCAGCATCAGGGTCCTTTCCAATGAGCCATTTCCTTACATCAGGTGGCCAAAGTATTGGAGTTTCAGCATCAGTCCTTCCAATGAATATTCAGGACTGATTTTCTTTAGGATTGACTGGTTTGAACTCCTTGCAGTCCAAGGAACTCTCAAGAATATTCTCCAACACCACAGTTCAAAAATATCCATTCTTTGGCACTCAATTTTCTTTATGATCCAACTCTCACACCCATAGAGTTCAGTTCAAATGCTCAGTCATGTCCAACTCTTTGCAACTCCATGAACAGCAGCACGCCAGGCTTCCCTGTCCATCACCAACTCCCTGAACTTGCTCAAACTCATGTCCATCAAATCGGTGATGCCTTCCAACCATCTCAGCCTCTGTCATCCCCTTGACCTCCCACCTTCAATCTTTCCCAACATCAGGGTCTTTTCCAGTGAGTCAGCTCTTTGCATCAGGTGGCCAAAGTATTGGAGCTTCAACTTCAGCATCAGTCCTTTCGATGAGTATTCAGGACTGATTTCCTTTAGGATGGACTGGTTGGATCTCCTTGCTGTCCAAGGGAACCTCAAGAGTCTTCTCCAACATCACAGTTCAAAAGCATCAATTCTTTGGCACTCAGCTTTCTTTATTGTCCAACTCTCACATCCATACATGACTACTAGAAAAACCATAGCTTTGACTAGACAGACATTTGTCAGCAAAGTAATGTCTCTGCTTTTTAATATGCTGTCTAAGTTGGTCATAGCTTTTCTTCCAAGGAGCAAGTGTCTTTTAATTTCATGGCTACAGTCACCATCTCCAGTGATTTTGGAAACCAAGAAAAGAAAATCTGTCACTGTTTCCATTGTTCCCCCATCTATTTGCCATGAAATGATGGGGTCAGATGCCACGATCTTAGTTTTCTGAATGTTGAATTTTAAGCCAGTTTTTTCCACTATCCTCTTTGACTTTCAACAAGAGGCTCTTTAGTTCCTCTTTCCTTTTGGCCTTAAGAATGGTGTCATCTGTGTATCTGAGGTTATTGATATTTCTCCAGGCAATCTTGATTTCAGCTAGTGCTTCATCCAGCCTGGCATTTTGCATGATGTACTCTACGTATAAGTTACATAAGCAGGGTGACAATACACAGCCTTGATGCCCTCCTTTCCCAAGTTGGAACCAGTTCATTGTTCCATGTCTGGTTCTAACTGTTGCTTCTTGACCTGCAAACAGGTTTCTCAGGAGGCAGGTAAGGTGGTCTGGTATTTCTACCTCTTTAAGAATTTTCCACAGTTTGTTGTGATCTACACAATCAAAGACTTTAGCATAGTCAATGAAGCAGACATAGATGTTTTTCTGAAATTCTCTTGCTTTTTCTATGATCCAGTGGATGTTGACAATTTGATCTCTGGTTCCTCTGCCTTTTCTAAATCCAGATTAAACATCTGGAAGTTCTCGGTTAACATACTGTCGAAGCCTAGCTTGGAGAATTTTGAGAGTTGCTTTGCTAGTGTGTGAGATGAGCGCAATTGTGTGATAGCTTGAGCCTTCTTTGGCATTGCCTTTCTCTGGGATTGGAATGAAAACTGACCTTTTCCAGTCCTGTGGCCACTGCTGAGTTTTCCAAATTTGCTGGCATATTGAGTGCAGCACTTTCAAAGCATTTGAAATAGCTTTTAGGATTTGAAATAGCTCAACTGGAATTCCATCACCTCCACTAATTTTGTTTGTAGTGATGCTTCCTAAGGCCCACTTGATTTGGCACTCCATGATGTCTGGCTCTAGGTGAGTGATTACACCACTGTGGTCATCTGGGTCATGAAGATGTTTTTTGTATATTTCTGTGTATTATTGCCATCTCTTCTTAATTTATCTTCTGCTTCTGTTAGGCCCATACTATCTCTGTCATTTATTGAGCCCATCTTTGCATGAAATGTTCCCTTGGTGTCTCTAATTTTTCTTGAAGAGATCTCTTGTATTTCCCATTCTAGTGTTTTCTTCTATTTATCTGTATTATTCACTTAGGAAGTCTTTCTTATCTCTCCATGCTATTCTTTGGAACCTGCATTCAGATGGATATATCTTTCCTTTTCTCCTTTACCTTTCACTTCTCTTTTTTTCTCAACTATTTGTAAGGCTTCCTCAGACAACCAGAAATAATGTTTGCCTTTGTTTAAATTTTTGGTCTTGTAGTAGTGATGTGTTACATTGTAAGTTTTAAAAAGAAATCATATTGCAGTGCTCTTAAAACACAATATATATGCCCAGATTATACAGTTCATGCCTCTTCACAATGGCAGAAAAGTTAATCAATATACCATAAATTTGAATACAAAAATAAAACTCCAATGCCTTATTCTCTCTTTTATCACCTTTTGGAATTCCGAATAAACATTTTAAAACTTTCCACTCTGTCTCCCAAGCCTCTTAATTTCTTTTCCATATTCTCCATCTTTTTGTCTCTATGTGTGACATGTCCAGTATCTTCTTCTCATCTATCTTTCAGTTTCCTAATTCTTTCTCAGATTTTGTCTAATATACTGCTACACTTACTCTTTGAGTTTTAATTTTGCTAGTGTAATTGTAATTTATAGAGCTTTTCATTGGTTGTTTAAAATTAATCAGGTCATTTTTTATTGTTTCCTTTACCCTTTGGTACTGTCTAACATCAAAATTCAAGTCGGTAAATTTCCTCCAGTCAGTTTATCTTCCTGAATTTTCACTGTTCTTTCAATTTTAACCAAGTAATCCTTTGCTATTTCATCAATCCTTTGATGATTTTAATTATACTTTCAAAAAATATTTTCTCAGGAATTTTTCTTTATAATTGTGTATGATATGTACACGTGCAAAGGTGAAGGGGAGGGAACTAGGCTGAAAACCTGGTTCATCACTATAGGAAATTGCAGTATGGAAATTGTTGGAATAATTTTAAAAATACAAAAGCACATAATTTATATTAGTTGGATTATTTTGGATATAGGTCAAATCACCTGTGTGATTTGTTATCTGATCTGTCATGAAACTCTTGTAAATATCAAGTATTTAGAACAACCATTTTCAATCTATTTTTTGTCAAGCCTACAACATTTGACCATTTTCAGATGGAGTATAACTGTGCAAAAGAAACTTCCAAGCAAATTAATTCTCTGTTTAAGGCCATCTATAAATCTTGTCCCCATAGTAACACAAGTACTTCTCAAGATTTCATTTACTCTTCATAATTTGCCTAGTCATGAATTTTAAAACCAATACTTTAGGTGTTTATTTTGCAATTCAATCAAAAGCTTTATTGTTAACCCAACTTTCACTTCTGTCTTTTCAGAGAATTCTTAGAACTTACTGATGAGTAGAGATGTAAAAAGTTGTTACAGACTATTTATTGATAAGAAAATAAAATAGAGTGCTTTTGAAATGTCAACGATACAATGCACAAATAAACATGTTTCTAAATTGAACTGTTAACTTTTATAAAATGATGGCAAATCTTTAATAGTAGTAAAAAACAATATGATTCTTTTTAGCTTTTTATTTTATATTGGCATATAGCCGATTAACAGTGCTTTGATAGTTTCAGCTGGACAGCAAACAGACCTAGCCATATATATGTGTGTATCCATTCTCCCCCAAACTCTCCTCCCATTCAGGCTGCCACATAACACTGAGCAGAGTTCCCCATGCTATGTAGTGGTCCCTAAAACAGAATAGTTTTTCACCTGTTCTTCTTGTGTCAAACTAAAGACTTGAAACTAAATCAGCCCTACCTAGCTAATATTCACATTATATAGCAGATACTGACAACGACTAAAATCGAATATTTAAAAAATACTCACATACACATATAAATATGGGGATGAGTGGTTTTTAACAGAGCAGTAAGTCATATCACTTAACATCACAATGAACTTCTTGTTTTCATTTCTTACTAGTTCGAGAGTTCATTCTTAGCTAGGTTGATAAGGAGTCTGGGGCACTCAAGGAGGAGAAAGGGACTACGTTTTTTCCTACGTTGCTTTGTCTTAGTCACATAAGATGTTTTTTCTTAAACTCTGAGTTGTTATGACAACAATCTTTAATATAACTTTCTTTAAACCCAGAGCTAATGATTGCACAACAAAATAATTCATCTTGCTCAAGGGTATGTTTTTACTTAAGCCTGTACTAATGATTCTACATGAATGACCCTGATGATGGGAGAGATTTAAGGCAGCAGGAGAAGGGGATGACAGAGGATGAGATTGTTGGATGGCATCACCGACTCAATGGACATGAGTTTGAGCAAGCTTTGGTAGCTGGTGATGGACAGGGAGGCCTCGCATGCTGCAGTCCATAGGGTCGCAAAGAGTTGGACATGACTGAGTGACTGAACTGACTGACTAATGATTATATGACAACAATGTATCATGATCAAGGACATGTTTCTCTTTCTTAACAAGAACTTTCTAATTGATCTTATTATCTTAAGATGTATGTTGTGGGAGTGAGTCTGATAAGACCTTTCTATTGTTAATTCTCATCTATCTAATTTAAGATGTATGTTGTGGGAGTGGGTCTTGTGAAAGTATATAATGCCTTGATAAGACTAGCAAGTGGGACACTCTCCATCCCCCTTCTGATTTCTATGTCAGAAGTTTTCTCTGTCCTTTTTTACTGTAATAAAACGTATGCCACACGAAAGCTCTGAGTAATCCAAGCCTGGTCCCCAGTCCTGAAGCTAAATCTTCTTCTTTGGAGGTCACGAATTTGACATTATTCACCATAAACTGTCACTAGTCCCTACTATACCCTCTCTTCAATTCATGACTTAAAAAAATAACAAATGGTCTAACTCAAATCATCAAATAATTCTTTCTTGTTCCCTCTGTAGTATGCATTTTTATTTACCCCAGAGTTGTCAAATGAGCCAAAGGAAGTTCAAAATGATACAAAGTATTATTAAAACTTTATATAATATAAACTATATATTAATATAATTATATACACACACACACACACACACACACACACACACACACACACACAGGTGCTAGTGGTAAAATACCTACCTGTCAATGCAGGAGACATAAGAAATGCAGGTTTGATCTCTGCATCAGGAAGATCCCATGGAGAAGGAAATGGCAACCCACTCTAGTGTTCTTGCCTGGAGAATCCCATGGACAGAGGAGCCTGGTGGGCTACAGTCCACAGGGTTGCAAAGGAGTCAGATGTGACTGAAGTGACTTAGCACAATAGTGTTTGTGTGTGTGTGTGTGTGTGTGTGTGTGTGTGTGTGTAATCTCACTCCCTACAGAACTTCAAGCATACTTTTTACAACTGTGGGACATAGAGCCAGAAGAGTTTGAAAAAAGATCTAGAACTTGCCACCATATACATTGTCAAAAGCTGGACAGATCTGGGTTCAAATCCTAATTAACTGTAGGACTTTGGGCAAGCTACTGAAATCCTATGCATCAGGGTTTGGTCAAGAAAACAGAAACTGCTCAAGGTATTTCAAATAGATAGAGATGTCATATGGAGATTGAAGAGTTACAAAACCATCAGTATGACCGGTGAAACAAGGCTCAGGGAAACCATTGGCAGTGTTCAAAAATTCAAGAAGACTAGGAATCATAGAAAATTGCTGATTCACAGGCTGACATGAGGATTGCTGGTGTTTAGTCGTTAAGTCATATCTGACTCTCTTCATGACCCCATGGACCCACCAGGTCCTTTGTTCATGGGATTTCCCAGGCAAGAATACTGTAGTGGTTTACCATTTACTTCTCCAGGGGAATCTTCCTGACCCAGGGATTGAACCCAAGTCACCTGCATTCCAGGTGAGTTCTTTACCACTGAGCCACCTGCGAAGCTCTAAGCACACATCAAGCCTCAAATTTGACACATCAGCAGCCTATGGGCTTGGGCCTCTGCATCAGGAAGAACAGTGGCTTCTTCTATTCTTACAAGCACTCTTTGGCGGAATGGAACGTGGTGCCTTGCTGTTAGGAACTGTAGAGAATATAGTACCAGGCTTTCAGCCTCTACAACACAGGGAAGTGAAGAGCAAGGGCAGGGGGTGTTGCTAAACTACCAAGAGAAATTCTAGCTCATTCCCTACATCTCACCATCTTCAGATGTAAAAATACTATCAAGAATAAGTCAAAATAGTAGATGGAGCACCTGCTGAAATAATCTTTTGTATATCAAATATCCTAAAGTGAGAAAAAAAAATACGTATGTGTAAATACACATATTATTCAGATATAGCCATCTATAGCTATAGATGATATAGACATAGATAAAGTATAATGGGACAGGAAAACAAATTGTGAAGAATCCTTAAAAGATAGAAAGCATATGGATCAAATTGATAACAGCTGTGATAAGCATAGCTCAAAGAAATTGAGGGTATTCTTTCTATAAAGACTAAAAACAGAATCTAAATTAGATGAAAGAAAAAAGCAGAGAAGTGGTCCAGAAAATCATTAGGGTAGATCAACTAAAAAACTGAATTTAGGAAATTAAAAACAAGTCCTTTTGCACTTGCAGTATGTGACAGACCCAAGTTTTGGACAAGTTTTATTCATTTATATTACTGGCACAAGGTTGTTTTTTCATTTCCACTTTAAAAATAATGTGTGTGTAATTTAACTAATTTTGATAGAAATATTGCTGCATTGTTATCCAAGTTGTTTAATTTAGTATCTAGTAATAGATTGCTTAAAGATAACTTTTCCGATTTTCTTTAAAATACTTTTTTTTGCCTTAAATGGTGATTATACAATTAAACAAAAACATCTTTTACCCACTTGAAAGCTTTAAGAGCTATTTTGGGGGGAAAGTTTAACAATTCAACTGAAAGGGGGTGTATATGTTTATTGTGCTGTGTGCCTTCTAAGTGGGCCACTCTTTTTAAAATTTGGTAACCAGGCCATCAATCCATTCTCACCCCTTTTCTAGCTCTTTCCTTTTTATTAATGAAGAAACTGAAGACCAGCGTTAGTTTTTGACATGTGAATGGGCAGATGACCTCATCTCACCATCAAGATATTTTTCTTGAATATTTGAGTGCTTTCAAAATGCCAGGCAATGTTGAGGTTTTAAAATACAAAATCTTACTCAATCTACAAAATAATAAAGTGGATCCTTTTGTTATATTACATTCACAGACCAGAAAACTGAAATTAGGAAACATTAAGTTATGTAATGTGTCATAACTAGGATTAAAAAGTGTCAAATTAGGATTTAACCATTCTCAAGTTTTCAAAGCTCATGGCTTATTTGCTGTGCCAGTGTTTCTAGGGCATCTGCAATAGTCTGAATCTTTGTCTCCCTCCAAAATTCAGATGCTGGAATTCTAACTCCCAAAGGTGATGATATTAATAGGTAGTGCCTTGAGGAGATGATTTAAGTCATGAATGTGGAACCCTCATAAATGGAATTAGTGCCTTACAAAAGAGGCTCCGAAGAGCTCCCTACCTCTTTGGTCATGCAATGATACAATGAGAGGTCTGAAAGTCAAAGTTGGAAGACGGCCCCCCACCCGACCATTCTCGTACCCTGAAATCAGACTCCCAGTCTACAGAATAGTGAGAAATTAATTACTGTTGTGTATAAGTCACCCACTCTGCAGTATTTTCTTATAGCAGGCTGAAATGCCTGCAGCAGCCTCCATGTTCTTCCGGCATCCATGTTCTGTCTTTTTCTCAAGGGTCTGCAAGTCTAGGTATTTTCTTTTTTCCTTCATTTTGATGAAAGTATATCCTGTAAATTAGCTGGATGAGCACCTTCCAGCTGACTACTGGCATATGATTACAGGACCCATATTTGCTTTAGTATTTACAAATAAGTGCGCACCAAGTGAAGGCCAAATGAATTTGGAACATGCTGGTAGATGAAGAGCTTCCAACAGTTTGCAGAGAAAACCTGGACAAGCTGAGTCATCTCAAGACACATGTTGGTAGAGGCATGTCAGCTGCGAAGAAATCTGCCCAGTAGCTATGTCTCATGAAATTTACCTTCCACCTCCACACATCTATAACTCTGATGTATTGCCAGGCCATTCAGGGTTCATGCAGGAAACATATGGTACAATCAAGGGGATAATGGAAGAGAATTCAATGAAGATACTATTTACAAAGATGCAGCCAAGGTTAAGGGAAATTCATGAGAGATGTAGTGCTGCCAGAGTAAGTAATGAGAAATGTGGAGGGGTTCAGAAAGGAACTATTACTTCAACCTGGAGAGAGAGCGAGCTGCGACTTAAAAAAATTTTTATTAAAACATAGTTGATTTGACCTTTATTAGTGGGATACAACCAGGGCTTGGGAACCCAGCACAAAAGGTACCAGAAGAATTAATATCCCATCCTCACTCTTTATCTCTGTATAGTACTATCTCCTACTGGTAATCTCCAAGCCCTGACCTATCCAGAAGTCAAAGGACAGATAGCCCTTGATGCAATCCATACAGATCAGCCTCCCTGAGGACCAATCCCTGCAGAACGAAGTTGGTGGGGCAAGGAGATACCCAGCTTCATTACATTATCCAATGATGTATTGCTTTGTCCTGATAATAACTTCAAGATTGATGTTTGCTGGAAAGTATATTTATTAATATCCATAATGTTGAGTGAGAACAGATTCTAAGGGCACATCTTTCTTTTCCCAGTTGAAAGAAGGTAAGATTAAGCAAGAAATTTGATAGAGTCATTTTAACAAAGAGTTTGAGACTTTATGTCTCACTTAAGTTGAAAAAATTCTCATTCACTTGCATTTCAGCTTTTTTTTACATGGAAAGTTAAGGAGCTGAATTAAAATTAGGAAATAGGCAAGCAAATAAAATGTATCTTCCTGGTGAATTTTTTTTAAAGACTGAAAATTGTTATTGGATGACAAAAGACTTCAAATGACTTCAATTGGCTGTAATGATGAATACAACTTAACAAAAGTCTTTTTTTTTTCAAAAATTAAGTTGTCCAAACAGAACATAAGGAAAATCTACCTAAAAATAATTCTTTAGTAAAAGACCTGGTGGCTTTGATAGATACAAAATTTGTTATGAGCTAAAAAAAAAGTGACAATTGATAGGAAACTCAATGAAATCTTAGGTCAAAGGAAGATAAAGAAACTTCAGGACAAGGGAATTAATAATTCCATGTGGTTTTGCCTAGATTAAATACTACCTGGAATGTTGAACCCCATTTAGACGGGTATTGGTAAAATGATTCTTGTGACAAAGGATCTCAAATCTAGGTTACAAAAACAGTTTAGAGACACTATGGGTACAAAACCTGTAGAAAATGTAAGGAACATTTGCTCTGGAAAACATCTGAAGATAAATGAAAAAGGAGTAGACCAGTTTCATATGGTTCCAGATGCAAAACTAGGAACAATAGGAGCTAAAGTGACAGGTGAAAAGATTGGGACTCAACACAAAGAAGAACTTAATGAAATACTAAAGGTGTCCAGACAGAGAGCTTTGTCCCTTGAAAAGAGATTGAAGAGGAGAATGGATCTCAAAAATGTTGAAAGATTCTTACAATGAAGATACGGTTGGATTGAATGATCTGAGGTTCTGTGATCTGTAATTTGATTTTTAAAAAAAAGAGCATTTTGAAACTGACACGCAAAGGAAATGGCTAGCATGGGCTGAGGAAGAAATTATGGAATTTTAGGTTTAAAAAAAGGAAGAGAACATTAACCCTGAGTGTCTCCGGTGGGGCATAAATAGAAAGAAAGGGGAACAGATGGAAAATGCCACACACACACAGAGAACAAGAAAACATATATACTCTAAAGAACAGGGAAAGGAGGAAGATGTACATTGTACTTTTCTGAAAATGAACTCAAAAGCATTATTTATAAAATTCACTTACATTATCACTTATCTTTTATACTTTCTGATATCAGAACTCCATAGAGAATGACACTCTTCCTACAGTTTTGATGCTAATATACGTGAAATAGCATTCAGAAGTAGAAAGAAAGCAGAAACAAATTCTTTTGTCAATGTCTCAGAAACATTGCGTGACTTTACTGAGAATTGTCCAACACTTAACTGTGGCAGTTAGAAAGGACGATTTTGAGCAGAATATTTCAGTTGTTCGGTATCTTTATCTTGCAAAATGTGGAACAGCTGTTGTGTTATAAAACTTACTAAATAAGTGAAGCATTGCTCTTCCTCAGCACTTTTTGTGCCACTTTAAATTACGATGAATTCAGACACTGTTCACCAAGAGTGAATTATCTTTTTTGTACATATGATGGGCAACACTGATGCAGAATCCAATAACCGTAACTTTCAAGAAAAATAAAAAGTACAGAATTTGATTCAAATCTGTCCCTAGAGTAGGAATTTTAAAGCATATCGTAAAATAATGGGCTTTAAAGTTGGGTCTTTGTTGTGCTTTCATCTGTGAGGAAAACATGACCTAAAGGTTAGCTTCTCTTTCATGACCCTCGAAGTGAAAGTATCTCAGCCATTAGAACACTGAAGGATAAGCAAGAAGACAGGCCTTTGGGCTTCTGTGACAAGATTCTTTATCCATCCTTAAAATCCTATAAAGAAATGAGTAGGACAAATAAAAGGGAGAAAGACACAAGGTCCCACACCTCCTAAGCAACCGAAAATCAGCTGAAAATAGAAGCTATTTCTTCCCATACTGTTAGAAACCAGTTATCCCAGGCTGGGAAAAAAAAAAAAAAAACAACTCTTGAGAGTTAAAGACCATAGCAGAGGTCACTGAGGTCAAGTAACATGAAGTAGGTACATAAATAAGTATTTTCATAGATAGATCTGTGTGCAAAGATAAACCAGTAGTCTCTCCCCTTGGTGGGGTTGGGGTGGAGGTTCAGGGCAGAAAACATGAACTCTCATGCAAAGATTTCAGCAGAGGTCTACGCATAGTACATGAAACTCAGTGAAACGAGAATTCATGAAGGAAGACCAAAATAAGTAGTGCTCACTCAGCCTTGAATGATGAACAGAATTGCATCCAATAGAAATAGTGGAAAGAGATGGAAGAGATTGCAAAAGCCAGGCATAAAAGCTTACAATGTATGATAAACCAGCCCCTTGATCAGCACTCCTGGAAGTCTCCTGGTCTCCCCTGTCTCATCACCTAATATTCCTGCATGGATGTTCCAGCAACACTGACTGAGTTTGAATACATTTATTTACCGAGGTTGTGGCAGAAAGTTCTTTAGACCAGCTGAGTTAGCAGGAACCTGTTTCATCATTGAGTGTTTAGTCATGGGGAGACAGAAGAATACTAAGATCTGAGTCGCCAAAGATGCTATTAATGTGTGTCTTAGGAATCCAGGCACAGAAAAGGCCTGCTGGCAATGCAGTGGGAGCAAATAATTAAATAAACCAAAAGGATTCTAAGTGGGAGAATTCCAAGTGGCAGAATAAAGAGCTGCATTGAAACAGAGAATTAAAAAGACAAATATTTCATCTGCATCTTTCCATCCAAACTTCTCAGGCTTTAGCCAACTGCCTCTGAATGCACTCACTTCATCAAACAGGATATGTAAAGCCTTAGCAATCAATCAAAGGAGTTGGCTGTGACCAGCCTCTGGCTTGCAAGGCCAGATCTTAAATTGAAATGTTTTGTTCCTTCAAACTCATTGAGCTTCTAAGACTGCTGCCTAATGGAGACAGTTTAGAAGTACAACTACTTATAGCTATCTTAGATCTAACCCAAAGGTTAGTACAGATGTGGTTTTTATTCATTTCCTAATAGAGTCTTCAAATATAGTGTCTCAGATCATTTAGGGAGACAAAGCTACTGATCTACCACCAGGAGATCATGGAATTTAGGGTGATTTCCCCCACAAAATTGTATTTATTGTGATTATCGTACAGATGAAGTCATCCTTATCACTAGGACCTTTATGTAGATTTCACCAGGTTAGTGGGGCATAGCTGTTTCTGCAGGTGAATGATCTGCAACCATGATTAATCACTGACTGTGCATAACATTCCAGGCATTGTGATAAGTCCTTTACATGCGTCATATCATTCTATCATCCCAATACCCTTATGAGGTCTTGACAATGTTCTATAGGGAAGGAAACTGAGACTTAGAGAGGTTAAGAACTCATAATATCCCACAGTTGCTAAGCTGGAGCTTACATGGAGCTTACATTCTAACAGGGCAAGACAGACAACTATTGTGCAACATGAAATCATCAAATGGCAATAGATGTTAAGGAGCTAAAAAGAGACATGGGGTCAGAGGCATTTTTGGTTTTTACCAGGCTGTCACTCAATATAAGACATGTGTATTGGGGAGCCTATGTCTTTGAATTATGGTTTTCCCAGGGTATATGGCACCCCACTCCAGTACTCTTGCCTGGAAAATCCCATGGATGGAGGATCCTGGTAGGCTGCAGTCCATGGGGTCGCTAAGAGTCAGACACGACTGAGAGACTTCACTTTCACTTTTCACTTTCATGCACTGGAGAAGGAAATGGCAACCCACTCCAGTGTTCTTGCCTGGAGAATCCCAGGGACGGGGGAGCCTGGTGGGCTGCCATCTATGGGGTCGCACAGAGTCGGACACGACTGAAGCGACTTAGCAGCAGCAGCAGCAGCAGCAGCAGGGTATATGCCTGGTTAGTAGTGGGATTTCTGGGTCATATGGTAGTTCTATTTTTAGTTTTTTTAAGGAACCTCCATACCATTCTCCACAGTGGTTGTATCAATCTACATTCCAACAGTGCAAGAGGGTTCCCTTTTCTCCACACCCTCTCCAGAATTTAGGGAATGGACATGTGGACACAGGGAAGAGGGGAGGGATGAATGGGAGATTGGGACTGACATACATATACCGCAATGTGTAAAACAGATAGCTAGTGGGAACCAATCTATAGCACAGGGAGCTCAGCTTGGTACTTTGTGGTGACCTGGAGGGGTGGGATGGGGGTGGGGTGGGGGTGGGGTGGGAGAGATGTCCAAGAGGGTGGGAAGCTGTGTGTACATATAGCTGATTCATTTCGTTGGCAGCAGAAACTAACACAACACTGTAAGATAACAGTAGTTAGGAGGCTATTGTAATTTATGAAGTGATGGTAGCACAGACTCAGATGGCAAATTAAGAAAGAGTAAAAATAAAACAAAAGACATGATGAGTAAAGGGACAAGCCTTATAGATATCTAGGGAATTGTCACTATAGGAAAAAGGAAACAAATGCAAAGACTCAGAGAGGGAAATGGCTGATGTGTTGGGATACAGTGGAGAGGCCAATGCAGCAGCTAGAGCAGAGAGTATGAGAGGGGCTAGAAAGGGAGCTTAGAGTTGAAACAGGGCCCAGATAATGCAGGACCTTGTAAATCACAGAAACTAATTGGAAATCAATCCTGAATATTCATTGGAAAGACTGATGCTGAAGCTCCAATACTTTGGCCACCTGATATGAAGAACTGACTCATTAGAAAAGACCCTGTTGCTGGGAAAGATTGAAGACAGTAAGAGAAGGGGATGACAGGATGAGATGGTTGGATGGCATCACTGACTTGATGAACTTGAGTTTGAGCAGGCTCTGGGAGTTGGTGATGGACAGGGAAGCCTAGCATGCTACAATCCATGGGGTCACAAAGAGTCAGACATGACTGAGAGACTGAACTGAATAACTAGGGAAGCTATCAGAGGTTTCTAAGCAAAGAAATAATATAGTCTGGCTTTGGTTATTATGTTAGAGATAGATTTCAATGAGGAAACAGAGTAGTTAAGAGCCTAATTTATGAAATTATGGCAATACTGACTCAGATGGCCATGGCAGAAGTGTGAGAGTAGGTCACATTCTGAATATATTGTAAAGGCAGAGGTGAAAAGATTAAATGGTAGTTTAGAGATAAAGTGAAATGAGACAAGGGAGGTAAAGTTGACTTTAAGGTTGGACTGTACAACTTAGAGGGCAAATTTTCCATTTCCTGGCTTGAGGAAATGGGTGGGAAAATTGGAAATAGAAGTTTGATTCTGGACATGAGCCTAAGTGGAGAAGGATCAATTAGGCAGATGAATATAGGAGTCTGGAATTTAGGTAAAGGTACAGATTGAAGATACATACATTTTGGGATCATCTGTGTATAGATAATGTATAAGGTCATGTAGCAGGATGAGATCATTTTGAGAGTGACTGTAGATTAAGAAAACAGACCTGAGAACTGAGTCCTAAGATTGCACTAAGATGTTCATGACTATGTCCATCTCTTCTGTATAACTCCCCACTCCCCAAAGTGTACTTGTAACTTCTCCCAGCTCACTGGAAAAACTATATAGAATAGTTCCCAATTATAAGTTGCCTGTGAGAATCAGTTGTGGAGACTGCACAGAGGCAGTCCATGAGTTCAGAGGACTAAAAGAGTTGACTTCTAGAAGACAAGAGTAAAGGTATTTTAAAAAGAGGAAATGCACCACTGTATCAGAAGCTGCTGATATGCCAAGTAAGAGGAGGATTAGGAAAATCTGATTGGAACATGTCCAGAGACAATGGGAAGAGAAGAACAAGAGAGTCAAAATGACTGCACCAGATTTTATTTCCACTGAAAGTGAAAAAAATGAAAGTATTCGTTGCTCAGTCATGTCCAGTTCTTTGCGACCCCACGGACTATACCCACCTCCCAGTCTCCTCTCTCCGTGGAACTCTCCAGGCAAGAATACTGGAGTGGGTAGCATTCCCTTCTCCAGGGGATCTTCCCATCCCAGGTATCCTGCATTACAGCAGATTTTTTACTGTCTGAGCCACTAGGGAAGCCCACTAGCAGCCTTTTAATGATGTCTTACCACTCAAAAGAAGAAACCCTCACCGGAATGCATCCCTGGATATGGTTCCAGGAATGTAGAAACATTTACATAGGAAACATCTACAGATGAAAAACATTTACATATGCCTGAATTCTGACTTATCTACACCCCCTCCACCTAGAGCACAAGCTTCAACTTTAAATAATGTCCTGCTTTCCTCTTATTCTTTGGCAATTAATTACTTGAACCCAATTACTCCCTGACAGTAATCAAATCCTTCTGAGTAATTTATCTTACAAGAGTTGACCCTTTTGTGTATGTCAATTAATTCTATGTGTAACAGTAAAAAACTGCTTCATTCTGAGATGATGTACATTACAATGTTACCCACTGAACCTCTCAGTCTTGTCTGGTTAGACAATTATATTAACCAAACCACATTCATTTGTTGAAAATGAAGGCATATTTCTTTCTAGATTTTCATGGCAAGTTAACAATTCTTGATGAACTTATTTTTGGCAAGGCACAATTCAAAAGCCTAACTGAATGCCTACTACCATTTTGGTCTGTTAGACAGGTGATTCTTTTACTAGCAGTGAAATCTCTCCATAATGTCAAGTAGAATACACTGATTCTTTTTTTAAATAGTTTTATTCTTCACCTCCCTCAAAATGTTCATGCCTGTTGGGAATAGTAGAGACTTAATAACCAGGGCTACATCTCAATTATTAAGCACTGATGTTGTTTTGTAAAAGAGAAAACTGAGGCTCAAATTATATAGAGACTTGACAATGATAGGCAAGACTGTAGCTCTGGAGGCAAACTAAGTTAGGAGTTATGGAGGCAGAGCTCTAAGTGTGTGACTCTTATCCATTAACTGGGTACGTAGAATTAGCTCAGAACTGTCATGAAAATAAATGAAATGCAAAACTCTTCATTCGGAGATTAGAACACAATAAGTACTCAATAAATGCCATTGATTCTTAAGTAGCCAATCTAAGGGCAGAATCTGTTCAAGAGACTTTTTCATTGTTGATTTTTCTTCTGGGCCAAGACAACTTTTAAACATGACACAGTAATAGAATTTGTGCCACGGCAACCAAACCATGACAGGGGGTGAAAATGGAAATGAGAATGTGGGGCAGTCTGTGCTCGAGCCAAAGATGATTTCATTTCGGCTGGAGGAACGTTCCTTTCACCTCAGGTCACTTCTTCTCCAGCAGCCCTGATCAGACCTCCACAAGGCAGAGGTCCTAATGAGTTGGGTGTCTCTGACAGGAGCACAGCTGCTGGAAAGAAAGGCACTGAGCCTGTCAGCACTGACTGCAATGTTGTTCCTCTTGGGTATAGAAGACAACATGAACACATCAGCAGTGAGGCAAAGTGAAGGGCAAGGTGAAGGGTGAGAGCTTAAAAGACTCAACTTTCTTAATGGGACCACTGGCCTCACCCTCTAGCCACTTTGCAAGCAAACCTTCCTCTGGGACTTCTTCCCTGCAGAGATCCTCAGGCTTGCTTTTGCAGAGCTTTCTACTGCCCTGGACTAAATTTAATTCACACAGAGCACATCCTTTGGGGTGGCAGGCCAACCAGACTTGCAAGACTTTACTGTAAATGCTTGTTTTAGCCTAGTTTTATTTATTTTTAGCTACTTCATCTCTCACTTTTTATATGGAAAGGAAGAAGAACCTGAACAAAGGAAATGGTTTACAGGTGATTTCTTGACATAAATATAGAAGACATAATGCCTTTTATTCTCCAGTTATCACTGCAGGGTAATTCCTATTTGGGAACACATGATGTTCCAGACTTAACTTTGATGAATTCTACACTGAACTGGAAAAAGCAGAGAGCCATATTCCTAAAACTTTTTCCTTGAAAAGCGTGGAATCCTGCCCTAGTAGAGAGCTATCACTGAGACATCCTACAGCATAAAAGCTATTTTGACTCTTTTCCCCACTTGTTCTTTTATTTTTAGAATAGTTTTAGATTTACAGAAAAATTGAGAAGATAATACAAAGATTTCTTATACACCCCATCCCAGTTTCCTGTTAGTGACCATCTTACAGTAGAAAGATTATGATGATTAATGAGTCAATACTGATACCTTATTATTAACAAAAGTTTATCCTTCTTTCATATTTCCTTAGTTTTTACATAGTGTCCTTTTTATGTTGCAGGATCTCATCCAGGACACTATGTTACATTTAATTGTCATGCCTCTGTAGGCTCTTCTCAGATGTGATCATTTCTCCCTGCCTTGACAGTATTAAGGACTATTGGTCAGGTGTTCTGTAGAATGACCCTTATTGGATTTGTCCCATGTTTTTACCATGACTTGACTGGGCTTATGAATTCAGAGACAGATCACAGAGGTAAGTGCCGTTTTTATTATATCACATCAATGGTATAAACTATCAAACAATTTATCACTACCGATGTTGACTCTGATCACTTGGTTGAGTAAGTATTTTCTCCTCTGTAATATTATTCTTTATTGCCTTTTTTCATACTGTCCTCTTTAGAAGTCATGATGTGCAGCTCACACTTGAGGAGTGTGGAGTTTCATTCCCTCTCCTCGAAGGCAGAGTATCTACATAAATTACTTGGAATTCTTCTATATGGGGAATTTGTTAATTAATTAGCTTACTTATTTCAGTATGGATCTTTAGGAATTTACTTTATACTTTAGATTATAGTGTAATATTTATTTTCTTTGCTTAAATTTTTCTGGCCTTGGCCACTGGGAGCTGTTTCAGTTGTCACCTATAGTCCTTTGACCTACCTCCATCAATAAGGGGCTTTGTTTTGTGGGTACTTCCTGCCTTTGTGGCTATGCTGATGTCTCCAAAGCTAATCCATTACCACAAGAGTCATTCTAACCTCCTCCCCTTGCTCTTCTGTAAACTTCTACTCCAATGATGAGAAACCTGGTTCCTACCATTTACCACCTTTATCAGTAAAGAACCTACCTACCAATGCAGTAGACACAAGAGACTCGGATTAGATCCCTGAATCGGAAAGATTCCCTGGAGAAGGAAATGGCAGCCCACTTCAGTATTCCTACCTGAGAAATACCATGGACAGAGAAGCCTGGCAGCCTATAGTCCCAAGGGTCACAAAGAATCAGACATGACTGAGCAACTAAGCATGCAGCACAGCTACTGCAATAGGGAAGAGACTCTAGCATGAAATGAATTCAAAATGCAACTTCCATAGAGGTTACCAGGTGTGTTAACAGGAGAATAAGAGACTATGGTGGTGGGGGATTTGGGGGAACGGGGAGACAAGTGAGGCTCCAGCAGAGTCAGGAGAGTGGAAATTTACAGAAAGCAGAAAGACAGATTTGTCCATGTGATTAGACTATCTGGGTTTGCTAAATGGCATTTGCTGAAGTCAGGATTCTATCTTCCCACAGAGACTGGGAGACAGGGGCCCTATCTTCAGGTGTTTAATAGGACAAACAGTAAATTCTTTTAGCAGTCTTGACCTTTCCAAAGCAGACGGGAGAGTAAAGGGGGCTGGAGTCTTCACCTGGGGATGCTGCCTCCAGCTGTGAGAAAGTATGCTAGCATTTGTTCAAGTCTCTTAGTGTGTGCCAGGAGCATTTGTGCTGTGCATCTGCAGTTTTTATAGGCCAAGGTTGAGAGCCAGACTTAAGTTTTATCAAGGAGACAGTCTTTGTCATATTTATAAAAGCCTTCACAAACGTTAACCTGTACTGCCATGGGAGACAGCTCTATCAACTAGAGGACAGTTCTAACATACAGTTAATTTACCTTCAGTCTTACAGGCTCTATCATTTCCAAAGTTACTAGGATCGGCCCGTTTTTCCCTCTCACCATCTTTATTGTAGTTGCTTCATATATTTACAGCACTTAATTTATTCTGTCTCCATCTCCATTCCTTTCTGGGATTTTCTACCTCCTAAATGATTTTTGTTTATTTGAATATATTAAGGCTCTTTCTTTGTGCTATAAAGTTGTATGAGTTTTGACACTTGTCTACCATTATATGATTGTCAAATGATACATCACAGTAAAAAAGTGCCCTCTAGGACTTCCCTGGTGGTCCAGTGGTTAAGAATCCACCTGCCAATGCAGGAGACATGGGTTCAATCTCTGCTCTGGGAAAATTCCTCATGCCTTGGAGAAATGAAGCCCATGTGCCACAACTACTGGGCCTGCGCGTTCTATAGCCAGTGCTCCTCACCAAGAAAAGCCCACGCACCCCAACTAGAGAGGAGCCTTGGCTTGTGACAGCTAGAGAAAGCCTCTATGCAGTAACAAAGACCCAGTGCAGCCAAAAATAAATAATTTTTTTAAATGCCCTGTGATTCGTCTATTTCACTCTCTCTTCCTCCTGCTAATTCTCAGATAACCATTGACAGCTTTGGCTTTTCCATAATGTCATATAATTGGAACTATACAGAATGTAGCCTTTTCAGACTTTTTCACTTAGGAATATGGATTTAAGGTCCATCCATGTCTTTTTGAAACATGATAGCTCATATTTTTTATCACTGAATAATAGTCTATTGTGTGGGTGTACTACAATTTGTTTGCACATCTATGGAAGGACATCTTGATTGCTTTGATTTTTGATGACTGTGAATAAAGCTGCTATAAACATTCATGTGCAGGTTTTTGAATGGACATAATTTTTCAAACCAGGAGCATGATTTTACTGGATTGTTTAGTAAGAACATGTTTAATTTTATATGAAATTGCCAAATGTAGGTGTGCCATTTTGCTTTCTTGACAGCATTAAATGACAGTTCCTCTTCCTCTCCATTTTCATGAGCAATTGATACCATCGGGGTTTTGTTTTGGTTTTTGTACTTTAGCCCTTTTAATAGGTGTGCAGTGGTATCTCATTATTGTTATAATTTGAAATTCTCAATAATAAATGTAGTCAATGTAGCATCTTTTCATATGCTACCTGTTTTTGCGTTTTGTTTGTTTGTTTGTTTGTTTGTTGGCTATACAGTAGGTCCTTGTTGGTTATCCATTTTAAATATATCATTGTGTACATGTCAATCCCAAACTCCTTAACTATCCAACCCTTCCTCTCTGGTAACCATAAATTCATTCTCTAAGTCTGTGAGTCTGTTTCTATTTTTTAAATAAATTCATTTGTATCATTTTTTTTAGATTCTGCATATAATTGATATCATACGATAATTCTCCCTCTGACTTACTTCACTCTGTATGAAAATCTCTAGGACCATCCATGCTGCTGAAAATGGCATTAGTTCTTTTTAATGACTGAATAATATTCCATTGTATATCTGTATCACATCTTCTACAATCAACATTATCAAAATAACTATAACACCCAAGACAATACACAGATTCAATGCAATCCCTATCAAATTACCAATGGCATTTTTCACGAATTTAAAACAAAAAAAAATCTTAAAATTTATATTGAGACACACAAGACCCCAAATAGCCAAAACAATCTTGAAAAAGAAAAACTGAGCTGGACGAATCCAGGCTCTCTGACTTCAGACTAGACTACAAAGATATAATCATCAAAACAGTGTGGTACTGGCACAAAAATAGAAATACAGACCAATGGAACAGGATAGAAAGCCCATAAATAAACCCACATACATATAATCAGTAAATCTATGACAAAGGCAGCAATACTATACAAAGGAGAAATTACATTCTCTTCAATAGATGGTGCTGGGAAAACTGAACAGCTACATGTAAAAAATGAAATTAGAACATTCTTTAAACATCATATACAAAAATAAACTCAAGATGAATTAAAGACCTAAATGTGAGACCAGACAGTATAAAACTCTTACAGGGAAATACAGGCAGAACACAGTCTCTGACATAAATCACAGCAATATCTTTTTTGATCCATCTCCCACAGTAATGGAAATAAAAACAAACATACATGAGACCTAATTAAGCTCAAAAGCTATTGCACAGCAAAGGAATCCATAAACAAAACAAAAAGAAAATCCACAGAATGGGAGAAAATATTTGCAAATGATGTTACTAGCAAGGGATTAGTCTCCAAAATCTACAAACAGCTCATGCAGCTTAACCAATCAGAAAATGGGCAGAAGACCTAAAATAGACATTTCTCCAAAGAAGATATACAAGAAGTAGCTTGGAAAAGAAGAAGTAAAATTCTGTTTGCAGATGACATGATCCTTTACATAGAAAACCCTAAAGACTCCACCAGAAAATTACTAGAGCTACTCAATGAATATAGTAAAGTTGCAAGATATAAAATTAACACACATAAATCCCTTGCATTCCTATACACTAGCAATGAGAAAACAGAAAGAGAAATTAAGGAAACAATTCCATTCACCATCACAACAAAAAGAATAAAATACTTAGGAATATATCGACCTAAAGAAACAAAAGACCTATATATAGAAAACTATAAAACACTTGTGAAAGAAATCAAAGAGGACACAAATAGATGGAGAAATATACCATGTTCATGGATCGGAAGAATCGATATAGTGAAAATGAGTATACTACCCAAAGCAATCTATAGATTCAATGCAATCCCTATCAAGCTTCCAACAGTATTCTTCAGAGAACTAGAACAAATAATTTCACAATCTGTATGGAAATACAAAAAACTTCGAATAGCCAAAGCAATCTTGAGAAAGAAGAATGGAACTGGAGGAATCAACCTGCCTGACTTCAGGCTCTACTACAAAGCCACAGTCATCAAGACAGTATGGTACTGGCACAAAGATAGAAATATATATCAATAGAACAAAATAGAAAGCCCAGAGATAAATCCATGCACCTATGGACACCTCATCTTTGACAAAGGAGGCAAGAATATGCAATGGAGAAAAGACAATCTCTTTAACAAGTGGTGCTGGGAAAACTGGTCAACCACTTGTAAAAGAATGAAACTAGAACACTTCCTAACACCATACACAAAAATAAACTCAAAATGGATTAAAGATCTACATGCAGACCAGAAACTATAAAACTCCTAGAGGAAAACATAGGCAAAACACTCTCTGACATAAACCACAGCTGGATCCTCCATGACCCACCTCTCAGAATATTGGAAATAAAAGCAAAAATAAACAAATGGGACCTAATTAAAATTAAAAGCTTTTGCACAACAAAGGAAACTATAAGCAAGGTGAAAAGACAGCCCTCAGAACGGGAGAAAATAATAGCAAACGAAGCAACGGACAAACAATTAATCTCAAAAATATACAAGCAACTCCTGCAGCTGAATTCCAGAAAAATAAACGCCCAATCAAAAAGTGGGCCAAAGAACTAAACAGACATTTCTCCAAAGAAGACATACAGATGGCTAACAAACACATGAAAAGATGCTCAACATCACTCATTAACAGAGAAATGCAAATCAAAACCACAATGAGGTACCATTTCATGCCCGTCAGAATGGCTGCTATCCAAAAGTTTACAAGCAATAAATGCTGGAGAGGGTGTGGAGAAAAGGGAACCCTCTTACACTGTTGGTGGGAATGCAAACTAGTACAGCCACTATGGAGAACAGTGTGGAGATTCCTCAAAAAACTGGAAATAGAACTGCCATATGACCCAGCAATCCCACTGCTGGGCATACATACCCAGGAAACCAGAATTGAAAGAGACACGTGTACCCCAATGTTCATCGCAGGCAGCACTGTTTATAATAGCCAGGACATGGAAGCAGCCTAGATGCCCATCAGCAGACGAATGGATAAGGAAGCTGTGATACATATACACAATGGAATATTACTCAGCCATTAAAAAGAATACATTCGAATCAGTTCTAAGGAGGTGGAAGAAACTAGAGCCTATTATACAGAGTGAAGTAAGCCAGAAAGAAAAACACCAATACAGTACACTAACACACATATATGATATTTAGTCAATCGGTAAAGATAACCCTGTATGCGATACATCAAAAGAGACACAGATAAATAGAACAGTGTTATGGACTCTATGGGAGAGGGTGAGGGTGGGATGATATGGGACAATGGCATTGAAGCATGTAAATTATCATATGTGAAATGAATCGCCAGTTCAGGTTCAATGCATGATACAGGGTGCTCAGGGCTGGAGCACCGGGATGACCCGGAGGGATGGGATGTGAAGGGAGGTGGAAGGGGGTTCTGGAAGGGGAAAACATGTACACCCATGGCGGATTCATGTCAATGTGCTACTAAGTTGCTTCAGTCGTGTCCGACTCTGTGCGACCCCACAGATGGCAGCCCACTAGGCTCCGCTGTCCCTGGGCTTCTCCAGGCAAGAATACTGGAGTGGGTTGCCATTTCCTTCTCCAATGCATGAAAGTGAAAAGTGAAAGTGAAGTCTCTCAGTCATGTCCGACTCTTCGCGACCCCATGGACTGCAGCCTACCAGGCTCCTCTGTCCATGGGATTTTCCCAGGCAAGAGTACTAGAGTGGGGCGCCATTGCCTTCTCGGCATGTCAATGTATGGCAAAACAAATACAATATTGTAAAGTTAAAAAAATTAGAAAATAAACTAACTTACAAAAAAAAGAAGATATACAAGAAGTACAAGAAAAGATGTTCAGTATCGCTAATTATTAGAGAAGTGCAAATCAAAACTACAGCAACACCTCACTCCAGTCAGAATGGCTATCATCAAAAAATCCACAAACAATAAATCCTGGAGAGAGCGGAGATAAGGAACCCTCCTACACTGTTAGTGGGAATGTAAATTCGTATAGCTACTGTGGAGAACAGTCTGGAGGTTCCTTTAAAAACTGAAAGTAGAGCTACCATATGATCCCACAATCCTATTGCTGGACAAATATCCAGAGGAAAACATGATCCAAAAGAATACATGCACCCCAATGTTCATCGCAGCACTGTTTACGGTACATGGAAGTATGTCAAGATACGGAAGCAACATAAATGTCCATTAACAGAGGAATGAATAAAGATATTCATTGGATAAAATGGTTCATATATCCTCTTTGGCTTAAGAGTCTGTAAGATTATTTGCCAATTTTTTGGTTTTTTACTGTTTAAGATTTGTTATATTTTGGATACAAGGCCTTTATCAGATATGCATTTGAAAATATTTTATTCTAATCAGACCTTGTGTTTCATTCTCATAACATTGTCTTTCACAGAGTAAAAGTTTAATTTTAATGAAATCCAACTTTTTTCTTTCATAGATCATGCTTTTGGGTATTGTATCTAAAAAGTCATCACCAACTCCAAAGTCCCCTAGATCTTCTGCTATGTTATTTTCTAGGAGTTTCATATTTTACATTTAGGTCTAAAACCGTTTTGAGTTAATTTTTGTGAAAGATATGAAGTCTGTGTCTAGATTCTTTTTTTTTTGCAAGTAGATGTGAAATTGTTCCAGTACTGTTGGTTAAAATGAATGTCTTTTCTCTCTTGAATTGCCTTTGTTCCTTTGTCAGAGATCATTCCACTATATTGTGTGACTCTATTTCTGACCTTTCTATTCTGTCCACTGAACTTTATATCTTTTCTTCACCAATACACTATCCTAATTACTGTAGCTTTATAATAAGTCTTAAAATTGGATAGTGTGAGTTCTCTGACTTCATTTTTCTTTTTAGTATTGTCTTGGCTATTTGAGATCTTTTGCCTTTCCATGTAAACTTTTGAATTAGCTTTACAATATCTAAAGAATGACTTTCTAGGGCTTCGATTGGAATGGCATTTAATATATAGTTATAGCTGGAAAGAACAGACATCTTAAAACCATTAAGTCTTCCAATCTATGAGCACAGAGTATAACTCATTTATTTAGATCTTCTTTGTTTTCCTTCATCACAGTCATAATTTTCTGCATATAGATCTTGCACATATTTTGTTACAATTATCATAAAGTATTTTTTGTTTTTTACTCCAAATGGTATTTTTAAATTTCAAATCTAATTGTTTGTTGCTGATACAATAGGAAATTAATTAACTTCTGCATATCAACTTTGTAACCTGTGACTTTGAATTCTCACTTATTATTTACAAGAGATTTTAGTTGATTCTTTGGGGTTTCTACACAGCCAATCATATCATCTGCAATTAGAGTTTTATTTCTCCCTTCCTGATAGGTATATCTTTTATTTCCTTCTTTTGTCTTATTGCATTAGCTAGCATTTGCAACATATTATTAAACAAGAGTGATAAGAGAAGGCATCATTTCTTGCTTTCAATTTCCCACCATCAAGTGTTATGTCAGCTTTAGGTTTTTTGCAGGTCATTTTCACTTTTTAAATTACATGTTTTCCAAATTTATTTGACCGTGAGGCCCTTTGGTTGATGTACACCTATTAATTTGTCACTGAACAATAGTGTTCCATGGAACACAGGAAAAACTTTTATCATGGTAATAATTATTCAGGAGTAACAGATCAAATTTGCCCTCAGGAGAAAATAAACTCTATTCTAGAGACAGATGAGAGAAAACATTGAAATAGTTCTTCTCTCTGGTTGCCAAAACAATTGGAGATGGTACATGGAAATCTGGGGTTTTATACTCATGGTTTCTCAACTTGATGTCCACCTGATTCACTCATTCATTATAAAACGTTTGTTTTGTGTTCTCAGATTAGTGGATGTTATAAGACTACAAAGACGCATACAGAATAATTCTTACACTGGAGGTATGCAGTCCAGAACAATGGACTGGTTCAAAATTGGGAAAGAAGTACATCAAGGCTGTATATTGTCACTTTGCTTATTTAACTTAAATGCATGTGAAATACCAGGCTGGATGAAGCACAAGCTGAAATCAAGATTGCCAGGAGAATATCAACAATCTCAGATATGCAGATAATACCACTCTAATGGCAGAAAGCAAAGAGGAACTAAAGAGTCTCTTGATAAGGGTGAAAGAGGAGAGTGAACAACCTGGCTTAAAACTCAGCATTCAAAAAACTAAGATCATGGCATCTGGTCCCATCACTTCATGGCAAATAGATGGGGAAAAAGTGGAAACAGTGACAGATTTTATTTTCTTGGGCTCCAAAATCACTGGACAGTGACTACAGCCATGAAATTAAAAGAAACTTTCTCCTTGGAAGAAGAGCTATGACAAACCTAGACAGCATATTAAAAAGCTAAGACATCACTTTGCCAACAAAGGTCTGTATAGTCAAAGCTATGGTTTTTCAGTAGTCGTGTACAGATGTGAGAGTTGGACCATAAAGAAGGCTGAGCATCTAAGAACTGATGCTTTCAAATTGTGGTGCTTGAAAAGACTCTTGAGAGTCCCTTGGACAGCAAGATCAAACCAGTCAATCCTAAAGGAAATCAACCCTGAATGTTCATTGGAAGGACTGATACTGAAGCTGAAGCTCCAATACTTTGGCCACCTGATGTGAACAGTCAACTCACTGAAGAAGACCCTGATGCTGGGGAGGATTGAGGAGAAAGGGGTGACAGAGGATAAGATGGTTGGATGGCATCAATGACTAAATGGGCATGAATGTGAGGAAATTCCAGGAGATAGTGAAGGACAGGGGAACCTGGCATCCATGGGGTCCCAATGAGTTAGATATGACTTAGTGACTGATCAACAATGACAATAAGCTATGTAATTTTCTTCTGTGAACTTACAGTTCATAATCTCTGCCGATTTCTCTTGGAAGTTATTTATCCATATATTCTAGATACTGACTAATCCTTTGATAAGTAGGCTCCATTGATTTTTCCTAGTTTGCTCTTGCCTTTCTGCTTTGTTTATTTGTATGCTATGATGCACATAAGCTTTTAATTTTATATCATCCAACTATTGTTTTCCTTTAATTTTCCTTTGTTTTCTCTTTACTTAAGAATACTTAACTTAATTAAAGATATAGCCCTATATTTTCACTTAAAGCTGTTCATGTTACTTTTACCATTAGATTTTATTTCACCTAGAATTGATTTTTTTTGTATGGCTTATGTTAAGATGTGATATTTCTTATTTTCTTAGTTGTGCCAACTGATTTACCAGAAAAACTATGTCATATATCAATTTTCCATATGTGTGTTTATATTGGAGCTTTTTTTATGTTCAATGAAACGATTTCTCTCTTTTAACACCACTGGCCTAAATCATGAAATTTTATTTATTAAAGTCTTACTCTCTGGGAAGAGCAGTTGCCCCACCAACATCTCCTTTTCTACAAATTGTCTTAGCAACTCTTGGCCCTTTTCCTCTGAATATTTTTGTTAAACTAAGTTGACAAAGACTTGTAGGTTTTAAAATTTTCTTGCTTGGGAATTGTATATAACTTGCAGATTCATCTTGAAAGAACTAGAATATTAATGATATTAAATCATATTACCTTGTTATCTTGTTCTCACATTTCATTTTTGAAGATTCATTCATACACGTGTTATATATTATACATATAGTATTTAGGTAAGTTTTTGCTTTTGGTACATAGGAAACAAAATTATGTTTGTTTATTGATCTATGTTGAGCTCTCTTCTTAATTCTAAACTTTGTATATACTCTTGGATTTTCTATAGAGATAACCATGTGTGCATGCTGAGTCACTTCAGAAATGTTAGCCTCTTTGTGACCCCGTGGACTGTAGCTCACCAGGCTCCTCAATCATATTCAATTTCAAACAACACTCTTTCTTCCTTTCCACCTTTCTTCTCATTATTTTGTTTCCTTTTTCTTACTATACTGGTAAGACCCCAATTATAATGCTGAATAGAAGTTACATAATGAGAATTTTCATTTTCACTTGATTTTAAAGAAAATATTCTAAATTTTTGTTATTAAATATGGGGTTTCCTTAAGATTTTGGATCTGCCATTGATAAGGTTAAGAAAAAATCTCTTTCTTGTTCACAAATAATTTTTAAGTTTTTTTTCAATTAATTAGAGGGTGCTGAATTTTATTAAATGTGTCTACATTTACCTTGATGAGGTAAATTATTTTAATATTTTCTAAAGTTAAACCAAACTGGCAATCTTGTTAAAAGCCTAGTTTACTCACAGTATATTATCAATTAGTATTATTGCACAGTAATGCTATGTTAACAAACTATCCTACCTAGTGACTTGCAGCAGTAATCATTCAGACTCATGAATCATTGGTCAGCTGGGGTGCATGGAGTGGCAAAGAAAGCTCTGATTCACAGTGGTACCTGGAACACCTGCTAACCCAAGTTTGAGTGTTTGTGCTCATGTCTGTAGGTCAGCAGATTCTAAGCTGCGCTGAGCTGGGCAGCTCTACCAAGTGCCAGGGTGTAAGTTAACCAACTAGCTCTGCTCCACACAACTCATCCTCCTTAGGCCGTAGGTTAGCCCTTGCATGTTGTTCCCATGAAGATGGCAAAGAGACAAGAAACAGCTTTATTACAAGCTCATTCCAAACTCTTGCACATCATCTTTTCCCATCAACCAAAAAATAGCACATTGTAAAACCTCAAGTCAAATTGTAAGGATGTGTACTCTACCTTTTGCAAGAGGAATTGCACAGTTACATGGCAAAAGGTATAGATATCATTAAGAGTGAAAAATTTGGTCCATTAATGCACACTGCCACAATGTGTTATTCTGATATATTGCTTGGCTTTGCAGAATGCAAAGGTCTTATTAAGTACATGATTTTAGAATTGTTCTTTAGTGAATTTGCTATAGAATAAAGTTCAAATTGCATTATCATTCTCCTTTTTTCTGTTATATAAAACATGAAAAAATTGGGTAGTGCCATTATGTTTATATATCTAGGACATGAATTACCCCAGGGATTTCCCCAGGGAGTGAAATTAACTTCTTTCCTAATTCTACTAATTCCTATATTTTCTGGAAAAAAATTTTTTATGCCTCAGGAACCAATTTAGGTTGAAAAATCTCAAGAATTTCTTCATGTATTTTTAAAAAAAGATGTCACTATGGGTAATGTAAGTCTAAATCAGTTTAAGTTCAGTCAAGAAAACAGGGTCTCTTGCTGCAGAAATAAGGGGTTTAACATAGGAACTGGGACAAATATGAGTGTTACTAAGGGACAACTTTTCCTGCAAGGACATTTCCCACCTTTAAGATGGTTTGATTTATCTGATTATTTCACAAAATGGGCTCATTCTGAACACAAGATACATTAACAATAGCAACAAAGAATGTGAAGTATATAGAAAAGAACCTAATAATGAATGCAGAAAATTTTTCACAGAAAATAGTTTAATTCTATTAAAGGATATGAAAGAAAATTTGAGTAAATTGAGTAATATATAATGTTTACACATGGGCTAATTAATATGGATTGAGATCAGTTATCTCTCAAATTAGTCTGCAAATTCAACACAATAGCAATAGAACCTATAGCTGGAGGCATTAAATTCATTCTAAAGTTTATATGGAAGAAAAATCAAAGTCAACTTTGAAAAAGAAGAAGAAAGACTAACCCTACAAGATATTAACATATTCAGTTCAGTTCAGTCGTTCAGTCGTGTCCGACTCTTTGTGACCCCATGAATTGCAGCACACCAGGCCTCTCTGTCCATCACCAACTCCCAGTCTACCCAAACCCATGTCCATCGAGTCAGTGATGTCATCCAACCATCTCATCCTCTGTCGTCCCCTTCTCCTCCTGCTCCCAATCCTACCCAGCATCAGGGTCTTTTCCAATGAGTCAACCCTTCGCATGAGGTGGCCAAAGTATTGGAGTTTCAGCTTCAACATCAGTGAACACCCAGGACTGATCTCCTTTAGGATGGATTGATTGGATCTCCTTGCAGCCCAAGGGACTCTCAAGAGTCTTCTCCAACACCACAGTTCAAAAGCATCAATTCTGTGGTGCTCAGCTTTCTTCACCATCCAAATCTCACATCCACACATGACCACTGGAAAAACCATAGCCTTGACTAGACGGACTTTTGTTGGCAAAGTAATGTCTCTGCTTTTAAATATGCTATCTAGGTTGGCCATAACCTTTCTTGCAAGGAGTAAGCGTCTTTTAACTTCATGGCTGCAATCACCATCAGCAGTGATTTTGGAGCCCAAAAAAATAAAGTCTGACACTGTTTCCCCATCTATTTCCCATGAAGTGATGGGACCAGATGCCATGATCTTAGTTTTCTGAACGTTGAGCTTTAAGCCAACTTTTTCACTCTCCTCTTTCACTTTCCTCAAGAGGCTCTTTAGTTCTTCTTCACTTTCTGCCATAAGGGTGGTGTCATCTGCATACCTGAGGTTATTGATATTTCTCCCGGCAATCTTGATTCCAGCTTGTGTTTCTTCCAGCCCAGCGTTTCTCATGATGTACTCTGCATATAAGTTAAATAAGTAGGGTGACAATATACAGCCTTGATGTACTCCTTTTCCTATTTGGAAGCAGTCTGTTCTTCCATGTCCAGTTCTAACTGTTGCTTCCTGACCTGCCTACAGGTTTCTCACGAGACAGGTCAGATGGTCTGGTATTCCCATCTCTTTCAGAATTTTCCACAGTTTATTGTGATCCCATAGTCAAAGGCTTTGGCATAGTCAATAAAGCAGAAATAGATGTTTTTCTGGAACTCTCTTGCTTTTTTGATGATCCAGCAGATATTGGCAATTTTATCTCTGGTTCCTCAGCCTTTTCTAAAACCAGCTTGAACATCTGGAAGTTCACGGTTCACGTATTGCTGAAGCCTGGCTTGGAGAATTTTGAGCATTACTTTACTAGCATGTGAGATGAGTGCAATTGTGCGGTAGTTTGAGCATTCTTTGGCATTACCTCTCTTTGGGATTGGAATGAAAACTGACCTTTTCCAGTCCTGTGGCCACTGCTGAGTTTTCCAAATTTGCTGAGTCAATTAAGTAATATGTATTTTCCAAATTAACATATTACTTAAGTCATAGTAATTAGACCAGAAGACTAACCGAACACAATAAAAGAAATAGACCCTTGTACATATGAAAACTGATATACGATAAACATGGTACCACAAAGCAATGAAGAAGAGACAGTAGAAAGCTTTGTGAATCTATTGAGTTTAAAAAGTGAAAAATAGTAATTTGGGACTCAATTAAGGATGTACCTACCTGCTTAGTTGATTTTCTGCAACTAAAAGAACTTTTCAAGCCTCTTGCTCAACTACTTTTTCAGAAAGTGCCTGTTTCAGAGGTGCATTTGCCCCCACTTGGAGAAACAGGTCAATGCCTGACAAAAGGAACCCACAGAAAGCGCACGACTATCACATGGGTGCATAAGGGTCAGAGAGCTAAAAGGAAATAGAGAAGTAAAAAGGATTTCCTAAAGAATATTATAAAATAATGGGCAGAGAAAAGACTAGAAGAAGATATTTACAGCTTCTAAAACTGATAAGGAATAATACTTCAATTCCAAAAAAGACCTCTCAACAATAAAGAAAAAGACAAGAAGTACAGTAGAAAACTAGAGAAAGATCAACACGCCCAAGAGACATGTTCAAAGTCAAGACTAATAGCAAAAACGCTCATTTTTTCTAAAAAAGTGACAATGAAAAATTAATGTACACCCACCAGAATGCAAGAATTAAGAATATGGATAATATCTAATGTTGGAAAGTTGTGAACCTGAACTGAACCCACACACTGCAAGTAAGAACAATAATTAATTGATCCAGCCATGCCAGAAAGCAGTAGGGTAGTGTGCAGGAAAATAGAGTATTTCTATGTTTTATGACTCAGTGAGGTACTCCTGGAGATTTTATTAATAAAATGAAATAACTTATATCATGGAATTCTAGATGCACATACAATAGCGTTGACCAACCTTTAACACATTTTTGAAGTGAGCAAACTATTAGAATGGGATACATAATGCAATGCCACTTATGTAAATTAAAAATAAACATGCACAAATCAAAACTATATTTTATGAGGATATGTATTAAAACACATAGACATATATACCTAAATATATGTAATATAGTTAAGAATGCAAAGTAAATCTGTTAGAGGGGAAAATTAAATATGTAGGGGTAAAGCCTTATGTGAATCAATTATCATTGTATAATATATACTCAGGAGTATGATGAGTCCCACTCCCTGCCTGAGTTGTGGTTGTTAAAAGAAAAAGAGAAAAATAAAAATGCCTTCTTATTTGTTAACCCCAAGGGCTCTCTGGAATATACCACACAATGACAAAAATCTTCTGATGCAAGATTAAAGATGAGAATGGGAGAGGCTGAATCTATACTAATAAATTTTCTGGCTTTTGCATATGTATTTACAATAGATCAAGATTTCAGAGAATTAATTCCTCCCATATTTGAGGTTTTAGGCTGTTTTAAATTTGCAGTACTTTTTATCAGGACACAAGCAAAGATGGATTTGGTAATTCAACCTCATTAAACAGTACTGCTTAGCCGAGTTTAGTGAAGATCATCCCTTCTGAGGTACAACAGAGCTTATGCATCCCCAGATGGATGAAGTTATCTAGTAAGACACAACTGATAGATGCCTTTTTCATTCACATGCTTGGTCACATCCTGATAACATTTGTAAGTTTTCAGCTATTGTACCCATTAGCTGACATGACTGATTGCTGAAGACCTGAGTACTGGAATTAGTCAATGGTGCCATCTTTACTACTAACTTCTCCATAACAGTTCCTCTGCCTCACTTCTGACAGGGAAAACACAGGCAGGAAAATGGCAGAAATTAATCTTAAGCTAGACTTACAAATTTGAATTGGCTTTAATGTTTTTATTTTGAATTAAGAAGGCTCCTTCAATAATCACTACTCAAACTAAATGGAGAAGGCAAAGGTAACCCACTTCAGGATTCTTGCCTGGAGAATTCAATGGACAGAGGAGCCTGGCAGGCTACAGTCCATGGGGTTGCAAAGAGTCAGGCACAACTGAGTGACTATCACTCACTTACTCACTGCAGGTAAGAACAATAATTAATTGATCCAGCCATGCCAGAAAGAAGAATGGTAGTGTCCAGCAAAACAGAGTATTTCTACACTTAAAAGGAAAAAAATATGGGTACACCAAGAAAAAGAATCATGAAAGTCCTATTCTATCATTCACCAGTCAGACGACACCTGAAATAAACTTGTTTAATTCTAAAAGTCAATTTTTAAGAAGGACTTATTTATACAAACTCATTTCTATACAAAGACAAATGAACATGATCCTATTAAGCCTGGAAGTCACATCAAATCAGGTGCTAAGGGTGTTTGTACCAGAGAAAAAACTCCTAATATTAGAAGGAGAGCACTTTTAAAATGCAAGTGGTTGGGTTGTATCCCATTAGGGTCTCCAAAGTTCTGTCATGCTTATAAATCTCACAATTTCTCAAATGGCCAAGGGTGTGTTTCTGTGTGTATGATAGATTACCAGAAGAATTAAGTATCAGATGTTTCACTAAATGACAGTTTATGAACCCCTCCATCCATGACTTTCAATGCATCTGTGAAAATGTTTTTAACATATAAAAGGAAAATGAAGATGTTCTCTTGTTAAATGACACATGCACTGGATTTTCAAATGAGCGCTTCTTCTTGATTCCAGAGAAAATAAAAGTTTCCCACATCATTCTAGATCATTCTATCGCACCCTTGACTGCTGAACACATCAGTCATCACATGACTGAGATTTTAATATCTGTGAAAACCCAAGAACACAATCTTAGAATGAGTCACCATTTCCTGTGACAGAGGCTACCAGCAAAGGTCCCAATCAGAAGTGGGACTTTCAGAGCAGAAACAATAGTTCGAATAATGCACAGTGCATTTCTCTGATTGTTTTCCCATTTTTTTCAAAACCATCTGAGGGACTGATTGACCATGCTAAAGCCTTTGACTGTGTGGATCACAACAAACTGTGGAATATTCTTAAAGAGATAGGAATCCCAGACCACTTTACCTGCCTCCTGAGAAACCTGTATGCAGGACAAGAAGCAACAGTTAGAACCAGACATGGAAAAACGAACTGGTTCAAAATTGGGAAAAGGATACCTCAAGGCTGTATATTGTCACCCTGGTTATTTAACTTATATGCAGAGTACATCATACGAAATGCTGGGCTTGATGAATTACAAGTTGGAATCAAGACTGCCAGGAGAAATATCAACACCTCAGATATGCAGATGACACTACTCTTATAGCAGAAAGTGAAGAGGAACTAAAGAGCCTCTTGATGAAGGTGAAAGAAGACAGTGAAAAAGCTGGCTTAAAACAACATTCAAAAAACTAACATCATGGCATCCAGTCCCATCACTTCATGGCAAATAGGCAGGGAAAAAGTGGAAACAGTGTCAGGTTTCATTTCCTTGGGCTCCAAAATCACTGCAGATAGAGACTACAGCCACAAAATTAAAAGACACTTGCTCCTTTGAAGAAAAGCTATGACAAACCTAGACAGCATATTAAAAACTGAGACATCACTTGGCGGACAAAAGTCCATATAGTCAAAACTATGGTTTTTCCAGTAGTCACATATGGATGTGAGAGTTGCACCATAAAGAAGGCTGAGAACTGATGCTTTGAACTGTGGTGCTGGAGAAGACTCTTGAGAGTTCCTTGGACAGCAAGGAGATCAAATCAGTCAATCCTAAAGGAAATCAACCCTGAATATTTATTGAAAGGACTGGTGTTGAAGCTGAAGCTCCAAAATTTCAGCCACCAGATGCGAAGAGTTGACTCATTAGAAAACAGCCTGATGCTTGGAAAGATTGAGGGCAGGAGAAGGGGGCGACAGAGGATGAGATGGTTGGATGGCATCACTGACTCAATGGACATGAGTTTGAGAAAACTTAGGGAGATAGTGAATGACAGGGAAGCCTGGCATGCTCCTGTTCATGGGGTCACAAAGAGTTGGACGTGACTGAGCGGCTGAACAACAACAGCAACTATTGACTCTAGTATCAAAACCATGAAGGTACCTATAAGCCTGATGGAAAAACTGCTGGGGTTTTTTCTAGCTAATTTATTCAGTAGCACCATCAAGATTGAAAACTGAGTTTTATGATAGTGACAGAACCACAGATAGCCAAGAGAAGCACTGTTTCAAGATTTGTCAAGAAGAGGTCCCTCTGGAAAGCAAAGCTTCTATGCACAGCCATTACCAAAGACAGACACTCTGGGGGAATTTTCCAAACCAGGAGGGAGAGCAGGGCCCAGACATGTTAACTCAGAGCCCAGTGGGACTCATGGGTCTAGCCTGCAGGGCCTTCCCATCTCCAAGCTATTTTCAGGGATCAGCCTTTATCTTGGCACCTCTCTAAATACATATCATTCACTGTCAGGATTTAAAGTATTCAGTTTGTCAGCTCTTATGGACAACCAACCAAGGAGGCAGTTGCTAGCTTCCTTATATGTGCCAGGCAACAATTCAGAAGAAATTCTTATTTCTAAACTATTTGCATGACTTGCAGGATCCCTTACCTTCTTCAGGTCTTGATTCCTCAGTCAGTTTCTCAATCAGGCCTTGTTTGGCCATCCTATTTTTAAAATGTGTGCATGTACTGACACTGCAACATTTCCTAAACTTCCTGCTTTCACTTTCTTCAAGCATTCATCAGAATTTAATATACTATGTAATTTACAAACATATTTGTTTATGATATGTCTCTTACCACCATTACCCATCAGAATATAAAACCCTTGTGGTTGTTTTGTTCAGTTCTTGTGTTTGACTGTTTGCGACCCCATGGACTACAGCATGCCAGGCTCCTCTGTCCTACACTGTCTTCCAGAGTTTGCTCAAATTCATGCCCACTGAGTCAGTGATGCTATCTAACCATCTCATCCTCTCCTTCCCCTGCTCTTTTTTTAATGTTCATGTATAAAACTCATGAAGTGATTTTTGTATTTTGTTTATTCCTCTGTTGCAAGTACCCAAACTGTGTCCAGCATTTAGATCTTTAAAAAATGTTATTGACTTAATAAAATGAGAACACATTATAAAGGTATTTAGCACAGCTCCAACACTCAAAATTCTCAATAAATATTAGTGTTAATATATTTTAATCATAATATTAATATTATTTTAACATTTACATCTATGTTCAGCCTCCCAGCTTTCCAAGGGCATCAAAACATGTTCTAAGTCTTGGAAGAAGCAGGAAAATTGTTTCATCTCTTTATCATTAACTTTAGCACTGCTTGTGTTCAGTTGGCCAGAAATTCCATAAAGCTCTGCAATTCCACAGGATACAAATTAGCTGTATTTGCCCAGACTACCATCCACACAAGGACACACCTGGAAATAAGACACATGATATCCTTCCTATTCTTCCTGCTTTGTTATAAAAAAAAAAAAAAAGCCATGTTCAAATGCCATCAGCATCTCCAAAATCCTTTCTGACTAACTCATTTCTCCACCTCCCCTTAGCTCCATGACTCTCCCGCATCCCTGTTATACTATAGTGCTTTCTATGAGTTACTTCCGTCAGGTAATCTGTTTTGTCAGGTAAATCTGTTTCTCTAAATATGGTCATAGAGAACCTAGGATATACCTCCAAAATAGGCACTTCTGAAGCAGTAGTTGAGTAAGAGCTTTCAAAAGCCTTTTAGTAGCAGAAAATTAAGTAAACAGGTAGGTTCTTAATTGAGCCAAAGTTTTTAACCCAATATATTCATATAACTTTCCCTTCATAACATACTTTCATGGACATTGTAAACAAGATCAAACTTAAACATATTCCTTAATACCAGTCTTCCTACGTCAAAATCTAAGTACATCAATTATTTTCAGGCACCTCAGAACTCAGAGCTACAGACATTCAAACTTATTATTAATGATATCAGAGTGCAATGAACACATAGTCCATGGTGTACTTTGCATTCTCGCATTCCTGTAATATAATTTTGAAAATATAAAATGCTATATTCAGAGATAAACCACTCTAAATCTTGCACAGGAAGGAGTCAAGGCCATGCCCAGTGTCACAGAGCTAGCTAGAAGCAAAGTGGAGGCTAGAAATTGGGACTTAAGCTTCATGTCTGCAGTGCTCACTCACCACCTACCACCCACTCAAGCCACAGGTACTGGCCTCATGGTGAGTCCTGAATATTGAGTACTCTAATTGCACAAGGATGTCTGAGTTATCATAGGTTCCAATGAGCTCAGCAGTTTAATTCAACTTGTTCAAAGAGCTGAAATGAATTTCCACTCTACACATGATCAGAGGGTGAGGATCATGGATGAAAGTGCGCATTTTGGATTTAGCTGAAAGTTCTTCAGAAATACTAATATCTGCAGTATGATTTAGAACACTATGAGTCATAGTAAAGGAATCGTCCTCTTTTGATTATGCAGGAGAGCAGGACCCAAGCCACTTCACATCTGATGATAAAGCATCTCTTCAGATCAAGGAAGAATGGTTCTGTACTAGATTGATTTTTATCATGGTAGAGTTACAAATAAATCCATAGAACCTGATATGCAATTCTCATTACATCAGTCTACTGGCTCATGATACAGAAATATTTTAAATTAAAAATTGTTATTACATACTACACTGCTACTTCATAACAGAGAGTTGTCTGGTATCTAATAGCAATTTGAAAGGGCCTTGAGACTTTCGCCAGCAAAGTCGTCATCCAGAATCTATATACAAGCAATAATTTCACACACTCTCCCACAAGAGCTCTTAAAGACAGTCTCTCCTCTACCTGACTTGTAAGAAGCAGAACAAGAATGTCTTTCCTAGCCCAGGGAAAAGTGAATGCCAAGAAGGAATTCAGAACCACAACACAAATGAGTTTCAGCAGCACATATAATTACTATCCAGTTTTAAGTGGGAATGAATTTTTTCATCTATATAATTCTCTAAGTTCAAGGCTTCTGAAAGTATTAGTTTCCTATAAAAATAATCACTTAAGAAGTTGAAAATAATTGGAAGGATTACTTTTATATGTGGTTAAAAAACACGAGTTAGGGTCTGTGGTCATGCAACTTTGCCTCTTATTAGCTGAGAAATCTTAAGCAAGTTTCTTAACCTCTCCCAGGCTGTAATTTTCTCACTTAAAATCCAGGATCCCTTCCTTCTGAGGTAATGTGAGGATTAAAGCAAATATGCATGCAAAGGGCTTAGCACATCTCCAGGTATTAGTATGCAAGATTATCATCACTATTATTACAGCAGGTATAGATAAACAAATGCTAATAGAAATATAAACAATGTCCCATGAAAGCAATTTATTCTACCTAGTGATTAGACCTCTGGCTCAGAGATACACATGACCTTTACAAAAGTAGAACAAATAGAACATATTTCCTAAGGTATGTTTAGAACGTTTGCAGAGCAATAATCATGAGGTCATTACTATTCCAGATCAAAGGGCAAGAAGTAGTCTTTTGTCTGAAACTGCCATGTCTATGACTGACAGAAGAGAAAGACAAATCTATTATCTGCATTGCTTTAAATTTTTTTTTCTAAGAAAAGGAAATCACAAGGAAACCCAGTTTACCTCATAGTGAAATTTGGCTTACACTAAATCTGAATTATACTGAGGACAAGAATCTTCCAGCAACACTAAATGGTCTTTCTCTCTCTCTCTCTTTTTTATTTGTACAGTGTTGTGTTAATTTCTGCTATACAACAAAGTGATCCAGTTATCCATATATACATTATTATATTCTTTTCCATTATGGTTTATCACAGGATATTAAATATAAAGCCCTGTGCTATACAGTAAGACTTTGTTATTTATCCATTCTATTTGCATCTAATAACCCCAAACTCCCACTCCATCCCTCCCCTACTTCCCCACCCCCTTGGCAACCTCGTGTCTGTTCTCTGTTTTATATGGTCTCTTTTTTAAATTAATTTTTAAAATTGGCATATAATTGCTTTACAGTGTTGTGTTAGTTTCTGCTGTACAACAAAGTGAATCAGCTCTACGTATTCATAAATCCCCTCCCTCCTGAGCCTCCCTCCCATCCCCCTACCCCACCCCTCCAGGTCATCACAGAGCACTGAGCTGAGCTCCCTGTGCTATATAGTAGTTTCCCACTAGCTCTTTATTTTGTACATGACAGTCTACATGAGTCAATGCCACTGTCTCAATTCATCCCACTCTCTCCTTCCCCCACTGTGTCCACAAGTCCATTTTCCATGTTTGCATCTTCTCTATTCCAGCCCTGAAAATACGGTTATTAAATGGTCTCTTGAAGAAGAGACCTCACGTATAAGTTTCCATGGATCCTGTCTTTAGTCTGATTAGGCTGCTATAACAATATACCATGGCCTGGGAGACTTAAACAACATGCATCTATTTCTCATTGTTTTAGAGTCTGACAACCCCCAGATCCAGGTGCTGACAGATTCAATTCCTGGTGAGGGCCCCCTTCTGGATTGCAGATAGCCATCTTCTCACTGTATAGGAAGATCTGGTCTCTCTTCTCAGAATGGGCGCTCTACTCACATGACTTCATCTAAGCCTAATTACCCCCCAAAGGCCCCATCCTGTAATAGGGAGTTAGAGCTTCAACATACGAGTTTTGAGAAGTACACAAATTAAGCTCGTAACAGACCACATAGTTACATATTGCTCCATCACATTTTTATTGAAGTATAGTTGATTTACATTATGTTAGTTTCAGGTGTACAACACAGTGATTCAATATTTTAAAAGATTATACTCCATTTGAAGATACTATAAAATACTGGCTATATTCACTGTGCTATCAAATGTATCTTCGCAGCTTCTTTATTTTATACCTAATAGTTTGTATCTCATGCTCCCCTACTACTGTGTGTCTCTGCCCACTTCCCTCTCCCCACTAGTAACCACTAGTTTGTTCTCTGTATCTGTGAGTTATATCCACAGCTTCATTTTTGTTATATCCACTACTTTGTTGTATTTTTTAGATTCCACATATTAGTGATATCATTCAGTATTTATCTGTCTCTGTCTCACTTATTTCACTTAGCATAATGCCCTCCAAATCCATCCATGTTGCTACAGGTGGCATAATTTCCTTCTTCTTATGACTGAGTTTGTGTGTGTGTGTGTCTTTTTTATCCATTCATTTATTAATGGATACTTAGGTTGCTTCCGTATCTTGGCTCCCATAAATGGTGCCACTATGGACATTGAGGGGCACGTCTCTTTTGTATTAATGTTTTCATTTTCTTCAGATAAATACTCAGAAGTGGAATTGTTGGATCATATGTTAGTTTTACTTTCAGTATTTTGAGAAACCTCTATACTATTTTCCATAGTGGATGCTTATTGAAGAGATATGTTTTACCCATTGTATATTCTTGCCTCCTTTATCATAGATTAATCGATCAAAAGTATGTGGACTTATATCTGGGCTCTCTACTCTCTTCCAATGACCTCTGTGTCTGTTCTTGCCAGTGTTAAACTGTAGGTTTGTATTACAGTCAATTCTCTCTTGATCTTTAACTTTTGCCATTTTTAATTTTGATATGTCATAGTGTGTGTATCTTTGAGTTCATCTTGCTGGGGACCCGCTACACATCCTATACCTGGCTATCTGTTAAGCTTTCAATCATAATTTCAAATACATTCTCAACACCTTCCTCTCTCTCCTCCTTCTGAAAGAAAAGTGAAAGTGAAATTCGCTCAGTCATGTCCAACTCTTTGTGACTCCATGGACTATAGAGTCCATGGAATTCTCCAGTCCAGATTACTGGAGTAGGTAGCCTTTCCCTTCTCCAGGGGATCTTCCCAACCCAGGGATTGAACCCAGATCTCTTTCATTGCAGGAGGATTCTTTACCAACTGGGCCACAAGGGAAGCCCAAGAATATTGGATTGGGTAGACTATCCCTTCTCCAGCGGATCTTCCGGACCCAGGAATCGAACCAGGGTCTCCAGCATTGCAGGTGGATTCTTTACCAACTGGACTAACAGGGAAGCCCCTTCTCCTTCTGAGACTCCTATAAATGCAAATGTTGATAAACTTGATGTCACTCCTAGGGATGCATGTCCTGACCTGATCACTCCTCTTCCTTTCCTACCCAGCTCTGTAAATCTTTCTTTACAGTCCTGGTTGTGTAAGTCTTTCTACTAGTTTCCAGTTTGTTTTCACATGTAGATTTTTTTTTTGATGTTTTAATGGGGTGGGGGAGGAAGTGAACTCAGTGTTCTCCTACTCTATCTTCTTGATCTCCTCTACAGTTTCACCTTCTTGAACTATGGTGATAAAGTTTTTATTTCAAAACCTCTTATTCTGAAAGTTTTAGATTTACAGAAACACTGCAAAGATAGAGTTCCTATATACCTTATGCCCATTTCCCCTATTATTAACATCTTATGTTAGTATAGTATTATAAGCTATGTATCTGAAGAAACTGGATAGACCCCCACCCAAAATCTCATTTGGATATGAAGATCAATGATGTCACACACACACAGACCCACACACAAGAGATTATGACAAATCTATTACTACTATATAGTCAGGTTTTTTGAGTTGAGTAGGGAAAGCTTTCCAGTCATAGAATCAGTGATTTCTCCCATGATTTCTGATTCCTTTTATTGCAGCACAGAATTAGAAACCAAATCTTGGCACTAGGAGTGTTCATTGTTACTGAGGTGTTGTTGCTTCTAGGCTCTGAGACAGAGCAAAAGCAATATACTGTGTGCACTAACCCATATATACAAAGACTTTTTAAGAGGCAGAAGTAATACTGAGAGTCATGAACATACCAAAATTGTCCATGGCTCTTGTATAGAGTTCTATTAATCACTGTACTATTAACAATTTGGACTGGGTAAGAATTGTAGGGGCTGGAATGTACATTGTAGAAGGTTTGGCAGCATTCGTGGCCTCTCCTCACCAAACACCAATCACATTCTCTTTCCCAAGTTGTGACAACCAAAAATATCTCCAGACACTGTCAAATGTTGTCAACCACAACTTTAGTCCAAATGTTCAAGAAAGCCCTCTCATTTCTAGATATTTAATGGAAAGTCAAAGACACTTTACCTTTTGAAAGTTATTTTTCAAATAGAATCTAAAGTTTAAAAAGGAGACCATTAACCATTTAAATCAAACTATATCAAGAGATTCTCTCTCTTCTCTTCTCATATCTAATTTTAAAAAACTATCTTTAGTTACATTGCAAATTCTCTTTTCTTGCTAGCTTTTATTTGCATTTGATAAAGATATGTATCTGTTTTTAAATAGATTATTAAATTTGCTAGTAATTTGCCGCCCACATATTCTAAGGTTTGACCCACCACTTTCTTATAGAGGTGGTTCAGCTATCAATGGAAGACATTATCCTGAGGTCTCAAGAGAAACCAGACCTGCCAAAAGCTTGATCTTGGACTTCCCAGAGTCCAGCACTATGAGGAATAAATTTCTATTGCTTCAGCCATCCAGTCTATGGTAGTCCTTGCAGACTAATACACCATCCATAGTGCTTTTTGAAGTTCTATAATAGAATGGGCTCCCCTTGTGGCTGAGCTAGTAAAGAAGCCGCCTGCAATGTGGGAGACCTGGGTTCAATCCCTGGGCTGGGAAGATACCCTGGAGAAGGGAAAGGCTACCCACTCCAGTATTCTGGCCTGGAGAATTTCATGGACTGTATGGTCCATGGGGTTGCAAAGAGTCAGACACCACTGAACGACTTTCACTTTCACTTCACTTTCAATAGCATTCATATGGTACATTCTAGGACAATGGAGAACATGTTGGTCTACCTAGATAGGTTGATGAGCTGCTTAAAGACAAAGGCTTTATAGATTATACGTGTCTGGTGATCATTTGATTTTTCTCTATTAAATTATTAAAAATGATCTATCACCTATAAATCCTAAAATAACATTTAGTCTATTAGAAATGATTCTTTCTTGTCTATCACCCACATATCCTAAAATAACATGTAGTCTATTGAAAATGATTTTTGGTTGAAACAGTTTCTTTCCTTTTAACAAAAGCCTTAAGATTCTCAGAATAAAAATCATAGCCCTCTTTTTCTAGCTCAAAAACACAACAGTAACAACAAATAGTATTGAACTTTTCTATGTGTCAGACACTGGTCTCTGTGTTTGGCTATTGGTGAGACCATCTGAAACAACTAGCTTCCATTAAAAAGCAGCCCTGTGTTGCTGCCTGTTTTCTGGCTGGGAAATACTTATTGGGACTTTTAAGAAGCTGAGATCACAATTTTATGTCTTACAGTCTAAGGTACAGAAGCAATTGAATGTTCCAACCTATGAAGCCTCAAAACATTGGACTATCAGTCAGTATTAATTACAAGTCACAGCTGGAAAAACCACCCTTAGCAGAGCTGCGTTATTTTCATCCCTGCTTGCAAGTGAGCTATTTCTTACTTCTGTTTCTCTAAAACTTGGGTAAAAGAAGCAAATGCTAATTATCACCTACCAGCATTCTGACCTCTAACCTATTCCCATACAGTCCCACACCTGTCTTTAAGGTATCACAGTATTCACTTTACCAAATATTTGTTCTGGCATGACAAGGATAATCAGCTTTACAGCCTACAATATCTGCTTGACCACTGAGTCAAAGCAGTTCCACTTCTAGGCAACAAATACCATAATGGCCATGAGTCAGCATAGGAAAAAGAAATCATTCTAAGGATTTTAAAATAGAAGGAGTTTTATATAAGAAATTAAGCAAAACCATTGGATCACCTGGAATAGCAGTGTCAGAATCCCAGTAGAGCTTGAAAGAATATTGAGCTGCCAAGTGTTAGAAACGCCTGATAAAACAAATCAAAATGAAAGTTACAATCAAGTCTTTGATGACTTACAGTGAAACTACAAGCAGGAGGGTAAAACCTGAAAGAGTGCTGACTCCCCAGTGCCAGTCCATTTTCTCCCATGGGAAGACTGGTGGAGGGTTGACCAGTATACCAGTATAGTACATGGGGTAGACCAAGTACAGATGTGGGGGGTCCTCTCATTTTTGAGGGCATGCCAAGCAATAGTGTCCTGCAATTTTATGGACTCTGGGTCAGAGGAGTAGAATGGGAGGAGGAGGGCTGAGAATAGAAAAGCCCTGAGCCAGAGTAGAAGAAAGTATTTCAAGAGTCCCCTCAATCCTCATCTAATCCCTCATAAGGAGACCTCAGCAGAGGCACCTGAAAAGGACCTTGGCAACAAGACCCCAGATAAAGAGATTTTTGAATGCAGATGCCTAGCCTAGGAATGCAAATATGTATAAGAGAATGGTGGGGTAACTCCCCTTATAATGCACTTTCTGTGCAACTAGTCTAGAGTGTAGTGACTGGCAGTTTTCCCTGTGAGGTCTGCCAGGTAAAGCCTTTGTAATCAAATATGGTCAGGTCTGAAAAATCATACAAGGGCAATTTTTGGTGAAGAACCAGAATTCTCAGCAGAATCAAGGCAGGATCATCAGGACTTCCTAGAATAATGCAGAACTCACCCACAAGGAAAGCTATTAATGCCAAGGCCATTTAGTGCTTTGAATAAAGTATAACCACCCAACATATCTGACATCCATATCCATATCCAACACATGGTTGAATTAGGATGCTATCACCATTGCCACTATTATCACCACAATTCTGTCTAGATACTCAGGCACCCAGAGAATGGTCCCTGGAGAATATTGCAGAAAAATGTCATTTCCCCACAACCTAGTTTTCCACACAACCAATTAAAAGAAGATGAAGACAGAGTGTGAACAAGATGGCAAATACGGCTTTTTCTGGTTATTAATTGTTAAAATTTTCAGTACTTAATGAACTTCTGTATTGGTCTCTGAAGAATAGGAAAGGGAAGAAGACAGCTCCTGCCCATGAAGAAAATACTGATTTCCTCAAAAAATATAGTTTATGCATGTCAACTACAAATTGGCACTTGCCAAGACCATTTGCCAGGGACTGAACAACAAGGGCCTTTGCCATCTTCCTATGCAGAGGTTGTACCCTGTGCTACTGAAATTGTTGACCTTCAATACCCCCTGAGGGAGTTCAAGGTGGAGTGAGGCACTGTGCTCCAGGGAATCTGGTGGAACAGGTCTTTAGAGAGTTAGATATTTTCAGGCATGATTTCATGCTCCCAATCCTCTCTTCTCTTACTATCAAGAAAAGCACTAAATCCCTTTATGGTGACATCAGCTCCTCATGATTAGCAGTAAGCACTTGACTGCATTGAACTCCCCCTTCACCAAAATCTTATATATTGACCTTCCCCCACTGCCTCTCTGGAGTAGTCTCTCAGAGCTATCTGAGGTGCTGTCTCCCGAAATACAGTCCTCTTTATGCCCCAAACAAAACTTAACTCACAACTTTCACATTGTGTACCTTTTTAGTTGACATGCAAGCAAAATGGTTATCTGAGGAGGCTGTACAAATAGCTGAGAAAAGAAGAGAAGTGAAAGGCAAAAGAGAAAGGGAAAGATATACCCAACTAAATGCATAGTTACAAGGAATAGTAGGGAGAGGTAAGAAAGCCTTCTTAAGTGAACAATGCAAGGAAACAGAGGAAAACAATAGAATGGGAAAGTCTAGAGATCTCTTTAAGAATATGAGAGACACCATTGAAACATTTCATGCAAAGATAGCACAATAAATTACAGAAACAGCAAGGACCTAACAGAAGCAGAAGAGATTAAGAAGAGGTGGCAAGAATACAGAGAAGAACTGTATATAAAAGGTCTTAATGACCCAGATAACCAAGATGGTAGGGTCACTCACCTAGAGCCAGACATCCTGGAGTGTGAAGTCAAGTGGACCTTAGGAAGAATTACTATAAACAAAGCTAGTGAAGGTGATGGAACTCCAGCTGAGCTATTTCAAATCCTAGAAGATGATACCATTAAAGTGCTGCACTCAGTATGCCAGCAAATTTGGAAATCTCAGCAGTAGCCACAGGGCTAGAAAAGGTCAGTTTTCATTTCAATCCCAAAGAAAGGCAATGACTAAGAATGCTCAAACAACTGTACAATTGTGCTCATTTCACACGTTAGCAAGGTAATGCTCAAAATCCTTCAAGCCAGGCTTCAACAGTATGTGAACCAGAAATTCCAGATGTACAAACTGGATTTAGAAAAGGCAGAGGAACCAGAGATCAAATTGTCAACATCCACTGGATTAGAGAAAAAGCAAGAGAATTTTACAAAACATACACTTCTGCTAAAGCCTTTGATGGTGTGGATCACAAGAAACTGTGGATAATTCTTCAAGAGATGGGAATACCAGACCACCTCACCTACTTCCTGAGAAATCTGTATGCAGGTCAAGAGGCAACAGTTAGAACAGGGCATGGAAAAACGAACTGGTTCAAAATTGGAAAAGGAGTACATCAAGGCAATATGTTGTCACCCTACTTATTTAACTTATATGCAGATTACATCATGCGAAATGCGGGGCTGGATGATGCACAGGCTGGAATCAAGATTGCTAGGAGAAATATCAACAACTTCAGATATGCAGATGATACCACTCTAACAGCAAAAAGCAAAGGGAACTAAAGAGTCTCTTGATGAAAGTGAAAGAGGAGAGTGAAAAAGTTGGCTTAAAACTCAACATTCAAAAAACTAAGATCATGGCATCTGGTTCCATCACTTCATGGCAAATAGATGGGAAAACAATGGAAATGATAACAAATTTTATTTTCTTGGGCTCCAAAACCAATAAGGATGGTGAGTGCAGCCACAAAATTAAAAAACGATTGCTCCTTGGAAGAATAGCTAAGACAAACGACAGTGTATTAAAAAGAAGAAACATCACTTTGCCAACAAAGTCCATCTGGTCAAAATTATGGTTTCTCCAGTAGTCATGTATGGATGTAAGATTTGCACCATAAAAAAGGTTGAGCATTGAGTACTTGATATTTTTGAACTGTGGTGTTGGAGAAGACTCTTGAGAGTCCCTTGGACAGCAAGGAGATCCAACCAGTCCATCCTAAAGGAAATCAGTCCTGAATATTCATTGGAAGGACTGATGCTGAAGCTCCAATACTTTGGCCACCTGATGTGAAGAACTGACTCATTGGAAAAGACCCTGATGCTGGGGGAAATTGATGGCAAAAGAAGGGGGCAACAGAGGATGAGATGGCTTAAGGGCACCACTGACATGATGGACATGAGTTTGAGCAAGCTTCAGGAGAATGGTGAAGGACAGAGAAGGCTGGCATGCTGCAGTCACAAAGAGTTGCACATGACTTAGCAATTGAATGACAAAAAAGTGATATTTCAGAATATGTAATCTGTCACCTGTTCATGACTTCTTCCCTCCTCTCCTTTCTCATCAAAGATGCTGATAGTGTTTCAAATTATTCTCCCACTATAGGCCCTCATTTCTAAAGTTACACCCAAATGAATAACCGTGTCCAAAAAGATAAAGTGCCTTCCCTATACCAGAAGTCATATTCTTTTTCATACAATCAGGGCCATAGTGGCATTTTCTTTCCTAAGATAGCATTATCATTATATAGGTTTTAAGAATAATTAAGTAACTGGGGACTAGTTTCTGTTACAATAATTATGGGAAGCAGAGACCTCTTGGCTGAATGAACCCCACTGAAATCATTAATAAAGTCTGAGGGGTGCTATTTGTCATGCAAAGGAACACTGAGTTAAGGCAAATATCAGCTTAGAATAAAAAGAACATTAACAGTCCCCACCTTCATTATCCCAACTTCTCCCTCACTAGTCACTTAACCTTTCATACCTTTGCTAAAACCTCATTAGTAAAAAGGAGACCTGCCAACTAAGCATAATGGTAAGGCTTTAATGGATTTTAGAGATCATTCACCATCTATGACTCAAAGCACTGAAATGCTAATTCTTTTTAATTTGAATACTTAAGAGCATTAATTGAGCATTTTTAATGAGTTTCAATTGTCAGAATAAAATAAACAAAGTTCTCCGGGAGAGTCTGAATTTTAACAAATATTAAGTTAATGAAGTTAAATGGAGAAAAGTATTTTGGTGACATGAATTCTAGTCAAAAGAGTTAGTTCTATAAAAGTTTTAAAAATCTGCTTGTTTAGCTTTAAAACTAACTGCAAATCTCTTAACCCAGGGAAATTACTTCCTGAAACTGTTTCACGGCCTTTAGAAACACGGCTGTTTTGTTTTCATTTGGCTTGGTGTTTTGTTTGTCTAAGAGAGACATAAAGGGAGTCTTGGAAGGTAAGTATCTTTCAATGGTGTTGAAAGATAAACTGAGGTATATTAAAAATTTTTAAGAGTTTATTTGAACAAAAATCAATTTAGACTGGGCAGCACCAAACCAGAAGAGGCTAGGAACACTCCACCAACAGGAACTTGGGAAGAGCCTGTTAACAGAGAAAAAGGGGGAGCAAATGCTAGTAAATTACTAATTGATTATAGCTTAATACCTAGTTCACTTTTTGCAATTCACTGCCCTTAGGTTTCAATTTTGTAAACTTGAGGCATCTGTAGGCTCAGATTTTGTTTCCTTAACTAGGTTGCCATAGCATTAGAGCCATCTCCATCCACTGTCCTCCTTGTTGAATTAATTTAACAGTGGGCACATTTCAGTCTGGGTAAAATTGGTGGAGAGAGAGAATGGATGCTGAATTATTCAGTAGTATCTGCCATAAGATATTTAGACAGAGAAGCACAAGGCTCACCATAGGAAGTATCTGCAATTCCTTTTTGACTAGGATTATCTTGTCCCACCTCTTCATCTAACTAAGGTCTATTTCATTCTTGATTTGCTTGATTTGTTTGCTTTAATCTTGGATAAATATTCACAGAAGCTAGATTCAGTCCCTGCATCCCTTTTTAAGACCTTCCGATACATAAGAAACTAAATGTTTCCTCTAAAAAACAAACCCATGACACTGTACACAAACTCCATTATAGCAGACAACACACTCCATTGAAATAATTCATTTATATGTGCATCCTCCTCTACTGTGATCCCTCTGGGCATCAACCATGTTTTGTCATATAGGATTGTGACTGGCACATATTCAGTGTCCCATAAATCTTCATAGAATTAACAAATGAATGAATGAATAAGAGTTATCAACAGAGTTCTACTCTATTTCCCAATTGCCTTTATTTATTTCTGATGAATTTAAATATTTGTTTTATTTTTCCTAACTATATTTTAAAAGGTAATACACTTTTTACTTTCATTTTCCTAAGGGTCTTACAAGGAAATGCAAGATATAAAATTATTTAGAGAAAGATTTCCACAATGGACATCCACACTGGATACCCCAGGCATAGGGAAGTGAACATACAGACTAAAATTCCTAAAACCAAGCCAGTTATTACAAGTTTGTCAAGATATCTTGATTTACTTTACAATAAGATCTTATTCAGTTCAATTGTTCAGTCGTGTCTGACTCTTTCCAACCCCATGAACTGCAGCACGCCAGGCCTCCCTGTCCATCACCAACTCCCGGAGTCCACCCAAATCCATGTCCATTGAGTTGGTGATGCCATCCAACCATCTCATCCTCTGTTGTCCCCTTCTCCTCCTGCCCTCAATCTTTCCCAGCATCAAGGTCTTTTCAAATGAGTCAGCTCTTTGCATCAGGTGGCTGAAACTCCAAGGTATTGGAGTTTCAGCTTCAACATCAGTCCCTCCCTCTAGAGGCAATGCCAGTTATGAGCATTCCCTATGGGTCTGTATAAGTGGAAAATTAAAAAGCATAGTGAAATGCAACATTATTCTACAAAAATATTGCCAATTACCCCAGGATTGACTATGTTTGCTATTCAATAATTCTGGAATTTACTTTGCCTGTAATGAAGAATTTCCAATAATTCTCTTCTTGGGTAACATTAGGGCATCAGCAAAGAAGTAAGCTCCATAACACAAGCAGTTAAGATTCTATTTTGCACTATAACGTGTTACTAGAAACCACGTTGTGAAGCAAAAAGATTAAAAATAGATTTTTTATTTTGTGCAGGTTTTGTTAAGCTTAAAACTGCAGTTACTTATTCATTTAAGCATGTAATATTTTTATTTGATTAGCTAAAATATTGACTGGGGGTCTCTTCTGGAGCCAAGAGAGAATAAAACAACTGGACTGTGTAACATAGGCTAGGTCTCTCAGTAATTAGTGCAGCAGAAAATCTAGTTCAAAGTAAGACAAAAAAAGACAAACTATGGCATACATGCCTTCACTTCCCATTTTAGAGCCTATAAAGACAGGCCTGGTCTTTATAGTCCTGACACTTGCTCTTGTCAGTATTTCCTGCTTTACCTACATTTCACTTAAGAATCTTCCTTCCTATTGAAGTGGTCACTCACACTCATTTTTTTGACTTGTTACCAATATTACATATAGTTGAAGCTGGCCCAACTCCCTAGACTTAGGTTGTTTACTTATATAATTATAAGCAGGGAACAAGCTTTCACCCAGTGACAACATCTTGAATAGTAATCACAACCTCAGGAGAAAGAATCAACTATTTTAAGCCTAATTCATTAATTCAGGTTTGCAAATAGTGGCAAACATAAGCTATTATATTAAAAAGAGTGGCTTGTACTAAATTTCTTGAGTTGCTAGAATTCCCTAGCTTATGTCATCATGGGGTATATTTTAATAACAATTTAATACATTTGTTATGTAGCCGTGCCAAATATTTCAGTTCAGTCAGACCATTTACTTCAGCAAATACTTACTGATGTCTTATTATATATATATATAGCACATTAATGGATTGTTTTAGGACTTTGAAAAATATGCTTCAGAGCTTGTTCTCAAAAACTTTACTCTTTTAATGTCAAAAAGAAATGTAGAGTTCTGCTTTCAAAAATGATAGAGTAGCTTATATTGGATTAACTTTACCACAGATTATAAACTCAGGACAAAAAATTTAAAATAAAGCACAAGTATTTAAAAATATAAGATCATTGCCAAACTTAGTTTAAAAAAAAAAAACATAGAAGTCAGCATTCAAAGTAAGGAAACTATAGTGGGTAAGACTTGTGTTTATGTGGCTTTTTGCCTATGGACACTCTCAGCATAGGTTATAGAGTACTGATGCAGAAACTTAGCCCTGCTGGCTTTAAGAGTCAGGGGATGAGTTTCAAGGCTGCAAAAGTCTCTGAAAGCTAGGGGAGGAGTTCATAAGGGAGAAAGTCAAATCAGGAATTCCAAAATAAATACAGAGAAACAGATAAGTAACTATATACATACATACACGTGCGTGCTAAGTCACTTCAGTCGTGTCTGACTCTCTGTGACCCTGTGGACTATAACCCACCAGGCTCCTCCATCCACGGGATTCTCCAGGCAAGAATACTGGAGTGGGTTGCCATGCCTTCCTCCAGGGGACCTTCCCAACCCAGGGATGGAATCTGCGTCTCTTCTGTCTCCTGAATTAGCAGGCAGGTTCTTTACCACTAGCACCACCTGGGAAGCCCACATCCATATACATACAACACCAAAATTCTTGACTAGCCCCTGAACAGTACTTGTGGGAGAGTTCCCAAGGGCCTTGTAGAAAGCAACAACTGGAAACCTGAAAGGACTAAGCAGATCTCAAATCCTAACCACCACAAAAGATGGAGTTTGGAATTGGAGTCTAACCAAGCTAACAGCATAGAACTAACAGCAACAAGCTTAAGGAGACAATAAATTCAGAGTCTGCATAACAGACATTGTTAATGAAATAATCAAAGATTTGACCAACAGTCAAGAGACAAAAATCAGGTGTTACTAAAAGAAACTAACCCTTAGATGACCCAGATGTTAGAGTTAACAAATAAGGACTTTAAAACACCTACTATACATATGTATAATAATTTAAAGGAAATTATAGTCATAAGAAATGAAAGTATGTGGAAAATTAACCAAGAAATGAACTAAATCAAAATCTAGAACTTAAAAGTATAGCATTGTAAGTAAAAGTTTCACTTATGAGCTTAACAATAAATTGGAGACAAAAATAATTGGAAAAATAATGGCCTAGAATTTCCTAAGCTTGATTAAAATATAAACTTTTAGATATTTAAAGCTCAATGGACCAAAACAGAAACAAATTCAAAGAGAAGCCCAAAGTCAAACTGGTGAAAACCAAAGACAAAGAGGAAATTTTTAAAGAAGTCAGAGAACATACTACATAGAAGAAAAATAAATATATGAATGATGGCTTATGTCCTATAAATAATGGAAATAATTGAAGCCAAAAGACAATGAAAAAGAAAAAATACAATTAAACAGAGTAGTCCACAGATAGAGAAAATATTATTTTAAAATGAAGGAAAAGGAACAACAAAGGAAAGAATTTACTGACAGTAGATTATACTCAATTAAATGCTACAGGAAGTTATCCAGGCTGAAAGACATCACAATGTTTGGACCCTCAGATCTACACAGAGAAATGAAAAGCATCAGAAATGCAAGTAAATGAGTAAATATAATAGATTATACTTTTCTTCACTGAATTTCTTTAAAGTCTTTGAACTTTAAAAGAAAACATTGTCATGTACATATGCATTCTGTAACTTTACATGGTACCAATAGCACAAAGGACAAAGTGGAATGTTAAATGGAACTGTATGACTAAAGGTTTGCACATATCAACTCTACATAGACTGTGATGAGTTGAAGATGTATATTATAACTCCTAGAGAAAACAAGAAAGTAAATCCAAAGAGGTATAACTAGAAAGCCTATAGAGGTATTTTGGGTTGAATGTTAAAGTTCTAATTCCCAGTATATAATAATGTGACCTTATTTGAAGGTAGAGTCTTTAGAGAAGATGAGCCTAAATCCAATAGAACTGATATCCATGTAAAAGAGACCGACATGCATACGAGCAGATAGATGGCCATCTATAAGCATTTATGAAATAAGACATTTTATAGAAATTGATGAGCTGATTCTGTAATTGAGATGGATTCAAAAGACACAGAATAGCCAAAATGAACTGAAACAATAAAACTGATGAACTTTCATTGCATGACTTGAGATCTTAGCAGAAAGCTATAGTAATCAAGACAGTGTGATGCTGGCCAAGAAACATGCAAATAGATCAATGGGACTTAATAAAGTTCAGAGACAAACAAAAAAATTTTTTTTTTGGCTGTACTGCATGGCTTGCTGGATCTTAGTTCCCCATCCAGGGATTGTACCTGTGTCCTTGGTAGTGAAAGTGTGGAGTCCTAACCACTGGACCACCAGGGAACTCTGAACAAATTCTTATATGGTCAATTGATTTCCAAGACAAAGATACCAAGACACCAAGGCTAATAACCTTGGGGAAAGAAATCTTAAAAAAAAAAAAAAAAAGGTTCTATAACAACTGAATATTCACATGGAAAAAAGACATAAACTAAACTCTACACCATATATAACAACTATTTTAAGATGGATCATAAACCTAAACATAAAAGCTAAGACAAAGAAGTGTTTAAAATAAAACACAGAACACTGCATTTGTGGCCTAGAGTTAGGCAAACATTTCTTAAACAGGACACAGAAGGTAATAACCATTTTAAAAATTGATACATTAGACAAATCAAAATTTTAAATCTGTTCATCAAGACACCATTAAAAAAATGAATAGGTAAGGCTCAGATTGGGAGAAAATGTTTATAAAACAGTATTTCTGTGAAACAGAAAATCTGAAAGGATTTCCTTTCAGAAAGTAAAAATAATTTATATAATTCAATAACCAAAGGACAAACAGCCCTATAAATATGAACATAATATGAACAGAGACTTCACAAAGAAAGATACATAAATGGTTAATAAGCTAAAAAATAAAAGCATTATCACCATTAGAATCACTGCAGATAGTGACTGCAGCCATGAAGTTAAAAGATGTTTTTTCCTTGGAAGGAAAGTTATGACAAACATAGACAGTGTATTAAAAAGCAGAAATATCATTTTGCTGACAAAGGTCCATATAGCCGAAGCTATGGTTTTTCCAGTAGTCATGTATGGATGTGAGAGTTGGACCATAAAGAAGGCTGAGTGCCAATGAACTGATACTTTTGAATTGTGGTTTGAAGACTCTTGAGAGTCCCTTGGACTGCAAGGAGATCAAACCAGTCAATCCTAAAGGAAATCAACCCTGAATATTCATTGAAAGGACTGTTGTGAAGCTGAAGCTCCAATACTTTAGCCACCTGATACAAAGAGCCAACTCACTGGAAAAGGTCCTGATGCTGGGCAAGACTGAAGGCAAAAGGAGAAAGGGATGGCAGAGGATGAGATGGTTAGATCGCATCACCAACTCAATGGACATGAATTTGAGCAAACTCTAGGAGATAGTGGAGGACAAAAGAGCCTGGTGTGCTGCAGTCCATGAGGTCCCAAAGAGTCGGACATGACTTAGTGACTCAACAACAATAACAATCATCATTAGACCTCAGAAAAATGCAAAATAAAACCTGAAGGAGATACCAATATGCACTCAGTAGAACGGTAATAAGACTAACACAACTGAAACCAAGTAGGGTCCTGTGGGGCCCTTCTGAGTACAAACCCTTCACAAGTTTGTAGGAGATAGGCTTCATTCAGCCTCCTTGGCCTTCCTTGAGTTCCAAAGGGTAGACTGAAACAGTTGCTTATCAGGGAAGTGAGGGAAAGCTGTCATGAAACAATAATGCAGCATGGGACAGGGTCCTCGTTCTTCCTCAAAGAACAAATATAACAGTATCTTTGAGTTCTTCTGTAGGAACTAAGTCCCCCAACTAGGTGGAGGATGTTAACTTTAGATTGAGCGCAAGATTCCTAGAACATCACCCTGTTACCTCACCACCAACCAATCAGAAGGAAGTCTGCTCACAGTGAAAGATAATATTCTGACCTCCTCCCCAAATGATTCTCCCTTTAAAAACTTTCATGATCAAGCAGAATCTTCAGAGCTTGTTTTTGGACATGAGTCTGCCTTCTCCTCAGTGGCTGGCCTCTTGAATAAAGCAAGCTTTCATTTCCAATCAACAGTTGTCTCTTGAGTATTGGCTTTTGAGTAGTGAGCAGCTGAACCTGAGTTTGGTAACAAAATCAAACGTTGGGATAACATGGAGAAACTGGAACTCTCATATTCTACTGGTGGAAATGTAAAATAGCACAATTGCTTGGGGAAAAACAAAAACAGTTTAACTGTTTCTTATAAAGTTAAACATATATCATCCCTGTTTCCCAAGAAGAATGAAAACACACGTCCATGAAACAACTTGTTTCAGACTATTGGTAGCATATATATTCATAATAGAAAAAAAAGTCTTGTAAACAACACTTGGTTTGCAAATTGGCCCCCATATACAGAGGGCAAGGGGAGACCAAAGAAAGAGGCAGCCCCTCCATAGTAGTAGGTGGCAATGCTAATAGGTAAGGCAATTAAGTACCAGGCTTGTCTCAGGCAGCTGCAAGACAAGTAGACCTTCTCACCTCCCCACCAGAATCTTAAAAGTTTATATAAACACCTTAACTGGGTTTAATCACGTATTCAGTCTTATTGGTCTCCACAACACACTGCTCTCTCAAGGCTGTGCCATTAAAAACAGTGGAACTGGCAAGCAGACAGTGCATTCAGGGACTGGGCAGGAGATGAAGCACCTCTGAAAGCCTGGGTCCAGCTCACAGGTCAACCAGCAGTCATGTCCTCTACATGCCTTCCTCCATTAACACTGACATCCATCAATAGGAGAACGGAAAAACAAACTGTAGTTTTTTCATAAAAGGAATCCTACTCCACAATAAAAAGAAATGCATTACTGATACATCTAACAACAAGGGTGACTCACACAGAAGTCAGGCTGAACAGAAAAAGGCAGATACTTGCCACCAGATTCAAAGAGCCGACACCTTGGAAAAGACCTTGATGCTGGGAAAGATTGAAGGCAAAAGGAGAAGAGGGTGGAAGAGGATGAGACAGCATCATCGACTCAATAGACATGAATCTGAACAAACTCCAGGAGACAGTGAAGGACAGGGAAACCTGGCACGCTCTATTCCGTGGGGTCACAAAGAATCAGACACAACTTAGTGATTGAACAACAACAGAAAAAGAACATACATATTGTATGATTCTATTTGTAATATAGTCGAAAAGATTAATCCACGGTGAAAAAAAGCCAGAAAAGGGTTGCCTCTGGGAGCAGGGGTCATTGACTAAGAAGGAATTCTATGGAATGACAAAAAGTTCTATCTCTTGATATGGCTAGTGGTTACACTGGTGTATGCATTTGAGAAAACTTATTGAGTTGTACACATTAAACCTGAGCATTTCACTTTATGTAGACTTTAAAGAAAACTGAAAGCAAAAGCAGTATTGAAAGTAAAAGACAGCTCTATGGAAAAAAGACATGCGTATGCCACAGACATAAAAACAAAAGCTATCAAGAAAGAATTTTAAAAATTCTATTAATACTTATAATGCCCTCACTTGTCACTGTCTCAGATAATTCACACAATTTGCCAGTGAATTTCTAGCTAAGTTCTCTATGGTACTCCCAGCAACACTAAGGCAGTATATCAAGAAAGTACAATATGGTGGATTGTCCCAAGTGAAAGAAATGAAAATAAACTCGAAAATCCTCAAATTAAGTTTTTTTCTCCAATACACTTTCAAAGACGTATGTTCTTGCTTTTAACAGCTTGCTTGAATGTGCTGACAAATATCACAATAAAACAAGACTGAAATATTAATGGGAATAGTTAGAAGTTTGACTTCTTAAATCTGTATCATCAGTTTGCTGTGGATTTTTGTTTTATAAGGAGACCCATTTCTATACTACAATTAATAGTACCTTATTTTATGCTTACAAAGGTGCTTCTAATTGCTATGACAGAAGTAAACAGTAATATTCCCTTGTGTTAACAAAGGGTGACATAACCTCCACGGTTGTGCACCGTGAGGACAAATTTGAGATCCACAGTTGCTGATGCTCAGGAAGGCATGATGTGTATTAACTTTATAGAAGAAAGCATCTTTGAGATATTGGGATTTGTGCTGAGCCTAAATAGTGGAATATCAGTAGGTAGGAAAAGACTAGGGAACTTCCAGCTGAGATTATGTAGCATTTAAGGTTAAAAGATAAGGCTTGGGTGTCAGGTCAACATTAGCTCAAATTTGGGAGTGGTACTTATTAGCTATGTGATCTTGAGCATGCTTTTAAACCTAAGTCTTACCTTGTCCGTTCATAAAAGAGGGAGTAATACCTATTTTTCAGGGTTGTTTTGATGAGACAATATGTATATAACGGTTGACAAAAAAGTGTTCAAATAAGTAATTATTAAAAAGTGAATCACACTAAAGATATTATAAATTAGCAAATCATTGTGAGATTAGTTGAGGTGACCAATTTGCTTTATTCCATGAGATTTTTCTGGAAATTAGTAAGAAATAAGGCTGCTGCTGCTGCTGCTAAGTCGCGTCAGTTGTGTCCGACTCTGTGCGACCCCATAGACGGCAGCCCACCAGGCTCCACCATCCCTGGGATTCTCCAGGCAAGAATGCTGGAGTGGGTTGCCATTTCCTCCTCCAATGCATGAAAGTGAAAAGTGAAAGTGAAGTCACTCAGTCGTGTCCGACTCTTCGTGACCTCATGGGCTGCAGCCTACCAGGCTCCTCTGTCCATGGGGTTTCCCAGGCAAGAGTACTGGAGTGGGGTGCCATTGCCTTCTCCAAAATAAGGCTATTAACCTTTATATATGATCTTGTTGTTTAGTCACTAAGTCACGTCCAACTCTTCTGCAACCCTGTGGACTGTAGCATGCCAGGTTCCTCCATTCATGAGATTTCCCAGGCAAGAATACTGGAGTGGGTTGCAATTCCCTTCTCCAAGTATTCAACCGAGGGATCAACCCAGAGATTGAACTCATGTCAACTGCATTGACAGGTGGATTCTTTACCACTGAGCCACCAGGGAAGCCTGTTATATATGATGAGAGGAATAATTTATGAAAAACATTGAAAGTTAGGGTAAGGAATTAGATTTAGACACACAAGTACCTAAAGATAAGTTTGAATATGATTTATAACAAAGGACTCCATGTCATTTTAATTAGAGGAATATGTATCTTTTCATATGCAAAGAAAATACACATATAAATATGTACATAGTGGTGGGATAAATTTTAAATTTTACAGATATATAGTCACTGCACTGAGATACTCAAGGAAACAATCTATTCCAATTATAGCATGCTAATTTGCCAAGAAAAATGACTAATTTTCCAACCTGGTACTTCCCAAGGGAAGTCTAAATCTAACTTGGCTGCAATTTTTAAATTTCTTTTATTATTCTGTTGACTATATGCTCCTGGACTTCATCATTAAAGGTGTTTGCTTACAAACACGCAGTAACATGAGAAAAAGTCCAAAGATGGTAGTAGCCTAATATATTTTTACACATTTACCTATTATCTCAAAAAATAGCATTTGCTTCAGTTATACTAATGAAGTTGTTCTGTAACTCATAATGGAGCTTGATATACTATTGCCTGCATACTGAAAATAAAAACACAGCAAATTATGCTAATTTAATTTACATTGGGTGTACTACTTTACACCCAATGTCTCTCATTTATGGAAAATAACAGCTAGCTAGCTTGTCCTATGATATAAGCCATCTCTTTCTCACTTGGTATCATCATTTTTCTAACAATTTCAGTATAGGTAAATGACTCAACTACAGTCCAGCAAATAACCATTCAGAAATTATTATGCATAGTGCGTAATAGTATGGGGCTTTCCAGGTGGCTCAGTGGTAAAGAATCCACCTGTCAATGCAAAAGACACAGGTCTGATTCCTAGGGCAAGAAGATCCCCTGGAGAAGGAAATGACAACCCACTCCAGTATTCTTGCTTGGAGAATCCCATGGACAGAGGAACCTGGTGGGAAACAGTCCAAAAGAGTTGGTCATGACTGAGTGACTGAGCACAAGGTACACAAGACACATGCATAATGCATCTTGAAACAGTGAAATGGCTTAAAATTTTGTATTTTATTAATAGGATGACCTACATCTACATGACCAAACTGCTGCTTGACCTGGTTTTCCATGTTTCAAATAGTCTTCTCATTTTCTATTTCTTTCATATTATTTCCTAGATGTCTGGTCACTACAAAGGTTTGAAGCCATTCTCTTTGCCTTAGGAAAGAGTTCAGAAAAGTTGCAAAGTGCTGACCCCCTCTCAATGCCAGTTAATATACACATGGTCTCTTCTCTGAGCCACACCAACTGTAAGTCCAAAACCACAAATACTACCAGAGAGTTCACATTCCTTGTGTTGATACTCTAACAGCCTTTGGAAATGACCTAAATATGGCCTAAGAACTCATGTGCCTGAATGAGGTTTTGCTGTACAGAAGATTTGATCCAATGACTGTGTCTCTAGCCCCAGGGAGTGCCCTGGCACCAACAAGGAGCTTTCTCAGGCTGCCTTCCACCTCAAGCCCCAGTTGTCTCTTTGTTCACAATTGCAAGAGACCTGTGTTGTTGTATGAAGTCACTAATAATCTTGAGCCAAACAAATTAGAGAAACACTGCTGGGTTGGAGAAGAATGTTAGCCTCAGGAGAGAACAGTTTGGGCTTCTTACTGCCTCAGATTAAAAACTATATTCCACTATAGAACAGAAGGTTTCCCCCATTTTAGTACCTGTCTATCAGGGTAGAGTCATCTCTTATGCTTGCCTTTTCTTCGCACTAAATTCCAGCCAAGCTGAACATTTTGGGCTTCTTCTTAACTGCTCTCTCTTCTCTCTGTGATTTTGTTATCCTAGTTGCTCTTGGAAGTCTCTCTCCCACACCTCCCACATATACCTTCCCCTGATTTTACTGAACCAACTCCTACCTATCCCTCAGACTTTGGTTTACTTGTATATTTTTCCAAAGAACTGTTTCTTGATGCTCCCAGATTCTCTTTAAATGACATTCCTAGGGGCTGCCATTGCACACTCTAATCTTTCAAGAACAAATGAGGTCTTAGGAAGATATAACAAGAACACAGAAAATACTGCGTATTTATAATAAAAATAAAATAGAAATAAACCAAGCTCTTATCCTTCTGCAGGCTGAATCTACTCCTAGAGAAGTTAGTTCTGATCTACAGAGTAGAAAAATTGAGTGACATTAAATAAAAACAAAGATTTCTATCTTCTCTTTAAAAAAAAATTAGAACACCTGGCAACCCTACTCCTACATTTCAATATGCCAAAAATTAACTGGGGAGCAGCTAACCCCTTTGCAAAGGCTCCAGTTCACCACAATCCCCACCACTCACTAGCCACTGCCTGGCTTGTGCATGAGTGCTAAGTCGCTTCAGTCATATCCAACTCTTTCCAACCCTAACTAAGGACTATAGTCTGCTGGGCTCCTCTGTCCATGGGATTCTCCAAGCTAGAATACTAGAATGGGTTTCTATGCCCTCCTCCAGGGCATCTTCCCCACCCAAGGATCAAACCCGAGTCTCTTATGACTCTTGCATTGGCAGGCAGAATTCTTTACCACTAGTGCCACCTGGGAAGCCCCACTGTCTGGCTCACTCACAATAATTTGTGTTGCCCACTGGACCCCTGTAAGCATGTGAATCTGCAACCCTGAACAGTCAAGAGATTGAGATTGCAATGATCATCTCCATGTTTCTGTTGATAACATGAGATCAAAGGTGAGATAAAGAAAAGGACTTGTGTTAAAAGATTTAAAAATTAGGAGAAGGAATAATGAAAATTAATTAACAGGAAATAGGGATACACACCCAACTTTTCTGCTTCAGTAACTTCAGTTCTAACTAGCTGGAATGTGTTTTCTTTGTTGTTTTGTTTTGTTTTATCATCAGATAGGAAACTAACGCAGAATGGTCAACACCATTTGTTCAATTAAAACTCTCTTCACATCTAGGTAGAAGAGTACCTGGATATAGGTGGTAGCTGGGTCATAGTATCACAGAGCTCAATTTCTAATGCAAAAGCCATCATTCAAGGATGTGCTTCAGGCCTTCAATCAGATGCCCTACTCTGCCCTGGTGGACAAATGAGTGACTCATTTACCCCCAGGCAAAAAAGAAGGCTTGAGCCCAGCGAGAAAATATAAAAGGAATGGTCCACAAGAAACCATTTCCTGTACTTCATCGCTTTTAATCCTTTCACAAGCCAGGGTATTCTTTAGGGAATGATCTCATCTCTGGAGACTAATGAAAATATATTACTTCTAGGAGATGCAAATTTTACTTCAGTGTTATGGGAAAATAGGGACACTTCAGACCATAAAATGTACATTTTATGCTTTGGTGAGAAAGACTTTTAAACATGCCCTGTCATCCAGAAAATAAATAGCTTAATAAAACTGCCCTAGAAAAGATGAAAAGGTTGTAACTATATGAACAAAATCTTTTGACACATTTGATGGTCCATGAAATGCAATTATTGACCATAATATTGTTTTTCATGATACCTCAAGATCCTCTAGAACATTCCTTTCCATATAAGTGAACAAAGGTATTTCATGGCTCAAAACAACACTAATTTATTATCATTCAACTCTTGAAGTCAGAAGTCCTAAAACCAAGATGTTTGTAGAGTTATTTCTTTCTGGATGCTCTAACGGAAAATCCATTCCCTTCTTTTATGCAGCTGCTTAGGTCACATACATGCCTTAATTCATGGACACCTTCCTCCATTTTTGAAGCCCACAGTATAGAATCATCAAATCTCTAGGATTCTGATCCTCCAACCTCCCTCCAATGGAGCCTTGTGATTACATCTGGTCCATCCAGATAATCCAAAGTAATCTCCCCTTCTCAAGGTTCTTAATCTCATCTGCAAGTCCCTTTTTCCATGTTTCTTCCAGGGATTAGGAGATGGACATCTTTGTATTCAGTGTGTGTGCTCAGTCCCTTAGTCATGTCCAACTCTTTGCAACCCCTTGAACTGTACCCTGCCAGGCTCCTCTGTCCATGGGATTCTCCAGGCAAGAATACTGGAGTGGGTTGCCATTTCCTCCTCCAGAGGATCTTCCCAACCCAAGGATCAAACCTGTGTCTTTTGCTTCTCCTGCATCTGCAGGAGATTCTTTACCTCTAGCATCACCTGGGAAACCTGGATATCTTTGGGAGGGCATTTATTATTCTGCCTAAAAGACACATTGATTGGAGTTGTCAGATACAAAGCCCCATAGTAAGAAAGGTAATTGGAGTAAGAGTGCATTAGGGAGCTCTCAAGGTGATTTCAGATAAAGCTCAATCACATAAGGAAAAGCATTTTATTCTGCTATGATTTCATACTTTTAATCTACTAATATAGGTTTCAAATAACTGTTCTTAGAAATGTTTTATTTGAACCTAGTAGATGTAAATGAGATCAAATTTTTTAAATGGATAAATATTTAATGAACATTGTACTAAGATTTTTGACCACAGTATTCTCATTAAATACTTAAGTGTTTTTTAATAATATAAAAAAACATGCAACTATTGTCTATGATACTGGTTATATTTAATATGCTATGTGGTTAAATGAGAATAGAAACGTACTGTCCCTGATGGGAGAACAGGACCTTCAGATACCTTCAGTCAAGATTGTTCAGTGTGTGTGTGGTGTGTGTGTGTGTGTAAACAGCAATAATTAACATTTATTAAGTGTCTATTATAATCCCTATGAGGGCTTTCTTGATGGCCTAGACAGTAAAGAATTTGCCTACAATGCAGGAGACAAAGGTTTGATCCCTGGGTTGGGAAGATCCCCTGGAGAAGGGAACAGCTACCTACTCCAGTATCTTGCCTGGAGAACTCCATGGACAGAGGAGCCTGGTGGGCTTCAGTCCATGGAGTCACAAAGCGTCAGACATGACTGAATGACTAACACTTCATAATCCCTATGAAGTGATCCCCTACAATTACTCTTCTTTTACATTTGAAGAAACTGAATCACAGAAAGTGACTTACCCCAAATTTTAAATCTAGCAAGTGGCATCTGTTTGAACCCAGGTGTTCTACATTAGAAATTGCATTTACCTGGTTTTTTTTTTAACTTTATTTTTTTTTTATTTTATTTTATTTTTTAAATTTATTTTAGTTGGGGGCTAATTACTTTACAATATTGTAGTAGTTTTTGCCATACATTGACATGAATCAGCCATGGGTTCACATGTGCTCCCCCTCCCGAACCCTCCTCCCACCTCCCTCCCCTTCCCATCCCTCTGCATTTACCTGTTTTAAGGAAATGAATTTCAAGAAGAAGCTAAAAAGTAGTAGAAAATATTGTAGATTCCTCTATGCAGATCAAGATATACAGTTTGTATGAATTTTCTTCATATTAACCCAGAATCCTGTGAAGAAACAATGTTTGGATCTGTTCTCACTTGGAATTGATAGAGTTGACCATACATAGGTTAGAAAAAATACATTTGTTGATGAAATACAGAGAAAAGAGGAACAAGGATAGTACTTTTCATATATATTCACATACACACACACGTTTTTAAAAAAGTAAAACAAAGACAACTTTGTGCTAAAAAAAAAAAATCATAGAAGTGCTTTCCACTAAAACATTTGTTTCAAGTTTGCCCAGTCACCTTAAAAATCATAAGCAAGACATCCTATGTCTCCCTCAACCTGGGGGTTAAAGCTCCTCAAAGTTAAAGAAATGGAAAGTGCTAGATGAAGAAGCTTCAGGGCTTGAAACAAAACACCTTGGGCTCAATGGTGGTGGTGGTTTAGTCGCTAAGTCATGTCCAACTCTTGCGACCCCATGGACTGTAGCTTGCCAGGCTCCTCTGTCAATGGGATTCTCCAGGCAAGAATACTGGAGTGGATTGCCATTTTCTGCTCCAAAAGTGAAAGTGAAAGTTGCTCAGTCATGTCTGACTCTTTGCGACCCCATGGACTAGTCCATGGAATTCTCAAGGCCAGAATACTAGAGTGGGTAGCCTTTTCCCTTCTCCAGGGGATCTTCCCAACCCAGGGATCAAACCCAGGTCTCCCACATTGCAGGAAGATTCTTTACTATCTGAGCCATAAGGGAAGCCACTGGGCTCAATATGCTTGTTCTAAGCACCCCTGTCTCACCTTCCACATGAATTTTGTTACCTACTACTTTAGTTTCAAATACTTTGTCTTTTTAATTTCCTGAAACAACATGGAATTGTTGTTTCAAATATAGTGGCCTTTTCACCAAGATTTTATGATGAAGATTGATATTTTGTGGTTGGTTGCATATAGCTCCATCCCTTTCTCTCTGAAACCAGTGATGAACACATGAACAAACACAACTAAGAATTGCTTAACCCCAACAGGTTCAAATTAAAATGACACCAACTTATCTAACAAAGAGAAGGTAAAAAGCCATGAAACATTTCTTACATTTTAGAGTTAATAGAAGACAACATTTGGAGCTAGGAGAGGTGCAGGCCATCTTGACCAAGCCTCACATTTTCTGATTGAGGAAATGGAAACTCAAGAGTGAAAAGAACTGCAAAAGCATCATCAGAATAGTCTGTGCAGAAGTCAGACGTCAGCTCACTGACGCTAGCTCGTCTCCATGCCTCGATAATAGTGACAACTTCATAAAAATGGTGATAATACAAAACAAGATTTTTATTCCACATGCATTAGTTTATTTATGTTCCCCAGACCCCTTAGAAGTCAGATTTTGTTAGCAATCTTCCTTTATAGGTGAAGCAACTTCAAGTCAGAAAGGTAAAGTGATTTCACAAAGGCTGCATGTCTAATGGGTGATAAACTGCATTGAGAAGCCAAGCTGATGCTGAAACTGAGTTCTTGACTATAGGGTTGGCCAAAAAGTTTGTTTGGGTTTTTCATAATTTTTTAGCCAATCCAGTATTATGCTGTGTATCAACAGTCTACACAAAAGGAGGTGCTCGTGCCTACATACACACATGCACATACATACCATTAGTAAGAAGTTTCTCTTCATTTCTTTTTTCTCATTTTTACTTTCAGTGTAGTTCCCTCAAAAGATTCCATTTCCCTCCTTTTAATTCTTGTCTCCTTATAATGTTTTCTAGGCCTGGAAGATAAGAACTTTTCACTGCATTATCACTGACTATCTTTTGAATTAGCAAAAGTAGCGAACCAGATTATAATGCTAGTTAGCAAGAGCTATGTGATCTTTCCAATGGTTCCTCTTCATGGCAATTTAGTGCCTTTAAAACCTCAAAATTGCCAAGTTAATATGTCTTTAGTTCAGCAATTATGATAGTTATCAAGTCCCTGTCAGCAGAATAAACCCTTGAAAAGTTTACAATTGATGTACTATATAGAGGAAAATCAAGTGCTTCGGGGTAGATCCTGAATGATGAGAATATTTTCTAGAAAAAAACGTCCAAGTCTGAAGAAAATATGTGTCTCATTGTCCTTCAAGTTTATGTCCTCTGAGTCCTATTTGTCAGACTAGGAATGAAACTACTTTAAGACAGGGTTTTGCATAATCATTTCCTTTCATTTTTCCAACAGCATTCCCAAGTAACTACTATTATCCACATATTCCCAAACAATTTGGGGTAAACAGGATCAGAGAGAGTAAGGAATTTACTAGGATCATAAATGGGGCTTCCCTGGTGGCTCAGATGGTAAAGAGTCTGCCTGAAATGTAGGAGACACAGGTTTGACTCCTGGGTTGGAAAGATCCCCTGGAGAAGGGAATGGCTACCTAACTCTGGTATTCTTGCCTGGAGAATTCCATGGACTGAACAGCCTGGCCATGGGATCACGAAGAGTCAGACATGACTGAGCAACTAACATTTTCACTTGACTTTCAGGCTCGTAAATGGTAATCCAAGATATGTACCCAGGTTTTCCCTGGCCCAAAGGCTCATCCCACTCTAGCACTCCATGGCCAGGAGGAAACACTTTTCAGTGTGGGCATGACAGTGCTTTTCTCTTCAAAGCAGAGTGCTCCTTGTTAAGTGTCCCTTTCATTGCATCTGTACATATCCTACTACCCCCACATGGATTTCCCGAGCAATAGGTTAACTTCAAAGAACTTACTGGTGGTAGAAGTGGAGAAATGGAATGAACAGAATGCCAACAACTTTTTAGTCTAAAGAAGTTTCGCATATAAATCTCAGACAAGCTAAGATCATCTTTATTCTTCAAGCCACTTATAAAAGGTAATTTTTAAGACATTTATATTGCTTTATCAGTTTCCTGCATGTCAGGTCCTCACAAATAGAAATTCATCTGTAGTGACCATGACAACAAATTATCTGCACTGAGGCCTCCTCCTTTCTCTATCCAGAGGGCAATCCAGATAGCAGAAAGGGGGCAAACACACATTATTTTTCTGAAAGTCACTCTTTCAGGATAGCTTTGGTTTGCAGTTTCAAGAACCATATTAATTGCTTATTATAGAGTTTCTAAGTAAGTCCTTCTTGAGGCTTAAAGACTTTCAATCCACTCACATCTTTATGGCAAAGCCATTTCAGAATAATAAATCATTTTCTTTAAAAAGACATCATAAAGCTAAGTATATTTGAAATTATATGGGCCTAAGAAAAACAATTTAAGTGAGGTGATTGAACAAGGAGGTTTTGACCTTCAGGAATGAGCATCTATAAAAGTACATAAATCAGCTACAAAGATCATTATTTCTATACCCTAAAACCCTGAAAAATGCCCTCATGAAGTCAGGCATGCCTCACTAACTATGAGAAGACAAAGGACATGACTAGCGGAAGTGCTGGTCTTTCCCTAATTTCAGGTTTTTGCTTGAGCCTCCTTAACTATGTACATTCTGTCCTCAACCTCCAGCTGCCGCTCCCAACTGAGGTTCACCTTCACTTTGAAGTGGAGTCCACGGGGTCAAAGAAGTGCTAGCCCCATCTGTTGAGGTTTCTTGGAAACTACACCTGAGCACCATCCTCCAACTATAGGCTTCTTCATTTCAGGGAGAGTAATTTTAAAAGTACAAATCAGCTGCTAAAATACAGTTGACCCTTAAACAATGTGGACATTGGGAAGACCTACAATCTGTAGTCAAAAGCTTGTGTGTAAGTTCTTTATCTAAAACATCGATCAATAGATGAGTGGATAAAGTAGATGTGGTACATATATCCAATGGAATGATGCTGCTGCTGCTGCTGCTGCTGCTGCTAAGTCGCTTCAGTCGTGTCCGACTCTGTGCGACCCCATAGACGGCAGCCCACCAGGCTCCACCATCCCTGGGATTCTCCAGGCAAGAATACTGGAGTGGGTTGCCATTTCCTTCTCCAGTGCATGAAAGGGAAAAGTGAAAGTGAAGTCGCTCAGTCGTGTCCGACTCTTAGCGACCCCATGGACTGTAGCCTACCAATCAGCCATAAAATAATAATGAAATAATACCATTTGCAGCTACGTGGATAGACCTAGAGATTATCATACTAAGTGAAGTCAGAGACAGACAAATACCATAGGTATCACTTATATGTGAAATCTTTAATATGACACAAATGTTTCTGTTTCATTGATAAATTCAGACTCACAGACACAGAGAACAGATTTATGGTTGCCAAAGGGGAAGGGCAGGGGAGGGATGGAGTGGAAGTTTGGGATTAGGAGATGCAAATTATTATCTCTAGAGTAGATAAACAACAAGGTCCTACTGTATAGCACAGAGAACTATATTCAATATCCTGTAATAAACAATAATGGAAAAGAAAAAAAATTTTAATCTGTGTATAACAGTAGAAACTTCATCTCCACATTTCCTAGGTATCTGTGTTCTTCATCAATAAATTCAACCAACTACAGATCATGTGCTACTGTCATATCTATTACTGAAAATATATGCATATAAGTGAACCAGCTCAGGTCAAACCCATGTTGTTCAAGGGCCAACTGTATATACTTGTCTCAACAATTCTAAAAATTTCTGCTAAGAAAATGTTTAGTGATAGATATATTAAACTTACTTACAAGATTGTTCCTTTATGTTATTTTTAATGCCCAACAATAGAGGACTGCTTATTTATTCAAAATGTTGTTACAAATGTCCATGGCTAAATATCAGTGAAAAACACATGTTCCAAAGAGTAACTAGATTTTGACCTCATTTTTATGTGTGTGCACACAGACACACACATGCACACACACACACCCCTAGGCAAATAGTGGGAATCTGAGTATTTGCAGTTTTCCTTTTTCTCTGTATTTTTGTTTTCCATAATAAAGTTTTGTAATATACAATTATTTTTAATTGTTTTTAGTTTACATACAAAAGATGAATGAAAGAGCATAGAACCAATGATAAAAAAAATGAGAGTGTGAGTAAAATACTTCACATTCTTGAGGTCATTCTCAGATGTCACCTAATCAGTGTCAGCTTGCCTGGCTCTTTTTAAAATTGCAACCAACACCCTTGACACTCACTATTCTGCTCCTATTTATCTCCATGGCACTTTCTATTGTTATCTAACATATTGTATTTTTATTTTTTACTTTGTTTTTGCCTTTTTGTTTACTGCTACTTTCCTGGTGGTTCTTAGCACAGTAACTGGCGCTATACCATATATACGCAAAAAATATCTAAAGAACATCTGACTAGAAAGGGATGGCTCAGACCAGTACCAAGAGTCAAGGAAGACAGATTCTCTAATAATCAAGACTTGTAAAAATGCTCAAAACACAAAAAGGGGGACATGGGTAGAAGTAAACTATATACATAGCAAGAAGATAAAAACATTTGATAGGCCGCTGATTAAGATAATACAGGATTAGATGAAAAAACAATCAAAATTTCTCACTCATTACTTCACTTCTCTCTTCTTTAAAGGATGATAGTGAGAAAAGGCTGGAAATAAAAGCTGTAATCAAGATTGTTGGGAGAAATATCAACAACCTCAGATATGCAGACGATACCACTCTACTGGCAGAAAGCAGAGGAACTAAAGCCTCTTGATGAAGGTGAAAGAGGAGAATGAAAAAGCTGGCTCAAAACTCAACATTCAAAAAACTAAGATCTTGGCATCCAGTCCCATAATTTCATGTCAAATTGACTGGGAAAAAAATGGGAAGTGACAGACTTTATTTTCTTGGGCTCCAAAAGCACTGCAGACAGTGGCTGAAGCCATGAAATTAAAAGACGTTTTGCTCCTTGGAAGGAAAACTGTGACAAACCTAGACAATGTCTTAAAAAGCAGAGACATCACTTTGCCGACAAAGGTCTCTATAGTCAAAGCTATATGACTTTGACTACAGCTTTTTCAGTAGTCATGTACAGATGTGAGAGTTGGACCATAAAGAAAGCTGAGCACTGAAGCATTGATGCTTTCAAATTGTGGTGCTGGATAAGACCCTTGAGAGTCCCTTGGACAGCAAGGAAATCAACCCTGAATATTCATTGGAAAGACTGATACTGAAGCTTCAATAATTTGGCCACCTGATGCAAAGAGCTGATTCGCTGGGAAAAAAAAAAAAAACCCTGATGCTAGGCAAGATTGAAGGAAGGAGAGGTGGGGATGACAGAGGATGAGATGGTTGGATGGCATCACCAATTCAATGGACATGAGTTTGAGCAAACTCTGGTAGATAGTGAAGGAAAGACTGGTGTGCAGTAGTCCATGGGGTTGCAAAGAATTGGACACAACTGAGCAACTGAACAACAAGTGAGGAAAGGCAGAACTAGCACTGAAATAAGGACACTGAAAAGCAAAGGAAGTGAGAAGGATACACAGGAGTTCAGGTTGCTCCACATGAGGTATGGCCTCGATGACTCTATCGCTCTTTCTGGGAGGACTTCCATCTGGCTTTAGGCATCCATTACATGCTGTGCTACCTTGTTGTAACGTCACCATTTACTGTGACTAATTACTGCTCACTTAGAAGGTCAAATCTTTGAGCACAAGCATTGTACTCTCTGTTCACTGTTGAAGCCTCAGTGCCTAGCCTAGCACAAAGTTCCCAATAAATATGTGTTTCATTAGTCCCTTAAATACAAATCAAAGTACTAAGAAAACTTGCAAATTAGTATATTGATCCACCCAAAGGGAACATTAAAAATCACAGAAGATTAGAAAAGTAAATGATAGCAGACGATTGTCTGATTTTACAAAAGTAGAAGAAATATTTGGTAAATTGTTCACTGATGTATTCTGTTGTTGATTTCAGGCCAAATTCTATACTGAATAACTGAACAGAGACTTTGTATGTGCTTCAGAAAATAAGCTGTAAGCAACAGGGGCCAACATGGGTTCACCTAGAATTGTTCTTGCCAGTCAGGCAGATTTTTTTGTCTAGGGTTAGTGAACATTTTAGAAAACTATCAGAAACTTTTGATTTCTGCAAAGCATTGAATGAAGGCTTGTCTGATGTCTTTATTGACAGTAACCTGCACATAACAGATACTTGATGAAAGTGGATTTGGCAAATGCTTGCAAAGAGTATTAACTGTATCATTTCCTTCCAACATTTTTGTGTTTTTCTTTCTTTTATTCATCCATGTTCCTCTCCTTAACAGACACATTTCTTCTCACCTGCCAGGATTGCTAACCCTTTGTTGAAATTAAAGTACTATGGCACACTTGGGATAATTACAGGATTTGAGAAGTTCTTTACATCAAACATTGGGCATGAAGAGAGCTTGGTTTCATCTATCAATTTTTCCTTGGAGAAGAATGAAACAAGTTCAGGGAAGCAAGGAATTAGATACAACACGTCAAAACGAGGATCTCTGTCTTTCTTTCCTTGATATTTTTTTCTTGCATAACTTTCAAATCAAATCCCAGTTGCATCTCCATCACCCTTTTGCTACCCTGGTATCTGTATAGAAAAAAAATCAATCTGATGAGTTTATAATACTAAAGGGATTGAATGTTCTATTGCCACAGGGCTTTCATATTACAGGAAGATGTGAGAGGGTAACTAACCTATTTTAAAAAGGTATAGACAATGAGGTGCATTCACACAAACTTAAACTCACTTCCTCCCATTCTTTGACACATACAAATGCTCTGGGCAGGTCTACAGAACATACGCACACGCCACTCACACCCATGAAGTGATACAGGAAGTCCTGCATGAATTCTTTCTCCCTTGGCTATGGCTACTTGAATAGAAAAGCACTCAAATGGGAGTGAGGAGGCTTAGGTTCTGGTCTCAACTCTTCTACTACGAAGGTGTATGATTCTGAACAAGTCACTCCCTTCCCTGGACTCTAGTTAGTTATAAAATGAAATGAATTTGGCACAAGAAATTAAGTGCTGATAGAGCTGTTAGACGGCTGAAGGAACAGGCTTCAGGCAAGTCTCTTGGAAAGTCTCCAGACCAACAAAGAATTGACTCCCTAAAGAAGCTGCTACCCTTGCAAGCCACCACTAGATATATGCTGGCCTGCATTTCATTGTGCAGCATTCACTCACTGCACAGCAGCAACCTATGAACACGGGCCAAGCTGCAGAACAGACACTAACACCAGTAATCCAGAGATCACAGTCAGCTGCCCCTATACCCACTAATTACTGACAACCAAAAGACGAGAAAATGAACTCTGGAATCTGCTTTTAGAAAAATCACATTCTTGCTAGCTAGCACATACAACCAGGACCTGGAGGTAAGAGACCCTTTCTTCAATTCTCCCTTCAAATCTCATACAAGGGAAACTTGGTGAAATCTATGCCAAATCCAGTTCCTTCATGCTGCTGCTGCTGCTGCTGCTAAGTCGCATCAGTCGTGGCCGACTCTGTGCGACCCCATAAACGGCAGCCCACCAGGCTCCACCATCCCTGGGATTCTCCAGGCAAGAACACTGGAGTGGGTTGCCATCTCCTTCTCCAATGCATGGAAGTGAAAAGTGAAAGTGAAGTCGCTCAGTTGTCTCCGACTCCTAGTGACCCCATGCCCTGCAGCCTACCAGGCTCCTCCGTCCATGGGATTCTCCAGGCAAAAGTACTGGAGTGGGGTGCCATCACCTTCTCCGATCCAGTTCCTTAGTTGCAAGCAAACCCTGGGAATGCAGGTTTTAGCTTCCTAACTTGTGTGATACACATGAGCACATAGAAGAGATTATGACTGAATGCTGAATGCTAAAAACAATGTCCAGCACTGGTATATTCTGATAATACAAATAGCTCTTTCAGGAGCTAACAAGTTCCCATCACTGCAGATGTACAAGCAGAAACAAGGTAATCTATTGAGAGGATGAAACTGTTTTTGACCAGTAATTTGCACACCTTGCTGCATATTTTAATGCACTGGTCCCATTTCCAAAGATTCTGGTTAGGTGGGCTGTGGTTAGTCCCAGCAATCAATATTTTTAAAACTATTCTACATGATTGTGAAGTATGGCTGGACTCAGGGGCACTCAACTACAATATCCAAGATAATTTCCAGCCCTAACATATAAATCTTTGCATCTAGACCTTTAGGACTATACAGTTGTATGCACCATTCACTTCTGTTACAAGAACTCAAATGTTATCTTCAGATGAACACAGATCCTTGAGAAATCCCACAATGTAAACTGAGATGTTATTCTCTTGTCTTATATGAAAAGAATCTGGTTATCAACTATTTTGTGGCAATAGATTAGTCCCAAGGATATGCTAACTGAAGACATTCTTTCACATGTAGAATTCATGACTATAGTATGCTGAGGTAATTTGCTTTTTCCTATAAAGGATTTCTAGGCCAAGAGAATAGAGAAAAGATTGCTCAGGTGTTCCTTTGTGAAAGGCTTTTTAAAAAATAATTTTATTTACTTTTGGCTATGCTGGGTCTTCATTGCTGTGTGGGCTTTGCTCCGGTTGTGATGAATAGGGGCTATTCTTCAGCTGCAGTGGGCAGCCTTCTTATTGCAGTGGCTTCTGTCGCTGAGCATGGTTTCTAGGGTGCGAGGGCTTCAGTAGTTGCAGATCCTAGGCTTACAGCATAGACTCAATAATTGTGGTACACTGGCTTAGATGCATTGCACCATGTGGGATTTTTCCAGATCAGAGATCAAGCACTTGTCTCCTGCATTGGCAGGTAGATTTTTTTACCACTGAGCCACCAGGGAAGACCTATGAAAAGGCATTTTAAAATTTTGCTTTTTATTTTTGTTTTTGGTGAATAAATTCATCCGGAAGGGAGCTGGGGATTTATCCTCTGCACACATATCAAATTCAGTGCTCCTGTATGCTTGCCTTTGAAGGGCTGGTAAATGTTTATATTTGTTGTTCTGCTCAGCCAAACAAGTTTTATTACTGGTATTATAATCAGTGAACAGCGTGAAAAGGTAAAAAGATAAGAAACTGAAAGATGAACTCCCCAGGTCAGTAGGTGCCCAATATGCTACTGGAGATCAGTGGAGAAATAATTCCAGCAAGAATGAAGAGACGGAGCCAAAGCAAAAAGAACACCCAGTTGTGGATGTGACTGGTGATGGAAGAGAAGTCTGATGCTGTAAAGAGCAATATTGCATAAGAACCTGGAATGTTAGGTCCATGAATCAAGGCAAATTGAAAGTGGAGATGGCAAGAGTGAACATGACATTTTAAGAATCAGTGAACTAAAATGGACTGCAGTGGGTGAATTTCACTCAGATGACCATTATATCTACTACTTTGGGCAAGAATCCCTTAGAAGAAATGGAGTAGCCCTCACAGTCAACAAAAGAAATTGAAATGCAGTACTTGGGTGCAATCTCAAAAATGACAGAATGATCTCTGTTCATTTCCAAGCCAAACCCTTCAATATCACAGTAATCCTAGTCTATGCCCCGACCAGTAATGCTGAAGAAGCTGAAATCAAATGCTTCTACGAAGACCTACAAGATCTTCTAGAATTAACACCCAAAAAAGATGTCCTTTTCATTTTAGGGGACTGGAATGCAAAGGTAGGAAGTCAAGAAACACCTGGAGTAATGGGAAAATTTGGCCTTGGAGTACAGAATGAAGCAGGGCAAAGGATAATAGAGTTCTGCCAAGAGAACGCACTGGTCATAGCAAACACCCTCTTTCAACAACACAAGACTCTACACATGGACATCACCAGATGATCAACACTGAAATCAGATTGATTGTGTTCTTTGCAGCCAAAGATGGAGAAGCTCTATACAGTCAGCAAAACAAGACTGGGAGCTGACTGTGGCTCAGATCATGAACTCCTTATTGAAAAATTCAGACTTAAATTGAAGAAAGTAGGGAAAACCACTAGACCACTCAGGTATGACCTAAGTCAAATCCCTTACAATTACACAGTGGAAGTGAGAAATAGATTTAAGGGACTAGATCTGATAGACAGAGTGCCTGAAGAACTATGGATGGAGGTTCATGACATTGTACAGGAGACAGTGATCAAGACCATCCCCGAGAAAAAGAAATGCAAAAAGGGAAAATTGTTGTCTGATAAGGCCTTACAAACAGCTATGAAAAGAAGAGAAGCAAAAAGGTAAAGGAGAAAAAGAAAGATATATCCATTTGAATGCAGAGTTCCAAAGTATAGCAAGGAGAGATAGGAAAGCCTTCCTCAGTGATCATTGCAAAGAAATAGAGGAAAACAATAGAATGGGAAAGACTAGAGATCTCTTCGAGAAAATTAGAGATACCAAGGGAATATTTCATGCAAAGATGGACACAATTAAGGACAGAAATGGTATGGAGGTAACAGAAGCAGAAGATATTAAGAAGAGGTGGCAAGAATACACAGAAGAACTGTACAAAAAAGATCTTCATGACCCAGATAACCATGAGAGTGTGATCACTCACCTAGAGCCAGACATCCTGGAATGAGAAGTCAAGTGGGTCTTAGGAAGCATCACTATGAACAAAGCTAGTGGAGGTGATGGAATTCCAGTTAAGCTATTTCAAATCCTAAAATATGATGCTGTGTAAGTGCTTCACTCAATATGCCAGCAAATTTGGAAACTCAGCAGTGGCCCGAGGACTGGAAAAAGTCAGTTTTCATTCCAATCCCTAAGAAAGGCAATGCCAAAGAATGCTCAAGCTATTACACAATTGCACTCATCTCACACGCTAGCAAAGTAATGCCCCAAATTCTCCAAGCCAGGCTTCAACAGTACATGAACTGTGAACTTCCAGATGTTCCAGCTGGATTTAGAAAAGGCAGAGGAACCAGAGATCAAATTGCCAACATCCACTGGATCATCGAAAAAGTGAGAGAATTCCAGAAAAACATTTACTTCTGCTTTATTGACTATGCCAAAGCCTTTAACTGTGTGAATCACAACAAACTGTGGAAAATTCTGAAAGAGATGAGAATACCAGACCACCTGACCTGCCTCCTGAGAAATTTGTATGCAGGTCAAGAAGCAACAGTTAGAACTGGACATGAAACAGACTGGTTCCCAATAGGGAAAGGAGTACATCAAGGCTGTATATCGTCACCCTACTTATTTAACTTATATGCAGAGTACATCATGAGAAATGCTGGACTGGATGAAGCACAAGCTGGAATTAAGATTGCCGGCAGAAATATCAATAACCTCAGAGATGCAGATGACACCACCCTTATGGAAGAAAGTGAAGAAGAACTAAAGATCCTCTTGATGAAAGTGAAAGAAAAGAGTGAAAAAGTTGGCTTAAAGCTCAACATTCAGAAAACTAAGATCATGGCATCTGGTCCCATCACTTCATGGCAAATAGATGGGGAAACAGTGAGAGACTATATTTTGGGGGGCTCCAAAATCACTGCAGATGGTGACTGCAGCCATGAAATTAAAAGACACTTGCTCCTTGGAAGAAAAGTTATGACCAACCTAGACAGCTTATTAAAAAGCAGAGACATTACTTTACTGTCAAAGGTCCATATAGTCAAAGCTATGGTTTTTCCAGTAGTCATGTATGGATGTGAGAGTTGGACCATAAGGAAAGCTGAGCACAGAAGAACTGATGCTTTTGAACTGTGGTGTTGGAGAAGACTCTTGAGAGTCCCTTGGACAGCAAAGAGATCAAACCAGTCAATCCTAAAGGAAATTAGTCCTCAATACTCATTGGAAGGATAAATGCTGAAGCTCCAATACTTTGGCCACCTGATACGAAGAACTGGCTCATTGGAAAAGACCCTGATGCTGGAAAAGATTGAAGGCAGGAGGAGAAGGGGACGACAGAGGATGAGAAGGATGAATGGCACCACCAACATGATGGACATGAGTTTGACAAGCTCTGGGAGTTGGTCATGGACAGGGAAGTGTGGAGTGCTACCGTCCATGGGTTTGCAAGGAGTCAGACACAACTGAGTGACTGAACGAAAGAAAGATCTGTGTTGAACTCCTGCCCTATGGAACTGTATGATCGTAAATTTATTGAAGCAACTAAGTCTGTTATAATTTGTCACAACAGCAATGGAAAAATAAAACACCCAATATATTTTCTGTCCATTATTCCCATTTCATCACAGAGTAGGGACTGATTTCTCAAAAATAATCAACAAAAAGTTTAACATTTTTTTTAACAAAAGAAAGTTTAGGTGAAGCAAGAAGAACAGGTGAAGTTGTTTGTAGCTGAAGGTATGACTCAACCAAAAATGGGACCTTGAAGAAGCTCTCAACTTTTCTGAGGTTTAATATTATCAGATACTGGGAATAAGAAATCTTGCTTATTTTACAGAATAGTTGAAAATATCAAGTTTCAAAAGGGATATGAACATACTTTGTATATATTATACTCTAGAAAGAACCATACTGGTCATTACTTTTTTCTCCAAGAAAATAAATGTATTTCCACTCTAACATTTGTTCAGCTTACAGCAGGAATGTTATCTCTCAACATCCATTCTTTCCTTCTGGTTTTATATAAGACTCTTCCAACTTTCAGCTGGGAATATGTCAATCAATCCACACACTCCAGCTTCCTTTGCAGTCAGGCTTAATCATGTGACTACATTCTAACCCAGGGGACAGTGACAAATGAAGTATGCAAACTTCAGATGATTCCCTTAAGAGGAGGATGTTGCCCTCTGCTTCTTCCTGTCCTGTTCCCGTAGGCTGGAATGACTGTGGCAGCACAAAGTTAGCACTCATAAATGAGAGCATCATGCCAGGTCAGGGTGGTCAACAATGCAGCCATTCATTCACGTGTCATCATGGCAACAGTGGAGTAGAGAAACCACAACAAAAAAACCACATGATTTTCAAAGCCTAAGATATTTACCATCAGCCCTTTACAGATAAAGCTTACTGGCCCCTGCCCTAAGTAATAGGAAATCAACAAAATAGATGAAATCTAGGTCCACAGACAACATCCTAAAGCAGATATACTCTTCCCCTCTGACAACCTACCAGCATGGATTTTTATGTGAACCAGAAATAAATTTTCTGTTGTTTACTACACTATTTTATCAATTACAGTGGGCATGGTAAGCTAGAAATGGTAATAGTGATGATGATGATGATAACAGTTAACACTTATAGAGTTTGTGCTTACTACACAAACCATATATGTGCTTACTACATTCTAAGACTCTTCTAGGTATGTATGTGTAATGTACCTACACACACATTTCAAGATCATGGTAATTCTATGAATTACTATTTTTTATTCCCATTTACATATGAGGAAACTGAGGCTCAGTAGTTAGGTAACTTTTCCAAGGTCATACCAAAAAAGTGATGGAATTGGAATTTAGACCCTGATCTATTCAGCACTAGCATCTCTGCTCTTACACTTCTATTTGATTCCCTTTTGGTAAATCACAACTGTTTCATTTTGACTGAGAACAAATCTTAGGATCAATCATCCTTAAACTCTGTTTGTTTTTTTGTTTTTTTTTTTTTTAACAGGACACCTATTAGTAACAATAGCTTAACCCCTAAATGTTGACAAGTGCTTGGTTAGTATTGGGAATATCAATAGCAATTGTTTCACAAAGGCTTCCCCTGTGGCTCAGCTGGTAAAGAATCTGCCTGCAATGCGGGAGACCTGGGTTAGATCCCTGGGTTGAGAAGATCCCCTGAAGAAGGGAAAGGCTACTCACTCTAGTATCCTGGCCTGGAGAATTCCATGGACTGTATATTCCATGGGGTCACAAAGAGTCGGACACGACTGAGCGACTTTCACTTCACTTTCCTTTAAATAAAATGTGTTTTGTATTGTATACCTAATCTTTAGACTGAGAAAAAGTTCAAATATTATACAAATCTTCTCATCTGAATTAGGGTAATCTATTTGGAAATAAAGATAAATGAGAAATATGGTAAAAGTTTAAAGTGATAAAATGAAGTCTGAGAATTCATGATTTAAAAAGGAGAGTGGGAAAGATTACATTAAGGAATGTGGAATCTTAAATTATTGTGTGCTTACTAAGCACTTGAAAGGGAAGAGGACATTTGAAGTCCTAACTACCTATAAGACTTTTTTAATATTTGAAACAGATTCATGAAAATTGAACCAGTTGCTTAAAGTCACAAAAATCAGTGAAACTCAGATCTTTTTTACCCCAAGCCAAGATTCTTCATGCTACAAAATCGTTAAGAGAACAAACAAACAAAAACACACCTTAGTCATTTCAGGCAAGAAAAAGTTTAAGAATGAGATAGGTGCTTATTTACAGCTTCTGTGAATAATCAAGCAGGCACTTCAGAAGACCCTAATGCATAAGACTGACCCAAGGCTGATCAAATGTCTACAAGAAAACAAAAAAAGTAAAAGAAAAGAAAAATTGACCAATGCTGATGGCATGGAAGAAATCAAAATTAAACGCTAAAAGTCAGAGCCCCATGATGAGTACCAGATCATGAAAAAGAAAAGTTACATCTGTGAGGAAACTGTTGAGCATTAAAGAAACTTACTCTCTCAACTGGTATATCTATTTTCACTGTCAAGGAGGAGATTAGTTGCAATAAGCTCTTTTTTATTGATTTCTCTAAGCCTTGAAGTTCCCTTAAAGATGGAGACTATGATAGGATGAGCTTCATTACAATTGTGAGGTTAAATGCAAGATACTGTGGTTGCCTCCGTCAACTAAAAATAAATGGCCTGTAGAATTAACTCATTGTATATTATATCATTCCTTAGTTCCATACTGCCTAGAATGAATCAGTAAGGAGAAAATAAAACATTATTATCCTTCAAAAATGAATCTGAACCAAGGACTCAGAAAGGCCTTTTGGAGATCATCTATTCATTTTATAGATGAGAAATCAAAATTTCCAGGGAAGACTTAGGTGATGTGATTTCTTGGTCTTCAAGCAAGAAATGAAGGTTTCCAAGCCCATTTCAAAACTCATAGCATGGTTGTATGCTATCTGGAGTTGATTTTGTTAGAGCCATGGATCAGCATTCTGGGATGTTCAGGAACAAATATTTGTGCATATAATGCATACATAAGTGAAATTCCCCATAAGTGAACAGACTGTTACCTGCTTGGTGTAGTCAAAGAATAGGAATTTGTGTAGAATGATGTGGGACAAGAAGTGGCAAATGTGGCTGGAAAAATAAGCTATGTCCTGGTCACCAAGTGTTTTATAGACTACAACTGGGAAGTTGGATTGTTTTTCTAAGTGCCATTCTGGTCATTGGAGTTTTGATAGGAACATGATGTAGTTAATTTCAATCATTCATCTATTCATTCATTTTGTAAGCAAGCATAGTTTTAGGCTCTCAGGAAGCAATGAGATACATTCCTAGCCCAGGAGAACCTCAAAGCCTATTGGAGGAGACAAAGCTATAAAATGTAACACAAAGTAGCAATAAAGCTTGGAGAGGCAGGGAAAAGCCTATAGAGAAAAGAATATTTAAATATGTTCTTCAGTCAACAAAGTCTAGTTTTCAAAATTATTCTGCATGAGACCAGACCTCCAGCATAGTAGAGTTATGTTCAACCCAGATTCTGACAGTAGCAGCTGCCTCTAGTTGTACAGTGAGAATAATTGTACAGCATTGTGAAAACTCAGTAGGACAGAATTTTGTGATGTATGAGGATCTCTAGAACAGAATGATGGCACATTTCTACTTTTAGGAAACAGCCTATGGAAGGAAAACACAAGACAGAAAGAGACCTTCTAGCTAGAAGGGCTCCATAGAGCATTTCAGAGCTTCATAAACTACTTTGAAACTTCACCTATTATCATTTGGGAAGTAGACAATGGACATAGTTTTTATCTTTGAAAGAAAGTACATCATGGCAGCACCTCAACTCAGCTTCTGAAGGAAGAAATATCTTCTATCACTGCTATTCTTGCTTGCTACTCTCAAGTATTAATTTTTTCTTTTAGTTCAATGTTCTAAAGGAGAAGATTCATAAACTAACTAGTGATAAAAAATATTTTTCTTATAGAATTTTTGTAAGGATTAAACAGGAAAACATTCTTCCTGTATTCGTGGTGGGTGGGGTGATGGCATTCTAGGAATTTTGGAGATTTGAAGAAGTCTGAACACCCTCTCAGGACACCTCAACAGATTTCTTCTCCTAAGGCAGACAACTACTGGAGTTGGAAACTGAGAACAGCTTGGAGGGAGGGAGCAAGGTCCAGGATCAGACAGAAAGAGGTCGAAATTTTCCACTTCTGGGCTGCATGAGAAACTAGGCCCCAATTAAAGAGAGACCTAGGATGATTAGCAAGAGTTTCCTAGAAAGAACTTGTCCTATAAGCTCTTAGGAGTCCAGAAAGGAAGGACAGAGCTGGCCCATATGAACATTCACCCTTCAAAGAAAATGAGAAATAATTTGAGTTCCCTTATACAACTAAAGCTGGAGAAAACAGACCTTTATAGCTGATGAGAAGGGAAGGAATGGGGCATGTGTGAGATGCCTTGAGAGATGACTAACGAAACAGAATGTTTGCTGGTATGACCAGTAGTGTCCAGTGAGCAACGAGCCCCAAGACACAGATTCTACTGGGCTTAGGAAGCATCATTGCTGTACGTGACAGAGATGTGTTTACCTGAGCCTCAGTGAGTGATGTGAAGAAAAATGACCTACTGCCTGAGAGGAAGAATACAGAAATATAGAGACAGTCAAGAGCAAGAACTCCTTAGGAAACGAAACTACTGAAATAGACAGATGGCAGGTGGTAAAAAATAAAAATAAAAAAAAAATGAAATTTGATCACATCACAAATAACACTGAATCTATGAAACATTAACTTTATCACAAAGTTTAGTAGATGAACTGAATAAGTTCATGGTATTTTCAGATAACAATGAAAAAACAGCATTTATCATCCCATTTATGTAAAAATTGTAGGAAGGAAGGAAGGCAGGCAAAGGAGGAAGAAAGAGACATGAAGGGGAAAAAAAATCCTCATCATAATCTTAATGGTAGTTTTCTCAAGATAACCTGAAATTTGTGCTTCCTTTAAATTTTTGGGTACCATATGAATTATATCAAATGAAATATAATCAAAATATACAATCAGAATTCTATTTGTATAGAATAACAATTATTATAATTACAGGTGCTATTGCATCCCACAGCATAGAAGACTAAAACAATAAGTAGTAAGATAGTTTGGCTTACTGCAAAAGCCATTCTTCTCTCAAAAGGACTGGATACTGTACAAGGCACTGATGAGCATCTGAACTGAGGGGTCAGCACAGTGAGACAGCAGCACAGACAGGATTTTGCTCCCCTTCACCCCACTTTACTCCCACCACCTCCGTGGGACCACTTGACTCTACCCACAGCTGTGGCTCATAGTTGCTGTTCAGTCGCTGTGTGTCCGACTCTACGATTCCGTGGACTGCAGCATGCCAGGATCTCCTGTCCTTCATTATCTCCTTCAGTTTGCTCAAATTCATGTCCATTGAGTGGGTGATGCTTTCCAACCGTCTCATCCTCTGCTTACTATGCATGAATACATATGCACTGATTCACACACACTGTGCACATATTTCTCAGTGATCTTAACAGAGAAAACACTATTGCAGGATCTAACTTCATTGGCTATTCAAAATAAGAATCATTGCATACATTAGAAGAATTAAACTTTATCTCATTTTTAAAAGGTTATTAAAATTTATAGCTAAAGAATGTATATCACTGATTGAATTCTGGACCAAAAATGAATACAGCTAATCATAAAACAGCAATTCCCTTATGATGTGCTGTTCATGCATAGAAATGCTTATTTTTGCCAATGCTCAGAATTGGGAGACTAAACTGTAGTGACACTTAATGGCATATTTATAAGCAACAGAAATTGATCTAAAAAGAGAACTGCCAGTAATTACTGTGAAAGTGAAGTCGCTCAGTCGTGTCCAACTCTTTGTGACCCCATGGACTACAGCCCACCAGCCTCCTCTGAGTCCATGGAATTTTCCAGGCAAGAATACTGGAGTGGGTTGCCATTTCCTTCTCCAGGGGATCTTTGCAGGTAGACTCCCACATTGCAGGTAGACTCCTCACCATCTGAGCCACCTGGGAAGTAATACTGATTGTAAACGTCTTTAAATGGAAATAAGACAAAGGCAGACAATTTGAATGAGGTTATTCAGAACACCAAACTCTACTCCGGAAGATTGCAACTTTTCTCAGATCAATTGATGGCAGAGCCCACTCACTGGTCCTGAAGCTGCATCTACCTTAAACTGATTGAAAACTTAAAGAACACTAGCTAAAGAGGCACCCAGCAAACTGCACCTCCCACAAACAGGGGGAGAGAGATGTCACTCCCAGTAATTACCAGCAGGTATTTCTGCAAAGTACCTTACAGGAGAAATGCCCTTCCTCTGCAAAATCAGAGACATGTTTATAGAGCAAACATTGGTTAAAATAGAGAGTATTAGAGATGGTATTTAAAGTCTAAACTTTAAATAAATACATACAAAGATGCTGGACAGCAAGGAGATCAAACCAGTCAATCCTAAAGGAAATCAACACTGAATATTCACTGGAAGGATTGATGCTGAAATTCCAATATTGTGGCCATCTGTTGCAAAAAAAAACTGACTCATTGGAAAAGACTCTGATGTTGGGAAAGATTGAAGGCAGGAGGAGAAGGTCAGCACACAGGATGAAATGGTTGGATGGCATTGCCAACTCAAAGGACATGAGTTTTAGCAAACACCAGGAGATGGTGAAGGACAGGGAAGCCTGGCATGCTACAGTCCATGGGGTTGCAGAGTCAGACACGACTTTAGCAACTGAACAACAGAACAAAGATGCTGGAAGCTCTGCATATTTGGTAAAGGCCCTAATATAAAGGCTGCTCCAGCACAGAAGAGTATGGGACCCACAGAATTGTGTAGCTCATTTGTACTATTACTTATTTGATCTATCATGACTCTTTTTCTTATAAAATGTCTTCCCTTACTGTGGGGAACATTTCCCTTGTAGTTTGAGTGTGGTTGACTTTGCCTCCCACCTTTCCACAGGTCATTCACCCTGGGATTAGCCAAAGAGCACTCCACGCATCTGAGTATAATGATCAGATCACCATAAGATGCTATTAAAGTTCCAATTTGTTCAACAAAGAATACAAAAACATAGCAGATGTAGGCTGGAAATACAGGACAGGTACAGATGCAGCATTTCTAATCATGTTTGGTCTCAGCCCTCGTAAGACATTCAGTAGCTAGTCACATTGTCCTTATAAACTAGGATCTTCCCAAATGGAAGAAATTCAATTCTTGCTGCCCCATTGCCATCTTAGACTTCTCTTTTCAGAAAGGACTAACACCAACTATCACTTTTGTTTCAGAGAATTACAGAAGGCTCCTTTGTTCTTAAAATTCAGCATCATCTAAAAAAAAAATGGTACAAAGGAACTTACATACAAAACAGAAACAAATTTATGGTTACTAAAGGGGAAAGGGCAGGTGAGGAATAAAGTAGGTGTTTGGGGCTAACATTAACACACTATGGAAATATGCTGTATGATGTAGGGAGCTCAAATCTGGCACTCTGTGACAACCTAGAGGGGTGGGATGGGGTGGGAGGTGGAAGGGAGGTTCAAGAGGGGAGGGACATAGGTATATCTATGCCTGATTCATGTTGATGTATGGCAGAAACCAATACATTCTTGTAAAGAAATTATCCTCCAATTAAAAATAAATAAATTTAAATTTTAAAAAGATAACCAATAAGAGCCTACTGTATAGTACAGGGAACTATACTCTATACTTTATAATAACCTATAAGGGAAAAGAATCTGAAATTGGATGTATCTGTGTATATATTTATAAATATATATGTATGTGTATATGTGTGTGTGTGTGTGTGTGTGTGTGTGTGTATAAATACATATCCCTGGAGAAGCAAATGGCAACCCACTCCAGTCTTCTTTCCTGGAGAATTTCATGGACCAGAGGAGCCTGGTAGGCTACACCCATGGGATCGCAAAGAGCTGGACATGACTGAGTGACTAAGCACACATATATACATATAACTGAATCACTTTGTTGAATACCAGAAACTAACATCACAGGTCAAATATGCTTCAATAAAAAAGAGTATTCATGATAAATTTGAAAATATAAAATGAAAGATCAAGTTAAAAAAGAATTCAGCGTCAAATCACAAACCTATGTCCTAATAGATGCTCTAATAGAAATAATGCTCTATGCTCTGGTAGAAATTAGAGTCCTTCTCCACAGGTCCCTGATTCATGTCTCTGCCTTCAGATATCCTGAGTTCTGGAAAGAAAGTTCATTTACCCCCATTCATGTTTTAACTCTAATTTAATACCCTTTTAATACAGAGTTTGATCTGAAGGTAAGGATCACAAATCAGTTTCCACAGAATTATAATTCTAAAACACAGGTTCAATTCTTCTAAATCAATCTTTTGTTCTTGTGTTCTAAAGTCTCAAGTTAAGAAAGAAATTGCTTCAGATATTTTTTAAAGGTAGGAATCTGAAATGGACATACATCAAATAATAGTTTCAATTAAGCTTTTGGTTTCTAACAAAGGCAGACTGATTTGAAAACACTCCATACAAAATATGATCTTTAAAGCAATGCCTGTCAATGTGTGTCATATATTATCACAAAATAGTTATATCCTTATAAATTTGATATGAAAGCAAAGGAAAGAATGATTAACTCAGCTTGCTGGGAGAAACCATAAGACATCAAAATCATCTCTATCATCATTGAAACATTGATCGAATGTTTGTAAGGCTTTTATGTAATTTCTGTGACATGTTCATTTTACACATTATTTTTAAAAAAGCACAAAGCAGTTTATTTTAGAATCTGACTCTCTCCTGCTAAAAATACCTAGAAATTCTGAGTAAGACACAGTTAACAACATGAGAGGAGAGTGAACGTGGCATTGCCAGGCTGCCTGAGGCTATCTCTTGGCACACACAAAAAACTAAATATTTGGTTTTGACAGTAAAAGGGGAATAGAAGACAAAAATCGTGGGCTTTCACACATTGAGGTGTTAGATGGAAACTTCTGCAGGCATCCAGGACCATAGAAGGAGGAATGGCAAGACAATTGGTCCATCCCAAGCCTCTGCAGTGGGAAAAAAATTAGGAATTTCCTGCAAAACTTGTCATCCCAAGCTAAGTAAGACCAAGACTGTGTACCTTTTGGAGACACCAGAGAAAATTCCTACTTGCCTCTGCCAGCTTCCAAGTATCACTCCAATTGCTTCCTTCACCTTAACAACCAGCTGTGAAGCATCATCTCTTCTCTTTGGCCTCCCGACTCCCTTGTAAGAGGACTCCTGTGATTCTGTCAGGGCCACCTGGATACTTGGGATTCTCTCCAGGTGACATTCCTAACTGAATCTTATCTGCAAGGTCACTTTTGCCATGCAAGTTAGCAGATTCACAGCTTCTAAGAATTAGGATGTACACATCTTTGGGGACCATTATTCAATTAGTACAGTGGCCTTGAGTTGGGTCAGAGGGTTGAATTTAGATTGGCCCAGGGGATACTGAGAGAAGAACTTAAAGTGACAGAAGCCTGCATGAAAACTCTCTGGAAGAAATCATCTTCAATATAAGCCCCTCAATGTGTAGATCGATTAAGGTTGAACATAATCAGGTAAGCATAAGCTCACAATCAAAATGTACCCACTTCAAGAGAAAACAAAACCTCATCAGTAAGGGTCAGCTGGAGTGACAAATAACAATTATACCTTCAAAAACTTCAGATTTTGGAATTACTGTGTACCAAAAAGGGAAAAAAAATAGTATGGCTAAAATGTTCATAGAAAATAGAGAAATTTTATAAGAACAAGAATCAAGAGTCTATAATTAATGGCCAGATAGATCTGATAAAGAACTTGTGAAAGTAAAAGCTCACAAGATGGGAATAACGGGCAATAGCGCAGTGCTCTTTAAGTACTAAAACTTCTGGGTAAATTTTTAAAATCACATAACTAATAGTATGTGAAGACTCTGAAAGTGAAAGTGTTAGTCATTCAGTCATGTCTGACTCTTTGTGACCCCATGAACTGTAGCCTGCCAGGCTCCCTCTATTCATGGGATTCTCCAGGCAAGAATACCGGAGTGGGTTGTCATTTCCTTCTCCAGGGGATCTTCCCGACTCAGGGATCAAACCTGGGTCTCCCACACTGCAGGTAGATTCTTTACCATCTGAGGCATCAGGGAAGCCCAAAAATTCTAGACAAATTTTAAAAATCACATGACTATTAGTATTAGAGCTATAAAAGAATTGAGAAGTAGAGGGGTAAACATTCAGGATAGGGGAGAACTTCAAAGAGATGAGTGACCTCATAAAGACAGTTTTACTGGGGTTATTCATGATATTGTATATAGAACATAAAATTTGCTGAGCCTGGTGACAAACCAGAAGAGCTTTCAGCCATCTGGGGGTATGCAAAGAGAAAATTCATGCCTCAGACACAGCTGGTTTTCCTCTCAAGAAGTTTGCAGGGAAGCAAGTTGGACACGACTCAAAAACAACACAAAGAATGGAAGAAGAAAGTAGATGGAAACCGATAGTAAATAAGTCACTTAGAGTGTTTTAAATAAGTGATTTACTAGAATGTTTTAAGTAGAGAAATAGAGGAAAACATGTAGAATTACAACAGACTGAAATTTATAATATAAAATGGCATGAAAATTACTACAATTGAAATTAATAACAATAAGTTTATAGCAGATTATACATAAGGGGCCATGCTCAGTAAATCTTTAATCCAATTTTCTGTTGAAGGGTGGGGCTGTGTTCCCTCCCTGTTGTTTGACCTGAGGCCAAACTATGGTGGAGGTAATTAAAAATACGGGGACCTCCTTCAAAAGGTCCCATGCATGCACTGCTGCACTGACTGCCCCAAACCCTGCAGAAGGCCACCACTGAACCACACCTCTGCCAGAGACTACTGGCCACTCATGGGCAAGTCTGGGTCAGTCTCTTTTGGGGCCACTGCTCCTTTCTCCTGGGTCCTGGTGCACATAACATTTTGTTTGTGCCCCCCAAGAGTATGTTTCCCCAGTCCTGGGTTCTGGCAGCTCTAAGGAAGGGATAATGATGACCTCCTCCAAGAGGGTTTATGGTATACCCAGGTGTGCTGCACCCAAAACCTGCGCCCCTGCAGCAGGCCACTGCTGACCCCTAACTTCACAGGAGACACTCAAATACAAATTATATCTACTACTGTGGCCAAGAATCCCACACAGTCAACAAGAGAGTCCAAAATGCAGTACTTGAATGCAGTCTCAAAAACAACAAAATGATCTCTGTTCGTTTCCAAGGCAAACCATTCAATATCACAGTAATCCAAGTCTATGCCCTGACCTGTAATGCTGAAGAAGCTGATGTTGAACGGTTCTATGAAGACCTACAAGACCTTCTAGAACTAACACACAAAAAAGATGTCCTTTTCAGTATAAGGGACTGGAATGCAAAAGTAGGAAGTCAGGAAATACCTGGAATAACAGACAAATTTGGCCTTGGAGTACAAAACAAAGCAGGGCAAAGGCTGACAGAATTTTGCCAAGAGGACGCACAGGTCATAGCAAACACCCTCTTCCAACAACACAAGAGAAAACTCTACACATGGACATCACCAGATGGTCAACACCGAAATCAGATTGATTATTTTCTTTGCAGCCAAAGATGGAGAAGCTCTATACAGTCAGCAAAAACAAGACTGGGAGCTGACTGTGGCTCAGATCATGAACTCCTTATTGCCAAATTCAGACTTAAATTGAAGAAAGTAGGGAAAACCAATAGACCATTCAAGTATGAGCTAAATCAAATCCCTTATGATTATACAGTGGAAGTGACAGATAGATTCAAGGGATTATATCTGATAGACAGAGTGCCTGAAGAACTATGGGCAGAGGTTCATGACACTGTAGAGGAGGCAGTGATCAAGACCATCCCCGAGAAAAAGAAATGCAAAGGCAAAATGTTTGTCTAAGGAGGCCTTACAAATAGCTGAGAAAAGAAAAGAAGCTAAAGGCAAAGGAGAAAAGGAAAGATATACCCATTTGAATGCAGAGTTCCAAAGAATAGCAAGGAGAGATAGGAAAGCCTTCCTCAGTGATCAATGCAAAGAAATAGAGAAAACAATAGAATGGGAAAGACTAGAGATCTCTTCAAGAAAAGTTAGAGATACCAAGGGAACATTTCATGCAAAGATGGGCACAATAAAGGACAGAAACGGTATGGACCTAACAGAAGCAGAAGATATTAAGAAGAGGTGGTAAGAATACACAAAACTATACAAAATAGATCTTCAAGACCCAGATAATCATGATAGTGTGATCACTCACCTAGAGCCAGACATCCTGGAATACGAAGTCAAGTGGGTCTTAGGAAGCACCACTATGAACAAAGCTAGTGGAGGCAATGGAATTACAGCTGAGCTATTTCAAATCCTAAAAGATGATGCTGTGAAAGTGCCGCACTCAATATGCCAGCAAATTTGGAAAACTCAGTAGTGGCCATAGGACTGGAAAAGGTCAGTTGTCATTCCAATCCCAAAGAAAGACAATGCCAAAGAATGTTCAAACTACCCCACAATTGCTCTCATCTCACACGCTAGCAAAGTAATGCTCAAAATTCTCCAAGCTAGACTTCGACAGTATATTAACAGAGAACTTCCAGATGTTCAATCTAGATTTAGAAAAAGCAGAGGAACCAGAGATCAAATTGCTAACATCTGCTGGATCATAAAAAAAGCAAGAGAGCTCCAGAAAAACATCTATTTCTGCTTTATTGACTATTCCAAAGCTTCTGACTGTGTGGATCACAGCAAACTATGGAAAATTCTTAAAGAGATGGGAATACCAGACCACCTGACCTGCTTCCTCAGAAATCTGTATGCAAGTCAAGAAGCAACAGTTGGACATGGAACAACAGACTGGTTCCCAATAGGGAAAAGAGTATGTCAAGGCTGTATATTGTCAGTCTGCTTATTTAACTTATATGCAGAGTACACCATGCAAAATGCCAAGCTGGATGAATCACATTATGGAATCAAGATTGCCGGGAGAAATATCAATAACCTCAGGTATGCAGATGACACCATCCTTATGGCAGAAAGTGAGGAAGAACTAAAGAGCCTCTTGATGAAAGTGAAAGAGGAGAGTGAAAAAGTTGGCTTAAAACTTGACATTTAAAAAATTAAGATTATGGCATCCAGTATCATCATTTCATGGCAAATAGATGGGGAAACAATGGAAACAGTGAGAGACTTTTATTTTGGGGGGCTCCAAAATCACTGCAGATGGTGACTGCAGCCATGAAATTAAAAGATGCTTACTCCTTGGAAGGAAAGCTATGACCAACCTAGACAGCATATTAAAAAGCTGAGGCATTACTTTGCCAACAAAAGTCTGTATAGTCAAAGCTATGGTTTTTCCAGTAGTCATGTATGGATGTGAGAGTTGGACTATAAAGAGCTGAGTGCCGAAGAATTGATGCTTTTGAACTGTGGTTTTGGAGAAGACTCTTGAGAGTCCCTTGGCCTGCAAGGAGATCCAACCAGTCCATCCTAATGGAAATTAGTCCTGAATATTCATTGTAAGGACTGATACTGAAGCTGAAGCTCCAACACTTTGGCCACCTGATGCAAAGAACTGACTCATTTGAAAAGACCCTGATGCTGGGGAAGATTGAAAGCGGGAGGAAAAGGGGATGTCAGAGGATGAGATGGTTGGATGTCATCACTGACTCGATGGACATGAGTTTGAGTAAGCTCCGAGAGCTGGTGATGGACAGGGAAACCTGGCATGGTGCAGTCCATGGGGTCTCCAAGACTGATCGACTGAATTGACTAACTGATAGCAAACAGTAAGGAGGTTCTTGGAAAGGTTAAAGATAAAATTATCATTGATCCCATAATTTCATCTGTGTCTCTAAAGGAAATGAAATCACTGTCTCAAAGAGATGCCTATACCCATATGTTCACAGCAGCATTATTCATAATAGACAAGACATAGAAACAACCAAAGCATCCATCAGCCATTGAACTGATAAAGAAAATGTGTTATGGGAGGAGTGGTCAAATGGCAAAGTAGGAAGAAACTTAGTTTACCTCCTCCCGTGGGCACACTAAAATGACAACTATTATATTGGTGCAAAAGTAATTGCAGTTTTGCATTGTTGAAATTCACTGCTTGATATTGAAGTACATCCTTAAATAAATGTGGTTATGTTATACACAACTTTAATGCACATTTCTCTTTTTATGTTTCTTTGCTAACAACTTATTACTTGCTGTTTATTTTATCTTTATTTTAGACAATGGAAATGATGTTAGACAAAAAGCAAATTTGAGCAATTTTCTTATTTGAGTTCAAAATGGGTCATAAAGCAGCAGAGACAACTCGCAACATCAACAACACTTTTGGCCCAGGAACTGCTAAAGAATGTCCTTGGCGGTGATGGTTCAAGTACTTCTGCAAAGGAGATGAGTGCCTTGAAGATGAGGAGTGCAGTGGCCACCCACCAGAATTTGACAGTGACAACCGAGAGCAACCATGGAAGCTGATTCTCTTACAACTACACGAGAAGTTGCCGAAGAACTCAATGCGAACCATTTTACAGTCACTCGACATATGAAGCAAACTGGAAAAGTGAAAAAGCTTGATAAGCAGGTACCTCATGAACTGACAGAAAGTCAAAAAAATCATTGAAGTGTCACCTTCTCTAATTCTATGCAACAACAATGAACCATTTCTTGATTTGATTGTGACCTGTGAGGAAAAGAGGACTTTATATGACAACCAGCGATGACCAGCTCAGTGGCTGGACCAAGAAGAAGCCCCAAAACACTTACCAAACACTTTGGTGAAGTCAAACTTGCACCAAAAAAGGTTCATGGTCACTGTTTGGTGGTCTGCTTCAGGTCAGATCCACTGCAGCTTTCTGAATCCAGGAAACCATTACATCTGAGAAGTATGCTCAGCAAATTGATAAGATGTACCAAAAACTGCAGCTGGCATTGGTCAACAGAAAAGGCTCAACTCTCCATGACAACACCCAACAGCACATTGCACAACCAATGCTTCAAAAGTTGAACAAATTGGGCTACGAAGTTTTGCCTCATCTGCATATTCACCTCATCTCTTGCCAATCAAACTACCACTTCTTCAAGCATCTCGACAACTTTTTTCAGGGAAAACACTTCTACAACCAGCAGTGGGCAGGAAATGCTTTCCAAGAATTCATCAAATCCAAAAGCATGGATTTTTATGCTACAGGAATAAACAAACATTTCTCATTGGCAAAATTGTGTTGATTATAATGGTTCTATTTTGATTAATGGAGATGTGTTTGAGCCTAGTTTTAATGCTTTAAAATTCATGGTCCAAAACGGCAATTACTTTTTACCAACCTAATATTTACAGAGCAACTTATGATGAGAATAACCTGAAGACTAGCAGAAAAGATCTTCTACAACTTTCTACAACTAAAGATACAAAGAAAGAACTACAATGAGATGAGTAAGAGAGGTAGAGATAGAGTATAATCAAGATGCATGTTCCCAGGTAGGTGACTCACAAATAGGAGGGTATTTACAATTGCAGAGGTTCTCCCCAAAAAGCCAAGGATCTCAGCCTCACAAAGGGTTGAGCCCAGAGGTCCTGAAACAGGAAGATGAGTCCCCAGAACATTTGGTTTTGAAGGTCAGTGGAGCTTACTTTTGGGAGAGCCAAAGAGCCATAGGAAATAGAGACTATATTCTTAAGAGGATTCACACAACATCTCACATGCTCCAGGACCCAGGGCAGAAGCAGCAAGTTGAAAGAAGCCTGGATCAAACCCATCTGCCAATCTTAACCTCCCAGAGGAGGATGCAATCAGAGCTCACTCTGGGCACACAGTAGCTATCTGGGAGATCTGATTCTACCACAAGTATGCTGTTTCTGGAAAGGGCCACTGTCAGAATCTTCAACCAGATGACCCACACTCTAGTCCCACTCACCAGTGGGCCAGTATTTAGACACCCCAGACCCTATATAGCCAGTCATGTCAGAAACTGGCTCTGCCCACCACCAAGCTGACATTAGATCTCAGACTACTGACCTACTACCATTCGCCACAGAACCTTGCTCTGCCCACCACCAGGCCAGAACTGGGCCCAGGAAACCCCAGGACTCAGCATCTAGCCACCTTGTGACCTGGTTCCACCCATCAGTGGACTTCAAGCTCTGCACAAGTAAAGGCCTGGCAACCAACCAGACCAGGGGCCAACCACACCTACCAGACTGCTGGAACAGTCAGCCCACTACAACAGAAGGGCCCACAGATGGCCAACAGGTACATGTAAAGATGCTCAGTATCACTAATCATGGAAATGCAAATCAAAACCACAGTAAGATTATCACCTTACATCTGTCAGAATGGCTATTATCAAAAAGACAACAAATATCAGGTGCTGGCAAGGACAGAGAGAAAAGAGAAATCTAGTACTGTTGATGGAAATGTAAATTGGTGCAGCCACTGTGAAAAACAGTATGAAGACTCCTCAAAAAATTAAAAATAGAACTACCATATTATCCAGCAATTCCATTCCTGGGTACTTATCAGAAAAAAATGAAAACACTAATAAGAAAAGATATTAATATGTGCACTCCTACATTCATTGCTGTGTTATTCACAGTAGCCAAGATATGAAAGCAACCTAAGTATCCACCAATAGATGGGTAAATAAGATGCATATATATATACACACACATACATAAATGTATGTGTGTGTATATATATATATGTGTGTGTATATATAATAGAGTATTACTCCACCATAAGAAAGAATAAAATCTTGGTATTTGTAACATGGTTGGACCTAGATGGTATCATGCTAAGTGAAATAAGTCATAAAGAGAAAGACGAATGCTTTATGATTTCTCACACGTGTAGAATCTAAACAAACGAACAAACACAACAACAGAAACAGATTTATACAGAGAACAAACAAGTGATTGCCAGAGATGAGGAAGAAATATGTGATAGAGATAAGAGGTACAAACTTCAACAGCAAAATAAATAAGCCACAAGTATGAAATGTACAGGGTGGACAATATAGTCAATAATTATGTAATATCTTTGCATGTTGACAGATTGCAACTAGACTTATCATGATAACTTTGAAGGAACATATAGAAATATCAGATCACTGAGTTGTGTAACAGAAACTAACAGAGGTCAATTATATTCCAAAATCAAACAAACTCATAGAAAAAGATTTGTGGTTAGTAGAGACAGGGATGTGGGATGGTCAAATCGTCTGAGGGCAGTCAAAGGTACAAACTTTCAGTTATAAAATAGATAAGTACTATTTATGTAATGTCCATGATAAACACTGTGGTATATTATATATGAAAGTTGATAAAAGTAAATCCTACGAGTTCTCAATGCAAGGAAAAAACTTCTGTGTTCCTATAGTTTTGTATCTATATGAGACTGATGAGCACTAAACTTACTTACGATATTTTATGATGTATATAAGTCATAATGCTGCACAGCTTGTGTATCTGTGTGTTTGTGTGTTAGTTGCTCAGTCATGTCCAAATCTTTGCAACCCCAAGGACTATAGCCTACCAGGCTCCTCTGTCCATGGAATTCTCCAGGCAAGACTACTGGAATGGGTAGCCATTCCCTTCTTCAGGGAATTTTTCCAATCCAGGGACTGAACCCAGGTCTCCTACATTGCAAGTGGATTCTTTACCATCTGAGGCACCAGGGAAACCTGCTGTACACCTTAAAATTATATAATTCTGTATGTCAATTATATCTCAATAAAACTGAAAAAATTTTAAAAATGTGTTACATATACACAATGAAATATTATTTGGTCATAATAAAGAAGGAAACCCTGCCTTTTGTGACAGCATGGATGAAACTTGAGGACATTATGCTAAGTAAAATAAGGTAGACAGAGAAAGATGAGTATTGTATGTGAAATTTTCAAAAACTAAATTCACAGAAACAGAGTAAAATAGTGGTTCCAGGGGCTGGGAGGTGGGAGAAAAGGAGAGATGTTGGTAAACAGTACAAACTTCCAGTTGTAAGATTAATAAGTTCTAGGAATCTAGTATCATTTATAGTACTATATTGTATACTTGAAAATTTCTGACAGCGTAGATCTTAATGGTCTCTATACACACACAATGTAATTATGGGATATGGAGATACTGACAGACTTTACGGTAATAATTTCACAATAGATATGTGTTTCAAATAATGATGCGTGCGTGTGTGCTCAGTTGATCAGTCATGTGTGACTCTTTGCAACCACTCTTTGCAGCCCTCCAGGCTCCTCTATCCATAGAATCATCCAGGCAAGAATATTGGAATGGGTTGCCATTTCCTTCTCCAGGGGATCTTTCTGACCCAGGGATTGAACCCACATCTCCTGCATTGGCAGGAAGATTCTTTACCAGTGAGCCACCTAGGAAGCCTTCAAATCATGATGCTATACACCTTAAACTTACACAATATTATATGTCAATTATATCTCAAAGCTTAGGGAAAAAGGAATTCAGGAATTATTTTAAACTGAATAAAAATCATAATACAACATAATATCTGTGAGATGCAGCTAAAGCAATGCATTGAAGAAAATGTATAACACTAAATATGTATCAAAAGAAAAATCTCAAAACAATAAAATCTCAAATTCACCTTTACAAACAGGACAGTGAATTAAGTCAGAAATAACAAGAAAATAAAAATCAAAACAGAAAGTAGTAAAATAGAAAACATAAAAATGGTAGTGAAAAGTCAGTAAGGCCAAATGTTAGTTCACAGAGAAGATCAATAAAACTGATAAACCTTTAGGCAAGGTATTGAAGAAAAAAGATAATACATAAAATAAAGACAACAGCCTTGAGCGAGATAATATTAGTGACAATAAAGGGTTAAAAAGAGATTATTATAAACTTAAGCCAGTAAGTTAGATGATTTATATCAAATGAATGCACTTCTTGAAAAACACAAGTAAAATCACAATTGTTTGTAAATAAAACTTATTCTGGTACAGGTGTCTGCACAGGGATGTTATCTTCAATGCCACTCCTAATCTAGGGAGTGAAGGATGGGACCAAGATAAATTACAAATACCACAAAGTAATCTTCTTAACAAGATTTATTAGGTTTTTTTCATTAAGTGTTCCTTTGATTGCTGAAAGCTTTTGGTTAGTTTCCAGAGTTCCACAAATTTTGATTCTGTCCATTTTGCCAGTTTCTCTCACTGCTTTAATGGAAGAACGTACTTTGGGGTCCCTTATCCTGCCATTTTCACTAATACCACTCTCTTCACATAATTATATGATTACAGTACAATTTTACCAAAACCAAGTAAGGACAATACAAGTAAAAGAAACCGTAGACCGATCAATCTCATTGACATGAACGTAAACCACCTAAATGAAATACTGATTTGTAAAAGGTAGCAATAAATGCACACACTATAATAAATTTGTATTTATAGCAGTTATAAATACAGGGGTGGTTTAGATACATAAAGTTTAGTAATATCAACTGCCACTAAGAAAAATTATATCATCAATACAGTAGATGTTGGAAAAGAATTCCATACAAGTCAATACCATAATTAGCAGCTCTTAATAAACTATGTATAGAAGGAAAATTGTTTTTCAAAAGGGAGTATGAACCAAAAACTTACATCAACTACCTCAATTAATGGGTAACTGCTTAGAGCTTCTTGCCTTAAAAATCAAGAACAAGCTAAGTGGGATAGGGCAAGAAAAATAAGAGGATGTATAAGGACTGAAAATAAAAATAAACTTTCATTTTTCCCTATAAACCCCAAGAGAATATAGACATTATTATTATTTTTTTTTTTGCTCAAGTACAGATCATGATTTACAATATTGTATTAGGTTTAGGTGTACAGCACAGTGATTGAGCATTTTTAAGAGATTATACTCCACTTAAAGTTATTAAAAGGTAATGGCTGTAATTCTCTGTGCTATACAATGTATCCTTGTTGCTTGTCCATTTTATACTTAGTAGTTTGTGTCTGTTAAGCCAATACCCCTCAGTTGCCCCTTTCCCCTTCCCTCTCCCCTTTCTTAACCACAGGTTTGTTTTCTATGAGTCTGTTTCTATTTTGTATATACATTCACTTGTATTATTCTTTAGAATCCAATATAAAAGTGGTATCATACAGTATTTGTCTTCAATAGACATTTTAGACTTATTAGAAATTGAATCCAGCAAAGATTGTGAATACAAGATCAACTTAAATCATCTGCATTTGTTTCCTCGAACAAATAGAAAAAAAATTTTAAATAAACAATTTAGAGATAATTTGATATGTCTGACCTTCAAGGAAAATATAAAACTATTTTAATTACATATGAGGACCATTAATATCTAGGTACAACAGGACAAGATATTATGAAGATGACAATTCTGTCCAAATAATTCTATACATTTCATTGCATTACGAAGAAATTTCCAACAGGGTGTTTTGAGTTCTTAAACTGACTCCAACATTTTATGAAAAAATAAAAAGACAATGAAACCACAATAGTTTTTAGGAACAATGTGGGGAGAATTTTTTAAAGCTATAGCAATCAATAAAAATTTCACTATGACAGAATCAGAAGCTTTGAAATAGAATCATGCTTACATGAAAAATTTACACCAAATCTAGCATTTCAGACCAATGGTAAGAAAAAAAAATAATCGATGCAAGCTATAACAGAATTTAGTTATTTCCTCACATAATGCAAGGAACTCCAGACATAATTGTGCAAAGCAAACTCAAACTTATAAAAACAAACATAGGAGAAAACTTTTGTCCTTCAGTTAGTGAAGGATTTCTAAATCAAGATTTAAAAAAATCTATAACGGGAAAGTAAAATCCATGTGGCAGATCCTATTTTCCAAAGATGACCACAACAATATTCTCAATTCCATATACTCTTTTTACAATGTGACCTTGACACTTCTGCCATTATGGGATGAGGTCTGTGTCTCCTCTCTACGAAAAAGGGTGGGCTTTTGTGACTATTTTGACAAAAGAATACACAAAATTAACAACAAAATCCCAAGGCCAGGGCACTAAAGGTACCACAGCTTCCTCCTTGCTTACTGAAACATATACCCTGGAGCCTAGAACTGCCAAGCAAGCAGCCCAGCTACCCTGCTGTTGTGCCATGAAGAAACCCACACAAGATGCTAAAGATATATCATATAAGGAATTTCCGGGACTACCTGGTAAAAGTAAGGCCCAATCAGCTTCTCACTGTTCCTGTTCCAGTCACCATCCCTTTGCAACCACACAAAAGATCTCTAGTCAGAGCACTCAACTGGGCCCTTTCCAAATTACAATCCAGAAGAACTGTGGGATGTAATAACAGTGTTTTAAGCCACGAAGTTACCGAGTGCTCTTTATTTGGGGCTTCCCTAGCAGTTCAGTTGGTAAAGAATTTGCCTGCAATGCAAGCGACACAGATTTGATCCCTGGGTTGGGAAGATCCCCTGGAGAAGGAAATGGCAACCCACTCCAGTACTCTTGCCTGGAGAATTCCACGGACAGAGGAGCCTGGCGGGCTACAGTCCACTGGATCACACAGAGTTGGACAAGACTGTGCCAATAACTTTTAACTTTATACAGCACTAGAAATTGCAACAGTGTGGCTATATTCAAGTTGAAAAACTTCCATTCATTCAAAATACCATAAAGAATGAAAAGATAACCTACAAATTACAAAACAATGCTTGCAACCATACAACAAACAAAGCATCATATGCAGTGCATGCAAAGAACTTCCCCAATCAATAAAAAGGCAAACCAAATAGAAGAGGCAAAGGATATGAACAGCCAATTCAGGGGACTAATCCCACTAGAATGGCAATACCATGCAAAAAGTTGCCTAATTTAGCCAGCAAATAGGAAAATATACATGAAAATCCACATGATATCATTTCACTCTAGCATATTACAAAAACTTAAAAGTTCAACAACACTGGCAGAAAATGGAGACTTATCCTACACTGCCAGTGGGTGGGTTAAGTGATGTGATCAACTTTAAGAATTAAAGTTGGAGACACAGTCTATGAGTCAGAAATTCCACTCTTACATAAAAGTTCTGGAGAATTCATCTACCTGTATATCATGAAATGCATAAGATAATGTTCAGAACAAAATAATTTTCTTGTTGTTTAAAATTATTATAATATCCAAAACAGAAAAGTCAGTAATTATAGAATATTCACAAAAATAGCTGATATACAACAAAGAAAATTGGTGAATTAGAACTGTATGTTCTTCAACATGGATGAATCTCAAACACAGAGAATTAAAGATGTAAGTTGAACAACATATATGAAGATCTTTATAGGAAATTTTAAATCATTCAAAGCAGAATCATCATTGTTTTCTAAGATATAAATATGTATAGAAGTATAAATAAATGTATGAGAAAGAAACACCAAATTCAGGATAATGGTTACCTCCGGGAAGGCGAAAGGTGGGGTGATGAGAAAAAGCTATAGAAGTAGAATATGGGTTGTCAACATAAAATAGTAATATTAATATTTGCTATAGTTTTCTTTAGGCTTTCAGGTGCCCAGCTGCCTCTGCTGTTTAGTACTAAGTCGTGTCCAAGTCTTCTGTGACTCCCATGGACTGTAGTCTGCCAGGTTCCTCTGTCCATGGGATTTCTCAAGCAAGAATACTGGAGTGGGTTGCCATTTCCTTCTCCAGGGGATCGTCCTGATCCAAGGATCGAACACGAGTTTCTGCTTGGTAGGCAGATTCTTTACTGCTGAGTGACCTGGGAAACCCCTTCCAGTGTCTTAATACTATATAATAAATTTGATTTTTTCGAAGATATAAGCAAGACCCGACACAGGGAGAAAGGTCAGTACTGAAAATGACTCGCAGGAACAGAATCATGCCTACCTGGAGTCTTACAGTCACCCGTGGAGATCCAGACTTGGAGCATTACCAAGAAATACACAGATGAGGGGAAGTTGGGAGTCAGTGGACAAAACAGGAAAAGACTGCTTGCCTGGACTTACTATAGATCCCTCCAGGCTGACACTCTGGCAACACTTGCAGCCGAGGCAGCTCTCATTGTCTTTGGGACAGTGAAACTTCTGTCCAATTTAAGCCCCTAGCTGCTGCCTCCAACTATCTCTGAGTTCAAGTCTCATCCAGAAGACTCCAGGCAGTTGATCTGACTGCCATGTGATTCCTATAGATCCAAAAAGTCAACAAACTAAAGGGGCACTTTTAATAGGATCTCTCACTTTTCTGTCTCAAAAAGAAAAGCAAATACTGCTCTCTGGAAATTGATCAGATGCTTGTCACTAGGCTTCGGTGTTGTTTGAAGCTGGTCTGGCATTCAAGCTAGGCCGTACTATTCTCATGCTGGACATAAACAACCTTATGGAACACTAATATCAGATATGATAACTCTGAGTCCATGATAAATTGAGACAAAACAAAGCCACTTCATAACTTTGTCTAAGCACAGGAAAATGCACAAGCACACACTTAAGACCAAATATACCCCTTTCCTGACTGGTATGAGCGACTGCTCTTCTTTACCTATTACAACACTGTCCTTGCTCTCTTTTGCCCTTCCTACAGATAAGATTGATACAGCCAATCACAAAATTGCTGTTTTTGACAGTACCCAACATAGAGCAAATCTTCACTTCCTCAGACCCTCCTAAAAATCACCCAACCAAAACCCAAACCTTATAATAGGATCTTTCTGACACAATCTTACTTAGAGGCTCCACAATTCCTGATGATGTGTGTTGTCACTCACTGCAGTGAATAATAAACCCAACTTCAATCACACATATATCCCTGGTAGCATATGGCTGGAGGGCATTGACACTTGCCATCACCTATCTTCAGGGAAAGCCAATTACCTATTGAAGTGAAATCACAATTTCTCAAACTGTTCAAACAGTTATGCCTACCACTTTGAAGTACAGAAAAATTGATAGGAAGACGAAATACTGACTACTATCCCACATCAGAACTGTAAGTAATAGTTTAACACAACTTCCTCCTCATTGATCATGACCATAAACATAAAAATTGCCTCCATTGGCTTTTGTTTTTCATCTGAGCAGAATACAAGAACTATTTTTTTCATGGCCTGGGAGACAACGATGTAACTTGTACCAGGTCATCCAACTAGTAAGCAGAATTCAAAGGAGCATTCAAACCCAACGAATGCTGTCTAAAACCAGAGTCCACATTTCATCACTGTGTCTGTCATCTTCAAAATGATCAATAGCGGTAGTACAGAAGAGAGAGAACAGTCCAATTAGGAAACAGCATGTGTGAGAAGACGAATAAACCATCTCTCTGGGTTCCTGGCATGGCAAACATTTACACGTGGTTCAAGAGTAAGCTCTCTGGAGGGAGATGTGGCAAGTGATGGCATTTGTGAGAGGAATAGTTAAATCCTAAGTTTGGCTTGGGAAGGTTAGGCAGAGTCACACGTGTTAGGTGACAACAACTTTGGAGAGTATTTCATAGCCAACAGAGGTTTTAAGACATGGATGGAGGCAAAGGTGTGTGATCATTAGAGCTATGTTTCCAAATGGTAACTGAACACAGTGAAAGATTAAAGAAGAGAAAGAACTGATAGCCTATGGGAAACACATTTTATGAAACATCTCAAAATTAACACCAAATGGAGGCTTTTATTCTATATATAAATCTCTCCACATCCAGGTGAGACAGCTTTGCTGTTATTTCAACACCCATGGGTTTTAAACAACCATACTAAGCTTTCATAGCTCAGGGAGTGATAATGCAGCTCAGTTAAATTATGAGTTCTAATTAGGGTTTAATTAGAAAAAGAAAACAGCTTGGTTGGAACCAGGCTTTTGATAGCTAGCAACAAAGCTTCATCTGCATATTTGTTATAGAATTTTTTTAAAACCCTCTATGTGCTGAATTAAGGAAGGTGGTGATTTTGAGTCTATTCTGCAAAACCCATGGGCTCCATGAATCACCACTAGGCAATATTGGAGAGAAACACCACAGGAGAGCCCCTGCATTTGTATTCCTGCTTCACTTCCCAAACCCTGTTGAAAGCCTACACCCAGAAAACCAAGGTGACAGGTAACAGATTTCATCTTGATTAAATTTAATGCTGTTGAGGAGGGCATGGCAACCTACTAAGGTATTCTGGCCTGGAGAATCCCATAGACAGAGGAGCCTGGTGGGCTACAATCCATGGGGTCACAAAGAGTCGGACACGACTGAAATGACTTAGCACAAACTTAACACTGATCAAAGGTTAGGGACTGAAGAGAAAGGGATTCTGAGAAAATGTGCCTTGGCACAACAAGGAAGAGAATTTGGGAGAGATTTTGATAGATAAGCTACAGAGGTGAGTGGTGGCAACAAAGATAGTGACTTAACACCTGGAAGTATTGTCTCCAAGCAGAACACACAGAAATCAGAATAAGGATTCAGGGACTTCCTTGTTGGTTCAGTGGATAGGAATCCACCTACCAATGAAGGGCATACAGGTTCAATCCCTGGCCCGGGAAGATCCCACATGCCATGGAGCAACTAAGCCTGTGTGCCATACCTACTGAGCCCATGTTCTAGAACCCTCAAGACCCAATACTGAAGCCCATGAGCCCAGAGCCCATGCTCCACAAGAGAAGCCAACACAATAGGAAGCCCATGCACCACAATGAAGAATAGCTCCCACTCTCTACAACTAGAGAAAGCCCATGCAGAACAATGAAGAACCAATGCAGCTAAAAATTAACTAATTTAAAAAAAAAAAACAGGGATTCACCATAGCCTTATAGGAGTCAAATGTAGCCTTTATAAGCACTTGATACATGTGTTCTGTCCAATATCTTATAATTATTTTCTATACTCCCTTATATCTCATGATCTCTCTCCTAGTGGATCAGAAGCATTCACATTGTCTCTAGAAGAATTAAATTCCTTATAGTGAGATAACCCAGAAAAACAGTAAATATTGAGATTTTATTTTATTCCTAAAATAGGTTTTCCTGTTAACAAAAGAAATGGTTGTGAAAGTCTTAACTCACAAGAGAAGGGTTGGCTGAAGACTCTTAATGATCAAAGGGAAAGCTGTGAAAGAGGGAATGACAATAGGTTGGAAAGACAATGGAAGACATTGATTCCCCAGACCAAGTGAGGATGACTTGGCCTGGGAAAGGTGGAGTGAGCTTCGAAGAGATTGTTTTAACCAAAACAGTGGCCTAGTGGAAAGAAGCAGATCTGGCAGCCTGCTGGCCTGGAAAGAAATACATTAGTTCAAGTAATACATGCATAAAATACAGTCACTGAGAAGCGTAGTGGTCAACCGCTATTTTATGGGCTTGAAAATGTGTTGCATGTTATGCCAATTGAACTCAAATGTATGAAATGAGTGTTTTAGTGGAGCATGCCAGAGTTGTAATGACATATGGAAACACTGAGGAGAGAAGGCAGAAGGGTCTATTCTGGATTCAACTTTAAGAGTTGCTTGTGCAACCAACTCAGTTGGCATTTGGCCACATGAACAGAGATTCAAAGCACCCCTCCAGTTTGCCTTCCCTAACTCAACTTACATGGCAACTCTACTCATGCTGATAATGTTATAATGAGCTTTGGGGGAAGGGCATAATAATAGAGTAGAATCATAAGGTGAAGAGATTAACTGGTTGCTCAAAGGGAAACCTTTGGGTATTGAGATCATCTTGGACACATAGTTGTTGTTGTTCAGTCACTCAGTTGTATCTGACTCTTTGAGACCCCATGGACTGCAGCACGCCAGTCCTGCCTGTTCTTCTCCATCTCACAAAGATTGCTTAAACTCATGTCCATTGAGTCGGTGATGTCATCCAACCATATCATCCTCTGTCATCCCCTTCTCCTGCCTTAAGTCTTTTCTAGCATCAGGGTCTTTCCTAATGAGTCAACTCTTTGCATCAGCTGGCCAAAGTATTGTAGCTTAAGCATCAGTCCTTCCAATGAATATTCAGGACTGATTTCCTTTAGGATTGACTGGTTGGATCTCCTCACAGTCCAAGGGACTCTCAAGAGTCTTCTCCAATACCACAGTTCAAATGCATCAATTCTTCGGTGGTCAGCCTTCTTTGTGGTCCAACTCTCACAACCATACATGACCACTGGAAAAACCATAGCTTCGACTAGATGAAACTTTGTTGCCAAAGTAATGTCTCTGCCTTTTAATATGAAGACTGGGTTTGTCATAGCTTTTCATCCAAGGAGCAAGCGTCTTTTAATTTCATGGCTGCAGTCACCATCTGCAGTGATTTTGGAGCCCCTCTAAAATAAAGTCTATCACTGTTTCCATTGCTTCCCCATCTATTGGCCATGAAGTAATAGGACAAGATGCCATTATCTTTGTTTTTTCATTCTTTGTTTTTTGAACATTGAGTTTTAAGCCAGCTTTTTCACTCTCCTCTTTCACCTTCATCAAGAGGCTCTTTAGTTCTTCACTTTCTCCCATAAGGGTGGTGTTATCTGCATATCTGAGGTTATTGATGTTCCTCCAGGCAACCTTGATTCCAGCTTGTGCTTGATCCAGCCCAGTGTTTCACATGATGTACTCTGCATATAAGTTAAATAAGCACAGTGACAATATACACAACCTCGATATATCCCTTTCCCAATTTAGAACCAGTCCATTGTTCCATGTCCCGTTCTCATGCTTGCTTCTTGACCTGCATACAAGTTTCTCAGGAGGCAGGTAAGGTGGTCTGGTATTCCCATATCTTTAAGAATTTTCATAGTCAATGAAGCAGAAGTAGATGCTTTTCTGGAATTTTCTTGCTTTTTGTATGATCCAACGGATGTTGGCAATTTGATCTCTGGTTCCTCTGCCTTTTCTAAATCCAGCTTGAACATCTGGAAGTTCACGGTTTACGTATTGCTGAAGCCTGGCTTGGAGGATTTTGAGCATTACTTTACTAGCATGTGAGATGAGTGCAATTGTGTTGTAGTTTGAGTGCAATTACTCCCTCTGGCATGGTCACAATCAGGACAAAAAAAAGGAAATGTCAACTTATGATTTCATTGTTTCCTTTTCTTTCTGTTGGCATTATTGCTTGGAAAGAAATTCCAGAGCTGATGTCATACATTGTAATTATCATCTATCATCCCTATGGATTTTTTTAAAGGACATTGTAATACACCAGAATGGATAAAAGATAACTTTTAAATTTTACCTTCATGAAAAATTTACTGAATATTTTATTTATCACCAGTAGTGAGGATGTTGTCTTACATTTTCTGCAGAGATATTTTGGGGAACACCCTCAAAAGATACAGCTGTAATAAAGTGAGGAAAGTGAGACTGGGTCAAAGATGAAGTTGACCCACGATGCTGTGGCTCCTCAATTTCATTCAATCCTACAAGGAACTCTGGACCTGGAATGACCCTTTGAAGTTATCCCAAATTGAGCCTTGGGGCTGAGTCTTCATATCCTTCTTCAATCATAGACCACAGGCTATGGCCTCTAGGGAGGGTAACCTTGGATGAGACAGTTCCCAAAAGCTCAGGGCAATTCTAGTGGAAGGCAAAGCAATGATCCATTGGAAGCAAATATTTCCAGCACTGGAGGATAAGTGATAATGAGAGGAGCTGGCCCAAGAATCTCAATATACATTACAAGCTTCACATGAAGTACAATCAGAGTATTAACGTGAGAAACTACTATCTAGGCAATGCTTCAATTCTCGCTCTTAGAAAGACTCCATGAATACAGGCAGGGTCCCCCATCATTGCTCCACCAGCCTACCAGCTTTCATTTACAAACCGTAGTCCTCAATGGTGAGCTACTAGAGAAATTTGGGTCTGCCTGAAAAGCGACGGATGACCACAGTGGGGGGCAAAAATACCTACTTCTGTTTGTCGAGCTATCCAATCTGGAGACCATGAAAGGGAGTAAGAGGAGTGGGAGATTTATTACTTTTATTTTCCTTAGGATTCCATGTACAAGTAAATGTAAGCCACCTCTTGTGCATTATATGGAAAAGGGAATGGCAACCCATTCCAGTATTCTTGCCTGGAGAATCCCGTGGACAGAGGAGCCTGGCAGGCTACAGTCCATGGGGTCGCAAAGAGTTGGACACAACTGACAGACTAACACTTATGTATTATAAGGTCATCTCTTTGCAGTGTGAACTACATTTGCAGTGTGAACACTGAGTTGCTAACTGGTGTCCTTATGAATTACAGAAGCAGGGTGTGTGCTGATGGGCAAATTTTTCCTCTTTTGTATCCTTTTCATTGCTGATATAAATTAATCTCTTGGCTTCCAGTGGCTAATATTATAGTGGCTTCCTTCAAGTCAACTCTAAACTCTGCACCTCTTAGTGGGAGAGAGAAACAAAACAATAAAGGTTCCCATTAGAAAAAACTTTTAAATGTTTTTAAATATACATTTTTAAACACAAAAATATTAAACAATATATATGTATGCATACATATGGGTTTTCCTGGTAGCTCAGCTGATAAAGAACCTACTTGCAGTGTAGGAGACCTGGGTTCAATCCCTCGATTGAGAAGATTCCTTGGAGAAGGGCATGACAACCCACTCCAGTATTCTTGCCTCCGAATCCCCATGGACAGAGGAGCCTGGCGGGCTACAGTCCATGGGGTCGCAAAGAGTCAGACACGTCTGAGTGACTAAGCACAGTACAATACATGCATACATATATGAACATATTTATATATGTGTGACTTTATTCTTATAAAGTTTCTCTTAAGCTGTTTTTCTTTAACTTTAGTGTTGTCTTTTAATACCTAGGGCTTCCCTGGTGTCTCAGATGGTAAAGAATCTGCCTGCAATGCAGGTTCAATCCCTGGGTTGGCAAGAACCCGTGGTGAAAGGAATGGCTACCCCCTCCAGTATTTTTGCTTGGAGAATTCCATGGACAGAGGAGGCTGGCAGGCTATGGTCCATGGGATCGCAAAGAGTCAGACACAACTGAGCGACTAACATTTTAACACCTATAATGTCTTTTGCTGATGAAATGCTAATTTTTGGCTTAAAAATTATTTCCATTTAATTTTCTTCTTTTGGTTTAGTTCAAGGTAAATTCAGTATTTTTTTTTTTAGTCTAGATTGATGCCTTTTTTCTCAAATTGTTTCTTGCTATTGATATAGTCATGCTCCTCAATCTGAGTACATCCAGACAGAGATACTAACAATTGGTGGATATCACTCAATATAACTGTGTTGCAAATGTAGAGAATAGGCTTATGGACATGGCTTGTTGGAGAGGAAGGAGAAGGTGGGATATATGGAGAAAGTAACATGGAAACATACACTACCGTATGTAAGCCAATGGGAATTTGCTGTATGACTCAGGGAACTCAACCCAGGTAACAACCTACAGGGGTGGGATAGGGAGGGAGGTGGGAGGGATCTTCAAGTGGGAGGGCACATGGGTAAACACGGCTGATTCATGTTCATGCTTGGTAGAAACCAACACAAGACTGTAAAGCAATTATCCTTCCATTAAAAATAAATAAATTTTTAAAAATCAAAGGGAAAAAAATACACTTCTGTATTGGGATTTTCAATGATATTTTAATTCTCCCATATTTTTCTATTACTTGCATTTTAAATAAATTTCATTTTTTATCAGGGCTTCCCATGTGGTGCAGTGGTAAAGAATCTGCCTGCCAAGCAGGAGTCGCAAGAGATGCAGGTTCGGTCCCTGGATTGGGAAGATCCCCTGGAGAAGTGAATGGCAACCCACTCCCGTATTCTTGCCTGGAAAATTCCATGGACAGAGAAGCCTGTTGGGCTATAGTCCATGGGGTCACAAAGAGTTGTACATGACTGAGCATCAGCACTGACCTGGCTCTGGCTACCTCTTGAACATCATCTCTTCCTAATAGGGCAGGGTTATTCCAAAGGATACAGTGTAAGAAAAGAAGGGGGAAAAAAAGGAGGCGCCATCCAGCAACTAGAAGAGTGCTCTGAGGAGCTGTCTGAAATGGAGGGTTATAATAGGCAGCAGGAGGGTGGGGCAAGAAGGTTTCTTTTTTTAATCAAACTAAGATAAGTGAGAACATTACAATTTAAGAAGAAAATACAGGAGGAGGAACATGGAGATCCATTAAGCGTTATTTCAGTATAGATAGATAACCTTTTTATTCCCATTTCATTACTTCAACCTCAAATGGATGAAATGAGCCATGAACAGAGACAGTCCTGTGTCTGGTCCAAGAGAACTGAAAATTGAGGTGGTCAGAAGCGTGGGACTACGAGGCAGGGCTCCTTTTCCTTTCATTTCTTAATATGTAGTCTTAATTTGTATATTTCCTCAAAATAAGTCTCCTGGAGGAAATATAAAACATGGATGTGAAAGTGAAGCAGTTCAAATGAGCCCCTACTGGGGTCACACTTGAAATCATGAATTAATGAACTACCGAAAAAAAAGAGCAAATTTTAATTTAATGAATAGGATAAGGCTTACTTTCCTTCATGTTTCTTACTCTGCTTTTGGAATTCGGTTTTTTTTCTTAATTACAGAAAAGAAAAAGTTTGGGAAAGTAGAGAAAGATGCACATGAAGAATAATGATCATTCATAATTTCATTTTCCAGAGGCAGCTACCATTAACATTTTAGCTTAATTTCACAGTTTTTTCCTAAACATTTTGATCGGCATGTGGAATCAAATAATAAATATATATATGTATATATATTGTTTTCTCTATGTAACATGATATATTGAAAAGTTCTTACGAACTTGTACAAATAGATGATTGAAGAAATCATAAAATGTAAATTAAACTCATCCTGCCACCTAGATATACACAATTTTTGTTCTGTGTACTTCTAAGCTTTCTTTTTTTCAAGCTTCAGCAACTTTTATTTTCATGGGTGAGAGAATCCCTGCCACCAGGGGCAAGAAGAAGTGGGAGCTGAGGATCAATTGTCAGGTTCTGTGCCCAAGACACACGCTGCTGCCTGAGGCCTACTCTGTATATCATCATTGACAGCAAGCCCCTCATAGGAGGCTCCGACCACAGTCACAGGGAGCTTCTGATCAGCCAGGAATTGGGTAACTGACTCCAATCTTTGCCAGAGGCCTAATGTGTACTGGGGGATAGAGTTCTGGGACCAAGCAGTGACTTGGTGGCTCATTCAGTCCTAATTGAGTGGCAGCAGCTTTCTCTGCCTCCTGTTGGAACAGCTTCTGAGATAAGACACAGCCCCTGGCTTCCAGTGTCTGTAACCAGGAACCTCCCAGCATCACAGTCACTCTGAGGCCAGGGGGGCTCCCATCCTGCTCAGGGAAAGCAATGGAGTCATACACAATTCCCAGGATAACTGGGTCTTCTGAGGATAGCACCAAATGCCCAAATCCCTCGACAGGCAGACGTGCTCCTTGGTACGGCAGATTCACCACAGCCACAGACACAGCAGTGATGGTACTCAGGGCATGGGCCAGAGGTGCAGCCTCAGCAGGGAGCAGCTTGCTGAGCACTGAAGCTGGAATGGCACTAATAATGTGGTCCGCCTCCAGGCTGCTATCCCCTAGAGACACCTTCCAGCGCCCTTCTGCCTGGAGACTGAGCCCACAGACTGGCTGGCCTTGGAGAACACTGACACCCCTACTGGTCAGGTGGGCGTTGAGGGCCTGGGGCAATGTCTCCAGCCCTCCACAGAGTAACTGGCTCCAGCGCTCAGCCTGAGCTTGGCGAATAAGTGCTGAACCCAGCTGTGGGCCCCACCCTGCCCTCTAGCAGAGGCCCCATTAATATGGAACGATGGGTTTGCTCAGCTTGGAAGAGACTGGGAAAGCAGGACCTGGTGCTGAGCTCACGGCTGCTGCCTGCAAACACTCCACGGCAGAGACTGTCCATGGCTAGAGACGCCACCTCAGAACCAAGGCGGCGTTGGGCGAAACTGCACAGTCTCATCAGGGTCTTTGCCACGAGGGGTGGTCAAATCCCTCAGCCCAGAACAGAGGTTTGAGAAGGGAAGTGAAGGGCGGAGGAGCCCCCTGATGCCAGAGGGCAAGGCATGTAGAGCACCACCTACATACAGGAACCTGTCCTGGGCAGCTGGATGGCCTCCCCGGACAGGCAACACTTCTGAGTCCAAGCCAAGCTCAGAAACTAGGAGCAGGGTCTGGGCTCCCAGGGCTGCTGCCGGCCGAATTCCTCGAGGTTCAAGTTCAAAAATAGCACAATGTGGCCCTCGTACTGAGCGGATCCAGCCTCCCAGGCGCTCGCTGCCCTCCACCAAGACCACCTTGGGGGGACAGTGGGCCCAGCTAAGGTAGTAACTGGCAGCCAAGCCGCTGATCCCTCCGCCCAGCACAACCACTGTCTGGCCCCTGAAGAAACGTGCGGGTGGAGAAGCACCACCAGGCGAACGAGAAAAATGAGGCGAAAGGAGAAAGCAGAGGTCTCAGCGCATCACTCCGCCGGCGTTCCAGGGGGCAGGAGAGGTGGCTAAGGGCCACACCCACGCTATCTGCTCGCGCAGGGCTCGGGGATCCAACTGGACGCCTGTGTTCTGTAGCGCTTTCCTTCCCACTCCTCCCAAGCTTTTTTTAATAGCAAAATTAAACAGAACTTTCTGACCGGTTTCTTATTTAACAATAGATCATAACCAAACCATATATCTGTAATTTTCTGTTATTAAAAAACAAATTAAAATGTTTGAGGCACATCCTTGCTTTTATTGGACACTTATTCAATTATTTCCTCAGGAGAAACATCTAGAGGTGAAATGCTTGCATCAAATTATAGTAACATTTTTATACTATTTCAAAGAGTTCTGAAAGGCTGTACAAACGTGTAGTTGTACTGAAAGTACCTAAGAATGTCTGTTTCACACGTGGCAATTTTTATTATTTCTATTAGGTTTAGTTTTGTAATTTAATAGGAAAAAGCCTTTATTGTCTTAATTTGCATGCCTTTGATTACTATCAAGACTAAATATTTTCACAGAATTACTATATTTTCTTCTATTTCTAGACTTTACATATCTTATTGATATGCTTATTCATTATAATCATTTAAAATGTGAGTCAACATTACTTCTTTATCATTTATGCTTTTAATATACTCATAATTATTTTTCTCTTCTAATTGAATTAGCTAATATTAAAGAGTAAAATTAAATAGCAATTAATACCAGCAGCTTTTTTTCGCCTTTTCATACAGTTCATGGGGTTCTCAAGGCAAGAATACTGAAGTGGTTTGCCATTGCCTTCTCAAGTGGACCACATTCTAGCAGTCACATATGGATGTGAGAGTTGGACCATAAAGCTGAGCACCAAAGAATTGATGCTTTTGAACCATGGTGTTGGAGAAGACTCTAGAGAATCCCTTGGACTGCAAGGAGATTCAACCAGTCAATCCTAAAGGAAATCAGTCCTGAATATTCATTGGAAGGACTGATGCTGAAGCTGAAATTCCAATACTTTGGCTACCTGACGCAAAGAGCTGACTCATTAGGAAAGACCCTGATGCTGGGAAAGACTAAAGGCAGGAGGAGAAGGGGATGACAGAGGATGAGATGGCTGGATGACATCACCAACTCAATGGACGTGAGTTTGAGCAAGCTTCTGAAGTTGGTGATGGACAGGGAAGACTAGTGTGCTGCAGTCCATGGGGTCACAAAGAGTCAGTCACGACTGAGCAACTGAACTGAACAGAAGCTTTGCTCTTATTGTGGTTTTGATGAGAAGAAATCTAGTCTTTAAACAACTAAACATGCCTGATAGTTTGAGATTATTTTTTACCATATCAATTTCATCTAATCCTATTTCACTAAACTTATTTTTTTTTAATCAGGATGTGTTTCAAATTTAAAATGCCTTTTTAGCATCTATCAATATATTTTTTTATGGGTAATGTAAAAAGCAATTAACTACATTTTCTAATATTTAATCTCACTGCATTCTTGAAATTCATCCTCCTTGGCATGTAATGTTTGAGTCTGTTCTACAATGGGAAAGACTAGAGATATGCTCTTACAGGAGGCAGTGATCAAAATCAGCACCAAGAAAATGCAAATAAAGAAAATTAAAAGAAAAATTAAAGATACCAAGGGAGCATTTCAGGCTTCCCTTGTGGCTCAGCTGGTAAAGAATACACCTGAAATGTGGGAGACCTGGGTTCAGTCCCTGGGTTGGGAAGATCCCCTGGAGAAGGGAATGATACCCACTCTAGTTATCTGGCCTGAAGAATTCCATGGACAGTATAATCCATGGGGTCACAGAGTTGGATACGCCTGAATGACTTTCACTTCACTTCACTTCAAGGGAACATTCATGCAAAGATGGGCCCAAGAAGAGACAGAAACAGTATGGACCTACACAAACAGAAGAGATTAAGAAGAAGTGGTAAGAGTACACAGAAGAACTATACAAAAAAAAGATCTTAATGACCCAAATACCCACGATGGTATGATTACCACCTAGAGCCAGACATCTTAGACTACGAAGTGGGCCTTAGGAAGTATCACTACAAACAAAGCTAGTGGAGGTGATGGAATTCCAGCTGAGCTATTTCAGATCCTAAAAGATGATGCTGTGAAAGTTCTGTACTCAATATGTCACAAATCTAGAAGACTCAGCAGTGGTCACAGGACTGGAAAGGTCAGATTTCATTCCAATCCCAAAGAAGGGAAATGCCAAGAATGTTCAAACTAACACACAATTTCACTCATTTCATATGCTAGCCAAGTAATGCTCAAAATTCTCCAAGCTAAGCTTCCAGAGTAAGTGAACCAAGAACTTTCAGATCTTCAAGCTGGATTTAGAAAAGGCAGGGGAACCAGATATCTAATTGCTAGCATCTGTTTGATCACAGAAAAAGCAAGAGAATTCCAGAAAAACGTCTCCTTCTGATTCACTAACTATGCTAAAGCCTTTGACTGTGTGGATCACAAACAGCTGTGGAAAATTCTTAAAGCGATGGGAATACCAGACCACCTTATTTGCCTCCTGAGAAATTTGTATTCAGGTCAAGAAGCAAACATTAGAACTGGACATGGAACAATAGACTGGTTCCAAATTGGGAAAGGAGTATGTCAAGGCTGCATATTGTCAGCCTGCTTATTTAACTTATATCAGAGTACATCATGAGAAATGCCAGGCTGGATGAATCACCAGCTGGAATCAAGATTGCCCAGAGAAACATCAATAACCTCAGATATGCAGATGACACCACACTTATGGCAGAAAGCAAAGAGGAACTAAAGAGCCTCTTGATGAAGGTGAAAGAGGAGAGTGAAAAAACTGGCTTAAAATTCAACATTCAAAAAATGAAAATCTTGGCATCTAGTCCCATCATTTCATGGCAAATAGACGGGGAAACAATGGAAACAGTGACAGATTTTACTTTAGGGGGCCTCCAAAATCACTGCAGATGGTGACTGCAACCATGAAATTAAGACACATGCTCCTTGGAAGCAAAGCTATGAGAAACCTAGACAGCATAGAAAAAGCAGAGACATCACTTTGCCGACAAAGGTCCACTCAGTCAAACTGTGGTTTTTTCAGCAGTCATGTATGGATGTGAGTGTTGGATTAAAAAGAAGACTGAAAGTGAAAGTTGCTCAGTTGTGTCCGACTCTTTGTGACCCCATGGACTATTCTCTAGGCCAGAATACTGGTGTAGGTAGCCTTTCCCTTCTCCAGGGGATCTTCCCAACCCAGGGATTGAACCCAGGTCTCCCACATTGCAGGCAGATTCTTTACCATCTGAGCCACAAGGGAAGACCAAGAATACTGGACTGGGTAGCCTATCCCTTCTCCAAGGGATCTTCCTGACCCAGGAATCGAACTGGGGTCTCCTGCATTGAAGGCAGATTCTTTACCAGCTGAACTATAAGGGAAGCCCTAAAGAAATCTGAGCGCTGAAGAGCTGATGCTTTTGAACTGTGGTGTTGGAGAAGACTCTTGAGAATCCCCTGGACTGCAAGGAGATCCAATCAGTCTATCCTAAAGGAAATCAACCCTGAATATTCATTGGAAGCCAGTGATGCTGAAGCTCCAATACTTTGGCCATCTTATGCAAAGAACTGACTCATTGGAAAAGATCCTGATGCTGGGAAAGATTGAAGGCAGGAGGAGAAGGGGAACACAGAGGGTGAGAAGTTTGGATGACATCACCAACTCAATGGACATGAGTTTGAGCAAGCCTCAGGACATAGTGAACGACAGGGAAGCCTGGTGTGCTGCAGTCCATGGGGTCGCAAAGAGTCAGACACAACTGGGCAACTGAACAACAACAGCAAATCTTTAATAAACCTTTATTCTTTTTGCCCCATTTTAGATGATCTTCCAAGCCATCCACTCTATCTTTGCTTGAGTTTGTTATTTCTCTATCTTTTGTTACATTCAATCTGTAATGTGTAAAGTTTCTTTTCTATTCCTTTAGAGCTTTTCCAACTGGCTTTTCAGATTATCCTGTTATCATATAATCATCTGAGCTTTTCTTATTTTTAGAATTACATTATCTACGCTTTATTGGATAACAAAAGAGAGACAACTACTAAACTGAACCCTTCCTATCTTTCTTCAGGCAATTCACTTTACAACATATATTGTTGATTTCCTTTTGTTTAATACTTTTACCCAATTTTGTATGATTTATCTGCTAGATTCTAGATGAAGAACATTCTATGGAGGAATACGATGTGACCTGGCAATCTGCAGTTTCCTCTTTGATCTCCTTTACCTTTTCCCTATTTTATTGACCTAGGGAAAGGCATAATAGAATTGGAAGGGAGGAGGAAAAGGCAAGTCATAGAGGGTTATAATGAAAAATACAGACTCCGGAACTTCCCAGGTGGTGCTAGTGATTAAAAAAAAAAACCGCCTGCCAATGCAGGAGACAGAGGAAATGCAGGTTCAATTCCTGGATCAGGCAGTTTCCCTGGAGGAATGGCAACCCACCCAGTATTCTTGCCTGGAGAATCCCATGGATGGAGGACCCTAGCGGGCGACAGTTCATAGGATCAGAGAGAGTCAGACACAACTGAAGCAACTTAGCAGGCATGTTACATACTAGCTCAAGGTTCGATAACTAGTATTTTTAATTCTGTATCTTTTTTTCATCTGTAAAACGGGGACAGTAATAACTCTTTGATAGGCTATGAAAATTTATCAAGATAACATTTAGTCTCTGGTAGCTCCTCTCACATACTAATTATTGTATAAAGGTTAACATTATTAACTATTATATGGCCCTGTGACCTCTCTGATGCAATCTGCAACTGCAACTTTCCTTTTCTTGGGTTCCTCTACCTGTCACTGGTGTCTCCATTATTTGCATTGCCAGGGTTTGAGATATTTACTGGTCTTTCCAAAAAGCCTCTTCATGGCTTCATTTTTATGCTTTTATCCTATATTTGGTTCTATCTCTTATTTTCCTTAGCTTAATTTCTAGTTTGTCTAGATTTTTAAATAGAATACCTGGTCTATTTTTATTCTTTGTTGTTAATAAACCATTTGCAGTGAATCATTTTACTCTGAATATAGCTTAGTGATTCTACATTATTTTGTTTGTGTAATTAAGGACAATGAAATATTCTATGAAAAGACTAAACATTAACTATTCTCAGTTTTTGCTTGTAGGCTAGTTCAACTTTTGGTTGATTATAATAGTTCTATTTTGTTAAAAACACTACTTTCATGGGTATAGTAATACATATTTTTGCAAAAATCTGAAAAATTCCTAAAAGTCAGAAGGATGCTTTGCACTAAAGAATCTAGAATTCATTTCTTAATATCCCCTGACTTTACAAAGTTAATTATTTTCAAAACACTGTAATATTTAGCATCAATAACCTGTGACATTAACTGTGGTAAATGGACAGGCATAGTCAAAAAGGGCTAACATTAAACCTTTTCTTTTTTCATTGTCCTCAGATGATCTCAGGTTTCATTTTATTGGGGAAAAAAATCTGTCACTTTTGAAAATCATGTTAATTTCACTAGTATCTTAGTGAAAGATATACTTGGCATTATGTATCATTGTAGGGGGGCTTCCATGGTGGCTTTGATGGTAAGAACCTGCCTTCAGTGCAAGAGGTCTGAGTTCAATCTCTGGGTTGGGAAGATCCCCTGGAGAAGGCAATGGCTTCTCACTCTAGTATCCTTGCCTGGAGAATCCCCACGGACAGAGGAGCCTTGGGCACTACTGAGGTCGCAAGAGTTGGACACGACTGACTAACACTAATCATCATAGGCAAAGAATTAAACTGTTTCCTCCATAAAGCTATTGTGAAAAGATGATGAAATGGTTAAGATGATGGTGAAATGGTTAAGAGAAGGCTGACAAAAGCAAGCCACTGGAGATAGCTATCTTCTGTTGGGAGGCTGTGATGAGGAAATGGAGATCTTCCAGGAACAGAGTTAGGAACTTGACATATGCTTATCAAAAGATTGTGTGTAGAAATAACCAAAAATATGTGCTCAAGTAACTTCGTCCTCTTCGCAGACTCTATGCAAATTGTCCTGTCATAATGGCTAATACTGAAGATATCAAACTTACCATCAGGTACTAAATTCCATACATGCAAAATTTCATTTAATCTTCAAGATAACACCATATGGTTTTATTAATATGATAGACCAAACTAAAATATAATTAATCCCACTGCAAATGCTTAGAAATTCTGGAGAAAGGAAACACATTTTTAAATACATTATTGAAGTTGTTAGGGAAAAGAAGCAAAAGCCTTGAGCGTAAGAAACTAAAATAGTGGAAAATACACACACAATGACACTACAATAGCCAGGGCTCAACAGCACTAGTATGCTGGAGGAGACAGAACTCGGGAGGTCTCCTCTAATTGCTAGGGGTTCGGGTCCTAATGTCCACGCAGGTGATCAGACCTGCATGAGATCAGAAATTGACATGCAAATCCTTGGATAAAGCCAGGACCCTCAAAGTGTTATACCCTTAGAAAATGGGGAACAGATAAAGATCTGCCTACTGTCACAGGGAGACAGTAATAATATTTTCACTATTTTGGATTTTGGATAAATTTTTTAAAAACACCTCAATCAAAACCTCAAGCCTACATTATCTGGAGGTTGAGTCCAACTTATAATGCCCATAAGTGATGAAATTCAAGCGGGTACCACAGAGACAAAACAGCACGAGAAAAATGAAAAACTGCTCTGAATCAGGTCCATGTGAAATGCCTACAGGGGGGAAATGACATGCATGAGGTTCCCAGTCAAAAATTATGAAATATGCTAGAAAATAAGCAGTGGACAGAATAAGTAAAATAAATAGCCTCTGAAAATGACAAATAATCTGAACAAGCTTAGAATATTTTAAATGCCTGAAGAGATAAAAGAATGGAAATAAACATAAGGAATCATAAGAAATACAAGAAATCTAGAAAGAGGACTTCTAGAAATGCATATGCTTTTCACTGATATTTAAAATATAGTTGAGGTAAAAAACAACTAATTCAATACAGTCAATGTATAATCAATTAAAAAAGAGCTGAGGAAATAACCCAAGATGTACAAGTGATAAGGGGATTCAACTCTAAGAGATGTTTAAAGATATGGAGAACAGAAGGAGAGCATTCAACAAATGTCTATTAGGAGGTTTTAAAAAATGAGAATGAAGGAGAGCAATATTCAAAGAGGTAATGACTGTGAAGCTTCCTGAATTAGTAAAATACATGAAATCTCAGATTGAATAAGCACCAGAACTCCTGAGCAAGTTAAACAATATCTATCAAATGGACCGAAAATAAAACCTTGTAAGTTACCAGAAAGGAAAAAGAGATTACCCAGCAAAGCAATACACTGATAGAGTTCTAACAGCAAAAGAGAGACCAAGAAAGCAATGGCGAAATTGAGTCACAGAAAGGTCAGGTATGTTCTGTTAAGACTGGTAACAAAAAGTGGTAGAGTCAGTGCTTAAAGACATCTGATTCAAAGCCAACGTTGAACATTACAGTGCCCCTTTCTGGATAGTCCCTTAGACAATTATCTTTATTTATCTCATCTTTATCGGGGAGTGGGGTGAGGGGAGGCTCCCTGTGGCTCAGTCACAGGTGACTTGGGTTCAGTCCCTGGGTCAGGAAGATTACCTAGAGAGGGAAATGGCAACCCACTCCAGTATTCTTGCCTAGGAAATCCCATGGACAGAGGAGCCAGGAGGACTACAGTCCACGGGGTTGCAAAAAAGTCGGACATGACTTAGTGACTACACCACCACCACCATCTTTATAGAGAAGGGGAAAAAAATCTAATTTCTCTCAATAATTCAAGAACTGAAATTTTGAGAAAAACCATGTGTGTGCCATTTAAAAAATATGAAATTGAACTATTAATATTTATAAAAATTCAAAAGTAGGATTTGTAGTACTGCTCCTAAGCAGTAGTGTGGATTATAGATTCCACACTGGGTCCAACTAAACTGTATTTAGACATGTCTGAAGGTGAAACATTCTTGACAATGTCATGCAAAATGGAAAGAAGTGGGTGAGCTTTGATGGATAAAAATATTTCCAATTTTTAATTAGGCATGCCATATGTAGTAAATGGAGAAATCTTAATCAACTGATCTCAGTTTCCCACATCATCTCTAAAGCATATGATCTTGAATATAAATGAGTGGGCAACAGATCTTCAGTGAATGTTACACATGTATTTGTAGTCTCAGTAGTAGATGAAATTATTTAAAGATGAGACAGATTCTTTCACAGCTTGTTAACTCGGTCTGAAAATAATTCCCAAAGTGAGGGGCCAATGGTGACGTAAGTTGAAATAAATATTTGACCTCCAACAGTGTACACTTTGAAGGACAACACATCCTCACATGTATAAAATTTTTTTTATCACAGCTCAAAAAAGGTGACAGTCACTGAATTTTTAAAATACTTTCTACATGTAGGGTACCACTAGAAAATGTTTCAATATTACATGGTACAAAAGAAAAAAATACTCAGCTTAACAGAAAATTGTTGTTCTGAAATTATTAACACTTTATTTCCTTTATTAACAAAAGCTATTAAATGAGTGACCAGAGAATGGTCAAAGGATTAGAATAGGCTCAACAGTATACTAATTAAAATTATTTTCATGTAACATTGCAAGCTCACTTTTTAATAAATGAGACACCTACTGGGAGGTGAGTGGTATAGCTGAAGCTTAAATGGTTCGATTTAAATCCTTCCTACCCTATGACCTTGGAAAGTTACTTAAACCTCTGTACTTTCATGTGGATAAAGAAGATAATACTAATTTCAGGCTTTTGGTGAAGATTAATCAAGATAAAGTATCAAGAAATCTACAACTAGGAGTCATCTTTATCTCCAATTAAATTGTGCCAAGAGTAAAGCTGATATGGAAGCTGTTGGGAAACTCTCAGGTTCTGGTCCTGATAAGAAAGGCAAGCACTCACGCATACTTGAAGCATGTATAGTATCTGGGTACCCAAGAGAGGCAACCACAGGCCTTGGTTTATCTTTATTCAGAATTCCCCAAACCTGTCACATGGTCACTAGAGGTCTATCCTGAAGAAGACCCAACCTTCACACGAGAGGGAGTGTGTCCTGCCTGACAAGGCTGCTCGTGACACTCCATACCATGTGACTAGATAGAAATTACAAAACAGCAATCAAAAGTCACATTTCAAAAAGTTTATAAGGCAATCCACTGAGATAGAAATGGATTAAGACTGAGTGTCAGTTTATTCTGCTCCATTTCATGACTTGAGCTGATGGGACAGAGCTTATCAGACAAGTAGCCCAAATATTAGTAGTTTCAGGCTTTGACATTCCTCATGATACTGAAACAGGAATCTGAGTTTCTGTTTGCAGAACCGAAGAATGAACTTCACAAACATGCAAACACTCATTGTAGCAAGCAAATAGGATTTATTAAAGAGAAGGAAAGTACAATGCTCTCAGAATAGACACTGAGAAAGGGTAAGGAGTCCTCCCAAAGGTGAGACTTAACAGCAGTTTATAACCTTACCAGTATTAACCTGTACATTTTTGGTTGGCTCCTATTCTTAAAATATGTCATTTCTAACAAGTTTAAAGGTCAAAATGTTTAACTTAAAATCTTTATGGCTTCTCTTGATCCTCAGATTAAATTTCCACCCTTTTTCATGCCCCTTGGCCATTTTACAGTGGACCAGATGTATGGGCTAGACTTTAAGCATCACCAGTTGTTTTTCCCTCAGGCATATGGAACAGAAGTTAATTACCACCCTTCCTTGGATCTGAGTGCTGATAATTTATCAGTCCAAGGACACATTCCAGGGATTTGGGACAAACAGTATTAGCTCAAGGTTAATGGAGTGAGATGTTTATTGAAAACAAAACCGAGGTCTCACAGTCCTACACTGACTGCCCACCAATTTCTACCTCAATACTAGGAGGAGGAGGTCCTCAACATTTGGCAATCCCCTTCATAGACTAGGCCCCTGGTTTGGGGGTTTTTTTTTTGGCACACCCAAAACATATCCTGAAAAATCCATTTTTCACCAACCACAGCCCCAGCCCTGACCTATTAGGAAAGGAATGGACCTGGGATGAAGGTCACTAGTTCTTGCTCGTTCCCCCTGTGACAGTCACAGGATTTCACTTACTCCAACAGACCTCTCTTCCCCAACAACCCTCCATCCAGGCAATATAAAGTCACTGAGCACTCACCACACTATAGTAATAGTCCTATTCAAGTGCTCACTGTGAATTCAGGCACAGTACTAAATTCTTTTACAGTTGCATCTTGTTGAATATTTCAATAACTTTGTAACTATGTTTTCCATTTCCTATCTAAAGGAACTAAGGCACAGAAAATTTAAACAACTTGACAAATATTCAGCTGAGGCTTTGCCATGTTTTATTCACAAAGAGGGTTACTTGATATGAAAAAGTACTGTCTCTAAATAATCCATCTTTGGTTTGAAAATATCTATAATTCGTATAGATCCTAAAGCAGGAGAGCTTTCCTGTCATTTTCCTTTTGCTTTCGTGTGACCACGTGTTCTCTGTACCAAATGTTTGGGAAAGAAGTGAGCTTATCTGTTCATTGTTTTAGGGTTTTGCTCATCTACTTAGCATTCCTTTTTGAGTATCAAGATTTATGGAACAATAAATGCCATTTAATGCCGTGTGCTATTTAGAATTCCTCATCAGTTTCTACAAATGCAGTAAAAATAATTAAAAGCTCAAACTTGAAATTATACCAAGCAGCATTGAATATTAGTTTATCCCAATGAAACAGGTAAATTATGGCACCAGCAAATTTGCTCTTTTTATTTTTCATAGTCAAATGCACACATTTCAGTATAATGTTTTCCAATTTTTTTTACAAAAAAAAGAAGCATGGTCTGATCATGACTGTTCTAATCCTGAAAGAAAAAAAATGAGTAAGACACACTGTTCTCCAATTGCTTAAAGTCCAGCTCAGGATACACACACTTATAACTGACAATAAACTTACTAATAGTCGGCAAGTGCTCCAAGGAAAGTTCAGACAGACTGCTTTTATTCCCCCCAAAACAGGAGTCTCTGCTATCAATGTCAGCTAATGACACTTGACAATATAGGAACATATTCATACTCCGCATGAAGCATTGACATTGTAAACAGATCTGTTAATAGAATAACTCTGCATGAGAGTCTATCAGGGCCCTGATAGACTGAGCGAGAGCATCTGGAATCTTAAGCCTTTTGTCATGAAGATGTTTGTATCTATATCACAAAGGAATGTTTAGTCAAGCCTGAGAAAATTGTGAACCAGGTAAAAAGAGATCTAGACCATAAAGAAGGCTGAGTGCTGAAGACTTGATGCTTTAAAATTGTGGTGTTTGAGAAGACTCTTGAGAGTTCCTTGGGCTGCAAGAAAATCAAACCAGTCAGTCCTAAAGGAAATCAACCCTGGATATTCATTGGAAGGACTGTTGCTGAAGCTGAAGCTCCAATACTCGGGCCACCTGATGCAAAGAGCCAACTCACTGGAAAAGACCTTGATGGCTGGGAAAGATTGAAGGCAAAAGGAGAAGGAGGTGGCAGAGGATGAGATGGTTAGATAGCATCAGTGACTCCATGGACATGAGTTTGAGCAAACTCCAGGAGATAATGGAGGACAGAAAGCCTGACATGCTACAGTCCACGGGATCACAGAGTCGGACATGACTTAGTGACTGAACAACAAAAAGCAGGTTGGTAAGTTATCAGGGGGCCTACAGAGCAATGTTTAGTAGACCTCTAGGCCCCAAGCCCAAGCTCCCTGGGTTAGGGGATTTCACAAGTTTTGTGTTACAAAAACTTCACAAACTCCCTCACTGTCCTGAATTTGATGAGTCACTGAGCAATGAAGGTTCACTCTGAGACCTGATGATTACAGCCACAGGGCAAAATAGTCTTGGGTCTCCATTCTAATTTGGCATATGGTCTTAACCATTGAGAGAAAAGCACGCTTCTTCCACCCCTGCCTCTAGACTGAAGGAGTATTTTTCACTTATGGAGCAGTAAATACAAAGGAGCCAATAGTCACAGAGGGAGAAAGCACAAGGGGAAAATCTTAGGAAACTGACCATGAACAGACATGAACATGAACATGAAAGCTCAGATCCCTGGCCACTTCCCCTCTCAACCCCTGAATTTTAGTCTTTTGACCAAAGTTAGCATCAGTCATTCACCTTCCTGTTCCCTCAGAGCACACTCTATCTCTATTATAGTATTCCTTTCACTTCATCTTGTAATACAGCTTCTCTACCTTCAAAATAGATTTTACATTCAGCCACTTCTGACAGCACAGTTCCACCAATGTGCCTAACCAGGTCTGCTATAGCAGCCTCCTAGTTGGCTTGTCTACTCTACTATGTACCCCCTACCCCCACATACCCACAGTCTGTTACCAATAAAGCACCTTTTAAAACAGTGATTCACATTTTAGCTCAAAAACCCCCCAGTGGATTCCCGTAACACTGAAAATCCAAAGCCCCTACCAAGACCCTACCACAATCTAAGTATCCACTTCTACCAATAACAATCCTATCTTGTTGTTTCCTTTCACTCTCCCCTCACCTACTCCAGTCATTTAGCCTTCTTGTTCATCTAGCATATTTCTACCTCTGGGCCTTTCCACTCTCTGTTTGCTCTGACACTTTCCTTCCAGGTTTCCATAATACTCACTGCTCATATTATTGAAGTTCCATCTCAAATGCTACCTCTTCTGAGAGGTCTCCTCTATTCTCTCCATCTAACATTGTACCCTATCATTCATAACCCTCATGTCCTGCTTTGCTTCCTAGAGGGATTATTACTGCTCTGATATGACAGTATTTCCTTGCTATCTCCTATATTAAAAAAACTTCCCGAGAGCGTGGCTGTTAGCTTTTGTTCACTGTTCAATCCTCAGTGCAGTGCTGGAACCGGAAGGCAACAGATGCATAGAAAGTGACTTCTCACAAAAGCAGCATGTTTAATGAGCCAGGAGACTGCAGGCTTTGTGAGTTGGCAACCTCAAGAGCACCTTATAGTCAAAAGATCAGTGAACAAGCTCGGAGAAAGGAACTCAGGTGAGATGGAGAGCCCCCTCTGCCATCTTCTGCTCCACAAAGTTGAATTGCACAGAATACCCTGACAACAAGGTCAGTATCATCCACTGGGCAGTTGGGGCTTAAGGAGCGTGCACAGGAATTAACTTGAGAATACGTAGGCACATTTGAGAACACTAGCTGATAGGGGCTTAGTCACCACCTACAGGGCTTAGGCAATTAGCTAATCACCTCTAAGCCTCAGGTTTCTCAGCAGAAAGAACAAAATCATAATAGGCACCTTGCAGGACTTCATGAATCTGCCTGCAATGAAGGAAACCTGGGATCGATTACTGGGTCAGGAAGATCCTCTGGAGAAGGAAACGGCAACTCACTCCAGTATTCTTGCCTGGAGAATCCCATGGACAGAGGAGCCTGGCAAGCTACAGTCCATAAGGTCTCAAAAGTCGGACACAACTTAGTAACTAAACCACCACCAGGACTGCATGAAACAAGTTTAATAACCTAATATACATGGAAGGGCTCAGAATATGAGTAAAGGCTAAGCAAATGTTTGATGAACATGAATCTGGTCTCGCAGGCAGCAAACTACCAAACCTCCATCTTAGACCTGGAGCAATGAGAGAACCACAGTACTAGATGATGAATGGAAACAGCCAGAAAAACATCAGCTACCAGTGAAGCTGCCTCATGGACCCATGTATGGCGTAAATTGAAAATGAATCTGTACTAATGCATAGGAGAATACACTGGCAGGTATTTCTGTGTCCTATAAGACCCTCATCTGGGTCCAGCCTGCTCTTGTCCAGACAGCGCTTGTCATCAAGATGACCACAGAGCCAGACATTGTTCCACATCTGACAGTTCAAAAGGAAAAACATCTACTTTCACTTCATTGACTACGCTAAAGCCTTTGACTGTGTGAATCATAAAAAACTGTGGCTAATTCTTAAAGAGATGGGAATACCAGACCATCTTACCTGCCTCCTCGGAAATCTGTATGCAGGTCAAGAAGCAACAGTTAGAATCAGACATGAACAATGGACAGGTTAAAAATTGGAGAAGGAGTACAAGGCTATATATTGTCACTCTGCTTATTTAACATATATGCAGAGTGCATCATGCAAAATGCTGGGCTGGATGAATCTCAAGTTGGAATCAAGATTGCTGGGAGAAATACCAACAACCTTAGATATGCAGATGAGATCACCCTAATGGGAGAAAGCCAAGAGAAACTAAAGAGCTTCTTTATGAGGATGAATGAGGAGAGTGAAAAAAACTGTCTTAAAATTCAGCATTAAAAAAAATAAGACCATAGCATCCAGTCCCATCACTTCATGGCAAATAGAAGGAAACAGAGTGGTAACAATGACAGCTCGTGTTTTCTTGGGCTCCAAAATCACTACAAACGGTGACTGCAGCCATGAAATTAGAAGACATTTGCACCTTGGAAGAAAAGCTATGACCAACCTAGACAGTGTATTAAAAAACTGAGACATCACTTTGCCAACAAATGTCTGTATTTCAAAGCTATGATTTTTCCAGTAGTCATTATGGATGTGAGAGTTGGACCATAAAGAAAGCTGAGTGCAGAAGAAGTGATGTTTTTGAATTGTGGTGCTAAAGAAGACTCTTGAGAGTCTCTTGGGCTGCAAGGAGATCCAACCAGTCAATCCTAAAGGAAATCAATCCTGAGTATTCGTTGGAAGGACTGATGCTGAAGATCCAATACTTTGACCACCTGATGCAAAGAGCCAACTCATTGGAAAAGACCCCAATGCTGAGAGAAATTGATGACAGAAGGAGAAGTGGATGACAAAGGTTGAGATGGTTAGATAGTATCACCAATGCAATGGGCTTGAGTTTAAGTAAACTCTGGGAGACAGTGAAGGACAGGGAAGCTTGGCATGCTGCAGTCCATGGGGTCACAAAGAGTTGGACACAACTTAGCAACAATAACAACACGTAATATGAGCTGGTGAGTATGCTTTGTTAGTTAGGTGGTTATAACTTTTTCCCCTAACCATAAAAAGCCATCTTTCAACTCTGGTGCTTTATACTACGTAAACACAGGAAGGCAGTGAGAGTCCCCAGGCTAAGATTTCTAAATATCCCCAACTCTGGGTATCTTTCCCATCGTTCTAACTTAGATCTAGGAAAGGAATGACAAATTCACATTAAGGGAGGCCACCGTGCCCTCCTGAGCTTGCAGGTTCATCACGGCCCATTTCCCAGAGAGCCCTGACATATCTTCAACAATGTTTCTGGCTGACACTGTCAATAATCTTAAATTGAAACAAGAAAAAATCAATTTCCTCTCCCTAAGGATTACTGAGAAAAGAGAAACAGTAACCGTACTTATGTGACACCCCAACTCTAGCCATTCCAGCCTGTTCAACTCAAAGCCTAAAGAAGAGAAATTGTTCACTGTGTCCTCTTTCCCTCCCCCACCTCTCCCTGCCTTGAGTCCCATCACACACTGGCCACTAGGTATCTTACTTAATGTATTCCAGCTGGCTAATTAGAGAGAAGAGTCTGTTTCTTTAGCACTCTCCTTCCAAGTATTAATGAAAATTTTATTTTATGTTCTTTCCTTTTCCTAAAAGAAGTACAACACTGCAATCCCCTTATGATAGGAAGATGCTTTACAATTCACAACGACTGTTCACAAGACAAAGCTATTATCTCACTTTATAGATGAAGAGACGTGGGTTCAGAGAGGTTAAGTGACTTGCTGTTTATCACACGACTAAATGACCAAGCAGGGCTTAAAAGCCAAGTCTAGTGAATTGAAACTCAGAACATTTTCCACTTTACCAATGAGCTTACCTGAACAACTAAGATACCTTCAACCCAGCACACATAATATCATTGGCAGTTTTTCTTACTCAAGACTGGGAAAGAGACAATCTGAGCATGTTCTTTACAAAAGACCATCACATGCTCAACGGCAAAAGCATGTGGACATAGGTTTCCGAGGTGCTCTTCAGCAAGGTTTGAGTTTGTTGTTGTTGTGGCTGTTCCTTCAGCAGCAACCCAACTTTCTGCCTTCCATGAAGAATGAAGAGGCCCACGAAAAAACAGGATGTGGTACAAAGGAAACAGGGAATCACAAAAGGAATGAATAGCAAACAAAAACATTTTTTATGGAAGTTTTTCTTTTTCCTCCACATGATGGAAATGGTACCTAGGAAGCCAGGAGCTTCTATGAGTGTAGGTGAGACAGAGGAGCAGAGCTGGCAGCACAGAGCCTAGCTCTCTCTGTACCTCACTGACACTGAGTCACTTACCCCTTCAGCTTCCATATCTGTCAAGGAAAGATCATCATTATACTACCTAACAGGGTTCTATGGTACCTCAAAATCAGTTTATTCAAAGCCCTGAAATTACTAACATTATTGCCCTTTGTGCCAGAAAGAAATCCTAATAAGGCCTCTCTTCCCTTTCATGCCTCATCTTGGTCTGACCTTGCACCCAACAGTCCACCTCACTGGCCTCCAGGTCCCTCTTTTGCAGACAGTTACAGCAGCCCTACCCATTTCATCAAATCCTTAATAGGATCACAGGGGATAGAATAGTAGAGGGTATTTAGGAAGCAGTCTTTGATCAGAGTCTTTTCCATTCTAGCCAGGTGATCATACCAAAACGTGAGTTGAGTAACTGAAGTTCTCAAGGCTGTAGCCCAAATGGATAAAATGCAAATGCGGTTGTGTAACAATGGGGGGGGGGTGTTGTCACACCCATCATTTAATATGCCTTTATTTCTTCCTTTACAAATAGAGTACCTCCTGCGTGCTAGTCAATTGAGTTATGATGGGGATAGAGTGTTGACAGAACAGGCTGAGCCCCTGCCCTGGCCTTGTGTGTTCATATAAGCAGTTGGAAAGTGTAGGCAGGAAGGCAGGGTGCACTGTTGGAGGATGCAAACTGGTTTTGAAGGGGCGGGAAAGGACACAATGGAGATAGTATTTAGGTAGAGATTCGAAGGATGAGGAAGCATTACCACAGCAAAGGGGATGGAGAGCCAGCATTAGGAAGACAAGTACAGAGACCCCAAAGGAGGAACAAATATAAAACATTCAAGGGATCGAAGGAGATCGGTGTGAATGGGACTGAGAAAGCAAGGAGGAGGCAGCTGGGGAAGTGGGCAGGGCCAAGCCTGATCGGCCAAGTCAGAGGCTTTGATCTTTATTCTAAAAGCAGTTTTATAGAAATGTACATGTTTAACATTACAGTTAGCTCGTCTGACACAGTGGCAGAATGGAAGCATGGGGCACGCATGGATGCAGGGAAAGCAATGCAAGGAGGCCTCCCACTGTGGTCCAGGCAGATTGTAAGAGAGTCCTGTGACAACGAGAAGAGCGAGAGGTGGTCAGACCCAAGAAGGACCTACAAGAATAGAATCTAGTGCCCTAGAGCTTGGCACTAAATCAGCTGTAAGGTGAGAAGGGGAGATGCTCTGTCTCCCCTTGGAATAACTGAGGAGAAAATGGAAGGAGTCTCTGATATCGAGAACGTGCTAGAAGACGAACATGTTTAACCAACTCTGAGGCGTCCATATGAAAGTAGCCAGCAAGCAGTGGGATAGAGCCCACAATACAGAGAACCTTGAACCACGGCTGAGCTGTACTTGTTTTCAGCTAAAATGTGTAGAATTCAGGGCAGATGGTCCCTTCTGATGAGGCACAGAGAAAAAAATGACTAACAGAAGCCAGAGGCAACCAAGACCACGTCACTACTCTGAGTTCCCTCCCCTCTCCATCCATAATCCTTCACAGCTCTGGCAATGCCACCCTTCTGCCCGTTGCTTTTATAGCCACAAATTGATAACTATGGAGCTTTCAGATGCTCTTTACTGGTAGAGGATGTATTTCCTTACTGGGATGGACAGTTGAGAGACAGCAGGAAAAAACAGCAAGAACTAAAACTGTGAGGCTTTCTAACTTTCTCTAAAACTACTGGCTTTTTCTTACATGCAAGGCTGACTAACCTTCCAGTTTCACAGAATTTGCAGCCCTGGGCCAGCTTTCTGACCAGAGCACTTCCCCAGAACTTCTGCCTGCCTGGGTGGGCTATGTCAATAGCTGTGTTTCTGCTTCTCAGCCAGGTCCTCTCCTCTGTCCTCTTTGAGCCACAAGCTGATGACCCTTGGGGCTCAGCCAATGTGCCCAGTGTGACAACAGGAAGCATGAAAAAGCAGAAGAAAGTGAATTCACGGTTAAAGTTTTCCTTGTCCTTAGCACTTCAGCTCAACATTCATGTTTGATTTCAAACTTTGCTATTTACTCTTAGCTCTGAGTTCTTGCACAAGTTACTTAATCTCCTTTACGAGAGTTCCCTTAACTGTTAAATGGGATGATACTGCTTTCCTCATAGGCTTCTTCTGAAGCGGAAATAAAACATGCTCATCTTAAACAATTATGTGATTATATAGTGGAAGTGACAAATAGATTCAAGGGATTAGATCTGACAGACAGAGTGCCTGAAGAACTATGGACGGAGGTTTGTGACATTGTACAGGAGGCAGTGATCAAAGCCATCCCCGAGAAAAAGGAATGCAAAAAGGCAAAATGGTTGTCTGATGAGGCCTTAAAATAGCTGAGAAAAGAAGAGAAGCTAAAGGCAAAGGAGAAAAGGAAAGATATACCCATTTGAAAGAAGAGTTCCAAAGAGTAATAAGGAGAAAGCCTTCCTCAGTGATCAATCCAAAGAAATAGAGGAAAACAATACAATGTGAAAGACTAGAGATCTCTTCAAGAAAATTAGAGATACCAAGGGAACAGTTCATGCAAAGATGAGCACAATAACAGACAGAAATGGTATGGACCTAACAGAAGCAGAAGATATTAAGAAGAGGTGGCAAGAATACACAGAACTATACAAAAAAGATGTTCACGACTCAGATAACCACATGGTGTGATCACTCAACCAGAGCCAGACATCCTCGAATGTGAAGTTCAAGTGGGCCTTAGGAAGCATCACTACGAACAACGCTAGTGGAGGTGATGAAATTACAGTTGAACTATTTCAAATCCTAAAAGATGGTGCTGTGAAAGTGCTGCACTCAATATGCCAGCAAATCTGGGAAACTCAGCTGTGGCCACAGGACTGGAAAAGGTCAGTTTTCATTCCAATCCCTAAGAAAGGCAATGCCAAAGAATGCTCAAACTACTGCACAAATGCACTCATCTCACACACTACATTACTAGCAAAGTAATGCTCAAAATTCTCCAAGCCAGGCTTCAACAGTACATGAATCAAGAACTTCCAGATGTTCAAGCTGGATTTATAAAAGGCAGAAGAACCATAGGTCAAATTGCCAACATCTGCTGGATCATCGAAAAAGCAAGAGAGTTCCAGGAAAACATCTATTTCTGCTTTATTGACTATGCCAAAGCCTTTGACTGTGTGGATCACAGTAAACTGTGGAAAATTCTTCAAGAAATGGGAATACCAGACCACCTGACTTGCCTCCTGAGAAATCTGTATGCAGGTCAAGAAGCAACAGTTAGAACTGGACACAGAAAAACAGACTGGTTCCAAATTGGGAAAGGAGTATGTCAAGGCTGTATACTGTCATCCTACTTATTTAACTTATATGCAGAGTACATCATAAGAAATGCTAGGCTGGATGAAGCACAAGCTGGAATCAAGATTGCCAGGAGAAATATCAATAACCTCAGGTACGCAGATGACACCACCCTTATGGCAGAAAGCACAGAAGAACTAAAGAGCCTCTTGATGAAAGTGAAAGAGGAGAGTGAAAAAATTGGCTCAAAGCTCAACATTCAGAAAACTAAGATCATTGAATCTGGTCCCATCACTTCACGGCAAATAGATGGGGAAACAGTGGAAACAGTGACAGACTTTATATTTTGGGGCTCCAAAATCACTGCAGATGGTGACTGCACCATGAAATTAAAAGATGCTTCCTCCTTGAAAGAAAAGCTATGACAAACCTAGACAGCATATTAAAAAGCAGAGACATTACTTTGCCAACCAAAGCCTGTCTAGTCAAAGCTTTGGTTCTTCCAGGAGTCATGAATGGATGTGAGAGTTGGACTATAAAGAAAGCTGAGCACTGAAGAATTGATGCTTTTGAATTGCAGTGTTGGAGAAGACTCTTGAGCATCCATTGGACTGCAAGGAGATCCAACCAGTCCATCCTAAAGGAAATTAGTCCCGAATATTCATTGGAAGGACTGATGCTGAAGCTGAAGCTCCAATACTTTGGCAACCTGATGCAAAGAACCGACTCATTGGAAAAGACCCTGATGCTGGGGAAGATTAAAGGTGGGAGAAGGGGATGAAGGAGGATGAGATAGTTGGATGACATCACCGATGCAATGGACATGAGTTTGAGTAGGCTCTGGGAGTTGGTGATGTACAGGGAAGCCTGGCTTCAGTCCGTGGGGTCGCAAAGAGTGGTACATGATTGAGCAACTGAACTGACCGAACTGAATCATAAACTATTAGTATATAGAAAGGAAACACTCTCTTCTCTTTCCATTCTGGAGTATTTTTCCAAGGATGGTCCATGAACTAACTGAACTAGTATCAGGGAGGCTTCTATAAAAATCAGATTCTAGGACCTTTCCATTGAGAGTCCCCACTTTTTTGGCAGAAGAGAAAACATGATTTCCCTCAGTTTGAGGAAACATTTCTGAAAACACTGAAAACTCTGAAGACTCTTGATCCTAAATCAGGGGTTCTCAACTCTGGCTGTACATATCAATACTCGGGCCTCTACCTGAGTTGAATCAGAATCCCTGAACATGGGGCCCAGGCACAAGTATTTCAAGAAGTACTTCAAAGTAGGTGATTCATTAGTGTAGACTGAGTTGAGAACTACTGGGTTCTGTTTTACTTACTAAGATACCAGGGAATTCTATAATTCTATAGTTCCTTTTAATTTCCATTAATATCTAGCTACCTCCTTTCTTTTACCCCAGCCTCTTTCCACTTTGGATGCCTGTCTCCTTTTTGGTATTTTATACCATAGAACCATCTGGTCGCTTTTAGAAGACAGACCTACCCAATATTTACCTATGAACCAGCACTGCCCTGTTGACATTTCCCTACTAGAAGTGCAGAGTGCACTAGACCGCTGGGAGATAGGTCTGGAGTTAAGAGATGTCACTGACCACGGAACCCATGGAGATGCTGTGTCTCCCCGACAAGACCAAGCTGGTAGACTAAAAGGATTACGTATGTAAAGAGGAGCTCATTATCTTTAGGGTGGCAGCTGTGTAGAAGAGTTTCTTCTATGTGTAACAGCAGGCTTTTTATATGGCTTATCAAGTTCTAACTTTGTAGTCTATTTTAATTAAACTGTTAATGGGGGGAAAAAGGTAGACCAAAGAAGTAAGTAAATTGCTAAGAAGAAAAGCTAAAACTTCAAACAGCGTATGTTTCCATATTGGCACATGGAAAACAGAGTAAGGCAGTTAGCCAAAGAAAACTTTAAATACGGAGATTCTCAGGTTCCATGGTTCTCTGGCCTAAATTTTCCTATTAAATGACAAATGCCTGGGGTCAAGGACAGGGACAGGCAAGACTTTTGCCTTCAGTATAGTCAAGTTGATAAGCTTCTTTCTTGGGAATAGTATTAATATTTGACAGACTTCCTTAAACTTAGGGAAGGAGAGGAAAGTGGAAGGTGTCTAAGGAGGCATGAGTGATGTTTTTGGAAAGAGACTTTTTGTTCATATTGGCATGATCATATCACAGCTTCCTTTGTCCCAGATCAAACCCATAAAACTAGCTCAGCATCAATGACAAAGTAATCAGTAATCTTAGAAGACAGATACTCCATGCACCTCAAGACTTTTCCTTAGGTCTACCTCATCTCTGATTTCGCCCTCTAGTGCCTCCCATTTTCCTCCCTTGCAAAAAGTGTCCAGGCCACTGAAAATATTTGCTTTTGACACCCACATGCCTCTGTTACATGGTCCCTGTTGTTGCAATTGCAATTTATTTTCCACTTAAGACAAACATGGTTCAAGCTCTCTAGCCAATAATGGGCTTATAAACTTCCCATTTCTGACTGTGAAACAGTGCCCCACAAATTCCTCAGGCTAGATTCCATGGATGGGGAACACATACCTCCATTTTATCCAGTCAGAACTCTACTTCCGATCCTACTTTGCATCCCAAAGACATACCAGATTCCAAGGGATGGAAAGAGCCTCCAAAGAAGGCCAAAATGGATAGCAGTTAAGTTAAAGTATCACTGGGATTACAGTTTACATAAGTCCAATTTCTTTTATATTGTATCTTTTTCTGTTCTAATAATAAATCTCCTTTCTATTCATAAAAGTAGCAGTGCCTACTCCAGATGGTTTAAGAGGAAGATACTAAGTGGACATCACAGCGTTTATTCCTAGAGAAGAAACCTTCTAGGGAATTCTCTACCCTCTAACAACATCCACTTACTTCCATTCTTTCCTTTGGTCTTAAGGGGAAACCCCAGTGAAAAACAATACTAAACAAGGCAATGGAGAAAACTGTGTTGGAGAAACTGGAGTATGAGGAGAGGAATTCAAACTGTCCTGGGGAGGGCATGAAGGAAAAGTACTTCTCTAAATTTGATGTGTGATGTCTATAGGGACCTAAATAAAACACAAAGATTCTAAAATAAAATAAATTGTTTGAAAGGCACTTCAGAAGCATGGGTGGAGGTTATGAGAAAGGACATTTTGATTAAGATTCACCAACCTACATTCAGGAAAAGTTAAAAAAAAAAAAAAGGTGTGGTCTTAATACCTGCTGCAGCCTTTGAAGCTGTCTCTCTCTATTCTCATGACAATGAGGGCAACAAGCTCATTTTTCAAAAAACCTTTTGACATAGTTTAACTTCTGGAGATAACAGCCAAAGCAAACGTCACAGAAAAAAAGGATGAAATAAAGTTTTATGTAGAAAAGACCTAGGGCCAAGAGATTAAAGAAAAGGTTGTATACATTAAATCTGTATGGCTTCTTCTATGTCACTCATACCTCAATAAAGCAGTTTTAAAGGAGAGGGGGAGGAGAAACCTCTGTCCAGTCTCTTACTCTAGGTTTTTCACCCTAGCCAGCTATTTCCTGTTGTTTCTTCCTATAAGTCTCTTCCACTCAAAGATTCTTTTTTTTTTTTTTTTAATGTGATAAGGACAGCTAGAACTTGGGAAGCATAACAGCTTATCCATCAAGTTCTCTCTAGGTCTTCTCCTTCCTTACTCTCTCCACTGCAGAAGTCTATCTACTGCTTGAAATGACACCCCAGACATAGGTGCCCAGGGCTTGATGAGACCAGTATTCCCCACCCCCACAACTGCCCATCCACAGGGATGGACCTCTAGAAGCTGTTTACTACATAAGCCAGATCTCCAGCCTTTTGTGATTGGGCTGGGGTTGGACCTCTGACCCAAGCTGGACCAATCATCTATTCTGAAGGAACCTGGAAGACTAAATCAAAGAGCTTGACAATCTCAGCTGTGGCTTGAAGTGTTCAGTTAAAAACTGAAAACGAAGTCACCACGGGACAACCCTACTTCTCCATGCCGATCAGAAAGTAGAGAGAGCTGATGAGCAGTGAGCAAAGAATGAAAAAAATGATGTACAGAGAAAATGCTGGAGAATCCCAATTGATTAATTTCTATTTTAAGCCATTTCTGTCCATGAAAGCCCCCCTCCCCCCACCCCGTGTCTCTTTCTCCTTTTGTTCCTGTTGGCTACAACTGTCTCCTCTTTGTAAATCACCCTCTTGACTAAAGACTTCCCCTACTCCCTCCTCTCTACCCTCTCCCCGACCATGGACACTTATCCCCCACGTCTTTCTAGTTCTAGTTCCCTGGATCCCCATCTCCTGTTACCCCTAAGTGCTAGCTTGGCAGTACCCTATCACTGGCTCTGTAAAGCTGTGGTGTTTTGTCTATAGGAGGTTGAGCTAAGGGTGAAAGGATTCTGTTCATCTCCAAGTTTCCAGTGATCTTGGAAATATCTTAGTTATTGGTGAGATGAGCTGTAATAGAAAAACCATTTTTGAGGTGCCCTTAGGCAAAGTATGCCTTATTTACTGATCCTGCCAGTCCTGTGAAGATCTAGACACCACGTGGATTCTAAGAGCCAAACAGGCAAGATTCAGAAAGTAAAGGAGACCTTCCACACATCCTTTTCATTACATGCATTTTGGGAAGTTTGGATACTTTGGGGTCAGATAATTCAAGACTATTTCTGTGGATTCTGCTGTATCGTGACATGGCTTCCAGGATCTCTCCTGATCCCTGGGGAAAAGAGGCTGTCACTATGAGTTCCCAGGAAACCATGAAATTTCCTCGTGTTCAAGCTATGTGCCATAAGCAGAGATAATCTGTATCCTGTAGAGATATAAATTAGGATATTTACTTAATGAATACTCCAGAATAATATGCTGCTGGGATATGAGTAATCCCAAACTAATTTCCATGAAGTCTCCCGGTTCCTTCATTAGTTGTTTCATGTATTGGAAAAACATATGAGTATCTATTATATCCCACTCATTCTAATACATTGATGCATGAGCATAATCATTCAAAAGTGACCTGGGGAGCTCATTCTAGGTTGTCTGGACAATGAGCCAATTGAGACTCTGCTTCTCCACAGAACTGTGTGCACCTGAACTTAGCTCCTTATGGTACCAGGGGCTTCCTTTCCCAGCAGAGGATGCTACAACCTCCCATGGCCACAAGATCCTTGGGAATTGATCACATGGCTTTCCCAGACACCTACTTTGAATAACCTGCACTTAAATCCTGACTGCCTGGTGGCCAAATCATCTGATTACCCTCTAAAAAAATAGTGTTCCAGACTGAATGTTTGTGTCCCGCTAGAATTCATGTCAGAAACCGTACTCTCCAATGTGATGGTATTATGAGTTGGAGACTTCACAAGGTAATTAGGATTAGATGAAGTCATGAGATAGAATCCTCATGAATGGGATTAGTGCCCTTATAAAAGTCCTGAGAACTTGTTCCTCCCTGCTCATCACCATATGGGGACACAGTCTATGGAGAAGTTGGCAGTCTACAACCCAAAAAGGGTTCTCAGCAGAAGGCAAATATACTAGCACCCTGATCTCAAACTTGAAGTCTTCAGAACTAAAATTTCTGTTTATAAGCCATTCAGTGTATGGTACTGTAGGGGAAGAAAAAGTTTTCCTCAACTCCTTCAGGGTCCCTGGCTGGGTCTGAGAATTAAACTGACAAAGACAGATTCGTAAGAGAAAAGCTTACATTATTTAATATGAAATTTATTTAATACAAGTTTTACAAGTGAGAACCTTCTTAAGGAACTGAAGATCTGCAGTAATGGTTAAATGGTTAAATAGAGTAAATATTTTTACTCTAGAAATATGATAGGGCCCAGAGTATGAGGTTAAGTGTAGTAGTATGTGTTTGTGTGTGCATGAATGCACTCAGTCATGTCCAACTCTTTGTACTGCCTGGAGTGTAGCCCACTGGACTCCTCTTGTCCATGGAATTTTCCAGGCAAGAATACTGGAGTGGGTAGCCATTCCTTTCTCCAGGATCTTCCCGACCCAGGGATTGAAACTGTGTCTCTTGTGTCTCCTGCACTGGAGGCCCATTGAGCCACCAGCAAAGGCCTAAGTGTAGCAGACCAGGGAACATTTAGAAAAGCCTCTTTGGATGCCCCTGGGGCATCCCTTTGTCATTGTAGAGAAGAATGTTATAGGGAAGGCAGTCCTCACACAAGGGTTTTATTCCCTACTGATACTCCCTGTGGAGAAGGAAATGGCAACCCATTCTAGTATTCTTGCCTAGAGAATTCCATCAACAGAAGAGCTTGGTGGGCTATAGTTTGTGGGAGCCCAAAGAGTCGGACACGACTGAGTAACTAACATTGACACTCCCTGAGGGAGGAGGGAAAGAAAGGGATGTGGGGAGATCAGAGTGACTTTCCTGTCTCTGCAACTTTCTCAAAACCCTGCAGCTGAAAATATGCAATACTTACATTATCCCATCACTTCATGGCAAATAGAAGGGGGAAAAGTAGAAGTAACAGATCTTCTTTTCTTGGGCTCTAACTGCGGATGGTGACTGCAGCCATGAAATTAGAAGACACTTGCCTCTTGGAAGGAAAACGATGACAAACCTAAACAGCATATTAAAAAGCAGAGACATCGCTTTGCTGACAAAGATTCATATAGTCAAAGCTATGGTTTTTCCAGTAGTCATATCTGTATGCGAGAGTTGGACCATAAAAAAGGCTGAGCACTGAAGAATTGATGCTTTCGAATTGCAGTGTTGGAAAAGACTATTGAGAGTTGCTTGAACAGCAAAGAGATCAAACCAGTCAATTTTAAAGGAAATCAAACCTCAATACTCTTTGGAAGGACTAATGCTGAAGCTTCAATACTTTGGCCACCTGATGCAAAAAGCCCACTCATTGGAAAAGACCCTGAAACTGGGAAAGATTAATGGCAAAAGGAGAAGAGGGTGGTAGAGGATGATATGGTTAGATAGCATCACTGACTCAATAGACATGAATCTGAGCAAACTCCGGAAGATAGTGAAGGACAGAGAAGCCTGTCGTGCTATAGTCCATGGAGTTGCAAAGAGTCAGACACAACTCGGTGACTGAACAACAATACTTACAATACTTATATTTAAATTAGCATTGTATTAAACATTATAGTAAATACAGATTTTTAATAGGCAATACAAATATTGAATTGCAAATTAAGAAAAGTGCTATGAACACGGTAGAGAGATTCCTGTGATAGAGGAGAGAGATCAGCTTAGGTGAGATTTTCAGGGAAGACCTGGCTGAAGAAGGAAGATAAACTGACAATTGATAGATGAGAAGGGCCAGCTAGCCACATAAAGAGCTGGGGGCAGGAGAGTCTACACTGAGGGACAGCACAGAGGATGTTCCCTGAGAGGAAGTGACCTGAGAGCTAAAGGAGTGCAATGTAGCTGAAATAGGGTAAAGAGGTAAAACAGGAAGGTTGAAACAAAGCTGTCGAGGTACTAACCATAACCCAGTCACTATCCAAAGTCTATCCCTGGTTTGGCCCCTGGAATGGAAGCTAATCTACCTTTCCTAATAATACCAAGTCAAAGACAGTGCTTTCAGAATTCTCCTGCCCACCAGTCCAAGGGGGTACGTTCACTAAGCAGTCCCAAGATGAGAGTACCACCACCCCCATATATTTTCCACTTTGTAGACAAGGGGAGAAGCGGGGAGAGACAAAGTGGGAGATTAGGATTGAGATATATACACTAGTGCTACTGCTAAGTCGCTTCAGTCATGTGCGACTCTTTGCAACCCTATGGACAGCAGCCCGCCAGGCTCTTCTATCCATGGGATTCTCCAGGCAAGAATCCTGGAGTGAGGAATGAGATATATATGCTACCAGGTGTAAAATAGATAGCTAGTGGGGAGCTACTGTATAGCACATGGAGCTCAGCTCAGTGCTCTGTGATGACCTAGAGGAGTGGGGAAGGAAATGGCAACCCACTCCAGTGTTCTTGCCTGGAGAATCCCAGGGACGGATCCCAGCCTGGTAGGCTGCCGTCTATGGGGTCACACCGAGTCGGACATGACTGAAGAGACTTAGCAGCAGCAGAGGAGCGGAAGGGAGGCTCAACTGGGAGGGGATATATGTATACATATAGCTGATTCACACTGTTGTACAGGAGAAATGAACACAACATTGTAAAGCATTTATCCTCCAATTTAGAAAACGAGAGAGAGAAAGAATAGGTTCAAGGAATACTCTTCTCACTACCATGATGTTTGCATGCTAGACTTGCATTCAGATGGTGAGAATAATGCTGCTGATGCTGCTGATTATAACTGACAGCTAAACTCACATATGATGATTGACTGTCTGCCAGGATCTAGGTGAAAAACTTCATGATTTAATCCTCACAAGCATATATACTTGTCACAGAGCCAGAGTCAGGGGTATTGCGAGTATATCTGGGTGAGGAAGGAGTCAGGAAAGGTCATGTTTTCTTTCAAGTACATTTGTCATAATGGCATGAAAAATCGGGTGCCACAGCATGTTTATGTTACAGAATCACTGTTTTAGAAATAAAATACAGGAATGTTTAGGCTTGTCCTTGAGCTGGACTTGGGAACTCATGGTCCACAAAGCAAAACACATTGCTTCCAACATTCTCCAAACAAGAATCCTAAGATCTGACAGCTGATAGAAACTTTATGACAAAATAATTAGGACTTTCTAAAGAGGTTGGTTGCATTGTCTTCCTTATAAGGAGTACATATGAGAAAGAAACACTTCTTGTAGACTAGGCTTGCTCCAGCTCTAGTCCAGTCTATTTTCTACACTGCAAGCAGGGCGTTTTCTAATTTCTATTTAATGGTCTCACTGAATTTCTTTTAAAATTATCTCCCCAGCCCCAAAACCTTCTTCATTCCCAGGCATGGGGTTGGACGTGCAGCTTTGAACTAGAAAGTGGTGTTCTTAAAGCACACCCCAGGCTTTCTCTGGAGTCCACACCGACCTTGAGACCTTAACTAGTTGCCTTGGCCATTCCACTGGACTAACTCTGGATTTGCCTTGTGCTTTTCTTTCTCACCACAACTCTGTACCTACCTCGCATTGGTTAACACCCTCTCCTGGTTGAGTTTGTTCCTAGAGTTTCCACAGGGCCAGTGACTCCCCCCCACCCACCTTGCCACCCAGCTCACCCTGAAATGCAAGTGAGACACATCCCACAGAATTTATCTTTTGATTTTGTTCAGGCATGAGCTTTTAGGATATTGCCCTCAATAATGATTTGTGTTGCAAAAACCACTATGAGCCTAGAGAAATTTGGTAAGATCTTTAGAGAAGCTGCCAAATTAGTAAACCAAAGCAAAAATCCCTCATGCAGCTTCTAGTCTCACATACTTTTTCTTTCCTGGACCTAGGAAAACCCTAACTGTTCTCTTTCCCATGTGTGCTTTCCTCCAAGCGTTTGAGACTTAGAAGAAGATAACACCTTCCACTTCTGAACAGATCATTTTCTAAGTGTGTTTAATGAAACTGATGTCATAAGAAAAACCAACAATATCACAGATCCTCCAAAAAATAATTTTCCTGATAATTCAGTGCTTGTTTTCTTAATTCAAGAATGACTAGTGTCCAAAGAATTTTGAAGGCATGTGGAAAACAAAATGGAGCTAGCATGTATTGTATAATTTCTTTGGGACACATGCATGCTGCACTAGGCATGTTATACAATTTAGCTCTTAAGTCCAGGCTGCATGCCCCTCATTTATTCCACAGAAGAGCATAAAGCTCTCTGGGTTGCATGATAGAAATCCCCTTTAAATCTCCTGTAGTAAGTTCCTTGGGGCATGTTGTCTTCTTTACCATTATATCTCAAATGGTAAAACACATAGGTTTTACTAAATATTTCTGAAATGAATATGTTTTTCTGATTGTATAAATATCTAAGTATGATAAGAAATGTAAATGCCACAAAATTACATGACTTAAAAAGTGATCATTCCCTCAAAATTACCCTTCACCCTCTACAATACAAACATTGTTGGGTGAACTACTTTTCATTTGCACACTGGTGCCTTCAGTTTCTTGCTCTAACTGAAATCTCATCCTCTCTTCCCCTTTCCTGGTTCTCAGTTGTCATTCCACTTCCCCTTGAGTGGTCATCTGCCACTTGTGTCTGTCTAGCACCACCACTTTCCTCAGGTAATATTCTTCTCTCATGACCATCATGCATTCTTGCTCAGGGCCTGCCAGTAACAGAACCCCATCTGCCAACTTCAGTGACTGGCCTAGACTAGTTGTGTGTCTCTCATAGTGAACACATCACTATGGTCATGAGACTGGAGGACTCTGATTGGCCAGACCTGTGGCTTGGTATGGAATATCCACAAGGAAGTTCCTGGCCACAAGCCCCAAATGTCACAAGATAAAAAGCAGCCTATTCATCAGACCAGCCTGGCTTTCAGTAAAGGTCAAATTTAAACCACCTCAAGCCCATTGGAATTCTATAGAAGTCTCCAGAGTCATGTTACAGAGATACTCTCCTTGGCTACTGGACATATATCCTAGCCTGACTGGGTTGTGATCTGGATTCACAGACGGAGCTGTCCCTTTGTTACACTGATTTGTTCCTATTGACAATAAAGCATTTATCCACCACAGGCAATGTTTACCAGAGTTTCACTTCTCTTCTGGTTTCCTGTCAACTCTTTCTGGGTGCTCTGCATGGACAACTGTGGTCAGCTGCCCCAACAGAAAATGTCTGTTGTCTTAGTCACCAATTCCAGACACTCACACTGACGTTCTGCTGTGAAGCATCTTCATCACATATAAACACTTATCTTTGTTTGGGTAAAAATATTGTATGTACTATAGATAGAGTTAAGAGAGATGACCCAAAGCAATAGCAACTCAATTGCACATTCTACTATTAACTTCAAAATATTTTCTAAGAATAAACTCTCCTTTTCCACTACTTCTCGAAATATTTTTTTTAAATAAATTGAAGCCTGTATGTCATAAAATGAAGATTTCATCCAGGGGTAAATCTAAGAGATACTTTGGCTCAGCGTTGTCTTGAGCAAGCCCAAGTAGCACTGTTCACTGGGGTTTCTCTGCTTCCTGGGAAGCAGATCCACTCTAGTTGCACAGGATTGAAAGATGAGGCCCACATGATTTGGGGTAGATTTCTGCATTTCTTTCTTACCCCTGAAAAAATGATTTCATAGACTAAGAGTACAGAGCTTTTGATTTCAATTCATCAAAACTGATTTAATTAAAACCAGAAAAAGAATTAAAAGCAAAGGCCCTTAGGACATCAGTACTATTTTTTTTTCTTCATCTTTTGCTTTAAAAGAGCTTTGCTGAAAGCTTTCAGTAACCTTGAGGTTCTTAGGACATGAGCCACCTTTCTCCTTGCATGGCCCTGTAATAAAACTTTCTCTGTTCCAAACTCAAAAAAATAAAAAAAATTTTTAAAAAAGAAAAGGAGTCCAAATCAAAGAGCTAGTGGTCTTCTTGTCAAAATGAAAAAGTTAACCCTCTATCAACAGATGACATTACTTCTCCTAGAGGCAGGTGTCATTATGCTTCAGCTGTGTTATCTTTCAGTTGTGGTACCCACAGCAAGTGAATTCTTTATAATGGAGGTAATACACAACCTTGGTGAACATATTGGCTTAAGAAACAAAAACATAATAGAGATTGATATTTGGAGTCTTTTTCCCAAACCAGTTAAAGAGTACCATCCCCGATGCATACCAACAAGGAGTTGACCCCTTATATCATTGAGAGCCTTCGTTACTCAAACACCCTTTAGGAATTTAAGAAAAACTTCCTGTTAACTTGTTAGGATGAAGTAGGTTTTCAATGAAGTTGTTTTTACTAAACTTCTGTTTTTTCATGTTCTACATATTGTGAAATAAAATTCATATTTTATGGAAATATGGAAAATATGAAAATTTAAACATTAAGAAATGTCCTCTGCACTTTGGCCTCTTCTCTCCCCTCTACTGTGCATTGTATACCTGTATTGAGTGTCCACCAAACCTCCTCCATCAGCAGAAGTAACTGCTCAACCATAAAGAACAACATGAGCTGTTGAACAGCATCAGCAAGACAACTCTTTAAAAGATAACATTCCTTCTTAATCTTTTTTTCCTTCTTAATCTTGTAAGGAGCCACAATGATATTTAGATATGGATTATGTAAACTGTCAATAATACATCATTTAATGTACAGCCCTCTGTCTCAAACTTACACAATTATGCCTTGACTTTTTTTTTCCCCAACTTTCCAATTTCTTTTTTTTTAATTTATTTATTTTAGTTGGAGGCTAATTACTTTACAATATTGTAGTGGTTTTTGCCATACACTCATATGAATCAGTCATGGGTTTACATGTGTTCCCCATCCTGAACCCCCCTCCCACCTCCCTGCCCATCCCATCCCTCTGGGTCATCCCAGGGCACCAGCCCTGAGCACCTGTCTCATGCATTAAACCTGGACTAGCAATCTGTTTCACATATGATAATACACATGTTTCAATGCTATTCTCTCAGATCATCCCACTCTTGCCTTCTCCCACAGAGTCCAAAAGAGTCATCTATATAGCTGTGTCTCTTTTTCTGTCTCGCATATAGGGTTATCGTTACCATCTTTCTAAATTCCATATATATGCGTTAGTATACTGTATTGGTGTTTTTCTTTCTGGCTTACTTCACTCTGTATAATAGGCTCCAGTTTCACCTACCTCATTAGAACTGATTAAAATGCATTCTTTTTAATAGCTGAGTAATATTCCATTGTGTATATGTACCACAGCTTTCTCATCCATTCATCTGCTGACGGACATCTAGGTTGCTTCCATGTCCTGGTTATTATAAACAGTACTGCAATGCACATTGGGGTACATGTGTCTCTTTCAATTCTGGTTTCCTCAGTGTGTATCCAAGTATCACTTTTTAATGAAATTTTCTCTTGTATATTCTTTCCTCCTTTGTCAAAGATAAGGTGTCCATAGGTGTGTAGATTTATCTCTGGGCTTTCTATTTTGTTCCATTGATCTATATTTCTGTCTTTGTGCCAGTACCATACTGTCTTGATGACTGTAGCTTTGTGGTATAGTCTGAAATCAGGCAGGTTGATTCCTCCAGTTCCATTCTTCTTTCTCAAGATTTCTTTGGCTATTCAAAGTTTTTTGTACTTTCATATAAATTGTGAAATCATTTGTTCTAGTTCTGTGAAAAATACCATTGGTAGCTTGATAGGGATTGCTTTGAATCTGTAGATTGCTTTGGGTAGTATACTCATTTTCACTATATTGATTCTTTCAAACCATGAACATGGTGTATTTCTCCATCTATTTGTGTCAGCTTTGATTTCTTTCATCAGTGTTTTATATTCGTTGACAATGTCAGATCAACCTTCAAATCCAGCTGTCTATCTCAAACCTCATCCTCGTTGCTTGTTGCTTCCTCTCTCCACAACCCTCATCCTCTGAGTCATATTCCCAGCAAGTCAGTCTATGGTTTAGCTAAAATTAAAAGAGACTATTCCTACGAGATGTTTAGTAGTGAGTATACAAATTTTACCTCTGAGGAAGTATAAACTGTTTTGAGCACTGCTCCATTTTGGCAAACAAATGCAACTAGTCAAACAATAAACTGTCAATTTACTTATCCAGGACAGTCTCTCAGTACACTTCCAGTCATTTTGCCCGTATATGTGACCTGGTATAACAGATTTCAATTGTGCAGGTTCACTTATACACAATTTTTTTTTTCAACAACAAATGCCCTGGTTGCAATGGAACATGCAGGTACTTGTGGCAGTGGGGCAGGCACAGTGACAAAGACATAGACCAGAAGCAGTGAAGACAAAAGGGCCCTTAGGAGGTTTGCCTGGGTACACAGGCTAGTCAGTAAAGGAAAAAGGAACTGACACTTCCTGCGTACCTATGTGCTTAGTAATAAGCCATTAGAGATCACCAAGAAGGGACAACAACTTTCCTGATGACAAAAATCTTGGAAATTTTTCTGAGACCTAAAAAGACAGGCCAAAAGAGTGACCATGAGCATCTCTAGCCTAGCTCCAAAAATGGATGTTTGCAGGCTGACAAGAAAACATAGACATTCCTTCTTCTAGAACAAGCATATCTTTCTGTTCCTTTTCAGTGTTGCCCCCTTCCAAATTATTAACCCCTTATCATATGATTGCAAGCAAGTGGTACAGTTAGGAGAGATGGGAGACAACAGCCTCCCATGAAAGAGGCCCCCCACCTGCAGTCCCCTGAAGACACCTGTTGTCTGGTGCCTCAGAAGGACCTGGACTTTCCAAGCATCTCAGTGCTTGTAGCAAGTCAGATAAGACAAATGTAAGCAATCATACAGTTCCCACCTACTGATTAACATCAGCCAACAGAGAGTCACTTGTCATCTGGTGACTATCTGATAGAGAAGAAAATTCAGGGTAGAGGCTTATTGCCTTTAGTTCTGGAGCCACTTGAATTTCCAAACTCCACTGCTGAACAAATCTGGCTCTCAGATTCTCTGACATCTAATTCTTATATTAGAAACTCCTCTTTTCTCTCCTCTACCATCAAGTGCCCTTGAGACTGATGACCATCCAATTGCCCTGTATCAGTTGTCTTCCCAGCCCTCTCCAAGCTGGAGGATGAGTATGGTTTCTGGCACTCACTCAGGAAACATCAATGCCAGTCCTCTTATGTCTGTCCTTCTTGGGGGAGAAAAAATAACTGTCTAGCACTAATGTCCCAAATACTCTGCTCAGTGGTCTGGTCACTTCTGAGGTAGCTACTCCTTTGTGTCATGCAAGAGAATATGAGGAAAATAAAATTAATGTTGAGGTTTCTTGTGCTAGTGATAAAGAATCTGCCTGGAGAATGCAGTGCAGGAGACGCAAGAGACGCAGGTTTGATTCCTGGGTTGGGAAGATCCCCTGGAAAAGGAAATGGCAACCCACCCCAGTATTCTTGCCTGGAAAATCACATGGACATAGGAGACCAGCAGAATACAATCCAAGGGGTCTCTTAAAGAGTCAGACACAACCAAGCACAACATTGAGGTTCCAGCCGGCACAGTGAAGGCTCCCTCGGCTCTCTTCAAGTGGAACAGCTACTCCCAGCCCATCTATAACCTGTGCACTCTTCTACTGAAATGCCAATAACTTCTTGTGCTTTTTAATGATTATTTGTAACCCTTTAGAAGAGGGAACACTGGAGAAGAGGGACAGAAAATTTGTCTCATTTATCCATCCAAAGTGTTTACCTCAGTTTTGACACATGAGCTCCTCAATCAATTTGTCAGATTGAATATTTTTACATCCTGAAATTCATTCTAGAAGAGGATGAGAATAAAAAATGTAATAGCCACTAATTATTACAGAAAATGCTGATATGAAATGAATAGCATTTTGATTTTTCATAGACAATGAAGAACTAAATGTGTTAGCATTCTCCAACGAACCAGTGGTGCATATACATGTATGCACGTACCTGTATGGGGTTTCTTAGAAGGAATTGGTTCCAGCAGCCATTAAGGCTAGCAGCCGCAATTTCTGCAGTTGGCAAGCTGAATACCAGGGGAGCTGGTGGTATAATTTAAACTAAATGCTAGCAGATTTGAGATCCAGCAGTTGCCAACATTTCAGTTTGGGACTAAAGGCATGAAAAAGTCTCTATCCCAACTTAAAGGCAGTCCAGCAAGTAGTCCCTCTTGTTCAGGGGAGGGTCAGCCTTTTTGTTGCCGTCATGCCTTCAACTGATGGAATGAGGGCCACCCACCTAGGAAGGGCAATCTGCTTTACTCAGTCCATCAATTTAAATGTTAAACTAATCCAAGCACACTCTCACAGAAACACCCAACCTTCTGATTTTTCATAGACAATGAAGAATTAAATATGTCAGGGTTTTCCAAAGAACCAGTGGTGTAGGTCCATGTATACAGGTACATGCATGGGGTTTATTATAAGGAATTGGTTCCAGCATCCATTAAGGCTGACAGTTTTTCCAAATATCATGGGCACCATTTACCCAAACAGGTTGACATATAAAATCTATCACATTGAGCATATAAAAGTCTAAAGTGAATGGATCATCCCCTCTCTTCCCACATTCACTCAACAAACACTTAATAAAGATGTCCTATCCGCCACACATTACAGATTCTCTTGCTTCCCTCTCTTCTCTCTCATGGAGTCTAACATTCTGCCAAGGTGGTGGGTGCACCCATGTAGTAGAAGGGGCAAGTGAGCTGGGGCAGCGCAGACATGACTGGAAACAACCAACATGAAAATGCCCCCAGCACAACCCCCAAGCAGGACTCTTCATTCAGATTTTTATTTCTAGACAATACTGCTAGGGAGAAACACTTCCTCCCAGAGAAATCAAAGAAACGTTTACTTGGAATGATTCATACAAAGGCTCTCAAACTTGACTGTACTTTTAAAATCACCCAGGGAGCTTTAAAAGCCACTTGTGCCTGAGCACTGATTAGATTAGAACATCTGGGTGTGGAGCCAAAGCTTTCATAGTTTTTAAAAGCTCCCAAAGTGATTCTGATGTGTAGCCAGGGTTGAGAATCACTGATTTACACTAATTTACACAATCTTATGTGTTAGGCTTCTGATTGTAATTATTCAAGTGGTCACTTGCCTGTGGGGCTTCCCAGGTGGCTGAGTGGTAAAGGAATCCACCTGCCAATGCAGGAGACACAGGCTAGATCCCTGGATCATGAAGATCCCCTGGAGGAGGAAATGGCAACCCACTCCAGTATTGTTGCCTGGAAAATTCCATGGCCAAAGGAGCCTGGCAGGCTACAGTCCATAGGGTCACAAAGAGTCAGACACAACTCAGCAACTGAGCATGCACACGTGCACTTGTCTGTACTATATACATCATTCTTGCTGGGGTAGCTGATAAAGGTGAGAAACAATACAGTACTGATAATGAACACCTGGTTAAGCTGTCCAGTTGGTCGAGGTGGGGAATCAGTCCAGTGTTGTCACTGATAACTAGTTTTGGTCTGAGATTCAGTGACCCATGCATGTGTGTCAGCCACTTGCTTGAACCATTCCCACTCACCCTGTTCCTCCGCCGTCTTGGTGCCACTGTTTGTTGTCAATGACAGAGCCCAATATCAATGTCTGATCCACTTGCTTTGTCCTCTCTCACCCAAGCTTGTTACCAGTTTTTCAAAGCAATGGGTGAAATTGTGCAGCTTGTTTCTTCTACTGAGGTAACATTGCACACTCCTCACAGTAAGAGGCAGTAGATTTTCTGCTTATGGTCAAGGCAGCCCAGCTAGAAAAGCAGAAGCAGCCTGGTTTATGCCAAATGGGCTCCCACAAAGAGGCAGGGATGATGGAGTGCAAAATACTTTTCTGAACCCCACAGAAATGGACACTAGCCCATCTGCTGCTGCTGGGCCAGGAGGGGGTATCTTTCAGGGGGAGGTAGTCAAGCCCAAAGCCTTCATCTCTCCCAGTTCCTGTCTCCCATAATGGGGTCAATTCTGAGAGACTCGGGACTTGCAGGAGTGATATATCTGAGAGGTTTAAGAACACAGGCCATCCAGATGCCACAACTCAAATTAGAATTCCAACATTACCACTATTACCTATGTGACTTGGGGCAAATTACTTAACCTCTCTCATTTATTTGCTCAGTAAAGAAAGGGGATAATGAGATCATTTGCCTATTAAAGTTGCTTTGTAATTATAGGATATAAAGTGTGTGGAGGGGTTATTTAGCACAGTGCTTGGCATATAGTAATGCTCAAGTAAACATTAGCTATTCTTAATGTAAATGTACCCCCAGAAGTACATGGGTTTTAGATTATAACTAGTGACTAAGGAATTCTCATGTCCCATCAGAATCTGGGCCACCTGTCATGAATACCAACTATTAGCTTAGTCTCACCACACCCCAAGCCAGGGAGAAGTCAAGCTGGTGGCCCATTAGGAATCACCCCATGCCCACATCACATCAGCCACTAGCGGTAGGTGGACCCAGTCCTACATGGTAGACTCATCTTTCTGCCATATCGAGTGTATAACCAGTCCCCTCTCTACTGCTTTCCAATCCTAATCTCTCTCTAGTCCATCTCAAAGACTGAAGTGGGCCCTCAACTCCAGCCAGTTACTCAGAGGGCTTGAACCTTTGCCCTAATTCATGCAAACTCCTTTCCTCTAGTGGGCAGGTCTATAACCAACCCCACCCATCTTCACGCCTCCAAGTCCTGACTGAAAGCATTCCCTCAAAACAGACCTCTCCCCAAGTAGCCACTACCCACAGCCTACACAGGACTCAACTCTCCAACTTGATATTCAGCTGCCAGGCTACCTATTAGTCTGGTGTCCTAATACATGTCCTCACATCCCTAATGAGAAGGAAGAATTAGTTTAACCTTGGTCCAGCTAGCTCTCTCCCCTTCAGTAAGAGTTACGAGTGTCCCACAGAGTCACGCTTACACTAGGGATCTTAATCACCTTTGCTTCCAAAATACTATCCCTCACCTGCCTGCTGATCAAATCTTTGATCTTTTTAGCACATGTGGGTTTCTCCTCTTGCTCCCAACTCTCCTCCACTCGACTTTGATACTTCAGGATAAGAATCATTTAATATATGATGGATGTCAAATACAGCAGTCAGTACACAATTCCATGGCAAACAGGTGAATATGTAGCAAAAGATCAGGATCCAAGTTTAATCCATTTTCTATGGCTTATGTGTGCATGCTATCACTTCAATTGTGTCTGATTCTTTGTGACCCCATGGGCCGTAGCCCACCAGGCTTCTCTGTCTATGGGATTCTGGAGGCAAAAATACTGGAGTAGGTTGCCATTCTGTTCTCCAGGGGATCTTCCTGACCCAGCGATCAAACTTGGGTCTCTTATGTCTCCTGCATTGGCAGGCCGGTTCTTTACCACTAGCACCACCTGGGGAAGCCTTCTATGGCTTATAAATATTTCATAAACTTCTTTTGGTCTTTATATTACATAAAAACTATAAGCTTCTACATATTTAATATAATAGAAGTAACCCAAGTCAATGGTGAGGGGCTGCAAATTTTTCATTTATTCAGTATCTTCATATGTGTATTTGTTCAGACAATGGGCTCTTGAATTTGAATTCCCAGGGAGAAGGTCAGCCACTTCCACTGCTATGGGTCATGTTTCCAAACTTCACTGTACAAGAGATGTGGCCCAATCTGTGTTTCCCCAGCAGAGAAACTTCTCTACCCATCATGAATTCCCTTGGAAGATAATTTCTCTCCATCTGAGCATGTCTGCCTTTCTGTATGACTTGATAATATTTGGGGGTCAAAATGTTTGCCAGTGGAACACAAAATCATAAAATGTTTGCCTTTAGAAAGGACTGTTGAACTAACCTAGTTGAGAGCTTCCCAAAGCATGGGATACATTCCACTAGAAAATGACAAGTTACATAGAACATTCAATAACCGTGAGTCACATGGTAAGATATCATCCTCCCTTCAACTCTCTTCCAGCCCCTCTGATTGGTCCAGGAGAGTGTTTCAGTTTGGTGCTAATGTATCTCTAACACCTCTCTGGCACTTTCTAAATTGCCTTTTACAGAGAAGCCTGTGTCCCAGAATCTTCAGACTACCTTGTCTATCTTGGATTAACAAGGCTTTATTTTCATGTATTCATTTTATGGTTATCTGCTATTTGTGATGTTGTATCAATTTTTTTTTTTTATTTGCAGTCACGATAGAACATTTCCTTTAAAAAAATTTTTTAAATAAGCCAACTTAAAAGAGAATCAGCAAGTTAGAATACAGGCATAATCATGTTGCAAAACTTGCCAAGGTAACACAGCTGAAACTCAGCTCCTGATTTTACTAATGACACCTGGGGACCTGATGGCAATACTGATGCCCATGGTCACATGTTTGGTTGATTGTGAAGCTGAGACAAGAACCAGGCCTTTCAACCCTGAGTCACTACTGCTCCATAATTCCATTAGGAGCTTGACAAAGTAAAAGAGGAACATAGTGAGTCTTAATGTGCTCGTGTATCCTGGTCAGAACTACTACACCTACTTCACACTTGGCTGGGAAACCTTCTGGTGCAGCATTTAAAAAGAGACTTCCTAGAGACTACTATATAGAGTGAAGTAAGTCAGAAAGAGAAAAAACAGTTATCGCACACTAACGCATATATATGGAATCTAGAAAGGTGGTGCTGATGAACCTATTTGCAGAGCAGCAATGGAGACACACAGAGAGAACAGACTTATGGACACAGCTGGGAGAGGGGAGTCAGGAGAGGGTGGGAGGCTTGAAGAGAGCAACATGGAAACATACATTACCATATGTAAAATAGATAGCAAATGGGAATTTGCTATATGGCTCAGGGAACTCAAAACCAGGCTTGAGAAGGGTAGGATGAGCAGGGAGGTGGGAGGGGTGTTCGATTCATGTTGATGTTTGGTATAAACCAACGCAATACTGTAAAGCACTTATCCTTCAATTAAAAACAAATGAATCAATAAATAAAATTACAAATTTGCTACCAAAAAAGTGACTTCCTTCTCCTATGTACATCTTCTAGGTTGTATATTAACGTTTAGGCCTTCATTTCAGAAATAAGGAGATCAGTAAGTGAGTTTATTACAGGATAGTGAATGTTTTGCCTCAATTTCACAAGTGAGAAAATAAGAAAAAATGCTTTTGAAATTAAGCAGCAGTCCCCAATTAGCAAATAGCATAATTACATCCAATATTATAACAGTACTATTTTTTTCATGTCAACAATCACCTAGTTATTTAATTCTCTAATGCAAACCAAGGCAGAATGTTAACTTTTGCTGAGAGATTAATATATTGTAAGGAAGAATGACCTCCCACACACTAAGCACATCAGGCAGTGTTTTTTTGCCACATAGAGAACAGACTGGATACACATCTCACCCTTGGGAGAATACCATGTTTTCAAAGAGCACACACACTTTTAAGATACCATTTCTTTCCACGCTTAAGATTATTCTTTGCAGCTGATTATCATTAGATTTCTCATTGCCTAGATTCTTTAGGTTCATCCATGGCCTATCAGGGGTAGCTCAGATGCAATTAAAAGTAACAAACATTGGTGGACCATGGCCAAGTCTACTGTAGCTTTAGCCAACAAGTAGTAGTTACTTTTCTTGGAAACTCTGCTAAGTATTTTGCATGTATTACTTCACATACCCTTCACAACACCCCTGTGATCCCTCTCCTTTAGATAAGGAATCCAAAGCTTAGAAAAGTTAACTTCTTACCCAAAGGTACAAGAAGTTGAATAACCAGGATTTGAAGGTACACCTTTCTGACTCCCCAAAACAAACAGCTAACCACAAACTCTCTGAGAACTTGCCATGACAATGCAACACTCTGTGCCAAGTAGGTAGCACAGTCAACTCAGACCAAATCATAGTTTACTTATAACCCTTACAGGCTGGTTATTTCCAAAAATTTTCCAGGTTGATAACGGTGTTGAAATAAGAAAGGATTTTCTTAATCGACATTTTTAGGGAAAGAAAGTTACTAATAACCCATAATACAGCCATTTTTTAAAATAAAAAAATGCACTTACATAAAATTATAGAATAACTAATAAAATATCTATATAACTGCAATAGTTTTCTTGTTAATGCTAGGAAAAAAAATTACCAACCTTAGTGACTTAGAACAACACAAATTTCTCTTACAGCTCTGGAGGTCTGAAGTCCGAAAACAGTCTCACAGAGCTAAAGTCAAGGTGTCGGCAGGCTGCTCCCTTCTGGAAGCTCTGAAGGAAAATTCCTTTCCTGGACTTTTCAGCTTCTGAAGGCCTCCTGCCTCCCTCAGCTCCTAGCTGCTTCCCGGCATTACCACAACCTCTCGGTACCTCCCTCACATCCACTACTGACTTTGGGTTTCCTGCCTCACTTCTAAAAAGACGCTTGTGATGGTATTGGGCCCACCTGGCTAACCCACGCTAACCTCCCCACCTGAAGACTCTTATTTAATCACGTCAGTAAAGCCCCTTTTGCCTTGAAGACTCACTGACTCTGGGAGTTAGGACATAAACATCTTTAGGCCATTGTTGTGTCTAGCGCAATTACCAACATTTGCAGTTTTTTTACTGGAAACAAAATTTTAAATTAAATTGGAAAGGGATCTAACCTTTATTGTAGTTGCCTGCATCCAATTTCCAGTGAATTTATGGTTTTCCAGGGCTTAACTTCATAGCTAAGCAATGATTTTCTTTTTTTTTTTCCTCTGGTTGGAAGCTTTCTGGAGCACATGGATGCAGTGATGGTGGTTACTAAGCAGCTTGAATGAACGTCTGTGCAGGAACCACTGTGATGGAGATATTTTAAAACAGTTTCCTCCAAGTGATCAGAACAGGGCCAGGCCTCGAGTTTAGAAGCAGCCTGAAATCTGCTGCAGGAAAAAAAAAAAAGGAGAGATTATAAAATGCATAGGGTAGTTAAAAAAATTCATTCACTATTAGCAGTTCACTAGGAATAGGTAAGGGAGCAAAGAGAATTAAAGGAGAGAGAAGAAAACCTGCAGCTTCTTGACTAATCATTGAGCCAGTTGATCATGTTCTGATTAGAACACATAAAGCAAGAAAACATATGCCCATATTCCTGTAAGGTTTATCTCCTAACTATGGAAAAGAAGAGATCCACAGTGCTAAGAAGCCCTTGACATGAGAAGGAATACCAACCAACCAACCAACAAAAAACAAACATTTGGCAAAATCTGAGTACAGCAAACCCATGCAGAAGTATATTTGTTTTTGTTTTGTTTCTCTTTTGAATTGGTATTTAGAGAACATCCACTCACTTAATTTAGAGAGACAGACAGTCTCCTGGTATCTCATTCTGATTAAAAAAAAGATCCTTACAAGGGTTGCTACACCGATAGAGCTAAATGTTTTGAAGGTTCAAGTTGCTGCTTCTAAAAGAATCAAGTGACATTGAAACTACATTTGTAAAGAGATCAACACACTTCTAATACTGGAAACTCCTTTTACCTAGATGTTTCTCTGTTTGTTCAGGCTTGCTTCTAATGATATTTGAATGTGTATATTCATTTCCTAGGAGGGCATTAACTAATACACAATGTTACTTAACTAAGAAGCTATAATACAGCGTGTTTTTTTTTTTAAAAAAATGAGAAAATATGTATAAAGTGCTTTGAAGCAACTAGCCATACCTAATAAAATATTCTTATTACCCTAATTAGAATTCTTTTATATCAGTTAGGAGAGAGAAAAAGAGGAAAAAAAGCCTTTGGGACTGGTTGATTCTAAAACTTGCTCCAGTATTTCTCAAACTTTAATGAATATACGAAACACTCAAGGATGGTGTTAAAATGCAGATTATGGTTTAGTAGGAAGGAGAAGGGGCAAAGGGGAAAAGCACATGGATTTTGTATTTCTTTTAAGTCCCTAAGTGATGTCATTGTGCTATTCTTTTCCCTTTAAGTAGTGACCATATAGAAAACTTTATAAAATAATTGCAAATTCCAAAGTACCATTGCAAACTTTTCTGCAGATCTGTAATTTCAACAGGCTCCTTCTGACTATATCTATATCACCAGCCTTACACTCATTCAATGAGCTGAGCTGGCACAACCCAAATGCCTGTGGAGGGCAAGTGGTTATATAAATATTTGAAATAGATTAATTTTAAAACAGGTGCTAAGCTGGTCAGGTTGGAACTAACCTTCAGACTGGCTTCAATAACATGCCTTTTAACATGCTTCACAGTCAGAAAACAATAGCAAATAATGGTATACGTTATAACCTCTGAGTCTTAGAGCTGGCAGTCTTAACATTTTGCAGGCCATGTCCCCTGTGAGAATTTGATATAAATTATGGGACATCAACCCCTCAAAAAAGTCTACAAACATCTACACACATATTTCATAAATAGTTTCAGGAAATTGCATCTTTCCTGGTCTGTCCATGGATTCTTTAAGAGTTTGTGAACTTCCAGCTAATTTTTTTCAGAAGGTATGAAAGAAAATAAAGAATTTTAACATTAAAATAAAGAAATAGAGTCTGCCTTGGATTGCTAATGTGCATACACACACAGGCGCTATAGAGCTTTGGCATGTGTGGTTCTACAGTCGAATTATTTTAACATCTATTCCTGTAAACTTTCTTAGGAATTTATGTTTTATAATATTTTACACTTCACTGTGTAATAATTGAGGGTTATAGAATCGAGCATTACTAGTGAGTTGCAATATGTGACATTACACACTGAAAAAACTCTTCTCATCATTTCTCCTCATTTAAAGATGTCAATTATAAAACAGTCACTGTAAAGGGTAAACTAAGAAATACCAGCAAATATTAGTTTTTCACTAATACATGAAAATACATGAAATTTGTACAATAGATGAAAAATGTATTATAACAGCCAAAAAATAAGAGGAAGAGGGATGATCTGAAGATGTATCTAAATAAGCGTTTACTGCTGCCTTAGCCACATGATTACTAATAAGGCTTTGTAGTCAGTACACAATAGGGCTTCCCTGGTAGCTTAGCTGGTAAAGAATCCACCTGCAACGTGGGTGGACCTGGGTTCCATCCCTGGGTTGGGAAGATCCCTTGGAAAGGGCCCACTTCAGTATTCTGGCCTGGAGAATTCCATGAAATGTATAGCTCATGGGGTCGCAAACAGTAGGACATGGCTGAGCAACTTTCAGTTCACTAGGTACCAACTTTTCTGTTTTACATGATGAAAAAGGGACTTTAGAATTTCAGAAACTATTTGCTTGTTTGAATATAAACCTTTCTTGCCAAGTAGCCTTGGTGTTTGGAATCCGAAATACAACTCTGCCATATCACTGATAATAATGGGAATTACCTTGACCTCTGAGAGTAAAATTTTAAATCAACAGAGAATTGATCAAAGTGAAATTATGCAAAATCAAACCTACAGAAATAGAACTGGTCTCATAAAAGCACAACTTACCTAAGGGCCACATGAATATAATAAATATCCAAAGTAAAACTGTGACAATTGTGAATGGATAGATCAGTCAACGTAGCATTTAAAAGACATCACAAAATCAAATTATAATAGTGCACAGCCACACCTTATGAAGTTATGTTCAATAGACTTTAGTTATTCATCCCTATTATTAGGTGGAAAAACCAAGCCATCTTAGCCTAACTCCATTAAATATTTGACCTTTCTGACTTTTTTCTTGATCTTTTGCATTGTGCTTTTCCGTTGCTGATGTAACAAATTTCCATAAACTAAGTGGCTTTAAAAAACACAGATTTATTCTTTTAGTTCTGGAGGTTGGACGTCTGAAGTGAAGGTAAAATTAAAGTGTCAACTGGATATTTTCTGAAGGCTCCAAGGGTAAAAAAGCCTCCTTCTTGTCCTATTCCAGCTTATGGTGGCTGTCCCCATCCCTTGGATGGTGGCCATACCACTCCCGTCTTTGCTTTTGTTGTCACACTGCCTTCTCCAATCCTAATCGCCCACCTCCATCTTTAAGGACCCCTGTCATTACATCGGGACCACCTGGATAATTGAGAATGAAAACCTTCCTATCTCAAGATCTTTAAATTAGTAGCATGTGAAAAGTCCCTTTTGCCATGTAAGGTTACACAGATTTAGGAATTAGTATATGGATATGTTGATTTCTGCAAGCTTCAGAACACTGACAATAAGGGCACATACATGTGGATTAATTGCTTGGGGTAGACTTACAAACTCACATGCCTGACGTACGAAACCAGACTGTTCATTTTTTTTTTTTGAGACATACAATATGTAAGTACTGAAATATTTAAGCTTATATGGAGAGCTCTCCTCCCAATGTAGGAGACCCAAGAGACACGGGTTCAATCCCTGGGTCAGGAAGATCCCTTGGTGGAGGGCATGACAACCAACTCCAGTATTCTCACCTGGAAAAAACTGACAGACAGGGGAGCTTGGCAGGCTACAGTCCGTAAGATCACAAAGAATTGGACACAACTATAACGACCTAGGACAAATGCACAGTGTAATCTTTAGGGCAAACACTAAAAAGATTAATACAAAAAGATATAGCTAAACAGCCAATAGGAAATTAAAATAGAATACTAAAAATATCAAGCAATCCAAAAAAAAGGCAGGAAGGAAAGAAAAGGGGAACAAAAACCAAAGTGAAAAATAAAACAAATACAATCAGCCTTCAGAACAAGAGATCAAATTGTCAATATCCGCTGGATCATCGAAAAAAGCAAGAGAGTTCCAGAAAAACATCTATTTCTGCTTTATTGACTATGCCAAAGCCTTTGACTGTGTGGATCACAATAAACTGTGGAAAATTCTGAAAGAGATGGGAATACCAGGCCATCTGACCTGTCTCTTGAGAAACCTGTATGCAGGTCAGGAAGCAACAGTTAGAACTAGACATGGAACAACAGACTGGTTCCAAATAGAAAAAGGAGTATGTCAAGGCTGTATACTGTCACCCTACTTATTTAACTTATATGCAGAGTACATCATGAGAAATGCTGGGCTGGAAGAAACACAAGCTGGAATCAAGATTGCTGGGAGAAATATCAATAACCTCAGATATGCGGATGACACCACCCTTATGGCAGAAAGTGAAGACGAACTAAGGAGCCTCTTGATGAAAGTGAAAGAGGAGAGTGAAAAAGTTGGCTTAAAGGTCAACATTCAGAAAACTAAGATCATGGCATCCGGTCCCATCACTTCATGGGAAATAGATGGGGAAACAGTGGAAACAGTGTCAGACTTTATTTTTGGGGGCTCCAAAATCACTGCTGATGGTGATTGCAGCCATGAAATTAAAAGACGCTTACTCCTTCGAAGGAAGGTTATGGCCAACCTAGACAGCATATTTAAAAGAAGAGACATTACTTTGCCAACAAAGGTCCGTCTAGTCAAGACTATGGTTTTTCCAGTAGTCATGTATGGATGTGAGAGTTGGACAGTGAAGAAAGCTGAGCGCCGAAGAATTGATGCTTTTGAACTGTGGTATTGGAGAAGACTCTTGAGAGTCCCTTGGACTGCAAGAAGATCCAACCAGTCCATCCTAAAGGAGATCAGTCCTGGGTGTTCATTGGAAGGACTGATGTTGAAGCTGAAATTCCAATACTTTGGCCACCTCATGCGAAGAGGTGACTCGTTGGAAAAGACCCTGAAGCTGGAAGGATTGGGGGCAAGAAGAGAAGGGGACAACGGAGGATGAGATGGCTGGATGGCATCACCGACTCGATGGGCATGGGTTTGGGTGAACTCCGGGAGTTGGTGATGGACAGGGAGGCCTGGTGTGCTGTGATTCATGGGGTCGCCAAGAGTCGGACACGACTGAGCAACTGAACTGAACTGAACTTCCATATTCATGGGGTCTACATCCACAGATTCAACAAACCACAGATTGAAAATATTTGAACACAAAATTCGAAAATTCCAAAAAGCAAAACTTGAATTGATAGCACTCTAGCAACTATCTTCATAGCTTTTATATTATAAATGATAAATAATCTAGACATAATTTAAAGTATATCTGAGAGATTTTATACTATGAAGTCAAGCTCTCTATGATTGAACTCTAGAGCTAGTTACCATCATCTTCATCAGTGACTAATACTCTACCCTATCACCACCAGCAGCAGCCACAAAACACTATATACCTCTTGGCTGACATCTAATGATAACGAGCCACTGTTCTGCTCAAAGAACTTTTGCTGGACATTCTTAGTTTATTAATTTACACACACATATACACACACCACTACCACCATCTCTACCATTGTTAAGGAAAAGAACAATTATATTGTAGCTATCAAAAGTAGTATTCTTTGCCACATTTTTAATCTATGTTCCTCTCCTTTGAAGATCAAGAAAGAGAATAATGATTATTCTATCATTATTTTGAGTGATAATTGCCTTTCTGAACAATCCTAATTGACCAATGTATTTGTCAATTTGGGCCATGTCCAGATGGTCACAGTTCTATGAGTTAACAGGTGCAGCATTTTATTACAAACCTGAAATAAATGTATCTCCAGGTTAAGTTCTGACAGGGCTAGAACTTTCTCTGTTAAAAACCTAGCCTCAACCTCAGGAACCTTGTTGGGGGAGAATAGACTGAGAGAAAACCTAATAACTTACATGTGTCAGTCACCATGAGCCACTGGAGAACCTGAATTCTACCCCAGGGAAGACAAAAATTTATCTGGAGAACACATCAGAGCTCACTGACAGATACGAAGACACTTGAAGTTATGAAAAATTGGTATAATAAAATAGTCCTAACTATAGCTCTTATTGTATCTACACTCTTTAAAAATAAATCTTTGCAGCTATTCCATCAAAATGATGAGTCTCTTTGGACTTCCCTCATGGCCCTGTAGTAGAGAATCCGCCTGACACTGCAGTGGACATAGGTGTGATCCCTGGTCCGGGAAGATCCCACATACTGAGGATTAACTAAGCCCGCGAGTCTAAAGCTTGTGCTTTGCAACAAGAGAAACCACTGCAACGTGAAGCCTGCACACTGCATCTAGAGAGTAGCCCCCAGTTGCCGCAACTAGAGAAAGCCCGAGTGCAGCAATGAAGACCCGGCACAGTCAAAAGTAAATAAATAAAATTTTAAATAATGAGTCTCTTTATTCACCCCTTGAATCTAAGCCAGTCCCGTGATGTGCTTTGGCTAATAAAATATGGAGAAAGCAACGTTATACCAGTTCTGAGCTGAAGTCTCAAGAGGCATTTTGTGCTTCCCTTTTCCTTCTTGGAACCCTGCCACAATCATACGAATGAACCCGAGCTAGCCTGTTGGAGGAGAGCTCAGCTGTACTAGCCAAGGCTGTCCTAGCCCAGCCTCCAACCAGCTGATCTACATATGTGTAAGAAAGGCTAGCCAAGACCAGCAGAGTTGCTTATCCAACCCACAGCCGCTCACAGACACAGAATGAGCCCATGGGAGACCAGAACTGCCTAGCCGACAGATTTCAAACTAAATATACTTGTGTCTTTAAACAATTGAGATTTGGTTTCATACAAATTGTTAGGCAATAGATAACTAAAACATAAATAGATGAGAGTATCAATATTGCCATCATCAGAGATGTAGACCTTTGGGAAGAATCTGGGTCTAATTTCCTCAGTTTATGAATACAAATAAAGATAAAATATAGAGAATATGAACTAAGAGTTACAAGTGCCAGCTAGCTCTTTTCTTTACTATATTTAGCTAATATTACAAAATTTCTTTGATCAGTTCTATTACAATAAATATATTACTAACTAGCACTTTGGCTCTAAATATAGACATATTTATATGCTAAACATTTTACATTGGGTTTTCCCTATAATATTGGGAAATAAAGATTCTCAGAATCACACATAGAATGCCTATCAATATGAATTTTGTAACACAAGGGCCCATATCCTACAGTTTCACCACATTTGACTGCCTCCCACTATGGTAAGGCACAGAGCTGCAACTTATGTTGGGCTGAAATTTTAAAGTCAGTACACTAAGCAAATAATAACTGCAGTTCAAATTATCCTTGAAAATGTCTTTGCTTATAAATTACAACACCAGCTGTCAGGAAGTCCACCAGAGTCAGTTTTTTCCTCCAGTATTGAACAGACAGCTAGAGTTTGGGAGGGAGAGAGGTCAGTATAAATAGATGGATTGTGTATCAGAGTCCACATTGAATTTTAAAAGAAATACATACACACATGGCCATGTGTTTTAAAATGGTTAGATGCTCACACTGCAAGAGATATATGAGATTTGAAAGCCTACTAAATGATCATCTTACTCACCTGTCCCTTCTCATTTTTCCTTTGGCCCGTAAGCCAGACTGACAGATGGAATCGTGATATTAAAATTTGCTCTTTCTCTATTTCTGTTTCCTTCCATTGCCAAGTATTTAAACACTTAAATTCACAAAAGTTAAATGTGTATCTGGTGCAACTTCACTCTACTGTTGCAGGAAAACATAACATGCCACCCCTTCCAGAGTCATCAAGGAAGTAAGCATATGTGGAAAACTGGAAAGGTTGACACATGAAGAGTCAAGAACCCCTACTTGATCCCTGATCTGGCACTAACTTGCTGCGTGACCTTGCTGTGGGTCAAAATCCATTTGCCATCTCTGGAGCTTGGTTCCCTCACATGTAAAATGATTTTTGACTCAGAGAAATGTGCCTTAACCCCTTTATACCAAGAGATAAAACACAGCAGGTAAAATTTGACTGCTTGCAGGAAATTTAAAAAGGGTGGGGGAGGGGTGGGATTGATGCGTGGCTCCTATTCCTCAAGGAACAACTGGCTTCCCAGCAGCTCTCCTGGATGCTTCCTGAGACCCAGACTTCTCCTGTTTTCTAATAGACACACTGTCCACTCATGGGTTCTGTGATGTCCTGGATCCAGGGTGCAACAATCTTGAGCTCCAGCCTCCGCTCCTTCCCCTGTTACCAGCATAAATCTTGGCAACTTACTTGAGCTATCTATAACTTCAATTTCCTCATGCATGCAACAGAACTAATCATATATATTTAACCTACACACATAATATTAGTTGGTATTTTTGTTAAGTATATAAGTTAACGTACGTTAAGCCCAGTTATTTTGTGCCGCTTGGGATCATTTAAACACTCCAAAAGTAACAAAAACAGAATGCTACTTTCTTAAGCAATAAAATAAAAATAAATAAATGGGAATAGTGAGCTCAGGAAACTGAAAGGAGAGCAACCAGACCTTGGAAAGACTGGACCCAGGGCAGACTGGGGTATCCGCACAGTAGGATGAATGTCCCTACATGGGTCTCTGCCCCATTGACCCTCTGTGTTTAGGATGGAATTGCTGAGAGAGATAACCCAGTTGGCTTAGCTTGGATCATAGGACTACATCTGATCAAAGGGAAAGAGCCCTTTGAGGGAAAACCCCATTCAAGCTGCACAGAGTGAATATGAGTGAGCTCCCTGAAAGAAGGAGGCCCTGTTACTAGAATAAGAGACCAGATATTGCTGGAAAGGGAGAAATTATATTCCACACCCAGTCCTGAGAGTTATCATCAATGTTACACAATGGTTAAATCCTTCTAAAAAGTCACAGTTGGGTTTTGGGGGGGTTTTTCAAAGGCCTGTCCAAAGAAATCAACCTCTGGGTGTGACTTTGCCTTGATCTCTCCTGCTCCCCAACCTGCCTGCTGTTGGGCCTTATGTGGTTCCAGCCACTTTCCCATTGAAAATCTTGCCGAGTTTTTTGTTTGTTTGTTTGTTTTTCTTTGTTTTGTTTGGCCACACCACACGCCATGTACAACCTTAGCTCCCCAACCAGTGACTGAACCCGTGCCCTTAGTGTTGGAAGGACGGAGTCTTAACCACTGAACCAGGGAAGTTTCAGTCTGCTGAGTTTAATTGTCTTTAAGGACCCAGCTCTTCATGGAGGTTAACTGGGCCACAAAACACCATTAATCCAGTGGGTAGGCTTAGGTATCCTAAACAAAAGACTTGGTTTTCTTCTGTTATAGAGCCATAAAAACTCCACATAACTGATGAATCAAAGAATTCAGAAACTGTGATCTTCACCCAGAAACAACACAAAGAAACTCAGAATCCAGAGCAGGAATGTAGCCTCTCCATGACCTTCCTCTCTCTGTGACTCCCTTATGCTGTTTGAACAGCTGTCACAGGCTTAGTCTGGTCTTCTGAACCCTCTGTGACATCAGGTCAGACAGTAATATCAACAATGTTCTTAGCCAAGAGGGAATTAGGAGATGAGAAAAATCAGGGGCAAAAGAGACCAAAATGAATAGTGCAGGCTGTTCTTTATAACTTTTCTTAGCAAAAGAAGGAAATGCTTGGTCTATATATTTAGGCTCAAGAGCTCCAGATCCTAATGTGAATTGTCTTGTGATTCTTTTAATCTGTGGCTTTTTCCTTCCCAGCACAAAATACCTGGATAAAAATTCCACTTGCAATCCGAAAGTGAGGCACTATAATTCAGTCTAAATTAGTTTTCAGGATAAAGGAACCACTAGATGTCAGGATGCTGGGTTCTCATTTAACTCCCAACCACTGCCTAACTTGAGGGGCAGTGCTTTCCTTCTGCGGGTCTTAGTGTTATCCCTCGAGTGAGGGTGCTGAACCACACATTTCTAAGGTCCCTCCCTTCCTGATTTAATAGTCAATGAAGCTAGGGTCAGAGGGATTCCTAGGAACAAATGCTTCCGGTGTATTGAGAGGGCTTCCCTGGTGGCTCAGATGGTAAAGAATCTGCCTGCAATGTGGGAGACTCAGATTTCATCCCCTGGTCGGGAAGATCCCCTGGAGAATGGAATGGCAACCCACTCCAGTATTTTTGCCTGCAGAATTCCACAGACAGAAGAGTCTAGCGGGCTACAGTCCATGGGGTCACAAAGAGTCAGACACGACTGAGCGTATATTGAGAAACCAAATTTCTCCTGGGGAGGAAATACATGAAGATTAAAGTGAATCATTTTCCCACCTTGATCTGAAAGATCAAGGGCTGAAGAGCTGAAAAGTACATTTGTTGATGTTACTAGTGAGCTCTGGAATATCACTCTTCATAAGCATGTGTTCTACAGTGTTTGAGATGACAATAAAAGTCAGAAGTCAGTAAACTTTTTCTGTAAAAGTGAAAATGAAAGTCATTTACTTGTGTCCGACTCTTTGTGACCCTATGGACTATACGGTCCATGGAATTCTCCCGGCCAGAATACTGGAGTCATTCCCTTCTCCAAGGGATTTTCCCAACCCAGGGATTGAACCAAGGTCTCCCACCTTGCAGGTGGATTCTTTACCAGCTGAGCCACCAGGGAAACCCAAGAATACTGGACTGGGTAGGCTATCCCTTCTCCAGCGGATCTTCCCAACCCAGGAATCAAAGTGGGGTCTCCTGCATTGCAGGCAGATTCTTTACCAGCTGAGCTAAAGGTCAGATAATAAATACTTTAGGCTCTGCAGGCCTATAGTCTCTGTTGCCACTATTCAACCCTGCCTTTGTAGAATGAAAGCAGACACAGACAACAAATGAATGAGTGTGGCTGTGTCCAGTACAAAGATATGTAGTGGGGACTTGACCCATGGGCTGCAGTATGCTGACTCCTGGTACATGGGATGGTCTTTCTTCACAGAGAGATGCAAGGCCAATTAGCATTTATCCTTATGGAGGGAGTCTGGAGGGAATGGTGCAAAGTCATAAAATAATTTGGAATAATAATAGTAATATGAAGGTCCCTGACACAGGAGCCACAACATGTAGATTAAAGCCAAATTCCATTATTCAACTAATTGGCAAATTGTCTAACCTGCACCAACCTCAGTTTCTTAATTTTTAAATGAAAAAAAAAAAAAAGGAAATGCTATGCCTAAAGGAATAAGAACAAGAATAGTGACAGTTCACATTTAAATGTCATCATAAAATTTAAAAAGCTCCTTTCACATTTATCATCATATTTAATTCTAAACAAAACTTAGTCTCTGCATAAAGTAGTAGATGTTATCTAACTCTCGGCATTCTGACTTGTAGATACCATCATTTCCATTTTATGGAAAAGACACTTAACGTCATGTGAAGAGTAAAACTGAGATGAAAATACTCTGAAAACTGTACATTAGCATCAGGTGTTATAATTGCTCAAGATGAGTATAACTCTTCCCAAGTCTTCCTTCCATAGATTAAAGTAGTGCCTTTTCATCATGGAATTTAAATCTAATTCAACATGTGCATTCTAACACTTACTATTGTATGTAATCAGCCTCCACCCTCAAGGAGCTCCTGATCCCCATACATACAGAACCCTAAATCACCCCTAAGGAGAGGCTAGAGAATCTCCTATTTCCTTGCCCTCCCTAAAGCATATCCAAGAAAGCAGAGTTGCTGTTATTTTCATGGACATTATAGTCACCTGGCAACAGAGATCCAGACATGGTTCCCACCTGTGCCAATAAAATATGTGAAGTAATGGTGAGGCAGAGATGTTCAGTGAAATCTGGCATCTTCCAACTCCCAACAGCCCTGCAAGTAAGAGGCTGCACAGATTCTCCTTTGCCTGAACATACAAGGATGACAGGTACCCAGTGAGTATCTTCCCACTGGATGATAAGATGAAAAAGATACACACCAGGACATCACTTCCAAGTGTTTGAAATCATCCCAGGCATTACCTTTAGACACTATACAGTTCTAAAGAGCAAAGACCATGGTTGTTGAATTCCATCTGCAAAGCACCTCATAGTATAATTTGACACTTACGTGACTCTTTTTGTTGTTGTTTTTTTTGGTGGTTTTGTTATTATGTGTTTCTTTTTACTACAGTTAACCCTTGAACAACACAGAGGTTAGGGATATGAAACCACCCCCTCAAGCAGTCAAAAATCCATGAATAACTATATTCAGCCCTCTATATCTATAGTTCCACATCCAGGGATTAAACCAATGGCAAATTGTGTAGTACAAAAATTTGCATGTAAGTGTACCCACGTGTGAGTACAAATGTGTGTTGTTCAAGGATCAACTGTAAAGGGGACATTGCTCTAATATAGAAAACCAGGAAATACACACACACACACAAATAAATAATTGATGAAATGAGTAATTCATAATTTCATAAGGCAAAATAGCTATGAATGTGACAAATCATTTTCAGAGATGGCCACAACCACTCCTCCCTCCTGCATGCACTTTTGGAATGTGATTCTGCCACTCCTCTCATCTAGAGATGCAGTTTGATTTTCCCTCCCCTTGAACCTGACATCACAGCTTGTTTGCCAGCAAAGTGTGGCAGAGTGACATTGTACAAATAATGGCTTTAGGCTCTAAGAGGACTTACAGCTTTTGTCTTTGCCTGCTAAGAGCCCCTAGTCTCCACATTATTACAAAAAAAAAAAAAAAACCACTCTTCTGAAATAAGCTATTTAAATAAGATCAAGTCTTATAACATCACAAGACCAAGTTTCAACAGAAAATCATTTGATACCAAGAACAGAAAAGATCTCAAACCAAGTGAGAAAAGAAAATCAACCAATATGACACACCTGTTGGATTATCTGACGTGGATTTTAAAGCAGCCATCTAAAAAATGTTTCAGCGAGCATATGAACATGTTTGAACCAAATGACAAATAGAAAGTCATAGAAAAGAAACAGAAGATAAGAAGAAAAAACAAATGGAAATTCTAGAACCAATATATAACATAAATGAAAAAAAAAAAACTCAGTGGATGGTTCAACAGCAGAAAGAAAAGGACAGAAGAAAAATCAAAAAGTTGAAAATTAAAATAGTAGAAATTACCCAATCTGTACAACAGAGAGAAAGAAAATAGGGGGAAAAAATGAATATAGCCTCAGGGACATGGGGGACTATGACAAAAGATTAACATTCATGTCACTGAAGCCCAGGAAAAAGGCAGAAAAAGGGTGGACTGAAAAAGTGTTCAAAGAAATCAAGACCGACAATTCCCCCAAATTTGGTGAGACATAAACCTACAGATACAAGAAGCTGAAAGAAACTCAAACAGGATAAATCCAAAGAAATCTACGTCAAGACATATGATAACTAAACTGAAAACTGACGATAAAAATAATCTTGAAAATAGCCTGAGAGAAATGATCCGTACCTATGGGGGGAGGGGCAGGGTTGAGGGGGGAACAGTTTGAACAAGATAGACTTCTCATTGGAATCCCTAAAGGCTGGAAAAAAAAGTGGCACAACAACTTTCAAGTGCTGAAAGACAAGAACCATGAATTCAGAATCCTATAGTTAACAAACATATCCTTCATGAAGAGGAAATAAGATATTTTCAGATAAAGGTTAACCAGAATTTACTTCTAGAAGAACAACTAGAAAAGAATAACTAAGGGAAGTTCTCTAAACAGGAAAAAAACAAAAAAACTGATAAGACATCTTAGAAAATGAGAATGTAAGAATGAACACAGAAAAACCAAAAGAATGGTTTTGATTTTTATAAATGCAGTAATACTTCCTTCTCTTAAATTTTCTAAATTACATGGCTTAAGAAAAATTTTCTAATTGATAGTTGAAGAAAAATTAAGACAATGTCTGTGGTGGTTCCCAATGTATATACAGGAAATATCTAAGACAAGATTAAGGGGAGAGAGTAAAGGGATTAAAAAAGAGGGAAGAGGTTTCTACACTTAAGTCAAACTGGTAAATGTTGACACCTGTAGACTGTGATATGGTGTGTGTATATACCTAGAGTAATCATTATAAGAAATACACAAAAAGAAACATTTTAAAATACTATGGAAATCAAAACTGAATTTAAATAGCCCTCAGGAAGGCACAGAAAAATGAAAAAGAGAAAACAAAACAAAATTCTTTAAAAAGCACAATTATAGTGGCCAGCAAGGAATCATGTGCAAAGTGGTTAAAGTCAGTACACTGGAGCCAGCTCATCCAGATTAAATTTCTGACTCATCCACACTGGGCAAATTCCCTAGTCTCCTTGTGCATTAGGCACTGTATCTGTCAACCAGAGATAACAGTATCCACTGCACAGTATTGTGTTGAATGTGAGTAAGTTAATATTTATTAGCAATGGCACCTGCAAAAGGTACATGGATAAACATAAATATATACATGTTTTCCAATTAAATAATATACAGTTGATGGAATAATGTGGGGATTAGGGGTACCCACCCTCCACATCACCAAAATTCTGAATAATTTATAGCCACCTCTCCCTATATGTGATTCCTCCATACCCAAGATTCCTCTGTATCTGAGGTCTCTCCATATACGAGGTTCTGCATCCTTGGATTCAACAACTGAGGATCATGCAAGACTATAGTATTCACTTTTGGAAAAAGCCCACAAATAAGTGAACCCACACAGTTCAAGCCTGTGTTGATCGAGGGTCAAATGTAATTAAATTGACTTCCCAACTAAGGGCAGAGGAACATCCTACCAGTTCTCATTCTTGCCCTCATAAATTACACTGTGACATTCTTGTTCTTTAGGCTTATTCCATATTTCTGATTATCTATAGGATATAGGGCTTCCCTGGTGGCCCAGATGGTAGAGAATCTGCCTGAATTCAGGAGACCACTTCCATCCCTGGGTTGGTAAGATCCCCTGGAGCAGGGAATGACTACCTACCCCTGTATATCTTGCCTGAAAAATCCCATGGACAGAGGAGGCTGGCAGGCTACAGTCCATGGGGTCACAAAGAGTCGGACATGACTGAGTGATTAACACTTTCACTTAAGGATACAGGAGTCCTCGGAAAAATGTCTTGATGCTCACATGCAGCCTCACTTTTTTTCTTGTCAGGATAAACATCACAGACTTCTTTAAGAAGAAGAACAGACACAGAACTTGAATAAAGTAGCTGGAGTTTTTCACTAGATTCATTTTGCCAGCACTGAGCAATGAATTCACTAATGCAGCATAGTATCCTGGTTAGGAGCAGAGATTGTGAGGTTAGATGGCCTGGCTTCAAATTCCAGTTCTATCATTTATTAGCTGTGCAACTTTGGGCCCATTGCTTAACCTCTCTGTGCTTCAGTTTCTTCATCTGTAAAAGGGGAGGAATAATAATATATAACTGACAGGAAAGTTATGAGGCTGAAATGAGTTAATGCAACTAAAGTACTCAGAGTAGTGCCTGCCATTCAATCAAATACAAATACTAAGTGAATTCCCTATTGTGATGGCCTAAATTGATCCTGAAAGCATGCAGATAAGAAAACAATCATAAGCCTCAATGTGAGATGGTGAGGAAAAGAGGGAAAATACCTCCCTCTTTCATCAGTGAGCAACGTCAGCTGCCAAGAGTATTGTAATAGAGCTATTGATTATGCAGCACCACTATCTGTAGCTGCTGAACATGGAATTCCCTATAAATCATCTTTAAACAATGAGAGAAACAAGTAATTTTGCATAAAGAATTTTTTTTTAATCTGAACAGATTCTAGCTGCCTGCACATGTGGGAGCTTAGCACATTTATTTGATGACAAACAGATTGGCCCATTCCATAGGGGCATCCTAAAAGCTCAGTGTTTAGTTTGAAATCTTTGAATATCTTGGTTTAAAGGAATTCCGCAATTTTTGGTTTAAAGAATTCCATGACTCAATGGATTTATTCTTAGATTCTTTATGGCTGTAAATCAAAATATAAGATCATGCTTTGGGAGATGTTGTTTGTTGTGTTTTTAAATGGAGTTAAAAATAAATTGCTAAAATCTCTCTTAAACTCTGGGCCTAGAGTAGATTCTATTTGGGGAAATTATTACACAGTATGTAAACAAATTGTACCAAGATAAATCATACAAGATTCCATGATTCCTTGCTGCTAAAGCATAACAGCTGCTTGCTGCAAAAATGCCAGTTTTCTCTCTAAGTTTAGTTTCTCCTTTCCTCATGTATAATGGCTGATGTCACTCTGGGATCTAAACATGGGACAGACTATAAAAGCAATGTGTGTGTTAGTCGCTCAGTTATGTTTGATTCTTTGCGACCCCATGGGCTGTAGCTCACCAGGTTCCTCTGTCCATGGAATTCTCCAACAAAGAATACTAGAGTGGGTTCCCATTCCCTTCTCCAGGGAATCTTCCCAACCCAGGGATCTAGCCCAGATCTCCTGCACTGCAGGCAGATTCTTTACCATCTGAGACACCAGGGAACCCTGGTGACAACATAAAAGCATTAATCTGTCCATTTTATTCAACCTGGCAGCAAGATATGCAAGACCCAAAGGAATTACTCTATAATGGTCAGACTCCATACATTAAAAAAAAAAAAACCAAAAAACAGAGATATTTGGGGGCTGATACATATGCTCTCAACTGATATCTGATTAGTATGTTAACCATATATTTTGATTTCCCAATCCAGTTTCAATGTTGAATATTCTGACTTATTCTTAGCATAAACTATCAGATCACCCTGGAAATTCCAATAGCATGGCAGATAGATGCGGAAACAGTGGAAACAGCAGAAACAGCGGCTGACTTTCATTTTCTGGGCTGCAAAATCACTGCAGATGGTGACTGCAGCCATGAAATTAAAAGACGCTTACTCCTTGGAAGGAAAGTTATGATCAACCTAGATAGCATATTAAAAAGCAGAGACATTACTTTGCCAACAAAGATCTGTCTAGTCAAGGCTATGGTTTTTCCAGTAGTCATGTATGGATGTGAGAGTTGGATGGTAAAGAAAGCTGAACGCCACAGAATTGATGCTTTTGAACTGTGGTGTTGGAGAAGACTCTTGAGAGTCCCTTGGACTGCAAGGAGAGCCAACCAGTCCATCCTAAAGGAGATCAGTCCTGGGTGTTCATTGGAAGGACTGATGTTGAAGCTGAAACTCCAATACTTTGGCCACCTGATGCGAAGAGCTGACTCATTGGTAAAGACCCTGATGCTGGGAAGGATTGGGGGGGCAGGAGGAGAAGGGGACGACGGAGGATGAGACGACGGAGGATGAGATGGCTGGATGGCATCACCGACTCGATAGGCATGAGTTTGGGTAAACCCCCGGAGTTGGTGATGGACAGGGAGGCCTGGTGTGCTGCGATTCATGGGGTCGCAAAGAGTTGGACACGACTGAGCAACTGCACTGAACTGAAGCATTTTTTTATTACACCTTCCCTGTAACCCTGAAGAACCATGTGTTTCATTTTAAGGTGTGAAAAAACATTGAGACCATGAGCCCAGGCAGCCTTTCCTATTCATAACAGCTGAGTACTCTCTTCCCATTTTCAGGGCTCAACATTAAGGTCTGGCTTCCGTGACTTGGGGAACTTGATTAGCATTCCAAAGAAAGCTTCAGAAGGGAGGCCTCATATGATTTCTTAAGAATTTCTGCTCCAATGTGCTTTGGAGGTCTTATAGATTTAAAGAAGAATTTGAAGTAAATAAGAATACTCAACTAGAGGACTTCTAGTTGGGAAATATTCATATATTGGACCCCGTTCTCTTAGCGGATAAGCTCAATGGAGCAAGGCTAAGGTATTGGAAACAGAGACCAAAGAACACTCCAGCTTCTGCAGCTTTAAAGTGTAGACTCTGGAATCAGACATGGATTTGACTCTTATCTCTACAGTTTATATGCTATTGTGACCTTAGACAAGTTAAAAAATCTTCTTTGGTGATAATAATAGTGTCATCCCAGTAGTATTGTTGTGAGGATTAAATGCACTAAAGTACCTAGAATAGTGCTTCTAAAATAGTATTTCTTATTTTAGTATTCTTATTATTGAGGCTGTTATACTGTCATGTCCATATTGAGAGAGATTTACTGGGAAACAAGAACCAATAAAACATATTAAGTGCCTACCACTTCCCCAGTCCTGTGCTAATAACTCAGAATTCAATGATGTAAAAACATATGGGTAAATGAGTGAGAAGAAACAAAGCTGCCAGGCAGAAGAATCCCAAGTAATTTATGTACTCAAGCTGGACTCCCCACTCAGAAGTAATAATCACACATGGTGACTCTCTTTCAAAGAGCACAGTATAGAAGGGGTGGGGGAGAGGGGACACACAACTTTAAGTGAAGGAACCTAACAAACACTAGCTCAGCCATATGATCAAGGTCACCATCAACAGTGCTGCATCGGGTTCATCACATGTACCCTAACCCCAGCCAACTCATGAGAAAAACATCAGATACATCACAGTTGAGGGACATTTAACAGAATACCTGACCAGTACTCCTCAAAGATTTCAAGGGTACCCAAAACAAGAAAGGTCTGAAAAACTGTCACAGACAAGAGAAGGCTAAGAAGACACAAAAACGAAATGCAATGTGGGGTTCCTAGAACAAAAAAGGACACCCAGATGAAAATGAAAGAAATGTAAGTGAAGTGTGGCTCTAGTAATAATACTACACCACATTATAACAAATGTACTCTATCAGTCTAAGACATCAATAATAGAGGAGACTAAAGACATCTATGGAGATTCCCTGTACCGTCTTTTCAATTTACCTATAAATCTAAAACTGTTCTATAGGGGGAAGTGTGAGGGGAAGGAGCAATTAGGGAGTTTGGAATGTACAGGTACACACTGCTTTTTTTAAATGGATAACCAACAATGTATAGCACAGGTAACTCTGCTCAATGTTATGTGGCTACCTGGATGGGAGGGGAGTGTGGGGGAGAATGAATACATGCATATGTATGGCTGAGTCCCTTTGCTCTCCACCTGGAACTATCACAATAATAGTTGGCTGTACTTCAATAGAAAATAAAAAGTTAAAAAAATAGTTGTTGAATAAATGAATAAATTGAAATCACCATGTGATTTTAAAAAAATAAACTGTTCTAGAAACTGAAGTTTATCTTAAAAAAAAAAGAGAGAGAGAGATTGGTTAGGTTCACAAGGAACTCCCAGAGTAACAAGAAAGACAAGTAATTAAATTATAATATGTGATAGTGTGGCATGCGTAAGAATGGAAACATGTAAAATGTGCAGAGTCTGCATGGAACATGGAAGGGCTAATGCCAATGTCAAGGGTGGTAAAGCAGAGCTTCAGGAGGGATGCATGGTCTGAGCTGCAGTTTCTAGGAATGAATTAGGAGGTGTGGAAGGCAGGCCTCCTAAGCAGTAAGGACAGCTTGGGTAAGACCTGGATACCACTGAGCCCTTTAGTATTGTCAGGGCATTCAGGGGGAAGGAAAGAAGTCACAAAACAGGATACTGAAGAGGGAAGAGCCAGATCAGAAAGACCTAGCAGCGGGACTAAACTGGACCGCACTCAGCCAGAGGGAGGCCCAGCCCAGCAAAGATGTTTCCAAAAGGAGAAGGCTGAAAGGGCAAAGTAGTGGGAAACGCTGCTAACGGGCACCCCATTCCCTTTAAATTCAAGCGCCTGTCATTCCTCCGCTGCCGGAAATGACAGCTGGAACATACCAGACCTGATCTACTTTTAACTGCATTCGTCTGCTAATGCCATTGGGATCAATTTATTGATGGCTAATAGGCTCTTTCTGGAGAAAGATTCATGACTAGAGAAAAAGAACTTAACATTATTAGTCAGAAGTCTTCTCCTGGAATGGAGGGAGCAAACAGCAGAAGGGCCCAGTTCTTAAGGCTTGACCTGGATGACAAGCCTTAGCCATCTCAGCCTGTGTGTGGTTCTGTGAACCAGCGCCCTGCCAGGGAGGACAGGGAGCAGACATTGGGCCAGGGGTTAGGAAATGCACTTTTATAAGGGGCTAGAATTGAGGAAAATGCCCCGGGGATCGTCTCCATCCTGAACACAGGCCAGCAATCTAGGAAGGCTATTAAAATAATAAGACAAACTTCCAGCAGTTTTTGCAGAGCTACCAGCAAGCCCCTTACTTCATGAAGAACAGCAGTATGGCTTGTGGGTTCAGTGAGAAGATTTAAATTCCAATGTACGAAATCCACCAAGAGAAGAATTTGTCCAACCAACACTTTTGGTTGCCACGATGAGGAGAGGCACAACACATGGAAGGGTCACACCTAACAAACAAATCCTCCATTCCACATGCGTTCTACATGTCACTCCAGGGAGCCATGAGGAGCAAGCTCTGGGCATACTTATTACAGCCTAGAACACAGCTCTGGTGGGCTAATTAATCTCGGAAGCTTCTGGACTGAAACTACAAGAGACTCAGTTTAAGTAAACTCCTAAGAGCAGAAGCCAAACTGGGCTCCAGGACTGCCCCAGAAATCTGGAGCTACTATGAGACTCAGTTAAATGCAAATCAACTAAACTCCAAACATACTTCATAAATATTGGGTTGGCACAAAAGTTCATCAGGGTTTTTCTGTAAGATGTTATGGAAAAGCCTGAAGGAACTTTTTGGCCAACCCAGTATCACCTTCCCTGGTGGCTCAGAGGGTCAAAAATCTGCCTGCAATGTGGGAGACTCGAGTTCAATCCCTGGGTCAGGAGGATCCCCTGGAGAAGGGAATGGCAATCCACTCCAGTATTCTTGCCTGGAAGGACCCATGACAGAGGAGCCTGGTGGGATACAGTCCATGCCATTGCAAATAGTTAGACACGACTGAGCAACTAACACACACACAATCTCCTTAGGGTTCTGAGACCAAGCCAGGATTTGGTTCTGCTTTAGAAGAGTAATATCTCCAACAAATAGAAGAAAGCCTCATGGAAATGTTTTCTATGACAGGGCAGGGAGACTATTTACCAATGTTTCCTACATGGGGCATGAGAACCCTCGTTGGAATTATTACACAGCCTCACTGAGGTAAATGGTTTCTTGCATTAGAGTAGGTTGCACAGTTCTCAGAAAAGAGGACCTGAACAAACATCCAGAGCAATGATGTCTACCACTATGCCCCACCCGAGTTGCAGGTAGAAGCTTCCTCAGTACGCAATGCCTATTTCAGAAAATTCCAGCCATTAGCATTGGATAAGCATTAGATATAGTTGCGTGGCTCTGCCATCACATTTATTCCTCACAATATTTCCACGATACAAGCATTATCATCTCTTATTTCCAGACAAGCAGACTGAAGTTCAAGTAGGCTAATTAGGTTTTCCAACCAGCTTGGAAGTAGAAGGTTTGAATCTAAGACTATCTGACTCAACACCTTGGTTTTTAATCACTGCCCCATGAAAGGCAGCATGGACTATGGCTAGAGTATGACCCTCAGTGTAAAACATGTCCCAAGTCACTGGCTGTGTGATCTGGAATAAGAATCTCAATATCAGGCTTCTGCTTCTCCAAGATTTCATGATCAATCAGAGGAGAGCCGAGTCAGGTGCAGACAGCTGGCTGAGGCTGGGCTGGATTGTTATTCTTTGAACCAGCCCCCAGAGTCTGTTAAAATGTCATGCAGTGGGTACTCCAGGTGCACATGGATGGGCAAGCTGGATAAGGTTACAACTAACTTATGGATTTATGTTCACAAGGCCAGAGCTCTTGAAGCTGTTCATTTCCTGGTAAGTCCCTTTGCACACGGCAAGGAGTAGAGACAGTGATCCTCTACAGTCAGTCTTTTGCTATCTCATGTTTGCAATCTAAATGCAGCTGTGATTACCTACCCTTCTGGATTTTGCTGCTATTAGATGGTAGAAACGGCTGACTGAGTAGCCCAGCTATCACTTCTGGATTCATGGCAACCAAATCCAAAATATATATACAGAGAGAGATACTATGTAGTACATAGTATTAAACATAAACACATGCATTATATAAATTATATTATTTATAATATATAAATTATATGATATCTGATATGACATTATATAATGTCTACTATGTGTGTGTGTGTATATGTATACACACACACACACGTGTGTGTGCTAAGTTGCTTCAGTCATATCTGACTCTTTGTGACTATATGGAACATAGCCCACCAGGCTCCTCTGTCCATGAGATTTCCTAGGCAAGAATACCGGAGTGGGTTGCCATGCCGTCCTGCAGGGGATCTTCCTGACCCAGGGACTGAATCCACATCTCTTATGTCTTTTGTATTGGCAAGTGGATTCTTTACCACTAGCACCACCTGGGAAACACACACACACACATATATATATATCTCAAACCCAATTACTAGCTGCTGCTGCATAGACACAAAAGTTAAACCATAGATCAAAACAAGTATTCATATGGCTGAATTAATACATGAGATGGATATGAAATGCCTAGGAAAATAAATTGCAAAGAAATACAAGTTTTATCTAATCATAGTTCTTGAGAAGAAACATGGTAGCAAGAGCTTGGTTTTCCTCCAGCTCTGCCGCTAACCAGCTCTGTGAAATCTATAAGACCCAGTGAGGTCCATAACAAGCTCATGGGTCAGACATTTTAAATTATGGTGTGGCATGGCATTGATATACACAGTACCATTCACAAGGCAACAAAAACAAAACAAACAAACACAAGTCCTTTTTGTCACATCTTTATGGGGCTCTCATTCCCACCAACGGTGGAAAAAGAAATATGACACTTCAAGGTTATTTAGTCTCAAGTTTTGAAAAGCCTCCTTCAGTGTAACAGCTTTACTTGAGCAAGTAGTCGACTTAAATTCCCTTTCCGCAGTTTTTCCCTCTTTATTCTGATTTAATGTTCTCCTATTCTCTCCTTTTTTACAATATAGTATTTAAGTACACATCCTCATCGCAATAGGACTGGGCCACCTGGTCTACCTGCTTTCCTTACCTCACAGCTAGCGTCAGTGCAGACTGGCCCTTAGGCACTCTCTACCAGTGTCTGTAGAGATGCAGATAATCCTGGTGATTTAGGGTGTCATGCTGGCCCTAAATCTCCTAAAGTAGTCAAAAAGAGTTCCAGAAATAAATATCTCAGAAAGTAAAAGAGATAGAATCTTATTCATCACTCCAGCTACACCCACAACATCAATAATGATCTACAGTAGATGACTCATGTTTTATCTCCAGTCCAGACTACTCCTTGAGCATCTGACATATGTAGTCAACTGTAACTCTCATCTCCATATGATGTCAGATTGAATATACTCATCCAAATTCACAATCTTAATCCCCACAAATTCAGTCTTCTCTCAGAATTCCTTAAAACAGTAAGTGCACCTATTATCCACCTAGCTATTTAGGGGAGAGATTTAGATCTCTTCTATACACACTTCTCTACTTCAGCCTCTCTATATAATTTATCATCAGGTCCAATTACTTTGGCCTCCTAATTACCTCACAAATTCATCCCTTTCTTTCTGTCTTCATTGCCACCTCCTACTCCAAGTCATCATTTTCCCCCATCTGAATTTCTTCAAACCAAACAAGCATCTGATTTACCTGTGTCTACTCTGGCCTTCTTCTAATCCCTTCTTTCCACTTCAGCCAGAGAGATGTGTACCAATCAGCGCACACACACACACACACACACACACACACACAAACACACACACACACACACACATACACATACACACAAACACACACACACACACACACACACACACACACTCCCTTAAAACTCTAGCTGGCCTCCTATTAATCTAAGGCAAAGACAAAAATATTTAACATGCCTCTCAGAATCCTGCATCTTCCAGTCCCCACTTCCCTCTGCAGCCTCCCCTCACACATTCCCCGTTCACCCTGGTTCCAGTGTCACTGAGTTAAACCTCTCATCTGAAAGGCTTGCTCTCAACATGGGGTCTTTATGTAGGCTGTTCCCTCTATACTGAAGGCTCCTCTCCCCGCTTATCCTTTGCCTGGCTAACAGAACTCATCCTTATGACCTCACCTTACAATCGTTTCCTTAGGGAGCCCTTTTTAACCTTCCTGGCAATGTAAAATCTCCTATTCATATGTACTTCTCAGTGGTAAATTTATATGTATGTATAAGATGGCTCAGTAGTAAAGAATCTTCTTGTTAATGCAGGAGCCGCAGGAGACACAGGTTTGAACCCTGGATTGGGAAGATCCCTTGGAGGAGGAAATTATACCCCACTCCAGTATTTTGCTGAGATAATCTTATGGACAGAGGAGCCTGGTGGGTTATAGTCCAGGGGGTTGAAAAGAGTTGGACACGACTGAGCATGCACACACACACATATGATTTTAGATTAATATATATCTCTCTCATTAGACTGTAAGCTTCATGAAAGGAGAAACTACATCTGTTTTTGCTCACCATTTTCTCCTTAGCAATCAAAATGATGCATGACACATAGAATGAGTGAATTACTAATCATTGTATACATAACTGAATGAATAAAATTCAACCAGAAACTGATGATTACATTTTTTAAAATTCAGTTATTGATATTTGTGGCACTGATTCTCAACAGGAGAAATGTTTTCAGATCAGAGAATAAATGCAGTCTACACCACCTGTTAGCCAGGTAATCTTTGGAAAATCATTTAACTAGCAGCATCATTATCATAATAATAACTGTTTTCAATCACAGGGTTATAGATAAACTGTCAATTGCTGTACGAATGTGAGACATTATAATTCTATTAGCAAAGCTTAAAAGCGTTTTATGCAAAAGCCACCAAAAATTGCATAAGAACGCGTAATCAATGTTGATAAAAGCCTAATGATTTTCTCCTACAGGGTTCAATTTTACTTTTGTTAATATGGATCCTTAATCAAATGATACACTAAAATAGTATGAAATATTCTTTAGGTACCCAATATCTTACAAAAAGTAGCTCTTTATTTCCTATCTTGTAATCATGATTATAGTTAAGTGGGTGATATCAGTCCTTTCCCTATAGATAAGAAAACTGAGCTTTAAGAGAATAAGTACCTTGTTCAAGGTCACAGCTAGTAAGAGATGAAGAAGGATTCCAATACCTGGCTTCTGTGACTTCAAAATCTATCTATGCTTTTGGAAGTCTGGATAAATTTAAAGGAGAAATTTTATCAAACAAAAGCAGCATTTTACTTTTGTATAGGGGATAATTATTGAAACCTGAATTAGTAACCTAGGAAATGACCTGCAAGAAATATTTCAAACACCAAAGGAAAAAGTATAGAGACTTAGAGCCTATATCCAGGAGACCTAATATATGAATAGCAGATATTTTAGCATGATAAAGGGATAGATGAGTGGAGGTAGTATTTAGTTAAAGCAGAAAATGTTTCTGACATAATGAACAACTTGGGTCTGTAGATTAAAAAAAGCTCTCTGATTTCAAGGCCAGGAATAAGAGGGGGCAGGGGGAGATACTGAGGCATGTCATAATAAAATCTTTGATCTCTTTAGGATAAAGAGAAAATCCTTACAAGCTATGAAGCAAACAACAACAACTACCTACACAGGAAGAAAAAACTCAGACTAACATTTACAATATTGGAAGTTAACACTAGAATCAAATCTATGGCTAAGAGCAGAATGAAACCTAATTCTATGCCCTAGAAGGGTAAATTCCTAGAAGGAAAACTCCAATAGATACTTAAATTGTAATAGCAAAATCTAGGCATTTGTCTTGGGGAAAAAAGTGAAAACATCCCCAAAGTTTAATGATAGAAAGAGGGGAAAGAAAGGTGAGAGAAGTGAAAGTATTTTATTGGTCTCATCCTGTAGGGCAGGGAGAACTGGAGACATCAGACAGTAAGTGTACCCCAAGTCAGGGAAATAGTTGGGTTTATTCATCTGGTGGAAGGTGACCATTTAACAAGGGGAAAGAAAAAGAATGAATATCAACTTAAGCCAGCTAGGTTAAGAGAAAGGAAACAGAAGAAATAAGAAAAGGAGTAGGCTCCTGGGTATGCCACGTGGGGAGGGGCGTGGGAGGAGGGTTCAGGATGGGTTGGATACAGGTATACCTGTGGCCGATTCATGTTGATGTATGCAAAAAACCATCACAATATTGTAAAGTAATTATCCTCCAATTAAAAAAAATAATTAATTTTTAAAAATAAAAAAGAAAAGGCGTAATGAAATGCAAAGATTGAAGAAATAAAGTCATTACATTGAATGTGAGTAGACTGAAATCTCCTACTAAAATATAAAGATTGTTGGATTAGGTTGTATACATTTTGCTATTTGCAAATTTGTATTTAAGTTGATGTGATAAAGATGGAAAATAAAAGGATCAGCAAGGAGATATCAGACAAATGCAAACAAAAGGAAAACAGATATGGCAACATTAATATCTTATAAGGTAGAATTTAAGGTTAAAACATTATATAGGATTGAAAGCACCATTGCTGCTGCTGCTGCTATGTCAGAATTCAGTCGTGTCCGAATCTGTGTGACCCCATAGACGGCAGCCCACCAGGCTTCTCTATCCCTGGGATTCTCCAGGCAAGAATACTGGAGTGGGTTGCCATTTCCTTCTCCAATGCACGCTAAGTCGCTTCAGTCGTGTCCGACTCTGTGCGGCCCTGTGGACTGCAGCCCACCAGGCTCCTCTGTTCACAGGATTTTCCAGGCAAGAATAATGAAGTGGGTTGCCATTCCCTTCTCCGAAAGCATCATTATGTGTTGGTAAAAAACTTAATTGAGGAATTTAGTGCTCCAGGAGTTGGTGATGGACATGGAAGCCTTATATGCTGCAGTCCATGAGTCACAAAGAGACACGACTGAGCGACTGAACTGAACTGAACTGATACGTACCAAAAAATGGCAGCTAAATATGTGGATCAAAAACTGTTAGATACACAAGGAAAACTTGAAAAATGCCATTGAAATAGGGGATTTCAATACAATTCTTTCAGAACCTAGTGGTCAAAAATAAGGTTATAGAAGAATTTAATAATACAGTAAATAAGCTTGATTTAATAGCTAATTAAATCAATAGATGAACTAGTGTATACTAGTTTTTGGAAGCCAATTGTGAGTATCTCATCCCATCTCCATATTCAGTGTTGTCACATTAGTAACTAGAAATAAGTCATGACGGGTGTATATACACCATGGAAAACAGAAATGCTATAATTGCTACAAATCATATCTAGAGATTTGGCTATTAAACATGTATCAGCACACCACTGAGTCTCTACATGAACATTTACTTTCAAATGGAGAACACAATTTTTCTTGTATATCCACTGAAATTTTGAAAAGGTAATCATGTACTCAACTCAAAAACTTAACTGATTCCAAAAGTAAAGATTTTTACAAACTATATCTTTTGATCATATATCAATGAAACTTGAAATAGGTGACAAGAATTACCACTGAAAAAATTTAGAAACATATTTCTAATAAGTCTTAGATCAAAAAAGTACAATGAAAGGAAATCAGAATCACTTAGAAACCAAAAAGAGAAACTTTTTTTTTCATAAATCTATGGGATAAAGGGAAAACTCTATTTCATAGAAATATTATACCTTGAAATACCTTTATTATTAAAGAAGAATGAGCAAGGAAGAATAGTGCAAAGGGGCTAAGTACTAATCTTAAAAAGTTGGGGGATAAAGAACCATAAAATGAACCAAGAAGCAATGAAGAGAGAATAAAGATAAAAACTGATACTAATGAAATAGAAAACAAAGAATAGAAAGGATTAAAAACAGACAAAGAAATCCATGAACTGGTTCTTTGGAAGAAAAAAAAATAGATAATTTTTTAATCAGGCACTTGAATAAGAAAAAATGAGAGCAAAAATAGAGCAACATTCGAGTTGAGAAAAGAAATATAACCACAGATGCAGGAGAATTTAAAAGAATTACAAGAGAACATATCACATACATATTTTCTAAGATGCATTCAAAACAGATTTGAAAATGTTTTTCCTGAAAACACAAATTCCTTAAACTGACCTAAGAAGAAATGGAAAACTCAAACATTCCAATCATCATAAAATTGGAAAGGTGATTAAAAGCCCACTTTCAAAAAGGCATCAATACCAGGTGGGTTCATAGCCATGTTTTGCTATCTTTGAAAGAATAGACAAATATTTAATCTATTCCATTCCTAGGAGGAAGGTGAAAATTTCTTCAGTTAAATTTTAGAAGATAAAATCATTGTAATACCAAATCTGATAAAAGTACTAACCAAACAAGAAGAAGAAAAAGAGGAGGAGGAGGAGGAAGGGTTTCACTCCTTTATGTTGCTGTTTCAAATAACTGCATGATTAAAATTTTTGATTGTTCATTTCCTCTAAGCTTCCTCTAATCCCACTGCTGCATACCTAAGAAACTAGAAGTCAGTAAGACTACTGAAGAGCCTTCATTTTAAAGCAGCATTTCCCACTCTCATCCCACTCCTGCCCACCAAACAGCATCACTCACTTGACCATGGTAATTGAATAAAAGTAGTTCACTGAACACATTCAGATAGGTGCTTTATATGATATCATCTATGATTGAATGAACGTACTTAGAAAAAAAGAAAAAAAGTCCCTCTGATGTGTCAAATGATGTTAGAAATGTTCATCATATTTTACCTTCAGTTCAGTTCAGTTCAGTCGCTCAGTCATGTCTGACTCTTCGGGACCCCATGGACTGCAGCACACCAGGATTCTCTGTCCATCATCAACTCCCAGAGCTTGCTCAAACTCATTTCCGTTGAGCTGGTGATGCCATCCAACCATCTCATCCTCTGTCGTCCCCTTCTCCTCCTTTAACCTTCCCCAACATCAGGACGTTTTCCAATGAATCAGTCCTCGGCATCAGGTAGCCAAAATATTGGAGTTTCAGCTTCAGCATCAGTCCTTTCAATGAATATTCAGGACTGATTTCCTTTAGGATTGGCTGATTTGATTTCCTTGTAGTTCAAGGGACTCTCAAGAGTCTTCTCCAACACCACAGTTAAAAGCATCAATTCTTCGACACTCAGTTTCTTTGTAGTCCAACTCTCACATCCACACATGACTAGCGAAAAAACCAAGGTAAATTGGAAGTGAATCAAGATAAATTGGAAGTGGTTAAACAGGAGACGGTAAGAGTAAACATTGACATTTTAGGAATCAGTGAACTAAAATGGACTGCAAATTTAATTCAGACGACCATTTTATCTACTACCGTGGGCAAGAATCCCTTAGGAAAAATGGAGTAGCCCTCATAGTCAACAAGAGAGTCTGAAATGCAGTTCTTGGATGCAATCTCAAAAACGACATTATGATCTCTGTTCATTTTCAAGGCAAACCATTCAGTGTCACAGGAATAAAAGTCTATGCCCCAACCAGTAATGCTGAAGAAGCTGAAGTTAAATGGTTCTATGAAGACCTACAAGACCTTCTAGAACTAACATCCTAAAAAGATATCCTTTTCATTAGAGATGACTGGAATGCAAAAATAGGAAGAGATACCAGGAGTAATAGAAAAATTTGGCCTTGGAGTACAGAATGAAGCAGGGAAAAGGCTAATAGAGTTTTCCCAAGAGAATGTACTGGTCATAAGAAACAACCTCTTCCAACAACACAAGAGGAGACTCTACACATGGACATCACCAGATGATCAATACTGAAATCAGATTGATTATATTCTTTGCAGCCAAAGATGGAGAAGCTCTATACAGTCAGCAAAAACAAAACCAGGAGTGGACTATGGCTCAAATCATGAACTCCTTATTGAAAAATTCAGACTTAAATTGAAGAAAATAGGGGAAACCACTAGACCACTCAGGTATGACCTAAATCAAATCCCTTATGATTACACAGTGGAAGTGAGAAATAGATTCAAGGGATTAGATCTGACAGACAGAGTGCCTGAAGAACTATGGACAGAGGTTCATGACATTGTACAGGAGGCAATGATGAAGACCATCCCCAGAAAAAGAAATATTTTACCTTATGAAGTAACAAAGATGTTACTAACATCTAACAAAGATGTTAGAGATAAATCATCTTAATTTATTAATATCAAAATTATATGTTTCATCTTATACTTTTGGTATAAATTTGGGTAAAAATATTTTACTACAAGATTTTTTTATTCTTTATCAGAAAACCTCTAACTATTAAGTATATTTCTGATTCTGGTATAATACCTAGATTATTCTTTTATTTATTTTCACTGTGGCATTACTTAAAAATCTCAGTTCACAAAAGTCCATGGAATAAAAGTTAGAAACCACAGGTTCTATGTCTTGAGATATCTGGATATTCTTAAATTGGAATAATCCAAAAAGTATTTATTGTTTCATCATGACAACTACCTCTTTCTTAAAGAAACTTAGGGCTTTAATTGTTCATCTTCAATTTTGTAATAGTCCTTTTTTTGTTTTTTAAACTAAGATACAACTCTGAAAACCAAATAAGTATGTGGTTTTTATTAAAATACTTTAAGAAATAGCTAGATTAATGATAGACTAATTAGTTTATTAAAATTATTGAACTAACAATTAACATTCAATAGCAAGTGAGGCAGTGGTAAAGAATCTGCTTGCCAATGCAGGAGATGTAGGAGACTTGGGTTCAATTCTTGGGTCAGGAAGACGCCCTGGAGAAAAAAATGGCAACCCACTCCAGTATTCTTGCCTGGAAAATTCCATGAACAGAAGAGCCTGGTGGGCTACACATTCCTTGGGGGTCACAAAGAGTCACAACTGAGCATGCATGCCCTCCTCCTAGCACAATAATATTCATCACCCTCAACCACCCTCTTGAAATCAAGAGAGACCTTTAAGTAGGGATTAGAGAGAAAACAAGCAAGTTTGGAGCCACTCTTTGGCAGTTCCCACATTACAGCAGAATCAAGCCCTGCTGTAATCAGGTGAATCAGAATCAAGGTGACAGAACAAAACCTACCACAGTAAAAGTAATTCTTTCTAAAGATCAATATATCTGCTCTATATCCTTTTCTAAGTTTGACCTCTCCTATTAATATGAATTTAACCCAATTCTTTGTAAAATAGCATCTAGGTTATTTCATAGTAAAGATACATTTGCCTCTGCCTTCCTCATATAGTGTGCATTCGTGCTAAGTCATTTCAGTCATGTCCAACTCTTTGCAACCCTATGGACTATATTGCACCAGGCTCCTCTCTCCATGGGATTCTCCAAGCAAGAATACTGGAGTGGGTTGCCATGCCCTTCTCCAGGGGATCTTTCTGACCTAGGGATCAAACCCACATCTTCTGTGGCTCCTGTATTGCAGGAGAATTTTTTACCACTGAGTCACTGGGGAAGCCCTTCCTCATATTAGTAAGCAATAAATAAGAAAACATTGAAATCACTCTCTTCTAGTCCCCAAATTTCCCCTGTGTCCACCAAAAGGACACAGATAGACCATTCAATCCATCCTGACACAACACATCACTGTTAATAATGCATACCCAGCTTTCCCCACTAGAGTATAAATTTACATTAGAGTGTAAATTCTGTGAAGTCAGAATCCTTGTCTATTCGGAAACCCAATGCCATCACATCCTGAGCTTTACAGAGTTTCTGGAACATAGTAGGAGCTCAGTATATGTGAAACAAGAAGAGGGGAGGTGTGAGGGGAGGCAAGAGGAAGGAAGGAAAGAAGCAAGTCAGGAGACAAGCAGGTATATAATAATAAATGATGGCTTATTATTCAAAAAGTGGTTGTATTATTGCTATCACTGCACATATTATGAAGGGGGTTGTAAGTCTGTTTGCCTGCATTTACAAAGACTTCATTAGCCCTTTAGACATTTTTTGCTGGGCCTTAGCCACAACATAATCCTATTTGCAGGCTAACATCTCTGAAAGAAAGGTATTGTGGTCTCTGTTTATTTCTTAACTAAGTCTAGGGTACCCACATTTTAGAAAGATGACCAAAAAAAAAGTTTCTCTGAAGCTATCTGAACCAAGAACAGCAAGTTCTGTTTTTATGTGGGAATGATTTTCCATTAAAGGGAAAATGCACTATTTCACACAGTTCAGCAAAACAGTATTTTTTAATTTATATGTTTAAATTTAGAGCACTGAAAGTTCAATTTAAGAGTGTTTTCTGACCATGGAAACATCATCTTCACTCAGTTGTGAAGAAGGCCAATTTTCATTGACTTCATACTTTCGCTCTCAGTAGTGTGTCCTTATGAGCTAGGAAAATAAACAAGGCCATTCTATTAGCCTTTAAAGTTTCTCTCACAGTCCAAATAATCATCTTAAGAGTATTATTCTATTTTAGCACATTTTCAGAAAGGTTATCATACTCAAAAAATAAGGCTATTTGTCAACCTCCTCTCTCCTTTGTAGCAAGAGGAATTTCCCTCTGCCTTTGCTCACCAGAAACCCTTTCTCATTGTGTGAAGTCATTTTAAACTGAAGGGAGTAATTTTCCATCTCTGTTGAATTCTAACCAGGAATGGAATCTGTAGCACTTTTCTATCACTTATCCATATCAGATATCACATATCAATTATGAAAAATTCAGAGTCTGGATTTGATCACACAATTCATATCAACATAGGCTTTCAGGCAGTCACCTTCAATTAATTAGACTGCTTATGTGAGTCTAAAGTGGTTTTGTCATTGCTGGTCTAGCAATGACCACCTGAAAGCAGTGAGGTCAATTAGACTTCTTAATATTCACTTCAGTTCTATTAATCATTCTTATCTACAAATCATTTTATCCCAAGGATCAGGGAGAGACTACTCAAGCAATCTTTCATACTCTAGAATAATAAAATATCATATTCTTTGTGCTGATATCAACAGTCAAGTTAGGAACTAGTTAGCAGGTACAAGTTTAAGTAATAGATGTTGTATGTCCTGGGAAAGACATGTAACCCCATTTATATTCTGTAAAATTGTAACCAAACTCCATATTCTGAATTACACTATCCTTCCCCAACCCAGCCTTTCAGAGATCACGACTGCAAGTTCTGTTTAGAGCTTGCATGCGTGCTAAGTTGCTTCAGTTGTGTTCAATTCTTGGCCACCCTATGGACTGTAGCCCGCCAGGTTCCTCTGTCCATGGGATTCTCCAGGCAAGAATACTAGACTGGGTTACCATGCCCTCCTCCAGGGGATCTTCCTGACCCAGGGATAGAACCTGCGTCTGTAATGTCTCCTTCATTTGTAGGTAGGGTCTTTACCAGCAGAGCTGCCTGGGAAGCCCAGAGCTTGTGTAAACACAAGAAAAACTAAGTCACAAGAGGTTGGTAAGATGTATGTTATTAGAAATGTGAGTAAAGTTGGTCTGGGTCAAAGGGGAATGCAAAGGAGATCTTAATAAAAAAAAGAGATAGTATGCACCTAGCCCTTTCATCCAGGTTGATGGAGCATGGGACAAGGAAAGAACAAATGCTGCTGAAGGGTGGAAGATCCAGGGTGGGAACACTTGAAATTGAAGAGAGGATGGGGAAGAAAGCAAAACTCTACTTCTACATCTTGGTTCTAGCTATTTAGGAGCTATTTTATTCCCACTGGTGAGTGAAATGATGGACAGTAACATACACAACCAATGATACCTGTAACCAGCTGGGTATCAGCCTTTGGAATCTCCAGGTACTTGGCTGGTTCTATTAGACACAAGTTGGGGTGATAGAATAAAGTGAGTCACCTCAAGTACCAATACCCCAAACTAAGAAAAGACACTCCAATACCAAGAAAAATCTCAAGTCAATCTTAACTACAAAATATTTGAATCTGTAACTCTAGAACTATACCCACTGTATCTTTTCTAGTTTTCCCCTTCCCATCACATCATATTATGTATTAGAGGTGATAAAAGTCCTGCCATGAGGAGAATGCTGCTGCGCTCCTTGACCCTCCTGTTATAGAGAAGGGGGGCACAGATATTGCATGAAGCCCTATTTCTCCCTCCAGGACAGGCTCATGACTCACAGATGGTAATATGATGGTATATGAAGATTCAAAATCTCACCCATATTTTTCTGTTTTGCCAAATACACAACAAAATAAATCAAATAAATGGATGTGCTCAGTGTTCCTCTCCCCAGTGCCAAAAGCTCTTTTGCTTTTGGGAGGGCAGCTGTAAGAGTGGGACACTGCCTTGGCTTCCTTTCATATCTCTCTGGTCTCTCATCAGCGCAGTAGAAATCTAGAAACTGTTACCAGTTTTAACCAGGTCCAACTAGACTGTAGGAAAGAAGAACTGAACAGCTGAACCAAATAGTCTACAACACTCAGAGTTCTCCTGAGAAGCAGAATCATTTATATACATACATATACATATATATCTATATGAGGGGAGGGGCTTTCCAGGTGGTGCTAGTAGTAAAGAACCCACTTGCCAATGCAGGAGACATAAGAGATGTGGGCTTGATCTCTGGCTTGGGAAGATCCCTTGGAGGAGGGCATGGCAACCCACTCCAGCATTCTTACCTGGAGAATCCCCATGGACAGAGGAACCTCGTATGCTACAGTCCATAGGGTCACAGAGTCGGACATGAAAGAAGTGACTTAGCACACATGCACATGTGTGTGTGTGTGTGTGTGTGTGTGTGTGTGTGTGTGTGTGTGTGAGTATCCATATACATGGAGAGATATAGACAAATATAGGAGATATATACACACAAAAACATATGTATCCTATATGTAGTATACACCTATATGTGGTATGCTGCTGCTGCTGCTAAGTCACTTCAGTTGTGTCCGACTCTGTGTAACCCCATAGACAGCAGCCCACCAGGCTCTAACATCCCTGGGATCACCAGGCAAGAACACTGGAGTGGATTGCCATTTCCTTCTCCAAAGCATGAAAGTGAAAAGTGAAAGTGAAGTCGCTCAGTCGTGTCCAACTCTTCGAGACCCCATGGACTGCAGCCTACCAGGCTCCTCCATTCTTGGGATTTTCCAGGCAAGAGTACTGGAGTGGGTTGTCATTGCCTTCTCCGCATATATGGTATATATGGTTCCAAACTGGGAAAGGAGTATATCAAGGCTGTATAGTCACTCTGCTTATTTAACTTATATGCAGAGTACATCATGTGAAATGCCAGGCTGGATGAAGCAGAAGCTGGAATCAAGATGCTGGGAAAAATATGAATAACCTCAGATACACAGAGGACACCACCCTTATGGCAGAAAGTGAAGAAGCTTCATGGCAAATAGACTGGGAAACAATGGAAACAGTGACAAACTTCATTTTGGGGGCTCCAAAATCACTGCATATGGTGACTGTAGCCACGAAATTAAAAGATGTTTGCTCCTTGGAAGAAAAGCTATGACCAACCTAGATAGCATATTAAAAAGCAGAGACATTACTTTGCCAACAAAGGTCCGCCTAGTCAAAGCTATGGTTTTTCCAGTAGTCATGTATGGATGTGAGAGTTGGACTATAAAGAAAGCTGAGCACCGAAGAATTGATGCTTTTGAACTGTGGTGCTGGAGAAGACTCTTGAGATGCCCTTGGACTGACTGCCAGGAGATCCAACCAGTCAATCCTAAAGGAAATCAGTCCTGAATATTCATTGGAAGGACTGATGCTGAAGCTGAAACTCCAATACTCTAGTTACCTAATGAGAAGAACTGACTCATTGGAAAGGACCCTGATGCTGGGAAAGACTGAAGGCAGGAGGAGAAGAGGACAGAGGATACGATGGTTGGATGACATCACCGACTCAATGGACATGAGCTTGAGCAAGCTCCAGGAGTTGGTGTTGGACAGGGAAGCCTGGCGTGCTGCAGTCCATGGGGTCGCAAGGAGTCAGACACAACTGAGCAACTGAACTGAACTGATGGTATACCCTATTTAATATATATGAAAAGATGCATTTTGAGGAACTGGCTTATTCAATTATGTGAGCTGATAAGTCAAAAATCCCTAATATAGGGACTTCCTTGGTGACCAATGGTGAAGACTTCACCTTCCAATCCATGGGGCATGGGTTCCATTTCTGGTCAGGGAGTTAAGATTTCACAGGTCTCACAGACAACAATCCAAAACATAAAACAGAAGCAATATGGTAATAAATTCAACAAAGACTCTAAAAATGGTCTACATCGAAAAAATCTTTAAAAAATAAAATAAATAAACAAAATCCCTAATATAATACCATTAGTCCACCACACTTCAGTTTAAAAAAAGAAAAATAGCCCCTAGGGCAAACCAGCAAGCTAGAAATGCAGGCAAGAGGTGATGTTATAGTCTTGAGTTCCAAATCTATACGGCAGGCAAGTAGGCTGGAAATTCCAACAAAATTTCTATGATCTAGTCTTAAGGCAGAATTCCTTCTTTTCCTGAAACATCAGTTTCTGCTTTTTAAGGTCTTCAACTGATTGGCTGAATCAAAATCACATTATAAAGATTAATATATTTTACTGAAAGTCAACTGGAATTGTGAATGCTAATCACATCCACCAAGCACCTTCACAGCAGTATCCAAAATAGTGTTTGACCAAACAACTGGACGCCATACTCCAACCAAGCTGACACATAAAATTTCATGATCACCAAGTCCTACTGATGTCTCAAAATATGGACCTTCTAGAATTTAATTACTTATAAATCATTTCACCAGATTAACAAATATATAATTTTTCTTGTTTTAAAATAAATTCAAGAAATGTCGAAACAATTGTTTCATAGTCCTTTTAGGAGTACGTGAGAAAATTATGTCACAAGTAAGCTTTAGTGTTGTTTAATAAAAAAGCTCTAAAATATTGCAGGGTTCTTCATTATGCATACATGAATAAATTGGTAGGATGCTTTTGAAAGCATTCTAAGGTCAGATATCCAATGCCATATCACCACAGAAGTACCTGACATGAACAGAAGCAACACAAGCAAAATCAACACATATATAATATCTACCACACCAGAAACTTGAGGGGTTTTTTTCCCCTTTCACATGAAAGAGAAATCCAACTTTTTTCAGGAGTTTACATTCTCTGAGATTGCTTTGATTTCAGAAAGATCAAGAAAAAAAGTCAAAGTACTTTACTATTGCCCAAAATTCAACAATAAGTAGAGAAAATGTGGAACTTATTTATTCTATGACACCACAGATTCAACATCCTACTGTTCTAAAAGCCCCTTTCATTTTTGTTACCGAACAGTCACATACCTGCTATGTGCTAAGCCCTCTCTTATGTGCTAGCAATACAGAGATTCCAGCATCATAGCAGGGATCCTGAGAAGGAATTGCTTGTGTTTATAAAAGAACTATGAAGCAGAGAGATAACATTTTTTTCTCTGCATAAAGGCATAAACATTGCCTAAATGGCTACCACCACCTGCCAGATAGGTGAATCCGCCAAGCTGAGACAATGTTTGTGTGTTCAGGAATATCCCTCTTTGAAGTATGCCTACCTCCTGACTTACCATCCACGTTCCCAAATGCATTGTTTTTCTCTCTCCTTGTCCCTTAGAGTTTCTCCAAAACCTAGCACAGATTATCATTTACTTTTGTTCATCTGTTTCTTGTTTACCAGGGTGTCCCCTCCTTCTGGCACAGGGCCTAGAAAAGGGCAAGAGATTCAGTTGTTTGTTGAGTGAATGAATGAATGGCATTTCACAATTACATATACTCTAAAGCCTGACCTGAGTCAAAGGTATGAATAAAACTATCCTACACCCTGACCAGAGAGACATCCCCAACCATGGGCTGTCTGTTTCACTAGCCCCATCTTTGAAACATGCCATGCCAAGAATAGTGGGGAACCTTTCTTAACCTGAGAGAATTAAGCTCTGTTGACCTATGGCATCCACTGTATGTCATAAATTAATGTCTTTCTCATGCACCTAGAGTGTTCTCTATTATCCTCAGGAAATCTGAGAAACTCATCACTCAATTCCTTTTCTGTGTTCAGCTGAGGAAGGCTGAATGGAGGTACCCTCCCATGGCTCAGTGGCAAGGCTTCCAGAATGTATAAGTGCAATTACACTGACCAGCTATGCATAACTACTCTTCAGTGTTGGCTATTTCCCTACATTTCCCTCCATCCTGTTTAACCCTGATCATTTTAATTCTGCAGTGGCGGCAGGAACATTCAACTCCGTCGTTTTAATGGATCACTATGAGGTAACACCTCTTCTCTCTTAAGTCAAAGACCCCTTTGTCAACGATTCTACTGCATCATTACGGGGTCTTGGGCAGAAATTCCATGCTTCCAGTCCCTTCTTAGAGTAGCCATGTTCTTCATGCAGTTTCTGATATTTCCGAGTTAATCGCAGAGGACAGTCAACGTCAAGAATTTAAGAAAATGAGGGAGGTGGGGTGAGCCTAGAACCCCTCTATCAAGTCTGTCGCATTGTATGCAGCCATAGGACTTAATTTGGGTTCAGCCACAATACCAGGTGGAGGAGGGAGCGGGCAGTACCAAGTGTTCCCCATGCAAGGGCCTCCTGCTGGCCAGCTGAGTCACCATCTTATTTTCCTTTCATCATTCTGCTAAGAAAAACAGAACTCCCTCTCCCTATGTTATGCTGCTCTCAGTAGGAGCCCAAACCTCCAAGCAGCTGGGACCAGAAGGTGAAAACAAGGATGCTTGATCACTTTAAGGAAGCCTTGAAATAAGCAGAAAAGAGCCTACTTCCTTCTGCTTCCATTAAACAAAAAATGGCTCAGCAGTTGCTTATCAGAATACAACTTGGCTATTTTCTCAGCTGTTTTACCATTTTCATCTTTCAACCATTCTTTTAAGACAGAAGTGACAGGAACAGTGCAACTTATGTGTCTCTCCAGGAACAATAAGTGGAGAATTATTATAGAAACAGGAGAGGTACACTTTTCATGTATCCCCAATGGTGTTACTGAATTTTTAAGGTTTAGATCCTCGTTTAAAATCCCAAGTAGCAGACATAAATAACAGTCTAGAATGGTTTTCTAATGCCATGCCAAATACTTGTGGCACTACGTGATGCTGATAAAATAATCATTTGGTTAGAGTTTTCTTTCTGTGTCAGAGATGTTTACCATTGCTTAATAGGTTTAAAAATAAAAGAACAGTCCTACATAGGTTGCTCTGTTCCTCTCAAAAACCTAGTCTGTTGTGGGTATGTGGGCCAGACCGAGTAGGTCCCCATTCGGCATGGGTAATGGGGCAAAATGAAATCACGTATACTTCCACACTACTTAGTGATTTTTCTCTTCAGAGGAACTATTAGAAAAATAATGTATTTGATCATCTAAGCAGTACTTATTAAACATAATGTATAATATATAATAGCAATAAAAGCAAAGACTATGGGTGAGCCGGCACTATTCTAAGTATTTGTCACGTGTCAATTTATTTAATACTCACAAGACCCCCACTCCATGCAACAGAAACTACTGTTAATGTCACTTTACATATTAGGACACTAACGCACTGAGCGGCAAAGCAGCTTATCTAAGGTCACGTGACAAGTAGGTACAGTCATCCCTCGGTATCTGTCAGGGATTAGTTCCAGGGCCCTCATGGATACCCAAATCCACAGATGCTCAAGTTTCAGATATAAAATGGCAAAGCACAATCCATCCTCCCTCCTTATCTGCAGAACCAGTGGATAAGGACATTCTGCAGGTAAAAACGACCGACCGTGTTTTGAAACGATATTGAAACAAGGTTAGGTGCAGAATAGCACCCCTCGCCACTAAATTTTCTTTCTATCAGCGCTTAATTAAACCTTGGCTTAGGAAAATTTTCTCAAAAAAAAGAAAAAAATTCCATACCTGAGGCCAGGGCTTCCCTCCCATTTGCAGTTTGTGTGTTATGACAGATTGCATCCACCTGCTGACAAAGTTCAACTGAGGCTGTGAGTGAAAGTCATTCAGTCATGTCTTTGAGACCCCATGGACTATAGCCCCTCAGGTTCCTCTGTCCATGGGATTCTCCAGGCAAGAATACTGGAGCGGGTTGCCATTCCCTTCTCCAGGGGATCTTGCTGACCCAGGGAGCGAACCTGGGTCTCTTGCATTGCAGGCTGAGTCTTTACCATCTGAGCCACCATCTGAAGCCCTCAGCTGAAGCTAGTTCTCACTAAATATTCACACTATGCGTAAAGAAAACTGCTATCTTTGCCTGTGGGTTGTGCTACCTGTAGTGGTTCTATATTCTTTCTTCAGCAGAAACAGAAAAATTGAGACTTTTTAAATCCCCAAGAGTTTCCTGCAAACAGTTATTCTAGCCATTACTGTGTTTCAACCCCAAAACTTATTGAGGAACCAAGTTGCAGGTTCATTCAAATAGTCCTCTTCCCAGTGCTCAGGAGTTGCCTCCTGTACCACATGACTTCTCTGGCTTACCTGTGCTCAGCAAAAATGGTTCCTTACTGGGGCCTTGCTTCTGGAACATTTAAAAGCACAATTTAGAAAGAGCAGTAGCTTTAAATACAGTTACATACTGCTTCCTTCACTAGGTGCAAAGGTATTACGAATTTTAAGTGAGTCTTTTACCTAAACCAGTTATACAGACCACATTTTAAATCCTAGCTAAAATTCTAGCTAACAAATGGCCTCAGGTTCCAATATGTACAACAAAGAAAATTTATAGCACTTTAGCTTGTATTTTAGTTCCTACTTTCCTCCCCAAATACTGAAGCTAATTCAGTGAAGGATTCTAGATACCCAAGTTTTTAAAACAACGCCCCATTTAGAATTGGAAACAAAGCAACACACTCTTTCTCTCCCTTCCCCCATGCCCATCTGCCCCTTGACCCTAGAGATGGAAGCATCTCACAGATGATGTCCTGTGGTTTATGGAAGTGAAAGGATCAGAGAAGTCTCAGACTAGTCCTAAGTATATGACTTGTTGGAGAGACCCACAGGTATTTGTCTAGCAGGACACATTAAGAAGTTTCACAACACAATAAACCTCATAATCAATACTAGTTAGCTTTGGATACTCACTGTATGCCAGGCACCTTTCTAAATGCCTTACATGTTTTAATGCATTTAGTCTTCACAGGGAATGAGATAAGTACTCTTCTTATCATTCACATTTTACAGAGAAGATCATTGAAGAAGGGAGAGGATAAGTAACTTGCCAAGGTCACATAGCTTCTTAGAGGGGGAGCCAAACATCTGGATCCAGGCACTGCTTCCCAAGTAGCACTAGTGGTAAAGATCCAGGAGATGTAAGACATGCAGGTTCAATCCCTGGGTTGGGAAGATCCCCTTGAGGAGGGCATGGCAACCCACTCCATTATTCTTGCCTGGAGTATCCCATGGACAGAGGAGCCTGGCAGGCTATGCTCCATAGAATCACAGAGTTGGACACGACAGAAGCAACTTAGCACAGCCACTATACCTCAGCCTCCTCTCAGAGTGTAAGTTTTGTGCTGAATGCCCTCCTTTTCCAGGCCTCAGAGACCAAGAAAGAAACAGTCAGCTACTTACTTGCCTGGAGGGCTGTGGAAAGGGTAGATTTCAGAAAGCTCAGTTCTGGAGGCTCTTGTTTGGTTTTATTTTAGGAGAGGATCATTGTTATTGTTACTGAAAAAAGACTCCTAATAAAAATTAGCATAATGTTTGTCTAGGAGACAACCTTTGGACACATTTATCTGACTTTCCAGGGTAGAAATAAATAAGAGTTGGGCCTGCATTTGCACTTATAGTTCTGACACTTTAAGAATTCAATGAATACCAAAAGCATCAACACAAGTCGCAAATGATACAAGCAAAGCAGTGTACCTGGAAGATGGGTGATTTCTAAGCCTGCTTTATCCCACTACATCCAATCAATATGGATTTGTTGATAGAAACATGTCAGTTTCAACCTTTTCAGTATTCCTGACATTTACTTAGACTGGAGCAATGGAGAAGAAATATCACTGTAATCCACAAAAACAATCAAATCATTGTAGTACCATCTCCACTGCAAAGTTTCAAGCAGGCAAATTCCATTCCTCCTTGGAAATCCAGCACAATTCTGGAACTTTCAGAGCCTAAAATATAAATCAGAGTATAATGAGAGCTGGCGTCTATTTATCTTGCTCACAAAAGTGTTGCAGGTGCCTAGCAGATAGTAGGCACTGAATACACTGACTGAACACTGATGAATGAATGAGTTGGGACAAGAGAGCCCTGTGAGTCTGGTTCCATTCCTGCTTTGAGAGAACCAGGTAAGACTCCTATTCCAATTTATTCTAGAACTGCAGAAGGATATGCAACGTGAAACATAGCAGGCAAGGAAAATCTTTGCTTAAACATACCTCTAAGACTATTTCAGCAGCCACAAGCCTTGTTGACTATAGACCAGTATTTGACCAGAGATTAAAAGTAAAGGCCTCTGTCCACCCACAACATTTACTGCATACCTACTTGCAAAGTAATTTAGTGTAACTGGTCTTGAGGATCAGGCTTAAATTCAAATCTAAACACCACTATTTAGAGCTAAATTTTGAAAGTCTCTTAACTTGTTCTCTCATCTTTAAAAATCAAGATAATAATTCATACCAGTAGAACTATACAAAAAAAGACCTTAATGGCCCAGTTAACCACAATGGTGTGATCACTCACCTAGATCCAGACACCCTGGAGAGTGGGCCTTAGGAAGCATCACTACAAACAAAGCTAGTGGACGTGATAGAATTCCAGCTGACCTATTTCAAATCCTAAAAGATGACGCTGTGAAAGTGCTGTACTCAAAATGCCAGCAATTTGGAAAACTTAACAGTGCCCACAGGACTGGAAAAGGTCAGCTTTCATTCCAATCCCAAAGAAGGGCAATGCCAAAGAATGTTCAAAATACTGTACAATTGCACTCATTTCACATGCTAGCAAAGTAATGCTCAAAATCCTTCAAGTTAGGCTTCAACAGTATGTGAACCAAAAACTTCCAGATGTACAAACTGGATTTAGAAAAGGCAGAGGAATCAGAGATCAAATTGCCAACATCTGTTGGATCATAGAAAAAGCTAGAGATTTCCAGAAAAAACTCTACTTCTGCTTCACTGACCACACACAGCCTTTGACTGTGTAGATCACAAAAAACTGTAGAAAATATTTAAAGAGATGGGAATACCAGACCACTTTACCTGCCTTTTGAGAAACGTGTATGCAGGTCAAGAAGCAACAGTTAGAACCAAACATGGAGCAACAAATTGAGGTTCAAAACTGGGGAAGTATTTCAAGGCTGTGTATTATCACCCTGCTTATTTAACTCATATGCAGAGTACATCATGTGAAATGCTGGCTGGATGAAGCACAAGCTGGAATTAAGATTGCTGGGAGAAATATCAATAACCTCAGATATGCAGGTGACACCACCCTTATGGCAGAAAGAGAAGAGGAATTAAAGAGCCTCTTGATGAAGGTGAAAGAGAAGAGTGAAAAAGTTGGCTTAAAACTCAACATTCAAAAAACTAAGATCATGGCATTTAGTCCCATCATTTCATGGCAAATAGATGGGGAAACAATGGAAACAGTGACAGACTTTATTTTCTTGGACTCCAAAATCACCGTGGACAGTGACTGCAGCCATGAAATTATAAGATGCTTGCCCCTTGGAAGAAAAACAATGACAAAACTAGACAGTGTATTAAACAACAGAGACATTACTTTGCCTACAAAGGTATGTATAGTAAAAGTTATGGTTTTTCCAGTAGTCATGTATGGATGTGAGAGTTGGACAAGAAAAAAGGCTGAGTGCCAAAGAATTGATGCCTTTGAACTGGGGTGCTAGAAAAGACTCTTGAGAGTCCCTTGGACTGCAAGGAGAGCAAACCAGTCAATCCTAAAGGAAATCAATCCTGAATATCATTGGAAGGACTGATACTGAAGCTGAAGCTCCAATACTTTGGCCACCTGATGCAAAGAAAACTGACTCATTAGAGAAGACCCTGATGCTGGGAAAGATTGAGGGCAGGAGGAAAAGGGGATGACAGAGGATGAGATGGTGGGATGGCATCACCAACCAAAAGACATGAATTTGAGCAAACTCCAGGAGATGGTGAGAGACAGGGAAGCCTGGTGTGCTGCAGTCCATGGGGGTCGCAAAGAGTTGAGCAACTGAACGTCATCAACAACAATTCATACCAGAGTTGTTGTAAGAGTTAGAAAACATTTTTGACCAAACAAATACTTTTTAAAATCCTCACTTTTATCACCAAGAGCTCAAGGATTAGGTAACTGCCAATTTGTCTTTCAAATAGTTTGCGTATGTCCCCCACATGTCATTGAATCTCTCAGAAGAATTGTGATATCTTCCAGCAATGTGCCAAGGGAACCTTGGCCAGAGTGGGGCTCATCACCAAGGTATTGGGAGGTCAGTTGTGTTATGCTCATAATGAGACTATATTTCACTAAATGAAAGGATTTCTATAGTTTCCATAAATACTTAGCTTGCTTCTAGGCTGGGGTCCTCTTTGATGTTACTCTCAGACCTCCTTCCCAAATAACTTTAAAGAAAGAATCTTTGACTATCTCATATTCTGAAGATTCCAATCTAACATATTTTCCTGATAATACATGGAGCAGCCTCTTAGATTACCCTCATCTCCATCAGGAATTTTGTTTCCTGTACTGAGAATATGACTTATTCACAGAAAATATTTGTGCTTATTTGATGATATGGGCCATAAAATATAAAAAAACATGTCTTTCCTATCAAACCATTTAATAAGAATACAATGATATTGCTATCACTAGCAATCCAAAAAGAAGCAGACTCTTGGAAGCAAGGAGGAAAGGAAAATAAATGAAGCTCCTGTTTTAAAACTCATATAATGTACCAGAAGCTAGTATATTTAACTACCATCACTCACTGAGTTTCCCCTGTGTCAAGCTCTCTGCTAAGCATGTTTATGCCCATATTCTCTCATTTAATCATCACACCTATTCTTTGATGTTGGTAAAAGCAAATCCTATTTTCCAACTGGGAAAACTGCAGGGCAAAGCTAACTTTACCAAGGTTCCTCAACGAAGAAGTGGCGAGTTCAGAACTTAAACGCTGAAATCTAGATTTGAAGTCTAAGATTTCTCATGCTACCATTTCGTGTTTCCTACTATTGAATTCAGCAGATGGTAAAATCTTTACTCTTATAACTGGAGTAAGTAGGGGTGTAGGATCTCATTTTCTGACCAATATACAGCAACCGACATTATCATACAGGAGGATAACTTCATGATCTATTTATAACACAAAATGAAGAGGCAAATAGTCTATCAAATGAGGAAAAAGCTAGATCTTAATCTCTCTAGAGATCAACTGGTTCCAACAGAACTCTAAACTTCTGGAGTCTCCACTTATAATGATTTTGTTGTGTTTGTATCATGGTCCAGTTTTACATCAACTGCTTACACATAGTAAGTTTTCCTCGCTCAACAATTTCTCCCAACTCTTGACTTTTCCTCCAAAACCTTTTCTGTTTACAGGCATACCTTATTTTGTTGCATTTCACTTTACTGTACTTCACAGATACTGCATTTTTTACACAATGAAGGTTTGTGGCAGCCCTGCATTGAGCAAGTCCATCAGCTCCATTTTTCCAACATGACCTGCTCACATTTTGGTAATTCTCACAATATTTCAAAACATCCACTAGCAAAAAGATGATGATTCACTGAAGACTTAGATAACAGGTAGCAATTTTTAGCAATAAAAGATTTTTAATTAAGGTAGATACATTTTATTTTTTAGACACAATGCTATTTCACAGGTAATAGTACAGTATGGCTTCCCAGGTGGTGCTAGTGGTAAAGAACCCTTCTGCTAATGAAGGAGTCTTAAGAGACACGGGTTCAATCCCTGGGTCAGGAAGATCCTCTGGAGAAGGAGGAAATGGCAACCCACTCCAGTATTCTTGCCTGGAGAATTCCATGGACAGAGAAGCCTGGTGGACTACAGTCCATGGGGTCACAAAGAATCGGACAAAACTGAAGCGACTTAGCATGCATGCAAACTACAGTATAGCATGAATATAATTTTATACGTACTGGGAAACCAAAAAATTCATCTGACTTGCTTTATTGCAATGTTTGCTTTATTGTGGTAGACTGAAACCAAACCTGCAGTATTTCTGGGATCTGCCTGTATTTTCATAAATAGATTTCATAATCAGAAACACAAAGAGGATCGTGGCAATGCTGATTCCACCCTCCAGGGCTAGTTTCTGAAGGCCCGCTTCAGACCTCTCACTTGCTTTTCAGACAAGAGTGGAAATAATTGGGCTGCACTAGGTCTATTTTTATGAAATTATTCTGAAGAACACTCATTAAGTTGGGAAGATTCTACCTTACCCATCTCCATGGGTATGCTAAATGAAGACAGCGGTTTGTGAAAAAGCAGTCATGAGCTTTTAAAATCACCACCTTTCATACAATAGTTGATTTCTTACATGTTTCAGTGGTCCTGGTCTCAAAGCCCAAACCTAAAAGAAAAGCAGCCATTGGTAGCTCAACTTTAATAACAGTTCTCTACAGTGTCAGAACTATATGACATGCTCAAAAAAATCCTTATAAATATATAAATTCACATCATAAAAGCAATGTTGATTATTAAACTATGGGGTTATCTGTCCATTGGGGGGACATTTGTCTTTATGATGAGTCTTTAAAATGCAGTCCAGAGTGTGAGGTGGACTTGTGCAACATATGATTCTGCACCAGGGCTCTTTTGTATCCTGAGATTCGCAGAGTCATCTCAGCGGCTCTCACAGATGCAACTGGTTTAGGGCAACTAGAAGGGTTTCCACACCAAAGAGCTTAGCTCAAATCCCAGATCTGCTGGTAGACTTCACTTCATTTCAATATATTTCCTCATCTCCAAAATGTGTGGGTTGGACAAGATGATTTCTAGGGTCCTCCAGAAGCCTCAAGCTCTAAGGCTTCTTCTACCCCACACCATTCCCCATCCCATACACACATCACTTCTTCCCTTCCTATTGCAAACACTGCTGGAAATGGGGGTAACTACTTGGATCGGTCTGATGATCAGACTCCACGATATTATGGGGCCACATTCCCTGCTGAGCAGGGGCTCCAAGCAGTGAACGCACACTTGGGTGTGGGATGAACCTGGCAGCAGCTCTCCTTCCCTGCTCTCAGCCATGCAGCTAAAGTGGAATGTTGGCCCAACTGTTGTTTTCTGTACTTCTCTGTGCTCTCTTCTTTCCTGACAGCAGAGCCCAAGTCCATGTGTATCTTAGGCTATTTTAGGCATTGGATTGTAAAACACTTGCATTTTTCCTTGCAGTCTCTCTCTCCCCTCCCTCTCTCTGTGGTTCTAGTCCCCTACTGCTGGTAGATATGATAGGTTGGGTATAACCATCTAGGGGAAAGTGAAACATCCGGCTGATACAGTCCTATTAGCTTTCCCAGAGTTCTACAAACCGAGACCTCAAGCCCAAACCCACTTTCAAACATGTAGCTCTGTCAACTTACTTTCTGCATGTTCCACATGGATGTACCTTCCCAGAGAACCATCCAGGGAGGAGAGGAGATAGGCTGAAGTAAGAGTCAGAAATTCTCATTTCCTTGGCTCTGACATTCTAGTTTTACCAATGATGCCATATCGACAAGACTTCTGGGAGAATACCCTTTGATTACAGAAACAAATATAGACAAGTATTTTATCAGAAGTTAGCTTATACCCTAATTAACATAGAGTTTGCATAAAATAGAAGCTATTAATCTGACAAAATTCTTTTGTCTGAACTAGTTAACATGAAGTTCAAGCCTGTTTTTCTCAGAGTATATCCAGCTCTATCACTTTCTTTTATTGTCTGTCTCTCCCTGTCTCACACACACACACATACATACACATGACCGTGCAGGTACATCATTGCATCACACTGAGAGGGACTGAGAATTTACTCCTTCCCAGACAAGCCACCTGAATCAAGGAGCCTGCTTGGAAGGTCCAAAGAAGAGATAATACAATTGGTCCCAGTTTTTCCTGTCCACAGCCTACATATATACCTTCTAACACACACACAGCATTTGGGTTACACAGCCTAGCATTTTCCCAACCAGTGGGGGCTGTGCCTCTCAGATTGAGTTACTTCAGTTGTGAAGACTGACTTCTTGAGGACATGCTCCTGGTGTGAGAAAACATGCCGGCCAGAGGCAGCTGCCTGATTGACCAGTGGAGCTCGGACACCCTCCTCACTAGCCAAGTCAAACTGAACTCGCTTCCAACTTTTCCCTGAGGGCTGTGACTTATCATTAATGAAGCTTTCCAGTTCCTTAGCCTTCCATCCTGTAACAAAAATCCTATCATTTCCACACCATTCACCGGAGCCCAAACTCTGCTTTGGGTGTAGAAGAAAAAGAAAAGAAAATTGAAAAAATATTCAACTGCCACCTCCTCAGGCAGTTATGAAAAGTCAACTGAAAGATTATGTCTGGCTTCCCAGAGAAGAAAGGAGAAAGAGGAAAAGACAAAAGACATTCAAGAGCTATCAAATTCCAGAGTACCTTCTGTAAGTCCTTTCTTGCCCTAGTGATAATGAATGCAGGCTGTGTTGAAGATTTCTCATTTTTCCTAACACTCCCTGAGTAATTCTCAAGCTGTTGTCATTAAGTGACTCTGATGTTTTCTAATGCACAAACACATTTATAGTAATTAGACAGGGGAGATTTCTTACCATTCCAAAATCGTCATGCTGGAGCCTAGTAGAGGAAGCTGAGGAGTCTCTTCAGTGACTGTGGCTGCTCTCTTGCACCATCTTTTTATTCAAGCAGGTGAGACCCAGGGTACGATGACAAGGTAGCAAAAACCCAGGGTAGAGCTGGCTCCCCAGAGAATGCAGCGAGGGAGAGCTGTGCCAGGGACCACCCTCTGTACCACACCAGGAGAGAAAAGGAAAAATGTGAATTCCATGCCTTAAAGACTATCCCATCTCACCTCAGTGCTGTTCCAAGGTTCTTGGTAACACTGCATTCCTTAGGGTGACATGCCCTAAGTCGTTCTTTCTGGAGTAATCACATGTGTTTCTTACCCCATATGGTTTCCTCAACCTGCAAAGGCAAACACAAATACATAGACCTCCTGTATATAATCTGCTGCCCTAGCCAAGACTGGTCCCAGTGATTATATTCGTTAGATGTTGTAAAAATATTATGTGTGTGTGTGCTTAGTCTCTCAGTTGTGTCCAAAATATTACACATTCAGAGGAAAATCCTCCATTATGCACAATGGTATATGATACAAAATTCCTCTCCTTATCCCCTGAGTCTCCCAAGTGCCCTCACCATAGGTAACCACATTTCATAGTTTATATCCTTTAAGAAATGATTTACAAACATGCAACTGATTCTATAGATGATACTTCTTAAAATATTCAAATGAGAATCACACAAAGCACACTGTTCCATCGCTTGCTTTTTTTAACTTCATATATTTGAACATTTTTCCGTATCAGAACACTCAGATCTAATTCACTCTTTTTAAGAACTGAATATTGTCTAGGAAGACTGTAATTTAATGAGTCCTCTTGTAAGAGACAGTGGGGTGACTATCCATTGCTTATTATTACAAGCCATGCTGCAGTCAAATTGTTTGTACGTAGATCTTTGTGTATCTGTGCAAGCAGATCTTAGAAGTGGAATCATATGCTAAAAAAAAATATGTACATTGTAAATTTTGATAGATGAAGTCAGATTGTTCTCAGCAATAACTGAAGGTAAAGTGTTTGCTTTTCTACAACCTGGCCAATGCCAGTATTCACTACTAAGTGAAAATGGTATTTAATGTTTTAATCTCCATTATAAATCTTCAGTGCACATTTACAATGCCTTATTTGTACACACACAGAAACACATTTCTTCCATGAACTACTTATTCATATCCTTGACTCATTGTCCATTTACCCTTGATTTGCAAGAATATCCACAAATACAAATGAAATGATAATATCTTTATCATATGCATCCATTTTTCCCACTTTGTTCTTTGAATATTTTTACTTTGTTTACAAGTATTGCTAAAATTTTGAAGTTTTATATATTTTTAAACACAACCCAATTTATCAACTTTGTGCTTTATAACTTCTGGGTTTTATGTCAGACCCCAAGAGTTTCCCCACTCCAAAATTATTTTTTTTAATTAGTGGTATTTTCTTCCAGTACTGTCATTCCTAATTCTTTAAGTATAAATGTTTTAATAACTTGGGATTTATTTTTGTGTAAGACATGAAGTAAGGATCTAGCTATGCATTGTTTCCAAATTTCCAGTTGTCCAAACATAATTTATTACAAAATCTAATTTTGCCTTACTGATTCTAAATACTATGCAGCATGTCAAATCTGAAAACAAATTCAGGTCTATTTCTAGACTCTGTAATCTGTTTCATTGATTTTCTATTTCTACCTTGATTATAAACTGATTCAATTACTCTAACTTTATTATGCATTTTAATAATTGGTAGGGTTAATCTTTTCTTATAATTCTTCTTTAGTGTACCTTATTCTCAAGCTGGAGAAGTTGCAGACAGACTCCCTCTTCAAGGGTAGCGGCTTGAATTTTTGGTGCCTGCTCTTCTGTTCTGTGAAAAGCCACCTGAGTGAGTCTTTTGGTTGTGCAATGCCCACCCACAGCTCTGGGGAGGACATCAATGCAGACCCGAATGCAATCTGCTCCATCTGAAGAAGCCAAGGGGGGAAAGGGGGGAAGCATTAAAGGCTATTGTGGATTGAGTTTACATTGAAAGCTTTGTTTTTTATTATTATCTCCTTTAAAGGTATGGTTGAGGTTATTGAAATTCCTGTTCTTCTGATAAAAGAGATAAAAATGTTATAATTTAGGGGCGGATAGAAAAATGATCCTTTTAGGATAATTAATGAGGCTCTCATCTAAGTCTCCACTGATGTCTAGTCTACCTCCCTTAGCCCTGTCCTTGTCTAAAAAGTCACTAAGGGGCAGAGAAAGAGTCCAGTTTCTACTGGATTGAAACATAGAATGGGGAGTCCTTAACTGAGATGACAAGAGACACTGACACCATAAAACCAAGTGATATCCACAACCTCAGAGATAGACACTGTAAGAGTGTGTTGTTGTTCAGTTGCCAAGTTGTGTCCAACTCTTTGCGACCCCATGGACTACAGCATGCCAGACTTCCCTGTCCTTCACCATCTCCCAGAGTGTGTGTGTGTGTATGTGCTAATATGTATGCGTATATATATATACACTAAGAGATGATTCGATCGATAGGATGGACATGAATTTGAGCAAAACTCTGTTTTGAGAGTCCCTTGGATCAAACCAGGACATGAATTTGAGCAAACTCTGGGAGACTTTTGATAGTCCCTTGGACAGCAAGCAATGCCTTTCTTATCCACTGACACCCAGGGCGCCCTCTATTCATAGGCACCTGATGCCCTCATATTTGATCATCTGCTGCTTGGCCCTCATTCCCTCACTTTAAAATGTAAAGGTTGGATCAGATTTTCAGTAAGGTCACCTGGAGCTTGAAGTGATAGAAATGTTTGGTCCAAACATGCCAGATCTGATGAGTCTCTGGGTGCTGGCTTCTGTTGCCCCTCTAAATCCCTGTAATGGACAATTGCTAAAGTAATGTTTCAAGATGTTAATCTCCTCTTGGACATGAACCAGCAAAGCAAAACCTGGAAAGGGCTTAGAAAAGTTGATGACAGGAGAGCTTAGATTTTCACACAAGAGAAGAGAAAGCTGTCAAACCTCCACATCAATTGGTTTCTTCAGGAAATGATATTTGTTCACTTCACTGTGCTCCACAACGTTAGCCACCTCCATGCACTGTCAACAACAGCAGGATTTTTAAAAAAGAGGGGGACAAGAAAAAGGAGGAATATTCCAAAGAATGTCATATCATTGAGAAGCAAGGAAACAAGATTGACTGGACTGATAGAAACAAAGAAACAAAAGATAAAAGAAAAATATTCCAAAACATCCCTCCATCTCACTTTTCCAAACCTTCCACTCATTGCACTCACCATATATTTTTTGGTAAACATTTTTGATCTGTTTGTTTTATTTCAAAATAATGAAGTCTCAAGGTATTGGTGCCTGGAGAATCCCGGGGACGGCGGAGCCTGGTGGGCTGCCGTCTATGGGGTCGCACAGAGTTGGACACGACTGAAGCGACTTAGCAGCAGCAGCAGCAGCAGCAGCAAGGTATTGGTGAAGCACAGAGAGGTTATAACATGAGAATCCTCAGGAAACTCATGAGAGTGTTAGGGAATCGTGTCATAGACCATGTCAAGTGCACGTAGCCAAGATGTTCCCTTCACTTTGCTCACAGGATTCTCTTCCTGTAGCAGCAAGACTCCTGCCAAATCACTAGACTGGTGGAGGCACAGGACACTCTGCTGAGAATCGGGATGTTTGGAGCTCCGTCTCAGCTGTGTCATGGAATCTAAGCCTTGGTTTCCTTCTTTGTGAAAGGAGGCAATTCCTCGACTTCAAGGGGCTCTTGGGAGGATCAGATTAAGAGAACGCAAATAAAAACATCTTTGGAAATTACAAAATGCTACAGTAACATAAATCTGTTACTGCTCCTTGCAGACAAACACTATTTGACTCCACTTACACAAGATACTAGAATAGTCAAAGTCATGAGAGTCAGAAAGTACATTCGCAGATGCTGGGTGGGGGGCAGATGGGGACGAGGAATGGGAAGTTGGTGTTTTAGGGACAGAGTTTCAGTTTAGGAAGGTGAAAAATTCAGAAGAGGGATGATGGTGAGAGTTGCACAGCAAGTGAATGTACTTAGTGCCACTGAACTGTACAACTAAATAAGGTTTCTAAAGTGTTTTACATTATGTGACTTTTACCATAATAATTTTTTTTTAATTGTTACTCCTCTTTTTATCATCATCAGATGAAGTGTGGGGCAAGTTCAAATGGCAGAGCATGGATAGTCTGGGCCACATCTATCTTCACTCCTGAATATCAAGCCCCGAATGCTCACCACTTTAAGGTGAATTACTATGGTCTCTCACTTTCATATAAGAAGGTGGAAACCATATTTGTGGAAACCAGTGAGAGCTTAGAACAATAACAAATTTGTTCTAGTGCTCATTGCGCTTCCTTGACCTCAGATGGAGTTACAGAATATGTTTCCATTTTACTTCAATTTGTAGAACAAGCAGAGCAATAAATACTATGGGCCTCGCTACTGTGAACTTGGCACATCTCATTCTCTAGAAACTATCTGAACAAAAGTCTAGGAAGAAGCTTGGTTTATCCATAAGAATTAATGCTTGCTTCTATTCTCTCCTAGTTTATGGAACTTCTCAATATAAGAGTAATTTGATTACTAGTATGAGATTCCTTGTGGATAAAATGGGATTAGTACATTTTAACAAAAATCACTCAATAAGTAAACTCCTTAACAATCCCACATTAGTCTTCAGATTCTGCGTTTTTCTTAATGCTCCAAAACAGATACACCAGTGTAAGGGTTGATGCTAATGTCCTCTGTTATGTAATCCCATCCTCAGGATAATATGTCAAGAAAAGAATTGATTATAATCAGAATTAAATGCCACTGTAGTTTAGCCATACTCTTACACCAACATCTAGTTCTAAAATAATGCCTCCAATAGAGGAGCAGTGAGATGACAAGATGAACCAAAATTGAAATAAATGAATTATTTGCATATCTAAAATGACAGCAGCAAATTAGGACATGCAAACTGTTGACGTATCTAAACAACACTGCACATTTTAGTGATGAAGAATCTAATCAATTACCCAAATGTTTGGCCTGTGCAATATACTAAACATCCAGACTAAAAGCTGGATCCCTCCTCGTTTTGGTCAAAATGTATTGGACAACTACAAATCCCAGGCAAATGCAGACAGGGAAAGAGTAGAGTATAACAAATGTAACCATAATGTAATAATCACTAATAAAAATCATTTTAGAGTCACAAAGTATAGAATTACAAGGAGGAGACTTCTCAATGATATGGCTGAGCAGATTTGTATAGAAACTGCTCCTGAAACAGCCCTGAAACTTAAAATTCTGGATGAAATCTTTTAAAACCCTTTTAAATTTATGGCTGAGGTTGTAGGGAAAGAAGAAATATGGGTAAAAGTACCAATCTACCATTAATCATGGGAGATCTAGAGCTGTGACTTAACAGACCTAAGGAGACTTGAAACAGACCCATCAGAATACAATAAAAGGTCAATCAGAGACTCTAAACCTGGAACCCCTCCCCACACCAGGGATTTTCACCCTTGAAGGAGACAACAGAAATGCCTGACTCTCTTGGCCTTGGCTGTGGAAAGAGCTGGGGAAAACACTCCTTTGAATTTCTAATCATCAGTTCATAACCAGGCAAATTTGGGGCCAAAACTCAAATGGTCTGTGCAGCCCAGGAAAATCTAAACTAAAATTTTAAAATGGTTTTAGGTTTGTTATACTCCCAGAAACATGGCAGCAGCAAAAGAAAATCCTTTCTGCATTAATATATTTTAGGCACAGGACCCAAAGAATTCAAGATAAGGTTCCTAGGAACTGAGCATACAATGAAAAAAATCCTTAAACTTATGATGTAAGAAGAAACTATAGTAAAAAATCAATACTTGGCGAAAAAAGCCCTATAGAATCGAATCCATAAAATTTCAGGTACTGGAATTATCACATATAGAATATAAAATATGTATGTCTAACATATTTAAAGAAATAAAAGAGGTGTAAGTATAAGATGAAAACAAGTTATTAATACTATCAAAATTGTCCAGACAGATAGGAAATAGAATTAAATAAAACTTCTACATTCAACAATTACAGACTAAGGAATACAGACAAACCTTTCCACCGGGGAAAATTAGAGAAGCAGGGTGGAATGTAAAACACATCTGCTTAGGAGCTCTGGAGAGCTCACGGGACAGTGAGGAACGTGATGCAAAGATTCAGGGATAATCGGTGGTCTGAGAGTGCTGGAGGATGCTGTTCTGCTGTGACTGCTTGCACATTCCAGGAGAAAACTGAGTGGTGGGAATAAAATCATCTAAAAGAGCTAAATAGTAAGTCCAGGGCATGCCAAAGGTGAAGACTGGTGAGAATGCCCCTAGCTTTGTTCTACGGCCCTAAGGAGCAACACTCGAGGAGCAGGAGTTTCCTAGAAATAAATAGGCTTTTCACAGAGGCAGCAGCTCAGTTTCGAATCACATCCGCCTTTGAAGCTTATCCTGGATTCCTCTGTCCCCAGATGCCTAGCAAAAACAAACTTAGATATTCACTGGAGGAAGATACTATCATCTGACGTTATTTTCACAAACAATTATTTCCACATAGAAATCAATAACAGAAAGATAAGGGAATCCTCATGTGTTTGCAATTTCAGAAAATACCACTTTTAAGTAAACTTTGAGTCAAAGAAAAACATTCAAATGGAAATTAGAAGGTATGTAACTTGTTTTTTTAAGTGACGTATAAAAACCTGAAAAGCAACTAGAGACAAATTTATATTTTCAAGTATCTGTTAGAAAAGAAGACTGAAAATCAATGAGATATACATCCATCTCAAGAAATTACAAAAACCTAGCAAATTAAGATAATCAGAAGATGAAAAGTAATGAAATTAAAAAACTAGAGAATATCAACCAAGACAAAAGGTATGCGCATTAAAAAGACACAAACATCAACTCTTAGGAGATATTAGTCAATAAAAAAGAGATGAAGTATATAAATTCTTAGAAAAATAAAACTTACAAAAACTGATAAAGAAGATCCAGGAAATTTGCAGTCTACTGAAAATTCAAAAGTCTGATTCTATAATTAAAAACCTTGTAACCCCTCAGGGCTCATAGAAAGTTGACTCACAGAAAATATTACCAAAGAATATACACAAGGAGTGAACACAACCCAAATCATTTCGTGATTCTGAAACCCTGCAGGACCCTATGGGGGCCTTCCCAAGTACAAGGGGCTTTCTGAGTCCCTCAGTTCTTCTTTGCAGGGAAAAGGTTTCATCCTCCTACACCTTATCTGAGTTGCAAACAGTAGGTTCAAACAATTAGTAATTAAAGGAGCAAGGGAATGCAGAAAGAAATGATAGTGAAGGATAGAGCAAGATCCTAGTTCCTCCTTGGGGGACATGCAGAGCAATCTGATGCACACCTCTGAGTTCTTCTATAGGAATTGAGCCCCACACTCAGGTGGAGAATGGTAACTATAGGCTGAAGACAGCACAGGGATCCCAAACCAGCTGGAACCAGGCTAATGACTCAGATTCCTAGAATACCATCCTGTTACTTCACCACTAACCAATTAGAGGAGGGTTACATACCCTGCAACCTTCCTCCCAAATTTTGCCTATAAAACCTTTTTCCCTGAAACCCACTGGGGAGTTCAGGTCTTTTGAGCACCAGCCACCTGTTTCCTTCACTGCAGGCAATAAACCTTTCTCTGCTCCAAACTCTGACTTTTTGTTTTGTTTGGCCTCATCATGTGCCAGGCATGTGGATTTATGTTCGGCAACAATTCTGTAATACCTTTATTGTTCAAAATTTGACAAAACATTGCAAGAAAAGGAGTTATAGGCCAAACCTGTCTTGAACACAATGCAAGAAATCCTAAACAAAACAGTAAAACAAATCTACTAACTTATTTCTAAAGGTTGGGTTCAGTGCAGGAGGGCTATACAAGAACAAAGGTAAGAGACTTTATTTATGAAGATAGAAAGCTACATTAAAATTAGATTGTGCACAGTAAGAAAATGAATGAGCCAGTTAAAAACTGGGCCAAAGACCTAACAGACATCTTGTCAAAGAAGATACACAGATAGTAAAAAAGCAATATAAAAGATGCTTCATATTATGTGTCATCAGGGACATGCAAATTGAAACAATGGAATACTACTACACACCGATTCAGTTTCAGTTTAGTCACTCAGTCATGTCTGACTCCTTGTGACCCCATGAATCGCAGCACGCCAGGCCTCCCTGTCCATCACCAAGTCCCGGAGTCTACCCAAACTCATGTCCACTGAGTCTGTGATGCCATCCAACCATCTCATCTGCTGTCGTCCCCTTCTCCGCCTGCCCTCAATCTTTCCCAGCATCAGTGTCTTTTCCAATGAGTCAGCTCTTCACATATCAGGTGGCCAAAGTATTGGAGTTCCAGCTTCAACATCAGTCCTTCCAATGAACACCCAGGACTGATCTCCTTTAGGATGGACTGATTGTATCTCCTTGCAGTCCAAGGGACTCTCAGGAGTCTTCTCCAACACCACAGTTCAAAAGCATCAATTCTTCTGCGCTCAGCTTTCTCTACAGTCCAACTCTCACATCCATACATGACTACTGGAAAAACCATAGCCTTGACTAGACAGACCTTAGTTGGCAAAGTAATGTCTCTGCTTTTTAATATGCTGTCTAGGTTGGTCGTAACTTTTCTTCCACACACCTATTAGAATGGCCAAAATCCAGAACGCTGATAACACCAAATACTAGCAAGGATATAGAGCAATGGGTATTCTCATTTATTACTGGTGGGAATGCAAAATGGTACAGCCATTTTGAAAGACAGTTTGTAGTTTCTTATAAAACTAAACATACCCTAACCATATGACTCAGCAATTGCTCTTCTTGGTATTTGCCCAAAGGAGTTGAAAACTTTTGTCCACTCAAAAACCTACACAGAGATGGTTACAACAGCTTCATTCATAATTGCCAAAACTTGAAAGCAACCAATATGTTCTTCAGTAGGTGAACTGCGGTCCATCCAGACAACCAAATATTATTCAATGCTAAATAAGAATGAGCTAGCACATCATGAAAAGACACAGTGGACACTTAAGTGCATGTTGCTAAGTTAAAGAAGCCAGTCTGAAAAGACTACATACTGTATGATTCCATTCCCAGTATGATTCTATGATTATGATATTCTGGAAAAAGTAGACTTTAGAGAGAGCAAAAGGATCAGTGCTTTTCTGGGACTTGATGTGGGAAGGGAAAAAAAGGATGAACAAGTGGAATGCACAGATTTTTTAGGGCAGTAAAACTATTCGGTATAACACTATATGGTGGATATATTATATTATGCATTTGTCAAAATCCATATAACTATACAACAAATAGAATGAACCTTAACGTACACTATGGACTTTAGTTAATAATAATATACCAATGTAGGTTCATCAAGTGTACCACTCTAGTAGGAGATGTTGACTGTAGGGGAGGTTATGCATGTGTGGGGACAGGGGATATATGGGAAATCTCTGTTCTTCCCACTCAGTTTTGCTAAGAATCTAAAGTGGAAGTGAAAGTCGCTCAGTCATGTCTGACTCTGTGCGATCCCATGGACTGTATAGTCCATGGAATTCTCCAGGCCAGAATACTGGAGTGGGTAGCCTTTCCCTTCTCCAGGGGATCTTCCCAACCCAGGGATCAAACCCAGGTCTCCTGCATTGCAGACAGATTCTTTACCAGCTGAGCCACAAACGGCTCTAAAAAAGAGGGTTTATTTTAAAGAACTAGACTCTTACAATAATGAAAAGATAGAAATATCAGAAAATATAAGTATAGAGAGCCCAGAAACACACACATACATTTCTGGAAGTTTGATTTATGACAAAGATAATACAGCAGAGGAGTGGGGAAGCAATACTATTTACAATAAATGGTCCCAGAACAATTGTAAGTCTGTTATAATAAAAGAAACATGACTCCCTAATTCACATGATACAGAAAAGCAATTTCAAGGTAAATTGTAGATCTAAATGCAAAGGTCAAAAATAAAGCTCCTAGATGGTAATGAAAGAGAATATTTTCATGGTTTAAAGAAAAGGAAGGACTTCTCAAACCTGCTGCAAAACAGTAACTATCAAGGAAAAGTTTGACAAATTTGAATAAATTAAAATCAAGACACCTTTAAGATAGTAAGAAGATATGCATGGAGAGGGAGAAGTTACCAATATTATTTATAACTGATAAAGTGCTCTTAACTGATTAACATTATTAAAAAATTTATCCCTGCAAACGAATGAGAAAATGTCAGATGACTCAACAGAAAAATGAACAAGAAATTCGAACAGGTACTGTATGAGAAGTCTATCCAAAATGCTGATAACCATATACAAACATGTGCAGCTTGGCCAATGATCAGAGAAATGAAAATTAAAGTCACATGAGGTACTGCTATTTATTTACTAGAAGGGCTAAAACTAAAAACAATTTTTGAAGGAAAAAAAAACCAATACAAGCCATTATTCAGGGAGGGAACCAAAAGGAATTCTCACCCACTACTAGTGCGGAGAGTAAGATGGAAGAACCACTCTAGAAAACAGTGGCATTGCTAAAATTGAAAGCCTGCATACCCTATGACCTAGAAATTCCACTTCTAGGTGTGTACCCCACACAAATGAGTATAAGCATACACATTGTGTCAAAATGTTCCTTGAACCATTACTTACAGTAGCCTCAAACTGGAATAAACCAATGTCCATCAGTAGTAAACTTCACGAAGTATCACATGTTCATACAATGAACTAATATAACACAATAAAAAAAAAAAAAAAAAGTAAAACTGAACCTAGGTAAATCCTACACACTGAACCTAATAAAGCAAACCTGGAAGAACTTACACAAGATGGTTCGATTTAAAATAGCCCAGAGTTGGTATGCTAACCTCTAGGTCCCTCCATAATACTGTAAATGGCATTGTTTCATTCTTTTTTTATGGCTGGGTAATATACTAAGTGAGGTAGCAGAGCTGGTAAAGAAGCCGTCTGCAATGCAGGAGACCCTGGTTCAATTTCTGGGTTGGGAAGATGCCCTGGAGGAGGGATAAACTACCCACTCCAGTATTCTCAGGCTTCCTTGGTGGCTCAGACAGTAAAGAATCTGCCTGCAATGTGGGAGACCTGGGTTCGATCCCTGGACAGGGAAGATCCCCTGGGGAAGGGAACAGCTACCAACTCTAGTATTCTGGCCTGGAGAATTCCATGAATAGAGGAGCCTGGCAGGTTACAGTCCATGGGGTCACTAAGAGTCGGACATGACTGAGCAACTTTCACTTTCAAGTCAGACAGAGAAAGATAAATATCGTATGATATCACTTATTTGTAGAATCTTTAAAAATGATACAAGTGAATTTATTTACAAAACAGAAACAGACTCAGACATAAAAAACAATTTTACAGTTATGAAAGGGGAAAATATGGGGAAGGGGTAAATTAGGAGTTTTGGATTAGCACATACAAACTACTATATATAAAATAAATAAACGAAGACCTACTATATAGCACAGAGAATTATATCCAACCTATAATGGAAAAGAATCTGAAAAACACTATATATACATGTAACTGAATCACTTTGCTGTACACCTGAAACTAACACAGCATTGTAAGTAAACTATACTTCAATAAAGAAGAAAAAAAAAAGATTGAGTTATGACCCTATAAAAAGTTTTCTAGTAAACACTGTAAAAGAACAAACCATAGAGATGTTTAACATCCAAGCAAACTGACAGGCAAACTATCTGATGAGAGTGTATGAAGACATGGAGGTGCTAGTCGCTCCGTCGTGTGCAACCCTTTAAGACCTCATGGACCATAGCCCACCAAGCTCCTCTGTCCGTGGGATTCCCCAGGCAAGAATACAGGAGTGAGTTGCCGTCCCCTTCTCCAGGGGTTCCTGACCCAGGGATCGAACCTGGGTCTCCCGCACTACAGGCAGATTCTTTACCATCTGAGCCACCAGTGAAGCCCAGTGTAATTTGGGGAAGAAATAAATTACACCACTCATGCTGCAGTACCATGTGCCACATAGAGCTGCTGGGGTCAGGAAGATGAAGTGGTCATAATGGGAAAAAAGTTATTTCCATGTTGTATCTGGAAGATACTATCTTGGCAGTAGGGGACTAGAGGAAATATGAGTTTTAAGTTCTTTTTCTGTAAGCGTGAAATAAGAAGTCAAACAAACATGTAAGTAAAATCCCCATACTAATCCATAATATTTAGGGATGTATTCCTAGGTGGAATATAAATAAATATGGTTTCTTTTAAAAAATGAGTCTGTTTTATCATAAACTTTATCAGGGTCGTTATCACCAGGGGGAAGGGGAAAAATGATTGGGAGGGGGGACAAAGGGAACTTTTAGGGTACAGACTAATTCTATTTTGGGGGTTACATGGTTTAATTTTGCATTAAATTATAGAGGTGTGCACTGTGACAGACAGAATCTAGGGTGAGCCCATGATTCCCATGCCTTCTGTGGGAGGGTCCTATGACTCGCTTTAATCAGCAGAATATACCAAAGGTAACAGAATGTAGGTAATCATGTATATTTGATTATGTTACATAAAACTGTAGCCCATATTACCAGGAGTCCCTCTCTGTGTTACTTTCTTTGAGGAAGAAAGCTGCCGTATTGTGAGAAGCCATATGGAAAGAGGCAAGCAAGAAGGAGCTGAAGGTAGCCTCCCGCCAAAGCCAAAGAGAAACTGAGGTCCTCAGACCAACAGCAGGCAAGGAACTGAATGCACCCAACAGTGTCACCTGGATGCTGGTGCGCACCCAGCTGAGCCCGCATAAAACAGCACAATGAGATGAAAGAGTTGTAAAAACGCGGAAAAGTGAAGAGGCAAGAAAAATAGCACGAGTTCCAAAAATGTCTATTGGGACTTCATGGAAGAGAGAGCAGAGACAAGAAAGGAGAAACAGTATGTTTAAGATACAATGTTTTGGTTTTTTAATTTTTATTTTATACTGCAGTATAGTTGATATACAATGTTGTGTTAGTTTCAGATGTACAGCAAAATGATTCAGTCATATATACATATAGATATATATATTCTTTTTCAAATTATTTCCCCATTTAGGTTAGATACAATGTTTAAGAATTTTCCAGGAAAGATGAAATGCGCCAATCCTCAGATTCAAGAAACCTAGCAAATAGCAGGCTAGACACGCCTTGGCATAACTTAGGACCAAGTGCAATTCCAAAGACAGTGAGACTTTCAAACTAGTAAGAGAAAAAAGCAAAACAACCTATAAATGACTTGAAATTAAATTAACAGATTATTTCCCAGTATAATTCCCAGTATTTTCCCAGAATAATATCTTCAAAACGCTGAAAGATAGAACTGTCAACCTAGAATGTCATATCTTAAGAAATCATTTTTCAATAATGAGGATGAAACTAAGACCTTTCTAAACAGACAAAAACTGAGAATTTTCAATGAATTTATACTCACAAATTTAAAATGTTTAGAATGACAAGAGGAAAAAAGTAACTAAAATAAACTGATGCTTTCATTGAACATCTTTTTGTTGTTTAGGCTAATTGTACATCAGAGGTTGTAACATTTTATTGATAAAATATTCAGAATGAGGTAAATTAGCAATTGTTCCATATCATTCAAACCCAAAACCTTGTTATTGATTTAATTTATTTATGTTTTTAAATTATATTTATTTATTATTGGTTTTTGAAAGGGTTTGGAATTTATCTAGGGCATTTGACTCAACTGTGCATTTAAAAAATTCAGGAGGAAAGTCTGAACTAGGATTCAGACAGGTCTGATCATACGTAATAAACTGGTGGGTAGCTGCCCTCAGTTCATTTCAATAAGACTAATTTGTCTGATTGCTCATTTTTGGAGGATATTGAGAAAGTTGGTCCTTCTGTAGGTGCCTAAGAAGAAAGATGAAGGAAATAAGACAACAGTGTAATGTTGGTCTCAAGTCTGGTTCTCTTCCCTGGGCAATGTCTGCAACTGGGTTCAGAATGTTTTGCAGCATCCCAGGAAATCTATTTGTCTTTAGTATTTGGACAAAGGTACTGGCAACTGCAGTCATAGACAAGTTCCTCTCTCAGGGGGCTTCTTGGGAAGCAAACACTGATTAGAGTCCAGAACAGAAGAAGCAGAGGAGTTTACATGAGTGCCTATGAGAATACCCCTGGGAATTCTCAAAAATAATGGGAGGACCCTGTCAACAACAGACTGAGATCCTGCATAAAGAGAACGAGCATAAGGCAGTGAAGTACAGAAACACTTCTGCAAGTGTACCTGCATAGAGAGGGCACGTGTGAGATAAAGCGCCTGTTGGGTATGCCTGCTGGCCACTCCATTTGCCAGTGGTCATTGGACAGCTCCGATAGCCTTTCTTCCTTGAGCCCATGCCCTGTAGCTTCTACTAAGGATGCTTTCAGTTATTCCCGAGAACCAAGATATAGAGTGATTTTTTTGGAAAGAGATAAGATTCTGATGGCAGAGTCCACTGTATCAGTCCTTCCTGGGCAAAATAACAAACTATCCTTAGGAATGCCAAGAAGTGCCTCACTCTATGAGTGAGAAAATAGAAAAGAAAGTCCAAATGAAATAAACTGAGGTCATAGCACAGAACACATGGCATCATGGACACAGAAGAGAAAGGAGAAGGCGGGAGGAACTGAGAGAGTAGAACTGATATATGTTCACTGAGTCACTCATCGCTCAGTTGTGTCCGACTCTTTGCGACCCTGTGGACTGTAGCCCACCAGGCTCCTCCATCCATGGAATTTTCCAGGCAAGAATACTGGAGTGGGTTGCCATTTCCTTCTCCAGGGGATCTTCCCGACCCAGGGATCAAACCTGGGTCTCCCAGGTTGCAGGCAGACGCTTTACCATCTGAGCCACCAGGGAATAATCATATGTTCACTACCATGTACAAAATAGATACCTAGGAGAATTTGGTGTATAGCACAGGGAGCTCAGCTAGGTGCTCTGTGGTGACCTAGAGGAGTGGGATGGGGGTGGGGATAAGAAGGAGACTCAAGAGGGAGGGGATATATGTACACACGTAGCTGATTCACATTTTGAACAACAAAAACCAGCACAACATTGTAAAGCAATTATCCTCCAATTTTAAAAAACCCTATGATAAACCATAATGGAATAGGATTTTAGAAAAAGAATATATATATATGTTTATAATCAAATCACTTGTTGTATAACAGGAATTAACAACATTGTAAATCAACTACACTTCAATAAAAAATAAATAAGAAAACACCGAAAGCATGGCGCCACAGAAAGAGTAGGGAGCAGTGGAGGGAAAGCAGGGAGGAGAGGCAGAGAGCAGCATAAAAGCAAAATGAAAGAAAGTGAGGGAACAAGAGAAGAAATGATTAGGAAGCTGATAATGACAAGCAGACAGCAAATGGTCCCCAGGGAGAGTAGGTTGTCTCCAGGATGACAGCCCAAAGAGAACACAATCAGTAAAGCTTAGAAACTGAGAGCTCTATAGGAGAAACCAACAGAGATGGCTAACAGGGGAGGAGATGGAGCATGGAGAGACCAAGACTCGCTTCTTTGGCTAATCAGCTTTTGCCAGCTCCCTACTGATCTAAGTACAAAATGCAGTGTTTGTGCAGCTCTACCTGCAGATATAATGGTATAACACGTTAGGAGTCAATTTTGTATAATTCTTTATGTATAGAGAATAGGAAAGAATGACTAACAGTTTTATAAAATTATACTTTCTCATAAAACAATTCTAGGAATACTGAATAGAAGGAAAAAAGACAATAAAATACTACTCAAATCCCACCTACTGGAAATTAGCATGGTTACCATATGGTAGACATCAATTCAGGTAAATCAGATAAATATATCTATCATGCTCATGCTAAGCCGCTTCAGTCATGTCTGACTCTTTGTGACCCTATGGACAGTAGCCCCCCATAGGGCTCCTGTCCGTGGGATTCTCCAGGCAAGAACACCTGATGGGTTGCCATGCCCTCCTTCAGGGGATCTTCCTGACCCAGGGATCAAACCTGTCTCTTACGTCTCCAGCATTGGCAGGCTGGTTCTTTACCATTAGTGCCACCTGGGAAGCCCCATATATATATATATATGTACATACATACATACATAAACATATATATACAAGCACACACATTTCTCTAAAAACACACATACACAAATATTTCACGCACATTACTGTATACATGGTTGGATGAATAGAAGGATGTACACAGAGAGATAGGAAACAAATAGATGAAAGATAGAGAAAGAAAGAAAGGAGGAAGGAAGGAATGAAAAGGAAGGTAGGAAGGAGAAGAGAGAGGAGTAATGAAAACTTTGGCAAAATGAACTTACACTACCTGTTGCTTTTAATTAAAATATTTCCATAGAGTCACGTTATCTAATGTGGATACATTAAAAATTAAGATCACTAAGACAAAGAACATTACTCACCACTCGATTCTACAAGGTTTAAGTTGTAATCCACTGCAGCTGACCAGCAACAGCGCACCCAGAAAGGAATCCAGGATGAAAAACACAATGAGGCACTCTATGCCTTGGATAAGCAAGCCCTTAAATAGTTATATACATACTTCAGGAAGTATTTCAATAACCCCAGATTCTTGCATCTTCCCATACACAGAAAAGCACTAAAATAATTAATTCAAGATGTCTATTCTTTGTGATTAGCAGTAATCTTTTACTAAGATATATGTAGGTGGCTCGGTGGTAAAGAATCCACCTGCCAATGCAGGCCAATGCCTGCTAATGCAGGATTAAATCCCTGGGTCAGGAAGATCCCCTGGAGAAGGAAATGGCAACCCACTCCAGTATTCTTGCCTGGAAGGTCCCATGGACAGAGAAGCCTGGTGGGCTACAGTCCATGGGGTCACAAAAGAGTTGGACATGACTTAGCAACTCAACAGCAACATGCTTGACTACACGAATTTCCCAGCCAAAAACCATATATAAATTGGCTCCTCTTTAAAGCAGTTTCCTCAGAGCTACTGGGTGGCTATCTCTCAGGCTTCAGTCCTCAGCAAGAGCCTGAATAAAACTGAAACTCACAACTCTTATGCTATCTTTTTCTAAGTTGACACTAAGCATTTGTTTAACTTATATAGATATAGCCACACACTTAGATAAAGAGAGAGAGGAAGAGTAAAAATTTACATAGTGCAGACGTTTCAACTTACCTTCCCCTTCATTCAAGGAGCATAAGAGAGATTTCCGTCTGTTCCTCACTCATGGTCAATTACAATGTATCTCTGTAATACAAGCATCTCATTGAACTGAATATGAGAGTTGGCATGCAAAAGGAGATATTGTTTGCATAGTATGCCTCCACACAAACTTACTACCTTATCTAGTACTCTAATGAGAAAATAGCAATTTCCTCCAAAGCTAGAGATTAAACTTTCTGAAGAGATCTTCAAAGAAAATGTTGATTGCATGTAATATCCACATTCTGGGATCATGTTAAAATCTACTGCTTGAGCAAGGTATAATTTTTCATTATAAATTTAATGTTCTCAAAATTTGCCAGAAGGTACCAAAGAGCAACTGAAAAATTACTAAATCTCCAAGTAATATTTATAAGAGATTTCATTTATAAAAAGGACCCCAAACAAAAAGACGCAAAGTTAGTTTTTAAAATATGCCAAGATTATTTTTTAATTATTTATTTTAAGTATAGTGAATGCCTATTCATTCCCTTCTTGAAAGATATGAAAATTAACACCCTAGTTTCTCCCAGCATCCCTCCCTCAATTCCTACTTTTTATTCATTACACAATTATTTTAATGTTGTCAAAGCTGGTAACATGACAGTCTGTTTTGTGGTCATATTCCTCGTACTGTGCTCTGCTGTGCTTAGCTGCTCAATTGTGTCTGGCTCTTTTTGACCCCATGGACTGTAGCCCACCAGGCTCCTCGTCCATGGGGATACTGAATGGCAAGAATACTGGTGTGCCCAGTCAGAATGGCCGCTATCCAAAAGTCTACAAGCAATAAATGCTGGAGAGGGTGTGGAGAAAAGGGAACCCTCTTACACTGTTGGTGGGAATGCAAACTAGTACAGCCACTATGGAGAACAGTGTGGAGATTCCTTAAAAAACTGGGAATAGAACTGCCATATGACCCAGCAATCCCACTGCTAGGCATATACACCGAGGAAACCAGAATTGAAAGAGACGTGTGTACCCCAATGTTCATCGCAGCACTGTTTACAATAGCCAGGACATGGAAGCAACCTAGATGTCCATCGGCAGACGAATGGATAAGGAAGCTGTGGTACATATACACAATGGAATATTACTCAGCCATTAAAAAGAATACATTTGAATCCGCTCTATTGAGATGGATGAAACTGGAGCCCATTATACAGAGTGAAGTGAGCCAGAAAGAAAAGCACCAATACAGTATACTAATGCATGTATATGGAATTTGAAAGATGGTAATGGTAACCCTATATGTGAGACAGAATAAGAGACACAGATGCATAGAACAGTCCTGTGGACTCTGAGGGAGAAGGTGAGGGTTGGACGTTCTGGGACAATAACATTGAAACATGTATATTGTCATATGTGAAGCAGAACACCATTCCATGTTCTATGCATGGGACGGATGCTCAGGGATGGAGCGTTGGGATGACACTGAGGGATGGGAGGGGGAGGGAGGTGGGAGGAGGGTTTGGGAGGGGGAGCACATGTGAATCCATGGCTGATTCATGTCGATGTATGGCAAAAACTACTACAATATTGTAAAGTAATTAGCCCCCAACTAAAATAAAAATAATAATAATAATAAAAAAAAAAAAAAAAAAAAAAAAAAAAAAAAAAGAATACTGGTGTGGGCTGCTATGCCCTCTTCCAGAGGACCTTCCCAACCCAGAGATCAAGCCCAGATCATTTGCTAATTCCATGAGTTTCGCCACTACGCCATACATCATGACATTGTCATTTATCTCTTAATGCGCTACATTTTGTCATCATGTAGATTTTTCAAGATTGGATCACTAAGACCACATAATTCAGAATGCCTGTTTTACAACTTTCCACTTGCATAACCAATCCACTTGATATTGGTAGATACTTCTTCCATTGCCTTCAGACACTGACTGATCCCATTAAAACCTGGCACCAAACATATTTTTCCCCTGCGGAAGATCTAAATTTTCTTACCACTAAATTTTCCTTTATTCCTAAAACATAGTAATTTCCCCTAGGGGTATCTTAACTTTAATTATTCTATATCAAGGTTGTAGATTTTTCCTTCCTAGGATAAACTGTGCCTTTTTAATCTGCAACTTCATGTTTTTATTTAGTTCAAGAAAATTGTCTTCTATTATATTTTTACTTGATATTTTTTCGCTTATGTCTTAGAGTTACGTAAGTACGCAATCAAAATTCCTTGAATGCATAAATGATATGCTGGAATACTTTTTCTGTTCCATTTATTCCGTTCTTTTCTTCAGAAAATCAATTATACTTCTGTTCATTACCTTTTCTCCGTCTTCCACCCTGACCACGTTTTTATACCCATTCTCCCCCACCTTTTATTTCCCCCACGCTGCAGGATCTTTGTTCTTCCACCAGGAATTTAACCTGGGCCCTTGGCAGTGAAAGCACTGAGTCCTAGCCATGAGATGCCCAGGGGATTCCCATACACCCTTTTTAATACCTCTGTCTTTTCCATTTTGTTTTTATGATTCTTCAAGCCTATTCAGCACTTTTATCTCTGGCTGTGTTTTCAGCGTTGTGCTGCTTCTTTTTCCTCTCGTCGTTTCTGAAGTGTGCTTCATCTCTGTAATGATTTTGTTTTCTTGCAGTTCTTCCCTACATTCTACTGACACACTATTCATTTCCTGCTTGATTTATTATAGTCTCTTCACAGAACCCTTTGAGCTCTCCTTTAGAAAACACAATGTAATTTCTTTAAAATATATACACTTATTTGTCTAAACTCTTCCTATGTTTTGGGGTAATTTTTTATGATTTATTTTTTTCTGCTTCCTTTAAAATGAAAATAGTGAGTCTTCTTTAAATGGAGCCAACTATTAGTTAAGGAATAATGTGGACAGGGGAGAGCAATCTTGAGCAGTCCACAAAGTCAGTTCAGGTTCATGGCTGTAGGTAAATCGATCACAATTTATATGGCGGGCTAGGAGTTCTGGTGCATATGTTAAGCTAACAGTTTTAATCAGAATGAAAGGAAACAGTCATCTGGACACCTTCATCCACTTCAAAAGGGTGCCCATTGCCAACATTCCTGGCTGGTAAAACATATAGATTACAAAAGAGATTGGAATATATACAGCCCCTGGTGTGGACCCATCACTTTCGGCTACAGACAGCCCCCACTCTTTCATTTTCCAGCCTTCCTTAGGAGTGAAAGTTCATGGAGGTAACACTTCTGCTCAGTGTCTTTCAGCATCACAATGGTATATTTTCTAGTCTGCAGTGAAATACTGAAACGGTAATGAATACTGCTGGTGAATAATAAACCCAGGGATAAACAGGATCAAAATGAGTTAGAACCAACAGATGTGTAACTGAAAGCAATGCTTGGGAGAGGGAGAAAGGAGATGACTCATATCCAGAATTATGCAGGAGGCAGAGGTAAGTGTATAAGAAATTCTAATATTGGGATTTAGAGCTTAGGGACTATGGAATTTCAGAACTGATCTGTGCCACTGGTTAGACAACCAATGAAGTTCTGATTACCCACATTTACTCTCCTGACTCATATTTCTAGTACCTACACACACACACACACAAAAACAACAGCTGAACAACAATTCAAATCACAGCCCTGATTGCTCTGCTCCTTCTCAAGTGCCTCCCCTTGCCAATCCTAGCAATTCAGAAGCCCCAGGTGACTCAGACCAAGAGATCAGGAACCATAGTTGGGGTGGGGGAGGGGACAGTGTCAAGGTGGAAAGGGAGGATGTGTTGCTGAAATTGGCCAGAGGGCAAGTCCAGAGGCGGGAGACCTAATGCTTTGCCCTGGGAGAATGTTCCCCACTTCATCTCTGAGGTTTAGTGCTTCTGTCAATCAAGTCCTTTCTAGGATATGAGTAGGTGAAAAACAGAGCTTCCCTGCTTTCCTTTATTCTGCTGCTGTTTGGATAGATTTAGACAATTGTGATATCCAGCCTGTCCTAGACTCTAATCCCAGCTCTACCTTTCACTTCTTTACTCTCAGGGTAAGCTTAGACTCTTTAGCCTCTCTGAACCTTGGTTTCTTCATATGTGAGAGGTACAATCTACTATGCATAAAATAATAAGCTACCAGGATACATTGGACAGCAAATATGGCCACTATTTTATAGTAACTATAAATAGAGTATAATCTTTAAAATTTGTGAATCATTACATTGGGCTTCCCAGGTGGTGCTGGTTGTAAAGAACCTGTCTGCCAATGCAGAAGACATAAGAGACATGGGTTCAATCCCTGGGTCTGGACGATCCCCTAGAGGAGGGCATGGCAACCCACTCCAGTATTTTTGCCTGGAGAATCCCACCAATAGAGGAGCCTGGTGGGCTACAGTCCATAGGGTCGCAAAGAGTTGGACACGATTGCAGCAACTCAGCATGCACACATGCACATCCCGTACATCCGCAATTTACCTAGTATTGTAAAGTGACTATATCTCAACAACAAAGAAAATTAACGCCGCCACCCCCTCCCCCCCCAAGTCCAAAAAGGATGTCAGTGAGGCTTTTCTTTTAGAGACGTCATCCCTACCAATGAGAACTATTAACCTGGGTCTCCATGGGCCAGTCCTCATTTGGTGACTTGTGTCCTGCCACAGCATAGAAGATATCCTGTGAATCTAAAGAATTATAGGATGAGTCTTTAGGTTTGAGACATTTGAGAGAAATCTGGGGCATTTTGGGACAGGTTGCAGTTGGGGCCATTTTATTTTTTCATTGAATGTGAGGGGGTTGTTTTCCCTTGTTTTTCATTCTTTTGCTACTTTAGATGAGTTTTAAGGGAGCAAAGAGGAGTAAAAATGCTTTTACAAGGACATATTTAACCAGAAACTCCCGAAGTTTGGTTTAAATATTAAACACATTTTGATTACAATGCATAGTATATGTGCAAAGGAAGTTTGGGGGTTTAGAGCATGGAGTTTCAAGTCAGTTTAAACACTGCTTTCATCACTCATGAGATCTTGGACCAGTGGCTTAATCTCTCAATGCCTCAGTTTCTGCATAGGGAAAAAAAAATGGAGATAATGAAATCTTAATGATAAGCTTATTTGGGGGGCTTAAATAAAATAACTCATTTTAAACAGTGAGCAAATAGTAGGAGAATCAAAAAATACTATGTACTATTATTATAAATTTGCCTTACATTACCAATTTAAGAAAACAAAGAAGAATTGGTTGATTTGCCAAACCTAAATCTGGGTAGGCCCTACTAATGCTCAGGTGTTTCTGTCTACATCCAAGTAAGAAAATACAGCATTCTTTTCCCTGAAGAAACAGTAAGTGACACTTCCTTGTAGTTCTATGCCACAAGTGTATCAGTGGGATAGAGTATCAACCCTTGATGGAAGCACAGCACTTCACAAGGCAAGTGTACAGTCATAATTATTTTTGATGGGTGCAGTAACACTCTTTGAGTCAGACATTATAATTACCACCATGTAGATAAGGAATAAGAAGATAAGAAAAGTGACTTGTCTAAGATCCCACAGTAAGGTCTCAATAATTTAGAACTACTCTCTTTTTGTCCTCACTTTGACCCATGGACCCTCAACAGAGAGGTGCAGAGGTGCTGAAGGAACATGAGCCATCCTCTACTTCCCGTAGGTACTAGAGAAAATAAAATACCAAAATAGACAGAGGTGGCACACTTCTCCTCTAAATTTTAGCCCTGCAGTTTAGGAAGGCTTAGGATGAGTGAACAGAAATTTTCTCAAATCCTATATGGAATAAGGTAAGGTATGGAAGGAAAGAAGGAAGGGGAAAAAGGAAGCAAGAAAGGAAGGGAGGGAGCAGAGGAGAGAGGGAGAGAGGAAGGAAAGAAGGAAGGAAGGAAACCTACTTCTGACCTGAAAATATAAGTTGCCAATCTTAAACTCTCACAGACCTGTGTAATTTAAGAATTTTATGTCCTACTATCTCGGTGAAAGCAACTTACAGTCATACTTGACATTATCAATTGATGTCAAGATTAACTTAAAAAAAAAAAAGATGAAGCCTGAAGAGATAAAAGCAAGAGATATTAGGAATGTCAAGCCTACAAATTGCTCAATATTGGGCTGTTATTGGGAGCTGAACATTGTTTCACTGATGGGAGACTGGCTAGAGAAGCAGTGATTGTAGATTAAAGAAACATCTTTATACTTGTCTTCTCTGTCTATAGTCTGTGGGTGAGCATCCAGATCAGATATCTTTCTATTATGATATCTTTCTGTTATGATAGAAGAGTTCTTTAAGACATGCCTTTATGATGATGCCAACAATTTTATAATAATGACTAATCCCAATCTGTAACAAGATCCATGTTCAGTGTCACAATACAGTTAACTTAAGCACATGGACAGGCAGAAAACATTTAAATGGGTTTCCCCCTAGAAGATGCTCTCTCTCTCTAGTTCTTCCACTAATGTTTAGTCCATGATGCTGTACTGATTCCTTTCACAGTATAAAGGAAGCTTTCATTTCTTAGCCTTTGAACAAGAACCGTAACTCCCAGATTGAGTTTGAGTTGAAAACAGTGATCACTATTAAACATCCTCCATGGAGGTCAGCGCTTTTAAATGTGTGAAAGTGTTAGTCGCTCAGTCATGTCTGATTCTTTGCAACCTCACAGACTGTAGCCCACCAGGCTCCTCTATCCATGGAATTCTCCAGGCAAGATTACCGGAGTGGGTTGTCATTCCCTTCTCCAGGGGATCTTCCTGACCCAGGGCTTGAACAAAGGTCTTCCACGTTGCTGGCAGATTCTTTACCATCTGAGCTATCAGGGAAGCCCTAAGAACACTGGATTGAGTAGCCATTGTAACTGTCCACTAATCCTGCTCACTAATCAGGAAGGCTAACTACAGAACAGCTAGGAACAAAGTAAAGCTCTCAGTGGGGAAGACCTGGTTAGGACTAATGATATCTTTGCTGGGAGACTTCTCTAAAAACAGCTGAGGAAATAAGCTGGAGACATGTAATAGTCAATAGGTCAGCCTTTCTATTAGTTGAATTTACATGTTTTTTATCTTTATCTTTTTATCTCTTAAACTAAGTAAACAATGTCTTGGAAGATAATTAGGCATTGAAGGCACCATGAAGCCATTCATCTTCAAAGCTTTGCCTGGCAATTTGATACAATGTTGAGACAACTTCAGTTTCTTAATTTCCTTCATATAGCAATCACTTAAATAATTGAAACAAATTTTCTAAGTCATATCCTTTCCTATTTATTCATAATTATCCAATCAATTGAAGTACTTTCCTGTAACTTCAACCATAATGTAATAAGTGCTATAATCAGATAAGTTTAAAGTTTAATCAACTCAGACTTCTATGTCTATGGAAATGTTTTAGTAATCTAAATTAAAATCACCCCCGATAATTCACTCACTTCTCTCAACGGCATTGGGTAGTTCAGGGAGGGGCACATGTCAGAGGGTTAGCATTCAGTGGCTTTGTGTTGTATTGAGCAAAAGTTATTTTCTTTAAGCACAATATAAATTGCATTTTAATATCTCTATAGATTTCCCTATTGACAAGAGAAAAGCACAGCAAATTTACGAAATACATTTGAACTGAATGGCCCAGGGTTATTAATCATTACATCTCTGTATTTTAAGGACATGAATTTGCTTGCTTAAAAGCCATCTGATAAAATTGTAGTGTCTGTATATTGAAGGGCAGGTGAACTCAGTCTCATTAGAGTCCATGCTAACAGTCCAGGAAAGCGTATACGAACTGAGCTTTGGGAATAATCCACTTTGTTGTAAAAATCCATTTATAATATACACACACACACATATTTAGATCTACAGAGCTATGTAAGGCAAAAGTCTATTAAACCAGGAAGCTAATTCGGCAGTCTCTCAGTACACAGCGGTATCAATACTCTATATTGATTGATGCTTTTTTTCCAATTATACATTCTATCGACACTTGGAAAATGCAGAAAATTATGAAGTAAGTTAAAATAATAGGCTGCTGTGCTGTTGTGTTTAGTTGCTTCGGTTGTGTCCAACTCTTTGCGACCCCATGGACTGCAGCCCACCAGGCTCCTCTGTCCACGAGATTCTCCAGGCAAGAACACTGGAGTGGGTTGCCATGCCCTTCTGCAGGGCATCTTCCCCACCCAGGGATCAAACCCACATTTCCTGCATCTCCTGCATTGCAAGCAGATTCTTTACTGCTGAGCCACCAGGGAAGCCCCATAAATCCCATTTATTATTAGAAATACATTTATTAGCATTTTAAAAATATAGAAAAGTATAAAAAAGGAAATAAAAATCACCTATAATGTCAACATTAAGAGACAACCACTTAAACAGTTTGTACACACACATATACAAGGACTTACACATATAAGCTTTCCTTCAATTGAGATTTTACTACTATATATGAAAATGCAACTTCTTACCTGGAGGTTTTCACTTGAAGTTGTGCCATTAATTTTCTTTTTGTGTTATATTTGGTTGGGCCACTCAACACAGCTGTTCTCTTGTTTTCTGGGCATCTCCTGCCCAACCAATGCCTGCTTCACCTACATCTTACACACAGGGCTGACCTTCCTATGTACTTGCCCCAGTACTTCCTAGGTATTGTCCTACATACAGGCCCCAGCTGGTGCTTGTTCTTATGGAAGCGGTGGTGAGGGGCATGCCCCTCTGCTGGTTTCCCTGGTAACTAATGGGCCATCTGATGTCAATTTCCCTATAATTGGTAAGTTCCCCTTCCTCCCCTGGAGCGAAGACTGCTGCTAAGTCCTTCCTGCCTTCTAACAGGGACTAAATTAAATCTATCTTGTTCATATAACCAGTAACAAGTATGCCATAATTTATTTAACTATTTTCCAATTGTTTGACATTTAGGTGGTTTACAAATTTTCACTCTCATAAATGTTACAATATTATTAATGCATGGATTTTCCCAGTCTTTCCCCTTTACCTAACAGCAGTTTTGTCTCTATCTCTCTCCCATCCTCAGAGGAGAGCTTTATTTTGCCTGGAGAGACTCTGAGCTTTTGTTATGCAGATTCTAGAAGGAAGGTGAAATTTTAGAAAGCTGAAGTTGAAGAACAAGAGGTGTGTGGGCACCAGGAGTGGGAGAAATTTTCTGAGAATTTTGGAGGATGAGATGGGGGAATAGGTATGTGAGAGAATTAGATGTGAGGTAAGTATTGGCAGTGGTCTGTGTAAACCCTTCACTGCATTCTTAAAATATAAGTACAAAAATTGAAGTGAATTAGGTTGGGGGGGTACAATTTTGGCTGTTGAACATTCATCCTTCATGATCAGGGTATCCTAATTTCTGAAACTGTGGTGTTGGAGAAGACTCTTTGAGAGTCCCTTGGACTGCAAGGATATCAAACCAGTCAATCCTAAAGGAAATCAGTCCTGAATATTCATTGGAAGGACTGATGCTGAAGCTGAAACTCCAATACTTTGGCCACTTGATGGGAAGAACTGACTCATTGGAAAAGACCCTGATGCTGGGAAAGATTGAAGGCAGGAGGAGAAGGGGACAACAGAGGATGAGATGGTTGGATGGCACCGCTGACTCAATGGACATGAGTTTGAGCAAGCTTCAGGAGTTGGTGATGGACAGGGAAGCCTGGTGTGCTGCAGTCCATGGGGTTGCAAAGAGTTGGACATGACTGAGCAACTGAACTGAACTTCTGAAACAACCCCCAAATCTCAGTGGTTTAACTTCATTAAAGTTTAGGACTCGGTCGTGTCATGGTCCATTAGGGTGTTCAGTGGGTGAATTTCAGGTGGTGACACAGGAACTCCACCTCTTCTTGTGGTGGATCTGACATCCTCCAGGGTCTCGAGTTTGGCACTGGTCCTTCTACATCCTGCCTGGAAATGAGGAAGCAGAGAGAGCACCACGGACTCTGCAGGAGGTTTAACGGGCCAGACCTAGAGGTGGAGAACATCACCTTTGCTCTACTGCATTTTCTAGAATTCAGTCAGGTAAATCCCATCTAGCCGCAAGGGAAATTGAAAATGTAGTTTCTTGTGTCCCAGAGATGACTAATCTTTGTTATCACTTCCTATTCTCTAAAGTTTTGATAAAACTGTTCCTCAAGGCATCTGTGTCCTCTTGGCCAAATGCTAGCCCTGGGGGCCCAGGTAAGGCTATTCAGAATCTCCTTCTTTCCTAATTATTTGAATCTTCATTCAAGTGACAAAAAGATGGAAAACATTTGGGGCTTATTCATTCTGATGGCAATGCCCTGTAATAACTCTTCATTTGTTTCTGCAAGGGGGACCCTCCCACCAATATAGTCTTGGAACCATCTTTTTTTAATTTATTTTTTAATTGGAAGAAAATTGCTTTACTATGTTGTGTGGGTTTCTTCCATAAACAGTGAAAATCAGCCATAATTATACATATATCCCCTCCGTCTTAAGCCTCCCTCCCCTTCTCCCATCCCACCTCTCTGGGTCATCACAGAGCACTAATCTGGGTTCCCTGTGTTATATAGCAACTTCTCACCAGCTATCTATTTCACCTGAGATAGTATATATAAGTTGATGCTACTTTCTCCATTTGTCCCATGCTCTCCTTTCCCCACTGTGTCCACAAGTCCATGCTATACATCTGCATCTCCATTCCTTCCCTGCAAACAGGTTCATCAATACCATTTTTCTAGATTCCATATATATACATTAATATATTATATTTGTTTTTTTCCTTTTCTGACCTACTTCACTTTGTATATAATGAGTTCTAGGTTCATCCACCTCACTAAAACTGACTCAAATTCATTCTTTTTTATGACCGAGTAATATTCCATTGTATATATGTACCACTTCTTTTTTATCATTCATCTGTGGATGGACATCTAGGTTGCTTCCATGTCCTGGCTATTGTAAATAGTGCTACACTGAACACTGAGGTACATGTCTTTTAGAATTGTGGATTTCTCCTTTAGAACACTAGGGATAAATCTACCAAATGACCCAGCAATCCCATACTGGGCATCTTTTACAAGAACTAGATATTCAACTTTTCCTTCATATCCATAATCTACCCACATCTTTACAACAAATTACTTTGCTGTCTGTCAGCCACAGTTATTTTTTGTTGTTTATACCTAATACAGAGTTTGAACTATTTTGGAATTATGTTCATTTGTTATTAGTACTAATCTACATTTCTTCACTCATATCACCACTTTTGGGTGATGGCCTTATAAATGTTACAGAAGCAATGTTTAGATAAATTGATCTGTACATAAATATTTACCTTTTTTTTTTCTGATTATTTCCCTAAGCCAAATATCTGGACCAAATATGCTTTAGAAAGCATTTTATTTTAACCCTAATTAATCTTTTCCTATGATACACATTTCATTTCAGCTTCAGAAATTGTTTTCATCTCTGTAAGTAACAGTAAAAAAAAAAAAAAAAAGCATTCACCACACAGACTAGTATTAAAGTTAATGAATCTAATCATAAGTGACGAAATCCTTCCAGAAACTTCAGATACAGTGTGAGTTTTCCAGAAAGCTGTGCCCTCAGTTGCAATAGATGGCAAGAGAAGTGTGGCTGTATAATTAGTGAGCCTTCAGTCACATATTGGGTTTGGGTTGTGGTCAATTCAGCTGTCAGTTTCAGTAGAAGCTGTCAGTTTCAGTAGAAACTTCAGTAGAAGTTTCAGAACTGGAGACCCTGGAGGATGTCAGATCCACCACAAGAAGTGGAGTTCCTGTGTCACCACCTAAAGGTCAATTCAGCTGTCAGTTTCAGTAGTTTCATGTCCCCTCTCCTGATTCATGTTTCTTTTCCTCTATACTGGGATGTCTCTTCATCTCCATGAAGCACCAGGCCACCAGCCACCAGGTTATGCCCACATAAGTCAGATAGGTCTTTATGAAATTGCCCATGAGGTTTCATTGTTGCCTGAAGACAGATTCTTCCACAAGGTTGCTTTGTCTTCTTGGTTTAGCAAAGAAAATGGAGGAAATTGGCATATAGACATTCATGTATCCCCCAAAAGAAGATAAGGACAATTTTTCTTTTTAATTTCCAAAAAGAGGAAAAGCTGCATATCTTGAGCTATTCTTATACAATAATATCCTACTGTGAAATTGGAAGAGCTGCTGTTGTGTAAAATTTAGCTCAGGTGTGGGCAACTCAGCCAAGTATTTTGTTACTGCTGTCCAACTTGTGCTGCTTGAAAAATGCATTCTTTATCAAAATGTTAGCATAAAATTAGTATTTAACCCAAAACATATTGTATATATTTAAAGAAAAATATAATATATTTAAATACAACACACATTTAAAGAAAACAAGCACAAAATTCACTAATAGAAAATTTTAACAGAGTAATATAAAAGTATGAGTAATCACTTTTAATAAAATTAGACTAAAACAAGTCTTTCTTAACCTAAAACCAAAACCTGAAGAACACGAAAAAGCTTTTAAAATCTACTTATCAAAAATACCTGGTAGAATCATTTTGTTAGCAAATATTTTAAATATATAGAATCAAGTTTGCTACTGAGGCCTGGGACAGTGAAAAGAAAAAGGAGATATCCCAAATATGTGATATAAACATCCTGACACTATTGCTGAATCTTACTAAACTAAAAGAAAGCTACTGACCAATCTCACTTGTGAATATCAGCCAAAAAATATCCTAAACAAAGTGTTACTAGAAGAATCAAATAAGACACTGAAAGGATAGTAGTGGATCATAAATAAGTATAATTCGTTCTAGACTGCAAGGATAACGTAATGTAAGTAAATGTTCACATAATATACTCTCTTACCTGCCAAAAACATTTGGTTAATTCCAAACGTATTCCTGCTTTTTTTTTTTAAATTGTAAGGTAGGACGGAATGATTACTGCCTGAATAAATAAAATAAATACACATTGAAAATTAAGGTCAGTATTAAGTTTAGTGGATAAACAATGAAAATGTTTCCACTGAAGTCAGAAATAAGGATGTCTTAGATCATCACAATTATTTAATATTGTTCTGAACATTCAAGACAATGTAATTAATCAATAAAATGAAATAAGAGGTATACGTACCTGAGGGGAGGATGCAAAATTGTCATAATTTTTAGTTAATATGATTTTATACCTCTAAATGACAGGAGAACAAACTGTAAAACTTGCAGAACTGTTAGAAGTATCAGTAAGGAAGCTAGTTTTAAAATAAATATACAAAAATTCAATCAGTCTTTTTATTTACCAATGATAACCAGTGAGAAAACTACCACATTTACAATAACAACAAAGAAAATGAAATAGAAAAGTAAAAAGAAATATGCAGTAATACAAATTATAAAGTTCTACCAATACACAAAAATTAACTCAAAATGTATTAAAGACTTGAACATAAGACCTGAAACCGTAAAATTTCTAGAATAAAACAAAGGCAATACACTCCTTGAAGCCTTGGCAATGATTTTTCAATCTGATACTAAAAATAGCAAAAGCAAAAATAAACACCTGGGACTACATCAAATTACAAAGCTTCTTCATAACAAAGACATTTATTAACAAACTAAAAAGGCAACCTAAGCATGGGAAAAAATATTTGCAAATCATATATCTGGTAAGGATTTAATATCCAAAATATATAAAGAACTCACACAACTCAATAACAAAATCCAGACAATCCAATTTTAAATGCACAGAGGATATGAATAGACATTTTTGCAAACAAGGTATACACATGGTCAACAGGTATATAAAAAGATGCTCAATATCGCTAATTATCAGGGAAATGCTAATCAAAATCAGAAAGAGATATCACTCATACCTGTTAGAATACCTGTTATCCAAAAGACAAAGTGTGAAGATGTGGAGAAAAAGAAACTTTGTGTATTCTTGGTGGAATGTAAATTGGTGCAGTCACTAAGGAAAATAGTATGAAGGGTCCTCAAAAAATTAAAAATTACATGTGATATGTACTACCATAAGATCCAGCAATTCCACTTCTGGGTGTTTATCTAAAGAAGACAAAAACACTAGCTCAAAAAGATATATGCTCCCCATGTTCATTGCAGCATTATGTTTCAATTGCCAAGATACAGAAGCAACATATATGTCCATCAATAAATGAATATATTAAAATATGTGATATATGTAATACATATGCATACAATGCTAATATTCTAGGCATTAAAAAGAAGGAAAGCTGGCCATTTGTGACAACATGGATATCCCTCAAGGGCATTTTGCTTAGTGAAGTAAGTCAGATAGGGAACACAAATATCATATGATCTCACTTACATGATAAATCTATAAAAAAAAAATGCAAAACAAAAAAGCCTGTCTCATAGATATAGAGAACAGTTTGATGGTTGCTAGAGGTGAGGGGTGGGTATGGGTGAATGGGTAAAGGGGATCGAAAGGTATAAATTTCCAGTTAAAAAATAAGTCATGGGATGTAATGTACAACATGGTGACTATTTAATAATACTGTATTGCACATCTGAAAGCTGCTAAGAGAGTAGATCTTAAAAGTTCTCATCACAAGAAAAGAAACTTTCTTAGTATGCAAGGTGACAAATGTCATTACTGTGGTGATCATTTCACAATGTATACAAATATTGAATCATTCTGTTGTACACTTGAAACTAATACAATATTTTCTCAATTATACTTCAATAAAAATAAATTTAAAGACATACCTTGTTTCTGGACGGAAAGACTTGGTGGTGTAACGATGTCAATTCTCTTTAAAATAGACTACCAACTGTATGCAATTCCAATCAAAATGCAACAGGATTATTTTACAACATAACGAAAATTACTTTCAAGTTCATCTGCAAAGACCATAACAAAAATGAGAAAGGAATGGAAGGAAAAGGACACACGCTTTCCCTATTAGGTAGTAACATCTTGTATTTAGCAATAGCAGTAACAACAGCAACAACATAGGAAAAGACAGACTGCCAAGGCACAGGGCAGAAAATTCCAGAAGCACATTCAAGTATCATGAGAGTATTGTCGGTTTGCAAACTCGGGAACTTCCTGGGTGCAATGTGAAATTGCCCACCGCCGCCCCCCATGTAAAGGCAAGCCACTCCCTATTGGTGGGTGGCAAATTTAATTAAGGGACCTCACAGTGCTTGTTGTGGGTGGCTGCCAAATGAGGGGCTCCCTGCACCTGCCCCCCAGAATCTTAAAGGTTTATATAGAGGTCTGAACTGAATTCAGTCATGTACACACTCCAGATGGTCTCAACACATAACTCTCTCAAAGCTGTGTCCTTTGAGGGCTTCCAGGTGGGCAGAGCAGGTGGTACATGCATTCTGAGGATAGAGAAGGAGGTGGAGAGCCTCTGATTGTCTGGATTCAGCTTGCAGGTCAACTGTCACGTTCTCTCTGTGACATCCTCCAAAAAATGTATGATAAATGTGGCATTTCAAATCACAGGGGAAACAGTTGCTATTCATACATAATTTGGGGACAAGTGGAACCTTAAGGGAAAAGCTAAATGTCATAAATTCAATTCCAGTTAGATTAAAATTTTTAATAAATGTCAAAAGTGAAACAAAAGTCTAAGTAAACACTTTTAAAAACATTAGAGTAGAACAAGCATTTCCTAACTTGACACCAAAGCCAGAAACCATAGGAGAAAATGAATTTACATAGAAATTAAATACTTCCTGGCAGCTAAAACAAAAACAAAATAACACAATTATAGAGGTGTGAAAGACTTAGAAAAAGCTATTTAGTAACACACAGGATGGACAAAGAGCTCTTACAAATCAACTATAAAAAATGGTCAAAGACTATGAATAATAAATTCACAAAAGGAGAAATTAAAATGGACAAAAAGTAGGAAAAGATGTTCAGTTTCATTATTTTCCAAAACACAAACAAGAACAACAAAAAAGAAATCTTTTTAAACCATAGGACTACGATCAGATGAATGACAAAAAACAAATGTTGGTATAGAGGAGGCAGATTTTTTACTCCCACCCTCTTAGGATTTTTCAGCATGGCCTAAGAATTAAACTGACATAAGATAGGTTAAAGGAGAAAAGTATACACATTCATATTAAAATTTACATGACATGGGAGCCTTCATAAGGAATGCAGAGTAAAAGAAATAGCAGAACCTACATGATTTTATATCAGCTCGAAAAAAAAGGAAGCAATTGTGAAAAGCGGTTCAGTGGCTCAGTCGTGTCCGACTCTTTGCCATCCCGTGGACTGTAGTCCCCCAGGCTCCTCTGTGCATGGGATTCTCCAGGCAAGAATAGTAGAGTGGGTTGCCATTTCCTTCTCCATGTGAAAAGTAACTAAACAACATAGATAGGCTAAAGGAAGATAAGAATTATTTGAACAAAGTCTGTGTGTACAGATTTCTTTCTGCCTCAGTTCTGTGTCTTTGGTGATAAGAACATCTTCCTTCCTCCTGGTACAGAAAGGGCACCTTTCACAAGGGAGTTTTATCTCCTGCTTTCAGGAATAAAAAGGAGGATCTGAATGCCCATCTTGCATCTGCCGTTTCTCAGGTGACTTTAACGCAAAATAATCAATAAATCATGTATTATGGGGTGACACACTCTGAACTCCTTCATCAACAAAGGATATTGGGCTAAGAATGGATACAGCCTTTATGGAAGGTGCTTTCATCAATCCATACCAAATTATAATGGCACATCTGATCCAGTCCAAAGATCTCACATGTAAAAATTCTCCACAAAAAGACAGTTACAAAATGGTGAGGGGTGGGGGGAGGGCATCAACAAGCTCATTGTTTTAATAATGATAAAACAACACTGAAATGAGACAAAACAAAATGTCCATCATTGGGTGATTTGTAAAGTAAATGAGAGACTCTGCTATCATTAAAATAAAAGAATGTAGTTTTACATCTTTTGAGGTAGAAACATGAAGTTAGCACATTTTTGACTGGTGAAATAATAGGCTGCAGTAAAGGATGAATTCAATTATAAAGCATATGTCCACATGTCTATACGTGCCTCCATGTACCTTTAGAAATCTGAATGTTTGGATGGTTACATTTGGTGATTTCATGATCTAAACAGTTTTTTCTCATTTGATATTCACTTATTGAGTACATGAATATGTATCATCTTAACTATTAAATATTAAGCTTTTTCAAAATCACTTTACCAACAAGTTCCCAACCCTACTTAGTTTTGTCCCTCTCTTGACACCAATACTACCACATGTTGTCAATACTAAACTGCGTTTTCTTTCTCACTAGGAAGCATCTTAAAATGTATGGCACCTCACAAATGTTTTTGGCCAGGAGACTGGCCAGGATGACATAGTTGTCACTGCTTGTGCAAACTTGGTTATAGTTATTCTAATTGTCATCACTTCAGTTAACTACAGACATCACTGGCACTACATCTGTTTAGTATAACTGACATTCAAAATTGCTTTGGTTACTCTTGTTACACAGCTAATCACCTCAAAACTCGATGCCTTAAAACAACAGCAATCATTTTATCATCTCACAATTTCTGTGGGCCAGGAATTCAGGATGTCTTGACTGGATGCTTCCGGTTCAAACATCTCTCATGAGATTGCGGTCCCAGATTGGCTGGAACCAGAACAACTGAGGCAGAGGGAGCAGGAGCAGCTGGAAACTGGCAAAGCATCGATCTCTCTTCACTAGTCCCAAGACTTCTCCATGGAATCCTCCTGAGTTGGACTAGTTTGGGTTCCTCCCAACATAGGGGCCAGAGACCAGCCAGACTGTTAACACAGAAGCTCTGGGCTCCAGAGCAACTATTCAAGCAAACAAGGTGGAATTTGCAACATCTTTGTCAGAGCTGGCTTCAGAAGTCATGAGGCACCATATCAGATGCCGTCTATTGGTTACAAGCAAGTCACAAAAGAGCCTAGATACAAGTGAGGAGAAACTAGACTTCCTCTCTTAGCATGGCATTAGTGAGGTGCCAGAAGCACATGTTGGACAAGAGCTGTTATCGTGATCACATTTGGGGAAAAAATATTTGCCACAAAATGTTTTCCAAAAAAATTATACTTTCGTTTAGCATTGAAATGTGAAGTTATCTTAAATCCAGAAAAGTACTACATGATAAAAACAAATTCCTTTTATATGTCTAACAGAGCTCTTTCAGTAGGTGTAATACAAAAATTTCAAGTGATAAGGAACCATGTCTCATAGTTTAATTGTCAGAATTTATTCTTCCTCGGGGTCTGTTGCAGAGATGTCTTCCATTCATCCAATTTCCACACTTCTCCTCATGAGGCTGATGCTTGCCCTCTGTGGATGTGCTCCTGTGCCCACTGGCTTCAGGTTAGGCTGGACCACTGGGGCAGCCTGGCAGGAGAGCAGCAGACAGAAGGGAGGAAGGGAGGGGCGGAGGGGAAGAGCAGAGCATGCACTCACATAGTTCTCTGCCCATGAGCTCACCTGTGTCTGGTGGCCCCTCTACAATTCTCTCCCCTTCCAGTAATACCCCCCTCCCACATTCTTTTATATGAAGGTGGTGACAGTTCCTCGGATGTTAGCCCTAGGTCTCTATACTTGTCGTTGTGGTTCCCCTACACCTCGGTAACTAGTGCCTTTGTAAATAAATTCTTGCCTGGTCAAGAGGTGTATGAAATAATGCTGCATCTTACAACTAATGGCATCTTAAAATAAATACAACTTTAGAACTGACTTGACTTTACATGTTAACAGAATGAACAGAGACTGGCCTGGACAAAGCCTTTCTACTGAGGAGAGGTAGGCTGGTGAAGCTGGGAGCTAAGGGGAGAGACACTGGGCCAATTCCCTCTTGCAGATGGGCACAGCCACTGAGCTCTAAGGGCATGACCCACTGTAATATTTTCTATGTTGTAATTCTCTTGTACTACAAATACCCCTTCAGTTATGTTTGCTTGATGTTACAGCCTGATCTTATCTATGACATAAGCAAGGCCCAAACCTCCCCTTGTCTTGTAGAAGAAATAGAAAATCAGTAGGAAGGAGAGACTTGTTGCCCAAGCAAGAAATGACCTAAGAAGGATGAAGAATGCACATATACAAACAGATGACTGAGGGGATGGGTAAGAATCAGAATGAAGGAGGACATGGATGATTTCCCTGTGGGATCTCAGATCCTACCTGGGGAAGCTCTGCTGCTGTATGTGATTCAGGATCTCAGAAGAGAGGGGAGCTCCAGAAAGCTGGAGATGCCTGGTTTTCATACAATTTTAAACCTACTTGTGAAAGTTGCTCAGTCATATCCAACTCTTTGCGACCCCATGGACCAATAGTCCATGGAATTCTCCAGGCCAGAATACTAGCGTAGGTAGCCTTTCCCTTCTCCAGGGGATCTTCCCAACCCAGGGATTGAACCCGGGTCTCCCACACTGCAGGCAGATTCTTGATCAGCTGAGACACAAGGGAAGCCCAAGAATACTGGAGTGGGTAGTCTATTCCTGCTCCAGATCTTCCTGACCCAGGAATCAAACCAGAGTCTCCTGTGTTGTGGGCGGATTCTTTACCAACTGAGCTATCAAGGAAGCCCTTAAACCTATTTAGGTGAGCCTATTTCTGGAATATTTTTGGACATGAGCCCACTCTTAGTCATATCTCTGTATGGGAAGCAAGCCAGAACTTTCAAATCATCTTTAAATCTGTTTAACAATTTTAGCCGTTTCAATTCTGCCAGATACACCAGTGATACACTGCACTGAAAACAAGGCACATTCCTTTCAAGTAGAAAATGAGTAAAGGGTCATGCTCTTGCTTTCATTTGATGCATTACTGATTCTTCTGAAACTTACCAAAAGAGAGCATGCAGACTCTAATTGGTTGTGGGAAACTGCTTTGTAAAAATTCAGTTAACACGTTTGAGTAAAACATTATTTCAAAGGTGACTGTCAAGTTATTTCAACAAAAATGCACCCTCTCTTTTCAATAATTCTAATTACTGCAATCTGTCAAAAAATAGATTATATTACCAAAAAGGGATTAAGAAGGATCATTAGGAGAGCCAGAGCTTTGGCACTGTTTACACTGGAAGAGCTCTTTCAACTCCCTTCCTCTCTACTAACTTGTCTCTTTCCCAAATTATAAGAATCCTCTATATGCAAAGATCTCTGCTTCCACAATTGCAGCAGTTGTTAAACTTTTTTTTCCTCTGGGTATTTATAGTATATCCTAAAGGTTAGCTGTGATGTTACATTTTGCCAAAGGTGCCCACCTCCGTTGGACATGAACTTCTCCAGGCTGATAATTCTTTAATGTTTCAGGGTTTTAAAAACTGTATTGGAAATGAGAATTATCTGAAAGATAATCCCATTCTGAGGGTTGTCTACTTGCATTTGTGAATGGATTAATAACCATAGTTATGAAAGTTTTAGAAACTAGATTTATCTTTAAATTATTCAGGTCTAGAAAATCACACCTATCTGTTACATTTGTTTTTTAGCCACTAAGTCATATCCACCTCTTTTGCAACCCCATGGACCAACCCTGCCAGGCTCCTCTGTCCATGGAATTTCCCAGGCAAGAATACTGGAGTGGAGACAAGAATACAGGAGTGGGTTGCCATTTCCTCCTCCAGGGGATCTTCCCAACCCAGGGATTAAACCCAAGTCTCATGCATCAAAAGTGGGTTCTTTACTGCTGAGCCACCTGGGAAGCCCACCTGCAACAATAACTCTGGGTAAATAGTCTCAGGAATTCTGATTATCAACATATGCAATATTTGATGCATACATTTTGTCATAATTAATAGGTACAGAAATAAAAAATGTAATACAATGTGGTTGGTGAGACAAAAATGTTCAGTTTCAAAAATCTGAACTTTGAGACCCTAGAAATAGACTGAGAAAGGTTTTACAATGTTCTTTCAGTAGAGGTTCTCTATAAGGTAGGATTCTCCTAGTTGTTTGTGTCAGAAACCCAATTCAAACTAACATCTTTCAGAAGATCAATCGTGTCTAATAAGATCATTCTAAAACTCCAGTTATGATTTCTTTTCAAGAAAATATGCCTTTTTCTCAGCTGTCCTCACCAATGGTAGATAAATTAATTAAGTTGGTGCCCTTTTTTAATATTTACTGTGGTGAAATGGAAACAAAAACATTTTACCTCCTATATTAGAGTTGCTATAAAACTGCATCCCCCACCGCACTGCAATTCATGTCATAATATTGAAGAGATAGTTTACATCCCAAACTCTGTGCTTTGCATGATCCAAATGGATGATTGGGAATTAGGCCAAATTTTCCCTTAATTGATTTAATTTACTAAATCTTTTATTTTTGCAGATAAGTTAAAAGCCAATATTGAAAAGCGTGCTACAATTAAATTGCTAAGAGCCAAGCAAACAAGTATAAAGACTAGAATTTGACAATGCACCCGGAAATAGTTCCAGGTGTTAATTTTATCTCCACGTCTAAAATATATTCTAACATTGCAGACAGAGCCACTGATGAGGAAGTTGATGGAGTAACAGGGATGACAGGCAACACTCCTCATAGGAATTGCTGTCTTGAGCCAGAAAAGCAGCCAAAGCTGTCTCACAGGAGCAGATCTCCCAAAGACCAGGGTCCGAGGCAACTGGCCAAATCTTCCTGACAAACCTCAGCTGTTACCTAATTACCCTCATTCATCTTTGCTTTAAAAAGCTAGGGAATTCCCTCAGTTCTCAGCTCCAATGGAGCAGGAGAGAGACCTGGCCCGTGGTGTAGATGGGTTTGGTTATCAGCGTGCTTTCAGATGCAGATGACCCTGGGGGTCTGCAAGTAACTGAACCAGGTCTAGTTTGAGCTGCTGTCGACAACACCAACTTGTCACATGGTCTGAAATTCCTATCAATACTCTCTCAGGTTCAGACACTGATCCAAGAAATTGTCTGCCTCAATGTAACTGTGAACCTTGTAAAAAAGGGTCATTGCCTCTGAAAAATGGATTAAGGTATTTGACTAGGGTATTTGAACTGGCCGACAGTCAAGAGAGAGAAAAAGATGAGAGAATGAGACACAGGACAGGTAAGTTTTAATGAGGAGACAATAGAAAGGCACACATTGGGACTTCCCTGGTGGTCTGGTGGTTAAGACTCTGTATTTGTACTGCAAGAGGGGCAGGCTCCATCCCTGGTCAGGGAACTAGGATCCCTCAGGCCTAATGGCTAAATAAATAAGTAAGCAAACCTTTTAGAAAAACATGTATTGGTATAAACAGAAATGAAAATGAATAAACTGTGACTACCCCAAACAACATGGCTGAACTGACAAAAAGAAAAACTTCAAAAATAAAAAGAAAGGCACACATGAAAGGCAAGATCAGTCAGGGCAAGATCAGCAGGGTCTTCAGAGAAACAGAACCAGTATTTTTTTATATATATTATACACAGGTTATTAATACACATATATCTTGAAAGTGAAAGTGGTAGTCACTCAGTCATGTCTGACTCTTTGCAACCCCCTGGACTATAGCCCACCAGGCTCCTCTGTCCACAGAATTTTCCAGGCAAGAATACTGGAGTGGGAAACCATTTCCTACTTCAAGGGATCTTCCCCACTCAGGGATGGAACCTGGGTCTCCTGTATTGCAGCCAGATTCTTTACCATCTGAGCCACTAGAGAATCCTGTACCTACATCATATAGATATAGATATAGATATAGATATAGATATAGATATAGATATAGATAGATAGATTTATCTTTACATACACATCAACCAATATTCTACTCAGATATATATGTGTGTATACATAGATGTCTATGTCTATATATATACATATATAGAAACAGAGAGTTGTATATGAGTACAGATGCATATTTCCAGGCCCACAAAAACAGTCAGTAACCAATGAGATGCATTCTGTGAAAGGGAGAATGTCAGGAAAAATACACATCAGCTGGAAAGCTAACATTTATTACTTACAAGTTAATGTCCTGGAGGGCCTTCCCAGGTAGCGCTAGTGGTAAAGAATCCACCTGCCAATGCAAGAGATGCAGGAGATACAGGTTCCATCTCTGGGTAAGGAAGATCCCCTGGAGTAGGAAGTGCCAACCACTCCAGAATCCTTGCCTGGAAAATCCCATGGACAGACTAGCCTGGCGGTCTACAGTCCATGGGGCCGCAAACAGTTGGCCATGACTGAGCGACACACAATGTCCTGGAGCTCCACAAACCTCAGTCCATTTTCCCCCAAAAATGGATTTAACAGACTTTTAGAGTTGTTTTGAGGATTAGCAGAATGACTAGTGAATAATAAATAATCAATTAATGTGAGCTGTATTAATAGCTGCTATAATCACACACACACACACACACACACACACACACACACACACACACACAAACAATGCAAAAGTGTGGACCTTGGCCAAGGTAAGCATCTCACTCTCAATAAGTGAGATGACATATTTGACAAAGATCAACTTTTTGTTTTGTTGACAAACATTCTGATCAGCTACTTGGCCATGGGGACAGAAATCTGATGCAGTGTTTCTCAGCCAACTTTGTGTGAAGTGCCAATATTAGTTAAGCCAGCAGTTAATAATGTAGGAATTATCCAGGTCTGCACTTAAAACTCATATGTCTAAATATAGCTGAAAACTAAGGGGACCTATGGGTTATTTCCTTCCACAAGCTTGCTAGATTTTTGGTACCAATAGTAGGATGGAGTCCTACAGGGCACTTAAGAGAGAGTTTGTGAGCATCCTGTGCATCCCTCTGACAAGATTCTATAACCATATATAAATGATTTCAATATTATTTCACATTAATCATGCTTTCCATACTAACTTCACAGATTCAGTCAGATGAATTGGTTTTCCAGCATCTTTGGGAAGAGCAATTTTCAACATCTGGAACTCAGATCAGTCAGTATGACCTGGAGCCCAATCTCACCTGGTAGGAACCCTCCAGGGCACCCAGGACACAATGAATCAGAGTTTCTGTAAATGGAGCCCAGGAATCTTTATGTTTAACAAACTCCCTCAGTTCAGTTCAGTGGCTCAGTCGTGTTTGACTCTTGTGACCCCATGAACCGCAGCATGCCAGGCCTCCCTATCCATCACCAACTCTCGGAGTTTACCCAAACTCATGTCCATTGAGTCGGTGATGCCATCCAACCATCTCATCCTCTGTCGTCCCCTTCTCTCACCTCAGTCTTTCCCAGCATCAGGGTCTTTTCCAATGAGTCAGCTCTTCGCATCAGGTGGCCAAAGTATTGGAGTTTCAGCTTCAACATCAGTCCTTCCAATGAACACTCAGGGCTGATCTCCTTTAGGATGGACTGGTTGGCTCTCCTTGCAGTCCAAGGGACTCTCAAGAGTCTTCTCCAATACCACAGTTCAAAAGCATGAATTTTTCTGTGCTCAGCTTTCTTTACAGTCCAACTCTCACATCCATACATGACTACTGGAAAAACTATAGCCTTAACTAGACGGACCTTTGTGGACAATGTAATGTCTCTGCTTTTTAATATGCTGTCTAGGTTGGTCATAACTTTCCTTCCAAGGAGTAAGTGTCTTTTAATTTCATGGCTGCAGTCACCATCTGCAGTGATTTTGGAGCCCCCAAAAATAAAGTCAGCCACTGTTTCCACTGTTTCCCCATCTATTTGCCATGAAGTGATGGGACCAGATTCCATGATCTTAGTTTTCTGGATATTGAGCTTTAAGCCAACTTTGTCACTCTCCTCTTTCACTTTCACCAAGAAGCTCTTTAGTTCTTCTTCACTTTCTGCCATAAGAATGGTGTCATCTGTATATATGAGGTTATTGATATTTCTGCCAGCAGTCTTGATTCCAGCTTGTGCTTCATCTAGCCCAGCGTTTCTCATGATGTACTCTGCACATAAGTTAAATAAGCAGGGTGACAATATACAGCCTTGACGTACTCCTTTTCCTATTTGGAACCAGTCTGTTGTTCCATGTCCAGTTCTAACTGTTGCTTCCTGACCTGCATACAGATTTCTCAAGAGGCTGGTCAGGTGGTCTGGTATTCCAATCTCTTGAAGAATTTTCCACAGTTTATTGTGATCCACACAGTCAAAGGCTTTGGCAGTCAATAAAGTAGAAATAGATGTTTTTCTGGAACTCTCTTGCTTTTTCAATGATCCAGCAGATGTTGGCAATTTGATCTCTGGTTCCTCTGCCTTTTCTAAAACCAGCTTGAAAATCTGGAAGTCCACAGTTCATGTATTACTGAAGCCTGGACTTTACTAGCATGTGAGATGAGTGCAATTTTGCGGTAGTTTGAGCATTCTTTGGCATTGCCTTTCTTTGGGAAAACTGACCTTTTCCAGTCCTGTGGCCACTGCTGAGTTTTCCAAATTTGCTGGCACATTGAGTGCAGCACTTTCACAGCATCATCTTTTAGGATTTGAAATAGCTCAAACTCCCTAGATAACTCTTATTCAGAGTGAAATTTAGAAAAACACTAGGTATAAGATATAAGGTGGTATGGCTAATGTTAGAATTAACATTCTAATATCACAACTTTTCACCTTCAAATTCTGTGGTTGACACACTATCAAAATTCAGTCCCTTTCTTTGCCTTATGTAAGAAAAATTTAGTTAATAGAATCATTCAAAAAATTAAACTCTTTTCTGTGCCTTCAGGTCAGCATCTGGATTCAATTTAACTGTAGATAATTGAAGAGCAGAAACACAGAGGGGGGACATTCAGTTGTGTAAAGGCTCTGATTCGTGACCACAGGTAATTTCTCTGCATGTTTCTGCTACCCCAAAGGTAGTTCTCAGACATGAGCTGTTCCTCACCTTCCCCACAGTGTACCTTCCCAATATCACACTCATCATACACCCTCTGTACTGCCTTGCACACATGTCTTGCATACTTGGTGTCCTACACTTGTCACTTCTCAGTTGGGGAAGTGCTAGGATTTCCTTAATTGAATAACTGCACACTTTCGGTCGACGACAGTCAGTTTTTGTGATTCTTTTTCTCTGTGTGATGTTTGCTCTGATCATATTTACTGAAACGCAGTTTTACATTTATTGAACTTAAAGGGAAAAACTGAACTTAACATTTTGTATTTTTTCACTTCACTTTTCTTATAATAATCATTTTTATTGCTTTTTCAAATACATAGCTGTGTCACAGATTTAAAAAACATTCCTTCACCTAAGATAGTTTGCAAGACGGTTTGCAAGATCCTACCCCATATCATATCTTGTCAACAACTTCAGACAAAACACAGTTCTAATTTACCATGTTCTCACTTGCTAACTGGGAGGGGTTTGTATCTCTGTGGGATCTTCCTGACTCTTTTGCTTTCATCTGAGGGCTTCCCTGATGGCTCAATGGGTAAAGAATTTGCCTGTAATGCAGGAGACACAGGAGACCCAAGTTCAATCCCTGCCTCAAGAAGATCCCCTGGATAGGAGCCTGGTGGGCTACAGTTCAAAGGGTCCCAAAGAACTGGACACAACTGAGCGACTAAGCATAGACAGCCATGAGATTCTCTAGGTCTATAATTCTCAGTGAATACAGTTACATTTCATTTTCCTACAGGTAGATTATTTATTTTGTCAATTATCCATGACAAACTTTTACATCTAACTGACTTTCTGCTGCCTCTCCTCATATCTCTTCCCCATCTCTCCCACTGTGAGACTGTGTGGGTCGAGAGAATAAAGAACATTTTAATAATAGCCCAATCAAAATGTAATTAAGAAAGGTAATTGGCACCAAAAATATCACACACTACATATCAAAGATAAATTCTAGATAATTCTTGCTGTCTCCTATGTTGAATTACCACTTCTCTCCCCACTGAAATTTAAATGTTTATATCAATATATTGAAGTATGCATTTCTTTCTGAACCTTCCTGTATGTGCCTTATTATAATAGACATCACATTTTATTATTATAATCATTTGTGTACCATTTAGCTTCCTTGCTAAACATTTACCTTCACAAGAATGGGATTCATTTCTGTCTTACCCCTGGGTTCTAGTGTTCAGATAGACTTTGACATATTAATAAATATCTATTTGATTGATGAGTGGATGGATGACTGAATTTGTTAGAAGAAACATGGATTAGTCTTTCATTTTTTTGTAGTTTTCTGAGTAGTTTTTGTCCATTACCTTCCTTTTGATCCATAATCTCTGAGCACAAATTATATAGTTTGAATAGAATCTAAGATATCATACGTCTGTTGAGGGAACCATAGTTACAAGATGTCTCACTTCTTTCTCAGCTTTTCGTAAAGTGCCAAATGCCCAACATAACTGTCATCTGTTACATATATTTCTGGTAAGTTATCAACCTCTCTCGTTTGTTTTGGAGTTGGACAGTGAAGAAAGCTGAGCACCGCAGAATTGATGCTTTTGAACTGTGGTGTTGAAGAAGACTCTTGAGAGTCCCTTGGACTGCAAGGAGATCCAATCAATCCATCCTAAAGGAGATCAATCCTGGGTGTTCATTGGAAGGACTGATGTTGAAGCTGAAACTCCAATACTTCGGCCACCTCATGCGAAGAGTTGACTCATTGGAAAAGACCCTAATGCTGGGAAGGATTGGGGGCAGGAGGAGAAGGGGACGACAGAGGATGAGATTGTTGGATGGCATCACCGACTTGATGGACATGGGTTTGGGTAGACCCGGGAGTTGGCGATGGACAGAGAGGCCTGGCATGCTGCAATTCATGGGGTCACAAAGAGTCGGACACGACTGAGCAACTGAACTGAACTGAACCCATCATAAATTTTGCTTTCACATTTTTATTGATGATAATATCACATCTCTGTTGCTTGCACTGCATAAGCAGGGTTTGGGACTTTTTTTTTTAATGTATTTATCCAGCAGGAGTTTAAATAGCAAAGTGTTTAAGAAATTATTTTTCTTCTGCAGAGAAAGTGTAGACAAAGCAAGTTGAAAGAGAGACCCAATTAAATAAACTTCTGTCTCTGCACATGAAATCCCAAGGTCTGCATGCCTCACACATAATACTAACAAGGCCTGCTTTTCTGGATTTACACTGCTTAGAGTAAGTAAGGAATGACATCACAATATGCATTACTCCCAGTGCTTTCAAAATGCACTGAGATGCTGAAAGTTTCCAAATGGCTTCTTTGTATGCTGTTAGGGACCATCTGGCTAGCTGGAGATAAACAAGTTTCAACATATGGGCCCTAACACATACACAGCACTGCTTCACTAGTGCAGAAAATTAACAAAAGGTCACTCTCTCAATATGACAAACTCATGCTAAAGATGCAGCACCATGTAGTGGAGGGCCTGCCCTAAGTTGCACACAGGAGACCTTAATTCCAGGTCCTTTCTGCCCACTCACTGCACGTGGCACTTGATCACACCAAGTCTCCTGGAGTTCCTCACCTGAAAGTTAAAGAGTACCAAGTCAACACTGTCTTTACTTCTTCCTTTCCCTTAGATCCTTCCCTTTCTCTCTCTTTTTTTTTCTTCCTTCCTATGAAGGAATATTTATCAGTGTTTTAAAGTTCTCAGAATAAAGGCCTTTAATCTCCTTCTTTAGGTCTCTTCCTAGGTATTGTTTTTGAAGTGATTTTAAACAGGAATGTTTTTTTAAATTTCTCTGATATTTCATTATTAGTATATAAAAGAAATGCAACAGATTTCTCTATATTATTCTTCTATCCTGCTACCTTGTTGAATTCATGTATTATTTCTCATGATTTTTGTCTGGAGTCTTCAGTGTTTTCTGTATAGATTATCTTATCATCTGCACACAATGACAATTTTACCTCTTCCCTTCAAATTTGGATACCTTTTCTTTTTCTTGTCTGATTACTGTCACTAGAAGTTCCAATACTACGGTGAATAGAAGTGATGAGAATGGGCAACCTTATCTTGTTCCAGGTTTTAGTGGGAAGGCTTTCAGCTTTTCACTGTTGGGTATCACACTGCTTGAGAGTTTATCATTAATAGCTTTTATTATGTTGAGATGTGTTCCCTCTCTACCCACTTTGGTGAGAGTTTTTGTCATGAATAGATGTTAAATTTTATCAAATTTTTTTGTGTATCTGTATGGATGTGAGAGTTGGACAATGAAGAAAGCTGAGTGCCAAAGAATTGATGCTTCTGAACTGTGGTGTTGGAGAAGACTCTTGAGAGTCCCTTGGACTGCAAGAAGGTCCAACCAGTCCATCCTAAAGGAGATCAGTCCTGGGTGTTCACTGGAAGGACTGATGTTGAAGTTGAAACTCCAGTACTTCGGCCACCTCATGAGAAGAGTTGACTCATTGGAAAAGACCCTAATGCTGGGAAGGATTGGGGACAGGAGGAGAAGGGGATGACAGAGGATGAGATGGTTGGATGGCATCACCGATTCATTGGACATGGGTTTGGGTAAACTCCGGGAGTTGGTGATGGACAGGGAGGCCTGGCGCGCTGCAATTCATGGGGTCACAAAGAGTCGGACATGACTGAGCGACTGAACTGAACTGAACTGACTGAGATGATCATGTGGTTCTGTCTTGTCTTTTGTTAATGGGATGTATCATATTGATTCATTTGTGTAGGTTGAACCATTCTTGCAACCCCTGGAATGAATCCAACTTGATTATGGTGTACGATCCTTTTTCTGTATTGTTGGATTCAGTTTGCTAAACTTTTGTTGACAATTTTTACATCTAAAGTCACCAAACCTATTGGCCTGTAATTTTCTTTTTTGTATTGTCTGTCTGATTTTGGTATCAGGGTGATGGTGGCTTTTAGAATGACTTTGGAAATGTTTCCTCCACTTCAATAGTTTGAGAAGGATTAAGTATAAGTTCTTCCATTGAAAAGAAAACAATGATAAAGGAAATTGAAGATGATTCAAAGAAAGGGAAAGATATCCCATTCTCTTCGACTGGAAAAATTCATATTGTTAAAATGACCATACTATGCAAAGCAATCTGTCACTCTAATGTGATCCCTATCAAGTCACCCAAGACACTTTTCACAAAACTAGAACAAATAACCCTAAAATTTATTCAGAATCACAAAAGACTCAAAATTGCCAAAGCATTCTGAGGGGGGGATGGAGGGAAGCTAGAGGCATAACCCTCCCAGACTTCAGACAATACTACAAAATTACAGTAATCAAAACAGTGTGGTATTGGGGCTTCCCTGGCGGCTCGGTGGTAAAGAATCTGCCTGCCAATGCATAAAACACAGATTCGATCTCTGATCTGCGAGTATCCCACATGCCACAGAGCAACTAAGCCCATGTACCACAACTATTGAGCCTGTGCTCTAGAATCTGCGAATGGCAACTACTGAGTCCACGTGCCAAAACTACTGAAGCCCATGTGTCCTACAGCCTGTGCTTCACAACAAAAGAAGCCACCGCAATAAGAAGCCCATGCACCACAACTAGAGAGAAGACCCCACTCACTGAAACTAGAGAAAAGCCCACATAGCAATGAAGACCCTGCACAGCCAAAAAAAAAAAAAAAAAGTGTGGTACTGGCACTAAAATCATAGAGATCAATGGAACAGAACAGAGAGCCCATAAAGAAACCCATGGGCTTTGTAGGTGGCGCTATGGTAAAGAATCCACCTGCCGGTGAAGGAAATGCAGGTTGCCAGTTGGAACCCTGGGTCAGGAAGATCCCCTAGAGGAGGAATCACAACTCCCTCCAGTGGAATTTTCTTGCCTGGAAAATTCCATAGACAGAGGAGCCCGGGTGGCTACAGTCTATGGGGTCAGAGTTAGACACGACTGAAGGACTGAGCATACACGCACAAAGAAATCCATATACCTATGGCCAATTAATCTTAGACAAAGGAGGCAAGAATATACAATGGAGAAAAAACTGTCTTTTCAGCAAGTAGTTTGGGAAAGCTGGGCAGCTGCATGTAAACCAATGAAGTTAAAACACACCCTCACACCATACACAAAATAATACATGACACCATAAAACTCCTAAAAGAGAACATAGGGAAAACATTCTTGTACATAAATCACTGCAATATTTTCTTAGATTAGTCTCCCAAGGCAAAATAAATAAAAACAAAACTAAACAAACAGGGCCTAATCACACTTAAAAGCTTTTGAAAAGCAAAGGAAACCATCAACAAAAAGAAAAAAACAATCTACAGAATGGGAGAAAATATTTGCAAATGATGCAAACTGACAAGGGGTTAATTTCCAAAACATATTAACAACTTATACAATTTAATTTAAAACAAACAAACAACCCAACCAAAAAATGGGCAGCAAACCTAAACAGACATTTCTCCAAAAAAGATATGCAGATGACCATGACATAAAAGCATATGAAAAGATGCTGTGTGTGTGTATATGTTAGTCGCTCAGTCATGTCTGGCTCTTTGCAAACCCTTCTCTGTCCATGGAATTTCCCAAAGAATGGAGTGGGTAGCTTCTGTTCTAGGGATCTTAAGAAAAAGATCAAAGCTAAGTATGAATCCACACATCCCGAATGAGGATACTATGTTACCCAATGTAAATTGGTTCCTCTGTGGAGAACAATGCTGAACTTTCTGCTATATGATCCAGCAATGAGGATACATGTACCCAGTGTTCACTGCAATGCTGTTTATAACAGCCGAAGCATGGACCTCGCATCCATGAACAGACGAATGGATAAAGATCTGATACACACACACACACACACACACACACACACACACACACACACACACACACATTAGCTTACTGCAAAAGTAACTGGTTTTACATTGTTGAACTTTGCTGTTTGATATTGGAATACATTCTTAAATAAATGTCATTATGTTATACATTATTTTAATGAGCATTTCTCACTTTATGTTTTTTTGCTAATGATTTATTACTTGCTATTCATTTTATATTTATCTTAGATTATAGAAATGATATTAGACAAAAAGCAAATTCGAGTGATTTTTAAATTTCAGTTCAAAATGGGTCGTGAAACAGCAGAGACAACTTGCAGCATCAACAATGCATTTGGCCCAGGAACTACTAATGAATGACAGTGCAGTAGTAGTTTAAGTTTTGTAAAGGAGACAAGAGCCTTGAAGATGTGGAGCATAGTGGTCAGCCATCAGAAGTTGACAAAGACCAAATGAGAGCAATCATCAAAGCTGATCCTCTTACAACTACACGAGAAGTTGCCAAATAACTCAGCATTGACCATTCTACGGTCATTCAGCATTTGAAGCAAATTGGAAAGGTGACAAAGCTCGATTAAGTGGTGCCTCATGAGATGACGGGAAATAAAAAAAACCTGTCGTTTTGAAGTGTCATCTTCTTTTATTCTGTGCAACAACAATGAACCATTTCTCAATGTGATTGTGACATGCAACAAAAAGTCGATTTTTGAGCCATGACCAGCTCAGTGATGAGACTGAGAAGAAGCTCCAAAGAGCTTCCAAAAGCCAAACTTGCACCAAAAAATAGGATGTCATCACTGTTTGGTGGTCTGCTGCTGGTCTGATCCACTACAGCTTTCTGAATCCTAGCAAAACCATTTCATCTGAGAAGTATGCTCAGCAAATGGATGAGATGCACTGAAAACTGCAATGCCTGCAGCCAGCATTGGTCAACAGAAAGGGCTCAATTCTTCTCCACAACAATGCCCAATTACACATAACACAATCAATGATTCAAAAGTTGAACGAATTGGGCTACAAAGTTTTGCCTCATCTGCCATATTCACCTGACCTCTCATCAACTGACTGCAACTCCTTCAAGCATCTCGCAACTGTTCGCAGGGAAAATATTTCCACAACCAGCAGGAGGCAGAAAATGTTTTCCAAGAGTTCATGAAATCCCGAAGCATGGATTTTTACATTACAGGAATAAACAAACTTATTTCTCATCAGCAAAAATGTGTTGATTGTAATGGTTCCTATTTTGATTAATAAAGAGGAGCCTGAGCCTAGTTATAATGATTTAAAATTCATGGTCTGAAACTGCAATTACTTTTGTACCAACCTAATACACACACACTACATTACTACTCAGCCATAAAAAGAATTTTCAGTAACCTGGGTGAACTGAGAGAATTTCATACCAAGTGAAATAAATCAAATCAAGACAAATTTTATATGATATCACTTACATGTGTAATCTAAGAAATATTACAAATGAACCCATTTATAATACAGAAACAGACTCAGACATAGAAAAGAAACTTATGGTTATCAAAAGGGAAAGGGACGAGGGAGATGAATAAATTAGAGGAGTATGAGATAAACAGAAAAACACCACTATATATAAGATAAATAAGCAACAACGTTTACTGTATATTATAAGGAACGATGTTCAATATCTTATAATAAGTTATAATGGAAATAAGCTGAAAAAAATATATATATATAACTGAATCACATTATTGTAAACATGAAACTAATATAAAATTATAAATCAACTATACTTCAATTTAAAAAAAGAAATATTTTTTGCCTTCTATACAAGTTCCAAGCATTGTGCTTGGTGCTGGGAATATTGGTTAAAAAAAAAGACACAGTTCATGCCCTTGAAGAATTACTAAACAATGAGAAAACATACATAAAATCAATAGTTGAGAACAGGAAGAAAGAATTCCAGGCAGAGGAGGAAAGCATGTATGAAGATACTCAGATAGGGAGGAGCATGGACTGTTTAAAAAATTCAGTGGGTTTGTAAACATTTCTATCCATTGAATTGAGAACTCACAGGACAACTGAAACGCTAAAAGGAAAATTCTCATCATCCCCTGATGCCAGTCAGACATTATATCTGTTGTTACTGTTGTTTAGTTGCTAAGTCATGTCAGATTCTTTTTGCAACCCCATGGTCTGTAGCCCGCCAGGGTTCTCATGGAATTCTCCAGGCAAGAATACCAGAGTGGGTTGCCATTTCCTTTTCCAGAGGATGTTCCCAACCAGGGATCAAACCTGCCTCTCCTGCAGAGATTGAACTTGCGTCTGCTACATTGGTAGGCAAGATTCTTTACCACTGAGCCACCAGGAAAACATTATTACTACAACAGCATAAACTATTTGAAAAATTGCCTGAATTTTCTATTTGTCTTGTTGAGGTAATGCCTATACTCGATGAATCTAATAAAATTACATGAAAATATGATCATCAAAAACATTTACAGGCATCTCAGGCGCATGACACCATGGTAAATGCTTTAAGAATTTATGAAACAGTTTCCAGAACACCTAGGTTCTATGAGTGTCTCCTGTTTAATATTTACAAAATAAAATTAAATACTAAGGCAACAGTCACTAAATTATCTCTTACAAGTATGCTTCTCAAGTATCATTTCCCAATATTCGATCTTACCAGAAGATAACTGATACCCTAGAGTCAGAAGAGAGATTAGTTATAATAGTCACTGTTGCTGAATAGTCCAAAAATACATATAAAATTTTTAAGTGATTTTCCCAATTCTTAGTTAAAAGCTGTACCTTCGGTACAAATTACATCATAGGTGAAATAGTATAAATTGTTTGACATTTTTTCTCAGTTTCTACTTTTTCTTTTCCTTTGGCTGCTAGGCATGGAAAGTACAGTATCCAGTGACCAGCCACTGTAACCAGAGTGAGGCAGAGTTCAAGGGTCAAGGTGTTCAAGTCAGGCAGGATAAAGAACCAATTTTAATAACTAAGGTCCTAATAATAAAAAAAATTAAATACATATGAAAACCTGAATCAATCCAATTAACCATAAGGCCTCGCCTTAAAGTACAGGAAAGAAACATGTCACTCCTTTTTAAGGTTTTTAACCTCTATTGTGCTTACTATACCACATGGTGACAAGCTGAGAAAAGTCTGCCTTTTGATGTAAATTCCTCAAAAGTAAGGACTTGCTTTACCCGTCCTGGTTCCCTCAATGTCCACAGTGCTGAATGCAGCAGGAGCCTAACAAATGCTTATTAATCAAATCAAGGAAAGAACAGTCACTATTTTTAAAAAGTTACAAAATGGATGCAGTTAATTACAGAACTGTCTTAGCTACCTGTTAGGACTGCAGCAAATATATAAAGTGTGCCATTCTGTTATTCTACATAGAGTGACATTTGTAACATCAGACCATCAATTAAAAGTCATTATTTAAGTTACTTTATTACAGCTACAAATAAATTTTATTTGATGTAGTGTAATAAAACATTTTCAAATTTAACAACATTTACCTGACCAGAATGAATCATTTAAATTATGGATATAAGTATATACAGTTACTTCAGCAAATCCACGGTTCAGGAATTGGTACAAGCTTTATCGGAAAGGACAGTGCCCACCTCCCCTTTCGGAGAGGCAGACCCTTCCTTGTGTATGGTAAGAAGCAAAGTCAGTAAAAGTTGGAAGAAATCTGCCATCGACGCTCCACATTATCCTGTGAGAAAACAGCTACACATATTGCAGGAAAATAATATTCTCTTCCCATTCTCTCTTGTCAAATGAAGGTTTGCATTCATTTTGTCCCCTTAGAGGTACCCTTCTCTGATCTACTTTCTGTGTCCCTAACTCATACATACTACATGGAACCATTTAAAAAAAAAATACCAAGTACAAAGGGGACTTTTCCATGTCCTGACCTGCCCTGAATATCTACCACTTTGGGGAGGGACAGGAGAGAAGAACAGAATTGACCAGGCACACATGTGATTTCAGATACAGAGAACACAAATACCAACCCTTTAAAAGGAACAGAATGGTACTCCAGAGGCTTCCCAACACTGCCCCAGGTGGCCTCCGGGTCACACAGTTTAATACAACGCTTCTCAATGAGAATTAGCACAAGGACACTCCATCTCCAGAAGCATCACAGCCTCGCATGGAAACCCCACTATTACCATCCTTCCTCCCCCAAACCTCACAGTTAGGAGCCAGGCCGCAGGGCCACAGCACCCGGGTGTAAATGACAGTCACAAGTTCTGTGCCAACCAGCATGTTCATGCCCAGGGCAGGGGGGCAGCCCTCGCTCTCCATCCAGGGGAAACTCCTCACAGGAGGAATGCCCCTCCCCTCTCAGGAGCCCCCAGGAGAAGAGTGAGCGTGATTTAAAAAAAAAAAAAAAAAAGCTTTATTCAGGTTTGAAGATTCTCTCCATCCTGAGCTCTGTTCCTGAGTTACTCCAGAACGAGAAGCAAGTTAACAAAGAAAGGAGGCTGGTGGGGACATCACAGGGGCCCTGCAATAAAGCCGAACTGTTTGACAGAAGCTTTGAACAAACACTGCTCTGGGAGATCATTTGTAGTAGCTGATGACAGGGTTCTGTTTTCTAATGTGGACATGCAATGTATTCATCACTAGGCTTACCGCAGTGGGCTGAGGAAAACACCCTCTGTCCCACAGCAAAATACATCTGTCTCATGAATGGTTCCTGAATATTCACCACAAGGCCTAGACTCAAAAGCATGGGAAGTGTGCACGGGAACTTCATTTGCACAGACTTGAACAGAGGCAAAGCACCAAAAACTGTGTTCTTTCTGGAACTCAGTTCTGTGTGTGCGCTTACAGCTGAGCCGATCAGGCCATTTTCACGTGCACACAACAGCACGGATCCACAGAAAACAAGGAGAGGTCACCATCCCTCTCACGATATGCTCTGAACAGTGGATATACTTTGCTGGTCATGTCTTAGCCATCCCAAGAAAGGACAGATGCCGCATTCCATTCCGAAGTCTCAGCAAATGATTGCATTCTGTTTCCACCTCTGTCTTGCCTTGTTTATTTCATCTCCATTATTCTGCTTTTGATCATGAATCATGACTTTTTTTTCTACAGTAGTCAGAGTTTTGTCTACAGAGAGAGAGAGAGAGAAAGAGGACGCAAGAGAATGATTTAGCAGAACTGTAATTGTGAGTCCTTGTTAAGTGGGTGGATTTAATCCTTACAGCATTTGATAATTTGAATTATTTGTGGTTTCTAAGAGGATATGAGCATTTAAGGGGGAAGAAAAAGTGCTATGATTTCTGTCGTACATTTTGTAATGTCTACAAGTTGCAGAGGCCTTAATATATTTGCAAATCAGCTCCAGATAACCCATTTAGAAGTTCACTTTTATAATATAGCCCCAAATGGCTCTATTCTCAATAATCCTTTCAAAATACTACTGCACTTGCCATACGTGAAAAGAATAATGATGACTACAATGGCAAGTGTCCTCCCCTTCAAGGTGCATTGCAGTAAACCATGTGTACAGAGACCAGGAAGCCCCTCCTTCCTAGTTTCCTTCCTCCCCGTTTCACAGAAACGGCATGAGTCAGGAGAAGTCTTGGCCAACAGCTGAAGAAAAGTCCCTTTCTCCTTAGTGTAGAGCCAAATCCCTCTAGATAAACTCCTCTAACTCAGTACCTTCACAGGACATCTCAACTTACCAAACTACGTCTGTGTGCTTGAGAGCTGGGTCTAAGAGGGTTCGGGACCTCTGCCTCCCCATCCCATTGAAAGTGCCTCCTCACTTGGCTGTCAAAACTTGCTGAGTGAGTCTCCCTGGTGACAGGATCAGTTTCTCCATAAGACACCAACTCTCAATTTGTTCCTCACCCCCACCATGGTGCCTGAGGGGACGCACCATGCTCTAGCTTGGACCCACGGCTCCAGGCTGCTGGGTAGCTAGGAGAAGGCACTGAGAAAAGGCTGTGTCCCCACTGGGGCTCCACACTTATTCTTGTCCCGGGGCCTCTGCCTCTTCTCCCCACAGAGGAGACTGCACTTCCTCTGAGGCTCACAGCGGCTCATGAACTTTACTGAATCCCACCAGGCTCCAGCACCATCTCTGAAGCTCCCCTTTCCTCACAACCTACCTGTTAGTCAGTTTCCAAATGTTCAGACCTCCTTGGTCTCTTTCCTAGTCTGAATGCCCACCTTCCTTGGGCAGGCCTCATCACTTTTACATTGGTCTCCTACCCATTTCCCTTCACCTATTGTGAACTCCTATTTATACAGTAGATCTTTTCTCATTCCAGCTCAAAAACCTTCATTTCTCTCCCTGCCCACTTTGCCCACATGCCTTCCAAGTTGACCCCAATTTACCCAGCCTCCAGGTCCTACTGAAGACACAGCCAAGGGTCTTATTGTGTCTCTGTCCATTTCTAAGTCCTTCTGTCCATATTGTCCCCTCTTCTTGGAGTAGCCCCCAACCTACCTCCACCCCTGCCATCCTTTAATCCTACTCTTTATTCAAGACCCACCCCAAAGATCATCTCCTTCATGATTTCCATCATGGATATTTTCTTCCTAAGACATCCCCCTGAGGCTTATTTTTCTTGTAGACATGTTTATACTGCTTGATTTTATCTTGTGCTGTGTGTATTTACTGTCTACTAAGAAAACAAACAAAAATATTAGAAAGAAGCAAGTGAGGTCAATTGCCTGCCTTTCTTACTTTAAAGAGACACTGCAAAGTTAAAATGTAGGCAACTACAAAGCAGGAAGTGAACAAGCTATTATTAGTACTAATTGATGATTTAATAAAAATAAAGAGCTGAATTCCAGCTAGTTAATGATGAGAAAAATACTACTCAGGGGAAAGAAAATTAATCAAACAACCACCTTTTTGTTTGGCTTTGTCTTTAAGACAACATCCTACCACAGGACGGCATCCAGGATTTCAAGAGCCATGATGTTTCTTCCCAATTTGCAACAGGACCCATTTCATCTTTTTTTTAAAAATCACCCCTAAGTGATTAAAATCACTCCTAAGTAATTCCTTGCCCATAAAAACAAGGCAGATTCACTCTGAACTCCTAAGCTTCAGTACTCACCATGGAACAGCATTCAGGACAAGAACTCAAGGTGACTCCGCTACAACTGCAATGGACAGGGACTGTAAGAGTCTCTTTGCTAGGAAGAAGGCAGAAGGGAAGGCAGAGCTACTTGAAAACAATATCATGAAATGTTTTTACATGAAAGTATTTTAGAAATTGCTGTTCAATATTGTTCACAGTACTGGTGCTGAAGAACAAAAGTCATCCAAATGTGACACTTAAAAGCCATTTAGCGTTTTGGCAATTCAAAGCAAATCCATAAGGAATGTCATCAAATTAAAAAAAAAAAGTCCCTGTTTCTATCACATTATCACATTTGGTTTTATATTATCTGTATTTGAATACTTGTGAAAAGGTGACAAAGACTGTAATTTAGGGTAGTGCATTATAATTACCAGTGAAGTATTTATAGCCTTTTCCCTCTATACACTCCCTAGCCAAGGAAGACTCCTGAGTGCCTGCCAGGCTCCTGAGCCTCTCGTTATGCTGATCAAAAAAATGGGGAAATATTTGGAAGCAGCAACACACAATCTAGTAGATTGTTTATACAGCAAAGGAAGAAAACTATTATATAGGAGGAAAAAATAAAGCCAAGAAGATGGAGTTGGAGCAAAAGTAAAAGAGACTAGAACCTAAGCAGCCAGGGGGGTGGGGGGAGAAGGGGGCTGGAGAGACTGGAAGGAGCAGCCCAGAGCCTTTAGGCTGGCCAAGAAATGTGTGTGCTAGAAAGACAGGGAGGGGGAACAAAGGCTTGTAAGATTTGCTGTGAGCTATGGACTGGATGCCAGATCATTATTCCAGAGACTCGAGTAGAGTTAGGACTGATTTGGGTTATCCAGCTGGTGTTTACTTGAATGCAGCTGTGCAGAGTGTGGACCATAGGGGGAGTTCTGGTTACTAGTCATTTACCAGCCACCACTACCACCATGCCTACAGCCACCCCAGCCTACCGGATCTGTGAGCTTCCAGAGGCAAGGACTGTCACTTATTTGCCCTTCTATCAGTGCCATGCCTGGTGCCATGCCTTGTACACAACAGGCTCTCAAATGTTTCTGGAGAAAACAAGCCAATGAAGAGATGCCTTAATTCCAGCCTCTATCTCCTAATTCATTCCACATGATACCACCAAATCAGTCTCATGGTTTGGGTGACTCCCTTTTCCTCACTTGCAGAGATTTGGTCAATGGCTTCCTTCTGCCCACAGGAGGATTTCTCAGCCTTAGCATTATGGACATTTTGGCCTGGGTAATTCTTTGCTGTGGGGGCTGCCTGAGTAAGACAAGGTGTTTAGCAGCATCCTCAGTCTCTACCCACCAGATGCTAAGAGGTCTTCCCCTTCCCTAGCTGAGGCAACCAAAAACATCTTCAGACATTTTCAAATGTCCCTGGAGTGCAAATTAACCCTGGTTGAGAACCATTTGCCTACACTAAAAATCCCTAAAATTTCTGGGACTGGAATGGAAGATCCTTCATAATTTATTTGATCTTTCCATTATGATCTCTAAATCTTCCCTACAACAATGCTTAGCTTCAGTCAGCCTGTCCCTTGCATAAAGTTTCACATTGACACCTCTATAGGAAATGTCCTCTTCATGAGGAATGCCATCTCTAGTCTCCTGTAGTCATAAATGCTTTGACCCTGATAGTCATATTTGAGCCCATATCCTTTAGGAAGTATTCCCTGGTCAGAGGTAAGGAAATCACTGAGTCATTTTCCTCTCCTTTGAATCCTATAGCTTTTATTGTCTCCAACTTTCCTTGTGTTCTCAATACAAAAAGAGTAAATGAGCTTGTGTGTGTGTTTACATCTAGTCTGTGTGATAGAAATACATGCACTGTGGCAAGAGAGACATCACATGTTTTCTGTATCCTCCTCAATGCCTGACACAGTTATAAATAAGAATTTAAAAATGAGTCCTCCCACATTGGAATTGAAAAGAAAACTGCTTGCCATGGAATTTTTTAAATAGCAGCTATTTCAACTAATTAGAAATTTCCTGGAGTTAATGAATACTTAGGTCCATCATCCCAAATGATTTTAACATTCCATAATTCTAAATAAAATCAATAATTAAAAATCTAAACAGAAAGAGATATAATGAGGACATAATCATTTTCTGAGACCAGGGGAGAGCAAACTATGACTTGTAGGCCAAATCCAGATTGCCACCTGTTTTTATAAATAAAATTTTATTTGTATACCACCATATTCATTTGGTTACTTGTGTCTAGAACTTGTTGCTCACTACAAAGACAGAAATAAGTATTTTCAGTGGAGACCATATGGCTAGAAAAACTTAAAATATTCACCATCTGGCTCTTCACAGTGAAAGTTTGCTGATCCTTGTCTTAGATTAACAAGAAAACTAATACCTAAGACTCCACACTAGCTAAAGATGCAGAGGCAAATATCTTTTGATGTTATGTTAGCTGATTTAAATACTTTTATAAAAGTCATAGCAGCATGGAAGTTAAAAATACATTTGAACACAGATGTCCTGCGCTCAAATTCAGCTCCCCAAGTAAGACTTTGAAAAATTATTTGACCTTCCCAACAGAATGAAGATAAAGGAAACCAACCTCCCATTAGGTTTTAAGAATTAAATGACATAATTCACATGGAGTGCTTAGAAGAACATCTGAGAGAGAATCATCAATAAATGTGGGTAACTATTATTTTAAACTGGAAAACCTGTTTGTGTGATGTTCGAAAAATTAGCATTTTTTGAATTATCTGAATTATGTGTGAATTATTAGCTAAAGTAATTGATAAAATTATCCCCGAGTTCTTTGTGTAGAAGGAAAACTAACACAGTGGTGTTTTCTAGTTCAGCACCTCAGTGGTTCTTTCCTAGTTTCTACACTGGCTGCTTAACTGGACCCCCTGCCATCAGTCTTTTTATTTTATCTGCCCTTCTCACTGCTACCAGAGAAACTTTCTTCAAACACATCTTTCAGCATGTTACTCCTGGGAACTGAAACCAACACACTTTCCTGCTCCTGTGCTGAACAACTCTGGAGCCACACAAAAGAACCTAGTACTTGTTACAGGAAATAGTTGCTTCTAAAAGATAAGACTGCATACCAACTGAACTAGCTTACCCCTCAAGACTGACAGTTTGCTCATTAAAACTGGCTTCAAGGTCCTCACTCAGCTGTACCCACCCATCCAAAGCTATTACATCATAAACTCTGCCCAGTCCTCACTTCTCTGCCCTAACACTACCCAGCCCAAGCTCCAAAACTCTATCAATAACCTTTGTTTATTTCCTCATCAGAGAAATGACCAAGACTCTGTCAAGGAGGTGTTCTCTTAAACTGCAGTAAGTCTAATAAACTTAACTTACTCCTATTAATGGGTTTTTCTAAACATCTTCTTAGTGAACCGATGGTTAAAATCCCCAGCTCAAAACAGCCACAAGCTCACTGCTACTATAGACTGAAATCATCTGACTTCAGTGTTACACAATAGTTAAGAGCACATGCATTGGGCTGATTCATACCATATCTACCACTTGGGACTATGTAATCTTAGGTCGTTACTTTATGTCCCAAGCCTGTTATTCTTCTGAAAGCTGGGGGTGCCAGAAGCAACTAGTTTACAGGTAGAATGATAAACACCATGATAGCATCTGGTAGGTATTCAATAATTGTTAGAAATTATTACTTTGATTATCTATTATGTGTCAGGCACCGTACTAGATTCTACAAACAGAAATTTGACTAAGACATGGCTCTTTCCCTGAAGGAATTTAGAACCTGGTCCTGGTGGATAAACACTAGTGGTTGATTCAATAAGAATCTTATAAACCTGGAAAGATTCTTGGTAATATAGGTCACTCATTGCATATATTCTGAAACCAAAAGACTGTATTCTTTTATAATGAAATTTTATTTTATTTATTTTTTGATGCAACATGGGGAATTTCCCCAACCAGGAATCAAACCTGTGTCCCCTCTAACAGAAGTTCAGAGTCTTAACCAGTGGACCACCAGGGAAGTCCTTGTATTCTTTCAAAAAAAAAATCTATTTTTTTTTTATTATGAACAAGTTCTTATGTACAAAACAGGTTATAGAATAGAAGTAAAAATAAATACCTGTGAAGCTATTTCACAGCTCAAGAATTAGCATATCTGTAGTCTTACAACTCTGAGTTCCTAGGACAGGAAATGATGATCTCTGGTTTCCCTTATCCATATTAGGGAGATGTTTCTGCCTCCTTCATCCTGGTGATGAGTTAGAGAACAAGCTGAGTTCCTTGAGGTTTTCAGAGTCGTTTGGGGTGTATCCTAGTTGGGAGCCCTGGAGTCTACCATAACCCATGAGGGCACTTTGGGACCCTATTCCCCTGAGATAGCTGAGTGCACAGAGGTCTCCTTGGCCACCTTGATTACACATAAAAGCAGTCTAGTATATGGAGAGCATCTGGAGGTAAGATTCACATGATGTGGGATCTAGACCCAGAGGTACCACTAATCACTACATGATAGCTCACTCGCCATGATCCAGTTATGTCTTCTATCAAAGGAAGGAACTGGACACGATAACTGGAAAGGTCATTCTCAGCTACAGTGGTCCAAGGTTCTCTGGCCAGTTCCAAAGAACAAGGTTCAGTAAAGAGGGACACCTCTTGTCTCACATTCAACACTGATCTGTTCTCTAACCAGCACCTTCTAATATGAAAATGTCTCCTCTACCTCAAATTTAAAACAAAATCTTCACTGGACCTGATTGACTTTGCTATGTTGTCTCCTTCCTTCTTCACAATACCAAATTAATCCACATGTGTATTATATTTCCTTATCACAATTGGGCTCTTTGTGGTCCTTTTTCAGATTCCAACGTCCTACTGTAATTGCTTCTTGAAAAGTCACTAATTGCTTCCTAGACAAACTCAACAACACTCTATCAGTTCCCAACTCCTAAAGCTGGGTAGCACTTTCTGAAAACTCTGTATTTATCAAGCCTTTGCTCCACCCTGGCATTTCCCCACACTAACCACTCCCTACTGCCTCAGACTACTTCTTTCATCTTTACTAGATATAAGAGTAATAGCAACTAAAATGATAATGTTACAAGTATTAGAGCTATAAGGACCTAAGCTGAATGTAATTTTCGAGAAAGGAGAAAAAACATCACCTTCCTTGTCAGCCATGGCATCAATTGTGATTCATCAGCAAATCAGTCTCTTCTTCCAATCCAACTGAATACCTATTTTTGGCTTTTGGAACTCTATGGGGTGGAAGACTAGAGTACAGTATCCTGGACTCAAATCTGATACACTTGGGAGAAAATAAGCTTGCTACTAGTTCTGGAAGCTTTCTGCCATGTGCTTCAGAAAGGAGTTCCATGAAAGGGTTGGGGGGATAGAAGGAAAACAGTTATAAATGACCTTACAGCACAAGCTCAGGTCTCTCAGGCCTCTCGGCGAGCTTCAGGGCCTCGTGCATGCCTGCGGCCGAGAGTTTCCGGTTGATATTCCGGTACTGGCATTGGAGCAAGCTGCGGTAGGTGGTCCTCAGGTCCCGGTTGAAGAAGGCATATATAAAAGGGTTAATGAGAGAGTTTGCATAGCCCAGCCACAGACATGTCCTTTCCACCCACAGTGGGATGCAGCTGCAGGCGATGCCACAGATGAAGGGCCTGGCGGTCGAGAGGAGGAAAAATGGCAGCCAGCACACGGTGAAGGCCCCGACGATGATGCCCAGGGTGGTGGCTGCTTTCTGCTCCCTCTTAAAGATGGAGATGTTTTTCCTTTCGTGTTTGAGGAGTCTGGAAAGATTTGCACACTCCTCTACCTCCTTCTGGAGCTTCACCATGCCATTGAGGGAGATGACGCTGTCGGGCTCCTCTGGCCGAGGGAAGCCAGGGAACTTGTGTTTGGCGGCGCTCTTCCTGGCGGCTTTGTAAATCTGGTAGTACATGAAAAGCATGACAGACATGGGGATATAAAATGCCACTGCAGTGGAGTAAATCGTGTAGCCGAAGTCCTGGCTGATCAAGCACACCTTGCCATCATTGACATTCTGAGCCCAGCCGAAGAGTGGCGGTAAAGTGATGGAGGCAGACAGAAGCCAGACGGAGAGGATCATCTTGGCCATGCACTTCCCGTTCTGCCTCACAGGGTACGTCAGCGGCCTCGTGATACCAAGGTACCTGGGAGAGAAGTGGGAAGAGACCACATGACTGCCGTGATCACAGCTGATCAACTGGGGAGTACCACTAGCGAGGGACTAGGCTGTGAACCTAGTAGCTCCCTTCCTTACAGTCCCTTCCAGGCAGGCATCCGTCGTCCCATTTCACCGAAAGATAAACTAAGGCTCTGAGAGGCTGCGTATTTTATTCCAGGTCACACAGCCAGCCAAAGGCACTGCCAGCACTCAGCCTGAGCCCTCTGCCTGTAATGCTGGGCCATGCTCTTTTCATACCTTGCAGCCCCTCACAGTCTGTGTGGTCAAGGAACCAAAGACTCAACATCTGCCTTCGCCCCATGACTGCTGCCACTGAAATCAGTCAGGAACAAAATGTCAAGCCTGGTGGGATGTTGTGATACACCCTCACAGGCTAGCCAAGGTCTACCACACTCGGAGATTATTCACCCACTGATCTCCACTGTCTGAATTCAGGCCAGCTCTGAATTCATTTTCACTTCCCCTTCGCACTGAAATGAAAGGACTTCTCTAAGATCACAGAGATCTGTGAGATATTTAGGAAATTCTAGGGTTTTGGAATGGAAAGTAGCAAGTGATCTTTTTTTTTTTTGCCCCCAGAAAATTCTCACGCAAGAGTAATGTCCTAGGAGCAATCATTAGAAAATAAAAACAGCCTGCCTCATCTTTCCAGTTCTAAGGAAGATCACAAGGAAAAGCATAATTCTGAAAAATATTAGGCAAACCCAACATTTCCTCTGTGCTTAGTTCTATACAGAGAATAAATACTTCTCTGTGTCTGTTATCAAGGATTTATAATGCAAGAGAGACTCAGCAAACAGGGAAAACATAGTCAGTAAGATGTTCTGCCAAATGCTTGGTAGTTTTAAGTTTTCCAAATCTGTTTTCTTCTCTATATTTAATGGTCTTAGCTTCTATTTGAGAAGGGATTCAAAGAGCACTTGAGAAGCCAAGACAGGTAAAACCTGGCCATTTTGTTGGTTTTTTTCATTTATATATATATGTATATGACATTGTCTTGAAACATCAAAAGGAAAGGTACAGAGAATGATGAACTTACCAACATGCTATTTGCTGAAAGTCTGTCACTTGACGGGTTGGAGTTTAAAAAATAATTATTTTTGTGCTAGAAATACCCTCACACGGTATGCTTGAATTATCTCACAAAAGTCACTTTCATAATGACAATTAGCATCAATGCAACACTTACAGTTAGGCAAAATTGAGCTACAGTAAAAAAAAAAAAAAGCAGCAGCAGCCACATTTGCTTATTCAGTGACAATATTCATTCATTCCTTTAACAAATATCAACAGAGTTCCTTCTATATGCCAGGTGCTGTTTTAAATGTTGGAAATATGAAACTAATTAAAGAGACACAAACCTTGAATGCAGGCACACAGGGAAATCACGCAGGGGTGAACAAGACGACTGAGCTCATGGTTATGTTAAAGTGACCCCTGACCCCTCCTCCTAAGCATGCAGGTGTCAGCAGTACCAGTTTTTCATCCTCACTTCTGCCTTCCTTTGTCCACAATAAAGGTGGCCCATGAGCACAATCTCTAGGGTTTTCAGCTGTAACTAAGGTTATGTTTTGGCTTCCAGATAGAATGAAGGATGAGAAGGAAGGGGGTTTTACTGAGAACTCAAGAGTAAGAGCTGAAAAGGGAGGGAAAAGAGAAAGGAGGAGGAAAGGAGGAAGTGTGGGAGGAAGAGGAGAAAGATCAAGAGAAGGTTAGTGAGAAGTAGCTTTGGCCTTATGTGGAAATGTCTGAAATTATCTGAGTTTTAAGCTATGGGGAAAAAAAATTAAAAAACAAAAAAGGTACATAAGGAAACCCCTGAAGAAAGATGTTAGACCTGACGAGAAGCTTACAATCAAGCTCGTCTGTGCCCTATGGCTGAATGCAGAGGTTCCACTAAAAAACAAAACAAAACAAAACTCTCTCTGTCTTTGCTTTGGTTCAGGGGCTCTCTCCAAGTTTTTCCTGTTAAAACTCCTTTGCAGACCTCTCTTTTTGGACCTAGTTCTTGCCCTCTATCAACCCCTGTGGATGGAGCCTGGGCTCTTTCCAAGCTTCCTTAGGCAGCCTTTGCTAGGACTTGGAGTTTGATCATCTCCCTTTGACTGTAGCCACAGGCATAAAATGCTTTTTCCCAAGCCTGGATCGGGCTTCCAGGATATTCTATCAACACAGGCTGCAGGTCCAATGAGAGATTAGTTCATATAGTTTCTTAGGCGGCCACCAGATGGCACTGTCAGACCATCTTACTGGGGGGTTGGGCTGGTGGGTAGTTAAGCATTCATTAAGTGTTGGAAGGAGAAAGGAGGATTACTCATGACAAGATGAGAAATTATACTGTATTGGTGGGGTCATATAAAAAATTAGCAAGCCTGGAACTCACAACCTGGTGAACTCTAATTCTTGAGGATGTCGGTTCAGTTTTCCCTTCCATCCTTCACATTTTCATTACTTAAAAAGGAACTTATACCTTAAGGCTTAATTAAATCTAGCTTCTCTCTTACTCACATTAAGTAATAGCGAATCCACAAAGATTAATCCTGAGAGGTTAATTAATTGAGTATCAAAGGACATCTCAGAATATTAAATAATCTCATAATAACAGCGTACTTATTCATTCTAATATATTTAGTCTGACTTATATTACATTTCAGTGATGAGGACTCAGTCCTTCCTGGATATACAAATTATATTCCATAAACTTGCCTATTTTAGGCTCTATTCTATAATCACCTCAAGTAATGTTCTACAATAAGGGAATTATATTTTCTTCTTTAGTCTCCTGGTTACCATCGAAGACTTCTGAAAGCTAAAATCAACCAAAAGATGATTAGGAAAAAATATGAGTGCTCATTAAAGTGTCTGGAAATAAAATAAATAAACAAAAGTCAATAGCTTTCTAAAAAAGGATTAACAATCAGAAAACATCATGGAAGAAAATAATTTCATTCACAACAATCAAAAATTAAAATATCTATAAAAATCTTTTTAAATGATCAGGGCCTATATAAAAGAAAACATGAAATGCTACTGAGAGACCTAAGGGAATGCCTGAATCCATGAGAAAAAAAAAATTATAAAAAAATCCAGTACCATAAAAGTGCTACTTCCCCTTCAATTAATGTAAAAATATCATATAAGTCTAGTTGAAAATCCTAGCAATTCTTTTGTTAGCTTGACCAAATGATTCAAGTTCACCAAGTAAATACACAAAAGTAGACAATGAAAAATGAAGGGATATTTATAAAAAATAGCATAAATCCACAGATATAAAAACTCAATAATAACTATTCAGAAATAAATAGATCAATAGAACAAGATAGAGTATATTCAAAAGTATAAGAGAATTTAATATCAGAAAGTAAGTAATTTTAAATCAGAGTATAAGATTAGATATTCATGAAGTCTGACAAATGGCTAGCAATTGAGGTAGAAAACAAATCTGAATTATCTTTCTTCTTATTTAAAAATAAATCCCAGATGGATTAAAGATTATCATGTAAAAAAATTAAACCCTAAGACTGCTACAAGGAAATACATATATTTCTGCAATCCTGCCAAAGGTCATTATTAACCTTTGGATACAAAAGCTTGATATTATAAAATGATATAAAAGCTTGAAACTATTGATAAATTTTTGACAAAAATTTTACACAAAAAGCACAAATAAATAAGAAACATTTTATTTAATTCAAAAATCACTATGCACAGAATTAAAAGTCAAATGACAAACTTGCGGTTCAAAGAACAATATATCAATATTCACAGATCTCCTACAGGTCAGTAAGAAAAATACAACCATCTTGATAAAAACAGTGAAGCAATAAAACAAAAAGAAATAAGAATATTCTATAAGCACTCGGAAATATGCATAACTTCATTAATAATTAAAGATATACAAATTTTAAAATAATGTTAGAATTTGGAATCATTTGTCAATTTTTAAGAAAGACAAAACCAATATTGGGAAAATGTGAAAAACAAGTGCGCTATCTTTTTGCCAGCGGGAGTTTCAAATGAGATAAAAGTTTGGGAGGGCAGTTTGGTAACTAATATGCATCAGCATTTGTCTTTTAGTTCAGCAATCAAGACTTCTAGGAATCTGTCTTACAAATATAATTGTACAGATGCAGAATGATTACTGTGCAAGGATATTAACTAAACATATAAGAAAGAGAGGAGAAAAAAGATGCAATCTAAATATCAATAGATATTTTTGTGTGTGTAGGTACATATATACATAGGTATATATATCATGTTACCATTAAAAATTATGAGGTACATATCTATTTATTGATATTAAAAAACCCAACCGGAAGTGGATAGAAAATGATGACTAGTCCAAAAAGACAAGTAATAGAATATCATATGTTGTATTAATCTGTTTATATAAAACTAGGTGTTTGCATAAGTGTGTGTGCATGTGTATATACTGAGAGATGTCTAGAAATATATCTACCAAGATAGCAACAAGAATTTTAACTGAGTTTTGGAGATTTTAAAATATTTTCTCTTTGTTTTTTATGCTTAAGTTGTAACTTTATATAATTTTTTAAAAGTCATTTTAATTCTACGATCAAAATAAAAGATTCAAGAGGATTCTGTGATTCCTAACTCACATAAGTGATTTTGGCAACAGAGATGATCTGGTTTAAAAGTCTGACAATTAAATCTTAGATAGTTTTATTTGACTAGCTTTTCAAAAGTGTTTTATTACATTCATAAGTTCACAAAAAGAACACAGAACTTACTGGCATTTAAAATCCTATAATTACTATATAAAGTAATACTGGTATTCAGGAAAGTGTTTGTCCAAATTATAAATTGATCCTCCACAATCTTGTATAATACAAATCTTACCATTGGTGGGGGGAGCAGCCTAGATTGATTCTAAATATTACCTTATATGTGTGGCTAACATTTGTCAAACTAAAATTTTATGCTCACTGTTAATTAGAAAGTGGGGTGCTTATAAAGCCTTCAGAATTTTATTTTTAAATGCATACAAATGTGAAAGTACAGTAAATCTCAAAGACAAAGGCACCAAAGTATTATATAATTGAGAAATGTATGCAATTCACATTAGGGATTCCGTTAAAATGGGGTTTAGAGAAAAAGAGGATTATAGAATTGTTATATACATGGAGAGGGATTAGAATGCAAATTAACTCTGCTGCCTGTCTTCCATTCTAACTGTATAGAAATTATAGATAATGGCTGTTTAATTAAATGGCTTCTCCTGAGTTTTGTTAATATAGAATAATCATTTACGGGGTAAGGAAACTGGGTAGAATTACTCTGAAATACACTGGGTTTTTTTTTGGAATGTTGGGCTTTAAAAAGGTCTGCACATTTAGAAGACCTCTTCTGTGAGACCTCCTTCCTTACAGTAGGTGAAATTCATGGCAATCTCCAGCCTACATCAGTGGTTCCCCAAATTATCAGATTATCAGAATCACCAAGAACCTGTTGAAACACAGACTCCCAGGCCACCACCCAAAGACTCCCTTTCAAGGTCTGGAGACTCTAGGCACTTTATTTGGGACTGATGATTCTAGTTCTTTATCCGGTGTACTTTTAGAGTCATTGCCCCTCATTCAGTCACAAAGACTTTACACTTAACAGTATAAAGGGCTTTATTTTTACTTTCTATATCTCATCTTAATGGTGTGCTTCCAGTGTGGTCTAACAAAATCATCATGAATCACATTTCCAGTATCTCAGCCATTAGTTCTATCTTTCAGAACTGTGCTAAATGAAAATAAGATAAGCATGGGTTTTATGTCTTAATAAAGTTGTAGATTTTTTAAATGTATAATACACAGCAAAGTTTTTAAAATCTTTCTGACATGAATTAAAAATAAATATTTTTTACAATAAGAAATACATTTTCCACCATCACTCAGTACAAATATATATGCTGAGTTGGCCAAAAAGTTCATTTGAATTTTTTTCTTAAGATTTATGAAAAAACATGAAAGAACTTTTGGGCCAACCCAATATTTATTTATGCAAATTAAAAACTGATGCATGCACATGTATGTACATCTATGAAGGTATATAGATACAGATGCATATATTCATATATATGAAATTCAAACAAAAGTTTTACTATACCATACTTCCCATTACAACTTGCAAATCACTCTCTTCTACTGTATGCTATTCAACTTCAGATTTTTTATATCTGGTCTTAATATACTAAATTGATTTCAAGACTCAATAATGAAGCATGTCCCGAAGTTTGAAAATTGTGTGTTAGTTGCTCAGTCATGTCCGACTCTTTTGCAACTCCATGAACTATAGCCTGCCAGGCTCCTCTGTCCATGGAATTCTCCAGGCAAGAATACTGGAGTGGATTGCCATTCCCTTCTCCAGAAGTTTGAAAATTACTGACCTTCAATAAACATATGGAAAGGTGTTAAACATTATGAGTCATGAGGGAAATGCAAAATAAAAGCACATTGAGATACACCAGCATGTATCAGAATAGTTAAAAATAAAAATAATGATGATGATGACAGTAAGAATAATAAATTATGATGCCAAGTGTTTTGTGAAGATATAGAACAACTCTAATTGCCATGCATTGCTGGTGGGAGTGTAAATAGATGTAGTTACCTTGGGAAACCATTTCTTAACATCTTCTAAAGCTGAGACAAATATATATATACATATATATGTATATATGTATATATTTCTTTCTCTATGACCCAGCAATTCTTCTAAGTATACACTGAACATGCATCAAAATACACATATAAGAATGTTCAAAGCAGTAGTAATGGTAATAAACCCAAATAAAACCAACCCATTCTACATGAATAAAATAAGTACAGTTCTACAACAGTAGAAGGGGTATATAAATTGTCGTACATTTACACAGTGAATTCTATAAAACAATGAGAATGAACCAACTACTCTATCAACATGGATGATTCTCACAAACATAACTGAGCTAAAGAAGCCAAAACCAAAAGAGAACACAAGGTTCAAAAATAAGTCAAAACAAATCTATGGTGACAGGAGCCAGAAGTGTCACTGCCTTGAGGGGAGAGGACATGCTCTGGAAATGTTCTGTTTCTTTACATTCCTACCAACAGTGCAAGAGGGTTTCCTTTTCTCCACACCTTCTCCAGCATTTATTATTTGTAGACTTTATGATGATGGCCATTCTGACCTGTGTGAAGTGATATCTTACTGTAGTTTTGATTTGCATTTCTCTAATAATGAGTGATGTTGAGCATCTTTTCATGTGTTTGTTAGCCATCTGTATGTCTTCTTTGGAGAAATGTCTGTTTAGGTCTTTTACCCACTTTTTGATTGGGTTGTTTTTTTTTTCTGGTATTGACTTGTATGAGTTATTTGTATATTTTGGAAATTAATCTTTTGTCAGTTGTTTCATTTGCTATTACTTTCTACCACTCTGAAGGTTGTCTTTTCACTTTGTTTATAGTTTCCTTTGCTTTCTTTTGCAAAAGCTTTTAAGTTTAATTAGGTCCCACTTGTTTATTTTTGCTTTTATTTCCATTACTCTAGGAGGTGGGTCAGAGAGGATCTTGCTGTGATTCACGTCATCAAGTGTTCTGCCTATGTTTCCCTCTACGAATTTTATAATTTCTGGCCTTACATTTAGGTCTTTAATCCATTTTGAGTTTATCTTTTTGTATGGTGTTAGGAAGTGTTCTAACTTCATTCTTTTACATGTAGCTGTTCATTTTCCCCAGCACCACTTATTGAAGAGGCTATCTTTGCCCCACTATATATTCTTGCCTCCTTTGTCAAAAATAAGGTATCCATGGGTACATGGGTTTATTTCTGGGCTCTCTATCTTGTTCCATTGGTCTATATTTCTGTTTCTGTGCCAGTACCATATCTTAATGACTGCAGCTTTGCAGTATGTTTTATCTGTGTGTGTGCATCAATCCATTCATTTTTAGCCACTCTTTTTTACATTCTTTTCCCATATGTGTCATTACACAGTATTGAGTAGAGTTCCCTATGCTATATGGTAGGGCCTTCTAAGTTATCTATTTCATCACCCTGATACCAAAACCAGACAAAGATATCACAGAAAAAGAAAATTACAGGCCAATATCACTTACAAACACAGAGACAAAATTCCTCAACAAAATGCTAGCAAACTGGGTACTTCCTGGTGGTTAAGAATCCACCTGCCAACGCAGGGGACACAGGTTCAATCCCTGGTCCAGGAACTAAGATCCCACATGTTGTTGCAGTTGTTTAGCCACTAAGTTGTGTCCTACTCTTTTGCAACCCAATGGACTACAGCCTGCCAGGCTTCTCTGTCCATGGGATTTCCCAGGCAAGAATACTGGAGTGGTGTGCCATTTCCTTCTTCAGAGGTCTTACTGACCCAGAGATTGAAACTGCATCTCTTGCATTGGCAGGCAGTTACCACTGAGCCACCAGGGAAGCCCCAAGATCCCACATGCTTTGGGGCAACTAAGCCCATGTGCCAGAACTACTGAGCCAGACAGCCCTAGAGCCCACAGTCCATAACAAGAGAAGCCACTGCAATGAGAAGCCCGTGCACCACAGCTAGAAAGTAGTCCCCACTCATCACAACTAGAGAAAGTCCGTGAAGCAATGAAGAGCACATGCACTGCAAAGAAAACTCAGCACAGCCAAAAATAAATAAACATTTAAAAAGAAAAATACTAGCAAACCGGATCCAACAATACATTAAAAGGATCATATACCATGATCAACTGGGATAAAACTATCTTTAAAATGGGGTTCTGCTATGCTTTTAAACCATTCTCACCAGTGTGTCCAAGCTGTAATTATAGTTAAAACCAGTAAACAATCTGAATTCCCCATTCTGACCTTAGCATTGAAGAAAAAAAGTGAGCGGACATGCAGGGACAAAAAAAGCGACAAAATTCAACAAAATTTGGAAACCATAACAAAAGCTTTTTCTTTTTTGAAAAAGTAAATTCTAAAACAAGATACAAGAGTTTCCCTTTAGGGAGAGAATCAGACAATTAAAGCAAATCACTTAAAATTACTTTTAAAATATTCATATATTGTTGCTACATAATTAATTACCACAATTCAGTCACTTAACACCAATTCTGCAGGAGTTCTCACAGTTCTGTAGGCCAAAAGTCTGGACACAGTTCAACTGGGTTGTCTACTCATGGTTTCATCATGCTGAAGTCAAGATGTTGGCTGGGGCTGAGACGTCATGTGCAGCTCAGAGTACTCTTTCAAACACATGTGGTTGTTGGTAGAATTCATTTCCCAGTAGCTGAGGTTGCCACCTTCAAGTATACCAGGAGAGCACTGGCTGCAGGTCTCAACCTCTTTGATCTTTAGACCCACTTTGAAAAAGGCTCACCTGATTAAATCAGGCCCACTGACATTCAAGGGGAAGGAATATACAGGGCATGCACACTGGAAGCCATCTTAGAACTCTGCCTACACAGATACTTGGTCATAACAGAAGCTAAAGATACAGAAAACGTCCTACCACAGGAGCTCAACAAAGACCTATTTCCTACCTACTCAAGCTGAGACAAGCCTCCCAGTGAGACTAATGTTGTCTGTACTCTATCATAACGCAATGGTTTTCTACTGAATTTTTCTGTCATTCAGTGCAAAAATATAAGTTATCTTACTGTCAACTCATTTATTTAGCCACCTGTTATGTAAAACTCTCTATGTGGTCTATTAAAAACTATCAAAGGAGATTTTTAAATAATTACAGAAAGTCATGAAAATGAACAATACAGGAGATCAATAGTGATCCCTACATTACGCCTACTGTTAATCACTGCAGTTGTATCTGAACTTTATTATATAATAGACTCTGAATTTTCCCACCAAAGAATTTTCCCACTCAGAGAAAGAGAAATGGCAAGACAAAGAGGGAGTGCAAATTTACTAACAACAATAAACGAAAGGATGGCATAAAACCTTAGCTAAGAAGTATGAATATTACAGGAAGAAAAAATATATATACATATATATAGTTATATGACTGTACTCAGTTCAGTTCAGTCGCTCAGTCGTGTCCAAATCTTTGCGGCCCCATGAACTTCAGCATGCCAGGCCTCCCTATCCATCACCAAGTCCTAGAGTTTACCCAAACTCATGTCAACTGAGTCGGTGATGCCATCCAACCAATCTCATCTGCTGTCACCCCCTTCTCCTCCTGCTCTCAATCTTTCCCAGCACCAGGGTCTTTTCAAATGAGTCAGCTCTTCACATCAGGTGGCCAAAGTATTGGAGTTTCAGCTTCAACATCAGTTCTTCCAATGAACACCCAGGACTCATCTCCTTTAGGATGGACTGATTGGATCTCCTTGCAGTCCAAGGGACTCTCAAGAGTCTTCTCCAACACCACAGTTCAAAAGCATCAATTCTTTGGCGCTCAGCTTTCTTTCTAGTCCAACTCTCACATCCATACATTACTACTAGAAAAACCATAGCCTTGACTAGACGAAATTTTGTTGGCAAAGTAATGTCTCTGCTTTTTAATATGCTGTCTTAAGGGGCTTCTAATCCCACCTCACACCAAGAAGCAGTACTGAAGAAAGTAAGTGAATAAAATCCTTAAAATTCTGTCTGTGCATACTGCATGCTAAGTTGCTTCAGTTGTGTCCAACTCTGTGTGACCCCAAGGACTGCAGCCCACCAGACTCCTCTGTCCACAGGATTCTTCAGGCAAGAGTACTGGAGCAGGTTGCTGTGCCTTCCTCCAGGGGATCTTCCCAACCCAGGGATCAAACCAGTGTCTCTTATGTCTCCTGCATTGGCAGGCAGGTTCTTTACCACTAGTGCCATCTGAGAAGTCCAAAACTCTGACTGTGCTGTACTTAATCATGTCCAGCTCTTTGTGACCCCATGCACTGTAGCCTGCCAGGCTCCTCTGTCCATGGGGATTCTCCAAGCAAGACTGTTGGTGTGGGTTTCCTTGCCCTCCTGGGGATCTTCCCAACCCAGGGATCAAACCCAGGTCTCCCATACTGCAGGCAGATTCTTTACCATCTGAGCCATCAGAGAAACCCAAGAATACTGGAGTGGGTAGCCTATCCCTTCTCTAGGGGATCCTCCTGACCTAGGAATCAAACTGGAGTCTTCTTGCATTGCAGGTGGATTCTTTACCAGCTGAGCTACCAGGGAAGCCCAAAATTCTTACTAATACCCTCCTCTATGGAGAGAAGCAAATTGGGGTGATAAGAAGCTAGCATTAAAAAAAAAAAGTAATGAAAAACTATCATGTACAAAAGCCTCAACACACAATTTCAGCAAAGATTAGAGGGGCCACCATAATTTGCTCTCTTTTAGGACACTGGGATGAACTGGGACACACCAAGGTTTGGAAGGTTTAGCTAACTGGAAAGTGCTCTGGTACCGGACATGGATGAGAAGTCAGAATAAAGAACAGTCCTCTATTAAAGGCCACACTTGACTGCAGTGAAATCCACTCCCTTTGCTTCCCCCAACTCTACACCTTTTTCAGGGTACAGAGAAGTAGATATAGTAAATAGTAGCTTAAAGGATAAAATTAACTGAAATCAAATAGGAATGAATATCAAGAAGAGTTCAACCACACTGTGTCAGAACAAACATTAAGTTTTAAGTAACCCATGAATGAGCAAGATGGGAAAAAAAAGAAAACACTATAGTAACTATATAAATATGTGACAAAAATAACTCCAGTGAAAGAAGCAACTGAATATGCACAAGACTGTTGAAAAACAAAGTTCAAAAAGAAAACACAGCCCTCAGAATACAAGCCACTTACCTACAAATACTTTTCACTGTGAAAGACCTTAACAAGTATATGTTATCACTAAAGCAGAGGCTCAAAGATGAGTTTTTAAAACAACACGACACAAAAAGGGACCATAAGGTAAGGAAATAAATTGAGGTCAAAACACCACCACTGTAGATCTAATAGATAAATTAGAAGCAACTGGGAATAGAATAGACAGGCTTGAAAGGCAAATCAATGGCATGAAATACAGGCTTGAAGTAATAATAATAAAAAAAACACAGGGGGAAATTTTTATTCAAGCAATTAAAGAGAAGATAACCAGCATACAAAGAGAATATAACATAAAGATCACTTATGCTCCCAAAGAAAAGAACACAACAAATGTGAACAACAAAGTGTAAACAGAGGTGCAATAGGTACAGAGTATACAGAGATGCAGGATATTTTCCTTAATGCAAGAGCTGAGTGTTATGGTCTAAGCAACATATAATATAATTGGAAGAAATGACAATTATTATCAATAAGACCTATCCAAGTAAAGTCACTAAACTTGAAAACATGGGAAGATGTATGCAGGCATCTGAAGTGAAAAAAGAAACTGAAAAATATGCAAGGGGAAAATAATCGAGCTGATTCTCAACAGCATCATCCCATACCAGGACATACTGAAAAAATATCCAGAAAGATATGAATGTACAATAATATTATACCTGCTATTAAAGCTTATGAAATCAACAAGGATACTTTCTCAAACATGAAACATTGGTGGCGGGGGGGAAATAGTTCCCTTTTTGGGAGGAAAACCAAAATTCATCCAATCAAAAGATTAATCAAATTAGAAAATTTAGAACCATGATTCTAAACCATGGTTATAATTGAGCCTGTTTAAATGTAGAAACTAACACCTGTGGGAATTATATTAGAAAAAACAGAATGTAAACTTTACAAAGTAAAAATAATATAAATCACAAGAACCAGGAGCTGAGGGAAATGGAATATGATATAGTGTTAGAGTTCTAATAATGTCCACTCTCACAGTAGCGCACAACTAACATTGTCTAAAATTTTAACATCAGTTCAGTTCAGTTCAGTCACTCAGTCGTGTCCGACTCTTTGCAACCCCATGAATCGCAGCACGCCAGGCCTCCCTGTCCATCACCAACTCCCGGAGTCTACCCAAACCCATGTCCATGGAGACGGTGATGCCATCCAGCCATCTCATCCTCTGTTGTCCCCTTCTCCTCCTGCCCCCAATCCTTTGCAGCATCAGGGTCTTCTCCAATGAGTCAACTCCTCGCATGAGGTGGCCAAAGTATTGGAGTTTCAGCTTCACCATCAGTCCTTCCAATAAACACCCAGGACTGATCTCCTTTAGGATGGACTGGTTGGATCTCCTTGCAGTCCAAGGGACTCTCAAGAGTCTTCTCCAACACCACAGTTCAAAACCATCAATTCTTTGGCACTTAGCTTTCTTCACCGACCAACTCTCACATCCATACATGACTACTGGAAAAACCATAGCCTTGACTAGACGGACCTTTGTTGGCAGAGTAATGTCTCTGCTTTTAAATATGCTATCTAGGTTGGTCATAACCTTCCTTCCAAGGAGTAAGCGTCTTTTAATTTCATGGCTGCAATCACCATCAGCAGTCATTTTGGAGCCCCCAAAAATAAAGTCTGACACTGTTTCCACTGTTTCCCCATCTATTTCCTATGAAGTGATGGGACCAGATGCCATGATCTTAGAGCCAGACATCCTGGAATTTGAAGTCACGTGGGCCTTGGAAAGCATCACTACAAACAAAGCTAGTGGAGGTGATGGAATTCCAGTTGAGCTATTTCAAATCCTCAAAGATGAGGCTGTGAAAGTGCTGCACTCGATATGCCAGCAAATCTGGAAAACTCAGCAGTGGCCACAGGACTGGAAAAGGTCAGTTTTCATTCCAATCCCAAAGAAAGGCAATGCCAAAGAAGGCTCAAACTACTGCACAATTGAACTCATCTCACATGCTAGTAAAGTAATACTCAAAATTCTCCAAGCCAGGCTTCAGCAATACATGAACCATGAACTTTCAGATGTTCAAACTGGATTTAGAAAAGGCAGAGGAACCAGAGATCAAATTGCCAACATCTGATGGATCATCGAAAAAGCAAGAGAGTTCCAGAAAAGCATCTATTTCTGCTTTATTAACTATGCCAAAACCTTTGACTGTGTGGATCACAATAGACTGTGGAAAATTCTGAAAGAGATGGGAAAAGCAGACCATTTGACCTGTCTCTTGAGAAACCTGTATGCAGATCAGGAAGCAACAGTTAGAACTGGACATGGAACAACAGACTGGTTCCAAATAGGAAAAGGAGTACGTCAAGGCTGTATATTGTCACCCTGCTCATTTAACTTATATGCAGAGACATGATGAGAAACGCTGGGCTGGAAGAAACACAAGCTGGAATCAAGATTGCCGGGAGAAATATCAATAACCTCAGATATGCAGATGACACCACCCTTATGGCAGAAAGTGAAGAAGAACTAAAGAGCCTCTTGATGAAAGTGAAAGAGGAGAGTGAAAAAGTCAGCTTAAAATCTTAACATAGAGTTTATATAAATCCAGTTTCTTGACAGTTTTCATATTTTTCCTCATACTCTTCATACAATCTTTTAGGAACTACTAGCTCTGAAATTAATAAAGGTCTTAAAGGCCTGAAATTAATAAAGGTCTTAAAGGTCTTTATTCTTCATTTCTTTTCTTTTAAATTCAAGTAAGCTCAGTTTTAATATTTTGTGAAAAAATGTATAATATGATTTCATTCTTAAAAGTTTTTATCTATCAGCTTTCTATCTAGCTGCCTGTGGAGTCAGCCAATCAGACAGCCAGCCATCCTTCTAAGTGGATATAAGAATAGACACCTAAAGATGCAGACATAAAGAACAGACTTGCGGACATGGGGCGTGGGGGATAAGAGGGTGGGATGAATTGATACAGTAGCATTGAAACATATACATTACTATATGTAAAATGAGATAGCCAGTTGCAATTTGTTATATGACACAGGGAGCTCAAACCCAGAGCTCTGTGACAACCTAGAGGTGTGTAATGGTGTGGGAGGTGGGAGGAAGGTTCAAGAGGTGGGGACATATGTATACCTATGGCTGATTCATGTTGATGTATAGCAGAAATCAACACAATATTTTAAAGCAATCATCCTCCAGCTAAAAATAAATAAATTTTAAAAAATAAAGTAAAAAAATAGAGAGACATCTAAAATGATGCTCACCAAATGTTAACATGGGTTTTTTTCCCCTCTGCAGAGGGAGAGTTCAGATGATCTGTTGCTTTATTTGCATTTTTTACTTGGATGTTTTACAACTGCTCGAAATTTTTATAATGAGCACATTTAATTTTCACAAAATTAAATTATTTCTCTAAAATACAGCAAAGCCTTTTAAAAAATAATGATTTCAACCAGTTATTTCATTCACGCATCAGTTGGTCTCTTAAGAATCCCTCCATGAACTTCGCAAGTTTGGAATTAACAGCTAATTTAACCATATTCACTTTCTGAGAAATTTTGGCAAATTATCTGTTCTCTCTGAATTCTCACTAACTTCTTGGACTGTAAAGTAAATGGAAGGGGAAACCAGTTCTAAGCATCCTAACACTATAATCTCCTAATGAGCCGTGGTGAACTACAGACGGCTACATATTCTTTGCCCCTCTCTGAGAGGTAAACTCTTCCCCTCTCCTTTATTCTGAGCTCTCCCTGTGACTTCTCTTTACCATCGGAGAGTGGGGTAAGTGACAATGTGTAACTTCTGAGGCTGAGCCTTAAGAGATCTGCAGCTTCCACCTTCACTGCTTGGAAAACTCCGTCTTGGGAGTCCACTATGTTGCAAGGAGGCCAAAGCTACCCCTGTTAATAAAATCAGTGCCATGTGGGGAGCACCGGGGAGTCAGACATCTAAGTGAACCCTTCCTGCACTTTTCATTCCAGCCTAGATAGTCCCTGAGTGCAGCCAAGTGAATAATCCCACATGATGCCATTGGGAGTCAATAACTACCCAGGTTCCTGAATCAGGAAATTAGGAACAATAATAAATGAAAATAAAGTTACAGGGTAGTTTATAAGACAACGGTAGGTGCCCTCCCCACCGTCCCCCAGGTGGTGCTAGTGGTAAACATTGCACCTGCCAATGCAGGAGACATGAGGCATGGGTTTGATCCCTGGGTTGGGAAGATCCCCTGGAAGAAGGCATGGCAACCCACTCCAGTATTCTTGTCTAGAGAATCCCATGGACAGAGAAGCCTGGTGGGCTACAGTCTATGGGGCTGCAAAGAGTCAGGCACAACTGAAGCAACTTAGCACTCAGCACAGATAATTGAGACAACATAGCAATGCCACATTTTCCTAACACATGACCTTAGAAATTGGATTGGCTGGCAAGCACTTCACTTCATTACTAGGAATGAGTCTATCCAACTGCTTTGACTTGACATCTGCAGCCCCTAAAATGAGCCACAAACACCAACATTTGAAGCAACTCTAAAATTCATTCCAAGCTTACTGTGGAACTTTGACTCCATCTTGACCGATTCATTTATTCATTCAAAAACTATATCCTAAGTGTCTGCAGTACACCAGGTACTGTTTTAAGGACTAGGGATACAGTAGTGAATGAAACAGACAAAAATCTGTTAAATATGAAGCTGATAATCTAGCAAGGGGGTGAGAAGATGACTCCGAAATAAATAAGTAAAAACATATAATAGGGTCAGATAATTATGAGTGCAATGGAGAAAAATGAAGCAGAGGAGGGGAACAGGGTGGGGTTGGGGGTAATCTGCAACACAGACTTGCATTGTGATCACAACCTTGAAACTCTTTCACCTCTATCTCCCAGGGTGGTTATCTAGACCTCAGCTTTTCCTTGAAACATGAGATTGGTGTGTCCCTTTAGGATGAAGATCACCATTATCTCAAGCAGGAGCTACCTACGCAAGTTTTATTCAACAGAATCTAAACTCTCCCTGTGCAAGGACATACTTAAAGAAGACTGACTGTGGGCCTAAGCTTTCTTCCCTCCTCTAAGGACTGGCATTTAAATTATTTCTCTCCCCCTCTAACTTTTCAAGACTATAGGTTTATTCTGTTCCACCTACAGTTATAAATGTATGGGTGGGTACATGTGCATCTACTGTGTATATATATTAATAATGTGTATGCATAGTCAGTCAGTCATGCCTGACTCATTGTGACCCCATGGACTGCCATCTGCCAGGCTCCTCTGTCCATGGGATGCTCCAAGCAAGAACAGTGGAGCAGGTTGCCATGCCCTCTTCCAGGGTATCTTCCCAACCCAGGGATCTAACCTTTGTCTGTTGCATCTCCTGCATTGCCAGGTGGATTCTTTACCACTGTGCCACCTGGGAAGCCCTTGTGTATATATTCAGTGCAGTTCAGTCGCTCAGTCATGTCTGACTCTGCGACCCCATGAATCGCAGCATGCCAGGCCTCCCTGTCCATCACCAACTCCCGGAGTCTACCCAAACCCATGTCCATCGAGTTAGTGATGCCATCCAACCATCTCATCCTCTGTCGTCCCCTTCTCCTCCTGCCCCCAATCCTTCCCAGCATTAGGGTCTTTTCCAATGAGTCAATGCTTCGCATGAGGTGGCCAAAGTATTGGAGTTTCAGCTTCAACATCAGTCCTTCCAATGAACACCCAGGACTGATCTCCTTTAGGATGGACTGGTTGGACCTCCTTGCAGTCCAAGGGACTGTGTATATATTATATTCCATCTAATCCTCCATAGTTCTCATTTCTTTTCACCTCAATTCTATGGAATACCTCTATCCAAGCTGCTTTTATTTTCTACCCACCCACCTCCTTCTGTTTCTCCCAATAATCTGGTTTCCAGCTGCATCAAAAGCAGTTTACTCTAAAAGGTTACCTCCCTTTTAGACAAGTTTGTTTTTTTGCTCCTTTCTGGTAACTATTAACTTCTCTCCACCCTGAACTGTGATTGCAGACTTCCCAGTCTTTCTCCACTCTCAACTTCTGTGGCATTGCCTTCCCCACTTCTTTATCTTAGCCTGCATGGACAGGTACCATCTCTACATAGTGGCTGTATGATATTCAATCTAAAGAGAAAATGAAACCAATCTAAACCTTGCATTGGAGAGGTCTGGTTTGAATTTTGGCTCTGTCCTTTTAATCAGCTAAAATACTCCAAAAAAGCAACTCAGCCTTCCTGAGCTTTCTCTGCCTCACGCATAAGGAAGAGGAAAAGAGTATCTATCTTGTGATTCACTATGACAATTACATGAGAACGTGCATGTAATTGAAGCTTTCACCCCACTTTCTACCTAACAGACATTCATAATATGTAGCTGACTTCCTTTCCTCCAAATGCCCTTTTAAAGAAAAGAATGGGCAAATAAGGTGATTCAGTAGGAGAACAAGAGGATTACAATACAAAGATCTGAGAAAGGAAGTAAGAGTAGAAGGTGGTTATTTCTACATACAACAGAGCATACAAGCGCAGAGCAGGTGTATGTGGAATTCATTTGTGTGATTGGTGGCTGGGTCTGAATTGGTGTAATGGTACTATTAGTGGTGAGAAGAAGACAGAAGCAAGAGATAATGTTGAAACAGAGTAAACAGAACTTGAATATGGTTTAGTAAGGATGTGGGATGCTGTGCGTGCTCAGTCGTATCTGACTCTTTGTGACCCCACAGACTATAGCCTGCTAGGGTCCTCTGTCCATGGGATTATCCAGGGATAAAGATAAAGGAGAAACTAAAGAAGTTCATCAATTTTCCAGCCAAGATAACAAGCAAAATGGTTAGCCAATATCTGAGGGAAGCAGATCTCAATCCACTGTAATCCACCCAAGAAGCCTCTGAGATGGATCTTGCTGGGATCACTGATGGTCTCTCTGGATCCCAAGGACATTTCTCCATTCTCATCATCCCCAACAGCTCTGCAGCCCTCAGTGTGCACTCACTGCCTCCTTCTTGAAAAGTTTTCTTTGGTTCGGTATTACTGCACTCTCCCCGTTTTCCCAGTCCTCTGCACCCTCTTGCCCACTCTTCTTTACCTCCCTGTCCTCCCCTAGCACACCTTCATGTTTTGAGATTCCACAAGGCTGGGTCCCACCTCTACTTTTCTTCTAATTCTAATTTCCTAGCTGTCTTCAACAATTACCAGTTCAAAAATCTCTACTGGCTGATGATCCCCAAATTCAATCCCCACCCCAGACTTCCCATGGAGCTCCAAACCCACAAAGGCAACTGCCTCCTTCATGTCTCTATTTTACTATCTCTAAAATACCATATTCACTTCTTCGTTCAACAGACTGTTGTTAAATACTCTGTATGGCTCTGGCCCCATCTAGACAGGTCCAAACACAGCAGCATCTCCACAAACTGAGCCTCCCTTCTGTTTCCTCAACTTCATGAATCCATCTAAGGGTGTGGTCCAGAAACCTGGGAATGATCCTTGACTCCTCCTCTTTCATCATTCTGCTCCCAGTTATTAACACATCCTGCCCTATTTTACCTCCTCAATACCTCTAAAACCTATCCACTTCTGTCTGTCTCCACTGCCCCCACTCTTGAATCACTCTTTCTCCACTGATTACTGCAACAACCTCTAAATTTACCCTCCACATCTCTTCTCCTTCCTAATCCATTCTCTTCATGCATCCAGGGCAATCTTTTTTTTTTTAATTTTTTAATGTTAACTTATTTCATTGATTAAGTAACATCTTCACATACCTTAACATTTTAAATTAGGTGTACATTACAAAGTCTTACTTCAAATCCTATTTCCATCCTCCTCACCCTCGTCTCATATATGTATCACTTTTATTAGAATCCTGTGCACTCCTCCAGCTTTTCTTTGTACAAATGCAAGCAAATATAAATATGTGTTCTTACATGTAAGACAGCATACTGGATACAATATTTTGCATTTTGCACTTTAAAATATCTCCCAGGGATATTTTCACATGGGTGCATTGTGAGCTCCCTCATGCTTTTTCAGAGCTGCATAGCATTCCATTGTAGGGCTCTGTCATTGCTTGCTTATCCAGTAATCAATAAATAATGGGCTTCCCCGGTGGCTCAGTGGTAAAGAATCTACTTGCCAATGTAGGAGATGCAGGTTCGATTCCTGGGTTGGGAAGATCCCCTGGAGAAGGAAATGGCAGCCCACTCCAGTATTCTTGCCTGGGAAATCCCATGGACAGAGGAGCCTGGTGAGCTATGGACCATGGGGTTGCAAAGAGTCAGACACGACTGAGCAACTGAGCACAAATCAATAAATAATAGGATAAACAAATTCAGATGGTACCAACAACGTTCTTACCCACTTTCTACCTGATATCCACACTTCAGAGGTGAACACCCAGGCATATAAAGGATAAAACAATTACAACATTTTGGTGATATGAACCCTAAAATTTAGTGGCCACCAGTCCTTCAGTTCGCCTTTGAAGAAAAGAAAGAATGCTGATGACAAAGGCTGGTGTTCAGCCACTCACATGGCACAGAACTGACATTCCTTCCTACTAGCCAAGAACAGCCCCATTATCTGGAGCCTAGGGCCCAGTTCACAAAAACCCTGCAAAGGCTGAGGGTGTGTCCCTGAGGCATCGTTGTAGAAAAGACAGGAAAACAAGTTTCCTTAATGTACTCCAAGTTGCTGCACTATTTGAATATGAACATCGCTTTACTCCTATGTTAAGAATATCACACATAGCAACCTAAACCCATCAATATTCAAGCTTTTAAAGAGCATATAAAAATATGGCACCTACAGCTTTGGGGAAGACATATGTCTCTCTATTTAATACTTTGAAAACACCATTTCCCCTTAAGTGAATTGTATGGAAAGTTACAAATTAAATTTATTCTACACTCTCTTTTCTATTCATTATTGTTGATAATTGTTAATTAATTTGCCCATTTCCATTAATCTTCCCCCAAAGCAATCAGCTAGCAAGTATATTTAATCTTCAAAAGCATATTATGTATGCATATGAATGCATAATTTCAGTGTGTTTTCTTTCTGAACTAAATTGCTTATCTGATCTAGGCCTATCACAAATGTTCATATATTTCCACTGAAACAGAGTAGAATATAAATCAGCATGTACCAAAATGCATTTTCTAGTTTAAAGTTTTAAACATAATCAGCTTCATAAGTTAGAACTAACTATACCAAATACGTACCTTAAAATAATTATGAGAACAACGAACAAAAGATGTTTTAGAATTAAAAAATCAATGATATAATATATTCCAACTTAGAAAGTAATTTTCAAAATTATAGTCTAAAATCCAAAGCAAAAATAAAACAGTAATATCAGAACCAGCTAGCAAAACACCAAATGCCACCAGTGGTTTGAACAAAATGAATGAAACTGAAAATCCCCTTTGTGGACTGTGAAGTGAGAAAGATATGAAAAGAGAGAGAAAATATTATATGGAAAGGTCAATAATTTTCTAAGTAAATTAAAGCAGAAAACAAAAAATGAAGAAAAACCTCTTGGTAAGAACCATAAATCATTATATCTTTAAAAACAGTATTTAGAAGAAATCTCAATTGAAAATTGATGATAAAATTACTATAAAATAATTCAACAGCCTCCTAAATTCAGAGAATATTAAAACAAATTCCTAAAAACAAAACTCTCACATCATAACAGTACAATTTTATTCATATCTACTTAATACCATAAAACAGCAAATAGGCATCAGGTGCTTGGTTATTTATTCTCTTAATCCTTTATTCTCATATTTTTAAAATAGGTTCTCTTACAATGGCATTATTCAATAGTTTGAAATAACATTCAGTGCTAGTAATCTATATGAGCCATCACAGAGTCTAATTGCTTAGCTGTTGTCTTGTCCTAGGATACACAATATACAGCAGTAAAAGAGACGTTTCCCCTCCTCTTCCTTTCTCCTTTAGCACATTAACCACTAAAAATCCACCACAACTTTAGTCCAGAGGCTATTTTCATTCTTATCTTCTTCCCCTTAGTCCAATTTTACATGACAAGTCTCTTTGCATGCATGCATGCGTGCTAAAGTCACTTCAGTCGTGTCTGACTCTTTGTGACCATAGCCCACCAGTCTCCTCTGTCCATGGGATTGTCCAGGCAAGAATACTGGAGTGGATTGCCATGCCCTCCTCCACATGTCTCTTTATACTAAAGCAAAAACCTTCCCAACTAAATATTATAACTGACAAACTTACTTTCTACTTGTATGGGGAAAGAATTATGTTCATTTTATACATGTGTCTACCCAGAAACCCACTCTGCATTATGTAAGGTTAATGAACTACGGCATATTTTTTTTTCTTTTCTCCCCAGAATGATTATGCTGAAAGAATAAGAAGAGCAAAAATAATTCTGCCTCATGTTTTCATAGCATTTGAATAAAACTGGCTGATATTTACTAAGCATACAGCATGCCAGGCTCTGTGATAAATGCTTATATAGAGTATTGGATTCAGTTCTTACAACCCTAAATGGTAGGTATTATCCCCATTTTACAAATGAGGAAATTGAGGCTCAGAGAGGTTAACTTCCTCTCCCAATGTCACACAGTTATTTAATAAAGTTCAAAACTAGGTTTCAAACATGGATTTTTCTCCAGATCCTCCCCTTAGCCAATATATACTTTTCTACTGAGTCAGTTACAAACCACATCCATATACCTGGTCTAGTAAAATCCCTGTTTCCTGTTTATACTGGAGAATCAATGAAAGTCTTGTTGGAAAGAATTTAGAAGACCTGACTCTGACTCAGTATAGAAATTCCCGCTTTGAGCATCCCTAGCTTTTAGTTAAACTCATATACTGACAGAGAAGTCATGGCTGCTTGAAGCAAACATCTACACTGCTGGATGGTCACTAGTGTTTAAAAAGTTCTATTAAGTCCCGGACAAATACACCTTTTAATGGATTTCCCTCCCCTCAATGGGTGTCATTCTCTCAGAGCAACTAAGACTAATTCTTAATCTTTTCCATATGACACCTATTCAAATAACTGTAGCCATTCACGATCTTTTCACATCTTACATTCAATTAGGTCCTTTCCTTTGGAAATGACAGAACCCCAAGCAAAAATCAAGAGTAAGCAAGAAGGCTAGTGTTGAGGTTACGCTTCAGGCATGCCTCAATCCAGAGGCTCAAATGATGTCACCGTTATGGCAATATGGCGTTCCAGCAGCACCAGGGTTATATTTTGCAAGGATCAATCTGATTCAAAAGTATGTGCTCTCCCCCAGCACGCCCAGAAAATGTCTGATTGTGTTTTTCTGGCCCAGATCAGTTCACACGTCCACCCTGAACAAATCATGCAGGCCAGAAAAAACACCCCACCCTCCAGATTGGGGCATCCACTCCACCCAAAACACATAGAATAAGAATAGGGGTAGGGATAGCTTCCGGGACAAAAATAATAGCTGTTTCAGGCATCATCCTTGTTTTAAGTAGAATATGTCAGTCATCTTATAACATGACTACAGAAATGAACTCAGGACTTCAAATGTGCATGAACTAGCATAGATTACATGAAAAGTGGAATCATTTTTTCACATTTCTGTGTCATATTTATAATTCAAACTTATATAATGGTAATTGAAGATATTTTTCCTTTGATGGAGTTTTTTTTTCCCTCAAGTCCTGAGCACTCATTTTGTGCTGTGTCTCTAGCCTACTCCTTAGAGAGATTCTACAATAGTGTCACTTATTATGACTTCTGTACCTTCATCTGACAGGTTTATAATTTGGAGGCTGCTTCACCTGAATTTTATTATAACATAAGACCAGTTAGATACATTTGGCTGGGGAGAAATTTTTTTCAGAAAAATAAGCTCAAAATGGCCTAAACAATGAGAATGTTTAGGCCAAACAAACAAGAAGTCATGAAGTTGGCTGACTCTGAGATACTTAATTTGCTAGCCTGATGACATCAGTGGGGACTGGATTTCCTTCCATCTTTTCATTCTGCCATCCTCAGTGTTCGACTCAGCAGCTCCAATGGACAGGGTATGGCAACAGCCAACCCAAGCATCACCCACAAACCAAATCAGTAGGACTCTGACAAACTGTTCCTTCATGAGCATCTCTTTTTAAGAAATAAAGCCTTCCCAGATGGCCTTCTCCACAGCCTTATGCTCATGGCTTGCCAACTGTGAACTATATCACGTATTTATCCCTAAACCAATCACATACAGAAATATGAGACAACCACGAGTGCTTGAGTGAAACATGACCACATGTAGAAGAGGGCGTGCCTGAACAAAATAAAGTGCTTTTAACAAGGAAGATGAGGGGATGAGCTCTGAGAGGTAGCAGAAAAAAGTTAAAATCAATCATACTCTCATCACCCCAGAAATAGATCTGATTAACACTGTGCTGTATTTGCTTCCAAACATTTTTCTATTTTCGTTGCTTCTCAGACAGTGTTAGGTGCCAGGTAGGTTAATTAAAAAGGGGTAAAGAGTGTGGAGGGTGCGGTGGGCAAAGAGAGATGGTAAGGTGAGGGCAGGACTATCTGAGCAGAGTTCTGAGAGAGGTGAGAGTGAGTCACATGAGGATCCAAAGAAGGTGAAGCCTAGATGCAGGTGAAGCCAAAGAAGGTGTGCCTGTCCATGGGCACACACCATGTACAAAAGCCAGCCAAAGGACCAGAGTGGCCCCATCATCAGGTGAGTGAGTAAGGGAGATATAAGTGATACGTCTGGTCAGGAATCAGACCTTACAGGGCCTGACAGGTCCTTATGAGGCCTTTGGTTTTATTCTTGGTGAGATGAGAAAGGCTTGGAGAGCTGAGTGGGGGAGACGTGGCCTGACTTACATTTTATGATGTTTACTCAGGCTGCTCTGTGCTGAAGAGACTGTGGACATAAAACTCTAGGAAGTATACTTTTTTCAAGAATTTCTGACAGCTTTTTAATGTCTTTTTTCCCCTGATTTACAAGAACAACACTGTCCACTCACTAGCTTTCTCCTGTATCTCTGACAGTCTGTTTCAATCTTCTGTTTTAGCCCATACCTGGCTAACAGAAATAGATGATGAGAGCCACAGATTTAAAGTTCGTAGTGAAAAAAAATGAAGTAAAAAGTAACAGATGAGCTTGAATTTAATATTTTATTTAATCCATATTTCCTAAATAAAATTTCCAGATATAACTAATACAAAAACTTTAACGAGATATTTTACAAGCTTTTCCTTGTATAAAGCCTTTGAAATCTAATTATATTTTATGCAGACAGCACATCACACTTCTCACTAACCATGTGTGGTCACTGTTTACCATATTGGATGTGGAAGTTTGGGACAATAGTTTCTACTTGTTCTATATTCCTTTTAATGTATCCCTTATGCTGTATCATACCTTTAATATCTGTGGTCTTAATTTCATGAATATTTTAATTTTAAAAGGTCCAGCTAACTTTAATACCCTGTATCACTCAGATATGTTGGGTGGATCTTGTCTCATTCTATTGTCTCTTTAGATTAACTTTTTATTTCAAATGTTTTAATTCAAAAACACACTTATACAGTTGACTGCTGGCTAGTAATAGTTCATGATATTTAACTGAAAAAGGCAGGATGAATACTGACAATCTTTATATCCTTTCTGTTCTGTTTCGTTCAGCTGCTCAGTTGTGTCTGACTCTGTGTGACTCCATGGTCTGCAGCATGCCAGGCTTCCCTGTCCTTCACTATCTCTGGGAGTGTGCTCAACTTATGTCCATTGAGTTGATGATGCCATCCATCCTTTAATTAATTGGATAAATTTTATTAACCTTAGAAAAGATGTAAATCTGATTTACTTTTTCTTTCTTTTAAGTTTATGTGAGAACTATGTTAATATCTTCACGCATCACAAAATTGCATGCTTCCAAAAATGCATTACTAGTCTTTTAAATATTCGAGTATGGTATTCAGTACATGGTACAGAAGTGGCACATAGTAGGGGATGATCAGTGTGAGACAAAGGATTAAGTGAATAAATACAGAGCAGCTCAGAAGGTACCAGGAATAGTGGGAGGCACAATGCCTTGGGAAACGGAACAGACTCCCATTCAGTGTGAAGATCAACTATCACCAAGAATGACAAAATCAAATTCCCTACATTTGTAAATCTAATGAGATTATGGGAAGTTATCTGATTTTTGGTTTGTTTTTTAGGTGGTGTTGTGGTTATTTGTCCCAGCAAGAAACAGGCATAGCCAGAGCCTAGAGCATTGTAGGATTCCATATGTCTTACCTTCCTCTCTCTCCTAAGAGTACCATTGGTTTGAGGAAGAAAACAAGGACAATCAAAACTCCCTTGCAAAGAATAAATATTTACATCTATGACATATGAGACTTCAAATTTCAAATTTTTAAAACTTGTTCATTTTTCATACTGGAAATATGAGACCCACAGCATTGAAATAATATGAAAAGGTATGAATTCAAAAGTAAAAGTCTCCTTGTCCATTTGTAATCTAAATTTCTAATATAACTCTCCAAAGAAATTGCTGTAACAGTATATTCTTCTTAAAATTATCTATGCATACCATATTCATACATGTTTATATGTAATCTTTTCATAAAAATGAGATTATACTCTACATATTCTACGACTTGATTTTTCCCCTTCATCACATACACTGGACATGTCTCTGTCAGTAAATATAAATATACTTCCTTCATTTTAAAGCTGAATAGTGAGAATAAGGAATTTAAGCCAAATCAATGAGCCAAAACTTTCTGGAATTTCACTTTTAAATATATCTTTCAAAGAGAAAAAGAGTTTAAGACATTCTCTTACAGAAACAATGAGAAAACTGAGCTCATATTCCACAGAAAAATCAGAAGACCTCAGAACGGTAATATATGGTCAATACAATGCAACTATTCACCTTTTAACTGAAACTAAGAATCTGAGAAAGTAAGTATTTTACTTTCCCTAGAAAGTGTGTGTGATTCTACCGGGGGAAAAAAAAAGAATGATTTCAAATGTCTGTATTTCAAACACAGTTTTGTTACAAGGCCTCTTCTTTTACTTTCTAATAAGCAGAGAATCAGAATTAAAGTCCCTCCCCATCACTTAAAAGCAATATTCATGCATCAAACTTCACACATCAAATCAGTATTTTGCTGGGAAAACTCTCTCAGCAGTTCTTTGACCACTGTAAGGTTCCTGGTACAACCCTGCCTGTAGCCATAGGGAGCACAGACAGCAGTCAAGCTGAAGCCTGCACCTCACTCAAGGATTGTTCCCCCAGCCCAGCTCCCTGCTTTGGGCATGTTGTTCTTTGGTGCCAGACCTCAGCTCTCTCCCTCTTCTGCCTGGGTTGGATCAGACTGCATTCCAGGATCAAGCACTGACCTCTGGCTCTGCTCTGGTTTCCCCTTAGGACGTTGATTCCTGCCATTCACGGGACATCACAAATACAGCAAGGATGGCTTCCTCCTACATCCTGGAGAGGCTCCTAGATACTGGCACTAGCAGACCCATGGCACCTCCAACTCCATACTCATGAGCAGGAGACAATGCACTCATGCCCCACCTCCTCGGGTACCACACTGGCTGCTCTGCTTCTCCACGAGGACACGGAGCAGCTTCCAGAGAAGCCAAGTCAGGAATGTGAGCACAAAGATCAGGCTGACTGGGGTCACATCCGACTTCTAATTCGTAAGCTAGAGTAAGCCATTTTTAAAAATATTTATTTATTTATTTGGCTGCACTGGTTCTTAGTTGTGGTATACGGAATCTAGTTCCCTGACTAGGGATCAAACCCTGGCCCCCTATGTTAGGAGTACAAATCTTAACCACCAGACCATGAGGGAAGACCCTAGAGTGAGCCATTTAACTCAAGACTTCATTATCTCACTGATAACATTGGGTTAATGACAGCACTTTCATAATACGGTTAAGTAAAATCTTATTTAATAAGATTAAATAATCCCTATTATTTATTGTGCTCAGTAAAGTTCAGTTAGGTAATAACACTATTACTATGCTCAGCACAATGCATGAAGCTTAGTATATGCTTAATAAGTATTAGTGGGAATGACAATGACAATGGTGATGGTAACGTGATAATGATGACAACAATGACAACAATGATGATGCTAGACCTCGCCAAAAGACTTTAGAACTATTGGCTTCCTAAATAATTAACACTAAGAGCAAGAAGAGATAACAAAGCCTTCTTATATGAACAATGCAAAGAAACAGAGGAAAACAACAGAATGGAAAAGACTAGAGATCTCTTCAAGAAAATTAGAGCTACCAAGGGAACATTTCATGCAAAGATGGGCACAATAAAGGACAGAAACAGCAAGGATCTAACAGGATAAGAAGAGATTAAGAGGTGGCAAGAATATACAGGAGAACTATACAAAGAAGGTCTTATCATCCAGATAACCACGATGGTGTGGGCACTCACCTAGAGCCAGACATCCTGGAGTGTGAAGGCAGGTGGGCCTTAGGAAGCATCACTACAAACAAGGCTAGTGGAGGTGATGGAATTCCTGCTGAGCTATTTCAAATCCTAAAAGATGATGCTGTTAAAGTGCTACACTCAAAATGCCAGCTAATTTGGAAAACTCAGCAATGGCCACAGGACTGGAAAAGGTCAGTTTTCATTCCAATCCCAAGAAGGGCAGTGCCAAACAAGGTTCAAACTACCAGACAATTGCATTCACTTCACATGCTAGCAAGGTAATGTTCAAAATCCTTTGAGCTGAGCCTCAACAGTATGTGAACCAAGAACTTCCAGATGTTCAAGCTGAATTTAGAAAAGGCAGAGGAACCAGAGATCAAATTGTCAACATCCACTGGACCAAAGAAAAAGCAAGAGTTCCAGAAAAACATCTACTGCTTCATTGACTACACTAAAGCGTTTGACTGTGTGGATCACAACAACCTGGAAAATTCTTAAAGACATAGGAATACCAGACCACCTTACCTGTCTCCTGAGGAACTTGAATGTAGGTCAAGAAGCAACAGTTAGAACCAGACATGGAACAACGGACTGGTTCAAAATTGGGAAAGGAGTACGTCAAGGCTGTATATTTTTACCTTGCTTATTTAATTTACATGCAGAGTACATCATAAGAAATGCCAGGCTGAATGAAGCACAAGCTGGAATCAAGGTTGCCAGCAGAAATATTAACAACCTCAGATATGCAGATGATACAACTCCAATGGTAGAAAGCAAAGAGGAACTAAAGAGCCTTTTGATGAAGGTAAAATAGGAGAGTGAAAATGGTGTGAAAAAGCTGGCCTAAAACTCAACATTCAAAAAACTACGATCATGGCACCCAGTTCCCTCACTTCATGGAAAACAGATGGGGAAAAAGCAGAAACAGTGACTGAATTAATTTTCTTGGGCTCCAAAATCACTTCAGACTGTGACTGCAGCCATGAAATTAAAAGATGCTTACTCCTTGGAAGAAAAGCTATGACAAACCTAGACAGACAGCACATTAAAAAGCAGAGACATCACTTTGCTGACAAAGGTCCATATAGTCAAAGCTATGGTTTTTCCAGTAGCCATGTATAGATGTGAGAGTTGAACCATAAAGAAGGTTGAGTGCCAAAGAACTGATGCTTTTGAATTGTGGTGCTGGAGAAGACTCTTGAGAATCCCTTGAACTGCAAGATGAAACTAGTCAATCCTAAAGGAAATCAACTCAGAATATTCATTGGAAGGACTGATGCTGAAGCTGAAGCTCCAATATTTTGGCCACCAGATACAAAGAGCTGACACACTGGAAAAGACCGTGATGCTGGGATAAATTGAGGACAGGAGAAGAAGAGGGGTGACAGAAGGTAAGATGGTTAGATGGCATCACAGACTCAATAGACATTGAGCAAACTCAGGGAGAAAGTGAGGGACAGGGAAGCCTGGTGTCATGGCGTCTCAAAGGGTGGGGCATGACTTAGCAACTGAACAACCACAAATAATTAACTCCCTAGAATCATGCCCCATTAACCTTCCTAGATATCAAGGAATGAGATGCCCAGATCCTTCCAGAGGAAAGGCACTCTGACAAAGCTATGACAGTGCCCTGAAATGGCCAACTACACTTAACCAGAATCCTCCAAAACTACAAGGTAAAGCCTTGCCACTTTCCCTGTTCTTGAGGCTTCCAAGAGTTCATCTGAGGCTTGTACAATTTTCTAACACTCATCCTGGAGCCTTTTTTCCTCTTCCCACAAACCTGCCCAGTCATTTTGTATAACTTTTGTTTCTTGCTCATACTTTCGATTCCATATTTAACCTTTTAAACACAGTAAACATAGGTATCTGAGGTTCAGTATTTGATTAACTACATCTAAAGTCTACAGGCCAAATTGGGTTGTGTGTTCTATATGTTAGTAGTGCCTGGCTTCCTAAGGATTTGATGATGTGGTGACTGTGACCCTGGGTTTACTGGGACTTTTAATTGTGGGGATTCTCTGAAGCCTGTAATGAAGATGTGTTTCTCCAGGGGCCATCTGCATCCATTTCTGCCAGGCCAGGCAGCATCGTCAATCCAGGATCCCCTTACATCAAATTCTAGTTTGGGTTTTTTGGTGTGTTTTTCCTTACACCTCAGGAGTAGTCCCTAGAAGTGCCTGCTTCTGGTTACAAATTCTTAAGAAAGACTTTACACCACACAGTGCCAGGGTTAAGAAAGGCAAATTTCCCTGCTAAATCCCTTGCAAGCCCCCACCCCCACAGGTCACTCTTTTAAGGTCCTAAATTCCAGTGGTAGCTTCAAGCTCACTCCCCCATTCTGTAAAACCCCTGGGTTTAGTTCTTGCCTCCAGAATGCAGTCTTTATAGACCAGGTTCTAGGTCACTAGAAATCAGCAACTATCCCAAGGAAGGCCACCAGCTTCCATGCTGGATTTCCTCTCTGCTTTCTCTACATTTCAGGATTATAACAATTTCTCTCACTTTTTAGCCAGATCAGCCACGTGATTTAAATGACAAATATTTTTCACATTTTATCCAGCATTTCTAGGGTTTTCCATTAGATAAGTTTTACAAAATAGCTAGTCCATCCATGATACTACCAGGAATAGCCTGGATTTTAATCTGATGTTAAAATTTACTCAGTATTTTGTTTCTAGTTTTTGGAATGACCTGTCTGCCTCTCCTTGTAATCTGCTTCAATAATCATGATGTTCCTGCTATACTGTGGAGCCCCCATGAACTCACCTCTGTCTGAGTTGTCTCTTATTACCTCCTCTCATTTTCCATTAAGCTCTGGCTCTTCACCATGAATTTTTCCAACCAGGTCTGCCCATAGGAGAAAGGTTACTGCATAATTATTATTTTATTCTGTGACTTCAAGCAAAATTTCTAGAAAATTTAGTTCTTGACAGGTACAATAAAATTACACAAAGAAAGATGGGGATTAATTACATTCTCGTTAAGACAAGTCCTATTAAAAGATGATATGGAATAGTATGGCACTTTATACATTATCTGTCATAAAATACACCACACACAAAACTACCTAATTATGTTTCCAACCACCTCAGGGATATAACTGTCTACATCCTATAATGCCTTCATTATCTTAAAATTAATCACGAAAGACTCTGAAAAGATTCACTAATAGCCCCTGCAAAACATACTAAATACCCCTATATTGTTCTTTCTTTGAAGCTCAAGTATTGGGATTTCAAGCCTAGCCTCTGAGATAAACAGCCTGGGTCTGAGTCCTTACTCTGATACTTAGAGGTGAGAGCCAACAGCAAGTCTCTATGAGCCTCCAGTCCTCATTACACAACAGAGATAACAGCTCCTCCTTTACAGAACCACATCAGGGTTTAAATACGAGCATTTATAAAAGACTTGGTACAGTTCCTGGTACATAGGTTGCCTTCAATAAAAAACAGCTAAAAGAATGAATTCTATTACTACCTAGTTTTTAAAAAATACCCAGCATCCTTATAAGTGGAGTAGTAAGCACAACTGGACCAACAACAGTAAAGTGTAAGGAAGCCAAGAGATTTAAGGACTGGAGATTAATGTGTGCTGGCCTGATCACTCTTCTGCTTGCTACTCTGTGGAGCCAACCCAATCTCCAAGATGGTCAGTCAGAAGAAAGCCTAAATTCACATGTAATGGCTGTTTGTGTGACTTGGTATCATTAGCACAAGTACATACAGTTTTATACTATTGCCCAGTTCATTTATCAGCTGTTCGTACTCTTGTCCACTCTGGGGAAGACTCAAGCTCCCAGCTACTGTACAGGCTGCTCCTCTGCCTGGAATACTCTGTGGTCTTTCTTGGGCTAAGTCCTACTTATTCTCTAGATACCAGGTTGGATGCCACTTCCTCCAGATTCTCCAGAGTTACTAAGTGCCCTGTTCAGAGTTCCTATAGCATTTCCTCATCACAGCATCAACTACCCTGGACTATGATTAAATGCTCATGTGTTTGGATCCTCAGTAAGGTAAGATACATTAGGATAGGAATCATGTTTTTCCTTGATCAGAACTAAATCCAAACATTAGTATAATGGCTGACAGGCATTAAATACTGGTAGGATGAATGAATGAATGAAACTTAACAAACTATACTAAAGACTTCTTTTTTCCACAGACATCATTTAGAGGTATTAGAAATATCAAAGGTGTTTGATCACTCAGGCAGTGATCATTACACCTAAATATCTAACAGAGGTAATCAAACTGAAGAAATGGCACAGACATACACTTAAAACACTATCTTCTTGGTGAAAGCCAAGTAAAGCTTAAAGGCAAGAATACTTCACCAGGGGATCTTCCCAATCCAGGGATTGAACCTGCATCTCCTGCATTGGTGGGCACATTCTTTATCACTGAGCCACTATGTGGTACACAGTCACTAAATAAATATTATCTGAATAACTGAATGGCACCCTTGCATTTTTCACTCATCAACCTCAACACTTTGCCTATGGTTAAATCGTTAACTTTCAGCAATCTACCTCCAGCCTTCATTTTGGGGATGTACTTTAAATAATACTATAGCTGATCCTTCTTTTTTTTCGGTGACTATATATGGTATTCTATTAATTGCATTTAGGAACTTCTAAAAATAATATGATGGTCCAGTGGTTAAAACTCCACACTTCCACTGCAGGGGGCATGGTTTGATCCCTGGGTCAGGAAGTTCCACATGCCATGCAGTGCAGACAAAAGATAAAATCAATCAATAAATAAATACATATCAGGTGATCACTAATATTTTACTAGTATATGGATAGGTGTTTTTCTTTCATTAATTTTGGGATGAGGGCTTTTTAATTTTTTGTTTGTATTGAAAAATGGTTGACTCACAATGTTGTGTTAGTTTCTGGTTACAACAAAGTGATTCAGTTACACATTTTTTTTCAATATAGGTTATTACAAGATACTGAATATACTTCCCTGTGTTATACAGTAGGACTCTGTTCTTCATCTATTTTATATATAGTAGTTTGTATCTCGGAGAAGGCAATGGCACCCCACTCCAGTACTCTTGCCTGGAAAATCCCATGGATGGAGGAGCCTGGTAGGCTGCCGTCTATGGGGTCGCAGAGTCGGACACGACTGAGGTGACTTAACAGCAGCAGCAGTTTGTATCTGATAATCCCAAACTTAACTTTCCTCTTTGGTAACCATGAGTTTGTTTTCTATATCTGTGATTCTGTTTCTGTTTCATGCATAAGTTCATTTGTGTCATATTTTAGATTCCACATATCAGTTCAGTTCAGTCACTCAGTTGCTCAGTCATGTCTGACTCTCTGCGACCCCATGAACCACAGCACACCAGGCTGTCCATCACCAACTCCCAGAGTCTGCCCAAACCCATGTCCATTGAGTCAGTGATGCCATCCAACCATCTCATCCTCTGTTGTCCCCTTCTCCTCCTGCCCTCAATCTTTCCCAGCATCAGGGTCTTTTCAAATGAGTCAGCTCTTCACATCAGGTGGCCAAAGTATTGGAGCTTCAGCTTCAACATCAGTCCTTCCAATGAACACCCAGGACTGATCTCCTTTAGGATGGACTGGTTGGATCTCCTTGCAGTCCAAGGGACTCTCAAGAGTCTTCTCCAACACCACAGTGCAAAAGCATCAATTCTTCGGCACTCGGCTTTCTTCACCATCCAACTCTCACATCCATGCATGACCACTGGAATAACCACAGCCTTGACTAGACGGACCTTTGTTGGCAAAGTAATGTCTCTGCTTTTTAATATGCTGTCTAGCTTGGTCATAACTTTCCTTCCAAGGAGTAAGCATCTTTTAATTTCATGGCTGCAGTCACCATCTGCAGTGATTTTGGAGCCCCCAAAAATAAAGTCAGCCACTGTTTCCACTGTTTGCCCATCTATTTGCCATGGAAGTGATGGGACCAGATGCTATGATCTTAGTTTTCTGAATGTTGAGCTTTAAGCCAACTTTTGCACTCTCCTCTATCACTTTCATCAAGAGGCTCTTTAGTTCTTCTTCACTTTCTGCCATAAGGGTGGTGTCATCTGTATATCTGAGATTCCACATATAGGTGATAACATATGATATTTGTCTTTTCTGTCTGATTTCACTTAGTATGATAATCTCCACAATTTGCCATTGCTGCAAAGGGCATTATTTCATTAGTTTTATGGTTGAGTAATATTCCATTACATATATAATATATTACTATATATAGAATAGACTATATGGAATACATACTGTACATATTCTGGTGGCTCAGACGTTAAAGAATCTGCTTGCAGTGCAGGAGACCTGGGTTCAATCCCTGGGTCAGGATGATCCCTTGGAGAAGGGAATGGCTACTCACTCCAGTATTCTTGCCTGGAGAATCCCACGGACAGAGGAGCCTGGCAGGCCACAGTCCATGGGTTGCAAAGAGTTGGACATGACTAAGGTACTAACACTTTTATACACATACACACACACACAGACACACACATATATATATATATATGAACATGCGCACACACAAATATGGGCTTTCCTGGTGGCTCAGTGGTCCGCCTGCCAATGCAGGAGATGCAGGTTTGATCCCTGGATCAGGAACATCCCCTGGAGAAGGAAATGGCAACCCACTCCAGTATTCTTGCCTGGGAAACCCCATAGACAGAGGAGCCTGGTGGGCTTCAGTCCATGGGATTGCAAAAGAGTCAGACTTGACTTAGCAACTAAACAACCACATACATACGTATGTGTGTGTGTATACCCACCTCTTCTTTATCCATTCATCTGTTAGTGGGCATTTAGGTTGTTTCCATGTCTTGGCTATTATAAATTGTACTGCTATGAACATACAGGTGCATATACCTTTTTGAGTTACAGATCTTTCTGGATATATACCAGAGGGATTGCTGGGTTATATGGCAATTTGACTTTTCATTTTTGTGGGACCTGACATACTGTTTTCACAAGTGAACTTATTTATGAAACGGAAACAGACTCACAGATATAAAAAACAGACTTGTGGTTGCCAAGGGTTGTGGGGAGGGATGGATTGAAAGTTCGGGATTAGCAGATGCAAACTATTATTTATAGAACAGATAATTCTCCAAAGAAGCTGCACCAATTTACATTCCCACCAACAGTGTAGGCCCCTTTTCTCCACACCCTCTCCAGCATTTATTGCTTGTGACTTTTTTATATGGACCATAGCCCACCAGGCTACTCTGTCCATGGGATTCTCCCAGCAAAGATATTGGAGTGGGTTACCATGCCCTTCTCTTATGTCTGGACCACCTGCTTCCAGCTAGATACCTGCTCATATTGCTCTACGCAGGTCAGTGATCTTTTTCTTCCCATATACATTCCTCTTGGGAACTCTGAAGCTAACGAGGAGGCCAGCTGTGGTACCTGGGTTAACATTCCCATGTGTGTCTGTCCCTGACACCAAGACACAGGAACAAGCTAAGACATGATTTAAAAAGATGGAAAAGTGAGGAGATGGGGAAGACTGAGAAACTCTAACAGGGTCTAACTTCCCTTATTGTTGATTATTACCTGAACTTTTATTTTTAAACCACAAAGCCTTGAAATTCATGAATAATACAAGAAATCTGTAAAATGCCACTTTTCTGGAATAAGCAGGACATTAAAATGCAAATTGCAGTTCCACACACAGCTGTACTCAATGTGACAAATTAAGCTCCTCTTATTCCTAGTCTTGACATTTACCTTCAAGATGTTTGTTCGATGTAGAGAAAAAGAGCAAGCAAGAAGCACATGAGAGGAATGGCCACAACCCCCCAGGAGGCCAGCCTCCATAAGATGCCCTCAGAAGGTGAAAGGTCACCCTGGGACCCTCCTTCTCCCCTAGCAGAAAGCAAGGGAAAAACCGTCTTCTGCATTGTCACACCTTCTCAAGAAAACCTTCTCCTAAAAACGGCATTCTTGCATGATAACAATCCCTCTTCAGGATGAGTAGGACAGAAATCTAGAAACTAAGCAAACTGGAAAACTTATGAGTCTCTGTTGGACCCATAATTCCACACTTTGCTCACTCAGCTAGACTCACAAAGCCCATTCTCATACCTTCCCTTATTATTCAACATATTTCTTTAGGAGGAGTACCTACTATGGGCCTGGAACACTTAGGATCCATCAGCAAATAGCGCAGACCAAGCTCACTGGGGATGGTGGATGAAGAGCCAACACTTCATCAGCTGCAGTGCTAAGTGTTTTACATATGAGACCACCCAATCCCCAGGAAACTGAGGCACAGAGAAGGTATTTATCTAGTGAACTAGTAAGCAGATGAGCTGGGATGTGAACCCATATACCCTGGACCAAGAATCAGCATGCTTATCCACTTCACTAGATTACCTTTCTCTATGGCCTCGTCCGGGCTTCCCAGGTGACTCGGTGGTAAAGAATCCACTTGCCAATACAGGAGATACAGGTTTGATCCCTGGGTCAGGAAGATCCCCTGGAGAAGGAAATGGCAACTCACTCCAAATTCTTGCCTGGAGAATCCTGGACAGAGGAGCATGGTAGACTACAATCCATGGGGCCACAAAAGAGTCAGACATGACTTAGGGACTAAACAACAACAAAGGCCTCCTCCACTTGCTATTTGTCTACAATAAAGTGCGAACCCTCCCAAGTACAGGGTCCACACCCTAGTTATCTTGGGAACCCACAATTCACAACCCATGTATAGCTTGGGTTGCATGCATGCTTTGAGAAGGCAATGGCACCTCACTCCAGTACTCTTGCCTGGAAAATCCCATGGACGAAGGAGCCTGGTAGGCTACAGTCCATGGGGTCGCTAAGAGTCGGACACGACTAAGCGATTTCACTTTCACTTTTCCCTTTCATGCACTGGAGAAGGAAATGGCAACCCACTCCAGTATTCTTGCCTGGAGAATCCCGAGGACGTTGGAGCCTGGTGGGCTGCCGTCTGTGGGGTTGCACAGAGTCGGACACGACTGAAGCAACTTAGCAGCAGCAACAGCAGCAGCATGCATGCTAAGTCGTTTCAGTTGTGTCTGACTCTTTGCGACCCCAAGGACTGTTAGCCTGGCAGGCTTCTCTGTCCATGGAATTCTCCAGGCAAGAATACTCCAGGGGATCTTCCTGACCCAGAGGTTGAACCTGCGTCTCTTATGTCTCCTGCTTTGGTAGGGTGATTCTTTACCAGTAGCGCCACTCCAATGTTCTTGCCTGGAGAATCCATAGACAGAGAAGCCTGGTGGGCTAGTCCATGGGGTCGCAAACAGTTGGACACAACTGAGTGACTAAACACAGCACACAACGCCACCCGGGAAACCTTACGGATACTCAACAAATATTTATTGAATAAATGACTCATCTTCTATTACTACTAAATTATCCTGGAGCTACAACAGCAAATATTAGCGCCATCTAGTGGAAAGAGGCCTGGCACAGGAAAGACGACTATAATATTATGGAGTGGCTGACACTCAGATATGCAGATGACATCACCCTTATGGCAGAAAGTGAAGAAGAACTAAAGAGCCTCTTGATGAAAGTGAAAGAGGAGAGTGAAAAAGTTGGCTTAAAGCTCAACGTTCAGAAAACTAAGATCATGGCATCTGGTCCCATCACTTCATGGGAAGTAGATGGGGAAACAGTGGAAACGTGTCAGACTTTATTTTGGGGGGCTCCAAAATCACTGCTGATGGTGATTGAAGCCATGAAATTAAAAGACGCTTACTCCTTGGAAGGAAGGTTATGACCAACCTAGACAGCATATTTAAAAGCAGAGACATTAGTCTGCCAACAAAGGTCCGTCTAGTTAAGGCTGTGGTTTTTCCAGTGGTTATGTATGGATGTGAGAGTTGGTCAGTGAAGAAAGCTGAGTGCCGAAGAATTGATGCTTTTGAACTGTGGTGTTGGAGAAGACTCTTGAGAGTCCCTTGGACTGCAAGGAGATCCAACCAGTCCATCCTAAAGAAGATCAGTCCTGGTTGTTCATTGGAAGGACTGATGTTGAAGCTGAAACTCCAATACTTTGGCCACCTCATGCGAAGAGTTGACTCACTGGAAAAGACCCTGATGCTGGGAAGGATTGGGGGCAGGAGGAGAAGGGGACGGTAGAGGATGAGATGGTTGGATGGCATCACCGACTCGATGGACATGGGTTTGGGTAGACTCTGGGAGTTGGTGATGGACAGAGAGGCCTGGCGTGCAGCGATTCATGGGGTCACAAAGAGTCGGACACGACTGAGCAACTGAACTGACACCAATAGTCAAAGGTAGCCAAAGGTTATAGCAATTATCTGGATGACACAGGAAAATGTCTTCATGTAGGTGCCTTGCCATCATCCTACAGACCGCTGGCACTTGATTTGATAACTAATGCTAGTTGCCTAGTATATAAAATTAACATTCCAAACCCAAAACAGATCAAGCCATAGCATTTTTAAAGGATCAACAAAGCAGAACATTTTAAGCAGAACTCTTCTAAAAAACCCATGATCATGGATACAACATAATAGGGAAGATCTCAAATTCTCATAGGAAAGACCTACAAACATGTATCTACAAAATACAGTACTAACACTGTGAAAAGCAGATGACACCAATCATTTGGAGACCCAAAATTCAACTGGGTCCAGATATAAAGCCCTAAAGGGCTTCCCAGGTGGCATGGTGGTAAAGAATCTGCCTGTCAATGCAGAAGACACAGGTTTGATCCCTGGGTCAGGAAGATCCCCTGGAGAAGGAAATGGCAACCCACTTCAGTATTCTTGCCTGGGAAATCCAATGGAGAGAGGAGCCTGGTAGCCCACAGTCCATGGAGTTACCAAGAATTGAACATGACTGAGTGACTAAGCAGCAGCAGCATAAAGCCCAAAAAGGATATGACTGTTTCTGACCTCTACTTCTGCAGGAACCCAGTGTATATTCTTTTACTAAATATTAGCTAATTGTGCTATCAATTTATTAGTATAAAATAAGAACGAAGCCTCTATATAAACCAAACAAATTGCATTTACTTCTTAAGACCTCTCATCAAAAACAACAGAAATAGTAAGAATATTTTATTTTAATCTTCTTCATTTGCTTTTCCCCTTTGACAAAAAGTTAAGATAAAAAAGAACAGAAGAAGCCAGTGAAAAATGCAGTGAAATATTGTTATAGACCAAAATGCAAAAGTCAGAAAGAGTCTATAAACTTCTAACCCCTACTTCCTAACCAGGAAAACTCCTGTTCATCGTTCAAGACCTTGCTCAAGTGTCAGCTCCACTGTGACACTCTTCCCTTCTGTGCCCCACCTACAGCTGCACACTCTCATTACTGAGATCCTATAACAACTGAGAAATAACACTATCATATAATTCATATCACATCATACTATAACTATGCCTTGACATCCTTCTCCTACCTTCCTCATGAAGTTTCTCAGCACATCCACCAGCTCTATAACTACTGAAACCAGAAGTAAATAAGGGTCATTTGAAACAAATATTATTTCTTTCTTCCTAAGCTATTCTTTGTTTTATTATACAACAAAAAAACTCTTGAAAATAGCATAAAGACACAGCAATTCTCAAGGCCTTTACTTTGACTCTCTGTTTGTAGGTTATTTCCCTTATGTGGTTTTCAAAACTAATCCTGCTGACAAAATCAACAATCACTGAAAATGTAAAGTAGAAGAAATAACCAAGGACTTTCGTTTTCAATGCTATTTTTGTCTGTTCTGCCCACGATAAAACTGTGTCAGAAAGGACACCCCACACACATCAGTGCATCTGCCTGAACTGCAAAGAATGTGGAAAGGCTCACTGGGAACATCAAATCCACTTCATAAATCCAAGTGCCCAGACATCATCTGTCTCTTTAAATGTTCTTGGCAAATGTACGGCTGAAGGTTAACAGACAATTAAGAATCTCTCTAGTTCCATGAAAATGATAAATAAAACAGAAAGATCAGCCTTGCATGGTTACATAAAATCAGCTACAATTAAACAAAAATAAGCCACTAGGGAAAGCAGTATGCTTGCTAAATGCATCTTACTGGTATACTGCGATGGTTAAATGTTTGGATTTGGGGAGATCACAGAGCCAGAATTTTTGCGTGTATGTGTAATAAAGTTTTATTGAAGTATAAAGGAGATAGAGAAAGCTTCCGACATGGGCATCAGAAGGGGCAGAAAGAGTACCCGCTTGCTAGTGTTAGCAGTGGAGTTATATACTCTAAGATAACGGGATTATCCAGAAGGTTCAATCCCGAGATTGTCCTCAGGCAGGATACATTACTGTGGGTTTTTTTACATTATTGTTTTATAATCTTAAGGAGTGTAAAGAGAAAAGAAAAAAAAAAGTTTGTCCTTTTTTCCTCCTTGAGAATTCCAGACCCCTCTCTCCTTGGGGACCCTTAGACTTCTTATCAACCTGCCTAGGAAAGGACTCTCTCATTCCCTTCTTTTCTTTCAGGAGGATTATGTTGCCAAGGGAAAGGGGCGCCGTTTATCCATGCTCCACCATGTATAAAACAGGCAACACTGAACATGTTCCTTGATCTCTTTATGCCTCAGTTTTCTTATCTGTAAAATGGGAAGAAGAATAATATAATCCTGGGTTTGTTATGAGCACTTTGCAGGGTGTCTGACATACGATAAACATTCAATAAATATTAAAAAGTTATCATCCTTTCTCTTATCTCATTTATTTATTCATTAGTTGAAGAAAATAAACATTTACTGCCAACACTAAATATTGTGCTGGAGACATTCATATATCATGGCAATTGCTATTTGGAAAAATGAAAAGATTTTATAGTCTGAAACTTTCCAATGCCAATATCTTTCATTCTGGTCATGTGAGTAATAAAACATGGCTTCCAGGGTTCTGCAAATATCTGATTCAAATTTCATTGTGAAAATATCAATGATGAAAATATATCAATCATTTTTTGGAACTGTACTATAAAGCATCACCCATACTTAACTTGTGTTCTGTATTAAACTTTAACACAAAGCAGATCCCAAGTGACTTAATTTGTGCTGCCTTGTTATCTCTACTTTTTTCTGGAGCCTTCATGATAAAGTTTCCTCGTGGATATATTTGAACTTTATGGGAATGTGATGCTGATTAAGAAGATCTTTTCTTGTTTTGTTTTGCTAAAATTCAGACCTTCCCATGTCTACTCACAGAAAACCATACAAGCCAATACAGCACAACATATGTGTGTTCCACTCAATTAAACAACATGATATATTCATAGGTATTTTTTGCCAAATGATGACAAATTAAAATAACCAAGGAACCCATTAATTGACTCTAAACTGAAACTTAACAATTACTTGCATGGACTTGTTACTTGCTATGATATTAACTTGAAACAAGTACTTCCCACTCTTTTGAGTTACTGTAATAGTTAAATTGAAGAGCAAGCTATTAAAAAAAATACTACCATTTGCAGTTATTCATCTGTGTGAGCCCGATTTGCTTAACACCATGCAAAGAGAGAGCGAGTGTTCATGTACATGAGACAGAAAGAGACACACAGAATGAAAAGAGAGGGAAAGTTAAATTGAATGCTTCTATTTATGTGACTAGAACTGTTTTCTATAAACAAATTTCATTGGAAGTTTATTATTAATAAATCAGGCTCATTGATTTTTTGGATGACTTTATAATAATCAAATGTCACAAATTCAAACTAACAGCTTATACTAACAAAATGCCCCTTTAATCTCTTCTACATATTTGAACCCTAGATGATATTTCTTTTAAAAGAGAGGTTCAGAAGACTGTTCCAAGCTAGTCTCTTTAGTGAGCCATTACCATAGGCCAGTAACTATTATGTTCCTAGGTGAGACACAAAGAAAAATATTACCAAGTACCTGTCCACAAAGTTTAAATCTAGAAGAGACAGACATATTGACATTTACAATTAGGCAGTATGTGGGACGTGCCAACAAAGTATGCAATTATATACAATACTGGAAGGAGTAAGGAGGCAGATTGGGGGATGATCAATTTCAACTGGAAAGTTAAAGGAATTAGTATTTAATGAGTATTTAAGTTGCACATTGAATATTGATTAGAATTCAACACAAAAATTAAATGGAAAGATTCAAAGGAAGAACGCTCAAGAAAAATGCATGATCCATATATACATTTTTGTTCACGTCCACTAAAGGGAGGAGGGGAGGAGACAGAACATTCTGAGACAAGGCAAGCTTAAATTAAAATATGTCACAGCCCCTGAAACTGTACCCAGAATAAAGATGTACATTTGGTATTTAGCGTACATCTAATGAGCCAAAAGAGAAAATGTTTAAACTGAACTGTTGATATTGCCTTCCAGTTTTTCCTTTCAGCCAAGATACCATTATAATTTCCAGTAAGCTGAAGCTTGAAAATCCTCCTGTTTCTTGATATTTCCTAACAATTTCTCACAAACATAAAAAATTATTCCAGTTTTTGACAGGAGTTTTATTTCTTCAAATTTTAAGTATCTGGTTACAGCTGCTCCATACAGTTCTTTGGTATTTACCTGAGAAATCTCCAAGGCTGTCTTTGGTATAGTCTAAAAAATACATCATGAAATTAAAGAACTTTGAAGAAAGAAGGAACCATAAGATCAAGTAACTCAAATTTCTTATTTTCAAAGGCATCTATAACACATAAAAGTTAGATGATGCTACTGAAAGGATGAAATGAAACAGGTAAAACAATTTTTTACAAACTCAAAGACCACTAAAAAATATTTTTTTAAGTGTCACGCAAGTTTACACAAACTCTCAGCTCAGTTCAGTCGCTTGGTCATGTCCAACTCTTTGCGATGCCACACACTGCAGCACACCAGGCTTCCTATCCATCACCAACTCCAGGAGCTTGCTCAAACTCATGTCCACTGAGTCAGTGATGCCATCCAACCATCTCATCCTCTGTTGTCCCCTTCCCCTCCTGCCTTCAATCTTTCCCAGCATCAAGGTCTTTTCCAATGAGTCAGCCCTTTGCAACACATGGCCAAAACATTGGAGTTTCGGCTTCAGCATCAGTCCTTCCAATGAATATTCAGGACTGATTTCCTTTAGGATTGACTGGTTGGATCTCCTTGCAGTCCAAGAGACTCTCAACAGTCTTATCCAACACCACAGTTCAAAAGCATCAATTTTTTATGGTCCAACTCTCACATCTATACATGACTACTGGAAAAACCACAGCTTGGACTAGATGGACTTTTGTCGGCAAAGTAATGTCTCTGCTTTTTAATATGCTGTCTAGGTTGGTCATAACTTTTCTTTCAGAGAGTAAGCGTCTTTTAATTTCATGGCTGCAGTCACTATCTGCAGTGATTTTGGAGCCCAAGAAAATAAAGTCTGTCACTGATTTCATTGTTTCCCCATCTATTTGCCATGAAGTGATGGGACCAAATGCCATGATTTTAGTTTTTTGAATGCTGCATTTTAAGCCAGTTTTTTCACTCTCCTTTTTCACTTTCATGGCTCTTTAGTTCCACTTTGCTTTCTGCCATAAGGGTGGTGTCATCTGCGTATCTGAGGTTATTGATATTTCTCCCAGCAATCTTGATTCCAGCTTGTGCTTCATCCAGCCCAGCATTTCTCATGATGTACTCTGCATATAAGTTAAATAAGCAGGGTGACAATATACAGTCTTGATGTACTCCCTTCCCAATTTGGAACTGGTCTGTTATTCCATGTCTGGTTCTAACTGCTGCTTCTTGACCTGCATACAGATCTCTCAGGAGGCAGGTAAAGTGAAATGAAGTGAAAGTGAAAGTCCGACTCTTTGCGACCCCATGGACTATACAGTCCGTGGAATTCTCTAGGCCAGAATACCGGAGTAGGTAGCATTTCCCTTCTCCAGGGGATCTTTCCAACACAGGGATCGAACCCAGGTCTCCCTTATTGTAGGCAGATTCTTTACCAGCTGAGCCACCAGGGAAGCCCAGGGCAGGTAAGGTGGTCTGGTATTCCCATCTCTAAGAATTTTCCAGTTTGTTGTTATCCACACAGTCAAAAGTTTTAGTGTAGTCAATAAAGAAGAAGTAGATGTTTTTCCGGAATTCTCTTGCTTTTTCTATGATCCAATGGATGTTGGCAATTTGATCTCTGGATCAAATTGGCTACAGCCATACCAGATGGAAATAATTATAATTCTTGGTTTACAACACATTATCAACATTGCTCTATGTATGACTCTCTTTTTCATTTATTTTATTTATCTATAAAAACACAGGGAACACCATGAATACACCATCCATCCCAAGAACCAGGATGCAGACTATCATATCTATCCGTGGACAACTTCCTGTTTCTTTCTCTGCCTTCCAATGGAAGACTCAACGGTCAGATTTGAATCAAGAATGATCAGTTGCATTTGGATAGATGGAAAATAATACACAAATCTGAATAAAATCTTGAACAAAGTGCAGACACACAAAATAACTAGAACTAGGAGGGAGTAGGGGGGATACAAAGACTTATGCAGCTGAAATAATAATTTATGGAAGGACTTCAGAGAAAACGCATCTATGGGTAGAGAGCTCTAAATGCCACGTAAGGGGTCTTAAGATTATCCTGAAGACAGTGGGGAGATTTTCAAAGGGAAAATGAATGATCAAAGTAGTGTTTGGGGAAAGTTGGCACAATAGATAGAAGCAAAATAGATTGAACGGAAGGAAACCAAAGTCAGAAAGTCCAGAGTCGTACAAGGAAATCTCACAGTAAATGATCACTGGCCAACATTCCAATAGCCGCCACTCTGCTTCCCACAAAAATGCCCACTCCTCATGAAAAATAAAGATATGACTTATAAAATTACTTATGTGAATAATCAAACTATTAACAAGAACCCTCATACTATCTTTTAAAATATTCAACAAGACATAGCTTAAAATAAACACATCTATTTAAAAGCACAGACAGTTAAAGGATAAACAGAGGCAAATAGTAATTTTAAAAAAAGCAGATGGCCATATTAATTTCAGATGAAGTATACAATTCAGCTGACCTGAAATGTCCACAGGAAAATATAAATTTCACAGATCAACCCCCAGAAGAAGTAGACTAGTTAATAGTCTACTAAATAGACTAGTTAGTAACCTACTAAATAGACTAGTTAGTAGTGAAGGAAATTAAAGAGGAAAAAGAGGCTCCAGAACCAGATGTTCTAATATGGACAAAAAGATGTAAACCTATCTAATTCATTTTATAAATCTAATATAATTCTAATATCTGGAAAAAAAACTAGCTCCATTTAAGAACAAATTGCTGATATTAACTACAGAACAGTTTCATGTCTTTAATTTTAATAGGTATTACATAGAGTCTGTTATCTAACAGGCACTATGCTAAAACACAAGAAAAAAATACAGTCTCTATATTCCTAGTACTTATAGTCTAGCCAGTAAACAAGTAGTTATTAGTGTTATGGGGTAGATATAAGATATATAAAAATTACAAAAAATACTGACAAACATTTTGAAATAAACTAAAAGAACCACTCATAATGACCACAGTGGAGTTTAATCCCAGGAATGCAAGTATAATGTTCAGAAATTTATTTATATCGTTGTGTATCTAACATATATTAGCATATATACAAGAAATTTACATTAACAACCAATTTTTAAAAACTCTTTAAAAACAGAAAATAGTATCAGCTCATAATTACAAATCAGTGTATACCACAGCTTCTACACTTATTCACCGATTCCTTGATGTGTAAAGAGTGTTTTTTAAAAACAGAGTTGGAAAGCAAGAAGAGGGTACCTTTAGTTAACCGAAACTCACATGGAATCCCTTAAAGACAGAAAGTACATGCATACTCAGTCATTTCCAGCTCTCTGCGACCCCGTGGACTGTAGCCCACCAGGTTCCTCTGTCTGTGGGGTTTCCCAGGCAAGAATACTGGAGTGGTTTGCCATTTCCTCCTCCAGGGAATCTTCCCAACTCAGGGATCAAACCAGAGTCTCCTGAGGCTTCTGTATTGGCAGGCAGATTCTTAACACTGAGCCAAGTAGACTTGATCAAATTAAAAGAGAAACCACAGTTCAAAATGCGCTGAGAAAAATGACTGCTGAAAAACAAAGGGGAGGTTCTGGGACTGCTCTAAGTAGGAAGCAGGACGGATATAGGAGGGGGATCCACGGCAACCGATAGTGTGATTTGAGTGGGGACAGTTATCACAGTACAAACAGACAGGCAAATTTGTCACTCTCCACTCACCCTTGTGCCCCAAACACTAACTAGCAGGACAGCCCACCTGGAAATGCATCCTCCCTCCCTCATCATTACTTGGGTACTGCAGTGAAAGAGACACCACTGGCAGATAAGCAAGATGAGCCCACAACCAAGAACCACAAAATATTTTAGGGGAGAACCAAAATCACCAAAGTGAAGCACCAAACTCAACAAGACCTAACAGAGGAGGAATTATTAGAACAAACAGGGAGAGACTTGAAAAGAGGTATAATTTTTAAAACCATAATTAATAATCCCAGAATGATCACACAAGATATGAGTCAATAAAAAGTAAAAGTTTGTATAGAAATTATATCTTAGAAATGTAATAGGATATTTGTTTTCTCAAAATGAGTTAAGTAATTCTAAGCTCATCTATAAGAATACTTAGATGATATTAGCCAAGGAAATAAGTGGTCTCATCAAATAATAAAAAATTAAAACAGCAAGATACTGGCATAAGAATTGATAATCAATCAGATAGAATAATGGCCCAGAAACAGACCTCAATATGTATTAAAGCTTTCTATAACAATGAAAATAACAAAAGAATGGAATGTTAAAAAAAAAACCCACAAAATAGCTAAAATAAATCACAAATATTTAAATTATCAAAGGATACATAAAGACATCTTAAGCAAAAGTGAAATCTAAGAAATAAAAGAAGATAGATTTAACTGTACTAAAAATATCACCAAAAATAAAAAGCAAATGATAACTCAGAAAAATATATCTGTAACATATATGACAAAAAAGGGACTATCCTCCAAATGTAGAGAGCTCCTATGAGTTAAATTTTAATTAGTATAGATATTGCGATACAAAGAAAAAAAAAGATTCTTTGAATATTCACCATCTTAATGATACATATCTCTAAGCTGCAAAAGTAAGAATTTTATTTCCTTTATGCTTTTTTGTATATGCCAAATTATCTACAATGAACAATTTTACAATCAGAAATAATTAGAAATAAAAGTTATTTCTAAATCAGTAAAATGAAGATGAACACACAGGCAAAGACAATTCACAAAAGAACAAACAGAAGGCCAGTTAAGATGTGATAAAAGTTGAACATTACTAATCAAAAATGCAAAACAAAATGCAAAATATTTTCTTAAAATATCAAACTTTTTTTTTGTTTTTTTAAAAATGATACTACCAAATGTTGGCAAGAATGCGATGAAACACATACTTCACATACTCTTAGTGGTGAAAACCAGACTGGTATAATCTTTCTGAAGAATGTGGCAATATATGCCATAAATATTAAAAATACAAAAACTCATAATTTCTACTTACAGGAAATTAGCCTGAGAAAATAATCAGAGTGGCAAACTGGTGTTTTCACACTCCTTAATAACAGTCAAAAATGACAAATAACCTGAAATATATCAACATATATATAACAAAATAAACTATGGTACACAATTATGCAGTCTCCAAAAGATAAAATTTTGAAAAATGACTTAATTGTGGGGTAACTGCACTCAAAACAATATTAAAAGAAAACAACAAAACATAAAATTCTATCTACAGGGAGAATTTAAAATGGTGCAGCTGCTATGGAAAATAGTAGGTAATTTGTAAAAAAAAAAAAAGAAAAGAAAGAAAAAAAAAACAGAATTAGCATATAACCCATAAATTTCACTTCTAGATATACACCCCCAAAAAAGAGAAAGCAGGGTCTTGAAGAGACACGTGTACATTCATGTTCAAAGCAGCATTATTCACAGTGGCTGAAAGGTGGAAGCTACCCAACAGACGAATGGATCAGCAAGATATGATATATCTGTACAATAGAATACTATTCAGCCTTAAAGAAGGATATTCTGACACAAGCAACAATGTGGAGGAACCTTAGGGACATAATGCTGAGCGAGATAAGACAGTCACAAAAAGACAAATGCTGTCTGATTTCCATTAATATGTGGTATCAAGGGTAGTTACATTCATAGAGACAGAAGACAGAACGGTGGTTACCAGGGGATGAGAGGAGAGAGGAATAGAGAGCTATTTACTGGGTACAGAATTTCACTTTTGCAAGATGAAAAGAACTGTACAGTTTAGTAATGGTTAAGACTAAATGTTATGTATGTGCACTGTACTACAATTTTTTAAATGGGGGGAAAAAACTAAGCACGAACCCACTTTTGAAAGACATTGATATGGAAGAGAAAAAAAAAATTATCACCTCCCTCAACCATCTCTACTACCATTGTTTTCTAAGGAGACTGATGGTATAAACACAAAAGATTAAAAGTTCTCTGAGCAATAAATATTACTAATAAAATAATATCCTCCATAAGATACTAGATGTCTAGGAAATGAAGCAAAAACAAGAGAGAAAGGAAAGGATATACCCAACTGAATGCAGAGTTCCAGAGAACAGCAGGAGAGAGAAGACTTTCTTAAATGAACAATGCAATGAAGGAGAGGTAAACAATAGCATGGGAAAGACTAGAGATCTCTTCAAGAAAACTGGAGATATCAAGGGAACATTTCTTGTAAGGATGGGCACAATAAAGGACAGAAAAGGCAAGGACTTAACAGAGGCAGAAGATATTAAAAAGAGGTGGCAAAAACACAGAAAAACTATTCAATAGGTTTTAGTGACTGGGATGACTACAATGGTGTGGTCACTTATCTAGAGCAAGACATCCTGGCACATGAAGTCAAGTGGGCTTCAGGAAGCATTACCACAAACAAAGCTAGTGGAGGTGATGGAATTCCAGCTGAGCTATTTCAAATCTTAAAAGATGATACTGTTAAAGAGCTGAACTCAATATGTCAGCAAATTTGGAAAACTCAGCAGTGGTCACGGGACTGGAAAAGTTTTCATTCCAATACCAAAGACAGGCAGTGCCAAAGAATGTTCAAACTACCAGACAACTGCATTCATTTTGCATGCTAGTAAGGTTATGCTCAAAATCCTTCAAGCTAGGCTTCCGCAGTACATGAACTGACAACTTACAGAGGTACAAGCTGGGTTTAGAAAAGGCAAAGGAACCAGAGATCAAATTGTCAACATTCGCTGGATCATAGAGAAAGCAAGGGAATTCCAAAAAAACACCTACTTCTGCTTCACTGACTATGCAAAAGTCTTTGACTGTGTAGATCACAACAAACTGTGGAAAATTTTTGAAGAAATGGGAATGCCAGACCCTGTTACCTGTCGCCTGAGAAACCTGTATGTAGGTCAAGAAGCAACTGTTAGAATCTTACATGGAACAATTGACTGGTTCAAAATTGGGAAAGGAGTACAACAAGGCTGTATACTGTCACCTTATTTAACTTATATGCAGAGTACATCACGCAAAATGCTGGGCTGCATGAATCACAAGCTGAAATCAATATTGCTGGGAGAAGTATCAACAACCTCAGATATGCAGATAATACCACTCTAATGGCAGAAAGTGAAGAGGAACTAAAGAGCCTCTTGATGAAGGTGAAAGAGGAGAGTTAAAATGTTGGCTTAAAATTCACCATTCGAAAAAACTAAGATCATGGCATCTGGTCCCATAAATTCATGGCAAATAGAAGGGGAAAAAGTGGAAACAGTGACAGGTTTCATTTTCTTGGGGTCCAAAATCACTGTGGATAGTGACTACAGCCATGAAATTAAAAGACGCTTGCTCCTTGGAAGGAAAGCTAGATAGCATATTAAAAAGCAAAACATCACTTTGCCAACAAAGACCAGTGTAGTCAAAGCTATGGTTTTTCCAGTAGTCATGTACAGATGTAAGAGCTGGACCATAAAGAAGGCTGAGTGCTGAAGAATTGATGCCTTTGAACTGTGGTGTTGGAGAAAATTCTTGAGTGTCCCTTGCAAGGCAACCAAATCAATCAATCCTAAAGGAAATCAGTCCTGAATATTCATTGGAGGGACTGATGCTGAAACTGAAGCTCCAATACTTGGGCTGCCTGGTGCGAAGAACTGACTCACTGGAAAAGACCCTGATGCTGGGAAAGATTGAAGGCAGGAGGAATAGGGGGCGACACAGGATGAGATGGTTAGATGGCATCACTGACTCGATGGATGTGAGTTTGAGTAAGCTTCGGGAGTTGGTGATGGACAAAGAGGCCTGGCATGCTGCAGTCCATGGGGTCACAAAGAGTCAGACATGACCGAATGACTGAACTGAACTGAAAATTCCATTACCAGAGATAATTTACAAAATGTTATAAATGGCTTCTAAATACTTTGTGCAAGTGGAGTCTTCTAGGAAAGCTCAGAGAAGAGGCTGAGTGGCAGCTGACATCTGGGTTATATAAGAAATGTCTAAGAAAAAAGACTGTAAGGATACCTCCTAACTGTCCGTGATGGTTATTTCTGGATGGCAGAACTCCTGGTGGTCTTCTTCTTGTTCATATGTATTCATTTATGTATTTTCTAAACTTTCTACAAACAGTATGGGGGGAGTTATTTTTCAGTGGTTGTTTTGGAGTACAGTGAAAAAAACAAGGGAGGAGTGATGAGCATGAAAGGAAGGTTAAGCAAGAGACACTGCCGTGTGAAAGACAAACCTACAAGATTAGGGCTAGGGCCACTGAGGAACTTTATCTTTTTTGCAGTTCATTCATTTTCTGATTCACTGTTCTCATACATATTTATCAAGATTCAAAGGACACCAAAATGAAGAAGATTCAGTTCTTGCCCTCAAGCAGCCAGTTCTTCCTTACAGTCAGTTCACCATAAAGGCAGAGGAGAACTGGACAAATGCTGCATACGAAGGATACACTGTAAAAAGAACTAGAAATCTTGTCAAAGTACCAACTGGAAGCTAGGATGGAAACAGGCTTGGAATTAGTATAAATCAATAGAGGCAAGATTCTGTCATAACTATCTGAATTATTCCACTGAGGACCAAAAGCCCCATAGAACCATGGAGAATGTATCAAGAAAGATGTGTCCCTAAGAAAACTGTCCCAACAATACATGTTCAGGCAGCAAACATTTTGATAAGTATTTTTGAATGAAATCTTTCAAAAATAATGTGTATGCTTTTTTTTTGCATCCCAAAAGAGCATCTGCAGAACAAAATCTAATGTTTTCCTGATGACTCAATGTCACCATGAAAAGAATCAAGTATTATGCTGCCTATGACACAGCTATGCCCTCAGAAACGACTGGGTTCTCTAGGATTATTTCCTCCATACTGGGTCCAGATTTCTAGGTTTTTCTCCTTCTTGTATGTGTTTCTGGCAGTTTTTATAGCTTTTATCTTAAATACATTGAATTTTAGAGCTGGAAGGGAACTCAGAGATTAACCAGTTTAACCCACTCATCTCACAAAAGGAGGAAACTGTTCCCTCCTTCACTCTAAAGTTCTTGGTGACATTTTAATGCTCCTGCTGTGATCGATACCTCTCCCTTTTCTTATTTTTCTGCCTCTTACAACTGGGAGACCAGATAAGCAACCTTATTAGAATGATACCAAAAATAGCCATAATCGAAATGGAAAAAAAATATTCTAAGAACACAAAGTCTGACTCTTACCATTGTTCTCTTGGGCCATACATTGTGGGAACATGGAGGCCTCTTTTCTATTCTCCACATTTGGTGAATCTGTTTAAAATACGAAACTGAAGGTTTCCAAGACTGTCAAATGATGAATGCTCATTCTCTGAAAAGGAGGACTTCTTCCCCTTATGAACTGTGTGGAGTTGAGTAATTATTCTGAGCCTCGGTTTGCTCACATGCACAAAGGGAACACAGAAGAGGAAATAGCAACCCACTCCAGTATTCTTGCCAAGAAAATCCCATGGGCAGAGGAGCTGGATGGGCTTCAGTCAATGGGATCGCAAGGAGTTAGACAAGACTGAGCATCTGAGCACACACACATAAAGGAAATAAAATTTATCCAGGATAATAATGAATGGATGACATGAAGTCATGTGCTTTAATGAGTGCTCAAAAAATGGGACGTGCTCTTGCTGTGTCTCCCCACTTTTCCTTAAGCAGCACGAGAAGGAATATTTGCTAATGGACATCTTCATTTTCTGCAGTGGCTTCAGGACCTGAGTACAATCCTGCTCAAAGCAAAATGGGTTCTTCATAGGGCTTCTCAATGCAGATACCATTAGAATCACCTGGGGCTTGTAAAAGATGTGCCACTTACACGTCATCTGCAGAAATTCTGATTTGATTGGCCTGGATCGGGGCCCAGGTAGAAGTTCTTTTTAAGAGGTCTCCAGATGATTTTCACAGGAGCCCAAGTTGTGAGTTAATGCTCCACAGAAAAGCCTGGAGCCGTGCTAAGCCTCCATGCCTGTCTGTGTGAGATCAGGACCCCTAAAAGCCCACTGTTCACCAGCCAGACCTTGGATGGGACCCTTTGCATAGACAGCCATACAATTTGCCTCCTAATTTTATTCAAGTCTTTGTTCAAATGTCTTCATACTGGAAACAGATGGAACCCAGACTACTCACTAAAAAGGCATTTTGCCTTGCTTCACCATGTTTCAATTTGCTGCAAAGCACAAATTATTTACTACTACACTTCTTAGTCTATGTGTTGTCTGAGTCCCTCCACTAGATCCAAGGTTCTGTGAGAACAAAGATTTGGCCTGGTTTGTTCATTCTCTATTCCCAATGCGTTGAACAGAATCCATTCCATATTAAGTGCTAATCAGTATTTGCCAACAATATGTGAATAAAATGAATCACATACTACTTAGAAAATATATGGATGAGAGAAAATATCTGCAAATCATATATCTGATAAAGAAAGGGCTTGTATCTAGAATATATAAAGAGCTCCTACAATTGATAATAAAACCACAAACAACTAAAAAGTGGGGGAAAGTTTTGAATAGACATCTCACCAAAGAAAATACACAACTGGCTAATAAAATGCTCACACTCAGGACTGGGTAGGAAAACACAAATTTAATGACAACAAAATTCCACTATAAACCTACTAAAGTCGCAATAAGCAAAATGACTGGTATGAACATAGAGAAACTGAACTCCCATTCATTGCTTTTGGGAGTGTGCAGCAAACATCTTGGGAAATAGTTCAATAGTTTCTTAGAAAGTTTAATATGTTTAACTCTGACTGTAATTCCACTCATAGTTATCTACCCAAGAAAAATAAAATCAATGTCCACATAAGGACTTACCACTATTTATAGTAGCAAAAAAAAGTGGAAATATTCCAGATGTCCTTCATTGTTGAGTGAATAAACAAAACATGGTATATCCATAAAATAGAATACTGTTCTGCAAATACGTGTGTATGTGTGTGTGTATAAAAGGAATGAGCTACAGATACATACCACAGAATAAATGAACCTCAAAAATATATTATGCCAAGTGAAAGAAGCAAGGTACAAAAGACCACATATTGTATGATTCTATTTACATGAAATTTTTTTTTTAAAAAAGGGCAAATCTATAGATACTGAAAGCAGAAGACTAGTTGTCTAGGAATGGTAAATGGGAAATAAGGGCACAGTGAATTTGGAGATGTACTGAAAATTTTCCGGAACTGGATTGAGGTGATATATTCACAACTCCATAAATTCACTCAAAATCACTGATCTGTGTACTTACATTGGGTAAATTTTACAGTATGTAAAATATCCTTCACTAAAGCTGTTAAACAATAACAATGAAAAGATGAAACAAAAACCACCATGGAAATACACGTTCATTCCATTCCCTCCCAGAAAATCTCTCCTACTCCCTTTTCATTAATACTGCTTCTCTCTCCACTGTGGCAATTAGACATGCCTAGGGCTGGGGACCCAAGTCCATAGGGATCTGCTGGGTTTGGGACCTTGTCTTTAAACAGCATACCCCGTTCCCCCATAAATTCTCCCAAACAGCCAATGATTTGTTGACAATTTTGAATCACAACCCTAAATTGCGCCATTAAGGCTTAACCTGATATCTGGTTTCTACTTCTGTGGTCGACTCACTTTGAATTGTCCTCTTGGTTCCCATGCTCACTTTTGTCCTGGATGCTAGCTTTGGTTTAGCCTTATTCCTCAAAGCATACACCTGAAACAAGAACCCCCCATTCCATCCCAGATCCTGGGCAAAGAACCTCCTTTAGATCAGCACCAGCTAGTTTCCCACTACTTCTGGGGAGGGGCAGAGTTCAGGCAGTATCTCACAAGCTAAAAGGAATATTCTAGGAAATCCCATCCTCCTTCAAAACTGAGGACCCCTTTTATATAAATGTCAAAACATTTTTCAAACCCACATTTAGTAGTCATTGTACTTCTAGTATCAGTTGACTGAAAAAATTCAGAATGACACAAAGGTATGATAGCTTAAATGCTCTTAAGTAAATTTGCATTTTATTAATCATAACTACATCTACATTAATCAGGAAGGAAATTTTGCTATTTTAAAAAATAGGGAAGCACTCCAGCTGCTTCTGCATTCTGAGAAAGGGAAGAATTCACTTCTGGGGGAAAATGTCATTGTTTTGCTTAGAATGACACAGCCCCCTAGGTCATGAAAGGGAAGGCTCTAGGCTAAACTGATGAGAGAGAGGCTAAAGAAAAACAAATTGTTCTACATAATAAAATAATACAGCTATTTTAAGCTGTCCCCAGGTAGCTTAAGAGAGTGATGGCTTTCAATTTTGTTTTTGTTGTTGGAGATGTGGGCAAATAGGGAAGGAAAGACTTTCAACACGTTGAAAGAGATGTTGGGGAAAAAAGAGTTGATAAGAAGAGGAAATGAACTTGAATTCAGACCACTCTTATTTGGAGCAAGAACCTGGAGGCTGTTAGAACAACTCGACCAACAAAAAGGGGATATCCACTGTAGGAAATGCAGTTCCTGACCATTTTCTTGAGTTATTCTTTAGAATCATAAGAACTACAAGTGATTTTACAGATACTGGGCGAAGATCCCAAGCATCTAAACTAGGAGAACAAGGATCAAAAGTCAACATAGGCCCCACAGTCCTGCCAAGTCTGTTGTTTCAAAGGACAGTTGTAACATCCTAATACTACAGTAAAAGCAACGATTTCCACAACTTACAAAAAAGCACTCTTGCATAAACATTTTTATTTTCACCACCAAAATATCCTATGAGAAAGTTATTACCAACTCAACATTATAATGGGGAAATTGAGGCTCAAAGAGAATGAAATGATACTTATAGCTAATAAGGAAGTCACAGAATGAGAACTAAACGGAAAGCGTTTGCATTCCAAAAGCAGTGTTCTTTCTACATCAACACAGATATGGAAAAGGAGTAAGAAAATAAAAGGGCATCAATAAAATTCTAATTAATTTTATCAGATTTCAGTAGCCAATACAGAAAACCTGGGAGGTCAAAGAATGAAGCACTGCTTAAGACAGATTAGATGCTACTGCTAACTTTAAACCACTTCCCACTCAATATGAATATTCATTAATTTAATAATTAAACAAATGCTTATTGACTTTTTATCTTATGCCAGTGCACTGACAAAAGCTAAGTTTCAGTAATTATAACTTGAACACTGTTCAATAATTGTTATCAATAAACAGTGTAATGATATTCTTCCCTTGGTGGTGAAGTGAAGTGAAAGTTGCTCAGTTGTGTCCGACTCTTTGAGACCCCATGGACTATACTGTCTCCCTGTCTTCCCTGGTGTTTCAGCTGGTAAAAAATCTGCCTGCAATGTGGGAGACCTGGGTTTGATCCCTGGGTTGGGAAGATTCTCTGGAGCAGAGAACAGCTAACCACTCCAGTATACTGGCCTGGAGAATCCCATGGACTGTATAGTCCATAGGGTCACAAAGAGTCGGACATGACTGAGCAACTTTCACTTCACTTCCCTTGATGGTTAGAACCTAATTCACTGCCATATTGGTTTGTGGATGTTATAAGCTGATGCCTTTCTTAAAAAAACAAAGAGCATTTACCCTGAAAGACATTAATTACACTGAACACAAACCATCTGCCTACACTGCTTTTAAATTTGTAACCAGATAAACACAGAAGCCCATTCATGACTTTATTCTAGAGCACCCAAGGTAGGACAAAAGTCATAGCTGAGAAGTTGCCCAAGTAAAGCAGAGCAATGACGCGGGTCCAAGTCATCACAGGAAGATGTGAGCCAGCAAAACCGCCCTATTAACAAAGGAAATAAATACATAACTTCCTCAACTTATGTTTTGTCAGTCACTGTCTTTCGTCACTGGAGTCACCAGACAAGAAGTCAGCCCAGTGTGCCTTCCAAGTTCTGGTTCTGCCACTTAGTCAGTTTCTTCGACAGACACTTTCTCCGTGCTTGTTTTCTCTTTAGAGAATGTAATGGTTTAACTATATAATCTCTAGAATCCTCTGTCAATCAGCAATCAGCAAGATACAGACTGTACACTCAAATTAGGACAATTCAAGGAGACTATTTACAGAGGAATGGGCAGGAGGTAAGGAAAGTACAAAGGACAGAGAAGCCATAGGAGAATAATCACCCTCTCAGGAAAAAGGAGGAAGAAGGAGGCAGTTACAGGACAGAAGGAAGGAGTCGTGTAGCAAGGGCCACCATGAGATGAGCAGGGACTCTCTATCATAGGGTACAGTCAGTGCCAGGTGACCACCCTGCAGAAAGGGCTGGATCTCCCTTTCATTATCCTTCACTGGACTTGGTGTTGGCTGAACCCAACCAGGAGGCAAAGAGCATATCTGTTTTCCAGGGAAGAGAACAGACTGGAGAAGGATAGAGAATAAGATCTGGAGATGGGAACTAGCACAGGTTCTTTGAAGTTTTAACGCTCGCTGATTCTAATTGTCTGGCACTTTGAGGGGACAACCTGACCTCGTTTGACACTGACATGCCAAACCTGGACCTTCTGGGCAGTCAGGAATGGGTACAGAGCAACATTCCCAACAAGGTCAACCTCTATCCTATCCCTGTACAGAATATTTCCAGGTCCTGATATCATGCTCCTAAGTGAATCCTGAAGGTCTAGACATGTTACTTTATTTTCATCTTTAGTAGAGAATACATAATAAAAGGAATAGATCATATTTTCCATCTACTTCTCTGTGACACATAAGAGTTAAGATGCCAATCCTGAAATCAGATCAAATCAAACGCAAGTTTGATTCCAGGTTCTGATTCTGGGTAACTCGATTAAACTCTATAGGCTTCTCCTTGTTTGTAAAATGGAGATAACAGAACCTACCATGTGATTGGGAAGATTCAAAGAGATAGTCAGCATGTAGCACAAGGCCTGAGTGATACAGTTCAGTTCAGTTCAGTTGCTTAGTCATGTCCGACTCTTTGCGACCCCATGAACCGCAGCATGCTAGGCCTCCCTGTCCATCACCAACTCCCTAAGTCCATCCAAACTCATGGCCATCGAGTCAATGATGCCATCCAGCCATCTCATCCTCTGTCGTCCTCTTCTCCTCCTGCCTTCAATCTTTCCCAGCACCAGCATCTTTTCAAATGAGTCAGCTCTTCGCATCAGGTAGCCAAAGTATTGGAGTTTCAGCTTCAACATCAGTCCTTCCAATCAACACCCAGGACTGATCTTCTTTAGGATGGACTGATTGGATCTCCTTGCAGTCCAAGGGACTCTCAAGAGCCTTCTCCAACACCACAGTTCAAAAGCATCAATTCTTTGGCACTCAGCTTTCTTTCTAGTCCAACTCTCACATCCATACATGACCACTGGAAAAACCATAGCCTTGACTAGATGGACCTTTGTTGGCAAAGTAATGTCTCTGCTTTTTAATATGCTGTCTAGCTTGGTCAAAACTTTCCTTCCAAGGAGTAAGCGTCTTTTAATTTCATGGCTGCAATCACCATCTGCAGTGATTTTGGAGCCTAAAAAAATAAAGTCTGCCACTTTTTCCACTGTTACCCCATCTATCTGCCATGAAGTGATGGGCCCGGATGCCATGATCTTAGTTTTCTGAATGTTGAGCTTTAAGCCAACTTTTGCACTCTCCTCTTTCACTTTCATCAAGAGGCTCTTTAGTTCTTCTTCACTTTCTGCCATAAGGGTGGTGTCATCTGCATATCTGAGGTTATTGATATTTCTCCCGAGAATCTTGATTCCAGCTTGTGCTTCCTCCAGCCCAGCGTTTCTCATGATGTACTCTGCATATAAGTTAAATAAGCAGGGTGACAATATACAGCCTTGATGTACTCCTTTTCCTATTTAGAACCAGTGTGTTGTTTCATGTCCAGTTCTAACTGTTGCTTCCTGACCTGCATACAGGTTTCTCAAGAGGCAGGTCAGGTGGTCTGGTATGCTCATCTCTGTAAGAATTTTCCACAGTTTATTACGATCCACACAGTCAAAGGCTTTGGCATAGTCAATAAAGCAGAAATAGATGTTTTTCTGGAACTCTCTTGCTTTTTCGATGATCCAGCGGATGCTGGCAATTTGATCTCTGGTTCCTCTGCTTTTTCTAAAACCAGCTTGAACATCTGGAAGTTCACAGTTCACGTATTGTTTAAGCCTGGCTTGGAGAATTTTAAGCATTACTTTACTAGCGTGTGAGATGAGTGCAACTGTGTGGTAGTTTGAGCATTCTTTGGCATCGCCTTTGGGATTGGAATGAAAACTGACCTTTTCCAGTCCTGTGGCCACTGCTGAGTTTTCCAGATTTGCTGGCATATTGAGTGCAGCACTTTCACAGCATCATCTTTCATGATGGTATGATCACTCACCTAGAGCCAGACATCCTGGAATGTGAAGTCAAGTGGGCCTTAGGAAGCATCACTATGAACAAAGCTAGTGGAGGTGATGGAATTCCAGTTGAGCTATTTCAAATCCTGAAAGATGAGTGATACAAGGCAACCTTTAATGCTTTACTGGGTATTTATCTAACAACGTTTCTTGGGGAGTTGTTAATGACTATTACCTGAGTTATTTTCCTCCTCCTTCATTCTGACTCTGAAGGACTCCTTCAGATGACTTTCTAGGGTTCCCAAAAATGCCAACAATCAATCACAGATTTTTACTGAGGCTACATATTAAACAAATTTGTTTGAAGAGTTATCACCTCAGACAAGACAAAATGAATAGCTTTCAGAGGAAAAATTGTTCATTTTGAAACCATAAATCTTACACATTGAAAATAAAATCAAACCCAAAGAAGATATAAATCAATCATCACATAACACCACTGAAAAATATAATTTAGAAAAAGGAAACTTGGATTCTATCAAAGGGATTCATTTTGTCCAGTGCCTTTAATGACTATATAATCCTATTTTTGAAAACCTTGGGGGACTTGGGCTATTATCTATAGAAACACAAAGATAACATAAGGATGGATAAAAGATCACTGTACAACAGAATGTGACAATACAAAATATCACGAGTACAGCAAACATCAGGTTTTAGATATCTAGCTTGGGCGTAGAGAAGAAATAACCAAAGAGAATATTTCTGACACAGAAGCCAAGATTCAAAGACATCACAATTGAGCTGTACATGCTCATGTGGCCCATCCACATTTCCAGACTGTGTTCTTAGTCCTGGGCACTGGAAGAGGCTGAGGGTGAGCAAATCCTATTAGTCTTCCAGACACTGCTTCTGCTTTTGGAGTATCCAAGGTCTACTGGGGAGGTAGACTCATAAATAACCATCCAGAGAACATGATGGACATGGTGCCATAACACAAATCAACATGGGAACATAAATCCAGGGGGAAGGAGAGTCAAAGTACTAATGGCTTTCTATAAGTTAGCTTTAGCTATGTAACAAACTAATCTAAAACCCTATGGTTTAAACACTAGCCATTCATCCAGCTAACTATTTGGTGGGTCAGTGAGCCTATTCTGGGCCAAGCAAGTTCAGTTCATCTCAAGTGGGTTATCTTACGTCTGTGTTCAGGTGATAGATCTGCTGCTGCTGCTGCTAAGTCGCTTCAGTCATGTAGACTCTGTGCGACCCCATAGACAGCATCCCACCAGGCTCCACCGTCCCTGGGATCCTCCAGGCAAGAACACTGGAGTGGGTTGCCATTTTCTTCTCCAATGCATGAAAGTGAAAAGTGAAAGTGAAGTCACTCAGTCATGTCTAACTCTTCGCATCCCCATTGACTGCAGCCTACCAGGCTCCTCCATCCGTGGGATTTTCCAGGCAAGAGTACTGGGGTGGGTTGCCATTGCCTTCTCTGGATAGATCTGCAGGTGCCTGAATAGTTTGCATGACTTCATTCACCTGACTGGTAACTGGCAGCCAGGGAACTTGGAGGACTAAGCCATGGGTCTCTCGTCATCCAGATGGGGCTCCTTCACATAGGTTCCCAAAAGCAGCAAAAGAAGGCAAATTTCAAGTCTCTGTATACATCATGTTTGCTGAAGTCCCATCAGCCACAGCAAGAAAGAAGATCAAGCCAAGAGTCAGTGTGGGAAGGGCTGTACAGACACACTTGAAAGACACATAGCATTGGGAAGAACTGGGAGCCATTTTTATAATCTATCACAAGGCTACCGTCAAGTGACATTTGAGGGGAATGTAACAGTCTCCAAGGAATTCACCAGGGGAGGAGCTATTCCTTGGAAGAAGAATCAAAACAGGAACCAGCGTGGAAATGGAAAAATGTGCCACAGACCTGCCAAAAATGGATTAAGAGAGGTTCTGGAGGCAAGGTTAGATTTCATCACTTGATTTCTTTTTTGAGGAAGTTTATTTGAAACATTCATGGCTGTAGTGGATCCCATCATACTGTCTCCAGTGTCTAGTCTTGTCCCTGGGGGTTGGTAGCTAACCCACTAAGGCTGCTGGGGATGTTTATACAATATACTCTGCAGGCAAAAACCCCATTACCTGACCATCCTTACAGGGAGACCTTAAAGAAAAAACAACCTGGAAATGAAATCCACAGCAACTTTATAAGTCATGAGAAGCAGAACCGTGCCTTCAAAGACATAGAAAAATGCTTCTGGTAGCTATAATGAGGTCCCTACTCAAGGGAGTAAGGAAACAAGACCCATCAAAGCAGAACTGAGTCATAAATCATGCGGCTTCTATGTCCCTCTTTCATTTTCCCTCCCTGTTTCATACTTAACGTCTTAAATAGTCACAAATAGTCTTAATGTGCATGTCTTAAATGACATAAATACTCAATTTTCCCCAGCTTCATTCATTTATTGATTCACTTATCCAGCAAATATTTATTAAGACCTTTCACATATCAACAGAAGCTGGGAGCAGACAGAGACTTTAAAAAAAAAGATGTCTCTGTCTTCAAGAATATAGCATTTGGTGTGTGGTGGACAGAGAAATACAATCAACTACATTTCAGCTTGATGATCATAGAGAAGGAAGCTCAGAGTGGTAAGCGAGACTCTGGGAGGGGCACCTAAGCCAGACCAAGGTGTCAATAACAGACTCCTAGAAACCAGGCCATGCTAGCTTCGTCATGAAGAATACTTGGGAAATAAGCAGAATAGAGCAGGGCATTCCAGGCAGAGGAAATAGAAGGCACTGAGACATGAAAACAAAGGAAGACGTGGTATACTAGAGAAAATGGAAGCAGCCCCTATACTTCCTGCGATACACAGGAGGTGCACAGAGAAAGGACAAAAGCAGGAAACAGCCAGGACGTTATCTGAGGAGTGATGGTGCATCACAAACGCTCCCCTCCCCACTACCTAAAACATTATATAAGGTACCAATTATTTATCCTTCCTGACTGACCCACTGAGCACAACTTAGCATGATTGAATTCAGGTCCCTGACTTGCCTCAAGCAGCATCTGAACTAAATCAGGGAACTGACTTTGGCCCCTATTTCTGGCATCCTTGGACAGGCAGGGTGGTGCACAGGCAGGTTGGCATTCCCTGAAGCCTCATCAAGATCCCATATAGACTGTTCCTGAAGCAAAGTTGATTTACTTTTTCCTTTTAGGATGAAAGAGGAAAGTCAGAAAAGTCAGCAGTGAATCTTCCCATTCAAACAACTCTCCAATCCCAGAGAGCTGCCATGAGTGGCTGGTAGAATTCAATTCTCTGGCACATTAATATTATTAATATTAACATTACTAATATTAATGATAATAACTGCTCTCAATCAGTGGGTATTTTATGTAAGTCAGGCCCTTGGCTAAACTTCTCATGTATATAATTTCATTTATTCCTCACATTAACTCCATGGAGATATTTCTATCATACATGAGGAAATGAGGTTTAGAAATAAGGTCTAGTAACTCACAGTTCAGTTCATTTCAGTCGCTCAGTCATGTCTGACTCTTTGAGACCCCATGGACTGCAGCATGCTAGGTTTCCCGGTCCAGCACCAACTCAGAGCTTGCTCAAACTCATGGCCATTGAGTTGGTGATGCCATGTAACCATCTCATCCTCTGTCGTCTCCCTCTCCTCCTATCTTCAATCTTTCCCAGCATCAGGGTCTTTTCCAACAAGTCAGTTCTTCGCATCGAGTGGCCAAAGTACTGGAGTTTCAGCTTCAGCATCAGTCCTTCCAATGAATATTCAGGACTGATTTCCTTTAGGATAGACTGGTTGGATCTCCTTACTGTCCAAGGGACTCTCAAGAGTCTTCTCCAACACCACAGTTCAAAAGCATCAATTCTTCTGCGCTCAGCTTTCTTCATAGTCCAACTCACAACCATACATGACGACTGGAAAAACCAGAGCTTTGACTAGACAGATCTTTGTTGGCAAGGTCACAGTTAGGTCACAGTTAAGACCTCTGTTGGCAAGGTCACAGTTAGGAGTCACAGAAACGGAATTTGGCTTGACTCTGGCCCTTACCCAGTTCTATGGGAATCCTCTCTAAACAACCAGCATCACTGACCTTTCCTAACCCAAGCTCCCCTACTCTGCTCCCAAGTTTAGCAGACTCATTTATTCATTCAAGGATATTTTTGCATTCCCACCAGTGTACATGAGCCTGCAGAAGATGAATCAGACACAGTCTCGAGCCTAAGGTGTTTCTACTCTAGTAGGATATTCATTAAATCCATTGATCCATTCATCCAATTAATATGATTAAGCACTCACTGTGTGCCAGAAACTCTGTAAGCACTAAGAAAAACAGAATTTAAGATATGCACATAAATAATTATCATAAGGGTCACTGCAGCAGATACCGAGTTGAAATGTAGGTTTCCTGACTCTAAAAGCTAACCTTCTTCAAAGAGCTGATACTAGTCATTGCCTCTACTTTCTTCTTCTCAATCTCTCTTCACTTTGCTCCATGTGGGCTTCCATACCACTTTTTCACTGAAACCACTCTTCTTAGGATCACCGGTGACCTCAAGGTCACCCAATTCATTGGCCATTTTCCTAGCCTTATCTTACAACCATTTTTGACACAATTAATATTCTATCTTTGTCAAAACATGTTTCCCTTAATCTCCATGATGGCACTCTCCAGATGTTCCTATTTCACTGACCGTGTCCATGTTTTAAATTGTGCTGGTTCTTTCTCTTCTCTCTACCTCTAAATATTTTACTTCCCTAAGAACTAGTAGCTGGACCCCACCCTATGGCTTTATACATCATTTCCAATGATGCCCAAATTTGTATCTCCAGTCCTACTTCTCTCTAGAATCCTAGACTCTTAGATCCAAATGTCTATTGATATCAAACTTACCATTCAAAACAGAACTCTTGGAAATGCAAATCAAAACTGCAGTGATATATCACTTCACACCAGTCAGAATGGCCATCATTAAAATGTCTACAAATAATAAATGCTGGAAAGGGTGTGGAGAAAAGCAAACCCTCTTCACTGTTGGTTGGAATGTAAATTGAACAGCTACTATGGATAACACACATATAGAGATTCCTCAAAAAACTAAAGTTGCCATATGGTCCGGTAATCCCACTCCAGGGTACATATCTGGGCAAAATTATAATACAAAAACAATACTGTACATATAACATACAGTACTGTTCACAATAGCCAAGACATGGAAACAACCTGAATGTCCATCAGCAGATGAAGGGATTAAAAAGATGTGGTATATACAGACAATGGAATGGTACTCAGCCATAAAAAAGAATGAAATAATGCCATCTACAGCAACATGGATGGACCTAGAGATTATCATACTAAGTGAAGTCAGAAAGAGAAAGACAAATACCAAATGACATTACTTATATGAGTAATCTAAAATATGGCACACAAAAATATAAATAAATAAAATGAAATATGGCACAAATGAACTTATCTATGAAACAGACATGAAGAAGAGACCTATGCTTGCCAGGTGTAGGAGGAGAGGACTAGGGGTTTAGGGTTAGCTAGATACAAACTAGTATATATAGAATGGATAAACAACAAGGTCCTAGTGTATAGCATGGGGAACGATATTCAACATCCTGTGATAAACCATAATGGAAAAGAATATGAAAAAGCGTGTGTGTGTGTGTGTGTGTGTGTGTGTGTGTGTGTGTGTATAACCAAATCACTTTACTGTACAGCAGAAATTAATAAAACATTGTAAATCAACTATACATCAATAAAATAAAATGCACCACAACTATATAAAGTGAAACAAATAAACAAATAATAGAATTCTTGATTTTTACAACCAGTTCTGCAACTCTCTTATTTGGTCAACAGCATAACCATCAACTGAGCTGCTTAAGCCCAAAGCACAAGGTCATCCTTTATCCTTCTCTGTCATCTAATCCCTCAGTCTGTTGGGTTATTCATGTCCAACTCTTTGCAACCCCATGGACTCAGCACGCTAGGCTTCCCTGTCCTTCACTATTTCCTGGAGTTTGCTCAAACTCATGTCCATTGATGCCATCCAACTATCTCATCCTCTGTTGCCCTCTTCTCTTCCTGCTCTCAATCTTTTCCAGCATCAAGGTCTTTTCCAATGAGCCATCTCTTTGTATCAGGTGGCCAAAGTATTGTAGCTTCAGCTTCAGCATCAGTCCTTCCAATGAATATTCAGGATTGATTTCCTTTAGGATTGACTGGTATGATCTCTTTGCTGTCCAAGGGACTCCCAAGAATCTTCTCCAGCACCACCATCAAAAGCATGGATTCTTCGGCACTCAGCCTTCTTTATGGTCAAACTCTCACATCTATACATGACTACTGGAAAAACCATAACTTTGACTACAAGGACCTTTGTCGGCAAAGTGATCCCTCAGTTAGTCCTGTCAATGTACAGCCCAGATGTATCTCAAATCCTTCCACTTTTCTCCAACTTCACTCTTTTAATCTTCTTTTATCTTAACAATTACAGAAGCCTTCCCATTGGTCTCCCAACTTTCACTCTCACTCCTCTCCATTTCATTCTCCACAAGGTAACCACAAGGAACTATTAAGACTATAAACCAGATCATGTCACCTGAGACTTCAACCTCTTCAAGGGCTCCACTTTATTTAGAATAAAATCCACTCTCTTTACCTGCCCCAAACCTCAAAACGACTGTGACCACTGCTCTACTGTCATCTCCTTCTGGGCTTTCCCTTGAACTCTCTACTCCAGTCACACTGGCCCAGGGCCTTTGCACCAGCTGCTGCCTTTGCCTAAAATGTTCTTCCTCCTGATCTTCTCACAGCCAGATCCATCACATTACTTACACCTCAATGTATATGTCACCTCCTCAGGCTCACCCACTCTAACACATTATTCTGTTTTAATTTTTCATCTGGCCCTTATCACTAATGAATCAGTGTGCATGTATGTATGAGGCTTTTTTTAGTTTATCTGTTCCTCGTCTATTTATTATTACTCAAATATGAAATTCAAGACAGCAAAAGCCTCATCTGCTTTATTTAGGATAAACGAGTAATCAATGACGACTAAGGAATCAATAAATACTAAAGATGTGAATAGATGAATCCCCTAGGATTCCCTTAACTTTAAAAAGGGCAGTTTTTCTATGTTAAGAAATTGCTATCAGAAGACTATCACCTTTGTGATCCCAAAAGTAAGCCAGAGTTGTAGAAGCCTGCAGTATTCAGAAAACTGTCAACTATGAAACTGGGAGGCAGTCTATTTTTCAAAATAGGAGATTTTGCAAAGACTTCTCTTGAGAATATCAGAGACGTCTTCAAATCAAATGTATAGAATATACATTTCCCAAAAATAAAATTCTGAAATATTCAGGCAGCTGGGCCGGATTGATGATAGATGGCTTGAATCATGCCATTTAAGTCTCTCCAGGCCTGACTATAAATATTGATAGCCCCTGTGAAGTGAATGGTTCTGCCTGATGTTCCAGATAAAAGAACCATTTGGAAGGAAGAAAGCTATCCAGCTGCCTCCCTTTGAGAGGGTGGGAAATATTATCAGAATGCCCAGAAATACAGAATTTGAATCAGAACAGAGGCCAGGATGAAAGTGAGAATACAAACTGGCTAAACAGGCAAAAATAAAGCTGCCCAAATAGATGCACTGGAGATGCTCCCCCAAAGGCCCACAGCTGCTCAGCCTCCAGGGGCTGGCATCCTGTACTTCAACAGGCAACATCATAAGCATGAGCACGTAGGTCTGACCTCACAGCCCTCATTTTGCAGCAGTCTTAACAAGAATTCTTTACGCACAGAGAGGATGCTCAAAAACAGACCATAAAGTACTGGGGGTTTTATCAATGGAAGTGCTCAAACCACCCAATTGTTTTCAACCAGAAGCTAAGTGATTCATGAATCCCTTCAAGAAAGGTCATACCACACAGGGATTGACTGCAAAGCAATATGTACAACCTAACTTTTTAAAGGTACAAATGTTCTGGTATGCGAAAAAAAATAATTTATGCTCAACTAGATAACCTCTTGAGGACAAGGCTGTGTCATTATACACCTTTGTATCCCGACAGTACTTAAATACCCAGTAGGTAAACAACAAGGGTTTGCTTAGTAAATAAACCTAACCCCCACCATCTCCTCTAACCTGCTTGCCCATGTACCCTCTCTCTACCTGTCACCTCCCCTCCCTCTCTTCCTCTCTCTCTCCATCCGTATCTACCCCACTTACCTACCCCTCTTTTTACCCTCTCCCTTTACACACACACACCTACATACTTGGCCTCTTTGTTAGGGCCTCTTGCTCAGATTCCAACTTAAATCTTTGAAGGAAAGTGCTAGTCGCTTCAGTTGTGTCTAACTCTTTGTGACCCCATGGACTATAGTCCACCAGGCTCTTCTGTCCATGGGATTCTCCAGGCAAGAATATTGGAGTGGGTTGCCATTCCCTTCTCCAGGGGATCTTCCTGATTTAGGGATAAAACTCAGGTATCCTGCACTGCAGGCAGATTCTTTACCATCTGAGCCACAAAATGGATCTTAATATTTCATAATATTCCACATTGACCTCACCTTAACTGTAACCCAAGAGCTAATGGATGGACTGGAGTGGGGGATGCCCTGGATCAATGCTAGAGGAAAATGTGCCAGAACACATCTGGTCATTGTCCCTGTCTGAGCAGCAGGAGAAAATACTTTCTATCACTTGGCATGTTCAGAAATGATGTTCACAAAGCCAATACCCTTCTGGGCCTCAAAAGAGTGGGACTCACCCCCAGCCAAATGGGATTCACTGCTTTCCTCCTATATGCTCTTGAGTGAGTTACTTCACCTCTCTCAGCCTCCCTTTCCTCATCCAGCACAAGCAGTGGGCGTGAGAGTGCCCACAGAGTGGTCATGGGGATGAAATGAGATGCACCACCTTAAGCCCTTGGCACTGGGCCTGGAACATAGTATGCGCTCAATAAATGATTTTGTAACCATCAGTTATTGTGCTCCCCTCCTTGGGTACCACCTTAATGCCTGACACCTATGGCTTTCCTTCTGGGTTGCATTAGCTCAGTCAAAATATGTTTTATTCATTGAAATACAAAGAGTCTGGGATTTTTGTTTCATTGTGCCTGCCTTTTCACCCTGCTTCATAGCACAGCAATGATGATAATAAAAATCTGACTCCTGGGCTCCAAGCTGCTAAATTTTTTGCATCACTAGGGCTTTGTTTATGTCAGTGTTCTGCACATGCATGGAGAGCAGAAAGTGACTCACCAGTTTACTATGCCTTAATGGGATGACCCCTCAGGACTGTCCAGTTGCCTCCACACTGCTTCTGTTTCAGCACACAATCTCCCAACCCTAATTTGGTTTCCAAAAAAAACTTCCCCAAGAGGAATATTTCATAAGAAGCTGGAGAATAAGAAGGCAAGGCCAGACATTTGGGAATCAGAGGTACCCACTTTCCCTCTCCTCCTTCCTTCTTCCCTCAGTCAATCCATATGGATTAACTGAACACCTACTATGTGCCAAGTATTATGCTGGGGGCAGGGCACACAGTCTCCAACAAGAGAGACCTTGGTCCTGCCGTGTCTGCTGTATGGACAATCCCGCAAATCAGGAATCCATTACAGTTAATTTAAAACCGGTAATTACAGACCAAGGTGAGTGCAAGAAAGAAAAACTGAAGGAAGTTATAAGATTAAGATAGTCTGGGGATTCTCAGAATGCTTCCATGAGGCACTAACGTCTAGGCAAGGACCTGTCTGAAGAGTGATAAGAATTAACTCACCCAAGAGGCACATAAGAGTGTTAGGGTATGGGGTGGGGAATAAGCAATAAAAAAACTTGGTAAGCCCCTGAACAGCAAAATGTCAAGGAAGTGAAAGGAGCTCAGAGTTGCCAGAATATGGGGGGAAGAGAGACAAGGGGAGGGAGAGAGATGATCTATAAGATAGAAAATTGAATTGAATCAAACCAAATCTTGAGTAGAAGTCAGCAAACTCCAGCAGCGTTAAATCTAGTCCCTGCCTTTTTTTGTATACCAGCCCCCATCAGCTAAGAATGCTTTCATATGTTTTAACAGTTGAAAAAATAAAAAGAATAATATTTAATAATATTGTGAAAATCATATGAAATTCTAATTGCAATAGCCATAAATAAAGTTTTATTGGAACACAGCCATGCCTGCACATTTACATACAGTCTACAGCTGCTTTCATGCTACAGAAGCAGAGCTGGGTAGTTGCAACAGAGACCATATGGTACACAAACCCAAAATATTTACTATCTAGCCCTTTGCTGAAAAAAATGCCAACCCCGATCTAGGAGATACACAGAAATCAGAATACAAAATCTTTTAAATTATATTAAAAATTTAGCATCTTATCCCCAAAGCAGGGGAACTCATTAACCCATTAAAGAGTTTGAAGAGGAGAACAGCATAATTCAGTAGTTCCCAAACCTGTCTGCACACTGGACTAATCTAGAAAGCTTCCAAAATATAATGCATAAGTTTCGCCCCCAGTGTTGTACATCAGCTGGGTTTGTGTATGGCCTGGGTACGGGTTTTGGAATTTTTTGAAGATTCCAAGGTGATTCTGATGTGCAGGTAACTTTGGAAACCATGGATAAAATCAGATTTACATTTTTATAAGATCACCCTAACTCAGGGCTTCTCCCTCTGGCTGGATACACATTAGAATGACCTGAGGGATATTTTCAAACACACTGATGCCCAGGCCCACTCCACATCAGGATCTGTAGAGACTGGCTCCGAGCACTGATATTTTTTAATTGCCCAGATGATTCTAATGTACAGTCAGGGTTACACACTCTGTTATCAATGTGTGGCAAGAGTAGATACGGGAAGAGTCCTTGGAGGCTACTTCAAGGGGTCCAAGTTAAAGACAACAGAGACTTGGGTTGAGTTTCTGGTCCCGGGATTGGAGAGAAGAAAAGTGAAGGGACAGTCAGCAGCATCTGGTGACGGGCTGGTGACAGTGAGGGGTTGGGTGGGAGGTTTCAAAGGTGATACCTAAATGTCTAGCAAAGAAAATGGGTGCAGCCTACTGCCACTTACTGGGATGGGACCCTTGTAAGAGGAACAAGTTTAGGGGGTAAGAACATTAGTTCTATTATTCTGACATCTTGTTGAAAGAGAGGATACCTATGATGGAGTTAGTCAGATTGAGGCTATAAAGGAGGCTGGGGTCAAATTACAAAAGGCCTTCAATGCTATACTCACAATATCCTCCTCACTCAGCAGGCAGTGGCTACAATGTAGTAGAGCAACACGTAAGCGCTTTTGATTCAGTTGCTGTTCTTGCTCTATACAGTGTGTATGTTTCCTCAGCTTCCTCATCTACAAAATGGGATTTGAAATGTTCATACTCTGTCTCCTATACCTTTGGCCAGCAGACCTCAATGACAGCAGAGGCCTCATCAAACACCCTTACAAAGGTGTTATGAAGATTAAATGAGATATTATGTGTAAAGTCTCTATGAATTTATGTAGCACAGAAGCCCCTTGTTCCTAAATGTCCGTTCCAAGATGAATGGATAAAGAAGATATGGTACACACATACAATACAATACTGTGCTGTGTTGTGCTTAGTCGATTCAGTCATATTCAACTCTTTGCGACCCCATGGACTGTAGCCTGCAGGATCCTCTGTCCATGGGGATTCTCCAGGCAAGAATACTGGAGTACGTTGCCATGCCCTCCTCCAGGGGATGTTCCCAACCCAGGGATCGAACCCAGGTCTCCCGTATTGCAGGCGCATTCATCTGAGCCACCAGGGAAACCCAAAAATACTGGAGTGGGTAGCTTATCCCTTCTCCAGGGGAACTGCCTGACCCAGGAATCAAACCGGGGTCTCCTGCATTGCAGGCAGATTCTTTACCAGCTGAGCTACCACCTGGCCATAAAACAGAATAAAATAATGCCATCTGCAGCAACATGGATGGGTCTACAGATTATCATACCAAGTGAAGTAAGTCAGAAAGAGAAAGACATATACCATAAGATATTACTTATATGCGGAATCTAAAATAAGACACAAACTAACTTATCTGTGAAACAGAAACAGACTCACAAACATAGAGAACAGACTTGTGGTTGCCAAGTGGGAGGGAAAGTTGGGGAGGGATGAAGTGGGAGTTTGGAATAAGCAGATGCAAACTATTATATATAGAATGGATAAACAAGGTGCTACTGTACAGCACAGGGAACTATATTCAATACTCTAAAATAAAACATAACCTTAAAGAATTTTTAAAAATAGTAGTCACTATTCCCAAAGGAGAATGACACAGTGACACCTCATAATGATGCTTTAGGAAGTATACAGAACATTAGTGTGAATGATATACACAAGGGATAACAAACTGGCACTAAGATTTAGAAGTTGTGACAGACAACATAACAATATCTGTTCAACCACTAGTAAGAAGTCAGGGACATGCAATCCAGTAGAGTCCATAACCCTCAGGGTCCCTGCTACCCTCCCAGGACAGTTCTCCTCCTTCTCAAGCACGGCCCTGGTTGTCCCTCTTGACCATGAGTTCTAGCCACTGTACCCACTATCCAGTTGACAAGATGGAGGAAAAAAAACAAAAAGAAAAGGATTCTATCAACTCTTAAAGAATATATACATGCTGCAAATTAATTTTAGAGATGATCAAGGATGACTTCCTTCAAAGAGAAAGGGGAACCAGAGAAGCCAGAAGGCACCCTGCACTGCTGACTGCAGCAGAATTAAAGCCAAGAGCAGATCACTGAGGCGAATGAGTCATGGTACCTGGCGAGGAAGCAAGACTTCAGCCAGACACCAGTCAGAATTAAAGATTATGGCTCTTTCAAATTAGCCAGAGAAGTTCCTGTAACTGTGAACAATCCAAAGACGAGCCCTGCCCTCACACATGAGGCTGAAAACCAACAGATGCTGACTGCATTAAAACAGTAACTGCATCTGCTCAGATTAACCATACATCTGATGTAAATCCTAAACACCTCACAAGATGTCATCAAATAAATACTTCTGTCCCTTTAAAATAAAATAAAATATAGATGTAGGAAGTTGCCTAAAATATACATGGATATTTTCATAGTAACTTTTAGAGAACCCTCAAGATACCTTACCTGTATCCACCTCTACAGGCAAGAGATAAAACATTATGCCATCTCAAAAGCATGCCTCTCTGATCACCATGTTTCTTCCCACCTAGAAGTAATTAATCACTATCCTTGTTCTCATGATGTATATTTCTTTCCTTTTCTTTATAATATTTCCACTTCTGTGTATCTCCAAATAATGTTGCTTGTTTCTATTTTCACATGAATAGAATTACATTATATGTGTTCTTTTTACTCTGTTTCTTCTGCTCAGCATCATGTTTGTGGCTTCAAAGCATTATATTTACGATGTCTAAAATTTGAGTTAAAATACTGTGAGGAAGGAGTTGCAAAGTAAACATTAAATACTTTGTGATGGATAGATTAGGCTCTTTATACTAGACTCTTGGCTCTTAAATTTTAAGTTTCAAAATTTTTATAATAAAAAATTGCTTAAATTACTTTGTGAGATTCCTTTTACTACAGCAATTTTAATTGCTATATAGCAACAGTTTCTAAGTAATATCTCAAAATCAAGAGCATCAGAATCATTTTGGAATTTGTTTGAAATGCAAATCACTGGGCTCCACCCCAGACTTACTGAATCAGAAGCTCTTGGAATGGGGCCCAGTAATCTGTGTGTTAATAAACCGTCGATATAGTTCTGATGACGCTCAAGCTTGATAATATCTACTTAATAGTATTCTATTATGTAAATGTTCCATGGCTTATCCATTCTACTATTGATACATTTATATATTAATATATTTCAAGTTTGGGGGTTTCAAATTTGTGAATATTATAAATAGTTTGTACAAGACTATTGGTGACAAGAGTCTCTCTGACATATACCTACTGGTACAATAACAGAATCATAGGGTCTACATAGTAATATTACCTGATAATGCCAACTATTTTCAGAGTGGTTCACCAATTCACAGTTCCACTAGGAATGCGCGAAGGCTCCCTCTGCTCTACATACTTGCCAATATTTGGTATTTTTCAGATATTTTCATTGCTGCCATTTTAGAGGGTTAAGCACTTTTAAGCTTTCCAAGTTGGGATCAAAATACATGTATTAGGGAATAGAACTCCAGACATGAAATCACAGTATTGCAACTATGTTAGTTGGTGGATCTGTATGGAATAAGCCTGACATAGAAAGAATTTGGCATGACAGAGAAACTGAAAAAGGCCAATAGGCTTCCCTGGTGGCTCAGAGGTTAAAGCATCTGCCTGCAATGTGGGAGACCCAGGCTTGATCCCTGGGTCGGGAAGATCCCCTGGAGAAGGAAATGGCAACCCACTCCAGTATTCTTGTCTGGAGAATCCCATGGAGGGAGGAGCCTGGTAAGATACAGTCCACAGGGTCTCAAAGAGTCAGACACGACTGAGCGACTTCACTTTCACTTTTCATGAAAAGCAAGGTGAAATACAGTACAAAATGTTGTTGGAGGTGAGAGAGGAACACATCAGGGACCCTGTAAGCATGCTAAAGACTTTGAATTATATTCCTAGTGAAATCAAAAGCCAATGAAGGGTTTTAAGCAGGAAATTTACATGGCTGTATTTCTACATCTGTATATTTAAAATCTTTCAGGCACACATCCAATTCTCCCTATGATGGAGTTGCTTAATGCTTCAGACTAATGCTTCTGCTAAAAACAACTAGAATAGCTGGATAAAGCACAAATATATACACACACCTGCTTAAAGGCATAACAGAGTTTTTGAGACAACCAGGGGAGAATACAATGGCAACCCACTCCAGTGCTCTTGCCTGGAGAATCCCATGGATGGAAGAGCCTGATGGGCTACAGTCCATGGGGTCGCGAAGAGTCGGACACGACTGAGCGACTTCACTTTCACTTTTCACTTTCATGCAATGGAGAGGGACATGGCAACCCACTCCAGTATTCTTGCCTGGAGAATCCCAGGGACGGAGGAGCCTGGTGGGCTGCCGTCTATAGGGTCGCACAGAGTTGGACACGACGGACGCGACTTAGCAGCAGCAGCAGCAGCAGCAGCAGCAGTAATTGAGGGGACAAATCCTAGAGATAAGGGAACCACAGAGATGAACCAAAATTCTGCAGTCATTCTTTCCCTTTGGACATTTGCCTAAAGTAGGGGAGGGGTAAGGGACTGAGGATCCAGGCAAACAGCCTCAACACAATTGCTATTAAGAGGCAAAAATACCAGAAGAAATTTCAGTAGTCTCTTGAGAAAAGAAAGACAAAACTTAAGAGCCCTGAGATGCCAAGATCCAAATAAAAAAAGCAGAAAACTAAGCCCAGCACTTGGCTGGCATTCCCCTCTAGACATCTGCTCAATTCTAAAGCTGTGCAGGGCAGGAGGCTAAGAAGCCAAGAAGAAGGCTCCCCAAAACACTTTCAGAGAGAATTCTGATAGTCTCACACTGCTGAGGAGAGAAAAGAGGTCTGGACTAGCCAGGGGGAGAAGTCACTGAGAACACCCTATGCTCTTAGCTGCAGTTCCAAGAAGGCTACAACTTAGAAAGAGGCATCAGCAAGTGGCACAAACAGCTTTATCGAAACTAAAACAATGCCTACGGTCAGCTAAGTCCCTAGCTGGATTATAATAATCAGTCCCCCAATGTGCATGCTTGGAAGTTTTTTCTCTGGAGATAAAATCATATACAACATTCATAATTTTTCATACAAAATGCTGAGTATACAATCAAAGTTAATCAAACATGCTAAGACACAAAGCACAAACCCAGAGGGGGAGAAAAAAACAGATCACAGACAAAGAAACCACAAGTGATTCAGGTATTAGAGTTAGTAGGAAAAGAGTCTAACTATGATTAACATATTCAGAAATACAATAATAAGATGGAAAATTCATAAAAGGCAAAGAATTTCACCATAGAGTTAGAAATCAATAAAAAGAATCAAATGCAAAAAACAAGATCAAAAATAATTTCTAGCACTGTAAAATTAAAACTACTGAGCAACATATTAGACATAGCAGAAGAGGTGATTAATAAATAGGAAGGTAGGTCAAAATTCTTCAAAGCTGAAGCACAGAGAAAAGCTAAAATGGAAAAGAAAGAAGAGTGTAAGATACACGTGTGGTAAAGGAAAAAGACCTACATTATGTAACTTTGAAGACATAGAAGAAGAGAGAAAGAAGAGGCAACAAAAGTATTTAAAGAGATACAACCAAGTTAAAGATACCAATGCTTAAACACAAAAGTTACCAAGAACTTCATCAGGGTTGACAGCAAATATACAACAGAAAATAATCAATAATGCCAAACCTAGGGACATCACAGAAATATTGATAAAAACTAAAGGCAAAAAGAAAATCCTAAAAGTAACCAGAGGTAAAAAAAACACAATATTTTCAAAAAAGTATTAATAATGTTGGTTAATGACTGACTTTTCAACAGAAAGGATGGAAGCCTGAAGACAATGGAATAAGATTTTTAAAGTGCTGGGAAAAAACCTTCAATATATTAATAGAATGACATACTTAGAGAAAATATCATTCAAAATGACAGTAAAATTAAGATATTTTCAGATAAGTAGAAACTGAGAGGATGTGTCAGCAGTAAACCCTCACTTTGAAAAAATGCTAATAAAAGCCTAATGGGCATAAGAAAATGATCCCAGATGAAAGCACAGTAATGTAGGAAAAAAATAAACAGCAATGGAAAAGGTAAACATGTGGGTATATAAGAATGAATATTGATTGTTTAAAGTAAACAATAAAAATTCTAATACATTTTTTAAATGTGTATTATAGATTAAAGTGCATCTATAAAATGAAAGATGTGAGAGGGTATATAAAATTAAAATGCAATAAGCTATCTTATTATCCAGTACTACATTTACCCAAAAGAAACAAAAATATGTACACAAAATGATTTATACATTATATATTTATAGAAGCACTGTTAGTGATAGGCTTCCGAGGTGGCACTAGTGGTAAATAATCCACTTGCCAATGCAGGAGATGCAAGAGTCATGGGTTTGATCCGTGGGTTGGGAATGATCCCTGGAGTAGGGAATGGCAACCCACTCCAGTAATCTTGCCTGGAAAATTCCATGGACAGAGGAGCCTGAAAGGCTACAGTTCATGGGGTTGTAAAGATTCAGACACAGCTGAGCACACACACACCTACCTAATTCCTAGTATCCATGGTTAGTGACAGGTAGGAACTGAAAACAATTCAAATGTGCATCTACAGGTGAACTGATAATCAAATTAAATGGAATACCACTCAGGAAAAAAAAGGAACAAAATACTGACAGACTAAAAACTATTGATGAATCACACATACAGGTTTAGAGTGAGCAAAAGATGCCAGGTTTAAAAGTACACAGTATACTATTCCATTTTGTGAGGTTTTGACCAAGAGAAACTAGTTTATGATGCTAACAATCAGGATAACTGTTATCTTTGGGAGTAATATAAACTGGGAACAAGCAAGAAGGGACCTCTGGCTAGTTGGTAATGTTCCATTTCTTGATCCAGTTACATTCATGGGTTCACTTCATGGAAAGGGATCAAGCTTCACATTTAGGATTGTTCATTTCTCTATATGTATTTCTAAAAAAAACAGAAAGTTATACACAGGATAAGAAGACTATGTCAACCACTAAAATATAGCTTGACCAGTATCATTAAAACATATGTTACTCCCTAATTACCCCCACCCCCCACCCCACTAGAGATAACTACTCTCATAAATTTGGTGCTCACCATTCTTCTGCACTATCTTATATTTTGACTCCTTATATACAAGTTCACCTAAACAATATATAGAATTGTTTTGCATGCTTTTAAACTGTATGCTGCTGCTGCTGCTGCTGCTAAGTCGCTTCAGTCGTGTCCGACTCTGTGCGACCCCATAGACGGCAGCTCACCAGGCTCCGCCGTCCCTAGGATTCTCCAGGCAAGAATACTGGAGTGGGTTGCCATTTCCTTCTCCAGTGCATGAAAGGGAAAAGTGAAAGTGAAGTCGGTCAGTCGTGTCCAACTTTTAGCGACCCCATGGACTGTAGCCTACCAGGCTCCTTTGTCCATGGGATTTTCCAGGCAAGAGTACTGTAGTGGGGTGCCATTGCCTTCTCCAATTTAAACTGTATATAAAAGATTATTTGATTTCTGTTTGTAAAGATCATTCTAAAAATGGCACAATCAAATAATCTTTTATATACAGTTTAAATTGGAGAAGGCAATGGCACCCCAAGAGTACTGGAGTGGGGTAACATTGCCTTCTCCAATTTAAACTGCATATAAAAGATTATTTGATTTCTGTTTTTAAAAGATCATTCTAAAAATGGCACAAGGAAACTTCCTAGTATGACAAAATATTCTATATATTATTTGGAGTGTTGTTTGAATGTGTAAAAATATTTGTCAAAGCACATCAAAATGTACATTTAATATATGTGCATTTCACTACAGGTAAGTGTTACCTCACTTAAAACCACTTTTTAAAAAACAGATCATTCTAGCATTTTCATAGGCAATGGATGAGAAGTGAAATCAGGAAGGCCAGTTAAAATATTACAGTAGACCTGGTGAGGGCCAAACTCCTCTCTCTGAGAAGTAAGGAACTAAAGTCAGGTTGTGGTCATAGTTCTTTGAACAGCTTAACTGTGAAGTGAAGGGCTTCCCTGGTGGCTCAGATGGTAAAGAACCCGCCTGCAATGCAGGAGACCCAGATTCAACCCTTGGGTCGGGAAGATCCCCTGGAGAAGGGAATGGCAGCCCACTCCAATATTCTTGCCTGAAGAATCCCATGGAGGAGGAGTCTGGTGGGCTACAGTCCATGGGGTCACAAAGAGTCAGAGACAACTGAGCAACTAATCCTTCCACTTCCCACTTGGAAGTGAAGCAGGGACTGGAGGGAGGAACCAGGCCAAAGAGAAATTCTTAAAAACGGAAGATTAAGCTTGACGCTATTGAGAGGCAACACAAGAGACAAAGGAGAGATGAGGGTTTAAGGGTTGAGTCCTCCAGAAGGTGAGAGGGGATGGGATGGTCTGGTCTCTGCTGGGACACAATGCCTTCTTGCTTTTACCTAGAAGGAAGTAAAGGTACAGATGCAGGAAAAATTGTTTGGTGATAGACAAAGGAGTTTCCATTCAATGGCTGCTACTTCTTCAACGATCATGGGTCATGGGTCACCCTATAAAGGGTGGAGATGGGAGTGTTGAAGATTATGAAAAGGGGCATGATATTCCATTGGAGAAGGCTGGGAAAGCATCCCAAAATGGTGGGGAAAGGTTAAGAAAAAAATCTAAGGTTCTATTTTGCAAGGTTAAATGTCCAACAAGTATCCAAATCAAAAACAGGAATATTATTATTCATCTTTGCTTATGCTTCATGAAGCACAGTGTAACAAATATTAGGTACATGAAAGAATGAATGAATGAAGATTAAATCTTTCCATATTTTCTTAGCACCTTTTTATATTGTTGGCCATATTCTACAATGAAACTGAAGAAAAAAGAGAAATAATGTACCTTATCAATCAATCGCTATCAAATGCATTTTTCCTTTTCCTCAGTTTTAGTTTCTGTGTGTTCTTGGAAGAAAAACAATCTGTGTCTTCCGATGTTACAAATTCTTCATTTTATCAAAAAATGATGCGTTCATCCTCTAAAATAACTGTCCAGCAGAATTCACCAATGGGGCAATTTTCATTAAAAAAAAAAAAACTAAGAGATAAAATCTGCATCCCTATATTAACACAATTTGTGACAATCATAAGGATATAGTTGAAGAAGAAATTAGAAGCTCTTGCTAAGAAGGATTAACCTGGTCTCTGTATTGGAGATGTTCCTGCGGCTGGTAAGTCGCACATGCATCATGAGTAAAGAAAGCCTTTAGCTTGTGTACAGGAATCTCAGGGTGACCCCAGCAAACAATAAGCACACTGCGCTGTTTATCATTTATCAATTGTGAAATTGAAAAAAAAGATTATAAATGCATTACTTGCAGTAGAAATTATTTTTATTACACTAAGCTCCATTGAAAAGGACTCCACTCATGCAAGAAGCACAGTTTTGGCTGGATAAACAGTCAGATTTTTACACTTGTAATTCAAGCATATACTTACTACATATATTGAGTGCACTCTCCTAGTTCCTGTTGCCACAGTCAGACTATAAATGCATATTTGCGGTCATGCTTAACTACAGTAATTCAGAACTTCAACTGTCAAGTTTGGAGCTAATATTCTCACGTATGCAGCTCATATTCTACTCTTAAAAATAATTCCTTGTTTGCTATCAGAAGCTCCTAATATAATACACAAAATAGCAGGATCAATTTTTTTAAATAACCTATACCTTTAACTAAATGTAAATACAATGTACTTTTTTCCCTGAAAATATCCCCTTCCTTCAGTAACTATAAACCCTGGTGAAGCAGTAAAACAGCAGAACATATTAAATTTATACAAAACACACAGAGAGAAAACAGCAGTGTATACAGGGAGGAAAAGAAGGAAAATCTCAGTTTTGTGCTAGACTATCCTTTGAGACATTTTTTTAAGTGTGGAGGCACCAATTATTTCTCCTTTGCTGGAAGGTCTACACATTTAAAGGTTCTGTATGTCCACTAAGAAAATAAGCAACTGTTTCTCTGTATCATTAAACACAACAGGATACCAGTCCCGTGCTGATTTTAAAACACTAACAAAATTCTAACTGTGAATATTAAGATTTAACATTTCAGTTTCAAGAGAAGCAAAGAGTTGTTTTTGTCTCCAAAGAGCATTAGAACCATACTCCAAATTGTCAATTGCACAATATCTCTAGCACTGAAGGCTAGCTCCATTGCAGAATCTTATAATGCTAGAGTCTGAAGAAACCTTGCCGGTCTCCTATTCCAATCTGACACCCAAGACAGGAATTTTTTCCTCAGCATCCCTGACAGATGGTCAGTCTCTGTTTCAATTACTCCAGTGGGGGAGTTCTCAAGAGAAGATTCCCAAGGGATATGATGAAATGCTAGAATCAACCATTCAGACAGGGAGTACAGCTCCAATAAGCCTGTAGATACAGACACCGTTGCCAGACACTAAAGCCAGACTTCCAAAAGAAAGTGATTTAGAATCAGCAACGTTAAGACATGTAAACATTGGTCCCCCAATCCTGGGACCACCCTAGGTCTTTTTATTGGCCTGGGAAGTAGCGTCTACAATCTGGAAAGCAAGGTGGCTTTTCTCCTGCTGGTTTCTTAAAGAATTGATTCTTTCAGGCTCACAGCAAGGGTTTGTCAGGCTCAGAGAGGATCAAATTTCTTCCTTCTGAAAACCAAGCCAAGGGACCCCCTGGTGGAATTGCTAATGCTTAAAATACTGCTAACTTTGGTCTTAAAATTCTCACTACAATAAATCAGGGCATTTCAAACTCTTCTTTTAAAGGTTTATACAGGCTAAGCTGTAACTGAAGTAGTTGGGTTGGTGTCGGGTTGATGTGTCGGGGTTGATGGTTTAAGCGCAGCCCTTCATCCCGCCGTGAAGTCTGGTTTATCTGACCAGCAGAGGCGAGCGCGCAGGGCTAAGCTGCCAGCACACCCCCTGCCGGACCCCGTCACAGGGCTACCCGGCCCTTACCTGTCGATGCTGATCACGCAAAGGGTCATGATCGAGGCCGTGCAGCACATGACGTCCATGGCGATAAAGACGTTGCAGAAGAAATGGCCAAAGATCCACTCGCCCCCAATAAGGTCGGTGACGCTGACGAAGGGCATGACCGCCACGGCCACCGAGAGGTCGGCCAGCGCCAGGGACACGATCAGGTAGTTGGAGGGCTGGCGGAGCTTCTTAACGAAGCACACCGAAATCACCACCAGGCAGTTGCCGGCGATCGTCAGCAGCGTGATGAGCGTCAGGATGGAGCCGATCACAACTTTCTCGGCTCTGCCGTAGTTGATCTGCTCCCAGCAGCCGGAGATATTGTCCCGCGGCGTGTCCCGGGTGGGCCCGGGGCTAGCCGTCACCTCCACGACCCCGTGCAGCAGGTGCGGCGCCCAGGAGCCCGCGACCGGGCCGGCGCCGTCGGGGCTCAGATCGGGCAGCCCGCGCCCCACCTCCGGCAGGAAGAAAGAGCGGAGGTGCCCGTAGAGGTCCGGGCGGCCGCTGCTATTAACGTCCATCATCGTGCCGCTGTGCGCCTCTGCCCATGGAGCCGGCGCCCCCCGCCACGCGCTGCGGCTGCCGGCCCGGGGGCTTCACCTCGCCGGTTCCGCTCCGCTCGGCCCAGCCATGAGACCCGCGCTGACCGCAGGGGGGCGCCCCTGCTCGGCCTCGCGGCTCCGCACGTCCCGGTCCCGCAGCCGCAGCGGACAACACGGGAGCGCGGCCGCCCCGGGGACTACTCGCAGGAGGCGTCTCTGGCACCCGACGGACGCCCGGGACGCGCGGGTTCACAAGCCGGCGGGCCGGGCTCGGCTGGACGCACCGCAGCCAGCAGCCCGCAGCCCGCAGCCGCCGCGCCGCTCGGCCGAGAGCGCCCGGGAGGCAGCGGCAGAAGTTGCGAGTGCGCCCCGCCCCTCGCGCCCGCCGCCGCCGCCGCCGCCGCCGCCGCCGCCGCCGCCGCTCCCCTGCGACAGCCACGCCGCGTCCCCGTCGCCGCCGCCGCGTCCGGCCGCTGACCGCGCGCCCCGGGATCCCGGACGGGCTTCCCCGGCTGGGCAGGGGCCGCCGCCTCTCCCGCGCCGCCCCCCACCCACTGGGCAGGGGGAGGCTCTCCTCGCGCCTCCCGGGATCCCAAGCCGCCTCTCCCAGGGTATCTTTCTTTCCGCGGAAGGCTCACACGCCCTCCGACAGACCCGAACCCCCTTGCAGTAATGAAGATAGTTTGGTGGGGGAGTAGGGGGAGACTAGGGAGCCAGAGGATGTCCGGACTCATTGCAAAATGAAGAACCCGGGGAGGAATTTTTTTTTTTTAATCTTAATTTTTAAAAAGGCCAAAAACAAAAACCTTTCTGAGCACTATACCAAGCAACAGATAATTTCCAATTCTTATTTTGACCACTGATGGGGGAAAGCGAAGATGAAAAATGAGAAGCAGCTGAATGGGGCGGGGGTGAGAGCTCAGATGGAGAAAAGGGACAGCGAGGGACGTCTTAGGGTCCTGGCACCTAGGAGGAGCTAGGGGCTCTGGAGAAGGCTCTGGAGAAGGGCCTTCAGAGAGCTTAAAAAAACCCATTGTGACAAACCCTCCAGACGTCTAGAAACCGGCCTTTCCTCTCTGAATATATTCAGACTTAAGAGCCTATGTTCAGACTTCAGAGCCTAATATACTGAAATATTCAGAGCCTAATATATTGAAATGAGGGCTAATTCTCCATGGCGTTCTGGAAATCTTGCACATAAGGAACGACCGCTTATAATGTTCTGCAGAAGAATCCTGGAGATGTATGTTGATTTAATCCCTATTGCCTAAAATCCCCTTGGTATTGAAACCCTGTTAGGGTGGCTGGTTTTTAAATTTGTGAGACTTATTTCATTCCATTTTGTTCAAATATTTTATCGGAAGCTAGCAGTGATTTCTTTAGTTTAAAGACCCTTAAAAATAAGCAAATCTGTTTTCTAGTTAGGCCCTAGTGTATCATAAATAAGAAGAAAGAGAACAGAAACCTCAAAATGTATTGATGTGAGTGCTGGGTTGGGTAACACTCTTCATTCTTCGAGGTTTTTCATTCATCCTTTTTTTCCAGATAAGGAAACATAGCTGCTATTTCAGTCAGCTGGTAATAGGTTGGAAACCCAGGTTATTCTGATTACTATGTTCATATTCTTCCCTCTAAACATTCCCCCCCAAATTTTTTTAGGTGGAAAAAATAAATCCCTAATTCTTGGGCCAATATTGACAACTCTTTCACTACTGTGAACGTGTCACAGGCTCTCCTCTGCTTGGGGTAAGCAGATCGGTACATTCAGAGGAAGAGTGGAAGGTAACATATAGACCACAGAGCAGCACTGTTTCATAGTTAAGAGGATGGGTGAAGAAGTGTCTTCAACCTTACCTAAGTTAGTATTAAATGTAATTTCAGACAAAAGAAAACTAGTTTGCAGTTGGAAGGCATCTGAAAAACCATTCTGTTCAATGCAGAGAGGGAAGTAGAGGCTGGGGACAAGTGACTTGTCCAAGATCATTGTGACTACATTGAAATGGATCAGGTTTTTGGGTTTGTGGTTTAGAATTGTCTCAAGGCCTCATAAAAATTCCTTAATGTAGTAAATTTCACACGATGTTCTGGGCTTTTCTCATTTTGACTTTTTAACTCATTTCAACTCATTTTGGCTTTTCTTATTTTTTCCTTCTTGAGAACTCTAACCAGGGTCAGCTTACTTTCTGTCTTGGCTCTTTTAAGTAATATTCTACATTAATGAATTATACAAAGAATCTGAAAAGCAATATTCTATATTTGAATCTACAGTCAGTATAATTTGCTACCTACACTCTGGCCAGCCCTTACCCAGCCCACTTAGGTTTCATAGCAGCTTCTGATGTTTTTTGCTTTTGTTTTTTTCATTGTAGATATATAAATGCACCAAATAATCAGTAAAATAGTACTTTCAAATTTACTTCCTCTTTCACTTTCAATATAGCATCAGTTCCAAACTCCCCTTTTTACAGAGAAGTCACCTCTATTATATTATCCCTGGTGATGGCTGAATGTATTTCCTAAGAGTTGCTAGGTTTTTAATTTATAAGCTGTCACAATGCATAAACACAGTTATTGAAAATCTCAGTCTCTGCAGCATTGCTTATGTTGAGTTTAAATTTCATCATTGTATCATTCCAAAATCCAGACAGAACAGCCTGGAATCCTTTCAGTTTCCCTCTAACCTTGACTAAAAAAAAATCATCTTAATAAAAATGTTAAAATCTCATTTATTCTTTTCCATAATTTTCTCACAAAAAAAATCCTAAAGATACAGCGTCACAAAATGTTCATTAAAATACCTAACATTCACCTAAATGGGTTGTTTTGCCCTTGGTTTCCTGGGGTTTTAAAATCCATATCAGGGTGCTGCTGCCTTTCCCTTCCTCCTGCCAGCCTACTCTGGCTGTTATTTTAGAGATAATAAGAGAAGTGTTGGCATTTAAATCAAATCATATCTTTAGTTTTTATCCCTGTATTTCTTTCATTAAAAAAATATAACTCTGCTAACTTTAAAAAGTACCAGTCCTTGTCTAGACTCTCATCTCCTATAACGGCATTTTCCTAAAATTGTCAATGAGGGCACCTGAAAAGACAGCATTCTGAGGCTTCCAACTGGCAATCTCCTGCTCTCAAAACTGCTCTGGGGGAGGACAGAAGAGCAGCCGCATCCTACAATAGGAATTATCATCTTTTTATAAGCTCTTCTTCCTGTTGGTACTCATCTGGTTCATCTAAATGCATGTGCTTAATCACATCTCTGCAGACCCACACATATCCATCTGGAGAACATAAGCTTAGGAGAGTTTATTTTCCCATAAACCAGCATACTCTGATAGTCTAGATTTACTTTAAGAAACACAAGTAAAAATAAGGCTTTCTATGCCATAGGATTCATTGGCAACTTACTAGTTGTTAAGCATACTAATGTCATGGTGACTGAGGCTCCAGTAATTTCCAATGCCTGATGCAGCTGTCTTCCTGCAGGGTTACTCTTGCACATCCCCAAAGCTTCTCAACTACTCACTTGTACATCCAATTGGCTCATTCAACTGAACTAGTTGTCTGGGTGTTGTCCCCAGAATTAGACAAGAAAAGGCTAGGAAAACAATGCTTAGATGGGTATTGTGCTAAGATTTGTACATATAAATAATCAAATCCTACCCTGTGGACCAGTCAGGCTGTAGAGCAGTAGCACAGAGAGAGAACATACATCATAGCAACGGTCAACACAGATATTGGGAGGCCCAGCTGGAATAAAAGCAGTTAGTCTGGTACATAAGAATGTCCCCTTCTCTGTGACAGGCCCCCTCACCATGACTAGTCTCATTCTTTCTAGGTGCTGAAGGCTATTATGGCACTTTTTTTCACATCTTTATTATAGCACTTACTGTTGCATTATGCTTTTATGTTTAGGTGACTGGTTTTTCTGTCCAAGTGAGAACACCCGAAAGATAAAAGATATTTTCTTATTCCCTCCACATACTAGGTGCTCAATAAATGGTTGTCAAATAAATTGAGTGTAGAAAAATGCCTATAAGCAAGAGTCGTTCATGATTTAAAATCATTCCTCAGCTTTAAAGTGAATGGTGAGGTTTTTTTTTTGATTCAGACGTATGTGTCTTTTAATTGTGATACTTTCATTTGCATTTTCTGACTAGAAAAAAATGGATTTTTTTTTCCATTGGTTCCTTTCGTTTAGAAAATTTTCATTCTCTTTACAAAGCAAATGTAACCTTTAAAATTTTTCCTAAAAAACAACAACAAAAAATATGAAGAGAAAATCAGAGAACAGATAAATCCGAAAACGCTCATTTATTTCCCTAATTACTCAACTTTTTCTTACCAGGACCATCTTGAAATATAAGTGGTACGTGCACACCCTCTAGTGGTGAATCTATTCCTCATACAAATTCCACACAGAACTTCAGTGGAAAGCGTCAGCTTCCATGGTCCAAACCTGAAGGATTAATTAAAACAAAAGTTAAGTTCTTCAACCTTTTTAAAGAAAAAGATAATATGAATATTCACTCATTGATTGAGTCAACATTTATAGACTGTCTAATACATCCCAGATACTGTTTTAGGAGTTCTTTTTTAAAAAGGACACAGTAAGCTGGAGATCCTGTTGGACATCCAAGTGGAGATATCAGATAGTCAGATACAAGTTCAGGAGACAATTTCTCAAAAAGAAGAGTAGATAGAGAAGAAGCCTGAGGAATTTACCCTAGGATGGATGCTCCAACATCCTGAGGTCGGGGAGAGGATGAAAGACCAACAAAAACTGAGGAGACCCTTGAGTTAAGAGGTGAACCACGAGAGATTGGATGCTCCAATGCTCCAAGTCAGGGGAAGAAGATGTGTCAAGGAGAATAAACTGATGAACTGGATCTAATGCCAAGTAAGTAAAGAACTATTCCAGTGGAGTGGCTGGAATAAAAGTGGACTAGAATGGGTTCAAGAGATCATGAGAAGAGAGAAAATGGCAACTGGGAGGGCAGACAACTTTTGGAGTAGTTTCATTCAAAAGAGTAACAGGGAATTGGGCAGAAGCTAGAGGAACATGTGATATTTAAAGATAATCAGAAAAGAAAGAAACAGGAAAGCCCTTCTTTTAAAAATTGATAGGATGCACCTTATACCACATTTTCTAATCTCCTGCAGAATTTTATCAATCCTTCTATAGTCTTCAAAATAATATGTGAAATGAAAATTTCCATCATGTCCATGTCCCCATTTTCAGGCAAAATTATCCTTGATCCATTCTTTCAGTCATTCAATAAACATGTACCAACTATATATTGTGTTCAGTGCTAAGGATGAATAATTAAGACAAATTCTCCATTCTGCAGATGTTCACTACCTGGTGAAAGAGACAGACTAGATACAGTGCAGTATCAAAAGTCTCATAGGTATGAAACAAAGATGGAGCCCAGAGGAAAGGAGCATTGGCTGTTCTTGGGGGGACCAAAGAATTCACAGAGCTAACATTTCAGTTCAAGCAGAAGTTTCATCAATAGACTGAAGGACACGGGGGTGCAATGCTGACAGGTGTTCATAACTATATGGAAGACTTGCCATAATATGTCATGTAAAATGCATTGGAAACAGCAAGGGTAGACTTGTTGGGAGGCAATCATAAAGAATCATGTGTGTCCAAACAATCAATGCTGGAGAAGGTGTGGCAAGAAGGGAACCTTCCTACACTGTTGGTGCAAATGTAAATTGGTACAGCCACTATGGAGAACAGTATGGAGTTTCCTTAAAAAGCTAAAAAAAGAGATACCACATGACCCTACAGTCCCACTCCTAGGCATATATCCAGAGAAAAACATGATCTGAAAGGATGTATGCACCCCAGTGTTCACTGCAGTACTGTTCACAATAACCAAGATGTGGAAGCAACCTAAATGTCCATCAGAAGAGGAATGGATAAAGAAGATGCAGTACATATACACAATAGAATATTACTTAGCCATTAGAACGAATGAAGTAATGCCATTTACAGCAACATGAATGGACCTAGACAGCATCATACTGAGTGAAGTAAGTCAGACAGAGAAGGAGAAATATCATATGATATCCCTTATACCTGAACTCTAAAAAGAAGTGATACAATTGAACTTATTACAAAACAGAAAGAGACTCACAGACTTAAAGAAAAAACATGGTTGCAGGGGAAAGGATAGTGTGGATGGGATACTTAGGGAGTTTGGGGTGGATCTGTACACACTACTATATTTAAAATGAATAAATAACGAGGACCTACTGTATAGCACATGGAACTCTGGTCAATGTTAGGTGGCAGCCTGGATGGGGAGTTGGGGCAGAATGGATACATGTACAAGCATGGCTGAGTCCCTTTGCTGTTCATCTGAAACTACCACAACATTGTCTGTTCATCACCTATACCCCAACACAAAGTAAAACATTTGAAGAAAAAAGAAATGGTGCTACCACCTCCCCCCCAAAAAAAAACCGTGTGTCATGCAAAGAAGGTATGAACATTGCTGTGTGCTCATATGGCAGAGATCAGAGAGAGAAGAAAAGAACTTTCTCATGTTTCTTCTTGTAAGGGCACTAATCCCATTATGAGGGCTCCACTCTCATGACCTAACCATCTCCCAAAGTTTCCGTCTCTAAATGTGACGTAAATACATCATATTTTGGGTTAGAATTTCAGCCTATGAATTTGCAGGTACACAAACATTCAGTTAATAGCACCTGCCTTTTAAATAAAATATTTTGCAATGATAGAGGAGAGAATAAATAGATATATAAATAAGTGTATATCTTATCATGCTTAGTCATCACTGTATCAAAAATATAGTAGATGCCTTTATCTACTTCTAACAAATATGTTTTCATTTTAATGTTTTAATGTAGATTTGAGATCAACTGAATATTGTCAACAGTCCCAATCTACATGTAACATTTTGAAGTAAGGGCTAAATATATATATATATGTATATATATATATATATATATATATATATATATACATATATATATATATTTACTATGTAACACATGTTAGATAGTATATAAGATGATGGATGGATGGATGTGTGGGTATGTCTGGTAATATTTACATAAAAGAATCACCATGAATGTAACTACTATAAATGTGGAGTGATACAGATTGTCAACTCAAATAACAAAAGTAGCATAGCTGCAATGACATAAGTTTTTCAAGTGGGGAACAACTCTTCTGGTTCTCTTATATATAGTTCCAACCAACTCTTATAGGTCCAAGCAAAGCAAAATACAGTCTTCCCTCTATTTACACAATAATTATATTCCTGGAAAATCTGTGCATATAAAAATTGCTATGCTTTTATATGTAAAACCTATTTAGGGTCTAGGCTTAGGTAGTGATAAGCAAGCTTTACCCCCATGTGAACGTCTGGCAAGATATTCAAAAATCATGCAAGATGAGGGACAAGTGTTCATTATATGATACTCTCATTCACTGCAGGATAGTTAACATCTCTGGCCCCTTCCTACTATAAGCTAGTGTCAACCACCTCACTTCTCAAGTAGAGTGACAATGATAAGTTTACAACAACAAATTACTATAACAAGCAAAAAAATTACACAAATTTTCAAATCCCTCCCTGCCCTGGCAATGTTAACTGAGAGAATAGAGTGTATGAACACTGTTGTGGACCATATGAAAACAAGGTCCTCCTGTACAGAACAGGAAACTACATTCACTATCTTGTGAAAAGAATTTGAAAAGGAATGTATGTATGTAAAACTGAACCACTTCGCTACACAGCAGAAATTAACACAATGTTGTAAATCAACCATACTTGAATAAAATAATTTGAAAAAAATAATGAAGGGTTCAGCAAACATTTTCCATAATTTATATCAGATAGTAAATATTTTGGGTTTTCTGGGCCAAGATGCAGAATTGAGGCTATTATGTAGGTGTTTAAATAGCAAAACTTCCTTTTGTAATTTAAAATCACATTAGTGACATTAATTGAAGAGGGCAAATTAAGAAGTATTAGCATAAAGTTTCAAGGTTTAAATCAGAGCACTCTTTTTCGATCAGTCTTCAGCTCCACAATTTAGTGCTGCACTATGAGATTAGACCATAATTTTCATATTTGGAAACCAATTTCTAGGCCAAAAATAAGCTTAATTATTCCTAATCAGATGAGTTTCCCCAAAACAAAATTTTGCTATACATAAACAAATCAGTTTATATGATTTTTCAAAAGGTAGGGAGAAAGACAGAGTATTTAAAGGGGTTATAGCATGGACCAAAAGAACCACATCTGGCCCAGCCTCCACTGGTAAACCAAGATGGAGATTTTTTTCCTTGACAGCATCCATAAAGTAAATTTCTTTCAGCAGTTCAAAATTTCCTCAGCATCCACTATATGCACTGCAGCTTTCTGGAACACAGATTGTGTGGGTCATGGTTAATTACCATGGCTATTACTTGTATAGTTTTTAAGTTTAAAGCTCAAAGTGGTTCTTTGGCTAAAATTCTGCCTTGACAAAATCTTGTCACATTGTGTTTATATTTCATGAGTCTGATGTTAACACTGACCCCTGCAGGAGTCCCATCTGTAGTCATGGTTACCAATTCTGACACATCTACCTTAAAATGGTCAAAATTTCTCTCCATACACAAAAATAAGCCACTTCCTAATGATGTGCCTTGTTTGGGCAGCATTTTCAAAAGATATTTGGTCATATCAAAATTCTCAACCACACCAATAGCTTTTATATATCTACTTACTTATTAGCTGTAATAGAATATGCCAGAAATAACCTAGCTTTTTCTTGCAATTTACCCTGAAAGTTCTAAGCTATATTTCCAACATACTGAAAATAGACTTAGTTGTATTGTCTGTGAACACTAGTTTCTGTTTAGGACCTGCTCTTTCTTGTGCCTTCAATAAATATTCTTCGCAAACTAGTCTTCAGTTAAAAAAAAAAAAAATTTAGTTGCCTGATCAGTTTTTCTTCACTTATGGGATGATTTCAAGGCATCATTCCTACAATAATTCTATCGACTTTACTGGGCCACTGGGTGCCCAGATCAGTGTCAAACATTCTGGCTGTGTGAGTTTTTTCTGAATGAGATTAGCACTTGAATCAGTAGATTAAGTAAAACAAATTAACCTCCATAATGTAGGTGGGCTTCGTTCCAATCTGTTGAAGACCTGAATTGAACAATAGGACTGACACTTCTAAGGGCTTCCCTGGTGGATCGGCAGTAAAGAATCCACCTGCAATGCAGGAGACACAGGAGACATGGGTTCGATCCCTGGATTGGGAAGATCTCCAGGAGAAGGGAATGGCAACCCACTCCAGTATTCTTGCTGGAAATATCTTATGGACAGAAGAGGCTGGTGGGGTATAGTCTAAGGGGTCACAAAGAGTTGGACACAACTGGAGAGAATGAACACACTCACAGTATGCTCTACCAGGGTCCCTAGGAAAAGTTGGGCAGGTGGTTCACTGAGCAAACTTACCACCCATGTGGTGAATAGGGCAAATGTGAATCTGCCTGGAGGAAGGGCATCTTTTTCTGATCTGCACAGGAGCACCAGTAAGTACTCCATCATTGGGAACAAGAGAGGGGGCTCTATTTGAGTTGCTGGTGTACCCTACCAGTCTACCACATGCATAGTTCAGTTAATTTCTGTGTTTAGGTAATTGAATACATCCAGTAGTGCTACAGGGCTTCCTTGATAGCTCAGTTGGTATAGAATCCACCTGCAATGCAGGAGACCCAGGTTCAATTCCTGAGTCAGAAAGATCCACTGGTGAAAGGATAGGCTACCCACACCAGTATTTTGGGCTTCCCTTGTGGCTCAGCTGGTAAAGAATCTGCCTGCAGTGCAGGAGACCTGGGTTCAATCCCTGGGTTGGGAAGATCCCCTGGAGAAGGGAAAGGCTACCCACTCCAGTATTCTGGCCTGGAGAATTCCTTGGACTATATAGTCCATGGGGTCTCGAAGAGTTGGACACACCTGAGTGACTTTCACTTTCATCAGTGCTACAGTTGAGTTGACGTGGGTATGGAGATAAACACGAAGCCATGGGTTCCTTTATTAAATTTGCAACTTTTGACTCAGTACCACCTACTTTATGCCAGTTCTGGATACACCTCAGACCTCTGCATCTTGTTGTTCCTCAGTTTCATGGGTCAAAATTTAATTCAAGCATCATCTCCTCTAATAAACTGTCTGTATGTCCTCTCCAAATCTCTCAAACCTCCCTCTCAGTCTGGAAGAGAAGACTCTGCCAGATGTTCTGGACACACCTGTGCAAGTCATGTTATAGTATTGCTTTCTTGCCTTGCCCAACCTCAACCTTAAGCTGACAGAGGACAGGGAGGTGGGAGGACTAGGACTGTTTCTGAGCTCACTCAGGAAGGGTGACCCAAGTGAGAAGAGTACAAGGGCGAAGACCAACAGAGCATGCACAGACATTGAGGAGCCATCCCAAGAAAGAGAGGTCTGCAGGGAGACCCAGATGGGCTGGAAGGTTGCTTTGGATGCTAAAGTCCGTTCTCTCTTTCATAGCTGCCTAAGGAAGAGGAAATAACTGAAGAGTCATCCTTTTTGAGTTCAGGACTCCTCCTTGATATAATAGGAATAACAATATCTCATTGGCTGGTTGCGAGGATTAAATGAGACTGTAGATAGGAAATATGTAGAGTAATTATATAGTACTATTATTTTCCAGTCAGAAGTTTCCAAGGTCTTCTATCCTTTTTGCTGTAGCTACACCAACCCACCTCACCCCTAGGCCAAATTCTGACCCCTCTTCTCTGCTCCCCTTCCGATGCCATCTTCTCTTTTCCTTCTTCCCATTCCTCCTCCCCTCTTCCACCTCCTTCCTCCCTTACCCTCTCCCTCCCTACTTCTATCCTCTCTCTGCAGCCCTCCACTCTCCCTTTCCCTCTTCTTCTCTCCCCCCTACCTTCCCATCCTCCAACTCTCCCTCTGCTTGCTTTGCCCAGGAGACAGTACACCAAGCTTTTCCAAGGAGATAGTAAACCGAAGCCCAGGATGAAGATGCTTGGATCCACATGTAGGTCTACTATGATTAACTAAGTTTTAGATGACTCAGATGTAAAATGTAGATGTTACTAAAAGCAGGACTTAACTCATAGCTGTTTTGAAAATTAAATAAGATACGTAGGTAATTACTTAGCAAATAGGCTTGCCCTCAGTAAAGTGATCAGTGACTGTCATCTGCTCATTTTCCTTCCTCGCTCTTTTTTTTTCCTTGTTATCTAAGCCCAGGGTGAAGATGAAGAATGAATTCTAAAAGGTACAGTTCACAGCAACAGCACTATGACTTTCAAAGAGAGAAGCTCTCTGTTGTCTAATGCTGGCATCAAATAATGAGTCATCTTATTCACCTTCACCACACATTGGACATATTTCTGACCAATCTAGATTTTGTGGTCATAGTATTACCAAAACGCAAGTTCATGTACCTGACACACAGTGAGGCCAAACAATACCAAAATGTCAGTTTGGAACAGAGAAATTTTATCACAGGGCCATGCAAGGAGATGGGCGGCTCAAGCCTTAAAAACACCAAATTCCCTGAAATCTTTCAGCAAAGCCCTTTTCTAGGAAAGGGGAAGGAGAGGTGTAGTTAGTCATTGCAAACTTCTTGGGTCAGATCCTTTGTTTTTGAAGTCAGGTCATGGCCAGGTAACGATGTTTCTGTAAATCTCTACCAAAGGAATGTTATTCTCTGTTCTGACAAGAAAGGGCAAGGTCTCAAGGCAGAACTTTTTTCCTCTGAGGTCAAGGTCCTGGCTAAGAAGAGGTAGAGCTCAGCTGGCAGCTCCCTCAGAGCCAGCTCCCTGCCCAGCTGTCACCACTGAGGGAGTCAGATGCCCAGGACCCAACTGGCTCTCAGGTTCCTCAGGTCACCTAAATGGGAGGGAAGAGAAGGTCACACAGACTGCAATCCAGGCAGATGGTCAGTAACTGCTATCAGGTCGCTGAGATGCGCTTGGGGGAGAGGTTCACTGCTGCCTCACAGCCTGGGCCAAGGCCAGTGGGTGGCCATGATAAGGGTTCTGGAGTCCTACAGGACAGAACCCCCACTCTGTTCACTGGGCTCCCCAGCTTACCCACTGACCCGAGACCAGGTGAGCTGGAGGAACCTGGGGAGAAGGCAGGGAATCCACCTCTTACCTGTTTTCCACCTGACAACACCACTCTGCCTGACTGGAGTTGACTGAATGAGCCCACTAACGGTCACTCCTTGACAGTTGGTTGCTGGTGGGCGGGGCCCACTGCAGTGCCGACCAATGGCTGAGCAGGACCCCTAATGGTCCTGTGGTAAACTTTCCCTGGTAACAGGGTGCGGGGATAACGCCACACAGCAATGGCGGTGTGCCAAAGGCTGCACTCGGCTGCACTCTACTACAGTAGTGTGATAGAGTATGACTGAGTGCAGCCCTTAGCACCCGGGCCGGGCCGTTGTTGTGCGCCATTAACCCCCTACCCTGTTACCAGGTAAAGATTACCATAGGACCATTAGGGGTCCTGCTCAGCCATTGGTCAGCACTGCAGTGGGCCCCGCCCACAAGCAACCAACTGTCAGAGTGACCGTTAGTGAGCCCATTCAGCCAACTCCAGTCAGGCAGAGTGGTGGCTGTCAAGCAGAGACAAAGCTAAGAGGTGGATCCCAGCCTTTTCCCCAGGGCCCTCAAGCTCACTTGCTGGCCCGAGGCCCAGTGAACTGGAGGGGCTCAGGGAACAGGCAGGGGACAGTGTCCTGGAGGGCTCCAGAGCCTGTCCTAAGGCCACCCACTGGCCAGACCCAGGCCTTAAGGTGGCGGTGAACCTCTCCCCACCCCCAGCTCTGTTACCTAATAGCAGCAGTCTGCATTAGATGCAGTCTGGGGGACCTGGCCCCTGCTGTTTGGGTGGCCTGAGGAGCCTGAGGGTTAGGTGAATCCTGGGCACCTGGCTCCCTCAATGATGACAGCTGGACAGAGTCTGGGAACCTGGCTCTGAAGGAGCCTCCAGCTGAGCTCTGCTTCCTCTTAGCCAGGACCTGGACCTCAGAGGGTGAAAGTTGTGGGTTGGGACCTTGCCCTTTCTTGTCAGGGCAGAGACTAACATTCGTTTGGTGGAAGTTTACAAGAACATCATTACTGGAATATGACCTCAAGAACAAAGGATCTGACCCCAGGAAGTTTGCAACAGCTAACTACGCCCCTCCCTCACCTTTCTTAGAAAAAGGCTTTGCTGAAAACTTTTGGGTTGCTGGTGGTTTTTAAGCATGAGCTACCCATCTCCTCGGACGGCCCTTGATAAACCCTTCTCTGTTTTAAACTCCAACATTTTGGTGTTGTTTAGCCTCACTGTGCATCAAGCTCAGGGCCTTGAGTTTCCGTAACAACTGGTGAAGATCCTGTAAAATTAACACCAGATATTCTGATGAAAAGCAAAGGGTTTGGTTTATATGACTTCATTCTCTTTGCAGAAGTAAATTTTTATTCTTACTTAGGATATATCAAGTGTTTGGAAAGCAAAAGATTACTTCTTCAATAAACTTAGCCAAAAGGAGAATTGCTTGCTACTACATGCAATTCTAGGGACAGGATTGAAAGCAAAAGAAGAGGGCAGCAGAGGATAAGATGGTTAGATAGCATCAGTCACTCAATGGACATGAATTTGAGTCTCCCTGCAGTGCAGGAGACTTGGGTTCCACCCTTGAGTCGGGGAGATCCCCTGGAGAAGTAAATGGCAGTCCACTCCAGTATTCTTGCCTGGAGAATTCCATGGACAGAGGAGCCTGGTGGGCTACAGTCCATGGGGTCGCAAAGGGACAGGACTGAGCAACTTGTATTTTCAAGAGATAGTGAAGGACAGAGGATCCTGGTGTGCTGTAGTCCATGGTGCGGCAAAGAATCAGACACGAGTTAGCGACTGAACAACAATAAGATGGGGCAGATCCCTCTTAAAATTCCCTTCTGAGACCAAGGTAAAAATCATGAGAGGAATAAAAGTCAAGATGTGGCCTACAGGCTAGAGATTGTCTGTGTACTCTCTATGATAAGTTAGCACATAAATTGGAACTGTTTAGAAACTTTCATATCCATTAGGCCTTATCTGGATACTCAAGTCCCTAGTTATTGGACTCTTCTTATTCAGTCGAGTACAGAACAGTTCAGATATTAGATCAAACTTTTGAGGCCAAATCTGTCTATTGGTCATGCAGGAGGAAACAGGAACGGGTCCTAGAACAATTGGGTGGGTGGGTGGGGGAGGGGGGTAGTAACCAGGCCCTTCATCACAGATCATTTGAAAAAGCACTGATGTTAAATACTGTTGCTGTTGTTGAGTTGTTAAGCCAAGTCCAACTCTTTGTGACCCCATGGACTACAGCACACCAAGCTTCTCTGTCCTCCAGTGTCTTCCAGAGTTTGCTCAAATTCATGCCTATTGAGTCGGTGATGCCATCCAACCACATGAGGTCATCTGATGTCAACTATAGTTTCACAGTTTCATGTTCTCAGATCACTGATGAATATTTAGGAAGAGTTCATTTACACGAAGTTCAAAAATGTGGAAATATCAATTGTGTGGGATTTGATTGTACATTTCTTCTTATTTCAATTACGCCTCTCTCTTGTCTAACCAGTTTTTGGCTAAACCAGTGATGGAGCTAACCTCTCATCCTAGAGAGAACCCTGCCATCTGGTGGTTGAGGATGTTGAGTGTAAGAAAGTAGCGCGCTGTGAACCCCCAGTTCAGACAGAGGAAAAAGACCTTTCCCTCTGGCAATCCGCTTTTAGGTCAGTTTCCCCGTTTACCGTTAAGTCCATTTTAAACAACGGAAGGGCCTTTAACGGAGGGGAAAAAGAACAAGTTCCCTACTACTTTTAAAGTATTTCCAGCCCTTAGCAAATGGATTTAATGGTGTTTATGTCAATTTTAAAAGAATCTCTTTCTACATTATTTCCAAGGATGAAGGGTGGGAGATGTGAACCGCCCCCCCGACCCCCGCCCAGGAAAAACCAAACATTCTCATTTGGAAGAAGACGAAAGGACTGAAGCGAGGCTGCTAATCTCCACACGCTAACTTCTGCTTGTACCTGAAGGCGAGAAAGGAGCCTGCGAACCGCAGACCACGGGAGGGCGGGGCTGACCGAGCCGCTGAACTTCAATTCCCGGCATGCCCGAGGAGGCGGGGCCCAAAGGCTGCGCCGGCGCCGGCGCTCACGTGACTTCGGCATGGCGGCGTTTGCCGATTTGGACCTGCGGGCGGGTTCCGACCTGAAGGCGCTGCGCGGGCTCGTGGAGAACGCTGCTCACCGTGAGTCTCCCGGGCTTCGCGGGCCGCCATGCCAGCGCTGTCTCGCTGTCCCTAGGCTGTCGAGCCATGCTTTGGAGGGGCCCGGCGGGCCTAGTTCAGGTGTCCTGGGGCCCCAGGCATGTCCCTGGAAACTGATGCCCCTGCAGTGTTGCTCTGACCCCGGGCGCGAGAAACTCCAAAGTACTGGGGAGATGTTACCCCGTCCAGCTCCTTCTGTCTTGTGAATTGAGGAAACTGAGGCCCTGACATGGCGGGGGATTTGCATGGGCCCCACAGCTGATGGATAGCAGGAAACAGGGCTCCCAAGTGTACACCTACACCAGTGCTTTTCATATCACCCCTTCTTGCGTCTCTTGACAGTGTCCTGATACTGTCAAATGTGGGAAACTGGTGCAGAGATGGGGAGTACTGTGGGGCCCCGAGAATGGGGAGGGGGACATGTGGTTTTGATTCTTGGAATGTTATTTACACGGAGAGTAAGTGGGGGCGGGGTGCTTACTAGGAGGGTGGGGGGAGAGCAGAATGGCTAAAATGTTGCTCCTGTTTGAATCCAGGGGAAACAAAAGCCGTGAGAGGTAAGACATCTTAATTATTGAAGTGAATCACAACTGCTGTTTAAGTGGGGTTAGAAGGGTTTCAAAATAAAAGAGGTTTCTTCAGGGTCTGTTAAGTAATGGACTTTCGGTAAATATTTGACAGAGGAAGAAAAGAACCTTGGACAAACTGATGAGGGGGAGACCACTATTTTGGCCTTAATATGCGTTATCTTTTAATATTAATATCCTGTCGTCCCCGTTGGTGTTTAAATAGCTTAAAGATTGGAGTCATGATTTAAACATATTTTTGATAGTCCTCGTGTCCAGAGCAGTGTTGTGTTGAGGATGATAAAGCCAGGCCCTGGCTTCAGAGAGTTCTCAGTCTCTTGGTGGGTAGCTCAAAGGAGAATGTGGACATTGGTGTGAATGAGTGGTCATCCTGTTTCTCCTTAGCAAGAGGATCTCTGAAGAAGTAGAAAGGGTAAAAAGCGCAAAAAAAAAAAAAAAAAAATGAAGTTGATAGTGAAAAAAGTATAAATTTGATGAGATGAAAATGAACATAGGGACATGAAAAAGAATGATGGATATGAAAGGATAGAGGCAAAGGTAAGGGTCTTTGTTATCATGCTGATAATATATCAGCAATACCAAAGTCAAACAAAGCCCTGTGTCTGTGCCGGGCACTGTTCTAAAACATCCAGCATGTGTGATCTCATTGAATTCGCATGACAGTTGTATAAGATGAATCCTGGTATTATCACCATTTGGCAGATGAAGAACCTGAAACTTAAGTAACTTTTAAGTGGTAATGTTTAGGTTTGAGAACAGACAAATCTGACTCCAGAATCCATACTCATAACCATTCTTCTGCCTTGTAGTCTGGACATGAATTGGTATGAGCTTATGTGTAAAAGAGGTTGTATTTGACAAGAATGTTCAATTTTTCTTTTCAGTGGGCTATTCAGTTGTTGCCATCAATCATGTTGTTGAATTTAAGGAAAAGAAACAGGTAAAATAGGATTTCTGACATTAATAATAACCAGCTTTATAATTATTTTGTGTGTAATGGTAATATGGAAGCTACAGATGAGCACTCTTTGTGCATTATTTTATATGTTAATAGTTGAGCTGATACATATCTGCACATGATATCTTTTTTGTGAAGTGCTGGTGTATGGTGTAAAGATTCTTAAAGTCGATTTGATGTTACGTAACTTTTTAAAAAGGTGCATTGTTGTTGTTTAAACTGTAATCACAATAGTTAATCTTTTTTATTTTACTGTCATAGACTCATTACTGATTGATTTCCCTTCTGAACATACTAGTAAATATGTGTATCTCTCCTTGTTCCTTACAGATTGTTTCATTCTAAAAAACTATTGTTCATCCTTCGTTTCCATTGATGTTCTCAGCTCATCCTCGGCTTCAACTTTCTTCATTAAAACACACACACACACATACACACAACTTATTTAGTCTTTCTGCATGCTAGAAATTAGCTTTTTTAAAAATAATTCTTTATTTGTCGTAGGAAATTGAAAAACCAGTAGCTGTTTCTGAACTCTTTACAACTTTGCCAATTGTACAGGTGAGTGCTTTGTTTAAGAAATGTAATACGTGCTCATCCAGTTGAGACATTCCCAGTCATACGTATGGTTCTCTAACCTGCACTGCCCCTTCCTTTGTCTACCAGTCTTACCTTTCCATGAAGACTTAGTTTTTCCATGAAACATTATGTACATCTTTTCTCTCTAGTATACAGATATACCTCAGAGATACCGTGGGTCTGGTTCCAGACTACCACATTAAAGCAAGTCACACCAATGTTTTGGTTTCCTGATTCATGTTAAATTTATGCTTACATTGTTCATTAAGTGTGCAGTAGCATTATATCTAAAAAAAAAAACACAATGTTTATCTTAATTTTAAAATATTTTACTGCTTAAAAACGCTCACCATTATCCGAGTCTTTAGTAAGTTATAATCTTTTTCCCAGTGGAGGGTATTACATTGATGCTGAAGACTGCTGACTGACCAGGGTGGTGGTTGCTGTAGTCTGGGGTGGCTGTGTTAATTTCTTAAAATAAGACAACAATGAATTTGCTGCATGAATTTGTTTCCTTTCACTACAATTTCTCTGTAGCACGCAGTGCTGTTTGATAGTATTTTACCCACAGTAAATCTTCTTTCAAAATTGGAGTGAGTCCTCTAATACCCTGCCACTGCTTTATTAACTAAAAGTTTATGTAATAGTTTCAATCCTTTGTTGTTATTTCAACAAGTTCAATGTCTTAGATATGTGTGGCTTTTGACACTGAAAACAATTACAATAGTATTATCAGCGATCAGAGAATTCCCTGGCAGTCTAGTGGTTAGGACTTACACAAAATCAGTAATCACAGATCCCCATAACAAATACGATAATAATGAAAAAATGTGAAATGTTGGGAGAATAACGAAAATGTAACACAGAGACATGAGTGAGCAAATGCTGTTGGAAAATGACGTATTATGATAGACTTGCTCAATACAAGGTTGCCACCAATCTTCAGTTTGTAAAAAAAAAAAAAAAAAAAAAAAAAGCAGTATCAGTGAAGCACAACAAAGCAAAACACAATAAAACAAAGTATACCTCTATTATAAATTCCTTGAGAGTTAGGGCTAGGTTTTACTGATCTTCACTGTTCCTTATTGTTAGTACCTTTTAATGAGTACTTTCCACTGGTAAGGAGGAAAATCAGTCATCTGTATTTTCTGCTTTTTTTTATTACAGGGAAAATCAAAACCAATTAAAATTTTAACTAGGCTAACAATTATTGTTTCGGATCCGTCTCACTGTAATGTTTTGGTAAGTTATTTTTCTTCTCTCTTGGTCTTGTAAGTTTTATTGATTAATGTTGAACACTTGCTTTTCAACTCACCTCATTCTTACATCTTCCCCAACCCCCAGTGTATGACAGTTGATTGCTCTCCTTAGCTCAGAATTCACATCGTATAATAGAGTTTCTTCTATTCATGACACATGTATAAGGATTAAACCTTTTAAAGATTTAAAGAGTCTTCCAGCAACTGGTGTTCATTGAACTTAACAGGACCCAGATATAGAATACTGGTGATGTTGCTATGAATAATACAGACATAATCCTTTGGAAAATGGGAAGAATGTTTAAAAAGTGGGAGACAGTAAATAAGGAGTGTTCTGGGAGTGTGTAACAGGAAGCCAACCTGAGGAAGCTGATGTTCAAACTGAGGCCATACGAATCGGTGAAGCTTATTGGTGCCAGATAGGGAGAGGATGTTCCCACAAGCAGGATAAATTATGCAAGGTTCTGAATCCCAAAATAACATGGTGCATGGTGGGAAATGAAATGCCAGTTGAGTTGAGCCTGATGAGCTGTTTAACCTAGGATGAGGTTAGAAAGGTAGGTCTGGGTGAGCAATTAGAAGAAGCCTTTGAAGGTTTTAACCAAGGGAGTACAGTTATGAGATTTGCATTATAGAGAATGGATCAAAGGGGATAAAGGAAGGGATTTGATGGGTGGGAGAGGGGAGGATTGACAGGATTTGATGTTGATTGAATCGAAGGTGGTCACTCCCTGCTTTGGCCTGAGCAACCAGATAGATAGATGGTACCATTTCCTGAGATGAAACATACAAAGAGAAACATGGATCATCATGTTTCAGACACAGTAGGCTATTGTAACAGTTCCAGTGAAAAGAAAGTTAGTCACAGTCATGTCCAACTCTTTGTGACCCTATGGACTGTAGCCTACCAGGTTCCTCTGTCCATGGAATTCTCCACACAAGAATACTGGAGTGGATTGCCATTTCCTTCTCCAGGGGATCTTCCCAACCCAAGGATCGAATCCAGGTCTCCTGCATTTCAGAATATGCCAGCAAATTTGGAAAACTCAGCAGTGTCCAGAGGATTGGAAAAGGTCAGTTTTCATCCCAATCCCAAAGAAAGGCAATGCCAAAAAATGCTCAAACTACTGCACAATTGCACTCATCTCACATGCTAGTAAAGTAATGCTTAAAATTCTTCAAGCCAGGCTTCAGCAATATGTGAACCATGAACTTCCAGATGTTCAATCTGGTTTTAGAAAAGGCAGAGGAACCAGAGATCAAATTGCCAACATCTGCTCGATCATCGAAAAAGCAAGAGAGTTCCAGAAAAACATCTATTTCTGTTTTATTGACTATGCCAAAGCCTTTGACTGTGTGGATCACAAGAAACTGGGGAAAATTCTTACAGAGATGAGCATACCAGACCACCTGACCTGCCTCTTGAGAAACCTGTATGCAGGTCAGGAAGCAACAGTTAGAACTGGACATGGAACAACAGACTGGTTCCAAATAGGAAAAGGAGTATGTCAAGGCAGTATATTGTCACCCTACTGATTTAACTTATATGCAGAGTACATCATGAGAAATGCTGGGCTGGGAGAAACACAAGCTGGAATCAGGTTTGCCAGGAGAAATATCAATAACCTCAGATATGCAGATGACACCACCCTTATGGCAGAAAGTGAAGAAGAGCTAAAGGGCCTCTTGATGAAAGTGAAAGAGAAGAGTGCAAAAGTTGGCTTAAAGTTCAACATTCAGAAAACTAAGATCATGGCATCCGGTCCCATCACTTCATGGCAGATAGATGGGGAAACAGTGTCAGACTTTATTTTTCTGGGCTCCAAAATCACTGCAGATGGTGAGTGCAGCCATGAAATTAAAAGACACTTACTCCTTGGAAGGAAAGTTATGACCAAGCTAGACAGCATATTAAAAAGCAGAGACATTACTTTGCCAACAAAGGTCCATCTAGTCAAGGCTATGGTTTTTCCAGTAGTCATGTATGGATGTGAGAGTTGGACTATAAAGAAAGCTGAGCACCGAAGAATTGATGGTTTTGAACTGTGGTGTTGAAGAGGACTCTTGAGAGTCCCTTGGACTGCAAGGAGATCCAACCAGTCCATCCTAAAGAAGATCAGTCCTGGGCGTTCATTGGAAGGACTGATGTTGAAGTTGAAACTCCAATACTTTGGCCACCTGATACAAAGAGCTGACTCACTGGAAAAGACCCTGATGCTGGGAAAGATTGAGGGCAGGAGAAGGGGATGACAGAGGATGAGATGGTTGGATGGCATCACCGACTCAATGGACATGGGTTTGGGTGGACTTTGGGAGTTGTTGATGGACAGGGAGGCCTGGCATGCTACAGTTCATGGGGTCACGAAGAGTTGGACACGACTGAGTGACTGAACTGAACTGAACTGTTTACCGATTGAGCCACCAGGGAAGCCACAAGAGTTCAAGTGGAGCTTGTCAAATGAGTAGTTGGAAAAAAAGGACATGGCCCTCAGAAGAGGGACCCCAATTCAAGGTACTCATTTGGAAGTGGTCACCTTATAGAGAATAATTGAACTCATGAGAATGGATGAGACTCCCCGGTCAAAGTATAATGTGGGAGGAAAAGGTCTGGGACAGAATCCTGAGGAACATCTATATTCAGTGGTGGAGTAGAGGGTGAGCTAGAGTGGAAGATTGAAACAGGCCATCTGAGGAGTAGGTGGACAATGAGGAACATGAGAAGGGTGAGCAGCATCAGCGTGCCTGAGTACTCGGTCAAGTAGGAGAAGGGCTGAAACATGTCTTGGACAGGCAAGTTCCCTAATGACATGGTGGTCATTGGTTGCCTTACGATAAGCCATTTCCATGGAAATGATTGGGCTATGAGAAAATGCAGCCTGTGTCTGCTGCTGACTTTGCTTACGAAACTTGACTCCGTGGAGGAACAGAAGGCTTGGGAGGCTGGTGAGAACCTGCTGTCTAAATTTTGTTTGTTAAATGGAGACTTGCAAATAGCTGGTGCTGATGTGAAGAATCAATGAGGAAGAGAGAAAATGAGATCTCTGAGAACCTGAGCTGTTTCTTCATTAGCTGGAATGGCCTCCTCTCTCATAGAGAAGGAGTAATCAAGGAAGCGCCTCCTTTCTAACAATTAGCATTGCTAAAGAAATTATGAAAAACCAACTTTTGGGTTTTTTGTAGCTACAGGCTGCATTCTGGTTCTCTAAGCTTGGGGAGACATAGAGTTGACTTTTTATGGTCACAGACTTTGATTTTTCTCTTGTTACCATGAACATCATGGTGGCCCCTGTCAGTCCCTGTCCCAAGTGGGAGTGTCAGGCAGAGGGCAGAGTACTGGATCCTGACTTTTTCTGAGACCTGGAACCTGCCCTGTCTTGGCATGCATCTGCCCAGTGGGTTCTCTTAGCTGCTCAAGCACAGTACCTGCTGCATCTCTTCAACTGTTCTGTTTCCTCCTTTAATTTTTATCATGCTTTTTCTTTTTAGAGTAAGAGGTAAAAAATTTAAAAGGTGCCAAAGGGAAAGAAGAAATAGCACATATTGTCTCATCATTCAGTGATTGTACACTTGAATATGTTTTTTTTCAGCCTTTTCATATGCATACACATACAGTATCAGTTTGAGACTTTCTTTTATAAACAATCTTTAGCTGATAAATCTCTCTCCTTCTGTTGGAGGACTCTTGGTTATTTTCTTACACATCTAGCAGTTTAATTTGTATTTAACAGTATTCTCATTGTGACCCTAAACACATTATACTTAGTCATGTGTATTTCTTGTCTCACCAAAAACTGATAAGCTCCACTGAAAGCAGACATATGTCTTAAATGATTTTGTATCCCTGGTGCCCTACACATAGCAGGTGCTCAGTAAATTTTTGGCAAGCTCCTCCACTAGCTTATAAGAGCAGGAGCTGTCTAACTTTATTTTTGTGTCTCAGACAAAATGTTTGATATACAGGTAAAGCATGACAATGTGGGAAGGAAGGAAAGATGATTGGTGAGATGGATGTTGATAATTAGAGTCTTATTGCTGAGAAAGTCTTTTCTGTCAGCATACAAAGCAAAGCAATAATGTCAGTGGCATATTATAAGTATTACAAGATTCAAATATAGGTGCAACCAGGACTCTAGTCAGAATCCCATATGCATTTGTTGTTGTGATGTTGCTGTACAGTAACATTCTTTTCATTTTACTAGAGAGCAACTTCTTCAAGAGTCCGGCTGTATGATATTGTTGCAGTTTTTCCAAAGACAGAAAAACTTTTTCATGTAAGTAACAGTAAAAGAAAATAGTACTCATTATTTTATGTGAGAAGTCTGATGTTGTATCTTTGTAGATGACCTGTTTCATCTCATCTAGAAACACTGAGGATTTTTCATTTATACGTGGAGTCCTGGAACTGCCCAAGGGTGTGTTTGGGTGGCATATTTTGTTTTGTTCGTTCTGCTAGATATTTGATGGGTTGATATTAATAGAGTCCATCAAGTTTTCCTCTTTTTAAAAAAAAAAAAATTATTTTTTTACTTGTGGCTGTGCTGGGTCTTCTTTGTTGTGCAGACTTTTCTCTGATTGTGGGGCAGGGGGCTGCTTTTTGTTGTATCGCATGGGCTTCTCTTTTAGGTGGCTTCTCTTGGTGTGGAGCTCTAGGGCAAGTAAGCTTCAGTAGTTGTGGCTTTCAGGTTTAGTTGCCCCGTGTCACATGGAATCTTCCCATATCAGGGATCAAACCTGTGTCTCCTGCATTAGCAAGCGGATTCTTTACCACTTCAGTTTCTGTCCTTGCTATTTGCTGCTGCCTGTTACAGAAGAAAGGCACAAGATTCTACTGTGGCATAAAAGATCCTTCTCTGCTTAGCTTCTCCTTTGTGTGCTCTGAGGTGTGGTCCATATGCTGGCATGATCATGGTCTAGAAATCCTTGAAAATCAGCTATCTGCTGGTACTATTCCTTTTTGTTTAAGAGGACCTTTATGAATTTCTTTTGTCCTTTTCAAATGGCCATTTCTGTGACTTTTTAGGAGGGAAAGTTGTTTAATGTATATGCTCATTTTGTCAGCTTGAAACAGAACACACTGGGCGTTGTTAGTGATTACAGGAAAAAAGAAATCAACTGTAACAATAGTTTTTCAGGAGTATGTTTTATTGTGTAAACTGAGATACAGCTGCTTTTAGAAATTTCAGAATGTTGACTTTGTCTAGGTTCAAGAAAAATAGCCATCTACCAAAAGTGTATCCACCAAAGGGATATTATGGAGCTGGTCTTTGATGTTTTAATTTTACAGCATAATTGATTTTTAAGTAGTCTGTCCTAAAATTATAAGATTTTCCCTAAGTTTATTCCAGTAGATGGAGCTGTTGACTAAGGAGACTTGTGCATGATAAATTTAGTTTTTGAGGTACACTCACAGTTTTCATTGTTTATATTAATGCAGGGAAACAGCACAAGTTAGCAATGAATTCCCCTTTTTTGGTGACTCCTTTTCTAATGCTCAGTTATAGTAATTCTCTAGAATTTCATTTCAGAAAAAAGGGAAGTAGGATCAAGTGGTTCTTAGGCATCAGAGACCCCTGTGGAACCTTTTAAAATCAGGCAGGCTTAGATCTCCACCGTGGGAGATTCTGATTAGGTAGGTTTGGGGTTGAGCTTGGGTGTCTGTTTTTTCAAGTTCCACATGGGATTCTGATTCAGTGTGGAAACCCTTAAGAGAAACATGGATATGTCCAGATTTGTTAAACAGCAACTTAGTTTTTTTATTAATATTAATTCAGTTATAATGTAGACTAAAAGTTGGTAGTGTACCTAATATTTTATTGCACTATTGTGTTTTGAATTGATTTTGAAGAACATACATCATACATTTCCATAGCCATTTACGTGATTAGAGAAAACAACAGCCCGGGGGGTAGTTGGGATGGATGCTTATTATTATCCCCATTTTGTAGAAGAGAAAATTGAAACTCAAGCTAAATGATTTGCTGTAAACCTCAGGTAGCATGTCATGGAACTAGGGCTAGGATTTTAGACTGCATTATAATTTGATTCAGTGAATTTATCTTACTGTTTTCCTCAGATTATTCTCAAATTTTAGGTCAGAAGTATGAACACATAATTCGTGATGGTGGGTGGAAGAGTCAGAAATATTCTGGAAGATGGATAAAGCTATAAATAACTGGCAGAGTATTTGTTTGGAATTGACTGTAGAAAACACAGGTTTTAAAATCAAAACATTCTTCCATATCTTACCCATTCTTTAAGATTCAGTTGAAGTTGGCACTCCTTGTTTTCTATAGAAAATCCATTTTAAAAGATTTTTCTTTTAATCGTAAAGCTTGAAATTGGGTCAAATGCAAGCAATTAGTTGCTTAACAGGTTATGTTCTATTAAGTGATTTTATTTGTTTGGTAAGTTGATTATTTAGAATGTAGGCAAGTGTCTCTGTAGATAGGATATTCTAAAACTAAGGTCTCTAAAATGAGTCATAAAAGCATTCCTAAACACATGTTAACAATTAGTAATATGAAATCTAACCACCTTAAATAACGCTGTTTCCATGGGAATTAATACATACTAGTTTCCACTCAGAGTATCTGAAAGGTATCTCATAGACAAACCCTTTTCCTCCATAGTTACCCCAGGGGTTAAGGCAAAGATGAAAGGCTGTAAGCTGAGTCCATTGGCCAGGGCTTCTTGGGATAGGGGTGGCTGTGGAATGTGGCAGAGAGAGTTACATAGAAGTTTCAGGAGCTTCTGAGTTAGTTATTCCCATTTAGGATTTTATTTTTTTAATTTTATTGAAGTATAGTTGATTGTTGTGTTAATTTCTGCTGTGAAGCATAGTGATTCAATTACACATATATATTCTTCTTCATATTCTTTCCCATTGTTACTCCCATTTAGGACTGGACAGGGTGAGGAGAATTCAGTCTGTTTAGTCCAGCAGCCTCCAATCTACTTTGAGTGTATACTATATCAATTTGAAAAAACACTGGTCCTATACATCCCCAATATGTGTGTGTTTATTTTCTTTTAAATTATTTGATGTGTATATTTATTTTCTTTTAAATTATTTGCATGCACCATTATATCAGTGTGCTTTATGAAATAATATACACACACTGAACAAAATATTTTAAGAGAAGGAATTAAAAATAAGTGAAAATTGAAGTTCTCTTTTCTTCCTGCTTCCAAAATCCATGCCTTACCCTTTGCAGAGCATTATTGTACTAACACCTGAGGCTCCTGAAAGGGCAGCTCTTTCCAGGCTCCTTTGGTCTGGCTGCACTGGTGTCAGATTTGCCATGAAAATTTGTTAAAATGCAGGTGATTGGACCCTGCTTACTGAATTGATTGCTGGGAGTAGGGCCTGGTAATCTCCATTTTAAACAAATTCTTCAGGGGAGGGTTTTTTTTTTAACACGGGTTAGGTTGGGAGGATCCATTTATGGGCATCTCTTTTCACTGGCAAGCCTGGCTCTTCCTTGCAAAAAACACCAGGATGTACCAACCTGACATCCATGAAAGGTTTGTGGGAGACTGAACCTTCTCCCTCTTATTCCCCTTGTTCCATAAAATCAAAGATAAGTGTATGTGTGTATGTACCATTTGGGAAAATACCTTCCTTAAATCCTCATAGGAGTCCTTGGCCAGAGGAGGATTAAGAACAATTGATATGAATTCATATACAACCTGCCAGAACCACTATAATCAAATTCTTAATCACAACTATTTGGACATAATGTAATCATTTTTAATGATTTAGAAAGTATTTCATTATAATGTGAACATTAGCTCTTATTTTATAGTTATCTAAGCTGAACATTTGGATTAATAGCTAAGTAACAAAAGAATTCAGTTTGAGACATTTTAAGTCTAAGGTGCCAAGTAGAGCTGTCCTTTGTAACTGAAAATTTATTATAATGTGTATATTTAAACCAACACAAGGGATTTTTAAAAAATTAACCCTGGGGAAAAAAGAGCAATACATAAGCAAGTAACCTAATTTAGCTTTACTCTGGGGAACAATGTTTTACAGGCTTTTAAGAAATGAATCAGCTTTTTGAAATGGAAAATAATTTGTGCTTGTAATAATAAATTCAAAGAGTGCAAAGAGGTATACACTGAAAAGTACACCATCCTCCTACTTTAAATGCCTTGTCCCTTTTCTTTAGAGGCAACCACAGCCAGAAGTTCTTGGGTTTCTTTACAGAAATATTTTTAGCCAGTCCTTCTTCGTTGCCCTCTCCCTCTTTCCTGCCTGCCTTCCTGACACCTTGCTTTGTTCACCTGACAGTGTATCTTGGTGATGGTTCCATAATATCCGTTAGATACCTCGTTGCATATAAAGAGTCAGCGTATTCTATTGTGTAAAGCAACCCGTTTTTTTTAAGTAAAATTGAGGAATGTTTAGTTGTGTCTAGTCTTTTGTGATTGGTACTGCAGCAAATGTTCTTTCACTAATATCCTGAAGCATTTGTAGGGTATAGAGCTATAGAATACACTTCTGGTCTGTATAGGATACATTCCTATAGGTACTTCTGGTTTCTATAGCATACCTTCCTATAAGTGAAATTTGCTGATGTGTGCATGTAAAATCTTGATACCTATTGCTGAAATGCTTTTCAAGACTGTACTGATTTAAAAACCCTGTGAGTCCGTTTGTTTGTTCTTGTGTCACCTGTATATTACTAAATTTTATGATCTTTGCCAATCTGATAGTGTAAAAATGGCAAACAGAAGCTGAATTTGTTTTAGTTTTACCTGCTATTCAGAGCTTTTCTCATCCATTCTCAGCAAATTTTCAATGACTTTTATTAGTTAGACAGCTGTAGCAGTTGGGATGGGACAGGTCCTTTATGAGCCGAGTGTCTGCCAGAGCAGCATTACTTCCCAGGCTTACTAAGTTACTGTGACTGTCTTAAACCCAGGCAGCCTCTGATCACTCCCTGCGCCCTGGAACCCTGAGGTGGGGGGTAGCAGTGAGTGGAGCAGGGATTCTGAAGAAAAAGTATAAGATGTGACAGTCCTGTCATTGCTGAAGGTCGAGCCTACCCTACAGGGCTTTGTCACCCCCTCTCGACCCATTTCTCTTGGTCATTGCCACTGGTGTTAGACTGCCAGCACAGCCACCCTGGCAGCTTGAATTTGTTCATCAAGCCTGACTATACCAGCATTGATAGTGAGGCTTATTTTTTGTCATAGTAGGGAAGAGCCAATTCTTTTTATCTCTGTAAATCAAATAATGGCAAAATGAGAGCCGGATATGCAGCTTCTGGCCTGCACTTTTAAGCTAATAACCGCTCCTCAGCTTTATTTTCCTTCCCTGTTCTTCCTTTCATCCTCATTTCCTTATCTATCTATTTTGTCTTGCATGTTTTTTTTTATAAGCAGTTTCAGATCTCTTTTGGAAGTAAATGCAGAGTGTCAACAGGTAATAGCAAAAATGAGAAGAAAGGAAAGGGAAATTAACAGTTGAAAAAAAATGCATTCAGAATCATTTGATTTACAACAGTTCTCCTTTGACCATTTGGGGAGATGCTTTGTTTCTATTAGCGTTTAACAAAATGCTGTTGGTAGTGCCACGAAGTGTTTCTTTGACCACTCAGTAGACTGATCGGACCCATAGACATGGGACAATTGCTGGCACAAAAGTAAATAATTTCTGGAGAAAGTGGACCATGCATACATTCCTTTTAGCTTTTCTTTTTTCTTGGATATCAGAACAGTTTCCTTTTTCTGGAACAGTCTGAAGTAACCTTCCAGAAATTGAGCCTCTCTTAGCAACCTCTCCTTGTGTAGCTGACCGTGGATTAGAGGGTCTCTGGACCATGTCTGTTGAGAGGTTCTGTAGACATATCACCCTACTTCAGCTGGATTACAGCTAAACCATTCAAACCAAATGTGAATGGCTAACCATTGGCTTTACAAAAGGACAGATGCATTTGAACACAGAACCCCACAGTGTCTATTGAGTGAGCCGTATCTATTTACATTTCTTTATATCACGTTTGACCCTACCCCATTCTTAACATGTGCCAGTTTTGCTTTTGGTTTTACCTGTGTTTTCTTCTTGACAGGTTGCTTGTACACATTTAGATGTGGATTTAGTCTGCATAACTGTAACAGAGAAGCTACCATTTTACTTCAAAAGACCCCCTATTAACGTGGTAAGTGTCACACTTTGTTCTCTGTGTGAATCTCTAGATGTGCATTAACATGCTGGAAAAGGGGCAGAGGAAACCGCTGTTTTTAGAGGGGAAAAATCAAAGGCTAGTAATAAATAGACAACTTAAAGGATTTTTTTGTGCAAGCTAAGTAAGGGTTGAAAGAAAGCTTAATATAAAAAACAACTAGTAAATTACCAAGGTGTGTTTGAAAGGCCTTAGAAACTCAACTGTGTGAAGGATATTTCCTAAGAGGATAGCTAATAATGATGGACACTTACAGTCTGCATGTTGCATATTAAGGAGACAGAGAAGCCAGGAAAGGAGGAGGGAAAAAATAGGGTTCTCATGGCAGCAGCAAATTGGAAAGGGGAGTGGGAGTGGCAGGGATAGGAGAGGGCAGGGAATGGAAAGCACAGCAGGCATAGTCTGTGCCCAGTTAAAATCTGCACTGAGGTGTGCTGGCTCACACAAAAACCCAGGGTTACTTTTTGTAATAACCAAAGAGAGTGACCCTGCGTTGTACTCCTTCCTCTGCTATAGAATCTTTCTTGTTACCTTTCTACATAATTTCTCATTTTCTTCTACTCGTTATCTTCCATCTGTCACACCTTTTTATAAGTCTTATTCTATCATGAAAGTGAGATTGCTTCACGTCGGGAGCTGTAAGGTTGGCACAGCTGTCAACTGTTTGCATTGGCAACCGGATCCTGGGAGGAGTCAGGATGCTATTTTAGAACAGAGGCTTCTGAAGCTGTTCCCCATTCTCAAAAAGTGCTGTTGAAGGAGAAAAAAGGTGTAACAGTCTAGATTACATACCCAATCCTGTCAGAATTGGAAAATTAAAAATGTATGGATTTTTTTTCAGGATAGGTAACTCCCCTATTCATTTGTCTCTGGAGAATCTTTTGTTTCCCTCTCTGCTGCTAAGGAACTGGCTTGATGCTGAGAATAGGGAGAGATAGTAAAGAGGAGAAAATTGATCTGTATGGAATGGAGAAATTGAATCTGGTGTGGAAAAAGTTTAAGATGGCTTACGCTCTACCCCTGAATGTATGCTACTAAAGCATTCAGGAGTAATATTTTGAAAAGTATTCAAAATTTTAAAGTTTTATATTTAAAGGAAAAACTATAAAACAGCTCTTTGCTGATTAATAATGAGAATACTACTGAACAGATATATAACAACACGCTCAAATCATTGTTTCCCTGCGTTCTTGCCAGTACTTATAAACAAGTGAGTAAACACTTTAAAAAAAGCCCTAAATCATCACATTTTAGAATTGGAGATCTATGTTGTTTTAACAGCTCACTTGTCAAAAGTGGTCAAATGAAGGCAAGGAGAACCTGTACAGCTCTTCAGACCCAGGGTTGGGACAGACCAGATTGATTTCCATTAAATGAGACCTCCGATGTGCCCCAGCTACCATGTTGAAAACTCAAACTAACAGAGTACCTGAGATGATGACAGTCTTACTGGCCTCACATGTTGTTCCTCCCCTGAGGGAACAGGCTTTGTCTCCAGAAGTTTGCCAGAGCTCTTTACCAGCTTCAGTTTGCCATTCCAGTTTACATGTAAATGGCTCCCCGCAAAAGTTGCTCTTAAACTTACAACTCCTTTACTTTTCTCTTCACCCTGATGAACAAGGAATGCCATTTTTTAGATGACTTTGCCTGAGTAAATCCACATACAATACTATGTTCTTGGTTGGGAGGAGACAGTGGCATGTGATGCTAAGGCCAAGTCCATGGAATGGACAGCAGTTCACAGCACTTAATTCTTCTCATCCCACAACAATGCTAAGCTACCCAGTGGCAGTTTGGGGGATGTCTTTCTGTTGGTTTCTTATGAACGTGCCCTACTGTTCAACCCAGATTGTAAGCTTCTAGGAAGCACCAGCCGTGTCATGGTCCTTTCTTAATTACCCCAATACCTTCTCTTTAATGAGTCCTCCCTAAAATTTTCAGTTGAACAAGTATACATCTAATTTCATATTGTCAGTGTACAATTTGGGGAACACAAGCAAATCCTGTAAGTCATTAACCCGTAGCTGGTTGTCAGGGCTTGGCAAGCAGCCTCCACAGTGAGAGGAGTGGGACAGTGTGGCGGCATGAGGAGGCGACACACCAGGACAGCCCACCTTCCGATTCCATCTGTAAGTTCGGGAAGGTGCTATTTTTTGATGGATATTTTTGGCCACATTCCCACATTTTTTCAATGTAAGAATTCTGAAAAGTAAAAATTTGACAAGTGAGACGGATATGCAGTATTTAACACAGTGTCTTCTTTTTTTAAAATCTGGTGTGAACATTTTACATATGTTGTTTAATAAAAACTAGATGATGGAGTGGAGGAAAGGCTGTGTGGTCTTATTTTTAGTCTTCATCTAGTGTATAAGTAGGCTGTGGTGTGAATTGGTCAGGAAGCAGAAGAGTCCCTGTTAATTTCATTCATGTCTTTTTCATTTAAGAGAAACTGGAATTAAAAGTTAAATTAACTAAAATTAAATTAAAAGCTAGAAGCATATTGATACAATAAAAGTCATCGAGCTTGTTGTACAGGGTAAATAGTAGGTGTATATTATTTATACCAGATAATTATACCTATTCTCGATTTGAAACTGTATGCTTAAAGTATGGAAATATATTCCCCATGAAAATGTAGACGATGTAGTGAATGTGGGGGAACAGTTCAGTCTTGAGTCTTGGTCCTTGCATGCTCTTTTGGCCCTTAGAATGAATTTGTCTTTGACCATGATAAGTTGTTGTCTTGGTTTATAAGGATCACAGTATTGGGTACAAATCTTAGTTTGGATGGAGTGGTGGGAAAAAAAAAAGGAGCAGTAAGATATTTAATTCATTAGTCTTGACCTCCTGGCCATAAGCATGTGAGAATTATCAGCTCAGAAAGTTGGGATTTTAGGTCAAAGGGTACAGATTTTCAGTTAGAAAAAGAACTAGTTCCAAGGCTCTAATATACATCGTAGGTGACCGTAGTTAATAGTCCAGTATTGTAACTTAAAAGTAGTTGAGAGAAGATCCTAAGCAGACTCACCACAGGGGGAAAAAAAAAATGTTAGCTACATCAGGTGATGGTTGTGTTAATTATCTTGATCTTGGTAATTATTCTATACTGTAGAGCAACGGTCCTCAACCCTTTTGACACCAAGGACTGTTTTCTTGGAAGACAATTTTTCCATGGACTCAGGGCTTGAGGAAGGGGATAGATGTTTTCACTTTCGCCCACTGCTCATCTCTTGCTGTGTGACTGGGTTCCTAACAGGCCATGTACTGCTTCTGGTCCATGGCCTGGGGACCCCTAATGTAGAGTATATGTATATCAAATGATCACATTATATACTTTAAATATATACATTGTATTTTTCGATCATCCCTCAATACAGCTTTAAAAAAAGAAGTAAAAGAAGGTTGCAATTATGAAGGAGGGCCCAGGAGCTAAGACATACCAAAGCATTCCTTATATATAATTTTTAGCAGCTTTCATCCCTCTTGTTATCTTCACCACATGCTTAGGGCACCATAATGTCAGTTGTTAATTCCCTCTAGAATCTCCTACAAACCTCCTCTGAAGTCTACGTAACTTGTAATAGAATCATTTTATCTTGTTATAGTTGGGTTTCAAGAAAGTTGAATTCAGCTCCTCTTCTTGGATAACCAAACGACCTCTAATAGCATTTTAAGGTTTAAGCTCTCTCACACTTGCTCTCAGCCCGCAGCTTTTAAGGTGGGGTAGATGTGAATTCTCTCCATTATGCAGGTGGTGTAATTGAGACTCGGGTAGCTTGCATCTCACAACAGGTACACATCTCTCTCAAAGGTTAACTTGGGATTTGTACTCAAGCTTTGATTCTAAATCTGCTGTCATTTTTCTCTTGGGAAATGCTATTTAAAATTACAGTAGAGCTCTTTGTTAAGCACAGAGTAATTTCATATTTTAAAACATCTTTATGAATTCAGGTTTTGAGAAGAATTGTCTTTAAGCAACACCTATCTTCACCTTCCCTTTGATTTTTTTTTTTTTAAACAGTGTTTTGCCATTTAACAACAGCTAAAAGTTTTTTTGAGCTATTTTCAATGATTGTATGTTTTATGCTCTCTTTGTGAAGTTTTCCCTTCAGCATTTTCTCTAACCCTAATCCATTTGTCTTCTTGGTCCAATTAGTCCCCACTGAGAGAAATCCAGTAAATAGTATCTGAAGCAGTGAGGTTGTTGTTCCAGGAATCTTTCCATATATCCTTGAGTTGGGTGTGACTGCTCTATAAACTTAAGTTTTCATCACACATACTGTGAACCTAAATGTGTTAAGTACTTGATAGATCTAGTGCTTGGAGCAGTGCCAGCAAACTTGGCAGTATCAAAAAAACGTCTATGTGGCAAAAAAAAAAAAAAAAAATCCCCATCAGAAACAGAGTGGAAAGACTGATGACAGACTGGTGGAAATAGTTTCACTTATGTCATAGACAAATGGCTAGTCTCTTTAATATATAAAGAGCTCCTAGAAGTTGATAGGGTTTCCCCGATGGCTCAGACAGTAAAGAATCTGCCTGCAATGCAGGAAACTTGGGTTGGACAGATCCCCTGGAGAAGGGCATGGCAACCCACTCCAGTACTCTTGCCTGGAAAATCACCATGAACAGAGCAGCCTGGCAGACTACAGTCCACGGGGTCACAAAGAGTCAGACATGACTGAGCGACTAAGCATGCATGCAGAAGTTGATAAGCTTAAAAAAGAGAGATGTTCAATTCAAAACAATGGATTAAGAATATGAAAAAGACATTTCACAGGAAGGAAAATACAAATAGGCTGTTAACATATGAAAAGATGCTTAAATTCATCGTGCTAAGAGAAATTCACATAAAAAATCACCTATCTGATTGGCACAAACCCAGAAGTTTGATGATACATGGTTGTAAGGCTGTATCAAGGAAAGCAAGGATTCTCATACTTTGATTGTAACTGTGTAAGTGGAGCAATCCATTCCCTGTAGCTTAAATGGTAAAGAATCTGCCTGCAAGGCAGGAGACCAGGGACTGGGTTGGGAAGTTTTTCTGGAGAAGGGAATGGTAATCCACTCCAGTATTCTTGCCTGGAGAATTCCATGGACAGAGAAGCCTGGCGGGCTACAGTCTGTGGGGTTGCAAAGAGTCGGACATGACTGAGTGACTAATACAGTCTAAGTCAAAATTTTACATGTTTTACCCTCCGACCTAGTGTATTAGTTGCTTGGGGTAACATAACAAAGTACCACAAATGGGGTGGCTTAAACTAACAGAAATGCATCAGCTCACAGTTCTGGAAGCTCAGCTCACAGAGACTGGAAGTCTGAAATCAAGACATTATGGGGTTATGCTCCCTCTGAGACCAGTAGGGGGATCCTTCTTTGTCTCTTCCTAGGTTTTTGTGATTTCCTGGCAATCTTTTGTGGTCGTTGGCCTGCAGCTGCGTAGCTCTGATTTCTGTCTCTGTCTTTACAGCGTGTCTCTATGTCTTCACGTGGTCATCATCTTATATGGACACCAATCATACTGGAATAGGAGTCTGCCCTATTCCAGGATGACTTCGTTTTAATTTACATCTATAGTGACCCTGTTTCCAAATAAGATTACATCCTAAATACTGAATATTAGGACTTCAACATAACCTTTAATAAGAGACACAATTCAACCCGTAATACCCAGCAATCCCACTTTAGTGTTTATTCTACAGATACATTGGAACAACTCAAAACTATCAGAGGCTTGGTTAAGCATGCCATACCTCTGCAATGGAGTACTGCAGCTCTAAAGCAGTGCTGAAGTTAGGTACTGACATGGAAAACCTTTCCAGTCAGAACCACAATGTAGTAGGCTGTCTTTGGAGTAAGAAAGAGGAAAACAGATGTTCATATTTGCTTATATTTGTATGAAGAAACTTTGGGAAAAGACATAAGAAATTAATAAAAGTGATTATGGGAGGTGGGGGTGGGGCAAACAGGAGCAGAAATACAATTAAGACTTTTTGTTGCTTTCTTGTGTTACTTGATATGTGAATCATATGAACAAGTTACCTGTCTCAAAGAATGATACTCCAAGAGTGTCATCCTTTGCAATTCAGTAAAGAACTAATTTTTATGAAATAAATGGGGAATCTGTATATTGTCCCAGTAATCAACCCCCTATTTTCTTTCTCTCTTCTTTCTCTTAAGCTTTGCTTTAGTTCTTGGAATTTTACCACCACTATCTCTTTTCACATGTCACACACCTGCTCTTGGTTTGTAGCATCATTATGACTGTTATTTCTCATTAGTAAAGAAATATCTGCTTATTCCAGAACCTTTGGTCAGAGATGCAAACAAAAGCTAATCAAGCAGGCACTGGCATTCTTTATGAAAAGGCTGTTATGAACAATCAGTTGATGAGCTTAAGGCAATTTACATTAAAATGGTCTTGGAAGCAGGAGCGCAGGTAATGAGTCTGTATCTCATCTATCTAAAATTTTTAAATAAAGTGTTATGAAAGAAGTGTTCACAGCCTTCAGTAGCACATTATCTTCAGTTTCTGAGTTTTCTTTCCATTTTAAAAGTGAATTTGATTAATGTACTAAGATCAGAATCAGAACTTTTTTCTTAAAAAATAATTAAGTGGATAATTGTGTCCATTTAACCCTCTCCACGCCCAGAAAAAGAAGTTTTTATTTTGCTCTGGTCCCCAAGGGGGGCGGGAGGTGGGGGAAGTAGCAGGAATACTTTGGGACCTGGTCACTTAGTTCTGTGTGTCACCTGCATCTTTTACTTCTCCTCTTCTCCATCTTACTGACCTGTGTCACCTAGAGGGATGAGGAAAAGAAGTACATGTAAATAAGCCTCTTTGGCTAATTAGTAGTTTTGGTTAGAGAGATAGCCAGGGAGATAGCTGAGAATATGGCTGAAAGACATGATTTGGTTTATCTGTGAATTTCAATTTGCCAAGTTAACCCGGGTTTCTTTTATGATGGCTAATCCATAGTGAACAGCATTATCGTATGACCTCTTTTCCATAAGCTACTATTTATTCCCTCAGAATATTAATATATTAAATGCTTTTTATATCAAAGAACAGCTCTGTGTTACAGAGAGGTATCATGATACCAGCTTCCAAATGTCCAAACTAGACAGAGAATGGGGTATATCTTTGTGCCACAAAGAATATCATAACAGACATCATTCCCAGATAAAATCAACACAAGACAAAGAATTGGGGGCAGGAAGAAGCTGTCTGAAAAAGGGAGAGGGGGAGGTTGCAGTGTGGAAAACAGCGTGTAAATGCTAATTAAACTAGGATCAGATACATAGGAAAGCTAAAATAAAATCTGGGCACCTCAAGGCAGGAAGAAAAGGAAAGGGAAGATGAAGGGATGAAAGAAAAGAAGTCTGTATTCAGAAGACAGATTTTTTGCATTCCTTGTTACACTCATGAATAGACCTCCAGCCGTTCCAGCTAGACAGGTCCCAGCCCATATACCTCCTGGTCTTTGCCTGCTTTACTTACTTTGTTCCTTCAAAAGACCACTGCAACCATTGTGACTCCAATCAACACCTCCATGAGAAAATCCTTAGATGCTCTGTGTGGCTGCTAAGATTAATTCTGTCTCTGTTCTAAAGACCTGCACTGCTGGCCCTTCCCATCCTCTTCTAGGCTCCACTCCCACCACACGGCTCTCCTCATTCTCTACCCCCCAGCCTTTGACCTTCTTCCCACGCCCCACCACTTCCTCCAACCCTGGAGCCTCTTTATATACCCCCACCCCCCCCTGCCTTGTCCAAGTGCTTCGCTCTTCCGCTCTATAACTGATTAAGTCCTTCCTCACCTACACCTAGACTTCTTGACATTACTTAGCACAGTGGAAGTTTTTAATTTTTGTGTAATTATTTGAGGCTCTCCCCCACTAAACTGGAAGTTTTTAGAAGAGAAGAACCATGTAAGCTTTTGCTCACCATTCCCATGCACAGCTGGCTTGAAACCCCTCTCTGGTAAATGGATGAAGATGAAAATCACTCATTAGGGAAGCCGAATAGTGTAGTGGTGGATTTAGTCCCATTGCCACTTCTTCCAGACTAAACAATCAGCTGATGAGCTTAAGGCAGTTTACGTTAAAATGGTCTTGGAAGCAGGAGCCCAGGTAATGAGTCTGTATTTCATCTATTTAAAATTTTTAAGTAAGGTGTTACCTGTGGATACCTGTGGATTCCACCCTATTAAGAACACCTTAAACAAGAAAGTTTCTTTTTCTCATGTAGAAGGTCAAGCTTGCAAGATGGGCAAGATTGTCAGGGATGCAGGCTGCTTTCACTGTTTTTGCTGGGCATTCATGAGCCCCGCTTAAGGTACTGACTCCATTAGTAAATAAAATGGGGAGATCAGAGCGGGACAGTTAGCTCTCTCTGCCATAGCACTTTCTAGGCATTGTGGGTGTTGAATAAATACATAAGACTCTCAGCACAGTGCCTGGCACATAGCACTTCTTGGCTGTTTGTGTTTCTTCCTTCAGCATATGCATACTGAATCACTTTACCCTAGATGCCTTCTACTCCTGTTCTTAGGGTGTTTTTGAGTTCTTCATTTTTTGTCTCTTCATTCTTGGATCAAATTAGTTGGTTTACTACATTTGCAAACAGTCTACCCTGCATGTAGGGAACACGTCTCCGATTTCCTTTTGATAATTCATGGAGCAGTAGCCCTTCTGCCACACCACTGGGACGTTGCTCTCCTCAGCCTCTTGATGACTCCTGTTTATATAAAGTCAGCTTCCCCACAGCTCAAATAAACTCTGTTGATCAAATAGAGCCAAAGATCTTTTTTTCTCCCATGGATGGTGCCATCCGGGCACAAATATGCCTTTTTTCAAAGCTATACCTGGATATGCAGGAGTTAGGCGAGGAGGGCCAGGGTGAGGAAGGAGATGAGAGGGAAGTTCAGTGAAAATAAAGTAAGACAGTGTGTGTTAGCCTTGACAGTTTTGTCTCTTTTTCCTATGAAGGCAATTGACCGAGGAGTGGGCTTTGAACTTCTCTATAGCCCTGCTATCAAAGACGCCACAATGAGAAGGTACACAATTTCCAACGCCCTCAATTTGATGCAGGTCTGCAAAGGAAAGGTATGGTTCCATAATTTTAGGATGTTTTTCAAATCTGATTGTTCAGTACTAATATACTGGGGTTTTCCAGCTGATCCTTAGAGCAAAAAGTTCTCAAGGCCCAAGAACAAATTCTCCCATTTCAAAAGACTCTGCAGGTTTTAAGAGAAAGAAAAATACCCTAGGGAACAATAACATGAAGAGGGGAAGATGTGTTGAAAATCTTTATCTTTCAGTAAAGAATTGGCCATTTACCTACTGTGAAAGAATAGTCTGGAGAGCAATTATTTGTCATCATTGAGTTGAATTAAGGTTACATGCCCTTTTCAACTAGTTTTTTAAACTCGTCTTTCCTAAAATCTGTTGGGAAGGCCTGTTCTGTTTCTTATTTTAGCTGCTTTTAGTTTGACATGAGGTCTTTCATCCATCACTTTAATTATGTACCTTATCATAAGAAGAAGTTGGTGTTTATGTTAAAATTTGATTGCTGGTTATTTGTATTGTAAGACTCTTCAGTATTTTCCCACATTTATCTAAGATTAATGTTGATTACTTTCTATTTTGTAGAATGTAATTATATCTAGTGCTGCAGAAAGGGTAAGTCTGGCATTAAGTACTTTGTTTTCACTTTTCAGGTTTTAAAACTAAAAGGCAAAAACTAAAATAATAATGTAATAAAAGGTTATGTTTTCATTTTTAACTTCATTTGCTCATTGTAATTGCTGAAGAGCAATTTTATCCTTATTTATCTCCATTCTTTTGGGGCTTCAAATTTTGTTTATATCGTCTTTCCTTTATATTGTTGTAAAATGCTTTTCAAAGATCTTTTATATTTTCAAAAATGTAAGAAACCCATCAAAATCATAACGACTTAAATTTATGCAGTTGACTTCCTTATTTTTGGATACTTAAGCATCCTATTTACTGCAGATGAAGTCATTGAAATGTTATGAATAACTTCTCTCATATCTATTTTTTGTCCATTTTATTTTAGCCTTTAGAAATAAGAGGTCCATACGATGTGGCAAACTTGTATCCTTTTCTGAATAAGAAGTCATTGCAATTTTCTCGTAGGAAATTTGGAATTTGGTATGTTAAACTTTAACAAAAGTTTTAAAACTATAAGTTTATCAACTAAGAGCTTCAAAAACAAATTACATCAGGCTTAAAGTGCTTTATCCTTTTGTTTTCTGGATGAAGGGTAAAGTAGAAAAGAAGGGGACGAGTAAAAGTTTAGAGTTAAATGAGTCTTTTCTCAAATGTTTTTTCCCTTTGGGCTGAGAACTGTAGAATTAAAGTGTCTCTCTGGTGCCAGGGCAGCTGGCATTGTTGGTTATGTTTCTGTTAGTCTGGTGTCCTTGGCTGACTGTGGGCTGAAATCTTTAACGACCCCCCAGAGGGTTGCTGTTTGGGCTGTCTGAAAGTGATGCCAAGGCCGCAGTGTCCACCAACTGCCGAGCAGTGCTTCTGCATGGAGGTGAGCACATTTTTCCAACAAAATCACTGAGTGGTCCTGTTAAGAGCCAGTCATTTCTGTCAAACAGTTGAGCCATATCAATTTTTATTATCCTACCCCTCAGAGTTCCTTTAAAGTCATCTTTTCTGAACCCACTAGCCATGTGCATCAATGCTTTTCTTGCCCTTCACTTCAGGCTTTATGTTCTGTAGTTTGTGGAATGAATATAGTTTGCCTTGAGTGTTGAATGCGTTCTTTCAAGCTCTACGTATGTATCCCTGCCTACATTTTGATAGGCCTCTAATTGCCCTTTCTCCTCCAGAGGGACATGCTTTCCCTGCTGAAAATCACTGATTGAGAGACGTGAAAAGTGAAAAATAACATGTTAAGCCATTGATGAGGAGCGCAAAAGCACCGAATACATTTTTAAAGATCCAGCTAGCAAACTCAGATCACAACTTTGCACATTTATTACATCTTGTGGTTCTTTTCTCATTTTTTGTTTCCATGTTCAAGTATGCATAGACTCCACCTTTGTTACTCACATTCCATTTACATATATCTACCTCCTTACCTTAATTCCACTACTTGAAGGCACTGAATTTCTTACTCATCAGATGATAAAAATTGAACTAGAAGTGTTTGATATGCCAGGACTTTGGAGAATGAAAAAGAGGCTTTTTAAAAGAAAAAAAATTTGTACTTTTGATCTGCTGTTTTTATCTTCATTCTGTCATTTTTAGTACTAGTGGTAATGGTCAGGAAGCAGTTTACTTGATATCATTCACATGAGTGTTAAGCTTCAGAATTGGTTGCTACATATAGACTAGGTTATTTAACAAAAAGAGTAGTTAAGTTATTGAGGGCTTGTATATTATGTCTGGATTTTAATGATCTGATTTCTGGTTGGGAGAACTGGTTGCTATATTGACTTACCATGAATTAGATGATTTTGCTTTTGTTTTCAACATTTTTAGTTTGAGATTCTTTTATTACATACATAGCCTAGTCCCATCATATAAGCTCTGGGAGTAACCAAATTAATTAGAACTTTTATCAAGATTTTCTGAAATTAGGAAATAGTTCAAACTGGTAGTTCTGTCATTATTTTTGTCTATCTTAAGTGAGCGTAAGGAATCATCAAGATTTGGGGTAACAATTAGTGGTCTAAAACAGACTAAGACAAAGAAGGGAAGCTAATTTTAGAAGTTTAGTAGGGAAAAAATGAAGATCTACTCTTGACTTCAAGAACCTCAGCTATTCAACAAAAGTTATATCTAAAGTTAGGCTTTTATGGAAGCTAAACTAAAAGAAGTCTTGTGTACTTTAGTAGCATTCCCATTCATTCTAGTTGTGCCCCAGATAGTCCTAGTTTATGCTCGCTGTCCTTGTAGAATTAACAGCGCATCTGTAGGATGAATTGTAATTACCATGGTTTTAGTTGACACTGGGATCAATGAGACAGTAGTGTGGTGGGATACTAGGATTACTAATTCACCTATGGTTCAGTTCAGTTCAGTCGCTCAGTTGTGTCCGACTCTTTGGGACCCCATGGATGGCAGCATGCCAGGCTTCCCTGTCCATCACCAACTCCCAGAGTTTACTCAAATTCATGTCAGTGATGCCATCCAACCATCTCATCCTCTGTCATCCCCTCCTCCTCCTGCCTTCAATTTTTCCCAGCATCAGGATCTTTTCCAAAGAGTCGGTTCTTCGCATCAGGTGGCCAGAGTATTGGAGCTTCAGCTTCAGCATCAGTCCTTCCAATGAGTATTGAGGACTAATTTCCTTTAGGATTGACTGGTTTGATCTCCTTGCTGTCCAAGGGACTCTCAAGAGTCCTCTCCAACACCACTGTTCAAAAGCATCAATTCTCTGGTACTCAGCACTCTTTATGGTCCAATTCTCACATCCGTACATGACTAGTGGAAACCATAGCTTTGACTAGACAGACCTTTGTCGGCAAAGTAATGTCTCTGCTTTTTAATATGCTGTCTAGGTTTATCATAGCTTTTCTTCCAAGGAGCAAGCGTCTTTTTAATTTCATGGCTGCAGTCACCATCTCCAGTGATTTTGGAGCCCAAGAAAATAAAGTCTCTGACTGCTTCCATTGTTTCCTGATGAAAGTGAAAGAAGAGAGTGAAAAAGCTGGCTTAAACTCAACATTCAAAAAACTAAGATCATGGCATCTGGTCCCATCACTTCACGGCAAATAGATGGGGGAAATAGTGGAAACAGTGAGAGCCTAAGTTTGCATGGAAAGAATTTCTTGATTCTGAGGCAAGAGGATTCAAAGTCTCACTGTTATCCTCTGTACTGATAAGACCCAACTGGCACGTGCATCATCCTGAGTGCCACAATTAAGGACACCACTGCACAGAAGCACTATCAGAAGATGGTTAATTCTTGGAGGGTGTGAAAACCCTATCATGAGAGCAATTGTTGAAAATAGTGCAGGAGTAGATACCTAGATGTTCAAGCTGGTAGACAGAGGAACCAGAGATGAAATTGCCAACATCCGATGGATCATCGAAAAAGCAAGAGAATTCCAGAAAAACATCTATTTCTGCTTTATTGACTATGCCAAAACCTTTGACTGTGTGGATCACAATATACTGTGGAAAATTCTGAAAGAGATGGGCATACCAGACCACCTGACCTGCCTCTTGAGAAATCTATATGCAGATCAGGAAGCAACAGTTAGAACTGGACATGGAACAACAGACTGGTTCCAAATAGGAAAAGGAGTATGTCAAGGCTGTATGTTGTCACCCTGCTTATTTAACTTATATGCAGAGTACATTATGAGAAACGCTGGGCTGGAGGAAGCACAAGCTGGAATCAAGATTTCCGGGAGAAATATCAATAACCTCAGATATGCAGATGATACCACCCTTATGGCAGAAAGTGAAGAACTAAAGAGCCTCTTGATGAAAGTGCAAGAGGAGAGTGAAAAAGTTGGCTTAAAGCTCAACGTTCAGAAAACTAAGATCATGGCATCCGGTCCCATCACTTCATGGCAGATAGATGGGGAAACAGTGGCTGACTTTATTTTTCTGGGCTCCAAAGTCACTGCAGGTGGTGATTGCAGCCATGAAATTAAAAGACGCTTACTCCTTGGAAGGAAAGTTTTGACCAACCTAGACAGCATATTAAAAAGCAGAGACATTACTTTGCCAGCAAAGGTCCGTCTAGTCAAGGCTGATTTTTCCAGTAGTCATGTATGGATGTGAGAGGTGGACTGTGAAGAAAGCTGAGTGCTGAAGAATTGATGCTTTTGAACTGTGGTGTTGGAGAAGACTCTTGAGAGTCCCTTGGACTGCAAGGAGAGCCAACCAGTCCATCCTAAAGGAGATCATTCCTGAGTGTTCATTGGAGGGACTGATGTTGAAGCTGAAACTCCAATACTTCGGCCACCTCATGCGAATAGCTGACTCACTGGAAAAGACCCTGATGCTGGGAAGGATTGAGGGCAGGAGGAGAAGGGGACGACAGAGGATGAGATGGCTGGATGGCATCACCGACTCGATGGACATGGGTTTGGGTGGACTCCAGAAGTTGGTGATGGACAGAGAGGCCTGATGTGCTGCGGTTCCTGGGGTCGCAAAGAGTCGGACACGACTGAGCAACTGAACTGAACTAAACTCATATACCTAGAAAACAGACAAGTTGAGACACACAGTAATAGCTGGCCTTCCACATTGGAAGGCTTACTATAAGGAGTCAAAGTTAGATGAGTCCTGTGGGGTTCTAGCAACCAGTGAATAGCAATTTTAAGGTCAAGACAGAGAAAAGAGGTTCAGGGTCTAAAAGAATTACTTTATCTAGTAACTATATAAAAATCTTGTTTTTCAGTGGTTTATAATCTTGTTGGCTTAGATTAAGAAGTAAATGTTCATGTGATTAAAAAAAGGATACTTCTGACATGGAACTAAAATAATTTTGAAACTAATCCTTTTTGTTTTGTTACAAACATTTTTGTTAATTGCTTTTCACAATTTAATTTTTATGTTTTTATTTGTTATGCTGATTTTTGGACTTTAACTCATAATCATAGTGATAAAATAAACATCTGTAAGTGTAACATTTTTCTTGATGAAATGCAAATTTGGGGCAATTTCTGTTTGTTTTGAGGTTCTCTGATTATGTTGGCATCGTAATGACCTTGAGAGAAGTTTTGTCCCTGTTACAAATTAAAATGCTTTTAAATAACTGACAAATTTAGTAGACTTGGTAAATTAATCTTGATAAATGAGAAGGTAATGCTTAACTTTTTAGAAACGACTTTACTTCTTATTATATAAGTCTTAATTAAATTTGTATTTATCAAGTCCCTTTGATTTTATCTCTTTTATCACCAAAGGGTCTTGCTTCCTCCCTCATCCTTCCCTATTTCCTAAGGACTAAATTTAAATCTCTTCATGGCACTGTGACCTTGCACAAACTACCCCTCCAGCCTTGTTTCCCCCTGATTTTTTCACACTCCTCCTTTACACCAGTCATCTTGTCTAAGTATTATTTTCTTCTTACCTCTCTCTCCATATCTTTGCAAAGGAAAACTTTACTTTTTCTTTTCCTTCTTTTATGATAGTGTTACTTCTTTTATGATACCTTCCTGATTCATCCAGGCAGGGTTACTTCTTGTGGGGTCTCCACTCCTAATATACTATTATATTTGCCCCTGATGTGCTGTCAGTATGGGTAGAAAGAAGCACTGTTTAGGCATCTCAGAATCCTCTGTAGATGACACAGTGCCTTGGCCCCTTAGTACATTTTTAGCAGAAGTTAGCTAGACTGAAGTTGAACTCTGCTGCCAGCCTGACCTAAACATCTAATAATTTCCATTCTTCTTTGTCACCAACATAAAAGAGATCAATAACCATGTGTATTATTATTTATTCACTCAACAAGTATTTCTTAAACACTTGTTAAATAGCCAGGCATTGCTGTATGTTGGCCATACAATATGATTGATTCTTCAGACAGACACTCATGATCTAGTGAGGGACACAGATAATGAATGGTCTGTGCCATAAAATGAAGTAAGCACACACACCACCATGAATCAGTACAGCTGACTGTTGTACTTGCTGTCCTGACTCATCCGTCTCTCTACCACGCTTTAAGCATGTGCTGCCCCAACCTCTGAAACTTGGTTTCTGGCTACATGAGATGCCATTAGAGACAGACCATTAGAGATAACTTGCCCTGTAATTTTACCCTTGAGGGTAGTCCCTTTGGAATGAACTCGATGTTAATAATATACTGATATTTGTATAAGCTAGGGACTGGTAAAGGTGATAGAAGTAAATGGCATCAGCACTCATAGCCATTCTATAGGTTTATCATTTACTCATGCTATAAGTCACGGTAACATGGGGATGCTTGTTAACACCACCTCTTTAAATCATATCTTAACTTTAAGCACCTTGGTTTCCCTGTTTGACTTATAGAAACTAGAAAAACTGCTTTTGGAATTATTTCCACGGTGAAGAAACCTCGGACATCAGAAGCAGATGATGATTCTCTTCCAGCCTGCAAAAAAGCCAAGTGTGAAAGCTGAAAAGAACCCTCCATCTCGGTCGACACTCTGCCCTTTCAGAGTCCATCAGCCACTCTGAACAGAAATGGAACACCCATATGATTCACTGTTTTCTCTTGGAGCCAGATGTCAGTAGTCTATAAAAACAATCTTATATTCAAGCCATTAAAATAATAAAACCTAGTAAAGCATTAAAAAAAAAAAAAGACTGTCCCCTTAATGAATTTAGATAAATTTTAGGAGAAAAACAAAGACTGGTTTGTTTATCCTTTGCATTAAGTGATAAATGGCAGGTATACTTGAGTAAGATGTTTCAATACAAGAGACTCTTTAAAAATGTTTCTTGTTCATTTTGAAGTTCATGCTTTTCAGCTTCACTTGGCATACATGGCTTATTATTTTTTAGTTTTACTGCTCAAAAAGTGATTATTTTGAGGACTATTAAAACTTTTGTTAAGGGGTTGACTTTTTAGTTGATCTTTTGTTTTAAGCCTCTCTTTCATTATGTTCATGAAGCCCAAGTCCTTTCTAAGAGGAATTGCTATAAAATTTGTGGAAGGAAAGGGAAGGTGCACATAAAATCACACTTGGCCTCTTCCTTTGCTGCTGCTTACCTCCATGATGTCCTTAAAACAGGATTCCTCTGAATTGGAAGCCCCTGAAAACCTAATACTGATTTTTATAAAACTATATTAAAAATCTCAAAGTACTGGACTCAACCAATTTTGTAAATAATTTGTTTTTAATAGTGGGATGGTTATGTTAAATAGAAGTAGCCTTTTTTTACAAGTATCTGCATTTATGCTATATTGATACTAAGAAAATTGGAGAAAGCTTTACACCAAACTCACCTATGAATTTAGATGCTTACATAAAATATTGGCAAAACAGTGTATCCTATAACTAGGTGAGATTTATTCTAGAAATGTAAGTATGTTTCAGTTCTTTTCAGAGTACTATACTTTATCATATTAATAGGTCAGATTAGATAAATCAGAATCATCTTAATAGATGCAAGTAAGACATTTAATAAAACATGAAATCTACTTCTAATTTAAAAAATAATAAAAGCCCTTAACAAAATACAAGTATGTGAATACTTCACACATACATGCATATGTTTGTTTATATACTGTATTACGCATCATGATTCTAAAATAAAGCATTTTTTACTCCCATCTGAACGCAATATGATGGATTAGCCTGCTGCACTCCCTAAAGCAGGTGGCCACTGCTGCTGAACCTTAGAGCCTGCCACTTCCTTGAATGCCAACTTGCTTCTCCTTTCACCCTACTGCATTCACCAAGGGTTAGGTGTGTGTTAATTCACAAGTCCGTTTATGCCATTGCATTTATTTAGCTTTATAAAATTATGTAAGTTAATTTAAAATTATGAAAACTGATGAACTAGGAGTAGCAAAAAAAAGGATTCCCAGGAAAATTAATGCTTTTGAAAAATTTTATAAAGATAAGTCATTTAAAAGAACTGTCAAAATAGGTGTGAGCAAGACAACTAGATTTGGAAGAGATCCAGGGGACATTTATCAAAGTCTTTTATTTTTTTTCTTCTTTTTTAAATTGATGTAACATTGTTTATAAAGTTTTATGTGTATAACATTATAGTTCAACTTATGTACACTACATGTTCTACCAAAAGTTTCTACCCATCACCATACAGTTGCTGCTGCTGCTGCTAAGTCGCTTCAGTCGTGCCCAACTCTGAGCGACCCCATAGACGGCAGCCCACCAGGCTCTGCCGTCCCTGGGATTCTCCAGGCAAGAATACTGGAGTGGGTTGCAATTTCCTTCTCCAGTGCATGAAAGTGAAAAGTGAAAGTGAAGTCGCTCAGTCGTGTCTGACTCTTAGCAACCCCATGGACTGTAGCCTACCAGGCTCCTCCGTCCATGGGATTTTCCAGGCAAGAATACTGGAGTGGGGTGCCATTGCTTACAGTTGACCCCTTGCCAATTAATTCCACAAAAGAATGAAATCATTTAGTATTTGTCTTTCTCAGTCTGACTTAATTCCCTTAGCATCATATCCTCAAGGTCCATCTTTGGTGTCACAGATGACAAGATTTCTTCTTCTTTTATGGCTAAGTAGTATTCTATTTTACACACACACACACACACACACACACACACACCACATCTTTATCCGTTCATTTGTTGATGGACATTTAAGTTGTTTCCATACCTTGACTATGTAAATAGCGCTATAGTGAACATAGTAGTGCATATATCTTTACAAATTTGTGCTTTCGTATTCTTTGGATAAATTCCCAGAAGTGCAATAGCTGATTCATGGTAGTTCTATTCTTAATTTTTTGAGGAATCTCCATAGTGTTTTCCTTATTTGCATTTCCACTAATAGTGTATGAGGGGTCCCTTTTCTCCACATCCTCTCTATAACATTTGGTATTTCTTGCCTTTTTGATAATAGCCACATTTCAATAGGCAATCAGGCATGACATAGGTATTAGCATTATCTTTCTGCATGCTGTCTCAGGCAAGGGAAACAAATGCAAAAGTAAAAGGCTGCACAGCAAAAGAAACCCACCAGCAAAATGAAAAGACAGCCAACGAGCACCTAAAGAGCACAGGGAACAATAATATTTTGTAATAAACTATAAAGAAGAATCTGAAAAAGTATCGTGTGTGTGTAAAAGAAAGTTATTGTCTAGTAAAAAAAGGCAACCTTTTGAGTGGGAAGATATTAATATAATGTATCAGATGAGGGGTTAATAGCCAAAATATATTAAAAAAAATTCATACCACTCACCAAAAAAAACACTAAACAACCCAATTAAAAAATGGGCAGAGGATCTGAATATAGGTATTTTTCCAGAGATGTACAGATGGCCAATAATTGACACATGGAGAGATGTTCAATATCACTTACCCAAATCAAAGCTAAATGAGATACCACTTTTCTTCTTTAAAGAGAACAGAACTCAAAAACGAAGATCCCCCCTCAGTGGAACCATACTTCGAAGAATAGACTTTGATGTGGTGTGATGTGGTGTGATGTGAAAGTTGCTCAGTCGGGTCTGATTCTCTGCGACCCCATGGACTACACTGTCCATGGAATTCTCCAGGCCAGAATACTGGAGTGGATAGCCTTTCCCTTCTCCAGGGGATCTTCCCAACCCAGGGATTGAACCCAGGTCTCCCGCACTGCAGGTGGATTCTTTACCAGCTGAGCCACCAGGGAAGCCTATAAGTGCACAAAAGATTGCACGTGAGCGTACATTTACATATTTTACCTTGAAATTTTTAAGGGGATGTGTGTTCAACTTATTTTTGATGCACTTCCATATCTACGTTTTCAACCAACTGTATATTAGCCCCATCTGTGCCAGATATAATATTGAGGACTTTCATGTTATATTGGAAAGGAAGTAAAGTTACGGCAGAATGTGAGTTGTTTGAAACATTTCAAGAAAAGCAACTGGATAAAGATGAGAAAATGCAGGTGCTTCTTAGTTTACATACATCTGTTATGTATTTGCAGTTGTACCCGCTTTTTTGTTGAGGCACTTCTGTTGTCCAAAATAGGGCGTGATGGCTGGTCACCAGTGAAGAGCAGCAGGCAGGCCTTTTTAAAGTTTGCTTTTGTTAGAACGTGAACTGGCTTAATCGTAACAAGATGACAGTACCTTTATTTCAGCAAGGTGATCAGTTATAAATACAAAAGCCAGTAGTTAATAAATATTTTATAACAGTAACTTGTTATACCATTTTAAAAGATGGCCCTAATCACAGACATGTTACCAAGAAACGATGGAACTCATGAAGAAAACTCTTAAAGGATGTGGGAAATTAAAGCCTGGAATACATCAAGAGAGATGTGGTCAAATTCTTCCCCAGCTTATGAATTTAACAAAGTCCAAAACAATGTATATATTATTGTTTGTATTTACTTAAATTTTGCTTTTAGGCTTCATATTTTGAAAGAAAAAAATTGAGACTAGCTAGGGAATTTTGTAGAGAAACACTGGGAGGGACTTGGAATGGTGATTATTACAGAGTACAACAGAAATTTATTAACTAAAACAGTGTATAATTTGTACAGAAATCCATGTAGATGAATAAAAGAGTTGGGAGTCCAGAACACTCCAGTTACAAGAAGAAGTGACCGGATTGTTCAGTTAGTGGTGTTGGAACAACTGGTTACTTAGCAGGAGAGGCAGGACAGCATAGTACAGTAAAGTGCAAAGACTGAAGACATGCTACCCAACCCGCTAGTACTTACTGCCCATGACCTTGGGCAAATGACATAACCACTCTGCATCACTTCTCTTCTCCCTGTGGTGTTATTGCAAGGGTTAGGTAGATTGAAATTTGTAGAAGGCTCAGAGCAGAACCTGTCATATAGAATGTTCCTACTAAGTATCAGCTGTAATTGTCATTTAGGGAAAAAAGTCCACTCCCTATCTCATACCCAGGACACACACATCATAAATTCAAGTGAATTAAAGTAATTTTTAAAAAAGATTGGATTGAAAAAGACCTAAACATAGACACCAAAGCCAGAAAATAGAAAAGCTTGATCAGTTTGTCTCTATAAAAATCTACTGTTAGAAAAGTACAAACAACTAGGAAGGTACATTTGCAATGCATATTCCAGCGAGGTTTAGCATTCTTGGCTTTTTCAAAGAGGTTGCTTTTAAAAAACAAATATGCAGCATGACAAATACTGCTAGTGTCCATCCAGATTCTTTTTACCAGGTGGTACCCCCTCCCCGCCAGCTGCTGCAGATGTTAGGTATTAATTGTTTACCCTCCCCCTCCCCCAGGGATTGTCGGGGCTGATTGTCCTAGAAATGCTTGGGAAGGTTTACCCCCAACCCTGGAGGCTGGCCCGTGATGGATGCCTGATGTAGGGCATTACAGCCTGCCCTTCTGGTCTCTCTGGTGCAGTTTATGCTTCTGAGCTCCCCGTGGAATTAGGTTTAGGGGAGACTTCTGAAACCACCTCCGTGCCGCCTCCTGCCCTCCTATTTCCCTCAGTCCCTTATAGAGCACTCTCAGGAAATCACACAAGAATCCTCATTTCAAGTGCCCCTTCCAGGGAACCTGACTTAACAGAAAATTGAGCAAAGAAGATTGACCCAGAAAAATGCTCAACAAACCTGAAGATGCTGAACGTTTTTTTAGTAATCGGGAAAATCATCAAAAATACATCTTTCCATTGCTGATTGGGTTGAAAAAATAAAAGATTATTTCGGGAAAATCATCAAAAATACATCTTTCCATTGCTGATTGGGTTGAAAAAATAAAAGATTATTTATAAAATGAGTATTTTGTTGATTGTGGGGAAAGGCTAAGGGATAATTTGATACCAACCTTATAGATACTTCTATAAATGTATTTCTTCAGAAATAACTGGTTAGGTGTAAAGGATGCATGGGTAAGGATAGTCATTGCAACAATGTCTAAAATGGGAAAATGGAAACAACCTAGATGCCCAGTAATGATAGGATTACTTAAAGGATCCATTGTACATTGAAACAAGACTATCATTTATAAAAATGTCTAGAATAAGTTGTTCAAATGACAAAGTTATAAAGCTAAGTGTACAGTGCCCATATGTCGTGTGCACAGAAATAAGCGGTGCCATGCAATTAGGGTTATAGGGAATGTTTGTTTTTTTCATTATTCATTTCCATAATTGGCTTACTGATGAGCATGTGTTGCTTGTTCAAGGGAAGAAGACATTTTTTCATTTAGGAGGTGAAGCTAGCATGATAGATGTTATGACATGGAGAAAAAAAAGGTACAGCAAGAACACACGAGACTGAAAAGTCCAAGTAAGGATCAAGGATGGCTTCCTTGAGGACGAACAGCTACCCCAAAAGGGAGGAATGAGGAGAAGTTATGCAGTGGGGCGGGAAGAAGAGCCTTCCAGGGAGTTGGCACAGTATATGAGAACAAAAGCTAGTGCCTAGATTTTTTTTAGAAACTGAAAATTCAGTTGAGTTGAAATTTACTGTTTAGCCAGGAAAGTAATGAGAAATCAATGAGAATAAAGAGTTAACAGCAGCCAGATTTCAAGAGTTTTAGAAAACGTTTCGGCATTTTTATTTCATCCTGAGGGCAATGGGCAGTCACTGAAAATTTTTGTAGAGAAGAATGACCAGATTTGCATTTTAGAAAAATCACCCTGGCTGCAACTTGAAGAACAGACTGGAGGAAAGTTAAGCTGAGGGCATTTGAGTAACCAGGGAGATACAGGTAGTCTGAATTAGGAGTGGCCCCTAGGACGAGAGGAAGTGGACAGATAACAGAGCCCCTTAGGTAGTACTCTTGGTAAGCAGTCCTGTGGTTATTTGAAACAGGGATGCCGCAAAGGGCAAGTCTGCAATAACTTCCAAGGCTCTCCATTGGCTACTGGGACATTCCCTTCACTGATAAAAAAAACACAAGTGACAGACTGCGGGCAAAGAGCTGGCTCAAGTTGGAAGACAGCTTATAAATGTTGACCACCTGTGTGACAAAAACAAAGGTTTTGCCTCAAGTGTTTATCTTGTCAAGTAGCAAAGGTCACTGAGTTGCCCTTGTTATAATGAAACTTACTCCGTGTTGATTCTCATCCTCTCTACTTCCGTACTAGTGCAAATCTTTATATGCAGGAACACAAAAGTGTTTTAACCCCTTACTTCCTTCTCTCCTTTACCTTCCAATTCTTGTGGGGAAGCGAACTTGAGGAAGACAGAAAACTTGGCCACATAATAACACACCCAAGTTGTGCTGTGGGAGATGTCAGTATAGCAAGAGAGCCTTGTACAGCCTGTGTAGTAGGTGCTTTGCTTAGAAAAAAAATTGAAGGATCCTGAGCCATAAGGATCTGATGGGTTAGAGCCAGCAGGATCCTCTAGGGAGGGCAGGATTGGCAAAAGGGTACTGAGAGGGAGGGAGATAACAGAATGAAGCTCCTGAGGCCCCCAGGAGGTGGATGCTACAAATTGTTCAGAGACCAGATAGAAAAGGCACAGAAATATTTCACACTATCCTCACAACTCCATGATCAGCTAACTGCAGGATCTTCCGGTTATGGATTGTGCCCACATGCCCTCAAAGGGTTGGCGACATAGCTGAGAGGTCATGAGTATTATACTATCTAAAGTGGTTTTTGGTAGGGGCACCAGCACAGATGTTTCACACTGGTCTTCAAACATTTTTGCAAGTGACAAACTTCCCCCATAACCTTGCCCTTTTCTACATTCTCTCTGCTGCCTAGAACACCATGCTTGAAAAACTCCAATTTATCCTTCAGACTCCTCCGGGAAGCTCCCCACCTCAAAGAAGTCTTTGTAGAAACTCCCTCCCTGCCTCCACAGCTTAGACTCTAGCACGCTGTGCTTGTCACTTCATTGTACCTACTGCAGATAGTTACCATGTATTTATTTCTGTGATCACTTCTTTAATATTCCTAGGAAGTCCTAGGAATAAGGGGCTTCCCAGTGGCTCCGTGGTAAAAATCCACTTGCTAATGCAGAAGATGAAGGTTCAATCCCTGGGTCAGGAAGATCCCCTAGAGAAGGAAATGGTAACCCACTTCAATATTCTTGCCTGGGAAATCCCATGACAGAGGATCCTGGTGGGTTACAGTCCAAGGGGTCACAAAGAGTTGGACACAACTTAGCGACTAAACAACAATCCTAGGAAGGCAGGTCAGGGACAATCTGGTTTGCTCATCACAGGTCATAGCACCTGGCCTAGCATGTGACAAAATCGCTCTCCTTGGAGGTCAACAATCATTGGCCAGGTGCATTTTCTCTTGGGCAGCTTTGACGCTAGGAGCTGGTGTCCACAATAAGTGTTATACCTCAGATTAGTTAAACCCCAGTGGGAACGGTTTAAGGAATCATTAACTTGTAGTAATCATTTTGCCCACCAGAGGTCCCTTTCTCCCCATCACTGGGGCCAAAGAGCCTGAACTGTGTATCTTCATGGTTTTCGCAGCCATGCTCCTCATTGAAGACTATGGTATACCACCACCTCTGTATCGCCCAGGGGCTTGTCAGTAATGCAGAATCTCAGGCTCCAACCACACTGGAGGAATCAGAATATGCATTTTAACAAGATTCTCCGGTGATCTGTGTACACATGAAATACTGCAAAGTACAGTTCTACAGAGCATTCATAATCTGAAAAGCTTGGAAGACAAAACCTCATCTAAACAGCCTTTCCACCAGACTTAAAGAAGAAAAGAGGTTTAGAATCTGCTTTTATTATGAATATAAAATATACATACAACATAATATACATTTACACATTTACAATTTGCAGTTAGTTTCATCTTTTTTGAGCACATTTGGTTCTGCACGGCCCAGTGGCCCATGTTCCTTCCACTTACACTCAAGACATTCTCTTCACCTTGGTACATACTTGGTAAGAAATACCAGGCCCAGGCGTCAAATGGCCAGCTTTACTATCTTCACAGAATCACTTTCATTCTGTTTCCTCTTCTGCTGCTACAGGCTTTCCATGGCCTCAAACTTCAGCATTTAAAATGCAGGAGAAAAGAGGGCTGCAGTAATCCCCTTTGTCTTTCAAAATCACCTTGAAACATCTCACCTGAGCGAGGTGATACATCATAGGCATTGCTGGTTAACATGGTTTAAGAACTACCTACGGGGAGGCTCTGACATGTCACATACAAACTAAGCTTGTTCACCAAATGAATGATCACAAAGGATCTGAATATCAGTGGTATCGCAGTAAATAAATAAATAAGTTAACTGGAATAAATACAAATAAATAGAGTGAGTTTCACTAAGGAAAATGTCAATGCCTATGTCCCTGTGCTCCAAACCTCATTAGGTGCCACTTTACAACAGGTTGATAAACAGAAGCTGGATTTCTCTATGAGTTGCTCTTTGGGGCAACGCCTTCCATGTGCTGGTAAAGAACAGCCGATGGAATCTTTTGTCATCGCTTTTCTCAGAATGTTGCTATGCGAGAGGCTTTGTAGGAGTTCTCTTTGAGGCTGTCAAATATTGCTTTGGTTCCATTCTGCCAGTGTAGCACCAGATCCATCGGAGTCTTCCCAGCCTAATGAAAACAGAGGAGGGAATTTGACTTCCAGGTTGAAGGCATCTATAAGTTCATCTCCTCTGTGTGTGTATTTAATGAGGTGATAGATAGGTGTATGTTACTGAGGTGTTTATGTTTCCCACTATGATTTGCAGTTTATATTCAAACCAGTCCTTTACTGTTTCTCACAGGAATGCTTTTGGCATTTCAAATTAGCAGATCAGCAATGTTTGTTCCCCCCACCCTACCCACCGTGGGACTATTCCAGGTGTCGGTAAAAATCCCTAGTCCCTTGACACTAAGTAGCAAGCCTAAGCCAAATCATTGTGAAATTCAAAAGATGCTTCTGTACTTATACAGTGTACTGCAGAATGGGCATGGAGAGGTAGCAGTATCCACCTGGTCAAAAACCAGTTCCTATCAGTTTGGAAAATGATTCCTGACTGATAAAAGCTGGTGGGATATGAGCTGCTGCAACACCTTGGCTTAATTACATAGGTACCGCTCCAGGGAGTAGATTTTTTACAGCTGCTCAGAAGTTACACTGGGCTCTCCCAGGAAATTTATTTTTCTTGGAAATGACATCAATGATTTTTGAGACAAAAATTTTTTTACTTTATGTCTCAAGATATTTACAAAAATTAAAATTATGTCACCTCTCAATTCTTGCCTTTCAATTTGAGAAGTCGTAAAATTTTCCATCTCTATCTATTCAGAAGTCTCTCTTTATCCCAGAGATTGAAAACTGGCAGCTTTGAGATGCAAATCAGTCTAGAGACCTGTTTTGGCCCAAACAGACCTTAGATTTTTTTAAAAACTGGAATTAATTGGCAACAGTTGGAAATTAAGCGATTTCCCAATTGAATCTGTGATCTCTCTGAAAAAAATGGGAAGGCTTGGCAGCATGATATCCATAGTTCCATGGAGCAAGAAGGGACTGGATTAGGGAAGGACTGCTACCTTATGTGCACAGAGCCTGCAGCCACCATAAAGTCATTTATGTGATCTGCCTAGGCCCTAGGCGGATTTGAGTTAGTGTCCCTGCAACCTTAATTTTGGACCTTCTCACCCTGTAGCATGTGCCATGGGGGAACACTTATCGGCAGAGGTGAAGACAGAGTTTGGGACAATGATACAATAATGATACAGTAGTGTATTGTTTACAATTCCCTTCAAGATGGTGTCCAGTAACTTAGTAGTCTTTTTTGGAAATATCCATCCATTGAGTCAATGACATTTATAGTTCTAGAACCTTTATGCTGGGGTCTTACTGAAAATGCAGAGCTCTGGGGCCTATTTGTATATTTAGGGCTATTTTTCCATGAGTTCCTTAAACTCCTTTGTATTGAAATTTATCTCGTGATTTCCTGGCTACTTACACAGTCTCCCCAAATCTGTATGCTTTTGATCTCTGCCTGAAAAAAAATTATATTTTCTGCAGCTTTGGGGGTTTTGTTGAATCTACTCTTTCTGATGGTTTAAATTATTTGATAAGATCAATCCCTTATCAAGGATGAGGGGACCCTACTGTTAACACTTTACCAGCCCAAGCAGTCCCTATTTATTGCATTTATTTTGCTCCTGTCACCAAGACATTTTTTTTTGGAATGATGAAGTATTCTTCTCAGTCTTATAGTAACACAGTAAGAGGAGGAAATGATTCACAGTAAAAGATGACTGGGGTTTTTTTCCCTTTCTTTGTAAAGTGATTCTCCAAAAGCCTCTTTCAAATTACTTCTTCAGTACTTTACACTCATTCCTCCCAGTGGTATTTTTAAAGCTTATATTAGATGATGCTTGACTAGGAATTGGGACCATGAGGAAAATCTGGTTACATTCTCTGGCTTACAGATGAAGCTAAATTAATATGTACTTGTAAAAGGGATTTATACAAGCATTTTCTGGGCCTAAATATAAGAAACTATTTTGAGGGATGTGCAGCTAAACTAAAGAGGAGAATGAATAGAAATTAGCTCAAAAATAAAGGCAAACTCATGGCTGCCTCTGTAAGAAAAGTGGTAGCATTCATGCTGTTGTAAGAGGGGAAGGACTATTCACAATTACTCGGATTCAGTGTTGAATCATTTGAGTTCCTTGACCCTTGGCTGCACTGACCACTGTGGAATTTTCAAGAGCTTTAGGAATGGTGGGTGTCTTTATTCCTGATATTCTGGCCTAGCTCAGCCAGGGGTGGCCAAGGCAGACACTGCTCGTGTCTGTGAAGGTGGGTGGTTTGACCATCTTTTATTTTCAATGCCAAATTCTAGAAGAATTCCTAAATGCTGTGTTAGGCATTGAGGGCATATGGAGGCACCATGGCTTCCTCATCTCTGACCAGGTGACCTGAGTCCTTGCCAAGGTCAGCAATATCCTTATGGAAGGAACGGGGCATTTAAATCATTAAAAGACCCCCGAAATGCTACCGTTGTTAGGCTCTTTTCAAGTATGTGAGCCATACTTCTGTTCATTAGAAAGCCGGCAAACAAGGCCCCTTGCCTGAGTACTTACACAGTTCTTGACGTTGAGGTCGGCGCCATACGTAATCAGGAGTCGGATCATCTTATACCGATTCAGCCTCACGGCGTCATGCAAGGGGGTATCGCCTTCCTAGAGAACAGAGTGAACAGGCTAAAGGTGGGCCTGAGGCCAGGAAGTGGGTCCCAAAAGGGTGCCCAGCAGGGGTAGTGATCCCACATAAGTGAGTGAAGCTTTTAGGAGGCCAAACTCGGCCGGCCTACTCACCCGGTCTTTGGCGTTGAGGTCCGCCTCGCAGGCGATGAGATGCTCTGCGCACTCGTAGTGGCCAGTCCTCACCGCCACATGCAGCGCGGTGCTGAGCAACTACGAAATGCAAGAGCCTGTTGGGTCCCTGGACGTGAGGACAGAGGCCCAGACCCCAACGCATGTGTGAAGGGGAGGAGGGAGACGCGGGGAGGAGAAATACCTTATCCCGCGCACTGATTTTGGCGCCTTTGTTCAGCAACAGTTTTAAGACATCCAGGCTTCCTCCGCGGCTTGCCCAGTGGATGGCAGTGGATTCAAGCTACACAAGGAAGGTAAAAGGATATGACTCAGTGGAAGAAGAACCTGGTCAGAGGAATTAGTTCTTGGTTTCTAAGGCCTAGGAATACCAGGTTTGCTAGGGTATCTGTGATGCCACTGTGCTGTCCTGGTCTAGGTTGCCAGATCTAACTATTGTAGTTCAATTCTCTTGCCAAATGTTTTGGCAAAAATGTGCCAACGTGAGTATACCCTCTCCTGTGTATGTATCTGTGTGCATGTTTGCATCATTAGGAGGTTCTTAATAAACCTAATCTTTTTAAGAGAGGATAAGAACTAAAATGTACTGGGAATTTCGTGATGCCCACATGGTGCCACATACTTCAGACGTATTGGTGCTCCCAGAAACACTGTGAAGTGGGCGTTCCTGTGCTCATTTTGCAAATGAGAAAAAGGGAGCTCCAAGCTATTCAAATTTTTTGCCTAAGGAAACACAGCTAGTAAGTGGCAGAAGAGTTATTCCAACCCACAGTGTGCCTGGGACGTTTAACCACTTTTGCCAAATAAACTCAAAAGTTCTAGACAAATGTACGGATTTTAAAACTCTGGCAGAAAAGAAGTAGTCCCTTTCAAAAGATATTCATCTGGATCTGACACCTCTTCCTGTGTCCCTGGTGTCTTTTCCTCATCTCTTCCTGGTTCTCTGCTGCCATTTGTGCTCGCATACTGTTATCTACCTCCACTGTCATCATTTGTGGTTACTGCACTTAATCATACTAGAAAGTGTGGTATATCCCTGGCCCCCCAAATATCATGCTCATGAATTTTTGTGTCTTTCCACGCAAACTTTATATTTTGTTTCTTTACTTGTTTTTCTGTGTGTGTATCTCCTGGGTTCAGTTTTAGCCAAATCCTTTGGACTTTTCCAGTTCCTTTTCCATTCTGCTTGAAAAGTCAAATTGAGCTGTATTTAAATAAATAAAGCATTTTTTCCCCCCAGCTCAATCTTCATTTCATAGACTATACTATATACTGGTCTGCATAGAAATCACAGTGGCTGAATTACTGAGATCTGAATAGCAGCTACTTCCCATAGATGCAATTCATTTTGTGTGCAGTCTAGCCCCAAATCTCACTGACGGCAGTCAGCATCTATCAGATAAGGTGTGCAGCTAGAGAATTCTGAGATGTTTCTGGCAGCCAAGGGTCAGGAGCAGGTGGCCACGTATGACGGAAGGATGGGTATGCTGAAAGGCGAGTGTTGACTGTGTTACTTCTCAGTAAGGCTACTGACTTGATAAGGACCCAAGTCTTTGATGAAGATATTAAATTCTGTCCAACAGCTCTCACTTCCTTCTTTTCCCTGAAATACTCCTCTCCTTTTCAGTTTGTATGGAAAATACTTTCCACATGACCTAGTCCCATCTCCCAACTTCCCTTTGTGTGGAGAAATAAGCTTCTGCCTAGTTCTCTCAGATCAATTTTCAATACAATTGGCCCTATTTTTCATTGTAGGTTTTCTCAAGCTTCACATAGTCTACTTACTTTGGCTCATTTCCAAACAAAGAGATATATTTACCATATCACGGAATTCAATCTGGGCTCCAGCTTCTATTAACTTCTCCACAATTGCCAAATGTCCTTCCAAGCATGCTCTGTGAAGAGCTGTCCGTTTATACTGTCAGAATAGAGATTTAAAAAAGAGTGAGAGAGAGCAATGCATATAAAAATGAGTATAAATCCTTTCTAAGAAATAGGAAACTGGGGATTCTGATGACCTAGCTGATAGAAACTTGAGTTCTTCATTATGAGTTAGAAATGTCAAATTTACTAAAATTATCAACTAGAACAGTTATTCTGCAACTGAGATTTACATCTCCTTCAATACACGTTTCTAAATGATTAGCGGTCTTCATCGAGGCACATGGACTTAAAGATGCAAAACTACCTAAGCGCTGACACTTCCCTTTCTTGTGTTTTGTGCCCTCATGATTTCTGTAGTATTTGCCATGCAGTTCAGGCCATTTCCTTCCTTTGGGACTGCTGTTAGGTTGAATTTCAAAAAGTATTCATTTTTAAGATAACAGGAGACATTTTTCTTTCAGCTTCAGAAATGATTCCCCATTTCTGTTCATAGGGGAAAGGAGTCAAAAAAGGATTAGTGATGTCTGATAAATTGGCTTCAAATAATGGATTAATGGGCTTCTCAGGTGGCTTCCCTGGTGGCTCAGAGGGTAAAGAATCTGCCTGCAATGCAAGAGAGCCAGGCTTGATCTCTGGGCCGGGAAGATCTGCTGGAGAAGGGAATGGCTACTCACTCCAGTATTCTTGTCTGGAGAATTCCATGGACAGAGGAACCTGGCAGGCTACAGTCTATGGGGTCACAAAGAGTCAGACACAACTGAGCGACTAACACTTTCACTTTCACTTCAGGTGGCTCAGTGGTAAAGAATCTGCCTGCCAATGCAGGAAACACAGGAGGCAGCAGATACCATCTCTGCGTCAGGAAGGTCCCCTGGAGAAGAAAATGGCAACCCACTCCAGTATTCTTGCCTGAAAAATCCCATGAACAGAGGAGCCTGGAGGACTACAGTCTCTGCAGTCGCAGAGTCAGAGACTACTGAGCTCAGACGCAAATGGATTAATAGGCTATTTGTGCTGGAACACTATTAGATATCATTTCATTTCAATGCCCTCTCTTTTCAGATAAGGAAACTGAGGTCCAGAAAATTTAGATTGGCTGCTAAGAATCAAATAAGCGAGTACTGATAGAACTGACACTTGAACTCCGGACTAGAGATTCGCTGTGTAGAGCTGATATATTTGGGTCCAGTCAAAGCTAATGCTAATAATACATTTCTCCCAGTCGTGAATGGTTGGTCCTGCTATACTAAAAGTCTATCCCAAAGATCTCTAAATTAAAGACAAACTGGAAAAGCAGTGGGAAGAATATGAGAGTGCAAAAAAATAATGCAATCCATAGCACTGATCCAGCATTTTCTTTTTCTGGCCCACTGCACTCCCCTGTTATGCTACTGGCATATGTGGCAACAGCTGGGGAGATGGTTTCAGGTGGATTGATTTCTGGCACCAGACTAGCAAGGCTGCAGTAAAGCATAAGAAACACAAAATTAACAAGCTGGATTTTGCAGTGCTTTGTATAAGCCTTACCTCATCACTGACGTCTGGATTGTTCTTGTCTGACAAGAATTTTTCTACTACTGGCAGTTTATTCTCCAGGGCAGCTTTCAGAAACCTAGGCACATCCACAGGTTCTGTCTAAAGGCAAAAAAACACAGTGTGAGAGTTGCCATGGGCTTTCCAACAGTCAGTCAAACCCTCCACAGATAGTTATTTCCTTGTAGCCTAACGCTGAGGGTTTCCCTGGTGGCTCAAACAATAAAGAATCCTCCTGCAATACGAGAGACCCAGGTTTAATCTCTGGGTTAGGAAGATTCCCTTGAAGAAGGAAATGGCAACCTACTCCAGTATTCTTGCCCAGAGAATTCTATGAACAAACGAGCCTGACGGGCTACAGTCCATGGGGTCGCAGAGTTGGACATGACTGACCAACTAACTCCCACCCTCAAAACATAAGGAAACCAAGCAATGCTAACCACGATTTCAGGTTCAGGTTCCTTCACAACTGGAACTTTTGTTTTCCTGTATTTTTTCCTTTTCTTCAGTTGAATGATTATTTCAAGATCTTCTAAATTTTCCAGTTTTGATCTTTGTTCTAGTTTTTTCTTCTTGAGCTAAAAAAGAAATCCGTGTTTCAAAATATGGTGAGTTCTACTGACAAGCATTCTGGTTGTGTCAAAACAAAATCTGCAAGGTCTGAGCTCAGTATGTGAACAGTTTGAGCAAAAAGGTAAAAAGAAATATTTATAATAAATCTTTTACTTGGATTTAGTGATTTCTTATTCAAGTATTTAGGGGTCAAATTTTTCAGCAATTGCCTATATCTTCACTTCCCTTGCTTGTAGCACCAGCTTCTTGTTGAAGATAGAATCTAGTCTATAAGTGATGATTTTGTAATTATTTGCACAAACAGACCCCAGATTTCCGTAGAATTTTGTTATCATGCTCATGAATTTTTTTAATTGAAAAGACTTTACTAATAAGTTTCAAACTCTAAAATTTCAATGCCAGTGTCTTTTAGGTGGCTGACTGAGCAGGGCTCATGAAAAAAAGCTGTCTTGGTACTACATCTGTGGTTAGTAAGTAGTGAAAATTCACCCAGCAACACATTTTTTCAACACAGAAAGTTGCCACAGTCAAACAATGATCCACGAACCACAAACCACATTATTGAGAAAAAAAGGCTCCCTTTCTTGGGATTAATTAGACAACATAAGACATGAGAAATTCACTGGACACTTTTCTCTTTCCAAGTCTTTCAATCAAAACACAGTCATAGACCATTCGGTGACTGATTCAGAATCCAGAGGTCATAGTCTTGCCAAAAAATTATTTTCTACAACCTGTTCCATGGAAGTTGCTTCTTTATAAGTTAGAAATTGATAAAGAAATACCTTTGGAATGGTTGCATTTATTTGGCTTCTCTCTCTTTTCCTTCCTTTCTGGCACCTCTGTCCTCTACACCCTCCCCAGCCTCCCACTAGTGAATTTCACAGAAGGCCCTTACCTCTGCCTCTCGCTGTTTCTCAGTTTCCCATTGTTGCTCCCCCAGGCTCACAAAGTGGGTGGGAAGTGTTTTCAGGTCTTCTTGCTTCTCTAAAGTAACAGCAGCTTCATATTCTCCATCTCTGAAGTCCTCAGGAAGGAACTCCCCAGCATCCCCACTGCCATTCTTCTTCCCTGTCACCTACAAGGGAAGAAGGTGGCAGGGTCAGAATAGCAGAGTCTGTCCTGGGGTCCTTCTCCATAGAGGATGCTGCAGGAGGTCCCCCTGCCCTTCCTCCCTGCTGACAGTGGCTTCAGAGCAGTGCACTCTCAGAGCTCAGGCTGTGATGCGCTGCCCCAGTGTTCCAGGAATACCTTCAGATGCTTGTTCTCTTCTATTGGTTAAATCAAGGTTTAGGTTAGGTTGATATGTTTAAATCTGCTTTTAATCCACTTAATCACATTTCTCCTAAGAAAATCCCAACCTCTTCCCCCCATCCCCACCGATGATTTTAAAATTCTTTCATTTTCAGTACTTTTGATGATCCCTTGCCTTCCTATAGTTTCCAGATATATATTGTTGCAACAGAACTTCTCCCCTAAGGCATTTTGATTACTGTACATGATTCCACACTTCAGTGATAAAACCAAAGGGGAAGATAATAAATAGGGAATATGTAGAGAATTCATTACTGCCAGCTCCTTTTTTTCCAATTTTACTTTTTTCATCACATAAATCAACCGTTTTCCATATATGACATTTTCAGGATACCTGTGCATTATGCCTGAAAGAAAAGAGCATTTCAATTTTCAAATAAAAATCAAGGCTGCACCATTTTTCACTGCGTAAAAATAATGTGCTTTACATACCAGCTCTTCTACCTTCAGAACCATCATGTCGACCTGAAGTTCGTCAGTCTGTTTTCCTCCTGAGGAATGAATTCTTGAGTTGCCCTGGGGAGCCCATCTGCTCCAGTGAGCTTATATAGCTAGAGCTGGGTGAGATAATCTTCCAACCTGGGAACCCAAGTAACACCCCTGCCCGCCCCCCCCCTCCTGGAGCCAACTCAGAGGCAGGTGAATTTTTCATGTCAGACTCAGTGTCTGGGAAGCAGGAGAGGGAGGGGATGACAAGTAACCCCACTGAATATGTGAATCAGGAAGAAATGTGAGAGGGCCATTCCTTTGGCAGTGACCACACCGCTCAGCAATGCAAGTCATCCTATTTATCGGGGAGCCAGAGGACAGCTGTCTGTTGATATTGCGCCACACCGCTGCTCCTTTTCCTTCTTTGTCAGCTTTCATATGACTAACCCTATCAAGAAAATGTAAATGGCCTGCGTATCACACCGCCAGTAATATCTTTCTGATAACCAGACTTATCAACACGTCACTTGGGGGAAGTGTTGCTTTAGGACATCCTATTCCCATGAGTACACAGCCCGAGAGGAAAGGACCCAGGTCGTAATGGCCCTTGTCTATATCTGTTTGGAATCCTCTGGAGTGATGTTGAGGGCTAAAAAGGCCCCATGACATGCCACCTTACCATCATTGTAAGAAATCGAAAGCATTCAGTAATACACTTTTATTTTATGGTGTCACAGGCCATAATTAGCACATGACATGCTTACTGTCTTCTAAAACAGCATACTTACTGGAACAATTTTTATTCCAAAAAGTTTCAAAATGTCCTGAGATAGATGATATGAGGCCAATTGTTAGTAACAGTGTGACCTTGATCAGGTCATTGAGCCACAGTTCTCAGTTGCTGTGGAGAAAAGCCACCTGCTGGAACTGGTGAAAACTGCAGGTCCCTGGGCCCCACTCCAGGGCACTCTGAGTCGATTTACGGTTGAGTTCTAGGAGTCTGTGTTTTTCAAAGCACTCAGGTAATTCTGATGAAGGTTTGAGACAGGTTGCCAGAGGAACAAAGAGCTTCGTTTGGGTTGGAGTGAAAAAAGACCTCTGTTCCTGGTTTCTCATCTCTGAAGTGTTAAATTATGTAAAAATATTTACGTCTCTTTACGGTCCAGGGAGAAACTAGAATTACTATCTCCAAAGCCATTTAAAAACTTTTTTTTTTTTCAGTAAAAGAAAGGAGGGGAGAGTGAGAGAAAGGGAGTGTGAATGGAGAAGTGTGTTCATTCGATGTTATGTTGACCTGCTGTGTCTATCACTCCCTCAAACGTACCCACTCAGCACACATGGCTGCCAGTCTCTTCTTTCCCCTAATCAGCCTGGGGGTGGTCTTGCTGAAATTTTCAGAATGACACATTGACACCCCTCGCCTGCCCCCCCACCAAAGTGCTGACAAAGAGGGATCCTCTCAATTACTTGGGTATCTGTTCTGGTCTCCTAATGTTCTAGCCTAAAAGGGGTTTTACTAAAACGAAATTTCCCGGTGTTTTCTTTGAGGTGGAGGCAGCTATGACCATTTTCATTGGTTTCTTTAAATAAGAAGTAGCCATTAAACTTTTCCTACCGTTTCTTATCTTAGTCTCTTTGTTCCAGGCCTGACCCAAACTGAGGGGAGCCTTAGGAGATCTCCTTGAGGGAAGGGTCACAGGTTGTTGAAGCGTCTTGGATATTGAATCCCAGAGCTGTTAATGCCCTCAAAGTTCAAGCAAGGCCAGTGCTTTCATTATACAGAGAGGGCATGGAGGCACAGAAACATCTCAAGTCACTGGCTGCAGACACACAGCTGGTTGGTGGATGCTAGGTTGAAGAGTTTGGATTCCATCCATCAGAAGCAGAGAATCATTGAGGCCAGAGCACATTTCCCAGAGTAATTCAGACCTAGACCCACTCAGGGCCCAACCAAGACCTATTAAAAGGTCCTTCTGTGTTAAGGGCACCTCAAAAAAAAAAAAAAAAAGCAAGTGAAAGAGGGTGGGATGGTACACCAAGCCTATTTCTTCCTCTCATCATTTAATTATCCCCTCAAACCTGGCTGGTTCTATGCAGGAGAGTCCCATAGGTCTAAAGAAAACTCCAGAGGATGATGCTTGAGGAAGGTTTGATGGGATGGGCAGAACTTAGAGAAAGGAGCCTGCCAGCCAGATCCTTGGGTATCATCAGGTGAGTAAACTCTGCCTGCCTTTCCACTCACCACTTCTGGTGTTGATCCCATTGGTCATCGTAAAACATGAGAGGATTTTGCTTTTCAAAAGAAATTCTAGATACATTTAGCTCCCTAACAACGGATCAGATAAAATTGTATTTTCAAATCATTCCTATTCATCAAAATTGAGAACCAAACTTCGCAACCGGAGGAGAATTTTCTGTTACTTGCTTTTAAAGAGCTTCCTTTCCATAAAAGTTCCCCTAGTGGAGTAAGTTCTGAAATTTGTACATTTGACTTGATCGCAACCTCAAACTAGGCATAACCTTTCCTTATCAAGACGAATTAAGACAAATTGGTTCTAGAATGATTTAGCAACCCAGTGTCAACCACCTATGGCCAGAATGAGCAGGGAAATGGTCCCTGAGATTGGCTAGAGTCATCTCAAGAGCTTTTTCTCCTTCTTCTCAGGATTTGTGCATTTCAATGAGACCAGAATTATAATCCTATTTACAGGTAAGGAAAGTGAGGGGCAGAGAAGTGGAGTCTAAAGCATTTATTATTGTCACCCAGGGTTCCACCAGGCACCACCAGGGTTCATGTGCCATAGCTCAGCTCCAAGGACAATTTTGTCTTTCCAAATTTTAGTACATTATACACTTATCTACTCAGACATTTTATTTTTACTATGTTTTCTTGACTATGTAATTAACATATAAATTTGTTGTCAAAAAGTAAAACAATGCAGAGAGAAGGTTGCTTAATTGCAATCTTGCTGAGTGCTGATTTGGTACTTGATGTGTTTCTCTTGATCATGTGTCTTAAAGATTATCTTCTACCAGCATGGATGAGTCTGTCTCATTATCTTCAACCACCATGTGGATTTCTGTGTGTGGACATACCCTTGTTTATTTAACCACTCTCCTATTTATGGACATTTAGGCTGTTTTCCAAAATGGTCTCTCTTATTTGCTACAATCCAAGGTATTTTATAGCACATAAAATGCTATGGTTATTAACACTCCTTGCCCTTGGAACACCCACCTTGATATGAAGAGGAAGGACTCTGAGGACTGTCGCCAGACTCTGACTGGAAGCCACCTTATTCTGCTGTTGCACTTGTAAGTGCTTATTTTGCCATCCCTCCTAATTGCCTTCCCAGTCCCAGCTGCTCCTCACCTCTCTTGGCTCTGAGAAATGGCTGACTTGGCCCAACTAGGAATCCAAGTATCCCTCCAGCCAAGCCTAGGTTCAGTTACACACTCAAAAATACCAGGGGGAGGTCACAGACTTGAAGCAAACAAGGTTCAAGGTTCCTTCCCTACCCTGCCAGCCAGGGATGGAATCACCCATATCTGAAAAGCCACACGTACTGAGAACATTTTGCGCAGAACTGAGGCATCTGCCTTCCTTTCCTCTCAAAGGATAGACTCAAGACCAAGGTCCTCCTGTATCCAGGGCTCTGAATAGTGCATGCACACTGCTGTAAGCAACCCAGTTTCAAGCTGCCTTTTTGCAAATATCAGCAGTTTCCTTTGGTAGAGATGGGTGAAGGCTGTAGGTCTCTTCTCCATACCTTACAGCAGCAGGTGCCTTGCTGTAAATTATGTCTCTAGCCAAATTCTGCCCCACATATGGATTTGTGTCAGCCAACAGGTATACACAGCCACACGACTATTCTGTAAACTCTCTGAAAGTGGCCCCTACCCGTTTACACTGTAAGACAGTGCCTGGCAAATGAAGTCATTCTAGCAGTAGACTTTAGCTAACTTGCTAGCCTAATCAGATGAAAGAACCTTCCATGTACGACCCAAGACAAGATCTGACCAATTCCAAATACTGAATATATAGGTCTAGGACTCCACAGAGCATACATAGCAAACTGCCTGACACATAGTGAGGCTAAGTATTTAGCTAACACCTGGTAGGAGTCTTATAGTCTTTGCTAGCCAAACCACGTATCTCAAATCTCCTTTCAATGACAAATAATTAAGAATATTTTAATGCTAAATAACAAATAATCTTCTAATACTAATTAGGGGTAAAGAAAAAGTGCTTAGGTAACCTCGTCTGGAGTGTGAGCATCTTATTAGCATTTTTCAAATGCTGACTAACCATGACAAGTGTAATTTCCCAGTTAGGCCACATCACAAGTGCCCTTTCCTAGGGTGGTGGTTCCAAGGCTGGGCGCATCTTAGAATCATCTGAAAAATTTTTAAAAGATGCTGATACCCTGGTCTCAACCCAAGTAAATGAAATCTGAATATTTGCTTTAATATCCAGGTACTGTCTTGAAAAAGAAAAACAACCAACAAACAAAACCTTTCCAGTTGATTCTAATTTCCACCCAGCATTGAGATTACCACTCCAGGGTACAGATTTAAATGAATACATACATAACTGTATACATGTACATCCGTGAAGATATACATGGCAGTAAAGCCATCTTTATCCCAGTGTCAGAATTCTGATTGTGAAAGACTTCACCTTTACCAAGACTGTGGGAAACACACACACATAAAACTTACCATCAATATTTATTTGGCCTTACTATGTGTCAGGCCTTTTTTAGAGCTGAGATATACCAGTGCTTTCAAGAGGCAAACTCTCCTGCCCTTGGGGAGTTTTCAGTTTTACCAAGTGTTTTAAGAAAAACAGCAGGCAACATAGTAAGTATGCTGCTTCTGCCACAAAGCCAAGGAGGGCAGCCTCTGTCTATATAAATGTATAAAGTTGTGAAAGATGAAAGATGTGGGGCGAGGAATTAGGGAACCTGGCTTTTAATCCAGGCTTTGCCCTGGGACTAGTTGAGCAAATCCCCTCAACTCCTCGAATTACCAAAGGAGAGCTTTGAACAAAATGATTTCTGGGCCCCTAAAGTTTTACTGAGATCTCAAAATCACTGAATTAATAGCAGAAATAAACAGCCCTCATGACTGCAGCACCACACGCGGACCACAGAGTAGATTCTCCAAAGCCTCTAACACAGGTGCTGTGCTGTGCTTAGTCACTCAGTCATGTCTGACTCTTGTGAACCCATAGATTGTAACCTGCCAGGCTCCTCTTTCCATGGGATTCTCCAGGCAAGAATACTGGAGTGGGTTGCCATATTCTTCTCCAGGGGATTTTCCCAACCTGGGAATCGAACGCAGGTCTCCTGCATTGCAGGCAAATTCTTTTTTTTTTTTATTGAAGAATAATTGCATTACAGAATTTTGTTGTTTTCTGTCAAACCTCAACATGAATCAGCCATAGGTATACATATATCACCTCCCTTTTGAACTCCCTCCCATTTCCCTCCCCAGGCCACTCATCTAGGTTGATAGAAAGCACCTGTTTGAGTTTCTTGAGCCCCACAGCAAATTCCTATTGGCTATCTATTTTACATATGGTAATGTAAGTTTCCATGTTACTCTTTCCATACATCTCACCCTCTCCTCCCCTCTCCCCATGTCCATAAATCTATTATCTATGTCTGTTTCTCCATTGCTGCCCTGTAAATAAATTCTTCAGTACCATTCTTCTAGATTCTGTGTATATATGTTAAAATACGATATTTATCTTTTTCTTTCTGACTCACTTCACTCTATATAATAGGTTCTAGGTTCATCCACCTCCTCAGAACTGACTCAAATGTGTTCCTTTTATGGCTGAGTAATTTTCCATTGTACATATGTACCACAATTTCTTTATCCATTCATCTGTCAATGGACATCTAGGTTGCTTCCATGTTCTAGCTATTGTAAATAGTGCTGCAATGAACAATGGGGCACGTGTCCTTTTCAATTTTGATTTCCTCAGGGTATGCGCCTAGGAGTGAGAATGCTGGGTCATATGGTGGTTTTATTCTTAGTTTTTTATGAATTTCCATATCATCTTCCATAGTGGCTGTATCAATTTACATTCCCACCAACAGTGCAAGAGCGTTCCCTTTTCTCCACACCCTCTCCAGCATTTATTGTTTGTAGATTTTTTTGATGATGGTGATTCTGACCAGTGTGAGGTGATATCTCATCGTGGTTTTGATTTGCATTTCTCTAATAATGAGTGATGTTGAGTATCTTTTCATATGTTTGTTAGCCATCTGTATGCCTTCTTTGAGAAATGTCTGTTTAGGTCTTTTTCCCAATTTTTGATTGGGTTGTTTGTTTTTCTGGCATTGAGTTGTATGAGCTGCTTGCATATTTTGAAAATTAATCCTTTGTCAGTTGTTTCATTTGCCATTGTTTTCTCCCATTCTGAGGATTCTTTTCACCTTGCTTATAGTTTCCTTTGCTATGCAAAAGCTTTTAAGTTTAATCAAGTCCCACTTGTTTACTTTTGTTTTTATTTCCGTTACTCTAGGAGGTGGTCATAGAGGATCTTGCTTTGATTTATGTCATTGAGTGTTCTGCCTATGTTTTCCTCTAAGAGTTTGATAGTTTTTGGTCTTACATTTAAGTCTTAATCGATTTTCAGCTTATCTTTGTGTGTGGTGTTAGGAAGTGTTCTAATTTCATTCTTTTACATGTAGCTGTCCAGTTTTCCCAGCACCATTTATTGAAGAGGTTGTCCTCACCCCATTGTATATTTTTGTCTCCTTTGTCAAAAATAAGGTACCTTTAGGTGAGTGGGGTTATTTCTGGGCTTTCTATCTTGTTCCATTGGTCTATATTTCTGTTTTTGTGCCAGTGCCATACTGTCTTGATGACTATAGCTTTGTAGTATAATCTGAAGCCAGGCAGATTGATTCTTTCAGCTCCATTCTTCTTTCTCAAGACTGCTTTGGCTATTTAGGGTCTTTTGCATTTCCATATGAATTGTGAAATTCATTTTGCTTGAATTTCATTCAATTTCAATTGTGAAATTTTTTGTTCTAGTTCTGTGAAAAATGCCATTGGTAATTTGACAGGGATCACACTGAATCTGTAGATTGCATTTGGTAGTATAGTCATTTTCACAATATTGATTCTTCCTACCCAGGAACATGGACTATCTCTCCATCTGTTTATGTCATCTTTGATTTCTTTCATCAGTGTCTTATAATTTTCTGTGTATAGTTCTTTTGTCTCCTTAGGTAAGTTTATTCCTAGATATTTAATTCTTTTTATTGCAATGGTGAATGGGATTGATTCCTTCATTTCTCTTTCTGATTTTTCATTGTTAGTATATAGAAATGCAAGTGATTTCTGTGTATTGATTTTGTATCCTGCAACTTTGCTAAATTCACTGATTAGCTCTAGTAATTTTCTGATACTATCTTTAGGGGTTTCTATGTACAGTATCATGTCATCTGCAAACAAAGAGAGCTTTGCTTCTTCTTTTCCAATCTGGATTCCTTTTATTTCTTTTTCTTCTCTGATTGCTGTAGCTAGGACTTCCAGAACTATGTTGAACAATAGTGGTGAAAGTGGACAGCCTTGTCTTATTCCTGATCTTAGGGGGAATGCTTTCAGTTTTTCACCATTGAGAATAATGTTTGCTGTAGGCTTATCATATATGGCCTTTACTATGTTGAGGTTGGTTCTTTCTATGCCCATTTTCTGAAGAGTTTTAATCATAAATGGGTGCTGAATTTTGTCAAAGGCTTTTTCTGCATCTATTGAGATTATCATATGGTTTTTATCTTTCAATTTGTTAATATGGTGTATCACATTGATTGATTTTCATATATTGAAGAATCCTTGTATTCCTGGAATAAACTCAACTTGATCTTGGTGTATGAGCTTTGTAATGTGTTGCTGAATTCTGTTATCTAAAATTTTGTTGAGGATTTTTTCATCTATGTTCATCAGTGATATTGGCCTGTAGTTTTCTTTTTTTGTGTTGTCTTTGTCTGGTTTTGGTATCAGGGTGATTGTGGTCTCGTAGAATGAGTTTGGAAGTATTCTTTCCTCTGCAATTTTTTGAAAGAGTTTTAGAAGGATAGGCATTAGCTCTTCTCTAAATGTTTGATGGAATTCTCCTGTGAAGCCATCTGGTCCTGGGCTTTTGCTTTTGGGGAGATTTTTTTATCACAGCTTCAATTTCAGTGCTTGTAATTGGGTTGTTCATAATTTCTCTTTCTTCCTGGTTCAGTTGCAGGCAGATTCTTTACCGACTGAGCTACAAGGGAAGCACATAAAGCGAAAGTTGCTCAGTCATGTCCAATGGACTATACAAATTGCGACCCAATGAACTATACAAATTCTCCAGGCCATAATACTGGAGTAGGTAGCCTTTTCTTCTCCAGGGGATCTTCCTGACCCAGAGATCGAACCTGGGTCTCCTGCCTTGCAGGTAGATTCTGTACCATCTGAGCCACTATATCTACCTCTGCGGATATGTAAGGCAGAGCCTTTAACAATCAGCGTTGTGAGATGGTGATAAGGATGAGTGGATTGCCTATTACCACTCAGAGGAGAATGGGTGTGTGGGAGAATCAGCTATTGTGAATGCATAATGTTTCCCCCTCTTGCCCCTAAACTTACTGAAAAGCTAAACTGACTTCATGAGATGAAATAGTACCGAACAGACAGAGGGATGATGAAGAGTTTGCACTGAAGTGGTTTTTGAAAAAGAGGTCTGATTGTCATAGTAACACTCTGAAAAGATTTTGATGCAACTTTGGAATTACTTCACATCCAATTACATAGGACATTCACTTGGGGTGAGAGATAAGTGCTTCTGTCACTGCAAACCTAGAAAGAAAATCCATTTAACCTTTTTAGCCAATTTATTAAAGCAGAGGAGAATTATTTTTAAAATGCAATTTCTGATTTCAAGTAAGGAGTGTTGGAAGAAAATTTTTCTCGGTGTAGTTTGGAGTTTCCTAATAAAGGAGAAAATGCTGCAAGACATCTTAAGTTTGAGTTCTTTAGGACAAAGAGAACTTGAGGACCAGGAAAAATACCAAGCAGTCATTAAGTTCATTCTCTGACCATCAAGAAGGGCCAGGTTCAAGCAGGTAGGATCCTCCTACTTTAAAGACTGAGTTCTCCCTTTGTAAACATCCCAGTGCTTAAATTCTCATTTTACCATAGTTTTTTTATGGTTTACCTAAATCTTGGCAGTTCAGTCTGTCTGTTTCGTTCTAGCTTCAGAAGAGATCATCGCCACCAAAAATGTTGATTGAGCACTTTTTACAATAAGTTTTGTTAGATGAAGAGGCGAAAAAGCTAAAAGGTAAGCTTTTTGCCCCTAAAATCTTACAGGAACAATCCCCTGTTTCAGCTCAAAACCCTTCTCATAAATAGGTATTGTTAATCTCTTCAGAACATAGAATTTTGGAGCATACAAAGGGTTTCAGTACCTCTAGCCCAGTTGCCTAATTAAATACAATGGAGCAAGTGACACCAGAAGAGATTAAGTGGTTCAACCCAAATCACACAGAGTTGGGATTCCAATCCAGGTCTCCCTGCTTCCAGACCAGAACTCCATCTCTTGCTTAAAAGTATCTTGGTTATTTTTCTTCACAAAGATACCCTGGCTGACATTTAGTGCTGTATTCCCTTCAAAGTAAATGCCCACGCATGTATCATTTCATATTTTGTCTCCTTCTATACAGTGCTTATAGTATATATATATATACTATATAGCATATATATATATACTTATAGTATATACATATATAGTATATATATATATATATAGATATATATATATCTCAGGAACAGGGAAGGTTCAATATGAGCTTAGACTACGCTGTGCCAGGAAGCACGGAGGTACTCACAGACCATGGGGAGCTTACCCAAAGATGCAGCTGTAAGGGCTCCTGCTTTCCAGATTTGGGACATGTCAAATGTTAGAAAGAATCACGATGGTAACTTCTGAATAAAACAATCTATTGAGTCCATAATGGTATTCAATAAGCTAATATGAATATATAAACAAGTAAATAAATATAGAAAGGAAAGGAAAGGGAAAGTCTCTTCTTTACAGAAGAATGCCAGCTAATCGATATGGAGAGAAGGGTACAATCAGAAAGTTAATTAGAAAGTTTCACAACCCCCAGTGAAATAATTGATTCAAGCAAAGATCATCTATGAATGCGAAGACCATAAAAGGTTGTTGGGTGTCAGGATATTCTCATAGTACTAAAAGATCACACAGAGTGGAGATTCCTTAAAAAACTGGAAATAGAACTGCCATACAACCCAGCAATCCCACTGCTGGGCATACACACTGAGGAAACCAGAATTGAAAGAGACACATGTACCCCAATGTTCATCGCAGCACTCTTTACAATAGCCAGGACAAGGAAGCAACCTAGATCTCCAATGGCAGATGAATGGATAAGAAAGCTGTGGTACATATACACAATGGAACATTACTCAGCTATTAAAAAGAATGCATTTGAATTAGTTCTAATGAGGTGGATGAAACTGGAGCCTATTATACAGAGTGAAGTAAGTCAGAAAGAAAAATACCAATACAGTATATTAATGCATATGTATGGAATTTAGAAAGATGGTAATAATGACCCTATATAAGAGACAGCAAGAGAGACACAGATGTAAAGAACAGACTTTTGGACTCTATGGGAGAAGGCGAGGAGGGGATGATTTGAGAGAATAGCATTGAAACGTGTATTATCATATGGGAAATAGATCGCCAGCCCAGGTTCGATGCATGAGACAGGGTGCTCAGGGCTGGTGCACTGGGATGACCCTGAGGGATGGGATGGAGCGGGAGATGGGAAGGGGGTTCAGGATGAGGAACACATGTACACTCATGGCTGATTCATGTCAATGTATGGCAAAAACCACTACAATATTGTAAAGTAATTAGCCTCCAATTAACATAAATAAATAAATTAAAAAAAAAGATCACACAGGGATTACATATTTAATACAAAGGAGCAAAAAGCATCTTTACAATGGAGAAACCTGGCACCTTCACCAGTGACCTGGTTTATCAAGAGAATTGCTCAGGACCAGATATTGGCATTTTTAAAAACTTTCCAGGTGATTCTAATTCCTATCCATAATTGGGAATACCATCCCAGGGCTTATTTAGATTTACACAAATATGTATGTATATGTACATATATATGGAGCTGTCCTAGTGGCTCAGCAGTAAAGAATCCACCTGCCAACGCAGGAGATATGGATTCCATTCCTGAGTTGGGAAGATCTCCTGGAGAAGGAAATGGCAACCCACTCCAGTATTCCTGCCTGGGAAATCCCATGGACAGACGAGCCTGGCGGGCTACAGTCCATAGGGTAGCAAAAAAGTCAGATACAACTTGGTGACTAAACTGTGTGTGTGTGATACCTTATCATGGTATCAGAAGTTTGATTGTTAAAGACTCTGCCTTTACTAAGACTATGGGGGAAAATACATACATCATACATATAAGTCCTTCATTCAACAAATGTTTATCTAGTCTATTCCCATGGGACAACCACATGTTATACATTTCCTGAAATGTTGCAATGAGTAGCATCACTTATGTAATATTCTTACCAAAAAATGTTTGACCTGAATCCAATTCTGAGGCAATAGTCTGACAAATCTAGAGTGTTGGGCAGTCAAAAAGACAGCTAACTACCTTGGGCTTTTCAAAGGTCAATGACTTGAAAAACCAAACAAAAAGTGAGAGATTGTTCTAGATGAAAAGATATAAAAGAGAACAGTCAGACAAAATGCATAAACTTTGGTTGGATCCTGTAATTTAAAGAACAAAAGCCATAAAATACATTGTAGAGCCAATTAAAGAAATCCAAATTGGGGCTGTATTTTAGACATGATATTTGATTTAATGATAGTTTTCTTGTGTGTAATAATGATTTTGAAATAATGTAGGACAATGTCTTTATTCTTAGGAGATACATTCTAAATTATTTAGGGGTGAGGTATCATTATACGTGCTCTCAAATGGTTCAGCTAAAAAACTGTGTGTGTTTGTGTGTTGAGAGAGAAAAGTGGAAAGAAAAAGAAAGAGCATAGCTTTAAAAGGTTAGCAGTTGAATCTATGTGAAGAGTATGCAGGTACTCATTGTACTATTTCCATGTTTCTGTCCCTTTAAAAAATTTAAAATAAATAAATCAATCCTTTTAGTAAAATAGGAACCTTAGGACATAAACTCCATGAAGCAAGGGATGTATGTCTGTCTGTTTCTCTCACTGGAGTACCCAAAGCCCTTAGAGCAGCCCCTGGCACATAGTAGGCATTCAGTAAACATTGTTTAATGAAAAACAAACAGGAAAGGTGGCCCCAGCTTGGGCTCAGAGGGCTGGAGGGAGGCCAGGGGGCGGGCGTGGCTGCCCAGTGGCGCCCTGCCTGTCAGCACAGTTCTGAGCTCCCTGGGGAGGCTCCAGCACCAGCTGGGTGCTGCCAGCTGGGCAGAAGGTTGGGGGAAAGAAAAGTCACTCAGTCAGAATGGCTTTCCCATGACCTGCTTTCTCAACATTTGCGCCGATCCAACTGGAAACAGCAAGGGGACGTTTCTGACGAGAGTATTAAGATGTAGGCACCCGTTGACACATAGGGGTTCAGAGTCTCCCCACGGACTCAGGAGAAAATCTCCTGGATCACAAACTCCAACAGACCCATACAATGGGAAAATCGAAAGTCTTAGAGTAAGGCCACAACTGGCTTCTTCTCTTCTTTTTATCTCCTGTAATGCCACCAAAACAATACATCGCTTTTCAAAGATGAGTTTCCTAAGATTCTATCAGTTAATGACTTACTATTTCATTTCCAAATTCTAGGATTAAGGAAACATATATATTAAGAAATGATACAATATGAATTTTAAAAGTGCCCTGGAAGTAAATGGAGGAGTTGGTGGTGAGGGACTCGGGTGTGTGACACAATTGCTCAGTGAAAGGCCTGCCAGTAAATGTGTCTCTATCCTCCTCTTTCCTTTTCTCTTTTTCCTTCTTTCTTCTATCTGCTTTCTTTTGCTGTCTCCTTTCTTTCTTCCCTTTCTTCCTATCTTCCTCTCTCTCTCAAAAAAAAAAAAAATCACCTGAAGCTCAAGGCTGACCCAGCCTCCACCCTCGCCCCCCACCTCCCATGCGCAGAGCCATTTCCCTCCCAATAGTGACAGTTGGAGAAAGAGTTTCAGACCCTTTACCTCAGAAAATCCCCCACCCTCTCCCCAGGCCTGTCATCTCTTTCCTGTGTAGACCTGCAAGGGAGGCGACCTTACCTCTCCTGCTTAGAAGGAGCCTGGCAGTGCTTTCTGAACTGAATTCACATAAGAAAGGGAAGCGCCTGTTTGGAAGAACACCCTTCTGCTGCCAACACAAGCAGATCTTTAGAGAGAAGAGAAACTGCAACCCCTCCAAGATCTTTGCTCTCCTTCGGAGCCCAGGCGCTCAGGTTTCACAAAGGAATTTATAGAGCAGACTGACGCCTCTGGGGTTGGAATGGGCTCAGAACCAAGTGGAGAGCAAGAAGAGGGACAGGCACCCCTGTCTGCTTTGTGTGGGCTGGGATTGTTTACCAGGGGATGAAAACCTCCTCTCACTGAAAAGGAATGTTTGGCAAGGAAATGACCTCTGGAGGCTCAACCCAGTGGCTCCCTGGGGAGGCAGTCTGGGTGAGTAAGAGATCAGAACCCCCAACCTGGACAAAGCTCATCAGGCTGGGCAAGGAGGGGGCTGGGATCACAGGAGCTTTGTGATGTTTAAAGCAACTCCTGCCTTCAAAGTACAGCTGTCCTCTTGATAAATTATGTTTTGCAAAAGAAGGAAGAGAAAAAAAAAAAAAAAACTTGAGTGCTATGAAAGCATATTGAAAAATAAAAGAAATGTTTCCTAATGTACCACTTAGCTCAGGGCTATCCTAGGTCCTTTCAAAACCATGTTTGGGGATCCCGAGATGGCGTGGGGTGAGTTGTTCTTGTTGCTGACATTTCTACTCGGGTGAAATGGAGAGAGAGATGACATTCGTCCTTATTTGGTGGCCCTGGAAGTCACATTCCCTTGTCATCTCTCTTCCTATAAGACCCTGGCCCTGGTCAGTAGAAGCCCAAACCATTCAGCAGGCCCCACCCTTGGCGCTTGCTTATCTCAGAGTCTTCGCTGTGGAATTCCCAGGCCCACCCCAGTGCTCCGGATGCGCTTCAATCCATGGCCTGCCACTTGGCTCCTCTTGTGATGACAAGCAGATAAAATAGCTCACATGCCTTCTCCTTTTCCTGCATACCAACCAGACCCCAGCTCTGAAAAGGAAACACACCACAAACCAGGAGAGATGGAGTTTTTACTTTTATATAGACATTGTTAAGACTCTGCAGTAAGCCTAGAATTGTGGAAAACACTCTCCTGTGTTGCTTCAGTTCATCTTCTCAACATCCCAGGATTTTTACAGATGAAGAAATTAGTGGATACAGAGGTTAATTAAATATCCACAGTCACATAACAGACATGTATGTGTGTGTGTGTTGGGGGTGAGGGGCAAATTCAAACCAGAGGCTGACTCCAAGTCCAAAGCACTTTTATTGTAGTTAAATCCCATCACAACTAAGCATGACCCCAATGGCAATCACTTTCAAGAAGATTTACCAAATTCGGACATCATTAACTTCAAGACAAGTTTTCTTTCTTCAAGGCATGCTAGCAAAAGTGGCACTTTCATTATTCATCAACATCACCATGGTTACAGCCACAACTCAAATGCAATTTACAAAGGCTCCATATCTGGGAAACAACAAGAAGCAGAGAAAATATTTGCTAAGCACATTAGTAAATGAATAGGTGTAAACATGAAATGAAGTGGCAGAAATATGCCCAAATCAATAAATATGAAGGAGTTAAATGCCTCTTTTAAAAGACAGTTGCTTTTATATGGGGTAAAACAATATGAACCAAGCTATCTGCTATTTTGTGAAGGCTTCCCTGATGGGTCAGTGGTAAAGCATCTACCTGCAATGCAGGGGACGCAGGAAATATAGGTTCTATCCCTGGGTCGGAAAGATCCTCTGGAGGAGGAAACGGCCACCCACTCCAGTATTCTTGCCTGGAAGTTCCCATGGACAGAGGAGCGTGGCGGGATACAGTCCACAGGATCGCACAGAGTTGGACGTGACTGAGCATGGATATGCACATCTGCTGCTTTTTAAGAGACACATTTATACCAGGATGACACTGAGAGGATGAAAATAAAGAGGTGGACAAGGGGATACCATGTAAATGCTACCAAAATATGCAGAAGGGGCAATGTTAGTATCACACAAAATAAATTCAAAGCAAAAAAGCACTAAATGAGACTAAAAAGGATGAAAAACACCATCCAGCGAGAGTTTCTACCAATAATTAATTTTTATACAGTCAACAATATAGCATCAAAATTTCTGAAGACCAAACCTGTGTACTCAGGCCTGCTAAGAATGGGTACACTCAGTAAAAAGTATTGTCTGGGTCCGATAGGAACTTGCTGTCTCTTCCAGTGGGTAATTTGTATGCAGTGTATTTAAAGCAAGGAGCTTAAGCTCAGACTTCTAGATTGGAAAGACTCGAAGTATTTTAGGGAGAGTTTGTTTACCCTGTATGAGTATTTTACATCAGGGAAGCATTATAACAAATAGACCGTGAAAATCGCACCACATCCTAAGGAAAAATAAAAAGCCACAGAAGGTTCTTGGAGTGTCTCTCCAGGAAATCCTCAAGCACTCAAAGCCCTTGCCAGTTAGGGTAATGTGTTCATAAATTTCCCCCAACAAACTCATTCCAGCATCAGAAAATGACAAGTCAATCATACTTTAAAGGATTGATGGCTAAACTCTTCCAGGACCATGGGCATGAATCCAGAGAAGGAATTTATGCCAGAAAATTGAACCCCTTTCTGCCAGAAATGGAAATAAAGACAGAAACCTGGTTACTTCAACTCACATCTACTGCGCTTTGGTCAAGAGAGTGAGGGTGCAGCTGGGAGCTTCTCACAGGTGAGAAGAAAGTAAGGAAAAGTTGGGAACTAAAGTGTTCAGTTCTTGAACAACCCTCATCTTGTCAGCAGGGCTTGGGTCAGTGGAGGAAAGGGGCTGATTGACCCCTAGTAAGGGGGAGTAAGTACCTAGGTTCTAAATGATGTCTTCTGAGGGGCACACAATTTGAGTTGATATTAAAGGCAACCGAAAGCTAGTAAGTACAAATCTAGAATATTTAGTCTGGTAAGCCTAAATTAGACAATGAATAAGTTGGAAACACTTGAAGGAAAATTAATGTAGTTGAAATCACGAGTCTTTTATGTTCTATGTCCAAACCCCATAAATGCTTCCAAACTCTGTGGGGAGGTAGAATGGAGACCCTACTAGGTCATTGACCAACATGGCTTTTTGGTCTGTGAATGGGTTGAACACACACACACACATACACACACACACATACTCACGTGCAACTGTATGTGTGTATGTCTATATAAGTGTGTAACTATAGGTGGGTAGATATTAATTTCTATCTCTCCCTCTCCATTCCTTGCATGGTCTTTTCTCTTTCTCCTCCTCTGCAAACTCTCTGCCTCTGTTTGCAATCCCTGTGTGTCGGTCAGTACATACATCTTTTCTCTACATGTGTCTCCATGGAGCTCAGTGTATTGCTCTCAGTCATAGGCTGTTTGCCCTTCTCTCTTGCTCTCTCTGTCTCACTCCTCTTTCTTACTTTTGCCTTTTGCCCTGCTGCTATGATGCCTTTTCTACTAATGGTGTGAGCATTCAGGATGAACAAATAAGGTAACGGGTTTCAATCAGAGTCGAGATCATGGTAGCCAGGCAATGCTTATACCCTGCACAGTGCTCAGGAAACTCAGGACTCTCACAAACACGTCACACTTCATATCCAGGCTCCTGAGATCAGGAGGAGAGAGAGATATAGCCAGTCACTGGTTTATAAAAGGCATCAGAGGCTCTTTGTTGGCAGCCACCACTTGTTATAATTCAGTCAATTTTCCATCCCAAAGCAATTTACATTCATGTCTCTGTGAGGATTACTTTGCTCTCCCCTTACTGGAGGGGAAGCTGTCTTCCTTAGAATCATTTAGATAATTAGAGTAAATCCACTGGATAAAGAAAAGCTCAGGTACAACAATGAAACTATTGAAAGATCTTTTTTTTTTTTAATTTACCCTTCTTTTAAAAGAATGTTAAAAGAAATTGCCACATCAGAGGTCTGAAATGTCAAGAATTCCTCTCATTTCTTGTTGTAGCTAACGCCAGGAACATTCTAGAACACTGCAATTGCTTGTTCTTTAGAGTGAAGGATAAAGGATAATTTTGTTTGCCTGTGCTTTAACCTACCTGAGAAGTATTTTTTCGAGGTCCTCCTTGAACAAAAGACTGAAAAATGTTCAACCAACCTATGGGGAAATAGCTTTTTATATTAAAGGTCTTTGCTTAATCAAGCATTCATCTATGACATTTTAGGGATTTCATTTTTACTGAATCCTTCCAGAACCTGCAGAAAAACCTCAAAATGGACAGCACCAACTTCAACTACAGAAAACAGTTGCAGTGAGGGTTAAAGGAGACAAGCTACAGTGCAGTGTGTCAAGGGTATAGCTTCATTTTTCTGTATTTCCCTTTTGTGATTTTTTTTAAAAAAAGAGAAATCCAAATCAGAAAGGCAGGAGAGCCTATCTCTTAAATTCATGACTCATGAAATTCGTTAGAAGGGTTTTTTTTTTTTTTTTTTTTTTTTAAGTCTTGTGGAAAGGCTATGTAGAGTGTGAAACTTTCTACCTAGGACACTTTCCCCCTAGGGCTTCCCAGATGGTGCTAGCTGTAAACAACCCACCTGCCAACACAGGAGGCATAAGAGACTTGAGCTCGATCCCTGGGTCAGGAAGATCCCCTGGAGGAGAAAATGGCAATCCACTCTGGTATTCTTGCCTGGAGAATCCCATGGACAGAGGAGCCTGGTGGGCTACAGTCCATAGGGTCACAAAGAGTTGGACGTGACTGAAGCAACTTGGCACACATGCAGGATAAATTCTAAATGACAATGGGACCTTCCCTTCAACCCGGCCTATTTATTACCATTTATTGAATACTCACTATATGCCACATTCTGGGATAAATGTTTAATTAGTTCTGTATCAATACAGATAAGATCGTGCCTGTGCTGTGCTTAGTCACTCAGTCGTGTCTGACTCTTTGCAAACCCATGGACTGTAGCCCATGAGGCTCCTCTGTCCATGTGATGCTCCAGGCAAGAATACTGGAGTGGGTTGCCACGGCCTCCTCCAGGGGATCTTCCCAACAGCTATCAAACACAGGTCTCCTGCATTGCAGGCAGATTATTTACCATCTGAGCCACCAGGGAAGCACACAGATAAGATTACTATTCTCTATTTTACAAGGAAGAAACTGAGCCTCATGGGTTAAAGCAATTTGTTCATGCAGCTAAGAAGGAAGAAATATGGGATTCAAACCCAGGTCTGCTGACCTTACATTCTGCATTTTTAAATACCTGTTCCACGGCTAGACTCGACATCTGACAGTTCAGCTACAGGGAGAAAATTGGCTCCAAGCCCCAGTTGGATGAATGTCTCATATGGGAAGATTATGGAGACCTTTGTCGTAAGAACTATTGAACTATTGTAGTAAAAAATAAAACAGGAAGAGAGCTAGAATTTGTGAGAAGGAAAATACAGAGTAGCTCTCTATCCAACATTCCCAATAGCCAGAAATCACCAATAAATTAATAATACTAAGTATTATTAATTAATTTATAGCGGTAATAAGATGTTACATGGTAAGGGGGACTGCCAAGAGAATTGAGTATAGAGATTAAAGAAGAATGTAAAGGAGATTGGCACCTCCTTCCCCTGGTTGGATATTCACAGCAGACCAGCTCTTCCATCTCTGCATCGAAGAGGATTGGAGAGATGTGGAAGGTACAGAGAGATGCTCCACCACTCAGAGCTGCATACCCACCACTGGGCCTGGCCATGAGCTTGAACTTCCCATTGGATAGCTGGAAACACTACATTGCAGGGAGCTGGGCTTGAACCATCTTGCTGTCACCCCACCTAGGAGGGTTGTCCATCCAGTGTGGATGCCCACCAAGAGGATGTTGCATATGCCACCTTTGATGGGAGCTGAGATGGAAGGAGAGCCCAAGAGTAGAGGACATGGAGCTGGAGCTAAGTGCTTTTGTTAGGGAGAAGGAGGGATTCCTCAGGAGCGTCTGAAGAATTGCTGTACGTACATGTGTCACATGGGTGGCATGGACATTGACCACTATGACCTGGATAGTTAGCAACACAAGGGAGGACCTTCACTAGTTGAGTGAAAACAAGTTTTCCCTTTCTTCTTTCCTCTTCCCCACTTGCAATGGTTAATTTTTTGTGTCAACTTGATGGGCCCCAGGGTGTCCAGATATTTAGTTAAACATTATTCTGTGTGTGTCTATGAAGGTGCTTCTAGATGAGATTAACATTTGAATCCAAGGACTGAGTAAAGCAGATGGCCCTCCCAATGGAGATGAACCTCATCTAACCTGTTGAAGGTCTGAATAGAGTAAAAGATTGAATAAGAGAGAATTGGATCTTTGTCTGTTTTTGAGCTGGGATATCAGTTCATCTTCACCTGCCCTCAGACTCGCACTTGGACTAGAAGTACACCATCACTCCCCTGGGTCTCTAGCTTGCCAACTGTGGATCTTGGCATTTGTCAGCCTCCAAAATCATCTCAGCCAATTCTTACAATAAATCTCTTTCTGCATACATTTACTTCTTTTTCTTTTTTTAATTTATTGAAGTAAAGTTGATTTACAATGCTGTGTTAGTTTCAGGTATACAGCAAAGTGATTCAGTTATACATACATACATACCTATTTTTTCAGATTATTTTCCCTTATCAGTTCAGTTCAGTCACTTACTCATGTCCGACTCCTTGCAACCCCATGGACTGTAGCACGCCAGGCCTCCCTGTCCATCACCAACTCCCGGAATTTACTCAAACCCATGTCCATTGAGTCAGTGATGCCGTCCAACCACCTCATCCTCTGTCATCCCCTTCTCCTCCGGCCCTCAATCTTTCCCAGCATCAGGGTCTTTTCAAATGAGTCAGTTAATCGCATCAGGTGGCCAAAGTATTGAAGTTTCAGCTTCAACATCAGTCCCTCCAATGAATATTCAGGACTGATTTCCTTTAGGATGAACTGGTTGGATCTCCTTTCAGTCCAAGGGACTTTCAAGAGTCTTCTCCAACAACACAGTTCAAAAGCATCAGTTCTTTGGCACTCAGCTTTCTTTATAGTCCAACTCTCCCATTCATACATGACTACTGGAAAAACCATAGCCTTAACTAGAGGGACCTTTGTTGGCAAAGTAATGTCTCTGCTTTTTAATATGCTATCTAGGTTGGTCATAACTTTTCTTCCATGGAGTAAGCATCTTTTAATTTCACGGCTTTTCTCTTATAGGTTATTGCAAAATATTGAGTATAGCTACCTCTGTATATATTTAGAGCCCTGACAACTGGAGAGGAAAGGTATAGAGCTTTGAACTACATAAAACACTGAAGTTTTATACTGTGTCAGGCAAAATTTTCACAGCTGAAAGTGAAGGGAAAGTTATGGAATATATCCAAATTCTGTTAAAGCCTAAAGAATGATTTGATGGAGTATAATAGGGACTTGGGAATAGCCATTGAAAGAAATCAAAATATTTCATGTTTATACTCCAAGGAGTTTAAACTCTTCAGTAACCTAGTTACATGCCTGACCTTGTCCCACAAAAGGCTTAAGTCATTTATTAAAAGCCATTTAATACAATGGAAAATAAAATCTATGATAGGAAAAAATGTAAACAGAATAGAATGATAATCAACAAGAAAGGAAAGTCACAGCAAAGATCCACAGGCCTTCCAGTCCTGCACTGCTAGTAGGGTTAAGCCACTAATTTGGTTCTGATCTTCTTGGCAGCCAAAGCAGAAAGAGAAACTGGATCCATTAACTGATAACAGGAATAAAGTATGCTAACAATTTTCAGCATACAAATGTTCTGGATGGTAAACTGTGTGATCAAGTGTTCAACACCAGTGACTGTCACTATACAATGCCCTGTCCTCCACTGCTTCATTGCTTTAACACTTAACTACACCCTCCAATTAATAATATGCTGTGTGTGCGTGTGTGTGTTAGTCACTCAGTCATGTCCGACTCTTTGCGACCCCATGGACTGTATAGCTCGCCCGGCTGCTCTACTCATTGAATTCTCCAGGCAAGAATACTGGAGTGGGTTGCCATTCCCTTCTCCAGAGGATCTTACCAACCCAGGGATCGAACCGGGTCTCCCGCATTGCAAGCAGATTTTTTTACCGTCTGAGCCACCAGGGAATCCCAATAATATGCTTTAGATGAATAATATTAATGACTAAAATGGGGAACCACCTGCTGAGTACAGTGCAAGCACTTCTAGTTGTCCTCATTTTATAGATGGGGACCCTGACGCTAATAGAGATTAGGTAACTAGACTACGTTGACCCAGCTAGCAAGCTGCAGAACCAGAGTCTGAAATCATATCTCCTGGTTCCTAAGCCCACATTCTTTACTAAACCCAACTCTATAATGCTATTATGGGAAATGAAGAAGTACTGACAATGCCCTCTTGGCCTGAGTGCTCAAGGACCGGGGTCTTCTGGTCAACTGAGGAGTGAGCTTACTGGTGACTTCTCGTTGTAATCTAGGGGATGCAACGATATGACAACAATGGTTAACAGTGTTCGAAAACGCCACCCAGCATCGGATACACTCCATGCTAGTTCATCTTTCAGGCCACAAAATGAGAATCCATATCCTTCTCACTGACAATCTGAACCAAATTTCTCTCTTTTTCTTTTTTTCCCTGTGCACAGTTGTGATTTTTCAGGTAATTACATTTAACTAACAGTCTAGAGAGCAAACAATTAATAGAACCAAAACTCTCTACTGATCTATGTTAAATGCCCTCAGTTCACATTGGATTTCATCTTTATCTCTGATTTTCAGGATTTCAGGCCAACAGGCTGGTAGCCTATGATTTGGACTAAAATGCCTGAAAACAGTTTATTCCTTCCTTTGGTGTCCTCATCACTGGTAACTGAATTGCTCTGAGACAAACCTAGGAAGAAATATCTTGCATCAGTTTGTTTTCTGAGTACTGCCATGGTTAACTGACTTCCTGTGCAGGAGACGCAGTTGTAGGTAACCACAGAAACAGAAGTGTACAGTTTCCGGCCTTTAACAATGAAAGCTGGAACCGGTGAGATCTGGGAAAAGCTGAGTCTGAATTTCCCCACTTGGAGCCCCTGCCTCAACCACAGCAGCCAAGTTCCCAGAACATATTAGAGAAATCACAGAATTAAGAGGTAAAGACCCAAGTTCTCATCCTGGGCCGCTTCAGGGAAATTGTCCTCTACACATGAGAAGGATAATGATGCCTTACTTGTTACCTGAAAGTCATAATACGTAATAACACCTGAAGTTATCTAACCTTCACCTGTTGAATATTAACAGTGTGCCCAGGTAATGTTCGGGCTTCCCAGGTGGAGCTAGTGGTAAAGAACTCATCTGCCAATGCAGGAGACATAAGAGACATGGGGTCTATCCCAGAGTCAGGAAGATCCACTGGAGAAGGAAATGGCAACTCACTCCAATATTCTTGCCTGGAGAATCCCATGGACAGAGGAGCCTGGAGGGTACAACCCATGGGGTCTCAAAGAGTCAGACATGACTGAAGGGACTTAGCACACAGGTGATGTTCTGGGGGTGGAACAGTAAACAAAACTAAGTCCTTGCTCTCATAGAGATAAAATTTTACAGTGGGAGTGACAACTGTTGATGTTAAGTTTTAAGAGATCTTCTGGCCACTCTGGCGAGAAGAGATTGCAAGGCTGGAAGCAGCAAGAGCAGTTAGAAGGCTATTGCAACAAGATAGGTGAGAATTGACTCTGGCTTATGATGGTAAGAGTGATTAAGGGTGATCAGAACACAGATGTGTTTTAAGGTTGCTAAGTCCCTTCAGTCGTGTTTGACTCTTTGCGGCCCCATGGACTGTAGCGGCCAGGCTCCCTTGCGCACGGGATTCTCCAGGCAAGAATACTGGAGCAGCTTGCCATGCCCTTCTCCAGGGGATCTTCCCAGCCCTGGGATGGAACTCACATCTCGTGTGTCTCCTGCATTGGCAGGTGAGTTCTTTACCACTAGCGCCACCTGGGAAGCCCATTTTAAAGGTGGAATCAACCAAATTTTTCTGAAGCAAAGTGGTGGTGTATGAGAAAAAGAGTTAGAGATGACCCCAGGGGTTTTCCCTGAGTAATCGAGAGGGCTTCGCTGCCAAGTGGAACAGGGAGATGGAAGACACTACAAGATGACCTCTTCAAATGTGGCTGCTCAGGTAAGGTCCTCCCCTGGATCCAGGCTTCTTCTCTGTGAATTGGACACATGGTGGATGCAATGACCTTCAATGGGCAGTTATTCAGCTCCAACCAGCCACCGCCCCCCACTCCCCACATTTCTCTGGGGCTAGCAGTCTGTGCCCTTCACTGTGCTGATCCCTGCTCTACCCTCCCTCCAGTGCCCACGTTCATCTATCCTTTGGAGACTTTGGGCACAAGAGAAGGCCGTTTTATGTGCCTTTAGAGGAATGAGAACTTGAGGGTGGTGTCCTTATCCTGCTTTGCCTCCCTACCTGCCCCTGCTCTCTCCCCAGGGCTTAGACCAGTGGGAGCAAGTCTGAAGCTCACGAGGCAGTACAGACTTTCATCTAGGGATTGAAATGGCAGTCTCCCCGCCAGAGTTTATAGGCAGTTCTCGTGGGCCTCGCTTCCCTAGTTTGAGGGAGGGACAGTTGGTGGCCTTCTCCCTGAGAGAGGGGCAGCATCTTTTTGAAAATGATGTGTTTTCTCAAAGGCATCTCCTTCTAGACTGCAGTCCGCTCTTAGATCTCTTCTCCCCAGGGCCCCCTCTCTTGCACAGGTGACGGTGGATGGTAGCAGCTGATGAGAGGGGTGGTCCTAGAGCCAGAGTGGGGCTTTATTTGAATTGGAGTTCTGAGAACTTGTTAACATCTCACTAGAGTTATCTGTGCTCCATAAAGCAAAGTCAGGAGCAGAGGGAAAAAAAAACCCTTAATACTTCAAAACATCCCATGATGAGTTGTTGCCATGAAGCAACAGAGAGCCCTGTCTGTCCCTAAGAACACACATCAGAAAAAGTGGCCCCTGCCCAAGGCAATGAGGGAAATGCCTTCCAACAGAAGAGATGTGGAAATACCCATTTCCCAAGGCCAGGGGTGGAGATTCTGGCCTAAAATCACTTTTTTTCTGGGCCAATCAGCCCAATGGGACATTTAACTTTTCTAAGACTCAGTTTCCTGATCTGTAAAATTAGCCTTGAATTCATCTGCCTGGTTTTCCCAGCTCAGGTGTTTAAGAGTTAAGATGATGGAATGTGCTGATGTTGTATAAATAAAAGAAACAAGTCATTTTTTTTAGCTATCTGGAAATCCCCTTCAGAATTTGTGACTAGAGACAGAATTCAGATTTATAACCCAAGATAATCTTCTCCTATCTCAAATGTGCCTAATTTACTCTCTGGCTTAGTGTTATAGTCATTTGTGACTTAAGCCAAATAGATGTTGTCCTGATTTAAAAAAAAGCAAAAATCAAGTAACTTGGATTTCAAACTTGTCAGCAAATTCGTAAAAGTAGAGTGGCATGGCAAAGATGTCAACTGAAACATACAGAATCTCTTAAAGGAGTCCAGTGACAAATGGATAAGGAGTAAGCAGGGGTGTCTTTGTCCAGGACTATTAAAATGATCTTAAAACTACAAGGTGGTTTGTTGGAAGGGCACATGGGGATCTCCTGGAACCCAAGGGCAGATGGGGTAGCAGACCCCATGGGGACGGGTCCCAGGGGCTGGGGAAATCCTTCTCACCAGCTATCCAGCTACATGGTCTTTTATCTTGGCTTCTCTCTGCATATCTACAGGCACACTTCAGAGAGAGTGTGGGTTCAGTTCCAAACCACTGCAATAAAGCAAATACTTGCAATAGAGCGAGTCACATGAATTTTTTGGTTTCCCAACACATATAAAAATTATGTTTACACCACACTGTGGCCTATTAAGTATGCAATAGGATTATGTCTAGAAAAACAATACGTATGCTGTAATTTAAAAATACTTTATTGATAAAAATGCTAACCATCATCTGACAATGCAGTGCTGTCACAAACCTTCAATTTGTAAAAAAAACACAATAAGTGAAGCACATAATGATTTGCCAGTACTGTTACTGAGGAGGAGTAGGTGTAGGCAGGGTTGACAAACTGATGAAAAACTGTGTGACAAATTGCAGAGCTCAGTGAGCCTTTTTCTTAATAAAACTAAGTCTTGAGTTTTAGTCACTCATGCTTCTGATTTTAATGGCCTTTGCTGTCATGGGAAGCCTAAGAAGCTTAAATTGTAGGTGCCTTAGGATCACCAGTAATAATAATAATAATAAAAAAAAGATAAAGCACTGGATAACAAGACAGGGAGAGTTGATTGAAAGCTGTCAAGTCCCTGAAAGACAGAAATAAGGCATGAAGACTCCCATGTTCCTAGTCCATGATTCTGCCGAGAGTTGACTTGTTGACTTAAAGATGACATTTAAAAGGGTTGGCTAGAAATAATGACAGTGTCAGGACCTGTTAACCATGTTAAGATTTGAGAAAGAACCTTCAGTAAGAAAAAGTGAAACTTTGCCTATTACTCAGACATCTTTGGCCTTTTTTCTTTCTTTCTTTCTTTCTTTCTTTCTTTCTTTCTTTCTTTTTGGAAATAATTTCCAGACCTCACAATAATTTGAGCCAAAAGTTACAGGCCCAGATCCTAGTCCAGGCTTTACACTAATTTTTCAGAAACCTTTTTCCTGGAGCCTGGAGTTTGATGAATAGCACAGAGTTCCTTTCCTAATGCCTTTGGTACTAAATGCTTTGATGTCTTGAGAAGGCACAATGCTGGTTCCATCACTGACCGGTTATATGCCCTTGGGAATATACTTAAGCTGTCTAAGTTTTTCTCATAAAGCCTTGAGAAGTTCACTTTCTTGCGATGTGTCATTTGTGTTACATTCTTTAACTCTTTTGAGGCAGCGTTTCTCACCTGCAACACTTTGTCTTGGCTTGGCTACCACTGTCGGCACAGTGCCAAGCTGGGAGCCTGTGTTCCAGAAATGTGTATAATTTACTTGATTTTGGCAAAAATATTAATAATCATTTATGAAAATTTTCCTCTGGGCAAAATCTGGTTACTTTAATGAGGGGAAAGGAAGAAGGACCATCAAGGAAGTAAGATTTGTCTTTAGGAACCTTCAGTTCTGTGTAGGCACCAGATAGGTAATTGACCTGGCAGGTTTCTCCTCTGCTCTCCCTCAATGTGTGACCCCAGGGATCTGCTTGGGAGTAGAAACTATTGGGACCAGAGTTGTTGTCTAGCTGGATGATCCTGGCTTCCTAGAGACCCACAGAAACACAGAAAGGAAGCTGCTGCTGCTTGTTAGATGTCCTGTTTTCCTAAAACACACACATATTGGACATTAAAGGAGCTCTGCTGTTCTTCTTTAAAACACTCAGTTATTGCCTCAAAGATCTGGAGCTGCACAAACTAGGGGGCAGGGCAGAGGTGAAGGGGAGAGTTATTTGTGCATTGTGCTCCTGGCTTTGCCCCCCTCTCCTAATTTCCTTGTACCCCAGAAAGGAGCAAATCCTCATGCCTGCAGGCAGCAGGGCTTCTCCCATGGACATCACCCTCCACCCCTGTCCCACCTCTTTCTGCTTCAGTCAGTTCTCTCTGATCTTCCAGGGTGAAAGGTGAAGGTTGGAGAAGTGTGGGTTCTGGTTCCATGGATGAGGGGAGGGAGAAGCAAGGGATAGGGGAAAGAGAAAGGGATGGGGGAGCGGGAGGACTTTCCATTTCAGATTGCCGTTCATTTCCTCCTTGATAATCTAAAATCACACACTATTTGTGAACCAGAAGACTAGCTTTTCTCTGCTAATATCCACTCCAGTGTATCCTGTGTGAGCCGTTCCTATTCCTCCTCTGAACAGAACTTTGGTCCTGTTTCTGATGAAATAAAAATCGTCATCTTATAGAGCTGAGAGAGTTTGTCCCTTCCATACCTGGGTAATTGTGAAGCCTCCTGGTATTAACTGACATTGAGGGTGCCTGTCATCCCTGATTTCTCCTCCTTCCTAGGGGGAAGAATAGGCAGCAGGTAAGGGTGGAGGTTCAGCCAGCCTCATAACAATGGATTACAGGAGCTGATGTCAATTCACACAGCATCTTTCCCTAGGAGTCCAAGGAAGTATTGGTACCCTGACAAATTGCAGTGCCTTCTCCATGATTTTTAGGGAAGCTGCTTGAGTGACCCTTTCCTATATACTTAGAGTATTGTCCACAACCTAGTGTAATGGTTTTGTTCATCTCTACCACTCCCCAAGATTGAAGGCAAAAGAAGAGGGTGATAGAGGATGAGATGGTTAGATAACATCATCAACTCAGTGGATATGAACTTGGGCAAACTCTGGGAGATAGTGAGAGACAGGGAAGCCTGGCATGCTGCAATCCATGGGATCGCAAAGAGTCAGACACGACTTAGCGATTGAACAGTAACAACCACCACTCCCTACCTGAGGCTGTGGGCCATCTGAGGGCAAATCTGCCCCACCACCTGCAACTAAGGGCATGCCAGCTGCCCTCCCACCACCCTTTGCTCACAACATTTTGTGAAAAGAAAAGAGGAATGTTTTGCCTCCCTTGTAATTGTTCAAAAAGTACAGCATCCCCCTCCCAAGCACTGAGACTGACACTATAAAGTCAGCCCATAATGGATGAGATGAGAGATACACAAAGACAGGCAAAAGACAGATTGGCTTCCAAGCCTGAAACTGGAAGGCCAAGCAATTCTGGCTCCATCGACTTGTCTAAATCTGCATGGAGTGAATGGTATTACCGTAACCCAGGAAGTTCAGGATGGTTAGACAACTGTAGCTCTAGTAAAGGGCAGACAGGGAAGAAAAGAACCTGCAGTGTGTCTCCAGAGCTGACCCTCAGGTGTGACCTGTCTGTTCCAGCTTGTGCAGACAGATGACTCAGCTGTCAGAGCCTGGAGACATAAAATATTTGAATCATACACGCAGTTCCAATTCATATCATTTCATGTTCACTAAGCAACTGTAATTGTAATCAAATCACAATTTGATTTTCCATGTATTTATTAATACCCCACTTTGTTCTTAAAAATACATGAGTGAGCTTATGAAAGTGGGCATGCTTCCATTTAAAAAATAAAATTTAATATAAATTGTTACTGTGGGGTTTTGGTTTTTCCTGCCTCAAATCCATTTTATCCTTATATGTCCACATTTTCTTTGAGAGAGCTAGCTACCTCTCAGGTGGAACTGGTACCATCTTGTCATAAGTTCCTACACCTGGCACATCGGAAAATTCCATCAGCCTGGTCTCTGTGGCTTGGCCAAGTCCCCCATGGAAACTCAATTCTAGAAACTTTGTTGGAATCATGAGGAAAAAGAAGCTCTTCTTCCACTGGCATTGCTGTCAGGACGGTGATATAAGTCTGACATTGCCAGGAGCCTTCAAGGAGTGGGCAGGAGCCTGAGGATAGAGGCTCCATAGAATAGAACAAAGCTAAGACATGGAGGGAAAGACACTAAGTGTTGATGAGAATTTTTGAATTCTTAGATCCAGCCATGGCTGAAGTTAGACCAACTCGTGGGTTTTCTCAGTAGTCCTAATGTATTCCCTTTTTCTTAAGTTGAGTTTCTAGCCCCTCGCAACTGAGGGTCTTGATTAATTCAACATATCAGAAAAGTAGGCAAAGAAAAAAATTAACGTAGAGCAGGAAAAATGAGACTAATAGTAAGGTGAGCACACATGCCCACAAAATGTTCGCAGTGGACTCAGTATCTTTTGTTGGCACTGGCCTGCAAACTCACCTCAAACTACGTAGCAGTTAACACAGGGGCAACCTGGTCACTGACACTAGAGGACCCAGAAGAAGAAAATGAAGCAAATGCTCAGAAGAAATATTATTATTCCTGATTATAAAAATCAAAGAAATTTCTCCTTTGGGCTCCTTTTAAAGATGCTGTGTGAAAGAATGAATCACACCCTCAAAAATATTCCTACAATAAATCCAACAATGAAATAATGACTTGCATGGGACTGTTTCTAGTAATATCTTCCAAAGTGGACTGAAGACAGAACACCAGAGCCTGACTCAACAAGGACTGCTTTACAGTCCAGGAGCTCTGCCAGTCACGTAGATGGCTCTTTGCTAACATGCTTGGTCAAAGTGGCTCCTCCAAGGTGAACACGCTGCCACATCTGCCTCTAAATGACGGAAATGGTTTAGGGCCATAAACCAGTTAACAATTCCTTTGCTTCGGGAAGCGGATCTAGGTCTAATTTTCTGTGGTAATTAGATGAATCATTGTCTATTGAGGCCATTTATACTTGAATGCCTTAATGCAATGTCGTATGCAAAGAAGAGAGTGGGCCACAAGAGGGAGGCTTTCTTTCTAGTTTTCTAGAAGGGATACCTCCCTGACTTAAAGGAGTCTTCCTGCCTACAATCTGACAGAGACACAGGGTTTTTTTTGTTGTTTTTTAATCTAATGAATTTCTTTTCTCTGTTTTTTTTAATTCCTATTTGTTGAATTTCTTTTTTTTTAAATGAGGTTACTTTTTTTATATCATTATTGAAGTATAGTTGATTCACAATGTTGCGTTAGTTTCTTTTTCTTTTTTTTTTTTTGGCCGCACCACACAGCATGCAGGATATTAGTCTTACTTCCCCAACCACCAAGGATTGACCATGCCCCCTTGCAGTGGAAAAGCTGGTTCTTAATTAACCACTGACTGTCCCAATGTTGTGTTCATTTCCATACAGAGTCGTGTCCGACTCTGTGCGACCCCACGGTCTGCAGCCCACCAGGCTCCTCCGTCCGTGGGATTTTCCAGGCAAGTGTACTGGAGTGGGGTGCCATTGCCTTCTCCTGTCAGTAAAGTGTGCAGCAAAGTAATTCACTGATACATACAAATATATCTATTCTTTTTCAGATTTTTCCCCTTATACATTTTGTAAAAAGTATATAGTTCCCTGTGCTATACAGTCGATTCTTGTTGGTTATCTATTTTATATATAGTAGTGTTTATATGTTAATCCCAAACTCCTAATTTATCCTACCTTCCCTTCTCCTTTGGTAACCATCAGTTTATTTTCTATGTCTGTGGGTCTATTTCTGTTTTGTATAAAAGTTCATTTGTATCATGTGTTTTAGAGTCCACAAATAAGTGATATCATCTGATATTTGTCTTTCTCTATCTGGTTTAATTCACTTAGTATGATAATCTCTAGGTCCATCCCTGCTGCTGCAAATGATATTACTTCATTCTTTTTAGTGGTTAAGTAGTAGTCCACCGAATAAATATACCACATCTTCTTTATCCATTCATCTGTCAATGGACATTTAGGTTGCTTCCATGTCTTTGTTATTGTAAGTAGTGCTGCAATGAACATAGAGGTGCATTTATCTTTTTAAATTATGTTTTTTTTTTTCCCCCCAGATATATGTTCAGGAGTGGAATTGCTGGATCATATGGTAGCTCTAGTTTCAGTTTGTAAGGCACCTCCATACTGTTCTCTATAGAAGCTGTACTAGTTTACATTCCCACCAACAGTGTAGGAGGGTTCCTTTATCTCCACACTCTCTCCAGCATTTATTATTTGTAGACTTTTTGACGATGGCCATTCTGACCAGTGTGAGGTGGTACTACTTTGTTGTAGTTTTGACCTGCAGCTAGCAGGTGGCTAGCATGGTGGAGTTCAAAGGCAGGCAGTCCCTGCTTGGTGGCAGAAGATGTTTCTTAACATATGAGTTGAATGTGTGATAATCGCACCCTCCAAGTATATCTAATAAAGGTTTTCTGCTCCTGTTGAGACAGAAAAGTCTATAAAATCCCTAATAACACTTCACTCTCTGGATGTAATCTTGTAAGCTAGGTTTTTAGCATGTTATGTGTCTGTATGGTTAGGCCACTCAAGATGGCTGTTCTCTTGCTCTCTGAACATCCCCTGCCTGACCAGTGCCTGCTTCACCTGTACCCCCCCCACACACAACTGACCTTCCTACTTATTTGCCCCAGGCTCCAGTTCGTGACTGTTCTTATCAAAGGGACTGTGAGGGGCGTGCCCCTCTGCTGGATTCCGTGGTAACTAGTGGCCCACCTGAAGTCAATTCCCCCTGTAATTAGTAACCTCTTTATTCCTTCCCCTCCGCTGCAGGAGTGAAGACTGCTGCCATGTCCCGCCTGCTGTCAGCTGCACACAGTGGAGTGTTGCTTCAGGACCTTTCTGATGGGTAAGCTCCCCTTTCCATTAAACCACTGATGTCTCTGTTGCCAGCTCCAAGCTCTTTCTTTGATCTTGCAGCTGGGCAAGGGCAGACCTTGTAGGCCTGCAGGGTACAGCCCAACAGTGTCTTATCAACTCTTTTTATGTATATGGTCATTATCCATTTTTTTAATATACAAACAAATTCATCTCTAATAGGCACAAATTTTAATGTATTCCTTTCCCTCAGTTTGTATTTCCATTCCATTTCCTCATAGAATTTCATTCTAATGTAATATATTTTTATATGTGAAAGTCTTTTGCTGATATTTATCTTCAAGTACACTTTGTAAACTGAAATTAATTTTTTGGGAAATATTGAAGGCAAAAGGAGAAGAGGGCAGCAGAGGATGAGATGGTTGGATAGCATCACTGACTCAATGGTCATGAACTTGGGCAAACTCTGGGAGATGGTGAGGGACAGGGAGGCCTGGTGTGCTGCAGTCCATGGGGTCACAAAGGGTCAGAAAGGACTTAATGACTGAATAACAGCAACACATGTTATATATTCATATATTTGATTCCTATACATTCTGTTCTGCTAAGTTATATTCAGAAAATCACATAATGTTCCATGTTAAGATAATTTTTAGTGATCTTTGAAAAATTACTTGGCCTTCCTTTAATTTAGCTGAAATCAAAGCATTAGCCATCATAATATTTAGAAAATTATTCTTTAAATCCTATCATTAAGGTCATTTACTTGCTCAAAGCGGTTGATTTCAGCTGCCCCTTTTTCAAGCTCTGGACTTCTATACCCACTGTGAGGTTCGAGATGGGTGAGTGGCACATAGAACACAGTAGCACAGTTGTGATGGGGGTAGGGAAAGGAGGACAGGCACACTATCTCCTCTGCAGGTCAATACTCACACGGAAATTAAGGCTCTGGAAAAAGGCACCCTCAAAACTCACTCTTTATACCCTCACCCCTTAGAAAGTTACTTATTAAACATTAGAAATAAAATACACATCTCTGTTTGAGTGTCAATGTTCTAGTGAAGAAGAAAAAATTTTATTAAAATATAGGAACTTACTAAAAAGTACTATAAAGAAGCAGCCAGTGATAAAATTCTAGAGGGAGGGTGCTGTGTGAGAAAGACCATGGGAGAGGCCTTGTGACAGGTGCCACTGAACTGGAGTCCAAGGACAAGCACAGGCAGCATGCAGAGCTGGGGAAGCACGTTCTAAGCAGGAGGAACAGCAAGTACACAGGTCCCGCTGGGATTTATGCTTGGGTGCACATGAGTGGCAGGAATTAGGCCGGTATGGCTGGAGCACGGTGGACGGGGGAGGTGTGGAGCGAAGTGAGGCCAGAGAAACGGGCAGGACCAGATTGGGTAGGGCCCTGAGGGAGCTGCCTATTATTCTCAATGCAGTCCATAGCCATTCAAAGTTTACCAGGAGAATGCTAGGAGCTGAGCTGTGTTTTAGAGAGATCATTCCAGATACTAGGATATGAGGCAGTGGATGACAGGGAAGTAAAAATAAAACCAGCAAACAGCATGGCCATAGACTAAGGCAACTGACCACAAGGGGAAGGACAGAGTCTCAGGATAGGGGAGGACGAGTAGAGCTATAAGAGGCGTTGAATTAGGGCAATACTTTGTAGAAAAGGCCTACAGGAATTACTGATGAATTGAATATAGAGTGTAAAGAAAGGGAAAGAATCTACCTGTAGGATAAATTCTATAAGCGGGATTACTTAACTATGTCTATGATACATTTCAACATCAGAAAATTTGAACCCGAGATGCTGGGCAGCTATTTGGATCATGGCACTCAGTGACTGCTTTTTTTTTTTTTTTTTTTTTGCCTTATCATACTGTTCATGGGGTTCTTGTGGTGAGAACACTGGAGTGGTTTGCCATTCCCTTCTCCAGGGGACCATGTTTTGTCAGAACTTGCCACTATGACCCCTGCACAACATGGCTCATAGATTCACAGAATTAGGCAAGCCCCTTTGCCACAACAAGACTGTGATCCATGAAGGGGTTCAACTCAATGGACACGAATCTGAGCAAACTCCAGGAGATCTGAAGGACAGGGAAGCCTGGTGTGCTGCAGTCCATGGGATCACAAAGGGTCGGACATGACTTAGTGACTGAACAACAACTAAGTGACCAAGAGTGCCAGCCTGGAAATCTACCTGGATAAGCAATCATGTGGATCCTACTGATAGCTTTTTGCTCCAAATCACCATCCATGTACCAGGCTATGAAAACTGCCACACAAAATCTCTGAAAATCAGGTCCATTTTTGAAGGGGAATTCTTATTGCCACAGTTCTGGTTAGTTCCAAGTATATGCCTATTAAGTTTTAAGTGAATTTTCTGTAACTATTACCAAATAAGAGTTTTGAAAGTAAATAAATATTTCAAAATTATCCATAATTTAAACAATTTTGATCAACCTAGAAAGAGAAATGATCTGATCTTTCTCACTACAGAAAATAGTACAAAAATGTTGTTACACAAAGAGGCAATTAAAGAGGACACAGACAAAATGTAAGGGAAGAAGAATGATAGAAATGTGTCAGGCAGGTAATTAATAAAATATTACATGACCTTTCTTGATTTTGTGATGATTATGGTATTTGTCAGCATTTTGAAATTTGCAATTCATTGTTATTTCTCAGCCTAAATGGATATTTATTGTCACACTCAATTTGTATTTAAATTTTGTATTATTTATGTAAAGAGGGCTCTGCAAATCATTTAAGCTTTAGGCCTAAAAAACCTGCCCCTGGCTAGTGGCATCACTTATAAGATGGGGAAGTCTTGGCAGGGAGCAGAAGATTGTTGCTGTTTTGGGGGCTGTGGTATTGTACAGGTTATCAGTAGTGGTTTCTTTCTTTTATTTTTTGGAAGGGATGAGCCTAGGTTAAGTTAGAAATGACCATTAGACATCCAAATGGAGCAGACAGTTGAATCAATAGGTCTAGAGCTCAAGAGTTCTGGGTTGGAGACATCAGTTTGAGCATAATTAGTGCATAGTTGGTGTTTAAAGCCCAAGAGTCTATGAAATTAGCTGGGGAAGGAGTTTATAGAGATGGAAGAGAAGCAGGTTCCTGACAGACCTCTCAGGTCATCAACGTTTAGAAATTTAGTGAAAAAAAAAAAAAGACTCAAGAGAAGAGGCTTGGCAGCAATAGCTGAGCGAGGAAGCCAGGAAAATGGGAGCCCAGAGGCCTGGAGGAAATGACTCCATCGAAATGGGGAGGTCAGTCATGCCAAACCCTGCTGCGAGGTCAAGAAAGACAAAGATGGAGCTGGCCCAGAGCTTTGGCCACTGGTAACTCTGACAAGAGTCATTTCCCTAAAGTGGTGGATAAAGAACAACTGGGTTTGGAGAGTTTGGGAGAGTGTGGACAGTGAGGAAGCAATGATGATGCCTGGAGACATCCCTCTTAAAGAGTGCAGCTGTGGTGGGAGCAGAAAAAGGCAACCAACAGTAGCTGGAGGAGTGTAGGTCCAAAGGAATGTAGTTGGATTTTCTTTTTAAATGTGTGATATTCAGGCATATTTGTGTGTGAAGGGAATGAGCCGGTAGAAAGGAAAATTGATGACGCAGGAAAGAATGGGGATAATTGCTGAGGAATTTGGTATCAAATGGAAACATTTAGCTTAAGTGAGAGCCAGGATGGAGGGATGGTGGAGAGTGTGGTTACCAACGCAGGTTGAGGATGGATCTGGTGCTGGGCAGTGAGGTGTCCTCATCTGATCACATCTATTTTCTCTGTACAGCATGGACATTTGGAGTCAGAGAATGGCTCTTCTCTTCTGACTATTGGGGATGAGGGACAAGAGAACAAGTGTTGAAGATTTGAGGTGAAAAAAGAAACGTAAATAGCTTTTGAGTGGAAAAGTTACACGACTTTGCTGTCTGTACTGTTGTTTAGTCATGCAGTTGTGTCCAACTCTTTTGTGAACCCATGGACTATAGCCCGCCAGGCTCATCTGTCCGAAGGATTGTCCAGACAAGAATACTGGAATGGGTTGCCATTTTCTTCTCCAGGGAATCTTCCCAACCCAGGGATCGAACCTGCGTCTCCTACACTGGGAGGCAGGTTCTTTACTACTGAGCTACAGGGGTGGCCTGCTGCTTGTATACTTTTCTACAAAATTGTAAGCTCTTTGAGGGATGAGCCTGTGATACCCATTTCCAGAAACCCTATTGAGCCAATATGGCATCTAGCACAAGTAGGCCCCTGAGGCACTCCTGTTGGATAGGTGGGTGGTGGATGAATGAGAGCAGTCTTAGAGAAATCCAAACATAGGAATAAACTTCATCAAATGAAGTAAAAGACTTCACCCAAGGATGTGGGGCAGGGAGGATATGAGTGATCAGGAGGATTTTCCATGGGAATATGGCATGAATAAAGATGTAAGTGTAGCATCTTCTGGGGAGACTTTTCCCCAACTTGGGCAGAGATACGCATGTTTGAGACTATGGGGAGATACATTCATATGTGTTGGTGAGAGAGGCCCAAGTGTGCTGTGCCTTGAAGGTTGTGCTAAGGAGTTTGGATTCCAGCTGAAATTAGCAGCATGTATGTGGTGCCCAGGCTGAGACTTTTATTTGAAGCCTTCATAAATACAACCTGAAAAAACTGAAATTTTAAAACCACTAGTAGTTTCACATCACTCAAAAAGTAGAAACTTAAAAAAGTACAGATTTCTGTTTCTTGGGAAACCATCTGAATGGGTCTTTATGCTACAAAAATGTAAAATGTGTGGCTCTCTAAAATGAAGACATTATTAACTCCAGAGGCTAAGCTCCTCTGTAAGATAAGGAAACAGGTTACTGCTGAGGGTGCAGAAAGAGTTGCATCTCTGCAGATGTTTCCCTTAGAAAAATGGTTTCTTACACCCACTGGCAGGTGCTTGTGTTCTACTTGGGTCTGCATGGTTTGAGTACTTCCACAGATGAGTGTGATGACTGTTTTGTAGGCAGGTCAAATTTTAAACAACTGTAAGTCAGTATATCAGCTTGTATATTCAGAGAAACCATATCTTACATTATCTCTTAGTCCCCTCAGGTTGGGGAAAGTCTCAGTCTCTTCCTGTGCTTCCTCCAGCCTTAAGTCAAGTTCAGCCTAAGCAAGGTAGTGGGGAAAGAAGAATGCGCTGGGACATGTTTGGGTCCTAATGAGGAAGGGCAGAATAGGGCCCTTCTCAGAGGCCAGTGTGATGAAAGCATTATACAAACTGCCATGTGCCACAGCACAGTGATCCCTGGGGACCATGGGCAGCAGTGGTGGGAGTTTGGTGGTTTTGCAAGGATATTATTAGACATGAGACATCAGACACCCCATAAGGTATTCTCTGAAATAACTGGAGAGAAATTCTACAGGAGAAGCCAGTGGCCAAAATCATAGTTTAGTAATTTAATAAAAAGTGTTAGGGTTTAGGTAGGTCATATAAAGCAATTCCATATCCCTCTTCCAAATTTGAAATGGATAGAGATTTAGACATAGGGGTCAAAATGAAAATATCAGCCTATTGTCACCAGCACTGACTTGGATGTTGCATACAAATGATGGCAAATGACCAGACAGCAGACACACCAGCCCTGCTGGGGTAGTATTCCTTGGAGGAAAACACAGAGACAGAAGCAGTAGAAGATGTGTAGGTGCCCACTGCCCTCTGCCTTCTAGGGCATGACCAGTGGAGCCAGATGTAGATGTCAGATTCTAGGAAACAGACCCTGACTCTTAGGCTGTGAACTTTTAAAGATATGTTTTTTTAAGGAAACAGTCTTCCTTGGTGACTCATATGGTAGAGAATCTGCCTGCAATGCAAGAGACCTGGGTTTCATCCCTGGGTCAGGAAGATCCCCTGGAGAAGAGAATGCCTACCCACTCCAGTATTCTTACCTGGAGAATTCCATGGACAGAGGAGCCTGGAGGGCTACTGTCCATGGGGTCACAAAGAGTCGGACACTGCTGAGCGATTACCACTTCCATTTACACTATTAAAAAAGCACCAAGCCATCCTCTGTAGTGTTTGGTGGTCAGAGTACAACACAGGTTTCTAGTATGGTAGAAGCCTGGCTCTGGCCCCTCCCCTTATATAATTGGTTCTTGGGTGTGTGGGAGGGGTGGGTCCAGGCTTTGCCTCTGCAGCTGTAGCAGCAAGTCTCATCCCAGGATTCAGGACTGGAGAAGTACTACCTTTCTCCTAGCCTGTTCTGGAGGTTGGATCCAAGCCTAGAGATTACCTAGGACTGGCTACTTTCAGCCCGGGGCTGCAACTTGCTTCCTGAGATCTTTGCAGTCAACTCCTTTTCTAGAAGGCTGATTGGTAAGAATCAGTCTGGGACAAATTAAGACATATCTTTCTGAGCCTCACCCAACTGCAGGCCTTCTTGGGGAGGGGCAGGTCTACCTAAGTGAGTTTACTTGTCAGTGGAGCAGAAAATGTGCATGTCTTGAGGCAGGCTACTGTGAAAGAGAATATCCAGATAAGGCTGAATTTCAGTCTTCTCCCAAATCATCAATCAGCTTAGTCATTCATTTACCCTTGGGGAGGAGAAGTGAAGAGCTGGAAAGTCTTCAGAAAAACCTTCCACTGATGCTTTCTTTTCCTGGGGAAGGAATACAAGTTTCTTGTCCTTTATGGAAATGTACAGCAGCTCTGAATCAAAAGTGAACTGGATCTAAAAATTCTGGACATGGATTATGGTGATGGTTCCACAATAATATGAATGTATTTAATACCACTGAACCATCCACTAGAAAATGGTTAAAATGGTAAATTTTAGTTATGTATGTCCTTACTACTGTAAAGCAAACAAATGAACAAAGTGAATCTAATCCTGGTTTTTGTTTTGCTTTATTTTGAACAGTTAATATATTCATAAGATTTTAAATTTAAAAAACGAAATGGCACCTCTTCTGTCTTTCTAAGCCAATCCATTTTCTTCTCCAGAGACAAACAATAAATACCAGCATTTTGGTATTCTTTCAGAGATATTTTATGCAGACATAAGCAAATACTTAAAAAAATTTTTCTTTGACACAAATGGTATCGAACTTACACTGTTCTACAGTTTTTTTCAGCTTAATGAAATTTCTTGAGGAACGTTTCAGTTCAGTATATCAGAGTTCCAACATTCAGAGCTACCTATTTTGCCATGCATGGATGGCTCACAATTGATTTAATTAGTCCTCCTTTATAGTGCAAATCCAGATGTTTCTACCCTTTTACTATCCTAAACACTAAAGAACCTTTAATATGTTTCATTTCTCACCTATGTCTACTCACAGGATAAATTCCCAGACATGGAATTATCTAACCATGGTTTTAATAGTTTTTAACATAGGCAAAGTTAACTCTAATACTCTTCTTAAAATTAATTAATTAATTTATTTTCTTCTGGTTACACTGGGTCTTCATTGCTTTCTTTAGTTGTGGTGAGTGGGGATAACTCCTTGTTGCAGAGCACAGGCTCTAGGCGCATGGGCTTCAGTAGTTGCAGTTCACGCAGTAGTTGTGGCACACAGGCTTCGTTGCTCTGTGGCATGTAGAATCTTCCCAGACCAGGGATAAAACCCATGTGCCCTGCATTGGCAGGTGGATTCTTACCTACTGTACCACCAGGGAAGTCCTTAACTTTTAGTACTCTTGAATAAACACTGGAACTGAGTAAGATCTCTAATCTGACAAGCTAGCCAGAAAAGTGGTGCTATGTATCCCACTCATAAACCAATGCACCACACTTATGTATGTGTAATAAAGTGGGAAAACCATCAAGTGAACCCCAAGAAATAATGTCCATTTTCAAAGAGCAACTCTTTCTGACAGCAGTCTGGTCAGTCTATAACTATCTGACTATACAGGTGTTTTCCTTAAATAATTCCTTACATTTTCCCCAATATAATTTCCTCATATTTCTAAATATGTTATCTGTTTTGTTCTGTAATAATTCAAGAACCCCATTAAGTTATCCAGAGAAAGTGACTACATGCTATGATAGGTAAGAAAATAAAAGAATAGAGGCCAAGTGAAATTGCAGCTAGTTTGATGTCACCCAGCAAGTTAGTGGAAGAGTCTGGATTAAGATTCAGGCTAAAATAATAATAGGGACTTCCCTGGCAGTCCAGTGGTTAAGACTTCATCTTCCAGTGGAGGGGGATGTGGGTTCTATCCCTGGTCTGGAAGCTAAGATCCTACATGCCTCTGGCAAACAAACTTAAAACAGAAGCAATATTGTAACAAATTCAATAAAAACTTTTAAAAAGTCCACATAAAAAAAAAAAAAAATGACCCAGCTCCATATCCTAATTCTGTGCCTTTTCGCTAATCTATATTGTCCTGTTCATCCAGCTCTCAGCAATAAAGGAACTGTTCTGAACATACTGGGCTTGGGAGAGGTCTCAGTTTATGGTTGGCCAACGACTGCCTCACTGTTTATAACTTTGCCCTGATGCTCCCTTATGCTGAAGACAAACAGAGAAGCGCTCTCAGGAATAAAAGGTAAGTCTGCGCTTTGGCTGATACCACTACCCAGGAGGAACCAGAGGGGAATGAATTTTGATTTTGCACCATGGGAAACACTTTTTCACATTATGTGCACTAAAATGCTATGAACTACTTAAAACCCTTCCCAGGCAATGCAATGCAGGGTGGCATGGAAAAGAACAACTCCAGCGCTGCAAGCCATTCTGGGGTTACCAGACAATAGCCATTGTACCGATGGGAGTAACTCTGTGTATATATTTGGTCAACAAGGAACTTACTCAGGCTAATCTTTGAGCCATAGTAGACACAGTAACAAATTCTTCAAAGTTAGTGTTTCTAACCTTGGTCTATGAAAGAGTCTGTTCCAAGTGCTATAACAAACTAGCCTCAAATCTTACACCTACCTCTGTCACAGTGAGGTAGTGGCTGTATGGGGCGGGGGTGGGAGGACTGTACTCCTTGTGATCACAGAAGTGATGTCATCACCAGGGCTCATTGAATGGTTCCCATTGCTTGGGAGGCTAGGAAATGAGCTTTCCAGTGTGCTTGGGAGAAAAAGAATTAGGGTAAATACAGCAATCTCTGGAGAAGGAAATGGCAACCCACTCCAGTGTTCTTGCCTGGAGAATTCCATGGACAGAGGAGCCTGGCGAGCTACGGTCCGTGGGGTCGCAGAGAGTCAGACATGACTGAGCGATTAATACACACACAGAGCAATCTCTCTGCTCTATCAACATACACAATCTTAGAACTTCAATGGTAAAGGACACAGAAGAGGGCACCACATAGGGAAGAACTGAGACAGTGCAAAGAAAAAAGATCTGAACAGAATCAGAGATATACAGACAAATCTTTGGTAAAAAAAGAATGTAGAAATTGATTCCATAACCAGGCTGTCCATTATTGATGACTTTGAGACTGCGTAACAAACTGCACATCCTTCTCACTTCATAACTGGAGTCAGTCATTCTCAGTTGGCCATTTATAAGGTCGTGGGTTAAAGAACTCTGGGTATTTCTAACATGAGGTGTTTGGGCAGAGAGTCTTACAACTGAGGTCAAGATTCTTGGTCCAGGGCACAGAGCAAGAAAGGGTTCACCTTCAGGAGGGCCACCCTGGGCAGATTTACTCCTATGTGCCGTGCTACACACCTCACTTCAGGCCTGGAAAAACGACTGAGTGAGCAAGTATCAAATGCCAAGTCCCTGGCAGAGTTATTCTAAAACCACACACCAAGACAAATCTCAGGGAAGTTAAAAAACAAACAACAATAACCGAGGCATCCCAGCTATTCTAAATAGGGCAGGAGCTTCATTACTTCAAACCCAAATTCCTATGAACTTGGCAGCCTCTCAATTCTGAAACAAACATCCCTTGCCAGCCGGCGATGTTTAAACAGCACAGCTAAGCCCTATCCTCTGAAGTAGAAGCCTTCTCTAACCTCAGAAATGTGTCTGTGTAGGGGGGCCCATGATAGTCGGTTTATGAGAATGTGACTGTGTCAGAGTGTGTGTCTGGTTTATTGTGTGTATTTGTGTTACTCTGTGTACCTGCATGTGTGTGTCTACATGTTTGTGAAATCCAGACCATGAGAGAGGAAGGTAAGTCAAGTGGCTCCAAGTTTTACCTTAAATCATGTGAAACTCTAGTTAATTGGCTGAAGAGAAAAAGAAACACACATGGAACTGACATTAGGACATTAAGAACTTCCCAGAGGACCTAACCTTTGCTGGCTCTGTAATCACAAGCACCTGCAAAGTTCTGCCTGGCTGAGGACCAAGCAGGGTGCACCTGGCAACCAATATCTGCCTGGAGGAAGGAAGACAGGACTGCAACCCGGAGCAGAGGAGTGCCAGCCCCTCTCCTGTGCTCTGCAGTCTCGCTCAGGTGCACTGTGCATGGGTCTGCCTGTCAGCTGGCACTGAATCCTGCCACCCGGTTCCAGGCCTGACTATCTGCTCTGTGTTCCCAGAGACCTGTTGCCCCTGCCTGTGTGCACCCAGAAAGACTGGTTTCTATAACAACAGACCCCGTCCCCCCAGAGTTTCCTCTCACTCTGACTTCAGGCCACCTGCCAATCCGCACCGACTCTGCCCAGCCCTCAGCCTGGCCATGCTTGTCCCCACCCAGACACCAGCACTGAGCATCAGTGTTTCCCACGAGTACAAAGAGGAAAATGGAGAATCAGTAAATGTCGATAAAAGGAGAGCTTCTGTAAGTCATTCTAATCTTGGCACAGTTCGCATTGCCTTCACCACTGCCTTATCTAGGTTCTTGAAAGCTTACAGCGAGAGTAGGAAATCGGCCATCATTGGCTTGCAGTGACATTTTCCCAATAATCTTTTGAAACGGCAGTTGATTCAAGATGTTTTCAGATCGAGATGCAGCATTGTGCTGCATTTATGGCCATGATACCTTTTGCTGGAGTTTTCTTTTCACTTGTAAGGTTTTTCTCAGAGTCCATATTGGCGGGAAGAGAGCAGGTGAAATGTTGCTCTGTGACCTTGCTGCCAACTGGAAGGAGTCATGCTTTCAAGTCTGAAGTATCGTGACTGTTGTATTGTGACCATATTCACATTTGCAGTCGTCCTCATAACCAGAAGAGCCATTTGACGAATGTGTGCTCTGAAGGCGCTAACAGAACTGCCTATTCCAATGTGGCTCTGGGCGCTGCAGACTGCATAAGGAATTGCCCTTACAGCTGTAGGGCCAAGCGTGAGCATCAGTCCTCTGGGTGGATTCGGAGCTAGTTCCTTCCCCACCAATCTCAGTTGCTAAGAGCAGGTGACCTCACAAACCATTTTAGCAACTTTCACTGCTGGGAATCATTCTTTTGGGAACCTCAGAAGCTGGCAAAATAAATCTTGTGCTGTTTATATTCTGGTAACACTGACTAAAAACCTCTCCTTTAAAGAGGAAAGGTCTATCCCAAACAAAGGCAGCTGACAAGAGAGATTCCTGTTGTGTGGCTTTGGAGGTGTTAATGGAATAATAGTAATTGCTTAAATTTTCATAAGGGTTCCAGAGTTCTCTTCTGAGCTCCATTTCATTTGATATTTGCAGTTACCACGGGAAGGAGGCAGGGTTGACCTTGACCAGCTTCCCTATCAGCAGCTCAGTAGGATTAAATGACTTGCCAAAGTCACAAGGTGAGTCGTTGGCACCGATTGCAATGCAAACATTCTGACAAATAAGTTAGCTGGCTTTCTATTCTGCCACTCCACTATACTAAAATAATCCTATGGATTAAAAAAGAAAATGTAATGGCCACTCATGCACAAGCCCCTGGAAAATTCACAGGCTGATGAAAGGGGTCCATTTCGGTGATGAAAGTAAATACTGAGCTGCTGATTTTGAGCAAAAGCGGCCGATGCAAGTCAACATGAAATATTCATATATTCATCCATTTGAAAGAAATCTAATGGCAGGAATTTGCTCTCACATTCGCAGATTTTTGCATGTGCCAGCATCTGTACAAATGCATGTCATCTCTGCAACCTCCATGCCCATAGGAGGAGACAGATTCTCTGAGCACGAAGATGAGACAGGACCTTAGAGATAATTTTATGCCACCCGTTCTGCCGGGGGGGTGGGAAGCAGGTGCAGAGAGCAGTGCTTTATCCAAGGTCAGAAGTGTCAGAAGTAAGACCAGACCCCAGACCTTCATACACCACAGTCAGTTCGGGGTGACACCTCTGAGCCCCTCAATGGTTCCAAGTCACTAAAATACCACTAAATTATGCTCAGGGCAGTACTTAAGCAGATGAGTGCAGTCAGGCCCTTTTTGCAGGATGTAGAGCAACAAAAGCTGGAATCAAAGGCCTGTGGCTTGTTTAAGGTTGTTCTGACAGCGGGTCTTTCCAGAGGGCAGGCTCACAGCAAATCAACCTCAGCTCCGCTTTGTCCTGGAGCCTCGGGCCTTGGTGTGTGAAGCCAGAGCTGGCTGGTGCCTGGTGTGGTGTGATGGCGGGGACAGGGTTTGGCCCCAGGCTCCCCGTGCTCTCCACATGGCTTCATTTATCAGCCAGGGCACAGTGCGAGTCCCAGAAAACCAGGCCAAAACAATTGTGACCAATGGTGCAAAGGGTGATGGTATTTATTCAGGGTCTTTCTCAGAAGGCTTTCCAAATATTCCATGGGGAGATTTATTTTCAAACCTCAGTCCAAGACCAAAGCACTCAGAGTTATGTCAGCCTCTTTGTTCAAAGTGTCCCTGAGCTGCTTTCAGCAAGCTTCTCGAAGAAGCACTCAGACTCAGGGTTTGGATGTCGCTGAAGGAATGGTCTGAGTCCAGGCTCGATAGGAAACTTTCCTGTGTGTCTCTGCACCAGGGACTTAATTGGATAAACCTGCGTTCGGTGAGGGCTGCTCCCATGGACCAGTGGATGCCACGTGTGCTGCTCCGACCTTCACCTCAGGACAGAGGCACATCCTCCCCGAGGTGTGAGCAGTGTTGGTGGTAGATGGCCCACAGCTGAGTCCCTCCCCAGGGATTACCTTTTGCTCATCACTCAAGATTACAACAACCTGCGTCTGATAGCTGGTCATTGTTGGGGGTACAAAGCATTGGCCCTTTTGCTCAATTCAGGAAATGTTTGCAGGGCCACCCCAACTCCAGAGCTCCCTGTGGGATGGCTGGGGCCTCTGTGCTACTGCCCCAAAGTACAGCTCCTGCCCCTTCCCAGTCTGCTTCCCTCACCTCTGAACAGTGGTGTTTCCCAGAGAGCCCGCCCCGCCCCAGATTTACATGCAAATTTTTGTCCCAGAATATCAGTACACACTCCCTCTCGCCTTCTTCTGGGCCAGAATCTTGACTCTTGTCAAATGGCCGTCACATCTAGGCCATATCAAAATGCCTAGAAATCTCTTTTGATCAAAACAACCAAAGAAATCTGCATTAGTTTCCTATGACTGCCGTAACAAATTATTAACACAATGAACTTGGTGGGCCAGAAGCTGGAAATCAGCTTCACTGGGCCAAAATCAGGGTGTTGGCAGGGCTGGGCTCCCTTTGGAAGTTCTTGGGGAGAATCCATTCCTCGTCTTTTTCAGTTTCAAGAACTGAATTCTTTGCATTCCTTGGCCCAAGGCCTCTTCTTCCATTTCAAAAGCCAGCCACAGAGCATCTTGCTTCGGTGGTCACATTCCTTCTCCTCTGTGTCAGAGCTCCCTCTGTCTCCCTCTTAAAAGGACACTTGTGACTGCATTTAGGGCCCAGCTGGATAATCCCAGATAATCTCCCATCAAGAGCCTAAATTTAAGCCCACAGCAAAGTCTCTCTTGCTGTACATGGCAGCATTTACAGATTCTGGGGATTAGACCTGGATATCTTTGTAGGTCATTGTTTAGCCTGCACAGAATCATTGAGTAAACCCTGGGGGACACACACTCTGATTTTGACTTGTAGTTCATCGTTGTTTACCTGAAAGTGAAGAGGCCTCCAGATCTTTTTGCAATCCATTTGTTATTTTTCCAATTAGCCTGGTCTCAGCTGGGAAACCTACTTCTTTTTTAAAAAATTAGAGATTAATTACTTTACAATATTGTGATGGTTTCTGCCATACATCAACATGAATTGGCATTAGGTGTACATATGCCCTGTCTCTCTTGAACCCCACCTCCCACCTTCCTTCCCATCCCACCCCTCTAGGTTGTCACAGAGCACTGGCTTTGGGTTCCCTGTGGAATATGTGGAACTCCCCCTGGATATCAGTTTTATATATGGTAATGTATGTGTTTCAATGCTATTCTCTCATATCATCCCACCCTCTCCTTCCCCTACTGTGTTCAAAATGTCTGTATCTCCTTTGCTGCCCTGCAAGTAGGATCATCATTACTATCTTTCTAGATTCCATATATATGTGTTAATATACGATATTTGTCTTTCTCTGGCTGTGCAGTGATATTATTTCACTCTGGCTCTAGGTTCATCTACCTCATTAGAACTGACTCAAATGTGTTCCTTTTTATAGATGAGTAATATTCCATTGTGTATATGTACCACAACTTCTTTATCCATTCATCTGTCAATGGACATCTAGGTTTCTTCCATTGTACATTATTCCATTACTACAATAGTCCTAGCTGTGGTAAATAGTGCTGCAATGAATACTGGGGCACATGTGTTTTCAATTCTGGGGAAACCTGCTTCTTGATTCTGGCTTTTATTATTAAACAACAGTAATTCTTACTTCTTACCTGCTAGTGCTAGAACTCATTCTCTCTCCCTCTCTTCCTTTCTACCCCTCTAACCCACCAAATTCTGTGTCTTCAGTCACCTTGGTGGTTGTCTGTTCTATGCTGGAACAACAATCTTAGGCATGCTATGGCCTGGGGTGTGGACAGAGTGGGCAAGGGAGGGGAGTGGAATAGTGGTTTAAACCCAATTATCAGATTCCTGTCACCTCTATAAAGCATCCTCAGTCAATGGCAACTTGGGATGATACCATATGAACCTTCAGATAGGGATCTGAAGATCAGTCTTCACATAGTCATTGACCAGAAAGAAGGCTGATCTGAAATTTTGGTAGTTCCAAGAAATCCTCTGCAATCTCATTTCTTCTCCTGCCCCTAATTCTTTTAACATATTGTTTCTACTTTTTTTTTTTTTTAATGGACCATGTATCTTGGTCTGTATATTTATCTTCCCCACCTTTTATCTTCCCCAAAAGAAGACTGTGAGCTTCTTTTTTTTTCAAGACTTTATTTTTTTTAGAGCAGTTTGGGGGTCACAGCAAAATTGAGAGAAAGTTACAGAGATTTCCCATATATCCCCTGCACCCCCCACACATGTATAGACTCCCCTATAACCAACATGCCCCACCAGAGAGATACATTTGTTGCAGTCAATGAACCTACACTGATAAATTAGGTCACCCAAAGTCCATAGTCTACATTAGGGTTCACTCCTGCTGCTCTACATTCTATAGGTTAGGGCACATGTGTAATGGACATGTATCCACCATTGTAGTATCACAGAGTAGTTTCATTGCCCTAAAAAACCCTCTGTGTTCTGCCTGTTTATCTTCCTCCCAGCCTCCCCAAACCTTGTTAATCACTGATCCTTTTACTATGTGCATAGTGAGCTCTTTTTTCTCCTCTCTCTCCCAATAAACCGATTATCTGGGGTCATCCTGGGAGTAAATGGCCTCTGCAGAACCCTGCTACCTGCAGTCTGTGAACAGCCTGGAATCACAGCGGCCCTGGTTACATCACGTGCACAAAGACAGGCGCCGCCATCCAGTGACACCTTGGCGATCAGAGGGAGCTTGTGACTGTCATCTGTAGACATGACAGCCAAGCGTGTGGCCCTGGGGAAAGCCCTTCAGATGTGTCTTTCCTTGTTGCATTTATATTTAGCTCAAATGAAAAGCCGCATTTGTTTCCCTCAGTGGTAGGTACCAAACAATAGCAAAAAAAGCTAAGGAATCATTATTACTGTTTTCCTCATTAGGACATGTAGTCTTTGAATTTGGGACCACATGTCTCTGACAACTGACTTTCCTATTCTTGGCCCAGGGTATGCGCATAAATGTTTGTTGTATAAAATTGTATTGAAGAAAATTCAGAGGGAAAAGACTTGAATTCTGGTTCTCAGATTTTTAAAAATGTTTCCATATTTTATTTTTTTATAGTTAAGAACTATTTCAAACATATTGACAGGGTAGAAAAAAAAAAACAGACCACCATATGCCCTCCATCCAGATTAAATAGCTTTTAACATTTTCCCATTTACTTTAGACCACTTATAACAGAAGCCAGATTAAAAAATATATTTAACTACCCACCGTCTGCACTCTCCCTTCGCTCTTATCCCTTCTCTTCTTCCCTCTGTAGAGATATCTCTGCCTTCAGTTGATACATGTTGATCCCGTGTATGATCCTGGACTTCTACTAAGCATCTGTAGGTCCAAAACAATAATTACTATCATTTTATGTACATTCAGAATTTACTTAAATGGAATCATATTGTCTGCATTCTTTTGCATCTTGCTTTTCTTACTCAAGGATTTATTTCAGAGATTTGTTCAGGTTGTATGGATACGGTGTATATCTCGTTCATTCGCTTTAACCACAGCCTAGCATACCACAATTTCTCCATTTTTCTATGGAGGGACTGCTGCTGCTAAGTCGCTTCAGTCGTGTCTGACTCTGTGCGACCCCATAGACGGCAGCCCACGAGGCTCCTCCGTCCCTGGGATTCTCCAGGCAGGAACACCGGAGTGGGTTGCCATTTCCTTCTCCAGTGCATGAAAGTGAAAAGTGAAAGTGAAGTCGCTCAGTCATGTCCGACTCTTAGCGACCCCGTGGACTGCAGCCCACCAGGCTCCTCCGTCCATGGGATTTTCCAGGCAAGAGTACTGGAGTGGGTTGCCATTGCCTTCTCCGATGGAGGGACAGTTAGTTGCTTTTCTGTAGTTGTTGGTGTGAACATACTTCTGCATGTATCTTTGTGCACCTGTACAGTTTCTTTAGTGCAAACGCCCAGAAGTGGAATTGGTGAGTGGTAGGGAATATATGCCTTCCTTTCCTTGATGTTGACAAATTGCTCTCCCAAGTAGTTATACCAATTCACATGCCTACCAGATTCTAAATTTCTATTTTCCTACATCCTCACCATCCTTTGTGAGACTTAAATTTTTCCAGTCTGACAGATGTAAAGGCATTTTATTGTCTTAATTTACATTTCCCTGATTATATATAGGCTTAAGCACTTTTGTATGTTTGCTAGCCAGGAATGTGTGTGTGTGTCTCTGTGTGTGTGAGTGAGAGAGAGAGAGAAAGGGAGAGACTGGTTCTAATCTTTTGCTCCTTTGAAAACGCTGGTTTATCCTTTTCTTATACATTTATAACTGTCCTTTATTTACTCTGGTTATTATTTGAATTGCAGATATCTTCTCCTCAACTGTATCTAGCCTTTTTATTTTGTTTATGATATCCTCTGTTATAAATAACTTCTAAAACTTAATGTAGTCAAAATCATAAATCTTTTAAAGATTTGGGAGTATTTGTTTTTTATTTAATAAACCTCATGATTCTACATTCAAGATATTATCCCATATTGTTTCTTAAAAATTCTAAAATGTTGCTCTTCGCATTTAAATTTTTGTCCATCTGGAATTTACTTTTGCTTATATGGTGAAGTAGGAATCTAATTTTATCTTTTTCCAAATAGAAAGTTAAGTGTTTCAGCACTTCGTAAGGATAGTCCAGCCTTTCTCAGTGTTTAAAATGCCATTTCTGTTATACACAAGTTCCCATGCATAAGTGGGTCAGTTCTTAGACTCTCTGTACCATTCTCTTGGTCCATGTGTCTATCCTGTGCTACAAAGTAATTTTAACATTTTTATAGCTAATAACTACACTTAGCAGTTGATATAGTGAGTCCCTCATTCTTTGTCCTCAAATTTGTCTTTTTTTTTGTTTTCTAGCTTTACTGAGATATAATTGATAATATTTTTAAGTTGTACAACATGATGAGTACATATATATATGTGTATATGTACACATATAGTGAAATGATTACCACAATAATGTTACTTACCACATCCATCACCTCACATAGCTACCATTTGTGTGTGTGTGTGTTGAAACATTTAAGATTTACTCTCAGCAATTTCAGATATATAATACAGCACTGTTGATTATAGACTCAAATTTGTTTTGACTTCCATTAGTCATTATTCTTCCAATATTTAGGACTAGCTATTTGATTCCTATGAAAAATGCTATTGGATTGATAACAGTAGTGCATCGCAATAGGTTAATATGGGGAAATGCTGCCATTTGTATAATATGGAGTCTTCCCAGTCAGAAATACATCTTTCTACATAGGCCTTCTTGATAAATGATATATTTATATAATTTAATAGATTTATACATTTCCCTGTAAAGACCGTATGCATTTTTGTTAGCTATATTGTGAAGTTTTTATAGTGCTCACTAATACCATAAATAGTATCTTTTTGAAAATTGTGTGTTCTAAATTTGTTGTGGGCTTCCCAGGCAGTGCTAGTGGTAAAGAACCCACCTGCCAATGCAGGAGACTGAGAAGCGGGTTCCATCCCTGAGTCAGTGGGCATGGCAGCCCACTCCAGTATTCTTGCCGGGAGAATCCCAGGGACGGGGGGGCCTGGCAGGCTACAGTCCATAGGGTCGGAAACAACCGAAGTGACTTAACACCGCACACACAAACATTTGTTGCAGATATTCAGGAACCATTTTGAAAAATCCATTTTAAATTAGATAACTTGTTAATCTCCTTATTTCTTCTAACAGTTGCCTATTCTCTTCTCTTGGAATTTTGAAGATAGTATCCATAAATGATGATACTCATTTTTCATTGTGAATCTTTATTAATTTTATTCTTTATTGTCATTCCTAGGCTATGACTAAAAAGTACCAGTGAATTTGCTTATCCTTGAACATGGGTATTTCAGAGATACTTTTCCATTAATTATATTTTTATTGTTATTCTTTTGAGGTGATCACTTTATTAATATATTTTTTGCATCTTTTGAGGTGATCACATGTTATTTCTTATTTATCATGTGTGCAGCAAATTACATGAATAGCTTTCCTATTCTATTTTTAAGCTTTCATTCCTTGAGTAACCCAGTGTGGTTATGATGTATTATTTTAACACTGATAGGTTCAGTTTGCTAATGTTTGATTTCAAAATTGTATATATTTTTTAACAAATGAAATTCTCCTATATTTTGTGTTTTTTTGTAATGTTTCTTCCAATTTCTGTTGTCAAGTTTATATTATTATCACATAATGAGTTGGAAAATATTTCTCTTTTTTTTTCTGGAAAGGTTGCAAAAGATAGTAATTCAATTTTCCCTGAAAGTTGGGGAAAAAATTTACCCATAAAACTCCCTGAGGTGTCAACTCTTTTTTTTTTTTGATAGATTTTTAAATTACTGATTAAATACTTAAAAGGCCATATGTCTATTCCGTTTTTCTTTCTTTTTTTTTTTTGAGTTTTATTTTCTGAATGTGTTTCCATTTCACCTAAAATATCAGTATTATTACAATAAAATCAAACATAGTAGTCCCATGACTTGGTAAATATATATCTATGATTACATCTTTTTATTTTTTCTTTCCCAGAATAGTTCATTTATACCATCTTTCTTTTTCTCCTGATCTTTTGCCTTCATTGGCTGCCTTAGTTGTTTGTTCTTCTATTTCATTAATTTTTGTCCTTATCTGTATCTTCTCTTCTTTGTTTTTTCTTGGGTTCACATGTGATTCTTTTCTGACTTCTTTAATTAGACATGTTCATTAGTACTCAAACTTTCTTCTTTTCAGGTTTAGTATATGTGTGTCTCTGACTCTTTGGACCCCATGGACTGTAGTCCTCTAGGCTCCTCTGTTCATGGGATTTTTCAGGCAAGAATACTGGAGTAGGTTACCATTTCCTTCTCCAAGGGAACTTCCTAACCCAGGGATTGAACCCACTGTTTCCTGTACCTTCTTGCATTGGCAGGCAGGTTCTTTACCACCGAGCAACCTGAAGTGTAAGAGAGAGTGTTGGTTTCTCAGTTGTGTCCGACTCTTTTCCACTCCAAGGAAAACCCACTAGGCCCCTCTGTCTATGGGATTATCCAGGCAAGAGTACTGGAGTGGGTAGCCATTTCCTACTCCAGGGGATCTTCCTGACTCAGTGTTCAAATTCACATCTCTTCGTGTCTCCTGCATTGGCAGGCAGGTTCTTGACCACTGTGCCGCATCCATAATGTTCTCTCTCACTACACTTATTTAGCTACATCTCACAATTTTGATATGCAGTTTTTCCCTGATCATGCAACTCTAGATACTTTAAATTTTTCTTTATGACTTCTATTTTAGCCTATTAATAGTTCAGAAGTATTTAAAATTTTCCAAGCATATGGTTCCATTTTTTGTAGTAACATTTTTGTAGTTTGCTTTCAGTTTAGTAGCATTTTGAAAGGGAATGTGTTCCATATGATATGGATTCATTTATTACTGTTAGATACTTGCTTTGTGGTCAAGCATGTGGTCATTTAAAAATAAAATCAGTCTGTACCCTCTAATTGTTAGATATAGGAAATGTCATGTTGAGTTATTAAATCTGTTGTTTAAACTTTTTATTTTGCTGTTCAGTTGCTAAGTTGTGTTCAACTCTGCAACCTCATGGACTGTAGAACCCTAGACTCCTCTATCCTTCACTATCTCATGGAGTTTGCTCAAACTCATGTCCATTGAGTCAGTGATGCTATCTAACCATCTCATCCTCTGCTGCCCTATTCTCTTCCTGCTTTCAATCTTTCCCAGCATCAGGGTCTTTTCCAATAAGTTGGTTCTTTGCATCAGGTGGCCAAAGTATTGGAGCTTCAGCTTCAGTATCAATCCTTCCAATGAATATTCAGGGTTGATGTCCTTTAGGATTGACTGGTTTGATCTCTTTGCAGTCCGAGAGACTTTTAAGAGTCTTCTCCAGCACAATTCAAAAGCATTGTAAGTTTACTAATTATTCTGTTTGCTTGAGCTATTTAAAATTGAGCATTGTGTTAAAATATCTCATTATGATTATGGATTTCTTGATTTTATTTTTGCCATTATGGTCACTTCTGGTTCGTATATTTTGAGACTATCTTCTTAAAAGTCAACAATTTCAGAACATTTTGATCTTTCTGATGGACAATTCTTGGCCTATCTGTATGGTAATTCTTCCTTTGTTTCCACTTATTCCTCTGGGAACTAAACCAGTCCAGAGGATTCTGCTATCACTGCCGATACACATTGCCACTGCTCTAGGATTAAGATTTAGACTCTACCTCTGAGAAGCTTTTGTTAATTTTTATTGAGATTTGCAGCCACTAATAATCTTTATGATTTCACTCATGTACCCCATTGCTTGAGGCCCACAGCTTTGGGGGAGCATTCCCACTTATTTTATGACTCAACTTTAAGGTGTCTCCCTGTTTTGCTAAAATTGGAGGTCAACCTTGAGTTTTTATTCTTCTTGCTGCCTTGGGATGCAGAAAATACCAGTTTTTGCTGTCATCTTCACACCAGAATTTCAACATAATGAAACCTCAAGTGAATCAGTATCTTTGCCTGCCTCCTGAGCATTGCCTTACTCCTTTCATTCTAACCACTCTTTCTTGTATTATATGCTTTTGTCTAGTATTATATTTTGCCTAGTATTTTAGTTTTTATAATCCCCCAAACAAATCATCATTATGTTGGTTTGTGATCGGTGTTCATTTAGACTTCCACAGGTATTTATCAGTTACTCCATTTGCCTTTGCCTCTGGCTTCCCATGATTTCTCTCAGAGAAGGAGAGATTTCAGAATTCTTTCAGCAGGGGGCCTGTGAACTAGCCATTACTTCAACCTTTGCTTACCTGATGATGTCTAGTTTGCTTTCACTCTTGAATTTGAGTTTAGCTGAGAACAGAATTCTAATGGGTCATTTATTTTCCTTCAGCATTTTGAAGTTATTTTTTTTATTAGTTTTGTATTATTGCTATTAACAAATTAGCTAGCAGTTTAATTTATGGTTTCCCAACATTTTTTGATTTTGAAACCTTATAAATAAAACCAATTTTGATTCCACACCTCTAGTGTGTGTAATATATAAATACACATAATATATATTAATGTCCTCCTCAGTCATGTCTGATTGTTTGTGACCCCAGGAACTGTAGCCTGCCAAGCTCCTCTGTCCATGGGATTTTCCAGGCAAGCATACTGAAATGGGTTGCCATTTCCTCCCCCAGGGGATCTTCCTGACCTAGTGATTGAACTCATGTCCCCTACATCTCCTGCATTGCAGTTGGATTCTTTTTTAACTGCTGAGCCACTGGAGAACCCCCATATATTACTGTGTATATTAGTAAGTTTATATATATTAATGCACTAGTATGTACAAAATACAACATATATAAAATACAAACAGACTGCACACATGAAAGAAATAATTTAAAAGCTAAATTTGTCCTAATATATAAAAAGCATTTTGCTTTTACTAAATTAATAGTTATAATTAATAATACTTTAAGTAATTAAGTATGGATAAATATATGCTTCATTGGTTTTAAATATCTTGATTGACACTTGATTTAACATGCTCTAAAACAAAGCAATAGAAAGATCTGGTTACAGGTTTGGTTAATTTTGATATTTAGTTTTAGGGATTATAACAGCTAATAGCAAGAACAAAAAATCTAGACCCCTCACAAAGACATGTGGATACAAATGGGTACAACAGTAGTAGCTCTTGCTAAGTCAAAATACTCATTTTTTATTACCATTTGTCAATTACATAAAAGTTTTATTTAAATTCTGTTATTACATTTCTAGTTCGCCCAATGTCAATCAATTACTTATACAAACTACTTGGAATTTGTTGCATTTTTGCACATTTAACATATGTGTTTAACTCACTAAAACTCTTTATCTGTAAGAGCTGTAAACAGGTTAGGAACTTCTGTGTCCAAGTTTTGTGTTTGTTCTTTTTTTTGTAAATGCATAGCTATGAGGTGTTTCCCCTACAGAAGTGACATCCTTACATTGTTTTGGTGACAAATGATCACATAATTATAGAAAATGTCTTGACAGCCCTAACAGCTAGAACCATCTCTGTTAGTTCTCTGCGTCACTTCAGGGAAAACACTTCCATTCTCTGCACCATTCTCTTCTCCTGCCCGCCCCTAAGGTGCTCCCACACATTCCTAACCCACCCTAGGAGAGCTGAGCAGAAAATCTAGGCTCTTGGGAGTTGTGGTTACACGAATCAGTGCATATCCACATGGCAGAATGTAGTGCAGCCATAAAGAAATAAGGATGCTCAGTGTGTGCTGATATGAGTGGGTTTCCAACATATCATTTAAAGACAACAGAAAGGGAAAGAAAGGTGCATGAAATATGATTTCTTCTGCATAAATTTTAAAAAGATAGATCAAGATATAGTTGTTAGTAGAAACAATTGGAGAATGGGGAGAATCAGTGGTTAAGTGTTCACAGTGGTTATTAACAGACATGGACGAGGGACTAAGGAGTAAAAACTTTCTTTTTCCTTCATTTTTTTGAAACTATTTCGAAGTATCTGAATTGGGTAATTCAGAACAAATATTCCATACATACATGTATATATGAATGTCATATACTTATGTATATGTATGTATGTATGCATACATATGTATAACATATGCACTATATAGTATATTGGGATTATACATGTTATCTATAATCTATATTATATATAAAACAGAAAATCATATATATAACAGAATGGTGGTGGTGATTTAGTCCACCAAATCTTGTCTAACTCTTGTGACCCCATAGACTGAGGCCTGCCGGGCTCCTTTGTCCATGGGATTTTCTAGACAAGAATACTGGAGTGGGCAGCCTTTCCCTTCTCCAGGGGATCTTCCCAACCCAGGGACAGAACCCAGGTCTCCCGCATTGCAGGCGGATTCTTTACCAACTGAGCCACCAGGGAAGCCAACAGGATAACGCATACTACATATATAAACAGCGGGAGTTTTCTGGGCAGGGTAACTGAAAACCATTTTTTTCTCTCTTATTTTCTTCTTTATACTTTTCTATTTAAAAAATTTTAGGGAAAAATTGTGGAAAACAAAAGGTCTCTTAGTATACCTGTACTAGTTTCCTAGAAGTGCCATAAGGAAGTACTACAAACTGGAAGTCCTGAGGCTTACACAACAGGAATTTGTGGTCTCATGGATTTGGTGGCTAGCTGAGATTAAGGTGTGGGTGGGGTTGGTTCCTTCAGAGGTCTGTGAGGAAAGAAGCTTTTCCAGGCCTCTCTCTCTTGCACTTTTTGAGAAGTATTTGAATATGGTAACCCAGCGGGTTCTGTATTCACATATTCAACCTACCACAGTGAAAAAATATTCTAAAAAAAGAATCCAGAAAATTCCAAAAAGCAAAACTCGAATTTCTGTACTTTGGCAATATTTCATATAGCGTTTACACTGTATTTTCAACTATTTACACAAAATTCACATTGCTTTAGATGTTATAAGTAATCTAGAGGTGATTTAAAGTATACAGGAGGTTTTAAGGTTATATGCAAACTATGACATTATATGTAAGAGAGATCAAAGTGTCAACATCCGCTGGATCATCAAAAAAGCAAGAGAGTTCCAGAAAAACGTCTATTTCTGCTTTATTGACTATGCCAAAGCCTTTGACTGTGTGGATCACAATAAACTGTGGGAAATTCTGAAAGAGATGGGAATACCAGACCACCTGACCTGCCTCTTGAGAAATCTGTATGCAGGTCAGGAAGCAACAGTTAGAACGGGACATGGAACAACAGACTGGTTCCAAATAGGAAAAGGAGTATGTCAAGGCTGCATATTGTCACCCTGCTTATTTAACTTATATGCAGAGTACATAATGAGAAATGCTGGGCTGGATGAAGCACAAACTGGAATTAAGATTGCCAGGAGAAATATCAATAACCTCAGATATGCAGATGATACCATCCTTATGGCAGAAAGTGAGGAAGAACTAAAGAGCCTCTTGATGAAAGTGAAAGAGGAGAGTGAAAAAGTTGGCTTAAAGCTCAACATTCAGAAACTAAGATCATGGCATCTGGTCCCATCACTTCATAGCAAATAGATGGGGAGACAGTGGAAACAGTGGCTGACTTTTATTTTGGGGGGCTCCAAAATCACTGTAGATGGGACTGCAGCCATGAAATTAAAAGATGCTTACTCCTTGGAAGAAAAGTTATGACCAACCTAGATAGCATATTAAAAAGCAGAGACATTACTTTGCCAACAAGGTCCATCTAGTCAAGGCTATGGTTTTTCCAGTAGTCATGTATGGATGTGAGAGTTGGACTATAAAGAAAGCTGAGCACTGAATTGATGGTTTTGAACTGTGGTGTTGGAGAAGACTCTTGAGAGTCCCTTGGGCTGCAAGGAGATCCAACCGGTCCATCCTAAAGGAGATCGGTCCTGGGTGTTCATTGGAAGGATGGATGTTGAAGCTGAAACTCCAATACTTTGGCCACCTGATGCGAAGAGCTGACTCATTGGAAAAGACCCTGATGCTGGAAAAGATTGAGGGCAGGAGAAGAAGGGGACAACAGAGGATGAGATGGTTGGATGGCATCACCGACTCAATGGACATGAGTCTGGGTGAACTCCAGGAGTTGGTGATGGACAGGGAGGCCTGGTGTGCTGCAGTCCATGGGGTCGCAAAGAGTCAGACACGACCGAGTGACTGAACTGAATTGAGTATCTGCAGATTTGGGTATGGAAAGTGGTGTTAGAACCAATCCCCTGAAGATATCAAGGGATGACTGTAGTTAATATGACAGGAATTCATAGGACAGGCGAAAATAAATGGAGACACTTTCTGGAGGAGGTGGGCACTCAAGAAGGAAGTTGCATGTACCCAGAGTGGTTCTCTAGTGGAAATCACCTCTGCACCCTCAGGTAAGGGCATCCCTGAGGGACACTGAGGCAGAACCACAGAAGGGTCTCAATGGGCAAGGCTATTGGGTTATACCAATTCTCCCCATCAGGGAGAAACCTTGGTGGGGTATGGGTGAGGCCTAGAGGAAGAGCATTATGAGCAATAGCACTCCTACCAGGGGAGAAGTAAAACCCCAATGCAGGAAGGGGAGTTCCTTTCTAAAAGGCGAACCACTCACAATGGGGGAAACAAAGGCACAGGGGGAAAAGACACTTACTTTCACCAGGAAGGTCTGATTCCCCAGAGTGGCACTTTGCAGCCATATTTTCACAGGGCCACAAAGTTCAGGCCCCAAAACCTGGGGTCAAGAGTATGAGAATTTTGGTCCAAGATGAATAAACCTGGCCTCTGCAGCTGACACCAATCTGGAAATTTGTATGTTGAAAGAATGTGAGCACTTGAGACTATTTCTAGTTCCAGCTGCTCTGCGGTATTAATAAAGGTCTAATTGCTAAAACCATATGCAGTAGACATGGTGTTCATTTTCCTGACACATGGAGAATGTGGTTTGGAGACTGAGCTGTCAGGCCCAAATCACCTTCAGACCCTGCCTATTGCTAGCACATTTCATCACCAGGCAGGACTCACTAAGCTCAGTTGATGGCCTCATTACAGCTATTTGTATCCTGACACTGGAGCCGACATGACAGGTTGGCATTCCTGTCAAAGAAGCCCCAGCACCAGCGTCCTTGCAGCCCCATCTCCCAGGGGATGCAGTGTGGACAGATTCTATCATGTCATCACACCTGAAGAAGGAGTGATCTGTCCAGCTTTGAGATCATGTTCCTAGGGCATCTCCTGACCCTCATCTGGCAATTTCATATAAAGGAGGCCACCTTATAACTTAGAGACAGGCTTCCTGTGCAAATAGAGGCGGGTGAGAATGGTGGGGCAGTAGTCACATGGCTCTTCAATCTGCCATGGCTCTTCAGGATCAGACACAAGTCTCCACGTCTTAGGAGATGGCTTGATCTTCTAGCCCTGCCGGACCATACCCACAAGTTGCGGTTGCCATCTTGCCTCCAAATCTAAGTGTATTTTACTACCTTACTGCTTCATGGTAGCACAATGCAGATTCACAAAGCTACTCATTAGTTGTCCCATACTAAAAACATCAAAGCTCATATATTTAAAAAATTTTTATTTTATATTGGAGTATTATTAATTAACAATGCTGTGTTCATTTCAGGTGTACTGCAAAGTGACTCAGTAACACATATCCAAATCTCTATTCTTTTTCAAATTCTTTTCCCATTTAGGTTATTACAGAATATTGGACAGAGTTCCCTGTGCTATACAGTAGGTCCTAGTTGGCTATCTATTTTAAATATAGCAGTGTGTAGGTGTCAATCCCAAAACCCCAATCTATCCCTCCCCCTCTCCCTTTCCCCCAGTAACCATAAATTCATTCTCTAAGTCTGTGAGTTTGTTTCTATTTTGTAAATAAGTTCATTTGTATCCTTTTGTAAAGATTCTGCATGTAAGCAATATCATATGATGGTGCTAGTGGTAAAGAGTGAGTGAAGTTCCTCAGTCATGTCTGACTCTTTGCAACCCTATGGACTGTAGCCTACCAGGCTCCTCCATCCATGGGATTTTCCAGGCAAGGGTACTGGAGTGGGTTGCCATTTCCTGCCAATGCAGGTTAGACATAAGAGATGCAGTTTTGATCCCTGGGTCAGGAAGATCCCCTGGAGGAGGGCATGGCAACCCACTCCAGCATTTTTGCCTGGAGAATCCCATGGATAGAGGAGCCTGGTGGCTACAGTCCATAGGGTCACACACAGTAGGACACGACTGAAGCAACTTAGCACTTAGCATATCTGACTTAAAGTCCATACATTTATAATTTACTACTAGGTCCAATACTTTGGCCACCTGATGCGATGAACTGACTCATTTGAAAAGACCCTGATGCTGGGAAAGATTGAAGGCAGGAGGAGAAGGGGATGACAGAGGATGAGATGGTTGGATGGCATCACTGACTCAATGGACATGAGTTCAAGTAAACTCCAGGAGGTGGTGATGAACAGGGAGGCCTGGTGTGCTGCAGTCCATGGGGTCACAAAAAGTTGGATACAACTGAGTAACTGAACTGACTGACTAGATCCAAGTTTTTATGAGGAATTCCTCTTCCTAAATTGACTCACTTTTAATTCATTTTTCTGGCTTGTGAAGGGAGTGCCTAGCTAGGGCTTCATTCCCTACTGGACTTGCCATGCAGGCCTTGGACTTCAGTGAGTTAAATGATTCTTATGAGAGGGTCCACACAAATATGCCCTGCTGATTTATGGGCCCAAACCCTGGGCACTGACAAGCTGTATGACATAGTGATAACAGCCTGAATTCCACAGTCGGCCTACCAGGGTAGTCCATACTGATTCCACCATTTATGCCTTATGTGACCTTGTGCAAGAGTCTACAACAGTCTGTGACTTGGTTTTCTTATATGTGAGTCAGAAAAAAAATGATAGTATCTCTACATAGGTAGGTTGTGAAAATTCAGTGTGTTATCAAGTATAAAGTACTTTGTAATAAATATCAGTCATTAGTATTGTCTCCACAGAAAAAAACGTGGTTAGATCAAGTTAAGTGGGGTCCCAGAAGCATCCTCTGGAACATGGGGGTTCAGGTCTACACACTTTACCACAGGATACCCATTAAACAAATGCCAGATTTGCACACATGTTCCCCAACAGGGCTGTGCTGTTTTCAGTGTAATCAGTGGAGAGTGGGCATGAAATGGTTAAACAGAAAAATCAAGTCTAGTTCCCACTACTGGAAGAATAGATGTCTGATAATGCTAAACAGGAAGTCTAGTCTGGAAGAGGTTATTTACTGTAGAAGAGTCCTGGCCTATGGTAGCCAGAAGCAGCTCAAAGAGAGACAGATACCCCTGATTTATAGTGATCTTGGCAAAGAGCTGGTGCAGATGAGGACAAGCTGTTCTTTAGTTAAGTGGGCAGCAGGAATTTTGCAGAACATTTCAGGGCGGGAGAGGGTTAGCAGTGCCCGAACCTGTGCAGTAGCCAGCAGGGATAGCCAGAGCAGTTATGGATGAAGAATGTAATTTATGCCTAAGCTTAGAGGAATTCCTAGGGGAGACAACTGGTGTGATTCACAGGTCAAGCCAATGATTGGTTTAGAGCCAGGATGACGAAAAAGGATTCAAATGTCATCTATGCAGAGACATCTGCTTGGAAGGGACTCTTGAGCTCACTGTTGGAGGGCTGTGATGAATGAGGCTCCCAGACTCCCGACAGAGATGTGAGCCGGCTTATTCCCCAGCTGCCAGCACATAGTCCTCAGGGCTCAGTCCTCTGGAGTTGCCTTGGCGGAGGGGCCTCGCTCAGGGTCACACTCCTTCCCAGGACGCCTGATCCGGTGCCTGTATTCATGTAGGGGTACAGAAGTCTAGCCCTTTTGCCCCAACTCAGGACAGTCCTGGAGGTATCTGGTCTACAAAACCCCTCACAAAGTCAGCCAAGACTCCTGAGGTGACTACACTGAGGCCTGATCTGTCAGTCTGCCGAACTCCTTCCTTGATCTGGACTCCAAGAGCATTCCCTCAGAGAATCTCTGTGTGCTAGCGTCCACCTCAGAATCTCCCTCCCAGCAGACCCAGGACTTTCCCCCACGAGCTGTGGTTTTCTCTGCAATTCCCAGAAGACACCAGGGTCATGTGATTGAGTGCTGACCAATGGGAGGTGAGTAGAGTGAAATAGCCCAAGGATCTTTCAGGGGTGTTCAATGTGTGGGAGGTGGTGTAGACGGAGGAGACTTGCATGAGTAGGAGATAAACCTTCACTGGGTTAAAACGCTGAGATTTGGGATTTGTTTTGGTTTGTGGATTTGTTTTCCTACCAAGCCCTGGCTTACCCTGTCTTATCTAACGCATTAGCTATATTTTTTTTCAAAACTTGTCTAATTCCAGAGGGAGAAGCAACATGATTTAATATCTGAATGCACTGTAAATATTTGTTGCTAGTTTTATGTCTGCTTAAGTTGTTAAGGAAGGATAACATAGTTTATCCCATTTTGTAGATTTAGTTATTCCCAATTAAATAGTATTTCTAATAAATCCTTTTGTTGTTTTTATAGATTTTAGTTATTCTTAATGGTGATGTTTCCAGTGAACCCTTTTTTTGATATATTTATAAAGTCCCACATGAAATAAATCCTTTAGGTATTTTAACAAATGAATCTGAATAGAGAGGATCCAATGAAAATTGCAGTCAATATTCTGATGCCCTAAATAGAAAAATTGAATAAATATATGCTGATTAACTCTTTTAATTAACCAACATTAATTAAGCATCTATTATGTGTATCATGTACTTGAGATTTGCTACATAAGAAGGGCTTACTAGCCTCAGGGAGCTCATTGGTCAGTGGGAGAAGCAGACTGTTACTCAACTGCCATTGGGTTAGCATGGCAGAGACATGCCAGGGTGTGCAGATGGCAGCAGGAAGGGAGTACCCAGCTCTGTCTATAGAGGGTCAGCAAAGGTGCTATACAGATGACTTGAAGGAAGAGTTGGGGTTCACCAGGCACGTGAAGAGGGGGGCAGGAATTCCAGACAGAGACATCGGAAGCAGCACGATAGATTCAGGACATACAGAGCTGAGAGGTGACCTGGCAGGGCGTGACAGCAGGAGTGGCGGATAGGAGACGAGGCTGTGCTGCGAGCAAGCACGAGCTGTGTTTGGGGAGGACTATATGTGGTGCTGTGGAATTTGGACTTTTCCATTTATTTTTTCCTTCATTTATTGCCATGTTTGTTCTGACCTGTTTAATTATTGCTCTTCTGTACTCTAGTGCAGATACAATTTTATCCTGAGGGGTAGAGTTTGTGGAATCGTAAACCTCAGGCATCTCAGAACTAATTTCCCACAGTTCACACCAGTAAAAGAAGGAACAGTGGAACATCCAAACGGTGGAGTATTATTCAGCACTTAAATTCGCTCAGTCACGTCTGATTCTTTGTGACCCCGTGGACTGCAGCACACCAGGCTTCCCTGTCCTTCACTATCTCCCAGAGTTTGCTCAAACTCATGTCCATTGAGTCGATGATGCCATCCAACCATCTCATCCTCTGTCACCCTCTTATCCTCCTGCCCTCCAACTTTCCCTGCATCAGGGTCTTTTCCAGTAAGCTGGCCCTTCACATCAGGTGGCCAAAGCATTGGAGGCATGGAGAAAACTAAAATGCATATTACCAAGTGAAAGAAGTTAATCTGAAAAGGCTATGTACTGTATGGTTCCAACTATATGACATTCTGGAAAAAGGAAACTATGACCAGTGGTTGCCAAGGTTTGAGGGAGGTAGGAATGAATAGGCAGAGCACAGAGGATTCTTAGGGCGGTGAAACTATTCTGTACGATACTATAATGGCGGCTACATGTCATTAGACATTTGTCTAAACTCAGAGGATGTACAACACCAAGAATGAACCCTGATATAAACTATGGACTTTGGGTGATGATGCTGTGTCAGTGTAGGTTCATCTGTTGTCACAAATGTTGTGTCTGCAGGGAGTGTTGAAAATGGGGGAGGTGCTGCACGTATAGGGGGCAGTATGATATCTCTGTACCTTCCTCTTACACTTTGACTGTGAACATAAAACTCCTCTATAGAATATTTTTTTAAAAAACCCATGACTCTAGGTCTACAGTTGCTGCATCTCAGGCAATTAGCCCTGTCCCCAGGCAAATTAAGGTTCCCTACAAGATGCTTTCTTACATGTGTTATTAAGGTGACCAGCTCACCCAGTTTGCCCAGAATTTCCCCTGTTTTAGCACTGAATGTCTCATGGCCCTGGAAACTCCTCAGCCCAGGGCAAACCAAGGTGGTCATCCTAACATGGGATTGGGAGAATGATTGACATTGGGAATTTCTCATTCCTTAAGGAACAATCCTAACCCCTACCACTAGGGGGTGAACTTACCCTATATGCCTCAACATGACAATTACTTCATTACTTGAGCCCAACCTCAGTATATTCTGTATAACTCATTTTTAAATAACAGTGTGTGTACGACAGCTATGGCCAAGTATGGATGGGCTGATCTGTGCCAAACTCCATTGAATTCCTCTAGCATGAGATCTGGATCTCAAGTTTTTCTTCTGTTTTCCCTACCCAATATCCTCAGTTTCTGCAAGCAATGTCCCGAACCAAAATAAGTGTACGCAGAGGCAGCTCTGATTTGGGCAAACAATAATTTTTATTTCCAAACGGAACAATGAGCTTCCAGTCTAAATGGCATTCAGATTAATGGTAACTTAACACTTTTCAGCAAGAAGCAATGAGTTGATACTGGCTTTACATTTGTGTAAATAAAGGGGCCTGTTGAGAGGTCTAATAAAGAAAGACTCTAATGTGAAAGGATGATCAAAATCTTTACTTCCTATGAAGCAGAAAATCAACTCCTGCACTAAGTGACTGTTTTTCCAGTTTATACTCATCAAAGTTTCAAAAATCTCCAGGCAGTTTCAGTCATTAAAAATCTGATGTGAGGGGAGTCATTTATGTAATTCTCACTCTGGCTCAGGGCAAGTTGCTTTGTCAGAACCAAAGTACAGTGCCACTGCTGAAAAAAAAAACCCACTCACAACTAATCAACCAAGGGATCTTTGGAGGAGGTGTTGTCAAACAATTCTCTTGACAGTTTCAGCTTACATGGCCTTGGCCATCTCTGTTCTCTCCCTGTGTGCCTCCAGTTTCCACCCCAGCACTGTGCACTTAAGACTTGGAGGGCTTCACAGAGACCCAGTCATCCTGCATTTCTCTTCCCAGTTTCCATACTGGACTGCTGTGTTCAGCAAACAAAAATATGCCCACAGCACTGAGAAATAGTCACTTCTTTCATCTCTCGTCTCCTTAAAGATCACACAGGAAGTTTTCATACGTAATAAAATCAGTGCTCACTGAGCAATCTCAGTGTAGGAGAAAGGACCAAAACTCACTGCCCACAGGGCCAGAATTAGATATCTGCTGCCTCAGGGAGTCCCTTGTGGGTAGGGTTTAGTGAATATAGGATGCACCGTTAATCTGGATTTTTTGGACAATACTTGGGACACTCATACTAAAAAGTTATTCATTGTTTGTCTGAAATTCCAAGTTAATAGAGTGTCCTGGATTTTGTCTAGCAACAAACACAGTGAGGGTTGGAGGGAAAGTAGTAAAAAAATGAGCAGATTCCGGAATCTCTCAAGGGGACTGCCACAGGGAAAGTCACTGATTAAAAACCAAACAGCCACCAACCACAAGGCCTGTGGGCAGGTGTCCCAGAGTAGCTAATGTCTTCTTGTTATGTACCTTGACAGAGGTGTCTTTCTGCTCTGGGTATATTGAGAGCTCAGCTAGGGATACTGACCAACTGGTTCATCACTGCAGATGAGAGATGAGCTATTTCCTGAAGCCCCAGGTCTTGGGGAATGTGTATTCCATACTTTCAGACATCTATCTGCGCGGGTCTGGGATGCCACCTTAGAGACAAGGCAGTCAGTTGTTACCAGGAGGTCCAGCCTCCCCAGTTGTCTTTAAGAAGGCAGCTTGTCCAAACTATGGGATAAGAAAAAGATTTGATTTGTCACCTTTCTTGAGTTTGCCTGCTCTGGACTGCTCTGCCAGTCTGCTTTGTACCAGCTCTGCCAGGCATCTCTTTTCCAAATGCCCAGTTCATTCAGGACTTCCAGCCAGAATCCTTTGGAAAAGGAGATGGGAAGATAGGCACCATCTCTTCCGGATCCAGTGAGAATACCGGTGGGCAGTATTCTGTTTTCTGCTTTTTCCATCTCCACTTCAGGCAGACATGAACACGAGTATACTGAACAGTGAGTCACTTTCAGGAAGGAATCACAGCTAAGCAACCCCTCCTTCATTCGAATTCCCTTCTGACATGGATCCCTGCATTTGGTAAGGTAAAAGAGCCCACCAACTTAAGTTTCTTGAGTTTCACAGGGAGGAACCTGAAGACTTGGGGCCTCTCTCTAGGATGAGGTCCTTTCCCTGATTCTCTCACGCTGACTCAGCTCACTGGCCCTTAGACTTCAGCTCCTCCTTGCCAATTTTTTGTCTTATCTAACCTTTACCCACCTTCTCTAGAGAAAGTCAACATTATCTTTAGCTGAAGTTAGCACTCCCTGGATTTACCCTTCCTACCCATGCAAGATCTGAAGTCTGTTTTCCAATCTGATGTAGCACCAGTGGGTGGTTGGAGATGTCTATTGCCCCAAACTCTTTTTTTTTTTTTAAATCTCATCATCATGGGTAGAAGTGGATCTCTCTGGACACAGTTTCATTACCCAGGATGAGTTTTAGACACACCAATCCTTTTAATCATAGACTTGTTTAATTGGGCATATACACTGTCTTAGAGACAGGGTCTGAATTCTCATTGAGAGAGACCAGTTAAATGTAACCAATCTCTTTAGCCACTCTGGATTTCTTTCACATTCGTGACAGTCTGTCAATTAGAAATCTTATATCATGTCTTTTTTTTTCTTCGCATTTTGACATTTTCAACTTTAGGATGCATTTTGTAATCATGTGTGTCTTTTTTTTCCTTTCCATTATGTTTTATTACAGGATATTGAATATAGTTCCCTGTGCCATACAGTAGGACCCATTGTCTATCCACTTTGTATATAATAGTTTGTATCTGCTAATCCCCAATTCCCAATCCATCCCTCCCCCCTACCACTTGGCAACCACAAGCCTGTTCTCTTTATCTGTGAGTCTGTTTCTGCTTCATAGATAACTTCACTTGTGAAAACAGTATGGAGGTTCCTAAAAAAAACGAGAAACAGAGTTGCTATATGATCCAGCAATCCCACTCCTGGGCATATATATGCAGAAAGAACCATAGTTCAGAAAATACATGCTGTACTCCATGTTCACAGCAGAACTATTGACAATAGCCAAGGCATATAAACAACCTAAACAGTCATCAACAGATGAATGGGTAAAGAATGCATGTGTGCTCAGTCATTTCAGTCGTGTTCAACTCTGCCACCTTATGGACTGTAGCCCACCAGGCTCCTCTGTCCATGGGATTCTCCAGGCAAGAACATTGGAGTGAGTTGCCATGTCTTCCTCCAGGAGATCTTCCTCCCAGGGATTGAATCAGCATTGCCTGCATTGCAGGAGAATTCTTTACTGCTATGCCACTTGGGAGGCCTGGATAAAGAATATGTGGTGTGTGTGTATATATATATATATATATACATACAATGGAATACTGGTGGTTGGTAGTTTAGTCGCTAAGTTGTATCTGACTCTTGCGACTCCATGGACTGTAGCCTGCCAAGCTCCTCTATCCATGGGATCCTCCAGGAAAGAATAATGGAGTGGGTTGCCATTCAACAGATGAACGATAAAGAAGATGTGGGCTATATATATACAATGAAATGTCACTCAGCCATAAAAAGAATGAAATAATGCCATTTTCAGCAACATAGATGGACCTAGAGATCATCATACTAAGTGAAGTAAATAAGACAGAGAAAGACAAATACCATATGATATCACTTATATGTGGGACCTAAAATATTACATATGTGTGTCTTTAATACAGTTGATTTTCTTTCCTTTCTTCATTCTGAGTCCATAGGTTCTGATAACCCCACATTTTCCCCTTTTGACCCAGTCCCCAGGCAGATAGCTGGTTTACCCCAACCCTGGAGTCAACAGCTTCTTCCTATAATTATTAATAACTTGGTTACCTCAACTTCTGTTTTGTTCTTGCAGCCTTACAACATATGTGAAACAATTCCGCATATTAATACTCCTCTGTTCAAAATGCCTATCCTGGTTTCTGTAGCCCTCATAGTCAACAAAAGAGTCTGAAATGCAGTTCTTGGGTGCAGTCTCAAAAATGACAGAATGATCTGTTCATTTCCAAGGCAAACCATTCAATATCACAGTAATCCAAGTCTATGCCCCAACCAGTAATGCTGAAGAAGCTGAAGTTGAATGGTTCTATGAAGACCTATTAGACCTTCTAGAACTAACACCCAAAAAAGATGTCCTTCTCATTATAGGGGACTGGAATGCAAGAGTAGGAAGTCAAGAGATACCTGGTTAGTTCAGTTCAGTCGCTCAGTCAGGTCCAACCCCTTGCGACACCATGGACTGCAGCACGCCAGGCTCCCCTGTCCATCACCAGCTCCCGGAGTTTACTCAAACTCATGTCCATTGAGTCAGTGATGCCATCCAACCATCTCATTCTCTGTCATCCCCTTCTCCTCCCACCTTCAATCTTTCCCAGCATCAGGGTCTTTTCTAATAAGTTAGTTCTTCACATCAGGTGGCCAAATTATTGGAGTTTCAGCTTCATCATCAATCCTTCCGATGAATATTCAAGACTGATTTCCTTTAGGATGGACTGGCTGGATTTCCTTGCAGTCCAAGGGACTCTCAAGAGTCTGCTCCAACACCACAGTTCAAAACATCAATCCTTCGTCGCTCAGCTTTCTTTCTAGTCCAACTCTCACATCCATACATGACGACTGGAAAAACCATAGCTTTGGCTAGATGGGCCTTTGTTGTCAAAGTAATGTCTCTGCTTTTTAATATGCTGTCTAGCTTGGTCATAAATTTCCTTCCAAGGAGTAAGCGTCTTTTAATTTCATGGCTATAGTCACCATCTGCAGTGATTTGGGGGCCCCCCAAAATAAATTCTGTCACTGTTTCCATTGTTTCCCCATCTATTTGCCATGAAAAAGTAGGAAGTCAAGAGATACCTGGAGCAACAGGTAAATTTGGCCTTGGAGTACAAAATGAAGCAGGGCAAAGGCTAACAGAGTTTTGCCAAGGGAATGCACTGGTCATAGCAAATACCCTCTTCCAACAACACAAGAGAATACTCTACACATGAACATCACCAGGTTGATTGACTACATTATATAATTATATATTCTATATTATTCTATATAATATAATAATTATGATTAATATCTAATTACATTAATTATATATTATATAATCAGATTGATTATATTCTTTGCAACCAAAGATGGAGAAGCTCTATACAGTCAGCAAAAACAAGACTAGGAGATGATTGTAGCTCAGATCATGAACTCCTTATTGCCAAATTCAGGCTTAAATTGAAGAAAGTAGGGAAAACCACTAGGCCATTCAGATATGACCTAAATCAATCCCTTACAATTATACAGTGGCAGTGACAAATAGATTCAAGGGATTAGATATGATAGACAGAGTGCCTGAAGAACTATGGATGGAGGCTCATGACATTGTATAGGAGGCAGTGATCAAGAACATCCCAAGAAAAAGAAATACAAAAAGGCAAAATGGTTGTCTGAGGAGGCCTTACAAATAGCTGAGAAAAGAAGAGAAGTGAAAGGCAAAGGAGAAAAGGAAAGATATGCCCATTTGAATGCAGAGTTCCAAAGAATATCAAGGAGAGATAAGAAAGACTTCCTCAGAGATCAATGCAAAGAAATAGAGAAAACAATAGAATGGAAAAGACTAGAGATCTCTTCAAGAAAATTAGAGATACCAAGGGAACATTTCATACAAAGATGGGCACAGTAAGGGACAGAAATGGTATGGACCTAACAGAAGCAGAAAATATAAAGAAGAGGTGGCAAGAATACACAGAAGAACTATACAAAAAAAGATCTTCATAATCCAGATAACCACGATGATGTGATCACTCCCCTAGAGCCAGACATCCTGAAATGCAAAGTCAAGTGGGCGTTAGGAAGCATCACTACGAACAAAGCTAGTTGAGATGATGGAATTCCAGTTGAGCTATTTCAAATCCTAAAACATGATGCTGTGAAAGTGCTGCACTCAATATGCCAGGAAATTTGGAAACCTCAGCAGTGGCCACAGGACTGGAACAGGTCAGTTTTGATTCCAATCCCAAAGAGAGGTAATGCCAAAGAATGTTCAAACTACTGCACAATTACACTCATTTCACATGCTAGTAAAGTAATGCTCAAAATTTTCCAAGCCAGGCTTCAACAGTACGTGAACCATGAAATTCCAGATGTCCAAGCTGGATTTAGAAAAGGCAGAGGAACCAGAAATCAAATTACCAACATCCATTGGATCATCAAAAAAGCAAGAGAGTTCCAGAAAAACATCTGCTTCTGCTTTATTGACTATGCCAAAGCCTTTGACTGTGTGGATTACAGCAAACTGTGGAAAATTCTTCAAGAGATGGGAATATCAGATCACCTGACCTGCCTCCTGAGAAATCTGTATGCAGGACAAGAAGCAACAGTTAGAACTGGACATGGAAAAACAGACTGGTTCCAAATAGGGAAAGGAGTATGTCACCCTGCTTATTTAACTTATATGCAGAGTACATCATGAGAAATGCCTGGCTGGATGAAGCACAAACTGGAAGGAATCAAGATTGCAGGGAGAAATATCAATAACCTCAGATATGCAGAAGACACCACCATTATGGCAGAAAGTGAAGAAGAACTAAAGCGCCTCTTGATGAAAGTGAAAGAGGAGAGTGAAAAAGTTGGCTTAAAACTCAACATTCAGAAAACTAAGATCATGGCATCCGGCCCCATCACTTCATGGCAAATAGATGGGGAAACAATGGAAACAGAGACAGAATTTATTTTGGGGGCTCCAAAATCACTGCAGATGGTGACTGTAGCCATAAAATTAAAAGACACTTGTTCCTTGGAAGAAAAGCTATGACCAACCTAGACAGCATATTAAAAAGCAGAGACATTACTTTGCCGACAAAGTTCTGTCTAGTCAAAGCTATGGTTTTTCCAGTTGTCATGTATGGGTGTGAGAGTTGGACTATAAAGAAAGCTGAGCACCGAAGAATTGATGCTTTTGAGCTGTGGTGTTGGAGAAGACTCTTGAGAATCCATTGGACTGCAAGAAGATCAAACCAGTCCATCCTAAAGGAAATCAGTTCTGAATATTCATTGGAATGACTGATGCTGAAGCTGAAATTTCAATACTTTGGCCACCTGATGCAAAGAACAGACTCATTTGAAAAGACCCTGATGCTGGGAAAGATTGAAGGCGTGAGGAGAAGGGGACGACAGAGGACAAGATGGTTGTATGGCAACACTGACTTATTGGATATGAGTTTGAGGAAGCTCCAGGAGTTGGTGATGGACAGGGAAGCCTGGCGTGCTACAGTCCCTGGGGTCATAAGGAGTCAGCCACAACTGAGCAACTGAACTGAACGGATTTTCCTGCCTATACAAATATGAATTTTAAAAGCATCTCTTTAAATACAAATGAAGAGTTAAACATTCACATAGTCGTGAGAATTATATATGTCAGATTACTTTCTCTTTACGATGATTTCTTTTTATTCATCAAACATTTACTGAACATCTAGTTTGGACCAGATCCTATGCTTCCATCATTGGTAAAAGGATGAAAAAGACAGTTCTTATCCTTGAGGAGCTTAGAGTCAGGGTGGGGCTGGAACAGCAGAAGCAACAAAGATCACAGTATGATAAGACCTGTGGGAACACACAGGGTTTCCATAGTGGCTCAATGGTAAAGAATCCACCCTCCAAGGCAGGAGACATAGGTTTGATCCTGGGTTGGGAAGATCCCCTGGAGAAGGAAAGAGCAACCCACTCCTGTATTCTTGCCTGGGAAATCCCATGGACAGAGGAGCCTGGTGGGCTACAGTCCATGGGGTCACAGAAGAGTCTGACACAACTTAGTGACTACACAACAGCATCAACCTGGGAGCCTAGATGGCATCACCGACTCAGCGGACGTGAGCTTGAGCAAGCTGAGGAAAATGGTGAAGGACAGGGAAGCCTGGTGTGCTGTAGTTCCATGGGGAACATGAATCGGACACGACTGAGGGACTGAACAGCGTCAACGTGGGAGCAGGTAGAGTAGTGGGTGGATGCCTAACGTAGTCCAAGGCGGGCGAAGTCAGGGAAGCTTTCTCCTTACTGTCCTCATGCCTTGCTGTGCAGAAGAGGAAGAGGTAGGGGAAGAGTTTCCAAGCTGAGTGAGGAGCTAAGATCCATATCTACAGAGCAGGGTTCTTTTAGGACACTGAAGTGTTTCCATGATGTTGAAGAAGAGATGGAGCATAACAGCCGCTAAAGCTGGAAGGGTAGGCAGTGAGGTACCCAGTACTGGAGAACAATGTGAGACTTTCCTTATTATGAGTTCACCTGAAAACCACTGAAAATAGTGACTGGCTCAAGTTTATAGACAGGCATTACTAGTGGCTGAAAAGGGAGAACAACATATTTTCTAGAAGCTACCAAATGACTGGCTAATTAACACAAGTTAAGGTATGAATGGTTCCTTCTTTCATTCACCAAACATTTCATGAACACCCACGATATATCAAACACCATGTTTGGTCTTGGAAACAAAGATAAATAAGATGCTTCATACCTTCAAAGACTTCACCATCTCATGGGGGAGAAAGAATCTTTAAGATAATTGTGTTAAGTATCATAGAAATAGACAAGAGAGAGAGAGACCAAGTAGAAGAAAATGGAAGATATAGAGAAACTGATAGTAGCTTGGATCCTAAAGGATGAGGACAGAACATGGGTTATAAAAGAGCAGGGATTCAGTGTTTCAGTGAAGGAGAGCACTATTTGTATCAGATGGGGACTCTGTGCTCCAGACGTGTTCAGGGATGAGCCAACAGTCCTAGGCTATGAGTAAATGAGCTGGTGGGAGATGAAGTCCTAAGCCTGGGTCATAAGGGACCTCAGAAGCCTTGTTGACAATGACACATCTAAGCAACAGGCACTCACCAAAGGCTTTTGAAGGATATGGGGGCTGATGGAGTAAGATCCATATTTAAGACGAATATTTCTGGAGAATAAAACTGAAAAACAGAGACTAGCAGCAGAGACCAGTTTTGAAGTTGGGGCAGTAGTTGATGCTGATGAAAACTTGAACTATGAGAAGTCATAGGAATGGAGAGGAACAAATCAATCCCAGGTCATAGACTCCATCCAAGAAAACATGTTCACGTGTTCATGTTAAAGCATCTGTTAGTTCCCAGGGGAAGCTTGGGAAATATGCTTTCATTCATCTTTCTCAAAACTTTGCAAAAATCTGTTGAACTGTGTCTTAAAATTCATGCCCTAGTAGAGCAGTCTTTTATCATTCCAAATCTACCTGGAAGGCCTCCTAGGAAACAGCCTTGAGTGCTGAGGGAAATGCTGAAAAGGCAATGTGAGGATGCAAAGTGCAAGGAAATACTCCATGGACTGCAAGGAGACAAATTTTCAAAGAATAAAGGGGAGGGATGCTGGGATGCAGAAATGGAAAAGACCTGAGTCTGAGTGAGAGAAGACATTGGGGGGTGGGGGCGGGGTGGGATTCTTTTTTTTTCCTTTCGCCTGGAAAATCCCATGGATGGGGGAGCCTGGTAGGCTGCAGTCCATGGAGTCGCACACGACTGAGCGACTTCACTTTCACCTTTCACTTTCATGCATTGGAGAAGGAAATGGCAACCCACTCCAGTGTTCTTGCCTGGAGAATCCCAGGGACGGGGGAGCCTGCTGGGCTGCCATCTGTGGGGTCGCACAGAGTCAGACATGACTGAGGTGACTTAGCAGCAGCAAAGAGGAGAGAGAGGAAAATCTGGGAACAAATGGTGGTCAGACGTTATGAAGGCGAACACATCCAGAACCGGGCAGGTGACGTGAATAGTTTTGTGAAGCAGGCTTGGTTAAGAACATGGAAACATGTGGTCTATAAAAGGGGCAGATACCCACAAGCTCCAGCCACTTGTCACATGGAAATGCAGTGTTGCAAGATCTTGTAACTTTTCAAGAGACATTCCCAATGCAGGGGACCCAGGTTCAATCCCTGGTCACAGAACTAGATCCCACATGCTACAGCTAATAGTTTGCATGCCACAACGAAGATGGAAGATCCTGCATGCTGCAACTAAGGCCTGGCGCAGACAATTACTTGATTAATTTAAAAAAAAACCACACTGGCTATATTTGGCCCTTGGGTGGCTAATTTGTAACCTCTGCTCTAGGGAGACTGGGATAAATAAATCCTTCTAGCCATGGCAGATATGCAGCCTACTTCTGCCAGAACATAAGGCATGAAAGGATAATATTTCCAAAAAGAAAAAAGAAAAGAAAAACTATTAAATCTACTGGCTAATTCTAAAAAGAAGATAAAGAATGCACTGATATGTAAGTGTGGTCTTTATTTTGGTAGGAAATAGTTTATAAAGCCAAAGCAGAAGGAAGGAAATCAATCTTCTCTGAAGTAGTCCCTGTCATATCTTTAAGAAGCCAGGGTTAAAGATAATGACACTCTTGAAAATCATGGTCTGAATCTCTTTCAGGAGCTAGCACTGGCGATGAAAGTCCGTTATTTTCATATATATCACAGACAGGGTATAAAGAGTTCCCAGGAATCAATAATAAGATGATACCCTAACAGAACATGGAAAAAGAATGTGCACGGTTCACAGAAAAGGAAATATTATAGGCTTTTCACATATAAAAATGTTTTGTTTTACTTCACTCATTGTATAAAAAATCTAAATTATAATAATGGTTTTCACCTATAATATACTGAAAAAAGTTAAAAAGAAATTTGCATAATCAGTTATGTAGACAAAGGTGTTGGGAAATGACTCAGTCATACATTGGTGGTGAAATTAAAAACTGACATGGCTGCTAAGGAGAGCAAATTAGCAGGATCCATTAGAATCTAGAAGTATGTGCACTTCTTGACCATCAAATTTCTAAATATAAGAAGTAATTATTTGCATGGTTTTAGTCACACACTTGTGAAAGGAAATACACATATATTCACTAGCATCACTTATAATAGCAAAGAGTTTTGCGATGAACTAAATGCCCACTAATGTGACAATAAAATAAATGATAGTACTCTCAATGCAATATACTGAAGCCACTAGAAAGAAGCAGCTCTATATGTACTGAAATGGACACATCTCCAATATATATTAAGTGAAAGAAGTAAGGGTAAGAAGTATAAATTGTATAATAGCATTTAAAGATTGCATAAATATATACTTATATATGTATAGAATGGCTCGAGAAGGTTTGAAAAGCATCTTTCAAGAAGGGATGCCCCGGGACATCCATGGTAATCCAGTGTCTGAGACTCCAGGCTCCCAATGCAAGGGGCCTGGGTTCGATCCCTGGTCAGGGAACTGGATTCCATTCGGCTGCAACAAAGAGTTTGTGTGCCACAACTTAAGATCCCACATGTCAGAACCCACATACCACAAGGAAGATTGAAGATACCATGTACCACAACTAAGACCTATCGCAGGGGCTTCCCAAGTGGTGCTAGAAATAAAGAATCCACTTGCCAATGCAGGAGACACAAGAGATGCAGGTTTGAACCCTGGGTCAGGAGGATCCCCTGGAGTAGGAAGTGGCAACCCACTCCAGTATTCTTGTCTGGAAAATCCCATGGACAGAGGAGTACAGTCCGTGGGGCTGCAAAGAATTGGACACTACTGAACATACAACCAAATTAATATTAATAAATATTAATTTTAAGAAAAAAAGAAGAGACGCCTCTGCGAGGACAGACTGGATGGAAAACAAAGATGGGAGGGAATTAACATTTTGCTATATACTCTGGGGTATGTTGAATTTTGTCATACACACACACACACACACACATAAAATGTAGTATCAGTATATGCTGTGTAATATAATAGTATGTATAGGATATAATGGGGCTTCCCTGATGGCTCAGATGGTAAAGAATCTGCCTGAAATGCAGGAGAACTGGGTTCAATCCCTGGGTTGGGAAGATCCCCTGGAGAAGGAAATGGCAACCCACTGCAGTATTCTTGCCCGGAGAATTCCATGGACAGAGGAGCCTGGCAGGCTACAGTCATGAGTTTGCAAAGAATCAGACACAACTGTGAGAGACTAACACTTTCACTTTCACAGGATATAATATTTATATTTATGTTACCTATTAAAAGCAATTTTTAAAAAGGGCCTACTAACTTAAAAAATCACTTATTCTCAATCCTCTTTAAAGTCCTCTGTTATTTTTGAATCAAGATCAAAATAGCTTCTAAGTCCCAGTAACTCTCCCACAGCTTTGGCTATTGAAATAATTGTTATTTTTCCTTTGCTATCTTAGATGCATTAGCTTTTCCATCCAACATGCTAGTGAAAGTACATTCAAGCCCACAAATGTGAAAAAACTAGGCCTAGAAATGTGACTCCTCTGTGTAGAAGTTCTGGGTCAGTTTCTTTGCAGGAGTCCAAACTTCCCAGCTTCTCCCTGAATTATCCTCTACGTGAAATAAAATGGGAAGGCAGGCATTTAAATGACAACAAATGAAGCCTGGGTCTGCTATACTATAATAGAAGTGGAAAATTCTGTGCACTCTTTGAGTTACCACTGTGTATAAGCACAGACAATCTTTCTCAGGCAGACACAGAAGTATAAAGAAGACTTAGAAATCCCACTAGTTTCAGAGTCTACTGCCAATAAATTTAATAAGAAATGGAAGCAAAGTTATTTATTTGTTTTACAGCATTCTTAAGACTGTGCAGAAAGAAACTCTTGGAAGAGTTTAGGTCAGTGAGTGAGTAAAACATGAACAATTCTTTTAACACAACATTGTAAATCAACTATACTCCAATATAAAATAAAATTTTTTTTTGAGTTTAATGATTATTTGCCAAATCTCCAAATACTTCTTGAGCACCTACTAAGTGCTAAGTCAGTAGACTAGGTACCATAGTAGGGTTACCATGATGGGTAAGGAGTTTATAATCCAATTCCACACTTTCCAGAGTCTCCTCCAAGGAGCACCAAATTCTAAGAAATATTAACATTGTTATAAGCCGGAAAATTTTTTCTTGATAATTATGAACCTCATTAATCAGAAACTAAGCAAAGTTTCATTGACACGGGTCTTTTAAAATCTCTTAATATGCTCACATGCACTGTGAATTTTCTAAAGAGGAGCATGGTAGGCAGACTTTCCTAAAATTATTTGAACACAATTAGCTTTTTGGTTTGAAGAGCTGGATGGACCAATGTCTATGCAGCATATGTTGGGAATCAGTAGCCTTAATGGAGAGAGAAATATAAATACATATGTGAAAAGTTAAATAGCGAAACAAAAGTATCAAAAAGCAAGATGCATTTCACTGCCCATATTTTGGTAGGGATGTGATGAATGGCTTGAGTTTCAGAGGTGAACTACAGTTGGAAATTCTGGGTGGAATAGAAAGAGCTGGGGCTAAGCTACAAAGAAGGGATCCATCAGTCAAGGAGGAGAAGCTCCTGAAAGGGATAGAGCTCTTTGGAGGAGGAAGGAAACCAGCTTGCTGGAAATTGAGGGTTCATATACAGGAAGGAGATGGAGTTCAGTCTAGGTAGGACTGGATTGCAAAGGGACTTGACTACCAGGTTAAGTAAACTGAACGTTGTCTTACAGGCAGTTCAGTTCAGTTCAGTCACTCAGTCATGTCCAACTCTTTGCAACCCCGTGGACTGCAGCATGCCAGCCCTCCCTGTCCATCACCAACTCCCAGAGTTTACTCATACTCATGTCCATTGAGTCTATGATGCCATCCAACCATCTCATCCTCTGTCATCCCCTTCTCCTCCCGCCTTCCATCTTTCCCAGCATCAGGGTCTTTTCCAATGAGTCAGTTCTTTGCATCAGGTGGCCAAAGTATTGGAGTTTCAGCTTCAACATCAGTCCTTTCAGTGAATATTCAGGACTGATTTCCTTTAGGATAGACCAGTTGGATCTCCTTGAAGTCCAAGGGACTCTCAAGAATCTTCTCCAACACCACAGTTCAAAACCATCAATTCTTCGGTGCTCAGCTTTCTTTATTATCCAAATATCACATCCATACATGACTACTGGAAAAACCATAGCCTTGACTAGATGGACATTTGTTGACAAAGTGATGTGTCTGCTTTTTAATATGCTGTCTAGGTTGGTCATAACTTTTCTTCCAAGGAGTAAGCATCTTTTAATTTCATGGCTGCAGTCACCATCTGCAGTGATTTTGGAGCTCAAGAAAATAAATTCTGTCACTGTTTCAACTGTTTCCCTATCTGTTTGCCATGAAGTGATGGGACCAGATGCCATGATCTTAGTTTTCTGAATGTTGAGCATTAAGCCAACTTTTTCACTCTCCTCTTTCAGTTTCATCAAGAGGCTCTTAAGTTCTTCCTCACTTTCTGCCATAAGGGTGATGTCTTCTGCATATCTAAGGTTATTGATATTTCTCCTGGCAATCTTGATTCCAGCTTGTGCTTCCTCCAGCCCAGCATTTCTCATGATGTACTCTGCATGTAGGTTAAATAAGCAGGGTGACAATATATAGCCTTGACGTACTCCTTTTTCTATTTGGAACCAATCTGTTGTTCCATGTCCAGTTCTAACTATTGTTTCTTGATCTGCATACAGACTTCTCAGGAGGCAGGTAAGGTGGTCTGGTATTTCCATCTCTTGAAGAATTTGCCACAGTTTGTGGTGATCCACACAGTCAAAGGCTTTGGCATAGTCAATAAAGCAGAACTAGATGTTTTTCTGGAACTCTCTTGCTTTTTCGACATTCAACATCCAACAGATGTTGGCAATTTGATCTCTGGTTCCTCTGCCTTTTCTAAAACCAGCTTGGACATCTGGAAGTTCACGGTTCATGTACAGTTGAAGCCTGGCTTGGAGAATTTTGAACATTACTTTACTAGCATGTGAGATGAGTGCAATTGTGTGGTAGTTTGAATATTCTTTGGCATTGCCTTTCTTTGGGATTGGAATGAAAACTGACCTTTTCCAGTCCTGTGGCCACTGCTGAGTTTTCCAAATTTGCTAGCATATTGAGTGCAGTACTTTCACAGCATTATCTTTTAGGATTTGAAATAGCTCAACTGGAATTCTATCACCTCCACTAGCTTTGTTCATAGTGATGCTTCCTAAGGCCCACTTGACTTCACATTCCAGGATGTCTGGCTTAGGTGAGTGATCACACCATCATGGTTATCTGGGTCATGAAGATCTTTTTTGTATAGATCTTCTGTGTATTCTTGCCACCTCTTCTTAATATCTTCTGCTTCTGTTAGGTCCATACCATTTCTGTCCTTTAGTGTGTCCATCTTTGCATGAAATGTTCCCTTGGTATCTCTAATTTTCTTGAAGAGATCTCTAGTCTTTTCCATTCTATTGTTTTCTCTATTTCTTTGCATTGATCACCGAGGAAGGCTTTCTTATCTTTCCTTGCTATTCTTTGGAACTCTAATAACTCCAGAGAGACTGAAGAGATGGAGCCAAAGCAAAAACAACACCCAGTTATGGATGTGACTGGTGATAGAAGCAAAGTCCGATGCTGTAAAGAGTAATATTGCATAGGAACCTGGAATGTTAGGTCCGTGAATCAGGGCAAATTGGAAGTGGTCAAACAGGAGATGGCAAGAGTGAACATCAACATTTTAGGAATCAGCAAACTAAAATGGACTGCAATGGGTGAATATAACTCAGATGACCATTATATCTACTACTGTGGGCAAAAATCCCTTTGAAGAAATGGAGTAGCATCATAGTCAACCAAAGGCATAGTCAACAAAAACGAGTCCGAAAGGCAGTACTTGGAATGCAAATCTCAAAAACGACAGAATGATCTCTGTTCAATGGGTGAATATAACCAAGGCAATATCATTCAGTATCATGGTAATCCAACAAAAGAGTCCGAAAGGCCCCGACCTCTGTTTCAAAGGCAAATGCTGAAGAAGCTGAAGTTGAATGGTTCTCTGAAGACCTACAAAACCTTCTAGAACTAACACCCAAAAAAGATGTCCTTTTCATTCTAGGGGACTGGAATGCAAAAGTAGGAAGTCAAGAGACACCTGGAGTAACAGGCAAATTTGGCCTTGGAGTACAGAATGAAGCAGGGCGAAGGCTAATAGAGTTTTGCCAAGAGAACACACTGGTTGTAGTGAATACCCTCTTCCAACAACACAAGAGAAGACTCTACACATGGACATCACCAGATGGTCAACACCGAAATCAGATTGATTATATTCTTTGCAGCCAAGGATGGAGAAGCTCTATACAGTCAGCAAAAACAAGACCGAGAGCTGACTGTGACTCAGATCATGAACTCCTTATTGCCAAATTCAGACTTAAATTGAAGAAAGTAAGGCAAATCACTAGACCATTCAGGTATGAGCTAAATCGAATCCCTTATGATTATACAGTGGAAGTGAGAAATAGATTCAAGAAATTAGATCTGATACAGTGCCTGATGAACTATGGGCGGAGGTTTGTGACATTGTACAGGAGGCAGTGATCAAGACCATCCCCCCCAAAAGAGAAATACAGGCAGTTGGGAGCCTTAAAAAAGCCTGTAATCAGGAAACTGAAATGTTCAAGGTGATGTTCTAGGAAAAAGTACCCTGGTGCTCATTTGTAGAAAGGATTGGGGATCGTGGGAGTAAAATGGGAAAGGAAGGAGCTGGAAGCCAGGAAATAACTGTGAGTTAAAGGTCTCTCATAGAGGTCAATGCACAGACTGCTAAAGGCATATTGAATGAAAAATTGACAGAAAATGATGGCTGGGTGTGAGAACTGTATAAATGTTAGTGCAAGACATGGGTTTTGGAGTGTGGATGATAAGATGAGTGGTACCATTCACCTGGGTAGATTAGTTTTTGAGATATCAATTTGCATTTTGCTTTCGAGTTTTTCCTAACCCTGATCCCTACCTTCATTCCCCATGAATTACACACAAGTAGGCAAGTTTTTCATACCATTTTGCTTGAATCATTTTTGCCTGAAGAGTTGTCAGCTCTCCTTGTCTTTTATAAAGTCAAAACTCACAAAAGGATGATATTGAATGCCCTAGAATGATGAGCTTTAGTGGCAGAGAAAGGAGATTCAAGGTCAGAGAGAGAGAGAGGACAGCAGAGATGGATTCCAAGAGGCTAGAAAGAGTGTCCCATGGGAAGTGTACACCCAGTTCCACTCAGTGGCTGCTACCTCCAGGACGATGTCTAGCTTTACAGAGGCTGGTGCAAGACGAACCTGGAGAAAACAGAAGCTAGGTTCATCTGGAAGAGTTGAAGATTCCTATGTTTCTCATTTAAAACTGTGAAGTGTGAATGAGGAAGGTGAGGATGAGGAGAAATAGGAATGCTATGTTAGTATACCCCACATGGGAGAGCAATTTGGCTATATCTAGTAAAATTGAAGGTTCCCAGAAATCCCCTGGATGTATACCCTAGGAAAGCTCCCGCCTGTATGCAGGAGGAGACAGGTGCAAGAATATTGATGGGAAACATTTAAGAGTGGAAAATTGAAAACATCTTAAAATCCAAGAGAGTCTTTAAAAACAGTGTATATATTCAAGTGGACCACTAAGTGAATGAACTAGAGTAACATGTTAGTTACATAGATAGATTTAAAACATAGATAGATTTAAAAAAACACAATGTTGAATATAAAGAACATGTTTCAGGAGGAAATTACCATTTATATAAAGATTTCCAATATGCAAACTGTGCAAAAGTGTATCATGTATTATTTATGAGCATACACACAAAGCAAAAGGGAGAAACCTTCATGGGCTCCAAAATCATTAAAGTCAAGATAGTGATTTCACTTAGGGGGATGGGACAGGAGGGAAATTGGACCAGAAAGGGGTCCTAGAGTTTCACCTATGTCTGTAATAGTTTTTTTTTTTTAACTTGAACTGTAACAAAATGTATAAACAGTGTTGGGTACAGAGATGTTTGCTATATCTCCTTCATGTTTGTGTGAATTTTTGAAATATCGCAATTAAAATACTTTTTAATCATTTTAACAGATTTATTGAGATAGAGTTAACTACATCAGTTTACAGTGAATAATTTGATGTTTTGACATGTGTATACATCATTGAAACTATCACTGTAATAAAGAGGATGAACATATCTATTATTCTCCAAGTTGTCCTCGTGTTCTTCTTTAATTACTTTTTTCCTCTCTCTCCTCTCCGCTCACACTCTGAGGCAGCCAGTGATCTGCTTTCAGTCCCCATTAATTTGTTTCCATTTTATAGACACATGCCTAACTGGAAGCATAATGAGAAGTATACATAATTAGAAGTAGCAACTCTTGTTTGACTACTTTTTTCATTCAGTATAATTACATTGACATCCATCTATGTTGTTATATACATAGTCCCTTCCTTTTTATTCCTGAGTAGTATTTAACTCTATGGATATACTACAGTTTGTTTGTCCATTCATTGATAGACTTTGGGATTGAGATCTGAAAATTCTTTATAAATACTGAATAGAAGTCAGCCATGTGATTTGCTAACATATTGCCAGTCTGTGGTTCTCTTTTTCTTTGCTTAACAGTATCATTCAAATAACAATTCTTCATTTTGATAAAGTCTGATTTATCAATGTATTCTTTTGTAGACTGTGCTTTGGTTTTACAATTAAAAGAAAAAAACAGTAAGTTCACAAAGATTTTCTCCCATGTTTTCCCCTGTAAGTTCTGTAATTTCAGGTTTTATAGGTCTATGATCCATTTTGGGGAGCTTCCCAGGCGGCACTAGTGGTAAAGAACCCAACTACCGATGCAAAAGACATAAGAGATGTGGGTTTGATCCCTGGGTTTGGAAGATGCCCTGGAGGAGGGCACAGCAACCCATTCCAGTATTGATGCCTGGAGAATCCCATGGACAGAGGAACCTGGCAGGCTATGGTCCATACTGTCACAGAGCCAGACATGACTGAAGCAACTTAATGCATATGATCCATTTTTAAGCTATTTAAAATATATATATTTATTTTAATTGGAGGCTAATTACTTAATATTGTGGTGGGTTTTGCCATACATCGACATGAATCAGCTACAGGTGTACATGTGTTCCCCCCATCCTGAACTCCCATCCCAGCTCCCTCCCCATCCCATTTTTTTAGCTATTTTTTTATACAAAAGGTTTTTTGGTTGTTTTTTGTGTTTTTAATTAAAGAAGCTTTTGCATGCAAATATCCAACTGTTACAATATCATTTGGTGCACTTTTGTGGACCATCAGTTACCATGTGTTCAGGTCTATTTCTGTATTTTTACCCTGTTCCATAGGATAGACTTGTCCATCTATATCTAATATAGATATATTTCTCTATCTTTATGCCAATACCATGCTGTTTTGATTCCTGTAACTTTTAAAACAGTCTTGAGGTCAGGTAGTGTAAATCCTCCAACTTTATTCTTCTTTTCAAGGTAGCTTGTCAATCCTAGGTTTTAGATAGCTCAGTTGGTAAAGAATCTGCCTGCAATGCACGAGACCTGGGTTTGATCCCTGGGTTGGAAGATCCCCTGGAGAAGGGAAAGGCTATCTGCTCCAGTATTGTGGCCTGGAGAATACCATGGACTACAGTCCATGGGGTCACAACTGAGTGACTTTCACTTTATGAATTTTAGAATCAGCTTATTAATCTCTTCAAAAATAAAAACCAGTTGTGATTTTGATAGACTGTCTTGAATCTACAGATAAACTTGGGGAGAATTAGCATCTTAACAATATTGAGTCTTCTGATCCGTGATTCTATTATTTAGGCCCTCTTTAATTTTTTCAGCAATGTTTTGTTGTTTTCAGTATACACATCTTGCAAATCTTTTTTGTCAGATTTATCTGCGTTTCGTCTTTTTGATACTTCCATAAATGAGTTTGGTTTTGGAATTTCAATTTCCAGGTGTTCTTGCAAACTTATAAAACATACTTACTACTTTGAATAGCCTTTTTATATAAATTTCTACATGAACAATCATTTCATCTTTGAATATTTATTCCTTTATCTAGATACCATTTATTTCTTTGTCTTGCTTGATGGAGCTGTCTAGAACATCCAGTTTAACGTTTTCTGGTTCTCTTATGTGATGATCAGTCTGAGACAGCCACACAAGGGAACACAGGAGAGAAAAGGGAAACAGCAAAGATTTAGCCATGCTGAGATAGGTGGGTAAATCAGCATACTCCAATAATCAAGAAGCTAAAAGAAGAAAGAGGAGGTTGTTACTATCCTGTGCTCAGAGAGGCAAAGCAAATTGAGACTGAGGAGCCATTAGATCCAGTGACTGAGAGATGGTTCGTGTTCTCATAAATACAAGTTTAGTATATTGTGAAAAAGGGACCCATTTCAGACACTTGAAACAGGGGTTGGGGTGGTGAAGATGCCTCTGAATAAATATAGATCACTCTAAGAGTCTGGCTATGAAAAGGAGGGAAATTGAGCAGTGATTTGAGGGAGAACTTGAGTATGAATATTGTCGCCCCTCAGTATCTGCAGGGGGTTGGTTCCAGAACCTGCTGCTGATAGCAAAATCCTTGGATTCTCAAGTCCCATGGTTGGCCTTCCATATGAGTAGCTTCTCCATCCAAGTAACTTCCCCATCCAAGGGTCCGACCAGCCCCAGATTGTGTAGTACTGTATTAATTAAAAACAATCCACACATATGTGGACCCACACAGTTAAAACTTGGGTTGTTCAAGGGTCAGCTGATAAGAAAGTTTTACTGATAAGAAAAACCAAAGATGTCTGTTTAATAATGACCATTTTCACCATCTTCAAATATTACTATTGTGAAACATTGTTATAATTCCAAAGCTTTATTTTTAGAGATGATTCATTCAATTCACTCACCAAGTGTAAAAATAAAGAAATCTGCATTTCAAATGTAAATGTTAGAAGCAATAAATATTTTCAAATCTTAAACACAAGTAGGAAAAGTATGATTTTTTTTTCAAAATCAGAGGTTCTAGAAAATGTCTCCCTTTTACTCAACAACTGTAAGGAGGAGGAGTAGGGTGGTGGGTGAGGGAACTGTGGAGTCAGAAGTGTGTGAGATCAACTCAGCAGATGGCCCGGGGCTTGGGGAGCTGGGTCTCTCTTTGGGAACTTCTGGAAGCTTGCTTGTTATCAGCTTTCCACAGCTCACAGTTCTCCCCACATAATGCAATATGCTTTGTGCCCAGCATGTTCTCAACAGAGCTCCGAGAGAACAATGCAGAGAAAATGGTAGAAACCTGTGTGTGGGATGCCAGTGCTCCAGCTCAGATCTTCTCCATCTGAAGTCAGTTTTTTAAGACATCATTGTGACTGGAAGCAAGACAACTAAATTTGAATTAACTGTAGATAGATTATATTTCTATTGTTGTTCAGTTGCCAAGTCCTGTCTGACTCTCTGCACCCCATGGTCCTCAGTATGCCAGGCTTCCCCATCCTTCACTATCTCCCAGAGTTTGTTCAAAGTCTTGTCCATTGAGTCAGTGATGTTATCCAACCATCTCATCCTCTGTCGCCCCCCTCTCCTCCTGCCCTCAATCTTTCCCAGCATTTCCTATGAGTTGGCTTTTCACATCAGGTGGCCAAAGTATTGGAGCTTCAGCTTCAGCATCAGTCCCTCCAGTGAATATTCAGGATTGATATCCTTTAGGAATTACTGGTTTGCTCTCCTTGCTGTCCAAGGGACTTTCAAGAGTCTTCTCCAACACCACAGTTCAAAAGCATCATTCTTTGGCACTCAGCCTTCTTTAGGGTTCAACTGTCATATCCATACATGACTATTGGAAAAACCATAGATTTGAGTATACGAACCTTTAATATATTTCTATTCCTGTGTTTAAAGTAGAATGATGAGATGATAAAAAAAAAAATACTGGAGCAGATGAAGCAGGATATGGAAGAGAATTATGAGCTACTCATCATGTAAAGCCTAGCTACTCAGAGTGTGGTCCATGGACCAGAAGCATCAGCATCACCTGGCAGCTTGTAGCAAAGCAGAATCTCAGCTGCCACCCCAGACCCACTAAATCTGCGGTGATTCCCAGGTGATCTGTCTGTGTATGCAAGTTTGAGAAAGTGCTGTTGAAAACATTCAGGGACAGTAAGAAGATGTTCTTTAGGGATCAGACAGCTGAGTGGCAAAATGTGTCTCTCTGGCAGGGCTCATGAGTAGATTAGTGAGACATCCATCAGGGATTAATCAACAAGGATTTGTAGGGAAATGTAAAGAGAAGAGGAAGCTGACAGTTCTGGAAACTGAGTAAGAGGCAGAATGTAAGAATCAAGAATAAAATTTTTCAGCTTATTCATGCTGGCAGAATCTGTGGTTTAAGGAGAGATCAGATTTATCCAAGACTGAAAGGCTGGACCCAGAACAATGAGAAATTTTGCTCAAGCCAAGTCCTGGAAGTTTCCTAGATATTTAAGTGAGGAGAGTTTGAACAAGCCACAGGGTTGGAGAAGGAAGAAGAGACCAGATGATGGTGCTTGTGTTGGGGGTGGTGTCAGTACTGGGCGTGGTCTATAAAGCTCACTTGGTCTTTCGTTTTACGCTAAACTCTCATTGTGGGGCTGGAGTTATTTGGACCCTCTCTACCAACTGCCTGCCTTGAAATAAAAACAAGGTAGACCAGAGTATGGCTTTCAGTAACATAATCATCTTTAGAAATTTTCTATCCTCCTTGCTGATTGCAGGAGACAGTCACTCCCAGTGAGATGCCAGGATGGCAGGAACCTGGCTGGCAGGAGGTCCCTGTAGGGACTTTGCTGGCAGGAACCTCCCACTGTTCCAGATGTACATTGCACTCATCTCGGGTCATCATCCACACTTGAGGGTCTGGGCCACTTGTGCTCACAGCCCTCCCTTTCTGACCCAACCTCTGCACCACTGTCCATCCAGTCAAGCCTCCAGCATCTGCCTTTGCTCTCCCTACACAGCTGCAGTCCTGCGTCCTTCTGGTTTCCAAATGGTTGGTACTGTCTGGATTACCTGCGAGTGCTGGTATAAAATGCTGATTCCTGGCCTCCCACCCCAGGGCCCTGTGGGATGCTGATAGTGGAAGTCCAGCATGGGATCCAGAAAATACATTAGTAACAAGTACCAGAAAGTGATCCTGATGCAGATATTCCCACCAGATCTCAGAAGCACTGTTATTCCCCTCCTTCTATGTCACTCCTTCGCTGCTCAGATCTTACCAGTTGGGGTGGTGATGGTGGTGAGGATGTGGAGACTAGCTGATAGACGCTGGCTCCTCTACGTTAGCCATTCCCTCTCTGCTCTCCCCCTGGTGATGCCAGTTTCTAGACAGTATCGCTTCCTCCCCACCCCCATCACTCCTCCCTTCTACCCTTTGCTGCTATCTCCATGACCTTCAGACAGGGGCAATCCACCATTTGCAAATCTCCAGCCTTCACCAACTCGCATCCACTGTGAAGTTTCCCCAACGTGTTCTGTCTCACTGTTTCTAGTTCTACATTTGGAATTCTCGCAGTTCTAGCCAGCTTTTACTCTTCTCTTCTATAGCTCCTCCATGTCTCCAATTACCTCTTCAAGGGCATATTCAAAACCTCTCCATCACCACCCACCCCCCCCCCCCCCACCCACCACCACAACCTCACAGCTGCATCTGGCTCTGCCAATCACCCTCTCCTCCAAATGTCCAAGCTCTGCTGGGCGGTCACTTCAAGGCCACATCACACTTCGCCTTTTCTACAAATCAATGAGCCCAGCTCCTTCACTGTGAACAGATCTCAGTATTTCACAAGCGTTTCTACTTGTCACTGCCTCACAGGCTTCCTTTAATCCCCTGAAAATTGGAATAGCACTGGGGAGCCCCAGAGTGGGGCTGTCTGCATGATCGGCTGTCTTAACTGAGGAATGCTTGAGGCTCTGGTCTCACCATCACCCATGAGAATGTGGGTCTCCTTGTTTAAAAAGTATTAGGAAATTTCAAGACAGTGACAGCAGGCATTAAGACAAGCTCGGGGCCCTTCAGAGTGTGGAGCCCTGTGTTATCACAGGCTCAGGAAGCCAGGCCTGCTTGCCGTTGCCCCAGCCTATTAGCTCAGTGACTATCAAGACCAGATAAGCTTGTGAGAACAGGGTAATAATTTCGATAAAATCAGAGCTCGCATTCCCAAGTCACCCGTTGGTTTCCCCAAGGAAACCCCCTCCCTGTTCAGTCTTCATGTCTCAGATCTCCCACCGGCTTTGTTGTCAGGAGCAAGAAGGGCAGCCTGTGAGTGACACAGCAGAGTTCACCCAAATGACATGGGAGAAGCAGCCCAACAAGGTAGGTCAGAAGCAACATCGCTACCATCATCATCGTTGTTACTGTTGCTTTAAACTGGTGTCTGGAATACATGAAATTTTATCCTGAATTTCATGCTGTGCTCTAGCTTTGCCCCATTTCAAGCCCCTAAACCCCATAAAACCAGACTGGAGATAGAAACTAGGATCCCAGCAGCAGCAAGGCTCTCTGCTTTCTTTGGGGCAGCGCCAAAAGGAGATAAAGAAAGTGTTGTATTAGGCAGCAGTAAACAGGCAAGAGACAAGCAGGCTTTTAATGAAATAGACCTTTATTGGGGCGAAAGTGGCCCCAGGCTGACCCCACCCTAAATCCTGGCAGTGTCCAACGACAGGAATTCAGAGGAACAAAAACGCTGGCATTGCCGGCTGTATCCTGTGCATACATAATAGAAAGCATTGCAGAAATCCGCAAGCAAGGAATACATAAATACCATTATCCAGCATTACAGCCCAAACTGATCTTTTAGTCCAGACGACTATGCTATTCTGCCTTCTCTGCCTCAGATTTCTGTCCTGTGAATCACAGGGAAGGACTTGGGGACCATGAAATATCCAGGGACCTAAAATAGGTCCTTCTTTTCCCCTCCCACATCAGGATGAATTTCCTACGGCATTTGTTTTTTCCTTTATTAACCAGGCATGAATGATAATATTGCCTGGGCTTAAGAACTCATCTCTGTCACTGGTAAATAGAAATAATGAGCCATGTTCATAGAAAAGCATGCCAGAATTTCATTGATTAACATCCTGTGCCACAGCCTCTCTTTGAAATTAAAAACACTTTCAGTGACACCGAACAGAAAAGGCACTGCATGAAAAATATTTCGAAGAGGAGGTTGTCATTAAAGCATGCCAAAAATAGAACTGTTTTTATTTAACCATCCTCTCTCCTCTCTCCTCTCTCCTCTCCCCACCCTTGCAGGCTGTGAGGCTGCTTGCAGTTACATCACAAGAATTACAGAAAGTAACTTCATCCATTTGAATTTTAGAGGCTTCAAAAGCAGACCTTGGAGAATGCTTCATGCACATGTCTCTTTCTCCTCTGCAAGGGATCACTGAGGAAGGGATATGCTGTTGTTGTTTAGTCACTCAGTCATGTCCGACTCTTTGCGACCCCATGGACTACAGCATGCCAGGCTCCTCTGTCCATGGGATTCTCCAGGCAAGAATCCTGGAGTGGGTTGCCATCTCCTTCTCCATGGTCTCTTCCCAACCCAGGGATCGAATCCGGTCACCTGCATTATAAGCAGATTCTTCACTGTCTGAGGCACCAGAGAAGCATATGGCCAGGATTTAAATCCAGCTGTTTAGGGATCTATAGGAGAATTTTTAAATATCTTAACTCAACATCAGACTCTATCCCCGCTACCAGTGTCCTTGCTCTGTCCCTTATCACCCTCTACACACAGCCTCCAGTGGTCTGGTAGGTCTACACACAGACCTACCAGTAGGTCTCTTTGCCTCCAGGTTTATGTGCTTTTTCACTAGGATACCATGGCCTCAGAGAAATTTCAACCTGGTCATTAGGAACCCAGGCTCACTGCAGACCTGGCTTTGCAAGGATGGAGGGTGCTCTTGTTTGGTTTTGGAATTTTAGATTTCTAATGCCTTCAAACAGAGACTACGCCTTTACTCCCTTATATGTGGGGCATCACTTCTGACCTCACGCTCTATCCTCCGGAGCCCCATCCCCCACAATAACTCCTTCCTCTTCTCTGATGCTTCTGAAGACACCTGAGTGGTTAACATTGGTCTGTGAAGTCTGAGCTCTTCCATCTCTTGCTCAACATCCTCTACCATGTCACCGCTGTCCACTTTCCCATCGTTATGTCTCACAAAGTCTTCTACCTGTCCCAGCCCTCGTCTGCTCTCCTGGTAGCCTATCCCCCTCTGCACTGGGCCAGGCTCCTCAATTCCCCATAGCCCCCTTTTCTCCAATCCCCAGCTCTGCCTGAAAACTTGACTCCTTTTCCCATGCCCAGTGGAAATGTCTCCTCTGTGAAGTGTTTGTTCATCTTTGCAGTCAGTCTAGTGTGATAGAAAAAGAAAGGACTCTGGCGTTAGGCAGGCTGGAGTTTGAATCCCAGTCTTTCACTCATCAAGTATGAGAACTTAATGATTTTCTTAATGTCTATGAAGCGCCACTCACTGATTTATAAAATGGAGTATGCTTTTCACTGCCATCATAGGCTTATTTTGAATATCAAAATAATAATGTATGTTAGGAGATGTGAGTTTGATCCCTGGCTTGGGAAAATCTCCTGGAGAAGGAAACAGCAACCCAGTCCAGTATTCTTGCCTGGAGGATCCCATGGACAGAGGATCCTGGCGGGCTACAGTCCATAGTGTCACACAGAATTGGACACAACTAAAGTGACTTAGCATGCAACATTTATGTAGAATTCCTGGCATATATTATTATTATTATCATTAACTATGTGGTTTTCAGCTTTCATAGAACATATTAAAGCATTTTCAACATTTGTCTTTGAATGAAGATACTTGTACAAATATCTTTCTCTTCTACTGAGAAAGACAGAGCAGGTACCTCGTCTCTTACATCACTGCATTCCGCATAGTGCCCACCTTGGCATTCGGTAGATGCTTGGTAAATATGTACTTGCTCAAATTGTCCGTTCTACTTGGGTGAAACTGACAGTCATTTGTTTAGCTAATACCGCTTGGGAGAAACAGGGCTGAAAAACTTGGTGTTAGTTCTCACAATGTTTAGACTTCTTTCCTCACTTTTAGATTTAATCCACATGATTTAGATTTTGATCCCTCAGATTATAATATAATGGTAATAACTTATTAGTTATGTACATAAAGGTACTTGTATTTGAATTTTTATTATTTTTATAGTGCTTTCTATGTGCCAGGAACGAGTCTAAGTGCTTCATATTCATTCCTTATATAATCCTCACGACAAATCTAGAAGGTAAATGCCATTTTTACTCCCATTTGATAGATGAGGAAATTGAGCCTTGGAGAGGTTAATTAAGTAGCTTGAGCTATATGGTGCAACCAGCACATGGTAGATTAAGAGGCTTGGCTCCGGAGAACAAGGTGTTTCCCACTGCCTTGTACAGCCCCTAACCTACCACCACCAGATGAACCATAAAGCAGAAAGTAAGTGGGATTGATCCAACTGGTTATTGTTTCACAAATAGTATAACCTAATTCTACTGGTACTTTGATTGGCCAGACAAGCTGCCCACGTGTGAGCTTGTATGTGATTGAAAAGGACACAAGAAGGTCACATACACCCTTCTTTCCAATGATACTTCCAAGCTGCACACACTACCTGTGCTTTCATCTCATTGCCCAGAACTTCATCACAAGGTAGAGAAGCAAGGAAGGCTTGGAAATGTGGTCTCTATTCTGAGCAACCATATTTATAGCTAAAAATCAAGAGTACTATTACCCAGAAGGCAGTGGATATTAGGAAAAAAACAAGCTATTTCCATCACAGTCTCATAAGAATAGTAGAAAAGAGTTTGGGAGATATTGCTGTGGTCTAACCCCATCATTCTCTACAACTTCTTGGTGGATGAGCCAGGAGAAGCATCTCTTGGCTTCCACTCCAGGTCATGCTCATTCACTCTGTGGTTCCTCTCTAGAGATCATCCTTCCTATCCCTCATGGCCAAGGGACCCCAGGGCGTTCCTATCTTGGCTACTGAAAGCTGCAGCCCTGTTAGGAGCCCCAGTGTGATGGACTGCCCTGCCCAGCTCCCCCTGGGCTCAGAGAATGATTAGCATCACGCAGGAAAGGCAGGGACACTAGAGAATGTTGTTATTTTGCTGTTGAACAGATCTGCACCAATGAACATAGGACAGCATCAAAAGTCATGTTAGCATGCACTTTTATAGTGAACCCAGTCTTTGTGAAGGCTTCTCTGTGAATTTCTCAGTGCTCCATTCTTCCATCCTTGTTTTGCTGTCTCTAAATGTTGACGACCTGCTATGTGAGGCAGTGAGTTTCACGCTCTAATGCTGAATCGTTGAGCAACATCAGTCATGTCTTAGTGCTGGGATTCCTGTACTAAATAAGAAAGGCATAGCATAGGGGCTGGAAGAGGGAGAAAGAACACTGACTGACTGTCAACTATCTGTTAGGCACTGGCCTAGGTGTTTATATATGTGTCTCATTTAACACTCATTGCAATTTATGACCCAGACTGGCAGTGACCCATCTGGGACCTGAACCAGGTATCTATACCTCTCAAATCCATATTTTTTTTACCAGGGAAGAAATTAAGAGCCTTCTGTACTGTTCACTTTCTTTTTTCCCCTCCTCTTCCCTTCCCCCATCACATTCTTTTACACATTGACTTTGTGTTCATCTTTTCCCAGTAATTAGTAAATTATAACCCCCGCATCTCAAATTCTTGACATTCATTTGCTGTTTCCCAGTAATTCATTCTGCTTGGTATTTGCTCTGAGAAAGGCACAGAAGTGCTCACTAATGCGGCTTGCACTCCCTCGCCTGGATGAGGCTCTCCACCCCATTTATCACATTGCGCTGTGGTCCTGAAGTCTGACAGGCAATTCAGGCTTTCTGAATGCAATTCAGGCATTGATTTTAATCTATAAAGCTTTGGCGTCTGGGTCCTGGCTGCCATGGAAATGAAATAGCTTCTTGGACACTTTTCTATATGCCACTAACTGTTCTGAAATGCCGGCTCCCAGAGATATTTCTGTGCCTCTCCTGATGTAAAAAAAAAAATGTCCAATACAAAGAGCTTCCTAACTTTAACCATTATCATTCACATGATAGAGAAATCTCAAATAAAGACAAATACACAGAAGGTGCTCAGATGCATGGACTGGCACACTGAATATATTGATCATATCTGGTTAAAAATGAAATTAAAAATACAGCCAATGAGGTGGCCAAGGCACTTGGTTTCCAAACAGGAAATCCCTAAGCCTGAACAGGTCACTGGGTTCCAGGAAACCAATGGGGAAGCATGATGTTTGGACTTTCGTGTATAATCTGGTTTTCTCTCACCCGGACGGGAAAGTTGGTGGTGAGAAAATAACTCTAAGATGCATGCTTTGTCAGGTGGGGACAGGAAGAGTGAAAGCTTGGTGCTTACGCTTAGAAGTGTGGTGGCAGGCAGTGTGCCCGGGGAATGTGACACCACCTTTGTTCCAGTGCTCAGAGGCTGGGAAAGTGGGGAAGAAGACCAGGACTATAAAGGGGATTTAAACATTCTCCCCCAGAGTTCTGCTTTCATTCTCTTCAGCAGAATGTCCTGGCTCTCTGCCTCCCTGCTCACATGGCACTCATCTCAAAATGCAACTCCTTGCTTCAGCTTTTTAAATCCTGATGACATCGACATTAGCAATGAACGTGACAAGGCCATTGACATGTTGACATAGATCCCTAAAAGCAAGAAGTTTGCTTTAATCTGCTTTAATTTCTTAAAGCAAGAAGTGTCCGAAAGTCAGAAACTTTAATTTCTTAAAACAAGAATGAGTAAAAGTAGAAATAGCAAAGGATGAACCTGAGGAATTTCCAAGCAACAAATGATAATTGAATCTACTTGTCAGGCTTCCCTGGTGGCTCAGATGGTAAGGAATCCACCTGCAATGCAGGAGACCTGGGTTTGATCCTTGGGTTGAGAAGATCCCCTGGAGGAAGGCATGGCAACCCACTCCAGTATTCTTTCCTGGAGAATCCCCACGGACCGAGGAGCCTGGCTGGCTACAGTTCATGGGGTCGCAAAGAGTCAGACATGACTGAGTGACTAAGCACGGCACATGTAACTTTATTTTTCTTTAGAAGGAGGCTGTCAGACCATGACTCATGAGACAGAGTTCGATGGAACATGTAATTGGTTCCCTAAAACATCACTTCGTGTGAAGTGTTTGGGAGCACATGGAACTCAAGAGGCAGATGCCAATCTCAACTCCCATGAGCAGTGAAGGGAAAACTGGACTAGAGTTTGCCAGGAGCTTCTCCCTGTCCTTCTCTAATTATCCAGTTCTGTTTAGAAAGCCACTGTGAAAAGTCTACCAGCCCCATGAGCTACAAATGTAGTAGCAAAAGTCCTCTCTTCAGGGTTTGATTTCCACAAAGCCAGGCCAGGTTAGGAGACAGAGCTGACATCAGAGAGCCTCAGAGCAGGGAAATACACACTGACTTTTTTCCAAACTACAAATCGTGGCTCCATTTGTCAGATATCAAAACAACAGTATGATGAAGTCAGCTCCATCAAGAATCTCTCAGGGTGGCTGCTTGGAACATAAATATAGATTGGTTTTTCCCTACTCTTTTGCTTTTCTTTTTTTAAATTAATTAATTAATTCTTACTTTTATGGAAGTATAGTTGATTCATGGCATTGTATTAATTTCACTATATGACAAAATGATTCATATACATATTCATATGCATACATGTCTGTGTATATATTATAGATATGTTTTTTTCATATTCTTTTCCATTATGGTTTATCACAGGATATTGAATATATTTCCCTGTGCTATACAGTAGGACCTTGTTGTTTATCCCTCCTATCTATAATAGTTTGCATCTGCTAATCCTAAACTCCCAGTCCATCCTCTCCCACCCTGCCCAGCAGTCTGTTCTCTGTCTTTTGCTTTTCCAATGTGAACTGTGTGTTCTTAGGTACATTAAGAGTGAGCAGTAGGCAGGAAAGATAGACTCACTTTATATTTGGCCAGTTCCCACCCAGCCACTTGTGAAACCAGTCAGACATGCCCTGTCATGGGGGGAAGTGTGTAAACTTGGGATAATAAGTTGAGTGTGGAATGAGAACCTGACCACTCTTAGCACCACCAGAATCATGACCCCCATGTTTTAAGGTATGCGGTGTGTGTCAGCCCTGCCCCAAACACCCTTTAAGCCTGAGACCCCCTCTTCCATTGTAAGGTACACCCAATGTGCAGCTGACTATACTTCACTGGATTTGGGGGGGACAAGCTCTCTTCAACTCTACCATCATGGAGCACCCACAGGGACACTGTGATATACCCAGAGGTAATGTAGGCATTCTCCTGGCCCTTGAGACAGCCTTGTCTTTCAAGTTAGCTCCCTTTTTACTGGGAACAGCATGGCAAAGTATTACCAGTTTCCTCCCAGGAAAAGGCTTTGGGCTCAAATTCCCAGTTAGATTCCTGGATGTAACAGATACCAACTGGAGCTCACAGTGCTTCTCCTTTCTCTAAGAACTGCTCTGACTCCTAGGAATGGGACCCAAGCGGTCATGTCTGTGTTACATGGCCCTGTTCCTTGCACTGCTGACAGATCCAAGGGGAAAATGAGCCCAATATGGATACATCAGGACCCCACCTTCCTATACATAATCAATCACCCCAGGGGTAAATTAAAATGTGAGCAGTTTGCTTACAACCAGCAATTGTCCTTGAAAACTGGCATAAATTTGAACTGGGATACCTAACCTGGGTGGGCAAGCTCAATAGAATTTGTCTGCAGAACCAAAGGAAAAGGGTCATCTCCCCTTTGGAGGCAGAAACCACAGGGCAGGACCATAACCCTTTGAGCAATGATCTGCATTCAAGGCAGTGATGCCGGCTCTCTTCAGAGGGAGCCAGAGATGAGAGAGATATAGAGACAGGGAGTCCTGGGGGCACTATCCCTTAGGGTCCAACTGCCCCTTTCTCCTTGTGTTGCCAGTTATGTGAGGCAGCTCCTTATCCTTTCAATAAATTCTCTTTGGCCCGAGTTAATTAGCAATGGGTTTTTATCACTTGCAGCCAAAATGACACATTGGCAAATTTTCTCATCCTGACAGCTGGCCTGGCCCACAGTTAGATGAGCTTTCCTGTTTGGTTGGTTGGTTGGTTTTGTTTTGCTTTGCTTCATATCATCCATTTGTCCTCTCTTTCCTCAAGGATGCCTCTGAGTCACAGCCTACTATTTGCAGCACCCAGGTGTTCAAGATTTTTTGAGAATGCCACTTTTGGTGGCCCAAAGCTCACCATGACTTGGCTCTTCCCTGCTGTAGGTCACGTCCTTACCTTTTCCTTGGGGGAGAAATTCCATGTTTCCTGGCCCAGTGCCCTCCCATTCAGTACCTCAACACCCCCACCCCTTCTCTCTACTTGCTTGGGATTTCTAGCAGGTGATGGCACAAAACTGAACAATGATGCCCCCTCCTCCACCCAAAACTGTAAACTCCCCCTGCCCCTAAGAATTTTAATCAGCTTCCTTTTTTCTCCTTCCCCTTTCCTCCATTAGCATTAGATGCAAACCCTTGGACAATTGAAAATTATCCCCTTTTTAAGCCTGCTTTCAGGCTTCATTTGAAACATTTGACCTCAATTCCGATAGACTTTTAGGGATCTTATTTCTAAAGATTATATGCAGAGGCCTTTCACAGGTTCAGATTGAATACTAACCATCTCCCCATGTGGCAGGCATTTTTTGCCTACAGAACATTTGAATTTCCCTCCTATGTTTCTGAAATTGGTAGGAGACAGAACTCACCTCTCCTGTAGAAGCTGAAAAGAGTTGATAGTCACTCTTCCAGCCTCTCTTGCAGCTAGAACGTAAGCACCTAAATTAAGACTGGCCTGTCAAATGCACACAACTGAGACCTAGGAGGTATTTGGGCAAATAAAGAAAAGTTCACAAATTGTCCATTCTGGCAGTGGCAGCAAAGACAGCAGCAACATCCAGTATGCAGGGGCAGCCATGGCCTTGGTGCCTCCACGGGTTGCCCTGCAGCACGGTAGCAGTGTCTATGTCGAACAACTTCGATGGCATTGATCTTGGCTGAGGACTGGCTGCCTAGCTCCACTTTGTGCCGGCTCATTTTCTCAATCGGATCCTACAGCCCTCCCCAAGAATTGTGTAATTTTCCCGGTGTTCTTTTTTTCTTTAAATTGCTCACAGCTAGAAACCATGAATGATGCACCCTCAACGTATTCATGATATGCAGCAGTTTGTTTTTTTCTTGTGGCACAAATTGGAATATGTAATCTGGAAGATTCACATGTAAGATCTAGTTGCTTTGCTGGTGAGGGAGCCTGACACCCAGGATCTGCGACTCAGCACAACTTGATTCTTCTCTTGTGAAATGGTATTAGCAGCTGGTTTCTTTTTTTTTTTTGGTGGGGGCAGGAGAGGAGCCACAGCTACTCAACTGGAGGAGCGATAGAAGTGATAGAATTGCAAAGGAAGGAAGAGGTGGTTTGGACCCATAAAATAGCTTTATAAATGACTTCAGTTCTGTGCATAAAATAAAATCATAGATCTCATGGGATCACTTCAGCAATGCTTCTCTCATTTTATGGGGAGAAGTTAGGTTCTGTGGTGATTGTATGACAATTTGGGTTATCAGCTAAACTCATATGATATGGACAGTGAAGGAAAGAAAGACTGCGTTTTCAGTCATGTCTGACTCTTTGAGACCCTATGGACTGTTGCTCTCCAGACTCCTCTGTCCATGGGATTCTCCAGGCAAGAATACTGGAGTGGGTTGTCATTATCTTCTCCAGGGCATCTTCCCCACCCAAGGATCGAACCTGCATCTCCTGTGTATCAGGCATTGGCAGGCAGATTCTTTACAAGTGAGCCACCGGGGAAGCCCATGGACAGTGAAAGGAGATGCTATTAATAGGAATTCTGAAACAATGGACAGAATGGTCATTTAAGTAGTAGAGTAGGGATTTGGAGATTCTAGATCTTGGGTTCTATCAGGCATTGAGATATCAGTCATGGTCCCTGCTCCACAGCACCCTTCCTATCTTCCTCAACCACCTTCTACTTCTCTTTCTTCAGATCCAAAGCTGGAGACTGACGAGTGTCAACATGCTCACCGCTTGCACACACCCCTCTATTCATGCATCTGGCAATATATTCTACATTTGCATGTGTTCTTAGAGGGGTGATTTCCATAGCAACCATAGGAATATAAAAAAAGGCACCTGAGTGATGCCTTAAAGATAAATCACCTTCTTGAAGAAGCCCTCCATTTCAGGAATTACAGGCTGTTGACACTTCGAATTTCTTAGCGGCCTGTCACATGTACACATTTCTAACTCCAGTTCACTGTCCTCCAGTATAATGAATGACAAACATTTTAGCCTCCCTCTTAGGCCAGAAGATAAAGAGAGATCCTGGCTGGACATTAGTAGTTCATGATTATTTTATGAACCAAGAAGGGAGGAAGAAAAAACTTGTATGTTTTGAGTACCTACAAGGCACTCAGCATTTTTACTTATTTTATCTCATTTTCATAAAAAAAAAAAAAAAAAAAAAAAAAAGGCCTTGGGCTGGCAGTTATGCTCCTGAGTCCTTCATCTCATGAGAGCAGAGGGGACAGAGGTAGGAGAGGGTGGTATTGGTTCATTTTCTGATCTGAGGGGTAGTGTCCTGCAAGTAAAAGGCACTAACTATAGACTCACTTCCTTGAAACCTGTCAGCCTCAATGAGTTCTATTCTTTTCCTGTTTTTTTAATAGAAAGAAATTTGTACACAGTGGTGTATTTTAAAACAAAACAGTAGTAAGTTTTCTGCTCCCTACAAGAATCTTTCCTTTTTCTTGAGCCTGTGTCACCATTTTAAAACAAATTTTTACACTTGAGAGCAGATGTAGAAAGGGTTTATCTCACATGTATTTGAAATTTTAATTTATTTGTTTGTTCATTCATTCACATAATGACTGTTTATTAGTCTTCTTTGTGTCGGTCCTGGGATTTAGGCTGAGAAATGCACATAGACATAGGCCTGGCCCTCTCAAAGCTTGTCATCTTATTGAAAGAAAGAAATGAATTGGTTAGTTATCATTTATATAACTGCAAATTGTGATATGGGTGTTGAGAACAAGCACATGATATCGTTGTGTTGCAGAAACCAGTACTCGAGAAACAAAGCACCACGCTCGGAGAGTTGGAGAACTCAGGTTTATTACACCAGCGGACCCAGAGGAGTTAACAGTCCAAGCTCTGAGCCCTGAACAAAGGGGTTACAGAGTTTCTATACACGGACAGGCATGATTAAGCTGGTTTGTGGGTTTGCAGGGGCTGGGCGATTGCAAAGGGCCAGACAAGGGTGAGTGAGATAAACTCCAGTTCCTAACACTGTGAGTCCCCACTTTCTGAGACCTGCATGATCCAAACTTTGCAAAGAGCAAGCTGAGTTACAGAGGCAGAAGGAGCAGGAGGTTACGTAAAATTTTAACTTTTCCTTTTCAGTTGAAGTGCTAGGGCATGGACCTCGTTTCTCCAACATTCTACCATTGGGATATATCCATGTGAAGGTCAGATGAGTTCACACAGGAAGTCATCTGCCCTGTAGCATGAATAAGTTCAATCACATTGTTTTCCATCAAACAGATGCATGAGATCAGTGTTCTCAGGAAGTGGGAGGATTAATGGAATCAATGGAAACTAAACGAGTAATTTGAGGATGCTGGAGATTGTTTGGTGGACAAATCCAGTCAGGAAGCTCCAGAAGCCCCTGTTTGCAGCAAGAAGGTGCCAGATCAGAGAGGGAGGGAGAAGGAGACAGAATGAGAAGCTAAGAGCACAGAAAACAGATCTATCCCAAGGAGGGCCTTCCCCAACACTGCACAGACAGAGAGAAAGTATCAGTGTTCTGAAGTATTAGGGGTGATCTTAAATTCACTCGTCATTAGTACCTGAGCTAGTCAAAGCTAATTTTCAATGACTTGGTGATTAATAAGAGACACAGGTGGTTGGCATGCTCTCTGGAGCCAAGTAGCATCCTTTTATTAGAGGTTTTCCAGATGGCTGCCTTGGATTCTGCCAGCAACGCCAGATGGGAAGGGTACCCTTAGCTGGACTGAATCTATACATCCCTGCAGTTGTTACCTGTCAGACTTGGGCTTCTAAATGAGATAACATGGAATATGGTTGGGTTAAATGAACATTCCTTATTCCTGGTTATAGCTTAATCCCTCTTTGCTCCTATATCTTAATGAATCAGATCAAACAACATACAAACTCCAAGTCTCTTGCCCTTTCCCTTATTTTAGTCTGAAGCCTAAGCCAGAACAAATTAGGAGAAATCAGTCCTTTGATTTGCTTTGGCCTGGGCTTCCACCTGGCCCTGCATATCCTTCTGGAAAAAAACATCTCCTAAGATGACGATGGCTCAGCCAATGCTCTCTTACCATTCTGAAAGCGGGAGTGAGAAAGAAACTTTCCCCAGGGTTATCTGTCATTCATTCATCTTTTCCACCAGAATCTCCATTGCCAAGTCTAGAGGAGGGTGTGTGAACCCTCTGCGAAGGCCATGTAAAGCTCCTTCTTGGGCTCAGAATTGGGGAAACATTGTGCAAACGCTTTCCAATTTAGGGTCAGTTGGGACCATTCATATAAGAGCTATTATCCTCCATAAAAAGTTAATGTAGCTTTCCTCTAGTATTTCCCCTTCTCTTAACCAAGATTCTAAACTTCTCCTGGAGTCTATACCCTTGCCTCCATGTCCACGATGACTCCCATCCACACCGGCGCTGTCTCATTCCTCTACAATTGTAAAAAGTTCTTTGTCTCCCTGTTTCCTGTCTTGCTATCCCGAAATCCATTGTCACAGCCAGAGTAATCTTTTTGAAAACACAGATCATATCTTATCACCCCGCTACCTAAAATTCTCCAACTGGCTCCCAACTACACTTACACTAAAACATAAGCCATGTGGCAGGCCTTCCATGATCTCCATGGCCTGAACCTGGTTAGCTCTCTGACTTTACCTTCTTGTGCTTGTCTCTTCCTCCACTATGGGATGACCACTTTCTTTGCCCAAACCACACCCATGCTAATTCTTTCCTGTTCTTCCATCCAGAAAATTCCCTTCCCAACGGACTCATGTCTTCTTGGCTTTTTGTCCCAGACACATCATATTCTTTCTCTGTCCCTCAAAGTGGGGACCAGAGGACCAATGAAATAAATAGCAGAAATCAAGGTTAGATTCTAGTCCAACTGAGGTATTAAATGGAGGATAACATCAAACTTGCTCATTTGGTACTCTGATGGGGGCAGGAAAAGAGAAGAGGAAGAACGAATATGGGACATGTTAAAGGAACTTCCAGGGCATCGTTTATGAAACCCTCACCCTTCTTTTGATCCCTTTCCCTTGTCTAGGATGCACAAGCATAGTCATAGCTAAGCTGGTTGCTGTGTTCATTGTCTGGTCTGATTGGTCGGTCAGTGCCCATTTTTTAACATCGTGGCTGCTAGTGGTCTTTCAAGTGCCCTGTCCCCCTCTTTGAACCATTTCCTGCTCTATACTATAAGTCCGTCCTGAGGCAGGACTTTTCAAAGTTTTCTCTGAGGGCCTGCTAAAGGCAGAAATTCCTAAACGTGAAGTTAGGGGGTCACCCAAGAAACAAGCCATGATTATTTGAAACCTTACAATTCATCAAAACTTGTATTCTGCTTCATAACAAATCTGTATTTGTTTAATATAAAAATAACGTGTTAAAATACTATCAAGATTTTCAGTTTAGGGAATGGGTTTGGCAGTCTGAACAGTAAGAGTCTAGATTGCCATTCTTCCTCTTGCTTCTTGTCTGACCTTGAAAAAGTTCCTCAGCCTCTCTGAGCCTCCATATTCTTCATATGGTGGTTGAGCATATGGTAAATATTCTATGGATTATGATCCAGAGGGCCAGAGTCGTGTTTTGTTCATTGTCTTAACCAAATCAACTTCTATATTGATAATAATATCATTAAAAATGTCTTTCCAAAAAAATGCAACTATAAGATAATTCTCAGAACTATTTGTTCTTAAAATAATTAAGAGGCAGAAGCAAGGGAAAAATACTAACATCAGGATAATGGTTACCCCTTGGATGGGATACATTGGATTGGGTAGGAGTGAGGAGCCCTGTGGAGAGCTCCGAATGTATCTAACTACTGATTTCTTGTTCCAAAATAGATTTGAAGAAAATACATCCAAATATGTTAACCTTGGATGAGTTCTGGGTGGTTGAATACTTAGATGTATTTCTCTGTGTTTGAAATTTTTCACAATTGCAAATTTTTTTAAAACAGGGGGAGGGAAGCCTCTAGGGTGAAATTTATGCTCACTGTTTCTGTCTCAATACATCTGCCTAACAAGCTTTTTAAGATTCTCCTCAGATAACTGCAATGTGCAGTGAAAACTACAACAGAATAAAAACCCTACAGTGTTGCTCCATTTGGTCTCTCCTGTTGTCCCCCTCCTACCAAGCCTGATATTTTGCCCTGAAGTTGAGTCTACTAAAGGCCATCACTTAAACTCAGTTGACTAATTAGTTCTTATCTCCAAATTGGATTGTTTTCAACTAAGTTGAAAGATGAAGAAAACTGGTCTCTATATGTCTGTTCTAGTTACTACGGCTATGTAACAAGCCACCCCAAACCTTAGTGGCATAAAACAACTGTTCTGTGATGCTCATGGAACTTTGCTCCTTGATATCTGGGGCCTCAGGTTGGGAGACTCAAGCTGGGGATGACTTGACAGTCGGGAGTGCCTGGCTGGTTTGGGGGCAGAAATCACTGAGAGATGTCTTTACTCGTGTGTCTGGTAGTTGATACTGGCTGTCAGCTGAGGCTTTAGCAGGGGCTGTCAACTGAGCCATCTGCTGGTGATAAACAAGTCGCTATGCTTGGCCCAGATTCCACGGGGTGGGGAGTAGGGGTGGGGGACAGAGACACACTGCTCTCCATAGGAGAGGTGTCAAAGAATTTGCAGGCATATTGTAAAACCATTCCAATATTGTCCTCACTCTGCTGTCACAGTGAAGTAGAATGGATAAACCTGGAACCTCCTTCCTCTTTGCCCAATCAAATGATCCACATGGAGGAATAGCTGAAAGTATTCACTTCATCATCTACAAACATGTATGCTGGATCAAGTTCAAGGGGCTCAGATATAAGCTGATTTGGTAATAGTTTATTTTACCAGCTCTATTCCTTTGGAAAGCTGACTGGTTGTTTCTTATGACCAGTAAACATAAAGGTCATAAATAACATATATACTAAAATTTTCACCACAATGAAATATTCTCAAAAGGCAACTTTATTATCTATTGCTGCATAACAAATTAGTCTGAAATTCAATAGCTTAAAACAACAAACTTGTATTATCTCATAGCTTCTGTGGGTCAGGAACTTGTGAACAGCTTAGCTGAGTAGCTCTGACTCAGAGCCTCTCATGAGGTTGCCGTCAAGATGTTGCCCAGGGCTGTGTCATCTGGAGACTTAACTGGGGCCGAAGAATCTGCTTCCAGTGTGGCTCACTCATGTGGCTGTTGGCAGGAGGCTACAGTTCCTCATCAGTGGTTGGCAGGTGACCTCAGCTCCTCACCACGTGGGCCCCTCTATAGGATGGCTGAAGTGTTCTCATGATATGACAGCTGGCGTCTTCCAGAGTGAGTGACGCGAGAGCGAGAGTGCAGAGGAATCCCTAGTACCTTTTATGTTCAAATCTCTGTAAGTGACACAAGGTCGCACCTGCCATATTCTATTCATGAGAAGTGAGTTACTAAGTCACACTCAGGGGAGGAGAGCTAAGCTCTACGTCTTGAAAGGAATCACATCAAAGAATGTGTGATTATATACCAAGGCCAGCACAGGGAGTTTGAGAATGAGGTTTCTCTCACTCTGTCCTGTAGACATCTGCCTCAGGGCACATGCCCTTATTTATGCAACCAGTGTGGGGAAATAAGTACTTTCCACGTGGAAAACTAGCAATCAGTTTCCACTATGCCATTCAGATGGGAGGTACTTCTGGACTGGGCTCCTATCTTTGTATGATGGGAACTGATTCTTGTCGATAAAAGCTTGGAGAATGCTCTAAAACACTGTGTATTTTATTCTTACTCATAGCTTTGGTGATGGTATAGAGGTGTGGGCATTCTCATGCCTGTTTCAACCACTCCATCGACACTAGGATCTACCTGATCATCCAAGTTGCCTGGACAGGCATGTCCTCCCTTGTAATCCACTTTATGACGTATCTTTCAGAACTCCAAACTTGAATGGTCAGGATGATAGATGTGGCTGTGCTTCAGGCCAGGGTGGCTCATAAGATGCAGAAAAATTACTATCTTCAAAAAGCAAAAGCTTTTTTGAAGGAAAAGTAAAGTGTAATCATGAGTAACTGTTTCTCATCCTTTGTGAGAGGTAACAGAAAGGAGTCAATGACTCATTTACCTGAGAAAAGGAAACCTAAGTGGCCCCCAGTTCAGGTATCTAAAAGGAGGATCTGCTACAAGTCCTAACTTGGGAAAAGCCAGCCCTTAGGACAAGGTAGCCAGGTCCCTGACAGAGAGATAGGGGTAACTTCCTTCAAGGAAAAAGGGTCGAATTGTAATCTGGTTCTGGAACCAATTCAACCTGACTACTTAACAGTAAAGATAAATTGAACCCACAGAGAAAACTGAAAATAACATTTTCCTGGCAAGTCCTTCAATGGACTTAGTGTGTTTAGATTTATGAGGGGGTGAATGACCTTCTCTGACTTGGTGTTTCACATTTTCGTTTTTCCAGGACTGATTTTCCATCTGGCCTAACCAGAGCTCGAAGTTACTGAATCAAACAGAGCCAGTAGGCCTGACTGGAGCTGGCTGGAACATGCACAGAGCTGGGAAAGACAAATAGGCTCCTTTCTGAATGGCCTATCTAGCAGAAGCCTATTCCTCTCCGCCTGCCTCAGAGCACTGCCCTGAGAGGGAACCCATCCCGCTCTTCACCACCCCAGCAGATGGGGCATTAGCTAACCTGAGGGTGTTCCATCTGAGAAGTGGGCTGTGTGAAAAGGAAGGAAGGGTGTTATCAAGTGCAAAGACACTAGCTCACAGGCCTGGGGTGGTCTACTGATCTCCAGCAGAGAAAACTTGGAGGCACTGTGTACATTTCCAGAAGGGTTCAAGGGCAGCAGAGTGCTGATGGACCCTGCCAGTATCTGGCAGAAGTAACAACAGGACAGTTGAAGCTGAAAGCAGCCAGACCAGATGGGGTCATGGACACCCCTGGGTTGCCAGCAACCAGATCAGGATACATCTCAAAAGAGACAGCCTTTGCAGGATGCCATGTAGCCTCCCCACGCTAGGGGAAAAGGAGGACAGTAGAGAAAATCCAGGATTAACTGAACTTTGAGATGAAAAGACTGAGAGATGAGAAAGTGCAGAGGTTTTGTAGAAATGATTACAGTTGCATGTTCTGGCATTTAGTGCATTAAGCTTCATTACAGAAAATAACGTTATATTTCTGGCCTACCCAAGTTTGTGGCTTAAGAAAATTCAAACCTGTCATTCTGTTTCTTCTTATACCTTGCCCTGTTTTTCACGTCATATAGAGAGAAAGGCTGTTTGGGGTTAGTGGGTCTCTCAGCATCTCAACAGATGACTACAACCATGCAGTGTGAGGTCACGACCAGTAAGTCTTCTAGACCAGAGGTCAGAAAATACTCTCTTTAAAGGGTCAGATAAGAAGTACTTGAGGTTTTGCACACTATATGTTCTCTGTTGCAACTCTCTAACTCTGCCTTTGCAGCACAGAAGCTGCCAGAGACAATACATAAACCAATGGGGAACAATGAAACTATGAGACACTGAAATTTGAATTTCATAGTTTTCAGATGTCACAAAGTATTATTCTTCCCTTGATTTTGTTTTCGAAGTATCAAAAATGTCAAACCTGCTCTTAGCTTTAAGACCATACAGACACAGGCAGTGGACTGGATTTGGCCCACAGGCAGTAGTTTGCTAACCCTTATTTTATACTGACCACTGCTCTCTGAACTGTAGAGGGATTAATTTGTTCACATGCATGGCTCTGGGTTAAAAAGTTCAACTTCTTTAAAAATGCCTGGGAGATAAAGTCTCCTGGGAATCACAGAATATTTACACACAGTATTTCCCCAGGAATTACCCTTTTTATGTGGTTTCAAGGCAAGTGACAAGCTAAGAAAAGCCGCAACTCTCATACAAGCTACTTTTGTGTTAGCAGAAGGTATCAGCTGGGCTCTAAGCCTCAAGTAGAGAGGACCTGTGTCTGTTTTCCCCTGCTGTTGTATTTATGGGGTCCAATGCAGTATCTGACACAGAGTAGGCATTAAATGACTGTTTGTTGATTGAATTATTGAGTGAGTGACTGAAGACTCCTTTTTAGCCCTTTTCAAAACTTATGTTATTCCATCACATGTGTGTTATATAACTCTCACTTTAAAAATGCCTATAAGTGTGATTTAGAATTCAGAAGAATCATCATGCCTAAATAGAAGATTTTCTTCAAACATTTGGCCAAAATTCCATGTCCCTGTAAAACTACAAAGCCATTGCTGGCTCTGTTTAGGGGGGCGGGGTATGTTTGCCCCAAGAAGCTAAAGAAAAGTAACTGCAAGTACGAGGCTGCTCTTGGCAAGAAAGGTGTCGCTTGTGTCGCTCTCCTGACGTTAATTTTGACCGGGAGTGGCCTCCATCATTAGGTCCAGTACATGAATGGGAAACTTAGCAGGACCCACGACGTGGGAGGAGCTGATAGTGAAAACCCCTCTAAACTGGTGCATCTCTCCCCATTAAGCCACATGACATCTAGGCAAACAGAGCAAACTCAGAGATAATCACACAACTTTTGGCTACCTTAACTCAGCACTTAACTCAGCACTTAATATGAATAAGCTTCTCAGCTCACCTTTTAAAGTTTCCTTTACTAAATCCCAAGTAACTTTGAGAAGGGAATCGTGAGAATGTGGGAGACTTTGGGATGCTAACTAATGTGTAGTACTAAGAAGACGCAAAAGAAAAAGATCAAAGATTTGTTTCTCTGAGCTGGGTGGCACCTTGGCACTGAATCCTGGGAACAGATTCTGGCTGATTTGAATTAAAAAAGAGCAGAAGAAGCCAAAGATAAGAAATGATTGGCTAAAAGATACAAAGCCGTACTTTTGACTGGGGACAATAAAGTTTTCCAAGCAGAGGTTAGAATAACTGACTTTTAAAAAATAATAACCTCAAGGAAAACTAGGAGAAGAGAATATTTTTTCCCCTGCAGTTTGAATTAAGACATGGTCAGCAAAGAAGAGACCCTTTCCAAAGCCTCAGCAGGATAAATCAATCTAGTGGCGGCCTTTGTGTTCCCAAAGAATGATGTCAGAACCCATCCCAGGGAGAAGAAAGAGATGTTTGCACTAAAGGTCACTTGAGAACTATAAAGATAAATGCTATTTGTAATGACTTAAAAAGGATTCCAGGAGGGAGAGGAGTCAACTAACTGTTTTAGAATCAATGGAAAAGTAAAAACTTTCCTGGTTGAAAAATTTCAGAGGGTTGTTTAGCCATTCTTGAAAGTCTGTGAAATTTTGAGGGGAAAGAACCCAAGAGTATGATGATGGAAAAACTATGTTATATCCTTTAACTATTAAATGTAGATTGTGTGTTTACACATGTGTTGGTCATTAAAAAATAATTGAAAAGGTTTCTGGCAGTAAGAAGTCAGGGACTAACAATCCCTCCACCCTGGTTATTAAGTGACCCTGAAAGTCCTTGGGTCAACCAGATATTCACAGCACAGGGAGATATCCAGGTATCTAGAGTTAAAACATTAGCCTGTGATTCAGGAGACCTGGGTTCACATTTCAGCTGCATTACCTTCTTTTTTTCCTTTCCTTTTTGGCCATGCCACACAGCATGCAGGAGGTTAGTTTCCTACCAGATCAGGGATAGGGAATGAACCCAACCCCTTACAGTGGGAGAATGGAATCTTAACCACTGGAAGTCCCTCTTTTTTTTTTTAATTGAATGAAAGAGTCTTTAAATTCTATAGTGCTTTATGATTTTCAAAAATTTCACACACGTGATTTCATATAATCCCATAATAAACATTTTCCCCTTTACTCCTGCTTTGTCCCTCTCCTCTTCCCTCTTCCTCACTAGTTTGTTCTCTGTATCTCTGAATCTCCTTTTATTTTGTTTTATTCACTAATTTGTTGTATTTTTGAGATTCCACATATAAATGATATTACACTGTATTTTTCATTCTCTGCCTGACTTATTTCAGTTTAGCATAATGCCCGCCAAATCCATCCATGTTGCTGCAAATGGCAAGATTTCATTCTTTTTTATGGTTGAGTAGTATTCCTTTAAAGAGCCTCTTGATGAAAGTGAAAGAGGAGAGTGAAAAAGTTGGCTTAAAGCTCAACGTTCAGAAAACTAAGATCATGGCATCTGGTCCCATCACTTCATGGGAAATAGATGGGGAGACAGTGAAAACAGTGTCAGACTTTATTTTTGGGGGCTCCAAAATCACTGCTGCTGGTGATTGCAGCCATGAAATTAAAAGACGCTTACTCCTTGGAAGGAAGGTTATGACCAACCTAGATAGCATATTAAAAAGCAGAGACATTACTTTGCCAACAAAGATCCGTCTAGTCAAGGCTATGGTTTTTCCAGTGGTCATGTACGGATGAGAGAGTTGGACGGTGAAGAAAGCTGAGCGCCAAAGAATTGATGCTCTTGAACTGTGGTGTTGGAGAAGGCTCTGAGAGTCCCTTGGACTGCAAGGAGATCCAACCAGTCCATCCTAAAGGAGATCAGTCCTGGGTGTTCTTTGGAAGGACTGATGTTGAAGCTGAAACTCCAATACTTTGGCCACCTGATGTGAAGAGTTGACTCATTGGAAAAGACCCTAATGCTGGGAAGGATTGGGGGCAGAAGAAGAAGGGGACAACAGAGGATAAGATGGTTGGATGGCATCACTGACTCAATGGACATGGGTTTGGGTGAACTCCGGGAGTTGGTGATGGACAGGGAGGCCTGGAATGCTGCGATTCATGGGGTCGCAAAGAGTCGGACACGACTAAGTGACTGAACTGAACTGAGTATTCCTTTGTGTGTATATACCATGTCTTATTTATCCATTCATCTGTTGTTGGACACTTGGATTGCTTCCATACCTTGGCAATTGTAATTAATGCTGCTATGAACATTGGGGTACATATATATTTTTGAATTAATGCTTTTGCTTTTGGATATACCCAGGAGTGGAATTGCTGGGTCATATGGTAGTTCTAGTTTTAATTTTTTAAGAAATCTCCATACTGTTTTCTATGGTGGCTGCACCAATTTACATTCCCATCAACACTGTACCAGGATTCCCTCTTCTCCACATCCTTGACAGTATTTATTATCTGTGTTTTTTGTTTTGTTTTACAAACTATAAACTTTTTATTTGGTATTGGGGTATATCTGATTAACAACATTGTGGTAGTTTCAGATGAATAGCAAAGGGATTCAGCCGTACATATATATGGATCCATCTCCCCCAAACCTCCCTCCCATCCAGACCGGCACATAACATTGAGCAGAATTCTATGTGCTATATAATAAGTACTTGTTGTTTATCCATTTTAAATATAACACTGTATACGTGACCTTCCCAAAGTCTCTAACTTCCCCTCCCCCTGACAACCATGAGTTCATTTTCTAAGTCTCTGCTTCATAAGAAGTTTCATTTGTATAATTTCTTTTTAGATTCCACAAATAAGGAATGTTGCATGATATTTCTCCTTCTCTGTCAGACTTACTTCACTTAGTGTGATACTCTCTAGGTCCATCCATTTTACTGAAATGGCATTGTTTCATTCTTGTTAATGGCTGAGTAATATTCCATTGTATATATGTACTACATCTTCTTTATCCATTCATCTGTTTTTGGACACTTAGATTGTTTCCATACCTTAGCAACTGTAAATAATATTGCTATGAACATTGGGGTGCATATTTAATGCACCCAAAATTAATGTTTTTGGTTGGGTGTTTTGTTTGTTTGTGTTTGGATATATACCCAAGAGTGGAATTTCTGGGTCATATGGTAGTTCTATTTTTAATTTTTTGAAAAATCTCCATACTGTTTACATACCAATGTACATTCTACATTTACCAATTTACTACATGCCAATTTACATTCCCATCAACAGTGTACCCGGGTTCCCTCTTCTCTACATCCTCACCAGTATTTATTATTTGCTTTCTTTTTGATGATTGCCATTCTGGTAAGTGTGAGGTGATATTTCATCATGGTTGTGATTTGCATTGGTCATATCATTTGCAAATATCTTGACCCATTCAGTAGGCTGTTTTTTAATTTTGTCAATTGTTACTTTTGCTGTGCAAAAGCTTTTAAGTTTAATTAGGTCCTATTTATTTACTTTTGCTCTTGTTTCCTTTGCTTTAGGAAATGGATCCAAAAATATTGCTGCAATTTATGTCAAAGAGTATTATGCCTATGTTTTCCTCTAAGAGCTTTGTAGTGTCCAGTCTTGCAGGTAGGTCTTTAAATCATTTTGAGTTTATTTTTGTATATGGTGTCAGAGGATGATCTGAGCCTATTCTTTTACATGTGGTTGTCTAGTTTTTCCAGCACCACTTTGAAGAGACTGTCTCTTCTCAATTGCATATTCTTGCCTCCTTTGTCATGGATTAATTGACCATAAGTATGTGGGTTTATTTCCGGGCTCTCTATTCTGCTCCATTGATTTATGTGTCTGTTTTTGTGCCAGTACCGTACTGTTTTGCTGACTGTAGATTTGTAGTATAATCCTAAATCAGGGAGCATAATTCCTCCAGCTCTATTCTTCTTTCTCAAGATTTGGATATATGGAGTCGTTTTTGTTTCCATGAAAGTTTTAAAGATATTTGTTCTAGTTCTGTGAAAAATGCCATTGGTATTTTGATAGGGATTGTACTGAATCTGTAGATTGCCTTAGGTAGTATGGTCACTTTAACAATATTAATACTTCCAATCTAAGAATGTGGTATATCTTTCCATCTGTTTATGTTATCTTCAGTTTCTTTCATCAGTGTCAATTTTCTACATACAGGTCTTTTATCTCCTTATATAGGTTTATTCCTAGGTCTTTTATTCTTTTGATGCAATCAACTCCATCACCTTCTAACAAAGAGAGCTGCTACACATAATTTATCCTTTCATATCCTTAGTATCCTTATCAATTAAGTGAAGATAATGAGTGTTCCTTGTAGGGTTATTGTTAAATGAAGTCCCTGGAGTGGACACATAGTAGGTGCTCAGAAGATGGCCTTGAACCTATTGCACTTAAATCAACTTAGTAGCTAACTTCATAGAGCACTTACTATGTGTGAGTGCTTTGTTCACACTGACTGAGTATTCCCAACAGCCCTATGACCAGGATGGGAATTGTTATTGCTCCTGGGACAAGCTAGTGGGTAGTCTAGCCAGGCAGCCTGGCTCCAAGCTTTTGCTCTTACTGACTTGATATCAGGGAGAGAAAGTATGACTTGGACTTATACCATTTTCTTCCTCATTGTTTTTATGACACAGAGAATGAGATGAGGAGGTTTTCTTTACTCAGTAGCATAAATAGCTACTGACCTCATTCCAATAAGAATAGTTAAAAAGAGTGGCCTTAAATATAAAAACTATAGTCATAACCAACATTTTATTGTCCAGGCAGTGTTCTAGATGCCTTGTTATATGGATTCATTAATTTCCTCAACAACCTTATGAGGTAGTTGCCACTATCTTCTCCACTTTGTGGAGACTAAGCAAACATGTGGTAGAACTTTGTTTTGGACCAGCTGTTGGAGCTCCAAGGCCACACTCAGCATTATACCACAAAGTCTCTCAATCTTGGGCTTTCTGTGGTGAGTCAACAAGCAATTATTGGAGCTACCCTGGCTATGTGTCAAGGGTGGGAGGAGCTATGTAGTTTCCAAGAAAACTGTAAACTGAAGTTGGAAGAAATATAATATTTATTGACAGCTTATAATTTAAGTGTGTAGGGACATTTTAAGTTAATGTGTCCTACCTAGGGTTCCAAGTCCTTGGACTTCACCAAAGATAATAACAGGGGTCTGTGAGCTATTTTTAATATTTCAAAATGCTTATTAATATGTCACAATCATATAAAACATAGTCAGTATATGGTAACAAAGCCTTAAAGAAAAAGACTTTTAGAGACAAATTTCATTTCTAGACTTGAGCAAGGTTTCAAAGATTCCTAACTCTGGAAATGAATGAATTTTTGTCTGTTAGAGTTGAAATAAACCTTATAGATTTGCCCTAACAGAGAAGATACCCCATTATCAAAAAGAATTCAACAAGACTTAAAAACTTCAAGAAAGAAGTTGCTGACAGACATGAAAAGCAATTTTAGCCATTTACTTAGAATTGCCGGTCACCATAGGAGCAGAAGAGGCATTTTTCTGCCAACTGGTTGAAGCTGGTGCCAGAATGATCCTGCTGTTTCTTAATTGTCCTAAAAGCTTGTAGCCAGCAATTTCCCTGCCAAGCCTTACCTCACTTTCATGTTTCTATAATATGCAGATCACGAAGTGTCCCATTCAGAGTGGAAAAATGAGAATTTACTTCCTTGTCCTTCCTCTCTTTGGAGCTCACCACCTAACCTGTACAATGCCTCCCTGTGAAATAATACACCAGTGGTTATCTCAAAACCTTGAGTACCATTTTCTTAAAAAAAAAAAAATTGAGTACCTTTTAACATGTGATTAATCCTCATGGCAAACTTGTAAGAGAGGGGAAAACAGTGTTACTCTTATTTCTGAGTAATAACCTAACAATTATGACTGGTGGACTTTAAAATCCTGTGTGATGTATTCAGTTGCAAATTGCAGATGAAATAAAGGATAAACTCTCATTTTATAAAAAGAAAGGCCACATAATAACTATATGTATACATACATATATGTGTGTGTGTGTGTGTGTGTGTGTGTGTGTGTGTGTGTGTGTGTGAGTTTGAGGGTTGAGCTGTGAAGTTGTGGCAAAAATTCTTGCAGTGTACACTCCAATATAATCAGTGGTTACTTTCCAACATGGGAGTGAGTGAAAGGGGCTATAAATAAGGATGTTCACTTTCATATTTGTGTACCTCTCTATTGTTATAATGTTTTACAATAAACATACTATTTTTACAAATTCAAAAATAATTCTAAAAAAGTTTGAAGTAGATGATAAATGTCTCACACAATAGACAGCCTTATCTAGTTTATTCTGTCAGATTTCATATTTTCAAGAGTGATTTCAAAGAAGTATTGGAACAACCTGTCCCATCTCTGCAAGAAAATAGTTGTGTGGTATCTGAGTCTTGTGGAAAAGCAATCATCTGCTCAACTCTTTGTGGAGGCTTTGCTCCTAAATGGAATGGAGACTGAGCTGGGAGGATCAAAGGATTCTGTTGACCATCTCTTTGGCTCCATAGGTTCTTTGAGGGACAAAATTTAGATTCCAAAAAGCAGAATACAGTGTTCATGACTTATTTAGATTTTTGTAAAAGCCTTTGATAGGAATCCATAATAAAGGCAATCTGGGGATAAATAATTCACATAGCAAAAACCTTCCATCCCAGTAGAAATGTGACCAAGGAACTGTGGTTTAGTAGAAAGAGCAAAACTTTGGACTTCAACAGAGTTGTCTTCAAATCATAACTGCTGCTTAAGAGTGGTTTGGCCTCAGCTAGTCTATTTAATTTCTGCAAAAGTCTCTTTCCTCTACTATAAAACAGAATAATACAAGAGTGAGGGATGACATGTAAAGGGCACTGCACAATACCTGTTGCATGGTAGATGTTCTAAAAATTCAAGGCTCTTTAATAGTAATTTTTTAGAGTATAAGTGAGTTTTAATCTATATACTTATAGTGAACAAATAAGGGAACTTAGAAGGTGGATGCCGTTTCAACAGCCCCTAGGAAGAGGGACAGGAAATGGCAATGGTCTGTCCATGGTCTAGTTTCCTAGACCATAATGTTTCATTATGTGCCCTAGACCATTATGTTTCCTAGACCATTACTTGTCCATTATGTTTCCTATCTGGCCAGATTAATCTATCACACTGTGCAAAAACCACCTGAAATACATGTCTTACTGAGGAAGGGCCTAAAGTGTTAGCTCCACATTTGAAAGGACCAACATGCAAAAAGAAGAAAGTGATCCATTTGGAGACTTACTTGGGTTGTGTTTGCAGCTGGAGGCATCTTGCTCTGCCATCTTCTCCAACATTATGCATCAAACAAAGATAGCAAAGCCTATTAAATTTCTCAGGGACATCTCTCTGATGACTAGACTTGGCCTTGGAAGGTGAAAGCTGACGAAAGGAGAATCTATTGGCATGTACTAGGTAACAGGCAAATGGATGACTGAGGCAGTTCAACATGACAAATTCAGAGAAAGCACTTGAGAAGAACTAAATCAAACCATATATATACAGGATACTTGGTTGTGGGTTCACCAATGTAACCTTGGAAAAGCATCTGAGTGTCACTCATTCGACTCATATTTGTGAGCAAGATGCCACATTAGGCCCCATGGGAGAGTCAAAGATGGATAAACATGAGCCTTGCCCTCTAAGAACTCACAGTCTCATCACATTGCATAAGACTCACAAGATCATCCAAGATTAAGATAAACTGATTTTTATCTCCATCAGGTAGCTTCCCTGGAGAAGAATGTTTTCTGCTTCTTAGCTGCCATGGTTGCTTTAACACAGAAGAGAGCTCCATGTCTTGCGACAAACAATCAAAAAAGATGCAAAAGAGGACTGCAATGACACTCTGTAAGACCACCATTCTGGGGCTGCAGGCTTGCTTCTTTATTTTCCATCTCCCTTCCCACAAGATGACTTCTAGCAGCATCACAGTGGGTCATTGATGTAGAGAAATGACTTTACAACAATGTGAGCAATATTGGGACACATCTCAAAGAAGCCTGGGTCAGGACTAGGAAGTTTTAGAATCCGTCCTTTCTGATCCCAGGTACTTTTTGGTCTGGCTCCTTGAGTGATTTTTTTCTCCAATCCCACTTGCTGCTGTTTCTCTCCAAATGCTGAAGACTTGCTCTCAACTCTTCTCGACCGGAGGCAGTTACACCATCTGATCTGCCCCCCTCAGGAACCACTCCTAGATCCTGAGAAAGTGGGGATCTTTGGTTCCCTGGGTGCCACCAAGGAGATGTTGATGCTTCGTGGTCAGCACACCCCAAAGTTCTTCCTGAACCTGCTCTTCATAGGCGTTAGCTTCCATACTTGCTTTTCATAACTCTTTTCTCCTATAATGCCTGCCAGCACCTGAAGCCTCCACTCTTACTTCAAAGCTTCTGCCTGGCCAGCTTGAATTTAAATGACAGTTTATTTAACTGGACTGATAATCAGGTCATTGTGTTCTCGTGCTGTCTCCGTGGCTGCAGATGTGTCAGTTCATGTCTCCAAGTTCCAGGTGACTGGATGGGAAAAACTCCAAGATTGGCAAAGGTATGTTCACTGAGCTCTCAGATGCAAACATACACATCTACACTTATTCTCGGAATGATTTAGGAAGGTAGTTTCAATCCCAGCCTCACTATTTACAAGCACATATAATCTTGGCCAAGTTATTAATAGTTTTTGAATGAATCTCAATGTCTTCATCTGTGAAGTGGAGGTAATATTACCTCCTTCAAAGGGTTCTATAAAAATGAAGGGAATCTTCTAGGTAAAGTACTTAGGATTGAGGAAGAACTTAGTAAATGTCAGTGCACATCACAAGCTTTCCTAAGGCTCCCTCCCCACCCATTCCTCTTTCCTTCTTTCTTTTCTAACATTGTAACTGTTTCTTCAGGTTTCCCTGGTTTTTTTTCTCCCATTCCTGCTGAAAGTGGTGAAGGGCTGAGAAGCGAGTGGCTTTGTGTTCCTTAAATGTGCCTACTTGCACTAATTAAGAAATGGCAGTGCTTGTGCCCACATGCTTCTACCCTTGGTGGCCAAAAGAGACAGCATGATTAAACTGTGGAACCGACCCTGAGGTTAACTGAGACTGTCTAACCATTTAAATCCTAGCTTCATGAAAAATGCTTTATTGCCATCACATCATATTCTTTCAAAGAAAGGCCAACATCAACATTAGTTGACTTCCTAAAAGTATTTTCTCAAAACTTTTTTTGTGTGTGAAAATCACACTGTAGGAAAAAATGTGGAGTAGTATAATTTTAATACCCCTCTTATTTATTTTTTTCTTAAAATTTATTTTTGTTTCATTTTTCTGACTATTTGTTTATTCTAGAAAATTAGGAATCACAAAAAAACATTTTGAGGAAATTAAAAAATTATCCATAATTATACCACCCCAAAACAAATATTGTTGGCTTTTTGGGGGTATTTTCTTCTTTGTAAATGCTTTTATTTTAAAAGTTAAGAACATTTTTGTATATATAGTTTTGTGTCCTCTGAGCATTTTATGATGCCAATTAAAAAAAACTATTTAATAAACAGAAATTTTTAAGATGCAGCATTGTCTTCAGCTTTTAACCAATTGCCTGTTGTAAGCCATTTTTTGGTTGTTTTCAACTTTGTTGTTTTGTCTACCCTACATTCTTTCTCCTTTTCCCTCTATAATTATTAGTGATGCCAAATATTTTTATGTTTATTCAACGCTAGTATTTATGAATCGTCGTTTCTGACAATTTTTCTGATGATGGTAATGTTCATGATCATTTTCCTCATCATATCATTCGGGGCCAAGAATGGTCAAGACCAGGTTAACACCAAACTTGGGTAGAAAAGAGAACCATAGACTACAACAGTGTTTATTTTCCTGGGACCAGGTAGTATTGAAAATAGTTATTTTGGTTGCCAAGAAATCTATTAGAAAGTGAGTTTGCAAGGACATCCAGGCCTGGTGTGGTGCCTGAAATTGAACAAGAAGCTACCAGGTCCTGAGATTTCTCAAGACAGTTCCCTGGTGGCTCAGAATCTGCCTGTAATGTAGGAGACCTGGGTTCGATCCCTGAGTCAGGAAGAAGGGAATGGCTACCCACCCCAATATTCTTGTCTGGAGAATTCTGTGGACAGAGGAGCCTGGTGGGCTCCAGTCCATAGGGTCACAAAGAGTCGAACATGACTGAGATATGTTATTTATATATATATATATATAAAATGCTCACCTAAGGGAAAGAAATCCTAGGAAGGATAATTAACAGAAGGAAAGCAAACAAACATACATCTTTCTTATCTCTAAAGAGAAAAATCATTTGCCCAAGGAGGAATTAATTTTCTCCTACAGAGTTTCATTTTCACCTGAGCCTTTACCACTGGGCTTAGCTCAACTCTACTTGCAGCTCTACAGAAGGCAGAAAATGGGGAATAAACATGATGCTCCAAATTTGGGATCATGCACCCAGGACCTCTCCAGGGCCACCTGCCTGCCAAGTTCACTGATCACCAAATGGGACAAATCAGAGAAGGCAATTGTACTTGAAGACAAGAAAGAATGTTGGCTCCTTTGCCAAGAAACAGAACCACTTATTTCACCTGTCACCGTAGAAGACTGGGCTTTCCCACAGCATCCTTCCTGGCCTTGATGCTTGAGAACCTCTACACTTCGAGACACAATGCACTTGGTTGCATCCATGAAGATATAACTCTCTTAAGTCAGAGATGAAATCTACAACTTCTTCAGAACTCTCACTACAGAGAGGCTGCTCGAAGCTGTTGGACTAGGAATCAGCCAGAAGGTGTATCACTTTGCTAGATGCCAGGCCTCAGGAGGGCTGGGTATCATTGTCTGAAGGGTAGGAAGTGGGATGTAGCAAAGGGAGGGGCTAAAGATAGCATCAATCTCAGCTCATGTCCCTGCCCACTGAATGCCCTTCTCTACCCCTTATCACCTTGAGTAGAAACCAGTGTTCCCATAATGGCCTCCAAGGTGCTCTGTGATTCAGCCTACCGTCCCTCTCTTACCTCGTTGTTCTCCTTTCCCTGCTACCGTTCAGGTCCCTCTATGCTCAGTGACACAGAGGAGAGACAACACTGTTCCCCAGCCTCAAAGAGCATGGCCTCACTTGAAAGTGAGGGCAAATCCTGACAGCGTTAACAGCAAGACACCCTCAGATTACTGCACTCTTAGTAGCTGAAGGGCAAGTTCTTTCTTAAAGGGAAATCCAAGTGGATTATTCCATGGCTGCCACTCTCCCCAAAGTAATTTTTTCCAGAAGGCTTTCCCCATCACCACCCCCACAGCCTGCCAATCACATCTAAGCCAGATGTCCTAACCTCGTCTCTCCCAGCAACCTGGACCCCCACCTCACTGCACATTCAGACAGATAGCAAGTGCCCGTTCCCTCTTCTCTGTCTCCCACTGGACTAAGGCAGCGTCTGTGTAATTTTATTCACCATTGTATCCCCAACCCTAACTAAGATTTGGCATGTAGAAGGCATTCAGCAGATGGCTGTTGAATGAAAATATAAATGAATAAATGATTACCAGCTGCCTCTATTCCCTTAACCTGCGGCAGAATTAATAAACTAATCTTGAACCTAGCAGATATGTGAAAATAAAGGTATCGCTGAGGATTATCAGGCCAGTCTTTCTGTACCGGTTGCCATATTCTGCTTGCTGATAAACACTAATAATTACTGCTATTTTGACTCAGACTTTGTATATAAAATAACAACATTACTTGAAAGAAAGCTCCCAAATTTCTAAGCATGAGGACACTGCTGAGGACATGAAATTTCAAAAGGCACACACACACACACACACACACACACAGACACCACTATGTAAACATCTAGCAGACTACATCTAGTAGAAAAATTCCATAATTAAATTTTTATCTCAAACCAATTAGCCCTAGACGTTCCAATCCCAGGGCTAAGCCAAAGATGGTGCAGCATCATTATAAAGATCTGAAGGAAAATTGGAGAGAAGGACTCAGTTTCCCTCTAGATCATGGTGTATTTCTAAATCTCGACTGTGCAGCAGAAACCCCAGTGGGCTTTCAAATACGCACTGCCCCAGCCATACCAGAGACCAATTACATTAGAGTTTCTGAGGCTGGGAACCAGAGAATGATATTTTTTTCGAGTGCCCTATGTACTTCCACTGTGTAGGAGGCTTGAGAACCACTGCTCTGGATTCTAGCTTGTGCTCAACTCCCTCATTGAGCCCTGCTGTGTGCCAGGCTTTGTATGAGGCAGATTTTCCCCTTAATTTGTTGATATAAAATGGTATCTCATCCATTTTACATGGACTGGCTGGCACCCTGAAAAGGAACCAATTTTATAAGTCCTCATTATTTACTTTATACTGTTACAGCACAGGAAGAATAAGAAAAAAATTGTGTATACTTGCTTAAGCTAGCCCCCGAGTATCTGAAGAGAATCCTTTAGCTCATTTTTTTTAAGAATATTGAAGCTAAAAAGGTATTCCATAGAAGAACTCTATGGAATTTAATTTAGACACTTCAATTTACATGTGATGGGATAAAAATTATGAATGTCTGGAGGTCACAGCATTCTCTTTCTACCTTTGTCCACTCAGCTCCTTATTTCTCCCTCACTTCCTGTGGAAAAATAAAATGGGAAAAAATTTGACCCTCATGAGAAAAGTCATTAAGATAGAACACAAACCTCCATGCTTAGGGTGCTTGTGGGACTCCTCTGGAGCCTGTGTAGAACTACACTTGGAAAGGAGAGAGGGGACCCAGGGCCTAGGGTGACAGACACAGGGAAGAAGACAGAAACTGTAAAGAATTTAGGGGTGCTAATCACTTCATGGCAAATAGATGGGGAAACAGTGGCTTTTATTTTTTTGGGCTCCAAAATCACTGCAGATGGTGCTTGCAGCCATGAAATTAAAAGACACTTACTTCCTGGAAGGAAAGTTATGATCAACCTAGACAGCATATTAAAAAACAGAGACATTATTTTGCCAACAAATGTCCATCTAGTCAGTTCAGTTCAGTTCAGTCGCTCAGTAGTGTCCGACTCTTTGCGACTCCATGAATCACAGAATGCCAGGCCTCCCTGTCCATCACCAACTCCCGGAGTTCACCCAAACCCATGTCCATTGAGTCGATGATGCCATCCAACCATCTCATCCTCTGTCGTCCCCTTCTCCTCCTGCCCCCAATCCTACCCAGCATTAGGGTCTTTTCCAATGAGTCAACTCTTCGCATGAGGTGGCCAAAGTATTAGAGTTTCAGCTGTAACATCAGTCCTTCCAATGAACACCCAGGAGTGATTTCCTTTTGGATGGGCTGGTTGGACCTCCTTGCAGTCCAAGGGACTCTCAAGAGTTTTCTCCAACACCACAGTTCAAAAGCATCAATTCTTTGGCACTCAGCTTTCTTTATAGTCCAACTCGCACATCCATACATGACTACTGGAAAAACCATAGCCTTGACTAGATGGACCTTTGTTGGCAAAGTAATGTCTCTGCTTTTAAATATGCTATCTAGGTTGGCCATAACCTTCCTTCCAAGGAGTAAGTGTCTTTTAATTTCATGGCTGCAATCACCATCAGCAGTGATTTTGGAGCCCCCCAAAATAAAGTCTGACACTGTTTCCACTGTTTTCCCATCTATTTCCCATGAAGTGATGGGACCAGATACCATGATCCTAATTTTCTGAACGTTGAGCTTTAAGCCAACTTTTTCACTCTCCTCTTTCACTTTCATCAAGAGGCTCTTTAGTTCTTCACTTTCTGCTGTAAGGGTGGTGTCATCTGCATATCTGAGGTTATTGATATTTCTCCCAGAAATCTTGATTCCAGCTTGTGCTTCCTCCAGCCCAGCGTTTCTCATGATGTACTCTGCATATAAGTTAAATAAGCAGGGTGACGATATACAGCCTTGACGTACTCCTTTTCCTATTTGGAACTAGTCTGTTGTTCCATGTCCAGTTCTAAGTGTTGCTTACTGACCTGCATACAGGTTTCTCAAGAGACAGGTCAGATGGTCTGGTATTGCCATCTCTTTCAGAATTTTCCACAGTTTATTGTGATCCATACAGTCAAAGGCTTTGGCGTAGTCAATAAAGCAGAAATAGATATTTTTCTGGAACTCTCTTGCTTTTTCGATGATCCATCGGATGTTGGCAATTTGATCTCTGGTTCCTCTGCCTTTTCTAAAACCAGCTTGAACATTTGGGATTTCACGATTCACATATTGCTGAAGCCTGGCTTGGAGAATTTTGAGCAAGGCTACAGTTTTTCCAGTAGTCATGTATGGATGTGAGAGTTGGACTATAAAGAAAGCTGAGCACAGAAGAATTGATGGTTTTGAACTGTGGTGTTGGAGAAGACTCTTGAGAGTCCCTTGAACCTCAAGGAGTCCAACCAGTCCATCCTAAAGGAGATCAGTCCTGGGTGTTCATTGGAAGGACTGATGTTGAAGCTGAAACACTAATACTTTGGCCACCTGATGTGAAGAGCTGACTCATTTGAAAAGACCCTGATGCTGGGAAAGATTGAGGGCAGGAGGAGAAGGGGATGACAGAGGATGAGATGCTTGGATGGCATCACCGACTCAGTGGACATGAGTTTCGGTGAACTCTGGGAATTGGTGATGGACAGGGAGGCCTGGCGTTCTGCGATTCATGGAGTCTCAAAGAGTCGGACACGAGTGAGCGACTGAACTGAACTGAATTGAACTGAAAGATAGATGAGGACAGGAGATTTTAATGAATTTCTAAGAACCAGGTTTGGGGATGAGCTTAAATGTTTGCGAGAGAGTGAAGTGGAGAAATGAAAACTTCTCTGTGGACAATGCTACCAAGCTCTCGCCTCCCCTGGGCGGGGCCTCAGAGGCTGTGCCTTTATGGGAGCTAGGTGGACATGCTCTGTGTGGGTCCTCCATGCAAACTCTGACTCCTAACTCCCATCCCCACCTCCCCGGATAGTAAGGAGACCCAGCAGGGGTGATTGCTGAGACTCTCTGCCCTGTGTTCAAGGAAATTCTGTCTCTGTCACTCTGATTCTTCACCTGCTCGTCTTCCCCTTCCTCATTCTCTCTATTCATGTCTGCTTCTCACGCACACTGGTTGCATCCAGATGCAACAGAGAGCTGCCCCAACATACACTGTGGTTTTGTATGCGGTCACTTACACTCCCATCTTCAAGGCTGTGTGCGAACCAGACATTTATTTACTGAACACATATTCACTAAGTGCCAGCTGCCTGTCCAGCACAGCAGAAGTTAAGCAGGATAGACACAGTGACACATCCCTGGCCTCACGGGAGCCTGTATTCTAGCAGAGAATAAGGTGTCATTTAAAAAGCAAGAGGTTTCTGTTAAGTATTATTTTCAATATAGAGCAAGAAGAGGGTGCACGCTGGGAAGCTTCCCTATCACAGAGAACTGCCTGAGGAAGTGACGTTGAAATCGGTCATGCTGAGAAGGGTATTCTAGTATGGGGAGAGACAGTAACCAGGTCAGGAAGGGGTAGGTCTAGATTCTGTAGCCGTATTAAGGAATCTGAGCTGCATACTAAGGGTAACTCCCTGCTCCCCCACTACCCCTCCCCGGCAACCGCACTATCCAATAGGCTTTTTGGTGATGGGAATGCTGGGTATCTGTTCCATTTAATATGATAGCCACTAGCCTTGTCTGGCTATTGAGCACTTAAAATGTGGCTAAGTTAACAGTGGTACTGAATTTTTAATTTTAGTTACTTTAAGCAGGCAAGTGTGGCTAGTGATTACCCATATTGGACAGTGCAGCCCTGCAGTGTTACAATCAGAGGACATTTACACGTGTATCTATTTGTTGACATGTGTATGGACACCTATGTACAGCAGTGGTTATATATTTGCACATAATTATATGCTCTCATACCTCAAGAATGCACATATGGATACAACTAGACACAATTGTATGAAACAGACGTTAACCTATTCTTACCATAGGATAAGAACAATGAAAATTGAAACTGGATAGTGTGTGGGTCAGTCTAGGGAGATTTGACACAAGAAGAATTGGAGCAAAAAGGATATGGGTGGGTTGGAAAACAATTGAATTGGGGATGGTATTATTCAACTGAAAACAAGAAAAAAAAGGAAAGAAAATCCAGTGAGACCAACAGTGGTTTGGGAATCTAAACTTTGTTTCCTTTGTCTTTTAATCACAAATGATGCACATCCTTCTCAGGCAAACTAGAACTTTTAGGATGGCCCTGATGACTGGAAAGAACTCCAAGGGACATAGAATAAAGGAAGAAAGCACTTCTTAACAAGGATAACCTAATTCTCTAACTGACATTCATCCATCAAGAAGATTTTAGGCACTCCCATTTGCAGGAGAAATATTTATTTCAAAGTTATTAAAATTGTATGAGATGGAATAGATAAACTCCTAGCTATCGGAATTGTTAGCTTATCTAAAAGCTTTACCATCCCATGGACTAGAATATTGACTTTTTCTTTGTTGAAAAGGTAACTAAATTCTACACACATAAACCTAACAGTAACTCCTCCATCTAGCACCAGCTGGGGATGTTATGATTTGCTTTTCAGCACTCTCATTATCCATCTAAGTCTCTGGATTGATGCCCTTAACCAATACTGGTCTTGCACTTCTCTCAGTTTGCTGTGCTCCTGCTCCTCCTCTGAGTCTTTGCACATGCTGTTCCCTCTACAAGAAATACTCTTTCCAATCTCTTGCCAAGTTAGCATGTACACATCCTTCAGGTCTCAACTCGTACATCTCTGCCTTAGGGATGTTGTCTCCAGTCCTTCCCAGCTCTCCTAGATTAGATCAGTCCTTCCTCTTTCATGTTTTCATAGTATCCTGTTCTTCTCTTTCATAGCACATTTCCCAGTTACAGTTACTTATTTGTGTCATTATCATTTCATCTTGTCCTCAGGATTGTTAGCTCCATGAGATCAGATACTGTAATCTGCTTTGTTCATCATTTACTGCGTCTGCAGGGCTTTCCAGATGGCACTAGCGGTAAAGAGCCTACCTGGAAATGCAAGAGATGTAAGAGATGTGAGTTTGATCCCTGAGTTGGGCAGATCCCCTGGAGGAGGGCATAGCAAACCACTCCAGTATTCTTGCCTGGAGAATCCCACCGACAGAGGAGCCTGGCAGGCTACAATCTGTAGGGTCGCACAGAGTCGGACATGACTGAAGCGACGTAACGTGCACACATGCAGGATTTAGCACAGGTCCTGGCAAATGGTGGGTGCTCAATAAATATTAATTAACTGTTCAACATGCGAATGAATGTATTTAAATTTCTTCACTTTAGATTTAGTTGAAAATTCCTCCCTCCCTTCCTTTCATCTTGCTGTATCATAAGCTACACCATTATATATTCTATGTAATGCTAAACCAGTCAAAAGAAACCATAAACACTATACATAGTTAATTCTAATACTTCTTGTTCAGTTCCCTTTAAGATCTGATAGACCATCTGGTGGTAAATCATTAAGTTGCAGCAGTTATAAACATGTTAAGTCCCAGCGTGAACCTGGTCTGACATCCAACAAGTCTTGAGGACATTGCAGAAATGCCTCCATCCATTTCAGAAATGTGCTTACTCCAGAAAGACAATGCTCAGTTTTTTATATTTGTGAGATACTGAATTTCCAGATGACTTCAACCAAGAGAAAATTGACTTTTTCTTCTTACCTGAAAGCAACAGTGATGTGACTGGCTGTGAATCTGGGAGTGATGGGCATAAGATGGCTCTCAGAGAATTATTTTAATCAGAGAGGTGCTCAATTACCATAGAGAGAATGGCTTGCAGACAATTAGATTTGATTGTAATGAGAACTATGGAAAATTTTTAAATATATGATGATCAAAAGGGGATTAATCAGAGATGGGAACATAGAAAGGAATCAACAAATACTAGTAAAGAAGGTGTCTTGTTCTCTCACACAGCAGATCTTGAGGAACTATGGTCTTATCAGCAGAACCTTTTCTCCCTTGAGAGAGGGTTGATCAGCTATTTATGTGCATTGAGATTGAACAGCTGACTTTTTGTGAACTGGTTCTTTGGAGATGGTCAAGGGAAGGACCAAAGGGACTAATAAGGAAGGCCAACAGTTGAAAAAAAATTGCTACAAAGAAACATAGTAGAAAAAAAAAATCTTTTTTCCTATCATTTAATAAAAGGATATGCTTTCTCATTTTTTACATGTAAATGGCTATCTGCTAAGGATCTTTCATGACAGTATCCTTCTATAGTTACCCTTGGAGGTCCTTTTTACAGGCTTACCATGTTCTCAATGGTAGTCCAACTGCCCTCAGTGTGTCTGGGGAAGGGGTCTCTAGAAGTCAGTGACTCGTTCATCTCCTCAGACATCCCAGCCTCCTCCCTTGACTTTGAGTCATTGTAGATATTTGTCTCTGTGGTTCCCATATCAGTAGTTCCCAAACCTGACTGAACATCAGAATCATGTGTGAGAGATTTTTACAAATATACTCCTGGGCTGTCCTCCCAAGAGGTTCCAATCTTTTGGTTCAGGGTGGGGTCTAGGGAGGGTTGCACCAGGGGCAGTGTGTTGGGAGCTGTACGCACAGATGCAGACAGTAAGCAGGACCATTTCTTCAGAGAATTAAAGAATGATAATACAGCTGATGGAAGGTCAGCCTGCTTTTGATTACCACCATGTGCTGACAGTTCTAAACAACATCAGTGAGAAAATACTTCTCCAAAATCTTTTTATTGGTCTAAGTCCTAAGCACTTGCTGTTGAATTTAAGTAATATATTCTCAAGTTTCAAACTGCATGTTTTTATTATTTACCGTTAGTAAATGTGGTATTCTGCACACCGTTAATTTACAGAACTCCCAGTGATATAGTCAGCCCCCAACACACAGTCTCACCTACACATGCTCATTTTCAGAGAAAGTTTTTAACAGCTGATGCCCAAGGCTTGCTTTAGGTTCAGGTTGTGTTTCTAACACCTGTAGTACATTTGCCTGCATTTATCCAAAATAAGTAAGAATGCATGGTAATAGTCTGAGTTAAGACAAAGAATCTGTTGTTGTTCAGTCGCTAAGTTGGGTCTGACTCTTTGTGACCCCAAGGACTGCAGCACACCAGGCTTACCTATCCTTCACTATCTTCCGGAGTTTGCTCAAACTCATGTCCGTCAAGTTGGTGATGCCATCCAACCATCTCATCCTCTGTCGCCCCTTCTCCTCCTGCCCTCAATCTTTTCCAACATCAGGGTCTTTCCCAGTGGGTCAACTCTTCTCATCAGGTGTCCAAAGTATTGGAGCTTCAGCTTCAGCATCAGTCTTTCCAATGAATATTTAGGATTGACTAAACCTGTTACTTCAAATTTTCCATTCTATGTAATCACCTGGAGTTTTCAGTTGTGTTTCAAATTTAAAATAGTGAAATAGAGTACACATTATAAAGTAATGATATTTTGGAATGGGCAAATTTTATTCTATACATAGCCCATTGAATAATGTTTTAAAATTGAAAGTTGTCCTTTCTAATTAACTAATTAACTACAAAATAAAACTGAGTCAAGAAAATGTTATTTTATGTATAAAATTATTTTATTATGTATACATTATGTATAACAAATATTACAGAAAATATGGCTTTTATATATGTTATATAACACAATCAGTTATTGTCAATTATTACATAATTGTTACTAAAATAATTTTGTCACCTAGAAGACAAAATTTTTATCTATTCCAGGTGTCAGATGTGCTTAGATTCATCATTGGGTCTAGAGGTCTTTATCTCAAAAGTTCCCCAGGTAATTCTCAGATGCAGTCAGATGCACGAAGCACTACCTGTAGCATGCTTATCATTAGTTCTAATTCTTTTTCTATATTACCCATCCTCCTTTCCTAAAGCCAGTCAACTCCCAGTTTTCACTGTATTAGGTCCACCAAGGACTCTAGATGAAGGAGTATTCATTAAAACCCTTGGCACTTCTAATGGTGTGCTGGAATATACTTAACAACCAGCTCTCTGGGGGATTTATAGCATTTCTGGATTTCCAGAGTGTAAAATACTCCCAACCACCAATGGATGAACTCTTCTGTAGAGAGTTCCTCCAGTTAACAACCAGCTCTCATAAGCTTGTAGGAGTCAACTGCAGCACACCACTGCCCCCACGGAATCCTAACACATTCTGCTAGAAGGATAATGCATGCCCAGGGAAGAGTTTGGTTCATTTTTTAGAAACTAAATTTCAATTTTTCTGGATTCTTTCTTAAATTTGTGAGTTAATCTTTAAATCTTAGACTGTTCTTATATACACTCTCCCAACAAGGGTCAGGAATAAGAACTCTCCAGGTTTCTTTCTGTATCTACTTTATGTTACACATGACAGCTGCATATTTAAAAAGCATTTGGGGATGAAAAGTTGACTGGCTGGCAATATGTGTGGCAATGCCCAGACTCTTCCTTCTCCCCTTACTTTTGTTGGTGGGATGCATCCAAGAGAGTTTTTGCTGCTTCCTATGACTCAGTTTAAGTCTTTTCTTCTTCTTCCTCTTCTTTTTTTTTTTAGTATTTTTTTAAAAAAACTGTATACTGGCTTATTTAAGTGATTTACTTTTCAATTGTGAATTTCTCTTTCCCATGGATTTTATGATGTCTTTTTTCATTCTTTCCTCTTGCAAGGAGGTGCTAAGAGATCAGGCCCATTTCCATCCTGGCTCTGAAGCATAAGTCGTAACCATGAAGATCTGGGTCCAAGTCCTGGCTCTTTGTACTTACCATGTGAGGTCATTAGTCCACTCAGAGCCTCAGGGTAGTGGCTACCTCTTAGGGTTGTTGTGAGATGTAAATGAGATTTTACCACCAAAGTGCACTGCCTGTGTCTGAAATACAGTACAACATGTGCTGTTATCATTTGAATTACCTTGATAAGTATTTTTTAGAAGTTATTTATTTATTTACTTTGGCTGTGCTGGGTCTTGTGGTGCATTAGGGTTTCTCCAGTTAAAGAGCAAGGGTTTCTCTTCTCATGGAGCACGGGGCTCTAGAGCATGAAGACTCAGTAGTTGCAGCGTGCATGCTTAGTTGCCCTGCGGCATAGGGGATCTTAATTCCCCAGCCAGCGATCAAACCCGTGTCCTCCGCGTTGGAGGGTGGATTCTTAATCCCTGGACCACTAGGGAAGTCCCTACTTTGATAAGTGTTAGTGTAATTACTCCCCTAGACTTTCCAGTTCCCATGGGAATGAATAGCTGAGATGCTAACGTTCACTGAGATACATACTCAGCTGAACTGAAGCTAGTTGAAGGATCTTTTCCTATTGCTCAGTCCTTCCACTTATAATTACTTACCAAGAATTGTTTAGAAGCAATCCTAATACATATTTTCTCTGTATTGCTTTATATAAACAAAGTCTAGGTACTTAATTCCTTCTTATTACTTAACTGTTCACGTAGGCTGCTTTGTTTTCTCAAGTATTTTGTGAAAACACAGGAACCATGTCTTATTCATCAGTGAGTGACTCCATAACACTTAGCAGAGTGCGTGGTATGAGGTGGGTGTTCCGTAAATATTTGATTGACTATGTTGTTTATATAAAATGTTGGCACTGCACATTCAGTGGCTTGCTTTGGTGCTGTAATTCTGTAATATTCCTTCTCCTTGATTCCCAGAGACCAAGCATTGTGGATAAAACAAAGTTCCCCCTTACCTTCCCCCAACACACATGTACATTATTTATATTAATACAAAGGCCAGCTAGATACATAGATACGTTCAGTTAGTGAAAATGATATAAAGAATATTGTTTTATCATCAAAATGATAATAACGCACTAAGGATCCTCGGACCTTTTTCATTTCTCTGTGCTGTCCATAGGGTTGCACAGAGTCAGACATGACTGAAGTGACTTGGCATGCATGCATGTACCTCTGTTAGAAACTCACTACCCTCAAAGGGCACTTTGAAAACTGACCCAGGATGTGTGCATGACTTGTGTGCCCAGGTGATCAGCACCTGCCCACCTCGAGACTGATCTGGCCATAAAGTTCTTATAGTGGAACTGGGGAGTAGGAAGCCTGAAGAAATTCTGGAGCCTTTGTACCAGCCGCATGGCTCTGGCAAGATGTAGAGAGTGTACTTCCTGAACTTCAGCTGTGGAGGGTGATGGATAGGGGGAGTCGTGGATGGAGCCAGGTGTCTGGCTTGAGCCATGGGAAGGACACAATCTACTGGGTTAGAAAACTCTGGCAGAGAAATAGGTTTTAGAGGGAAGAATATAGCCTAGCTTTGGAAACCTCAAAGCTCTAGATGCTTATAGTTCATCTCAATGTAGATGTCAAGAAGGAAATTGGGGTGGGGGGGAGGAGGAGTGAGGTGAATTGGGAGATTGGGATTGACAAATATACATTATTGATACTATATATAAAATAGATAACTGATGAGAACCTTCTGTATAGCGTAGGGAACCCTACTTAAGGCTCTCTGGTAACCTCACGGGAAGGAAATGCAAACAATAGGGGATACATGAATATGTATGGCTGATTCACTTTGCTGTACAGTAAAAATCTAACACTGTAAAGAAACTATACTCCAATAAAAGTAATTTGAAAAGAAAAGAAAAGGAGGCAATTGGACTTCAGAGACTAGAGACTTAAAGAGGAGGCTGGGCTTGATGCATAAATCAGGGGGGCCATAAACATATAGATGGAATCTGAAAACACAAAAGGAAAATTCACCCTGGAAACAAACTGAAAAACTCCTATTTAGAAAAAGCAGCAAAAAGAGTGGAAGACTGAGAAGAAGCAGATAGGGACTGATGGAGAAGTGGGAGGAAGACCAAGAAGCAGCAGAATCACAGAAGCCAGAGGAGCAGCTTTGGAAGAAGAAGATGTCTCAGACCAGTTTCCTCGGGAAGCAGACTGTGAGATCCAGCTGCCCAGGATGTGGGGGACAACAAGGGCACACTGGAACCCCTGAGGATGAATGGAACCTATGAGGACAGACTGAAAAGAGTAAGGACCAACTCAACCTTGATGACACAAGGGAGAGTCGGCGTCCTGCACTGTGGAGTTGCACACACACCCAGGCCCAGGCCACAGAAAAGCTCAAGGAGGAAGTGCAGTGGAGATGCAGGGGCTAGGAGCCTGGATGCTGCCCCAGGCCAACAAAGCGGCCAGCACAGCAGTGTCAACATGAGGGAGATGCCGCCGTGCCCAGCGGAGGAACGGTAGCTCTTCACTCATCTTCTGAATATCATGCACATTTCTCTTGTGGCCAACCCTAATCCCAGATCATACAGAGAAGTCATTTCACGTCTCTCAGTGTACACAGTGAAAAGCCCCCACAGAGCTCTGGAGAGCACAAGAGCTATCATTTCCTTGCGGAATTATTGTAAAGGGTGCAAAATAACACAGGTAAATCATACAGAGTGGCAGGCACACAACTGGTCCCTATGAGACGGGAATAATGCTATTGATAATAATAATTTGTTAAAATGTTAATTTATGGTTTCTCTTCTTTATATTTTCCTTTACATTTCAAGCAGATAGCTCTACTTTTCTCTGATACATATTCTCTTCTTGCCATTTAAATTCCCTCCACTACTGTGTTTGGGCTTCCCAGGTGGTGAAGAACCTGCATAAAGAACCTGCCTGCCAATGCAGGAGATGTAAGAGACACAGGTTCAATCCCTGGGTTGGGAAGATCCCCTAGAGGAGGGCATGGCAACCCATTCTAGGGTTCTTGCCTGGAAAATTTCATGAGCAGAGGAGCCTGGCAGGCTACAGTCCATAGCATAACAAAGAGTTGGACACAAATGAAGCAACTCAGTACACATGCACTGTCTTTCTTTTGCAGCCAGATATAGTCTTATGAATTAGTTCAGCCAGTGGTTTGGGAATGGAAGTGACAGGAGAACTTCTAGATCATCTCCTTAAAGTTACAGGTCCTGGGCTTCTGCCCTTTCCTTTTTCTGCAGGCTAGGTCACTGACGTAGAGGTGACCCAGCTTTGAGCATGTAGATGAGGACAACACCCTGGGGACCAATGGAAGGAGCCTCCGTCCTGACCGGATCATGTGGAGGAGAAAAGCCCAGCCCACCCTGCTGCTCATCTCCAGGCTGCTGTTCGAGTCATCATACATTCGGGTCTCTTGTCACAGTAACTAAACCCACACCCTAACTAAAACACATGCTATTTCCTAGCATCCAGATTTTTTTTTTCTGAAGGCCTAAAAGCAGAAATAGGATTTTTTAAAATAAATACACATACACTTTTATTGAAGCACAGTTGATGTACATTATTATAGAAGTTACAGGTGTATAATGCAGTGATTCACAGTTTTTTTAAGATTATTCTCCATTTATAGTTACTACAGAATATTGGCTCTATTCCCTGTGTTATATATCCTTGTAGCTTATTTTACACATAATAATTTGTACATCTTAATCTCCTTCCCCAGTCTTGCCCCTCCCCACTTCCCTCTCCCCACTAGTAATGACTAGTTTGTCCTCTATATATGTGAGTCTGTTTCTTTTTTTGTTATATTTACTAGGTTGTTGCATCTAAAGCAGAAATAGTTTAAAGTGACTCCTAGTTTTAAGTACCTAATTCATTAAATAGATGTTCCTGGGATGGGGAGAAAGAATAAGGAATGACTTGAGGACGAGAGGAAAGAGAGCTTTCTTCTAGACAGAGCTTTCTTCAGAATCCATGAACAGTGGTGGACCCTTACTCTGCTCTCTGGCAGAGTCCCAAGAGGTGGCAAATATTAGGGGGAATGATTGCATGGTGCCCTAAGGATGCTGGCCCCTATTACTCTGACTCCAACTCTCATCACAGATTATCACGGATGATCACAAAGATGCCAGATGTGGCGGATCATTTGAACTGGGACAAAGAAGCTCTTAGAAGTAATCAATCAATTAGCAGAGAGGTCACGCTGCTGCTTTGCCATTGGAAGGCCCAACAACATTTTGTTGTTGTTGTTGTCGCTAAGTTGTGTCTGATTCTTTGCAACCCCATGATGGACAGCAGCATGCCAGGCTCCCCTGTCCTTCACTGTCTCCTGGAGTTTGCTCAGACTCATGTCCATTGAGTCAGTGATGCTATCTAACCATCTCATCCTCTCCTGCCCCCTTCTGTTCTTGCCTTCAATCTTTCCCAGCATCAAGGTCTTTTCCAATGAGTTGGCTTTTCCCATCAGGTGGCCAAAGTATCAGAGCTACAGCTCCAGCATCAGTCCTTCCAATGAATATTCAGGTTTGATTTCTTCAGGATTGACTGATTTGATCTCCTTGCTCTCCAAGGGACTCTCAAGAGTCTTCTCCAGCACCATAATTTGAAAACATCAATTCTTTGGCACTCAGCTTTCTTTATGGTCCAACTTTCATATTCATACATGACTACTGGAAAAACCATAGCTTTGAATATATGGACCTTTGTCAGCAAAGTGATATCTCTGCTTTTTAATACGCTGTCTAGGTTTGTCCAAAGGCAATTAGGATGGAAGTTCAGTAATAACTAAGATAGATTTCCCATTAATTTGGTAAGATGAGGACTTTGAGTTAGATTTAATATTATTTTAAAGAAAATACAGAAATGTGATATTCTGGCACTCCTGAGTTTGTAGATGTGAATTCAAATGGATACATAATCATTTTGAATTATTATGCAAGAGTCACACCAGATTTTGTATCTATACCAAGGTTATCCCTGACTTGGCTGAGGGACTGGCTAAGGCTGATGAGCAAAATAAAGATTATTAGTGTCCACAGTGAGAGGGACCAGGGTTCACCAGGAAGCAGGCACTCTTGTGGTCTCAGAGGACTGTGGCTCTAGGGCTGAGTACGTTATTCCATAGTTCTTGTGCCTCTGACACCCACCAAGTTATCCTTCTCCCTCCTTAAAGTGCCGAGCTCGACAAAAACAAACAGGCATAGCTTGGGGACTGTGGTTACCCAGGGTCCTCCATCTTAAGCTCCTCTTGGAGCAGTGAGTTCCAGGGTATTGGCTTCACCGGGCAGGTGGGCATGGTGAGGGCCTTCCTTAGAATTATGGAAGAGCCACAGCCAGGAAGGACCCTAGAGACCCCTATAGCCCAACCTTCCCATCACCCAGATGACCAATGAGGCTAAGAGAGGAAAGATTTGCCCACATCTACACAGTGAGCTGGAGGTAGACATGAGAGCTGAACAAAGTTCTTGATTTTCAGACTAGTCCCTGGACTATTATAGACAGGAAAGACTTAGATTTTTTTCTGATTTATTTTATTGGCAGCCACTTAAAGGGAGATTAAATGCTCATATTCCTCTTCCATAATCCTACCAAGGTGCCATATGTAAATTTTCAGTGTTCATTTCAACCCATGAAGCCTTTGGCCCATAAGCTCTTATGCTGACCTAAGCAAGAACAGCAGTCCATGTGAATGTGGAAGGGGATGTGGAGGCCAAAGATGCTGACAGGTGAGCTGCCAGAGGACACATAGGAAAGCTGTCTTCCAGCATCACTTTCTCTCTCTCTCTCCCTCCCCATCCCTCCCTCCCTCCCTCTCTTCCTTTACCTCTAATATACATATATACCATCTCCATTTAGGGGAGGATACAAGAGCAGCTAGGGGTGACAGAATGAGAAGGTCAGCTCAGAGGGTGGAAATCCCTCCCAAGGTAGAATGCCTAGTTTTCCTAGGGGCCAGTACCACCTAGAAACCTTCGAGATGCTTTTTAAGTTATAAAGGGCTAACAGATTGTGGAGAGGCTCACCATAAGGGCCTGTAATTTTATGGCCCCAAAGCAGGTGTAACAAACACCTGCAGAAGACAAACAAAGCTGCTTCTTGGCAGCCGGTGCACTTGTCCTGGGAAGTGGGGTGGCTAGGCCAGCTGTCTCAAACCCTTCCTTCCTTCCTCCTTCTGTCCCTCCCTCCCTCCTCCGTCCTTCCCTTCCTTGCTTCATTTTATCATGCATTAGCTAATCCAAATGTATTTGAGCTCCTTCTATGAGTCAGGAACCCTGCTTAGATACTATGGTTACAGAGAAAACCTTTAGTCTCTGCCCTAGAGGACTTTGCCCCACTTTTGTAGATTATTTGCTCATTTATCCATTTATTCAAAACACATTTATGAGTTGCTGGGTTAGGAAAAATACAGACCCCTTGGAACTGGAGCTTACACTTCTACATGCCCTCCCCAGTTAGCAAGTACCTTCTACCAAACATGCAGAGGAAATTAACAATTCTTCTACAGACTGGTTATGGAATCACCTATGATTCTCTTTCTCCATCCCCTCCTCATCTTCTAAATGTACTCTTCTATTCCTGTGTCCACTAATTTTTCTTCCCCTAAAGGGAAATAGTTTGTGCCTGAAATTTTAAACTCCCTGATTTCAGACAAGGCCTGGGAGAGTATAAATAAGCACATGAATATTTAGCAAAAATGACTGCTATGCGAAGCTCGAAGCGCTGTTGTCATAATGCAGAGCCCGCTTTAATCGCAGCCACAGGGAAAGCATTTGTCGCTGTCTTATCACAGAGGAATGATTTTCCCACTGGCAATGGCAGCCTGCCAGCTGGCTGTGCAGCCAGCGCCTTCCTGGTCCTTGGGGTCACAGTATCAGTTGGCATGCTCCACCACCACCGGGCACTGACATTTCTATTTTTGCAGGAGGCACCAGGTCAGGAATTACAGACTGATTCTTATTTATATCAAATGTGAATCTCATTTTGGCACAGAAGCCTGTGAATTTCCAACCCTTACAGTTCGATACATCAGGATGACTGGGAACTTTGCTGATCGAAGTCACCTGATAGTTTGGAATCTCTTCATTCCCTTTAAATTCCCAAGGTAGAGAGTGTCTCTGTTAATCTACAGTACTTTGCCATTTCTAAATAAAGCAGCAGCTCAGCTGGGGCGCCACTGTCATCCAAGCCCAGCTCAGAATGGGCACAGCAGCGTGATGACTTATATGGGGAAATTGAGTCCTCCGGGAGAAGGAATCTTCATTAGTTTGGAATCTTCATTAGTTGTCTCCAGCAAAGAAGACTGCCAAGGGCTCCTTCAGACCTTACCTGGGACGGTTCATAGCCATGCAGATGCCCTGATAGTTGTGTCTTGAAAATATTTTAAGATTAGATTGACACTTCTTTTTTTCTTATTTATTCATTTTGGCTATGCAGCATGAGGGATCTTAGTTCCCCAGCCAGAGATCAAACCTGCAACCCCTGCATTGGAAGCACTGAGCCTTAACCGTGCTTAACTGGACCACCAGGGAAGTCCCTAGGTTGGCACTTTTGCTTCTAGCTAAGATGGTGTAGCAGGGACCAGATTTACTCTCCCACATTAAGCAAAAACTGGACAAAACATATGAAATAACAGTTTTCAAGACACTAAACACCCGGCAGTAAGGGACTCGTGAGAGCTGGGAAGCAAACAAGATGAGCACTAGGATTGCCTTGGCTTACTGAACTGAGCAGTTTCACAGATTGCAGTGCAGTGGTGAGGAAACACAGGTAAAGTTCACTGGACTCTTTGAGTTGAGGGATGCAGGCAAGAGTCTGAGAAATCAAGGCAGCTAGAGTTTGCAGGGCTGAATACTGGGGAGGAGAAGCAGCATGCAGAGAGCACTCTGAACATCTTCAGAGAGTCCCCTCTGAGTATTCAGCTAGCTAACGATCAGTGCAGGCAAGTGGAAAAAACTGCACGAGGCTAGAGAAAGAAAGACCCGAAAGGATTAGAGGTAATACTGCCCAACAATCACATATAGCCAGGAACAGTACTTGTTCTCACAAGCCAGGCTGGAAAACTTCATTATTCATGGAGCATTGGGTAAAGTACCCAGAAAGGACTTCTTTCAGGAGGAGGCAAAAATTAGCCCTCAGTTGGTCACTGTTCCAGTCCTGCCAAATCTTAAACAAGACTCAAAAGGATCAAAATATTTCTAAATAACCTAACTGGGCCCCAAGAAAAAAAGGTCAAGAATATTTATAGTAATGAAAAAATACTGAAACCCAATAAAGTAAAATTCACAGTGTCTGGCATCCAATGAAATATTACCACGCCTGAAAAGAAGCAGGGAAATACAACTCTTAATGAAGAAAAATAAATCAATTAAAATCTACCTACAGTTCACACAGATGTTAGAATTAGCAGACAAGGACATTAAAGTCGCTATTATAACTACATTCCATATGTTTAAAGAGTTAAGTAAAGGCATAGAAAATAAGTATTTTTAAAACTCCAACTTCTAGAGACGAAAACCGCAATATGTGAGATGAAAAATACTTTGGATGGAATTAATGGCAGATTAGACATTGAAGAAGAAAAAAATTAGTGAATTTGAAGACAAAAGAGTAGAAACTATTCAAAATGAAACTCAGAACAAAAATAGAATTTTTAATTGAGCACAGCATCAATGAGCTGTGGGTAACTTCAAATAACTTAATATAAGTATAACTGCAGTCCCCAAAAGAGGGGTGGATCAGAAAAATGTTTGAAGAAATAATGACTTAAAATTTCCAAATTTGATAACAATTATAAACCCACAAATCCAAGAAGGTCATCAAACCCTAAACACAAGAAATATTTTTTAAAAGTATGCTAAGTGCCGATGTATATTCTACAAGAGAGAATGGTTTCATAAATTAACTGATTGAAGAGTAGGTGCTGGTGTTTCGCAATTTTTATTTTAAAAAGTAAATTTTACATAGTAAAATCCAAAAAAAAGTACACCAAGTATCATATAATCAAATTGTTCAGTATCAATGATGCAGAAAAAATCAGAGGGACAGATTTCTCACAAGAATTAATGTGAGTGAGAAGACAATGGAGCAATATTTTTAAATTACCTGAAAAAAACCTTCAACCTACAATTATGTACCCAGAGAAAATACCTTTCAGAAACAAAGATGAGATAAAACCATTTTCAGAAATAAAGAAGCTGAAAGAATTCATCGCCAGCACATCCACACTATAAGAAAAATCAGTGGAAATTATGCTAGCTGGAAATATGGATTGTGTAAAGCAGGACTTTGGAAGTAGTGACATGGATAAATAAATATTTTTCCTTATTATTTAAATCTCTTCTAAAGGACACTTGTTGAAACAAAAAGTTAATGTTGTAGTGGCACTTTTGTCCATGGAATTCTCCAGGCAAGAATACTGGAGTGGATGGCCAGTTCCTTCTCTAGGGGATCTTTCTGACCCAGAGATCGAACCCTGGTCTCCTGTATTGCAGGTGGACTCCTTACCACCTGAGCCACAAGGGAAGTCCGACTAATGCTAAAGGATAATTGTTTAAGTAAAACATAACATTGTAGTATGGGATTTATAGTGTGTGGGTGTTTGTGAATGCACACACCCAGGCATGTGCGTGTAATGTATGACAATTATATCATAAAACCTGAGAAGGGGGAAATGAAAGTTTATTGTAAGATTCTAATATCATACATGTGGTGGCATAATATCACTTGAATATAGATTCTGATAAATTAATGATGAATTCTATAAACCCTAAAGCAATCAGTAAAATAAAACAAAGAGTTAAAATTAATTAAACCAACAAGGAAAATAAGATGAAATTATAAAAATTCAATTACTCCTCAAGCTATACTGTCTTAATATATTAAAAATAAATCTTGTTGAAGTTTGAGGGAGTGATTTGCAAGACATAAGTGAAACAGGGGCAGAGGGCTGTGAGCAAGAGAGGAATTAACTGAGAGAGGGGAGTGGATACTGGAAAGGATGGGAGGGTAAAGAAGCTGTGTAGGAAGAAAGCAAGGGAAATTGGGGCAACAGAAAGTCAAGCATGAGGGAGTTATTTAAGATTTTTACACTTTACCGTTTTAAAATAATAAAGCCTAGCCTCTTTTCCTACCCTTGGATTATACAAAAATCAAGTTATTCACCACATCTTTCCTTATTTCTCAATGCTGTGCTGTGCTCAGTAGCTCAGTCATGTTTGATTCTTTGCAACCCCGTGGACTGTAGCCCACCAGGCTCCTCTGTGGGGATTCTCCAGGCAAGAATACTGGAGTGGATTGCCATGCCCTCCTCCATTTCTCAATACTCCATCTCTATATTCAACTGATGACTTTGTTTGATTTTATATTGGGAAAAATAGAAAACATTGGATGGGAACTCTCTTTCCATAAGCAATTTTGCCATCTTAAAACATCTGCCCCTAACTGCTGCTTCCTGCCTCCTGGTTCAAATGAAAAAATATGAACCCTCCTTTCTCTCCTTTTCATCTTACCTATGATTCAGCTTTTTCTTTTGCTTCATTGTCTCTCCCTGACTACCAGGACATTTTTTGTGGTATACATGCATGTGCTACTCTCCCTGTGCACCCTGCTTTCCACCACACAATTACTGGGCTAAACCCTTCTCCCAGCTTCTGCTATGCTGACCAGGTTTTGTGGCAACTCTTGAGCCCTGGTTACCTGCCATAAACTCCACTCCTGACCCTTAACAGTGGCAATTTTGACTGTGGCTCTGTGATGTCTTCTCTACATCATAAACATTCTCCCCATAGCCCTGTTCCTCCTCCTTGTCCCCTGTCATATGTGATTATATTAAAGTGATCCTATTATAGATACAAAAACAATAATAACATCCCCATCTATGGATAACAAAACTTAGTGAGGTTGAATGATTTACCCAATGTCACAAAGGAAGTGGAAGAGCTGGATTTTATAGCCAGGTGTTCTGAATACAAATAATTTAAGCAGTTGGGCTAATTGGAATGGCCATTGTCTTGAGTGAGTTTTGAAATTCTGACCCTCTTTAGATTGTAACTGATCTGGAAAATTCCTGAGAGGCTGATTCCCTTTAACAATTATGACAACTCTCCTGTCTCCTCTGCTATTCTTCTATCCCTCCAACTCTCAGAAGTCTAGCCTTTGGGGAAGAGGAATTCCTGATTTGTTTTTGACTGTAGATTATTTTGAGCTTCTCTGGTAGCTCAGCTGGTAAAGAATCTGCCTGCAATACAGGAGACCTGAGTTCGATCCCTGGGTATCCCCTGGGGAAGGACATGGGTGCCCACTCCAGTAATCTTGCCTGGAGAATCCCATGAATAGAGGAGCCTGGCAGGCTACAGTCCTTGGGTCACAAAGAGTCAGACACTACTGAGCAACTAAGCACATACGTAGGTTATTCTAATCAGGGATAGAAAATGAGGTGTGGAATCAGGTTCCTACAAAATGTCCTAACCTACTTGAACTCAGAACCATCACAGCAAACTTGTAAGAAGGGGTTAAGAACACCACTTATTTATGTATGTGCAGGTATATGCACGTAAATTTGTATCTATTACTTGAACTCAAATGTAATTCACTAGATATAAAAAATGAAAAGAATACAGCAAATTGGAGGACTTCTATTACCAGACATCAAGACTTACTCATAAGCTAAAAGTGATCAAAATAGTGGCTTCCCTGGTAGCTCAGCTGGTAAAGAATCCACCTGCAATGCAGGAGACCCTGGTTCAAAATAGTACGCCACTAACACAAAGACAGATAAATAGAGCAAAGAAGACAAAAATCATACAGTATAGGACTTTATTTAAGCTCTAAAAACAGAAAGCATAAGGTCATTATAATTCCTACCACATATAATATAAAACAACGTGAAGGACCTAATTTCTAACGTATCAGTCATGTTGACAATTGTAAATGGGCTAAAATCATCTGTTAAGATAAATCTGTATTCCATTTTGCAAGATTAAAAGAGTTATGAAGATGGATGGTGGTGCTGATTTCTCAACATTATGAATGTCTTTAATACCACTGAACCATATACTTGAAAATCATTAAGATTGTAAATATTAAATTGTATTATTTTACCACAATAAAAATTTATTTATAAAAGATAAACCAAACTCTCTATTGTTTATAAGAAACAATATGATAGAGAAGACTTTGGCAAAAAAAAGGACATATGCCTTGTTCTTGGATAGGAAACATCAGGACATAAAAATGTCAATTCTCCCAAAGTTGGCCTATACTTTTGAAAAACTACCCAATAAAATTGCTAATAGAAATTATTTGAAACTAGACATCTAGTTCTAAATTTTACATGGGAAAAAGTTAGTCAAAAGTACTCTAAAAAAAGAAAAGAAATTGAAGTGTGTAGTAATGCATATTATGAAGCTACAATAATTTAGGCAATGTGGTAAGTGAATTAGTAAATAGTGGATCAGAATAGAAAGCCAGATACAGATCCAAATAAATTGAGAAATTTCATAAGTTGTTGAAGGGACACTTCAAGTTAGTAAGAAAAAAGTATTATTCAACAAATAATGCTCAGACCTGGAGAAGGAGATGGCAACCCACTCCAGTACTCTTGCCGGGAGAATCTTATGGACAGAGGGGCCTGGCAGGCTCTGGTCCATGGGGTTGCAAAGAGTTGGATACAACTCAGCAACAGACATTCAATGCTCAGACAAATGGGAAGCCAGCTGGCAAAAAGTAAAACTGAATCCACGGACCGTACCATATACCAAAATAAATTCCAAAGATCTGAATAAGAAAGTAACCCATACAAGTACTAGAAAAAGAGATATCTCCAAGTTTGTCACAAGCTCAGCCATTAAGTATAGGTTTATAAATTTAACTCTTTAAAAACATTCACGTGCATGTATAATACAAATTTACATGCCAAGTGCAGTGCAGTGTGAGTGCGTGCTCGGGCATGTCCGAGTCTTTGAGACCCCATAGCCAAGTTCTGCTATTCATGGAATTTTCCAGGCAAGAATACTGGAGCAAGTTGCCATTTCCTACTCCAGGGGATCTTCCCAATCCAGAAATGGAACCTGAGTCTCTTGTGTCTCCTGCACTGGCAGACGGATACTTTACCACTGGCACCACCTGGGAAGCCAAGTCAAGAGACATGACTGTAAAGCCAAAATATAAATAGCAAAGTGGAGGGAGTATCTATTTCCCCAAAGCTTAACATAATAATAGCAAGTACAAGTCAAAAGAAGGCCAATTATGGAAAAATATGCAAAGTTTTGTTTTTCAGATATATTTTAAAATCTCCTGATGCGAGGTAATTTGCTTTCCTTTCCCAGCCTTCTATCCTTCTAACACCCCTAATATGATCATTCTAGCACTTTATTGAAACTTCACTAATTTTCCAGATGTTCCTTCTGGATCTTCTTTGTTTATTCATTTAGCCATTCTGAAATACTAAGTACTCAATACAAATGTTACCATTGCTGGCTTTCCCTGATAACCTATGTCTTAAGCTGTTTGGGTTGCTGTAGCAAAATACCACAGACAGGATCACTTTTAAAGAACAGACATTAATTGCTGGCATTTCTGGAGGCTGGGAAGTCCAAGATCAAGGTACCACCACCATGGCTAACCTTCTAGGGAGGGCCCTCTTCTTGGTCTATATCTAGTCCTTGTCCCTGTGTCCTCACATGGTAGAACATATGAGTGAGCTCTCTGGGGACTCTTCTATAAGGGCACTAATCTCATTCATGAGGGCTCCACCCTCAGGACCCTCCACCCTAAGCACCTCTCAAAGGTACCACCTTCTAATACCACCACATCAGGCATTAGGATTTCAACATATGAATTTGAGGGGAACACAAACATTCATACCATAGCATCCTTTAAAGACAAGTCTAGAGTTGAGCAGTAAATTCAAGGTGACGCTCTTCTACCTTCACAGGCTACTCAGGAACACAAATATATTTAACTCCTCAATCTGGCTTCTTCTCAATTCCAATCAGTAGGTCTGTCAAATACCTGCCACATCTCTTCCTAGTACTGCTTGGTAGAAATCACTGATTGATCACATCACTCTTTCCTGTTGAACCCATAAAACTTCACTCTTTTCAAGACAGATTTCACACTTCAAAGAGATGGTGACATTCACAGTCCCTGCCCAGAATGGATCTAGGTCAGCTTCTACCTGGGTGGCATTCACCATAGAGTTCAGGGCCTTCATGCAGTCCTCCCCCAAATGTTTCAGTCGAACTCACGATGCTGGTGCTCCAACTAGTGCCCTTCTAAGTTCATTGATCTTCCTGTGTTGATGGAAAACAGCAAGTAACATATTTTTATTTTATTTTTGTCCTATTTCTAATCCAGAGGACTCCCTAAATCCTTCTGCCTACAGGATCCCCATTAGGCTTCCATGTCTATAAGTATCTGTCCTCAACCAAAGTCAGCCGGGATTTATATTTGAAATTTCCTAAAATGTAGAGAAGAGGAAGAGGAAGGAAAGGGATGTTATTGTTACTGAATGCCTATCTGCTGAGAAGAGCAGAAGGACCATTTTTGGTTTTGCCAAAATTAGCAATGCTAGATAGATGAGAGCCTTATATCTTCCCAGTTGCCAGGAGAGCATGCCAGCTAATTTTAGCCCACTGTGTAAATATAACCAACATTGGTATGCACTGGCCTTTAACATCTGATGAGGCTCAATGACATCCGGTAGCAGCCAAAGTGCCTGTACTGCCCCACGACTGACCAGGCTTTCTGGGACCTTAGGCCCCTGCTCCTTCTAGACATTGATTTTCCACTTGGAAATGACCTTGAAGATCCCTTGGCCTGACCCCATGCTCTGAACATGGTCTCCTACAGCAAAGGCAATTTTAATAAAGCAACATCCTTAATGAGTTTTTATTTAAGTGAGTTAAGGTGAGTAAAGCATTTAGAAGAGTTCCTGGAAGATGATAAATGCTTAATAAATGTTAATTATTGTTTTATCATTATTATGGGTTGAAATCACAGTTCCTCACTTACTAGCTGGATGACTTAGGCAAGATGGTGTAAGCCTTGATTTGCTCATCTATAAAATAGGCATAAGGAAACCCCTATCTGATAGGATTGCTGTTAGGATTGAATGAGTTGAAACATACAAAAGTCCTGGCTTTTGCCTGGAACCCATGTGTGCCCAGGATATGGCAGTTGCTCTGGGTATCTCTTCAGACACTTGAGAGTCTGAGTTTTCAGTCGGCAGTCATACTGACAAACCACTCAACTTAGAGTTTTCCAGAAATGGCTTCAGAGTGACAAAAGAAAGTCAGAGAAGAAGTATACGTGTTTACTGTCACCATTTTTTCTTGATGGCTACTTAGATTAAGATCATGTTAAAGATAAAATGGTTCTGAAATATGTTGTTATTGTTCAGTTACTGGTCATTTCTGACTCTTTGCAACCTCATGGACTGCAGCACACCAGACTTCCCTGTCCTTCACTATCTCCCAGAGTTTGCTCAAACTTATGTCCATTGAGTCAGTGATGCCATTCAACCATCTCATCCTCTGTCGCCCCCTTTTCCTCCTGCCCTCCTGCCCTCAATCTTTCCCAGCATCCGAGTCTTTTCCAATGAGCTGGCTCTCAACATATAAAATATGTAAAAATAATCATAAAACAAGGTTCAAGAAAGAAAAGGAACGTTTGTGAATTGGTATTTTTCCCCCTTTTACCTTGTTGTTTCTGGGTGGGTTTTGTTTTGTTTTGTTTGTTTTTATCTCAAAGTAGGTTACAAGAATAAAAGTGATAGAGTAATGGCTAGAGTTGTCTAGCTATGGTGCCTCTCTACTCCAACGGTCCTTGAAAGCCATAGGTAATGACTGAGGTAGGTAAAAACAGCATATGACTTCTCTACAGATTCCGTGCATCTGAAGAAAGTCCTGAAGGGACTAATATAAACTGATGGACAATCCCCCAAGTTTTCCTCATTGGCTTAAGTGTGTATAATGTTATCTCTTTTTAGCAACCAGTTAATTGTGTTGGCTATGTTTTTGCTTAGGCTAATATTAGCTATTAGTATTTCCTGAGCCAGCCAGACACTTGGTACAAGATAGTGATATGAGGAGGGAGTTGGTTCAGAGTTTTAAAACTGGCAACAGAACAACTGTAGGGCAAATAATTCAGTATTTAAATGTGGAATGTTGCTAGATCATTTTCTTTTCATAGAGAAGCATTTCTTTTTGGTGAACTATTTCTACTATTACAAAAATGTACTCCCAGGAGTTTTCTGTTATCTGTAGTTTCTTTTAAAGGTGAACACACCATGGTAAAGACAGGTTTGCTTAGGTGGTCCTGGGCAAACACCTCTCTCCTCCCTTTCAAGGACTCTCAGGGGAACCGTGGTCCAACTGTGCTCCTGGATGATTACAAGCCATGACAAGTAGGGAGACATTTCTCCTCTCTCCTTGAACCCCAGTGTGAGGTGACTTCTCTTTACAGCTCTAGTGAAAAGAGGACAAGGCCTAGAAATCAGACAGACGGAGTTTAAAACTCCACTCTATAATCCACAAGCTTTGTGACCTAAGGTGAATTACTTAATCTCTGAGAACCTCTAAATAAGAACAATGGTCCCTGCTTTGCATGCTTACTTTCAGCTCAGTAAATATCAGTGCTTCCTATGCATAATTCTGTTGAAGCCTCCCAACATCTCTGTGAGGTGGGTACTAGTATTAGTCATGGTTCATAGATGAGAAAACCAAAGCTGGTAAGTAGTTCAAGAGTCATGTGTTGCTGCTGTGAGTTTTCCAGCATGCCACCAGTGAACACTGCATGGGATGTGATGATTTGCCATTCTGGATGGAAATTTGGTTCAAATACTCCAAACAGAAACAAAGTGCTTGCCCCTTTGGTGAATACAAAATGAATACAACCACCCTGTATCTGGCCTCCTTTCTGCCCCTTCATCTCCCTTCTCTTTCCCTGCTCTATGTTAATGACAGTTTTTCTGAACTTTAGGCTGTTTAGTTGACTAGAGTAGCTAGTCCTTTTACAGTAGCAAGATTTTCATTGCATTTCTTCTGTTAAAAGACCTTGTTGCTCAATCCTCATCCCCATTCCACCTCCCCACCACACATACACAGGCACATGCATGCACATGCCTTATCTCCACTGTTTGATCACTCTACACACACACTTGCCATGGCCACAGAGGTGGAAATGAGACTTTCTTGCAGTGATGTTAAATTGAGTCTTCTGAAGGCCCAGAGCCCAATTGCTTGGAAGAGGCCTGTCTGCAATAGGGGATTCAAAGGCCAACACTAAAAGAAGCAGAGACCGGCAGAAATAAAAGATGCATAGAAGCCAACTCAGCCTCCTTGGGAAAAGGCCGTTGAGGCCCTGAGTCAAGTCACTGGGCCTTGCCCTTCTAAGGCCCGGTTGTCCATCTCTTTCTTCAATTCTGTGAGCTTCTCAGAGTCTCTCCCTCCCAGCTACTTGAGCCAGTTTGAGAAAGCAAATAGGGGTTGGGTATTTGCAGCCAAAGGAGTTCTATTTTAGTATACTTAAGCCTTCTATCAGAAAGTTGAGGTGAAAGAAAATTCTAAATGTAAATGTACTTTTCACATTTCTGAGGATGACTCTACACTCAACATACTTGAACTGACTGCCAACTCCATGCCAGACGCTGTGCTGAGGCTGGCAATCCAAGGATGACTTAGACAAGGTCCCTGTCTGAAAGGAGCTTACAGTCTAGAAGAAGAAGATAGACACTGAGTTAAATGCAATCAAATGTTACCTGTGTTTTAATCAAGGTCATGGGAAGCTATAGGTGCGGGAAGAAAAAAAAGGAATCAATTCTTCCTGGACGTTTCAGGAAAGGCTTCAGAGAGATAGCAATCGTTTGCTGACATTTGAAAGCCAAGTGTGGTCTGTATGTGTGCGTGCTAAGTCACTTCAGTCACGTCCAACTCTGTGCAACCCTGTGGAATACAGCCCGCCAGGCTCTTCTGTCCATGGGATTCTCCAAGCAAAAATACTAGCCTGGGTTGCTGTGCCCTCCTGCAGGGGAGCTTCCCAACCCAGGTATTGAACCCATGTCTCTTAAGTCTACCTGCATTGACAGGCAGGTTCTTTACCACTAGTGCCACCTGGGAAGCCCAAGTGTGGTCTAGGCCTTTGCTATTCAAAGTGTGGTCAATGGACTGGTAGCATCATTGTCCGGAAATACAGAATCCATAGCCCCTCTTGAGGCCTAATGAATCAGAATTTGAATTTTAACATGATCCCAAGGTGATGCTATGGGAACCTTTGGGGAGTACTGATCTAGGCAACAAGAGGAGCAGAGGAAGAAGAATTTCAGGCAGAGGGATCAGTTTGAACAAAGATTGGCAGATATGATGGCACGTGATCTGTTTGTGAGACTATAAGCCATAGCAGAGGGTGTAAGGGAGGATGTGGCAGGAATGAAAGCGGGTCCAACCCCCAGAAGGCCTTGTGATCCGTGCAGAGATCCATCCACCCATGGGATTTATCCTATGGGCACTGAGAGTCAATAAAGTATGTAAAGTAAGAGTGTGATAACATCAGATTGCATGCTTAAAACCAGAGTAAGAAATCTTTCTGACAAGCCGAGCAATAGATGAAGTTTGGACATGATCCTAATAGGAGGGGAGTAACAGAGAGATTTAAAGAAAGAGGAATGTGACATGAACTAAAGAGCCCCTTGATGAAGGTAAAAGAGGAGAGTGAAAAAACTGGCTTAAAAGTCAACATTCAAAAAACTAAGATCATGGCATCTGGTCCCATCACTTCATGGCAAATCGAAGGGGAAAAAGTGGAAACAGTGACAGATTTCATTTTCTTGGGCTCCAAAATCACTGTGAATGGTGACTGCAGCCATGAAATTAAAAGATGCTTGCTCCTTGGAAGGAAAGCTATGATAAACCTAGACAGCATATTAAAAAGCAGAGACATCACTTTGCCGACCAAGGTCCATACAGTCAGAGCTATGGTTTTTCCAATAGTCATGCATGGATGTGAGAGCTGGACCATAAAGAAGGCCAAGTGCCAAAGAATTGATGCTTTTGAACTGTGGTGTTGGAAAAGACTCTTAAGGGTCCCTTGGACAGCAAGGAGATCAAAGTAGTCAATCCTAAAGGAAATCAACCCTGAATATTCATTGGAAGGATTGATGCTGAAGCTGAAGCTCCAATGCTTTGGCCACCCAATGGGAAGAGCCAATTCACTGGAAAAGATTCTGATGCTGTGAAAGATTGAGGACAGAAAGAGAAGAGGGTGACAGAGGATGAGATGGTCGGTTGGCATCACTGACTCAATGGACATGAGTTTGAGCAAGCTCTGGGAGATAGTGAAGGACAGGGAAGCCTGGCGTGCTATAGTCCATAGCGTCACAAAGAGTCGGACACGACTGAGTGACTGAACAACAACGTGATGTGATTTATTTTCAATTCTTAAAGCTCAATGCCTGACAGTGTGTCGAAGATGGATTGGAGAGAGGCTCATTCCAAAGGCAGAGAGACAAATTCTTATCCTGGTCAGTGGTGATGGAGATCTAAATGACAAAAGCCATAGAGTGGGTGGAGAGGAAGAGCTGGCTTTCAGAGAGGAAATGAGGTGAAATCTTCAGAGCTTCCTCCATGGTGGGAAACTGCACACTAGAGTGGGGTGGGGCAAGGATTTTGGGGCCTATAGAAGAGATAGGGTGGAAGAGTCAATCCTGGAAGGAAAGATCCTAAGTTCTGTTCAGGGTCTGTTGAGTTTGAGCCTCTGTGGGACACAGACATGGAGATAAACAGCACGTTAGCACCAAACACCAACCTTAATATACAAGGCCTCTCTTGAAATTCCTCAATTAGAACTTTCTTTACTTACTTAGAAAGCATTTAATTCCATGAATAACTAGCTCTGATGTAGAATTCAGTGATTGTGAACTCAGATTCCACACTGGAAGCCAACCTTCTACATGTTCCTTCTGCCTCCTGCACACGTGGCGTGGAGAGCCATCAAGGGGGCTTGTGATTACTTAATGGAGAGTGTGATTCTGGGGACAAGACAGAGGACTTCCTTCTGTCCTCCTGGGTCCCTGAGGCCTTAAGTACAATTCAATTTAACAAGTAAGAGTTGAGCAGCTGGCATGGTTCAAGTCCTGGGTAAGGCACTATGCGTGTGTGTGTGCTAAGTTGCTTCAGTCGTGTCTGACTCTTTGTGATCCTATGGACTATAGTCTGACAAGCTCTTCTGTCCATAGGATTCTCCAGGTGAGAACACCGAGTGAGTTCCCATGCCCTCCTCCAGGGGATCTTCCCGACCCAGGGATCGAACCCAAGTCTCTTATGTCTCCTGCATTGACAGGCGGGTTCCTTGACTGGCGCCACTTTGGAAGCCATGTTAGGTACTGGGAGTATGAAAAACTAAAGGAACAGTGTTCTCACCCTCTCACCCTTCCCATCCAGCTAGGAAGACAGCAGGTAAATGGAAAAAAAATGTAGCGAATGCAAAAGTCTTCAGTTCAGTTCTCCCTTCAGGAAAGGAGTTGCTTCCCGGCTATCGAGAATCTGGTTAGCTAACAGCCTCCAGCACTTAGCACCTTCAAGTCTACCTCAGCTTACAAGCTAAGGTCAGACTTTTCCCACAGCAGCTCTCAGACGATGGCTGAGCACAGCAGTGGTAGCTGAGTGCATGTACTTCTTAGGGAGATTCCAAGCTATTGTTGCCAGATTTAGCAAAAGAAAACATGGAACATTCAGTTAAATTTCCCTTGCAGATAAACAATGAATCTTTTTAGTATGTGTATGTCCCAAACGTTGCATGGGACAAGTATATATTTAACAAATTATTTATCTACAAGGCAAATTTAACCGAGCACCCTCTGTTTTATCTGGCAGCCTTACTCCCCAGGCTATGACTGAGCAAGGCAGTAGTACATTCAATCTCAGACGATATTAATACACAATCTTTGCTCCAGAGCTCTTACTGGGCTAGCCAAGACTTGGTCATGTCTTTATCCAAGAATCTCATGACAGATGAGCCTAGAGGGCTACAATCCATTGGGTCGCAAAGAGTCAGACACAACTGAGCTTGACTAACACTTCCATTTTCACTTTCATGGCTCTTTACACAGTCCTGATTTGTCCTCTCTTCCTTTCACAGGTATTACTCTCCAGTAAATTTTCTAACTCCATTTCAGCATCTGCTTCTCAGAGAACTCAAGTTCAACAGTTGGCATCAGGAATGACCTGAGAAAGCAAGTAACGAGACAGAGGTCTGGGGACTAGATCACTCACCACCCACCACCCACCGTCACTTCATATGAAGACCCGCATCCCTGGTGGTAAGTGGTGTGCAGACAGCCCCTGGCATTAGATCGCGGTACAGTTGTCTAAAGTTTCGTCACTGGTGAGATGGGAAGGCATGTAAGTGGGGGAAGATGCAGTTTCAAGAATTTGATATGAACATTGGGATTTGTTAAGTGTATAAATATAACCAGAAATTGGACGATTATCATTAAACTTCCTGAGGCCCTACAGGAAGATAATGAACATCTGAGAACAGTTAACAACTAAAACCAAGTGTGAAAGGACTCTGCAAAGAAGCCCTTGCCCTGTGGGTGAAGAGAAAAGCTGAAGATGGAGCACAAGGTTTAATAGTGTTACTGAACGTCAAGAGAGCATTGACTGTTCAACCAAAGTGGGGCTGTTATGCCAAAGGCAGGGCCTAGTTGGCAAAACCTGGGACCATGACACATGATGTGTGCTCAGTCATGTCTGACTCTTTGTGACCCTATAGACTGTAGCCTGCCAGGCTCCTCTGTCCATGAGATTTTCCAGGCAAGAATACTGGAGTGGGTTGCCATTTCCTTCTCCAGTGACACGTGGACTGAGCATTTGGGTGGATGCTCCTCAGTCTCGTCTGAACCTTCTGAGCCTGCCTGACGGCTCACCCATCTCAGATAAGAACTTGCATGTTCCTGTGCAGGGAGACCATACAGAGGACTTGCCATGAAAAGGTAGCACATTCTCTCTTCCTCTCCTCAGCATTAGTCCTATCATCAGGATTAAGTCACACCATAACCCAGCCAGAGATATATTGGGTCTGAAAAGGGAAGAAAGTGGTCACAGCCCCAAAGAACTACAAGATGGGATCAAGTGGTTAATCAAGGGGACTGAAACATACGTCTAGATAAAGGAGAGTGTTTTTAGTCACTCTTAAGATACAACACAAACTTGCTGCTAGGGTGGCTCCTAGAAGCCTGGAGAAAGTGTGGCCCTTGCTGAATGGTGGACATGTAGACACAGGAGAAGAATGAAAAGGCGGAAGGAATGGGCTTACAGGGATGGGTGTATTAGTGAGGCCAGAAGACACGTCAGAGGACACACTATCTATCAAGGTCATTGAGAATGTGCTGGAGAGAAGGGCATGCCAGCATCACTAAGGAGGTCAGTGATGGCCCTTCTCTGGGGCTAGGGCTGACAACAGAAGAATCTACCATAGAACTTGGCTCACTGATGGCAACCTCTTCCCTCTTCTGGGCTGAATAGTGGCTATATGTGTGTGTGTGTGTGTGTGTGTGTGTGTGTGTGTGTGTGTGTGTGTGTGTGTGTGTGTATGTATATATGTGTGTGTGTGTGTTCACTTCCTAATTCCTGGAATCTGTGAATATTACTTTATTTGTTAAAAACAGTCTTTGCCCATATGAATAAGTCAAGGGTCTTTAGATGAGGAGATTGTCGTGGGTTACCAGGATGGGCCCTAAATGTAATCACATGCATCCTGATAAGAGGCAACAGAAGGGAGAGACACAGAGGAGGCAGTGTGAACACAGAGGCTTGAGGCTGGACTTAGGCAGCCACAAGCCAAGGACGTCACGAGTCCCCAGAAGCTGGAAGAGTAACAGAGCAAATTCTCCCCTGGAGCCGGTCAGAGAAAGTGCAGCCCAGCTGACTCCTTGATTTTGGACTTCTGGCCTCGAGAACTGGGAGAGAAAACATTCCTGTTGCTTCAGGCCGCCACATCTGTGGTAATTTGTCCTGGCAGCCACAGGAGACTAATATGCTCCCTTTTCTTTACATAAGAGACACTCCCCGTCTTCTCTGCTCCTGACTACAATTTTGCATCTACTTCCTGGAGACCTCAAACTGCAACATCAGGACAGAATACAACTCAATTGTGCAGATTCAATCCCTGGTTCGGGAAGATCCCCTGGAGGAGGGCATGGCAACCCACTCCAGTATTCTTGCCTGGAGAATCCCATGGATACAGGAGCCTGGCAGGCTACAGTCCATAGGGTCATAAAGGGTCGGACATGACTGAAGAGGCTTAGCATGTACACACTTGTGACTGGGCAGAGTCCATGGGAAGGATACGTAGGCCAGTCTTGGAGGAGTGGGTGGGCAGGGAAGCAGGGAGGGCTTTCCAGAGGCAGTGACATCTCAAGTGGCCTGAAGGGAGGGTAGAATCAGCCAAATAAAAACATGCCAAAGAGACTGACACATACTCAAGGAAGCAAAAATTATCCAGTATGGGGAGGAGTTGTGGGAGATAAGGGCAGTGAGGCAAGCAGAGGCCAGATCACACTGGGCTTTGTAAGTGATCCTGGGTCTTTGTACTTAATCCTGAAAGGATTTTAAACAGAGGGTGTCATGATCGGCATTTCACTAATAAAGATTTTTTCCTTTGGCTTAATTCCTGCCAGAATACAACTATCCCTGGGAAAGATACCACAGTAAAACCGCCTCGTGTATCAATGTCTTTATGTAACCAGCTGTATCCAGTCCTATCCTAAGACTGTTTCCACCAGGGAGATGGTGACATTATGATGGCCTCAGGCAGCCCTCACTTCAAAATTCGATCAGAACAATTCATAGCTTTTTCTCCATCTTAATATGAAGCACTACACAAAAGCAGTTTCAAGTACCCCGCCCCCACTTCCTTCCAGTCAGGTGAAGTAAAGTGAAGTGAAAGTCACTCAGTTGTGTCCAACTCTTTGTGACCCCATGGACTATACAGTCCATGGAATTCTCCAGGCCAGAATACTGGAGTAGGTAGCTTTTCCCTTCTCCAGGGGATCTTCCCAATCCAGGAATTGAACCTAGGTCTCCTACATTGCAGGCGGATTCTTTACCAGCTGAGCCACAAGGAAGCCCAAGAATACTGGAGTGGGTAGCCTATCCCTTCTCCAGAGGATCTTCCCAACCCAGGAATCAAACCGGGGTCTCCTGCATTGCAGGCGAATGCTTTACCAACTGAGCTGTCAGGGAGTGAGTAAGGCTAAATCCCTTCCGAATAGACATTCTGGAGCTATGGCCTTCCTGACAAGAAGGGTTTTCAATCCAAGGAGGAGTAAATGGATGCAGAAAAGGGCACCACCATTTGCTACCCTGGGATCCTCCCCAGAGGACTGCAAGGGGTCATTATCTGACTGCAAGATCTGACCAGTCTCAGGGAGGAAGAGACATCAGCAACCACTCCAGGAAGGCCTGGCCTCCACAGGAAATTGTTATCTTACCTCCCTTGGGGAACAAAAAAACAAGCTTTGATGCGGACATCAAAAACAAGTGGCCTGAGAGCCACATCGGGTGTGCTTTCTCTGGTATTCCAGTGCCACGGTTGTTGTTTGCAATGAAATCAACATTCAAGTATTAGCAGACTTCATGGAATGGTCCAGACTTCTGGGTCCTCTTGTCACATCAGGAGCCCTGGTTTCAATTCACCCTCATTACTGCGATGACTAGAGTGCAGCAGACACCCCCTTCACAAGGGGCAAGCCAGCCTCTATCTACATTATCCTTGCCTTCCTTGTTGTCTCCTCATCATAGAACCAAGTGTTTCGTCTTTCTAATGCAGGTCAAAAGAGTATTTATTTTTAGTCATGTGCCCACCCAATGTGGGAAAATGAACAGTGCAGTGAGAAAGTCTGAACTTCTAGAAAGCAGAAACGGCTACACAGTGCTTTTCCTCTGACACCAGTCAGCTTCATTCATTGAATTCATGTGACTGGGTTTGTGGCCCCTGATTTAAATGTTTTCAAGGCCTGCCTCAGCTACCTCCTCACCCCACCTCCTGGTCCAGTTTCTCTGTTCTGCCTGCAGCATCCACTCCCACCTTCTAAGATGAGCCCGCCTGCATCTCAGTGGCCCAGCATCACTGCAGAGCAGAACCACTGCTGGAGAGACCTCCAGAGAGATGGCCCCTGGGGAGCTGCAAACTTCTGGGAAGAAGCCACAGACAGAAATACCAGGGGAACTGTAGGGAGAACTTTGGCTGAGAGGCTCTGATCAAAAAGGAGATTATTTCAAGTACCCTTTTCTTCTCTCTGAAGAGCACTTGGAATGGTGTGGGTGGGCTGCCCTGGGTGTCGGCAATAAAAGGTAGAGATACTGGGTGAAAGCTAGGAGTAACAGACCTCGCCTCTTCCTGCCTGATGCTATTCAGGAACAATTCCTTTGTTTTGCTTCCTGAAGGCATTCTCAGTGCTCAGTCCAGCAGTGCCATTCCCCAGCAGCAGGATAACAAAGAGGCATTCCCCCTTGGCCCTTCACTAGGTCCTCTCTCTCTTGTCTCCAGACCCAGTATCTTAGGAGTCAGGCCTGGGCACCTGCCATCCCCATGCTGCCGTGCAAGGAGAACAGCCTCTAGGCCACCAGGACCCCCAAAGTCCTAACTGGAAAGAAGGAACAAGGATAAAGGTGTATTTTAAATGAACAATGCCTTTTAAGTACTACAAAATGGTTTTAGGAGTAGATTTTAATTTCATAGGTAATACATATTCATTGAAGAAAAATTAGAAAATCTATTTATGCAAAAAGATAAAATCTCACCATATAACAGGAACCATTGATAATCTCTGATTGTACATTCTCCAAGATTTTTCCCATTAATATGGCTCTGTACTTTTGGTATGTGTTTTTATAACAATCATGAGAAGTACAGGCAGTTTTATAAGCTGCTTTTCTAAGGCATTGATTATTATGCTTTTGATATAGTTCAATCATTTTGCAGAGATACAGGTTTCCCTATACTGCACTCTAACTTTTTGTAATTTAATGTGTTATTTACCAAATGAGTGACTATCTGTGGGCCAAAAACAAAAAGAATTAATTTTTAAAAATTATGTTTCTGACCTAAGATCGGCCTATTATCTTCTGTGGGCTGTCTGCATCATGTCATTTAATCCTGCCATTAAATTTATTTATCATCTTCGTTGTGTAGATAGAAAAAAAATATGGGCTTAAAGAGGTCCATTAACCCTCCCAAGGTCACACAGCTGGAAATCAGCAGATCTACTCCTGTCTCTCTGACGTCAAAATCAAGCTGTTTCCAAATTAATGACGTCAATGACCTTGATTTGGCATGGTCAGGAGGCATGGGTAGCAGTATGGATCATATTATATAGACCATGAAAGAAAGCACCCACCGTTACCTTGGGGCCCGTTACCAGTACTTTGTGTGAATGTCTCTGCTGAAGGCCCACCCAGAAGGTCAACTTCAGTCTCTAATGATGAGCCTTCTCTAATCTCTTTTTCTTAAGAGTTTAAAGCTCTTTGATACGTAATCCATTCACAGTGATGGTAAATACTTTGCTAGAACCATGTGTCAATAAGTACAGTAGGAACTAACACAACATTGTAAAGCAACTATGCTCCAATAAAAATTAATTTTTCCCTGATAGCTCAGTTGGTAAAGAATCCTGCAACACAGGAGATCCTGGTTTGATTCCTGGGTCAGGAAGATACACTGGAAAAGGGATAGGCTATCCACTTAGGTATTCTTGGGCTTCCCTTGTGGCTCAGCTGGTAAAGAATCTGACTTCAATGTGTGAGACCTGGACTCGATCCCTGGGTTGGGAAGAGCCCCTGGAGAAGGGAAAGGCTACCCACTCCAGTATTCTGGCCTAGAGAATTCCATGGACTGTATAGTCCATGGAGATCTCAAAACGTCAGATATGACTGAGCAATTTTCACACACACACATACCAAAAACACCTAAAGTGTCACGTATGTGGCACTGGATCCATAAGCCTTGCGATAAACATCTTATTACTTAAGTTTTCTAATATATTTTACTTGAGAATTTATATATTAAAGTAAGTACATTTATTAGTACAAAAAATAAGAATAAAATATAACAAAATTTTCCTTTAAAGAAAAGAATCAATGAGTTGAGCTGTGAGCATGGTATCATTGTATTTTCGATATGCTCCAACTGGCTCATACTCTGTTCTTTGAACTAAAAGACCTGTCCTTCCATCTGGGATGTGAAAGTGAAAGTGTTAGACGCTCAGTCATGTCTGACTCTTTGTGACCCCATGGACTATAGCCCACCAGGCTCCTCTGTCCGTGGATTTTCCAAGCAATACTGTAGTGGGTTGCTATTCCCTTCTCCAGGTGTTCTTCCCAACCCAGGGATCGAACCCTGGTCCCCTGCATTACAGGCAGATTCTTTACCGTCTGAGTTACCAGGGAAGCTCTCTTAAGCACAGCAGGCAAACTGAGGCAGCTGAGCAGGCTTATGAAAAGGCAGAAGCAGCTTTGCCCTCTTGGTATGTAGAAAAGGAGGCAGATGTTTAAATCAATTGGGATGACTGACTGGAGCTGACTGGCAACTGTACCAGCCCTAAGACAGGCTCCAGGGAATCCAGGGTGAGCTCACTCAGGCTCCATGAAATTCAACTTCTCCTTGGGAAAAAGGTCCTTTCTGTTTCTTGTAAAAACTCAGGATAAAACAGGCGAATTTCCCAAAGGTGACCCCTGGACATTGGCTGATCACAGTCTGAACAAACGAGACAAACAATTACTCCACATTAGGACACCTTTTTCTTCAGGGATGGAACTCAAGAATGCACGTGCCCACTTGCAGATTTTGGTATTTCTGCTATAAAGTTGGAAGGATTAGCACTCTATAACTTTACTCTGTTTGTATGAGGAGTAATTATTTGCTAGAACAACAGCCATTCGTTTCCTTCAGTGTTACAGTTATAACTCTAAACTGTTTTAATGTCTTTGAAGAGAATTAATTAGCTCTTCTGTTGATACTTCTAAAGCGTTTTAATGCAGGTCTGTTTTTTTTTACTCAACCTTTAAAAGAAGTTCCACGGTAGCCATTTAACAGATAACAGGCTTTTCAGGAAATGCCCAATGCTTTGTAGCATCTGAAAGGAATCATGTTTGATAGACATTTGTGCAATTAAGAAATATAATTACTCATTGATAAAAGGGTACTGTTAATGAAAATTCCTTTAAAAATTAAAGGTATGTCTTATAATTGATTTTTTTTTCTTAGTCAAAAAATAATGGCCTGGCCCATTTCTTTAATTATAAAGAAACTTTAAAGGATAAGGCTGTACTCAGTGCCAGGAAAATCATAAAGTATTTAAAATCTCCAGAGTAAAATTTATAACTTCTCCTGGTGGTGCATTCCTGTGTCTGACAGACATTTTTATTTCCATTCTCCTTCTTAGTTTATCCTTAAGTTATATTTATTGAAAGCCAGCAAGCACCTGCTGTATGCCAGGTTCATTTGGCAATTATTATTTTAAATAATCTTCAAAGCTAATTCCATGAAACAGGTAGTAGAAAGGTCACAAAGTACCCCCATTTTCCAGATGATAAAACTAAAATTTGGGAAAATCAATTGACATGGTCCAAGTCACACAATCCTAAGGGCCAGAATCAGAGTTTGGACCCAGGTCTTGAGCCCGCAGTGCCTAGCAAACCACAGCTGCTTTGGTGTGTGCCATGGAGCTGCCGTGGAGGGTAACTCACACCTGTTACAGGTACATCTGTACCTAGCCAGGGCCCAGGGGCCACTTCCCAGACTTACTGATGGGGATCCTTGGCTTAGACGCTGGGCATCTTCATTTTTAAAGCTTTCCAAGTCATCTTCAGGGAGGAGGAGTTGTGAAACCTGCTTCAGTTACGCAAATCCAATTCCTCTGGCCTCTGCTCGCAAATCTCATTTTCTGCAAACCATCTTCATTTTGTCGTAGCTCCCTTTGGGACTCATCCGTCATAATTAACGTGGAGTCGCCCTGTAAGAGCCCGCCAGCTCCAGGAGACAGAATGCCAGAACCTGTGGCCTTTTTCCTTCCTGTCAAACCTTCTCAATGTCTTCTCACCCATCCAACATTTAGGTGAAAAAAAAAACAAAAAGTTCAATGACTTTTTTCAAAAGCTAAGAGAGGTTTGTAGGTATAGGTGTGGAGGCAAACCACATCCGCATAACTGAAAGAACATGAAAAGTCAACAGACTTTTCTTCACATCCTCGTGATGTGACTTTGGCTAAGTCATTCTCTCCCTCAGAATCTATAAAATAGGGATAATCATAGGTACCTCTCAGAGCTCTTGGGAGTCATATATTGGCCTCAATAAAACTGAAAAAAAATCTTTCTTCTTCCCACCCTGCCTAGGTGGAGCAGAACCTCAGACTCAAAAAAAAAAAAAAAAAAAAAATCAGTTTCAAAATAGCTTGAAAAGCAATGTCTATCCGTATGGAGGTCTGTTTACAGATGACAGCAGGACTTCCACATAGCAAGACATGCATGACCAAGCCATGGACTTGAGGGACAGACTGCTTCAGTTCAAAGGATGACTCCCTCACTTCTTGGCTGTGTGTCCTTGGGAAAGTTGTCAGGTCATTTCTCTGCCTGTCTCTTCATCTGTGAAACGAAGGTGATAATAGTGTTTTCCTCACAGGACTAGAAACTCCAAGAAGTTTTCAGAGTTCTTAGCAGAAGAAATCTTTTCCAGGCCTGCTGCCTTGTTTCTTGGAAACCTGTTTGGATTGTAGGTATGCTAGCCAAAGCTCGCAGCATTTAGATGCAGGCCCTGAGTCTGTCCCCTTTCTCCTCCTATCGTCCTGACCACCACCTCTACCTGTGCTCTAACATCCACTGCCAATGGTCTTGAACCTCTAGGGGCTCAGCCTTTCCTCCAGCCAAGGCCTAGAGTCTAGAATTAAATGACTTAAAACAGGGAGGCCTGGCATGCTGCAGTCCATGGGGTTGCAAAGAGTTGGACACAACTGAGCGACTGAACTGATACTGATACTGAAATGTAAAGAACAGCTCCTGGGAATAGGCTAGAAGGTATATAGCATAAAAAGCCATAGTAGCTATTATTGCAGCTTGTGACACAGAGCCAAACAGCCTTAAAACCTTCGACCCAAGTAAGTTAGTCCCTAAGGCCCCACACTGGGTGGCAGCTTCCCCAGTCTCTCACCTCTTCTCCTTTAACACTCGTGTCTGCCTGGCTAATGCCTCTATTTGCCTCTCAGTCATCTTTGATCCATTCCCTGTCTGCTCTTTCATAGACAATGTGCTGTGCTCCTTCCTCTGCTTCTCTTGTTTCTTTAACCTAGCACCCCCTTTGTCTTTTTTTTGGGCGGGGGCAGCGGGTGGGCTGGTGGTTTCTTTCTGGTCATGCCATGCAGCTTTCAGGATCTTAGTTTTCTGACCATGGATCAAACCTGGGTCTTTACAGCGGAAGCGTGGCATCCTAAACACTGGACCACCAGAGGATTCCCTAGTATCTCCTATCTTTACTCTGATGAGCCTACCAGGTGTTTTCATGGCCTGAGGAGGCAGGAGGTGGCAGGATCTTTTTGTCACACATACATAATGTACTTATGATGCTTGGCACCAGGTGGGCACTCAATAAATATGAGTTTGCTTCTCACTTTGTAATTTCCTCTCACTGTAACATCCATCACAGAACAATAGGGCAAAGCAACTCATTTCAGATGTTCATGGAAAGTCTGGTACCACCAATTTCTTGTCAGTCACCGTGTGTTAAGATACCTACCTTATCATGTTTGATTCTAAAAACTAGGAACCAAACGAATCCACAGGCTTGGGGCATATGCAGTCTGAGGGTCTCAGGTTGTGTTATCCAATGTGATCACTACTAGCCACACAAGCCTGCATGCATGTATGCTAAGTCGCTTCAGTTGTGTCTGACTCTTAACAACGCTATGGACTGCAGGCCGCCAGGCTCTTCTATCCATGGGATTCTCCAGGCAAGAAGACTGGAGTCGGTTGCCGTGCCCTCCTCCAGGGATCTTCCCAACCCAGGGATCAAACCAGAGTCTCCTGCGTCTCCTGAATTGGCAGGCTGATTCTTTACCACTAGTGCCACCTGGGAAGCCCAGCCACTTAAGCCTACTTCAATTTAAATTAATTAAAATTAAATAAAATTTAAAAATTCAGTTGCTTGGCCACATTATCCGCATTTCAAATACCCAAATGTCAGATAGGAATAGTGGCCGCTACACTGGACGGCATAGCCATGGAACATTTCTGACATAGCAGGAAATTCTGCTGGGCATTTGTGGTGTCTACCATGACTCTGGTACCCTCCTTCCAGCCCTTCCTGAGCCTTGAGGCCTCGGCTGTAGAAGAAGTTGAGCCCCCAGAGATTTAAGACCATCGAAAGTGGATGTCAGGGTAGAGGCAGAGGTGGTGGTCAGGATGGTAGGAAGGAGATAGGGGATAGACACGGATCTTGCATCTAAAGTTTGCAGACTCCTGTCTGCTTTAAGATCAAGATAGGTTTCCAAGAAACAAGGCAACATTCTCTGAAAAGGCCTCAGCCCACAGGTACTTCTGCAACAAGCCCCCAACTGAACTGCTTGAGGAAGGAACTCTTAGGGCATTTCTTGCCTTTTATAGTGAAGTGGAAATTGAGAGCAATTATCAGAACACTTCAAAGAGAAAAATATCTAAGCTATCAGCAAGGTTGATGCAAAAGGAAATTTTCTGTCCTGAATTTTCCAGATTATGGCTTTGATTCTTATGTGGACCCAGTCTGAAAATGTGTTGCCCATCCTTGCTTGTGACATCCCCTCACTGTGACGTGAGACCCAGAGGAGGTGGGAATGGTAAAGACAGCCACAAAGATGGGCAGGCAGCTGTGGATTAGGCAGGTGGCAAAGTTGTGCGGAAAGGGGTCTTGGTTATCAGCTGCTTCTTTGGAGATTAAGTCTAAAAGGCTGCAGAAACTCTGCTTCTCATGACACTCTTTCCTTTCCAGGACCTCCTCCCCAAGAGCTCCCCTTTGCCGCTGTCTCCAGGGGATTTCCATATGCAGAGCTGATGTGTGGGGGTCACCAGCCTTTTTCACAAGGCTTTTTTTTTTTATCAAGGACTTCCATTCACAGAGGATCTGCGCTCAGGCTCCATGGGCATGGGTGACATCTCAGGTACTTCTAAGTTGGGACAGCAGCTGTCCCATGTTGTCCTGTGTCTACTGGGGGAGGGGGGGGTGCGTGGTGCCTGCCACCTCCAGGCGGGACTGTAAGTGTACAAAGTGAGCCTCGTTGGCACCTGGCGGCTTGGGGAGACTTCCAAAGCATCTGCCTTGGTTTCCCTGTTTCTGTCCCTTCTTCCTACGCAGAATCACATGGAGGCACCTCCTGACACTTATACAATTTGTGAACCTTCTTTAGGAAAAGAGGTGAAAAAATGTGAACACAAATTAGGTAGGAAAGCAAATCTTTATTTAGACTTCAAATTTCTGGAATCAGAAAAATCCAGGGCTGTCCTCTGAAACCTCTTCAGACAATTTCCCAGAGATGCTTATGAAGAAATGCTTCCAGGCAACCTGACTTTTCCTCTCTACCTAGAATATTCTATAGCGTGTCCCCCGCCCTGAGCTGCCCCATAACCACCAGCACGCACAGGAGCCACTCAAGGGAGGGGCTCTGAGGCTCCAGGTGTATTAGTTTCACAGTAAATCCACCTCTGACCATAGGTCACAGGCCCGTGGAAGGGACTATAGGATGATCCCAAGTATTTGAGCACTTTATTTTTCTTTTCCAAATAAGAAAATGAACTCAGAGGGTTAGTTTCCCCACTATCCCATCACTTTTTTTTTACTCTTGTCAAAGAATATTTATTTATTTAAAATTAATTTTTATTGGAGTATAGTTGTTTTACAATGTTGTGTTAGTTTCCACCACACAGCAAAATGAATCAGCCATACATTCATGTATACCCTCCTCTCCCTTTTGGATTTCCTTCCCATTCATGTCACCACAGTGCATTAAGCAGAATTCCCTAGGCTACACAGTAGGTACAGTAGGTTCTCATTATCTATTTTATACATAGTATCACTAATGTATATGTGTCAATTCCAATCTCCCAATCTCTCCTACCCTATCTTTCCTCCTTGGTATTCATACATTTGTCCTCTATGACTGTATCTCTATTTCTGCTTTGCATATAAGATCATCTATACCATTTTTCTAGATCCCATTGCTTTTAACATTAGGAATGAGAACTGGGTCTCATTCCCAGCTTGCATTCTAGCCTCTAAACCACTTTGTTTGATAGGAAGTAACGTCATGCAGTGGTCAGAGTCCAAGCTTATAGTCTGAAGATTTGAGTAACAAATCCTTGATGTACATGCACGAGCAGTAAGATCATGGACAAATCACACAGCTTCTCTGAACCTAGTTTCTTTACCTAGTATGAGTCTTTTGAGTGTGTTGTGTGCAGTGAGTGAAATAATGTAATAAAAATGTATAAAAGGTAGTAGGTGCTTACTAGACCTTGATTGCCTTATTGTCTCTAATGCCATCCCTTGGATTCTGCCTTTTTACATGAGGGTGTGTGTTTGGAGCAAGAGAATGTGAAATTAAATGCCATAACAAAGATTTCTTAAATTGCTTTTGCAAGTCAAAGGAAAAAGAATCACATATCCTTATATCATTTTTGCAACTCAAACAACCCAGGTGTCAATTTCCCAGAGTAAAATATGGCTATAAAATTAGCTCTAACCATCTAGGAAAATAAAGTACAGAAGTAATTTACAATTAATATATTCTCCATTCTGCTTATGAAATCTTCACGGCTAGTTTAATGTATTTAAAAATATGAATTTAAATTAAGCAATATTTAACATATGGGGTATTGATTCTATTTCCTATTTTACCTCATGACAAAAGAGATTTCATGCTGTCATATACACATTCAAGCAGAAAGCCATTTTGCTTTTTCCATTTGTTTTCATTACTTTTTTTCTATATTTGTTCTTTGACACTGTTTGTATTGAAGCCAGGGTTTGCCTTCTTTTCACTTTATCTCTCCATGGCAACAGATAGATTGCAATACCACACACAAAAAATGCAGAATTACAACTGCCTGGTCAGATCAAGCAGAAAAAACTGTACACGGTGTAACCAGTAACGGAGACTTGAGATAGTTAATGAATAAGCCAAATCTTTCTCTTTCAGACAGAATATAAATCACAATTCCTTTCTGTGTCTTCTCTTTTCTCCCTGGAAAAGATCTGTAAATATGTGTAGAATGAGCAATAGATTGGCTATTTCCTTTTCCTTTTCCAAGCTCTCACCAGTCATCTGATTAATAATGTATTAGAGAAATTGTGACTCTAATTATTATAGTTTAGTGAATGCTTTCCACCTACCGTGTACTGTACTGAATGCTTTACACAGATGAGTTTATCATCTCATCGCCACAGCTCTACAAAGGGATCACTATCATCTCCTGTTTGCAGATGAAGTACCTGAGGCTCCGTGAGGGTAAGTGGTGTGTGTTCATAGCTACAAAGTGGAGGAACTGAGATTTGCTCCGTCAAAGTCTATCTGATGCTAAAGCTTGGGTTCTCAACCTCTCTGCTGGCATACTTGCCCAGATTTTTGCTGGGAGATCAATGTCAATTCTATAGATCTATTATTCCAAGCACTGCTGCTGCCACTTCAGTTTTTTAAAAGGGGTTCATTTATTCATCTCTAATGTCTTCCCCATGCTTCCTCAGAGGTTTCTGACAGCAGCTCCACTTTACAACCCAAATCCCCTTCAGTATCTAGGATTTGTTCAATGCAAACACCTGAACTCATCTGAAAATAGCTGCATGCCCTTTCTTTATAATGTTTGCTATCATCCTTCTGATGTCAATTTCAAGTTCTTTGCAGAAGATTATTCTCTTTGATGATTCATTCTCCTTAGGAATATTTACAAAGTATTGATTGACATGAGCACATGCTTTAAGCTCATGGGGTTGAATCCTGTGTGACTTTTGTCAGGTTCTTTAGCCTCGTGAGCCTCAGTTTTCCACTTCTGTAAAATGGGAATCAGTAATGTGTTATAAACCTTCCGGTATTCTTCAGTGCCCAACAAATGTTACCCCCTTCTTTGTTCCTCTTAGGACAAAAAAAATCTGGAATTCAGTTCATCCTTCAGTCTCATGTTATATATTACCTAAATAAAACATGTTACCTCACCAATTACTCTAAGTAGAAACTCTGCCTCTTGTCATTCTCTGTTACTTCCCACAATTTCTTTTTTCCTGATAGTGCTCAGCTACAACTTGCCTATTTGTGTAACTTATGATCCAAGCTCCATGAGGATGGGAAACAAAATCTGCTTTATTCACCACCTACTACAGTGACTAGCACATTCTGTTTGCCCAACAAATACTTGTTGAATGGAAAAGTGAATGAATGGATGCATATTCTTGCCTCTCTACCAGTTCCTTATCAAAGTCAGCACAGCCCCACCATGCTCTTAAGTCACCAGCCTCAGAACTCAGGTGCCATGCATGTTTGCTTCTCCTCTAGGACTCATTCCAAAGTTCTGTTGTGCTGTGCAGTGCTAAGTCGCTTCAGTCGTATCCAACTCTGTGCGACTCTATGGGCTGTAGCCCACCAGGCTCCTCTGCCCATGGGATTTTCCAGGCAAGACTATTGGAGTAGGTTGCTATTTCCTCCTCCAGAGGATCTTCCTGACCCAGGGATTGAACCCACATCTCTTACATCTCTTGCACTGCCAGGCATGTTCTTTACCACTAGTGCCACATGGGAAGCCCAAAGTCCTGTTGAGTTTTCCCTATACCCTCATTCAGACTTGCTCTTTCTTGCCCTGTTCTTTAGCCTCTATCAAGTCCAGACACCCCTAAATTATTGAGACAGCCTTTTACACATCGTCCTTTAAGATTGCTATCCCATCCAGTTCTCCAGCTAAAACATTTGGGGTTCTTCTGTTTGGGAACTTACTACAGCAGCATGTCTCTTCAAGGATAGGTTCCAAATCCCTTCACCATCTTCCAACTAACCCATTTTCTCATTCTTCCCTAGGTCAGACCTAGACTAGCAAATCTATAGATCTCTAATATAGGGCTTGCCCATTACAACCTCTAAACTCCCCCTTCACCAATCTTTTGACTGAAAGGTCCACTCTACTCCTTTCTGTCAAAACTTATCCTTTCCCTGTAAATCCTTAGTTTGAAATTTATTCCCATGACTAGAGACCTAACTTTTCTCTCAGCTCTGTTGTTAACTAGTTTAGGATCATCTTGTGGATGTTTATCTTTTTCTGCAATTAGCCAGAAATGCTTACGTAGAAAATGTTCCCCCAAAGATTGACTGTTCTGGGCTTCACAGTGCCCTAGCTGATGAAGGTTTCCCTTTGGCTTGGTGCACAGGAGGGTTTACACCTTGGAGCAAGACATCAAAGGAAGACTTTAGGTAAACAAGGACCGTGTCTTTTGTAAAGTAGAAAAATGTCACTTCTCAGGAAGATCATATTTAATAAAAAGATCAAATTTAATAATAATGATATAGAAGCTAAGGATGTGAAAATAGATTCTCTTCAAATATCCAAAGAAAAATCTTCTCATTGCCCTAGAAATACAAACGTTCCAGATTAAAGGTCACTGGGACTAAAGGATACCAGAAGTCCTCTCTCTTGATAAGGTTCCATATACATAATCTGCATTTAAGCGTCTATCTAGGCATCTTGCAAACCACACATCCTGAAGCCAGCTGATTGACATTCAGATCGCAGTGTGTTTTATCACTGAGCACCTAGTGACCTTGCACATGTTACTCATCTGTTCCTTGACTAAACAGAAATAATAATAGTACCTCTTTCATAGAGATGCTGTAAAAAATAAATGAGTTAGTGCCAGTAAAACACTTAAAATAGTGTCTAGCACATACATTAAGTTAATTTAATAAATATTAACTACTCTTACTACTATAATGAGAGAGATGGCCTAGCAAGAGTTTGAGAAGTGAGTCATATCTATATGGTTGAGGAGGTATCTGCACTCAGGCAGTCATGAAAATTAGGTGCAATGATGCTTCTAAGAAAATTATTTCATTCAACAAATGTCTGTTGATCATCTACTAGTTCTGTGCTAGCTGCTGAAGAACAGATAAGTCAAAGCCCTTGCCCTTCAGGAGCTAAAACTTGGAAGGGAAAGTTAAGTCAATGCATGTATCATGCAATTAATGGCCAAAATGGTTGGTAGACCATACTTGATACAGGAAATCAGAAAAGGGAAGAGCAGTAAGAGTTGAGGTTAAGAAATTGACAATGACCTCAGGAGGATTTGATTTGGATAAATGTGAAAAGAGCTAAACATTTCAACCAAAGGCAGAACATCAAAGGAAGAAGAGTTATCAGAGGAGACTAGGTCGGTGAGAGAGGACAGGAGCTCAGCCAGCCAACAGTGACTCTTACTGAGAAACGGAAAGGGCCCCAGCCAACAAGATGGCAGCTGTTAGCGGTACGTGAGAAGTCCTATGTGTGTGTCCACTGCACAAATTCAAGGGTAGGTAACCCCACGCTGATGGTAGTCCAAGTAAAAAATGCAGGAAGAGGAAAATTAGGGGCCAATTGATTGGACTGTAAATTCAGTACGAGTAAGAATTTTCCAGCCTCTGTTGAAATCCCTAACCCAGCCTCGGAGGCTATCACAAAATCAGGAAGACCATTGTTCATCGAGAGGATTGTTTGTTGCCGTTGTTGTTGCCCTTGAGGTGATTTTTTGAAAAGGCTATTTTGGGGTTAATCTTGGTTTTAAATTTTGACATACAGTATTTTACAATACCTGTTTTAAAAATCTAGCTCTTAAGCTTTTAGATTAAACTTATAAAGTCTACCATTCAATTCTAGTAAATTTAACAATCATTTTTAAAGGGGCTTTGAATAATATTTGGCCCTGATTATTAACTTAAAGACCTTCAATATTTAAACTATGCTTATAAATGTAATGCAGTCTGTTATATTTTTAAATATGTATATTTAAAATATAATAAATTATATTTATAAATGTGATGACCCAAATTCTCTCAAATATTCCAATGCTGTATATAAACTTGGTAAGATTTTCACTTAAAATTGTTGAGTGCAGTTACATGTTTTAAATTGGAATAGTAAAGTTGACCCTCAAAAACCTTTTCTAATTACTGCAAATATACCAGATACTAAATATGCGCCCGTTGATGTAAAAATATTAATATCCTTGGTTTGATTTTCTTAAAACACGTTACACAATTCTAAACCTTTCCAAGGATGGAATGAGTTTAACCCTTAAGTTAACTATGTTATACAGTTTGGAGGCCTACCTTCTCCTGTACTGTGGTGAAGGCTTCTGCATGAGATTACAAAATGATCCAACATTTCAGCTGGGGGAGCTGTCTGCATTTTCTTCTTTGGAAAACTTGATAGAATGATTTGAACCCAATTAGTTTTAATGGAAATAACTCTATAATTCAAAGTGTTTATAAGGTAGAAGAAGGAGAAGAAGAGAGGACAAGTAACCCATTTTCCTGAGCTCATTTTATATATTACCTAGTTTTCATTCTTCTCACAGATGTCTGCAATTCCTACCCAAAGTGATCATTTGGCCCAATTTTGCCTTGTTTGTTTTTTAAGAGAAGTGCATTTTTCTTCTACCTCAAAAAGCTCTTATAGTTAGTGGAATATTCCAGTGTTTTTCATGTATTTGTGATTGCCATAGGATCACACAACTCTTGCAATTAATTAGTAATAATATATATAGTTGGGGACTTCCCCAGCGGCTGAGCAGTAAAGAATCTGTCTGCAATGCAGGAGACTCAGGTTTGATCCCTGGATTAGGAAGATCCCCTGAAGAAGGAAATGGCAACCCACTCCAGTATTCTTGCTTCAGAAATTCCATGGACAGAGGAGCCTGGCAGGCTATAATCCATGGGGTCACAAAGAGTCAGACGTAACTGAGCATGCACACACACAAATATATATAGTTAGATTCTAGATATCTCTCTAGGTTTTTCCTTACCTTTCACCCCAACCTACAAGGACACACTAGATGGTCCAAAACCACATCTGGTGCCGGGCAGACCATTTCAATTGTCTTCTGTCCAGTGTTACTCTAAGTGATTTCAAAGATTGTGACAACACAGTGAATGCTTTCCAAGGACAGCCATCTGGACTACTGCAATGGGGACATTCGTGCTGAAGGGTGAAACTGAGGGCTTGGGGAGACATAATGACTTTCTACAAAGGTGTGATTGGCCATCGCATGAAAGAAGGCTAGACTTCTTTTATTTGATTCCTGACACCACTGGATAGAGGTGACAGAGTAGCAGATTCGATTCAGCAAAGGGAAGATGTTTCTCAAGATCGGATTTCTCACAGAGGAAGAGATTACCCTAGGAGATAGTTAGCCCTTAGTCACCGAAAGTACCCAGGTGAGCCTGGGTACCCATCTGATAAGGATGTACTAGAAGAGATTCTAACAACAGTCACTAGGTTGACATCAGTGCTTTATAAACTCTCTTCCACCTTTAAGAATCTCTGATTACAGAAAACAGAGCACAAAGCTAGATGCCTCATAAATGGCATCTAAATGTCAGAAACGTAATGGTGTCATTGTATTGTCCCACTTACTGCAGCACCGGCATGTCTAACCTCCTGATGCAGAAAGCCTTTCTCTTTCCTGGGACAGAAAGCGTTCTGAGTTTTACGGAGAGATTAGAAATGAGATGGCTCAGGGAAGTGGTGGAGGAAGGAGGGAGGAGAGGCGTGGCAGCAACAGCTGGAAGAAATTAGAGCCATGACAGAAATCAAAAGGAACAGATACCCTGAAAGGAGAGGAAAAAAAATAGTACCACTGTGCGGTTTGGGAGTGGCTGGGGGAATGGTGGAAAAGGCTTGATCGCAAGCTAAAACCCTTGAAGGTATGCGTGCTAAGCCACTTCAGTCGTGTCCGACTCTTTGCGACCCCATGGACTGCAGTCCACCAGGCCCCTCTGTCCATGGGATTCTCCAGGTAAGAACACTGGAGTGGGTTGCCATGCCCTCCTCCAGCAAATCTTCCCAACCCAGGGATCAAACCCAAGTCTTTATGTCTACCTGCACTGGCAGGCAGTTTCTTTACCACTAGTGCCACTTCTCTACCTTATGACCCACAAAAACAGACTTAGATGACAAGAATGGGGGCCGTCCACCAGCATGTGCCGCCTCCTTAAACTTCCAAGGATGCTGCTGTTTCCCAGATGGAGATGATGGCACAGAGAAGTTGAGCTGTGCACCCAAGGTCACACCCTTGAAGGTATAGGCATACCTACATGTATACATTCTGGTTTGAGAGTGTGTGTTTGTGTGTGTGTGTAACAGGCAATGAGAATTTGACCTAAGGATAAATTAACTAATTATAGTTTGTCAGGTATGGGACAAAATTAAGTCATTTGGACACTTCATTATTAATTATTAGATTTTCATCCTCATATTAGCTAGCATTTACTGAATACTTGATTCAGGATGGGTTACGCCGGGCATTTTCCATGTTCTTTCCTGGGCCACATCAGCAGCAGGTTCAGCGTGATACAGTGACCAGAGAAGACAGGAAAGCCTAAAGCACATTGTAGAGAAATGTCCATTGACCACTCCTCAGGGTCCACAATCAAACTTTCAGATTCTCTGGGCAGATACCTGGTTTTCACCCTTTTATGAGGAATGGAAATGTTAGCTTCTTAAAACCTCCGTTTTCCTCTTCCTCACTAGGGCATCTTCACAGGTGATTTCTTTCTTCCTTCCCCACCCTAGAGCCCATGGCAACTACTTGAAACTAACCTTTCAAGTAACTTGGGCTCCATTAATATTTTTTTTTAATGTACACAGATCAATATAGGGAAACACATAGCCTGACTAAGCTCCTTTTGTGGGCTTTCACCTTTTTATCGGAGCCCTGTTAATGGAAGATCTTTCAAATAAATTATCATTTCTATCCTAATGCAGATTGAAAGGAGCTGGCAGCACACATTTTACAATGCATATAGGCGTACACACAACTTACCTCGAGAGGGACTTGGTCATATCTTTTGAGATGCTTAATGTTGCAGATCTTTCTGACTAGGTAATTGACCTTCTAAGAATGTGCTCTAAGGAAGTCATCATTCACACACACACACACACACACACACACATTTATGAACAAGATGTTCATCACAGCCTGTGTCCCTCACACTAAATTCTTAAGTGAGATTAACTAATTTCTGTAGCTGGATGTATGATTTTCCTGCTTGTGCCAGATGCCTACCTCTGGTCCAATCAGCAATGAATAAAAAGGTTGAAAGGTGAGCAGGGTTGTGTGGTAATCAGAGCTGTCTCTTCCAGTGGTTATGGAGAGTGAAACAATACTTTTCATGCACTGTTTCATGAAATAGGAAGACAGTCAGGGTCTCATGGAAAGTGAAAAGAGTAGGATATAAACTGTACAGATGACAGACCTTAAGCTTCCCAGGTGCCTCAGTGGTAAGTGTCTGCCAAGCAGGAGACACAGATTCAATTCCTGGTTTAGGAAGATTCCCTGGAGAAGGAGATGGCAACCTGCTCCAGTATTCTTGCCTGGGAAATCCCATGGACAGAGGAGCCTGGCGAGCCATATAGTCCATGGAGTCACAAAAGAGTCGGACATGACTGAGTGACTAAACAGCAATTTTAAAAATATGAAATTATTTGAAAAGAGATGAATACTTACAAAAAGGAATTATGTAATAATTAAGTCATACATCAACATATAATCAAAATCCATTTCTCTACTCTTACAAATGATTAGTATGCGTCCCTCTAACCACACTGCACCCATCAGTTCTACAGTGTAACTCATTCCTAGCATCACCAACCACAGTTAAAGTGACCATTGAGATTTATTACTTCATTTCCTTAAGGCTATGAATTAAAGTAGTACAAACATAAAACTTTTTGATATATGTCTACAAGTGGAAGTTGCATGGTGTATTGAATGTTGTAATTCATTCAATTGTTTTTTAATCAACCTGCAAGATATATAACATACACCCACACACTTTGTGCATGCATACACGTACATACACACAGGAAAAAAAAAACTAGAAAGATACACACCAAAATGCAAATGGTTATTATCTCTAGGTGATAGACTTACCAGAATGGTTTGTTTCCTTCTTTATATCTTCAGTATTTTATAGATTTTCTGTAATATGTATATACTTCTCTTTTAATAATAAACAGTAAACATTTTTCTCTAAGATTTTAAAAAAAAATTGGTTGGGATCATAATCTTCAACCAAAATATGACTATACGAGTTCAGGATACACAACTCCAAAATAAACTGCTTTGGTATGTTGATTATTTTGAGTTTAGGTACTTGAAAAACAGCAAATGCAGGGAAAGGCTTTCTCTAAACTCCTCTTTTCTGCCTAAAGACAGATCCTGCACAAAGAACTCAGTTACTAAGTTCTTTCCGTGAGAGATCCATCGACCAGGGAAGGTTGACTCATCACAGGAGTTGTTGTTAAGTCACTAAGCCTTGTCCAACTCTTTTGCAACTCCATGGACTGTAGCCTGCCAGACTCCTCTATCCATGGGATTTCCCAGGCAAGAATACTGAAGCGGGTTGCCATTTCCTTCTCCAGGGGATCTTCCCGACCCAGGGATTTAACATGCATCTCCTGCATTGCAGGTAGATTCTTTACCACTGAGCCACTCAGGAAGCTATCACAGGAGAGGAGTCTAGAAGCAAACTTTGTCACAAACTATCACACCTCCCATCTATCCCTCTAAAGACCCATTCATCTTTCCTAGAAATCATTTATTCCCCGCTAAGAGGCCTACACTCCTCTTTCCCTTTGAAGATGGGTATTTAAGCCTGAATTCTAAGCCACCTCAGGGAGTTACTCAGTTTTCTTTGAATATCACCTGTATATAAATGAGGTGTACATGTTAATAAATTTGTTTGTCTTTCTCTTGTTAATCTGTCTTATGACAAGGATCTTGGCCAAGAACTCAACAGGTTAGAAGGAAAACTATTTTTTCTCCCCAGTGGCATTCTTTTATAAAAAATAATGACCACACCAGGCACTATCTCTAAGCCCCACCCCCTCATGCTGTCTTTTAGCCTTACTGTGGGAGGAAGATGCAAAGCCAGCCATATGGAGCAGCTTAGGAATGTGTTCTGTGCTGAGAGCTCCCATTCATCTCTCCAGATCCACTCTCTTTCTACACTGCTCTGTAGACTAATCTGTACAGATTTGCACTGAGCAGGCTCCTTTGCCCTCTGGCATCAGCTGGATTTGGCCAACCCCAAGTCAGGGAAATTGAGTGCAGCGGGGTCTGCCGAAAACAACAGCTCCGCAGCTTCCACCAAGCAGTTCTGTGAACTTCTCTCCTTTTGTCCTGTCAGTGCATGCTCAGTGGCTCAGTTGCGTCTGACTCTTTGCGACCCTATGGACTGTAGCCTGCCAGGCTCCCCTGTCCGTGGGATTCTCCAGGCAAGAATACTGGAGTGAGTTGCCATTTCCTACTCCAGGGGATCTTCTTGACCCAGGAATTGATCACACGTCTCTTACCTCTCCTGCATTGGCAGGTGGGTTCTTTACCACTAGCGTCCTGGAAATAGGTTTCTTCCCTTGTCCCTATGGGCCTAGGAGTGAAAAAGGTTCCCCACTATGACTGCTCCTGAGTTCTGCACCATTCCTTGTCAAATTTCTTGAAAGGTGGAAATCAACCTTTTCTTAGACTCTTCTCTTTTTTTAATTCTTTTCTGTTATAGTTTATTACATAATATTCAATATAGTTCCTTTAACTATACATCAGGACCTTGTTGTTTATCCATTCTGTATGTAAAAAGTTGGCTGGCTTCAAACTCAACATTCAAAAAACTAAGATCATGGCATCCGGTCCCATCACTTCATGACAAATAGATGGGAAAACAGTGGAAACAGTGACAGACTTTATTTTCTTGGGCTCCAAAATCACTGAAGATGGTGACTGCAGCCATGAAATTAAGACGCTTGCTCCTTGGAAGAAAAGCTATGACCAACCTAGATAGCATATAAAAAGCAGAGATATTACTTTGCTGACAAATGTCCATCTAGTCAAAGCTATGGTTTTTCCAGTGGTCATGTGTGGATGTGATAGTTGGACTATAAAGAAAGCTGAGCGCCGAAGAACTGATGCTTTTGAACTGTAGTGTTGGAGAAGACTCTTGAGAGTCCCTTGCACAGCAAGGAGATCCAACTAGTCCATCCTAAAGGAAATCCGTCCTGGGTGTTCATTGGAAGGACTGATATTGAAGCTGAAACTCCAATACTTTGGCCACCTGATGCAAAGAACTGACTTCTTGGAAGAGACCCTGATGCTGGGAAAGATTGAAGGCAGGAAGAGAAGGGGACCATAGAGAATAAGATGGTTGGCTGGCATCATTGACTTGATGGAAATTAGTTTGAGCAAGCTCTGGGAGTTGGTGATGGACATGGAAGCCTGGAGTGCTGCAGTCCATGGGGTTGCAAAGAGTCAGACACAACTGAGTAACTGAACTGAACTGATGTAATAGTTTGCATTTACTAAACCCAAACTCCCAGTCAACCCCTCCCCTACTGCCCCTCTCCCTTGGCAACCACAAGTCTGTTCTCTGTGAGTCTGTTTCTGTTTAAAAGATAAGTTCCTTTGTATTCTTAGACTCGTCTTAATGGCCCCGCTTGGGTGTGCCCTGTCTCCTGCTGGGTTGCTGACTGATACATACTCACATTGCTCTATGCACCTGGCCCCATAATACGCATCTCTTGTTTACATCCATCCTCCTGCCTCTCCAGGGTTCTCTCATGCTGAGGTCCTCACCACATTCACAGCTGGGTCCTGGCAGTCGTCCTCAGGCCTCATCTGTCACTTCCCTCTCAGCTCTGTTCCTCTGAGGTCAGGAAGTCAGAGGATGAGACCCCTCACCGGTTCATGGAAAAAAATCCCCCTGGACAATCTCTGCACCTTAGTCCTGCCCCAGAGGAGGCTCAGTACGCAGATGACCGTGACATCCAGGTGTCCACCACTGCCCTTTTCTCCTTTTCATTTCATGGTATATTATCTACTTTTATTTTTAATCCTTGAATACAACCTTTACCTTACCCCCTTGCTGGGCACACACAGGTATTCAGCTATTTGTGAAACTAAAAAGAAAAAGAGAAGTATTTATACACTCAGAATACTGTCATTTATTACTTGAATATATTGCAAATGTCTTGGCAGTCCAGTGGTTAAAACTCTACACTTCCAGTGGAGAGGGTGTGGGTTCAATTCCTGGTCGGGGAACTAAGATCCCACATCCCAGTGCAGTCAAAGGGGAAAAAGAATGCCTTCTCTTAGATAGTGACTCATTTTTTTACACTTGCCACCTTAAGTTTCCCTAAAATCACCCTGGTATACCCTTCATTATATTCAAAATGAATATAAATTTGACCTCCATCCCTCATCCTTGAACCAAGTTTGTACACCTCACCTTTTTCTTGAGAAAAATTCCTTTCTATTAGACTAGAGACACTCACATAAATAGACCCCCAGTAGGCTCAACCATTTCCAAACATGCCAGAAATATACGAATCCTAGTTTCTTAGGCAAGGCCCTTAGTTCTTCAAGTTGCGTCACCACGAATAGGTCAAAGGAGCCAGGAACAGAGTTAGTGAATGGAGTTAGCCGATGGAGTGAGCTTCCAGCTCCTCAGCGGTGCTGATAACCAGACACAGGACCTGCAGGGTGCTGGGGGGGATGGAGCGAAAAGCAGGGTTCAGTTTCACTTCCACATACACACCGGAAAACCACCTCTCCCCTTGACCTTTCAGTTTCAGTTGTTTTCTTTCCTCTTTCCCTCTCCTCCTCTCTCTTTCGTTCTCATGACCTGTCTTCTCATCAGGGTGGCACTATTTATAGACCACAGCCAACCCAGGGCAACCTGGCCTAAGACATTTTCTGATCACACTGATAAACAAACCAAGCGTTCAACTGAAACTGTGATGGGAATTTTTAATCAAGCTTTCACGTGCTTGCTGTTCCACAGCCTCTAGACCTGCCGTGACTTGGACCTTATCAGAGCATTCCACTTGGGAAAGTACCTGTGTGCAAACACGTTCCGTTTCTTCTCTCCTTCGTGTTCAACACTTGGACCATTAGACTGTCTCTCCTGCAAACCTTCCTGGTTGACCTCAGGATCACCTCAGAGGAATCTTAGGTTCTTTTCTTGTAACTCTAAATGCACATCAACTCTATGAACTTAAGTTAACTTTATTTTCTTTTTTAAAAATATTTGTTTATTTATTTAGCTGCACCTGGTCTTCGTTGCAGCATATGGGATTTTCAGTCTTCGTTGTAGCACACAGGAGCTTTAGTTGCTGTGTGTGAACTCTTGGTTGTAGAGTGTGGGCTCTAGATCCATGACCAGAGACCAGTGTGGGCTCACTGCATTGAGAGCTCACAGTCTTAGCCACTGGGCCATAGGGAAGTCCCAAAACTAAGCTATTTTGGAAAGCAACATGGGGATTGCCATCTAGGTGAAGAATGTGGTATAAGCATCGTGGAGTATGTGGATTGCTAACGAAGTGCTCTCTAGCAAGTTGTAAGTTTTAAGAAAAGACATGTGTAGTGAGGTGAGGAAATTAAACAACAGAACTCAGACCCAGTTCATGAAGTGAACTGTTCTTTCCTGGAGTTACGCCCTTGTTGTTAAGGTTCTCTCTACATAGTACCTGGCATGCTGTGGTAGCTATATAAATGTTAGCTAAAAGCCCAAAGACACCTCCTGAGGTGCCCCACAACCACCCCCCTGGGGTCCCACCATGTATTAATATGTCCCTAGCTCTTCCTCACCAACTTCAGCCCCATCTTCTGGAATCACTTCCTTTCACCTGCTTTGGCTTTTCGCTTCCTGCACATATTAGTCCATTTGTGCTGCTGTAATGGATATCATAAGCTGGGTGACTTAAAAAACACATATTTCTGACAGTTCTGGGGACTAAGATGTCCATATAAAGGCACCAACAGATTCAGTGTCTGGCAAGAGTCTGTTCTGGTTTATAGATGGTCATCTTTTCTCTGTGTCCTCACATTGCAGAAGAGAGCTCTGCCAAGGGAGCTCTGCAGGGATAGCTTTTATAGGAGCACTAATCCCCTTCATGCAGGCCCCTCATAACCTAATCACCCAAAGCCTCACCTCCAAGTGCCATCACACTGCAGGTTAGGGCTCCACTTACAAAATTTAGGGAGACACAAGCATTTGATCTAGAGCACTACCCGGGCCACTTGGCATAATCCTCTGTTTAAATGTTCAGGTTTTCACAAAAGAAAGGAAGACTGTCTCCTCAAGCAGCTTCTGAAGTACAGCCCTACAAATGCCCTAGATGCCAGAAACACCAAGGAACAAACACTGGTTAAGAGCTCCAGAAGTCTCCCTGCCATACCATAAATCCATTCTTTTTTAGAGTCTTTTCCCATATAGGTCACGACAGAGTATTGAGTAGAGTTCCCTGTACTCTACAGTGGGTTCTTATTAATCAACTATTTGCATACAGTAGTGCATGTATATCAATTCCAATCTTCCAAGTTGCCCCTCCCTCCCCCACTCTCCCCCTTGGTAACCAAAAGGATGTTTTCTCCATCTGTGACTCTATTTCTTTTTTGTAAATAGGTTCATTGGTACCATTTTTTTGATTCCACATGTAAGTGATATCATATGCTATTTGTCTTTCTCCATTTGACTTACTCCATTCAGTATGACAATCTCTAGGTCCATCCACATCACCACAAATGGCACTATTTCATTCCTTAATGGCTGAGTAATATTCCATTGTATATATGTAACAATCTTCTTTATCCATTCCTGTCAATAGACATTTAGGTTGCTTCCACATGGGACACAGATTTTTTTTTTTTTTAAATACTTTGTATTTAATTTCCAAAATTAGGCTGATCAGACACAGCATCTTTTTGGCCATCTAATGTGAGACAATGTATTCAGGAATCGGCCTAAGAAGACAGTTCTCAAAGTGTGGTCTACAAGCCCTAGGTGTCCCTGAGACCCTCTCAGAGGGTCAGCAAAGCAAAAATTATTTTCATAATAATACTGAGACATTATTTGCATTTGTTACTGTGCTGGATTAGCACTGATTATGCCGAAAACAATGGTGGGTAAAACTGCCATCACCTCAGCTCTGTGGTCATTGTCTTCCTCGTCACCATGCACTCATGTTTTTAAAAAAAGAAAGGCAATTTCACTTAAGAATGTCCTTGATAATGCAATAAAAATTATTAACTGTATTCAGTTTTAACCTTTGCAGTTGCAGTTCAGTTGCTCAGTCGTGTCCAACTCTTTGCGACCCCATGAACCACAGCATGCCAGGCCTCCCTGTTCATCACAAACTCCCTGAGTCCATCCAAACCCATGTCCATTGAGTTGATGATGCCATCCAGCCATCTTATCCTCTGTCGTCCCCTTCTCCTCCTGCCCTCAGTCTTTCCCAGCATCAGGGTCTTTTCCAGTGAGTCAGCTCTTTGCATCAGGTGGCCAAAGTATGGGAGTTTCAACTTCAACATCAGTCCTTCCAATGAACACCCAGGACTGATCTCCTTTAGGATGTACTGGCTGGATCTCCTTGAAGTCCAAGGGACTCTCAAGAGTCTTCTCCAGCACCCCAGTTCAAAAGCATCAATTCTTCAGCGCTCAGCTTTCTTTATAGTCCAACTCTCACATCCATACATGACCACTGGAAAAACCATAACCTTGATTAGATGGACCTTTGTTGGCAAAGTAACGTCTCTGCTTTTTAATATGCTATCTAGGTTGGTTATAACTTTCCTTCCAAGGAGTAAGCATCTTTTAATTTCATGGCTGAAATCACCATCTGCAGTGATTTTGGAACCCAGAAAAATAAAGTCAGCCACTGTTTCCACTGTTTCCCTATCTATCTGCCATGAAGTGATGGGGCTGGATGCCATGATCTTAGTTTTCTGAATGTTGAGTACACGTCTTTTTACTAACTTGTATGACAAAATGAAAACTATGTAACTTCTGCTGCATTGTAAAAGTGAAAGTTGTCTTGAGGAAAAGCACTCGTGTGATCAAACTATGAGCTATTCTTGGTGCTTTTTCATGGGACACCTGTTTTACTTGAAGGATGCCTGACCAAATACAGTATCTGGCAGATACTTTCTCCAAAATGGATGAAGTAAGCCTGTCACTTCAAAGAAATAAAACTGACAATATTTGTTACCAGTGATAAAATTGGCATTTTCAAGCAAAAATTAGAGTTTTAAAAAACATGTATCCTTCAACAAGAACTGGACAGCTTCTCAATGCCTAAGGACTTTTCTGATGATATTCATGCTTATATTGATTAATGTAGGTGTTTATATTGTAGAATAAACCATCAACATTTGGAGGATCTACAGACCTCAGTCTATCAATAATTTCTACATAAATAATTCACTATTTACACAAATTATGCATGGGTTTAATTTTTTTAAAAAAATCAAAGTGTAAGGTAAGTCAATGGATTTTAACATAACATCATAAGATAGTTAATATGGTTTCAGATTCCACATTGTAACTAACCTCTAAAACCTTTTCGTGTAGTATCAAAGAATATCCACAATTACCTTAAAAAGACTATGTAAATATACTCGCCTTCTAAATATATATCTCTCTGAGGTCACATTTGCTTCATCTACTTCAATCAAAACCACATTGCAACAGTTGAATACAGAAGCAAATATAATCATCCACTCTGTTCTCCTAAGTCATATATTAAAAAGATTTCTAAAAATATAAAAACACCATTCTTCTCACTAATTTTTAATTTGGAAAAAATAGTTAAAGGTTTTTATTTATATTAACTTGTGATGGGTTTATTGTAATTTAAAAGGAAGCTAATAAATAGCTCTTTGGAGTCCTCAATAAATTTTAAGTTTTTGGTCCTGGGACCCAAAGGTTTGAGTCTAGGATAACTCAACATGCAGGTCTTCTTTGACTATAGCTTACCAGCAGGGCACAACATCTTTAACATACAAACCCAACTTCTTTAAAGTATAAGCCAGGTTATTTTTAGTCTGTGTGGCTGATCTGACCCTTACCTACACTAAGGCTTCTAGTGGTGTTTATGATGGCTCACAGGCATGACTGAAGAGTATCTTCAATCCACTTCTCAGAGGAGCTTAGTGTTTCTTGAAAATTTGGAGATTTTGCCCTTCCAGGTCATTCATAAAAATATTGAGGAGACTATCCCTCTGTACTTATTACCTTTGAAAGGTAATGTCTCAAAGACATCTGCCCTTGACTAAACATTCCCCTCAGTTTCATGAAATCTTAACATCAGGATTGTCTGTGGTATGCAATCTAGACAAAAGCTGATAATTGTCAATATTGACCACGTCCATGGAGACCCCATTCTCAAACAGATACATGTGACCCTAGGGGGATTCCTAGGGTATGGAAAATACCTAGGGCATGATTTCTCCTTACAGAACAATTTCCCCAAATAGTTTATTGCTTGATTCAGGAGTCCTTGATCTTGCCGCTTGAGTGATTTTAGAGTCCTAGTCACTCAGAGATGGTTCATGTGAAAACAGTGTTCCTTGTTCTATGTGGTCCTTGAATTTCTGACTAATTTTTGATGTGAATTTGACCTGACAGAAGTAAAATGCTTTCCTGTTTCTGTCATCTGTGGAATGTTTCCCTTCTCCCATGAAACCCTTTACCTCTAGAGATTTCATTTACTGCTCTAGTGAACAACATAGGATTTTTCCTGCAGCATCTAACTTGTAAAATTGGTGACATTCATTTCTTAAGAAGGTATTTTTAAATTTCCTTGTAATATTTAAAAAATGAACTACAGGTATTTATTTCAATCTAGCAATTTGGTCTTATTTCCTTTTTAAAATTAAACATCTTAATGGATTTTTTCCCCTTCCTTTTCCTCTCCCTCTAGATCCTGAATTCAATCATGTTGTCACTGTTATGTAACAGTTCACCCACAGCTACTTTCTGTAGCAATTCCTGATCACCACTCAGGACAAAATACAATATATTTCTTTCCTGTGGATTTCAAGACTAACTTAAAGAAAGAATTTGTATTATTCCAAACTTTATTTCTATATCTGGTTCTGATTCAGGAAGAATTGCTACAATGTGAGTAAACGCCTTTTTGACAGTAGATCCCTGGTTATTATCATCTGGTCAAATTTTGTAGCTTCCCTTTTTCCTCCAAATAATAGCTGACAATCATCATTCAGTCCAATAAACATGTGTTCAACACACACTGGAGTAAGTATTAATACTATGGGGACACAAATATGGAAGATGATATAAAAGCCCAGGCCCACCATGGAATCTGATCTTCCAGGAGTCCATTCTGATGGGGGAGACCAAAGCTGACACAAGCAGCTCCCGTGGGCACTAGCACACTGCTTTGGGAGCAGAGGAGAGTGGCAGGGACCATGGTGCCAGTGTTGGCTTATAGAAGGTAACTGAGCCTTCAGGGTCTTTTAAAAAAAATATTTATTTGGCTATGCCGGGTCTTGGTTGTGTCACATGAGATTTTTTGATCTTTGTTGCAGCATGCAGGATCTTTAGTTGCAGCACGCAAACTCTTAGTTGCAGTATTTAAACTCATTAATAGTTGCAATATGTGGGAACTAGTTCCCTGACCAGGAATGGAACTCAGGTCCCCTGCATTAGGAGCACAGAGTCTTAGCCATTGGACCACCAAGGAAGTCCCGAGGGTCTCTATTAACCTCTTTGTATAGACTTTGCTTCCCTGAGTTATATCTGTCTTGGCATTTAGAAGGCTCCGGTGATAAGTGCAAGGGCATTTGTGTCCACCCACACCAACAGGCCATATTTGACACCCTATACTTCCCCAAGTGCACCCTTCTGATGGGTTCTTCAGCTATTGTCATTCTGTACTGCTTCTTCTAACACATACCCAGAGCCCCACTGCACCCTAATAGTGTGACCATGCTTTCCAATGCATTTGGTGCTGGGATTTACTGCTCTAATTGTGATCATTGATGAAGTTCTAGAATCTGGGATAATATTTTAATCTAGTCTTTGAGGCCTGAAAAAGTACTCATTTACATTTCTTTTCAAGCACTTACAGTGGCCTGTCTCTGGCTTAAAACCCCCAGGAGAGGGACTTGGATCAAGTTCTGCAGAGTGGGGATGGAGGTGGGAAAGATGACCTGAGAGTCATCATCATATGCATTGAGTACTCATAAATGTATTTTTTTCCCCATGTAGTCAATGTTCTGCCTTTCTGGAGGCAGAGTGACCCCAGAGGTTGGGAAACTCTGTCTCCTCTCTGTTGAGCTATATGACCCAAGGAATCCTAGAATCTCACTATTAGCTTCAACATCCCTTCAACATTTATCCCAGGAATCAAGTCCCCCATGCAAGTAGGAATCTTAACTGTGTGATGTGGGTGGACTAGTTGCATGTTTTTATGATCCGCGAGGGCAGGGACAGTTGCATGTTTTGCTCACCGTTGTAACACTAATGCCTGGCACATAGTAGGTACTAAATAAGTATTTTTGCCTAGCAAACCTGATAGAGTGACCAAACATCCTGGTTTGCCTGGGGCTGAGAGGCTTCTGAGGACATGGAACTTTCAATGCGAAAACCAGGACAGTCCCAAGCAAACTGGGATAGCTGGTCACCCTACTTATCAATAAACCCAAGTGGAAGAGAGAATCTGAGTGCTTCCGTATATTGAAAAATTCAGTTTAGTCAATTTCCTTTGTACTGTGTACTTATTCCCTGTGATTTTTGTTTGTTTTTGACACAAAACACTTAACTTGTTGTCACCAAATATGTAGAGGTTTCCCCACACACGAAACAATTCTCTTCAACACCAGGTGGATGTCCCACAATTTAACTCAATTCTAACAGTATCTACTGGAAGAGAGCTCAGATCCCATAGGTTAAGGGCTCACTCCCAAAGTCTGTCCCTGCCCCTCCCCCCACCCCAACCCCCTCACACTTCAGAGGCCAGTTGAAAGCCAGGCTATCACCTGTGCTTCTGAGCAACCAGCTTTAGAATGGATGTTCCAATGACTCTCTCTCTGGGTTTGATTAAGCTGCTAGAGTGACTCAGAGAACTCATGTGATATGATTATCATATGATATCATATCATAAGATAGGATATGATAAAGGATGCAGATGAACAGCCAGATGAAGAGATACGTAGGGTAAGGTCTGAGAGGGTCCTGATGACAGGAGCTTTTGTCTTCATGGAGGTGGGGTACATCTCTCTCCCAATGTAGATATGTTCACCCACCTGGAAGCTTCCCAAACCCCATGCTATTGGAATTTTACGGAGGCTCTCTCGAGCAAGGCATGATTGATTATTAATTCCATTTGCAGCCCTTCTTTCTTCTCTGTAGAATGAGGAGTGGATCTGAAAAATCCCAAATTGTAGCTTGGTCTTTCTGATGACCAGTCTCCATCCAAGAGGCATCCAGGAGCCCACCTAGAGTCACCCCATTAGAAAAAAAGGTGCTTCTAGTCCTCTAATTACTAAGGGAATTACAAAGGTTTTAGGAACTCTGTGCCGGGAACTGAGGGCAGAAATCGATACATATTTTCTATTATCTCCCACCATGGTTAACCAAGGAATAAGCTGCTACATTCAGGATTTAAAAAGAAAGTGAAATTTTTCATTTGAGTTTGCTTTGGTAGGTTATTAACCAAATCAAGCTAACTTAATGAAACAGTGCCTCTCCATGACACAAATTATACAGTGATATTGTAGAATCTATAACAACGTTAAAACCACCAGCGTTTGCAGAACTTATAAATGTAAGATTCTCCCTACACCATGCCAACACAATCTAACAGCATCCCAAAGTGAGAAGCCATGAAAGAATTTTCTTCATTAAATTGCAAGTCACCACAATGTCTTTTCTCCCAGAAGTAATCTGAAAAAATCAAGGGTCCTGTTGGTCTGGAAATGAAATAATAGTGAAAGAATATTCATCTAATAAAACAACTACTTCTGGTGAGAAACATAAGTAATGAATCTATGTTTGAGTCAACAGTTTTTCTAAAGTCCAGCCACATAGGTTTTCTGTTTCATACTAATATTTATTATATTCAAAATGTGTGTGGGTGGGAGGAATAACAGCATAACTTATTCAGTAAGTAAATAATATCATTAACCAAAAAGTGTCCTGAAGATTTCCATGATTTGCCCAGCCAAAAACAAATACAAATTCCCTCAGCATTCCTACGTAACTTATCATTTCAGCTGAAATCTTAGTCTCACATGTGGCTTCTGCCTCATTCTCCCTTTATGTCAGACAAGTCTTGAAGAGTCTGTCTTTATGATACTTTCCTAATTCTTCTGCCCAAGTTGATCCTAGATCTAACATAATGGGAATAGAAATAGAAAGTGGATCAGTTTACAGTACTTTTGGGTTTGTTAGCCAAGCAGTGATGGAAAAAGAAAGAAAAAAAAGTGACATGTACTGAATGGATAAAGAATCCGCCTGCAATGCAGGAGACACAGGTTCAATCTCTGGGTCGAGAAGATCCCCTGGAGAAGGAAATGGCAACTCACTGCTGTATTCTTGCCTGGGAAATCCCATGGACAGAGGAGCCTGGTAGACTACAATCCATGGGGTCACAAGAGTCGGACACAGCTTAGTGAAATCACCACCACAGTCCTTAAAATAACTCCGAGAGGTGGGCATTGTTATGCCTGTTTACTTATAAGGAAACTGAGGCTCAGGAAGTTTTAAATATACTAAATGAGGTCATTTAGCTACTGAGCTGTAGGATTCAATTCTAGTCAGTCTATCTCTAAAGGCTGCTCTCCTACTGTATCTTATCTGAGTGAACATACCCAGGTGGCTTTGCAGTCTATGATAAATGAATAATTTGGGCCCAGATAATTAGAAAGTGAATTTTCCTGGTTTTAACTGATAAGAAATGTAAGAAAATTGCCTTGTATAAATGTGTAATCCTACTTTTAGATTTTATTATAGACATGATTTGTAACTTCATATTTTGATTAAGCTCAAATAATAAGCTGCCTATATAATAAATTTTGCTTGCCCTTCTCCCCAAATAATAAAACTCATCACTTTGTGGATAAACTCTCTTATTTTAGCCTCAGTGTATATTAGTAGTTTAAGTTTGAATTTCATGTTGCTTCAGAAGTTCATCTATTTTAGGATATCTCATTTTAAATCAAATTATCTGACACATGATGCAATGGATCACCCACAAATGGATGATACATTGGATCACCCATAAAAAGCCACTATTGCTAAATAATGATTTTGTCATTCAAAAAAAAAAGTTAGCTTGAAATGATTAGCTTTATTAAAACTTACTTTACCCTGTTCAAGTGATATTATATTCTTTGTTAAATTATTTAAAAGTACTAATTTCATTTACTACAAATTATTTTTAGGTTATGAAATAAAAAGTTTATGTTATTATCACAAATTAAGTATGCATGCGTGCGTGCGTTAGTTGTGTCCGACTCTTTGCGATCCCACGGACTGTAGCCTGCCAGGCCTCTGTCCATGGAATTCTCCAGGCAAGAGTACTGGAGTGGATTGCCATTCCCTTCTCCATAGGAACTTCCCAAACCAGGGATCAAACCCTGGTCTCCTGCATCGCGGGCAGATGCTTTACCGTTTGAGCTACAGGAAGCCCCTAATTAAGTATGCAGATATGCACAAAAAGAAATGTTATAGAAAAGATGGAGTTAAAGAAATAGGTAGAGGTCAGTTTATATCAGTCTTATGAATCAGATAAAGGAGTCTGGACTTGATACATTCATTAGGAAGTCAATGGAAGATTTTAAGCAGGAGAATAACACAGTCTGATTTATGTTTTAAGAAAAACACTCTGGTTAACATTTGAAGAGTGGATCACAAAGGAGAGCAAGAGTGGGATCCAGGCCAGTTGAGAGGTGCAGTCAACGCTGGGGAAAAGACAGTGGTAACCGGGAATGGTGGTGAAGCAGTGGAAATGAAGGGTCATGTTTGGTATCTTATGATGGGTTGAATTGAAGGTTGGGCTGGTGTGTCAAGGACAGCCCCTAGGTTTGAGGACTGAGCTATGGCTGGCAGCATTTTCTGAAATGGAGAATAAGAGAGAAGCAGGATGCTTCCCTTGTTATAGGATTTATATGTGTGCGTGTTTTGGCGAGGGAGTCACGCCTAGAATTCAATCCTACTCTACTGCTTACTTACATTTTGTAATTTTCCCGTTGTGGCCAGTAGACTCTAGGGTGGTCCCCACGATCCCGACTTGCTGGTGCTCATGCTTTGTGTCATCCTTTCCCCTGTGTATTGATACCTGTGACCTGTGATGTACTTCTAACCAGTGGAAAGTAGCAGATGCAACAGAATGTACAAGAACACATACCCATAATTCTATTACGTAATGTTGTAACTTTTTTTTTCCCCTAGGAAACTCTCTCTCATTGGCTTTGAAGAAGTGAGCTATTTATTATGAGCTAGCCCATGAACAGGGCCAAGTGGCAGCAACTAAGGGCAGTCTCTGATGTATGACGCAGGTAACTCAAACCAGGGCTCTGATACAACCTGAAGGGGTGGGAAGGGGTGGGAGGTAGGAGGGAGGTTAAAGAGGGAGGAGGCATATATATACTTATATCTGATTCATATTGATGTATGGCAGAAACTCATACAGTATTATAAAGCAATTATCCTCCAATTAAAAACAATAAAAATGGGAATTGGAAAAAAAAAAAAAAAGAGCCAGCAACAAAGAGGCCCTCAGTGCAACAACCTGAAATGAACTAAATGGTGCCAATGACTACATGAGTTTGGAAGCAGACCCTTCCCCAGTCAAGCCTCCAAAAGGCAGCAGCCCTAGTCAACACCTGACTGTGGCCATTTGATATTCTAAGGCAGCTAAGCTGAGCTCAGACTCCTGACCCACAGAAACTGTGATACGTCATTTTAAGTATACTTGAGGTAATATTGCTAAGTAAAAATAGATAACTAATACACCAATTTTCTTAAAAGAAAATATAGTCATAAAAGGATTCAGATATCTCCTATATACAAATTCCCATTCCTGTTCTGGTAATTTTACTTTTTACAAACATATAATATTTATAAATGTGTAAGTCTATATACTCTTTCCAATAGCATACATGTAAAATTATTGCAAGTGTCTGTCAATTTAACACTTAAAGAATTATTAGCTACAAGGAAAGTTGGATAGGTGATGTGATTTGTCCAAGTTCCTACAGCTAGTTTGTGACAAATTCAAGAACAAAACTTTCCACACCAAAATGTGATTTTCACACTCACATAACATATAGGAAAGTCTTGACAATCTTCCACTTTTAAAGTGTATATTATCAAAAATCTTTCAAGAACTCCCAAAAGGGAAAAATATTCTCACCTAGAAAGTGACCTGCCATGTGTGAACTTTAGCATTATGAAACTCATCAGAGCTGAATCAAATGGCTTTTATTGTATTTGACTCCTTCCTTCACTCTGAATTTTTTAAATAAGAAAGGAGAATATGGTGTTTAGCTCTTATACTCAGGAGCTTGTTAAATACACATGCAGCCATAGGAGATGCCGAAAAAAGAAGAAAAGCACAGCCTCTGCTCTCAAAAAGCTGCTAGTTTGAAGTGGCACAGATAAATTTGTCTTGGCTTAATAGAAGGCTGTCTGAAAATGTTTCATTTGGCTCTGATAAGAAAGCATCAATGATAATACACGCAAAGTGCCTGGCACAGAGTAAATGTACCTGTTACCTGCTATTACCAAACAGAAAGGACAAGGGAGGCGCCCAGAGACAGTATGTACCAAACTTTAAGCAAAGGATGAAGCAAACCTCACCACCCAATGACTTCGTAATTACTTATAATTTTACTTTCACCGTTTGTCATCCTGTTTGATAAAAACCCTGATAAAAAGAAAAAAGAACATTTGGCAGCATGCTGAGAGTAACTGGAAATGATTCATCAAAGGGAACAATTGCCCAACCCTTGCCAGGGAGAGAAAGTGGCAGAAAGTTGCACCAAAACAAACACTTCTGGACTGACACTAGAATCCTGAGAAATGTTAGTAGGTAAACTTTGGGGTTGAGCAGGCAAAACCTGCTAGTTCTTCAGTTCTTTTTTGGCAGACATTTATTGAGCACCTACTGTGGAACACTCTGGAGAAGGGCATGGCAACCCATTCTAGTATTCTTGCCTAGAGAATCCCATGGACAGAGGAGACTGGCAGGCTACAGTCCATAGGGTCACAAAGAGTTGGACATGACTGAAGCGACTTAGCAATAGCACTGTGGAAGAAACCCTGTACTAGACACTGGGGATGTAAAAATGATTAAGATACAGTCTTTGGCTCCAAAAAAAAAAAGAAGAAATTGTAATAGAGTTCTGTGACCATGGAGATTCTTGACGGGATGATGAAAATGTTCTAAAGGTGATTGTGGTGGTTGCACAACCTTGTGAATATAGTTAAAACCACTTAATTGTACATTTTAAATGAGTGAGCTGTATGGTATGTGAATTTTATTTCAATGAAACTGCTAAGATGCACAGTAGATGTTCGACGCCTGAGTGCTCATGTGGCCTCAATACTTCACACCTGTGTCCATGCCCTTTGCCACGTGGCCTTTCACTTCCTCTCACTGAAGAGATAGAGTCATTTTCCTACCCATCAAATCTGGGTTCACCTTATGAGTTGCTGTTTCTAATAGAATGCAGGGGAATGACTTGGTGCCAGTCCTGAGTCTGGGACTCAAGAACCCTTGCATGTTTCCATCTGACCTTTGCCCCATGGCCATTGCCATGAGAACGTGCTTAGACTAGCCTAATAAGAGAGGAAAGACCTGTGGTGCAGAGCAGAGTCTCTTTCATCATCCCGAGTTCATCCTAGATTAGCCAAAAGACAGCCAACTCTCAGACATGAGCCCAGTCACAACCGGAAAACCACCCAGTCAAGTCCTGCCCTTGTGGTCTACCTTCAAACTTACAAACTTGATATTTTTGTTTTAAACCACTGTGTTTTGGGATGGTTTGCAGGGCTTTTTTTTTTTTTTGTACAAATAGGTAACAGTGGGAAACATAGTATTCGAGTGTCACCCCTGGAACTTGAAGGAAGATGATAATGATAATCATTATGATAATGATGATAATGAATGAAATTCAGAGCTTCCTAGTTACTTCTCTTCAGAGGAGGGATGGGAGGGTTAGCATACATGTATTTGATTGTGCATCTATACGCATAAAAGCACATAAAAATATAAAAACACAGGCCAAAAGTAATACAAGGTGGTTGGAAATTCCACAGTGACGTTTTAAAATAGAGCATATACTGATTACTATCTGGTAGTGATTACACTGAGAATTTTACCTTAATTTTTTTAATATAAAATTTTAGCCAAATAAAATTACAGATATGGTTCAGTTCAGTTCAGTCCAGTTGCTCAGTCATGTCTCACTCTTTCCGACCCCATGAACTGCAGCATGCCAGGCCTCCGTGTCCTCCACCAACTCCCTGAGTCCACCCAAACCCATGTCCACCGTGTCGGTGATGCCATCCAGCCGTCTCATCCTCCGTCATCCCTTCTACTCCTGCCCTCAATCTTTCCCAGCATCAGGGTCTTTTCAAATGAGTCAGCTCTTTGCATCAGGTGGCCAAAGTACTGGAGTTTCAGCTTCAACATCAGTCCTTCCAATGAACACTCAGGATTGATCTCCTTTAGGATGGACTGGTTGGATCTCCTTGCAGTCCAAGGGACTCTCAAGAGTCTTCTCCAACACCACAGTTTAAAAGCATCAATTCTTCTATGCTCAGCTTTCTTTATAGTCCAACTCTCACATCCATACATGACCACTGGAAAAACCATAGCCTTGACTAGACGGACCTTTGTTGGCAAAGTAATGTCTCTGCTTTTCAATATGCTGTCTAGGTTGGTCATAACTTTCCTTCCAAGGAGTAAGCGTCTTTTAATTTCATGGCTGCAATCACCATCCACAGTGATTTTGGAGCCCAGAAAAATAAAGTCAGCCACTGTTTCCACTGTTTCCCCATCTATCTGCCATGAAGTGACGGGACCAGATGCCATGATCTTAGTTTTCTGAATGTTGAGCTTTAAGCCAACTTTTTCACTCTCCTCTTTCACTTTCAAGAGGCTCTTTAGTTCCTCTTCACTTTCTGCCATAAGGGTGGTGTCATCTGCATATCTGAGGTATGGGCTTCCTCCAGCCCAGCGTTTCTCATGATGTACTCTGCATGTAAATTAAATAAGCAGGGTGACAACATACAGCCTTTACGTACTCCTTTTCCTATTTGGAACCAGTCTGTTGTTCCATGTCCAGTTCTAACTGTTGCTTCCTGACCTCCATACAGGTTTCTCAAGTGGCGGGTCAGGTGGTCTGATATGCCCATCTCTTTCAGAATTTTCCACAGTTTATTGTGATCCACACAGTCAAAGGCTTTGGCATAGTCAATAAAGCAGAAATAGATGTTTTTCTGGAACTCTCTTGCTTTTTTGATGATCCAGCGGATGTTGGCAATTTGATCTCTGGTTCCTCTGCCTTTTCTAAAACCAGCTTGAACATCTGGAAATTCACAGTTCACGTGTTGCTGAACCCTGGCTTGGAGAATTTTGAGCATTACTTTTCTAGCGTGTGAGATGGGTGCAATTGTGTGGTAGTTTGAGCATTCTTTGGCATTGCCTTTCTTTGGAATTGGAATAAAAACTGACCTTTTCCAGTCCTGTGGCTACTGCTGAGTTTTCCAGATTTGCTGGCATATTGAATGCAGCATTTTCACAGCATCATCTTTCAGGATTTGAAATAGCTCAACTTGAATTCCATCACCTCCACTAGCTTTGTTTGTAGTGATGCTTTCTAAGGCCCACTTGACTTCACATTCCAGGATGTCTGGCTCAAGGTGAGTGATCACACCATCGTGATTATCTGGGTCATGAAGATCTTTTTTGTACAATTCTTCTGTGTATTCTTGCCACCTCTTCTTAATATCTTCCACTTCTGTTAGGTCCCTACCATTTCTGTCCTTTATTGAGCCCATCTTTGCATGAAATGTTCCCTTGGTATCTCTAATTTTCTTGAAGAGATCTCTAGTCTTTCCCATTCTGTTGTTTTCCTCTATTTCTTTGCATTGATCGTTGAGGAAGGCTTTCTTATCTCTCCTTGCTATTCTTTGGAACTCTGCATTCAGATGGGTACATCTTTCCTTTTCTCCTTTGCTTTTCGCTTCTTGTCTTTTCACAGCTATTTGTAAGGCCTCCTCAGACAGCCATTTTGCTTTTTCGCATTTCTTTTTCTTGGGGATGGTCTTGATCCCTGTCTCCTGTACAATGTCACGAACCTCCATCCATAGTTCATCAGCCATTCTGTCTATCAGATCTAGTCCTTTAAATCTATTTCTCACTTCTACTATATAGTCATAAGGGATTTGATTTAGGTCATACCTGAATGGTCTAGTGGTTTTCTCCACTTTCTTCAATTTCAGTCTGAATTTGGCAATAAGAAGCTCATGATCTGAGCCACAGTCTGCTCCCGGTCTTGTTTTTGCTGACTCTACAGAGTGTCTCCATCTTTGGCTGCAAAGAATATAATCAATCTGATTTCAGTGTCGACCATCTGGTGATGTCCACGTGTAGGGTCTTCTCTTGTGTTGTTGGAAGAGGGTGTTCGCTATGACCAGTGTGTTCTCTTGGCAAAACTCTATTAGCCTTTGCCCTGCTTCATTCTGTACTCCAAGGCCAAATTTGCCTGTTACTCCAGGTGTTTCTTGACTTCCTACTTTTGCATTCCAGTCCCCTAGAATGAAAAGGACATCTTTTTTGGGTGTTAGTTCTAGAAGGTCTTGTAGGTCTTCATAGAACTGTTCAACTTCAGCTTCTTCGGCGTTACTGGTTGGGGCATAGACTTGAATTACCATGATATTGAATGGGTTGCCTTGGAAATGAACAGAGATCATTCTGTCGTTTTTGAGATTGCATCCAAGTACTGCCTTTCGGACTCTTTTGTTGACCATGGTGGCTACTCCATTTCTTCTAAGGGATTCCTGCCCACAGTAGTAGATATAATGGTCATCTGAGTTAAATTCACCCATTCCAGTCCATCTTAGTTTGCTGATTCCTAGAATGTCGACGTTCACTCTTGCCATCTCCTGTTTGACCACTTCCAATTTGCCTTGACTCATGGACCTAACTTTCCAAGTTCCTATGCAATATTGCTCTTTACAGCATCGAATCTTGCTTCTATCACCAGTCCCATTAACAACTGGATGTTGTTTTTGCTTTGGCTCCATCCCTTCATTCTTTCTGTAGTTATTCTCCACTGATCTCCAGTAGTATGAGTAGGCACTAAGAGAGGTGATCAGGGGGCAGACAGGCTGAAACTACAGTCACGGACAACTAGCCAATCTGATCACATGGACCACAGCCTTGTCTAACTCAGTGAAACTAAGCCTTGCCATGTGGGGCCACCCAAGACGGAAAGGTCATGGTGGAGAGGTCTTACAGAATGTGGTCCCCTGGAGAAAGGAATGGCAAACCACTTCAGTACTCTTGCCTTGAGAACCCCATGAACAGTATGAAACACAGATATGGTATTCATATAAAAATGCATTACCTTGATCAATGCACAATAAAATGTCAGAGTAATCCAAATTGTGGAATTGTGGAACCTTCTAGTTAAAAAACAAACAGAACAAAAAAACCAGCTAGTACCTAGAAAAGTGTCAAGGTCATGAAAGACCAAAAAAATTGAGCTGGAGAAGGAAATGGCAACCCACTCCAGTACTCTTGCCTGGAAAATCCCATGGATGGAGGAGGCTGGTAGGCTACAGTCCATGGGGTTGCAAAGAGTCAGACACGACTGAGAGACTTCACTTCACTTTACAAGATTGGAAGAAATAAAAGAGACATGACAATTAAATGGAATTTGGATTCTAGAACAGAAAAGGTACAACAATTAGTTGTACAATTAGCAAAATTAGTGGAACAATTAGCAAAGTTTGAATAAGATCTGTAGATTAGTAGTAAAAATATTAAGTCAATGCTAATTTTAGGTTTCAATAATTGTACTATATAAATAAGTTCCTAATATTTGTAGAAGCTGGGTAAAGGGTTATATGGGAACTCTATGTAATATTTTTGCAGTTTTTCTAAGTCTAAAATTATTTCAAGATAAAAATCTTTTCAAATAAAAAAGATAGGCCAAGCGTACTGTGATCACATTTATAATTTTTATTTAAGGAGACAAGAGTGTATAAAAAACTGTTGGGACTTCCTCAGTGGTGCAGTGGATAAGAACCTGCCTGCCAACACACAGGACAGAAGTTCGATCCCTGATCCTGGAGGATTCCATGTGCTGCAGAATAACTAGGCCTGTGTGCCACAATTATTGAGCCGGTGCTCGCCGGTGCTCTGGAACTCGAGAGCCACAGCTACTGAGCCTGTGTGCTGCAACTACTGAGGCCCAGGAACCTAGAGGCAATGCTCTCCAACGAGAGGCCATGGCAATGAGAAGCCTGCACGCTGCAACAAAGAATAGTCCCAATCCCTGCAACTAGAGAAAGCCTGTGTGCAGCAAAAAAGACCAGTGCAGCCAACATATGTATATATATACATACACACACACACACACACACACACACACACACACATACATACATACATAGACACACACATACACGTTTTTTAAAAAAACTGTTAATACCAGCAAATACTGTGTTGACATGCCAGGCACTATTCTAGACATTGGTGGTATACTAGTCAACAAGACAGAAAAATCTCTAGACTCTCATGTAAATTGACAGAAACATACGGGATAATTTCAGCTGGTGCTAAATACTATGTGGAAAAGAAAAGAGAGTAAAGGAGTAAAATGGATTGGACAAGCTAGTTCAGATTATGTGACTGGAAAAACTCTTTTGGGAAGTGTTATTTGAATGAGATCTGACTGACCCAAGGAACCAGCTTTGTGAAGATGTGGAAGGGATATTCTAGGCAGGGAAGAACCAGAGCAAATATGAAGAATGCCAGGAAGAGCAAGGCTTGACTAGGCAGGGTGGAATGTGACTCAGTTAGACTGGAGTGTAGGCATCATCCATAAGAGGTAGGCCTGGGTAAACAGTTTGGGTTTTATGTAAAAAATGAAACAACTGGATCGTTTCAAGATAGGTGGGACATGTGACTGACATTCTTAAAAAGGTCATTTCATTTTTTTCTGAAGAACGAACTGTAGGAGGAGAGCACGGGAGGAAGAGGGCCTGTTAGGAGGCAAATAGGGCAAATAGGAAAGTCTAGAGAAGGAGGGTGGTGGCTTGATTAGAGTGGTTGGTGAAGGTGGAAAGCAGTGAATGATTCCAGACACACTGTGTTGAAGGTCGAGCTACATTTTGCAGATGGATTGAATATGGGAGGTGAAAGAAAGCAAGAAATCTAGGATAATTCCTTGTTTTCTTGTGCAACTTGGGTGGATTTTAGTGCCAATTACCTTGGAAGAGTAATGGAAGAATAGTTTTCTTGGGGAAAAAAAATCAAGAATTCTGTCTTGGATACATTAAGTTTAAGACATTGGACCTTCATCATTTCAGGTCTTTGCAATGATTATGGGATATGTGTGTGTGTGTGTGTGTGTGTGTGTGTGTGTGTGTGTGTGTGTGTAAGTATATTTATTTTTTTTAGAAGCTTATTACATTTTGAAAAAAAATAATGATGTAGGTTTAGGAATGTTCAAAATAATGTTAGACCAACCAGGTGCCCCAATTATTCAAATAAAGACTGGGAGCATATCTCACCTGGAAAAGTTACTAAGTTGAGACTAATATATAGGACAGATGATTCCATCCTTGAAACAAGCAGTTATAGAATTCACAAAGAAAAGCGATGTTTAAATTTTTTCCTGAGCATGAACAATAGTGGGCATCCAGAAGTGAATGTTTTTACACTTGTCATCACCTGTGTAAATGCAACATCCTTCAAGAGGAAAATAAATGAAGCCATGCACATGTCCTTCAAGTTTAGAAAAAGGAGTTCTGACCAAATGTGCTTGTAGAAAGAGATGTTGTGGCGATTTCTTTTTCTTTCTTGTTTTAAAGGAACACAGGGCACCTGGGGACTCCAAGTGTTAGTCACACAGTCGTGTCCAACTCTGCGACCCCATGGACTGTAGCCCACCAGGCTCCTCTGTCCATGGGATTCTCTGGGCAAGAATACTGGAGTGGGTTGCCATATCCTTCTCCAGGGGATCTTACCATCCCAGGGACCAAACCGGGGCCTCCTGCATTGCAGGCAGATTCTTTATGCTACATATTGGAGGGACTGTGGTATTGTGGTCAAGGGGATGGGCTGCTGAGCCCCCAAATCTGTGCTTTAATCCCACCTCCATCACTCACTGGTGGTATAACTTGCAAGTTCCGTGACTTCTCTGTGCCTCAGTCACATCTTCTGTAAACCAGGGGGACACTATGTAGTGGACCCTGTGGTGCCTAACCCTTGCCTTCCGCAGATTCCCCTTCTCAGCTGCTGGGGACTGTTACCAGAAGATGTTATTAATCTGGGAGCCCTCTCTGGGCATGGCCTTGGCTGAGGAAATGGTCTCTCCTTAGGTCACACCCCCTTCCCTGGGCAGCCCACATCCAATGACTGATCAACAAAGAGTATCAAGGCTTGAGCCTTCGTCCTAATCCAGGGCAGCTGGTAGAGCCTTGCCAGCTCCAGCACTCCCTATGGGGTGGACTGAGGGCTTCACTAGGCTTCCACTTCAACGTCTCACCCTACCCAACCCTGCTTCTTTCTCCTCCCTTCCCCAAGAGTGGATCCCAAGACCTCTCCCTGAGAAACATTCTTACACTGTCAATCACCCTCTCAGAGTCTGCTCCCTAGGAGCCCAGCCTGTAAGGTAAGAGTACCTTCCTCCAACCAGAATTTAAAGAGACACGTGTACCCCAATGTTCATCAAGGCACTCTTTACAATAGCCAGGACATGGAAGCAACCTAGATGTCCAGCGGCAGATGAATGGATAAGAAAGCTGTGGTACATATACACAATGCAATATTACTCAGCTATTAAAAGGAATGCATTTGAATCAGTTCTAATGAGGTGGATGAAATTGGAGCCTATTATGCAGAGTGAAGTAAGTCAGAAAGAAAAACACCAATACAGTATATTAACGCATATATATGGAATTTAGAAAGATGGTAACAATGACCCTATATGCAAGACAGCAAAAGAGACACAGATGTAAAGAACAGACTTTTGGACTCTGTGGGAGAAGGCGAGGAGGGGATTATTTGAGAGAATAGCAGTGAAACATGTATATTATCATATGTGAAATAGATTGCCAGTTCAGGTTTGATGCATGAGACAGGGTGCTCAGGGCTGGTGCACTGCGATGACCCTGAGGGATGGGATGGGGAGGGAAGAGGGAGGAGGTTTCAGGATGGGGAACCCATGTACACTCATGGCTGATTCATGTGAATGTATGGCAAAAGTCACTACAATATTGTAAAGTAATTAGCCTCCAATTAAAATAAATTAATTTTAAAAAATAATAAAAAGATATTATAGGGAAAAAAAAGAGTACCCTCCTCCTCTTAGGGGAATCCTTAGGAATAAATAAATCAGTATAATAAGGCACTTACAAGTGTATGTGCACATGGTAAGTGGAATATAAGTGTTAGCTGTGATTATGGAAGTATTTTCTTATGAGATTATCAATCCCTACAATATGTGTTTTATTCTGAGAGTATCAATGCCTACAAAACTACAAATAGTTTTTTCCTTTAGCTATAAAAGTCTCATCACAGTAGTTTGAGTTAATTTTCCATATATTGTATTACATACAAATAAAGTTAAAACTGGCTTGTTTTAGGTGACAAGAGAGGGAAGAAATGTATTTCTGGCCTATTTGTTGCTACTGGGATCCCTTCACTGGTGATTATCAGGGAGTATCTCTGTTTGCAAACTAACTATAGACACTTTCTCTATTTATATATTGGGTTTTTTTTTTAATGGAGAAAGTTCAGTTCAGTTCAGTTCAGTTCAGTCACTCAGTCATGTCCAACTCTTTGCGACGCCATGAATCGCAGCACACCAGGCCTCCCTGTCTGTCACCAACTCCCGGAGTCTACCCAAACCCATGTCCATCAAGTCGGTGATGCCATCCAGCCATATCATCCTCCGTCATCCCCTTCTATTCCTGCCCCCAATCCTTCCCAGTATTAGGGTCTTTTCCAATGAGTCAACTCTTCGCATCAGGTGGCCAAAGTATTGGAGTTTCAGATTCAACATCAGTCCTTCCAATGAACAGCCAGGACTGATCTCCTTTAGTATGGACTGCTTGGATCTCCTCACAGTCCAAGGGACTCTCGAGAGTCTTCTCCAACACCACAGTTCAAAAGCATCACTTCTTTGGTGCTCAGCTTTCTTCACCGTCCAACTCTCACATCCATACCTGACTACTGGAAAAACCATAGCCTTGACTAGACAGATCTTTGTTGGCAAAGTAATGTCTCTGCTTTTCAATATGCTATCTAGGTTGGTCATAACTTTCCTTCCAAGGAGTAAGCATCTTTTAATTTCATGGCTGAAATCACCATCTGCAGTGATTTTGGAGCCCCCAAAAATAAAGTCTGACACTATTTGCGCTGTTTCCCCATCTATTTCCCATGAAGTGATGGGACCAGATGACATGATCTTAGTTTTCTGAATGTTGAGCTTTAAGCCAACTTTTTCACTCTCCCCTTTCACTTTCATCAAGAGGCTCTTTAGTTCTTCGCTTTCTGCCATAAGGATGCTGTCATCTGCTTATCTGAGGTTATTGATATTTCTCCTGGCAATCTTGATTCCAGCTTGTGTTTCTTCCAGCCCAGCGTTTCTCATGATGTACTCTGCATATACGTTAAATAAGCAGGGTGACAATATACAGCCTTGTTGTACTCCTTTTCCTATTTGGAACCAGTCTGTTGTTCCATGTCCAGTTCTAACTGTTGCTTCCTGAACTCAATACAGGTTTCTCAAGAGGCAGGTCGGATGGGCTGGTATTCCCATCTCTTTCAGAATTTTCCACAGTTTATTGTGATCCACAGAGTCAAAGGCTTTGGCATAGTCAATAAAGCAGAAATAGATGTTTTTCTGGAACTCTCTTGCTTTCTCGATGATCCAGCAGATGTTGGCAAGTTGATCTCTGGTTCCTCTGTTTTTCTAAAACCAGCTTGAACATCTGAAAGTTCACGGTTCACGTATTGCTGAAGCCTGGCTTGGAGAATTTTGAGCATTACTTTTCTAGCGTGTGAGATGAGTGCAATTGTGCGGTAGTTCTAGCATTTTTTGGCATTGCCTTTCTTTGGGATTGGAATGAAAACTGATCTTTTCCAGTCCTGTGGCCACTGCTGGGTTTTCCAGATTTGCTGGCATATTGAATGCAGCATTTTCACAGCATCATCTTTCAGGATTTGAAATAGCTCAATTGGAATTCCATCACCTCCACTAGCTTTGTTTGTAGTGATGCTTCCTAAGGCCCACTTGACTTCACATTCCAGGATGTCTGACTCTAGGTGAGTGATCACACCATCGTGATTATCTGGGTCATGAAGATCTTTTTTGTACAGTTCTACTGTGTATTCTTGCCACCTCTTCTTAATATCTTCTGCTTCTGTTAGGTCCATACCATTTCTGTCCTTTATCAAGCCCATATTTGTTCCCTTGGTATCTCTAATTTTCTTGAAGAGATCTCTAGTCTTTCCCATTCTGTTGTTTTCCTCTATTTCTTTGCATTGATTGCTGAAGAAGGCTTTCTTATCTCTCCTTGCTATTCTTTGGAACTCTGCATTCAGATGGGTATATCTTTCCTTTTCTTCTTTGCTTTTCACTTCTCTTTTCACAGCTATTTGTAAGGCCTCCTCAGACAGCCATTTTGCTTTTTTGCATTTCTTTTTCTTGGGGATGGTCTTGATCCCTGTCTCCTGTACAATGTCACAAACCTCTGTCCATAGTTCATCAGGCACTCTGTCTATCAGATCTAGTCCCTTAAATCTATTTGTCACTTCCACTGTATAATCATAAGGGATTTGATTTAGGTCATACCTGAATGGTCTAGTGGTTTTCTCCACTTTCTTCAATTTCAGTCTGAATTTGGCAATAAGAAGTTCATGATCTGAGCCACAGTCTGCTCCCAGTCTTGTTTTTTCTGACTGTATAGAGCTTCTCCATCTTTAGCTGCAAAGAATATAATCAATCTAATTTCGGTGTCGACCATCTGGTGATGTCCACGTGTAGAGTCTTCTCTTGTGTTGTTGGAAGAAGGTGTTTGCTATGACCAGTGTGTTCTCTTGGCAAAACTCTATTAGCCTTTGCCCTGCTTCATTCTGTACTCCAAGGCCAAATTTGCCTGTTACTCCAGGTGTTTCTTGACTTCCTACTTTTGCATTCCAGTCCCCTAGAATGAAAAGGACATCTTTTTTGGGTGTTAGTTCTAGAAGGTCTTGTAGGTCTTCATAGAACTGTTCAACTTCAGCTTCTTCGGCGTTACTGGTTGGGGCATAGACTTGAATTACCATGATATTAAATGGTTTGCCTTGGAAATGAACAGAGATCATTCTGTCGTTTTTGAGATTGCATCCAAGTACTGCCTTTCGGACTCTTTTGTTGACCATGATGGCTACTCCATTTCTTCTAAGGGATTCTTGCCCACAGTAGTAGATATAATGGTCATCTGAGTTAAATTCACCCATTCCAGTCCATCTTAGTTTGCTGATTCCTAGAATGTTGACGTTCACTCTTACCATCTCCTGTTTGACCACTTCCAATTTGCCTTGACTCATGGACCTAACTTTCCAGGTTCCTATGCAATATTGCTCTTTACAGCATCAGACTTTGCTTCTATCACCAGTCACATCCACAGCTGGGTATTGTTTTTGCTTTGGCTCCATCCCATCATTCTTTCTGGAGTTATTTCTCCACTGATCTCCAGTAGCATATTGGGCACCTACTGACCTGGGGAGTTCCTCTTTCAGTGTCCTATCTTTTTGCCTTTTGATACTGCTCATGGGGTTCTCAAGGCAAGAATACTGAAGTGGTTTGCCATTCCCTTCTCCAGGGGACCACATTCTGTCAGACCTCTCCACCATGACCCGTCCGTCTTGGGTGGCCCCACACGGCATGGGTTAGTTTCATTGAGTTAGACAAGGCTGTGGTCCGTGTGATCAGACTGGCTAGTTTTCTGTGATTATGGTTTCAGTGTGTCTGCCCTCTGATGCCCTCTCGCAACACCTACCGTCTTACTTGGGTTTCTCTTACCTTGGATGTGGGATATCTCTTCACGGCTGCTTCAGCAAAGCACAGCCACTGTTCCTTACCTTGGACGAGGGGTGTCTCCTCACGGCCGCCCCTCCTGACCTTGAATGTGGAGTAGCTCCTCTCGGCCCTCCTGTGCCTGCGCAGCCACCGCTCCTTGGAAGCGGAATGGAGAAAGGTAGATGTGAATTGTATTTTTTATTAGGCTGTGATTACATACATCTCCTGATGGGCTCCTTCCTGACAGGAATTGGCATTTGTAGGGTCTTCTGAGATGAAACAAATGTCTTCAGTTTAGTCCCCTCTGTTCAGAACCAACAGTTGTGATAACCAGAGAGAAGGCTGGATATCAGACTCATTTTGTCACTGCATTTTTTTTTCTGGTTCATAAGTACTTGATCCTTATGGACTAAAATAGGGATGGAATTTCCCCATAAAACTGAAGGTTCTAAAAACAAGAATAACCAGAGCACTTCTGTACTTGAAAGCAGTGACTATAAGATCACATAAAGCTCAATTTGAAAAACAAATGTTATTCTAAAACTTAGATTATACATTAAAGTTAAACCACAGTCTAACACATCAAGAGAAAGAATTGACAAATGCAAGCTGGATGAAAAGTAGAGGATATGGTGGATAAAAATTTATCTTTGTTTTGCCTGTAATTCTTCAAAGAGCATTAGTTGTATAATTTGGTTAAAGCCATGTATGTAACATATACAACGGGTGACTACGTTCTTCTTCTTCCAATTGGAAAGCCAACAATTGTGATTCCACTTCTCCATGAGTCTAGTATTATTACCTGATACAAGGCCTCCAGTCTGTGAACAGTTTGGGAAATCATCGCCAAAAGCAATGATCCTCCCTGTCCTGTTCAATGTGAGTTCTGGGCTGTTTGCTTCTTATCTACCTGTATTCATCTGAAGGCTTCTGGCTTACAGGAGACTCCAGGCCACGACTCACTCCAGTGTTCACTCCAGTGGGCACCTCGTTTCTCAGCCACAAGTTGAATAAATTGGGAGTGGCTGGCATAAAGCTTGAGTTTATCATTGATATCCACCCATCTCACTTTCTTGGCATCATCTCCAGTTTCCAGGGGTAGAAGATCCATGACCTCTCCTGTTTCATCATGATCGTTCACAGCCTCTGTCTCCATCCACGCGTTATCTGTGTTCCGGGGATCATCCACGTAGCCTTTGTAGACCACAAAGTGTTCCTGGCTGAATAGTTTGTGCAATTGTTTTTCCAGCTCCAGCTCTGGACTTCTGTAAGGAGTTCATGGCTTCCTCACCAAATTCTCTCTTCAGTGCAGCACTAATCTTCACCATTCCCCCTGGGATGGCCTATTCCCCACAGTCCTTCCTTTTGATGGCTACAAACTGCAGGATGTTTCTCCCAGAAACAGGATGGGTTACTTTATTTCCCTTGCTGTCCGTTTTCCACCTGGTTAAGGTCGGATCTGCAACATGATTGGTGCCCCAGCGCCCCAAAAGCCCTCGGCCAACCAGCCCTGTCTGACCTGCAGGATTTCTAGGTCTACCACGTTCAACATCATACCAACTGTTCTGGCTCCTTCTCTCAACAGGCCCATCCTTTTCGTTAAATTTGGGAGAGAAGTTTCTTTCACCCAAAAGAGGGTCTTCCCATCTTGGTCTGGCCAAGACTAAGTCAGAAGTGTACTCCACAGGCTTGTACTCTGGCCACTCAACCAGCCAGCTCACCTTCTGGTTGGGAACCTGGCTTCGCTCCACTTGAGAGCTCGGGTATGGTGATGTCTGGGCCTTCTTTTGGGGCTTCTCAGCAGCGCCGTTTGAAACTGACATGATTAAATTCGGAGGAAACCCGTGTGAGGAAAATGGGCTCCAGCCGGCTGAGATGCGGCAGCTGCTAGGCCTGACTGCCGCAGAGGCCAAGGCCGCAGAGAGAAGCGCTGGGGCCAAAGCCTTTGACAGGCAGTGTCCAGCCATCCACCGCCCAGCAGGCTGCGGGGATTTCGGTTGCTCTCAGGTGGAGAGTCAGAAACCTTGCTGGTGGGGGTAGGGTCGGGGCAGGGGGTGGGGGGACCGCTCCCGCGGAACAGAGCCATTGGGGATGGGAGCCCTGGGGGATGGGAGCCCCGGAGGAAGCTCACCACAAACCACGCCCAACGCTCCCTGGGGAGCACTGCGTTTGCATTTTACATTGAAAGATTTCAGTGTCTGGAAAGGATTCCAAATGCTTGAGAAAGAAAGTGAAAGTGAAAGTCACTCAGTCATGTCTGATTCTTTGGACTACATGTGTAGTCCATGGAATTCTCCAGGCCAGAATACTGGAGTGGGTAGCCTTTCCCTTCTCCAGGGGAGCTTCCCAACCAGGGATTGAACCCAGGTCTCCCCCGCACTGCAAGTGGAATCTTTACCAGCTGAGCCACAGTGGAAGTCCACCAAATACTGGAGTGGGTAGCCTATCCCTTCTCCGGGGGATCTTCCCAACCAAGGAATTCAACCGGGGTCAAACACCACCAACAAAATCAGCACACAATAACTTGCTTCGCCTGGTATTAGGCTTAAGGGTAGATTTATTAAATAGTTCACCAAGTGTAGGACCGGTGTATGTTTGGGACATGGGAAGGTCAGTGCACAGTAATCCTTAAGAGCTGAACACAATCAGGTTCAAATCTCAGCATTCCCTCCTTACCTGGGATCTTCTCGGGAAAAGTAACTTAAGTTACATAAGCTGACTTCAGTTTCCTCAAGTGTAAGATGGAAAAAGAATCTGCCTCATAGAATTTTGGTGACAGTTAGGTAGGCTGTTACATGTAAAGCTGTTAGCACAATAAGTGGCCTATCTGCTCAGTTGCTTCAGTCGTGTCCAACTCTGTGCAACCCCATAGATGGCAGCCCACCAGGCTCCGCCGTCCCTGGGATTCTCCAGGCAAGAACACCGGAGTGGGTTGCCATTGCCTTCTCCAATGCATGAAAGTGAAAAGTGAAAGTGAAGTCGCTCAGTCATGTCCGACTCTTGGCGACCCCATGGACTGCAGCCTGCCAGGCTCCTCTGTCCATGGGATTTTCCAGGCAAGGGTACTGGAGTGGAGTGCCATTGCCTTCTCCAAGTGGCCTATCATACATACTCAAAAATGCTGCCTGTCATTACTATAGTTACCATTGACTTTTTGGCCCTGCACCTTGAAAACTGTAGATTACAACAGGACAGTTGAAATGATCTTGGAAATTGAGCGGCTCACAAATGAATTTAGAGTTAAATAAGCTACGATTCTCTGTCTGGAGAAATTCAGGCTGAAAAATAACAGCGTCTAGGTCCTGAAATGATATGAGAAGCAGCAGCACAGGCTAAGTCATTATATCTAAGATAACAAACCCTCAGGAAAGGTATCTGAACATCTGAAACAGTTTTAGAACAAATGGAGTACTGTATACTCTAATTGAAACCCAAAGGATATTTAACATTTCTCAAAGTTTGTTCCATGTTACATCACCCCCCATGAGAAAGATGTTCAAGGAATAAATGATTTGACAGTCAAATATGTCTAGGAAATTCTACATATTTTACTGTCCTCCTTTAGGAATTTAGGATTCACAGAGGGCTTTAAAGATCCAGTAAAAACTAAACAAGTCAACCCAACAATTTAATTCTGTTTCATCCAGTATTTTCCAAACTACCTGACCAGAGAATGCTTCTTTTATGCAATAGTTGGTATTATTTTGAGAACACACTTCCTCAAATTTAGAAAAGTTTCAAAATACCTATATGTACTTGGGGGTAGATCTCTAACCCTTTGAAGTTATCATCATCACTATTGAAAGGCAGCTACTGAATACCCGCTCATCATAAGAACTCTAAGCTGAATGAGTCAGGTTTCCAAAAGTCTGGAAACCCAGAAATAGCTGGGCTATATTCCTTAGATGATAAAGAATCTGCTTGCAATGTAGGAGACCCAAGTTCAATTCCTGTGTCTAGAAGATCCCCTGAAGTAGAAAATGGCAACCCACTCCAATATTCTTGCCTGGACAATTCCATGGACAGAGGAGCCTTGTGGGCTACAGTCCAGGGGGTCGCAAAGAGTCAGACACAACTGTGCAATTAAGCACACACACACATAGAGATCAAAATGGTAAAACAAGAATTGAAAGCAGAGAAACATGAGAACTGGTCCTTATTTATCATCATCATTGTTGAGGATTTGCTGTGTACACTGTACAAAGTACACTAGAAAAGAAAGGTGATCATTTTGGGACAGGTTCCCAGCTCTGTAACTCATGTCTTCATTATTCTTAAAAATTATTTGTTTGTTTATTTTGGGCTATGCTGGATGAGGGCTTTCTCTAGTTGCAGTGAATGGGGGCTACTCTTTGTTGTGATGCACAGGCTTCTCACTGCAGTGGCTTCTCTTGTTGAGGGGCACAGGCTCTAGGCACACAGGCCTCAGTAGTTGGAGCATGTGGACTCAGTAGTTTCGGTGTGTGGTCTCAGTACTTATAGCTTGTGGGCCCTTAAAAGAGTGTGCAGGATCCAATAGTTGCTTTGGGGAGAGGATATTTGTAAATTCCTTACAGTATTATTTCCAAGCATCATAATCTAACTCACAAAAAATAAATGAAGTGCAAGTCACGGGTTTGGTTCTAGCTTCCCCCATCATAGGCTGTGTAGTTGCACATCTGACACTTGGCTTCCCTGGGTCTTGATTCTTCACTGTAAAAGGAATCACATGGCCTCTGTTATCTACAAAAGTCCTTCTGGCTTTAACATTGTATGATTCCAGGATCTATGAAAATCCCATTCTTGGAAGGCCAAGGTCAAATGCTATGAATCAGAAAGACCAGATGTTCAAATATAAACAGCCAGCTGCTCAGGGGGCAGTGACACTTGAGGAAAGCAAGGGAGCAGGGAAGGCCTGGTGTGTCAACCCAATGCAGAAATTGAATGGGCCAAAGAAGAATGCAAGGAGCACCTGGGAAGGAACATCAAAACCAGTAATGAGGGGGTTTGTTTTGTTTTTAGCATCATCAAAGGGAAGAAGACTTAAATCAGACCATTTGATACAAAAGGTACCCTAAGGGAAGGAAATGAAATACTATAATATAGCCCAAAAGAATTATTTGCTGGGAAGCCACTAGGGAGATTCTCTTCCCTAAATTGTCTTCTGAGGCGGAAAAACAAGTAGCACTAGACAGAGAGAATGTTCTGGTCCCAACCATGAGAAAGCCCTAAAGGAACTCTAGCACCATCAGAGAACAAATCTTTGACCTGTCTCTGTGAACTCTTCCTGGGCTAGAGATTGCCTGTGTGAGTCCCATTTTATCAAGAATATTACAGGGATGAGGAGGACCAGGGTGATTACAGGGCCCCAGAAGTGCAAGAATCCCTGATCATCCTTCCATGCTCTCTTTGAGAAGCAGAAATATGTGGTACCCAGCAAACTGGATTCCCACTGTGATGCTAAGGCTCAACTTCTGAAAGAAATTGGGAAGGAAGGCAGAGAAAAGGATTTCTCCTCTCTTTAAAGTAATAATACTCATAATAAAAGCAACAATAAAATAACTACCATTTACTAAGTGCTTTCTGTGTACCTGGAGAAGGAAATGGCAACCCACTCCAGTACTCTTGCCTGGAAAATCCCATAGACTGAGGAGCTGGGTAGGCTACAGTCCATGGGGTCGCAAACAGTCGGACACGACTGAGTGACATCACTTTCACTTTCACCTTCTATGTACCAGTCTGTGGTATACAGGTTTGTCCAGGTTTGACTGCCCAGTTCTGAATCTTGGTTCAGTCACTTCTTGGCTTGTTAATCTTTGGAAAGTTTCTGAACTCCTTTGGACCTTAGTTTTCTCATTTAGAAATAATAATGGATCTATGTTAAAGGATCGATATGATACAATTCATTTAAAGAGCTTAGGATAATGCCTGGTCCATAGGCATTATGGACTCAACAAATAGTACCTCTACAACTATTGTTACTAATCATTTTGCATTTATTATTTCACCTAATTCTCAAGCAACCCTATGAGTTAGGTACATGTACCGATAATATCACCACTTAACACACTGAGGACATGACAGTTCATAGAAGTTGCCTAAGGTTGCACAGCTAGTTACTAGTAGAGGTTTCAGAACTGGAAAGTCTTGACAATAATAAACCTGTATTTCATGGATAGTCTAAATGCATGTTGAATTTGACTTTACATGGCAAAATGTCACCATTCTAACTATTAAAAAACACATATATATGAAATTTAGAAAGACAGTACTGATGATCATACATGCAGGGCAGCAAAGGAGACACAGATGTAAAGAGGAGACTTGGATTCAGTGGGAAAAGGCGAGGGTGGGATGATTTGAGAGAACAGCATTGAAATATGTACATTACCACATGCAAAATAGATGACTAGTGCAAGTTCGATGCATGAAGCAGGGCACCCAAAGTTGGTTCTCTGGGACAACCCAGAGGGATAGGGTGGGAAGGAAAGTGGGAGGGAGGTTCAGGATGCGGGGGACATATGTATACCTGTGTCTGATTCATGTTGATGTATGGCCAAAACCATCACAATATTGTTAAGTGCATGCATGCTAAATCACTTCAGTCATGTCCAACTCTGTGTGACCCCATGGACTATAGCCCACCAGGCTCCTCTCTCCACGTGATTCTCCTGGCAAGAATACTGGAGTGAGTTGCTGTGCCCTTCTCCAGGGGATCTTCCCAACCCAGGGATCGAACCTGCCTCTCTTACATCTCCCGCATTAGCAGGTGGGTTCTCCACCACTAGCGCCACCTGGGAAGCCCCGTATTGTAAAGCAATTACCCTCAAATTAACATAAATTAATTTAAAAAGAACGAATTAAGATGGTTCTGCTAGGTTGACTCTGTATAAGAGGAGGAAATTGGAGAGAAACAATGAAACCATTTAACAACCTATTGTGGTAATACAGTTGTAAAAAGAAAAAGCCCTGAGTCATGGGACAGCTCAGACTAGAAAGACAAGTCAGAGATATCCTGATGTAGAAGGGGAGGCCTGAAGTAAAAGAAGAGTCAAAAAAACACCCATTTTAATCCTAAGGGGCTCAAAGGATGGTGGTGACAGATAGAAGTCAGGAAGGCAGTTGGTAATGCATAGTTTACTTTTAGATGGACAGAGCATGGAATGATGACTGTGAATTCAAGACTGTCACTGACATCTCCGTGCCTCAGTTTCCTCTCCTATAAAATGAGGAGTTGATCTAGAATTAACCCTTTGGATTCCTTCCAGCTTCCTGGAGGAAGCATGTAAACGAAGTACAGGAAGTGGAGAAAGATATGAGGGCTTAAAGAGTCAGTGAGTGCTCAAGGTATTGGGTCATCAGCCTGGCTTTGATATAAAAGAGGAAAATGAGACAATGATTGACATTTTTAAGATTAAATAAAGCTGTGCCTTTTAAGAAATTACTTAAGTGGGATAATTAATATGTAGAATGGAGGCTATCTCCAAGTTAACCTAATAATCAACCACAGCTTAAAAGATTTGGTGGATCAGTTCTGGCTCTGGTATTTGCTAGTGAATAACTATAGGAAAACATTATAATACTCACCTATATTTACTTAAGACAGACTGTATGACAGATACTGTACTATGTGTTTTACTTGTAAAAACACTGAATTCTTATAGCACCCCACTGAGGTAGGTTCTGTCAAGTTTCCTATTTTATAACAGGAGGAACACAGATAAGTTTAAGATCATATTACCTAACATTTGTCAAAGCAGGGATTTGAATACAGGTAGTCAACTCTAATGCCCATGTTTAACTACTTCAGTTACCTAAGTCTTTGAAGGCTCAGTTCGCTTAAAAATGGACATGTTGGGTCAGACAATGTCTAGATTGCTTTCTGGCTTTAGAATGTTATGATTCTACTGACACGAATTATACAATATATCTGAGTGGTCTTAGAGTACTGAGCTCTAAAGACAAATTTCTGAAATCTGACCTTTTTTCATAGCCATCTCTTGTGTTTAAGTCAAGTTGGATCATGTTGTTCACTGTTCCACCAAGGATGTCCTTCCTCAATCTTCATCTATTGAAATCCTATCCAGCTTTCAAAAGCCAACTGAAATGCAACCTTCTTCAAATATCCACTTTCAATCTTTGGAGATTTAGAGTGGAGATGTATTAAACTATTGAGGGTTGAGATCTAGGAAAAATATCTGTGTTATTGAAAGAGAAAGATGTAGGATAAGGAGAAAAAAGAGTGGAGGGAGACACTTGAAGATGAGTAAGGTTAAGAGGACCATTAGCAGTATCACTGGTGACTTGCATCACAAAACCCTTTCCTCAGATGGGCAATTATGAAGCCACCGAAGTTCTATTAAGTGGTGCCCAGCAGGTAGGTGTGAGGTAAGGATTAAATGAGATAACATAGGTGAAGTATCTAGCATAGTGTCTAGAGAAGCAACAATATGATAGTTCCGAATTGCATTACCTACAGAGGAACCTGCTCATCTCCTTCAAGCAGAAGAAGGCTGTCCTCCTGCGCAGGAAGGAGTAGGGCAGGCAGAGGTGGAAAGAAGCTCAGTGGGAAATAGAGAGGTCAGGAGGAGGTTTATGGGGACACAAGGAGAAAAATATGAGCCAGAGATAGAGAAGTAAGTGAAACAAAGGAAGCATACGGGAGTCATGGTAGAAAAGAGGACAGAAGGAGACATGGAAGCCAAAGGGCACAGAGAAAAAGAAAGAAAGAATTCTGGGGCTTGGTAAGAAAAAGTCTGTGCTGCCCGGGTCAGAACCCAATGCCCAGAGGAAGAGTCCTAGAGGTAACCAACTGAGGCACCCAAGTCCAGAGCACTCTCAGAGCCATTCCCACTTCACTGTTATGGTCTGTTATTCGAGGGGTTCTGACGTGGTCTTGTCCTGCCTTCAGGGGATTTCTTCTCCTCGGTCTGCTTGGGAATCATCTCCAGCAGTAGTTATACTTCCTTCATGGCTCCAGCTCCCACTGGACAAGCCTTTCATGGTCCTGACAGCTTCCTCCCTTAGTCTCTCCAGCCCCAGGGGAGGAGATGCTCTCAGCAATTGCTGATATCGGGGTTGCCTCACCTTCTCCTGGTTGTAATTCTAGTTCTTTCAACAGCTTTGCAACTAATGTGCATGCATGCTTGCTAGCAAAGTCGCTTCAGTTGTGTCCGACTCTTTGTGACCCTATGGCCTATAACTCACCAGGCTCCTCTGTCCATGGGATTCTCCAGGAAAGAATACTGGAGTGGGTTGCCATGCCCTCCTGCAGGGGATCTTCCCCACCCAGGGGTCAGACCCACGTCCTGTACTTCTCCTGTACTGGCAGATGGGTTCTTCACCACTAGTGCCTGGGAAGCCACCTTTGTAACTAATGCACTGCTTTAAAAGATCACTATTGAAGTACCTGGGGTTCCCAGGTGGGGTTAGTGGTAAAGAACCTGCCTGCCAATGCAGAGACTGTAAGAAACACAGGATTGATCCCTGGGTCAGGAACATCCCCCTGGAGGAGGAAATGGCAACCCACTTTGGTATTCTTGCCTTGAAAATCCCATGGACAGAGCCTGGTGGGCTACAGCCCATCAGGTCGAAAAGAGCCCAACATGACTGAAGTACCTGGCAAAGACTTTACTTTCACTTGGATTGGCCCTTGGAGCTCAAAGACAGCTTTCTCAGGGAAAACAGCACATCTAGTGAGAGAAAGAAATCCAGCCATTCCAAGAGTTAGGGGCCACTTCTCCAGTGTTTGATTGGAGAAGGACAAATCCACAGTGGCTGCCAGAGTTGAGGGGATTATCTGTAAAACGACTGGGTTTGTGGCCATTCACATCTATTCCTCCATGATTTACTGTACTCACTTTGATCACCTTGAGCCTCAGCTTAAGGAACACCTCAGTTTTATTCCTCCAAGGGTTATTATGTGCCCTGATGAGTACAGAGGGCACCTAGCCAGGTGTGGTGAGGTGGAGACACAGAGACAAATTGGGAGGACATTCTGGGTTTTTGGAAGTGTTTGCTTTGTGCAAGATAAGATTTGTGGATGGTCTATCAAGAGACCCTCCTGACAGAGATTCTTCTGAGTTTTTGTTTTCCCGCCGAGTTACATTTGTTTAATTTTTTTTCTCCAGGCATCATCTCTCCCATCCCGAGTCCTGCTATTAATAAAACCAGGTTCCTGTTCTTCAGAATCCACAGCCTAGTGGGGGCACCGAGTGGGCACATGACTGACCCTCAAGTCAGGCTGATGGCAGCCACACAGGAGGATTCTGCACCCGGGTCAGGAGGCTGCACAGGGATAGACGGTGGCCAAGCTGAGAGGATGCTAGCTGGATAGGTCGCGGGGGCTATGGGTTTTCTAGCAGAACATAGAGCAGGATCAAAATCAATTGTGAAAGGACAGGGGCATCTGAGGGTTTGTAACAAGGGTTTGGGTGGTGAGGGTTGGGCACTGGAAAAGAGGCTGAAAGGTGGAGGCCCAGCTGTAGAGGACTCGGAGACTAACAAAATGGGACTTGAGGCTCCAAGAGCCATCTGAGGATCTTGAGCGTCTTTTGGCAAGATCACTTCTGGGATGGCTACTTGAATGCTACCTGGAGAACAGATTTACAACAGAGAAGCTGAAGACAGGCGAAGGAACTGCGATCTCCCAGGGACAGCTCAGACAGGAAGTCTCAGCTTGACCATCGCCAAAGGGGCATATCAACCTTTGAGCTGCTCTTCTCTCCATCAAGGGCAAGCGTCCTCCGTCTTCCATCTGTGTATGGGGGGGGGGGGGGGGAGGCGGGAAGGGGGGGGGGGGAGGAGTGCCCCTTCTACGCTTCTATGGCTGGATGATACGATGACTCCAGCCTCAGAAGTTTCGAATTTCTCCTTGCCAAGGTCGGGCCCCTACAGGTGGGCGCCTGCGAGCCCCGGCCCCACGTGTGGGCTCCAAGCCCGGACGCCACCGCGGCTCGTCCCCTCCAGGCCCGGACGCCGCCTCGGGCCGTGCGGCCGGGCGCTCCGGGAGCTGCGCGGCGGCTGCTCGAGGAGGCCTGGCGGGCGGCGGCGAGAGGCTGTGCCCCAGTTTGTGTCCAATCAGGGAGTGCGGGCTGTGCCCCGAGCCGGGCAGCAATGCGTAAACAAACCCACGGCAACTCCTCCGCCCCCTCGGCGCGCTCGCCCCGCGCCCGCCGTCGCCGCCGCCGCCGGCTCGGCTCTCCTCGCGCCCCCGCCCGCCTGGCCGCCCCCCCGCCGCCCCGCCCGCACCCTGCGGCCCCCCCGCCCCGCCCCCGCCGGCGCGGGCGCCCTCATCTACCTCCCCACGCGCGCGCGCGCGCGCGCACCACGCGCCCCGCGCGGCCCGCCCGGCTCGTGGCCTCCCGAGAGCAAGGTAAGGGCGATGCGCCGGGACCCGGGCGGCTCCCCCGCCCGGCTCGGCCCGGGAAGTTTCTGGCGTCGCTGTATTCCGCCGGGCTGGGGGGAGGCCCCCGAGCGGCTGGGGGCCGGGACGGGCGGGAGGGGGCCGCCGGGCGCCCGGGGGTCACAAGTTGCCCAACCTGCCATCGGGGCGGGCCGGCGGGCTGCGCGGCGGGGCGGGCGTCGCGCGGAAAGGGGCTGGAGGCGCGGCGGGGCCGGGCGCAGCGCGGGTGAGGGGAGGGCCCCGAGGAACTTTCTCCTCCCCGGAGGGGCTCCAGCCAGCCCGGGCCGCGGCCCCGCTGCCCCAGCGGCCGGTTCCCTGGCTGGAGGGAGCCCGTGAAACGTGTTTGAAGAAGCTGACGCAGTTTGTGACGCTCGCGGCTTCCTGACGGGGACCGGCAGCGGCAGCGCCTTCTCCGAGGAGGGACGAGCCGAGGCGGCGCTCTGGCCCTTCCCCCGGAGCCGCGCGCTCTGGCGCCTAGTTCGGGGGCCGGAGGCTCGGGGCGCGAGCATCCAGTGGCAGCCGGGAACCGGGCCCCGGCAGCGCGCGTCGCTTCCGTTTTGATTAGCTCGGGTTATTATATAAGATGTCACGGAGAGGAAAGGGGCGAGCGGGCCGCGCGTCGGCGAGGGCGCGTCGGCCTTCCGCGAGTGGCGGGGAGGGGCGGGAGGCCGGGCGGGCGGGGACCCACCTGTGCGCCCGCCGCGCCCCCTGCGGGTGCTGCCCGCGCGCCAGCGCGGGACGGGGACTCGAAGGGGGTCGGCGGCCGGGTGGACGGACGTGCTGGGCTCTCCCTCCCGACCCCGAGAACACTCGGGCAGCGGCCGAAACGTGCTGTTTCCTCCTAGCCGCCTGGCCTGGGTCGACACGTTTCTGGCTCCGGGCGTTTGTACTTTGAAACATTTGTTTAATATTAAGGAAGCTCCGTGTGCGGCCGTCCCCGTACGCCCGAAACGTGTGGCCGTGGGCTCCGGGTCGGTGAATGAATCATCGCCCCGCGGACCGGGCGCCGATGATTCATGCGCGGTACACCCCGCGCGTACTCGCCGTGTGCCTCTGCCCCTGGGACCGCGGCCCTTCCGCGGCGGTGACGCCTGGAGGGCCGGGGGCGGGGCGGGGGGAGAGAATGCAAAAGGGTGGGATTTATTTTTCTCCCCTCCTCCCGCAGTTTGGGGGAACTTTAGGGGGGAGGGGTGTCAGTTTGCCCAGATTTCCCGAGGCTTGTTTCCCGTTCTTAGAAGAGTTCCGAGATTCCACCTGGCTGAGTTGATGAGTCGGTGGAGAGCACTGGTTCGCTGCAGGTGTGGGTCATCTCATTAGAATCTGCATGGTGTCAAGTGAGGTTTTGGACTCTAAAGACATCCTTCTAGAAATTGCCTCTACTTAAGTACCTCCAGGGTAATTAGCAGAAAGTTTAAAAGTTAGTGGATCTTAAAAATAAGTAGTTCCTAAGTAGAGGGGTTCTACTTAAAGGCTTAGGTTTAGGGCTTTTTTTTTTTTTTTTTTAAGCCAAAACCTACAAGGAACCTAGTTTACCATTAATTCAGAAGTTTTGACCACTGTGACCACCCTTAAAGACTAACTTGACTCCTTCCCACCGCACCCTACTTTTTTAAGATTGAGTAAAGTTTTCTCATCATTTAGAACTCAACTCAAATGGCATTTACTCAGCAAGGCCCTCTTGATTAACGTAAGTGGCCTCTCACCCCAGGGACCACCCCCAGGCCTATTTTATTCTCTTCATAGAACTTAATCACTATCTGAAAGGATTTTCTTTGGGTGTTCTTTAAGTCCTGTCCCTCCTCACTAGAAGGTAAGCTCTACTATGGCAGGAGTTTTCCCCTGGTTTGTTACTGCTGTAACTCTAGTACCTGGAACAGTGCCTGGCATAGTAGGCACTCAGGATTTGTTGACTAGTGAATGAATAAATTCCTTTTCCCTGATTTCTTGGTGAGTCTGTCTTGACTGTTGAACTTAACTGTAACTGTGGGCAAGCCACTAAGATGGGACAGTTCTAACTTTTTTCTTCCAATTTTCTTTTGGTTGATTCATTTCCTCCTCTGTGGTGTTAAATTACAGCACAAGGTGGATTTGAGCTGTATATCCTAAGATGCAGAGTATGAAGAAAGATAAGGCATGTGGAGCCTTGTCACGAGAAAGTGTAACTGTAGAGGTTAATGGTTGATTAAAAGTCTTACTTGTGCTAGTTGAGAAGTAGAGGATATTGAAAGGAAATTGGCAAAGTCAGTTCCCACAGTACTATATGTTTCCAATGGTATTTGAAATACTGATATTTCTATATTCCTCCCTCCCCACTGCCTGTGCACCAACCTCAAATTTAGCATAGTTTGGGATGATCCCTAGTAGGTAGCACTTCATATGATGTATTTAACTAAATGAATACAAGATTTCCATCTCTGCAGGGGCCTCAGCTCTGTTGTTGTTAGTGTCCATAGCTTAACTCCATAGGCGAGTAGACAGGAGTTATCTTAAAGTATATTTTAATTTGAATACTTTAAATGAATTGTAAAGAATTAAAACTATAATATGTCAGTGATATAATGGAAGAAGGATTCCAATGTCGTGCTTCATACTACCTCCCTTCAGGAAAAACTTTAGCAAACTTTTTGATTATAAATGACAAACTTTGGAGGCATATTAGTTAGCTTTACATTGTAGGAATCTTCTCAGAACCCAGTTCTTCCTAATTCACTGCCAGAGAAGAGTGGGCTTCCAGCAGTTCCTTTTCTGTAGTAGTGTAATCTCAAGAGTGAGCTCAGCCATAATAGAATTTTAAAGCTAAAAGGGACCTTAAAGTTGGCTGGCATAATTCATTCCTTTTTATTAGTTCCTTTACTGAGGAAACTAAGGCATAGTGGGATGACTTGCCTGGGGAGCAGGACTGGGATTAGAATCAAGCATCTTGACTTCTTGTTGGAAGTCCTTGAATCAGCCAGAGCTCCCATAGTTAGGGATGAGTGGTCCCCGTGGTTAGTGGATTCTCTGCCTCTTACTGGTGAACTCTCAGAGTGAAATGATGTCGTATTCAACTTTGTACCCTCCCCTGTGCATTCCAAGGGGTCAACACATATTTGTTGCATGTGGTTGGACAAATGTATTTTAAGTTAAAAAATATGTTTAAGAATTGAGAAAGCAGGAAAACATGTATCTTTTCCATATTAAAGATGTTTTTGTCAAGAAAGTCAGGATGTTGGCAGTAATTAACCTTAGAACTTTTATGGTAATGAAGCTGTTGCTTAATTTTCATGCCTCCAAAATTTCAAGTAAGATGGCTTAAAACTTGCAAGTGTATGCACTTGCTTAGTTGGCATAATTATTCACTGAAGAAACAGTCGAAGGCTGTTTCAGGACACCTGATAAAGGTCTTGCCTTTGCCACAGGGAGGGAGGTTCACGAGGGAGGGGACATATGTATGCCTCATATGTCCATGTTGATGTACGAAAGAAACTAACACAGTATCATAAAACAGTTATTCTCCAATTTAAAAAAAAAAAAAATAGAAAAGCCTAGACTTCTCAGCCAGACAGAGTTGAGGCCGAAGCTCAGCTGTGTGCTTGACAAGCAGGGCTCTCTGCAGCAAGTTACTTAACCTTTTTGAATGTTCTCACTTCTGAATGGGGGTAGTACTGCCTACCTTGAAGGGACTGTTGTTAAGACTGGGGTAATGTATGTAAATTACCTTGTGTACACTAGGCCCTTAATAAATGAAAAGTTATATTTTGACTTCTGATTTATATGACCAAGAGAACAACTTAATTTCTTAAAGCTTCAGTTTTCTCAGCTGCAGAACTGGTGACTGGCCTGGGAGGAGGGGAATGGGAAGGTGGTTAGTGCTCCAGGTTAGTGCTCCTGGAGCAGGAGGGAGAGGAGCTGGAGAATGTGACCACGCATCGGATTACCCAAGACAGTCTCAGTTCACATCTGGCATCCCAGTTCAGTTGTAGGATAGTATTTGGACAAATATTATAATTAGTTGGACAAGTAATGCCTTTTTATTCTAAAACAAAGTCCCCTTTTGAATAATCATTTGATCATGACGAAGGTGTTTATTCATGGAAAAACATGTGACGTGGAGGGGGAAAAATTAAATGAAGGCAAGAAGAAACTGAGATTGAAAGAAGAAAGTTGGAAGCTTGGAGGGGGTGTGATTGCATTTGAAATGGGTTGGTTCCTCTTTTTTTAAAAAGAAAAGAAAAAAACAGGAGGCCAGTTTCTTGGCTGAGAGTATATTGAGAGTGAGAGGTAAAGCTGGGGTAGAGGAGGGGGAAGAAGATTTGGAATGGATCTGAGCATGACAAGAGCCAGTGGTGGTGAGGAGGACCTGACAAGTTGCTGAGAGGCCTTTACCTTAGCCTTGTGATATGACGAGTCTTCCCTGTATTTATGATTTTTTCTCCAGCAATACTCAGAAAATTGGAAGTGGAGATGGTGTGAGTATCGTGGAAACTGCCAGCTCCATATGGGTCCTGGATTGAGGAGGAAGGCGAGTGAAACTAGTGTTGATGGACTGGGAGAAAGAGCTGGAGATGTGAGAGTAGAATGTGTAGTGGCTGGTTCAGCAAGAGCGAAAGAAAGGGAAGATTGGAGTGTAGGGGGAGGGTGTCCGGGGCTGGGTGATGAAGGGCCTGGAGGACTTTTGCAGTAGCTCATCGTGATGGAGAGATCAGTAATGAGCAGTGATGTGAATTCAGAGTGTGGCTGAACCTGAGGATGGTAAAATGACACAAGCATGAGGTAGAATTTCACTATCTTCAGGAACTATGAGGCCAGGGTGTCAAATGACACACACACACACACACACACACACACGTTTTTAAAATTGTGGAATACATTTATTAAAGCCTTTCTGAGCTTTTAGTTCATAAAGTTGGAAGCATCTTAAAAGAGGGAAGTTATTCCTTCATTTAAAAGATGAGGAAGCTAAAATCTTTTAAAGGCTTTCTAGGAAAACTAAGACCCACCCCAGATCACAGGTGTGTGTGTGGCAGAGTTTCGCTGGAAAGAATCAGAACCCCTGAATTTCAGATTAGTGTTGCCCTCCAGGGTAGAAGGAGCAATAAAGTATCCACTGAACAAAGTCTTAGGATGCTTCCTCACCATATAGCTTGCCTACTGCTTCTAGAGCACCTGTGTTTGTGAGCACAGAAACCCACTGAGGAGGGCTGTGGAGTCATGTCCACAGTCTCTGACTTCTAACTGAAAGGCAGGTGATGGCATCTCTGAGGAGGACCTGTGGAAAGCACCCCTTCTCTGCTACCAATTAAAAAATAGATGAGAAGCAGCAGATCGTCAAAAAATTTACTTTATTATTGATGAAGACTAGGCTGGAAGACACAGCTCAGTGGGAAGCCCAAAATGGTCTTATGAACTGTGTATACTCTAGGCTAGACTTTGGAACAGCCTACTGGATGGAAAGTTTGAGGCTGCAGAGCAGAAACACCCATTTCTGCCTTTCACTGTTCAGGCAAAGAGACAAGGCCAAATCTCTCACGCCCGATCTCTCTGATAGGGAAACTCCATACATTTGTAGACTGAGAGATAGAGCCGTGGTGTCACAAACCAACCAAATAAGTGGCTGCACCTCCGTGGAGAAAGCGTGGTGTAGGGGAAGAAGACAGTTGTGGATGGGGATTATCTCCGCCCCTCCCTCCTTTGGAAACCCTGTGAGTATCAGACAGGCATTTGTTCCCCTTGAAACCCCGGTTATAGACCACTCATAACTTTCGTGTTTATGTTGGAGTTAAACTAGCTTCTGAGGCAGCAGGTGCATTTTTATGTTAACCAGAAGTGAGTGAATGAAATGACTCAGACGGTGTGAGCATAGTCCTTAGTTAGTTGATATCACAGCCATGCCAAGTTGTTCTCTCCTCCCTCTCTCAGGAACCTCCAGGAACTCACTGGTACCATCACAGAGACCACTAGCTTTGATAACCTTTTTTTGAATTCAAAGTGGAAAGTTCTTTGTTCTCATAAAATGTTGAAGGAGCCTTTGATTAGACATATGGCACTTGGAGTTTGTCCTGATTCTGTCGCTGTTAGTGACCTTGCTAATTAACTATTACGTGCCTCAGCTTCCTCATCTGCAGCATGGGAGAACACGATGCCTGTTCTGCCTCCCAGGTATTTGAGGTGAACGTAAGTGCTTTGCAAATAAATAGTGTCGTACACATGTAAGATATCAACATTACTGTGTGGGATAAAAGGTACATTCCGAAGTTTAAGAATTTTTTTAAAAGTAAAGTGTTTCAAATAAAACAACTGAGATGACTACTGAATTTTGGTGGGACCCTGGTTTAGGCACTGAAGGTGAATCATGGTGATTTTTCTACCTTTAGCCACATCAGTGTGTATAACAGCTCTGGCCAAGCGTGATTAAAGCACTGCGTTTATGACAAACGAAAAATTTGCCTTTTTATCTATTTCTCTTTTAACTGCTAAAAAGGTATTTGTTTTAACTGTAAAAGATAACATATATGTAACTTTTGAAATGTAAATATCTACTTCAATGAATTATTTAGAAAGTGAACATCTGTGGAACTACCTCCCAGCTCAATAAATAGGACAGTTTCATTCCCCACCCACCCCTGCACAGGAATCTTTTTTCTTTGTTAGGTGCTTGGTTTTCTTTTCAGGGAAGTTATGAGTAGTAGCAGGAGGCAATCATAAACATTGACAGGTCCAAAATATGTGCTTCTTTAAGTGGAATTAGATCAAAAATGTAATATTAGTGTTTTACTTGGTAGTTATTTCTTATAACTGTGAATTTAGTGTTTTGGATAAGTCCTGAGTTTTCAGCCTTAAAGATCATAATCTTCAGGTTTAGAACCATCAGATTGTAATCCTTTGGATGTGAGAAAACTTAAATTGCCCAATTATTTTTTAAATATTCTGATCATTCCTCCTTTGCCCGTTCTTAGAAGCAAAATAACTAAGACTCCAGTATTGATGATGACTTGTACAGTAGTCAAAGGTCTTCTTGGAAATACTTGAACATTATCAAGGCAAATACCTTTCAGTTCAGGCACCACAGGCTAGATCTGAAGTGGCAAGAGTCAGTGAAAACAGCTTTATTGCATGAAAACAACCTGTATTTTCTTTCATTATAATCTAGTGTTCTAAATACTACCATCTTTTAAGGCTTAATTAATGAGTCAATAATTCAGAAGATTTTTGGTATCCAGAAAAGGATTATCTGTTTTGTTTTTAATGTTTTGTGATTGAGACAGGAACTGATGGTAAACATGACAATAATTGAGAAAGTATCTTAGCTAATCCGATGTGTCTATAAAAACAGAAAAGCCATGAGTGTTTCAAAACTTGATAAAGAAAGGCTCATCTTTGGGGGGGCAGTTTCCATGGTTGTAGGATTGAGTTATTGGGATTCAGCAGTTTGTTGGATTGAACACACGTTAATCTGTCCCTCTTGAAGCACGGTTGCGGTGATGGTGAACTAGGGATGGGAGACACCAGCACACTTTTGGAGGATGAAAATCAGACAGACCTGTGGCAACTGACTTAGTGTAGTGGATAAAGGTGCTACTAAGTGCCCTTAAAGGAGATTGGGACTAGGAACTAGGAAGAAATGACCAATTTATCCCCCAGAATTCCAGAAGTGCTCTGAAATTAGAGGCTCTGAAGCAGGGCAGGAGACTGGAAATAAGCGCTTGATTGAAAATCTAAAAGGAACGAGACTCACAGTTCGCTTCTCCCACCCCATATAGCAAGAGGAAGTCCTGAATATTTTGTCTTTGGAGAAATCAAGGTAAATTAGCAGCTCTGGATTTAAGGATAACATGGAGGAAAAAAGAGGGTAAGGGTGAAATGCTCAACTGAAAACAGAGTAATTTAATGAAATTGTGCATACCAAACGGTGAGACCTGGTGTTCTTTTTAACTCAGTCCCAATCCTAGGGTAACCAGGTAATCACCAACCTGGGCAGGATATTGAAGGACTCTTCTCTGGGCAAAATGAACAACCCCCCCCCCCAAAAAAAAAAGACCTGCATATACTGATATTTTCTTCCACTGAGAAAACTTACTACCCATTCTTCCTATGGTGAGCCAACTACTAGTCAACCACCCTACTCCTTCTGTTCTATGAACATGGAACTTACAGCTATTTTTTTAGTGTGTGTGCATGCTCAATCGTGTCTGGCTCTTTGTGACCACATGGACTGTAGCCCCCCAGGCTCCTCTGTCAATGGAATTTTCCAGGCAAGAATACTGGAGTGGGTTGCCATTTAAAGTCAGTGAATATGAGATGTTTGAAGAAACCATTCAGCAATGAAAAGGCAGGAACCAGAACAAATGAGAAAAAAAATCATGGAAGAAACAAATGCAATAATAAGAAAATGGAAATAATCAAAATCAATCCACCTGTAACTAATGAAATAGCAACAGGGCTATAAAGTAATAATTAGACAATAAGAGATAGGTCTTAATTAAAAATAAGATGGCAAAAATCATTTGAAGGACCAGAAGAAAAAGTAGAAGTAAAAGCAGAAATAGAAAAAGGAGGAAAAAAGAGTTAGTCAGTTGACCATATGTTATATCATATTAATAAGAGTTCTAGAGAGACTACAAAAATAAAAAATGAAATGAAAATTAAGATAAGCAAAAATTTTTTTAAAAAAAGATTACAGGGAAAAGTAAAGGAGAAGAAATTACCAAAGACATATTACAAGCTATTTTCCCAGAACTGGAAGACATACATTTGTAGATTGGAATGGCAGCTAAGAAACAATGGATTCATTGTTTCAGAATTCTGAGGAAAATTATTTTCAGTCTAGAATTTCAAACAAACTATCAAGTGGGAGATACAATATGGATATTTTGTGCATGTGAAATGTCTCAAAAGTTTTATTTTCTGTGCATCTTTTTATAGGAAGTTATGGATCAATATAAAAATGTGGGTATTAATGAAGAAAGAATAATATACAGTCTTCTGGAAATAGAGTCAAATACAGGAGAATTCTAGGATGACAGTGAAATTTCAAGGTGGCAGTAGTGCAGCAGGCCTGGAGAGAAGCCAGTCCAGCTCAGAACAAGAGGATGTACTTCAGCAGCCGGTGTCCAAATGAAAACAAAAACAAACCAACAGATGCTCTGGTACATCTGACCAAGCGTGGGGTATTCCTCAGTGGGACCTTCCATTTCCTATGGAGCATTTGGTATAAATTATTGATTCATAAGACCTATTAAACGTGGAAAATAAAGGGCAGTTATAAACTCCAGAAAAATTAAATGGTCTTACAAGAAAAAGCACATAGAGTGAGATTTGTTTTTACTTCGGGTGACAGTTCATGGATGAGCATTTCATGTTGAGTTGATGTCTCTGCTCCATGCAGTTCTTTAGGAACCCAGGTTCCTTCCACCTTGTGACTCTGCCATCCTCTAAGCCTTAGAATCTAAGGCATTGTCCTCACCTGTGTGAGTGGTTAGCGCTTGATTGCAGCCTGTGTGCACTCCAGCTCACAGGAATGGGAAAGAGCAATGACGGGCAAAGGTTTAAAGTTCAAGCCTGCAAGTGGCCGAGATCACTTTCCCTCATATTCTAGTGGCAAAAATTTAATCACATGGCCACACCTAGGGAAAATATTCAAAATATTTCATAACTGGTAGCCCATCAGAACATAGGTTCTAATATGGAGTGAGAACTGCTTTAAAAGCTCCCTCCTATATCAGACGTTAGCCTTTTGTTTGCTGGATAATGGGGACAGGAGAGGATCCTGGAAGGGCCTAAGAGAAGCTCAGGTAGCAGTCATTTACCAGCTGGTGTGGAAGTATTTTAATAGTGACTGGTGCAGTGTACTGAGACACATACCTTGTTAACCCTGACCATACATACTACCAGAGAGACTGGGGAAAAATATTGACTTCACTCTATCATAGGAATCTGGGAGAGGATAAGCCAGTGTCTAATAAGACATTGGTGATTTTATTAATTACTAAATGAAAGTCAAAAGTAGGTCAAGAAATATCAGTTTAAGCATGTTGTTTAGGAATATAAAACTAAAAAATATCAAAAGAGAAATAGTTAAATATTTTTAGATTAGATTACCTTTGGCAAGTTAGTTTGGGGGTGAGTGGAGATGTAAGAGAGGTTACTGCTGTGTTTTCATTTTAAGCCTGGTAGTAATTTGCAACAGTTAGAACTGGACATGGAACAACAGACTGGTTCCAAATAGGAAAAGAAGTATGTCAAGGCTGTATATTGTCACCCTGCTTATTTAACTTATATGCAGAGTACATCATGAAAACGCTGGGCTGAAAGAAACACAAGCTGGAATCAAGATTGCCAGGAGAAATATCAACAACCTCAGATATGCAGATGACACCACCCTTATGGCAGAAAGTGAAGAAGAACTAAAGAGCCTCTTGATGAAAGTGAAAGAGGAGAGTGAAAAAGTTGGCTTAAAGCTCAACATTCAGAAAACTAAGATCATGGCATCTGGTCCCATCACTTCATGGCAAATAGATGGGGAAACAGTGTCAGACTTTGTTTTTTTGGGCTCCAAAATCACTGCTCACGGTGATTGCAGTCATGAAATTAAAAGACGCTTACTCCTTGGAAGGAAGGTTATGACCAACCTAGATAGCATATTTAAAAGCAGAGACATTACTTTGCCAACAAAGGTCCGTCTAGTCAAGGCTATGGTTTTTCCAGTGGTCATGTATGGATGTGAGAGTTGGACCGTGAAGAAAGCTGAGCGCCGAAGAATTGATGCTTTTGAACTGTGGTGTTGGAGAACTCTTGAGAGTCCCTTGGTCTGCAAGGAGATCCAATCAATCCATCCTAAAGGAGATCAATCTTGGGTGTTCATTGGAAGGACTGATGTTGAAGCTGAAACTCCAATACTTTGGCCACCTCATGCGAAGAGTTGACTCATTGGAAAAGACCCTAATGCTGGGAAGGATTGGGGGCAGGAGGAGAAGGGGACGACAGAGGATGAGATGGCTGGATGGCATCACCGACTTGATGGACATGGGTTTGGGTAGACTCTGGGAGTTGGTGATGGACAGGGAGGCCTGGCATGCTGCGGTTCATGGGGTCGCAAAGGGTCGGACACGACTGAGCAACTGAACTGAACTGATATTGACAAAACTAGTAAGAAAAAACAGTAATCCAGTGCTAATAAGTACATTAGAGAATGATTTACATGGAATCTGGAGCTTTTAAAAATATACATTAAAAGTTAATAAACATTGTTTCAAAGTTAGATCCTCCCTCAGGACCCACTCCAGTCCTCTGGAATCACTGTGTCTCACAGTCATTTGAGGGAGCTTTAAAAAAATTCAGATGACTCCCGCCTTCCTTCGATTCTGGCTTCTTTGGCTTTGGGTGGGCCCCAGGGGGTCCATAATTTTTCAAAGAACCCTGATGTATAGGGAGGGCTGACTCCCAGCCAAGTAGTTTAAATACCCTTGCTTCTGCTGCTTAACCGTTTCTTCTTTTCTTCCTGTCCTCTCTCACTGCTTCTGCTTCCGTCTGATTTTCTCTCTCTCTCAATTCTGAACCAGTGTGGTCTGTTTGGGGTCAGAAGAGTAGGAGAACAGAAAGAGACATGGGCGAGGTCATTTGGATGACTGAAGAGTGAGAATGGCTGTACAGAAAGCCAATATTGTGTCCTTTTGTTTTGCAGAAACTAATTAAATTGATGGTCTTATCTTGCATTTCTGATTCAGTAATTTTAGAGCCCGAGTAAATTTGGACTTAATGACAGTTTGTTATTTCTTTACATTTGGTATTGCCTCTGGGGGCTACATTCACTGCATTCTCAGGTTGCCCTCAAGTTCTTTTATCTCCCCTCGGTTTGGCCCCTGATATTCCCAGCTGTGGTTGACCAGATGTTCACCACTAGCACCTGGGATCACCAACAGTTTGTATAACTCTAGTTTTCTGTGAGGGAATTCTTAGAAGGAGATTAGCAAGCAAGAGATGAAGGAATTTCAGAATGATGTAATTTCCCAAGGTTAGAGGTCTTGTTGAACTAAACTTTGATCACAAGAGATTTTGTATACCTTAAAGGAGAAATGTTTGTTGTGTGGATGCGAAAGTTTAGACCTCAGGGAAGAACTTCTTTTTAATCTAACTTTCAATTGTTTTTATTATTAATAGTTACAGGCATAGTTACTTTCCTTTGTACCTTTCCCCAGCTCCATTCCCTGCCTTCGTAGATTCAGCTGCTCTTATGAATCAGACGTCAGAGATCTGCTTGTGACCATTTCACACAGGCCAGTGCCCCGCACCATGCAGTGGAGGACTTGCCTCTCGCAGCATGTCCATGGTGTAAGGAGCTGTCCCGGCTGGTTTCTGAGCAAGTACTTTACATTTAATACATTTGTACGCTGGGGTCAGAGTGTGACCTTTAAGGTGAGGGATTGATTCAGCCCATCAATCAGTCTTATTCAGAGCTTGCCCACGTAGTGCAAGTCTGTTCTAGGTCAGTGCATCTCACACTTCACCATGCACACACATATCACTCTGGATGGCATTTCATTGCAGATTCCAGTTCAGTTGCTCTCAGGTGGGACCAGAGATTCTGCATTTCCATTAAGCTCCCAGGGGATGCTGTTGGTTCTCAGACCGCACTTAAAGAAACAAGGTTCTGGTTACTGGTTCTCAATTCTGTTTGCTTTGTGGAATCACCTAGGGGCTTCTAGGGCTTATCTCTACAGCGTTTCTGATACCATTGGTCTAGGGTGGGGCCCAGATATGATATATATATATGTATATATATGTGTGTACATATATTTTAAACTTCCTGAGTAACACTAACATGCAGATAGGATTAAGAACCACTGTTTCAAGCTCTGCACACTTGCTGTGACTCACAGGTAAAGATCTTCATATGTAGACTTTGTAGCAATTTAGAAAGTATCCATAGCCTTTATGCATGAATGCGCCTACTTTGTGGGCTTCCCAGGTGGCACTAGGGTTAAAGAATCCGCCTGCCAATGTCCAAGGTGCAAGAGATATGGGTTTGATCCCTGGGTTAGGAAGATCCCCTGGAGAAGGAAATGGCAACCTACCCCAGTATTCTTGCCTGGAAAATCCTATGGACAGAGGAGCCTGGTGGGCTATAGCCCATGGGGTTGCAAAGAGTCAGACATGACTAAGTGCATGTGTGCACATATGCACACACAGATGACTAAAGGTGGCTATCAGGGGACATGCCTAAGAAGAAAAAAATAGCCTTTTCATTAAAACCCATATGTCACCTAACAGGAAAAATATTTAAAGTGATGAACAGATACAAAGTTAGTATTTCTTTTTCTTTTTTTTTTTACTTTCCAAGGGATCTTTCTGTCTTCTACATCCTTTCCCTAAGAGATCATGGGAAAATTATATTAGAAACTTTTTGATGCTTTGTTTTCTCTGGGGAAGGCTATACATTTACTTCCTATGTATATGTTTTGTTGTTGTTTAGTCATTAAATCATTCTAACTCTTTGCAACCCCATGGCCTGTAGCCTGCTGAGCTTCTTTGTCCGTGGGATTTCCCAGGTAAAAATACTGGAGTGGGTTGCCATTTCTGATTCCAGGGGATCTTCCTGACCTAGGGATTGAAGCCACATCTCTTGCATTAGCAGATGGATTCTTTACTACAAAATCACCTGGGAAGCCCATGTATGTGTTTACCTATAAATATATGTATTTGCAAAGTTTCCACATAGCCAGAATTCTAGTCCTTATCCTTTGCCAAACACTTAGGAAAATTTAGAGTATCTCCTATACTTTATCTTAACTTGTCCTAAAACTTGAGTGACTTAACCATCCTGGTGAAGAAACAGTTGTTATTCTCAGGATTTTCCAATGCTGATGGCAATGGATGACTTGATTTGCTCAAAATTCATAGGCCTTAGTTCAGTTCACATGTTACTTGTTTTGTTATTCTTACAAGGATGATCCTAGAAGCAGATGACACAATTTTCTGTATATTAAAATTATGTAAATTACAATTTCTTGGGAAACAATAAGCATTAAAACCAGTGGATTAAAATTAAATATAATTGTGTGGCTAAGAAATTGCAATCCTCTCTTCCACCGCCCTACCATTCAGTCAAAAATAGGGTTTTGATTTTATTTCCTTAACATGAACTTGTCTGCTTCATAGACTCTGACTTGGGTCAGACCCTGCTTACTACTCATTCATGTTAATTTCCTTACTGGAACTCCCTGCACTCTTATTCCTCACAGCCGTTCTGCCAGAGTCCTCATTTGTGGAGGTAAATCTATGGCTGAGGATAGAGTTTGAGGATGGAGTCTGAATCTCCAGGGTGTCTTGTAGAGCTCTCTGACCTGGCCCTACCTTTTCTCCACCCTCATCACCTGTCAGTTCCCTGGACAATAGTTTTTCTCATTCCTTAGCTGAGTTCAAGGACAGGGGAGAAGATATCGGAGGTTTGAAGGAAGACATGGATATGGAAGAGTGGTCTAGGATAGGGAAGAGTAGATGGCCCCAGGACAGGAACTGTGATCTCTGGGCAGCATGACGGTCCCTGAGGTAGGTGATGACAGATGTAAAGTGAGCCCGGCTGGCATTGACTACAGAGGGTACAGGTGTGGGGAAGGTGGAACCTTGCATCTTGCATCCTGACCAGGCCATTCCACTTCTTGTCTCTTGCTTTTGCATATGGTAAGTCCTCCATCTGAAACAATTCCTTGTCTGTGCCTGGGAAAAAGCATCTCTTCCCTTAAAAAGCCCTGCTGGTAATATTGTCCCCTTTCCAGGCATTATCCCTTTATCCCCGTGATATTTGGTCATCTTCCTCTATCCTGTCACCACTGTTCCATCATCCAGCCACTATACTGCACCACTGCGAACATCTGTTCACATGTCTCTACTAGACTGTTGACTTAGGGCAAGGACGCAATCTTTGAATGTCCAGTTCATACCACAGGACCCGGCACATAGTGGACACATACAATAAATGCCGGATGAATCCTTACGAGATTTCTTTGTAAAGTGTCGAGACTCTGTTCTTGCTGGATTGGAGGTTTGAAAGTAAATTCCACTTAGTAGCACATGACATGAACAATTGTGTTGCTTTAACTTTTAGTCTGATCTACCCCTACCACATATCCAAGTTAACAGATCTTTCCAAATATACACATATGCATGTGTGTATATATGTATGTTGGGCTTCCCTGGTAGCTTAGTCAGTAAAGAATCCGCCTGCAGTGCAGGAGACTGAAGTTTGATCCCTGGGTTGGGAAGATCCCCTGGAGAAGGAAATGGCAACCCACTCCAGTACTCCTGCCTGGAAAATCCCATGGATTGGATCCTTGGGTCAGGAAGATTCCCCTGGAGAGGGAAATGGCAACCTACTCCAGTATTCTTGCCTGGAAAGTCCCATGGATAAAGGAGCCTGGTGGGCTACAGTCCGTGGGGTCACAAGAGTTGAACACAACTTAATGACTAAACTGCTACATAGATATATACTTATCCACATGAAAATGGAGGGAAGTTAAGGAAAGATCAAAGAGTATAAATATTAAATATCCAGGATAATGGACGTCATAGACTCCTGCACACAGTGCACTTGGTTTATCTGCTCTCTCTCAGGTGGGCCTCCTCGACCGGTAGAAAAGAGGTTGAAACCTTAAGGGCCGGTATTAAACACATAGATGTTTTCAGGGGGTGTTGAAGTTATAAGACTCTTAATTTTGAAAAGGTTTTTCCCAATCATGTAGAAACATATGGAGATCTTAACTGCCAAAACATTTTCATGTCATTTACAAACGAATAAAACCCAGGAGAAAATTAAGGGATACTTTGTTTCAGAGGTTACAGTTTTACATTTTTCCTTAGGAGTGAGGGGACACATCTGTTGTGATATGTCATTAAAGGGCTGTGGCGTCAGAGTCTCCCCAACTCTCTAAGCTTTAGTTTCCTCATGTATAAAATATGAGATTTAGTCTCAATTATTACCAAGGTCATTTTGAATCATCTGTGATTCTGAAAAGTTATAAAACACATCCTGTATCCATGGAGAGGAAAGTTGATTGGTGACTCCAAAAATAGACTTATTTTCTCCTTCTTCATAACATTGATGCGCTCTCATTGAGGAAATCACTCTGTGTATATTGCCTTAATCAACCAATTTCGCGACTTTTTTTTCTTATTGCCAGAAGCTCAAAAGTGAATGAGAGACTGTCTTAAGAAATACCAAACAAATAGCTCTTGTCTCTTGTTTTAAATATAGAACTGAATTATTGTGCTCTTTTGCATTTCTGTTGTAGGTATTCAGAAAGCAGAGGTGGTGATTTGGTAAATTTGGAAGCTATTTTGCATCAGTTCTTGCTTTCTTTTGTGTTTGTGTGAGAACCCCATTCAAAACATGCCTTACTTCTTCTCTGAAAATATACTTTCCTTCATTTTTTGCCTTTCTGCTGGCAACAAGTGCACATCTATAAATACTTCCAGATTTTGTCAAGATCCTTAGGTAACAATTATTTTCCTCTATTAACATATAGTTAATCTAGTGAGGTATCGTTCCATTTTATTCCTCAGCCCCTTGATTTCTCAAACGTATGGCACCATCAGCCTGTCCCTGTGTAGTGATGTCCTAAGGGGTCCTCCTCCAGTCACTCTGAGGTTGCAAGGCCTGTGGCCATGCCATGCCCTTAGGCCTGTCCCCTCTCTGTAGCATCTTGACCTGGTCGGGCCGAGTATAGTGCTGGTAGGGAGAGTCTCCCTGTCTGTCAGCATCTGTGCTGGATCCAGCCCTTTGAAGCAGAGAATCAGCTCATTAAATGAACATTTTAAATGCCTAGAGGGGTTGCAGAAATTTCACTTTCGCTTTCCCTATTCTGTAAGACTGTATGCCCAAAGTATCAGATCACTGACTAGCTGTGTGAGATAAGACAAGTCACGTACCCTCTCTGAGCCTCAGTTGCCTTCTCTATGAAGTTTGGATTTGATCTCTAAAATGACTTGGTTTTCAAAAGAAATATTTTTTCTTTCTTGCTTTATCATAATCCCTCTGACCTTGAACTGACTGACTGGCAGTCGGTAGTCTTAAACATCAGTAGGTATCAGTGCTTTCTCATGGTACTTCCTCAAACCAGTATGTTTCTTTTTCCCACTACACAGGCATTTATGGGGGTTTTTACAAATCATTTATGGAAATTTTAGTCATTTATTTTTCTATGCCTATTGAGACCAGATGAACTCAACAATTCAATTTGTTTTGCCCATGTACTTGGATAATAGCATAAAAAATAAAACATTGTTATTTTTGTAGCAATAATAAACATTTTTATCCAGCAAACATTGATGTCTTTTTTAGTGAGAACTGAGTTAGATACTATTCATCTCAGCTGTGGGGCAGTGTTAAGAGATCAGTCCTTTGATATTTATCCATATTCCTCATCACCAGTCAAAATCTTTGTTCTTCTAAGTGTTTTCGAGCTGTTGAAACTAAAAGCAGTCTGTGGAAATGGGGTTAGAGAACATTAAGTGACAGGATAAGTTTATTTATTCATCCAAGAAGTGCTTACTCCATGCCTTCTAGCTAGTCTTTAGATTGGCATTGAATGAAAGAAAGATCCTTGACCCAAAGGAGTTTATTTTATAGCAGGGGAATAACATGATAATCAATAAGCATAGTACATATTTGTTATATGATTTGTTATAAGATGGTCAGAGCTATAGAAAAAGAAAACTGAGCAAGAAAAGGAGATGAACTGTGATAGGGAGTGGAGAGCTGGGTTGCAGTATAAATGCCATGGTCAGGAAAGGAGGCATGGTGGACAGAAAGCCTCCCAGGATGTCCATGCTCTAATCCCTGGAACCTGTAAATAGGTTAAGTTCCATGGCAAAGGGACTTTCCAGCTTTAATTAAAGTTACACGCCTTAAAATACAGAGATCATCCTGGATAAAAGTAGAGTGAGTGGTTTGAATCACAGAAATGTGGCTGAGTTTGGAGCAATTCAAATGTGAGGAAGATACAGCCTGCCAGTGCTGGAGAAGGGGCCATGTGGAGAGTGAGAAAAAGGGAGGGCAGCCTTGAGGAGCAGTGACCAGCAAGGAAACGGGACCTCAGTCCTACAGCTGCAAGAACCTGAGTCTGGCCAGCAACCTGCATGAGCCTGGAATCATACCAATACTGGAGTGAGTAGCCTATCCCTTCTCCAGCGGATCTTCCTGACCCAGGAATCGAAGGAGGGTCTCCTGCATTGCAGGTGGATTCTTTACAAACTGAGCTATCAGGGAAGCTTATACTAATACCTAGAATCTTCAAAAAGGAATGCAGACCTGCTGATACCTTGATTTTGGCCTTGTGAGACCCTTAGCAGGGGACCAGCAGAGCCTTGCTGTACCCAGACTTCAGACCTACAGAACTAGGAGGTTATAAATGGATGTTGTTTTAAGCCATTGATTCTGTAGTAATTGCTCATAGCAGCAATAGAAAACCAGTACAAGGACTGAGGAAGATAGCCATAGGTATCAGGGAAAGAGTATTCCAGCAGAGAGAACAAGGAGAGCCAAGTCCCTGAGTGAAATCCATCTGGAGGGTTAGAGGGACAGCAAGTGGCCAGCATAGCTGGAGTGGAGAAAGCAAGGGATGACGAGGAGGAGGCCAGAAAGGCAACTGGGGTGGAGGGTGGACACTATCAGGGGCTTTGGCTTTTATTCCCAGTGACCTAGGGAGTCCATGGAGCATTTTGATCAGAAAGTAATGCGTCAACTTAATTTTTAAAAGGTTTATGTTGACTGCTCTGAAAATGAGCCATAGGGGAGAAGCTGGAGACCAATTAGGAAGTGACAGCAACAATTCTGATGCAAGGTGGTGGTGGCTTCAACCACTGGTAGTGGAGGTGATGAAAGGTGGCCAGATTCTAGATATATTTTGAAGATAAAGTCACTTTTTTGTGACTTAGATGCAGGATATGAGAGAGAGAAGAGTCAGGGATGATTCTCTCATTTGGGACCTGAACAACTGGAAAGATGCAGTTGCAGTCAACCAAGATGTAGAAAGCAGTGGGTGGAGGAGATTTGTGATGGGGGAGAACTGGAATTCAGTTTGGACATAGCGACTGTGTCTGTTAGATAGCCATTTGGAGAGGCAGAGCAGTGGCACCCAAACATGCCCAAATCCTAATCTCCAGATCCTGTGAACATGCCACCTTGGGTAGCAAGAGGGACTTTGCAGATGTGATTAAATTAAGGACCTAGAGGTGGAGAGATTATCCTGGATTATCCAGTGGGCCCAGCCTAATCACATGAGTCCTTAAAAGCGGAGAAACTTTCCTTGGGTGGCCAGAGGGAGACGTGTCTCTGGAAGGATCAGATCGTCAGAGAAATTCAGTGTGGCTGACTTTGAAGACAGGAAGGGGGCAGTGGGCCAGGGAATGTAGGTGGCCTCTAGAAACCGGAAGAAGCAAAGAAACGAATCTTCCCTAAGAGTCTTGAGAGAGGAACACAGCCCCGCGGACATCTGATTTTACTTACCCCAGTGAAACTCATATCTGACCTGCAGACCCATCAGATAATACTTGTGTTGTCCTAAGGCTAGATTTGTGACAGTTAGTTAAGAAAACTAATACACAAAGGATGCAGTTGGACCTGAATCTGGAGAGGAGGGGAGGGAGGTCCGGAAGTGTACAGATGGTATTTAAAGGCCTGAGGCTGAAGATAGAATGTCCTCTTCTCTCTCTCTGCTCGGAGCATTGAACCCTTGGCATTCCCCATCAAGAGATCAGGGAGGAAGAAGGAAACGGCAGAGCACATGGAGAATGATCAGCCAAGGAGATGGAGGCAAAGACAGGGTGGTGTCCTGGAGGGCAAGTGAAGAAAGCATATCAAGGAAGAAAGAGTGATTGTGAGAGATGCTGCTGATGGATTACATAAGATGAAGAGCGAGGCTATGCTAATGAAGATTTGCTGGAAAGGGGAGCAGAGAAAAGGGGTGGCTGCTGTCAGGAAAAGTGGCATCAAGAGAACTTTCTTTGCTTTTATTTTTTTAGAGGTAGCGTTAAGGGCATGTTTGTATGCTGATGGGAGCTAAGAAGTGCTGAGGAAATGTCCTTGGGTGGGCAGTAAGGATGGTATGTTTGTAGGGCATGAGTTGATATCTACTTTGGTAGGAGATTGGTGAGTTGCAAGTGGAGGGTGGGTGGATGCGGTGGGAGTGTGTGGACCTTCTCTTCTGATGCTCCCATCTTCTTAGTGGAATAGCAAAGCAGATGAGAATGAGGATGGCAAAGGTGGTTTGGGGGATTTAACAAGCCAGGGATATGTAGTAGGATTACTTGGAAGCATTAAAAGCCCATAAGAAATTTATGATCGTGAATTGAAAGGAGTAAATGACTCCATACACCTTTGAGAAAAGTGCCACCTAATACTAGATATCTCCTCTCTTTTTTTTTTAAAAAAAGCCAAAAATTAAAGGACAACATAAAGTACAATTATGCAAGAAAAGCCCAATATTATTTTATCATTTCTATCACTTTCTAGAAGATAACTTGCCTTATAGGGTTATTAAATTGTTGAACATAAATCATATTTTACTAAATCAAATTTAAGTGAGTCTTAAACTGGGTTCCTCTAAGTAACAAAACCCTGTACAATTATGGTACAATTAGTTTATATTGAGTAGTAATACCAAAGAAGAGGATTGGCTCCTGGAAAGAGTTAATAGGAAAGAAAGGAACCTGGAGCCAAGATTTGTTTAGCAACTTGGTGACCACTATGGATAGCTGGGACTCAATCCCACAGGTGACCCTCTAGGAACATGCCTTAGAATTGTCTGATGGAGGACAGACTAGGGACAGGGGTAATTCATTCATTTTTCATTCACTTGCCCCCGTCCCCTGCTGATCATGGATTGCTTCATGGAGTCTGAAGTCCATCACAGGACTCTGTGTGTGTCAGAAAGCTCAGTGGGTTCCTGCAAGTGACAGGAGGGTAGCTTGACAACAAGATACCCAGCACCAGGTGGAAGGAGTCTATACTTGTTGAATACATGGTTTTCATAATTCATCTTCTTCTTCACTTTTTTCCATGCCATGTGGCTCAGCTCACACAGTTAAGCTACTTAACTAAGTGAGGAGCTGTTGAGGCCTTGGGGGTTCACTAATGGAGGAGACACAGCCCCTCCCTCGAGTCTCCCAGTTCCCCGAGGAGCTTCCCCAATTCTTTTTATTCTTGTCATGATGTTGTGGTCTGCTGGAATCCTTCTTAAACAAAAGAGTAACATGCTGTGGTTTCTCTGTTAAAAGCAAACGGGGAATCATCGGCAGTGCTCTGGTCGTCTGATGGACTGACAGAGCCACCCCAAACTTGATATAAAACAATCATCTGTTGCATCTCGTGGTTTCTGTGGGTCAGGGATTTTGATTCTGGTTGGCTGTGTGACCTGTCTCCATTCCATTCAGGATCAGGCCAGAAGGCTCAGAGGCTGGGGTGGCATCGTCTTAAGGCTTGCTCGCTTACTGGTGCCTGGTCTGAGACATCTCGGCTCCTCAGATGCGTCCTTCTCTCTGTGTGACCTCTACATGTGGATTCTCCAGCATGGAGACATCAAAGGACCCAGACTTGTTATGTGGCCCCCTGGGGCTCCCAAGGAGCATGGCTCAAGAGAGGAGGGTCCAGAGGAAAGCTGTGTCACCTTTTATAACCAGTCTTGGAAGTCACATAGAATCACTTGTGCCTGGTCACAGACCTGCCCAGATTCAAGAAGAGGGTTCACAGTCATAACGCTTGATGGAGGCATGTCTGCACCACACTGTAAGCAGCCCTGTCGGGTGGAAGGTATATGTTAGTGTGGCCATGTTTGGAAATTAAAATCTCATGGGCAGTGTTGTCATCGCAGTGACTACTGATGTTTATTGAGGGCTCACTGTGCTCCAGGCATTGTGTTAAGTGCTGAATGTGTTACACTGTTTACCTTCTAGCAGGTGGAATTTGTTTTTTTATAATTTTGTTTATTTTTTGTCTTCATTGCTGTGCCCAGGTTTTCTCTAATTGTGGATAACGGGGACTACCCTCTAGTTGTGGTGCACGGGCTTCTCCTTGCAGTGGCTTCTCTTGTTTCAGAGCACAGGCTCTAGGCGAGCAGGCTTCGGTAGCTGCGGCTCGTGGGCTCTAGAGCACAGGCTCGGTACTTGTGGCTCACAGACTTGGTTGCTCCACAGCATGTGGATTCTATCCGAACCTGTGTCCCCTGCATTGGCAGGCAGAGTCTTAACCACTGGACCGCCAGGGAAGTCCCTTTGCCTCCTTTTTACAAGGAAATAGGGAGACTCAGTGAGGTTACATGACTGGTGTAAGCTCACAAGGAGTTCTGAATTCAGTGATGAAAGGGGCTGATGGTGGTGAGGAGGAGGTGGGGGCCTTACTTCCAGACGGAAACAGAACCACGGGTCCCTTTCTGACTCCTTCTTCAGCAGCTCCTGGCAGTTTCCCCTCCCTTATCCCCTCCCTCTTCTTCCCTCCAGTATATTTCCAGAATATTTCCATTTTATTCAATTAAATTTCAGTGATGTTGTCTTGTACCATTTTTCACTATTGTGCACAGAGATCATTTCAGTTATGCTTTAGTCTGTGGATTGATCAGGAAACACAAGTATTACAAAAAGACACCTGAATTTATTTTAGAAAACTTTCTAGACCATAAACTATTGGTATGTTGGAAACTTTTGTATATAATAAGATGCATTTCCTTATACTGGTGAATCTCATGCTTTTTTTGCCCCAGAGTCAGTGATTTTCAAAGGGGATTCCCTGTATTGCTAGCGAGGGCACTAGTTTCCTTTGTAAATGCTCTCCTCCCTTCCCCTGCTCCCGTTTGCCCCTGAAAATGTCAGGCCTGTCACAGAAAGGCAGTGGCTCTGAATCCTGTTCATTTAAAACCTCATTAATGAGCATCTCATAGACACTGTCTCTTGGTGTGTGTTTCATGAATGAATTCCATATGTGTAAAACCTTCCAAACTGCTGATTCGATGAGTCTGTGGTTTTCTTCTGCATCTAAGCATCCAGTTTTTAGAAGTTATTAATAGAAACATATTTCTATCTTTGGGCATCTAGGTACCTAAAAGAAAGCGAAGATAATTTGTTGTTTTGGCCTCACAGTGCCAATCTAAATATCTTTGCAGGGAATAGAAACATACTCTTTGTTGAATTCATATTGACATTTAGAAAAGTTCTTCAGGTTCTTCTCAAGATGATCCATTAATTCATTCAATAAACATTGATTATCTACTAAGTGCCAGACACTGGGGGACCCTGCAGCAGTGAAAAGCACAGACAAAAATCATCTGCCCTCATGGGGCTTACTTTCTAATGGGTGGAGACAGTTAGTAAATACAGAACTTGTATAATTTGCCAGATGGTAAGAAATGCTACAGAGGAAGGTCAATCCAGAGAAGGGAAATGGAAGTGTTAGATTATGTCGCTTAACACAGCTGTGTTCCCAGGACTTCCCACCTTCTCCAAGTAGATGCCAGCATCCTTACAGTGGCCCAGAAGGCTCTGCCAGACCTGCCCCTCGTCTCCCTGACCTCAGACCCTCTCAGTTCTTGGCCACACTCATCTCCTTGCTCTTCCTCAGGGCATCAGCTTTGTTCTTGCTTATTCATTTCTCTCTGTGTCACCACCTTCCTCCTGGTGACTGTGAGACTAAGTCCTGATCTCTTTGCCCAGATCTCACCTTCTCAGTGGTGCCTTTGCAACTTACCATCTTATTTTAAATTCCAATCGTTATCCACTGCTAGCCTCCTTTCCTCTCCAGGAGGTCATAGCCAAGCAGACGAGGTAACCAGCTGGCACCAGTTGGGCACAACTTTTGGCAGAGCAGCATCACCAGCTTTCTCATTGGAGAGCTGTCTCGGTCCTTCACTGTCATTGGGAGAGTCTCCGCAGAGGCCCTGCCTGTGGTAGCAGCATGGGAATCTCCCCAGCCTCTTCAGGAGCATGAACTAACCTGAGCTTCATTGGTGGGAATTCCCAGGATGGCGTTTGCCTTGGTCACACTGGGGGATGGTATCTCTTATGGGTTGGATGTGGTCCAGGGCCCTCTTTCAGATGGATTATTTCTGCCCCATGATTTTTGACTTGGTATATATGGTATGTTTAGTCTGCTGCTTCTCCTTGGCAAGGCCATTCTTGTTTTCTTTCTCTGGGAGAGATTTCTCTCTTTCATTGCCCTCTGAGACTACCTCATCTGAGTTCTCTCAACTTTCAGTTTCACTGACTATGCTGACCTTTCATGTATTTCTTGCTTTTGTTCAGAAACCGAAACTGCATCTCATATATAGCTGGTCTGTATCTGCCTCATTCCCATCTTATTAAAAACTTTGCTTTATTTCCTCCTGTCTCCACCACTTCCTGGCCTTATAGCATTAAAAGGAACATGCCTGCTTCCACAGGCAGAGTTCCAGAGTCTGTGATTTTCATGACATAATAAATAACATTTAAAATGAAGTCATCACAGGTGGGGTCCTCTGGGAAGCCAACCACAAAGTGGAGTTGAACACTCAGGATGTTCATCAGCCCTTTGAAGGATGGGAAAGAAACAAGAAGGCGGGCCCAGCGGCAGCCTCAGCAGCCCCCTGAGTAGCACTGGGGCTAAAGTGGCCCTTCAGAGTTGGCTTGACTTGGGGCTGAGATGAACAGGCCTTTCCTGCTCGAGCATCCCTCAGTCAGTGCATAATGACGACCTTGGGAAAGTGCATCACTTTGGGTAAGAGGTTCTCTGTAGCTGAGGCCATCCCCACGGCGGCCACAGGGACCTCACTGATGGCATCCGGGCAGTGCTGCCGCCTTCTTCCTCATTTATGGAGCTAGACTCCAAGATAGGATACAGTGGCTCAGTGAAGAGGTAACCTCATCATCAATTTCAGTTGGATGCTTTCATCATTGAAAGCAAAGGATGCTAGAGCCTGAAGAGGCACTCGAGATCCTCTCTCCAGTCCTGGTGTTTTAACTGGTAGAGAAATGGAGTCACAAAGGAGAGGAAATCCCAGTTTGGCTTCCCTAGAAACAGACCCCAAGACAAGGACTTGAGAGTAAGTGGTTTATCTGAGAGGTTTCTCCCAGGAATGTCAGCAGGGAAGTGGGCAAGTGGGACAGGGCAGAGAAGAAGCCTTCAATAAAGGTGAGTTTTGAGAGAATTACTGCTGTGGGTATCTGGAGCTCAGTCCCTTGAGGGAACCTGGGGAGTTGTCCTCCCCAAAGAGCAAGGGAGCAGGGAGATTTGCCCTTGACTAAAGGCTGTTTCCTGGAAGCATTAGCTGCCCTGCGTACTCAGCTCACTCCCTGAGTTGGCCCAGCCTGCACCCAGAACCCTGGTCCAAGCACAGGCTCCCAGAAGGCAGCCTGCAGAGTGGAGAGGGGAGCCTCGCGGACCAGGAAGGATGGGGACAACGATGCTGCCTTCCACAGGGCGTCACCCCATTTATGACCAGAACTCAGAGGTCCTGCCTACCAGCCAGTCCCTTGACACTGAGTAGTGAACATCTTCCTACATTGTGTGCACACTCATTCTGGGTAGTCTGGTGAGGAGGGTGAATCTGTGAAAAGTGCAAGGGAGATAGTCCCTCTTTTTGAGAAGGGCTAAACACACATGTATCTGCAAGAGGGACCATCTCCCTTGTACTTTTCAGGGCCTCACCCTCCTCACCAGACTACCCAGAATGGGAAGATGACAGGGCACTGAGAGCTGTGCCCTGCATGCGTCAGTGCCAAGCGAGGTGCTACTCTGAAGGGGGCTTTGTGTTCTGTTTTGTTTGGACGAGGTTGAGTCTGGAACAGTGTCTCAGGGAAGGTTTGAACAGGAATTAACGTGAACTGAGAGGCCGAATAGCACACTGGTTAAGAGTTGGGGGGCCCTTAGGTGGGCCATCTACTTTTTCTTCCTACTTCCATCACTCTGTGGCCATTGGATGGTGGGTTCCTCTATACAGTAGGGCCACAGTAGAATTGAGTCACATGGGTGTTGAGCACAGTCCGTGAAGGAGTTGATGTGAAAACATTTAACTGAGAGCTGGCCACGCAGAAGGACTTTGGTGAACGTGCGCTGTGGTCTCAATGATAGTTGACACAGGAGGGTAGAAAGGCAAGGTCGTGTGGGAGAATGATGAGGGCATGAGACTCGAGAAGCAAGAGGAGACATGCCATGAAGTGAGCCTTCTGGGGTGCTGGGGAAGTGATGGGGAAAGCTTTCTGAAGTCGAGAAGGGCCTCCCACTCAGACTGAGTTCTCATGGGAGCCTCGGTCCCATCAAAGCAAAAGTTTAAGGGGAAACCCAGTATGTAAAAAGTATAAACAGAGCTGCTTGTTTGAAGGTGGAGTGGGGAACTGAGGTCCCCTCTCTTCCCCTTCTCCCTCTACCCACAGCCCCTGAGGGAATTCTGAGAAACCCCAAAGCTGCAAGAACAAAACCAGTTTCTACAGAAAGAATTTTAAAAGCTACTGTAATACCTCATTTGTTCTGTATTGTTTGTTTTCCAGAAAAACATGTTTTTAAAAATTCATCTTGGATGAAATTTTGCTTAAGTGTGTTACTTTTTTGCCTTCTTAACAAGGCTGAATGAAAACCTTTTAATTTGTTCTTGATGACTTCTGATTATAGTAATGAACATTTAGTTATGGGTCTGTGCTTTAATGTGGTGATTTCCAACCTCAGAGGTTCGAAAGAGTTAGGATTGTTTACTTGTGCTGTGCTTTTCAAATTGTTAAAAGAAGCAGTATGGCATCAGGGGAAGGTCCTGGACTTGGAAGCTAGGCTGTCCAAGTTTACGTTCCAGCCTTGCATCTTCTTAGCCTTGTGACCTTGGACAAGTCCTTAATGTCTCTTTGCCTCAATTTCTTCTTCTCTAAATTGGGAATAATAATCATACTCTAGAGGGTTATTGTGAGGAATACATAAGTTCTGTATGTTCATTGCTTAGAATAGTGCCTGCATATAAAAATTATCATACAAATATTGTTATTGTTAATATATCTGTTTTTATAATTCTTCTATCTTCTCTATTGATGTAGCAGAGTTGTTTGACCTAAGGGCTCTGAAGTGGAATAATTTAATTCTTGTGACTCAGTTTATTCATCTGAAAAATGGGGCTAATAATACAAACTAGTTCACAAAATTTTTGTGAAGATTAAACAGGATGAAATCGGGGAAGCCTTTAGCACAGTATATGGCACATTTTTGCATAGTCATCATTACTGTGAATTATTAAGACTCTAAATGAAGGATACTGTAACTGTAATGTAATCTAGAGCCAGAAGTTTTTACTGTATTGACCCTTTAGCAAGAAGTCTTTAGAAAGTTCCTTCTTGTTACTTAATTGTTTTTCAGTTAGTAGAATTGTTACATTAAGTAACAATGATCTTAAGTAGTAAACATTCAATGTGTTTCTTAATATTGGAACAAGGGGTGGATGGGTGGAAGAATTAACTGTTTATGCTATAGAATATGATGCTTATTAATGAATAAGCCTCTGACTCATTACTTTTAGATGTATTTATGATGAAAGAGTTTGTGTTTGGTTTAGTTAAAAGGTTGACATGATTAGTATTCATAAAAGGGGATATTTTTAAAGGAAGATAAACAGTAAAGAAATGTGTTGGTGGAAATGACTAGAAGCAACTCAACATGAGGCATCAAATTTTCTGATACAGAAGAAAAGAGGCGAAGTGATATGAAAAGCAGGAAAACAAATAAAGAGTGATTTTGCAGCCCTGGCGATAGTGGAATGTTCATCTACCATGCACCAGCATACGCCTTGGTACTAAGCATTTTAAGGGCTAATTTAGGTTTCTGGGCTTCCCTGGTGGCTTAGACAATAACAAGTCTACTTGTAGTGCAGGAGACCCAAGTTCAATCCCTGGGTCGGGAAGATCCCCTGGAGAACGGAATGGCCTCCCACTCCCGTATTCTTGCCTTTAGAATCCCACGGACAGAGGAGCCTGGTGGGCTATAGTCTCTGGGGTCACAAAGAGTCAGACACGACTGAGCAACTAACACTTAGGTCTCGGAACCATGCTTATCAAGACTAACCCATGCATAAGGATTTTGTATAACCAAGGTTCTACTGTATATTAAAGTGTTAAGAAAAAAATACCCAACACTTGGGAATGAGGCACAAGGGTGGTGATTGCATGTCCTTTCAGTGTTGTGCTGAAGCATTGGTGGACATAGCCAGTCACAGATCACATGATTCTCTAGGGAACTGTATCTTTGTTGAACTTACTAATTTACTGTTGATCAGGACCCAGATTCTGTGAAGTTAGATGTTCATTGTAGACTGACAACTTGCAAACAGTTTTTGTCTGATAATGAAGATAAACCTGAAATTTTGTAGTTTATTGACCTATAGCATATTAACCAGTTACACACACACACACACGTATAAAAACAATCTTCTTTCAGTATTGTCTTTCATCGACTATATATACTTCAGGCTTTCCTATACTCCACTGAACTGGATGTACCATCCTGCTGTTTTAAATTAATGATTTAAATTAATTTTTGACACATGCTCAGTTTATATTTTTATGAGTGATGTTTTAACTCCTTGACAGTATATCCTAACAAACTAGCTGTTAGTGGGAATTTCCTTTCTTACTATTTCCTGCTTTCTCTAACAGTTTTGTTTGTTATAATTTCAAAATTGATACATGTTTTGCAGCTTTTTTATTCTTTTGATGTAGACATTCCGTGAAGAGCAAAACCAAGTGTAGGTAGTCAAAAGCTTTAAACCTGATTTTTTTAGACTGTTTAGTTGTGAACCTAATGATTTCAGTAAGACCCACATTTCTGAAATGTGTTAAGTCAGTATAAGCTAATGTAACACTTTCATAACAGTTTTCATGTGATGGTGCAACTGCTGCTGCTGCTAAGTCACTTCAGTCGTATCCGACTCCGTGCAACCCCATAGACGGCAGCCCACCAGGCTCTGCTGTCCCTGGGATTCTCCAGGCAAGAACACTGGAGTGGGTTGCCATTTCCTTCTCCAATGCATGAAAGTGAAAAGTGAAAGTGAAGTGGCTCAGTCGTGTCCGACTCGTCACGACCCCATGGACTGCAGCCTGCCAGGCTCCTCCGTCCATGGGATTTTCCAGGCAAGGGTACTGGAGTGGGGTGCCATAACTAGTTGCTGTTTATTGGAGTTGTTTGAGTTTATGGAACTTGACATAAAAAATTGTAGAAATGTTTCATTTAGTGTAACTAGAACTACAAATTAGGTTGTGATAAAATTTAGAGAAATGTCTTTTAATAGTTATTGGGTTTTATAAAGAAATTTTTAGAAGTACATTTCTCTCCATTCTTTACTCCTCATAAAATATTCTGACAAATCGTGCATTAGAGAAGTGAACTGTTTGTTAGGGATGGGATGTCTTAGACAGGATCCCAGAGTTGGGTAATAGATTGAACTTACGACTTCCCTGGTGGCTCAGATGGTAAAAACTCTGCCTGTAATGCAGGAGACCTGAGTTCAATCCCTCGGTTGGGAAGATCCCACGGGGAAGGGCATGGCAACCCACTCCAGTATTCTTGCCTGGAGAATCCCCATGGACAGAGGAGCCTGGCGGGCTACAGTCCACAGGATCACAAAGAGTCAACCATGACCTTAAGGTCACCTGAATCATTAAAGTTATGTGATCGTGAGGTTTTCATGAAAGATTTTTCAGATTATCCCTCATCCTTTTGTTAGAAGCTTGCTTTCAGCTGTTTTAGATCTGCTTAACCAATATGTACTTAATATTTAATTAATATTAAATTTAATTTGAATAATTAATATTCAGTTCCTCTAGAAGGTAAGCTCCATGAGGACAAGGCCATGTCTGCCTAATTCACCTGTGTTTTCCAGGCACCTGACACCTGGTACCCTGTGCCTGGTATAGGGTGGGCCTGCAGCAAAGTATTTATGGGGTGACTTAATGACCACACGCTCACCTTCACTCCTTTACAAAATAAGGACTGTGTTTAGAACTTGATAACAGACAGATGATTTCAAATGCTGCAAATGCTGATTGCATTTCTTCCAGGGCCTTACCAAGCTAAGAGAAGCATAGAGACATGGCATAATCCTTGAGTTATTTTTTTAGTTATCTGTGTCAAACTCTTATTTTCTTTAGGGTTTTGTTTTTGTTTTAAACCAGCCTGTTTGTAAATTACCAAAATGGAGAATAAATTGGTATGAGACAGTGGAGCAGTTTCTATTGAGGCAAACCTTTGGCTCTCAGGAGTCTTGGAAGATGACATGCATGAGAACTCAGGAAATGCTGAGAGAGCTCCGAGAACAAAACCAACTGCTTGTACATAGCGAAAGCTCCACCACCCCCAGTTCATTGTTGCTCCCTTATTTTTCTCTCTCATCATTATATCCTTTTCCCTTTTAACTGCCTCAGTTTCTTTTTCTGACAGTGAGTCCTTTTGGTGTCAGTTTGGTACTCCCAAGTTCAAGAAAGGTAGTAAACTGCCATTATCTGGGCACAATGTGAGGGCTTCTTTGGTGTTTAAGTTTTAGCTTTTTCATAAAATGCCAAAAAATGAAGATATTTCTTAAAATTCAGAGTATGTAGCTGTATTTATATTGAATATATCTATCTAAATTATCTAATGAATTTGTAATTTTTATCTATATAGACAACTTTTAAAATTTTTATGGGTGAATCAAATAGTGTGTAATACAGGTTTAGGACCCTAATCCTTCCAGTTCAGTGAGATCACATCTGTAAATATAATTGTGTTTAAAGCATCTATATATTTCTATCTCTCATTAGAGTCATTGCATTGGGAAAATTCTTCATTTCTTTGATTCTCCATGTCATCCATGTTTGAGCACAGTTGCTCCCAAATATTTTGAAAGAATATTATTAATTTCCTTTTTTTTCTCCTGGATTACCAAAATTAATAGAAAAATGTAACCTCTGTCCACTTGGCTCAGCTCAACTAACAGAGAGGAGATATGTGCCACTCCTTTCCAGACCAGTCATGGTCCTCTACATCCCGCGTAACAGTCTGCAAGTGGAAACATACCAGCTATCCCAGAGATCCATGTTACAAGTGACACTTGATGCCCAAGTTCATGTTTATTGCATTGGTGATGCCATCCAACCATCTCCTCCTCTGTCGCCCCCTTCTCCTTCTGCCTTCAATCTTCCTGGTGTCAGGGTCTTTTCCACGTGTCGGCTGTTTGCATCTGGTAGCCAAAGTATTGGAGCTTCAACATCAGTCCTTCCATTGAGTATTCAAGATTGATTTCCCTTAAGATTGACTGGTTTGATCTCCTTGCAGTCCAAGGGACTCTCTAGTAACAAGGTAATTGTTATTAGTTTATAAAAATGTTTTAGGTTATTAGTTTATAAAAAGTGTACCAAGTTCAAGGCATATTTTTGCCTCTAGAAGCAATATTATTAATGTTAATAGACATTATAAATACTGTTAATATTATAAACGATGGCTTTCACAGGCCAGCCTGCATAGCTCCTGTCTGGTGTTTGGTCAGTTATCAGTCTAACCATTTCTCCATCCATCAAATACCTAGCAAGTTTCTATGTACCAAGCACTGCACCCTGCATCAGACTACATTTGAATCAGTTATGCTATGTTTACATTTAATAGAGATGAAAGGCACGGCATATTGACATTTTGGCAACCTCCATCAGCTTAATAAGAGATTGCCTTTTAAATTTTTTTCCTTTAAAACATTCCCACAACTATTTATTGATGAACTACTGTATGCCAGGCCCTTTGCTTGTCACTAGGAATAAAAGACTGACCACGATGGTCCCTGCCTTCAAGTCGCTTGACAGCAGAACTTGAAGAAAAACAAGTTTGATTAAAGGAGAATGGAGAGGCAGGTGCCAATGTTTTCTGAAGCACTTTCTGGGCATTTTTGAAGACTTTTTATGCTAATGCTTTATTGTGACTCAGACCCTTCAGAACTTAACCTCTGGAAAGGAATGATGGCTTCTGGGAGAACCAGCACTGGATGTTATAAATATAGCTCTTCAACTTATCAGCTGTGATGTGGCTCTTTTTTTTTTTTTTTTTTTAACTTCTCAACCCAAAGAAAACTTTCTGGAGAACTTTGCATGAGGTTTAAACAGGAGTGGAAGGAGAAAGGAGTTAGGCAGAGTGTGTTTCCAAGTATGACATCTGAGGAAGAAATGACCTAGATGGAAAACTGGCAGAAAGGGCAAGCATGCTCAAGCCTGGCACTGAGAAAGCACACTTGGCTGCTTCCTCACGGTAGCCCCTTCATTACAGGGCTGGGTAGTTGGCTGTCCAATGCAAGATGGACAGGTAGGAGGCTGCAGTTGGCTTATCAGAGTAAATAGGAAAGTCTGGATGATGGCCTAGGAGGGACTCCATGACCTTACCACCTCCAGTCTCCCTTTTGCTCTCTCTGCACCAGCTTGGACACCATCCTGCCTCAGGACCTTGGCACATTACTATGCCCTCTGCCTGGTATGTGCTCCCCCCAGTTCCTTGCACAGTTTATTCCCTCACCTCATTCAGGTCTCTGTTCACTGTCACCTCACCAGAGTCCTCCAACCACCTGTTTATTTTTTATTTATTTTATTTTGGGGTCATATCCTGCAACATGTAGGATCTCAGTTTCCCGGCCAGGGATTGAACCCAGGCCCCCTGCACTGGAAACACAGTCTTAACCATGGGGCCACCAGGGAAGTCCCTCCAACCACCTGTTTTATTTTTTATTTTATTATTGTTATTTTTTAATTTATCATCTTAACCATTTATTGCTGTGCTGGGTCTTGATTGCTTTGTGCAGGCTTTCTCTAGCTTTGGGGAGCTGAGGCTACTCTCTAGTTGCAGTGCACAGGCTTCTTATTGCAGTGGCTTCTTGTTGCAGAGCATGGGCTCTGGGCATGCAGGCTTCTGTAGTTCTGGCACGTGGGCTCAGTAGTTGTAGCTCTCAGGCTGTATAGTTCAGGCTTAGCAGTTGTGGTTAATAGACTTTGTTGCTCCACAACATGTGGGATCTTCCAGGACCAGAAATCAAACCAGTGTCCCCTGTGTTGCAAGGCAGATTCTTAACCACTGGACCACCAGGGAAACGCCCCCCCCCTTCTTTTTGAGATGGTCTTAAGCTTTTTATTTTATATTGGGGTGTAGCTGATAGTTTCAAGAGGACAGCAAAGTGACTCACCATACATATACCTGTATCCATTCTCCCCCAAACTCCCCTCCCATCCATGCTGCCACATAACATTGAGCAGAGTGTCCTGTGCTTTACAGTCGGTTGATTATCCATTTTAAATATAGCAGGGTGTATATGTATCCCATCCCAAACTCCTTATCTATCCCTTTCCCCAATCCTTCTCCCCATTACCCCCGCCAACGCTAGTTTGTTTTTTAAGTCTGAGTCTGTTTCTGTTTTGTAAATAAGTTCATTTGTATCTTTTTCGATTCTGCATTTAAAGGATGATATACAGTGTTTCTGCTTCTCTGTCTGACTTACTTCATTCGGTATGACAATGTCTACATCCATCCATGTTGCTGTAAATGGCATTAATTCATTCTTTTTAATGGCTGGGTAATATTTCATTGTATATATGTGCCATATCTTCTTTATCCATTCCTCTGTCAGTGGACATTTATCCAACCACCTGTTTTTTTAAATTAATTTATGTTAAATGAAACAAAGGTGAATATTTTTAAAGACAAAAGGTACAAATCAGGAAGAAGATAGACATCATAAACTGTTAGACACCTAACAACAAAGAAACAAAGTTACACAAAGCAAATATCAGAAGTATAACAACCACCTGTTTTAAATAGCACTCCCTCTCTGTCCCTCTGAGCTTTATAGCACTTAACTATTACCTAACATTTATTTTCTGTCTCCTTCTATGAGAATGTATGTTCCATGAGAGCAGCTCTTTGCTTGCTCCACAGCCCCTATTTCCTGTGTCCAGAACACCCCCTGCACATAGTAGAAGGAATTAGGAAGTTAACTTCCAAAGAAGAGGCTTTTAGCCTAGAAAATGCTTTTTCCTAGAACTCTTTTAAGGAGGAATATTTTCAGCCTGTCACTTGCTTGTATTCACTTTCAAGACCACTCTGGGTGGAAGAGGGTACAGTTGGTAGTGGTATTCTAATTTTTCTAGAAAGTTGTGGGTTGGGGGTCATTTTTAATTGCATTACTTTCAGATCATTTGCTCTGTTTTTCTATTTCCAACTTTTAATTTTTACAAATTCAAAATTTGCAGAAAAGTTTCCAGAATAGTTCGGTGAACACCCATATAACTTTCACTTAGATGTGCTACTTGCTGCCTTTTGGCCACACTTGCTTTATCTCTTTCTGTATATTTATCAGTCAGTTCAGTGTAGCTTTGACTATACGGACCTTTGTCGGCAAACTAATGTCTCTGCTTTTTAATATGCTGTCTAGGTTGGTCATAGCTTTTCTCCAAAGGAACAAGCATCTTTTAATTTCATAGCTGCAGTCACCATCTGCAGTGATTTTGGAGCCCAAGAAAATAGTCTGTTACTTTCCATTGTTTCCCCATCTATTTGCCGTGAAGTGATGGGACCAGATGCCATGGTCTTTGTTTTTTTGAATGTTGAGTTTTAAGTCAGCTTTTTACTCTTCTCTTTCACTTTCATCAAGAGGCTATTTAGTTCTTTGCTTTCTGCCATAAGAGTGGTGTCATCTGCATATCTGAGGTTATTGATATTTCTCCTGGCAATCTTGATTCCGTTTGTGCTTCATCCAGCCCAGCGTTTCTCATGATGTACTCTGCATATAAGTTAAATAAGCAGGGTGACAATATACAGTCTTGACATACTCCTTTCCCAGTTTGGAACCAGTCTGTTGTTCCATGTCTGGTTCTAACTTGCTTCTTGACCTGCATACAGATTTCTCAGGAGGCAGGTCAGGTGGTTGGTATTCCCATCTCTTAAAGAATTTTCCACAGTTTGTTGTCATCCATACAAAGGCTTTAGTGTAGTCAATAAAGCAGAAGTAGATGTTTTTCTGGAATTCTCTTGCTTTTTCTGTGATCCAGTGGATGTTGGCAATTTGATCTCTGGTTCCTTTGCCTTTTCTAAATCCAGCTTGAACACTTGGAAGTTTTCGGTTCACCGCCTCAGTCAATTCAGTCACTCAGTCGTGTCCAACTCTTTGCGGCCCCGTGGACTGCAGCACGCCAGGCAGCCCTATCCATCACCAACTCCTGAAGCTTGCTCAAACTCCTGTCCATTGAGTTGGTGTTGCCATCCAACCATCTCATCCTCTGTCATCCCCTTCTCCTCTTGCCTTCAATCTTTCCCAGCATCAAGGTCTTTTCTAATGAGCCAGTTCTTTGCATCAGGTGGCCAAAGTATTGGAGCTTCAGTTTCAGCATCAGTCCTTCCAGCAAACATTCAGAACTGATTTCCTTTAGGATTGACTAGTTTGATCTCCTTGCTGTCCAAGGGACTCTCAAGTCTTCCCCAGCACCACAGTTCAAAAGCATCAATTCTTTGGCACTCAACTTTTTCTTATGGTCCAACTCTCACATCCATACATGACTACTGGAAAGACCATACTTTTGATTATATGGACCTTTGAAGTTAAAGTAATGTCTCTGCTTTTTAATATGCTGTTTAGGTTTGTCATAACTTTTCTTCCAAGGAGCAAGCGTCTTTTAATTTCATGGCTGCAGTCATCATCTGCAGTGATTTTGGAGCCCAAGAAAGTAGTCTGTCACTGATCCACTGTTTCCCCATCTATTTGCCATGAAGTGATGGACCGGATGCCATGGTCTTCATTTTTTGAATGTTAAGTTTTAAGCCAGCTTTTTCACTCTCCTCTTTCACTTTCATCAAGAGGCTCTTTAGTTCCTCTTCGCTTTTTGCCATAAGGGTGGTGTCATTTGCATATCTGAGGTTATTGATATTACTCCCTGCATTCTTGATTCCAGCTTGTGATTTATCCAGTCAGGCATTTTGCATGATGTACTCTGCATATAAGTTAAATAAGCAGGATGACAATATACAGCCTTGACATACTCCTTTCTCAATTTGGAACCAGTCCATTCTTCCATGTCTGATTCTAACTGTTGCTTCTTGACCTGCATACAGATTTCTCAGGAGGCAGTTAAGGTGATGTGGTATTCCCATCTCTAAAAATTTTTCACAGTTTATTGTGATTGACACAATCAAAGGCTTTAGCATAATCAGTGAAGCAGAAATAGATGTTTTTCTGGAATTCTCTTGCTTTTTCCTAGCTTGGAGAATTTTGAGCATTACTTTGCTAGCGTGTGAGATGAGTGCAATTGTGTGGTAGTTTGAGCATTCTTTGGCATTGCCTTTCTTTGGGATGGAATGATAATTGACCTCTTCCAGTCCTGTGGCCACTGCTGAGTTTTCCAAATTTGCTGGTATATTGAGTGTAGCACTTTCACAGCATTATATTTTAGGATTTTAAATAGCTCAACTGGAATTCCTTCACCTCCACTAGCTTTGTTTGTAGTGATGTTTCCTAAGGTCCACTTGACTTCGCACTCCAGGCTGTCTGGCTTTAGGTGAGTGATCACACCATCGTGGTTATCTGGGTCATGAAGATATCTTTTGTATTGTTCTTCTGTATATTCTTGCCACCTCTTCTTAATATCTTCTGCTTTTCTTAGGTCCATACCTTTCCTTTATTGAGCCCATCTTTGCATGAAATGTTCCCTTGGTATCTCTAATTTTCTTGAAGAGATCTCTAGTCTTTCCCATTCTATTGTTTTTCTCTATCTCTTTGCATTGATCACTTAGGAAGGCTTTCTTATCTCTCTTTTCTGTTGTTTGGAACTCTGCATTCAGATAAGTGTATCTTTCCTTTTTTCCTTTGCCTTTAGTGTCTCTTCTTTTCTCAGCTATTTGTAAGGCCTCCTCAGACACCCATTTTGCCTTTTTGCATTTCTTTCCTTTGGGTATGGTTTTTATCACTGCCTCCTGTACAATGTTACGAACCTCTGTCCATATTTCTTCAGGCACTCTGTCAGATCTAATCCCTTGAATCTATTTGTCACTTCCCCTGCATAATTGTAAGGGATTTGATTTAGGTCATAACTGAGTGGTCTAGTGGTTTTCCCAACTTTCTTCAGTTTAAGTCTGAATTTTGTAATAAGTAGTTCATGATCTGAGCCACAGTCTACTCCTGGTATTGTTTTTGCTGACTGTATAGAGCTTCTCCATCTTTGGCTGCAAAGAATATAATCAATCTGCTTTCGATATTGACCATCTGGTGATGTCCATGTGTAGAGTGTTGTTGGAAGAGGATGTTTGCTATGACCAGCACATTCTCTTGGCAAAAGTCGGTTACCCTTTGCCCTGCTTGATTTTGTACTCCAAGGCCAAACTTCCCTTTTACTCCAGGTATTTCTTGACTTCCTACTTTTGCATTCCAGTCCCCTATGAAGAAAAGGACATCTTTTTTTTTGTTTTGTTTTACACACACACACACACATACACTATTACAGACCTCACTGTTTAAGAGGTCTTTACTGGAGACCTCTTTTAAATAGTACTAAAGAACTATTTAAGAATAAGTTGCAGATATGACCCATCACCTCTCAATACTTCAGTTTGTATTCCCTAAAAAGGAGATACAGTTACCATATTCAGGAAAAGTAACATTGATACAGTATCATTAGCTAATATGCAGACCTGTCTCAGTAATGTCCTTTTCAACAGTAATATCCATAAAAGAGCAAAAAGGAAGTCTCAAACCAGGAAAAAGGCTGGGATCACACATTCCATTTAGTTATCAAGCCCCTTTCATCTTTCTCAGTTCTTCTTTGTCTTTCATAACTAACATTTTTGAAAAGTACAGGCCATTTGATTTATAAAACGTCCCTCAATGTGGGCTTATTTTTATTTCTTTATAATTAGGGTTAAGTTATACATTTAGGGGCAGGAATATCATGTAAGTGCTATTATATCCTTCTGCATGCATCACCTCAGCAGATACATATGTCAGGTGGTCCTGTTCTGGTGATGTTACATTTGATCACTTGATTAATGTAGTATCCAATAGAGTTCTCCTCTGTAAAGGTGCCTTTTTCCTCTTGTAATTCATAATGTGTGGAGGGATACTGCATCAGTGTGTAAATATCTTAGCACCCCAACAAGCATTTACTTCATGGCTTTAGGCTTCCTGGAGAGTCTTGCCTGAATCCACTATAATTTTGGTGGTTGCAAAATGGTAATTTTCTAACTGTTTAATTCTTTAGATAGTTATAAAATGGCCTTCTTTTGGGCTTGCCTGCTGGCTCAATAGTGAAAAAAAAAAAAAACTCTGCTTGCCAATGCAGGAGACAAGGGTTCGATCCCAAGGAAGATTCCATGTGCAGAGTAACGAAGCCTGTTAGCCACACTGTTGAGCCTGTGCTCTGCACCTAGAGAAGCCGCCGCAATGAGAAGCCCACATATCGCAAGGAAGAGGAGCCCCTGCTCTTCGCAGCTAAAGAAAAGCCCACGCAGCAAAGACTCAGCACAGACAAAATAAATAAAATTTTATTAAAAAATAAAAAATAGTAAAATGGCCTTCTTTTTAAAGAAGAACTTCCTCTTACCCCATTCATCTATTTGTTATAAATACAGACTCACGGCTTCTTTTCTTTAAATTCAGTGTGTTATAATCCCCACTATCATTCATTTTGATGCTCAGATAGTCCTAGACTTGGCCTAACTACACTGATTCCTGGCATGTGGGGAGAAATGCCTAATCCCAGGAGTAAGAATATTTTTCGTCCCGTCACAGTGCTTCTGAAATTTTAATTGTGTCCAAATCATCTGAGGCCCCAGATTCTGCATCCCTCACAAGCTCCCTCATGGCACTGATGCTGACGGTTTCTGAAGGAGCAAAAGCATAGGAATCTGTAGGCAGATCTGGAAGACTTAAAACTGTCTTGCACTTCCTGTATTTTCCATGAAAAATTCCCCTCATTAACATGAAAGAGATTGATCTCCTGAAGAGTGCATGAGCTCTGAGGCAGGGGGAGAGGAGAGCTACACCCCTGTTACTTGATTCCCAGAAGTCAGGATGCTAAGGAAAGCGCTGTTCCAGCCACTCATCTCATTTGTGCATTCCCCTAGAAATCCTGCACGTTAGGGTGCTGGCTTCAGCTGATTCTTGGGACCATGGCAGTAGTGACAGCCTTAGTGGAGGGTGTCCCTGCTCATGTTCCCTATTAGTCAGATGGAACTTAGATAGGTAGTTTAAACAGTCCTCATCCAAAAGTAAATGTTCTTTTTTTTTTTCTTTTCTTTTTCCCTCTGTTGGAGTTATGAGCTTCTTGTCATTGGTAGAGTTTAGTGGCTCTAAGTCAAATAATTTCCCATTCCCCATTAAAAGCTATTTCTTGACAGATGGTTGTCAGCACCTTGGCCATATGCAGTTTGCAACCACTACATTCATAAAAATTCCAAATGTTTGTGGTATTTTGTACTGTTTAATCATCCTGTTTACTCTGTTTACATTTTTATCAGCAAGTTTTTTTCCTAATATAATTTCATTTACCCATCTGTCCTCTGGCTTTTATATTTCCCCTACTTCATCCTATTAAGAACTGTTGAGGGGGGTGCAAAAAAAAAATTGATGAGGGGTTCTTCCCTACGGAAGAAGTGAACTTTACAAGCATGGGAATCCCTGTATGGTGGTCTTAGAGGACACATAACACATCAGAGGACATGTAATCTTATCTACTGAAGCTTTGTGTCTTCCAGCATTCTTGTGGTGAAGTCATATCTCCACTCACCATAAAAGGTGGCCCTTTGGGGCTTCCCTGGTGGCTCCTATAGTAAAGAATCTGCGTGTAATGTAGGAGACCTGGGTTTGATCCCTGGAGAAGGGAATGGCTACCCACTCCAGTATTCTTGGCTGGAGAATTCCATGAACAGAGGAGCCTGGCAGGCTACAGTCCATGCGGTCGCAGAGTCAGACACGACTGAGTGACTAACACACACATACGAGGTTAGACCAAGTGCTAGGGGTGGATCCCTTATGAAAGTGAAAGTGAAGTTGTTCAGTCGTGTCCGTCTCTTTGCAACCCCATGGACTATAATCTACCAGGCTCCTCCGTCCATCGGATGTTGCAGGCAAGAGTACTGGAGTGGGTTGCCATTTCCTTCTCCAGGGGCTCTTCCCAACCCAGGGATCAAACCCGGGTCTCCCACGTTGCAGGCAGACTTACCATCTGAGCCACCAGGGAAGCCGGGATCCTTTATGATTATGCCTTATAAGAATCATGTGAGCTTGTTGCCTCTGTTCTGCTCTTGGCATATGTGAGATTACAATGGTGGTGGGCCACTCACAAACTAGAGATGGCTGTGCTCACCAGCACCCAGGCATGGTGCCACCCTGACCTTGGACTTCCAACCTCCACAGCTGTGAGAAATAAGTTTCTGTCATTTATAAGCCATCCATTTTATACTCTTCAGTTCTAGCAGCCTGAACTAAGATGCCTGCTGATGTCAAGTTATAGTCATCCTAGTTTAGCCGGGTCCCAGTCAGCCTTGGGGGAGTGAGTGAATGTGGAATCAGTGTGCACAGGCCAACTTATTTAAGGGAGTAGAGAAGATCTTCAAAATGAGTGTTTGTTTTTGTTTGTTTGAATCTCTACCATTTGTACCTTTTGCTGTTTCTCACAAGGGGACAGATGATAATAGTAGTAGACTTCAGAAAAGCTTGGGCACTTTCTGACCTATGAATGATTTACGACTTCCTGTGTCCCCGGGCTCTCCTTAGCTTCCCTCCTTATCCCAGAGGCTGGCCCTCTCCTCCCTGCTGAGAGGTGCTTGGTCCTCTTCCCCTTATTGTACAGTATCTACCTGCTGCTCCAGCAGGTAAGTGCCAGAAAGTGCCCTTTTTCTTATGACTCATCCCGTGGTCACAGCACTTACTTACGTGCTCCTTGAACTGCATGGAGTTCGTAGGGATTTCATTCTCCCCCTCTGAGTAATGTATATATTACAGAAGGGTGTTTAATATAGCTACACGATATCTGAAAACTAATCTGGCAGTCTCCTAGAAAGATACATCAGCAAGTTGTTGTTTAGTCACTAAGTCGTGTCTGACTCTTTTGTGACCCCGTGGACTGTAGCGCACCAGGCTCCTCTGTCCATAGAATTTTCCAGGTGAGAATACTGGAGTCGGTTGCCATTACCTTCTCCAGGGGATCTTCCTGATCGAGGGATCGAGCCCACGTCTCCTGCATTGGCAGGCGGATTCTTTACTGCTGAGCCACATCAACAATTAGATACCCTTTAAAGAGTGTTCTTTTTTAGAGGATGCCGCCTGAAGATTTCTGCTATCAAGCTGTATAATTGGCTTAGCCCAGTAAGAGATGATTGTCCCACAGAGGTTCCTCGTTGCCATAGAAGCACAGGGCCAGCGGAACCTGCGGTCTGTGTGGGCCACTGTGAGGGAGCTCAGGGACTTGGCTGTGGCTGGGTGCCAGGGCCCTGTGGAAAGCAGAAAGGCTGCCGCACAGCCTCGTGCTAAACACCTGGTACCGATTAGACCACACCTGCTCTCTGCTATTTGGTCCCTCTCTCTCTCCTGTGAGCTGCTCTTGTAAAAAAAAAAAAAAAAAAAAAAAATCACTGAAAGTCAGAAATGCTTCAGATTCTGACCCAGATCTCTGTGTATCTTTTTGACTTCTCAAAATTGTATTTGAATTCCGATGGTAGTCAGAGAGCAGGTTTCACCTCATTCAAATGTTAAAGAATAAATAGCTCATTCTGATGCTGAAAAATTCTCAGACAGACGAAGTGCCTCACAAAAACCTCTACCAGACCATGGCGGCATCCTTCAGAGTGCCCCCGAAGAGTGTTTAAAGAGCAAGTCCTAGGAAGTGTTTGTTACATAAATGAACCAGAGCCGAAAAGAATGGCAGCTGAGTGCATTTTATTTTCATTTGCCATCTTATCAGCCTTTTCAGAACATGATTTTGATTCCAACAAATTGGGATGCCTCATTCTGTTTCCAATGCTGTGTTTGAACACTATTCGAGTGTCAGTCCCTGGCTGTTTACACTCACATATGCATAGACTGGTGATATCCAAACACAGAAATGCCTGTTTAGTTGGTGTGATCAGCTGGGGAAATAGGTTGTCCAGTTGAGGAATACTCTGGACATTATGTGCACCTTTACTTTTACCTCAGAAGTCTTGAGATGATTTCCCAAGTGTTCATGACAGTGTGCTGTGTTCATTTTACCTACTGTATTCTGTGAGATTGTCATACATTCCGCCTCAGGTATTGAGCATCTGCTCAGCTCACAGACCTGTGCTGGGTCCTATGTGTCCCTGCCTCCAGGGTGTTTGTTGCCTGACCTGGTAGACCGGATAAACACCAAACATCAGTATTCATCCTGAACTCTGAAGTATTCAGGTGCACAGAGCTCCAGCAGTTCCCAGAACAGAGACACTCAAAAGAGGTGGGAAGGCTGGAAAAAGGAATAGTTTGAGAAGATGTAGAATTGCACTTGGCCTTCCTGGAGGGTGAGAAGGAGGAAACAGAGTATTCCATGTGGTGGGCTGCTGCTGTTGCTGCTAAGTCACATCAGCCGTGTCCAACGCTGTGCGACCCCATAGACGGCAGCCCACCAGGCTCCCCTGTCCCTGGGATTCTCCAGGCAAGAACACTGGAGCGGGTTGCCATTTCCTTCTCCAATGCATGGAAGTGAAGAGTGAAAATGAAGTCGCTCAGTTGTGTCCGACTCTTCGAGACCCCATGGACTGTAGCCTACCAGGCTCCTCTGTCTAGGGATTTTCCAGGCAAGAGTACCAGAGTGGGTTGCCGTTGCCTTCTCTGATGTGGTGGGCAGTGCTATAAATAAGCCAGGGTTAGGGGCTGGTTTTCACATTGTGTTTGCGGGACGGTAAGAAGTCTGCTCCAGCTGTGGAGGACAGGTGCTGTGTTGTAGAGTGGAACTAGGGTGATGAAGCCTGTTTGGTTCTGGGCCCCAGAAGCACTGTGCTTATACAGAGCCAAGTGGTCTGGAAGGTTGTCCAGTAGCACAGGGGCTGTCCTAGAACTGCCCTGCTGGGTTCCACACCTGCTTCCATCCATCGTGTGCTATCTGGTCCTGATTGTCATGCAAGCTGTGGGTGCCATGGCTTCATCTGTTAAACGAGGACCATGAGTTTATTTATCTCATAGGGTTGCTGTTAAGAAATAAGAGAATCATAAAGCACTTAGCACAGTGCTGAGTACTAGGGAGCACTCATTACATCATTTGTTACTGAGCAAGGGAATAAGTAGTGGCTTTAGAAAGCTGACTCGGGTTGAGTGACACTTGAGGGTTCATGGAGTTGCCTTTTGCCTAGATGGCGTCTGAGATAGGATTTTAAAGGTGTTACCGGAATTCTAGCCTTTGCGTACAAGAAGGCATATGAATATATGGAGGATGACATGTTAAGTGAGGCCATTCTGTTTTCACCCATCTCCATTCCACAGATTTTTAGGAAAGATCATGCTTGGCAGTCACTCAGGAATGACTGGGTCAGAGTGAGTGGCAGTGTCCCATAACAGCACAGAACACTCTTATGCTGGTCAGAGGAAATGAATTATTGGACCAGAAGTAACTGGAAGTTTATTTGCTTTTCTTTTTTTCCCTTCTTGGTTAATATTTTATACTGTGTACCCAGAGGCTGCTGTACTGACAGGGATGAGATAGAGAACTGAATAATCAAAATGGAAAGTAACTATGAATATCCCTACAAGAATTGTAGTGTCTAACTGCAGCAACTCATGCATGCTACTTCTGTTTGCTTTCACGCTTTGGGTGGGTAAGATCATGGAAAGCAGCTCCCTATATAATGACAGCAATTCTGTTTCACACCTTTACTTGAAGCTTTTCTTTTAACTATAAAAATTTTAGCTGAAAGTAAGCTGAATTCATTGATGTAGTAGGAAGTTTGCATTTTTTTTTTTTTTTACTAAGCTTGATGTGGTCTGTCTATGTAAAAATATGAAAAAAAAAGTTGCACTTCAGTCCTGTCTTTGTGGTAGAAACTGTATGAAAAAACCTACAGCATGAACGTTACACTTCATGAAGAAACAGCATATTCAGAGCATAACACTACAAAATACTCATTCTTGTTTAGCACAATATTTTACCTCCTAAGTGCTGCTTGTCTGTTTTTTGATTCTAAATATTATAGATATTAGCATATGTGGTAGAGAGTGTTCTTATGTTTAATTCAAAGGGTTTCCAGGATCAAGGTTTACAAATGCTAGTAGTTGTGGTATAGTGCTCCAAATATAATGCAAGACATTGACTGACACCACCAGTTGCAAATCAGTCTTGATGATATTTGTATCTTATAAAACATGAGATAATCAGTTAAAAGTGAATGTGACTATAATGTTTGAAGAAATACATCTCCTTAGTTCTTAGCCCATGCAGTCCTTAAAATATACCATGCATATGCGTGAGTGCATATATGTATGTGATTTGTGCTTAGTCGCTGAGTCGTGTCCAACTCTTTGCAACCTTATGGACTATAGCCGGCTGGGCTCCTCTGTCCATGGGATTATCCAGGCAAGAATACTAGAGTGGGTTGCTGTGACCTCCTCCAAGGGATCTTCCCAACCCAGGGATCCAACCCAGGTCTCTCACATTGCATGCTAATTCTTTACTGTCTGAGCCACCAGGGAAGTCCACATATATGTATACATGTATGTTTATATGTATCAAGTAACCTCTGTAACTATGTGGCTATATGTAGTACAGATTAGTTCTATGCCAGATATTATAAGTGTTAATCTATGTCAGATTCCTTTGAACTGATCAAAAAGAATATCTTGAATTAAGTACAAAATAACTCAGTTTTAAAATAACCATTTTGGCTTATACACTTGGGAAATTACATTAATAATAATATGAATGGAGATTCACTACCCTTCCCTTAGCTTTCTGTCAGCTCCATTCATATACCACATGTTTCTCCACACATGTTAGCCTTTTGGTGAGTCCATTCATCTGTTTGTTCATTATGGCTGTCTGCAAATCAGTACTATTAGAAATACAGTATCCAGTCAACTGGATTCTCAGTGCTGAGTTCTTTGTTTTCAAAATCCTTCTGTCTGTGCCTGAACAAATTCTCTCTCATTTCCTGTAGCCATCATCTTAAATGTGATCAGTGTCCTTAACTTCTTTAACCCAGTGGTAGCTGACTTGTAGTCCCCTCTGGTGGAAACATCCCTGGAGAGAATTTCCCCTCCTCTGAAACGTGCCGTTCAAGTGCCACTGCTCCAGTCTCTGCATCTGTCGTCACATGACCATCTTCTCTCTGTACATCTGTGTCTTCACATGATGTTCTCCCTGTTGGTCTCCTTTTCTTAAAAGGACACACTAGTCCTATTAAATTAAGAGCCCCACTACTCTAGTATGACCTCATTGTACTTGGTGATACCTTCAAAGACCTTTTCTGACTGGAAAATGTCAGTTTTCATTCCAATCCCAAACAAAGGCAATGCCAAAGAATATTCAAACTACTACACAATTGCACTCACCTCACATGCTAGCGAAGTAATGCTCAAATTTCTCCAAGCCAGGCTTCAACAGTACGTGAACCATGAACTTCCAGATGCTCAAACTGGATTTAGAAAAGGCAGAGGAACCAGAGATCAAATTGCCAACATCCGTTGGATCATAGAAAAAGCAAGAGAGTTCCAGAAAAATATCTATGTCTGCTTTACTGACTACCCCAGAGCCTTTGACTATGTGGATCACAACCAACTGTGGAAAATTCTGAAAGAGATGGGAATACCAGACCACCTGGCCTGCCTCCTGAGAAATCTGTATACAGGTCAAGAAGCAACAGTTACAACTGGACATGGAGCAACAGACTGGTTCCAAACTGGGAAAGGAGTATGTCAAGGCTGTATATTGTCATTCTGCTAATTTAACATATTCAGAATACATCATGCAAAATGCCGGGTTGGATGAAGCACAAGCTGGAATCAAGATTCCTGGGAGAAATATCAATAATCTCAGATACGCAGATAACACCACCCTTATAGCAGAAAGAAAAGAAGAACTAAAGAGCCTCTTGATGAAAATGAAAGAGGAGAGTGAAAACATTGGCTTAAAACTCAACATACAGAAAACTAAGACCATAGCATCTGGTCCCATCACTTCATGGCAAACAGATGGGGAAACAATGGAAAACGGTGACAGACTTTATTTTCTTGGGCTCCACAATCACTGCAGATGGTGACTGCAGCCTTTAAATTAATAGACGCTTGCTCCTTGAAAGAAAAGTTATGACCAACCTAGATAGCATATTAAAAAGCAGAGACATTACTTTGCTGACAGAGGTTCGTCTAATCAAAGCTATGGCTTTTCCAGTAATCATGTATGGATGTGAGAGTTGGACTATAAAGAAAGCTGAGCACTGAAGAATTGATGCTTTTGAACTGTGGTGCTGGAAGAGACTCTTGAGAGTCCCTTGGATTGCAAGGAGATGCAACCAGTCCATCCTAAAGGAAATCAGTCCTGAATATTCATTGGAAGAACTGATGCTGAAGCTGAGACCCCAATACTTTGGCCACCTGATGCAAAGAACTGACTCATTTGAAGAGACCCTGATGCTGGGAAAGATTGAAGGCAGGGGGAGAAGGGGACGACAGAGGATGAGATGGTTGGATGGCATCACTGACTCGATGGACATGAGTTTGAGTAAGCTCTGGGAGTTTATGATGGACATGGAGCCTGGTGTGCTGAAGTTCACGGGGTTGCAAAGAGCTGGACACGACTGAGTGATTGAACTGAACTGAGTCATATTAAATTAAGAGCCCCGCTACTCTAGTATGACCTCATTGTACTTGGTGATACCTTCAAAGACCTTTTTTCCAAATTAAGTCACATTCACAGAAAAATACAAAAGTTGAGACTTTTATGTTTGTGTTTCTTATGTGTTACAATTCAACCCTTAGCAGGCATTTAGAAGAAATCTGTGCAGATATATAATATGTAATATTTGACCCTTAATGTGGAATATTTAAATAATGAGGTTAATGAGTAAAGTATAAAAGTGAGAAATGTTCACGTTGTTGAGTATGGATATTATAAATATCAACTTTTAAAAGTTAAATTCTATTTACCTAGTTTTATTAATGACTAGTGTTTATTGTTGGATACTTCTGAAGTGAACTAACTTATATAAAGACTTCATACAAGTATTCATGCCTGTGCTAATACATTCAGTTTCTAGTTACAGAAATTCTCTCTTTTGCCAGTAGAAGTGAGTACTTCACTTAAAACTTCAGACTTCACTGGTAAAGAGGGTTAAAGAGCAAATTGCTCAGGAGCTCCACTGTAAAGGAAATGGTGATCTGCTAATTTATAATCATCATGTTCCAATTAACTTCATTGTCAGTATTCATGATAAGTGTCATCCTCTGAAATTTTAAGAAGTGAAATACCATTGTAAGTTGTTCAAATCAAGAACAATTCTTGACAAAATTTACCTTTTAAAAGCGTAAGCAAATATATGTAATTACCTCTCTTCCTTAGACTTTTCTGCAGTGTTCTTAATATGGTAAATTAAAATGCCAGCATTCACACGATCTAATGTCAAAACCTCCCCTTTTGTAATTCTACAATGTAGGTAGTGAATGGTGCTCAGTCTTGATGACTTATGTGAAAAGTACTTTGCAACTCTTTCCCCCATTCACAGATCCTTCTTGATTTACGTGCAACACTCGTCCAAAAAGCTGCAGGGGGGCGAGTATCATCAGTGCTCAGGCTGTGTAAATTTCTCTGTTTAGCATCTATAGAAATGGAAGCATCTCTCCTCTCCTTAGGCTGTGAGGCCAGATCTAGTTCCCATAGACACAGTATCCTGATTTCACCTGTGCTCTCTCTCGTTGCAGCTGTTGTCTATGGAGATGGGGAGGTGAATGCTCACCATCCTGTCATTCGGGGCTTCTTCTGAGACCAGGATCCAGGCTACTGAGGCTGGAGATGACATGCACACACACTCCAGCATGGCTTCCCCAGGTCAAGTCAGCTTGCAGCACTGTCTATCAGTATGCAAGCAGAAAGCTTACCCCTCGAAGCCCTGTGTTTTCTCTTAGATCAGCACCCTAGAATCCCAGGTAGAATGGGGAAATCCTTTCTCTTTAAATGCCACCATGACTATTTTGTGCTTTTAAGTCAGAGGTGAGGGACTAAGCCCTGCTCTTTGGCAAACAGGAGAGAATGTTTTTGTTTAATATTCTTCTTCTCTTTGTTGGTAAACTTTCTCCATCATGACTAAGGAGAAATATCAGATTATGCAAATCTTTACAAAGAAGAATAAAAGATTGTTTCTAACTCTCCTGGCTGTTTGACGATGATAATAGTGATGAAGATGACTCCCTTCTGCTAGTTTAGCCACTGTATCCTACTCATTCTTGGAAAATAGAAAGCTGAAAGTTTGATTTAAGATGTTGTACTAAAACCATTTTGGTTTGAGACTGCCATCGAAAGCTTATTGAAACTATAGAAGTTTTCAACCTTGGGATACAGGGAACTTTTTAATTGCTATTATCTGTGTGTGGAGCCTTGTGGACTACAGTCCATAGCATTGCAAAAGAGTTGGACACAACTTAGTGACTAAACAACAACAGCAAGATGCACGTTCACAGAGATATTCTTTGGGTCAGGAGCTGGCAAACTGTAGCCCAAGGGGTACATCTGGCTAACTGCCTATTTCTTAAATTAAGTTTTATTGGAAGATAGCTACATCCATTTGTTTACATACTGTCTTTGGCAGCCTTTGCCCTGTATAGGCAGAGTTATGTGGTTGTGACAAATCACTTGGCCCACAAGGCCTAAAATTTTCCCTCCTGACCCATTACAGATGCAGTTCGCTCTAGGTAATGCTCCCAAATTGTACAACCATTATTGAAGATCTTCAAGGCCCATTAGAGATGATGTATCCCAAGTCTAAAGTGGTTTTATAGATGGGTCATAAAGTGAGCCATTGATTATGGCTCATGAAGTGAGTTGCCAAGGATCTTACTGTTTGCTGGTGACTTCTTTTTCCTTTTTTAAAAAAGGAAGATTTTTCTTCCCAGAACTTTTAAAACATTGTGGTAAAATAAACATAATGCAAATTTTACCATTCAGTCTTTTTTGAGTGTACAGTTCCATGGCATTAAGAACATTCATATTATTGTACTGCCATTACCACCATCCATCTCTGAAACTTCTTCCATCTTGGGATCCCAAACTGAAATTTTGTACCTATTAAATAACCTTTTGTTCCCATTGGTGCCCATCCTCCCAGCCCCAAGCCTTAGGCAACCCCTATTCTACTTTGTCTCTTTACATTTGACTACTTCTCTTCTTGAACTATCAAGAACAACTTATCAACCTAACAACTTATCAACTTAACAACCTCTGAGATTGTTAAGGGTTTATCACCGTGAAGTCCTTTGTGACTAGCTTATCAATAACTTTTTAATTGAAAGAACTATGCTTTACAAAAACTGGAAAATCCTAGCCTTTTCCCTGACTGATTCACTACCACTTATCTTAGACCAGGGTAACCTGATCAACTTAATATCCAAGAGTATACCCAGGTCACTCTGTTGAAGTTTTACGTAAAACTCTATACTGCTGTGTACATCCTATTTCTTGATTTAATCTTGGTAAGTAAGTTAAGCCATGATTTCCATATTTTACACATTTACCACTTAGAGAGTAATCTTACTTTAAAATTCTTGCAGGAGGAGGAAGGGCACTGGGCAGGAAAGTTAGGTGACTAACTGTTACCTCCATGTGCATCCTAAAAGCAAATAATTGTGTGAAGGTATTTGTTTGAAGTATTTGTTTTTCATCAGGCCTTAAATTATGTCCCATGGTTCATTGTTTTATCCAGATAGGAAATTCTTAAAGTTAATTCAGTGTTTGTTAGCTTACTATGTGCACTACTTATATAATCTCATTAATCCTCATACAAACTCCTCAGAGATGCATACTTCTATTATATCCATTTAAAGGGTGAGGAAACTGAGTCTGAAAACAGTTCTTTGCCCTAAAACATAGAGCTAGTATGAGATTGTGCCAGAATTTCAACACAGGCAGTTGGTTGCGAAGTCAGAATTCATTTATCTGTTTGTATATTCCATCATCCTTTCCCTCCATTCAACATGTTCTACAAATATTTAATGAGAGTCTGTTATGTTTTAGACTTTTTTTTTGGCTGCACAGCATGGCATATAGGATCTTAACTTTGACCAGGGATTGAATCGTGCCCCTGGCAGTGGAAGCAAAGAATCTTAACCAACCTGGTGTAAGCACTGAACTGCCAGGAAAGTCCCATATTATGTTTTAGACTTGATTTGAGGGATACAGCAGTAATGATAAAGCCCTGGCCCTCATGGGGTTATGCTGTTAACTGTTTTCTGTGCAGCCATCTTGTCTTCTCATTCATCGCCTGATCAAAGATGCTTTGATACTGGTGCCTTTTACAGCTTCTCATTTAGAAGGTATCAAAGGAAGGTTTGATAACTGGCAGGAGTTTTTCCGGTCATCTGGGAGAACTCCTTTCAACAGACAAACTAAGGAACCATTGAAGACAAATAGTGTCTCTCTCTTGTTGAACTATCAAGAACAACTTATCACAGCCTCTGAGGCTGTTATAGGGTTTATCACCCTGAAGGTCATGAGTTAAGGGTGCCTATCTAATACTATAGCTAATCCACTCCCCGCTCGCCCCACTTTAATTTAGGCCAGTTTTCTTTCAGCATTTCCACAAACCTGTCCAGAAATTAATCAGTATCTTAGCCATTAAGTCTTTGAGTAGTCGAATACAGTATGAAGACTAATTTGCCTTTTGTTTTCAAAGGTTTTTTTTTGTATTTGGTCCAAGATGGAATTGTGAATCTCAAGCAAGAAGGTTGTCTTTGGTTTTTTGACATCCTCCGGTTTCAGATCTACTTTCCTACTCCTGCTGCCTCCCCGACCTCGCAGCCAGCAGAGTGTTCAGTTTTATAGTTCAGTTCAGTTCAGTTGCTCAGTTGTGTCCGACTCTTTGCGACCCCATGGACTGCAGCACGCCAGGCTTCCCTGTCCATCACCATCTCACAGAGCTTGCTCAAACTCATGTCCATTAAGTCGGTGATACCATCCAACCATCTCATCCTCTGTCGTTCCCTTCTACTACCTTCAATCTTTCCCAGCGTCAGGGTCTTTTTCAGTGAATCAGTTCTTCGCATCAGGTGGCCAAAGGATTCGAGCTTCAGCATCAGTCTTTCCAGTGAATATTCAGGGTTGATTTCCTTTTGAATTGAATGGTTTGATTTCCTTGCAGTGCAAGAGACTCGCAAGAGTCTTCTCCAACACCACAGTTACCCTGCTAAAGTGTTAGCTCTTAACCAGAGATTCATGCCCTTCCTGTCTGTCCTCCCTGCCTGCAGACTGAGAGTCCTACTAATCCTCGTTAGCTGAGAACAGATAGCTGGAGATGGTTCATAAGGGCTTAATTATGGCCCTGGCCTGGAGTATTTGCCCTTTAATGGAAAACATTTTTTGCTACGCCTTCATTCCAGAGGAGTGAATAAAGATTTAACATACCCGTTCTACAATGTTGCACTAACCCAAATTGCTAAGCATTTTTGTGGAACTAGTTTTCTTTGTACTACTTTGAATTGCTCAGTGAAATATTTAAGTTTCCCCGTCTTGTTTTGAAAAATTGAGTGTGTTGAGTATTGAGTTCAGAGGAGGGAGTGCTTTCTGACCGCTGCATGCCTAGTTTATTCTGTGTGCTGGTTCCATTGCCCCGCCAGGAGTGTCTCATTCATTCTACAAACCTTCTTGGGTACACTTACTATCAGGACCTTGGATGGGTGGGACAGAATTACTAGGTACTGTTCGTCTGCTGGTGGTCCACACAGTTCCTACTTAAACTTTACATTTTGTTGTCCTTTACAGTTTACAATTTATAAAAATTTTCTCACTTATTTAATCTTATATATGCTCATTATAACAATGCACAAGTATAAAGAAAATCTTCCCTGTATGCCAGTGGTTAAGATAATATTAGTCCCAATTTTCATAGGAAGCAAATAAAGCCAAGGGAAGTTAAGAGATTTGCCCTTACTGAAAAACCAGGCTCTCTGGGTGCAGTATCCTTTCTTCTAAACCACAGCTACCTATAAAGTTAGGACTTTTTCAATTCATGTGCCTACTTTTCTCTGGTTTGAATGTTCTGTCACTAAGTTTATATGTTGCATTTGCCCCAATTGAATTTCATATCCTTTTTTTTTCTTGATAGAATATTTTTCCCCTAACTTTTCCAAAATCACTCCTAACTTAGAATCATCTACATTCAGATTTGATGACATATTCTAAGTTTCTGTATTTAGGTCCTTTGTCCATTTTTGATCTTTGGGGATTTAATCTGACCTCTCAAAGTAACAGTTGTGATTCTATACTGATGTTTTAAAATATTGTAGCCCTGATGATTGGAGTAAATCCAGTTTTCACTTACAGTCTGTACCTATTCTAGTTCCAACCTCTGTTCTTCGAGCTGAACTAGAACTTGCTGCAGCCAACTGTTGACATCACACTAAAGAAAATACAGCCAGTTTTATCTGCCTTTCAGGGGAAAAAAGTTTGGTTTGTCTCTTTAGCATAGTGTATCTAAAGCACTTTAAAATATTTATTTAGCTAGTTGCACAGTCTTTAGCAGACTGGTCTTATCTCTATTCCTAATGCTATTTATCTGTACTCACTTTTAGTATTTTGACTTAATTCTCTTTTTGTCTCTGGCTTTCTCATTTATTTTTAATATCTATAGTTTTTTGTATTTTGCCTTACTATCACTGTCTTTGTAACTGGCAGAATCTTAAGCATGTAGGGCTAGTTTTTGACCACCCATAGTATTTCCTCTTTCAACTGGAGATTTTGTTATTTGATTCTCTTTCACTTAACGCTTTATTAATAAATTGGGTGTATTACTCTATAATTGTTTCTTGTGCATAAGTCTCTCTCCCTACTCCTTGCTGTGACTTTAATTAGTTGTTCTGGAGGGCAGTGATTAACGTATCCTTTGTAAGGATCCCTTCAAGAAGAAATCCCCCTCCCCACAAATATACAGAATGTCTTAGAGTGTGTGCACTTACACAGTTTTTCAGTCAATATTTATTTGAATGATTACTGTTTGTCATTCACTGTGCTAGGGATGCACAGTCAAGTGACAGATCCACTGGGCTTGCACAATAGCAGGAGGTTCAGACAAGTTAACCAGGTAATACAATTCAGTGTAGTGTGGGGCTTGAGAGAATAAGAATGAGATGTGTTCTCTCTCTCTCTCTCTCATATATATATGCTTCCCTTGTGGCTCAACTGGTAAAGAATCTGCCTGCAATGTGGGAGACCTGCGCGCGCACGCACACACACACACACACACACACACACACATACATACACACATGAGTTGGGCAGATTTAACAAGGGTGGGGAGGGGACTGAGATGGGATTGGGACAGGATTCTTATTTGAAAGAATAAAGCTCATCCCTAGCAAGAGGGTAAGAAGGTTCATTATGGCTGCAGCATGGAGTTCAGTATAGAGGCTGTAGAAGTAACATGGTTATCGGATGGGCTTATTAGGTGTTTGGGCTTTATCTTAGGAACAAGGGATTTTTTTTTAAATCAGGAAGCAGCATGATCAAATTTTCAGTTGGAAAGGGTCCTCTGCTGTGCTACAGAGAATGGTTTGGCAGAGAAGAGCTGTAGGAAGACCGCTTAAGAGTTCATTGAAGTAATGACGGGTAGACATGATGGTGATCTGAACCAGGGTAGGTTAAGTGGAAGGATTCAAAAGACATTTAGCAGAGAAAGTCCTTGAGAGTTATTGATTACAAGGGAGGGGTACATTAAGAAGAAAAAATAGATGGTGAAGGGTGATGAGAAGTCCTTCAGTTCTGTGTTCCCTCCCATTCCTCCATCATTGATTTTAGCCAGTCATAGATTTTGAGCTGTAATATCCATGGCCATAAAATAAATACATTTAGGCCCAATAGGACACTTTAAATTTTAATATTTTCTAAAATCTCTGTGGGATGACTTTTAGATTACAGAGGGTAGTTTTATGTCAGAGATATTCTATGTTCAAAGCTTAAATAGCATACTTAGGTATATAAAATAATTTACAATAATGGAAAAGTCATCTTATTTAATATTTCAGGGAAACAAAGATGTAGCTTTATTTTTAAAATGTTATGCTGTTAAACATATGTTCACTGATGATGTATTTATTAGGCAAGAAAGGAATGTGAACTTTTCAGTACAGAATTGCCCATCCGTGGCCCAGCCTTAACCGAAATAAAAATCGACACTTAAAAATGTAATGAAAACATTTCTTAGGTATACAGATAGCCACAAGTAGTTCCAAGGGTTGTCAGGAGCCAAGTTGTTATTTGTGGTTTCCTGGAAGAATCTGGATCCGTGATCAAGTGAAACAAGTTATTGCTGTGTGATTTTGCTGCTTTGATGGGAAATCACCAGTGACTAGTTCACTCCTGCTGCTGCTGCTGCTAATTCGCTTCAGTCGTGTCCGACTCTGTGCGACCCCATAGACGGCAGCCCACTAGCCTCCGCTGTCCCTGGGATTCTCCAGGCAAGAACACTGGAGTGGGTTGCCATTTCCTTCTCCAATGCATGAAAGTGAAAAGGGAAAGTGAAATCGCTCAGTCGTGTCCGACTCTTAGCAACCCCACGGACCGCAGCCCACCAGGCTCCTCCGTCCATGGGATTTTCCAGGCAAGAGTACTGGAGTGGGTGCCATTGCCTTCTCCTAAGTACACGGTGTTCATTATTTCCCTTCCTCCTTTCATTTATAAAGTTTCTTTATTTCTTTTTTAAAAAGTTAATCTTTTTTTTTTTTTTTAACATAACCCCTCTTAAATTCTTGGGTTTAAGAAGTTCTCTTAGGACGTGTAAATAATATGTGCCTTCGTTTTGATCTTGACCAAAATCAGCTCTGTGATGATGAATTGGCCACTTCTCAGGATCTCAGTTTCTGCATCTGTAAAGTGAGAAAGCTCAAGTAGATCAGTGATAAGGGGACCTCAGCTATGATTCTTTTATCTGCCTTTTCTCTTTCTTGGTCCTGTATATTTAGTTGTTCCCAGGCCTTTGTCTACTCGAACATCCCTCTGGTTTTTGATATTTGTTATCAGAGCCATACTGAGGCTTCTACGGCTTGTTGCAGTCCCCACAGTCAGAACCAAAGGACTTAAAGATGAGTTACTGGAAAGCAATCTGAAGGAAGGAAAAGCAACACAACAGCTAGAAGTCTATGTTTAAATCCTTAGAACTTAATCATGAGTCAGGACACTTGCCCCTTCTTAACTGCCATTTCTTTTGTTATTTTTTTGACCCAACAAATGTTGGAGTTTTTGTTTTTGCTTTTTGTGTGTGTGTGCATTTTTTTTTTTTCCTTTGAATGGGCAAGGTGGGGTGGTAGCTGAAGAGGGGAAAGGAGAAACTACTGAACACTTCACTACAAACCATACTGCCTCAAGACACAAAGCACAGATTTTCTTACAAAGCTGTCATTCTCTTCCTGCTTCCAAGACCACCATTTGCAGCTTTATTATGAAAACCCTACCTCCACGTCTATCTTCAGGTACTGCTCTGTAGCATATTTGTGACCGCTGTCTCCATTGCTAGTGTAAATCCTAATATCCAGCCACACATTCATTTCCTCAGGGAATGCCCGTTAACCCCACTTAGTGTTGATAGCATCACCGACTCAATGGATATGAATTAGACAAACCCTGGGAGAGAGTGGAGGACATGGGAACCTGGTGTGCTGCCCATGGGATTGCGAAGAGTTGGACACGACTTAGTGACTGAACAACAACACACTGTTGATCACCAATCACACTCCCAGGACTTCATTAAGTGTTATTCTTTAAAAATACATTTAAATAGCTTCAGATGCAAATTAGGAAGATAGCAAGTCATGGTGTATATGTTGTAGTATTCAATATATACAATAGTATCTTTTACTTCTATTTAAAAAATATACTAGAAATAGGATGGCTTTTCACATATCCATATGTTTAATTAGTTTTCTGGATGAACCATCTGCAGAGTAGTCCTGCAGCTGTAAAGTCATCTTACAGGACGTGTTTTCGTTGCTCATTGTGATTGCCAGGACTTACTGAAGTTGATCCCAGCTTGGAAATTGGCATGTATACTTTTCCAAAGTGGAAAATGACTATGAAAATGTGGTCACTGAAAACTGTTTCAGAAAATCTGTTGCTCTTGCTACGATATTAAAATAGTAATTTTTAAAGGTTATGTTCACGCTACCTTAGTTTAATTATAAATTGGATATTTTGTAAAAGCTCTCTTGTCACTTGGTGTATTTTTGACTTGAAATGTATCTTTGAACACTTGTATGCTGCTAGACGAGTGGTCATTGGGTTCATTGGTTTGTCACTAGACCCTTCTCCACTCTGGTAGATAGTAAGTAAGGTGACTCGATTGGAGGTAAAGCAAATACTCTGCATTAGTTCCCCGCCCCCACTCCTGTCAACTCTTTAGCCATCACTGCTTTCACTTCTCCAGAAGCAAAGATGATGTATGTTATGGCAGTACCTTTTCCTCTTTCTAACATGCAAGATTGGAAGTTGCCTTTGACAGATACCCTTGGGGATGTTCTTTTGAACTTTTGTTTACTGGTGGAGACAACACCGATTTGCCTGCTATTTTAGGATTACTGGACTGCCGTCTTCTAAGCAAGGAAGAACCAGGTCTAATTTATGTTTAGCAAAATACTAGTTTTAGTAGAAATTTATAAGTTTGTGGAATGCAAAATACTAGGATAGAGTGACTTTGAGAAATCCTTTAGAGTATGCTTTTGAATCAATTTTTCTTTTTGCAATGAATGGCCTCTTGTAGTTCTCAAGTCCACTAGAAAGTGAACTGGGTTTTTGTGTTTGGAACCTTGCAAACAAAACTCTTTACCTTTCCAGTTATATCCCCACTCCTAGGGTTCTGCTTACAGTTGTCAGTAATCCTGATCTATACCCACCCCACCCCCAACTACCAAGTTCCTTGCGTGCCAAGTCGCTTCAGCTGTGTCCCACTCTTTGCGACCCCATGGACTGTAGCCCACCAGGCTCCTCTAAATACTGAAATGGGTCGCCCTTCCCTCCTCCAGGGGATCTTCCCTGACCCAGGGATCGAATCCACATCTCTCCTGTCTCCTGCATTGGCAGGCGGGTTCTTTACCACTAGCGCCACCTCAGAAGTCCACCAAGTTCCTTAGTGGTTCTTAAATAAGGTGCAGATCAATAGGTCTTGGTCCCCACCGTGGCCTGCATGGGGCTGGTTTGGGAAAGACGCAGCTGAGTAGACAATTTCTCGCGGGGTGACTCATTCTCAGCACTGACCATTGCTTGTAAACCCGCCAGGGAAAACATGCCAGACATTGTTATGATGGAAACAACTGGGAGGGGCTGTTGGTGAGGAGAAGAACAGATAGAATTTGCTCAAAGCTACCGGGAACCTGGGCGGGCGGGGCGGCTGTGGCACCTGCAAGGAGCGCGGGCCTGCGGGCGTGGCCTGCGGGGGGGCGTGTCGGGGGCGGCGCTGGCCGGCGGCGCCGGCGGTTGGAAGGGGGTGGAGTTGCCCTTGGAGGCGGCACCGGCCCTGGGCCCGGAGGCCCGCCGCGCCCTATCGGGCCCGAGCCGAGTGGCCCCACGGAGCCGGCGCGCTCCCGCCTGCAGGGGGAGGGCGGACGGGGCGCGGGGACCGGCCAGGCCGCGGCGGGCGCTGTTTTTTCTCTTTCACTTTCCTTCCCTCTGAGGCCGGCGCGCTGGAGGCAAGGAAGCGGCGACGGCGGCCGCGGGGTAGGTACCCGGAGGGCTGGAGAGCTGTTGAGGGGCCGAAACTCCGGCCGCCCCCGCGCTGCACGCCCAAGTTTGCGCCGAGGGCTGGAGCGGCACCCCCAGGCACCTGCCGCGGCCGACCCCGCCTGGAGCCGGGGGAGCCCCTCGGCGGCGGGGGCGGGGGTGGCCATCCCGAGTCTGGGAGCTTCGAGGTCGCGCGGTGCGCTCGGGGGGCGGAGAGGGCGGCGAGCGCCAGACCCCGAGAGAGGCGGCGCGTCCTCCTCGGCGCAGCCCCGGCCCGGCCCGAGCTGCGCGTCCGCCGAGCCCGGGCCCGCGCACCTGCCAGGCGGGCGGGGCGACTCATGCTCGGACCGCCCAGGGCAGTGGCTACCGGGTTCTGCCGAGGACGCGGAAAAGTTCTCTCCTGCCCCTGCCGGGTCGCTGCTCGCGCTAGCTTCCTTTAACCGCCGTGGTGACGGCGATCGTAAAGCCTCTATGGCTTACGATCCCAAAGCCTCCTAAAGCCTCCTTCGGTCGGGACTGTGCATGTCCTCTTTCAGAGGACTTTCTCAGACTTTGGAGCTTCGTGGCAAACCTGTGAGAAAGGCAGGGCCGTTAATCCCGGTGTGTAGAGGAGGAAGCCGAGACCCAGGCACGGGTATTTAGTGCCTTACTGAAGATCATACAGGGCCAAGGACCAGAACCCAGACCCCTTGAGCAGATAGATGATGATTACTTGCAGAACCTATTCCGTGCACACGCTCAGTGGTACAGTGTCTGTCGATGGAAGGATGGGGCGATGCCTTTTACCTCTTCGGTTGCTTTATACTTAACCTATGAGTTAACAGCTGAAGTAGGAGGTGTTTGTTTACGGAATTAACTTAGGAAATCCCCACCTTTTTCTCATGTTATGTTTCATGTTCTCTAAGAGGACACATTTGTTGTAGGAAACATTTAAAACTTTAACCATGTGGACAAGCCATGCTAGACATTTCTGGAGAGAAAAAAGTTTTTAAAAATGTTAATGACGTTCAGTTTTTATAGTGTGCTAGCTATATGTCTATTGTCTCATTTCATCGTCCCTACTGTAGGAGACTGGCATTCTTTATTTCTTTACTTATGTATTTGACTGCACCAGGTCTTAGTTGCGTCATGCATGATCTTTAGTTGCAGGATGTGAACTCTTACTTGTGGCTTGTGGGATCTTATTCTGGGACCTAGGATGGAAACCTGGGCCCCCCTGCATTGGGAGTGCAGAGTCTTAGCCACTGGACAATTAGAGAAGTCCCATAGGAGGCTGGCATTCTTGTTTTCATTTTACAGTTTAAAAAACCCTAAGGTTTAGGTAAGTAACATTGCCCAGGTTGTACATTTACTAAATATGACTGGTATCTATTTAACGTTTTGCAGTCTAATAGAGGAGATTAAGAATAAAGATAATTGTAAATCACAGAAGAATCAGACATGACTTAGCAACTAAACAACAACAGCAACAGAGGAGCAGAAGGACTCACTGGGTAGAGGGCATAGAACTTGCAGAATGGACTATGAAGAGAGTCATCCTTTCAGTTTGCCTGACTGTTGAACGGTGTGTTAAGATCAGCCTGTGGAGGGTCTTTTGTGACAAGCTGAGAAATTTAAACGTTTGTCTGTTGCAGAGCAAAGAGGAGACCCTGACATTCTTTGATAAGGGGCTCCAAATGTAATAGAATAAAACTTAGTAGAATCTAAGTTGGACTGCAGGTGGAGAGATAACATTTGAGTAGCATGGCTGTGGGTGGAATGGAAAAGGGCATCCATTTGATTTGATTACGGCTTGATGTGGAGTACAAAATGGAAATAGGGAGCATTTTGATAGGGAGGATAATGACTTCAATTTTGAATCTTCAGTTTGTGTTGGCAGGAACTCCTAATAGAGCAGTCAAGCAGACAGTTAAAATGCATTACTGGAGAGGTAAAGATATCAAAACCCGAGTTAATAGCCTCAGGTGTCATTTGTTTAGAGGTGATAGTTGAGGCCTCAATATCAGATGAATTCGTCATTATTCTGAATTAATCATAGCAGGTTTACAAATTAATATTACAGTGAGGGAAATGTTCTGTTCACCTCTTCACCCAATTTGGAACATGTAATGCTTGCTGCTAATATACTGGCATTAATCCAATGTGAAGAATTTGACACCTCTTTCTCTCATCTTTTTAAAATTATTGTGAAAGAAGATATGGGAAAGCAGAACCACCAAAAGGAGTGATGACCAGCGATCTCATGAGAAGTCTGGATGTTAGTTCTCATGCCTCGGGACACCCAGTTGGGAACTCCACACCAGCTTCTGGGATCAGACTTTCATCCACTTAATACCCTTTTTTGCCTGAACTACTAGAGCCAGTCCTAGCTAACCACGAATGGCTACCCAAAGGAAACATTTGGTGAAAGATTTCAATCCTTACATCACCTGCTATATCTGTAAAGGGTATCTCATCAAGCCAACTACAGTGACGGAATGCCTTCATACCTGTAAGTATTCTTTTTTTGTTAATCTACCTATCGGAAATTTTCGGTTACATTTGTTCTTTTAAAACCACCACATTTTGGGGTATTTTGTTTTCTCTAGATTTTTTCTTTTAAAACAGTGAATATTCTAAGAATTAACTTTGAATTCATTTCATAATTGAACTTCTCATTGGGATACCAGTGGTATGAATTTTTCCTTGTTTCTTTTTAAAATTGTAATAGTTCACTTTTTCTGATTTTAAAATGTCCTGAAAAACTAAGAAATTACTGGTTGTAGTTTTTTTTTTAATGAACTATTTTAGGTTTTTTTAAAAAATTTTACTGAATTAGTGTGTTCTGAGCTTTTTTTTTTAGGATATGCATACTCTAATTCATTGTGGTTCTTTTAATCACTTTATTGAGGTATGATTGACATAAAAAAGTTGTGAAGTGAAGTGAAAGTCACTCAGTCGTGACCGACTCTTTGCAATCACATGGACTATACATTCCACGGAATTTCTAGGCCAGAATGCTGGAGTCGGTAGCCTTTCCCTTCTCCAGGGTATCTTCTCAACCCAGGGATCAAACCCAGGTCTCCTGCATTGCAGTTGGATTCTTTACCAGCTGAGCCACAAGGGAAGCCCAAGAATACTGGAGCGGGTAGCCTATCCCTTCTCCAGCAGATCTTCCTGACCCAGGAATCGAACCAGGGTCTCCTGCATTGCAGGTGGGTTCTTTACCAACTGAGCTATTAGGGAAGCCCAGGAAGACCCTACCAGGGAAATCTAAAAAGAAAAATCTGTACATATTTAATGTGTATAATAACTTTGATGGGGTTAGACATAAGTATGCATCCATGAAACCATTACTGCATCACTGCCACAAACCTTATCCATTACCTCCAGAAGTTTTCTCACACTTTCTTGTTTATTATTACTATTATTGTGATAAGAACACAACATAAAATCTGCACTTCTAGCACATTTTTAAGTGTACAGCATAGTATTGTTAACTGCAGGCATGATCCTGTCCAGTAGATGTCTATGACTTAACTCAACTTATATGACTTAAACTTCGTACCCTTTGACTAATAATCAACAGCCTCAATACTACCTGGGAACTTGTTAGAAATGCAGATTATCAGGCCTCACCCCGGAATCACCAAAACAAAGTTATCTGTGTTTAACAAGCCTCCAGGTAATTTTGAACCATGCGCAAGTTTGAGACCCACTATTCTAATATGGTCATTTCTTTGGAACTGCTACCAAGTTTTTCACCAGTCCTGTCAGTAGAAGAAGAGACATTTTAATAGCCATGTAGGTCCAGGTTTCACCTGCTTTATGTGTTTTTGCCAATACAACTTTATTTCCCTATTTCAATGAAAGTAATTCCAGTAAGTTCTTTGGTGCCTGTTAGGTACACTGAAGTAGATACTTTATGTACATGATTTCATTGTTCACCTTACAGTAACCTTGAAGCAGTTTGCGGGGGACATGGGGAGAGCGAGGGTATAGAAATTATCTTCATTTGTGGGTGTGGAAGCTTAAGAGCTAAGTCACCTGCCCAATCTCACAGCTAGTAAGTAGTAGACCTGTATTCAGCTCCAAGGGCCATCCTCTTACTGAGATAACCTGGGACATTTCGGTAATCCCCCTCTTCAGCTGTTCTTTCCTCTGCTTAACTTTTGTACTCTTATGCCAGTAATTTTCAACAGAGTTGCAGAATAGAATCACCTGTTAATTGTTAAAATGGCAAATTTTATGTTATGAATATTTTACCACAGTAAAAAAAAACATGAAATCACCTAGGAAGCTGTTTAAACATAGACTTTTTCAGAATGCCACCTGAAGAGATTGAGTGGGTGCTGTGATAAGTTCACTTTAGTTCACTCGCTCAGTCATGTCCAACTCTTTGCAACCCCATGGACTACAGCACGCCAGGCTTCCCTGTCCATCACCAACTCCCAGAGCTTGCTCAGATTCATGTCCATCGAGTCAGTGATGGCATCCAATCATCTCATCCTCTGTTGTCCCCTTTTCCTTCTGCCTTCGATCTTTCTCGGCATCAGGGTCTTTTCCAGCGAGTCAGTTCTTTGCATCAAGTGGCCAAAGTATTGGGGTTTCAGCGTCAGCATCAGTCCTTCCAGTGAAAATTCAGAACTGATTTCCTTTAGGATTGACTGGTTTGACCTCCTTGCAGTCCACGGGACTCTCAAGAGTCTTCTCCAACACCACAGTTCAAAAGCATCAATTCTTCGGCACTCAGCTTTCTTTATGGTCCAACTCTCACATCCATACATGACTACTGGAAAACATAGCCTTGACTAGACGAACCTTTGTCGGCAGAGTAATGTCTCTGCTTTTTAGTATGCTGTCTAGGTTGGTCATAGCTTTTCTTCCAAGGAGCAAGCGTCTTTTAATTTCATGGCTGCAGTCACCATCTGCAGTGATTTTGGAGCCCAAGAAAATAAAGTCTGTCCCTGTTTCCACTGTTTCCCCATCTATTTGCCATAAAGTGATGGGATCAGATGCCATGGTCTTAGTTTTCTGAATGTTGAGTTTTAAGCTAGCTTTTCCCACTCTACTCTTTCACTAGGGTCTGGGCACGTGTGTACTTTGGGTTGGTATTATTACTGGCCCATGCTATTCAATTACCAGTTAACTATAAACTGTCTCAAAATGTTCACTTACTGTTGCCCTTATCATTATTTCACTTGAACAGTTAGTTATCAGTTAAACATCATCAAACATACTTATTGAATACCTACTGTGTGCCAGGCACCATTCTAAGCACAGAGGATACAGCAGTGAACAAGGTAATCAAAAATCTCTGCTCTCAAGAAAGGGGAAAACCAGTAATAAATATATGCCATGAACAAGAACAAAGAACTGTAGAAGGACTGTAGATAGCAGAGTTGGGGTTGTTTTATTTAGTGTTGTCATGGTTTCTCTCTTTGATATCATGACATTTGAACAGAATACCTGAAGGGATTGAGCTCTGTGGATATACAGGAAGAACATTCCAGGCAGAGGGAAAAGCAAATATACAGCCTTAGAGTGGGAATGCCCTTGGCAGGTTCAAGGAACAACTAATCAGTAAGAAGGTTATCTCTGCAGGTCAACTGAAAGATTATAAGACCATCAGCTAGGGTAATGAGATATGAGATGGAGGCAGCGAAGAGTGACTGTGGATGTATTTTGGAGGAAGAACCTACTGGGTGTGGCTACTCTAGACTGGGGACTTTGTCTCACAGTTTCCCACTGTACCAAGTATGGTACCAGACCTGGTCCATAGTCTGTTTTGTTTTGCTTCTTCTGATGCTATTAGACATTATGAGTGCATTGTTTTTATATTTGCGTCTCTCTAGCAAAACCCTCCAGTACTAGGAAGAGATTAGTGGATGTTGGGAGTGTTTAGTGTTTAGAGGAGAAAGCGCAGATTCTCCAGTCTCTACCTATATGATACAGATTTTATATCTGTTCTTCTGAAAGAACATGTTCTTTGAGACATAATGAAATCCAGGTTTAAATATTCCTTTTTTGAAGGGAAAACAAAAGATTGTAGAAGTGTAAACAGTTTATAAGCAAGGGTTATGTTTATGTTTGCGGTAGCAATTTAAGGTTTAAAGGGATAGATGACCATTTAACTGCTTATGTCCTTCTAGCCTAAAGTTGCTTGGCAGTCAGCAAATCCCTTTACTGAGAGAGAATGAACATGGCAGAATTGTGATTAAAGACTCAAATGTGGCCTTTTTCATCTGCAGAAACACAGAACAGTAAATAATGGAGGAGTCAGGCACTCAACTCAGTGTCTTAGGAGACCTGAGGATTCTATAGAGTGCTAAACTTTATGCACTTTCTGGTCCTTGGATTTCTGTGTATTTTTTGGTTTGTATTTATACTGGGGCTTTTAGGCAAAACCTTTCTCACTTGCAATATATCTCCCTATTTGTACTGATAAAATAAATAGTACTGCAAAGCGGTGTTTCTTAATCATTGGTTGGGTCTTGATGTTACCTGGTTTTCTTAGGTCTGAGGTGGAGCAGGTGTAGTGGTACTGTGATTTGGAATCAGTATACAATAGAGAAGTAAGGTGGCCAGTGGGACAGGAGGAAAGTGAGAAGTGCAGTGTGACATTGAAGTACCCCATAACAGTTTCCATCTTGACTTTGGTGCTTAAAAAAAAATCTTATTAAGCTAACTTTGTACATAGACTACAATTTCATGGTACTGTAAGTTAAGACAATAATTCTTATTATGAAAACTCAAAATGGAAGGATTTTGTTCTTACTATTCAAGTTTGAAATATGAAAATGAAGCTTTATTATTGGTGAGCAAAGTCACACTTTGGGCCCAGTCCCTTCAGAACTCTCTAGTCAAGGGAAGGAACAGGAATCAAATTAAGGAATGTATCAAATGAATGTGAATGCTGGTAAGTGCAATGACAGTAGTGAAACAGAATGTTGTAATAGCAGATATGTATCAGGATGTTGCAGCAGAATGGAAAGCCAGAGAGAGAACTGAAAAGAGTGTTTTTGGAAAATCCTTGATACAGATAAACGCAGTTCCTTTACTCTTTAAGTTTACTCTACACATGCATCTTGACTCTCTCTCTCTCTTCTGCTCAAGTCAGGTTATTGTCCCCCCACTCCCCGCCCCCCGCCCCCATTCTCCCAGTAAGCAGTTCTAGAGCTAACGGTGCCTGGCTCTCCTGTGGATGTAGAGATAAGGGTAAAGATGACAGCAGACTGACTGAGGCACCCCATGGTGTTCTTAGCACTCAGCTCTGTGGAGGACAGAAAAATGGGGTAAGCCAGTCAGAAGGAAGGGGGAGAGGAGGGGTAGATGGCAGCGTAGACTGTCCCGAGCTCCTGACAAGGAGTTGCAGGGAAAAAACAAAGAGGCTTATAAAAGCCTCATCTTTAAGTGGGCTCCTACCTCACCTACTAACACCCAGCTCCCTTTAGCAGGTCAAGGACATGTGATAAAAAGGTATAACATTTTAGAATGAGGTAAACATTTTAAATACAGATAAGTTTTCCCCTTAAATGTGATCACTTAATGCTAGATGAACTAAATCCACATTAACTGTGGTTACATGTCTATGTCTATAGAGTAATTTGGGGGCTTCCCAGATGGTTCAGTGGGTAAAGAATCTGCCTGCAATGCAGGAGACACACATTCTATCCCTGGGTCAGGAAGATCCACTGGAGTAGGGCATGGCAACCCACCCCAGTATTCTTGCCGGGAGAATCCCATAGACAGAGGAACCTGGCGGGCTACGGTCCATGGGGTCACAACGAGTGGGCCATGACTGAGCAGCTGAGCATGCACACATGAGGTGATTTTAACAACCCGACAAACCTAAGGAAATAAACTTGTTCACACAAATAATTATTGAATTCTTTAATAATCAGATGTCAGGCACTTGCTAACTGGTAGAGTGATGAATAAAATAAATTTGGAGCTTGAACTCTGTTAAGCAAAGCTCATAAGCTAAGAAGAAATTTCTACAGGTGTGTTTGGATCTATCTACCCCGTTTCTGTGGAAACTCGCCTCCTCTGAGACTCAACTGCCTATGCTGATGTCTCCCAAATCTTTATTGCAAGCATAGTCCTGAGCTTCAGAATCCCACTGGATGTCCACTTGGATGTCCTGAAGTGGCCTAGAACTTAACTTACCTGAAAGTGAATGGATGGAATGCCAGCATTCAATTGTCCAAGGAAGAAATATGCTCCATGCTTAACTCTCTTTACCCTCACCTAGCTCAGCTGGTAAAGAATCTGCCTGCAATGCAGGAGACCCCAGTTTGATTCCTGGGTCAGGAACATCTGCTGGAGAAGGAATAGGCTACTTGCTCCAGTATTCTTGGGCTTCCCTGGTGGCTCAGATGGTAAAGAGAATCTGCCTGCAGTACAGGAGTCCTGGGTTCCATCCCTGGGTTGGGAAGATCCCCTGGAGGAGGGTATGTCAACCCAATCCAGTATTCTTGCCTGAAGTATCCCCATGGACCAAGGAGCCTGGTGGGCTGCAGTCCATGGGGTTGCAAAGAGTCAGACATGACTGAACGACTAAGCACAGCACAACAATACATGGGCAGAGTTCTGTCTGGTCTCGCTCTGTAGTCTCTCAAAGATCTGTCCCTTCAGTCTGATCCCCCACGACCTTTTTGCTCAGGCCATCATTCCTTCTCACCGGAGTCCCTGCAGCCTACTCCTAACGTGTGTTAGTGGTGATCATTTATGAGGGCTTAGCTGTCTTCATCATTCACTCTTCAGCCAACCCAGAATTTCCTTAAGGTACCCTACTGCCCTCAGGATAAATTAGATCTATTTAGCTGTGACTGATTTCTGCCCTTCCCAACCAGAACACGCACACATATGCATACACGTGGCTCAACTGCTTGCTCTGCTTGGAACATCTCCTGTATTCCTGTCTAGTAGTTCCCCATTCTTTAAAACCCATCTACTCTAAGATATGCCATCTCTCTTTCCCACAGGTAGGTTTAGATTAAGTGTGTCCTTAGTACCTGGTACTTGAGTGATCAAGAGAAGCTTAAATGAATAAATAAACGGTCAGTCAGTTGATTATTTTATTGTCTGCTTTTCCTTTCAAAGATTCAAATGCAGTGGTAGGTAGCTTGAAAGGCATGTAGAGAGTGTGGGTTAGGAATTATGGATTTTGAAAAGCTGTCTCCTAAAATATAGGTGGGAGCTTTGTGGGTCATGGGTAGGGATAGGGCATGGCAGAGGGAGAGAGGCAGGATTGGGGAGTCAAGACTGGTGGTTCTAAATTAAGAGATGCTCTGTCTCTTGCTCCAGCGTCCTGAGAAATTTTTTGAGGTTGCTGACAGTGTATTTGCTGCTGGTTGTATAGGTTGTTGACTTAAAATGAAAGACTTTTCACTTAAACTAGGAACAAAGGAGCTTTGTTCCAGCAGCTAAAATGTGCATAACACAGTGCATTGGTTCTTAACTCCTTTGTGGTTCGAAGCCTCTTTAAGCATCTGACAATTCTTTCCTCTGAAAAAAGGGAAGGTTTTAGACAGAATTCTGTGGTACAGGAAAAGAAAGCTTTCTTCTTTCTGCCCTTCAGAGATTATGGCAGTAATCCCTTAACTAAGATGAATTCTTTGGAAAAACATTATAGTCCTTAGTTTTTAACTTAAGTAAAGAAGGTTTAATCGATAATTAAATACAGATGTGACAGTTAAGGGACTTGGTAATTTTATGTAGTAATGTGTAACAATGAAATAATAAGATGGTAAACTTGAAGTGCTACCATCATTTATTGTTTTCTGAACAAGTACCACAAATATACATGTATTAAAGTACAGAGAACTCTTGATATGTTAATACTAAATGTTTAAAAATCTTATGCCACATATACTTGCTGTTCAAAATACAGTCTCCAACCAGCAGCATCATCACTGGGGAATTTGTTAGGAGTGCATGTTCTAGGGCCCACCCATAGAGCTGCTGGATCTGAGTCTCTGAGGGAGAGGGCTGAGAACTGTGTAATAACAAGCCCTTCAGGTGATTCTGTGGTGCACTAAAGTCTGAAAAGCATACTTTGGACCAGACGTTAATAATACAAGCATCTCTAGAAGTAGGCACTTTGTTCAGTTCAGTTCAGTCGCTCAGTCGTCGCAGCACACCAGGCCTCCCTGTCCATCACCAACCCCCGGAGTCTACCCAAACTCATGTCCATCGAGTCGGTGATGCCATCCAGCCGTCTCATCCTCTGTCGTCCCCTTCTCCTCCTGCCCCTAATCCTTCCCAGCATTAGGGTCTTTTCCAATGAGTCAACTCTTCGCATGAGGTGGCCAAAGTATTGGAGTTTCAGCTTGAACGTCAGTCCTTCCAGTGAACACCCAGGACTGATCTCCTTTAGGATGGACTGGCTGGATCTCCTTGCAGTCCAAAGGACTCTCAAGAGTCTTCTCCAACACCACAGTTCAAAAGCATCAATTCTTTGGCGCTCAGCTTTCTTCACCGTCCAACTCTCACATCCATACATGACCACTGGAAAAACCATAGCCTTGACTAGACGGACCTCTCTGCTTTTAAATATGCTGTCTAGGTTGGTCATAACTTTCTTTCCAAGGAGCAAGTGTCTTTTAATTTCATGGCTGCAATCACTATCTGCAGTGATTTTGGAGCCCAAAAAAATAAAGTCTGACACTGTTTCCCCATCTATTTGCCATGAAGTGATGGGACCAGATGCCATGATCTTAGTTTTCTGAATGTTGAGCTTTAAGCCAACTTTTTCACTCTCCTCTTTCACTTTCATCATGAGGCTCTTTAGTTCTTCTTCACTTTCTGCCATAAGGGTGCTGTCATCTGGATATCTAAGGTTATTGATATTTCTCCCGGCAATCTTGATTCCAGCTTGTGCTTCTTCCAGCCCAGCATTTCTCATGATGTGCTCTGCATATAAGTTAAATAAGCAGGGTGACAATATACAGCCTTGACATACTTCTTTTCCTATTTGGAACCAGTCTGTTGTTCCATGTCCAGTTCTAGCTGTTGCTTCCTGACCTGCATACAGGTTTCTCAAGAGACAGGTCAGGTAGTCTGGTATTCCCATCTCTTTCAGAATTTTCCACAGTTTATTGTGATCCACACAGTCAAAGGCTTTGGCACTTGGTTTATCTTTTGCTGAAGAGAAGTAATAACAGGCACTTTGTACTTTTAATCATATAGTAATTGGAGTGAATGCTAATAAAATTAAAACAGTGGCTGTTATTTATTGAATGTCATATTGAGGGTCATGGGCTTTTACATGCATTACCTTATGTAATCTTCCCAAGAACCCTTCTAGTTAGGTGGTATTAAATCAGTCAGCAAATGTTTATTAGCACCTACATTGTGCCATTCATTACTCTGGACGGTGGAAAGACAGCAGTAAACAAGACAGATATAGTCTGTCCTCTTAGAATTTATGTTTCAATAGAAAAGGCAGACAAAAAGCAAGCGAATGATGAAATTTTAGATTCCATGTATGACACATGCTGTGAAGAAAAGTAAAACAGAGTAAGGTCTTGCTTGGAAGTTACTGTTTGAGCAGAGATTGTAAATAATAGGAAGGAGCAAGCTATGAAGAGGTTTGAGGGAAGAGTATTTCAGATTCTTATGCCAGTGTTTTTCCCAAAGACAAGACTCAGAAAGGTTAAGTAACACAGCTAATAAGTGCTGGAGCTAGGTTTTGAGACCCAAATATCTGACTCCAGGTACATCTTCATAATAAATTAGGATATTTGCTAATTTTCTTCTTCTTTCTGGTAGTTTACATTTTCTACAATTTCTTGAATCAGCATGTGAATTTTAAAAATGTATATAGGAAGTCTCTTCTAACTGTATTTTCATGACTGTATACTTGTCATTATGTACCCAATCAGGATCTGAATGTATTAATAATTCTGAATGATAGTCTTTAAAATGAAGAGATATAAATTGAACTTTCCAATACTGTATTCTCTATAAAATTGGATTTTGAGTCAAGACTTGTTTTTAGAGTAATAATCAAAAGCCTAAATAGAAGTTGTACTTAAAGTTTCAGTAAGTGCAAATACGGTGGTCTAGGGTTGTAGTAGAGATGAAGTCACTGGTAACATTGGTGTTACATGTTTCAAACAGTATTTTGGCAGCAACTAGTTATTCATGAAGGTGATTATAGTGTTCATTTTGATGATTCTTTTAAAATAGGAAACAATAATTATAGGCCTCAAACAATCTAGGTGTCATCTATCATTAGTAATAATGTTAAGAATCATATCAGATGTATGGTTCTCTTTGCTGTTGAAACTATGTGTTAGATAGTAAAGAATGAACAGTTGAGCAGAGGTTCATAGTGAACACTAAAAGACAAAACTAGGGGTTAACAAATAAATGAAATTGTCTTCCTTATTGGTTTGTAAGCATAAATTATATATAGGTCAGGATGAGTTGGAATTGATACCAGTGATGGATTGAGGAAAAAAGTATGTAATCTAAAAACCAGAAGTATTCAGAGTTAGAAATTGTGGTCAGTGTGCAGGTATGTTTAAGCATGTAGCACAAAGGTTGAATGTAAACATTATGAACAGTAGAATGCAGCCAGTGTAGAAGAGACCGAAGATCATTTCCATTTGAATACTCTGAAGATGTATCATAACTACTGGTGTTTTATAACATATTAGTTTTTACCAGACTAGTGTATTACTGTCTATCAGAAATTTAAGAACCAGTGAACAAAGCTATATTCTCTCAGAATGCTCAACCACTGGCATATCTTTACTCAGTTAATAGAAAATCATTTTATTTTAGAAAACTGTTTAGCTTATATTGAGTTAGCACATGTATTTTAATGTTTTTAATTTGTTTATATTTGGATGTTTTGGGTCTTCTGTTTTGAGTTTTCTTCTTTTGGGTCTTTGAGAGAAAAGCACAGGCTTTTCTCTCATTGTCTTGAGCAAGAGCTACTCTCTAGTTGAGGTACGTGAGCTTCTCATTGCATTGGCTTCTCTTGTGGAGCATGGGCTCTAGGCACTCGGGCTTTAGTAGTTGTGGCTCATGGGCCCAGTAGCTGCAGCTCGTGGGCTCTAGAGCACAGAGTCAGTAATCGTAGCACACTGGCTTAGTTGCTCTGCGGTATGTAGAATCTTCCCAGACCAGGGATCAAACCCGTGTCTCCAGCACTGGCAGGCAAATTCTTTGCCACTGAGCCACTAGGGAAGCCTTTAACTCATTTTAATTGTCAAAAAACTTAACTAGTGAACTCAGAATCTCTTCCCTTGCTTTAGTTGAAAATGTAGGCTTATTTCTGACTTGACTCTGTAGTACACTTATAGGTACTAAAATCATGACTCCTTTTGCTATTCCTAACTTTTGTGTCCTCAGTTGTTCCACAGATATTTACTGAGCACCTCCCTCCTCCTCCAGGTACAGTACGAGCCTGGGCACGTGAGAAACAGCAGGCAGGCAACATAGTAGGCAGTAAGTCAGAATGTACATTGCTGCTAAGTCGCTTCAGTCGTGTCCGACTCTGTGCGACCCCATAGACGGCAGCCTACCAGGCTCCGCCGTCCCTGGGATTCTCCAGGCAAGAATACTGGAGTGGGTTGCCGTTTCCTTCTCCAGTGCATGAAAGGGAAAAGTGGAAGTGAAGTCGCTCAGTCATCCGACTCTTAGCGACCCCATGGACTGTAGCCCACCAGGCTCCTCCGTCCATGGGATTTTCCAGGCAAGAGTACTGGAGTGGGGTGCCATTGCCTTCTCCGAGAATGTACATTAGCAGGTGATAAATGTTACAGAAACAGGGAAGTTCAAGCTGGGTACAGGTAACTAACTGGGTGGTCAGTGAGAAGGTATGACCACTTAAGTCTGTGAGGGGAGGCCTCATTAAGAAGGTGGTAGTTGAACAGATTTAAGGAGGTAAAGGAGTTAGCCTGTCAGATACTTGATTCCAGCCCACTGGGAGCTGAATACATGAATCTGGAGATGATCAGAATTTAGATCATATTTAATCAGTGAGAGTGCCAAGAGAGTGAGTGTAGAGAAGGTAAGATGACCAAAGACTAAGCCCTGGAACCAAAAAAGAGGAGACAGCGAGATAGGAGGAAAATAGAGTGTGGGATCCTGGAGGCAAAGCACACACAGCATCCAGGAGTAGAGAGCAGCCAAGTTAGCCCTGTGGGGTAGCATGGATCAAGGATAGATGGCTAGGCTGGACAGCGCAGACACACGGATAAGCTCTCTGAGCACTTTCAGTTCAGTCCTCAGAGCAGAAGTCTGGGTGGGTGTGAGAGAATACTGGAGTGAGTAGCCTTTCCCTTCTCCAGGGGATCTTCCCAACCCAGGAGACGAACCAGGGTCTCGTGCATTGCAGGCGGACTTCTTTACCAACTGAGCTATAGATATTGGTGAAGAGCATATGGAATCAGGGTGTTGAGTGTGACCACCTGGCAGATGAAGGACCCACTTTTGAGGGTCATGGTCATGAATTTAGGGTGAAAGACCAGTCAGCATGGTACGTGTTTTTCTCCCACAGTGCTGAGCTGTAATCTTGTAGAGCAGAGTATGTCGAGTTGGATATAGCCCAGGGTGACAGCTTACCTGATCAAGTATGACAAAAGAAGAGTTGTAGTGGAGCAGAGCTATCCAGAGGCTGTGTGTGGAAGTGATTATTCTGGTCGGCCATGGAATTCATACCGATCAGGAGGGGAGTGAGGGCATGGTGGTCCTCGCCCTGCAGTCCCACTTGACTCCCTAAGTCTGTCTGTAGAAGGCCTTCCTGGACTTTGTGGTCTCCTGGGCTGCTTGGTCTTGGATTCTCCTACTGTTAGGAGAGCCCCAAGACTCTGCTAACCTTGCTCAGCAGGCTCTGCCTTGCTGTCTGTCCCTCTGTCCTGGCAAAGCAAGAGTAAAGCAGTCTCCTTGATAGAAAGTAATGCTGTCCTTTGTGTTCTGCATGAAATTGTAACTCATGTAGGCCTTTAAACTGTGCCGTGTAAGAGAAATAAAGATGTTCATTAATCCCTTTATGAGTAAAACTAGGAGATCCTGTCTCATGGAAGCAAATTACAGCTGTTCTGGAAATCTTCAATGTCAGTTTCACATGTAAATATGTATCAAAAGCAGCAAACTGATGTCTCTTCTCTTTGCCGATGACCACAGTTTACTTACAAACTGTTAGCAGATAACAGACACATTTTTCAAAGGGAAACTGTGTCAAATGAGTGTTATCAAGAATGGCACATAAAGATAGTGATGTGCTTCAGGAAGTAAGAAAAAATATACTTCATGTTGAGAGATAAAACCAACACATTCAGATGATTTTAACAAAGTCAGCATTTTATCACTTTTAATAAACAGAGGATTACTAATGAATGACATGACCAAGGTCATGAGAGAAAAGACTGTTACTGTTTTGTTATCCATGATAGTAGAATTGGTGCTCAAAAAGAGAAATTGCTGTAGATCACTGTGTCATCAGGGCTACCCTTGTGGCTCAGCTGGTAAAGAATCTGCCCACAAAGCGAGACCTGGGTTTGATCCCTGGGTTGGGAAGATCCCCTGGAGAAGGGAAAGGCTACCACTCCAGTATTCTGGCCTGGAGAACTCCATGGACTGTATAGTCCATGGGGTCGCAAAGAGTCAGACACGATTGAGCCACTTTCACTTTCACTGTGTCATCAAAGCTAGGAAGCTAGTTTTCTGTGAGATGTGGGTGGACCATACATGTGAGATAGCAACAACGAATGGGCCTTGTACCTGTTGTGACGAAGCTGCCCCCCTCATGAACTTGAAAATTAAAATGTGGAATAGCCTTTTAATAGTTGAACTGTTGGAGTCAACTTAGAAATAGTGCTTCTGAGCAGGTATATGGAAAGCGATCAGGAAGAGACACAACGAGGTTTCTCCTATACACAGGAGGCTATGCTGGAATTGTATTAAACATATTAAGGAAGGAGGGTAGAATGCAGAAGTGTTGATATCAGTCTTGGATCCTCAACCCCAGAAAAAGTATTAATATGTGCAAAGCTAGGCAGTTCCCATTTAGGTGACGCAGTGTGTCATCAATTTGATACTTGAGTTTGGAGACTATCTCTAGGGTGAATATGGCTGCAGAGGGTTAATACCAGTACGTGATAGACATTTCAAGTTCCATTAGCAAGATCATCTGTTATTTAAGATAGATGTGTCAAACTAATCATGGTCTGATGCCATTCAATATTCAATTGCAGATGTCTTTTTGTTAGGATTTTGTGCTCATCCAGCAAGCTGATTTATTGTGATAGCTCACATTTACTAAATAGAAGTTACCAGTTACTCGTTTACACATTTTATGCATATTAGCTCATTTAATCTTCATAAGAGCCATGTGAGACAGATATCCTTGTTATCCCCCTGTACAGAGACACATAGAGTAATTTGCCTAATGGCAGAACCAGGATTCAGATTGAGCTGTCTGCCTCAAGATTGTCTTTTACCTGCTAGAACCACTGCGCTGTACTACCTGAGCTTCTCCTGTAAACCTGCCCTCTAGGGAGACAACACATTAATCCCATATTCTTGTGGTTAGTTTTGTCCTCTGTCAAAATGATTTCCTGATGGTGAATAACAAAGTGCCTTCTGGTTGTGACTTGGCAGAGGACCAGCTCCTGGACTGGGCAGCCTCACTGAGGCATTCACCAGTAAGTATTTGGTGGCTAGGATTTCCCAGTTGTCTTCTGGCTGCCTCAGTAAGAGAGATTTGCAGAGCTGGAATCCTGGTGCCAATCCCACAGAGATTTTGATTTAATTGGTCTGGGATGAGGCCCCTGAATCTGTTCTTTAAAAGAAAAAAAACTCACTGGTGATTGTGGTGCCCATCAAAATTTGAAAACACTGCTTCAGATGACATATGACTCTTTGTAAACTTGTTTAACAACCTAGTTCAAATCTAAGACGTGGCAAAAGGAACAATTTCACTTAGTAAGCTTTGGCAGAAGTTTAATGAGGGTTGTGATGAGCTAAATATAAAGATCAGTTAAAAATATGAAATCTTGGTGCCCAGGACCAAATGGTATATTGGCTTTAAGATGTGCCGCGGAGTGGTTTGGATTTTAGGCCTTGAGCTGGACATCCAGGCTGGGGGTAAATGCCATGTCTGCTGCACAGCTGGGCACATGTGAGCAGCCTGCTCAGGCTCTCCAGTACTGCATTCCTCCTTTGCCAGAGGGGGATGGTAGCTCCATACTGTAATCCATACAAAGCCCTGAGCCCAGAACCTGCCATTTGGTTAGTGTTCAGTAAACGCTAGCACTAGTTGCCATTTAAGTGTTTTTCCAACTGGAGATATCTTTGGAGAGCCTAACTCCCTTTCTGACCAGGTGTTTCTGCTTGCTCCAGGATGTCTCTGTAGTGTGGCTGCTGAGAGTGAAGATTTTATTTGGTCTCCACACACAGTCTTAACAACAGACTGGGACCTTTATAAACATTATTCTTGAACCACCTGAGTTAACCAGTATAGCAGTTGAGCAATTAGCTTAGTATTAAATCTTTAAGATAATTTTAAAATGTTTTTCAGCTTGTATAAACTAGGAATCAAAGGTCAGTTTTACAGTGATTTTTTTAAAGCATCTGAGCGAAAACAAATTCTCATTTTACTTTTTTCAGTTTCACTGAACTTCTGGCCTGGATTTTCTCAGGTTCTAATTTGTGTAAGGTTGTGGTTTATTAACGGCTTTTAAAAGCGTATGGGAGATGTATTTCTAGAGTTTCTTGGGATTTTCTTTTAAGGACTATATAAGATACTAAAGGAGTTCGAATTCTCCTTTTGGACATATTTAAGGCTCCCAAATGAAGGGATCAGGCTTTCTTTTTCTGTATACTTTAGATCTGTAGATATAAAATTAGAAGAGAATGTAGCATATAGGCATGCACTGAGTAAGGAAACGGGCTCTTGATTCAAGTCCTGGCTTTCACTACTTATTGACTCCATGATTTTTGGCAAATTTCTAAACTTCTCTATTCAAGGTCTTCTTCTGTAAGAGGCCTGATAATATTACCTAATTTATGGGGTTGTAATGAATATTAAATTATGTCAACTATAAGTTGAAGCACTTGAGAGTGTTGCCTGTTGTTATTGCTCAACCCCTAAGTCGTGTCTATCTCTTTGCTGCCCCATGGACTGTGTAGCGTGCCAGGCTCCTTCCTCTATCCTCCTCTGTCTCCTGGAGTTTGCTCAAATTCATGTCCATTGAGTCAGTGATGCTATCTGACCATCTCATCCTCTGCCACCCCCTTCTCCTTTCACCTTCAATCTTTCCCAGCATTAGAGCCTTTTCCAATGAGTTGGCTCTTCGCATCAGGTGGCCATTGTTGGAGCTTCAGCAACAGTCCTTCCAAGGAGTATTCAGGGTTGATTTCCTTTAGGATTGACTGGTTTTCTTCTTGCAGTCCAGGGGATTCTCAAGAGTCTTTTCCAGCACAATACAAAAGCATCAGAAGGTGCCTGATAAACCTTTTAAGTGTTGATGATTTTGATGAAAATGATGACATCCACCCAAATCATCTGAACAAAAAAGAAAACTAGAATAAAAATATTTCAGCATCTTAAATTTTTCTTGGAAACTATTTGGGAAAAATTTTTAATTAAAAATAATTATGGGCCTTAGCCTATGGAAGAAAAATTTAATTATTTTAATGTAATACTTTATGTAGTAAGGTTAATTCCTGTGTCCTATAGGATGGCTTATCTGTCATGTTTACTTGGTAGTCGGATTTAGCAGAGAAGCTGAAGATGTTTTTTCGTGGCGAGGGGTTGTATTTCTACATTACATTCTTTTCCTTTGTTAAGAAAATGTTTTTAACCTGACAGAATTTGTGATTCCCTATCAGCAAACCTGGACTCAAGTCTCTGTGCTGCCATTCGTCAGGGAATGCAGGTTACCTGGTCCGTAAGAACCTCTTCTCCTTTCTCTGCGAAAGTAGAGTAAGATACTGCATCTCACACATTTGTGTGAGAAATAAAGCTGCCTCCTAATGGGGCTTTCTACTCCCTCTGTTCTGCACAGTAGAAATAAAATGTGAGCCACCTGTGTAATTTTAAATTTTCTAGTAGCCACATTAAATAAAAGAAATGAAATTAGTTTTATTATATTTTATTTAATCTAGTATGCCTAAAATATTATCACTCCAGCATGTAATTAATATGAAAATTATTAATAAGATTATTCTTTTCATTCTCAGTCTTTGAGATCTGGTGTGTAATTTATACTTACAGCACATCTCAACTTGAACGAGCAACATTTCAAGTGCTCAGGAGCCACATGCTGCTAGTGGCTATCGGTCCAGATCTGGAATACAGATTACTGGTCCCATCCCTGAGCACCTTGAGGCTGCCTTGGCCTCAGCAGCTTTATTCTTGAAACTGTGTGCACCTCTGGACAAATGAGCCTGACATTTCTTTCTGCATCAACCTGGATTAGTATCTTTGTCCCTGGGAGGACAGGCTCCTGCCCTTAACCTTGTAGCTGACCCACATGAGGACTTGCTTTGGGTATGTCACGTGCCTCTCTGTTTGGCCAAGGGCCAGAGACAACCAGGCATTCCCGAGAATGATAAACCTTTTGAACCACAACGATCAGAGCTCCAGGGCAGGAGCTGAAGTTCAGGACAGGATCAGGCTTCCTAATACCCTTCATTCTTGCCTCTTATCTGTCCTATTTGCCTTCTTTCCCACATTTTAGAGATTTATCTGGTGTCCCTAGGAAAACAGCAAATACCAGCAGTCTGCTAAAGAATTCAGCTTTTCCTGCCTCTGCCTCAGTATTGATTAGCAAAGTAGCCCTTCCTTCCCAAACGTTTAAAAAAGTTTTTTAAAAAAGACATTCAGAACGCTTTGGAGGCCAGGAAATTTGGAGAACAGAAATATTCACATCTAAGCTTTTTTTATTTTAGGGTTTTGTATTACTGTTTTTCATCCAAATTTGGGGAGAAATGTGGTAAAGGAGTGTTACCCTAATAGCTGTATGTAATGGTAAAAGAGATGTAGAGAATAGGGCACCCAGGTGTACTCATCCAGCAAAAAAAAATCTGCTCAGATGTCACCTTCTTAGGAAGTCCTACCCTGATCACTCTTACCTAAAATAGCCCCCAGTCTGCAGCACTCTCTCTTGCTACCATTCACTCTTACCTAAAATAGCCCCCAGTCTGCAGCACTCTCTCTTGCTACCATTTTTGTCTGTTTTGTAGATATCACTTATTACTAACTAAAATTCTTTGACTTCCCAAATAGAATATAAGCTCCGTAAGAGTATGGACTTTGTTCTGTTTATCCCTGCATCCCCCAACTCCTAGTATAATGCTTGGCTGTTGCAAGTGAAAAGTGAAAGTGTTAGTCTCTCAGTCATGTCCAACTCTTTGCAACCCCATGGACTGTAGCATACCAGGCCCCTTTGTCCATGGCATTTTCTGGCAAGAATACTGCAGTGGGTTGCCATTTCCTTCTCCAGGGGAGCTTCCCGACTCAGGGATCGAACCCAGGTCTCTTGCATTACAGGTAGACTCTACCTTCTCAGCCACCAGGGAAGCTGGCTGTTGAATCAGTGAATAAACAAGTGAAAGGAAATACTGTATGTACTGATAATTTTAAAATTAGTTTCCTAGGAGAAGTCTACTCTGACCATTGTGTGATAAGTTTGAATTTTCAGACCTGATCTCAGTAGTAGGAATCCTAGTGTTTACTCTAGGTCAATCATATAGATAAACTTTCACTGCTTTTAGATAGTCCAGGGCTTGCAGAGGGGAGAAAAGTAGTTTGTAATGAAGTTGTAAAAGGGGGAGCTGATCTGTACAGGTGAAAATTTCAGATTACACAGGGTAATAAAATGGAAGAGGGGGCATTGGGATAGGGAATTGGGTTGAAAATTTTTTACAGTTCAGTTGCTGTTTATGTCTGAGGTTTTTGGACAAGAAAGTTGGTAATAAGAAGCTTAGGAAAAAGGTGGGAGAGAGTCATAGCCAGAAAGATTAGTATTATTTGGAGGAGAGGTTGGCTATATAGACTTGTGCCCCAAAAGCCACAAATCATATTTCCATTGTCTTTGTTTATAATAAGCATTATTTAACATCTTAATTAATTAATTAATCCTCAGTGGTTCTTTTGGTTTACCTCTCCTGCGTTTGTACCAGCTTGATGTCACTGGCCATACTTCGTGGCCCTTGGAATTATGGTCCTGTGAGCATGGATGCATCATACTCTGCACAGGCCAGAAGTTCTGCTGAAACTCCTGGTTTGTCCCAGGAGCACCCTGCCCATAAAAACTAATCCAGGCATGTTGAGAACTCTCAAGTATTATTAAGTACTATTTATATTTCATTCAAGTAAATTTTTAGCAAAAGAAATAAATTCAGGCTTACCAGCCTTTACCTTTCCTTGTTCTCCTTCTTTAAATGAGAAAATCTATTGTTTTATGTAAATGCATCAACATTTTTACATACTATGAATAAATTGTTTGGTTTGTGAATATATTTAAGAATAACAATAATCAAAATAGTTAATTTCTATATTGTGGCAGTAGGCTTTATTTCAGGTGTTTTTTAAATAGTGTTATCATTTTAAGGTTTTATAAAGTTTGATTTAAGAATAGTATTTTAGGTGTAGTAGATAATTTATAGGGAGTAGGTCTAGTTATATTAAGTTCAAGTGATGCATTTTAATCTAACATCTTGTTTCTTCTCAGTCTGCAAGACTTGTATTGTCCAGCACTTTGAAGATAGCAATGATTGTCCAAGGTGTGGCAACCAGGTTCATGAGACGAACCCATTAGAAATGTTGAGGTATGTCAATATATTTTTAGTTCCTCTAACTTAAATGATTATATAAGCTCTTAAGAATTTTTATTATGCATCATAATATTTGTTGGTGCCTTGACTCAGTTAATGTAGGCTTTGATTTTCATTTTAAAGCATTTTATTTCAATTTATTTTACTAAGAATAAATGAAAAATAAGGCTGTGTATATTAAGTATTTAAGAAATATATTTCCCAATTAAAAATTACAACTTCGTCTCAGGGTCTCAGGGTTACTTTAGCTGTAGTTATTTTCAGTATTTTATTATCCTACACGGCACTCTGGGTTTGTTGAGCTACATGGTGGTGGGAAGAGGGCAGACCTAACAGGGATACTAGTCTTGGGACTCTTAATTTTTAAAAATTTATCATATATTCTAAAAGTGTACAAACATTTATGTAAAACTGAAAAGAATTTTTAAAATGACTACCCTTTTCTTAATGGTATAATCATTATACCAAATAAATAGTAATAATATAAAGAAGTGTAGTCATATATTTTTAAAGTTATAAGTGCTGTTAAAAGATCCTAATCCAAACCAAACCCTTTTTCAAGATTATAAATGGAAATTTATAGGAGTGACACTACATTGCCTGAGGTCCAGCAAACTCAAATGTCACTTCCAGCCACAAACCACTGAACCCATTTTTCTCCCCACAGTTCCTACCATAGTAAAGAGCCCTCATGATCGTTCATCTCTGTGTAGTGTTTGCCATCATTCTGTAAATCTGGATTTTCAGGTCTTATATTTTAGACTTTTTTTCTATTTTAGTGTCTATAGTTGGAGTAATTTGTCTGTAAGTTAATGTCTGCTCCATTGGTTTTCAAAGTTTGGTCCCCACACCATTACTATCTTAATAGAAATGACAGTTTTGGGGGCCCCACCTCAGACCCTCTGAATCAGCAACTCTGAGAGGTGCTGCACATGAGGGACACGGTGGGGGGAAGGGCAGACAGCTGCTAGTTCTAAATAAAATGGTGAGGATAGGCCTCATTGAGAAGGTTGGATCTGAGCACAGAATCGCTGTCTCTCTGAGGGAACAGCCACACGTAGATCTGGGGGAAGTATGCCTCTTCCAGGTCAGGAGGGCACCTACGACTCGTCTGAGGAACAGTGTGGGCAGGAGTCAGGAGCTCAGAGATGGGGCCTGTCTCTGACCTAAGCAACTAGAGGATGAGATAAGGAAGACTAAGTAAGGATAGAGCGGGTTTGGGGCTGGTAGATCTGGAATTTAGGTTTCCCTGGTGGCTCAGCTGGTAAAGAATCCCCTTGCAATGTGGGAGACCTGGGTTCAACCCCTGGGTTGGGAAGATACCCTGGAGAAGGGAATGGCTACCCATTCCAGCATTTGGGCCTGGAGAATTCCATGGACTGTATGGACTGAGGAACTTTCACAGATGGGGAGTTTGGATTTGGACACGTTGAGTCTATTAATCATTTCAGAGAAGAGGGAATTTGGCTGGTGAATATACAAGTCTGTGACTTGAGAGAGGTCTAGCTGGGGTTAATTATCTGGTGGTCTTCAGTGTGCAGACAGTATTTAAAACCGTGGGACAAGACAGGAGCACGTTAAGGGCACAAGTGCAGAGAGAAGTGTGGAGGACCGAGGATGGATCCCTGGAACATTCTAAAGTTGACAGATCAGGAAAAGGGGGAGTAAGCTGCAAAGGAAACTGAAAAAGCACAGTCAGTATAGGAGAGGGAAGATTCCAGAGTGTATGTATGACCTAGAAGTCAGACAAAGATGAGGGCGTGCTGGACTGTGATGTTTGTTGTAAGGTGAAGACCTAGAGTTGGCAGTTGGATTTAGCAATTGGAGGTCAGCAGCCTTGACAGAAGCACTTTCAGTGGAACCGTGAGGCAAATCCTAACTGGACTGCTTCAAGAGAGAAGGGGAGGCACAAGAATTAGAAACAGCGAGTATCAACAACTTTTATCAAGTTTTGCCACTAATGGGGGCAAAGATATGGGGTGGTCGCTGTTCAAAGAAGTACAGTCAGGAAGGCTTTTATTTTGTTGTGATGTGGGAGAAATACTGGCATGTTTGAAAGGAATAATCCCAGAAAGAGCAAAGAGATAATAGGAGAGTGGGGGAGAGGGGACATTGCTGAAGCAGTGTTCTTGGGAGGTAAGAGGGTGTGGAGTGTAATAGTTGAAGAGATTGGCTTCATGTAGAAGCATCAGCAGACCTTCTGCAGCAGCAGGTGGGAGGGCAGCGTGCACATGGGTGCAGATGCCATAGGTCGATACGATGCTCAGACTCTGTAGACATTTGTGTCTCACTGAACAGAAAATGTTTTATCAGCCAAGAGTAGGGTGGAAAAGGGGGGTATAGGGGTTTGAAGAGAGGGGAAGATGTATTGTGCAGGAAAGTAAGAGAATACATGAACTGGAGAAGTGTAGTATGAGTCCTGGAAATCTTAAAGGCACATCTGGGTTGTAGTTATGAATTTGAACGGGTGTGGTTGTGTTTTTTTCCAGCCCAGTAGGTACCAGCAAAAGTTAACAGAGAGTTGGATTTAACTAGTGTTAACCAGATAATTTGAGCAGGTGATGGGGGGACAAGGGAATCAAAGGTACATGCAAGGTGTGGCTTTAATGATGACTGACTGCAAAGTAAATTCTAAACTGGATGAGGAGGGCAGAGAGCACATAAAATTGGCAAGGGATGATGTATATTACAGGGACAGAAATGAAACTGGTTGATTCCTGATCTGTTTGTACATGAGTGAGTGACTGAGTGAAAGTCACTCAGTCCTGTCTGACTCTGCGACCCCATGGACTATACAGCCCATGGAATTCTCCAGGCCAGAATGCTGGAGTGGGTAGCCATTCCCTTCTCCAGAGAATCTTTCCAACCCAGGGATCGAACCCAGGTCTCTCGCATTGCAGGCTGATTCTTTACCAGCTGAGCCACAAGGAAGTCCAAGAATACCGAAGTGGGTAGGATCCAACCAGTCCATCCTAAAGGAAATCAGTCCTGAATGTTCATTTGAAGGACTGATGTTAAAGCTGAAACTCCAGTACTTTAGGCCACCTGATGCAAAGAGCTGACTCACTTGAAAAGACTGTGATGCTGGGAAAGATTGAAGGCAGGAGGAGAAGGGGACAACAGAGGATGAGATGGTTGGATGGCATCACTGACTCAATGGACATGAGTTTGAGTAAACTCTGGGAGTAAACACTGGGGTTGAGTAAACTCTGGTGATGGACAGGGAGGCCTGGCGTGCTGTAGTCCATGGGGTTGCAAAGAGTTGGACACGACTGAGCGACTGAACTGAACTGAACTGAGCCTATCCCTTCTCCAGTGGATTTTCCCGACCCAGGAATCAAACCGGGGTCTCCTGCATTGCAAGAAGATTCTTTACCAACTGAGCTATCAGGGAAGCCCCTGTTTGTACACAGTAAGATGAAATTATGGTAGAGAATTGGTGAATGGGGATGTAGAAATTGAAGAAAAGTAAATAGTTACTATACTCCAGGGGAAAAAAAAAGTTGAACGAGGGGATATCTTTAATCAGAGTACACTGTGAATATTTATATAATCATAATCATGTAAACATTCATTGTTAAACACAGAAATGGCAGTAAGACTATCAGGAAGAGGAGACTTAGGAGAATGTATGTTGGGAGGACAGGGGCATGGTGGTATGATATCAAGAGAGCTAAAACCTTATCTCCTACAGAAGGAGGTGAGAAAAATCTAGACAGCAAAAAAGGAATGGCTTTGTTTTTTCTCTATCTATAATATATATATAGAAATATGAAAGTAAATACTAATAGAAACAGCATGGATTTGAAAGTGGTTGTACCTGGTGTTGTAGGAATCAGGAATGGGAAGGGTGGGGCAAGAAAATGTGATATTTTCATATAACATTTAAGGTTAGGGGGAAGTTTGATTTGTAAATTATGTGTTAATATATATATATTATATTGATAAAAACAAATATTAAGAGAAATAATACTTCTTTTAAATATTGCAGCTGTTAAATAGACTGGGAAAACTTTGTGAATGAGTTAGTATGTGTGTCCTGAAGAATAAGGTAACATTGGTTTGGCTGGAGAGTAGGACTGGGAAAAGAGTATTTGAGCCAGGATGAAGAGCATGAGGGAGAAAAACAGGTTGGAAAAGATGAGGCATCCTTAGGGATGACTGACTAAGCCAGTTGGCTAGAGAAGGGTGACAAGACAGCAGCACCAGTTACAATCTGTAGGTTGGACTCAAGTTATAAGAACACTTTAAGCCAGGTGTTGGGAAGAAATTAGTTCTTGAGCAGGCAAGTAATGATCAGATTAGTGCTTAAGGAAAATTCATTGTGAGCATGTCAAGGTTAAGGAGAATCTGCTGTCCTCTAAGTTGGGTGGTAATTGAGGGAACAGAAGGCTAGGAAGTGTGGAAAGACTGGGTGGGAGAAATACTGAGAAGGGGGCTTGATGAGTAAACATGTGAAGCAAGAGAGACAGGTAGGTTAAGATAATGCTTGCATTTTGAGCCTGTTTGGGAATGATATGGTATCATTTCTACATTTAACTTTAAAAAAGTAAGACAGGTTTTCAGAGATATTCTGTTGAAGGAGAAGACATAATCTTGACATAGATGAACAAAAAGGAGGGGCTTGAGATATTCGGCATCTGTTGGAAATATGGAACTTGAGCTTCACAGAGAGATGGGGCGGAGGTGTGTGATCAGCCTGTATGTTAGTTTTGAAGTCACAAAAGTGGATGAGATCCTCAGGAAAGGAAGTATGTAGAAAAGGTCAGAGAGTACAGAGAGCAGAGCAAAGGAGAATACTCAGAGGTAGAAGTAGTTGGAAAAAGAAAACTATCTAGGGAACAAAGAAAGTCGATAGGAAAAAAGAAAAATCGAGAACGGAAGTTTGCAAAGAGGCATCGCCAGGCAGCATTGACAAACTGCTGCAGAGCACGAGGAAAAAAATGACTTTAAAAGTAATTAAAAATTTAAAAATTTTAACTCTAAAATTTCTTTTAAAAATCTATTCAATAATGGAAGTTATTGATGATTTGGGAAGGTCTGTCAAGTAAGAGAAGCAAAAAATATATGACAGAAATAATGTTGGTTACGCTGTCAAAGTTGTCCAGTTGGAAGAAGAGGTTGAGAATCTGCTAACAGCTTGAGAAGACGATAGGTTAAGCCAGGATTTGGGGGTTTTATAGATGTGAGGAAAGTGTCCATGTTTATTGTCAGAGAAGAGACTGCAGTTGAGCAGGAGGAAGGAGGTGAGAGGAAGGGATGCTGTAGGAGCAGGAGGGCAGGTTGAGAAAATGAAAGCCATAGAAAGGAAGAGTTGTGCTCAGATACAGGAGGGAAGGGAAACAAAAACAGTGTCAGGATAGTGGGGGTTTTTTTGGCCATGCTGATGTTTGGCATGCGGGATCTTACTTCCCCAACCAGGGATTGAGCGTGCACCCCCTGCAGTGGAAGAGTGGAGTCTTAACCACTGGACCACAAGGGAAGTCCCCAACATGACGTATTTTACCTAGGAAAAAATGGTCTCAATTTCTCAGAATGGAGATTTTCTTTCATAGGAATGGAGATTTTTTTTCCTCTACCAGAGTTGTCATAGAGATTTTGAAGGTAGCTGGATCAGATATTGGTGTATAACAGACCACACCTAAATTTCATGCTGAAAACAACACTAGAAGCATTTTTGATTGCTCACAGTTCTGTGTGGTTCACAGATCCAGGTGGGCTTGCTGGTCTTGGTTGGGCTCACTTAGGGGACCGCAGTCAGAGGCTGGTGGGTCACTGCTCTGCTGATCCTGGCTGGGTTCTGTCCTGTTGGGTTGGGCTGCCCATGAACTGGTCTGAGATGGCCTTACCAGGGCAGCTTGGCTCTCTAGGACATGGTATCTCATCCTCCAGACTTGTTTCTTATGGTGGCAGGGTTCCAAGAAAGTGCACCAAAGCACGTGCTGTGCCTCATAAGGCTTGGGCTCAGAGCTCAGCAGCGTCACTCGTGCCACATTCTTTGGCCTGAGCATGTTTCAAGGCTGGCTCATGCTCTCAGGGTGGAGGAAAAGACTCCCTCCCTTAATCACAGTCCTGTTCAGAGTGGGTAGATTATAGAGAGAACTGGAGACGGGACCATTTTTATAATCTGTCTGCTACTGGGAAAGGCTGGAAATAAATGTGTTCCACCTACAGAGTAGTTGGGTGTGGTGCTTGTGCTAAAACCATATGTTCTATATTTTGTAATATATGTGAGATGCAAATCTTAAACAATTTACATACTGGATTTTAATGTCTTTATTGTTAGTATATTCTCTTTTTTCCTCTTTGGAAGGTTGGATAACACACTAGAGGAAATTATATTTAAGTTGGTTCCTGGACTACGAGAACGTAAGTTACTCTTTGAATTCTTGCAGATTTTTTGTGTTTTGTAAAATTACCATTTTTGTTAAAGATTTTGTGATTGTTTCTATTGTTTTTATACTTTTTTTCTTTTAAATTAGAAGAACTTGAGCGTGAGTCTGAATTTTGGAAGAAAAATAAGCCTCAAGAAAATGGACAAGGTGACTTTTTTTTTTTACTTCTATCTGTTGGAATTTCTTAGCTTTTTGTAACCGTGTGAGCTAATCTCTCTCTCCAAGCTCAAATTTCTCCTGTACAATATTGTGTACCCCTTGATATTATGAACTTTCCTCTGATTATGAACTTTTAATATAGAATCATGAAATTTTGTGTAAATGCATGTAAAGTCGGGATCAGTCCAATTGAAGGTAATTGGAAATAGAGGAAACTGGGAAGAAAAAAAGGAGATAAAACAGTAAAGTAACCACTGATTATAGCAGTACCAGCTAAAGAGCTACAGGAAACTGAAGAAATGGCCAGAGCCTGCAGCTGAACAGTGAGGGGTCTATGGCTGTATTTATTTTATTTTGTATATTTAATAGGAGAAGGAACTTGAATCTAGCTGAATGCCAGATCAGAGGATGTTGCTATGCCCTGATAATCTGGAATGAACTTTTCATAGGTAGAGTTCCAATAATACAAATTTTATATATTCTGAGGTTTGAAAAATATTTCTAGGTGCTTCTGGGGACTTTCCCCATCACCTATGTTAAGTGTTCAGATTTGCCTTTTCAGGTCCCAGGAGATTCAGCAGTGAGTAATTTTTAATAATTAAGGAAAGTGGCAGACATTACTGGGTAGAGAAAAGCTTTTTAGTACATATATAATTCACCTAAAAGGAAAGAAAAGACAACATGTCTGAAATTATAAGGAAGAAGTGTCCTTTCCTTTTGTCATTTAATATGAGATTTGTTTCAGGATGGCCTGAATACCACTGAAATTTTTCAAGGATGTGTGTGTTTTTATAGGCTCATTCTATAGAGCTCAGTCTTCCACCCCTGGTTTTCCCATAAGATTCATAGGATTGTTGATTACATACATATCATTGAAATGGCTTTATCTTTTCATATGAAAGATGGGGATCCGAGGTTTTTTTTTTTAGTTCAGCTTAACTGTGCAGGACTGGCTTCCTATAGCAGGGGAAGTTTGAGAATAATTTTGAATGATTGGAATAAGGTAGCAAGGGATTATTTTTAATCTATAATTAAAACACTGAAATGGGCAAAGAAGCCAAGCCTGGCAAAAAAAGACTTAATTAAAGGCTTATTTTACCCAGGTGTAAACTGCAATTTATACAGTAGTGTCATAGTAAAAAATATAGGTAAAATTGACTGAATGTTCCAGTTTTTAACTACATTTTCAAGACAGCAGGAGCCAGGGCTTGTCATCAGCAGCTGTGTGGTCAGGTTAGTCCGTGACTCTGTGTCTTACAGATTGACTCGTGAAGGGACTGCAGCCTGCGTTGTGTTTCTCTCCTTCTCCCCCATATTTCTGTCTTTTTAAAATAGTTTTATCATATTTGGTCTTTAGTTTGGGTGGAGGATTTGGACCTTTTCTTGGAGCTGGAACTTGGTTCATAGAAGGCAGTTCCTTTTTAGGTAATTTCCATATAAAAAGGCAGAAGAGAACACTCACCTCCCCTGTACAACACATCTGTAATGCTTTTACTACAATCATTACAAAGGAGCTAACTCGTCTTTTTTTTTTTTTTTCTACCTGGTCTGTTTTTTTTCCTGTGCTTTTCTATACTGTAATGCTTGACGGCTCATTCTTTCAAGTTTCAGCTTACATTTTATCTGGAAATCTCCCCTGAATCTTTGCTTCACCACAGAATTTGGGTTTATTACCTCTGTTATATGTGCTCACTTGGCCTATCTTACCTCTTACATCAGAGTCTTTATCAGCTTCTCCGTCTGTTTTCTTTACCTGCCTGTACCCTGACACGATAAGAGTGAGGATGACAACACTCTAGTTTCAACGTTGTTCCCTCAGGCTTAGTCTAACTGAGTTAAAGGCACTCAATAAACAAATGAATCATTAAATACACGTGCATTGTATGTGGCTTGTTGGCATTTCACAGGTTAAATACATTTGATTATAATATGAAATATGCTCAGATTTCTTTGATAGTGTTTTAATATGTTGTTACATGCATGTTAAAACTAATTCATTCTACCCGTTATTTCACTAGCTAATTTTATATAAGAATACCTAATAATTTGAAATTTTGAACTTAAATATTTTAGTTTTACTAAATATTTTTAAACTTTGAATAAATGTAGAGTTTGGAAGTATTTTTTTCTTTGATCAAAAATACTTTATTATGTATATACAAACTTGAAATTCTAATTGCATATGTTGACTGAACTTTTTAAATGATGTAGTTTAAAAAAACATTTTATACATTTCTTTAAGCAACATATGTTCAAAATTATTAATTTATCAAATACATATTTTTGTGTTGTTGTTCAGTCACTAAGTTGTGTCTGACTCTTTGTGACCCCCTGGACTATAGCCTGTCAGGCTCCTCTGTCCATGGAATTTACAGGCGGGAATACTGGAGTGGGTTACCATTTCCTTCTCCAGAGTGGGAGTATTTTTATATCTTGTCAATTTCTAAGTGGTCTAATCACTAATGGCAGTCATTTTGTGACCAAATATAGTTAGTCCTGAATCTTTCATTTGGATGTCCCAGTGAGCCTAGAATTTGTAAGCTATGCTAATGAGTCACTTAATGGTTTTTTAAAAATATTTCCATTATTGAGTTGGTTGGAACATTTTAAAGGTACTAAAATCTTCGGTTATTCTTCATCAAGAACTGTTAATAAAATGTTTTTTAAATTTTTTTTTTTAAGAAAATGTATTTTAAATTTGATTTTTGTTATCATGGTTAGTGTGTTGTTGCTTAACTATAAAATCAACTTTGAGTTATATCCAACTTGGGTTTGTTTAAAATTATACAGATGATACTTCAAAAGTTGACAAACCTAAAGTAGATGAAGAAGGTGATGAAAATCAAGATGATAAAGACTATCACAGAAGTGACCCACAAATTGCTATATGTCTAGATTGTTTACGAAATAATGGACAATCAGGGGACAATGTAGTAAAGGTGAGTGGACAACTACAGTTGTTTTTTTATAATCATTTTATAGTAAATCTTTTATAATTTGTTGATAAGTTTTCCTAGTGTCTCAGAATGTTTGCTTTCAAAGTTTTTATTAACATAAACAAATAGAATGTCATTTTCTGAGACTCCCTTACCTGCAAATTGCCAAGCAGTTGCTTGCTTCAGGCTCCTTCCTGATTTCTAACCCTCATAACTGAACCGTTCTGGGTCAATGCCACCACCTAGTGGCCAATATGGAGAATCACGCCTGTATTTCTCCTTCCATCTCCTTTTATACCTTTGTTGGGAGTTCATATACATACACTGTTTTTCCCTTTTTAAGTGTGGTCACCAACTCAGACTCAGGTCATTTCGTGACAGACAGCATCTTCAACCCTTTTATTCATCCTCTTCTAGTGTTCTCTTTTGTTTCTCTAATTTTATTTGCAACTCAAAAAGCTATCCACGTCATGGCTAATACATTTTATGAACAATATAGTTGGTTTAGATGGATGTCATAAAGTACCTGTGAACTTTTCCTTAACTTCCTCTGTGTGATCTGTAAGCCAGTGAGTTGAATTCTTCAATGATGATTAAGTTTTCCCAGCATCTTGCGAAAAGAAATAAGTATTAGCATAGTGATTCAGTGAATATTTATCGACGATATAGACATGAGCAAAGATGTAAATAGTAAGTTTTTTCACTCCGGGGTCTTTGGTCAGGTCTTACTCATACAAACAGTTATAATAAAATAAGATAATAGATTTAGTTAGGAGAGATTGGTTGGATAAGACATGTAAAAGAGTACAGCAGTAGTTAGAGAAGTGGCCTCCGTTCCTGTTTATCCTTCAAGGCCTCTCTGTTGGCATCTCATGCTCTGCTGCAGCACCCTTTCCTGGTTGTCAGCCTTATTTGCATAAGAATTTTTAATGATATTACATTTCTCTCTTATTCTCAATCATTTCTGTAATCCTCTTTGGGGGAGGTTCTTCTTAATGGAGATTATGATCATCCTTTAGCTCTCTAATATATACAGTTATTATCTTGTAGTGAAAATTGAGTCAATCAAAAGGTTATGAGTTATCTCATCATAAATAAATGAGAAGTCTACTTCTCTGCAGGATTTCTAGTATGAAAGTTATAAATCATTGAATTTCAGATTCATCTGAAAAATTACCCCGTGCCTTGATACTGTTTGGCATCTTTGGCACCATACCATTCCAGTTGAGCTTTTATCTTTTCACTCTTTGCTTTACAGACTTTTCTTCATTCTTGTGCCTTAATTCTTAAAACAACTTTTACAGCTTACCTGACTTGTACTATGCTTTCCTGATTCTCACTTTTCTCTCTGGCCATTCCTATACTGTGTCTACTGACTTTACTTCTTCCTGTCTTCTGCTTGATATATGTGAGTAGAGGCTAATATCTAGCCCCCCACTCAGTTATTCTTTCTCTGTAGTCATCCTGGGAGGTCACTTCTATTTTTTGTGACTTCCAACTATGCAAAAAAATTTTTAAATCCCCCTTTCCAAACCTGTCATCGCCCCCAAGTTGAAGTATTATATCTCTAACTACTTTTAGTATCCTAACTAGGAGTTTCACTAATACATAAAACTTCACATATTTAAAGACAAATTCACTATACTGTACTTTGACCTAACTTTACTCCACACATGCAGTTTCCCTTATCACGACCACCTTTCAACCAATCATAGAAATTCAAATTCTTAAGACATTTTTGACCTTCTCTCCCTTCCCTTCAACCAGTCATAAGTCCTGCAAAATTTCCCTCAGTCTAATAAGTGCTGCTCACATTATATCTAGATTTTTAAAAGTAGTCTGAAATGTTTCCTGTATTCTTGATTTCTTTTATTATCCAGGGCTGAGGCTGCACCCTGAGTGTGTGTAAGTAGTTATAGCCACTATCAGGGTCAAGTAGTAAGTATTTTAGGTTCTGTGGGCTATACGGGCTTTGTTGCAACTACTCAACTGACTTATTTTATTTTAGCACTAAAGCAGCCATAGATGATAGTGAACAAACTGGCCTGGCTGTGTTCCAATTAAACTTCACTTATGAGAATAGATGGACAGCCAAATTTGGCTTGAGGGCCATGGCCATAGTTCGCTACCTTCTAGAATCAAGTCTTGACTCCTTGTGTTAGCATTCAAGGTCTTTCATTAAAAACCCTGTGTTTGTAAGTTTATTTTCCATAATTTCTGGCAGTGAATCATCAAAATATGATTATTGTCATTTATCTGTGAGCACCAACATAAATTTTGGCACCCATGTATCTGACAAAGAATTTGCATCCAGAGTATATAAAGGCTTATATTAAGAATATTTAAAACCCATAAGACTTTGAACAATCCTTCCATTTTGGCATGTTCTTCCCTCTTCTCACCACTGTCCAAGACTTCTGTCAAGATTCAAGAGACTTCTATATTTTATGATTTTTTTTCCACCTTAGTGAATCCCTTCTGAAATTGACTTGTATTTATTACTCAATCAGGGCTTACTTTGTTATTTATTAAATCAGTATCTGTGTTCTAAAGGTACCAGGCACTAATATATCTTTTATCTTTTTGGGCATGTGTCTTATCCTTGAGACTGGATTATATATTGTGTAAAGGCAGAAAAATTATTCCTATGTTCCTTTATAGCCTTCTCAACCATCTCATTCCTCTGTAGTAGGATGAGATTCTCAAATGTGGTGGAGTAGTTAATGTATTGTTTATATAGTATACCTACTGCAGTTCAAACGTCAAAGTCAGGAGCAAGAACGCAGTGAAACTATTGGAATAAGGACCTCCAAAAATTTGCTCCTGCATAAAATCAGTGAAAAAACTGGCAAAAGTTTTCATAATAAACTTATTCAGAAATCTGGTAGTTAACCAAAGGCTAAAACCCTTGCAGAAACCCATGGAGCAAGAAAAAATGGCTGACTCTTGGTAAGAATAATTTTAACTTGCCTTAGTCCTACTCTACTCTCAGCTCTGAAACAGCCTTGTAAAAATCACAGCCCACTATCCTACTGCAGCTTCTCTAGCACCAAAAGGACAGACAGGTGGATCTCTTTCAAAGCCTAATTGCCAAATAATTATAATTTGTCCGGTGGATCCTAGAATACTGTACTTAAAAGGTTGTCTCTATTAGACCTGACTTGAAGCTTGCCTAGTGGATAAAGCTTTCTCCATGGACTAGGGAGGAGCAGGAGGAGGAGCATTGATCAAAACTAAATACAAATAAACGTGACTGCATGGCTGCCTGAAGTATAAATAACATTTGGGGCAAAAAGTAGGCTTAACCAAAAGTTTAAAAGGAAAAACTAGAGAATGAGATGTCTACAGATATCAAAATATATAGCAGCTTCGAGAAGCTCAAAAATATTCATAGGAATCGAGAAGGACACGCACATACACAAGATTGTGTAGATGCTCAGAAAAGACATTAGTAGGCCCTAAACTCTCACCTTCGGCTGACATCGAGGTTCTGCACAAGCCAGAAGTGAAGACCAAGGTAGAGTTGTCAACAGCTCGGTTAAGTGTTAGAGGTATGCCCCAAAACTCAGAGTCCTTCAACAGAGACTGGGAAACTGACTGGTTCCAAGGGAATCTCTGTTCAGTTGTTAGCTGACCAATAGGTAGAAACTTTAGTGGCCACATACATGCTGTAAAGAATACAGACTTTGCAGAATTAGTTTTAAAAAGTCATTAAATAATGAGAAACAAGGAAAAGCCACAACAGGAACCCCTGAGGAGCAGGCAGGAGTTTTATTTCCAGTGTTCCCACATTAAAATGTTCAGTTTTCAACAAAAAATTGTGAGATAAAATGGAAACAAAGTATAGCCCATATATAGGAAAAGCAGCAAATCTGGTGTAAGTATAAAATTTCTATGGAGAGAATGCATAATTGTTATATTTTTATTTCCAAACTACTTACACATCAAATATTAAATAATCCCAAGCTGGAATTTTGTTAGCAATTGATGTCAGACCTTATTGGATTAAAAATTCCAAAAATAAGCTTTTGCCTAGTTTTAAAACCTTTACTCTTCTGACATCTCTGTACTTACTGGTAATTTTGAAAAGATGATGAGTGATGACACCAGGTCATTTCTACAGGTTCTTTTGTCATTAGACTTCTCTGCAGATGAAAATACACTTGAAGGGTCTTCTAGTACCCTCACATTATTCTCTGACTTAACTGGGACCTATGAAACATACTAACAAGTATGCATAACCTGTTTAGAGCTGTTTAGAAACCTTGATGAGGCTGAGATGATGTGAGCAGACAACAGAATGTCCACGTGTGTTGTCTGTCACTTTGTTTTCACGCCGTCTAGACCGTCAGTCTTCTCATTCAAAATGGGTCAAGTGCCTCTTGCTTTAGATGTGACTCTTAACTCCTGTTTTCTTCTTAATGGATACTTTACCATCTGAATTGTGATCAGGTGTTATTTGTGAATAGGTTAGTTTCTGTTGGTCTTTGCTGGGAAATATATTTTACTAGGAATACATTTTGACTGGATAGTTCCACTTTCTGACTTGGTGAATTAAGGAACGTTTCCAAATTGTTGACCTAATTTTCTAAGCATAAGTAGAAGTAACACTTTATTTCTTTAAAAAATTCAATTGCTGGGTTTTGTTTTTGTTTCAATATTGATAACTTAAGATTTGGGGATATAATTTTCTTTCGCAAATTGGTTCATGTTTATCATGTCTATAACCTCATTTGTGGTGTTCATCCTAGATTGGTTCTTATATTTTACTGATGTTTAAGCTTAATGAGTGGGATTAGTACTGCTAAGGAAATGAGAAAATGAAGGCATAGTAAAATATCTTCATTAATAATCTTTATTTCCTTTAGGGTTTAATGAAGAAATTCATTCGGTGTTCTACACGTGTAACTGTGGGAACTATTAAAAAATTTCTAAGTTTAAAACTAAAGCTTCCAAGTTCTTATGAGGTAAGTTAATAATCTAATCTTGATTATTTTGATAATTCTAATCTGAAGGAGAATTCTAACAAAGTAAAAATTAAGAATACATTTAATTTTGTGGAAACTTTGGTTACTTTCATGTTAAAAATTTAATTTTTGAATGTAATATTATATTTGTATAATCTGTATTTTTGAATTGAATGTCCCGACTAGAACATGATATTTATAAATTTAACATTTTATAATTAGATATTTACCATTAAGTATTCTTGAAATAGATATCCCACCTAAAATGGATACTTTTTTTTTAATGCCTGCATGCTTTATGGTATGTTCTTTTTTTTCAGTCTGTGACCTTTTCAATCCATTTTAACACTCTTTATAGACTTCTTTTTCAGAATGTAAAACAATGTTTTATGAAAAGAGATTTTGTAATTGATATTCATTTAGTTCTGCAGTATGCAAAAGTGATATTGTTTAGCCCTAAGTAACACCAGCATAGGGTGTCTGCATGAATGTAGCATACTAGTTTCTTTACAAGAGAGGTCAGTTGCCCTGGTGTTGAACACAGCACAGCTTGTAAAGTGTGCAGTGTTTCGAGAATGTTTATCATCCTAGGGCTATGGCTGTAACATAATGAGGGAATGTGGCTACCATTTCTCACGTGCACAAATGGCAGTCTTGCAACTTGTATTAATTTCCTCTTCTTCCCTTCTGAGTTCCACTAGTAGCACCTAAGACACCTTTAAGACCAAGGCTAGATTCCCATATAAACAAAGGCATTAAAGGCAACATAGTTTTTTCAGGCTTATATACAATGGTATTCATATGAACAATCATAGCAGAAATAAAATAAGATTTAAACACAGGCATTGCCAGGTATTAAGTCTGTATTTTGAGGAAACCTCTGAATCTGAACTTATTTTAAAATGTCTTGCAAATGACTATTTATGGATTAAGGATTAATTCTTACATGTTTGATCCTACAAATATAAAAAAATTTCCAGAGATAGCAACTTTTACATTGGGGAAAAAACTGTGAACATTAATCAAAGCCTTATGTACTTGATAAAAAGTAAAAGATAAAAACGACTTATAGATATAACCACAATGAAATAGAAAATGAAACTTTATAATTTGGTTTTGCTCTTTATTCTGTTCTTGCAAAATACCACTTGCAGTTTTATTTCCTTACTTTCAGGTGTGACTCACTGAGTTATTTTCTAGCTTTCAGAAAGTTATTAGAGCTGAGAGAATTGTTACTCTCCTGCAGTCTTACTGCTGGCCCTTACTACATTTCTTTATAGAAAAGGATGGAAGGGGAAGAGACTGACTCCACAGACAGCTTTTTTTCTATCCGCATGCTAAGAATTTTCTGTATGATTTTAGTAGTATTTACTCTTCCCCACTTATTTTGCTGCCCTACAAGTAGGCCAGCAATTTAATGAAATACCTAACAGCTGAAGCTTCTATAACAGCATTGGTAATTGAGGCAGGATGGTTTGTTTGGTTTTTAAATGACAATAATAGAAACAGCATACCTGATTGTAATTGCATCCTAAGTAAACCCCTTTACCTCTTTGCTTATGGATTTTACAGTCAAGAAAAAGAAAACAGAATTATCTGCTTTGTTCTTTTAAAAATAAAGTGGTTTCTGGAAAACATTATGTGGGTCCATTTATGTCACCATAAGTGATCAAAAAATCAATATAATTTAGCATCTATCTAGTACAATTGGAATTACACTCATTTTATACTTAAAGTTCAAAACTCTAGTCTCTGTCTAGCCACACAAAAATTATTTAAAACTCTTAAAAAAATTTCTTTGGGTTTTTCTGTAAGATGTTACGGAAAAACCTGAATGAACTTTTTAGCCAACCCAATATTATGCAAGTCACCAACCAGCAAAGCAGAAAGGGAGAGCCCTGGGAGATTCAGGCTTGTGGTCTGGTCCTAACTGTTCTGTCAACTTGAATGCCTCGAAGGCCCCCAAAATCACATATCCCTAGCCATTCATTTACCCTCTGCAGATGCAAACTAATGAAAGCAGCTCCTTCAAATGAGAGATGAATTCATAAGGTAAATGTGACAGGAGGAAATGTGAGGTTTCCATAGTTTCTTCTCATTCAGTAAGAGGCAATCACAGAAATATGTCTGAAACCTCAGAGGCTGCACAGAGACTAAGAAAGTTCACATTGCATTTCAAAATTATGTACTGAACTTGAGCTAGAGGTGTGTGGGACAAGACAGTGGTTCATGTTACTTGTGTATGAATTGTTAATACCTACAAGGTGAGCCGGTGCTTTTAATAGATCCAGTGTTCTTTTCAAATAATGGATACTACTTCTATCTTGATACAACTATTTAAATCTTATTTGAACTTTGAAAAAAAAATGTGTAAAACTTATGAATTGAGAGTTACTTATGTTAATGGATCTGTAACTATTCTTTTTAAAGTTGGATGTGCTGTGCAATGGTGAAATTATGGGGAAGGATCATACTATGGAGTTCATCTACATGACAAGATGGCGACTAAGAGGCGAAAACGTAAATTGCTTTTATATTCACCTATGTGTATAATTAGTTTTTTATCATTATGTTAATCAAATTTAACAGTTACTGAGACACTTTAAAAAAAAAAATCTAACTTGGAAAAGAGAAGAAACTGGTTCCTCAGTGACTGCATGATAGCTGATCCCAAGTATAAGACCAAGGTCTGTGTTAAATGTGGTTTTGTTATGTTTAAGGTGAGTTTAAAACACTGATTTGAATATGTTCAGAACTGTACTTAGAGTGGAGGAGATGGCACTTAAATTTTTTTTAAACCCCAATAAAATATGGAAACTTCTAAGTTCTACCCTGACTAGTATGTTTAATGGTTAAGATATTTTTGTTTGTGGTAGAGAGGACAGGTAGGATAGAATCTAGATACTCTTTTTTTCAGGTACCTCCTTTACATTGAAAGTATAAGATTGGACCAAAGGGTAAGTGAGTTTGCAGTGGTTTCTGATAACAGATTTAGATTATTGTGCCTGAGGCCTCAGGAAATATGAGAGAAATGATTAAAAGAAGAAACCTAAGAACATTTTTTTAAAAAAACCCAAAAGGAGTTGGTATTTTGAACTATATCTTTGATTAGGGTTAATTTGAACGTTCCAGTGTGTCTTACCTGAGTTATATGTAACGTCGATACTAGGGAAGTCTGAAGGGATAGGGATTGCAAGGCTAATTTGTAGCAGTAAGGAATACAGTAGTAATTACAAAAAACACAAAATTATGAACTGTAGCCTCACACAATTACAGTGGTTCAAAAATATACTTATATTGAATGTAAACATTTGTGGAACTATTTTTTTCCCAGAAGAACTGTCTTGATACGACACAATAATAAATGAAACATGTAACTTCTTAAGTAGAACTTTTTTCAGTTTGCATTCCACTGGGATGATGATGCCATCCTTGTGAGGCTAAGTTCTCGTGACCAGGAGGAATAAATTATATTCTAGTCCTGCCACCAACTGGTTGTGTGCCTTGAGGAACTCATGAACCTCTCCATGGCTCCTTTTTATTTTTTTCCTCGTTGTCTTTGTATTTGGTAAATTAATGCTTGCCTTTCTGTGACATTTTATATATTTTTAAATGGTTGTACATATATCACCCTCATTAATTCTTTCTAACCAAAATGTTCCAGGAACCCAGTGCAGATTGCAAGGATAGTCAATTCTCTCTTGCCTAGCCCTCCTGGGGCCTAAATATTGTGATATTACACATAATAGTAATGCCATATTGGTATAATTTTAGCTTTCCTTGATCATGGGACACTTCAGTATGTGTTAGTACTTGAAATCATCATTATAAATAGGTTTGCCTTCAGGTTAGAGAGATGTAACTAGTCATCCATGGCAGGACCTCTCCTGGCACTCACTTGTCCTTCTTGAGGTCCCTTCCCAAAGGTCACCCACACTGCCAGTTATTCTAATGGCAGAGCTCAAAAGAGCTAATTCATAGAAATTGTCATTAAAAAAGTGTATTCAGTCTTTACTACAAGTATGCTTCTGATTACAGATTTCTGAATAGTTTAAATCCCCTGCTTGTGTAACGCATATTTTATTAAAAATTGGTTCAAAAAAATGGTTTTAGTGTCTTAAAATTTTTATTCAGGTAAAAACTAAATCAACAAATAGAAAACAATGCCACACTTGATACTTGGTACAGCAGTAAGTAGCCCATTTTATTTTTTTAGCATGACAACTGTTTTTTGTTTGTTCTCCTCTAAACCCGTTTCTCCCTCAGCTTCACAGTCTCAGCAGCTCCGAGATTAGTAGTTCATTTTTCTAGTTTCTCAGACCAAAACCCCTGAAGTCTGTCCTGATTCGTTTCATCCATCCTTAGCAAATTCTTTGAACTCTGCCATCAAAACACAGTAGTCAAAATCCAGTTGCATCTTACCAGGTCCTCGTTCTGATCCAAGCCACCATCACTCTTCTCCAGAATATCTGTAAAAGGCTCTTACTTGCGCTCCGGGCTTCTCCGCTGCTGCCACCTGTGCCTCCTTCCATCTTCGCCTAGCACAGCAGCAAATTAGAACATGTTTCCGTGCTCTAAATTCTCCAGTAACATCTAACGGCAGTTAGATACAAGCCAAAGCCCTTCCAAGGACCTGTACGGGGTGGACCCAACCCAGGTTTTCCTCAGTCTTTCACCTCGCCCTTTGCTCCTGCCCTCTGGCCTCAGCGGCCTCTGTGTGTTGTTTCCTCTAAGGTGCCAGGCTGGACCTTGCTTCCCCATGCATCTACCTACCTTGTTCCCTTGACCCCTTCACTCAGAGAACTGTGCTTCTGCGTCACCTCTTCAGTAGTCCCAGTCTGACACTCTTAATCCCCTTCCTTGCCTCACCATTCTCCATAGTATGCCTCTTAGTATGTTTATTGCTTGTTCCCAAGTCAGCTGTAATCTGAGGGCAGGGTGACTATTTGTTCACTCTGAGTCTCCAGCACCTAAAGCAGTGCCTCGTACAGATGCTCAGTATTTGTTTGAAGAGTAAATTGAATGAAAGTTGTGTCTTTTATAAGGTAATAGTTACTCAGATACAGCCTAAAGGTCATATTGTTCTGTTTCCCATTGGTTTTCTGTTAATTTTTAAATTTTGCTCATGTTCCAGTTAATTATGAGGTATTATAATTGATAAATTCTGACAGTTGGGGTGAATGTGCCAATTAGCAATAAAACAATTTTTTCTTGATTAAGCCCCTTCCAGCTTATTTATTGCAGTCATGTCACTTCCCATCTCTGCCCTTCGCTGCCAGCAAGACACCAGATTGTCTGAAAAGCTCACATTACTCTACCTACTGGCATTGCTAACTGGCTCTGTCTTGGGCTGGGATTGGTGTTATTTCCTAAACTAATGACCAATTTATGGTTCTTTCACTTACTTCTTGTACTTTTTTCTATTTATTAAACATTTTAATCTACCCAGGATTTGTTCATTTACACATACACCTACAATGAGGCTAAGACTCTCAATTTATTCTAAGAAATTTTTTTGGCAGAAATACAATTTATTGAATAATTCACACTTTGTGCCTCATTGTTTCGAGATGTCACCATTGTCTCTGCATATGTACCTGGACATATGTGTACACTTGCAGATGTGATATCCGTTTATGTTTCTGGACATTGTTTTGTCCTTCTGAGCAGGACTTATCCTACACCAGCATTTCACATTATAGCTTTTATAAAAATCTGATCACATGACATCTCTACCTAAAACTCTTCAGTTGTCCGTTTTCTTTGGGATATATTTAAATAAAGTTCACATTAACTTATAAGGAAACTAGTTGGGCCTTCTATGTTACTTTATGATGTCTATCAGTATTTATTAGGTCAAAGCTCTTTATTATTATTTTCTGAATTGTATTGTCTAGTTTTCCCCATTTATTTAGGTGAGCTTGGGAATGAGATTGTGATTGGCAGTGGATTAAACTTCTGGGTTGACTGGGCTGGCATTTGCAGTCTTTTATTCAGTTTGGTGCTGTGGGGTGCTCTCTGAAGTTCTGTACTCTTCTTCTGTCCGAGTAAAGTCTGTGGTTTTCTTCCCTCTTCATGTTGGACCTCTGACCTTCTGGGCCTTCGGCAAGGTGACCCCATATTCACATCACCTCTTCCCCATGTCTTCTTGCTAGACTCCTGGGAGAATTGCTGGCAGTCGATTTGCCTCCACTCCTCAAGAGCAGGACATCTCTGCCTGTACCACACAGCATCTGGGCCACTCCCCACCTTTATCCTGGGGCCGGTCCACTTCAGCCTCAGCCTGTTTACTGTCCTCTCTGCTCTTTCTGGATCCTTGCCTTCATATTGCATTTTTGAAAGACTTTTATCTTTAGGAATTGCATATCTGGTCAGACTTAGCTAAGTCCTAGAAATTTTTCAGTTCATAACAATATTTGTGCCTCAAGATCAGTGTTTCTCTTTTGCTTATTAGTGGGAGAAAATGGACCTTTTTTAAAAACTGTTGCTTCTCAAACTTGGATGCAAATCACAAAACACCTGGGGATCTTGGTAAAATACAGATTCTGATTCAGTAGTTCTAGAGTGAAGACAAAAATTCTGCATTTCTAAAAGCTCCCAGGGGATACCTATGCATCTCATCTTTGGACCATCCTTTCAGAAGTGTGTCCCACTTCTGACACATCTTTTGGGCTTCCCTGGTGGCTCAGACAGTAAAGAATCTACCTGCGATGTGGGAGATCCAGGTTCATTCCCTGGGTTGGGAAGATCCCCTGGAGAAGGGACTGGCTACCCACTCCAGTATTCTTTCCTGGAAAATTCCATGGACAGAGAAGCCTGGTGGGCTACAGTCCATAGGGTCACACAGAGTCAGACACGACTGAGAGCAACTAACAAACACTTGAGTAATAAGGTTTTAGGAGGCATGATGTATGACCATTGGTTTACTCTGTGGTTTCCACATCTATACTAATACATGTATTCTGCTTAAAATGTCCATGCAGTGTTTTCATCACATTTTTTAAAACATAAATGGGATCATATGTATTGTTTTGCAACTTCTTTTCTCATGTGCTAATATGCCTTGTGGAGAATCAGTAAACTTTAATTCTTTGTAACAAATTGTTAGTATTCCATTTGTGCAGTTATAACATAATTTGATTAGTATACTCATTCGGTGGACATTTTTCAAATTGACATTACAGACATGCTGTATTCCAATACATACATCTTTCTGCACATGTGGAAGCATATTCATTGGCTAAATTCCAGGTGTGGATTTACAGCAGAATGTGCATGTTTTAAATTTTGATAGATCCTGATAAATTGTTCCCTAAAAAGGTTTTCACTGTTTATAATAATACCATTAATGTATGAGTGCCCATTTTCTGACACCCTCACCAGCACTGCATATTTTCACTTTTGTGTTTCTTGTGTGAAGTTTCTTTCCAAATCCATTGCCCCATTTTTTTCCGTTATGAAGTTTGTGTGTTTCTTACTGACTTCTAGGAGTTCCTTATGTATCTGGATATTCATCTTCGTTACATCTGTTGCAACTATTTCCTCCCAGTTGTATTGTGCTGCATAGTTTGCCTCAGTTTTTTGATCCTTAAACTTGGAGTAATAATACCAATCTTAAAAAAATTTTAGTAAGAACTAATGAAATATTATTTAATAAGGTACTTAGCAGGGTGCCTGACATAATAAATGTTGTATTATTAATAACTTACATATGTTTGCTTTCATTATTATTATAATTCTATACTCCTACACTTGGTCTCATGCCTGCAAGCTTACTCTTAATATCTCTGTCTCTTCAGCCTCAGCTTTCCCCGTGAACTCATGTTCTTCCTGCTTCCCTTTCCTTGGGTAGGTTAAGTACCTACTCTTAGGACTCCCCCTTTCCCAGATAATCCTGGTTGCTTTTAGGGCTTCCAGCAACCCCTGCCAGTCCCTACCTAAAGTTATTCCACCATGTTTGTCTTGCTATGCTTTCTTTGCATTATCAAGCAATTTTAGGAAAAACAAACATCTAGCTTAACTGATACCAAATAGATTAATAAGAAAAAAATACCACTTAGTGAAACTTACCTCTTTCCACCCAACACCTTCCTTGTTAAATGCTGTCTGGGACTTGTTTGCATAGTTAGGCAAAGCCTGATGGGCCAGAGGAGGGGAGGAAGGTTGTCAAGGAGAGCAGTGCAGGGCGTGTCTTAACAGTGTTGATGAGCCCTGTCCAGAAATTCAAAGACTAACTTCTAGGGGAAATATTGTTATCTGTATTTTCATTTTGAAGAGTCATGCAATGTTGAATTCATATATGTAAAATTTTGAAGTGTATGTTTTTATATTTCATAATTCCATTATAGTTCAAATATTTGTGCTTAATAAGTGTTCAACATAATATTGAAAAATCAAGATTTGGCAGTGACTTTTTAAATATGAATGGCTAGTTGCTCAGATGGTTGAAGCATCCGCCTGCATTGCAGGAGACCCAGGTTCAATCCCTAGGTCGGGAAGATGCCCTGGAGGAGGAAATGGCAACCCACACTCCAGTATCCTTGCCTGGAAAATCCCATGGACAGAGGAGCCTAATGGGCTACATGTCCATGGGGTCTCAAAGAGTCAGACACAACTGAGTGACTAACACACACACAAACTGTTAAAAGACAGTAGATTTAGAATTTATTCACTAGTTTAAAAACATGTTCATTCATTTGTTTACTCATAAACCTTTTTTTGAGTGGCTGCTGTGTGCCAGTTCTGCCCCTTAGCTATTAAGATTGCAAATATGAATAAGATCAGACTCAGGGAGCTCACAGTTAAATGCTATTAAAATAGTTATGGAGACCAAGAGTCTAATCTGAAGAACATAAAGAACCTAATCTTAAACAGAAAATGGATCCCCTACAGGCTGAGACAAGTTCCCTGCCCCCTTGCAGAGCTCTGAGACTCTTAAACAGTGGCTAAAGAAGAGATCTAGGAGAGATTAATCACAGGAAAAGATGGAAGAAAGAAAGCACCTCTCCTGAATTTAGAAGGCAAGGGTTTTCCTATGAATTTAGTATTTGAAGAAGAGATGGATAAGATAGGTCACCATTTTGGTAAATATTTGCAGAATGTTAACTAAAATTCATATTTAGAGACTAAAATTACTTCACGCTAAAATTTACCAGTCACTTAAGTTATTAAAGTCTTTTTCCAAAAACAACTGCCATATTTTGGAAAGTGTTTACTTAAAATTAATCATGTTGCCTCATGTTTGACATTAAAATATTTTAAATATGTATCCAGTTGTGGATGCCTCTTATCTGATGAGTTCATCTCCTCCGCAGTTTCGGTGTCTGAACTGCTCAGCTTCGCAAGTCTGCTCTCAGGATGGCCCTTTGTATCAGGTAAGAGGCACTCACGACTGTACATATGACCCTAATGACGCCTGCCCGCCACAAAGGTGACTGCTTTCACCCCAAACACAAGGTCCCAAGACACGTCACTTGGCGAAACTCAGACCTATTTGAGCTACAAAACTTCATCTTTTCAACTTATGTCCCCAAAGTTTCCACTTATTTTAGTTCTCTTGAATTATCTATTTAATTTTACCAAACTAAAAATTAAGTTATAAATGTTAAAGCCATTATTTATGCATCCATCAGTTTTAATAACTACCAGCTTCAGCCTGCAAGAAATCTCGGCTCCATATTGAATCTCTGCTCTGTACTTAACACTTATTTGTGTGTGTGTGTGTGTGTGTGTGTTTTTCATTGTTTATTCCCCCACAAATGAAAGAAAAAAATGCCAGAGTAGGTAAGGCTCAATAACAGCAATAGCTGAATGCAGTTGTGAGCTTGCTTACCGGACCTGTCCTAAGGACTGTACTGAGTTACCTCTTAGCGCAGAATGATAGTGAGCGGATTTAGATAATGATAATGATAATGCACTGAGAAAGTGAATGTGCCCCTGAGGAAAGTTTGTCTAATAAAAATGCATCTTAAAAATTTGGAAAACAGAAGAGACGAAGTGTGTAATATAATAAGGATTACTGTTGAGTACAGAGATGATCTAGGATCAGCCTTAATCCATGTTTTAGTCATAGTATTTATTGAAAATGTAGATTTTTAATTAGTCTCCATCATTATTTTCTTGGAGCCAAGAAGGGAGAATTGTAATTATATACAACCTTAACTAGCAAATTTACCTCTGATGTTGCTATTTTAGGGTTAGGACAAATAAATATATGTTAAGTATTGAAAGAACCATTTCAAATCAAAAGTGTTAAATTAGCAGTTTATCTAGAATTTCCCTCAGTCTCATTGTCAGTTCTGTGATAGTGCAAATCCCCATACTCATTAAAATGTGTGTTTCTTAATACACACTGGTTAAGTCCTGGGTGTATGTGTGTTTAGTAATGGAGTAAGCAAATTTAGCAACTATAAAGGCCAAGAGAAAATCATTTAGAGAAAAAAAAGCAATCATCCTTATCTTTATGTAATTGAGGGTGGGGGGTGAGTGAATAATTTAACTGAACTGGTGAAATGTGTGTAGATGCTGTAGCTGATTTTAAGTTCACAGCTGATTTGGGGATGAATTGTGGAGAATCCCAGGGACGGGGGAGCCTGGTGGGCTGCCGTCTGTGGGGTCGCACAGAGTCGGACACGACTGAAGCGATTTAGCAGCAGCAGCAGTGGTATTCCTGGCCTTCACTTATAACTCGTACATATGTGGCTTTTTGCTTTCATTCTCGGCACTGATGTCAGTTTGTTTCCTGAGAAATAAAGGTATTCTTAAACTCTGATCTAAAGTTTTAGGAAACTAGAGTAAGACCAAGTTTTCAAAAATCTACACACATTTCCTTTTTTTCCTGCAGCACTTCATTATGGAGTATAGTCCAGTCAGAAAAAAAGTTGAACTTGTAATTAATAGGATGCATCTTTAGCCAAAAAGGAAATGGCAACCCACTCCAGCATGCTTGCCTGGAGAATGCCATGGACAGAGGAGCCTGGTGGGCTACAGGCCATGGGGTCACAAAGAGTTGGACATGACTGAGTGACTAACACACACATTAGCCAAGAATCAATTAGAAAATTTCAAGGAAAAAATTATCACTGTTTTATTATAAGAAAATACTATATGTGTAGCTTTTTATGATTAAATCTTTTAATTTTGTGAAAATTTGGTGAAATTGTTTTGTAGGAAAAATTCTAGTGAACCAACATTCACCCAAGAAAAAAGAAAGTGTAAATCACTAAGTTATGAAAGACACAGCACAATATTAAAGAGTTACTTCTTCAAAGGGTACCTAAATATAAAACTACTTTGGTCACATTCTCTCAAATTCTCAGGGGATAGATCATTCCCATCCTAAATTATTAATTTTAAGTAATTGAAAAAGATGGAATTTTACCAAATTCATTTTACAGATGTAACATAATCATGAAGGCAAAAACTGATAGAGAACCTCCAATTAGAACACAAGTATCAATTCTCATTTTGAACATAACAAAGGTGATAAATAATATACTAAATGTACTAAAATAATATGCTAGAAGAAGAATAAACCAAGACCAAATAGTATTTTTATCAGAAATCAAAGAATAGCTTAATGCTGGGGGGAGGAATTATATATATTAAATAAATGTCAGTAGATACTAAAAGGGCATTTTGTAAAATTCACATTTTTCCTACAAGCGTATTTTGAAAATTTTTCAAGACAAAAGAAGTTGACATAACACAAAGAAATACCCTTAACTTTTAGATTTATCAGTTAACATTTTGCTATATTTTTTGCCCCTTCTTCCCCTTTCTTCCTCTTTTCCTCTCCTTATCTTATTACTCTTTTTATAAAATATATCTCTTGTTTCTTTATGGAGCCATTTGAAATTAAATTGCACATATCATGACAGTTGACCACAAAATACTTCAGCATATGTTCCCTAAGATTAAAGACATTCTCATATGTAATCATAGTACATCATACACAACAAATTTAAATATTATAGCGGTCAGTTCTTCCTATAATTATGAAGTTTAATGTAATATCAAACATTTTTTTTACCAGATTCTTGTTTAACTTGACAAAGTCAGTCATTCTCAAGTTCATCAGGAAATATAATTTGGCACTTCTGGTCAGTCACATTTTTAAGTGAGTAAACAGGGCATATGCACAGCCACATACTGAAATGTATTTTAAAGCTGAAATAATTAAAATCGGGTACTAACTTAAACATAGACACATGGATAAAAAGCAGAGCTCAGGAACTCACTCTAGTATGTATGAATCTATAAAGAGTATTTCAAATTAATGGCAGGTACCAAGCTTCATTAACAAATATTTACTGAGCACTAATTATGCACTGGGCAATCTTGTAGGCCCTGGGAACACAAGTAAAAGTGAAAAAAATTTGTTTCCCTCATGGAGCCTATACTCTAATGATGATAACAGATGAAAAACAAATGAGTAAAATTTATTCCGGAGAAGGCAATGGCACCCCACTCCAGTACTCTTGCCTGGAAAATCCCATGGACGGAGGAGCCTGGCAGGCTACAGTCCATGGGGTCGCTAAGAGTTGGACACGACTAGAAGAAAAATTGAAGTAGATAAATAGAATATTTTAGATGAGATAGCTAAGAGAAGACCGCTCTGAGGCGGCAATTTTTGCCCAAAAAGAAGTGAGAGTAATAGCTGTGTGTCTCTCTGGGGTAGAGCTTTCCAGGCTGAGGATGGACAGAGATCTAGAGGCAAGGTCGTGTCTGGTGGTTTGAGGGCTGCAAGGTGACCAAGGGGCCTGGAGCAGAGACAATAGTTGACTGGGGAATTAGGAAACCTGGAGTGTAGATGTTGGGGTGGGATGTGATCTTGTAGGGTTTGTTTTCAGTTAACTGTTCTGAGACTATTGGTGATGCAGGGGTGTCAGGGAATTCAGTCCATACCTCACATTATATGTGCTTCTCATGGCTAAAATGGTGCACATTGAAAATGATACCATCAAAGATCAAGAAGAAAACATAGCTAAATAATCTCAGAGTAAGGATGAACTTTCTCAATGTGTTTACATGTAAAAGGAAAAAAAAAAAGACAAACCAAGTCGACTACTAATACTGAAAAATACATGGCAGATGTCCCACACATTTTAAAAAGTACATGCAAAAATACCATAAATAAGGAATATTTGCATATATACAAACAAAAACCGAAAAAATTCCTACCACTGATGACCAAGCCATTTTACTTCCCTCTTTTCCTTCATCCTAGTAGAACTGGTGATGAATTCTTCTATGCATGATAATGGATTTTTGAATGAGTGACTTACTTATTTACAGAAAGTGTACAGATTTAACAGAGTCAGGAATGGAAAGCAAAGCTAGAAAGGTTATTGTAATGAGACAAGCTGAAGGATGAGTTGGGTAGGATGGGAAGAAGTCAGGTTAGGGTAGTAGGATTTTAGGTAGCAGTCTCTACATCTGGCTGAACTTCAGAAAACCCAGGGAGTTTTGTAAAATAGATTTCGGTGTCCACTCACATATTCTGATTCAGAGGGAACAGAATAAAGTGTAAAACAAAAACAAGTAAGCAGAATTTAACCAAAATAGATTTAGACCATAGAATCTCAGTCCACCCCTTTCATCTATAGGAAAGGAAACAGTTTTCTCACAGGATTTTTGCATTCGCCTACAAGGAGACAAGGGGGAAACAAGCCAGTGGCCATCTCAGCCTTTCTTGGTTCCATGAAAGTAGCTCCTGGAAATTTCATTTTAAAAGGGGGAGTCCACAGCTTTCACAAAAGGAAAAACCATTGGTTCTTCAGACCCTTTCTGACTTTGCGATGTTTAAATTCTACATGATATGGCAAAACAGAGGGCAAAAAAGACACAAAAGTGGTGGTGTGGCTTTTCCCGCAGAAAGCTGTCTCCTCTCCAGGGCTGCATGTTGATACCTTCCCTGTGTGGAGCAAGCTGCAGGATTGTCTGAACCACTCAATTTCACAATAATCAAGTCCAACTATTTAGTAGGATCAATTGTTGAAAGGAGGCGGTAACCTAAATGTTTCTTCTAACAGTTAGTGACTTGTTTTTCCTAAAAATAAAAAAGTGTCAAACTTACTTAAAATGTGTGATTTGTAAACAGTACCCCAGTTTCCTAGATTCATAGCGTGTGTGTGTCAGTCGCTCAGTCATGTCTGACTCTTTGCGACCCCATGGACTATAGCCCACCAGGCTTCTCTGTCCATGGGATTCTCCAGGCAAGAATACTGGAGTGGGTAGCCGTTCCCTTCCCCAGGGGATCTTCCTGACCCAGGGATCGAACCCAGGTCTCCTGCATTGCTGGCAGATTCTTTACCGTCATAGCAGAAGGTCTGTTAATTTGTGACTCAGTGGACTCACACAGAGAACAGTTCTGATGGAGTCCAGCCTGTGGGCTGGTCTTGTACAGCGCCACAGGTGAATGAGTAAATGCCCCCAGCAGCGCGAGCGTTCTGTCCTCACAAACCCTGCCTTGCCCTAAATACTAATAGTACTATTCACATATGCAACCACTATGACATCCACAATCTTTCGAACTTGACCTTTGTTGCAAATTATGGAAAGGTTGACTGTCTCTAGAACATAATAGTTTAAAAATATAATGATAATTAGTCATAATTGTCATAATCACTATTCCCAAGAACTATTGTAAACCATAACTGCACATTTTTTAAAGTCTTTTATGTATAATCTGTATTGTTTTTATATCAACACGGTCTTACTCATCATGTTTTTATTTTATAGTCATACCCCATGGTATTGCAGTATCGACCAAGAATTGATTTCGGTTAGACCAAGGGGCCTAGATCCTACTGAATGAATCCTGCACTCTGTGTTTACTCATCGACAGATTGCACAGTGAATGGTGTGTGGACTAGAGGGACACAGCCAGACTTTCAGCATGCGAATAAGGCCATTGTCTGTCTCTAAATTGTCAGTTGCATTTATGTTGCTTCTATTAAGAGCAAACCAAGTGCCATTCTGCTACTGAACCATCTGCATAAGGTTTCTGTGCCGTCTCCCAGTGTACAAAACAAGTCATGGTTGAAATCAGTAGGTGTGCGGCCATGACCTAGCCTTCTGAATATTTTGCTTGCCTGTTCCAAGATTGTTCTAATGTTTGATTACACTAGTAATACGGCTCAATCTTTGTGATGTTGCAGTTTTCACATACTTACTATTTGATTAATTCTTGTTTAAATAGAGTACTGTACAAGGAACTAATAATTATTATATCTTGAAATTATTTTGTATGGGAAATATATTTAGAGAAATGGCCTTTGAGCCACTGTCCTGTTTGCGGTAAGCTTTTTGTGTGCAAAATAGTTCACTCTTGAGTGTGCAAATCTTTTTGGGAAGAATTCCGATTGTTCTGTACGTTAGAGCACATTATAACTGTAGGCATTTGGGGTCATCTGTCTGTGTAGTCTACTAGTTGCACAAGGAGGGCCTGCTTGCCTTCCAGAAAATGTACGTGACTCCTTGGAGAGTGAAGTGAGATTCATAACCATTTGAAATGTTGGCAGCTGATCACATTCACTTCTAACAAAACCCATGTTTCTGTGAGGTTAATCTTTCATAATGCCTTATGATGAGCGGGTGCTCATGAGACATCATTGCCATTGTGTAGCCCACATTACTATGTGCATCATGATATTGTGGTTCTTAATCTAACAAGTACATTGTTTCCCTTTTTCAGTTGGCCTTAGGTGTGTGTCAGTGTGGCATGCAGAAAGGTATGATGATGTTAAGTACTAGGGTTTTTAGAGCAGGTAACATTAGCTATTTTATGGATTTCAAAAATCTCAAAGCAGTTGTAGATTAAAACTGTTAGTAACCTGTCATATTTTCAAACCATATGCATAAAATAGAACAAATACTGTGTCATAGATAAATATGCTAACCAGAATTAATAGTTTGAGGATATTTCATTTTAGATCCTGTAGTAATTAGGGGGAACTGGGATTATTGTCTTATAAATAAGTTCTTTAAGGTCAGAGCTACGATAATGTCCTTGGTTTTGCAGTTTTGTTAAGTCTTCCATTCCTTTTGAGATGAGTCTGCAAGTCAACGAAAGTCTTGTTACCTTAAATTATATGAAGAACTTCATTTTAAACCTCTTAAAATCTACACTGTTTCTCATAAACTTTGAAAATTAAGTTTGACTAATTGCTTTGAAACAAAGTTAACCTCTGAAACTTAGGAAATAATCTTAAAAGTTAGGAAAAATACTTGTTTTAGAAATCTGACATGAGCACAATCTGTGTGTTACACACATAGCTTTTATACTGTATTTTCCAGTAAAATGTATCACAAGCTAATGCCTTCTAAATCTCAAAATGCTTCTTAGAAATAAAAGTGTATGACTCTAAGAAACACAAAATACAGCTAAATCTTGATGCATTTCACAATATAAAGGCTGAAACGTCATAATTATCTTTTCCGTATCTTTGCTTCAAGTCAAAAAGTCTAAGGTTTTCTGTTGTTTTGAGCCTGACTTTTGTGGAGAAGGTCATGGCAATATTTTTTAAAATTTCATTTTGTTAAATTGTGTTTGAGCTTGGAAGGGCTCACAAACAGAATTTAAAAGGCAGATTTTTTTTTAACTCTTTAAAAATGGTTGGAACAGACCATTACACTAAACCAAAAACTGAATTTACTCTCCAGCTACAGAAATTATTTTGCTGTGCTGTGAAATCCAGTTCCCTGACATCTCTAAGGCATTTTTAGATTCTTATAAATTTGTCACATCTAGGTCAGTGATTACTTATGGAAGTTGATTTTTAATTAACTCAAAATGAATTGAGAGTGCATTTTAAAAACCACAAATGAGACCTGGATGTTTTTGGGTCCCCAGCCAAAACTTACAGCCTTAAATGAGTTTTATATACATGATCTCTTTAAATTTGGCCTGTTGCCTCATCTTATGTAATGTCTCTATTTTCCAAGGAAATATATAGGAAGTAATTATGGAATTGAGAATAGTTTTATAGAGAATTCCTTTATTTAATGTTACTGTATTAATGCTTTTATTGAAATGCAGTGGAATATGTGCCAAAACATGTGAAAACCCTTGCATAAAGAAGGGCATCTGTTATATGGGGAAAGGTACACATTTTATGATGGTCCTGAATAATGTGGTGTTACTGTTTGAACCACAGACTTCTTCATATATTCAACTATGGTTTTTAAGTATGGGACTACTTTCATGTCTAGTAATACACTAATCCCTAGTTAATTATCCCCTGAGTCAGGTTGTGAAATTTGTAAGAAACCAGATATAGAAAAAATACACAGGCAAAAACACAGAGGTGGTTAGTTTTACAAACTTGGGGTGCTAATAAAATTAATTCTTTATACAAATAGCCTATATGAATAATCATCTGAATCTGCAAAATTGGAGAATAAAACTAATCTCTTGTTTCTTAAGCAACAAACTGGAAGAACTTTACTTCCATATAAGATTTTGTAATCAGTTTTCTCTGTTTTAGATATCATAGATGTCCAAGGGACCTTGGATCTAAAGAAGGCCTGTGCGTTATAAGACATCAGTTTAACTGAAGTAATCACATTAGTTAATAGAAAAATCCAAATATGGCCCTTTCTCCAGGTTAACAAAATGCTTTTAAGTATTTCTAAAAAAAAAAAAAAAAAAAAAGGTTCACTGATGAGGTAATATTAGGTCATTCAGTCTGGGGTCCAGGAACCTTGGGTGATGCTTTTAGAAAAGTATATTATTTCTTTATTCATTAATCTGTCCCATATTAATATGCTACATTTTATAAATGTAATGAGTTTGCTCAACTATATGTACTAAATTAAAATGATTCTTTAAGGGGGAAAAAAGTATGTTATATAATGTTGTGAACTGTTTAGCTTTATTGAACTATTTAAGAGAAAGTGCCTCATTGCTCAAGTGCATTTCTGTTTTAGATTTACTGCATTAAGTTTTGAGTTTTCTGTCCCTGTCTCTTATCAATGGTTTTATATCTAAATAGGCTCTTATAAGTTAGAGTAATCTCTTTTTGAAAGATTTTCATAAGAAAATAGATATCACCAAAGACATTTTAGTGTTAATAACCATGTTAGAGAGACAGTTTTAACTGTTTGGAGGTTGGAAATTTTTAGACTGCAATTTACTTTTATATAATTAGGCAATAACCTTGAGTAGTTGCTAAAATACCACCAAAGAAAGGCTTTAAACTTAATTTTCATGGTAAGATCAATCAAATGCAGGTTTTTCTTGCAATAATCAGAACATACTTCCTTTCAGCCATGTTTCTTGTTTTTCCGGCACCATCTGACAGATCTTAGGAAATTCTTAAAGATGAAAAAGAGATTAACACAACCAGTAGCCTCCCTCTGGATGAAAAATGGGAGAAATACATAGTTGGGAGAGAAAATTGAAATTGAGATTTTAAATTCTAATTTGAGAAGCTTTTTATCCCATGGAGGTGATATGGACTAAAATTATGCTTATTTAGTTCCTGGGTTCTTAGTAATATGAGAAATTTTATTAAAGACAGACTTTGGTAAAAGTGCTGACATGCTTACTTGTGTAGAAAACAGTACATTCTCTTGGACTCACATAAGTAAATGCTTTTTCTGTATCCAAAAGCAAAAATTTTCCTAAAGGCCTGTGGTTTGTTTGTTTTTTTAAGTAACTCTGTCTTGTTTCTCAGCAGTCACTTTGTTTTTAGAATTTAACCATACAGCCAAATTCGGCAAGATGGGCCCCAGATGAAGAGCGTGTACATCAGGTTAAGCCCTGTCCTCACACCGAAATTTGGGGAGCCGGTGCTGTGGGCCACCTCAAGTAAAGCTCACACTAATGAAGTCTTCCTGACAGGCCACTAGGTAAACCTCCTGGGATAGGGTAAAGATGGATGTACTCATTACATACTCTGGTGTACCATAGGAATTTTCCAGCAGGCTATATACTTTATACCAGTGAGATGCAGATACTGGTTGTGGGCATTACAAAAAAGAGTTTGCCATAGCTTTAACTTTATGGGTTGGAAACATAAAAATATGAAATGCTATCATATTAAGATACACCCCTGTCCCTACAATAAGGAATATAACTGACAGATCTGGTTTATAAAAATTGAAAAACATGCTAAAACTCAGACCCTCTGAAAGCACAAAATAACCAACTAATTCTGGATTTATTTGATACACTTAGTTCAGTAGTATTTTGTTGAAAAAAGTTCAGATTGAAAGTTCATTAAAAATACTTAAATATTACATCACAGGGTTTTCATGCAGTAGCATTTTCCCAATAATTTAAAAGTGATTCTCTTCCTAATGTAATATAGTTTTCACAAGTAGTGTGTTTATTTGCTATTCTGACTATATTTTCAAATACAATTAAAATGCTTGAGCACTTCCTTTTTAGAAAGTTATGAAATTAAACAAAAATAATTTAAAATGTGTCTGTATACTTGCTATGCCCCTTTTTCTAAGATTCAAAACTTGAGACATTATTCAGAAATGCGTTTTAATTGTAATTGTCTTTAGAATCAAGGGAAACATGAAATACTGGGTCCAGTTTTCTTCCATTTTTCAGAGCTTCATGGAATAAGAAACCAATCTAGTGCAAACTGAAGATTAAATATTTCTGGGCAGTGCAGAGATAGTGAATAGATTATGTGTATGTGGACTTCACATCAGTCCAGGATAGCAGGTGTTCTGCACATTAGAAATGGAATGGGATCAGCCTACCATTGTTCGGGGGCGGTTTTCTTTTGCTATATTTTTTGAATGGGGATGGGGGCCCAAGTGTCCTTACGAAGCTGTGGTTGGCGACAAGAGCGTGTGGGGGGAGCACCAGTGTTCTGCTGCGTTTCCTGCTTCTGGCAGCACAACAGCACCAGTTCTTAACGGAGTAGCCCTCACATTAAATTAAACCATCAGAGACTATATTGTACAGTTCCGTTGCTAATTTTCCTTTGAAATATGAAATATTTTAAGCTTTCTTTTTGTCAAAAGTGGTAACATCTTAATACAAATAAAAACCTTTTTGTGGTTGTAAGATTTAGCTTATAAATCATTCAAATTGAAGTGAAAGATTACCAGGTCATTGTTAATGACTTAGTCTATTAAGAATATATGTATTTTTGTAAAGGGAAAGCACTTGTAGATATTTAATCAGTACTATATGTCTGTTTTGCAGAAATAAAATGCTGCTTAGAGATTCTCTTTAAATATTTTTTATTTTTGTGCTCAAATGTATTTTCTGTTGATCTATGGAATGTTCTGTACAAAGCTGTATGGTTGTACTGTTGGGCTAGATACTTCTGTTTTTTAAAATTTGGACTTAGCCAAGTATATTTGACCATGTTAAAAATAGTATCTTTGTTATTAAAAACTTGATTGCATAATTTGTCTGTCATCCTTCATATCAGTAGTTGCAGATCATAACCTTCATTTAAAAGTTTCCATTAAGTATTATTGTAGCAAGTTTTATGAACATCTGTTGAATATTTGAGATAAAAAATCTTTAGGAAATGGTTATTAACTGTTTACTTTACAGATGGCAGACTGGCCCTCGAATAATACTAAAATTTTCACACAACAGTAGTATGCAAATTCTATTCAAGTTCCCATAAACTACAGACCAGGAGACACTGGAACATATCCAGGGACATAAAATAAGATGCAAAACTTTCATGGTCTAAAGGTATTGAAATCATAAAGTCTGTTCTCTTACCACTGTGGAATCATGTTAGAAATCAATACCAAAAGATATTTGAAAACAACCCACATATTTTCAAGTGCAGTGTGACATTTACCAAGAGATCTTTGACTTAGCCACTGAAAGCCTCAGTAAAGTTAAAAGACTGAAAAAAACAGAGGGTGACTACAGAGAAGAAAACATTTAAATGAGAAGTTAATATCAAAGATACTTATAAAAAACCCCGTGTGTGCTTGGAAATTAAGTGTCCACTACAGGAGCCATATAAGGTAAATTAGAAAATATTTGTAAACAATAAAATGAAAGAATTTATCAGATTTGTTGCAGTTAAAGCTGCTCAATGCAACTAAATAAAATGTGGAATCTTGAATAAGGTACAAAGACAAATAATGGATGCTAGCATACAGTTTTGTGAAATTTGAAAAAAATTTGTAGTTAATAACATATCACATCTTAATTTCCTGTCTTGTTTTGTTTTACAACATAGTGTTTCTTTATATACTCAGAGTTGGATTAGAAGTTTCAAGCCTCATTCAATATTTTTTTAGCACAACAATAAGCTTTTTACTTAAAATAAATTACTAGTACTATATTAAAGTTTTGAGTAAAATAAATGGAACTATATTAAAGTTTTGAGTGAATATAAATTAGAAATCTAGCATTCTATTCACAGTCAAGTGTAATCAAAATGTCTAAATCTTTTAGTTAGGCAAAAAATTCATACATTTTCTAAAACATGTAATATACATACTATTTATATTAAAAAATGTTAGTCACTCAGTCATGTCCCACTCTTTATAGCCCGCCATGCTCCTCTGTCCATGGAATTATCCAAACAAGAAACCTGGAGTGGGTAGCCATTTCCTTCTCCAGGCGATTTCCTGACCCAGGGATCAAACCTGGGTCTCCCTCACTGCAGGCAGGTTCTTAACCATCTGAGCCCACCTATTTGTATTTATGTATACAAAAGTGTTTCTACTACACTTGATAAAGCCCTGAGAAAGAACAACAAAAAGAGATGGAGAAATGTGGAAACAAACTAAATGAGAGCTCTAAATAAGAAATAGAAAAAAAGTGAAACAAACCAGATAAAAGAGCATCACACAGTCCAGTTGTCTTTAAACAAGGCTGCTCACTAGACACACCTAGAGCTTTGGAGGAAAAAACAGTACCTGAGAGTTTGTATTTTTCGAAAAATTCCAGATAAAAAGTAATTGAATACCAAAGAAAAGTCCAAGTGATTTGAAAAACAGACTGCTCTCTTCAGCTCATTAGATAAAGCATTGTTTTATTATTAAAATACCTTGCCTGGGGAATTCTAGATGGGCTAAAGTAAGACATTAGTTAGAAGGTTGCAATGATTCATATCTCTGCCCCATATGTCTGCCCTAAGACAAAAGTGCCTGAAGCTTTGTCTTAGATGAGTGATACCATGGAGGTGGCAGGAGACCCCAGGCATTCAGTGGGGTAGGAAAGCAGCATCTTCTGAGCAAAACTCCTTTCACTATGTTTAGTATCGCCCTCCTTGGAGCTGGTGCAGAATAGGAAAGAATTTGTGAGGGCTGTGAGTAGGAAGTGCTCAAAACGTAGCCCCTAATACTTTTATCCCAGATCCGGGGCCAGAACAGGAGAAGGCCTCAGGGAAGGGAAGGCCAAGAGACGTGCCCAGCGAAAAGAGGAAACCATTTAGTGACCTGCTAACCAGTCTGCCTCGCCTCCACTTGAGAAAAGTGTCACTTTACTCAGTTTTTAGTGCTTTGTCAACACAGGCTCAACTCTGATCTTTTCACCAGTTTAAAAAGGTATGGAGGAGTCTGCACCCCAGCTGGGCCTGAGAAGGTAGGGAGCCAGACCTGTTTGCCTGGAAACTGAGGAATTTGCAGACAATATTCTGCTGGAAGCCATGAATAATTCTGCTTGACACTCAAACCCCTGCTGTGCGATTTGGATGCCAGGACTACCATCAAATGAAGAAGCATGCCCCAAAAGAAGAAATAGCGAATGATCACCTCACACCTTCTACCACCAAAGCCCTGCTCTTACCAAACCCAACTCAGATCTCAATTCCAGCAGGCTGAGCTGAACTTTCTCTTACTTCTGTACCACTTAGCACTTTCATTGCAACCACAGAAATTACGTGTTATTGTCCTCCCATTACAGTATGAGCGTCAAGAAGGATGTTGACAGTCATTGTGGTATATCCTCACCCTCACATTTGCATAGTAACTGCCACCCATAGAACCAATGAAGTGAAACAGTTTAGGTTTCAGAAGGCAGCAAAGCTGACAAGTCTCCAGCCACTCCCCAAAGTTCTCCTGGTATCATTTCTCTTCTTATAAAGATAACAGTCATATTGGATTAGGACACCACTCTTACGACCTCGTCAACTTTAATCTCCTCTTTGAAGGCACCACGTTCTAAGGTCCCTACCCCACAGATTTGTGGAGGAACAAGAGACCACAGGAAGTGGCAGAGCAATGCCAATGGAAACACCAAAGAAATAACAAAGCACAGCCATTTGCCATCTCCCTCTCATCATCCATGGGTCGCAACCCAGTTTACCCAGTGTTCTCTCTGACTTGCCGGGAGCTAAAATGCCAACAAGTAACTCAAATCTGGCTTAGCTAGAGCTATTCCAATCGCATGGTCATTCATAAAACTTACTCCCACTGAATGTACTAATACATAAAGGATGCAGCAGAGGGTCTGCCACGTGGTAGGTACTTGACAAAGATCTCCCCTCTCTGACTCCCACCCATTTAACCATCAGAACAATCTGTGAGATGAAAGCAAAAACAAACACATGGGACCTCATCAAACTTACAAGCTTTTTCACCACAAAGGAAACCAGAAACAAAATGAAAAGACAACCTACAGGTAGGGAGAAAATATTTGCAAATGATGCCACCGATGGGGTCTTAATTTCCAAAATATACAAACAGCTCATACAGTAACAACAACAAAATACCAACCCAGTTGAAAAGTGGGCAGAAGACCTAAATAGACATTTCTCCAAAGAAGATACGCAGATAGCCAGTAGGCACATGCAAAGATGCTCAACATTGCTAATTGTTAGCAAAATGTAAATCAAAACAACAGGGAGGTATCACCTCACCAGTCAGAATGGCCATCATCAAAGTCTACAAATACTAACTGCTAGAGAGGGTGTGGAGAAAATGGAACCCTCTTATACTTTTTGTAGGAATGTGAGTTGGTGCAGCTACTATGGAAAACAGTATGGAGGTTCCTCAAAAAACTAAAAATAGAGTTGCCATATGATCCAGCAATACCACTCCTGGTCATATACACAGACAAAACTAGACTTCAAAGAGATATATACACTCTTATTTTCATAGCAGCAATATTTACAATAACCAAGACATGGTAACAACCTAAATGTCCATCAAGAGATGAATGGATAAAGAAGATGCAACACACACTCAATGAAATATTACTCAGCCATAAAAATGAATGAAATAAGGCATTTACAGCAACATGGATCAACCTAGAGATTATCATACTAAGTCAGAATACTTAGATGTGGAATCTAGTAGTATGACACAAATCTTTGCAATTCCATGGGCTGTAACCTGCCAGGCTCCTCAGTCCATGGGATTCTCCAAGCAAGAACACTGGGGTAGGTGGCCTTTTCCTCCTCCAGGAGACCTTCCCAATCCAGGGATTAAACCAGCATCTCTAATCATCTCTTGCATTGGCAGGCAGATTCTTTACCACTAGCGCCACCTAGGAAGCCCCAATAAAATATGAGACAAATGAACAAAATAGAAACAGACTCAGAGAACAGACTTGCGTTTGTCAAGGGGGAAGAGGGTGTGGGAGGGAAGGATTGGGAGTTTGGGATTAGCAGATGCAAACTACTATCAATATATATATAGGGTGGATAAACAACAAGGTCCTACTATTAGGGGAACAACTGACCAAAACTGCCCATCCTGGCCCAGCAAGGTAGTAGCTCCTTGCATGAGTTATCTTACAATGGAGGGCCTGGTAAGGAACTTGGAACCAACAATCTACCACCAACTGGAAGGATTTGGGAAAGGTCAAAAGGGGAGAGGAGGCCCTAGTCCATATGTCCTACCAACCTCCCAGAATCCTTCTCACTGGAATCTATCTTGACTGAGTAATGTATGTGCCACCAGGAAGGACCCTGAGTCAGAATGATTAGCCAGAGACAACCCAGAAATCCCATCACTATAAAACCTGAGACTTCAAGCCATAAGGCAGAGTAGTTCTCCTGGGTTCCTTACCCTGCTGTTCTCCCTGGGCACCCCTTCCCAATAAAGTCTCTTGCTTTGTCAGCACGTGTGTCGCCTCAGACAATTCATTTCCAAGTGTTAGACAAGAGCCCACTCTTGGGCCCTGGAAGCGATCCCCCTTTCTGTAACACTGCTGTATAGCACTATTTTAATATCCTGTGATAAACCGTAATGGAAAAGAATATAAAAATGAATATATGGGACTTCCCAGGTGGCTCAGTGGTACAGAATCCACCAGCCAAGCAGGAGACCTAGGTTTGATCTTTGGGTTGAGAAGATCCCCTGGAGAAGGAAATGGCAACCCACTCCGGTAGGTTCTTGCCTGGGAAATCCCATGAACAGAGGAGCCTGGCAGGCTATAGTCATGGGGGTCACAAAGAGTTGGACACAACTTAGCGACTAAACAACAACAACAATATTGACTAATACCTCAATATAAATAAATAATTTTAAAAAATGAATATATACATATAACTCAGTTTATATGTATATGTATTTATATGCATAACTTTGCTCTATGCAGAAATGAACACAACATTGTAAATCAAAAAAGTGAAAGTCACTAAGTCATGTCCAACTTTTTGTGAACCCATGGACTGTAGCCGCCTGCAAGGCTTCTCTCCATGGAATTTTCCAATCAACTGTAAGTCAATAAAAAAAAAAAAAAAAAACAGACCTGTGAGATAGGCATTATTCATCCAATTTTAATGATGTGAAAGTGATCTAAATCACTCACAGTCACCAGAGATGTATATGGGTCTTCACCATGGACCTATTTCCAAAGGTGAGTCTATTCTCAGGGCCCCTGACCCTTTGCATCTGAGAGCTGAGAGCTATAGAGCAGCTTACCCTCAGGCCCTCCTGGCCGCTCCAGGATGGATCACATAGGGGATAAATACTCGGCAGCCAGTATGTGCCTAAGATGATTGTGGTCAACACATCATTTTGAGGACCCACTGTATACCAGGCGCTGCCCGAGCCTCTGGGGATCCAAGTGGTGAGCCAAACAGCTAACTGAGCTGCCAGTATGGGAAAGAGACACACATTAAACAAAGACGAGATGCATGATAATAAGAGCGGTAAGAGGGCTGAAAAAATAGCTTCTGTGACAGAGAACGGAAGGTCTACACCTTTCTAAGAAAATGGCATTAAGTGGAGATGAGAGAGGAGCTGGGGTGGCAAGGAAAGAGTATTCCTGAGAACACTAAAAAAGGGAGAGCCCATGCTGCCCGGCCACCTAACGAGGCAGCAAGTGGAGGGAGAGAATTCTGGAGAAGGCGGTAAGGGGCTGGGTCACATAGATACTTTTAAGTCCTATTTAAAACCTTCTATTTTAATTCTGAGCATGATGGGAGGGTTTTACCCAGGTGCTTGACATCATCTTGTTTAAATGTTTAAATGACCACCCTGGAAGCTCTGTGGAGAGTAGCTGGTAAAGAGGTAGGGGCTAGAATAGACAAGGGAACAGGCTAAAATCCTATCACAGTAGCCCAGGTCAAAAAAGGCGGCAGGGTCCCAGACCAGAGAGACAGACCTCAAGATGGAGAGAAGTGGGTTTCTTCACATACATCATCCCCACCCCGGCTGCGGTGAGCCTACCTTTAATGAAACCTAAGTTTTTAGGATGGGTGAAGTTCTAGATGGGGGTGGGGAACTCAGACCAAGAGGGTGGGAAGACGCCATAAAACTGAGGGGAGCAGCCACACCTAAACTCCCAGCACTGCCTTAGAAAACCCAGAATGGAAACAGGAGGAGAGCAGGAGCAGGGAGGGGATGTTTGGATGGGAGAAAGGATCCTGAAAACCTCTAAGCAGGGCTCCCACAGAGTCGGCTGCTGCTCTGCTGAGCACACGCCTTGCCTGGGCAGGCCCGTGCTCCCCACCAGAGGCCCAGTGCCAGCACCTGCTCAGGAGGTGGGATATCATCCTTTGGAAATGCCCTTCTCCCCCGGCCCAGAGGTGGTCCTTGCTCCTTCCCCATCACCCTTCACACAGCCCTGTCCTGGCACGGGCACAGCAATACCGCCTTGGATTCCAGGTAGGACTCTCCCACTGATTAACTGAAAGTGTGAGTCCCTCAGTCATGTCTGACTCTTTGCAGCCCCATAGACTGTGTAGTCAGCCAGGCTCCTCTGTCCATGGGATTATCCAGGAAAGAATACTGGAACAGGTTGCCATTTCCTGCCCCAGGGGATCTGCCCGACCCAGGGATCAAACCAGCGTCTCTTGTGTCTCCTGCATTGGCGGGTAGACTCTGTACCATGGAGCCATTTGGGAAGCCAGAAAGTGAAAGTCACTCAGTTGTGTCTGACTCTTTGCGACCCCATGGACTATAGTCCATGAAATTCTCCAGGTCAGAATACTGGAGTGAGTAGCCTTTCCCTTCTCCAGGGGATCTTCCCAACCCAGGGATCGAACCCAGGCCTCCTACATTGCAGGCAGATTCTTTACCAGCTAAGCCACAAGGGAAGTCCAAGAATACTGGAGTGGGTAGCCTATCCCTTCTCCAGGGGATCTTCCTGACCCAGGAATCAAACTGGGGTCTTCTGCATTGGAGGCAGATTCTTTACCAATTGAGCTATCAGGGAAACGGCAAATGTGACATTAAACCAACAGAACTTACAAGATGTAAGTAACACACCTGGATGAGGACATCAGCAACCCCAGGACTTTCTCAGCACATTCTAAAGCACAAAGCACAGTCTCAATTCAGAACTCAGAAAGTCCAGTTCAGTATATTGATCAATAACTACTTATTGCAAGGTTACACTTCTTCCCTGCTCCTAACTAGGGCCCAGTAGAGGGTTACATACTTTCCAAAAATGGAGGATAATGGTCCTCCTGTCCTGATTGGTTCTCTCTGGTTTGGGTAGGTGGTGGGGAAGGAGAAATCAGAGAACAGCAGAGCAGCTTGCACACTGGCTCCAAGCAATCTGGACCTGACTGATGTTTAAATCCCCCTTTCTCAGAACTCTTTCTGGGTTCTTCAGAGGGTCTCCTCTGAATCCTTCAACCATCACTCACCTCACCAGGGCCATGCCTGTTTCAGTGGGCCATTCCTGGTACCCCTGACCTTCTATGCCAGTGCTACAGCCCACAGCCTCTTACTACAGGAGATTTCTCTTCTGCTCCCAGCTGATGTTCCTACTGCAGATCCTTCACAGGGTCCCTGCAGGTCATGCAACAGTGATCCACAGTCAAAGACACGTCTGTGATTCTTGTCAGCCCAGAAGCTCCTCTCTCCCTCTGCCTGCCCTGATGCCTCCAGGCTGAGAGGCATAACCTCGGCCCTCTAGATTCTTCTGGTTATATCAACTACAGTTAAGTGTCCTCACAGCCACAGTCTCTCATGTCAAGCCTTCCTGTTGAAGGCTGTTGGGGCCCCATCCCCATTAGACTTGGGTGGAAGGGTCAATATCCTGCACCTGTCCACCTTGAGGAAGGGTGCACACAGCTCAGCTCACACCATAAATGCTCCCTCCTTAACTCCTGTAGTATTTCTTGGAAAATGTGAAGGAGAGCCCACCAGGTGACCAGAAGCCTGGGCAGTTTATTATCACTGAGTCTGTGTGGACTCCTCTCTCCCTGGTTACCAGAGGCAAGATGGCACTCAGCCTTCAGCCACAACACAGCTCCCGACAATACCAGGAAATGAAGAAAGACCTGCCTGCACCCTGCCTTACAGCATCCAACCCAGATGGAGGGACTGAGGCCCTGGCACCAGCCCAGGCCAGGCTTCCAAAACAGCTGCCCTTGGGAACTAGGCTGAAGGGAGGGCAAGCGAAGTCCTGTCTGAACCACCAGAGTCCAATTCAACCACTGATTCTCCAAGTAAGGACAGAGTGACCCAGCCAGGGCCGGGGAAGGAGTAAGTGAAATGAGCATCAGACACTGTAGCTCCTACAATGCATGGGGCTCAGCCGCCCACCTATGCACTTGGTGCCCAGCCGTTCTGGGCTGGTCAGTTCAACCTCCCAGCATCCTATTGCCTTGGTTCCTCATATTCCCCACCAGGAAGCAGTTGGGTGACTAGCTGCTGGGGCAGGGAGGCAGATGGGGGCAGTGTTCTGGGAAGTTTTCCCATTGGGGCTGATCAAGAAGGGAGAGGGAAATGGCCCAAGGACAGTGTGTCTGGTTGTTAGACATGCTCATGGAAGAGCATCTCAGAGCTGCCACTGGAGGTTTCCATCTGAGGCAGCCCCAGAACTCCCTCCCGGTTACCTGGAGGATGACGGGAAAAAGAGCAGAGATCCAGAAGTCCAACCATGGAGTGTCTCACTCCCAGTTCAGCTACTCCCCAGCTGTGTGACCTTGGGCAAGTTGCTTCCTCTCTCTGGTCCTGCCTTGGCTACTTCACCCTGTACCTCGTTCTTCTTGTGACCCTCATCTCCACTGTGATTATGTGTGCAGTATCCGTCTTCCCAGCCAGGCGGCAAGCTCCCTGAGCACACAAGCCAGTCTGTGTGGCTCAGCCCTTATGTGGTCTGGCCCATGGTGGTGCTCAAGGAGAAAAGCAAAACCTCAGTGAATAATGTGGGCAGTGACCCTTCTGTTCTATGAACCCTCAGGTACAGACCTTAGTGGAGAAATGCCTGCAGGACCACCGCTACCCCTAGACTTTTGCAAGAGGGGCCCCTGCCCTAGACCTGACTTAAGAGACCCTGCATACACAAGCTCCAAAACAAAAGACTTTTTCCCCCCTTTTTCATTTTTTTTTAAGAAACTTTTCGAAAAATTCAATACCCAATTGAGTGAACAAAAATTAGGAAAGAGGAACACACCATCTAATTGGGGCTCTCAGGCCACAGGATGCTGGAGGGAGGGGCCATGAGGGTCATGGTCTCTGTCCTGGAAAACTAGACAAGGGGATGCTACCTGGTTAAAGTCACACACCCCAGATCACCCCCAAGCGAGTGTCCAGGCAAACAGACAGCTGTACCCCTTCCCTTGCCTCTGCTCGGGTGCAATGATTTGGGGAGGTCCTGTCTCCCTAAGGATCCTGACAAGTCAGTCTCCATTCTGGGCTCAGGTGTGTTCCAAGTGGGTTCAGATGATCTGGGATCCTGGACCTCATTTATTTCCTTAATCCTCATAATGTATTATCTCCCTTATAATAAACTTATGAGGTCTGGCTACGGTCCTCATTTCATACATGGGGCTCAGAGAGGTTAAGTAATTTGCTTGAAGTCACTCAGCTAGTGACTATCAGAGCTGGGATTTGAACCCAGGTCTGCTAGATTCCAGAACCTATGCCTTTAACCACCATGACTTCTAATAAGCAACAATTGTGCACCTTCTATGTGCTTAGCACTGTTCTGGGTCATGCATGCAAAGGGATCTTCCTGGTATTTGTTATTCTGAAAAGGAGAGCACCGACACGACTGAGAGACTTCACTTTCACTTTTCCCTTTCATGCATTGGAGGAGGAAATGGCAACCCACTCCAGTATTCTTGCCTGGAGAATCCCAGGGATGGAGGAGCCTGGTGGGCTACCATCTATGGGGTCGCACAGAATTGGACACAACTGACGCGACTTAGCAGCAGCACACATAGTGCAGACTTCTCAACTACTAAGAAATATTGAGCAAACTCAGCAGCAGTAGGGGTGTTTTTGTGACAAATTAAGTGAAGAGCCCTTCTCACAAAAGGAAATATAGAATACCAAGGTGAGAGACTGGTTGGAGACTGCTCTAGGAAGAGGGGTGTAGGCCATCAGGACTGCTCAGTCTGGAAGAGTGAAGAAAGAACAGAGCACGAGGCGTGGATCTATAAAACAGTGACGGACTAAGAGGAGGTGAGCTTCAGCATATCCATCACTCTCTCTCCCACAGGACACAGATCAATCCAAACAGCTTATTCCATGCCCAACTTGTCTGTCCCCTTAGCAGAATTCAATGGCGATGACCATCACTTCTTTAAAAAAACAAAAATTACCTAGCTTTCATGATACAACTCCAGATTCACATTTTTCCTCTCTGGCCAGCAGGGAAGGGACTAGGTGGAGGCAAGTGAAATGTTTAGGGTGAAAATTTAAGGAGGCATTTACTGTCAAGGTCATGAAAATGCCTCCCTCTTCTGCTGCATCTTTTACTGTGGACAGCCCTCCAGATTTGGCCCTGGAGTCTCTCCTCTCCCCACTCCATGCTCTCTTCCCTGGGAGATCTCACCTGGGCTTCAAAGACCAGATCTGTTCTGAGGACCTTCAAAGACCACATCTATTCAGATTGATCTCTCCAAACCACACCACTGCTTTGAGCTCCTGAGCCAAATAGCCACTTGCACACTTGGAAGCCCTCCTTGGCTGCTTCAAAGACATCTCAAACTAAACATTCTCAAAGCGGAATTTAAGATACTCCCTCCCCAAACAGTCTTTCCCAGTGTTCCCAGTCTCAGTGAGTGGTTCACCATCTATGCAGTTGTTCATATCTAAAAACTAGGGTTTATTCTGGACACAATCCTCTTCCTAATCCTTGTCTCTCTCCCTCCTAATATCTTTTCATGAACCCTACATTTAATCTACTACCACCCTAGTCTAATCTACTGTGTTCTCTTAACAGGAAGCCTACAAAACCTTTTTATCTGGTCCCCAGCAAAGGCTTTCAGCATACTCCCACCTTCATGTCTATATTCCATGCTGTTTTCAGAACAGTATTTTCAAATTGCAAATCTGATTATGTCACCACATCCTCTGGCCTTCCACAGCTTCCCTCCCTTGCTCAGAGCCTTTTAAAGCCTTCCCTCCCTTGCTCAGAGCCTATCCTGTTCTTAGGATAAATCAAAATCCTTAACATGATCTGTGAGGAGTCTCATGTTCTGGGCTCTGTGGGCTCTCCAGCCTCACCTTGCCTGATGCTTAGTCATTAATAATTCTGCACCCAATTGCAATGTGGGTGGTGTTCTCCGTGGCACCAGCTGGGTGTCCACCATTCAACTAAACTCTGATACTATCTATCTGGGGATAGTCGTCACCTGTGCTTCTGACTGACTGGCTATAGATTGGAGGTTCCACAGTCCCCCTTTCTGGGTTTGATTAACTTGCTAGAGTAACACACAAGACTCAGAGAAATATTTTACTTACCAGATTGCCAGTGTATTATAAAAAGATAAAACTCAGGAACAGCCAGATAGGAGAAAAGTATAGGAGAAGGGCACCAACATGAAGCTCTCTGAACCTCATACTTTACAGTTTTTATGGAGGTTTCATTATATAGGCATTATTGATTAAACTGTTGCCCACTGGTGATCAACTCAACCTCTAGCCCTTCTCTTCTCCCTGGAGGTCAGAGAGAACTGAAAGTTCCAACCCCCTAATCACATGGTTGGTTCCTCTGGCAACCCATTCCCATCCTTAGATGCTTTCCAAGTCACCTCACCTCATTAACATAAACTCAAGGGTGGTGATTATAAACAATAAAACACCTTTATCATATTTATCACTTAGGAAATTCCAAGGGTTTAGGAGCTTTTTGCGGATGAAGGCCAAATACATGTTTCTTATTATAGATCACTATATCACAATCATGATATGCAAGTTCCATCCAGACCCACTTGGCTTTCTTCTGCCCCTTATCCTTGCTGGTTTCTCGCCTTTACTGAGCCTTTGCTTCTGCCTCCTGGTAAGTAAGTCCAAGAAACCCTTCACTCAATTTAGTCATCATTACCTAATGGACTAACCCTGCCCACTCAGGAGACCCTTGAGGGAAATCTTTCCTGACCTCCATGACTGGGTTAGTGCTCCCATAAGAGGCCCAGCACAGTGCTTGACACATTGCAGGCACTCCAGGAACATTTATTGAATGACTGAATTCAACAAATCCCATGTAATGTATGGAAGAACTCAATACACGTTTAGTGGTTTGAATTTGACAGTGCCTATTGGGCATCCATAAAACATAGTCTGACTGAGAACAAAGCACCAAATGAGAACCATCTGATACTCACTTCATGGTGCTCAGATCAGATAACCTGGCCAACTGTGGGATTTATGGGGAAGTCATGAGAGGGCTGACAAAGAGATTGGATAGTTAGTTACATTCTGTGGTCAATTATACTCCCATCTTGTTCTGTTTGCACTCTTCACCAGGAGTTACTTTTCTGTTATTTTGTTTTTATGATTCTTCACCAATCCTTCCTTTTTTCACTCCTATGTGACTTCCAAATGACTTCACTGTCAGAAAAATCAATCTAATAATATGCAAGCGCTTTGCTCCAGACCACCCAGCTGAAGGCATTATGACACACAGAAATATTATCACTGCAAGTGATATAATACAAAAGAATATTTGCTGCAGCATTTTTATAATGGTGAGAAAACAGAAACAGTATAAGTGATCACAAATAGAGAAATGGATTAATAAACCCATAAGCATGATACTGACAAGAACGCAATAGAGCTATGTCTTCTGATGACAAGATTCGCATACCTTAATTTAAAAGAGGAGAAGTTGAAGCACAGTATGTACAGTATGATCCTTTTTCTATAACAAATATATGAGTATATGTTTGTACACATGTATGCATGCTAAGTCGCTTCAGTTGTGTCTGCCTCTTTGCGACCCTATGAACTGTAGCCCTCCAGGCTCCTCTGTCCATGGGATTCTCCAGGCAAGAATACTGGAGTGGGTTGCCATGCCCTCCTCTAGGGGATCTTCCCAAGTCAGGGATCAAACCTGAGTCTCTTATGTCTTCTGCATTGGCAGGCGAGTTCTTTCACACTAGCGCCACCTGGGAAGCCATGTGTTTGTATAACCATGGTAAAAAAAAAAAAAAAAAAAAAAAAAAAAACCTGAAAGAATACACATTAAATTGTAATACTGGTAACTTGTGAGCAAAGAGTTGGAGGGACCTTGGGAAGGCAATCTCTTTTCTTGCTTTATACTCCTCTGCATTATCTAAACTTGTGAAAAAAGCATGTTATATTTCTAACTTTAAAACTCTAACAACATAGGTAACATATTTACTTGTTTGGTTACTATCTGTCCCCCTCACTAGGATGTGAATTTTACATGGTAAGGAACTTAGTCCATATTTTCTTGTTGACAGATCCCCTGTGCCTAGAACAGTGCCTGATACAGTAAGTACTGAAAGCATATTTTTAATATTTTAATAATAAAAATATTTAATATTTTAATGAATCTATTTTTTTAAAGTGACATTTTAACAAAATTAACAAAAGAAGTATTCCACATCTCCTGCTGCTGTGTGTCCTTCTCTTGGAAATAGGTTGGGTATTGAGGAATCTGAAATTTTATGTATCCACGTCATTCTTGCCTGGAGAATCCCATGGACAGAGGAGCCAGGTGAGCCACCGTCCATAGGGCCACAAAGAGTTGGACATGACTGAAGCAGCTGAGCACACAGGCCCTGAATTAAAGTTGGCCTCTTCTCCACATGGGGCTTCCCAGTAGGTGCAGTGCTAAAGAACACACCGGCCAATGCAAGAGACACAGGTTTGATCCCTGGGTTGGGAAGATCCCCTGGAGGAGGAAATGGCAACCCACTCCAGTATTCTTGCCTGAAAATTCCATGGACAGAGGAGCCTGGCAGGCTACACAGTCCATGGGGTTGCAAAGAGTCAGACACGACTTAGCGACTGAGCACACACACACCACATCATTGGTTCCCATGGCAAATAAGTTGAAAACTCACAAAATCCCCTACTAAGGAGGGTAGAAAAGCCTGGCAGGCTCAGGGTTCAAGTGCTGTGCTGTGCTAAGTCACTTCAGTCATGTCCGACTCTTTGTGACCCTATGGACTGTAGCCTGCCAGGCTCCTCTGTCCATGCAGATTCTCCAGGCATGAATACTGGAGTTGGTTGCCATGCTCTTCTCCAGGAGATCTTCCCAACTCAGGGATTGAATCAGAGTTTCTTAGGTCTCATGCATTGGCAGGTGGGTTCTTTACCACTAGCACCACCTAGGAAGCCCTGTGTTCAAGTGATAAAGCTTCAAATGACAAAAACTTGGTGATTTTCAGAGAAACCTTGAAAATGAAATGAAGTTCATTCATTCAAAAAATCAGAGCTAAAAAGGAACACAATGAGTAACAGAAGGAAGAATGTGCTGTCACATCACATGTTGAGTAGTGGAAAGGTCACAGCTATTTAACCACCAAATAGTTTAAACTGGTTAGGAAAATTAAAACCACAAAAGTAAAACAGATTATAGCTTAGGAAAGGATTTGCAAAAATACACACTGAAATATATTTTGTGGTCCCGGTTTCTTTTTAACTTCCCTCTTGCTTTACTGCAGAACTAACACATACCAGTGAAAAGGAGATCCATGATCTCAAGGAAACGTGGGCTGTCTCTCCTTTTCATGTCAATGCTCCTAAAATTGAGAAGCCATGGTGCAGAGAGAGAAACTGGTCAAGCCAAAGCCAAAGAACCCCAAACTTTGGGCTTTCTACCTTTGGGCAATGGAGGAAGGGAAGAAGGGAGTATGTTTGTCCATTATCACCTAAACTTAATGGTTCTGGGAGTGTCTATTTTTTGCACATTACCCTTATATAATCTATAAGTTTTGGGTTTTGATTTTTTCCTTCTTATATCAACAGGTTAGGACTCCTCTAGTGATTAAGAATCTGTCAGTGCAGGAGACATAGGTTTGATCTTTGGTCCAGAAAGATTCCACATGCCACAGGGCAACTAAGCCCAGGCACCACCATTTCTGAAGCCTGCATGCTCTAGAGTCCGTGCTCCACAACAAGAGAAGCCACCACAATGAGAAGCCCAAGCACCACAACTAGACAAAGCCCATGTGCAGCAACAAAGACCCAGCAAAGCCAAAACTAAGAAATCAATAAATAAAATTTTTAAAAATAAAATAGGCTATTGAAGAGGTACATAGTCTGGCCATGGTCAACCACAAAGATATTCAATGAATTCTTAATGGAAGAATGTAGACACGCTTGATCCCTACTAAGAGGCAGGGGGAGGGAATAATCTGCTAATTTAATTACTGGAAGCTAATGGAAATAAAGTGCCAATTGCCCAAAGAACTTCCTACTTAATATCTGATTATTTGATACCTGTGATCTTTACTCAGAAAGTAGAAATCTGCTGTCTTTCCAGTGTCTTTTTCTGTGGCAGTAGCTTGAGATCACACTGGATGTGATCTCATCCAATGTAGGTGAAAGTTAAATATTCTTTAGAAAAAAAATAAGTTTATAAGAATACATCTTAGAAGTACAAAAGGATGTGATTAAATTTAAGGGGAATATTTACAGGATAATAAAATAAGGTCTGTGATTTTAGGTGCGGAGAGAGAAATTTTCACTTTTTTCTTCATTCTGTTCTGTATTGTTTGAATTTAAGAATCAGGAGATACAAAAAGGACTAAAAAGTGAATTCAGAAGAGATATAATCTATAGTTTTCTCCAAGTGCTGTGGCTAACATTGCCCCACAGGTCTCTTGAGATGTTTCTTAGGGAGTCATTTCCCTCCCCATGAGGGCTGGTGGGCATTTGTGGCTTCTCTCCAATGGTTCCCCATGAAAATCAGCTCAAGATATGATGGCAGATTGAATCTGATCTCTCCTTGCAGACTGGGAAATTTAAAGGGAACATTTGAACTTTATCAGAGAAAAAAATTCAAAGTCACAGGAAAGAAACTGCTGCTGCTGCTGCTAAGTCGCTTCAGTCGTGTCTGACTCTGTGCGACCCCATAGATGGCAGCCCGTCAGGCTCCGCCGTCCCTGGGATTCTCCAGGAAAGAATACTGGAGTGGGTTGCCATTTCCTTCTCCAGTGCATGAAAGGGAAAAGTGAAAGTGAAGTCGCTCAGTTGTGTCTGACTCTTAGCGCCCCCATGGACTGTAGCCTACCAGGCTCCTCCGTCCATGGGATTTTCCAGGCAAGAGTACTGTAGTGGGGTGCCATTGCCTTCTCCGGAAAGAAACTGGAGAGGGATAAATCACAGACTGTGGAAAATTATTGAAATGGAGAGAGATGTTTATAAAAATGTTGAGTGATGTATTTTGATAAGGTAGGAGATCATATGCAAAACAAATCCAGTATTTGTGGTTAAGAGCACAGGCTTTGTAGTCACAGAGACCTGGGTACAAATCTTTCTCTGCCACATGCCATTTGGGCAACTCACCTGCCTCTCTAAGGCTCACTTTCTTTTTTTTTTTTAAATCAGGTGGTATAATGAAAAGACAATGTTACTCAGAGGAGTATATATATAAAAGTGCTCAGTAAAAGGTAGTAATTAACCCAATCTACATATTCGATGCAATTTCTATCAAAATTCCAGTGACATTTTTTTTCTTTTACAGAAATAGAACAGACACTCCTGAACTGTTCATGGAAAAACAAAAGTTCCCAAATAGTCCAAGCAATTTTAAGAACAAGGTTGGAAGCACCACACTTTCTGACTTCAAACTATATTACAAAGATATAGTCATCAAAACAGATGCATAGATCAATTGAACAGAACAGAAAGCACAGAAATAAACTCACGCATACATGTCAATTAATTTAAAATAAAGAATATACAATGAATATACAATGTGGATTGTGTATTCAAGAATAGACAATTATAAGCCAAGGACGGTGAATAGACAGTCTCTTCAATAAATGGTGGTGGGAAAATTAGACAGCTACATGCAAAAGAATGAAAATGGACCACTATCTTACACCATACACAAAAATTAGCTCAAAATGGATGAAAATCTTGAAATGGATAAAAGACTTGAATGTAAGACCTGAAACCATAAAACTCATAGAAGAAAACACAGACAGTAAGCAACTTGACATCAGTCTTGGTGATGATTTTTTGGACTTGACAGCAAGAATAAAGGCAACAAAAGGAAAAATAAACAAGTGGGACTACAGTAAACTGAAAGCTTCTGCATAGCAAGGAAATCATTACTAGAATGCAAAGGCAGCCTACTAAATGGGAGAAAATACTTGCAAATCAGTATCTGATAAGGGGTTAATATCTAAATTATACAAATAACTCATATAACTCAAGAGCAAAAAATAGCAATAATAATAATAATCCAATTTAAAAACTTAAAAAAAAAGGCAGAGGATCTTAATAGCTGTTTTCCAAAGAAGACATATAGATGGTAAACAGGAAATGGGTATATGAAAAGTACTTAGCATCATTGATCATCAGGAAAATGCAAATCAAAACCACAATGAGATATCACCTCATGCCTATTAGAATGGCTATTATCAAAAAGACAAGAAATATCAAGTGTTGACTAGGATGTGGAAATAAGAGAACCCTTGTACAATGTTGGTGAGAATACAAATTGGTGCAGCCACTATGGAAAATAATATGGAGGCTTCTAAAAAGATTAAAAATAGAACTACCACATGATTCAAAATATATAACCTTCCAAAACAGAATCAGGCACAAACACAATCTGAAACTATTGAGCACTAGTAGTGAAATTGAATTTGTAGTTTAAAAAAAGTTTTCAGCAGACAAAAATCCCAAACCAGACAGTTTTACAGAGAAATTCTACCAAACATGTAAAGAAGAGCTAATACCTATCCTTCTCAAACTATTCCAAAATTGAAGAGGTTGAAACACTCCCAAATTCATTCTACAAGGCCACCATTACCTTAATAACAAAACCAGACAAAGACACTACAAAAAAGAGAAAATTATAAGCCAATATCTCTGATGACTATAGGTGTAAAAATTCTCAATAAAATATTAGCAAACCAAATTCAATAATATATAAAAAGGATTATACACAATGAGCAAGTGGGATTTATTCCAGGGACACAAGGATGGTTCAGTTTTTGCAAATCAATGTGATACACCACATTAACAAGAGGAAGGATAAAAATCAAAGTATTAGTCATTCAGTCGTGTCTGAATCTTTGCGACCCCATGGGCTGTAACCCACCAGGCTCTTCTGTCCATGGGATTCTCCAGGCAAGAATACTGGAGTGGGTTGCCATTTCCTTCTCCAGCGGATATTCCCAACCCAGGGATCAAACCCAGGTCTCTAGCATTGCGGGCAGACTCTCAACCATCAGAGCCACCAGGGAAACCATTAAAAAAAAAAAATCAAAAGATTGTCTTAATAGGTACAGGAAAAGTATTTGACAAAATTCAACACTCATTCATAATAAAAACTCTCATCAAAGTGGGTATAGAGGGAACATATCTCAACATAACAAAGGCCATTTATGACAAACCCAGAGCTAACATAAAGGGAAATGTTGAAGACTTTTCCTGTAAGATCAGGAACAAGACAAGAATGCCCACTCTTGCCACTTCTTTTTAAAACAGTATTAGAAGTCCTAGCCAATCAGACAAGAAGTAAAAGGCATCCAAATTGAAAGGGAAGAATTGTCACTATTTGCAGATAATATGATACTATATATAGAAAATCCTAAAGTCTCCATAAAAAAAAAACCTGTTTGAATTAATAAATTAATCCTATGAATTTGCAGGATAAAAGATTAATATACAGAAATCTGTTGCCTTTCTATACACTGATAATGAACTATCAGAAAGAGAAATTATGGAAACAACCCCATTTGCAATTGCATCAAAAAGAATAAAATACCTAGGAATAAATTTAATCAAGGAAGTGAAAGACTTATCCTCCAAAATCTATAAAACACTGATGAAGGAATCTGTAAATGATACAAAGAAATGGGAAGATATTCTGCGTTCTTGGATTGGAAGAATCATTACTTTTAAAATGTCCATAGTACCCAAAGCAATCTATAGATTTTATACAATTCCTATAAAAATACCCCCATTTTTTCCACAGAACTAGAACAAATACTCCTAAAATTTATATGGAACCACAAAAAAACTTGACTTTTCCACGCAAGAAGACCAGAGTGGGGTGCCACTACTCCAGAGGATCTTCCCAACCCATGGATCAAACCCCCGTCTCTTACATCTCCTACATTGGCAGGTGGACTCTTTACCACTAATGCCACCTTGGAAGCCCACACAATGAAATATTATTTACTTATAAAATGAAGGAAAGCTTGCTATTTGCAACAGCATACATTGACCTTGAGGACATTATGTTAATGAAATACACCAGACAGAGAAAACAAATACTGTATGCTTTAACTTATATGTGGAAACTATAAAAACAAACAAAACCAATAAAATCTGGAACTTATAGATGCAGAGAAGAGATTGGCTGTTGCCAGACATGGGGAGTTGGGAATGGGAAAAATATGTGAAAGTGGTCAAAAGGCACAAACTTCCAGTTATAAAATTTAAAATTTCCGGGGAGGTAATGTACAGCACAGTAATACTGTGTTGTATTTGAAAATTTGTAAATTTGTTGTGTTTGAAAATTTCAAACCTTAGCAATTTGAAAATTGCTAAGAGTGTAGATCTTAAAAGTTCTCATTACTTTTCTCATCCCCTCAAATTTCATAACAATTTTTTGTTATGAAAAAAATTTATAACAATGTGTGGTGATGTGTGTTAACCAGATTTATTATAGTGATCATTTCACAATACATACAGATATGGAGTCATTATCTTGTACACTTGAAACTATTATATTCTATGTCAACTATATCTCACTCTTTTAAAAAAGATAGCCATTACTTTTCATTACTTTTTAGCTTTTATGAGACGCACAAGCTGTTTCAGGTAATAAGAAATTAAATAAAACATATATAAACGAAAACTGATGTTTCTTTGGCAAAAATTCTAGATTGCTGTTATGTTATTTAAGGAATTTTAAAAAGTGGAATCAGTGCTAGGCAAGCATGAAATCTAACTCAGTACATTGGCGGTGACCAAAACCACCACCAAGAAAAAGAAATGCAACAAGGCAACATGGTTGTCTGAGGAGGCCTTACAAATAGCTGAGAAAAGAAGAGAAGCGAAAGGCAAAGGAGGAAGGAAAAAATACACCCATCTGAATGTAGAGCTCCAAAGAATAGCAAGGAGAGATAAGAAGTGAAGTGAACAATGCAAAGAAACAGAGGAAAATAATAGAATGGGAAAGATCAGAGATCTCTTCAAGAAAATTAGAGATACCAAGGGAACATTTCATGCAAAGATGGGCACAATAAAGGACAGAAATGGCAAGCACCTAACAGAAGCAGAAGACATTAAGAAGAGGTGGCAAACATACACAGAACTATACAAAAAAGGTCTTAATAACCCAGATAATCATGATGGTGTGGTAACTCAACTAGAGCCAGACATCCTGGAGTGTGACGTCAACTGGGCCTTAGGAAGCATTAGTATGAACAAAGTTAGTGGAGGTGATGGAATTCTGGCTGAGCTATTTCAAATCCTAAAAGATGATGCTGTGCAAGTGCTACACTCAATATGCCAGCAAATTTGGGAAACTCGTCTGTGGCCACAAAGGTCAGTTTTCATTCCAATCCCAAGAAGGGCAGTGCCAAACAAGGTTCAAACTACCAGACGATTGCACTCATTTCACATGCTAGCAAGGTAATTCTCAAAATCCTTTCATCCAGGCTTCAACAGTATGTGAACTGAGAACTTCTGGATGTACAAGCTGGATTTAGAAAAGGCAGAGGAACCAGAGATCAAATTGCCAACATCCACTGGATCATAGAAAAAGCAAGAGAGTTCCAGAAAAACATCTACTACTGCTTCATTGACTATGCTAAAGCCTTTGACTGTGTGGATCTCAACTAACTGTGGACAATTCTTAAAGAGATGGGAATGCCAGACAACCTTACCTGTCTCCTGAGAAGCCTGTATGCAAGTCAAAAAGCAACAGTTAGAACCGGATATGGAACAATGGACTGGTCCAAATTGGAAAAGTACTTCAAGGCTGTATATTGTCACCCTGCTTATTTAACTTATATGCAGAGTACATCAGGTGAAATGCCAGGCTGGACGAAGCACAACCTGGAATCAAGATTGACGAAGAAATATCAACAACCTCAGATATGCAGATGACACCACCCTTATGGCAGAAAGGGAAAAGGAACTAAAGAACCTCTTGATGAGGGTGAAAGAGGAGAGTGAAAAAGCTGTCATCCAGTCCCATCACTTAATGGCAAATAAATGGGGAAACAATGGAAAGAGTGACAGACTTTATTTTCTTGGGCTCCAAAATCCCTCCGGATAGTGACTGCAGAAATTAAACGATGCTTGCTCCTTGGAAGAAAAGCTATGACAAACCTAGACAGCATATTAAAAAGCAGAGACATCACTTTGCTGACAAAGGTCTGTCTAGTCAAAGCTATGGTTTTTCCAGTAGTCATGTATGGATGTGAGAGTTGGACCATAAAGAAAGCTGAGCGCTGAAGAATTGATGCTTTCAAACTGTGGTGTTGGTGAAGACTCTTGAGAGTCCCTTGGACTGTAAGGAGATCAAACCAGTCAATTCTAAGGGAAATCAACCTTGAATATTCATTGGAAGGACTGATGTTGAAGCTGAAGCTCCAATACTTTGGCCACCTGATGTGAAGAACAGACTCATTGGAAAAGACCCTGACACTGGGAAAGATTGAGGGCAGGAGGCAAAGGGGACGACAGAAGATGAGATGATTGAATGTCATCATCACCTCAATGGACGTGGGTTTGAGCAAGCTCTGGGAGATGATGAAAGGAAATGATGCCAGGAAAGCCTGGTGTGCTGCAGTCACGGGGTCACAAAGAGTCAGACATGACTGAGCTACTGAACAACATACCGTCTACACCTTCCTAAATGTTTGTGAGAGCATCAGTGCTTCCCAAATGCCAGTAACTAGTAAGAGCTACTTATCTTCCCTTCCGTCTCTCAGAGCTCTTCTAATCCTCCTGATCACATGAAGGAGAAAGCCTCCAGGAGAACAACTGCCTTGGACCACCCCCAGGGCTAAGAGTAGGGGAATTGTCCTAGTTTTCCCCATACTGTCCCCATTCCAGCCCTACAGGTCCCATGGCCAAGGAAATCCTCAGTCCTCTCTACTGAGATGGTTATCCAGTCTGCCTGGGAGTCTGGCACCCAGATCAAGCCTTGTAGGATTTTCTCATCTGCACTCAGTTTCACTTCAAAGCCAGTGGCATTTCTTTTTCTTAGTAGAGCTACTTCACTAACATCCCCGAGAGTCTTGTCAGATGTGATTAGACTTAAATTTGGGCAACACAAATGGAATGGATAAAGGGAAAAGAAATTATATTTTCCCCGGAGATAACTAGTTGAGAGTTGAGATGATTTAAGGGATTAAGAAGAGGTATGCATGCGTCTGGGTGCTTCGTGATTGATGTGCACCCATATATGAATGAGCGTGTGTAAGTGTAAGTGTGATATATTCAGGAAGACACAGACCAGGCAAGGGATCTGACCTGGGTATTAGTTCCCGGAAGATGAGGGTCAGAGGTGGTTGCCAAGACCACAGTTCCCCACACTGGCCTCCAGGGGGTGCCATCATCCCGCAATAGTTCTGTTGCCTTTGGGGGAGGGGGGTGCAGGTTGGGAGGAAGTAGATGGACCTTGAGAGTGAAGATGACGCAACTCCCCACCTCTAGCGGTGGGGCGTGCAAGAATGAGGCGTTTACAGCTTACAGGAGCATTCCAAAATTCTTCTCATTAACCACACCCAAGATAAGTAAGCACCTCCACCTTCTACCAATGAGGCTCTCTCCTTCCTGCTTTAACTCTGCCAGCCTTCTCTGCTTTGGAAAGGAGAAACCTCATCCCAGTGATCTCTCGGGGATCTGCATCCTCAGAAGGAAGAACTCTGACAGGCTGTTTACCGCAGGTAATCATGCAGCCAGGCCTCCCACTCAGTGTCCCTGTCCCATGGCTGCCTTCTCAGGGCACCAGGCGCCCCTAGGTCACCAGCTGGAATGAATAGGGAGCTGATTGCTGATTGCTACTCCACGCTGACTGATGTGTGTTTATTCCATTTGAAATGTTCTGAGAAAAGAACAGTTACTCTGAAGAAGAGCTCCGTGTAAGCACAGTGAACATGAGGGCAACGATTCCAAAACTGCCAGGGGGTCAGGTTCAATGTGAGAGTGTGCTCGGAAAGCAGAAGCAAGGTGCCAGGCACGCTCTGGGAACCTGGGAACACCTGTGAGAAAGGACTGGCATAGGCTCCTGTGTCAAGCCCATCGGTTGGCATTGTTCACAAAATGGAGTCGCTTGTGCTAAGCCCCACATCAAACTGAGACATCACTATAGTTCTGGCTCTCCCAGAAATGGACCCTTATACCAGTTAATCAGGACTTCACCAGATCAGCACTAGTTAGGTAACCTGTCTGACAGACTCCTGCCACCCACTAAAAGAAAGTAACCTTGAGATAACAACCCACTTTTTTTGCCTACTATAATTTCCTTGGTCCTGCTCCCTCCTGCATATGAAAATCTTTCATTTTTTAACAGCTCCTTGGAGCTCCTTTCTGTCCGCTAGATTGGATGCTACTTGATTCAAACCAATTGCTCAAATAAACTCTTAATTTTTTAATATGCCTCAGTTTTTCTTTTAACAGATTCAGAAAGTACAGAAACTGGCCTAGTGCTACTTCTGGTGTTGCCTCTTGTGTGACCTCTTGGCAAACCACATAAAATCTGTAAAATGATGGAGCTGGGCTGGAAGGTATCCAAAGCCCCTCCAGGTGGGCACTTCCTGCCTATAATGTCATTCACCACAGAGGTAGTACCAGTTCTCAAACTTCTTGCCCTGAGGACCCCACGACAAGTCTTAAAAGTATTGAGAACTCCAAGGTCTTTTGTTTATGTAGGTTGTATCTATCAATATTTATCATATTAGAAACTTAAATACAGAAAAATTTAGAACACAAGAATATACAAGTACCCATGATCTCATCACCCATTGGATATTCTCCAGAAAATTCCTCTGTGAAAAAAATGAGACTGAAGTGTACTATCATCTTAGTCTTATTATGAAACAGCTTTGGTCTCATAGACTCCCTGTAGGGGTCTCTAAGACCCCAGGGATCGCCAGGCCACACCACTGTGAGAATTACTGGAATGCTAAAAGCTTCTGGAGCCAGAATCTGCATTGGAATCTGGGTTTTGCTACTTGCTAAACAGGTGATCTTGGGCACATGCCTTAACCAGTTGGTGCTTTGATTTCCTGTAAAACTGGAATAATAAAGAGTACCTAATTCCCAGGCTTTTAGTAGAGTTAATTAATGCATGAAAAGTACCTCAACAAATGTAAGTGCTCCCTAAATGCAGGCTATTAATCAACAGGAGACACATTTTCATCAAAAATGTATGTTTGGAAAGTTAACAACAGGAAAAGAGAAAAAAGAAAAAAACTTAACAACAGCATTGCTACATTTTCAGACTGCGCCTAGAAAACCCAGTTTCTGCAGGGATTTCACAGGACACCAGGCAAATACTTTTAGGTCTGTGCACTCAGGCTGTCCCTGCTTCAGAAGAGTCTGGAAGACACACCCTGGGCCCAGCCAGAGCTCCGTCTCCACTGCTGGTCAGTGGTAACCACAGCCGACACAGGAGTTCCCCAATTATGCCCAAGTGTCTTCATCCATAGCTTCCTCCACAGCTGTACATGCCCAGCATATTTTGGAAGCTGCCTAACTGAACAATTCCCTGGCTTTCAACACCCAAGCCCCCACAGAGTTGTGGGGGCTTCTTTTGCTATTTGACAGTCAGTACTGATCACAAAGGGCTTCCCAGGAGGTTCAGTGGTAAAGAATCCACCTGCCAATGCAGGAGCCACAGGAGATGCGGGTTCGAGCCCTGGGTCAGGGAAGATCCCCTGTAGGAGGAAATGGCAACCCATTCTAGCATTCTTGCCTGGAAAATCCATGGACAGAGGAGCCTGGCAGGCTACAGTCCGTGGAATTGCAAACAGTCGGACACAGCTGAGCATGCACAAACACACACGCTGATTATGAGGAATTTTGGTTTATACACCATAGGTCTAAATCTTTCTCCAAATCCCTGTTTCAACCTCTGATTTTTCCATTTGCTTTGGTTGATGTACCACAGTGGTGATGAATGCTGGACACACACTGGAATCACCCAGAGGGCTGAAATGCAGCCTGGGACCCACTGCCCAGATATTCTGACTTAACTGCCTCTGCTAGGGCTTCCAGGGGATTCCAATGTGAAGCCAGGCCTGAGAAGCACAGCTCTAGTAACCCCGTAGTGCTCAAAATGTGGTCCTGGTCCAGCAACAACAGCGCCACCTGGAAACTTGCTAGAAGTGCACCTTCTCAGTATGCCCAGGCCTACTAAGTTGGGGCCCAGGAAATTGTTTTACCAGACCCTCGAAGGGATTCGAATGCATGATCAAGGCTCAAGTTAAGGACACCCAGTACTCTTGATGGGCTCATCTCCACAAGTCCCACTTCCACCATTACCATCACCTCCATCAACCAGATAAGCCCATAAAAAGAAGTGCCAGGTTCCTGTGATAGGTTCAAGGTGCAGACACCTGTGTGGCTTGAGGTGGAAGAGCTTGGGTGACTCTGACTTCATTTGCCCACCAAGTCTTTCTGCAGAGCTGCTGTGTTCTTGAGGGAACCAATGAGCCAAGGATCATTAAATGTCACACACACACATTCAGTTCAGCAAACATTTATTGCACAAATGTTCACTGAGGCATCAGGCTATTGCTGAGCCCATTGGAAGGATAGATAAGCCTCAGCCCTGCCCTAAGGAATGTGTGATCTAATAGACACGGCACATACACAAACAAGTTGGCAGGATCCGGGGCTTCAGAGAAACACAGGTTTATAGCAAAACTAAGATTACTTGATAGCAAATATCAGTTGAGCACTTTCTATGTGCCTGGCCAAGGGCAGACAGTCTCAATCCTCTTAATCTTACTTGATTCTCATATGTCATCCTCAAAACAACTTATGATGTAGGTTCTACTATTATTCCCATTTTGGACATGAGGAAACAGGCTTAGCAGGAGTGAATACACTGCTAGTGACAGCAGGTGCAGAGCCAGGACTTATAGCCACGTCTGTCTGACCCCCAGTCTTTGTAATCACACGCCTGCATGGGATATTTTAACATGCAAAGGGTGTACTGGAGATTTTGGGAAACATTTCCCAGCTAATTCTGAGACAAGCAACTGTTCTTAAATGTTAGGGTTTATATAAGTAGGTTGAGATGATGGCAGACTTCAAACAGCTTCTAGTTAGATGAGGAAGAAACCGGAGGAAAAATCTAGGTCTTGAATATTCATACCCTCACCACCTGCACAGACGATGCCTCAGAAATGCTGGCTGAACGATTTCCCAGGACACTGTTTGCAGCCATTCTTCAGGGATCATGCATCATGTCCACTCTGTCTCCACTTTTGACACATAGGAGAGACTCTGATGCCTGAAAATCCTAAAAAATAAGGGTCCCTCTGGCAGCAATGCCAACAAGAAAATCACAACCACATCCAGCCTGTGGTAGCCTCTCCAACAAAGTTGATGGAAAGAAAGGAAAATATTTGCAAATGTACAATGCTATTTGAATATTCAATAACTAATTCTATATTTCTTGTTTCTTCTTAACAGAAACTCCATTTTACTATGAAAACAGTAGCCTAGTGGTTACTGTAAAGACATATAGGATTGTCTGCCCAACACTCAACTACACTTGATTTTCTAGAAATTGTCACCCATCTTACCTGTGTTTCTCATGGAATTGGATGTATACATATATGTTTGTTTCTTACATGATCCATGAGCCTAACCACAGTTAATTTGTCCCAAGGGGGGCTTATGGACTTCTTTGCTTGGGATTTTTAAAATTTCACACTGAGAGTCTCCCCCTGGTGACTCAAGCTGAACGCACACAGAACAAAGTGTAGGCATGTTTCTGGCCTTCCTTTTCTGCAAGGAAAGAGAAGAGAGCTGACAGCACATCAACAGGGCAGCAGAGGAGAAGCAGAGGATCCTCCTGCTCTTTGAGAACCAGGTTATTCCTGAGACCCATGGTCAAGACTGCCTGCCAATGTAGAAGATGCAGGTTCGATCCCTGGGTGGGGAAGATCATCTAGAGAAGGAAATGGCAACCACTCCAATATTCTTGCCTGGGAAATCCCAGAGGAGCCTGGGGAGGGCTACAGAGGAGCCTGGTGGGCTACACTCCATGGTGTCGCAAAGAGTCAGACACAACTGAGTGACTTGAGCATTCACCCACACATGAGACACGTGTGCCTCCCTGCTCTTTCCCAGGCTTGGTTTTCCTAAAAAATATTTCCCTAAATTTTGTCACTCAACCCCATTCCCTATTGAGATGAACTACTTGGAATTCTGGTCTGTCACTTGTAACCACAGCCCTGACCAGAACAGGTGTTTGAACAGCTTTCGGGTGATTAAAATGCACACACAAGAGAAATGAAGCAATTGCTCTAACTTCTCATTTTCTGGTGCCTTGTGCCTTTCTTAAACATGTGAATTCCAGTAGATATCCTCCAAGGGTCACTTTTGTAATTTTTTTTTATTTTAGCAAAACTTGGATTGAATTGTAACACACATACAAATCCAAACACTAATAAACCTTGACTTTTCAGAAAATATATACATGGGTATAACCAACACCCAGATCAAGAATGAGATATCTTTCAATATCCTGTGATAAACCATAATAGGAAATCATATGGAAAAGAACATATATGTGTATAACTATGAAAAATTAACACAACATTGTAAAGTAAATCAACTTTATTTCAATAAAATTTAAAATTTAAAAGATAGAATGAGAACATTTCCCACAGCCGCTTCATGCCCCCTCTGTCAGGGGCATATCCCCCACCTCAGGGCAGGCACTCTTCTGACTTCTGACATCAGAGATTAGTTTTGCTCGGTTTTATACTTGAAGGCATCCTACAGCACGTTCTCTTTGGGGTCTGGCTTTTCCCCTCATTTGTGAGACATGTCCACACTACTGCATATGGCTGTGGTTCATTCTCATTGCAGAGGTGTATCCACATCTTTGTATTTTATTTTATTTTTTTATTTTTTATTTATTTATTTATTTATTTATTAATAAATTTGTTTATTTTAGTTGGGGGCTAATTACTTTACAATATTGTAGTGGTTTTTGCCATACATTGACATGAATCGGCCATGGGTTTACATGTGTTCCCCATCCTGAACCCCCCTCCCACCTCCCTCCCCATCCCATCCCTCTGGGTCATCCCATTGCCCCAGCCCTGAGCATTGTCTCATGCATCGAACATGGAATGGTGTTCTGTTTCACATATGATAATATACATGTTTCAATGCTATTGTCCCAGAACGTCCCACAACGTCCCACCCTCACCTTCTCCCTCAGAGTCCATAAGACTGTTCTATGCATCTGTGTTTCTTATTCTGTCTCGCTGTATTTTAAATCTTACTTTCACTGAAGTAAAGTTAGGCTGGAACTCAGTACTAAGGCAGAAGGAGCTGTCTGTTTTCCTGATGATCTATTGATCCTGATGGCGAAAGATATAATTCAGGCAAACTGCCTGGACCTTTGCAGAAGAGAGAAATTCCTCCTCTGATGCTGGGAGTTTCACTGAGATTATTATACTGTTCAGCTCAAGGGAGGACACCCAGGCTGCTTCCTTCTTACGAAGGAGAAAAAATCAACAAATGACCTGCCTCTGATCCTTGTTCAGAACTGAGGTTTTGAAAGAAAAGCATGGCACAGCTCTTCTCAAAAGTGACCCTTCCAAAAATTTCTAATCCAACAGCATATTGTTTATTTCAGCAGAGAGCCTTCAGTGACTCAAAAGACAAATAACCCTCTACTTCAATTTGTATCATAATTCCTGGAAGACAACACTATCCTTTTAATTTTTACCAAGCAGGCAAACAGTAATTTATCCACAGGGCTCTTCTGTCAGACCTTTTCTCCTCAGCCTGAGATACAGATTCTGAATATAATTTCCATCAACACCTGTAGGTTTCCTTCTTTAAGCTCCTTGGGAATTAGAATGCAAATCACTACTAACTCCAGTTACCAACTGGTTTAACAAATAAGAAGAATTTCTTATTTTCCACCACAAGAAGCATGGAGCTCTGTTAAACTGGTCCAATGGCAACACCATGGACCTAGGTTCTTTCTGTGTCAGACTGTCCACAGGAGGGCGCCCTACAGACACAAGGTGACTGAGGTCATCCCAAGAGACAAACGAAGAAAGAACAGCCTCCAGCTGCAAAAGCGGGCTTCCCTGGTGGCGCAGACAGTGAAGAATCTGCCTGCAATGCAGGAGACCCAGATTCAATCCCTGGGTCAGGAAGTTCCCCTGGGGAAGGGAACGGCAATCCACTCCAGTGTTCTTGCTGGAAAAATCCCATGGACCGAGAAGCCTGGCGGGCTATACCCCATGCGGTCACAAAGAGCCAGACTTGACTGAGTGACTTTCACATTCACACATTCACATTCACAGCCGCAAAAGCAGCTTTCTCTCAACTGCTCTCCCTTCCTCGGAACCTCACACTCCTCATCAGCCAGAATTAAACGCAGACCCACTGGTGAAGCCAACCAAGACTGAAAGGAATGGGATTGCCATACTTATCACACAACAACAGAGTTTATTCCTAAAATCAGAAATAGAAGCCCCTCGCCTGAGTCACCTTAAAACAAAACAACGACTCTTCTGGAAAGGAAGAGAAGAAGGATCGTGGGGCTCACAACTGCCCAACTGTCATCATCCAAGGCCACCTCTTTTGCTTTCCCACATCCAAGCCCCGTGTTCCACTCATTGTTCAAAACATGCTCATACTTCCACAAAACACACATAGCCCCTCCACGAGTGAAAACAACTCCACTTTTGGGTTGAGTGAAAACAACCCAAAGTCTCATCACAAAGAAGCAAGATGAATCCCACAAAACTCCCACCCAGAAAAGTGACTGTCACCACTGGCCCCCAGTACACAGTATCTCCCACAGGACAGGAGCTGCATGAGCCATTCCCACAACGCAGCCAATCTAGGTCTCTGGGTTTGCTTTCTGGAAGGACCTCCCTTGCCTCCTGGCCCCCATGGTCACCTCTGAGGTACAAAGGGGAGTGTAACATTGAGGGTTTCTTTGTTCATTGAGATTTCCCACATTTATAAAACATGACAGGAAGTTCTGTTCATTATGAACAGTCCCAGCTAATTTTTGTTTTAAAAAGGATCTTGTCTTCATCAGTGTTCCACTAATGCCAATTGAGTTTCCTCCATGACCCCTGGAAGAAAGATTAGTGCTGGTGCACCACTGAGCTTTCTGAACTCTGTACTCTTTATCCAAAGCCAATATTCCAACCTGACAACCTGCCACACAAACAGACAAGACACACTGGATCCCATGGGACTGGGAAGTCGTGGTGGTCCCAGTATCAACACAAGCATCCCAGGACTCACCATGTGGTTCTGCTGGTCTAATTCTCACCATGCCTGGGTGTGACATATCCTGATGTTATTTAAACTAAATCAAATTCCTTTCTAAAAGTAAATACTCCTATTTGGTTTTGAGTTGAATGTTGATCAACTCCCTTTACATAAATTTGGCACATTTGACTAAAATAGAACCATGGTTCCAAAAACAAGGTTGATACTGTGTGTTATGTTCACCAATTCATCCCTGTGGTTAGCACGTTTCTGGCACATGGTAGGTGCTCAGTAAACACTGAAAATGAATGAATGAAAGCAGACACGCTCACTCAGTAGCTTGGACAGCATTGACTTTGGACATTTCACTGGTCACATGGAGTTGCTTGCAGTTTAACAACAAAGCAGAGAGGAAACAGACATGGAGAAGCCAGATTTTTCTTTATATGACATCATTTGTCATTTCATTTGGGCTTCCAAGGTGGTGCCAGTGGTAAAGAAATTGCCTGCCAATGCAGCAGACAGAAGAGACACAAGTTCGATCCCTGGCTTGGGAAGATCCCCTGAAGGGGGGCATGGCAACCGGCTCCAGTATTCTTGCCTGGAGCATCCCATAAGCAGAGGAGCCTGTTTCTCTTCAGGGCTACAGTCCATAGGGTCTCAATGACTAGACTTTGAATCTTACTTTTCTTGTCAAATAGTGTCCCTCAACATCTACTCCCTCCCAGGTAGAGCTCTAGCAGGGAGTCGAAAGTTAAAAATTCCAGAACAAATCTCTTATCTACATTTTTCTTCCTCCACCCCAAATACCTGTTTCTGAGCCAGATGCCTGTTAGGTCCAGCCCTGGAATTGTGGGAATGATTGGCCCCAGTGAGGCTCCTTAAACTCTGTCTCTCCTTCTTTCTTCCTCTGGCCTCAGAAATAACAGCTGCCTCTTAATTCCCATAGCAGTATTCTTACCACTAGTATAGTCATTACTATTGCAAGTTGCACACATATGGCTGCAGAATCACTAAAAACCTTTCTTGTTTTGCCATATCATGAGTTCCATGAGGGCAGGGCCCCCTCTGCAGTCCTAGCTTCCATTGTAGTACCAAGCACATAAGAAACATGTATCAAGTGAAGGAAGAATAAATGAATAAACAGCAGAGATCTTCTTCTCTGCGAACTGACAATTTAAAGGTAAAAAGGAAAAACTATATAAAATTTATTTCCTTAGCATAAGTCAGAGAAAGGAAAAGATAGAAAATTCAGTATTTGTTGTTCAGTCGCTAAGTCGTGTCTGACTCTTGGTGACACCACGGACGCAGCATGCCAGGCCCCTGTCCTTCACCATTTCCTGGAGTTTGCTCAAACTCATGTCCATTGAGTCAGTGATGCCATCCAACCATCTCATCCTCTGTCATCCCCTTCTCCTCCTGCCTTCAATATTTCCCAGCATTAGGGTCTTTTCCAATGAGTCAGCTCTTCACATCAGGTAGTCAAAGTATTGGAGCTTCAACTTCAGCATCAGATCTGCCAGTGAATATTCAGGGTTGATTTCCTTTAGGATTCACTGGTTTGATCTCCATGCAGTATAAGGAACTCTCAAGAGCCTTCTCCAGCACCACAATTTGAAAGCATTAATTCTTCGGCACTCAGCCTTCTTTATGGTACAACTCTCACATCCTTATATGACTACTAGAAAAACCATAACTTGGACTATACAGACCTTTGTCAGCAAAGTGATGTCTCTGCTATTTAATACACTGTCTAGGTTTGTCATAGCTTTTCTTCCAAGGAGCAAGCATCTTTTAATTTCATGGCTGCAACCCCCATTGATTTTGGAGCCCAAGAAAATGAAATCTGACACTGTTTCCAGTTTTTCCCCATCTATTTGCCATGAAGCGATGGGCCGGATGCCATGACTTTAGTGTCTTGAACGCTGAGTTTTAAGCCAGCTTTTTCACTCTCCTCTTTCACCTTCATCAAAAGGCTCTTTAGTTCCTCTTCATTTTCTGCCATTAAAGTGGTATCATTTGCCTGGGGTTTGATATTTCTCCCAGCAATCTTGATTCCAGCTTGTGAGTCATCCAGTCCAGCACTTTGTATGATTTACTCTGCATATAAGTTAAATAAGCAAGATGACAATATACAACCTTGACATACTCCTTTCCCAATTTTGAATCAGTCCAGTGTTCCATGTCTAGTTCTAACTGTTGCTTCTCGTCCTGCATACAGGTTTCTCAGGAAACAGGTAAAGTAGTCTGGTATTCCCATCTCTTTAAGAATTTTCCACAGTTTGTTGTGATCCACACAGTCAAAGGTTTTAACTTAGTCAATGAAGCAGAAGTAGATTATTTTCTGGAATTCTCTTGCTTTTTCTATGATCCAGCATATGTTGTCAATTTCATCTCTGGTTCCTCTGCCTTTTCTAAATCTCTTTGTACATCTGAAAATTCTTGGTTCATGTACTGCTGAAGCCTAGCTTGAAGGATCTTGAGTATAACCTTGCTAGCATGTGAGATGAGTGCAATTCTATGGTAATTTGAACATTCTTTGGCATTGCTTTTCTTTGGGATTGGGATGAAAACTGACCTTTCCCAGTCCTGTGGCTACTGCTGAGTTTTCCAAATTTGCTGGCATATTGAGTGCAGCACTTTAACAGCATCATCTTTTCAGATCTGAAAATCAGTGAAGGAGAACAGTAGTCTAATTCTCTTTGGGCTCGGTCATTCTGGAGAGTGTGTATAGCAAATGAAAATTCTTTGACACTCTTCTCATTAAGGCATGTGGTCTGTGTCCCTTCCCCTTGAACCTGGGTCTATCTGAGTGCCTCGACTATAAACAACAGAATGCAGCAGAAATGACATGGTGTACCTTCTTAGGCTAAGTCAGAGAAAGCCATGCTGCATTCACCTGGTTCTCTTAGAAGGCTCGCTGTGGGAAGTCTGCACCTGCCTCCACGTAAGTCTGACTACCTGGGACACACAAAGGCTTCTGGTCAGTCCCAGCTGGGTTTTCAGTCAACAGCCAGCATCAGCTGCCAGCCATGTGTGTGAGTCACTCTGGACATACACCCAGTTGTGCTTTGGACAATTTCAGCCGCAGCAGACATTTGACAACACCACATGAAAGACCTCAGTGAGGATCACTGGAACTGTTTCTAAATGACTCACAAACTCATGAGCAAAATGAAAAACCTATTTTAAACTCCTAAATTTGGGGTATGACTTATTACACATTAATAAGAACTAGTTCAATTGCCTCTGTGGATTAATACTATAGAAAATCCTTGAATTTTTATTCTATATTCCTGAAGGGGGCAGTTGAGACCTCTGCCCATTTTCAGACCAAGCATACACAAGGACATATAAGCTCATTACTTCTCAGTGAGTGTCTCAGTCCATAAATGAAAACATCCAGAGCTTATGCATGGAGAATCCAACAAAATGTAAATTAAATCACAAACGACTTCTGGAAAGGAAACAGTCTCTAATTAATTAAGGTAAGAAATGCAAAACCTCTCTAAAAGGAAAGTCAGAAGGATAATGACTGGAGGCTTCTAGAAAGTGATGTTTCTTAGTTACTAAATGAAGACTTGGTTACTAGAAAGGCTCAGAAATCATTCTCCTCTAAAAGGAAATGAAGGGAAAAAATATCCACAGAAAATCTTGTGATGCCCCATATAGGGCCACCATGCTGACTTCACCCCATACAACATCCCCATGACTAATCTCCAACAATTAGTCTGAACTTACAAATATTCTCTCCAGCTAAGGCAACAGTAGGAAACCTTTCCATATGGCCAAATTTTCCCCAATCAGGAGGGCTTGCAGGATTTGTAAATTAGACCTTTCAGTTGCACAAAAGGAAAGAAGTGCACGTGACCATTTGTTTTCCTTTGCTTTGTTTCCCTTCCTGACAGAAACATGTCCCATCCACATGCAGCTGAGGAGGAAGCTTCCTGAGTCTGTGCCCTTCCTTTCTGTCCTTTTCTGTTCATCTCCTCAGCACTCCCCTTGTTTGGGAAGGACTGGCCCAGCCTGGCCTGAGGGACAGTTCAAATAGAGCTGAGCTGTCATCATAGATCCGTCTGCCGGTCTGGCAGGCCAGGACCAGGGCAGCCCAAGGCGAAGAGCACATGAGACAGGGATCTAGTTCCCAGGAATGACTCCTGCTCGGGGGCAGCTCCCGGTGTCTGTCCCGGGGACTGACAACTGAGAATGGTAACCTACTTCTTGGCAGCACCCTGGCTTGAGCAACCTTGTCACAGAGCTCTCTGAGCCATCCACAGAGGCCATGCTATGCAAACTGTGCTCTGAAAAGTCACCCTGGACACCCTAAGAGGTTTCCACAGAGAATGGAGCTGTGTGGGGCAGAGGGGTGAGGTGAGTGTAGCTCTCAGCCCCACACACACATCATAACCAGAATGTCTCCTCTTTTTTCTGTTTCACATATTTGACCTCAAACACTTCATACAAAAAAAAGTGTTGCCCCTAAAAATTTTTTAGAAACCACTCTAGAGTAGAAAGAGAATGAGAAGAGAATCAGAAGGCTGTGGGCTTAAAATCCAGCTCTCCTACCCCTTACTGGTACTCATTAAATGTCTCTATTGCACTCATGTCACACCCTAGCAAGGTCATGCTCAAAATTCTCCAAGCCAGGCTTCAACAGTACATGAACTGAGAACTCCCAGATGTTCAAGCTGGATATAGAAAAGACAGAGGAATCAGAGATCAAATTGCCAACATCCACTGGATCATAGAAAACACAAGAGAATTCCAGAAAAACATCTACTTCTGCTTCACTGCCTATGCTAAAGCCTTTGACTGTGTGGATCACAACAAACTGTGGAAAATTCTTAGAGATGGGAATGCCAGACTACTTCACCTATTTCCTGGGAAACCTGTATGCAGGTCAAGAAGCAGCAGTTTATTTAATTTATATGCAGAGCACATCATGCAAAATGCCAGGCGGGATGAAGCTCAAGCTGGAATCAAGATTGCCAGGAAAAATATCAATAACCTCAGATAAGCAGATGACACAATTCTAAATGGCAGAAAGCGAAGAGGAATCAAAGAGCCTCTTCATGAAAGTGAAAGAGGAGAGTGAAAAAGCTGGCTTAAAACTCAACATTCAAAACATTAAGATCATAACATCCAGTCCCATCACTTCATGGCAAACAGATGGAGAAAAAGTGGAAGCAGTGACAGGCTTTATTTTATTTTCTTTTCTTGGGCTCCAAAATCACTGCAGACAGTGCCTGCAGCCATGAAATTAAAAGACGCTTGCTCTTTGGAAGAAGAGCTATGAGAAACCTCGACAGTATAGTAAAAAGCAGAGACATTACTTTGCTGACAAAGGTCCATATAGCAAAGCTATGGTTGTTCCAGTAGTCATGTAAGGATGTGCGAGTTGTATCATAAAGAAGGCTGAGCACCGAAGAATTGATGCTTTCGAATTGTTTGAGCTGGAGTAGGCTCTTGAGAGTTCCTTATACTGCAAGGAGATCAAACCAGTCAATCCTAAAGGAAATCAACCCCGAATACTCATTGGAACGACTGATGCTGAAATTGGAGCTCCAAAACTTTGGCCACCCGATGCGAAGAGCCGACTCATTGGAAAAGACCCTGATGCTGGGAAAGAGTGAAGGCAAAAGGAGAAGAAGGTGACAGAGGATGAGATGTTTGGATGGCATCACTGAGCCAATGGATACGAGTCTGAGCAAACGCTGGGATACAGTGAAGAACAGGGAAGCCTGGCATGAGCAGTCCATGGGGTCACAAAGAGTCAGACATGACTTAGCAACTGAACAACAACAACAACAGATGTCCCTGACCTCGGTTCTTCTGTAAAATGGGGATAAGAATGCAAAACTTGCCAGCATACAGAGGGTCGAATAAGATGATGTGATCAGAGAAATTGGCATATTGTAGTTGGTCAATAAATGAAAGTTGGCGCTAAAGAGGCAGTAAGTAGTACTCTCTCTCTCTGCCCAACTTTAGAATCAGTTGAGGAAAAGACACAAGATAGAGGCCAAAAGGAGTAAGCTGTTTGGAGAATGAGGTTCGGCTCTGTGGCTACAGAAGACATTCTAATACTGCATCCCAGAATTAAACTAATCCACTCAGTCATAGGTTGAGCTAAAAGTGTGCAGGCCTCCAGGGGAGGGAAGGCTCCCTTGTATAATTTATAACATATAGGATATCTCTGCATAAAGACAGATCCCAAATACATAAGTAAGAGGAAGGGGCTGAATTATACATACTCAGTTCTCTCAAACCCACTAATAGATAAATCACCCAGGGCCAGCAAGTACAGTAGTACGTGTTGTTCACTGCCCATTTGTGGATAGCATTTATTGCACATTTTGATTTGCCTCCTAACAATAAATTCAGAAGTTTTCATTGGTCACAGCCAACAAATCCAGTGAATTCTCAAAATTTTATATGATAGGACAACATGGACAACACTGCTCATTGCTTGAGAAACATGACTGTTAAGAGCTGCAGTTGTACCACTGGTTTCTTCATCTAGGATAATTGCCCTAGGACTTGACAGACTTCACATGCCTGCTGGCCCATATGACATAAGCCCTGTCACGTATTTGTTTGGGATAATTTTCCAGGGGTGCTTATTAGTTATTGTTAGTGATTATCAGTTGGCGCATTTAACTTCTGTGGTCATACAAAGACTTGCTCTCTGCTCCCTGACTCAGAATACTTTTATACACCCCCAGGATGTATCTTTCCTGGAATCGACCTAGATAAAAAAGCTTACAATAACTTCTTAGCCTCTTTTAACATGAAGGCTAATCTTGGGAGAGTACCAACAGCTCACCCTAAAGTCATATGTTTAATGTGTATATAGCCTATGGAGATGAAAATTTCAACTCATTGTGAAAATAAGCATTTCCCAGTACCTCTCTGAACACACTCAGTTCAACGGGTATTAACAATAAACACTAGTCTTGAGTTGCCAGAAATACTTGGAAACGGGACAAAGATTATTTGGTTTATTTTGGTATCATTCCCTTTTACGTCCTCTTTCCAGTCTTCTGTCTGAGGAGTTTTGCCATATTTGGTTGTCAGAAATGGAGAAGGGGATGATCTGATTTGTGGGATACCAGTGAGAAGAAACAACTGCAAATTATTTGGTGAAAGAGTAAGGCCTTAACAGAAATAGGAGTGTTTCTGAGGGCAGAGGTTTAACGGATTTGATAACAGTTCTCTGTAACTGTAGAATTTCTCTGAAATTTTAAAAACTCCATGGATTTGAACAAGAAGCCAAATACGGTGAAAGCAACAGTTTCATCTGTTGAGGCTTTACTGTGTCGTGCAAAGTGCTAGGTACTTTACTTTCATCATTTCCTTCGATCCTCATCACATCTCTGTGAAGTTGGTTCTACTATAATCCCTGTTTAATAGAGGAGGAAACAAAAGAAATGAAGCAGCTCACCAAAAGGACATGACTGATAAGTTTCATAGGTGTACCTGGATCCAAGCAGCCTAACTCCTGCGGCTGTGAGACTATGTAGAAAGAATGGTTTGCTCTTGAAAAGATTCAAACAAATATAACTTCTGTCAATTTTTTGAAAGAAAACCTATTTGGTTTCAACAGGATTTGAGGGGTTTAACCAACAGTAGAACTCTATGGAAAACGTTCTTTCTTATCACTAGAAGTAAAGGTCTCCTAGATTTATAAAATAAATCTGATTAGAGAGGTATGTCAAGACAAGCAGCTCTGTGAAAGAAAATTGCTCCTGTCCGAGAATCATATAATGGGTTATAAAGGACAGCAAAATAGTCTCTGTGCTGCTGTGCTGAAAATGGCCTATCCCTGCCCTGAGTTTCTTCCAAACTCTATGCTGTGAAGATACTTTATTAGTATATAATCAGGGTTAGGGTAAACCCCTGATCTCAATTAATAATCCAAAATAACTGAGGAGTATGGAGATAACCCAATTCCTGATAGTCTTTATGCCAATTCGAACATAGGATCTGAAATTTTAAATGTAGAATAAAACTCTGAGTGAGTTTGGATGAAAACAGAACTGAAGAATCCTCTTGAAAATTTTAAGATGAAAAAGTTTAATGCATTTTTCTTAGGGCTGTTTATCTTCCAAAGGAATGGGGATGCTGTGGTGAGAAAGCCACACTAGAATTGTTTCCAATTGTATTGATTTTCTGGTTAAGTCTTAAAGGCAACAATACATTTTTGAATATCAAACAACAGGTCTGTAACGATCATTATCCAAAGGTTCAACTGGTCGACAGCTTTTGGTTCTCTGGATACATTGCTTTCTAAATGAGCCTCAAGTGTTTTGAAATTGCCTTATTACTCCATCAGAAACAATTTTCCCACAAGAGGTTGGGGAATATGGGAGACTGGCATTGGAAACAATGGAGGAATTATTATATGGACAGCCAAACCCATGGCTTTGCCTCGTTTCCTATTAGAACAGAAACAATCCTTGGGCTCAAAGAAACTAAGGGAAAATTCTCTCTGTTTGACTCAACTAGAATCAAACTTGCACTATCCAAGAGCTACCTAAGGAGCTAATTCTATATACTATCCATCAATGCCAGTCATCACCATTATCATTTAAAACTCATTGAACTATTGAGCACAATGCTAGGGAGTGGGGGTGTAAAGATGAGCACAAATGGCTCCTACAACAAGGGGCCTGTGGTAAAACTGAGACAGGGCACACCTCTGTATCAAAATAGATCATGATTCAAACTAGCATTTGAGAATTGATATAAAATGGTCCAAAAATAAATACTTCAGTGATTTAGATGAGCAAAATCCTGGGAACTGGGAAGGCATCTAGGTCTCTAAGAGGAGGTAAGGATTCTGGGAAAGGTGGGAGAAATAAAAGACTTTCAAAGTCTAGCTGCTCCATTTTGAATCTGGTTAAAACATTAACATAGTTTTAATTCACATAAACTCAAAAATTTATTTGTGAGAATATACTGAGCTATAAACCAATAACTGGTGAACTTTTCATATATATTACTTTAATACAAACTTTAAGTTTTTTTAAAAAATTAGTTTTAATTTTAATTCTTTTTCAAAGGAATACATACTTGTTGTAAGATAACTAAATAGCACGGAAAATTTTAAAATAGAACTGAAAGCTTCCCAGATAATTCTCTTTCTCTCTGGTTCACATTATTCCTCCTCTTCCCCATTGCCGGAAACTCACCTGCACTCAGGCCAATTTGCAATCAGTGACTCTCTCACCTTCATCATGACTTCAGCTAATAACTGAGACCTGCTCTAAGAACCTTACCAAAGGCCAGCAACATCAGCGGGGAAGGCTTTCCTGTTTCTTGTAGTGCCAGAACTTGTACTGTTTATTGGATAGTTTTGCAAGATTTAGCAAAACAAAAACCCAGAATTCTCAGCTATATTTGAATTACAGATAAATGAGTAAGAATCATTTACTGTAAGTACAACCCATTCAACATTTGAGATGTACTTTACTTAAAGTGGGATCTAGCTCCCTGACCAGGGATTGAACCCAGGCCCCCTGCCCTGGGAGCATAGAGTCTTAGCCATTGGACCACCAGGGAAGTCCTGTGCATTCTTGTAATAACTTCATTCCTTGCCTCATCTTGTCCCTGATTTTTTTTCTTCCCTGTCTTAAGTGAAGGGTGTGTGTCCACAGAGCCAACATGGTAGTAGCAGTAGAAAAACAAAGGGAAGGGGAACTTTTGGGGACTTTAATTATAAAGTTCAAAATTTCCTCCCCCTATGGAGGTTCTTCCTCCACTGTTTACCCTTAGAAAATTTGAGCTTGGTCTCAGCACCGCTGTCTCCAACCGGGTCAACATCTCCCCAAACTCAGTTAACAGAAGAGGGATTATACTGGAAATCAGTACTGGAAATTAAGGTTTATCTGCATGACACATTCCCATATTATGATAACAGGAGAAATGTGGAAATTGTATAGAGATCCACAGAAGACTATTGACAAATTAAGCCTGATAGTAACAGATTGAGTTTTGTTTCTTTTTACTGAGAGATCATTTAAAAATCCTACGTATATAGGAAGATCAAATGAAGAGGCCTGTAATCAAAAAGGCTGAGAATTTTGAAAAGCTACCCCATCCGTGAATATGGGGTAGAAAAATCCCCACACAGTAGTCTTGCCAATAGATCCTAAAAGTAATCAGAGGTCTGGGTGGAAAAAATGTACATAACTCATCAAAGCTGTACAACATAAGGATATAAGTTTCAACATTTAGCTATCCTTATATTACAAGAAACCAACGTGATTAGACTAATGCTAACATTAATGAAACTGCTACAATTGAGGGCTTTCCTGGTGGCTCAGACAGTAAAGAGTCTGCCTGCAATGCAGGAGATCTAGGTTTGATCCCTGGGTAGAGAAGATCCCTTGGAATGGCAACCCACTCCAGTATTCTTGCCTGAAGAATTCAATGAACAAAGGAGCCTGGCAGGCTACAGTCCATGGAGTCACAAAGAGTTAGGCATGACTCAACGACTAACATTTTCACTTTCTTTCACTAGGACTGAAGCAGAAGCAAACTCAAAATAGTTTTGTAAGAATACTTCTACAGTTCAGAGCCCACAGCAATCACCACTTCGGGGGAAAAAAACACTGAGATAATGTCACAATGAGAACATTACACACTATACAAGTAAGTGATCTACTGTGAGGGAGAACTGGCAGATGCAACCATCAGAAGCAGCAGCATTTTTAAGGACTGAAGAAAGGAGCCATTCATAAGACTACAACAGAAGTATGTTGGGACTTCCCTAGTGATCCAGTGGTTAAGACTCTGTCTTCCAAAGCAGAGGGCACAGGTTTGATTTCTGGTCAGGGAACTAAGATCTCACATGGAGAACAATGTGGCCAATAAAAAAGTATGTTGAAAATAATTACATAATAATGAAAGAACATGATAGGATGTGGAAAAAAACAGGCAGAGAGGGAGAGAGAGAAATTAGAACTTTTAGAAACGAAAACCTGTTTATAAGATAGGCACTGAATAGAGAATAAGTGAACTGGTGTATAGATGTTGGCCAATTATATGCAATGCAGCACAGAGGGATAAAGAGGGGGAAGGTATGAAATAGGAGTAGAAATATGGAGACATGAATAAGAAGGTTAATCCTTCAGTTCAGTCACTCAGTCGTGTCTGACTCTTTGAGACCCCATGAAGCACAGCACGCCAGGCCTCTCTGTCTATCACCAACTCCCGGAGTCCACCCAAACCCATGTCCATTGAGTCGGTGATGCCATCCAATCGTCTCATCCTCTGTCATCCCCTTCTCTTGCCCTCAATCTTTCCTAGCAACAGGGTCTTTCAAGTTAGTCAGTTCTTCACATCAGGTGGCCAAAGTATCCGAGTTTCAGCTTCAACATCAGTCCTACCAATGAACACCCAGGACTGATCTCCTTTAGGATGGACTGGTTGGATCTTGCAGTGGACTGCAAGGAGGTTAATCCTATATGTCTTTAATGTATCAAAGACAAAGTGAACCAGAAAATTAAGGAGACGACGTTAAATAGGCCATCACAATAGATGAGTGTTCATTGATGAAGCCTGTCTCCATGAAAAAGAAGGGGGTTTGGGATCCTACCGAGTCAAGTAAACAAGAGAATCATGGAGAGTCTTTCAGGAGCCAGTAAGGAAGGCAAGAAATGGGTTTTACAGCAGAGGATATAAGGGCAGGTTGGTCCTTTGATGTCAGCTTTTCCAGAACACAAAAGAATTGAGGGGATTTCTTAACCATTCCTGCTTTCTGGAAAGACCAATCTCAGCTAAAGTTCAACGTTGCCAAAGAGGAGTTCCAGAAAGACAAAGTAGAAAGAACCGAGTTATGAGAGGGAATTTGAAAAAGATCAAATCTGAGAAAGTTTTTCAGAGTTAAAGACGTTAAGTCCTCAGAATTATGAAGTACAGTGTCCCAAATAAGGATAAATGAAGGCATACCTAGACACACGGTAGCAAAACTGCAAATGGGAAGAAATATTGTTAATTAGAAATGCTTTTATAGCTCATTTTTTTCATCTTCCCACATTTCAGGTGTTGCTTGTTTTATTGAGTTAAAATTGTACCTTTTATTAATTGCTCTCTGAAACTGAGAACTTAGGTAAGAAACCTAAGAAGAGCTGGAACAACCCTAGACCGCACGGTCCTTCTCTGTCACAGGGGCTCCTCCTCAGGACTGACCTTTCCATCACCGTAGGTCTCTCCCCTCACTTTTGCCTTCTTTCACTGACCTGAGCCATTTGCCTTCACTCTGCTAGTTTGCCCCTGAGAAACCCCACACTTTCCTTAATTTATTTTGCAGAGAAATTCAGCCTTCTCGCTGTGTATCTCTCTCTGTTTCTCCCACCTTTCAGACCAAGCCCACTCCCAAAGTGACCTGATATATATTTCCCTAAACAAAATATCTATCCCGACACAAATTATGTCACCACTCAGGCTTTTTTTTGCAATAAACAGCAATTCTTTTTTACCAGCAATGGTTATCTTTTTCCCCCTTAATTATCAAGTTCTACATATAGTAACTGTCACCGGCTATTAATTTGTCTTTGACACCTAACTTTCCACTCTGGGCCAGGCTTGGAGTGGGACACAGGAATGGAATAAGGATTCTCATATACATGTTGCTTTAAATTTTTTTAAAAGTCTAAAGGGTAAAGGTCCAACTAGTCCATCCTAAGGGAAATCAGCCCTGAATATTCATTGGAAGGACTGATGCTGAAGCTGAAACTCCAATACTCTGGCCACGTGATGTGAAGAACTGACTCATTGGAAAAGACCCTGATGCTGGGAAGGATTGGGAGCAGAAGGGGACGACAGAGGATGAGATGGTTGGATGGCATCACCAACTCAATGGACATGAGTTTGAGTAAACTCCAGGAGTTGGTGATGGCCAGGGAGGCCTGGCGTGCTGCATTCCATGGGGTGGCAAAGATTTGGACACGACGGAGTGACTGAACTGAACTGAAAGGGTAAAGTATTTGTTATTTTTTAGGTCACATGAGAATGGCTAAGCCAAAGCAGCTATATTAAAACAATTTCACCAAAATGTCACAAAATGTACACACATCATAGTAATATTCCTACTTTACAGATGAGTAAACTGAAACCCTGAGCTTTCATTCATTTTACTGCTCCAAGCTCACAGAGCTGGTGAGTGTTGAGCTGGGCCTTCAACCCACCTCTTCTGATTCAAAATACCACCCTCTTCTAGTAATACAGTGCAGGCCCGAGACACTTTCCTTCTCAATTTAATAAGTTTCATTTTAGCCTAAGGGAAAACATTGAAGGTTATTGCAACTATGTATACTTTAAATTTCTTTCTAGGTATCACATTTGAGTACAATGGAGAGTTCAATTCCTTTTCACAATCAAAGTACCCAGAGGGTAAACAGGGAAAGAACATTTGTAATTCTTCACACAGAGCTTTTCTTTCTTTTTCCTTATAAATCAGCATGTAAAATCCCATAGCACTGTTGTGACTTTAATACTTAGTGAAATCAGACTGGCTTTCTGCACTGCAAATAAAGCAGGGGAACTTGATGGCCTGTATCATTTCATGCATATGGAGCATCATTATTTCCAGTTCTGTTGTCAGTCAATAGTACCATGTCGTTAGTGCCAAAGAGTGTCTTTTTAAAAAGAATGCCCTAAAAGTTGCTGCTACTGCTGCTGGACCCATCACCCACCAAATCATCAGCCTTCTCTTGTGTCCTTCAGACTCTGGGCAAAGGGACAAACAAATACTGTCTTTTAGATCACTGTTCAGCTGGGGACCAGTTGTATGGAACCACCAAGTAGAGTCCTTCATTTGTATATTCATCCAACATATATTTGGACACCACAAATTTTATTTTCTTGGGCTCCAAAATCACTGCAGATGGTGACTGAAACCATGAAATTAGAAAATGTTTACTCCTTGGAAGGAAAGCTATGACAAATCTAGACAGCATATTAAAAAGCATAGACATCACTTTGCCAACAAAGTTCCATATAGTCAAAGCTATGGTTTTTCCAGTAGTCATGTACAGATGTGAGAGTTGGACCACAAAGAAGACTGAGCGCCAAAGAATTGATGCTTTCAAATTGTGGTGCTGGAGAAGACTCTTGACAATCCCTTGGACAGCAAGATCAAACCAGTCAATCCTAAAGGAAATCAACCCTGAATATTCATGGGAAGGACTGTTGCTAAAGCTCCAATACTTTGGCCACCTGATGGGAACAGTCAACTCTTTGGAAAAAACCCTGATGGTGGGAAAGATTGAGGGCAGGAGAAGTGGGGAGGAGGCAGATGAAATGATTAGATAGCATCACAGAATCAATGGACATGAATTTGAGCAAAATCTGGGAGACAGTAAAGGACAGAAAAGCCTGGTGTGTTGCAGTCCATGGGACTGCAAAGAGTTGGACACGACTGAGTGATGGAATAACAACATTATGTGCCAACATTGTGCCAGGGACTGGGGACATGCTAACAAGAGGCACAATTCCTATCCTCATGCAGTTCATGGATTAGGTGGGGAGATGGGGGGTAGGTATAGGTATTAAATAAATACTGTGATTACACTAGTAACTTCAGTGTGGCTGATCCTGATCCTGATACCTTTCCGTTGATTTCCTGCTAACCCTTATGCAAGACATATCATCTCTCTTCTCTCCAATAAATAGACACTTTGCCTTGCACCAAAAGCATCAATGAACAACATAGGTGCTGACTAACATTCTGTATGGGGGATAGAGGAAGGAGTTTGGTTTCCATTATTACACACCCCAGTGAAATACTCCAACTTCTCTTAGTAGGTATCTGATCTCCAACCTGGATTCTTCCTCACCCTTTGCTGAAGCAGTTCTAGACCTGGCTGTCTTGTGTCTGTTCTTCCTGGATGTCCCCCTGGGACTTTTGTTTTAATCTCCCCCTCCTCTAACCCTGAACCCCATCATGGTGAGCAACTCAGCTCTGCTTCTGAGTCTCCCTCCAGCCTTGCTCACTGGCTGCATCTCAGCGTCCAGCAAAGAACATGCCTTCCTGATGGTTGGAACCCATTTCCTCAGAAGACAGCCTGTGTGTTGGGGTGGGATGGATGTAACGTCAAAACCTGGTCATGCTTCAGTTAAGTAGGTGGTGATGATAATTGTGATCATTTGCTAAAGGGAGAAGTACGCATGTTGGAGACTGAGTAAGAGGCCAGTCTGGGGTGAGGGCCATGGGCAGGTGTGCTGCAGCAATCTTGCTGCGTCAGGTCCCCCACTCCCTGAGTCAACCTGTGGCTAATTAAGAGCCTCCACCATCACATCTGAATAATTCTCTGGGATAGGGTTTCTTCCTGAATGACTCGATTCACTCGGGATTAGAAACTGTCTCTCTCCACTAGGAAGTAGAATAAAACAACTGACTCACATTTCACGCTTTAGTTTTTGCCAAGCGTAGATGATAATGTCTGTTACTCAGAAGTTGGCTAGGGCTGAATCCTCTTTATATAACCGATTTGGCTGAGAAGTCAAAATCCAGGTAGCACGAAGCCAAGGGAGGCATGCTGAGATCAGTTCCTGGGTCCTACATGCCAATAAAGTTCTACAGTGTGTCCATTCCTTGGTCTGGTGATGGGGACCCATGCTGGATGAGACCCAAGGTGATCCTGTTGATTGAGAAGTTTCCTTCCACAGGGAGAATAAAACTTATTGTCCCTGGATGTTTCCTGGAGGAAGGCAAGTCCCAGATGACCTGAGAACACATCTGATATCCTAGAGTCAGCACCTGGAGCACGGGGCTTCTGGAGCCTGCAGTGGATACTAATAGATACTAAGGAAGTCAGTGCTGAGAACATATGGCAGAAACCAAGCTCGGAGCACACTTGACCACCATGGTCAAAAGCAAGAAAAGTGCCCAGATCTTGAGTGCTGGACAGACACGAGGACTACAGGCCCACGCCCACAGGCCGCAGTGTACTGGGAGGTAGACGGTTTCTGACCCAAACTTATGTGTCTCCTAATTACTGATAGTGATTATGGGACTCAGCCAGTCAGCCTGCTTTTCTTCTCTTAGCATTATTTCCTAAACATTTCCCCATGTCATGACATATTGGAGATGTGGTAGTTCTACCAACTATTGCAAAAAAAAAAAAGAATTGTGGTTTATACACACATGGTTATGCCATTGTAGGTTGCTCCCTATGTTCTGGTCTATGTCCACACAGTGTATAACATCACCATAAGTACATGGTACTACATAGGGGTGACGAGTTTCCTTCATCTGTACCATCACCACCGCCCCAGAGTTCACACATCACCCCACCCAGGTGGTTGCAAGACAAGATCCTGTTGTTTTAGAGACTAGCTTGCCAATTAAAAAATGATCATTTTGACCCTTCCCCTGAATACTCACAAAACTAAGAATTGACAAATTAAACTCTTTATTGGATGGACTTTGTAAACTTACTACTAGCTGACATTTACTGAGCTTGGCATACATTAATAAATCTGTGCAAAAACCATGTAATATAAGCACCTTTACAATCCCTATTGAGTAGAAGGAAACTAAACTTTAAAAAGCTTGAAGAACTTAGAGCCACTCAATAAACAAATTACTGAAAGTCATTCCATAAACCAAGACTCAGATCAAAGTTGTGTTTGGTGCCAAGCCCATGTGCTCTTTCCTGGGAATGTATGTGAGATGCCTTCATGAATCTTTTCTAAGGTCCCTTGGGTTCACGGTGCACTGATAGTGCCCCTTGGCTCTCCTCTCCTCCATAGTATGCTCGAAGCATTACCATTCTTCCCACAGTAGAGGCACTCTTCATCAGTCTGATTTTTATCATGACCATCTCTTCCCTGACTCTTTTGGCCTTGAGTAAGTCAAGCTAGTTTACCAAATATGGGTTCTGATTTTAAATTTCTCATTTCCAAGAAATGGAAAACTACCCACAAGTTTAGATAATCCTTTAGAAAAAAGTCTTCCTAAGGCTGGCCCAAACTGACCTTGTATTAGAAGTACAGATGAGTCAGCTTCCTGAGGCGGTGATCACTGAGTCATTTAGACATTCCTAGAACCCGCCTGAAGTCTGTATCAGTAACTCAGGTTTCCCACGAGAGTCATTAAGTACCCTCATGTGGAAAAAAGAGAAACATTTACCACCCAAGAGGCCCATCTATGTTGGCTGTTTCATGGTATTCTCTGGAACTTGAATAACCATAGCCATGCCACTGATGCCAAGATCTTTCATACCTATACCTATAGGTCAGCTGAAAGTCTTACACTAGAGAATGGTTTATTTTATCATCTAAATTATAAACTCTTTATATATATTCCAACAAGACATCTCTTCCTCCCCTGGAATAATCACAAGATAGAAATGAAAATAACATTATAGAAAAGTGGGAAATGTATTGGCAACATGAAAGTCCAAAAAAAAAAAAAAAAAACATTAAACATAATTTGAATAAGATTTTGCAATAGTAAGGACAAAAATTCTCTCTATTTTTAGAGATAGTGGATGACTGAATTGTAAGCAATGGAAAATAGTGACACTAAAGACCATTTTAAATAGCTGAACCTATTTGAATATCATATTAGGTCATGGAAGCCAGGTTTCTCAATGTTTAGAGAAGGGAGTTAAAAAATGGAAACAGGGTCAATGGTACAGTTAAAGAGTACTGGAATGGGTTGCCATTTCAGGGGATCTTCCTGACCCAGGGACAAAACCCCGGTCTCCCAACAAAATATTAACAAAGTTATAGTGGATCCAGATAAAGGGAATACAGATGTTTCTTAGGCTATTCTTTTGACTTTTGGGAAAGTTTGAAATTGTATTAAATAAAAACATTTAGGTATCATACTATATTTAGAGCATTCGATAAAGTTTTTAAAAACATAGTGTATCACTTTCCTATAACTGCTGTAACAAATTCCCCCAAATTTACTGATTTAACAACAACAACTTGCTATCTTCATGACTTTTCCAGTTTCTATAGGCTCCTGCATTTCTTAGCTCATGATCCCCTCCTTGTATCACTCCAACCTCTGTTTTCATCATGATGTTTCCTTTCCTGACATTGACCCTCCTGACTTCTTACAAGGACCTTTTGTGATTACATTGGACCCTTCCCTGAATAGACTAGGATAATCTCCCCATCTCTGGTCCTTAAGTTAATCACACCTGCAAAGATCCTTTTGTCACATGTCCCAGGAGTTAGGTTGTAAACATCTTTGGGGAGCCATCATCCTATTTACCACAATGTAATTTCAGTTGTCAATATAAACAGAAAAATTCTATCCTCCTTTCAAAATAATACTTAAACAATATTCAAACAATTTTGGTTTGAAGGGCCACCCTCAGCCTTAGGAAAGAAGAATGACTTAATGGATGGAAACACAAGGCATTGTGTTTAAAGGTACTGTAATATTCTAGATCTTCAGTTGGGAAATATATATATTATTCTTATTTAAATTGTACTTATCTTACAATCTATGATTTAGTTCATAAATATTTCTGAAAACACATGGAATTACATATAATGATAGAACATTCTATGCTAATAAGGCTTACCTTTCTTAAGGCCCAGAGTATTTTAAAAATGATTCTATTTAAATGTTTTTGAAAAAAGTTAAATAGCTTATCTTCTCATTAGAATTAATTACATGGAAACATGATCTTAGTTAGCAGACCTAGATACTAATGTCTTGAACCTGTTTATGACAGAGCACTCATTACTTTGTCAATCAATCAAACTGAACAAGTAGAAGATTATTACCATTTAAAATTATGCTGGAACAAATGAGTTGTTATCAGGGGTTAGGGGTGGGAGGAAGAGTGCAAAATAAAGAGACAGCATGACAAAGTGTTTGGGGTGATGGACAGATCTGTATCCTGATTGTAGTGGTGACTACAAGAACCTAGATATGTATTAAAATTCATAGGACTCTACACCAAAATTAAGAAGTCTTTACTTTATGGTAATGCAAAAAGTTTATTATATTTCATATTCATTGGAGGGACCGATGCTGAAGCTGAAATTCCAATACTTTGGCCACCTGATGCGAAGAACTGACTCATTGGAAAAGACCCTGATGCTGGGAAAGATTGAGGGCCGGAGGAGAAGGGGACGACAGAGGATGAGATGGTTGGATAGCATCACTGACTCAATGGACATGAGTCTGAGCAAGCTCTGGGAGTTGGTGATGGACAGGGAAGCCTGGTGTGCTGCAGTCCATGGGGTCACAAAGAGTCGGACAGGACTGAGTGACTGAACTGAACTGAAAAAGTTTATGATGATGCACAGAATAACTTAAGTTATTTTAATCTATTTTGACTCAGCAGTTTTAAAGCTGGGAATTTAGCCTGTGAAACATCCATGCATAAGCACACACATACAACAATCAGTTGTTCTCCCAAATAGTACATTCATCGGAGCAATAGCAAGAACCTGGACCTTATCCAAATGTTTACCTGGAGAAGACTAGTTAAATCACATTGTTTTCATACTCTGTAAGTCATTAAAACAGGTTTCAAGTAAACTGACTTCTACCAAGACTGTCTCAGAATTGACTGGAGATTGAGGAGATAAATAACCCACTTTCTAAAGGGAGCCTACAGCAGCTGGGGGCCAGGTGTCTCTCCAGGGGAGGTAAGAAACAGCTGAATTGACTCAGCTTCCCAGCTATTCATGTATAATTCCCTCCAAACTACACATGTATAGATTTAGGAAACAAAGTTCAAGGAGAATTTTCAGTCTTGAGATGTCAGCTTAGTGGGGAGGGTTATGGTTTCCCTTCCTTTCCTCAGGAGGGAGACTCTCTCAAAAGAATTAAGTAAGAGGAAACATGCAAAGATTAGAAGTCCAGGTAAGAAAGGAGGTCTTCCTGCTCAGATACCTGCTTATTCAGTGGAACTGTTCAGATGTCCTCTGAGATGTCTGCTTGAGCAGGGAATAAAAGGAAACAGACATCTGGGCAAAGACGACGTACGGATGGAGCAGTCTGCCTGCCCACGCTTGCATGTGACAAGGCTATGCCGGCTTCCTGAGATTGAAATGATCCTGGAACGTTGCCAGGCTACAGACACCCTGCTGGGTCTCTCCCTGAGTGAACTGGTCACCAGGAGGGAGACCCCTTGCAAACAAGAAACTGCAGTGTAAACTGTTCTTGGTGGGCATCAAGAGGGAATTGGAAAAAGCATCTTTACCATGCCAAAGAACTGTGTCCTGAGAACTTTCTGTGATTTCCCCTTAAGAAGCCACACATGTGTGCCCATGAACACGTGTCCCACAAAAGGCAGCCTTTAGAGTACAATAAGCACCATCACAACACCCCAACCACAGGGTTGGTTTTCCTGATTTTACATGGTTGTCCCTCTGTGCATGGGAGCTCTTGGTGTCAGTATATCTAAATTTTCTCTTCTTATAAGGACACCAGTCAGATTGGATATGGGCCACCCTAATGGCCTCATTCAACTTAATCACCTCTTTTTTAAGGCCTTATCTCCAAATACAGTCACATTCTGATGTATCAGGGGTAAGGGCTTCAACATATGAATTTAGGGGGATTCAAATTCAATCAAAAACTAACATGAATAGGACACACTTGTCTCTGTTATTCAATCAAAAACTAAGATGAACAGAACACACTTCACACTCCAACCATAGAAGAGAGAGAACAGAAAAAGTGAAACAGTAACCCACACCCTTCTTCACTCCAAATTGCTTGATGGAAGCCCGCCCCATACTGGCAGGTTTGAGGGACAGAATGAACATTAAACTGGATATGAGATTTAGGTTTAAACAACTCTTGACAAGACAAGCCATTTTAATAATAAAAAAGTGATCAGAAAGCTATGAGTTTTGCCGAGACTAAGGGTCAGAATAACCACTAACCCAGATAACCGCAATGGTGTGATCACTCACCTAGACCCAGATATCCTGGGATGTGAAGTCAAGTGGGCCTTAAGAAGCATCACCATGAACAAAGCTAGTGGAGGTGATGGAATTCCAGTTAAGCTATTTCAAATCCTAAAAGATGATGTTGTGAAAGTGCTGCACTCAATATACCAGCAAACTTGGAAAACTCAGCAGTGGCCATAGGACTGGGAAAGGTCAGTTTTCATTCCAATTCCAAAGAAAGGCAATGCCAAAGAATGTTCAAACTACCACACAATTGCACTCATCTCACACGCTAGCAAAGCAATGCTCAAAATTCTCCAAGTGAGGCTTCAACAGTACGTGAACTGAGAACTTCCAGAATTCAAGCTGGATTTAGAAAAGGCACAACCAGAGACCAAATTGCCAACATCTGCTGGATCACAAAAAAAGCAAGAGAGTTCCAGAAAAACATTTACCTTTGCTTTACTGACTATGCCAAAGACTCTGACCATGTGGATTACAACAAACTGTGGGAAATTCTTAAGGAGATGGGAATACCAGACCACCTGACCTGCCTCCTGAGAAGCCTGTATGCAGGTCAAGAAGCAACACTTAGAACCGGACATGGAACACGGAGTGGTTCCAAATTCGGGAAGGAGTCAGACAAGGTTGTATGTTGCCACCCTGCTTATTTAATTTATATGCAGAGTCCATCATGCGAAATGCCAGGCTGGATGAAGCACAAGCTGGGAGAAATATCAATAACCTCAGATATGCAGATGATACCACCCTTATGGCAGAAAGTGAAGATGAACTAAAGAGCTTCTTGATGAAAGTGAAAGAGGAGAGTGAAAAGGTCGGCTTAAACTTAGCATTCAAAAAACTGAGTTCATGGCATCCAGTCCCATCACTTCGTGGCAAATAGATGGGAAACAATGGGAACAGTGAGAGACTTTATCTTCTTGGGCTCCAAAATCTCCATGAAATTAAAAGAGGCTTGCTCCTTAGAAGGAAAACTGAAAAAAGTTTCACATTTCTGTTTCAATCGAGTAAGTATGCGTCTAGTAAGTGAGTCATAATATATAGTTGGGATATGGAGGAAAGTCACAATATATATTGATTGATTAAAACAAATGGTGCTGGAGAAGATGCATCTTATGATCCTCCCTGGATTTTTTTTTTAAACTGATAGATGTCTTTTCATTCTTGGCTGCCCAAGCATCCAATACTTTGCTCTGCTTTTTTGTGGACAAACACTTTTTTCTAAAGACCAGAAGGCAACACAGGAGGATGAGATGTTGAGCACAATGACATCAGGCTCCTCCAGCTGAGTTTATCCTAAATAACCTCATGCCACATTTCTGTTCAATCGAGTATGTATGGTCTAGTAAACTGATCATAATATATATTGATATGGAAAGAAGTCAATATATATTTTATTGATTAAAACAAATTGGAGAATAATATGCAACCTTCCTGGATTTTTTTTTATTAGAAACATTTTCTCTGCTTTTTCTGGACAAACACTTTTTTCTATCAACAGTTGTGTGCCACTCCAGAAGTTTATCCCTAATACCTCATGATGCCAGCAGATTAAACCAATTTCCTCTCTGGTCACAAAGCTGTAAGGCTCAGAGCTGGGAGCTCCTGGTGGTCACATCTCCTGCCTCATAGAGGACTCAGCGTGGAAGGATGAAGCCCACTTGCAGAGATTGAGATGAAAGACAAGAGTGATCACTGATGATGCTCTAGTCCTGGTTTCAACCATCACTAAGGTGAGTTCTACTCTTGTCCTTCCAAAATGTGGAGGTAAGTGAGTTATTTTTTTTATTTAGTGTTTTCTTTTCTTCAGTGTAATACTCAGAAGTGAAATACTGGATCACGGGGTAGTTCTATTTTTTAGGAACCTCCATTCTGTTTTCCGTAGTGGTTGTACCAAGTTACATTTTTACCAACAGTGCACAATGGTTCCCTTTCCTCTACATCCTTGCCAATATTTTTTACTTCCTGTCTTTTTGATAACAGCCGTTTGATATCTCATTGTGGTTTTAATACAATTTTAAAGGGAACCCTCCAAAGAGGTAAAGAGAGAATTAATTCTAAGATGTTTGAATAAGTCAAAGAACTAAACATTACAGGTCAACCATGTGATACCTGTGGGATAGACTAATGTCATGGATGCAAATGTGGACAGGAAAAGGAAAAGAAAAAGAGAAGGAAAGAAAAGGAAAGCCATAGAAACCTTAGGATCTGCCCCTGTGGGCCATCTCTGCATTATAAGCCCTTTGTGAACAGAGACTCCATCTCACTCATCTGCTCCCCAATTCAGCACCTGATACATTATTTAATACATTATTGGTCTTTGTCTTAGTTTGTGAGAATGATAAATTGTCAAAAAACTCAGCAGCTTTGAAGAACAGTATTTAGTACCATTTCTGTAGGGCAGGAATCTGGGCGTGGCTCAGCTGGGTGCATCTAGCTCAGTGTGACTCACAAGGTTACAATCAAGGTATCGTCCAGGGCTACAGGCAACTCAACTTGGGGGGAAGTGTCTTCCAAGTTCACTAACTTGGCTGCAGGCTAGCCTCAGTTGCTTGCTGGCTATTTACCGGAGGCCTTAGTTCCTTGCCACCGGGACTACTCAGCAAAAGGCAGTTTCATTTTCCTGAGAGAGGGAGACAGAGACAGAGACAGGTAAACTGCAAGTCCCAGTCAAGCAGAGAGTGAGTACCACTGGCATCTAGTTTTCAGAGATCAAGGATACTCATAAACATCCTAAAATGCACAGGACAACCCCCACAACAAAGAATTATTTGGCCAAAATATCAGAAGTGCTGAGGTTGAGAAACCCTGACTTTTAATGTTTGCCAAATGTTTCACATTTTCTCAATCCCCATACAACCCTCTAAGGCAAGAGTTCTCTCTGCATTTTCTTGCTGAGGACACTGAGGCTTAGGCAAGTTTAATAATTTTCTTCAAGCCACATAGCAAACAACTGGGGAGGCTGGATTTGAATGCAGGCCAGTTTCACATCAATGCCAGGCTCCTTCTAACTGCGGGAAAGGAGCCGAGGAGCCGATGGAGAAGAAATAGAGAACGAGGTCTGGGAGAGGGGAGGGAGACATGCCTGCTTGCCAGGAAATGTTCCAGATGCCACTTTTGTTACCTTATTTGAAATCTGCAACGAGGCAAGAACAGGAACCTGAGCAGACTCTGTTCTCTGGGAAAGGCCAGCTTGGCCTGGTCCTGGTCTGCGTCAGAGCTGAGTTAGAGCTGTGGATCTCTGTGGTCCTGAAAACCCAGTGACTGCACCCGTTCCCTTCTGCCGGGAGCCCCAGCTGTTCCTCCAGATGAATCACTGATGGCTGCTTGGGGAGCCAAGCCAAGGGCCCTGCCCTTGTGCTTTCAGTATGGTAGGCCTGGCTTCTTTCACACCCAGGGACCCACCATGGACTAGATCACACCGTGAAACCATCTAATAGAGACATTTTCACATTCCCTGTCATTGCTACACCTCTGTGTTCCCCTTCCTACTCCCCTTTTCAGACCGGAGGACTCATTTCTTCCTGAACCCCTCAGTCAGAATTTGAACATTTCATTCTCCATAGGATCATGTCATCCGAGAGAGATATTTTGGCTGAATAATACCTTCTCCAAGGGCCTTTTTGTCTGGAGCATCACCCTTTCATTAGTTGTGTTCCTCATTAGGATACATTCTAGCATGGGATAAAAACATGCAAATTCATTCCATGATGGCTCTCAAAGAACAATGACAGGCTGTTAGTGCCACAAACTTGTAGAGGATTTGAACTTTAAATGTTCAGCTGTGTAGGCATTATGAAGTTCTTATTGAAAGTTTTATAAAAAAAAAAAATTTGGCAAGTGAGATACTGTTTTCTCTGCCCCAGGGCTGCAAGAATAGACAAGAATTTGTATGTGTATGCCTGCTGGGATTTCAACGGGCATTCTTTGGCCAAATATGGCCTTGGCATATAGCCAAACTTGTCAGAGCCTTGGATGTTGCAGCTTGAATCTATGGTTTGGTGACTAATGTCACTTTACCTTGTTCTTATCATAACCTAAATGACAGGGGCGATGCACACATTGGGGGGGGGGGTGGCGCAGGGATGTTCATTTGGGCTGCAGCAGATCAAGCAAAGTTCCACACCTTGCTCATCCTCTTACTGTCAGCTAATATACCAGCTGCAGCCAGAGATAGACAAATTTGAGTCTAGAAATGGCAGTTACCAAGTAACACAAATGCACAGGGCCTTTAAAAAAATCAACAGAAAAACAGCAAGCTAAACCACCCACCCTAGAACAACTAATCATGTGGCACCTCTAGCCTGTTTCTTCTGGCAGGTTATTCCTAGTTTCTGACTGGTTGGCATAGTCAAGTTTTAGTTCTCTGACTCAAATGACTAGTAACAGGGATTTTGGTTGGGAAGAAATTTTCATTGAGTTCTAATTTTCTCCCCTTGAGTCTTTTTGTTGTTTATGTATTATATGCACGAATGGATTATGTAGGGGTTTTCAAGCTTTTGGGACAATGACCACAGTTAAGAAATTGTTTTTAACACTGCGACACAGCACACACATACACACAAACACAAACACAAACTAAAAATTTTATAAGGAATGTAGTCACTCTTACTATGTGTGCTTTCCAGATGATGCTTGTGGTAAAGAACCTGCCTGCCAATGCAGGAGACATAAAAGATGGGGGTTCAACTCCTGGGTTGGAAAGATCCCCTTAAGAAAGCCATGGCAACCACTCCAGTATTCTTGCCTGGAGAATCCCGTGGACAAAGGAGCCTGGCAGGCTACATTCCATAGGATCACAAGAGAGTCAGACACCACTGAAGCAACTTACCATGTGTCACTTAGTATGCACATACTATGTGTGATTCACTTTAACATATTTATTCTATTCCACTTCATTCTAAACTAGTCTAGACTATTCAAACTGCTTTTTGCTGCCCATGAAATTAATTTCATAACCCATTAAAGGGAAATGACCTACAATTTGGAAAATATCACATTGTTTAAACTATGGTTTAAAAAATGACAATTTAGAGCCTTCTGATGAAATATAAAGTGTAAGAGGAAAGTGAAATTAATTAGCATTTTCCAGGATATTTTTTCCTGTGAGATCAGTAATATTGCTCATCCAGTTCTTTGGTGGAAGTGTAATGTACCCATAATTTAACACTTTTCTCTTCCAAGTCTGATGATCGGTTGTGAAAACTGTTTAATTATATAAGACTCTTCTACATCCTCAGACAGACAGGTCTTTGCGAGCTCCTTGCAAAGTGTTTCACCTGTAAGCCTGGCAAAAGTGAGGAATATGGTGCCACTTGGCTGTGGCCATGGTTTCTGTAAATGAAGAGTCCACACTGGAAATGGCATGCCAAGGAAGTGCCAGGGCTTAACCAGATCCTGCATCTAGAGTCAGCATCAGAGAAAGGGAGGGAACCAGTGAAAGCCAAGTAAGATGAAAGCTGTAAAAGTCATGGACAGAGGGCAAGGGAGCTGGCATAGGACAATTTCCAAACTAAAATGTAAAAAACCATATGGTCTCCTGATCCTGTTCTTGTGGACTTCTTTAAAAGCATGCTTCAAATGCTGGAAGAGCAAGCTCCAAAGCTGTTACCCAGAGAATCACATTAAAGTAAACCTTCAGATTCACTCATATTAATTAACTCCATGAGCAATTTTCCTTTAAGAATCTGATACTAAGTCAAAGTTGTCTAGCTCTCTTCACCTATATTATCTAGTGGCAAATGCCAGAAACTTTATCATTTAATCCAAAGTAAGTCAGTATGTATATAAAAGCTGTTTCTAAAAACAAAACCAAAATTAAATCACCACACTTTAAAAATGTTAACAATGATTTCTTAATACCATTCAATACCCAGTTAGTATCCACATTTCCCCAACTGTCTCACAATTTTTGCTTGCTTTTCAGTTTAGTTCAGTTCACTCGCTCGGACGTGTCCAACTGTTTGCAACCCCATGGACAGCAGCACACCAGGCCTCCCTGTCCATCACCAACTCCCGGAGATTACACAAACTCATGTCCATTGAGTCGGTGATGCCATCCAACCATCTCATTCTCTGTTGTCCCCTTCTCTTCCTGCCCTCAATCCCTCCCAGCATCAGGGTCTTTTCAAATGAGTCAGCTCTTTGCATCAGGTGGCCAGAGTATTGGAGTTTCAGCTTCAGCATTAGCCCTTCCGATGAACACTCAGGACTGATTTCCTTTAGGATGGACTGGTTGGATCTCCTTGCAGTCCAAGGGACTCTCAAGAGTCTTTTCCAACACCACAGTTCAAAAGCATCAATTCTTTGGCACTCAGCTTTCTTTATAGTCCAACTCTCACATCCATACATGACTACTGGAAAAACCATAGCCTTGACTAGATGGGCCTTTGTTGGCAAAGTAATGTCTCTGCTTTTTAATATGCTGTCTAGGTTCATCATAACTTTCCTTCCAAGGAGTAAGTGTCTTTTAATTTCATGGCTTCAGTCACGATCTGCAGTGATTTTGCAGCCCAGAAAAATAAAGTCTGACACTGTTTGCACTGTTTTCCCATCTATTTCCCATGAAGTGATGGGACCAGATGCCATGATCTTAGTTTTCTGAATGTTGAGCTTTAAGCCAACTTTTTCACTCTCCCCTTTCACTTTCATCAAGAGGCTCTTAAGTTCTTCTTCACTTTCTGCCATAAGGGTGGTGTCATCCGCATATCTGAGGTTATTGATATTTCCTCCCGCAATCTTGATTCCAGCTTGTGCTTCATCCAGCCTAGCATTTCTCATGATATACTCTGCATATAAGTTAAATAAGTAGGGTGACAATATACAGCCTTGACGTACTCCTTTTCCTATTTGGAACCAGTCTGTTGTTCTATGTCCAGTTCTAACTTGCTTCCTGACCTGCATACAGATTTCTCAGGAGGCAGGTCAGGTGGTCTGGTATTCCCATCTCTTGAAGAATTTTCCACAGTTTATTGTGATCCACACAGTCAAAGGCTTTGGCATAGTCAATAAATAAATAGTAAATAAGTAGATATTTTTCTGGAACTCTCTTGCTTTTCAATGATCCAGCGGATGTTGGCAATTTGATCTCTGGTTCCTCTGCCTTTTCTAAAACCAAGTTGAACATCTGGAATTTTGTGGTTCACGTATTACTGAAGCCTGGTTTGGAGAATTTTTAGCATTACTTTACTAGCATATGAGATGAGGGCAACTGTGTGGTAGTTTGAGCATTCTTTGGCATTGCCTTGCTTTCTTTTATGTTTTGCTTTTTCTAATCAGGGTTCAAATAATTAGGGCCCATACATTTTAATTGATTGATTTGTCTCAACTCTTTTCATTTCTAAGTTTTCCTCCTTTATTGAGTGGTAACAAGATAAAATCAGAGACCTCTTTAAATAATTGGTTCTTTCCACCTAGAAATAAATCCGTGCACGTATGGTTACATAATCTATGACAAAGGAGGCAAGGATATACAATGGAGAAAAGACAGTCTCTTCAGTAAGTGTCTTCAATTGAAGACAGTCTCTTCAATATTCAAGAATATATAATGGAGAAAAGACTGCTGGGACAACTGGACAACTATATGTAAAAGAATGAAATTAGAAGACTACCTAACATCACATACAAAAATAAACACAAAATGGATTAAAGACCTAAATATAAGGTCAGATAAAACTCTTAGAGAAAAACATAGCCAGAACACCCTAAATCACAGAAAGTTCCTTTTTTACCCACCTCCTAGAGTAATGAAAATAAAAACAAAAATAAACATATAGGACCTAATTAAACTTAAAAGCTTTTGCAAGACAAAGGAAACCATAAATAAGATGAAAAGACAACCCTCAGAATGGGAGAAAATATTTGCAAATAAAACAATTGACAAGAGAGTAATCTCATTTGTCAAAATAAGCAAACAGCTCATGAAACTCAATACCAAAAAAAAAAGGCAACTCAATCAAAAAAATGGGTTTTTGAAGAATTAAATAGACACTTCTTCAAAGAAGACATACAGATGGCCAACGAACACATAAAAAGATGCTTAACATCACCAATTATTAGAGAAATGCAAATCAAAACTACAATGAGATATGACCTCAGTTCAGTTCAGTTCAGTCACTCAGTCGTGTCCGACTATTTGCGACCCCATGAACCGCAGCACGCCAGGCCTCCCTGTCCATCACCAACTGCCTGAGTCCACCCAAACCCATGTCCATCGAGTCGGTGATGCCATCCAGCCATCTCATCCTCTGTCGTCCCTTTCTCCTCCTGCCCTCAATCTTTCCCAGCATCAGGGTCTTTTCCAATGAGTCAGCTCTTTCGCATCAGGTGGCCAAAGTATTGGAGTTTCAGCTTCAATATCCGTCCTTCCAATGAACACCTAGGACTGATCTCCTTTAGGATGGACTGGTTGGATCTTCTTGCAGTCCAAGGGACTCTCAAGAGTCTTCTCCAACACCACAGTTCAAGAGCATCAATTCTTTGGCGCTCAGCTTTCTTTATAGTCCAACTCTCACATCCATACATGACCACTGGAAAAACCATAGCCTTGACTAGATGGACCTTTGTTGGCAAAGTAATGTCTCTGCTTTTTAATATGCTGTCTAGGTTGGTCATAACTTTCCTTCCAAGGAGTAAGCCTCTTTTAATTTCATGGCTGCAGTCACGATCTGCAGTGATTTTGAAGCCCAGAAAAATAAAGTCAGCCACCGTTTCCACATCTATCTGCCAGGAAGTGATGGGACCAGATGCCATGATCTTAGTTTTCTGAATGTTGAGCTTTAAGCCAACTTTTTCACTCTCCTCTTTCACTTTCATCAAGAGGCTCTTTAGTTCTTCTTCACTTTCTGCCATAAGGGTGGTGCCATCTGCACATCTGAGGTTGTTGATATTGATATGACCTCACACTGGTCCAAATGCCCATCGTCAAAAAATACAGAAACGATAAATGTTGGAGAGGGTGTGGGGGAAAAAGAACCCTCCTACACAGTTGGTGAGAATGTAAATTGATACAGTCACTATGGAGAACAGTATGGAGAGCCTTAAAAGTTAAAATACAACTATCATATGACCCAGAAATCCCACTGCTTGGCATATACTGGGAAAAAACAATAATTCCAAGAGATACATGCACTCCAATGTTCATTGCAGCAGTATTTACAATAGCCAGGACAAGGAAGCAACATAAATGTCCACCAACCAAGAAATGAATAAAGAAAATGTAGTACATGTATACAATGGAATATTAGTCATAAAAAGGAATGAAACTGTGCCATTTGCAGAGATATGGATGGCCCTAGAGATTGTCATACAGAGTGAAGTAGGTCAAGAAGAGAAAATCAAATATTGTATAGTAATGCATATATGCAGAATCTAGAAAAATGCTATAGATGAACTTGTTTGCAAAGCAGAAATAGAGACACAGACAGAGAGGACAAACATATGGACACCAAGGGGGAAATGAGGGAGAGAGATGAACTGGGAGATTGAGATCGGCATATATATATACTATTATGTATACAATAGATAACTAGTGAGAACCTACTGTGTAGGACAGGGAACTCTACTTAGTGCTCTGTGGTGGCCTAAATTGGAAGGAAATCCAAAAAAGAGAGGATATTATGTATACATAAAGCTGATTCACTTTGCTGTACAGCAGAAATTAACACAACATTGTAAAGCAACTATACTCCAAAAAATTTTTAAAAGTAAAATCGTGGAAGAAAAAAACTGGGTCTTTCCAAGAAAATATAAATTGTTTATTTTAACTTGTCAGCTAAGGAAAATAGCTGTAGGCCACTTCTGCAGGAAATTAGGAAGGGAAAAAACTTGCTTAGGGTGACATGGTACCAAGAATGATGAAACCTGTGCCTACCTCACTCTCCTCTGTCATTCCTGAAATCTCCTACATTAGACTCATTCCTTTATACTTTTAAAAGCCTTCTTTTAAACACAACTGCATTAAATTCCCATGTATTTCATATTCTATAAACAGGAAACATTAATCTCTGATACCAATTTCTGAGCACTTTGCCAGCACAATATTTATAAATGTTGGGCCTGGGGATGACAGGCTTGGTGAGTCATAAAAGAGTCAACTCTATTCAGCTGAGTTTTAGTGTTGAATGCATTTAGATGTCTTCTAATTCTTAGAAAATCCACATATTTACTACTTTGTATGTGATGGCACATGCCAGAATAGAATGCTAAGTTTCTATTTCCAGACTGAGTTTTCATACATTCACCTGAATAAATTTTCCCTTCACTATCCAGCATTTATTTTCTAACTTTCAAAAATTATAAAACATATTTTTAAGGTAACAAGCAAGCACTTAGAAACCATAAACTTTAGTTTTTCTTTTTTTTTCCTCTTTTCCTTTGCCACATTCATATCCCTGTACCTCTGTCTGGATTTCTGGGTGATGTGGGTCTAAGAGTAGAAATGCCATGTGGCAGCAACCCACAATATGATGACATGCCAATTTTAAGTCATTTAAGTCAAGTCACTGAGATATTTCTGTAACATAAACTGCACCCATATTATAAGATGCAAGTCAACATGATAAATGTATATATTTCCATAACTTCCACCCCAGTCAAGACAGATACTGAACATTTTCATTGTCTCCCAAAGTTTCCTTTATGCCTTTTTGCAATCATCTACCCTTTTTCTTGCCCCAGGCAACCAAGGACCTATTTTCTATCAATAGAGCTTAATTACATTTGCTCTAGAACTTAGATATATATGCTCACCAACATTTGCTATTGTCAGTTTTGTTAATAACAGTTATTCTAGTGCATTTGTAAGAGGATCTTACTATAGTTATAACTTGCATTTTCCTCACCATGGACGATGCTGAGCATGTTTTCATGTGCTTATTGGGTTATTTATATATCTTCTTTTGTGACGTAGCCAAATCTTTTGCTTATTTTTACTGGGTTGCTTATTATTGACCTGTGAGAAAAAATTTGACTATTTCTAGTTCATTTGCATTTCCATATAAATTAGCTGTACACAATAAATTGCTTGCCAGTAATAAAAAATGAAATGTATCAATATAAGTAGCTGTAAATAATTATGGTGAGTGAAAGAAACCAAGCAAAGTATTAATATATACTATTTCAATCCACTTATAGAAAATTCTAGAAAATGCAAAATAATCTATACTGATAGGAAGCAGAAAAGTGGTTTTCTGGGGATAGGTCATGGGAGAGGGGTTGCAAAGAGAGACAAAAATAAGAAATTATTCAAGGGCATGAGGAAACTGCATACTGCAAACTGATATATCCAAATGGCTATATTCTTTATTGTGATAGTGTCATGAGTGTAAGAAGTAGTCACTAGAATTTCACAGTTTTTCAGCTCATTGCACAATCATACTTCAATAAAGTTGTTTTTTAAAAACAGACATTCTCACAATACAGAGCTAAAGAAAGTGTCCAAAGAATCTAGAATTAGAATGGTTTGGGGCTTCTCAATGTCAACACTGGAGACTGAAATACAATAGAAAATACATCCAAAAGTCTTAAATGAAAATTATTTCCAACCTAAAATTCTATATCCTGCTAAGCAACAAAGAAAAAAGATGAAATAAAAACTTTAGATATGTGCAATTTAAATGAAATTAATTTACTTATGATACATTCTTTCTCAGGAAGCTGCTAGTTACTACAAAGTCAAAACAACAAAATAAATGAAGGAAGAGGATTATACAAGATTTGAAATTTCCTAGGACCCAACACACAGGAGAGGTGAGAGGAATACTCTGTTTGATGGTAAAGGAAAACCCCAAAATGGCAGCAGTGAGTGAAACATTCTAAAGAGTGACAGCTGCAAATCACAGATGCTCCAGAAGAGAGGTTCCTTTTAAAACAACAACAACAAAACCAACATGAGACTATCTCATATGCTTTATGATGTGGGAAATTGCACTAAGAAGCTGTTGGAGCAAGTGGGAAACACTAGCAATTGATATAGAGAAAATTAAACAGTTAAGACCTGATGGAGGGCATGGCAATCCACTCCAGTATTCTTGTCTAGAGAATCCCCATGGACAGAAGAGTCTGGTAGGACACAGTCCATGTGGTCACAAAGAGTTAGACACAAAGGAACAACTAAGCACAGCACAAGCAGTTAAGAATCAGGTAATTAATGCCAGAGACAACCAGAAGTTGTAAAAAAAGGAAATATAACCATAGTATACTTCAAAGGGCGCTTCCCAGGTATCGCTAGTGGTAAAGAACCCGCTTGCCAAAGCAGGAGACATAAGAGATGTGTGTTGGATCCCTGGGTTGGGGAGATCCCCTGGAGGAGGTCATGGCAACCCACTCCAGTATTCTTGTCTGGAGAATCCCTTGGACAGAGGCGATTGGTGGGCTACAGTCCATAGCATCACAAAGAGTCGGACATGACTGAAGCTACTTAGCACGCACACACACATACTACAAAGACCTAAAGAACTTCTAGAACTAACACCAAAAACAAGATGTCCTTTTCATAATAGGGGATTGGAATTCGAAAGTAGGAAGTCAAGAGATACCTGGAGTAACAGGCGAGTTTGGCCTTCGATTACAACATGAAGTAGGACAAAGGCTAACAGAGTTTTGCCAATAGAAAACACTGGTCATAGCAAACACCCTCTTCCAACAACACAAGAGACTACACATGGACATCACCAGATGGTCAACACTGAAATCAGATTGACTATATCCTTTGAAGTTGAAGATGGAGAAGCTCTATACAGTCAGCAAAAACAAAACTGGGAGCTGACTGTGGCTCAGATCATGAGCTCCTTATTGCAAAATTCTGGCTTAAATTGAAGAAAATAGGGAAAACCACTAGGCCATTCAAGCATGACCTAAATCAAATCCCTTATGATTATACAGTGGAGGTGATGAATAGATTCAAGGGATTAAATCTGATAGAGTACCTAAAGAACAATGGATGGAGGGTTTGTAACACTGTACAGGAGGCAGTGATCAAAACAATTCCCAAGAAAAAGAAATGCAAAAAGGCAAAATGGTTGTCTGAGGAGGCCTTACAAAGCTGAGAAAAGAAGAGAAGTGAAAGGCAAAGAAGAAAAGGAAAGATAAACCCATCTGAATGCAGAGTTCCAAAGAATAGCAAGGAGAGATAAGAAAGCCTTCTTAAGTGAACATTGCAAAGAAATAGAGGAAAAGAACAGAATGGGAAAGACTAGAGATCTCGTCAAGAAAATTAGAGATACCAAGGGAAAATTTAATGCAAAGATGGCCATAATAAAGGACAGAAATGGCAAGGACCTAGAAGAAGCAGAAGAGATTGAAAAGAGGTGGTGAGAATACACAGAAGAACTATACAAAAGACATCCTGGAGTGTGAAGACAAGTAGGCCGTAGGAAGCATTTCTACAAACAAATCTAGAAGAGGTGATGGAATTCAGGCTGAGCTATTTCAAATTCTAAAAGATGATGCTGTGAAAGTGCTGCACTCAATATGCCAGCAAATTTGGAAAACTTAGCAGTGGCCACAGGACTGCAAAAGGTCAGTTTTCATTCCAATTGCAAAGAAGGGCAATGACAAAGAATGTTAAGTTCAGTTCAGTCGCTCAGTCATGTCCGACTCTGTGACCCCATGGACTGCAGCACACCAGGCCTCCCTGTCCATCACCAACTCCTGGAGCTTACTCAAACTCATGTCCATTGAGTCAGTGATGCCATCCAACCATCTCATTCTCTGTCATCCCCTTCTCTTCCTGCCTTCAATCTTTTCCAGCTTCAGAGTCTTTTCCAATGAGTCAACTCTTCGCATGAGGTGGCCAAAGTATTGGAGTATCACTTCACCATCAATCCTTCCAATGAATATTCAGGACTGATCTCCTTTAGGATGGACTGGTTGGATCTCCTTGCTGTCCAAGGGACTCTCAAGAGTCTTCTCCAACACCACAGTTCAAAAGCATCAATTCTTTGGTGCTCAGCTTTCTTTATAATCCAACTCTCAACTACCACACAACTACACTCATTTCACATGCTAGCAAGACAATGCTCAAAATCCTTCAACTAGGCTTCAGCAGTATGTGAACTGAGAACTTCCAGGTGTACAAGCCGGATTGAGAAAAGGCAGAGGAACCAGAGATGAAATTGCCAACTTCTGTTGGATCCATTGGATCTGTTTTTAGAAAAAAGCAAGGGAATTCCAGAAAAACATCTACTTTTGCTTCATTGACTGTGCTAAAGCCTTTGACTGTGTGGATTACAACAAACCATGGAAAATTCTTAAAGAGATGGGAATACCAGACTACCTTACCTGCCTCCTGAGAAATCTGTATGCAGGTCAAGAAGCAATAGTTAGAACCAGACATGGAGCAATGGACTGGTTCAAAATTAGGAAAGGAGTACATCAAGACTGTATATTGTTATCCTGATTATTTAACTTATATGCACAGTACCTCATGACAAATGTTGGGCTGGATGAAACACAAGCTGGAATCACGATTGCCAGGATAAACATCAACAACCTCAGATATGCAGATGACACCACCTTAATGGCAGTAAGCAAAGAGAAACTAAACTTTTGATGCAAACAAAGGTCTGTATTGTCAAAGCTATGGTTTTTCCAGTAGTCATGTATGGATGTGAGAGTTGGACTATAAAGAAAGCTGAGTGCCAAAGAATTGATGCTTTTGAACTGTGGTGTTGGAGAAGACTCTTGAGAGTCCCTTGGACTGCAAGGAGATCAAACCAGTCAATCCTAAGGGAAATCAACCCTAAATATTCATTGGAAGGACTGATGCTGAAGCTGAAGCTCCAATACTTTGGCCACCTGATGTGAAGAACAGACTCATTGGAAAAGACCCTGATGCTGGGAAAGATTGAGGGCAGGAGGCGAAGGGGACAACAGAAGATGAGATGATTGGATGTCATCATCACCTCAATGGACGTGAGTTTGAGCAAACTCTGGGATATAGTGAAGGACATGGAAGCCTGGTGTGCTGCAATCCATGGGTGTCACAAAGAGTCAGACACTATTGAGTGACTTAACAACAATAAGCATGGACAAAGCCACCCTGAAGAAAAACAAAGCAGGAGGCATGACCCTCCCAGACTTAGTATTACAAAACTACAGTAATCAAAACAGTTTGGTATTGACACAAAAACAGACACATGGGTCAATGGAACAGAATAGCGAACCCAGAAATAAATCCCCACAATCTTCAACAAAGGAGGCAAGATTATACAATAGGAAAAAGATAGTCTCTTTAGAAAGTGTTGGGAAAGCTAGACAGCACGTGAAAATCAATGAAGTTAGATCACCATACATAAAAATAAATTCAAAATGGTTTAAAGATGTAAACATAGGACATAACACAGTGACTTCCCTGGTGATCAAGTGGCTACGACTCCATGCTTCCAATGCAGGGGGCACAGGTTCCAGCTCTGGTTGGGAAACTAAAATCCCACATGCCACACAGGGTGTGGGGAAGGGGAGACATGACACCATAAAACTCATACAAGAGATGATAGGCAAAACATTCTCTGACTGAAATCTTAGGTCAGTCTCCCAAGGCAATAGAAATAAAAACAAAGATAAATAAATGTGACCTAATCAAACTTACAAACTTTTGCATAGCAAAGAAAGCCATAAACAAAATAAAAAGACAACCTACAGACTGGGAGAAAATATTTGTAAATAATGCTACTGACAAGGGCATCATTTCCACAATATACAAACAATATACAAACACTTGACAACAGAAACAAACAACTCAATCAAAAAATGGGCAAAAGACCTCAATATTTCTTCAAAGAAGAAATACAGATGGCCAATAAGCACATGAAGAAGTGCTCAACATTGCTCATTATTAGAGAAACGCAAATCAAAACTACAATGAGGTACCACCTCACGTCAGTCAGAGTGGCCATCATTAAAAGTCTACAAATAACAAATGTTAGAGAGGGTGTGGAGAAAGGGAACCCACTCACACTGTTGGTGGGAATGTAAAGTTGGTGCAGCTGCTGTGGAAAACAGTATGGAGGTTCCTCCGGACACTAAAAATAAAATTATTGTATGATCCAGCAATCCCATTCCCAGGCATATATCTGGACAAAACTATAATCTAAAAATAAACATGCATCCCTATGTTCATCAAAGCACTATTCACAATAGTCAAGACACAGAAATAACCTCAATGTCCATCAACAGATGAATGGATTAAGGAGTGGTACACATATACGATGGAATACTATTCAGCCATAAAAAAGAATGAAATAATGCCTTTTGCCACAACATGGATACAACTAGAGATTATCATACTAAGTAGAGTTAGAAAGACAAACACCATATCACTTATATGTGGAATCTAAAATATGACACAAATCAATCTATCTATGAAACAGAAACAGGGACACAGAGAATAGGCAATCCTTGATGGTTGCCAAGGGAGACGGAGTTGGGGGAGAAATGGAGTGGGAGTTTGGGGTTAGCAGATATAAGTGTTTAATACATAGGATGGATAAACAACAAGGTTCTACTGTATAGCATAGAACACTATATTCAGTTGCATATAATAAGCCATAATGGAAAAGAACATATATATATATAAATCATTTTGTTGTACAACAGTAATTAATACAACATTGTAAATCAACTATACTTCAATGAAAAATTGGTAAAAGGTAAAATAAAAATAAAACAAAAAACTTTAGCATGCATTTTTGTTGAAAAGCTAAGTAATTTTTAGAATGATTTCTGAAGGTTGTATGCAAATAAATTGACTTTTCCAGGACTCATCTGGTTACATATATTTTATTGAATGATTTTTTTTCTATTTGTTACTTATCAGCGTGAGTATAGATTATAAGAGAATAGTTTTGCTGAGGTCTCCTAGAAAGCTTGTATGAAATGTGTTATATGAATGTAGGAATTGACAGATTCATCTGTTCTTTGGTCAGGATGTGACCTTTTCAAAAACCAACTGTTAGCTCTGATAATTTTCTTTGTTAGTTATATTCTATTTCATCGATTTCTATTTTTATCTTTATTATTTCCTTCTTCCTTCTTAACTTGATTTTCTTTTATTAGCTTCTTAATTTGGAAACAGATCTTGATTTTAACATTTTAATTTTCTAATATGGATATTCAAATCTCTGAATTTCCTTCTAAGTCTTGCACTGGCTGAGTTTCAAAATTTTGATAAATTATGTTTTCAAGTTCAAAATATTTTCTAATTTTCCTTGTGATTTTTTTTCACTGAGCCATGGATTGTTGATAGATGCATTATTGCAGTATCCAAATATTTAGTGGGATTTTCTAGATAACATATTGCAATTGATTTCTAACTTAATTTCACTGTTGTCAGAGAATACATATGATTTCAACCATTTTAAATTTGAGATATACTTTATGGCTGAGCAGATGGCTATTATAGTAAATGTTCCATGTGCACTTGAGCAGAATGAATATTCTGTAGTTTTGGGGTGTAGTGTTTGGTAAATGCCAATTAAGTACATTTGATTAATATTGTCATTAAGATTTTTATATCTGGGAGGGAGGTGGGAGGAGGGGTTCAGGATGGGGAACACATGTAAACCTATGGCTGATTCATGTCAATGTATGGCAAAAACCACTACAATATTATAAAGTAATTAGCCCCCAACTAAAATAAATAAATTTAAAAACAAAAAAGAAAAAAAAAAGATTTTTATATCTTTACTGACTTTCTTCCACTTACTTTATCAATTACTGAAAGAGGGATGCTATACTCACCAACTGTGACTGTGGAGTTTTCCTTTTCATTTTTAAGTTTTTAACTCATAATTTTTTCTTTTATTAGGTGCATACATATTAAGATTATTGTGTCTTTTTGATGTCTCTTTATCTCTTCTAATACTTTTTGTCTTGAAGTCTAATTTATCTGATAGTAATATAGTAATGCCAGTTTTGCTATGTCCACTGTTGTATGGCATATTTCTTTCCGTTCTATGTATTTTCAGAGTGTGTTTCTTATAGATATCACTTACTGGCCTTGCTTTTTTATCCAACTATAAAATTTCTGCCTTTTAGTTAGAGTTTAGTCCATTTACATTTATTGAAATAATCCATAAAGTTGGATTTAAATTCACCTGCTTGCTATTTGTTTTCCATCTGCCAATGGCTCAGCAGGTAAAGAGTCCACCTGCAATGCAGGAGACTGGGGAGATGTGGGTTCAGTCTCTCGGTTGGGAAGATCACCTGGAGAAGTAAATGGCAACTCACTCTGGTATGCTTGCCTGGAGAGCCCCAAGGACAGAGGAGCTTGGCAGGCTACAACCCATAGGGTCGCAAAGAGTCAAACACGACTGAGCAACTAAGCATACATGCATGCATTCTGTATTTTGTCTCTGTTGCTTGTTTCCTGCCGTCTTTGGAGAAAAAAAAAATACTGAATACTTTTTTGTATTCTATTTTATTTTCCCATTGGCTTCTTAGTTATATTCCTTTTATTTTAAATTTTTAGTTGTTGCTCTCAGGCTAATGACATGAATCCTTAACAAAGTCTGTTTAGAGTCATACTGTACTTCTTCAAACTTCACACTTCATATTTAACCTTTGCACTTCCTACCTTGTCCTTCCTACTTTACATCTGATACTTTTCACTTTCCATTTTATAAGTGTAATAAGCTCACAATAATATAATTCCACTTACTTATTCATCCTTGTCCTTTGTGCTACATTGTCATGTCTTTTGCTTCTACAAATGTAAGATCCCCTTATAACCTTAATTTTGCTTTAAAAAGTCTGTTCACTTCTAAGAAAATTATGAAAAGAAAAAGATAACTGTCATTTAAATGCAATCTCTTATTTACCATTTCATTGCTTATATGTGACACAGTCTTCAGCCAAGGCTTCAGGACAGACTCTCTCCTACTCTGTGCAGCTCCTCCTCTCTACTATCCTATTTTGCAGATTCCAGCCACTTCAGAAATCCCAAACTCTGATCTGTGCTTCCTCAGGCCATCAGGACTACTGCTTCCTGCTCAGATTCCAGGTCTCTACACAATGGTTGGAAAAATACCCCCAAGCAGAAAGCTACAACCAAGTGGGGCTTACCTAATGACTTTCTCTCAGGGGTCATTCTTTGCATTGTCTAGTTTCCAATGTCTGACAATAGTTATTTCACACGTTTTTCCAGTTTTGTGATTGTCTGTCACAGGAGGAACAATCCAATACCAGTCATTCTATCACAGTCCTAAAGCAGAATCTAGTCAGCCTTTGAACAAAAAACCAAAAATGAAAACATTCTTGGAAGCTCTTGCATATTCTACATCCAATTTTCCAATTCTTAAACATACATAATTATGAAACATAAGAAGAATGTAAATGCTTTATTTCATGAAAGAGTTTAATGTATCAAACTTGTAAAACTAAGCCAATTAGAGGAACCTGGCCACTTGCAAGCACTGTACTGCTCTGAGACGGGCCATTAAGGCTGAATGATTAGCCAATAAGGCCTCCTCTACCGCCACAGCCCAAACAGTCCATCAGAACTGGGGACCTGCAGATTGGGTGGCTTGCTGAGTCTGTTTTATAGGGTCTGTTTTCAACTTTGCATAATAGAGGAGTACAGATGGAAAAACGAAAAACATTTGAGTCTATAAGAGGCTACAGCTAGAGATGCACACCATCAAACAGCCTAATTCTCCTGTAGGGCAGGAGAGTTAATGATCAAAATGTCAAGGAGAATAAACAAAAGGACAATACTACCTCATATTTGAATAGTGAATTTCTTATTTGGGACCTTCATTAACCCTCTGAAAAAAGTATTATCATTCCCATTTTACAATGCAGAAACTCAGAATCAAACAAACAAATTGATTTATCCAACATCACACAGGTAGATGATGATAGAACTCAAAAGGCAGAGTCGTTGTGACTAAATTTCCTGATAATTCCTTACTACATGGACAACTCAGGCCAGCCCTGGGAACAGACAGAATACATGACCAACTATGAGGTGCAATTTGAGAGATGCCAAATCATTCATATCCTAACTTATTAGAGGGCCTAAAATTTCAGCATTAGTCATTCATTTTAGCATGAGCCATCACTGACTTGTTAAATGGAAATCTAATTACCTTACATTTGTACAGCAATTCACATTTTCCAAACTGTTTTACATGACATAATAAACAATACCTAATATTCTATGTGGTAGGCACTATTTCAGTGTTTTTGTATATATCAACTACTTTTATCTGTACAATAATTCTAAGAAAGGGGTACTATACATATTTCTATCTTACATGTGAAGAAACTGAAACATAAAATGATTAAATATCTGGCCTGTGTGTTAGGTTGCTCAGTCATATCCAATTCTTTGTGACCCTATGGACTGTAGCCCACCAGGCTCCTCTGCCCATGGGATTCTCCAGGCAAGAAAAATATCTGGCCTAAGGTCATACAATTAGCAAGTAAGAAGTTAGGATTTGAGTCTAGATCCAGAAGTTCTTGCTTTTAACCATCAACTATTTGTTATGCTATTACACCAATCCAATGTCTTTCAAGATAAAGGAATTATTAAATCATCTTTTATGGATGAATCAATAGAGATCCAGAAAATTTAAGTGACTTGTTCAAGGTTCTCCAACTAATGACTGGATTAATCCTGGGAATCGTGACTCTTGAGTCAACTCTTTCCCATTACTAAACCAAAAGGATTACTAGTTAAGTCATCATCAGCAAAAACACAGACTGGAGCAGAGAGAGGAATATTTTTACGAGAGCAAAGGTAAGATATTCTGAGAAGCCAAAGAGCAGCTTGAGAATTCTGAGCTTCTAACTGGTGACAAGAAATACTAATTTCATTCTACAACCATTTATTGATTCCTCATGTTTCCAGGACAAGAATATATCTATGAAAAAAACAAGCAAAAATCTCTGTTTCCATAGGATTCACATTCTCGTAGAACATAAGAAAAATATTACTGTTGGTATGGAAGAAGTCTGTTGAAATTAAACAGGTAGAATATGAAGCAGAATTGAAAGTGAATTCAGCTAGACATTTTTTTCAAATCTACTCCTGTAACAGTTCACTTATTTTCCATATACTTCTAGGAAATAACCCACTGACGTGTCAAATGTAGGTAATTTGAGATTTTTTTAAGAGTACAATATCAAACTTATTGTTGATGCTGTAAATTTCAGACTATCACAGGAAGAGATTAAGTTCCCTCAAAAAATAAGATGTGATCAGATGGAGCTGGATAGACACAGTTACACAGCTTATTAGAGCACATAAAGCCTTTGACAAATTTTTCATGCCTTAAACAGCAGAGGGTCATAATGCATCAATAAATATTCTAAAATTCTTCCATTTTAAATCTTCCTTTAGGTTATCAAAGGTTCTTGCTACTAAAAGGTGGAAGGCTAGCATCTAGAAGAGGTGGGGACCACTGAGGGGAAGAAAGGCTGACCAACTAACCCTAGTTCTATGCAAACTACCTTCACTATCATCACTTTAACAGAGGTCTAGCTTCTCCAGTCTTCATTTGGACTCGCTTTAACAAACTCATCAGAATTGACAAGGAATGAATTCTTGGTTCAGGGTAGGAAAACCTCTGCTTTGATTCTTGAGCCCGAGTTGCTAGGCAGCAGCTGTTCCCACGCTGAGGGAACCAGCTCTTGCTTTCATCAGCAGTTGTCAATCATGCCCAACAGTAGGAACCTCCATGGAAAGCTTATTTTTCTTTTCTCTTTTGCTGGCCCCAGCCTCGAAATCTTGTAGGATCTCGCCAGGGCCCCGCTTAAACTTCAGGGATTGAGGACTCCCAACTCAGAAGGAAATGGCAAAATGCTTCAGTATTCTTGTCTGGAAAATTCCATGGACAGAGGAGGCTGGCGGGCCACAGTCCATGGGGTCGCAAAGTGTCAGACATGACTGAGCACACACAAACATACACAATACCCCTTTGTTCCCATGATTCAGAAATGTGTTTCCCTTTCCCCAAACAATGACATCCAAGAAAGCCTGAAGTTCACAGGGCTTCACTGTCTGTGCCCAAAGACTCTACCTACATTGAAATGCAAAGCCAGTTCCTGTCACTGACAGGCTTGGGTGAATGAATTTATCAAACTATTTGCACTGGAAAGGTGGGTGTGGTAGAGGCATGGGGAGGTAAGCAGAAGAGCACCTGGCAAGGAAGGGGGCAGCAAGCAGGGGAAGAGGTGTTGGCCAAGGGAGCAAGGAGTCCAGGAAGGGAAGCCAGGATCACTGATGACAGATCTTAGTTTCCCTAAGAGCTGGTTTTGTACTTGGCAGCTAAGCCCTGGTATCTCACTAGACAGAGCAGTGTTCTGTTGTCCAACCATGTAAATCAGGAACGGGAACTGGAGGTCAGGATGGAGGCAGGAGTGGGGACGCTGGGATGCGCTGCCAAGATCCCTCTTCAGGAATAAAGGACAAATTACTCACAACTACTGGAATTGCTTCTGGCATTCCACCCTCAGCCATCAGTCCCCTTTGGGGAACAGCTCAGCCAAAGGAAACCCTCCCCTACAAGAGGCCTCGCATATAATGACTGAGTAACACAGTGGGAGAAAGCCCCAGCCCATGACACCTCTGCAGTTTCATTCCCTCTTTATAATCCCCCATACGGTGGGCAGAGACATCTGTTAAGACTGCATCATGGCTCAGCTTTTCCCTCTTCTGAATCTGGCTTCCTCTCCTTCCCTTCCCTTCCACAAGGGATAAGTTCAAAGGCATGCCCTAAAAAGTCTCGAGGCCAATTTCCATCTGAGGGTTTGCTTCTTGGAGACACCAAACTGCAATAATCAGGCAAACCACATCCTACACAGTTAAATGAATGAAAAGACTAGGATGTCTTGGTGTGCAACACAGGGCTGCCTATTGGAGAGTTTAGGCTGGAACTGGGAAATCTGGCTCAATAACATAAGAAGTCCGAACAGGTCCAGTTTTCCTTTTTCCTTTGAGGGAGATTCTGGAAGCCTAGCTTCTCAAACATTACACAACAACAAAAAAAGGTGATCCATTTCATTTATCAAGCATTGGACAGAGTGACTTTAGGACTTCTCTGAGCAATGTGATACCTCAGAGTCCATCCCCAAAAGCAAAACATGAAATCTTCTGTTTTCTCACATACTACTTTTCATTCACTCTCACTGACATTCAGCTGATAATTTTCTGGTGAGCTCTCTATGATTATTTTTGTTGGTTGACATTTCACACCTTCAAACAATTTACTATCTCCTGCAAACTTAGAAGCTTGACTACAGATGTCCTTTGCCAGTATGTTCCTAATCATGATAAACTAGTTCTGCTTGCATCCCTCTGGATTCCGTTATTTAGACCTCCATTAAGTACCCATATTCCTACCTTTTCTTTCCTGCCTGTAATTTATATTATTTTTTCCTCTCCAAAATAATCCTAAAAGTTCCATAATGGAACATTCTGGGGACTAAGACAATGTGGGGAAACCACAGGGCTACCCTAAGATATACACTGATCCAGACATTCCATGGAAATATACACATCATTGGTGATTGATCCATGGCCTGGAAGCAAAAAATCTGGGAAAGATTATCCATATTTCCCCTTAATCAGTGCTTCAATGGTCTCTGAACTCCTTCATTGGCCTTGAACCTGCTCCACTCTCTGGTTGTGACCTGACCAATTTAAGTGTCCTTGCTATGACCTCTTAAGGTTTAAATTTACTCCCTAGGGATTCCAAGTGGACTCAAGAAAAACAGGCCACAAAGGTTCTTGTGAAATTATCACCTTTGGGATAATTATTATCCCAAGTTATCTTAGAAACAATAAGATCAGAAATTTCTGACACAGACAGCAATGAACTGTGTAAAATATCACCATTGCATTCAATATGTGATGAGCTGGCAAATCCAGTGTTACTTTTCAAACAAACTTTAGACAAAATCTTGCGATTCTGCTACTTATTAGAGACTGGTAGGAATAATGTGTGTATAACTTACGGTATCACAAAGCACAAAAAAGCACCTATTCTCTCTTATTGATCCATGAGGAACTGGCAAAGGGGAATTTTTGTAAGGTACGAATATGAAATCTCTATTCTTCCTGGCTGTGAATCATACCTCTAAATATAGATTTGCGTGTGTGTGCATGCATACAATTGTGGCATCTTCCCTGTTGACTCAAAAGATTTTATTTCAACTTTTCATTTCTAAGAAGTCACTGTTCTCTCCTATTCCTGTATGCCTGAGTCACCCCTCTCCCCACATTTGCTCCCTGTAAGATAACGCAAGGCAGATTCACACAACTAAAGTACAGGATATTTTTAGGAACAAGCAGCTAATGTTAGTCCTTTTGATGGGAATCAAAACCACCATATCATATCTCTAGACAAACCTTCTTATCTAATGACCACCAATAAGGCAGCACACCATTCGTGCATCTTGAATCATACGTATTGAAAACAACTGGGATTCAATGCTCTGTTCTCATAAATTTCTAACTATATTCTAAATCTATTTAGGTCATTGGTAACAATAGGTAGGTAGGTAGATAGGGACAAGTTTAGTTTACACATTTGGATGCTTTCCTTTTAGTCCCTCCTAATATTTGACTTGGTAATCTACCTGTGCTTAAAATAGATTTTTTTTTTTTTACTTCATTGCTAGTATTATTCCATAGGACACTCAATGATCGATCACTCAGCCATGTAGCTGAGTAGTGAACAGTTGGAGTTCAACTACTTGGCATATAGCAATAAATATAGTAGTAGTGTAACAAGAAAAGTAGACTACTTAAAACAAATGTTCAGTTAAAGTGATGAATTGAAACAGGTCTGTAGGCAAGGAATTTTCAGGTCTATGAGTGACAAGGATGTACTCTTGTTTGGTCTATGAGATTATTCACTTCTAACTACCAACCTAAATCATAAACAATTATAAGAACCATGTGTTGACATAATTTGATAGATGGTAGCACTGAGATCTCCCCACTCTAGGCAAATCCAGTCCCTGCTCTACCCTCTGCTCCTGCTGCTGCTAAGTCGCTTCAGTCATGCCTGACTCTTTGCAACCCTATGGACCGAAGCCCGCCAGGCCCCTCTGTCCATGGAATTCTTAAGGCAAGAATACCAGAGTGGGTTGCATTGCCCTCCTCCAGAGAATCTTCCCAACCCAGGGATTGAACCCACATCTCTTATGTCTCCTGCATTGGCAGGCGGGTTCTTTACCACTGGGGCCCACCTGGGAAGTCCCCTACTCTACCCCCATCCTTATGAAATAATGAGAAACTTAGACTCACAGGTTATAAAGGTGAACGCTAGGATAAAGAACATTAGGTCTGGGACTTCTTACATTCTGTTAAAACACAAGCATCATCATTTCTTTCTTGTTCTTCCCCAGGAAGTAAAATTCAAAAGAAATGCCAGTGGACCAGGATTTATTCAATGATTGTGCATTATCAATAAAGTTATAATAGGATTGATTGATTCCTATTTCATTCTACTTCATGCCATTTACAAGTTTTCAATGACCATTTCTAATATTTTCCAGGGTCTTATATATGAACTGATGAGATTCTTTTCCTTTTTTCTTCTTTTCCTCTCCTTCCTCTTCCTCCTTCCCTTTCTCCCTTCTTTCTTTTACTGAAACCTATATGATTTCCAATTGTTAATTCTATATGGGCAAGGACAGCTACGAAGAGAAAATTTTGTTCCGACATGAACATTTTTTTTGTTACACTCAGAGCTGTTTGTTCTTTTGGCACCTTCTGAATACAGCTGAAGAGACAGTGTGTCTATCAGCATCTGGTCTGTAACAGACTGCCAGACTACAGTGTTATTTCAAGGGTTTGGAGAGTAAACTAAAGGGTTCTCCCTTCTTAGTTTCCTTTATCATCTCAATTGTTTAGAAGGAGTAAGGGGAGGGAGAATGCAGTTGCCATATGCCAGTCACTTTCATATGCAATAAGATTCTGTGTTTGCTGCTTGGCTATTTATTTCCTCTTGCTTTGAGGAATGAAAACTGATTTATGAAAGTCAAATTTTATTAAGTTATTCCAGGCTTCCAAAGTCATTTTGCCTTTTGAAACATTAATTCTCCTAAACATAGTCAACAGAACTTTTTCTCTCACAATTTTTGAGTCCTGCATATACAATTAACAATAATAAAAATAACAACAACAAAAATTCCCTAAGTGTCAGCTTTAGGCACGGGACATGTTTTCGTTTGTAGGTATATGTATATCCATGTATGCGTCAAGGAATGAAGTCAGCTTATGGAGATGCAAAGAACACAGACCATGGTCAACAGAACTGGGTTCTAGGCTGCATTCCGCCATTCTCTCCCTGCCTGATTCTAGGCAAGTAAACTCACCTCGCCAAGTTTTAGTTGTCTCATATTTTAAAGGCTTTATTTCTGCAATGATTTTTTTACATTTCTCCTTGTATTCCCTCCATTTTTTATTATAAATCTTCACTGAATGAAGATTTGGCTCATAAGGACCCATGATTCTCTTCACTGAGGAAACTATACTTTATCACAACAGAAGTATTTTTATCACTTATTGCATTTTCTCTTGAACTCTACATGAATATTATAATGACTCTCTTCTTTACCCATTTTGACTGAGGTATATGGACTCATTAGGAGTATCAACATGGAAGAGCTTCATTATACAAATAACTGATAAAAGCTAAACTGAATAGATTCTTTCCAATATTTCAGTCTGAAATATTGGATTTCAATATTTCAATCTCTATTTCTATTTTAAGTTTACTCAAAGAGAAAGTTGTATTGAGTCCCAGCATCTGTCTATAAACAGAGTGTGTAATTTCTCTTTGTTCCCTTTTATTCTTTCCCTAGCTACCATCAAAATTCTTCTCTTCACTCACAAGCTAAAAAGCTACCTCCTAGATAGTTTTCTGGATGCTGTGACTTTTTTTTGGCATAAACTGCAGTCCTTAGGATATGTCTTTTGATCTTTTCACTTGATTATCTTTGCATGAGGAGTGGAGTTTATTTCAGAATTCTCTGAAACCTTTCTATTTCTTTCCCTTTCAGAAACAGCTTCAGACTCAGCCGTCCCTTGCTACAACCAAATTTCCATCCCAGCCATCTTACACTATCAGAAACAGTAGCTCTGAGGTAGGGAGAAGGGTGAGTGGCCGTGAGTCTGGCAATGCTAGGAAGGAGCTCTTGGGGTCTTTCTCTCTCTCTCTCTCTCTCTCTCTCTCTCTCTCTCTCTCATGAGGTAGATGGAGTAGCCCGGTGCTACTGACTCAGAGCTTCATTCTGAATATTAATTGATAAATTAATGGTGCTATTAACTTATTTTAATCACTTTTTGGAGTTTTCAAAACAGTGATGAATAATCCAGAAACTCCCATTAAGCATTTCAAGCAGGGGAGCAACATGACCAGATTCATATTTTCTCAGAATTCAAAAGGCTACTCATACAGGAGTGTCAGAAATGAATTTGAAATAAGTTGAGAGTGAAAAGCAGAAAGTCAAATTAGAAGGATATAGTAAGAGTCCAAGAGAGCCATGGCAAGCCTTGGACCAGGGAAGCAGTGGTGAAGATGGTTGAGGAAGCTAGAGATTCATGAGAGGCTTTTGAGTAGCATTGACCTGAGTGATTCCCTCTGTGGCAAGCAGGTTAGTTCAAGGTAAACAACTTTAATTGTGCAAAACAGGGAAACTGGAAACTTCTATGTGGCTTCCAGGAAGTACACTGGAATGCTGAGCCGTTTAATTTACTGGGGGAGGAATGCTAATGTGGTAGACAAAACTCCCTACATGTATTTACATCTTTTTTTTTTTTTCTGTTAGTTATCAGTATCCCTGAATATCATGTTTACTTAAGTCTCAGTCACAGCCAGGTAACTTTTAAGGAAGTATCTTTATTCTCTGGTAACAAAGAGTGACGAGCATTTACTTGCCTTAAATGGGTAATCAAAATTGGAGAAATCATAGGACCAGGTGATGTTGCTATCTGGGTTGCCACCTAGTGAATAAAATTCTGCATTGCAGACAAGGAGTCCTGAGAATGTTGTAACTGAGAATGATCCTGGACTTGAAATTCATGTGTGTTGTTACCCTCACATTCCAGTACATAAGGTGAATGTCCATCAAATAAAATCTAATCACTAGGTGTGGGATTTTAGCAATTAACTTTATCTCAGTAGGTCTCAGTTTCCAAATCTATAAAATGTTAAGTCTTGTGTTAGTTTATTTTTAAGGCACTAAAAATGCATAATACTTCAATGACTTGCTAGTTTTTTTGTTTAGAAACAGGCCAAAACAACTATCCAGAATGAGACACATATCTTTTTTTTTTTTAGCCACCAAAATCACATATTGTAAAACTAGCTTAAGGCCTATGACCTCAAATTTTGCGAGTTTACCTTCAGCAGTTTAATATCATTCCAGGTTCCCCATGACTTCAAGTAATTGACCATACTATTAACTCTAGTGATTTTTCTAAAAGTCAAATCAAATAATATTATATCACTATTCAAAACACTCCAGTTCATCTTTATAAATCACAGCAGTCATTTCCAAGATGTTAATTATTCATTCTTATTTGAAAAAAAAATGAACATGCAACTTCTATAAATAATATATAATATTAGTAATATAATACTTTTGGCTGATATATACTATGCATGAACACTGCACTAATTTGTGACATATAATAAAATATAAAAACAAATATTTAAAGAGTGAAATAAAATCATGTTATTTACGGATTTCAGAAAAAACATTTTTCTCTTACTAAAACATTATCCAGGCCCTTTTAAAAGAAGGTTCAAAATAAGAGGGGAAAAAAGTCTTTGTATTAGCCCATATATTTATCATTTCAGGTGCTTTTGTTTCTGCACATAGATTCAGATTTCTATCTGGTTTTTTTTTTCCTTCTACCTTAAATATGTCCTTTGACATTTCTTATAGTTCTGGCCTGCTGATGTTGAATGGTTTTTTTAACTTTCATACGCCTTTAAAAAAATCTTTATGTTGCTTTCATTTTGAAAGATGTTTGCTGGGTATAGAAATCTAAGTTAACCAATTCTTTTTTCTTTTGGTACTACAAAGATGTAACTCCGCTGTCTCTCCTTTACTTGCACTGTTTCCAACAATAAGTCATTCTTATCTCTGTTCTATCTATAATTTGTGCTTTTACTCTTTTCTTAAAGATTTTTTTATCACTTATTTTAACCAATTTGATTAGGATATGCCTTGGTGTATCTTCATCTTTCATCTGCTTGTCGTTGAGATTCTTGGATCTGTAGATATAGTTTTCATCAAATATGGAATCATCTCAGCCATTATTTCTTCAAAAAATTTTGTTTCCAGTCTTTCCCCTCCTTTTGAAACTCTGTCTATATTAAGCCACTTGAAGCTGTTTCAAGTTTCTCATGCTCATTAGTGTTGTAATGGAATAATTTCCATGCTGTTTTCGCTATTTCTTTCTTCTCAAGTATCTTATCTACTGTTTATCCCATTCACTGTGTTTTTCACTTCAGACATTGTCTTTTTCATCTTGAAATTTCAATAAGGGTCTTTTTTCTATCATCTACATCTCTCCTAAAACTGCTCATATGGAATATAGTCACTGTAGCTATTTTAACATCCTTCTCTCTTAATTCATCAGCTGTATTATTTCTGAATCTGTTATTAATTGATTGATTTGCCTCATACTGGATTATTATTTCCTGTTTCTTTGTACATCTGAAATTTTTTGGTTGGATGCTAGATATAGTGAATTTTGTTTTTTGGCATGCTGGATTGTTTATGTTCTTTTCAATACTCCTAAACTTTGCTCTGGAATGCAGTGGAGTGCCTTAGAAATGGTTTACCCCTTTTGCAGCTTGATTTTAAGAGCCACTAACAGTCTTTAGTCTCAGCAGCTAATCTCTGCCAGGGATAATTTTGACCCTAGAGAAGGGAACATTTGGTAATGTATGGAAACACTTTCAGTTATCACAACTACAGGAGTGGGAGTACTACTGGCATGTAACAAGTAGAAACTAGGAATCCTGCTAGACATTCTATAATGCATAGGACATTCCCCCACAAAGGATTATTTAGCTCCAAATGTCAATAGTGCCAGTGCCAAGATTGAGAAACCATAGTCTAGGGCTATTGTGGTTCCATTACTGAAACAACATCCTTCTGAGCGTTCTACCTGGCACTCAGATGTCCCTGTATATTAAGAGATTTCTCTGCTCTGGCCATGAGGAAGGCGAACTATTTCAAATCCTGCGGGATGTCCAAGAATTGTTTTCTTTACTCCTCTCTGGTGGCCTCAGGGAGTTTCTTTACACATGTGTACCAATCAGTTTACAGCTGAAATGCAAATAGACCCTTCTGTCAATCTCCAGAACTCTCTCTGTTCTGCTCCTGCTTGTCAGTACTTTGCCCTGTGCATTCCAGCTACCTGGCTTCTCTGCATTCTCAACTCCATTTTCTGAACACAGAATGCCTGTCAGGCTCTGTTTGGGATTTCCTTCCTATGCTCTGGCCTGGAAACTCTCCCTGAGCAGTAAGCTGGAGTAACTGTAGGGCTTACTTTATATCTGCTTCCCTTCTTTTAGGGAACACTGTTCTGCACTGCTTATTGTCCAATGGCTGAAAACCACTCTTTCATGTATTTTGTCTTTTTTTTCAGTTGAGTGATTTTTTTTTTCACTGTAAACTACACATTTACTTTCTGCTATTTTAACCTGCATAGTTCACAACCACAGCACATTCACACAGTTGTGCAATCATCCCCACCATCATCTCCAGAACTTTCTCATCTTCCCAAACTGAAACTCTGGTCCCCAGGAAACACCAACTCCCTCTCTCCTCCCAGTCCCTGGCCCCCAGCACCATCTACTTTCTGTCTCTGTAGACCTGACTCCTTAGAGATCCCAGGTAAATGGAATCAGACAGAATTTGTCCATCTACTGCTACTACTGCTACTGCTAAGTCGCTTCAGTCGTGTCCGACTCTGTGCGACCCCATAGATGGCAGCCCATCAGGCTCTGCTGTCCCTGGGATTCTCCAGGCAAGAACACTGGAGTGGGTTGCCATTTCCTTCTCCAAGTTGAGTGATTTTTAAACTAGGCAAAATCTAGGAAACAGAGGTTTTAATCTTTGAGCAGTGGCTAATGTCTTAAGATACAATATGCAATTAAATCAAGGTTCATCATTAAACATATTTCAAACAGTTTTGGTAACTCGGAAGATCTTCCCCAACTTTGTGTTAGCGCTAGTTAGATTATCATTGTTTTTATCTCACTGGATAGCTGACAAGAGGCTCATAGTAGGAGGAATGTGTCAGCTCTGCCATTTTCTTGTGGTTGGTATTTGCCTTATTAGTATTATTTTCAACTTGTCTTATTTGTAAAAAAACTATTTTGTTTTTATTATAGAAAAATGCAATCATAAACAAAGGGAGGATAGCATAATGAACCTTGACCTGCCCTTCACTCAACTTCAGCAGTCAACTCAAAGCCATCTCATCTCTGTTCCCACCCACTTCTCCAAGCACCCTTCCAGGCCCTGGATTCTGAAATGAATCCCAAGTATCATATCATTTCATCTATAATTATTTCAGTTGTGGATTGCTAAAAAGAGACGACAAACCTAGACAGTGTGTTGGAAAGGACAGACATCACTCTGCTGAAAAAGGTCCATATAGTCAAGGCCACGGTCTTCCCAGCGATCACATAGAGTGTGAGAGCTGGACAGTAAAGGCAGAGCTCCAAAGAATTGATGCCTTTGAACTGTGGTGCTGGAGAAGACTTCTGAGAGTCCCTTGGACTGCAAGGAGATCAAATCACTCCATCTTAAAGGAAACCAACCCTAAATATTCATTGGAAGGACTGATGCTGAAACTGAAGCTCCAGTATTTTGGTCACCTGATGTGAATAGCTGATTCACTGGAAAAAAGTTCCTGATGCTGGGAAAGATAGAGGGCAGAAGGAGAAGAGGGCATCAGAGGATGAGACGACTAGATTTCATCACTGATGCAATGGACATAAATTCAGAAAACTTTGGGAGGTGGTGAGGGACAGGGAGGCCTGGAGTGCTGCAGTGCATGGGATCACAAAGGGTCAGACACAACTAGGTGACTGAACAATGACAACATCTCTAAAAACAAAACCCCATAGTTCCATTACCTCACCTAAAAAAGTAACAGTAACATCATAATATATACATCCAGCTTAAAACTTTCCTGATTATTTCAAACTTTGTTTTTTTTATGTGCATTTATTTGAGTCAGCATCCAAATACTGTTCATATATTGTAAATGGCTATATGTCTTTGAAGTCTCATAATTTACACGTCCCTTGCTCCATCTTTTTTTCCCCTCCTCTTACTCACTCTCTTTCTGCAATTCACATGTTAAAGAAACATATGTTTGTCCTGTAGTGTTTCCCATACCTGGATTTTCCTTGTGCTTAGTCACTCAGTCATGTCCAACTGTTTGTGATCCCATAGACTTTAGCCTGCCAGGCTCCTCTGTCCATGGAGATTCTCCAGGTAAGAATATTGGAGTGAGTTGCCATGCCCTCCTCGAGGGGATCTTCCCAATCCAGGGATCACACCCAGGTCTCCTGCATTGCAGGTGGATTCTTTACCATCTGAGATACCAGGGAAGCCCCTAGATCTTGCTTAAGGGTCAGGTATCATTTAATACATTCCTCAGTTCCCTACATTTCCCATAAATTGGGAATTATATGTAGAGATCTGAACAAATTCAATTGTCTTGCAGAAATTGCTTCATGGATAGTGTATAATTCTAACAAGAGGCACATTTTGTGATGCTAATAACCCTGGATAATCATTGCATGAATGATTTCATTAATTCATTAGGGATATGGTATTAGTCTAATTCTATCATTCTTTCTTCATTTATTAATATTAGCTGGAATACATGTGTAAGGGCAATCTTTTCTTCATGGTTATATTCTAATTCTCTCATGTCTTCTCTATGTAGTGAACTGCGTATTTCTATAAAGTTAATACTTTTTAAACTTCAAGTCTTTTTTGCCCAAGGGGTAGAAATTGTGTAGGAAAAAGGAGCTAAATGTTTAATGCATGCTAAGTTGCTTCAGTTGTATCCAACTCCTTATGACACTACGGACCATAGCCTGCCAGCCTCTTCTGTCCATGGGATTCTCCAGGCATGAATATTGGAATGGGTTGCCATGCCCTTCTCCAGGGAATCGTCCCAAATGCTTAATGCTTTCCCTTTATTTATCAGTTCTCAAAATAATGATTTCTCCCTATCATTTTCCAAAAGTAACTCCCAGTTTTTTGTATGATCTCATGCATTTAAACATATTTGATGTTTCCATTAAATTGCACTTATTCTTGTTAATGCTCAATTTGTCCCATCCCTGACCACTGGGAGGCAATTCAAGTTGATTCTTATAACCTTTTGGTACATCTTCAGCAGTCCTTGATAGCTTCTGTGTTATCTGGTTTGACAAGAGATTTCGGGCGTATGTGATTTTGCTATATAGAACCAAATCCTCTTCACAGGGATGGTACCATTTTGCATCACCCTACACCACTCCCTAACAGTATATGAGTGCTGGTTTCTCCACAGTCTCACCAAGAAGAGTATTGAGTCAAACTTGAATTTTTGCAAATCTGATAGGTGGGAAGTGGTATCTTGAAAGAATGTTAGTTTTAATTTGCGTTTATCACTGTGAGTAAGACTGATCATCTTTTCATATGGTTAGAAACCATTTGCTGTGAGCTGTCTGTATCCTGGTCCATTTTGCAAAAAGCTCCTGGTAATCTGTGGTTTCTTTGCAAGACTATGTTAAGCCATGTGTTCACTTTGTAAAGTCAGGTGGATTTCAACTTAGAGAAGCCCAGAGCAGCAGCATTTCAATGTGATTCCAGAGGGAAACTCTTCTGTTAGCAAGTCATCCTCTTGGGAATGTCCACTAGGTAGATTGTACATTGTTTTCAGCATGCTTCAGCCTCTCATCTCTGGACTCCTTTGGACCCACCCAATTGTATCTGACCCCACCCCTGCCCTCCTTGTCAAGGTTCTCCAGCCTCAGGCCTGGAAATGCCCCCAAATCTAAGTTCTTATAAGCAGCTGGGAGGCCTCAGACTATATGTCAATCTAAGCCTGACCAGAAAATGCTAACTAAATAAAACCAACATTTAGATGTCCATTTGACTTCTTATATTTGCATGGATTGCACTTCTTATATTTCACTGGAGCAGAACCCAGAGGGGAGGATGAGCTATTGGCTTCCTAGATGTCACAGATAGTAAGTTTAGTTGGGCAAATCTAATCAACCAAATGTACTTAACTAGAAGAAAGACTGAAAAGAAAGTGAATGGTCAGCCGAAAACCACATGTAGACTTCGTAAATCCTGTGGAAAACTTGTTTAAAATGCAGGTTATAGGACCTCCCCTTTTAGATTTTCATTGTGGAAAATCTGGGATGACATCTGGGCATTTGAATATTTAAGTTCCCCAGTGAATTTAGATGTAGGTATTTTGAGACCAGACTTTGAGAAACTGTGACCTAGCAGATAAAAGGGGGGTATTTAAAGCACCTAAAGTTGCTGGGGTCATCTAAGCACCGCCAGGTGTATAGTCATTCTGTGTTGGCTGCATCCCTGCTGTGAATGATGTAGCAAACCACCCTTGTTCTGACTGTGGGCTCATCTACAACCTTCAGCCCACATTTCTACTCCCCTTGTCACTTGCCTGCAGGGAGCCAACCTACAGATCTACTGACGTGCGTGAGGACTCTGCTCTATCACAGCTGTCTTTCTCATCATAAACCAATATATTGGTATTCTCTTTTATTTTTATTTCTATGACTTTGCTCACTATGGGTCACTCCTGAAAGCAGAGCTTCTCCACTTGCGGCTCTGATGAAAACTGTTCTTGGCATTACAGAAACAGAGGCTTACTGTCAGCTGATCACCCTCCTCGCGCAACAACAGGTCCAGAAGAATGTTCAGAACAGTAACTTCCTGCTCCAACCATCTGCTCTAATCCCAACAAGCATCTACCCTGCTCAGAGCTCCGCCCCCACCCGGCCTTTGTTCTCATCTCCCAGGGCCACCCACGACCTCACCCTCTTCCAGGGCCCAGGGGAGTCCCTCCCTTTACGAGTGCTTCTGACTCTCCATCACCTCTTGTCTTTCAAATTCCTCTCCTCCTCCTCTCTGATCTCTCTTCCCGTCCCGGCTTTGGGTCTCCATTGTCAATCATTCAAATCTATCTGCTTTTCTGTTTTTTTTCCACCCGGTAGGATGGAGTTACTGCGTTTCCAGTGTCTGCTGGTGGCAGAATCCAGTTGACAAAAGACCCCTTTCTGTCATCCTTGCTTAGCGCATGCCTGACCCAGAGGAGCTGGCTGCGTGCCAAACCACAGGGGGAGAGGGAGGGGGAAAACAGCCGCCCACAAGGTTAAAGCCAGACGCTCAATTCACCCAGTGAGTGTCACCCTGTGCTGTGTCTTGGCAGCCAGCTGGCTTTCCTGGGTGATGCAGCATTGTGAATCCTCTGAACCACATGCATTAGCATTCACACCGCATTGCCAGTCAAGGGAAAGAGCAGAAGGAAGGCTAAACTAGATTAGACCAATCTGCCTTCACTGGCAGTCCTGGGCTCTTAATAGCGGCAGTGACTGACAGGTTGCCCTTTGAGCTATTTACCTCAATAGATTAGGGACAGGCCCTGAGCAGCTTCTTTTCTTTAGTAACCTGTTATTTAAGCCTCTCCTTTATTCCCTCTATCAAATTGGTCATCATGTCCTGCCAATTTCGGTTGCTACCGTTACTGTTCTAATTGTTCTCATCCTCATTATCCTGGCCCCTGAGAGAGTCTGATTTCCTGTGTTGTCTTCCCTCAGCCCCACCAGAGCGCTTCTTCCTGGCTTTCTTCACCTCACTTGCTGGCTCAGAACCTATGAGGACAATTAGATCCAGGTGCCCCTTCCCAGGTCTCAACAACCTAGCTCCACCTGACACCCTCCCTTACCAGCATACCCTCCTCTTGGCACGCTGGCCCCAGCTTGGTCCAGTGTCCCAAGACTTCACCCTCATATCTGCCTGCCATGCCCTCACTTGTACTCTTTGCAAAATGCTGCCTCTTTTTAAAATGCCAACCTCAAACCTTGCTGTTTCCAGTGGGCAGCTGGGATGCAGTGAGAAGGCACTGGGCATGGTGTCACAGGTCCCAGCTTTCCAGCTTTGAGACCACTTCCCGGCCATGTGACCTTAGGCAGGGAACTGAAACCTTCTGAACTGGAGTGTTAATAGATAATAATCCTACTTTACAGGGTTTTTGTGCTTTCAACCAGTTTGTTAACCTGAATTTGATGAGGGACAAACAGGAAATGGTTTTATTTTCTCCAGCTCCTACCCTCCACCATGTTATATCACCTCTCCACTTCTGGCTGTTAAACAACAGGTTCAAATTTAGGTTACAAGGACAAGTCTCACTTTCAAATATTAAAAAATCCCATCCAGTTCAAATACACTTCCCTGGTGGCACAGTGGTAAAGAATCTGCCTGCAATGCAGGAGACAAAGGTTCAACCCCTGGGTCAGAAAGATCCCCTGGAAAAGGAAATGGCACCCCACTCCAGTATTCTTGCCTGGGAAATCCCATGGACAGAGGAGCCTGGCAGGCTACAGTCCATGGAGTTGTAGAGTTGGAGACGACTGAGTGACTAAACAACAACAATCCAAATACAGACCTAAAAGCTTCTCCCCCACCCACCTCTTCCCACCAGCTCAGCTTGACTCATGGCTCAGGAACCTTTTCCTTCCCTATTTCTCTTCCCCTCCTCTTTTGCCTGCTGCTAGGTCTTCTAGAGTCAGGACAGGAGCAGAGAGAAACAGAAGAAAAGTGGCAAAGTCTTTCACTTTGCTGGCTCTCTCTTAAGACATTCATGCCCTCTGTCACGACAGAAGACTAAAGCCTGGCTCTTGTGTGGGGTGCCAATGTGTGGATTCTTTGAAGATTCCTCAAGGACCCCTGAAATTCACAGGCCTCTATGGCAGGGGATGCATTACTTGCCACTGGCTTCAGCATCACATACCCCCTTATCTTTTTATGTGGATGTCTCTCCTTCATAAGAAGGCCTTTTCATTTCAAGGGTTCCGTTAGGATGGAAGGAGCCTACTTTTCTTCCCCAGTATCTAACTGGTCCTGAAAAACCTCGTGTTTCCCCACCCTTCCTGTACCAAGCACACAGACTGCCACCTCCGTGTTTTCTCTTCTACCCCTGCCCTTGTGGGTGACTGCAACCTAGCCCCCACCTTCAGACTCTCCAGGCAAAATGCAGCTCAGTCAGCAGCCAGCTGGGACAGGAGACCCCGTCTCCTCTTGTTGCAGCACCCTAGTCATTCTTGGCTCACATCTCATGGAGCTTAGGAGGGGGTGGGGCACAAAACTTGGCTCTAGGTCAACAAGTCAATGACTTCTTCTGTTATGACATTTTCAGCCCTCTCTCTCTTCCAGCCTTCTCTTTACAAAGACCATGGATGGGTAATGGCTGTGAGGAATGAAAGACCAGTTTGGCAGCCTCTCAGCTAGTCTTGCAGGGACGTGTCTAACAACTCCAGTTTAAAATGTGGGACTAATAAAAAAGAATGAAATACTGCCATTTGCAGCAACATAAATGGACCCAGAGAATATACTACTTTTAGTGAAAGAAGTCAGAGGAAAACAAAATACTATATGATACCACTTATATGTGGAATCTAAAAAATGACATGAATGTATATTCAAAACAGAAACATATTCAAAAATAAGTTTGTGGTTAACAAAGGGGAGAGGGTGGGAGGGGGACAAATTAGGAAGACAGGATTAACAGATACAGACTACTATATATAAAATAGATAAGAATCAATGATTTACTTTATAGCATATAGAATTATACTCATTATCTTATAATAATATACACAATACATATTGGGTTGGCCAACAAATTCATTCGGTTTTTCTATAGCGTCTTATGGGGAAACTCAAACCAATTTTTTGACCAACCCTATATACCTTGTATAATGGAGTATAATCTGCAAAAGTACTATACCACTATGCTGTACACCTGAAACTAAGACAATAATGTAAATCAACTTACACAATTTTTTAAAATGTAAATTATCATCCATTGTACCCAGATTTGCAGGCTTCAGGAGAAGTCCCTTTGAATATCCATCTTATGTAGAACAAAGCAAATAATGTCAAATTCTCTATATAGACACTGGCATAATATACACTCTACAATGGTCATCGTGACGTGCCTGTGCTCTAAGAATGGTAGAAATGGTATATACATATGAAGTATTCTGATGCTGGTGCTCTGCCAACTCGGTGCAGTATTGGTATCTATGCACTGCAAAATGAATTTCTTATATGCTATCTTTTTCAATTTTATATATATTTATTTATATATATATATATATATATATATGCATGCATGGGGCTTCCCAGGTGGCTCAGTGGTAAAAAGAATTCACCAACCAATGCAGGTATCACAGGAGACATGGGTGCGATCCCTGGGTCGGACAGATCCCCTGGAGGAGGAAATGGCAACCCACTTCAATATTCTTGCCTGGAGAATCCCACGGACAGAGAAGCCTGGTGGGCTACAGTCCATGGGGTTGCAAAGAGCTGGACACAACTGAGCACATACACACGCATATATATGCACTGAATTTTTAATTAGAATGTAAACTTATTGAAAGCAAATAGTTTTTTTCTCTAACCCCCATAATATCAGAAATGGGGTGGGGCATATCATGATGGTTTAATATTGTTGATTCATTTATTCTCTCACTTTTTTTGGTTTGATCTTCAATAGTATTCAATTGAGAATTATATTTTCCTTCTGTGATTTTCTTATTGTTTTGTGGGTACATTTTGCTATAGCAAAGAAGTTATAAACTTGCTGAGTGTAAGTGTCAAAGAATTTGCTTCTTTGCCATCTCCTGCTCAAACTTATTTAAGAGTAAAGGTGAATAGAAAGGAATGGACACAGGTTGCAGGAAAAAGGTGAGTCCTCATGAGTACATTGGATTGAATATAGAGTTAGGTCATTAGTGATTTTCTGAAGAATAGTTTAAGTCTTAGAGATTCTTACCCAGGATATCAGACTAGTTGAAGATAGGGATTGTAAGCCAAGAACAGCAAGTCTAGATCAGACTTAAAGGGAAAGAGAGAAAAGAGGAGTGCTTTCTGGAAAAATTGGGTCAAGGAAGAAGAGGGGCTTCAAGCAAGTTTCTAGGTCTAAAGCAGACATGATGTGGTCTGTCTTGGAGGTGACAAGGGGACCAGCATTGAAAGCCTAAGCATTAGACTGGTATAGAACAGATATTCTCATCTGGGGGTGATTCTGCCCCTCAGGGGACATTTGACACTGTCTGGAGACTTTCTTGATTGTTGTGACAGGGGAACTATTGGCATCTAGTGAGCACTGTTCAAGCACACTGCTAAGCATCCTGCAATGCACAGGACAGCCAACCCACTTTCCTTCAAATGGGAAAGAATTCTCTCACCCTAAGTGTCCATAGAACCAAGGATGAGAAAGTGAAAGTCACTCAGTCATTTCCGACTCTGCGACCCCATGGACTATACAGTCCATGGAATTCTCCAGGCCAGAATACTGGAGTGGGCAGCTTTTCCCTTCTCCAGGGGATCTTCCCAACCCAGGGATAGAACCCAGGTCTCCCGCATTGCGGGTGGATTCTTTACCAACTGAGCCACCAGGGAAGCCCAAGAATACTGGAGTGAGTAGCCTATCCCTTCTCCAGCGGATCTTCCTGACCTAGGAATAAGATCGAACCGGGGTCTCCTGCATTGCAGGCGGATTCTTTACCAACTGAGTATGAGGGAAGCTCCTCAAGGATGAGTAACCTGAGCCTAGAAAGAGGCCAAATGTTAGTATGAAACAGACACCCATTAAAACCAACACAGGTCAAAACTTGCGGGCTATTGATGGGATTCGAGGATATTTCCCAGAACCTGAGTTTGGAGGTACAGCCTCATAGGAACTGGAAAGTGATTTGGAAGACATTCCCTGCCTCTTTCTTACTTTGGGGTATCAGCTTTCTGCTCACCGCCTGACCCCCTCCTTCCACTTTCTGCTTCCCCAGCATGCAGTTTGTGGTTCAAGTCTGTATACAGACATGAGCTGAAATCTTTTTGCCTTTTAATTTTTCAAAGGGAAACCCAGATTGGCCAGTCCTGGCCAATGAAAGGTCTAGCTTTGAATCAGACTACAATCAGCTATGGCCAGAGGGCAAGATCCTACCCACCATCCGCTCAGCAGAACCATGGCAAGCAATGCAAGAAGAGGAAAAATAAAAAAAAAATTGAGGCAGAGGGAAGAAAAATGTAAGGAGTTCAAAGCATGTGACTTGAAATCTTGATAAACAGATGGCCAGGTCACCTGCTATGAGTGAGCATTCTGAGAAGAGCTTGCAAAAATGCTTCCCTTTGCTTGGGGGCAGGTGTCAGTCATCAATTTGGTGGTGGTGATTTAGTCACTAAGTCTTGTCCAATTTTTGCAAACCCATGTTCTGTAGCCTGTCAGGCTCCTCTGTCCATGGAATTTTCCAGGCAAGAATACTGGAGTGGGTTGTCATTTCCTTCTCCAGGACATCTTCTCAACCCAGGGATTGATCTGGGTCTCCTGCACTGTAGGTGGATTCTTTACCGACTGAGCCATCAGGGAAGCCAATTTATTGCCTCTCAATTACAAACACACTCTTTGTTACCTGCTTTCTGATAATGCAGATGGATCCTTTGCCCAAAGGACAGTGTTAAGCTTTAGTGTGTGTGTGTGTGTGTGTGTGTGTGTGTGTGTGTATGCTGGGGAGGCTTGGAGGAAGAGGCTTTCCTTTCTTGTTCGTGTGTGTGTGTGTGTGTGTGTGTGTGTGTGCATGCATGCTGGGGAGGCTTGGAGGAAGAGGCTTTCCTTTCTTGTTCGTGTGTGTGTGTGTGTGTGTGTGTGTGTGTTTATACTATAGCCATAATACAAAGCTGTAGAGGCTGTGAAGTGTTGAACATTACTGGTGCTCCACCTCAGCTAAGTGCCCAGAAATGTAGTCCCTTGCAAACTTGCAGCCCTGGCCTGATGACCACCTCACTGTGGCCCTCCTGATATAACTCAGCATGTAATTTACACAGACACACCCACCCACCCATCTACATTGTGTTAGACGTAAATAAATGACATCCATGTGATATGAGTGTGTTAGCAGTGATCATCTCTACTTGGGATTATGGGTAATTCTTGTTTCATTATTACATCTATGTCAGGAATCGAGGCCACAGAAAAGAGTTATGAATTCTTAAATTCTCAAAGATAATCTGCCTTTTCCTGTCTTTTAGAAAGAGAAAATCCCCCAAGTAAAACTTGTATATGTCAGTAGGTTAATTTCCTCGGCACAGAAATGCTAAATTGAGCTCTTATGTTGTTTTGGACTCCACGAAATACACAGAAGTGGAGCAGTCACTTCATGTTTGCTATTTACCTGCTACCAAGGACAATGACCACCCACCTGGGAGGATACTGTACATAGAAAAATGTAACTTTTATTTCTTTCTCAAAACTTGGGAGGTAGGAGGAGAAATTAAAAGGAATGTGGAATGCAAGCAAATAGGAGTAATTATATGTGCAAACGTGTAGTTACTCATTCTTTGGGGGTATTTCATTTTTTTTCTGGAACCACACAGGATGATTGGCATATGCCCTGGATCTATACCTTAACTGACTCATTGATTTTGGTGTTCTTGAAGGAAAGACCCAGGAGGGAGAAGGGAGTGGTATATTGGGAATGAGGGTTGCCTTTCTATCAGCAATTCTCCTAAAATTCTTGTTAAGCCCAAACTCTCTGCCCTCTTTTCTGTGGGTTAGAAATGTTTGTCTTTAATGCCAAAATAAATTTATTCTTTGGCATTTAAGAGAAACACCCAAGGAACTTAATCTCAATGTGTTAAATCAATTTCAATTTCTTGGAAGTGAAGGAGTATGTATGTGTGTCTTTGTGTGTGTGTGTAAACCCCTTTCCAAGTCTCTTGGATTGTACTGACACCATTGTTATTTCTTGAGAATAGATTTTTCCTAAGTCACCCACTCATATTTTGAAACTTGCCAGGATTTGAAATAATTTGGTGCTAAAATTATCCTTGGAGAAAAAGTTCTACACACCAAACGTTCACCCCAAAAAAGGACTCTAAAATGCAAATGTTTGGTTGTTCCTGCCAGGAATCAAGGTTGGAGAAGAAGAGACTGCATCCTTGCCCAAGGCAGGGAGGCGAAAAAATCTGCTCTGTTATCTCACAGCACTCCATCGCCACCGTGGCTTGGAAGCCTGTTCATCACACTGCTGTGGTGCTCATTTACCTCACTTCTGGCATTCTGATTTTTGCAAGGGCAGTCGTGTCTGACTCTTTTGAAACTCCATGGACTGTAGCCCACCAGGCTTGGGATTTTCCAGGCAAGAATACTGGAGTGGGTTGCTTTTTCCACCTCCAGGGGGATTTTCCTGACCCAGGGATTGAACTCATGTCTCCTGCATTAGCAGGCTGATTCTTTACCACTGAGCCACCTGGGAAGCCCAAGCACTCCCTTTGAGAATAAGCAAAAGGAGAAGTGAATCTAAGATGTCCACATCCACTGAAGAGCTAGGTTGCATGGATAGGATGGGCAAAGGCGGAGTGAAGAAATGAATCCTCTTGTTAGCGAAGCATCTTTTGCTACTTTTTACGGTAATTTTTGTCATCTAGAAAATGCATGCATTTAAGGAAAAATATTGATACATCATAGGACTATCTATGTATATAAAACAGTATTGGCACCATGACTCCATGGACAATTATCATTATTCTGATTAGGGTTAGAGAAATTGGTGACTTAATCTTTCATTTTTAACTGGAACATGACTAAGTTATTTTGGAGAGTGGTAATGGTTTGTCTAAGAAACTTCAGTTACCTGGGCTACAAAGCCTGTTCATCTCACAGCACTGCATCAACCACACACATAAATATGACCAAATTTGACAGCCTAGAAGATTTGATTACAAGTGAGGACTTCATCATCTAACCTCAATAATTTGTGTTCCCTCTTTCTGGAAAAGACCCGCTCCAGCACCCTTCTCTACCACCCTCATTCTTTCTCAACCCCTCACCCCCTATGCATATTTCCTCTCTTTATTCACAAGAGAAACTGTATTCTTTCCAATTCGCTTTACCTGCCTCTCTTACTCCAAGAACCAACTTAAACTAAGTGCCCTTCTTCTGTGCTCCTTTAAAACCTTCCACCTGCATTACAGCACCTTTTAAACTGGTTTTCTTATCAGCCTCACCCTACTTGGCTGAAGGGGCTTCTGGAGGGCAGGGACTAAGTGCTTTACTCCCAGCATTTCATTTGGCACAGGGCAGATTCTCACTCAACCGTGGGTGAGAGATGTTAAGATGAACTTCCTCACAGGGTTGGCCGAGGATTCGATGAGATGAGGCATATGAGATTGAGTGTCAAGTGGTAAGGCGCTTTCTGGATGTTAGGTAGTTCTGGCAAAATGGAATACATGTAAGTTATTGTACTGTGCTCAGGTTTAAGTAGAAGTTTGGGGCAGAATATGTTTGTTACAATGAATGAAGGGTGTTGGGAAAGGACTGAATCTTGACTGGTCACTTTCTGTTAGCCAAGTAAACTTTTCATGCATTCTTATTAATTCCTCCAGCAATTCTGGAGGTAGATGTTAATACCTTCATTTTACAGATGAGGAAACCGAAGCTCAGAAAGACCAAGGTATTTGACAATATTGCACAGCTAGTACGTGGTAGAGCCAAGATTTTGTCCCCATCTGTCTGCCTTCAGAACCCAAGTTTGCCCCCTACAGGATGCTGCTTTTGCAGAGGAAAGAATCTTGGGTCATAGATTACAATCACAGCTCCAACCCTCCACCCTTCCACAGGGAGGGGGGTGTGGAATGGGCATTAGGAGAATTGCCTAAGGCATGCATCTCAGTGGTGGCAGAGCTGGGGATGGTCCAGGACTCTGCACAATTGTTGACTAGAAGTCCAGAAGCCAGAAAGTTGCTACATCTTCTGCACAGCAAAAGGAAAAGATATACCCACAATCTCAGTCAGTAAATACACTGGAATTGGAGTCTGACAGTTAATTGTATTTTTCAAACTCTGATTTTTTTCCCAGAAAATTAAGGAACATAGGAATTTTTAAAGGGATGGTAAAAGAAAGTCAGTATTATATATCCAGGAAGGGGAAGATGGGAACCAGAGTGCATGCCAAAACAGTGATCTGTATTATCATTGTGTATTTTCTAATTTATATTCATTATAAATTTATATATTATAAAACTGTATTTTGTATCATATATAATTTATTGTTTGAATCATGCTAGAGCAAAATCTTGACTCTAATATAAACACCTATTTGATTAATTTGTCCCAATCTTTCTAATATACAACCTGCAATAAGTTTGTGAAGTGTTTTGCGGGGATTCAGGATTATAACAACAGGATGAAGCAAGTTTGAATCTCACGTGAAAGGCACCTGGCTGTCACCTGAACACATTATACATTTTAATAGTTAATAAAGGACTAACTTCCTTTACCCAGGCTGCTCCATCAGTCATGAAGCAACACACACGTACACACCTGGGAAACTCCTATGAATTTTTTAAGGAGTTGCTTAACTGTTTAATTTGTTTGAAAAGCCCTTCCAGACACACTTAAGGGGAATTAGTTGCTTTCTCTTCTGCATACTCATAGATCTTTGTACGTACTTCTCTGGTAGTTCCTTTTCACACTATTCTATGGTTAAATACCTCTACTGTCAGGCCAAGAAATAAGAGTGGAAACTGTGTCTTAAACATCTCAGTCTTCTCAGAACCTACCTCAATGCTAAGTATACAACAGATGTTCAATAAACATTGAATAAGACTAAACGGAAATGTTTATTGCACGTACACCTTCATGATACCACTAGAGGGCAATGTAACCAAGAGAACTATGCACCACCAAGGCAGTGCCAAGATGAATAAGAAAAGCAGCTTTTTAAAAAATGAATTTGAATCAGTTCTATTGAGATGGATGAAACTGGAGCCCATTATAGAGAGTGAAGTAAGCCAGAAAGAAAAACACCAATACAGTATACTAATGCATATATATGGAATTTGAAAGATGGTAGCAATAACCCTATATGTGAGACAGAATAAGAGACACAGATGCATAGAACAGTCTTATGGACTCTGAGGGAGAAGGTGAGGGTGGGACGATCTGAGAGAAATAGCATTGAGACATGTATATTATCATATGTGAAACGGAACACCATTCCAGGTTCGATGCATGAGACAAACGCTCAGGGCTGGGGCAATGGGATGACCCAGAGGGATGGGATGGGGAGGGAGGTGGGAGGGGGGTTCAGGATGGAGAACACTGTAAACCCATGGCTGATTCATGTCAATGTATGGCAAAAACCACTACAATATTGTAAAGTAATTAGCCCCCAACTAAAATAAATAGATTTATTTTTAAAAATGTATATTATTTCCCAGATGTTCTTCGTATTTTTTGCCATGTCTTTTAGTCAATCCTGTATTTAGGTTTGAGCAAACATTCCACAAATTTAGAAAGAATGCTGGAGACAGAGGCTAAGTGCCAGAGTGCAGAGACTAGGGATTATAGCTCCCTGACCTGGGGGAGAAGAAACTACCAACTACAAGTGTGACTGGAGATGCTCTTCCTTCCTCTCAGATATGAAGCAGTTATTCAATATTAGAGCTGGATCTCTTTGCATTTTAAAATGCTTGATTCTCCACATTAACCCCCCAGTGTAAAGTTCAGCATCAATGCATTCAAGAGAAAACTGAGGGACAAAGAATAAGCACATATTGGTCAAGTGCTGCGAAAATACAAATTGAGGGCAACCTTCAGTCTAATAAATAGTTCCTGCCCGTTTATTTCGGAGGTACAGCAGCTCTACAGCTGGTTTTGCTTCTGTTTAGATATCAGACCATAGATGGGGCAAGAATTCAAGGGGCAAGTTTCTCATGAAACACCTCTTCTGCAGAATGTGAATAAACTTCAGAGCAAAGTCCACTCAGTGATTGCTGCTATAATGCCAGATGATGCTTCCTCCAGGAAACAATGCTGCCCCTTCTGGCTTCAGGTAAGCTCTCTACCTATTTCCTCCCATGGCTCTCTGTGCCCCCCTGATAATTCCCCTCACATCTACCTCGTGCTGTATTTATGTGAGTACAAGCCTTTGCTCCCCTTCTACAACAGAATTCCTACAGGATCATAGTAGGTTTGTTCATCCTCATAAGACAAAGAGTATCTATTAATATTGTACATATAGTTGGTGTTCAGTAAACTTTAATTAAACTGAATGGAATTGAGTTCATGTTCCAATAACTGAATCTGAAGCCTGTTTTTTTAGCCTGTTTCCACTTTCTCTTCACACAGCTGATTTGGCAGTAGCACTTATCAGTTTTAAATTTGGAAAGATTTTTGGTTGATTAAAAAACTTCTTAGCATAAACATTTAGAGCCAATACCACAATTTAGCTAACAGTTACAGACTTATTTACTCCAACTAATAACCCTCATCTATATGGCAGCCCACTCCAGTACTCTTGCCTAGAAGGTTCCATGGATGGAGGAGCCTGGTAGGCTACAGTCCATGGGGTCACAGAGAGCTGGACACATCTGAGCAACATCACTTTCTTTCTTTCTATAGTTTCTTTTGGAGAAGGGAATGGCAACCCACTCCAGTGTTCTTGCCTGGAGAATCCCATGGACAGAGGGGCCTGGTGGGATGCAGTCTATGGGATTGCAAAGAGTCAGACAAGACTAAGCAACTAACACACACACACACATATGTTTAGAGGTGGGGTGTGGACAAACATGTTTTCTTGAAAACAGATTAATAATTAATGTCCTTTTTATTGCTTTCCCCTGTCCATGAAGCCTATGATTTGAATGATCTGTCAATCTAACTTTATTTACCGTACAAGGTTATCATTATTATCTCTCTATTGAGTTCAAAACACAAGTAAAGTTAAAAAATAAAGTTAAATAGTAAAGTTAAAAAATAGAAAATAAACTAATTAAAAAAAAATAAAATAAAATGGATAACCAAAAAAAAACCCACAAGTAATTGGCAACAGTTGAATAATTGATGTTATAATACCAACTTGATATAATCCTGGCCCAGGTCATTTGTTTGTTTTTTGAAAAACACTTATTAAGTGCCCACTGGGTATCAGGTTATATTCTTGGGGATAACGGTGAAAAGAGAGAAAACACCCCTAACCAAGTGGTACTTATATTCTAGTGGGGCTAGAAACAGACAAAGTTGATGGTTAATGAAATCAAGTAAATCTGTACAGCAGTATTTGGTAATAAATGTATGATGATGTAGACTTTCAAATATTTGAAATAGCTTGTGGTTTCACACTGTTTCCTGTGTCTAGAGACCTCCTTTGCCCAGGGAAATGGTGTAGCAGATGCACTGAATTTCCTTCTACCTTAGGTAGTCTGGTCACATTTTTCCTGACTCTATCAGTTTTCTATCGCAGTGTAAAAAATTACCACAAACTTAGAGGTGTAAGACAACACCCACTTACAAACTCACAGTTCTGTAGGGCAGAGGTCCAGGCTGGCTTGGCTGCATTCCCTGGTTGGCTGGGCTGTCTTCTTAGGGTATGGCAAGGCTGAGGTCCGGTGTCAGCCTTGTGTGGAGGCTCTGCGGAGATCCCACTTTTAAACTAATCCAAGCTATTGGCAGAATTCAGTTCTTCGCAGTTGTAGGTCTGAGGTCACTGTTTCCTGGCTGGCAGTCACTGTGACCTCTCTCATAGCTCCTTAAGGACGCTTACATTCTTTCTCATGGTGTCGTCTACAGTTAAAGCCAGCAATGGCGCACCGCATCCTGCTCACGCTTTGAATCTCTACAACTTCTGCTGCTGGTCAGAGAAAGCACTTGGCTTTTCGGGGTCTGTGTGATTAGATGAGGTCCACCTGGAGAACCACTGTCTTAAGGTCAGCTGTGCCACATAACACAATCATGGGAGAGAGAGAGCCTCACATTCACAGGGGCTGGGATTAGGGTGGGACATTTAGGGGGAACATTTCAGAAAGTCTACCTACTCTACTGACCAGTGGGAATTTCTGCCTTAAGTAATCAGTCTTTCAGAGACCCTTGTTGCCAGACAGAAAGATTTCAGACCTGTGCCACAGATAAGGATTTTAGAATCATACAGGATTATTTTATTTAATCAAAGGAAAGTCTTTTAGAAATGCATGTTGAAATTTTATAGAAACCCTTTTAAGATTTTTTTGATCCCTTTTTCTTCATGTCCTTTCCTTAGCAAATATATATTTAGGAAACTGACAGGTTAATCACAGATTCAATGAGTACCTTCAAGTAAAAGGAACATTAATGAGTTGTCATTTATAGAAATCTTTTTATGCCTAGTCCTCCAAAGTATATTAATAAATAATACAATTTTCTTTTGTCCATTTTGGATCTACCATTCATTACATTTTAGTATCTCAGTATTTCATCAACAGAATAGAAATATGGTGAGCTGGTATTGTAATAGGGAAAAACTTTGTATTCTAATAGAGATTAATCACTAAAGGGATGTTGCCTTTAAGCTTAAATTATACATAATGGCCCATCTCTGGGAACCCTGCTTCCCAGGTAATGAACATTAAAGTTAAAATACTCTTGTTTAGCTCACAAGAAAGCTCCTGATCAGGCTCACCTGTGAATGACTGCGGGGAGGAAGAAATGAACACTTCCCTGCCTGAGGCTGATGGGACCCAGGAAATGTTTGCTTTTACTCTCTCCTCTCTTAGTAATAAAGGAGCCTGAATTCTAACTCAGGCAAGATGGTTCTTTGGGACACAAGTCACCATCTTCTCAATCTGCTGGCTTTCCAAATAAAGTCACCGTTCCTTGACCCAACATCTCATCTCTTAATTTACTGGCCTATCATTTGATGAGCAGTATGACCTTGGACTCAGTAACAATATCTGAAAGGGCAAGATGATGATAATGGTTCATATAAATTTTATGCAGCATTTTTTACTTCAATGGAGTTGAAGTGTAAAGGAACTTTTAGCTTTGTTTAAATGTTCTGATCTGTTGACTATTTATGGTGACAGTTCAATTTTCACTAAGTAATGATCACTTAAAACTCTTTTTTCTCCACTTCACCACATAAGAGGAATAACAATGGTTGTTGTGGTTGCAGTGAAATCATATCTTATGCTAGCAGAGCAGGAAAATGTATCATTTTAAGTTTCAGAAGCATTTATCCTTGACAGATGCACTATGGACAAATGAGTCAAACCTTCAAAATACAACTCATTAAATGTAATTTAGTTAAACATTTTTGTATTAACCTACGTATTGTAACTCAGCTGGTAAAGAATCCGCCTGCAATGCAGGAGACCTGGGTTCGATCCCTGGTTTAGGAAGATCCCCTGGAGAAGGGAAAGGCTACCCACTCCAGTACTTTGGCCTGGAGAATTCCATGGACTGTACAGTCCATGGGGTTGCAAAGAGACACAACTGAGCAACTTTCAAAACATTACATTACATATTTTCCTTAGGGATTTTCAAAAATAAGCTAATGGTGCAAACACCTCTACTCTGAAAATGATACCTATCCAAATGTATTAGACTAGGTCCATCACTACCTACTTTAAAATCACTTGGAGTAACTTGTTTAAATTGAGGATTCCTGCAGCCATCTCACAGTTACAATAGCTAGGACTTATATCACTGCAAGTAACAACAACAACTTAACAGCAAACAAACAAAAAACACTACACACACACAGTTGTTTCTTAAGAGAAACAAAAGTTAATGAGCCAAAGGAATTAAGTGGCTCATCAATGTCATTAAACATCTGGTTCCATTTTCTTCTTCCTCTCTGCCCTCCATGGTGTCAGCTTCATTCTGCACAGTGGTATTCCTAACTCCCTGGGAAACTTGCTTCCTCTACCACATCTTGGAAGAGAGGAGGTTGTTCCTGCAAGATGTCTATGTAAGGACATGTCCTCCCCTAAAAGTTCTCAGAACACACTTCTTCACCTCTCATTAGGTCATGGGCCCATTCCCAAGCCAAACTGTGATGGAGAAGTGGGACTGTGCTGATGAACTCTGAGCAGTGTGTCCACCCACATGACCAGACATGGAGCCACGGTCTCCTCAAGCACACTGGGAGGGAATGGGAAGTGTGCATTTACCAAAAGATGGGAAAATAGATATTGGGAAGACTCCACAACACCTACTCTGCTTCCAAGATTCTACAGGCACACAGGTGGTACATTTACAAAAATTCTAGAGATTTTAGAATACATTTACAAAAATTCAGAATTTTTTACAAAAATTGACTACATGTTGACTATAGCATGAAGGCCTACCCTTCCCCTGTTTCCACCTGAGGATTTTGCAATTTGACGGTTTTAATCCCTGGTTGAAGTCTGAAAGTCTACATTTTAAAAACCTACCAAGAGAGTTGGCTACACACAGAAGTTTGAGGAACATGGCACTACACTGTAAACTTCCGGGGATAGTTTCATACTTTTGCATCCTGAGCACCCAAGTCCAATATGTTGCCTGCTGAATAGTAAGAGATCAGTGACGTCGCTCAGTCGTGTCCGACTTTTTGCGACCCCATGGACTGTAGCATACCAGGCTCCTCTGTCCATGGGATTTTCCAGGCAAGGGTACTGGAGTGGGGTGCCATTTCCTTCTCCAGAGGATCTTCCCGACCCAGGGATTGAACCCGGGTCTCCCACATTGCAGGCAGACGCTTTACCGTCTGAGCCACCAGGGACGCCTCTTAAGTGATCAGTAACACTGGCTAATTGGTGATTGAATTATCAATTTTATCAACCAGATAAAGGTAGTCAAGTAACTGAGCAGGACCTAATGAGGCCTTCCCAGAATAAGCCCCCACCAAGTCCTTGGGCTACCTTTGTCTGTAGAAAAATTTCAGTCAAAGAATAAATTGATTCAGAGAAGTGAGAAGACACAGAAAGAAAGGAAGACAAAATAATAATACTTTAGCCATTAAACAAAGTCAAGGACCTTTAGTTCTTCGTGAAGAACCACAGGTAATACTCTGAGCCATATCCTTTGAGCTGTTTTTCAAATGATGAAACCCCCACCAGATGGAAGAAGTTCACTGTACGCTACCCATAAGCACGTAGACCCCAGACCAGTTGAAACCAGAAGGTTGATGATGCTGACTCCCAATTACATCACCATCAACCAATCAGAAGAATGTCCACGAGCTGATCACACCCAAAACCCCTCTCCCTCACCCTGTCTTTATGAACCTTTCCCTGAAAGCTTTCAGGGAGTATGGGCCTTTTAAGCACTAGCTGCCTGGATTCCTTGTTTGGTGCCCTGCAAGAAAGCTATTCTTTTCTACTTCACCCAAAATTCTCTGAGATTTAATCCAGCACTGGTGTACAGAGGCTGAGTTCCAGAAACAGTCAGGAAAGCCTTCTAAAATTAAACCTTTCCATGGCATAGTTTCTACAGTGGGAGACAGCTGAGGGCATTGACATCCTGCCTTTTCTGGGCTTATAGCCTGGTGTCCCATCTGCAGTGACAGAGAAGAGAATACAACATTCTAATAGAACCATCACAAAGCATCCAAAATCATCCTTAAAAATGGGTTTCCAAAAGAGGTTTGTAATCAGTATAAACATGAAAGCATATGAGCATTAACGTAGTCAAGGAACTTCTTTCATCTTGAATTTTTTACCAACATGTTGCTTTTTTTTTTCCAAGTAGATGCTTTAGTGCCATTTAGCATTCTGTCACAAAGCAAAGCTCTTGCATGGTGAAAAGAAGGGTCAGATTTAAGAAACAATAGTTCATGATCATCAGAATGAATTAGTACAGACCCTCAAGCCAGGAACTCCTTGACATTCTGGAAGGTGCCCTCATGCTAGCAATCCCCACATCACGGGGTCCCACTATCCTGTTGCCAATGAAGTGACTCGACTTCAGCTTCCTGTGAAGAAAATATGACAGAAATAGGGTCATTCCCAGGAAGGTTTAATGCCTCGCCTTTGATTTTGGAGGAAATTTACCATGTGAATGCATCCCCCGAATGCTAACACCTCCACCAAATAGTGACAGTGGCTTAGCTTTCGTGTTAGCATTAGTGGCTCAGTAGTGCCTGACCCTTTGTGACCCCATGGACTGTAGCCCACTAGGCTCCTCTGTCCATGGTATTTCCTAGGCAAGAATACTGGAATGAGTTGCCATTTCCTTCTCCAGGGGATCTTCCCAAACCAGAGTTCAAACCCGGGTCTTTTGCATCACAGGCAGATCCTTTACCACCTGAGCCACTGGAATCCCAATTACATATTTGCCTGCCCTTCAGAAATAAACTGTAATACCTGATGTATTTAAATAATGTAAGATATACTCAAATCTTTCAAGAACATCCTTTGTTTCTCTCCTGATCAAAACATGGCTGTAACATAATAACATTTGCAGAGCCTCAAAAAGCAGGGTCTCAGTGAAACATTAAACATTCATCCATTAAAAATTGTTTGTTGAACCTGTGGGCCAGCAGTTTTCAAAAGGCTGGGGATCCTCTGTATCTGTCCTCAAAAACAACTAGAGGCAAGAGAAATTGTTAGCCAAAGATGATGAACTTGGACTGCTACCTTAATAAAGGATGATTAATTCATATCTGTAGTAGGAAATGGCCCGTTAGGATGTCGAGCAAGAGGGAGGTGGTAGGTAAGCCCTCAGTAGCCATTTTTTATCATGGCTAAATCTATGCATTTACAAAATCCGTGTGTGTGTGTGTGTGTGTGTGTGTGTGTGTGTGTGTGTGTGTGTTAGACACTGAGTCGTGTCTGACTCCTTTGCAACCCCATGGACTGTAGCCTGCCAGGCTTCTCTGTCCATAAGTGGTACACAGTAACAAGACATCAAAGGGAATAAAATGCACATCTGTCCCTGCCAGAAATATTTTTTGAGCAACTATTCTTTGTGCTTTGTGGGGAATAAAGAGATGAATTTGCACAGTTTACTGGGTGACTCCTTCATTTCCCCATGTATAAAATGGGGACAAGTTCCTATTCTGTGGCAATATTAAAAGTAGGTTCCTAAGAAGAATATATGAACCAGTCCTTGGAAAGTGCTTAGCAGATTCTTTGGTACCCAGTGAGAGCTCATTAATTAGATTTGTTAAAATGCTTCGTAATTCAAAAGGTACTTTTGTACGTTTCCTCATTTTGCTTCACAATACCCATGCAAGGACCAGGAAACAAACTAAAGGACACAGTGATTTCGCCATGACCACAAAATAGTTAAAAATAGGAATAACCAGAACTAAGAGCCAATTGTCACAACTCTTAACTCTTTCCAGTATTTTGAGTTGAAATATAGAGGCATCTTTTCTAACTCTAAACAGTAAAGTTCATGCTTTTATGAAAGTTACTGCAATTTCCGAAAATCTTAGAATTAAGACAAGATATTTTACTTGATTAGGACTGTGTCTTCATAACTGAAACAACATGTTTAACCAGTAAGAATTCAACCAATTAACTAGTTTGAGAATCACCTAAGAAAAAAATTGTGGGTTCATATGTGTGCAAGCTGAATATACAAGAAATGTGTTTAGATAAAATGAGAGAAAAACCACAAATAGACAATTCAAGCTGGTGTATCAGCTCCCCAGTTTCAGGAACATTCCAAATTCCTTCCGTCTTTCTACTACACTTCCAGAGTCCTTTGATATTCATCCTCAGGATTGCAGACTCATGGTCATAAGATTATAGCACCACATCCACACATCGTACCCTCATTTCATACAGGACAAAGGTAGCAAAAACTTCCCCTAAACCACCCAGCGTATACCTCATTGGTCAGAATCATGTCAGATGCCCACCTTTAGCTGCAAGAAAGTCCAGAAAAGAAACCCCTCTTAACTGTGCAAATTCCCAACCAAGTTAAAACCAGGTTCTGCTAGCAAGATAAAAGGAAAGAATGAATAGCAGTGTCTGCCATTCTGACTTGTTTTCATGCCTTCAGCAACCAAAGGACATACAGAACTTCTGTTAACTTAGACTCGTGAAAATCTGAAATAGGTGCATCACACACAGAATGCTTTTATTGTGCCATTTATTGTTTTTATTGGGATGTGTGTTTTGTTTCCTGTGAGTGGAAAACAAATGTAAAATTGGGATTAAGATTTAGAAGAGGTGTAAATACAGGTACCTAAGTATCGTTATTTCTTTGGAAACATCTAAGGAGGGCATCCAAAACCAATTTGAAAACATACACAGATTTCAACTTTTACTGCTATCAACATTTTGTTCTCCACAGCAACAGACCAAGGTCATTTCCACACAGCACTGGTCTAAAACAAGATGCAGTCAAATGCAGTTTTTCTCATCTACTTCTGTAAAAATGCAAATTTCTGTGAAAATAGTAAAGAAAAGAACCCTACCACCACCTCCAAAAGAAACAATTAAGTCTTCTTTTAGGTTTAACCTTTCAGAGCTCATTTAAACCTGTCCTCATTATTTTGGAAATGTTTGCTTGCATATATTCTGAAGAAGGAAATGAATGGTGGTGGTGGTTTAGTCATTAATTCATGTCTAACCCTTGGAACCCCATGGACTGTAGCCTGCCAGGCTCCTCTGTCCATGGGATTTCCCAGGCAAAAATAGTGGAGTGGGTTGCCATTTCCTCCTCCAGGCGATCTTCCTAACCCAGGGATCAAACTCAGGTCTTATGCATTGCAGATTCTTTACCCCTGAGCCACCAGGGAAACCCTAAGATATAATAAAGTTCATTAAAAAGGGTGCCATGAATTTGGGAGCTGGCTATTCTTTTGAAGTTCATATGTGACTCTAGAGCTGTGCTGTCCAATATAGTGGCCACTAGTCCCATTTGGTTACTCAAATATAAGTTAACTAAATGACCACAATTTAAAATTCAGTTCCTCAGTCACAATAATCCCATTTCAAGTACTCAGTAGCCACATGTGGCCAGTGGCTACATACAGAACAGTACAGATAGAGAACATCTCTACCACAGCAGAAAGTTCTATTGGACCATGTTAGAAAATCTTGACTTTTAAGAAGCAATACCAGACAAAATCTAAATGAGTTCAGCTCAATAAAGAAGACGTGAATGGAGTTTTTTACTCAACAATAAAAAAGAATGAAATAACCCTGGAGAAGGAAATGGCAACCCACTCCAGTATTTTTGACTGGAAAAGTCCATGGACAGAGTATCGTGGCAGACTGTAGTCCATGGGGTTACATGACTGAGCACACGTGCATGAGGGCAGAGGGAGATGGATTGGTAACAATAAACTGGTAGAACTAAAAAAAAAAAAAGAATGAAATAAGGCCATCTGCAGCAACAATGATCAACCTAGAGATTATCATAATAAGTGAAGTCAGAAAGACAAATATATGATATCACTTATATGTGGAATATTAAAAAATTATTCAAATGAACTTATTTACAAAACAAAAATAGACCCATTGACATAGGGAACAAACTTTGCTGTTGTTCAGTTGATCAGTCGTGTCTGACTCTTTGCAACCCCATGGACTGCAGCACACCAGACCTCCCTGTCCATCACCAACCCCTGGAGCTTGCTCAAACTTGTGTCCATCAAGTCAGTGATGCCATCCAACCATCTCATCATCTGCTGTCCCCTCTCCTTATGTCTTCAATTTTTCCCAGCATCAGGGTCTTTTCTAATGAGTCAGCTCTTCGCATCAGGTGGCCAATATATTGCAGCTTCACTTCAGCATCAGTCTTTCCAAAGAATATTCAGGACTGATTTCCTTTAGGATTGGCTGGTTTGATCTCATTGTAGACCAAGGGACTCTCAAAGGTCTACTCCATCACAGCTCAAAAGCATCAGTTGTTCGGTGCTAGCCTTCTTTATGGTCCAACGCTCACATCCGTACATGACCACTGGAAAAACCATAGTTTTGACTGGGCAGACCTTTGTTGGCAAAGTAATGATTCTGCTTTTTAATACACTCTCTAGGATTTTCATAGCTTTTATTCCAAGGAGCAAGTGTCTTTTAATTTTGTGGCTGTAGTCACCATCTGCAGTAATTTAGGAGTCCAAGAAAATAACAGTCCACTGTTTCCATTATTTCCCCATCTATTTGCCATGAACTAATGGGACCGGAAGCCATGATCTTCATTTTTTGAATGGTGAGTTTTAAACCAGCTTTTTCACTCTCCTCTTTCACCTTCATCAAGAGGCTCTTTAGTTCCGTTTTGCTTTCTGCCATAAGGGTGGTGTCATCTTCATTATCTGAGGTTGTTGATAGTTCTCCTCCACAATCGTGATTCCAACTTGTGTTTCATCCAGCCCAGCATTTCTCATGATGTACTCTGAATATAAGTTAAATAAGCAGGGTGACAATATACAGCCTTGACATACTCCTTTCCCAATTTGGAACCATCTATTGTTCCATGTCTAGTTCTACCTGTTGCTTCTTGATCTGCATATAGATTCCTCAGGAGGCAGGTAAGGTGGTCTGGTATTCCCATCTCTCAAAGAATTTTCCACAGTTTATTGTGATCCACACAGTCAAAGGCTTTGGTGTAGTCAATGAAGCAGACGTTTTTCTGAATTCTCTTGCTTTTTCTATGATCCAAGGGATGTTGGCAATTTGATCTCTGGTTCATCTGCCTTTTCTAAATCAACCTTGAACATCTAGAAATTCTTGGTTCATGTACTGTTGAAGCCTCACTTGGAGACTTTTGAGCATTACTTTGCTAGCATGTGAAATGAGTGCAACTGTGAAGTAGTTTGAGCATTCTTTGGCATTGCCTTTCTTTGGGATTGGAATGAAAACTGACCTTTTCCAGTCCTGTGGCAACTGTTGAGTTTTCCATACTTGCTGGCATAATGAGTGCAGAACTTTCACAGCATCGTCTTTTAGGATTTGAAATAGCTCAGCCGGAATTCCATCAGCTCTGCTAGCTTTGTTCACAGTGATTCCTCCTAAGGCCCACTTGATTTTGCACTCCAAGATGTCTGGCTATAGGTGAGGGATCACACCATCATGGTTATCTGGGTCATGAAGATCTTTTTTGTATAGTTCTTCTGTGTATTCTTGCCACCTCTTCTTAATATCTTCTGCTTCTGTTAGGTCCATACTGTTTCTGTCCTTTATTGTGTCCATCTTTGCGTGAAATATTCTCTTCGTATCTCTAATTTTCTTGAAGAGATCTCTAGTCTTTCCTATTCTATTGTTTTCCTCTATTTCTTTGCACTGTTCACTTAGGAAGGCTTTCTTGTCTCTCCCTGTTTATCTTTGGAACTCTGCATTCAGATGGGTATATCTTTCCTTTTTGCATTTGCTTTTCATTTCTCTTCTTTTCTCAGCTATTTGTAAGGCCTCCTCAGACAACCATTTTACCTTTTTGCATTTCTTTTTCTTCAGAATGGCTTTGATCATAGACTCCTCTACAGTGTCACAAACCTCTGTTGATAATTCTTCAGGCACTCTATTAGATCTAATCCCTTGAATCTATTTGACACTTCCACTGTATAATTGTAAGGGATTTGATTTAGGTTGTACTTCAGTTTCCTAGTGGTTTCCCCTACTTTCTTCAATTTAAGTCTGAATTTGGCAATAAGAAGTTCATGATCTGAGCCACAGTCAGCTCCCGGTCTTGTTTTTGCTGACTCTATAGAGATTCTCCATCTTCGACTGCAAAGAATATAATCAATCTGATTTCAGTATTGAGCATCTGATGATGTTCATGTGTAGTCTCTTGTGCTGTTGGAAGATGGTGTTTGCTATGAACAGTGCGTTCTCTTAGCAAAATTCTGTTAGCCTTTGCCCTGCTTCATTTTGTACTTCAAGGCCAAACTTCCCTGTTACTACAGGTATCTCTTGACCTCCTACTTTTGCATTCCAGTCCCCATGATGAAAAGGACATCTTTTTCTGGTGTTAGTTCTAGAAGGTCTTGTAGGTCTTCATAGAACCATCCAACTTCAGCTTCTTCAGCATTAGTAGTTTGGGCATAGACTTGGATTACTGTGATATTGAATGGTTGCCTTGGAAATGAACAGAGATCATTCCCTCATTTTTGAGATTGCACTCAAGTACTCCATTTTAGACCCTTTTGTTGACTACAAAGGCTACTTCATTTATTTTAAGGGATTCTTGCCCACAGAAGTAGATGTAACAGTCATCCAAATTAAACTCACCAAAAGGGAAAGGGGATGGGGAAGGTAAATTAGGAATTTGTGATTAACATATACACACGACTTTATATAAAATATATAATCAAGTCCTACTGTATAGTACAAAGAACTATATTCACTATTTTGTAATAACTTATAATAGAAAATAATTTGAAAACTGAATCATTTTGCTGTACACCTGAAATATTGTAAATCAACTATACCTCAATTTAAAACAGAAAAAGAAAAAATGAGTGTGCCTCTTCACTTGAAGCATTTTTGTTATTCCCCTTTTGAAACTGTTTTTATAGCACCTTACAAGCCATATTAAGAATAACATCTTATTTTCCTTTATTCTGAGTTTATTGAGCCTCAACAGCACACTCCACATAGTGTGCTACATGTGGGCATTCAAGGTGTAATTAAACATGGCCCTTCTCTTCTCTGGACATGGAACAACAGACTGGTTCCAAATAGGAAAAGGAGTATGTCAAGGCTGCATATTGTCACCCTGCTTATTTAACCTATATGCAGAGTACATCATGAGAAATGCTGGGCTGGAGGAAGCACAAGCTGGAATCAAGATTGCTGGGAGGAATATCAATAACCTCAGATATGCAGATGACACCACCCTTATGGCAGAAAGTGAAGAAGAACTAAAGAGCCTCTTGATGAAAGTGAAAGAATAGAGTGAAAAAGTCGGCTTAAAACTCAACATTCAGAAAACTAAGATCATGGCATCTGGTCCCATCACTTCATGGAAAATAGATGGAGAAACAATGGGAAAAGTGGCTGACTTTATTTTTCTGGGCTCCAAAATCACTGCAGATGGTGATTGCAGCCATGAAATTAAAAGACGCTTACTGCTTGGGAGGAAAGTTATGACAAACCTAAACAGCATATTAAAAAGCAGAGACATTACTTTGCCAACAAAGGTCCGTCTAGTCAAGGCTATGGTTTTTCCAGTGGTCATGTATGGATGTGAGAGTTGGACTATAAAGAAAGCTGAGTGCCAAAGAATTGATGCTTTTGAACTGTGGTGTTGGAGAAGACTCTTGAGAGTCCCTTGGACTGCAAGGCGATCCAATCAGTCCATCCTAAAGTAAATCAGTTCTGAATGTTCACTGGAAGGACTGATGTTAAAGCTGAAACTCCAATACTTTGGCCATCTGATGCAAAGAGCTGACTCATTTGAAAAGACCCTGATGCTGGGAAAGATTGAAGGCAGGAGGAGAAGGGGACAACAGAGAATGAGATGGTTGGATGGCATTGCCGACTCAATGGACATGAGTTTGGGTGAACTCCGGGAGTTGGTGATGGACAGGGAGGCCTGGCATGCTGCAGTCCATGGGGTCGCAAAGAGTTGGACACGACTGAGCGACTGAAACGAACTGAACTGAACTTCTCCTCCCTGTCATGACCTATTGGGAGAACAAGTAACTGGGTACATAAATATAAGTATGTACAACACTCTGGAAGCAGAAAGAAAGAAACAAATGATTCTAGCTAGGACATTAAGGATAAAATTATAGGTGGGGCAGTGGTAAAGAATCCGCCTAAAAGTGCAGAACCCATAGTAAATTCGAGTTCAATCCCTGGGTCAGGGAGATCCCCTGGAGAAGGAAATGACAACCCACTCCAGTATTCTTGCCTGGAGAATCCCTTGGACAGAGCAGCCTGGCAGGCTCTAGTCCATGGGGTAGCAAACAGTCAGATAACTGAGCGACTGAGCATACACATAGGACATTAAGAAAAAGAGTTCTTCATAAACAATTCAGGTGAATGTTATACTAGGAGTTTCAGAGTTTTGCTTCAAGAGATCATTAAAGTTTTGTTAAAGAAAGGTCTGACAAGAAGTTACATATTTTGAAAAGGTCATTCTGGTGGTGATAGGAGCAGGTAAAACACTGAAAGCAAGACCTGTTTGAAAACTATGGAAATATTTTGGGTTAGAGATGTTAAAGGATTGACTAGGTCAATGGACAAGGGAATTCAGATAGAAAGAACAGATTCAAGAGAGGTCAGATTCAAAATATAAAGCCTGATCATCATTCACTCTTTTCCTCAGTCTTGGTCCTACATAACATTGAGTAATTTTTAAAAATTCATCCTCTAAAAACAGATTTATGACACCACTGTGGGTATTTTGAAGAATGAGGTACACAGGTTCAAAACAGTATTTTAGGATGTTCTGTTTTCATAAAAACAAAGCAAGAAACACAGTGTGTGTATGTAGACAGATAGACAGGCAGACAGACAGACAGGAGATTATATAAAGATACATACCAAGGTCTTAGCGATTATCTCAAGTTGGGAAGGATCTAGAGTTTATTTTCTTCATTTTGCTAATCTGTATTTTATAACTTTTCCTGTAATGACAATGTATTATTCATGTAACAAACCAAAATTATTTTTTAAAATAATCTTTAAAAGTCACAGTGATTAAGTCTAAGAAAGAGTTCTAACAATGTTTTTTAACAATATCAACATGGCTAAAATAAGTTCATGTCTCCAGGTCTAGTACTTCAGAACAACATGCAGTTGAAATGTGAAAAAGAAGTTTTTAAAAATCTTCACTAATTCATGAAAGTGAAAGTCGCTCAGTTGTGTCTGACTCTTTGCAACCCCATGGACTGACTATACAGTCCATGGAATTCTCCAGGTCAGAATACTGGAGTGGGTAGCCTACCCCTTCTCCAGGGGATTTTCCCAACCCAGGAATCGAACCAGGGTCTCCTGCATTGCATGTGGAGTCTTTACCAACTGAGCTATCAGGGAAGCCCTAATTCATAACTTTATCTTACATAACTAAGGCGTTAGTTATAAACCACTTTTAACCAAACTGTCATAGCATAACCATAACTGAATAGCAAGGAGAGATAAGAAAGCCTTCCTCAGTGATCAATGCAAAGAAATAGAGGAAAACAATAGAATGTGAAAGACGAGAGATCTCTTCAAGAAAATTAGAGAGACCAAGGAAACATTTCATGCAAAGAGGGGCACAATAAGGACAGAAATGGTATGGACCTAACAGAAGCAGAAGATATTAAGAAGAGATGCAAGAATACACAGAAGAACTATACAAAAAAAGATCTTCACAACCCAGATAATCATGAAGCTGTGATCACTCACCTAGAGCCAGGCACGCTGGAGTCTGAAGTCAATTGGGCCTTAGGAAGCACTGTTACAAAGCTAGTGAAGGTGATGGAATTCCAGCTGAGCTATTTCAAATCCTAAAAGATGATGCTGTTAAAGTGCTGCACTCATTACACCAGCAAATATGGAAAAGTCAGCAGTGGCCACAGGACTGGAAAAGGTTAGTTTTCATTCCAATCCCAAAGAAAGGCAATGCCAAAGAATTTTCAAACTACCACACAATGCACTCATCTCACATGCTAGCAAAGTAATGCTCAAAATTCTCCACATGAGGTTTCAACAGTTCATGAACCAAGAACTACCAGATGTTCAAGGTGGATTTAGAAAAGGCAGAGGAACCAGAGATGATTGCCAACATCCCTTGGATCATAGAAAAAGCAAGAGAGTTCCAGAAAAACATCTACTCCTGCTTTATGACTACACCAAACACTTTGACTGTGTGGATCATAACAAACTGTGGAAAATTCTTAAACAGATGGGAATACCAGATCACCTTATTTGTCTCCTGAGAAATCTGTATGCAGGTCAAGAAGCAACAGTTAGAACTGGACATGGAACCATGGACTGGTTCCAAATTGGGAAAGAAGTACATCAAGGCTGTATATTGTCAATCTGCTAATTTAACATATTCAGAATACATCATGCGAAATGCCAGGTTGGATGAAGCACAAGCTGGAATCAAGATTCCTGGGAGAAATATCAATAATCTCAGATATGCAGATAACACCACCCTTATGGCAGAAAGTGAAGAACTAAAGAGCCTCTTGATGATAGTGAAAGAGGAGAGTGAAAAAGTTGGTTTAAAGCTCAACATTCCAAAAACTAAGATCATGGCATCCAGTCCCATCACTTCATGGCAAGTAGATGCGGAAACAATGGAAACAGTGAGGGACTTTATTTTCTTGGGCTCCAAAATCACTGCAGATGGTGACTGCAGCCATGAAATTAAAAGACACTTGCTCCTTGGAAGAAAAACTATGACCAACCTGCTGCTGCTGCTAAGTCGCTTCAGTCGTGGCCAACTCTGTGCAACCCCACAGACGGAAGCCCACCAGGCTCCCCCGTCCCTGGGATTCTCTAGGCAAGAACACTGGAGTGGGTTGCCATTTCCTTCTCCAATGCATGAAAGGGAAAAGTGAAAGTGAAGTCACTCAGTCGTGTCCGACTCTTAGCGACCCCATGGACTGCAGCCTACCAGGCTCCTCTGTCCATGGGATTTTCCAGGCAAGAGTACTGGAGTGGGGTGCCATTGCTTTCTCCGGGATGACCAACCTAGACAGCACATTAAAAACCAGAGACATTACTTCACCAACAAATGTCCATCTTGTCAAACCTATGGTTTTTTCAGTAGTTATGTATGGATGTGAGAGTTGGACTGTAAAGAAAGCTGAGCGCTGAAGAATTGATGCTTTTGAACTGTGGTGCTGGAGAAGACTCTTGAGAGTCCCTTGGACTGCAAGGAGATCCAACCAGTCAATCCTAAAGGAAATCAACCCTGAATATTCATTGGAAGGACTGATGTTGAAGCTGAAACTCCAATACTTTGGCCACCTGATGCAAAGAACTGACTCATCTGAAAAAACCCTGATGCTGGGAAAGACTGAAGGCAGGAGGAGAAGGGGGCGATAGAGAAGGAGATGGCTGGAGTGGACATGAGTTTGAGCAAGCTCCGGGAGTTGGTGATGAACAGGGAACCCTGGTGTGCTGCAGTCCACGGGGTTGCAAAGAGTCAGACACGACTGTGTGACTGAACTGAACCAAACTTTCAGAACTTACTTTGCTAGTGTTCACTAGATTAGTACCACTGTATACAATTACAGTAGAATGCTACCTATAATTTAGATCTTTTAATTACCTCGTAGTTTGGTTTTTGCTTTCACGGAAATAAGCCGTTCTCTAAGTTCCCCACAGGTATGATGAATCAGCTCACGTTTTCCATCTGGACTTAGGAAGGTGAAATGTTTCTCCTGCTTCACTCCCAAGTTTTCCTGGGCTAATGAGTTTGAACAGTGGATGCCACCACTGTTGCACTTTTTGTTAACACTTGGCAGAGGTGAAAAAGCATCTTTTCCACACTTCTGTACAGAGCGACCAGAATGTTCTATGAGTCCCGCACCACCACCTCTCACTCCTACTTGGGCCTTCAGAAGTGTCTTGGTGGCGGTTAGGACTCTGTTTCTCCAGCCCACTGGAGTCATCACTCTGAAGCATTCCAGCAGCCCCTCTCCCACTCTCCATTCTGGAGCACATGTGGATGACGAAAGGATAGGGTGGTGTATTGAGAGCAATGTATTCAACAGGAAGTAAAAGAAAACATCAATGAATTACTTCTTTTTTTGGCAAGGGGTCGGAGGGGGGGGAGAATGTAACTTTCAGGTGAATTAATCAGCATACTTGTTTAGAAGCGGATTATCTATTAAGGCACAGTAGCAGAAATTAAAATTTCTGATTTGCCTTGTTTTGCCAATATTGAAGCATTTGTTCTATTGAATGTGACTACATGTACAGACAAACTTCTATTTAGTCTCGCACATGAAAAGAGAAAGCATAAGGCCTGTAATTCAACTGGTTTCTCATCCAAGCATTTTAATCACAAATTACTAAATCTAGTTTAAAAGGATAGCAAAAGATACAATTGTTCATCCTATCCAAGAGGGATTATTTCCAGGGCCCCGTAGATACCAAAGTCCAAGGATCCTCAAGTCCCTTGTAAAATGGCATAGTATTTGCATTTAACCTACACATATGGCCCCAGGTACTTTAAATTGTCTCTAGATTACTTATAATACCTAATACAATGTAAATACTATATAAACAGTTGGTGGGAAATTCAAGTTTTGCTTTATGGAACTTCCTAAAAAAATTTCTTTCAAGTATTTTCAATACACAGAGGCTGAGCCTGTGGATATGGAGGGCTGCTTTTGTTATTTTTCCCTAGTATTTGTTCTATCAGCAGCCATGAAATTAAAAGACGCTTGCTCCCTGGAAGGAAAGCTATGACAAACCTAGACAGTGCATTTAAAAGCAGAAACATCACTTTGCCAACAAAGGCCCATATAGTTAAAGCTATGGTTTTTCCAGTAGTCATCTATGGATGTGGGTCATAAAAAAAGATGAGTGCCAAAGAGAACTGATGCTTCTGAATTGTGCTGGAGAAGACTCTTGCGACTCCCTTGGACTGCAAGGAGATCAACCAGTTAGTCCTAAAGGAAATCAATCCTGAATATTCACTAGAAGGACTGATGCTGAAGCTGAAGCTCCAATACTTTGGCCACCAGATGCGAAGAGCCAACTCACTGGCTAACCATCAAAAGATCCTGATGCTGGGAAAGATTGAGGGCAAGAAGAGAAGGGGACAACAGAGGATGAGATGGTTAGATAGCATCATCGACTCAGTGGACATGCTGCTGCTGCTGCTAAGTCGCTTTAGTCATGTCCGACTTCGTGTGACCCCATAGACGGCAGCCCACCAGGCTCCTCAGTCCCTGGGATTCAATGGACATGAATCAGAGAAAACTATGGGAGATAGTGAAGGACAAGGAGTCTGGCCTGTCTCAGTCCATGAGGTCGCAAAGAGTCAGACTTAGCAACTGAACAACATTTGTTCTATCAACATAGCTTGGCAGCATAGACTATCTTGAACTGCAGTTAAAATAAACCCTTCCATTTATATTTCAGTTGCTGCTGTATCAAAAGATCAGAACAATGACCTGTTAAAAGTAGGAAATAATCATATATTCCTCCTATAGGATGAGTATTTCATAGGTTTGAGAAGAAAAGAAAATCCTGAAAAAGAATTCAAGAAAAATAGGAGAATGTGTCCAAGTAATGTGTGTCCACGTCATTTTCCCTCCAAGACTAATGAGCACTGAAATATTTTTTGCCGACTATCTGGCACTTCAAACGTTTTGCTAATTAACATTTAAATAGGTGATGACAGCAACTATATTTAAACTAGAAAGCCCTTCTACAAATGAAAGTCGGAATTTATAATATAGAAGGCAATCCTGAATACTCATTATTATAGTCATTACATGATTTACTTCAGATCTGTTTGTTACAAATTCTGGGTTTGAAGGAAAAAACATTCAACCTCGTTTCATGGTGCACTGTAACTAGTACTCAGTTATGCTAATAATTCTGAATTATGTAAAATAACAGATAACCCAAACATCCTCCCAGACATGTTTCAGAGATATTTTTAGTTATTTCGATCTGGGTATCCGTAATATGAAAATTCGCTCATCCTCAAGTAAAATAAGAAAGCCGCTACCGAGAAATGTGGAGATGTGACTGTCAAGAATTCCCTGTTTTTAATAGACGATGCAGCACATTCTTACTCTCTCCTTTCCCTTAGATCAGCAGGTGTCTCCGCAGCTCCAGTAGACTGAGAAAAGGAAAAGGAGGGGGCGAAAAGGAAAGGAAATGTCTGTGTGGCTTGGTCGTGGGGGTGGGGATGGGGGATGGTTTAATATCATGATTAAAAGCTTTCCTCCTCACTCTTAAAGTTCGCACCCATATTAACGATCTGACATTAAGGATTATGCAGCAGAGTTTGGGTCTGTCCATCTGCAACTTTAACGAACAAGGAAGGGATAGGAGGCAGCAAAGAGATGCGGGGAGAGAGCTGATGTAGGCGCGTGGGGACGGGAAGGGAGAGGCGGATTTGGCAGTCCAAGTAGGGACGGGAAGAACAGGAATGGAAAGTGTGGCCTGGCCGTCCCGCCCTGCGGTGGGGAAGGTGGAGCCCACGGCGTCTCACTTCGCCTCTCCCCACCTCAGCCTTTTCCTTTGTAGGTGGAGGCTCTCGGGACATCTACAAAGGCTCGGTCGACTATAAAAGGAAGGTTGTCTCCTGAGGACGTCCAGGCTCGAGACCTCGCTCTTGGGGCAAGCGGGCGGGCGGGCAGGGGTGGCAGGGACAAGCAGCGGCCCCAAGGCGAAGGTTTTGCGGGCGCTAGAGAGGAAAAAATGCCCCCGCGGGTCTAGGCGCCCCAAGTCAGGGCCGTCGGTGCAGAGGAGGCTGCCGCGCTCGCCCCGCCCCCCGGACGCCATTCGGGAACGCTCTATCCCCGCGCGACCTTTGCTGGCTTCGCCTTGTCCCCCAGAGTACCGACCCTCTAGTTCCGACCCCCTCCTCGCCGGTTCGTGCGACTTTCGGCAAACAACATGGCGGCTCGGCTGCGGCGCCTCCCCTCCGGCCCCCGGTGTTGGCGAGGGTGGGCAGCGGCCAGCGTCCGGGACCCGCTACCCGTGAGCCGAGCCGGGGGCGGGGCAGGGGCGACAGAGGCGAGGAGCTGGCGGGAGCCGCGGGCTGGCTGGCTCAGCGAGCGGGGGCGGGGGCGGGGGCGGGGCGGGGTATCCGGGCGCGCGCGCGGCGCGAGCGCGGGGCCGCGGCGCGGCGCGGCGCGGGCGCGGGCGCGGGCGCGGGCGGGGCGGGGGCGGAGCGGCGGCGGAGGCTGTACGCGGTGGCCCAGAGCCCTCTCGCGGCCGCGGCGGCAGCAGCGCCAACCCCAGCAGCAGCCTGGCCGCCGCCGCCGCTGCCGCCGCCTCGCACTCCAGCCGCCCGGCCCGACATGAGTGAAGCGGATCGGGTGCCCTCGCCCGCCGCGCCGCCGGCGGTGGTGGCGACTGCGCCCGAGGAGAAGAAAGGGAAGGAGCCGGAGCGTGAGAAGCTGCCGCCCATCGTGTCGGCGGGCGCCAGTGCCCCTGCGGTAGGTGCCGGGCGGGGGCCGCGGGGCGCCCCGACGGCGGGTCGCGAGGGGGGCGAGGGGCGCCCGGGGACCCGCGTCTCCTCCGGGGAGGCCCGGACCCGCCCAGGGAGAAGCGCTCAGGCTGCTCTTCCTCGGGTTGAAATCGAGGAGTTGTGTCTCGAGGACAGCCGTGATCATTTCTCGAGCTGCACCTTCCACCCTCGGGCAATGCCGGGGTGGCCGAGTCAGCTGGTTGTTTTCGGTCGTTTTCTGGTTTGGGGGCTTCCCTCTTTCTCTAAGGAAATGACCAGCATTTTGGAGTCGGCATCGTCTCTTGGATGAGGATAAAGTGTTAGGCAGGCGGGAGTGGGTTTTCCACCGAGCTGTCTGTCTGCCCTGGGAGAGCGAAGATCTCTCCCCTTTTCTTCGCTTTTTCTTTCCGTTCCCCCTTCAGATTGAACAGGCTCTGAGGCGAGTTTCCACTTAATTGTGACCTTTCGGTTGCTGTCAGGATAGTGGGAGGTAGCTGCCTCGGCGATGGGTTTTCTTTTTCATATGGTACAGACATGTGACGTAAGGTGGGGAAGCTTTTTTAACCTTATATTTAAACTCAAGGGATCTAAGCTTCTCGGGGATTATTTCCCAGCTAGATTTTCTTAAGGATTATTTGGAGAGCGCTTTCAGGCTTCAAACTACAGATTGCCAGATGATGTAATGGGACAGCCCCTCTTCCCTACTTTTACTGGTGGTTATGACTGTTTACTTTGGAGCGCACACACACACAAAATTAACCTCTAAATTTTTTAGATTTTTTTATTTGATCCCATATTTATATACTTCTTGAAACTTCAGTACATTTAAAGAGTATCACTTAGGCAGCCTGTGTGACAAAATGGTAAAAGTTTAGAGAACATGATACATTTTCCTTATTCCTGGTTGCAATTCATTTCCTAAAACCTCCCTCTTAAATGACTAAGAACTTACTAAAATAGCTAACTCTAATTTAAAATGTTATAGAAATAACGTTTGATTCAGTAGGTTTTTGGAAAATGTCTAAGGATTGTGATAACTGAAAACTGTTAGAGCACCATACCTTAAATCACAGCAAAGTGTAGACAGTGATAAAAAAGACACTTAAAAAAAATTACTACAGTTGATTGGTAAATTGGAGTTGCAGGTAGAAATTACTTTGGGAAATGCTTTGAAGGAATTTGTCACTCAGCTGCTTATAGACCCAGTTCTTGCTGTTGATTTCCTGGGCTTTCAGAGCTTATCTGGGATGTTCTTAACTGGCAAATAGTGTTTCAGCAGTTTATTTCCAAGTCAGTTTAAAACAATGAATGCATGCATGCTTATAGAAACAGTTGTGTTAATGGGTTTAGGTCCTCAAGTAAGGATGCTCCCCAAAACTTATTAATTTCTGTGTAATTGAAAAATCAAAGGCTTGGAATAAAAACTTGGATAAATTGATACAGTGTGGACATAGGTCTACAGACTACTATCTGAAACCTTGGGGCTTTGAAATTGAGAGTTCTTTGGATTGTAGAAAGTTAATTTAGTGTGTGTATATATATATATATGTATATATCTCATGTATAATATCCACAGTGGGGTCCTGGCCAGTTCCTCATAATTAAGCATACTAATAACTCTGCAGTGATAAGTGTGAGTTCTTCACACTAAATGAGATAAGGTCTATCAGTAGCTTCCTGTCAGTTCAGCTCAGGTTGGATTGTCAAAAAATTCAGTTCAGGTACATGTTTAATTACCAAATAAGCTCTTTCAGTATTAAGAGCTTAGAGGATTTCATAAGTGTAAATAAAGGAATATGGGCTTGTACTGCTGGACAGACAGAAGAACAGAGTTCAGAAAGTTTTTTAAGATCTTGAATAAAACCTTGAAAAAACATAGGTTAAATTAGAAGAGGATAAGAATGAAGACTTGAGATTTTTGAAGGCAATTTCTGGTGCCTTACTAGCAGAGTTGGTAACATTGGTTTTTTGTTTGTTTTAATGACAGGTTTTTGTTTTTTAATGGCATTCAGAATTTCAGACTCTTTGAAATGATAGAATTGATCATTAGTGCTGAGGTTTTGAGTCACATCAGGAGAGAAAAGGAGTTCTCAGGTTTTGCAGCAAGAGTTAGGAGAGCAAGGGGGAAGATGAGAAACTTAGCTAGTAATGAAGATACTTGGTGTCTATTTGTTAAAGAGAGATTTCTAGAGCTGGAATTCTGAGTGATAGCAGTGAAAAGCCTTAGTCAAGAAAATGTGCGCTTGATCCTCCAGAGGGCGAGAAAGCCAGGCAGCCTGGATGATGTCCAAGCTCCCCAGTATAGATGGGAAAGCCTTGGTATGGGGGACAGGGAAAGACAGCTTGTGGCATGCTTAGTTCTTTTTCAGCCTCCATGTGGATCAAATAGAGCTTCTGGAGGTTTGCTTAGGAAGCTGAGTACTATCAATAACTTATTTCTTTGAGCTATTTTAGTGATGCTTACTTTTTGCCCCAGGTTAACAGCTCTGTCTCTGTAGATTGAGTTTATGACACAATTACTGTAAACTTACAGTACTAACATTTTCCAAAAATCACCATATTACATTTTTATGAGAGTTTGGAAATAATTTAGAGTGACAGCTCCCTAAAATAAGTAGAAGGCCAGGTTATGATGACCGTGATTACACTTGAAGAGTTGGGACTGTATCCCAGAAATTTTTTTTAAAAGGTGCAGAAGTGGAATTGAGGGTGCCGGAAAAAACAACCCTAACGTGATTGATCATACAACTTCCTAAGCATGCAGGAAGTCCATTCCAGCTAGGAAGTGCCTAACACGGTGGTTTCAAACCTGACTGACCACCAGGATCCCTTGGTAGCTTGGTGAAGTCCAGGTTCCTAGATCTCACCTTTGCTCACCAGTTCTCAACTTCTGCTGCACGGGGCAATGGGAACTTTTGAAGCCATCATTGCTCAGGCCCAGATGCAGGCCAATTAGATCAATTTCTGGGAGTGGGGCTCAGGGACCTATTTTTTTTTTTTCTAATTTCCAGGTGTAGCTAAGATTGAAAATAGATGCTCTGTGTACTGAATTAAAAGTTCCTTGGAGTCTGTATCTTAACTACACTGCTCCAAGTCTGCTTGGAGCAGCATTTGAAATGGAATAGTGAAAGGTACAGGTTAAGTGAATGAGGCACAACAGAAATCAGATGTAGTGGGGAATTGAGAGAAATGGCAGTTAAGGTGGTTCCTAGTTAGAGTGGCTCAAGGGCCCAAGATAGAGCCCTCAGAAGCCTGTCAGTGTTTGGGGTTTGGCCTTGCTGCTGTGGAAAAGTGATGCAGGCCCAGAGAGCTAGGGAGAGTAGAAAATATGAAGGACTAATTATGTGAGTATTTACTGAAGTTGACAGATTGGACTGGAGAAGAATATTATAAATTAGTTGCTGGTGTGGTACGGAAGTTAGAAAAAATTGGTGAATGGGGAAGGAGAAAAGGGTCAAAAGAGGAGCAAATAATAGTGATAAGTGAAGATGAGTCTGTCTACTTTATCATTTAAATCAGGTGAGAAGAGAAGGGGAGATTCTCCATGGCATAGGTTTATGAGAAATGAAGTGGGTTCAAGAAAGAGCTAGACTTTACTTAGGTCAGGGCAGTGAAGGGAAATGGAGGAAAACAGTTTAGGATGGAAAGGGAAAGTTTGCCCACAATGAAGGTCAGGAGATTTGTCAAGTAGGGGGAAGGTAAGAGCAAGTCTTGAGCTATGTGGAGAGGATTTGGTAGGAAGTCCAGTAATAAAAATGAGAAGTTTGTACAGGTTCTATCAGGAGTGTGTCACCTGGCTTGATGGATCCGCTGGGCCACAATGTAACTACCAGTTATTGAACCTCTATTATGTTTAGCTTTGGGTTAGATGCTACAGAAAACGCAACGTTTAAAAAAGAAAAATAGATTTCTGCCTCAGGGTAGGCAGAGCTAACACAGAAAAACCCAACAAAGCAAAGCAATGTGGAAAAGCCACCATGTGCCATAGAAACAATTTGCGCTCTAGGAGATCAGAGAAAGGAAATCAGTGAGTGCAGAACTGTGAAGAAAGGCCTTCAAGCAGCGGTAATTATTTAAGCTGGCTGGCCATTGAAGGGTGATAGGATTTGGATGGGCAAAAGCAAGTGGGAAAAGAACGTGAACAAGGCTTAAAGGGAAGAATTAGGGAGTAATAAAGTCAACCCAATGGATGCATGCTGGCAACTTGTGGGAGGTATGTGAGATTGCATGGGGGCTGGACCAGATCAGCAGGCAGGGAACTTGGGACTTTTTTTTTTTTTCCTGTGCTTCGCAGGAAACCATTGGAGTTTCTTAAATAAAGGAACAACAGAATGAAATTAGTGGAAGTGATTAGAGGTAGTTAGACTGGAGGAGGGAGGAGAAAGAGGGCAAGGAAGGAGCTTTGCAGTTCATACAAGAGATGATGGAGCATCCACTAGGGTCATGGCCATGTGATAAGGTGTAAGGGATGGAAGAATCCCTACAAAGTGGAATCTAGTGGAATGAAAGAGAAGGAAGATTAATAAAGGAAAAGAATTCTAAAGTTTGCAGATGAATTCTCTCAGAGGAAAACATTTACATAAAAAGGCAGTCCAGCCAACAGCACTCCAAATAAACATACGTATATGTGAACTTTGATAAAACTTGCCCATCTAGATGTTTGGAAGAGTCTTATTTTTGGAAAATCTTGTACCTTTTCTCAACAAGAGTTGAGATAGGGAAGAATAAAGGTTGTTGTGGTGAAGATGTCTTAAGCAATTTAATAAACCACAGGTATTTAAAAAATACATCATGTATCCATATGTGAAATACATATAAATAATACAAACTATTGCTACTATTTATTTAGTACCTTCTCTGTGCCAAACATTGTCCATATGTCTCTCATCTAGTCACTTAGTTCAACCAAAATTCATCACTAACCACTTGATCATTCTGATCATGAGGAAGATTCTGTTCCCAGTTCACACAGACTGGAATCTTAGAGTCAGGTTACACATAGTATACCTTGCCAGAGGATAAAATGGCTAGTAAGGGGGCAGAACTCGGTTTCAGCTGAGACTTTTCTGCCTCAAAAAAACCCCCATGCTCTTTCCCTTGCTCCATGTACTCTCTGTCTGTGGTCAGGGTCCGTGTGGTTCAGAGAACCCCCACCTATAGCAGTATTTCTTAGATTAGAAAAGAGGATGTGGTCCAGTGACAAATTTGTTCAAAACTTTGTTACTAGAGATAGAACTATTTAGGAGAGAAATATGTATCTGATAATACCAGTTTTCATTATGATATTAATGTATCATTAAATTCTATGTAAAATAAAGCAGTCTCATTAAAGAAGTGACCAGAGAGTCTTTAAGACACAGAAAGGGAGGGCTGTACCTATATAAATACTTAGCCAGAGTGTGTTTAATTTTGAGTGACTTGTAAAGCCGTTTGTCCACTCTTTTTCTTAAACTTTGAAGCCATATTGTAGTTGCCTGCTTATCCTCCCTTTCATAATTAGTTCAGGGTGTTAGGACACAAATAATGACTATATTTAACAACTGAAGAAAAATGGTCATTGTAAGTTATGAACCAGAGAACTTCCCAAAGTGTCCAGTATGTTGTTATTTAGTTAGGCTGTGTCCAACCCTTCTGCAACCCTATGGACTGTAGCCCTCCAGGCTCCTCTGTCCATGGGATCTCCCAGGTGAGAATACTGGAGTGGGTTGCCATTTCCTTCTCCAGGGGATCTTCTGACCCAGGGATTGAACCTGAGTCTTTTGCACTGGCAGGCAGATTCTTGACCACTGAGCCACAAGGGAAGCCGGTGCAATATGATCCTGCCTTGCTATTTGTAGCTCCCTTTCTAATCTATCCTGTGGCGATGGTACTTCCCTTTACAACCTTTTCTGTAGATATTACCTGTATTACTCTGTAGATATTACCTTTACCAGTGCACCTCCCTCCTCTTCCTGCACTCCACACACATGCTCACACACAGGCCCTCTGATTTAAAAGTTATCCTGCGCTCTCTGAAGTCTTCAGGGCTGTGGTAATCCTGGATTTAGAAGAATTGTTTTGAAAGGGAAAAGTGATGGCTTCAGAAAGGGGTACTGCTGGTGTCCCAGGGTAGCAGCTTATTTTGGCATATTGTTTGGAAATTAATTTGCTTATATTTACTTGAATTGAGGAAGAGAGAGTAGAGAAAGATCAACAGAATATGAAAAGGAAGTGGGTGGAGCTGAGAAACCTCTGGAAAATTTGTGTTTTTCTACATTTTACCTTATTATGAGGATACCTTCTTGCACTTTAAAAGTGTTCCACTGCTAAGCCTTATATGAATAACTAGTTGTTGCTAAGTTGATATTTATAACTTGCTAACAGTTTAGTAAGCAGTCAAGAAACATTTTGAGGGGAATAATTACAATAGATAAATGTGCCTTTTAAAAATAGAAATTATTGAAATTTTACTAATTCAGCTTAATTGAAAAATCAGTCTGAAGTTTGAAGCTAGTCATTAAAGAAAACTTTGTTTCAAATTAACTTGGTTTTGATCCTTTTTTTTTTAAAGAACAATAAATTGAGAATCGTGAGTTCATTAAATCACACAGTTTAAAAGTAGCATTTTGCTGTATAAGGGTAATCTGTTGGTATAATTTCTTTTTTTCCCTATGTTGTAAAATAATAAAATCTCCTAAGACACATTGCCTTCCTGATAAGCAAACACTGAAATTTCTGAGCTTCAGAACTAACATTTCTTTGTATGAAGTAGAGTTAATTTTCAGTTATCTATAAGATCGATTGCATTGTGATTTTTTTGGTGTTAAAATTTTGTTTCAGAATCCCCATCCTTCCTAGTCTCCTTTGAAAGTTGTGGTTTATATCACTTAAAGAAAATAATTTAACTTGGGTTGGTGCCTTTTAGTTGGGGGGAGGAAGGTTCACACCTTGAAAGGAGCCAACTTTTCACGTCTTAATAGAAGGAGGTAGAGCACTGATTTTATAACCCAGCATCCTAATAGGGAACTGTGAAAAAACATACAAAAACGAAAAGCAAAATTTCTTTACCTAGGAACAGGGCCTAAAATAGTCTCCTTTGTTAGACCCTAAATACAGTTGAGGCCTCTCATCTAGTGTGGCCCTAACAGGTAGTTTAGGTCAGTTTATTTTAAAAGTTGGTAAAGCAGTATAGTCAATGCTTAAGGGCTTCCCTGGTGACTCTTTTAACTTAAAATGTATAAATGTACTTTGTTCACCAGTCTTCTGACACAGAAACCTTTGCTCAGTATCTCAGGAAGCCATTCAGTCTTTTGTAGGTTTTTTTCTGTGTATCATAGGTATTCCGTGTACTCATAAGGCTGAAGGATCCCTGCTTTATATTAGGAGCACTGAATGTATTGCCAGGCTTCCCAGGTGGCACTAATGGTAAAGAAGCCACCTGCCAATACAGGAGACATAAGAGACGAGGGTTCAATCCCTGGGTCAGAAAGATCCCCTGGAGGAGGGCATGGCAACCCACTCAAGTATTCATACTTGGCTAGAGAATCCCATGGAAAGAGGAGCCGGGCAGGCTATAGGCCATAGAGTCTCAAAGAGTCACACTACTGAACCGACTTGGCACACACAATATGTTGCCAAACTATTTACCTTTGGGTTTAAAAAATAAATTTCACTGAGGTGTGGCCAAAAGTGTAGAAATTGCCATTGTCCCTGTATACATATCTGAAATGACCAAAGCAAGAAACTCAGATTTTATTCCTTCAGATATCTTTGATTCTTCGTCTACATATTATTCCATGTTTACATTTGCTACATCAGATCTTTTTCTCCAGGATGATGCAGAGAAATGATGAATCAAAATAATAATTCTGTCCTGTTTCCTAAGATTGTATGTTGGACTGGATCTGGTTTAGGAAAGTATGTTTTCATTTATATCAGCTCTGTCCAGTAGAAATATAATGTGAACCACATATGTAATTTTAATTTTTCTAATAGCTAATTAAAGATAATAAAAAGAGGTAAAATAAAATTTAATAGCATGTTTTTTAATCCAGTATATCCAGAAACTTAACCATTTCAACATTTAATCAGTATGGACACTTAATGAGATATTTTACCTCTTTTTCATACTAAGTGTTTGAAAACTGTGTATTGTACACTTACTAGCACATTTCAGGAGAAGGCAGTGGCACCCCTCTCCAGTACTCTTTCCTGGAAAATCCCATGGACAGAGGAGCCTGGTAGGCTGCAGTCCATGGGGTCGCTACGAGTTGGACACGACTGAGCGACTTCACTTTCACTTTTCACTTTCATGCATTGGAGAAGGAAATGGCAACCCACTCCAGTGTTCTTGCCTGGAGAAGCCCAGGGACGGCGGAGCCTAGTGGGCTGCCGTCTGTGGGGTCGCACAGAGCCGGACACGACTGAAGCGACTTAGCAGCAGCAGCAGCAGCACATTTCAAATTCTCAACAGCCACATGTGGCTTGTATTAGAGCAGATTTAAATGTTGTCTTCTTGTTCTCCCAAGAGTTCTTAGATTCATTCTTAGTGCTGATTGCTGTTTATTCCTACTATAGCAGTCCTCAACATGTGATCCTCAGTATCCTTTAAGATATCCATGAGGTCAGCACTACCTTTGTAATGATAGTAGGATCTTATTTGTGTTGTCTTGTTCTCACTCCTTTTCTCTAGTGTACAGTGTAGTTTTCTTTGTGACAGACAATATTGCAACAAATTGAATGCAGAAACAAATATAAAAACCGTTTTGCAAAATGTAAGCCATGTCACTCTTCTCACTGATTTTTGTTTGTTGGGAAAATAGTTGTTGTCCATAAATGGATTTATTGCTATTTAAACAGGAATGAGTACATACATATAATAATTTTTAAGAATGTAAAGAGGACCTGAAACCAGAAAGTTTGAAAGTTCAGTTCAGTCACTCAGTCGTGTCCGACTCTTTGCAATCCTGTGAACCACAGTACGCCAGGCCTCCCTGTCCATCACCAACTCCTGGAGTTCACCCAAACCCATGTCCATTGAGTCGGTGATGCCATCCAACCATCTCATCCTCTGTCGTCCCCTTCTCCTCCTGCCCTCAATCTTTCCCAGCATCAGGGTCTTTTCAAATGAGTCAGCTCTTTGCATCAGGTGGCCAAAGTATTGGAGTTTCAGCTTCAACATCAGTCCTTCCAATGAATATTCAGGACTGATTTCCTTTAGGATGGACTGGTTGGATCTCCTTGCAGTCCAAGGGACTCTCAAGAGTCTTCTCCAACACCACAGTTCAAAAGCATTGATTCTTCGGCGCTCAGCTTTCTTCACAGTCCAACTCTCACATCCATACATGACCTCTGGAAAAACCATAGCCTTGACTAGACGAACCTTTGTTGGCAAAGTAATGTCTCTGCTTTTTAATATGCTGTCTAGGTTGGTCATAACTTTCCTTCCAAGGAGTAAGCGTCTTTTAATTTCATGGCTACAGTTAACCATCTGCAGTGATTTTGGAGCCCAGAAAAATAAAGTCAGCCACTGTTTCCACTGTTTCCCCATCTATTTGCCATGAAGTGATGGGACCAGATGCCATGATCTTAGTTTTCTGAATGTTGAGCTTTAAGCCAACTTTTTCACTCTCCTCTTTCACCTTCATCAAGAGGCTCTTTAGTTCTTCGCTTTCTGCCATAAGGGTGGTATCGTCTGCATATCTGAGGTTATTGATATTTCTCCCGGCAATCTTGATTCCAGCTTGTATTTCTACCAGCCCAGCGTTTCTCATGATGTACTCTGCATATAAGTTAAATAAGCAGGGTGACAATATACAGCCTTGACATACTCCTTTTCCTATTTGGAACTAGTCTGTTGTTCCATGTCCAGTTCTAACTGTTGCTTCCTGACCTGCATACAGGTTTCCCACTATGTTAATGTATCTAGAGTTTCCTTTGTATTATTACCATTAGTGCTTTTTGTTCTGTATTACCGATGACAGGTATTCCACATAAGTGAATTTCCCAGCTAGCCAAGTGGTTTTGGACATTTTAGAATACCCATTTATTTATTGCATGGAGCATTTTCTGAAATATGTACATCTCTTCTCAAATAAAAGCTACCAAACATAATTTAACATATGCTGGTGACTGGATCCTGTCTGACAACTTTGTATCACCAGCCAAACCAGACAGCTCTATGTAGAATCCATCTACCTGTGCATTTGAGTGTGTTATCTCTATAGTAAATAAAACTTCTGCCAATCTGACCTATATACTAGCTAGAATACAGCATTAATTTTCACTTGATATGGTTTAAAATGCTAACATTTACAGCTATTTGCCAAGTTGGTAGTTTAAAATATGTTTGCTTTTCAGTCACTAAGTCATGTCCAACTCTTTGTGACCACATAGACTGCAGCATGCCAGGCTCCTCTTTCCTCCACCATCTCGCAGAGTTTGCTCAAGTTCATGTCCATTGAGTTGGTAATACTGTCTAACCATCTCATCTTCTGTCGCCCTCTTCTCCTCCTGCCCTCAATCTTTCCCAGCTTTGGGGTCTTTTCCAGTGAGTAGCTCTTCACCTTAGGTGGCCAAAGAATTAGAGCTTCAGCTTCAGCATCAGCCCTTCCAATGAATATTCAGGGTTGATTTCCTTTAGGATTGACTGGTTTGATCTCCTTGCTGTCCAAGTGACTCTCAAGAGTTTCCTCCAGCACCACAATTCAAAAAGGATCAATTCTTCAGCGCTCAGCCTTCTTTATGGTCCAGCTCTCACATCCTTATATGACTACTGGAAAATCCTTAGCTTTGACTATATGGACCTTTGTCAGTAAAGGGATGTCTCTTTGAATATGTTGTCTAGGTTTGTTGTAGCTTTTCTTCCAAGGAGCAAGCATCTTTTAATTTCATAGCTGCAATCACTGTCTGCAGTGATTTTGGAACCCAAGAAAATAAAATCTGTCACTACTTCTGCTTTTTCCCCATCTATTTGCCATGAAGTGATGGCACTGGATGCCATGATCTTAGTTTTTTAATTTTGAGTTTCAAGCCAGGTTTTTCACTCTCCTCTTTCACCCTCATCAAGAGGCTCTTTAGTTCCTCTTCACTTTTCTGCCATTAGAGTGGTATCCTCTGCATATGTGATGTTGTTGATATTTCTACCGGCAATCTTGATTCCAGTTTGTGATTCATCCAACCCCACATTTCACATGATGTACTCCGCATAGAAGTTAAATAAGCAGGGAGACAATATGCAGCCTTGGCGTACTCCTTTCCCAGTTTTGAACCAGTCAGTTTTTCCATGTCTGGTTCTAACTGTTGCTTCTTGACCTGCATATACGTTTCTCAGGAGACAGGTACAGTGGTCTGGTATTCCCATCTCTAAGAATTTTCCACTGTTGTGATCCACACAGTCAAAGGCTTTAGCATAAATAGTCAATGAATGTTAGGAATAATGAATTTTGTAAACAGTACAAAATAATGGATTGTGTATACAATTTAAAATATTTCACCTCAAAGACTCTAATATAATAAGATATTTTGGTTTTAAAAAGTGTTTCACGATGGAACAGAAACAGCAGTTATTCTTTTATCAAAGATTGGTTTAGGAAATACCCGGTGGTTAGGACTCAGCCACTTCCACTACAGGAGGCACAGGTTCAATCCATCATCAGGAAACTATGATCCCACATGCTGTGCAGTGTGACCAAAAAAAAAAAAAAGATTGGTTTAGAATGTGAATGAAAATGTTTTATTTTCTAAGGCAGCTTTTGGTGGACTAGAAGATGACCAAAGTAACTTTTATCAGAATTTTGAATATAAAAAGAACTTGGTATTCAATATAAAAAATAAAAGCTATGATGGAAAACCATGAGTATGCTTCTTATTGACCTCTAATAGAAAAATATGATAAATCAGAAATTTAACTCAGATGTAGTCAGTTCCTCAGTAAATGTTGAAAGTAGGAGCTCATGTATTAAAATTTAAAATAAGGTCAACAGTATTTAATTATAGATTAACAGGGCAAAACAGGTATCCCATTTAATTTAATTCTATTTAATTTTTTGAAATTATATTTAATTTCTTGAAACTATATTATAATATTACATATAATCTGTATGATTATATAGACAAAAAGACCATTGAGGTCTTCGTTAGCTACTTGAAAGAAATATGATCTTTGATTGGTTTTGCAATTACCACATAAAATTTTTCAGCTGTTTGTTAAATTCATGGTCAGCCTCTACCTAGAGAGAGAGTCAAGTCTTATCTGTCACGCTAGGTGTATTTTGAGTTTTTCTCCTCAATGAATTCTCAGCGTCTCTTTCCCCCTGTGTTCCCTATTTGTACTTCTTCTTCCTCTGTAACAGCTGGTTGGGTATCCTGCTACTATCTTTTCTTCAACACATGCAGCCCACTGTTTGTAGGCTGGCCACATTCCAGGATGTCATCTCTAGTGTGTTACTTCCTTAGGACTCATAGACAACAGTTGCTCATAGATAAAACTCCTCAGGGAACCAGATGTAATAACGGTGGTAGATCCAGTTCTTAGAAGACTTGTAATGTTCCCTAACCTTTAATTTACTCATGTCCTATTAGCGCTCAATAGCATCTTGATTCTCTAGTTTTTAATCGGTTTACCATTGTACAACATGCAACCCTGCGTTCTCATGGAAGTGTTAGGCTATGGGAAGGTTTCTCTTGGGCAAGCTAGTGTGGGGCAACTGCTATTTTGAGAGTTTGTTCTTATTTATCTGTAGTACACTGTCAACCTGTGAAATTGTCCATGATTGATTTCCTGTCATCTCAAGTGTGAAGTATCAAGGGCACAGTCATCTTACAAGCAATAGACTTATTAGACCAAGGATTTTTTTTCTCATCTTAAGCTTTTTTTGATCACAAGGAACAGAAAATCAGGCCATATATGCCTCCTTTTGGAAAAGGGGGATTTATGGAAATAACATACATAGATAGCAGGCAGGAACAGAGACCAGCTGCTCTCTGTGCGTCTGCTATTCTCTCATTCTTGGCTGCTTGCTCTTTTCCATATTCCTCCATCTGAAATCTGGAAAGACCTCCTCTGATTGACATATTAGGAAGCATCAATGTCCTGTATGCCAGGCCACCTAATGTGTGGCCACCCAGTCGACAGATGGCTGCCTTTTGGTTGAGTGCCTGACTCTGCTCCAATCTGTGGCCTTTGCTACACAAAGAATAGCAGTAATGCTCTGGGGTCGATAGAAGCGAACCCTGCATTTGGCAGCCATGATAACATGCTCAGTGTATCTTCCCTCACATCTTTGTACCCTTCCATAAAGCTTCTGGACAGAGCAAATCCTACTCAGTGCTTTCACCTCCTGACTTCCCATTCATTTGCCAATCTATTTCGTACAGTTTCTACCACCATCACTGGCAGTTTCTCCCCAGAACGTGTTGTCTGTTTGTCCCCAAGATTTCACAGCTGCACATTCTAGTAGGCACACTTTTGACCTAGCCACTGTTCATTATTCAACATTGCTGACCACTTTTTTCTTGATGATCCTTCCTTCATTTTTAACACATGATCTTCTCTTAGGTTTCTTATCTTTTTTGGTCATTCATTCTTCATGTTCTTTGTCAGCTCATGTTATATTTGCCAGTGTTTCCATGGTTTTGCTCTTATACTAGTTTTGCATAGCAGCTGCTACATGACAGTAGCATAATGATAACCCTGTCACCTAGAAAAATTACATTATTTTGGCTTGAGATGCATACTTTTGCCTAGTGACCATTGGTTCCTTTTCTAGTCATTCCACAAATACGTTTATATAACCCAGTCTAGAATTTTCTTCAGTTCTTCAGTTCAGTTCGGTTGCTCAGTCGTGTCCGACTCTGCGACCCCTTGGACTGCAGCACACCAGGCCTCCCTGTCCATCACCAACTCCCGGAGTTTACTCAAACTCATGTCCATTGAGTCGGTGATGCCATACAGCCATCTCATCCTCTGTCATCCCCTTCTCCTCCCACTTTCAATCTTTCCCAGCATCAGGGTCTTTTCAAATGAGTCAGCTCTTCGCATCAGGTGGCCAAAGTATTGGAGTTTCAGCTTCAACATCAGTCCTTCCAATGAATATTCAGGACTGATTTCCTTTAGGATGGACTGGTTGGATCTCCTTGCAGTCCAAGGAACTCTCAAGAGTCTTCTCCAACACCACAGTTCAAAAGCATCAATTCTTTGGCACTCAGCTTTCTTTATAGTCCAACTCTCACATCCATACATGACTACTGGAAAAACCATAGTTTTAACTAGATGGACCTTTGTTGGTGAAGTAATGTCTCTGCTTTTTAATATGCTGTCTAGGTTGGTCATAATTTTCTTCCAAGGAGCAAGCATCTTTTAATTTCATGGCTGCAGTCACCATCTGCAGTGATTTTGGAGCCCCAAAAATAAAGTCAGCCACTGTTTCCATTGTTTCCCCATTTGCCATGAAGTGATGGGACCAGATGCCATGATCTTAGTTTTCTGAATGTTGAGTTTTAAGCCAAATTTTTCACTCTTCTCTTTAACTATCATCAAGAGGCTCTTTAGTTCTTCGCTTTCTGCCATAAGGGTGGTGCCATCTGCATATCTGAGGATAATCTCCCGGCAATCTTGATTCCAGCTTGTGCTTCATCCAGTCCAGTGTTTCTCATGATGTACTCTGCATATAAGTTAAATAAGCAGGGTGACAATATGCAGCCTTGACATACTCCTTTCCCAATTTGGAGCCAGTCTGTTGTTCCATGTCCACTTCTAACTGTTGCTTCTTGACCTGCATACAGGTTTCTCAGGAGGCTTTGGCATAGTCAATAGTCTTTAATCATATGCACTCTTCTTTATGGTGAGGTGTCAAAGTATTTTTCCTGAAATTTGAAATAAAGCAGTTTACATTGTTCATTTCATTTATTTCATAATTTATCGAAGGGTTCTCTGATTCTCGTTATGATCTGAAATAACTCTTGCTATTTTGCCATAACTTTGGCCTAGGCTGTCATTCTTCTTCATTTCCTTTAACTCCTTTCTCAGTTTAGCCTCATTTTTTTGCAGCAGGTAGACCTGATGTATCTTTCTAGTATTGCTCCCCTTCAGTCTATTCCCTACACCTACTGACAGTGATTTTCCTAAGATACAGATATAATTATGTCACGCCCTTCTTACAAGTCCTCCACTACTGTTCCCTGTCCCCTTCCAGGAGAGAATCTATACTCCCTGTCCTGAAAGCTTCATAGTATTATCCCTGCCTATCTTTACAGTCTCACCTCACTGGACCATTCTCCCTTTCTGATTCTGTACTGCTCTTTAAATCCTCTAAGTTGCTCAATCTTAGATAACATCAATGACATTTATCAATGAAAAAACCTTTGGTATATTAATTTATTGTAAATATTTACAGCTAAGTTCACAAAGTTCTGGGCTTCCCTGGTGGGTTAGTGGTAAAGAACCCACCTGCCAATACAGGAGATTTAAGTTCGATCCCTGCATTAGGAAGATCCTCTGGAGAAGGAAATGGCAGCACACTCAGTATTCTTGCCTGAAAACCCCATGGACAGAGGAGCCTGCTGGGCTACAGTCCGTGGGGTTGCAAAGAGTTGGACACGACTTAGTGACTAAACAACAGCAACATAACAAAGTTCCAAGGGGCCATTCAGTGACCTCATTTTATAGATTGGTTACCTTTATCAGCTCTCATGCATAAATGAAATATGTGTATGTCAAATTTACATTCACTCTCGTTATTATTTAAGATGTTTTGATAGGACAAAACATACAAATAAACAAACTTGGCCCCAGAAGTTAATACAGTTCTTACTTAAGCATCATAATATTTATAGCAAGGAATGATAATACTTTTTCAAATGTATGGGTTATTTTATTTTTCTAATCAGCTCTGTGAACTTGAGCATAATGTTTTAATTTACCAAAGTTATGCAAAGTATGTAATTTACTAAGACTTTTATAGAAAAGTATTGTGTATCACTCTTTTATTCATCTTTTTCTCCAATCTTGTCCCTCCTCCTTGGGAATCTACATTATAAATCTGTTAGAGATTAGAACTGATAGTTGTTAAATGCTTTTGTTGATTCAATCAGTCACTTGTGGGTTTTTTAATTATTATTTGAAGATTCCACAAGAGAATCAAGCAAAAGGGGTAGAGGAAAGAGGAGGAAAATAAAATAAAATATTGAGCCTTTCCCAGATTGCTAGGCTATCAGAGGGTTCCCTAAAGTACAGTTAGCTTTTCCACTTACGTTGATTTCCTCTAGTTAGGTGAGTTGCTCCCAAAGCTGTTAAATTTCATTCGGCAAATATCTATAAAAGTAGAAAAGAGAATATCAGCCGCAAGGGTTGTGAAAACAGGCTGATATATGGAACACACTTACTTGCTCAACTCTTTATAAATGATAGCTACTGTAGTGAGCAAGGTCATTCAGACTAGTTTGAATTCCCACTTTCCAGCTCTGTGAACTTCAGTGTGGTACTTCAGATTCCTCATTTGTAAGATGGGGTGTAAATATATAACTCATATAAATGTTGTATTAAAACACCTATTATAATTAGTAGTATGCATATACCAAGCACTCAGTACATGACTTGTTTTAAGTGTTGTTGTCACAAGAGTAATCATTTATGGAACATCCAGTGTGTCACAGGCTCTGTACAAGACCCTTGTTGATACTGTCTGTGATTCTGAAACTTCAGACTCCTATCCTACATCTGTTAGAAGGTGACTTTATTTCAGTTGTTTGACTTTTGTAGGCTGGATCATGCAGCCTAATCCTAACATAAATATGACTCAGAATTCACTAAGCCTAAATCTAGCCAAAAAGCAAACAAGCTAACAAACAAACAACAACAACAACAAAACATATTCTGTGAGCAGCTGAAGATGTTGTATACACAGAAGTGCATACATGTACTTTCCTTATGGAAGCATTCTTCAAGTTCTCATTTAGTGCCCATCACATTTCTGTTGCTTGTTAGCTGAATGACTTTAGGTGAGTCTCAATACTATTTTCCTCATCTGTGAAATAAAGGGGTTAGATAGCTAATTTCTAAAAAGTCTCAAGTCTAGAAACTTTTAAATTCTGTGTATCTGATTTTTTTCTGGGTTATTTTCTATACTAATCTCTTTAAAAGAAAAGTAAATTTACTCTGAAGTGTAAGATCTGTGTACGGGATTCACTGGATGTCAAGCTCTGTGATGAATAAGAAATTTCAAGTCCAACATGAAGGGCCAGTATATAAACAATCATAATTTCAGTGGAATAAGTTAAGTAAATCCCAAGCATAAATAAGAGTGATTGATTTTTGTGGAAATGGTGGCCACCAGAAAATGCTTTGCAGAGAAGTTATGACAGAATGGGTTAGACTGCATTTACAGAGTTGTCCCAAGTTTCAGTGTTTGAAAATTCTAAAGGTGCATTTATTATTAATTGCATAAGCTGCTGTTGGTCATCAGTGCCTCTGCTCCACATAGCCATTTGGGGACCTGAGCCAATGGATGCTCTCACATCTCGGCTCGTAGCCTCTGTGATTGTCATAGTGAGAGAAGAAAAAGGAGCTGGTGATTTTACCATCAGCCTTAAATGCATTAGTACTTTCTGGTCCACACATGGCCAACATCACTTCCACTTGTAGCCTGTTAGAATTAATCAGATAGTTTCATTTAGCTGTAAGAGAGTGGGTGATGTGGGAGAGTAAATATTTGGTGAGTGTATATTTTTGCTACATGGCACCTGAGCTAATTCTGAAAATTTAAGTGAAAATCAGTCTGGTAAATGTAGAAGAAAATGAAAAAGAAACTCTCTCCTCTGAAGGCAGAGAAGTTACATACTTTTAGTGTAAAAAAGTGCATGTTAGGGAAGAATTTAACTACTGTGTTTGGTTAAGCATCTGGAAACTGGAATATAGTGTAAGTTGTAAAGAGCTAAGAACTGAGAATAAGCCCTGAGCTAGCTTTATAACTGAGTATTGAACTGGTAATGTGATTTTATTTATGATTAAAGTGCACATTGATTACATATTATGAATTTTATTGGTATTATTTTGCAGAAAGTACGTTAATGGATAGATTCTATGCTATAGGAAGATTGCTCTGTTATTTGCACTTAAGTTGCTTAGCCCTATTTTTTTTTTAATCCCCTTATACTGAAAGTCCAATCACATATTTAGAGAGAAATGAACTCTAAAGGGTTTATCTTTTTACCTGAACTTTTAAAGTTGCATCAGGAGACAAGAAAACTCATCGCTTTACACACATTATCTCAGGCAAACCTCACAATAACCCTGTGAGGAAGGTACTGTTATTATCCCCACTTCCAAACTCTTGTCAACTTATAAGCCATTAGATAGTATGACTATTTTCATTTTGTACTTAAAACAGTTTGGTCCTAGAAAAGGTAAGTCAATATTATATACATGTTTTATCTATCATGCATCTGTTATCAAACTAAAATCTCTATTATAAATGTTTATGATTTTTACAGTAAAATTAAATATAGCTAGTAGGAATTATGCTGCAGTGTTAACTTTTCTTTTTTTAGGGTTTGGACAGAGGATTCAAAGGCCAGATTTCTACTTTCAGCAGCTTTATTTCAACTGTTAACCAAAAGAAAGAAGCCACTGAAAACAGAAGTTCACCTACACATCTTGTTTTCCCTAACATCAAGAATGGTAAAAGATTTAAAAATTTTAAAATAAATGTAATTACAATTATTAAAAGTATACACAGTCTATATATCTTGGCTGAAAGAATATTAATGAAATATTAAATAAGTAGATTTTAACTTATGGTTGCCAGGGGGAAGAATGGAGGAGAGAGATGGGTAGTTTGGGATGAACATGTGCACACTGCTACTATTTAAAATAGGTAACCAATATGGACCTACTTATAGCACAGAGAACTCTGCTCAATGCTATGTGGCAGCCCGGATGGGAAGGGATTTTGGGGGAGAATAGATACATGTGTATGTATGGCTAAGTCCCTTTCTTGTCCACCTGAAACTATCACAATATTGTTAACCACCTATGCTCCAACATAAAATTTTTTTTAATTTTTAAGTAGATTTTAATTGTTCAGCATTGTTCTGCTAGGTCTAGTTAGAGAATACAATTTAAAAAAGCTCTATAAATATTTACAGAAAGAAGCAAAATCGTTATATTTAGGTAACTGTTACCTAGAGTAAGAGAATAACATACAAAATTCATGAATAAGAAAGTTTGGTTAGGGAGCCTGACACAATAAAAATATATAAAAATTAAATAGATTTCCTTTATTTCAGCTGTAATCAATTAGAAGACTTGATGGAAAATATATGAAATATTTAGGAATAAACCAAAGAGAAAGTGAGCAAAACCTATATGCAGTAAACCTGTAAAATTTGATCAAAAGACTAAAAGATGATTTTAATGGAAAATCTTAAATATCATAGAGATATCAGCCACACCAATTTGTTCTCTAACATTTGATGAATTTTTCAACAGTTTTTTGGGAGAAAACTTTAAGAAAATGATACATGCTCTATTTGATCTATATGAATAAAGAAGAGGTTATAAGAAAAAGTAATGAGGATCCCATTCCTTTGTCGTAACATATATTATAAAGCTGCACAAGTGATACTACCGAGATAGTCAAATAGATGGAAATGGATCAGTAAAACATATTGTATATACAGGATATTAAATTACTTAAAAAAGTAGAATTATGGAAACTTTCCAACTTTTGGAAAATAGTAACTTTAGATTTTTAAAAACTACAAAAGTACTAGAAGAAAGCACAGGAAGTAAATTTTTGGCACGATGACAATGCCAACAGCCACAAAACAAACAAAATCAATGTTTGCAGGATAAGAAAATTTAAAACTTCTGTAGAAATTTTATAAGATCATAAACAAAGTAAGATGTCATAGTCAGTGAAAAATAAATTCTTGTATCATAGAGATCATTAATAAATCAGTAAAATGAACATTCCAGTAGGAAAAAAAAAGGCAAAGGGTATGAACAGACCAATCCAAAAAGGAAATATGAGTAATTAATACACATGTGAAAGGAGGCTTGTCTCACTAGTATTAAAGAAGTACAGATTAAAACAAGGAATTAACATTTCCCTACCCAGTGGCAGAGAAAGAAGGCATGTGTATCTGTGATCTTGTCTATGGAGTGTGAAACTTGGACTTTTATTGAGTAGAGGGCTTGGAAATTAATACAGCTTTTCTGGAGAGCAAATTATTTGACATATATTCAAATTTTAAAATATTCATATACTTACTGACCCGGTATTCCATTTCTAGGAATTTATTCTAAGGAAATAATATATGTTGAAAGACATATGGAAAGAATATTTACAATAGTGGTATTTGAAAGCTGTCTGAATAAACTGGTTGACTAAATTGTGATAATCCATATTATAAATACCATGCATCTATTAAGAGAAATATGACATGTATATAAATTTTCTAAGAGAAATACAATACATTGTCAAATGAAAAATGCAAGTTACACATTAGTAGGTAGAATATGATTCCAGTTTTTTTAAGGGTGGGTAAACCTTTTTTGTTTCTTTGAGCAGATACAGAGGTATGGAAGGATGACCACCAACCTGTCTGTGGTTTCCTCAGGAAAGTAGGATTGGGTGGATATTACTAATATGTTCTGTTTCTTTATATAACTATATTGTTTTATCACAGGAATCATACATTACTTGCACAATTTTAAGTGCCCCTTACCCTGTAACGAAACAATTCGGCAAAGATTTAAATGTCCCTCACACCTGAACAAAACAAAACAAACCTCAGAATGTTTAAGGACCTTGTTCCTGGTAAATTGCCTGTGCCCATAAGCTGCAGTAGCAGCAGCATAAGCTGCAGTCCATGGGCTCACAAAGAGTCGGACACAACTGAGCAACTGAACTAAACTGAACTGATAAACTGCACATGGCATAAATTATTCTTGCACATAATTTCTGTTGACACTCCAAGGGATCCCTAGACCTATTCTGCACTCTTACAAGTTAGTATTTATATTATCTCATTTATCAACCTTTGTCCCTGATAACTGCTTTCCTTTATTTACATATATACACATAGACATTTCATCACCTTTCATTTCAGGCAAACATCACCAAACATTTCAGGCACCAATGCCCATGTGTCACAGTCCCACAACAAAACAAACTTATAATTGTGATTCCATTATAGATAAAATTATAGAAATAAAGAAAATGAGCCTATTCGATGGGGGAGAGAAATTGAGAGATGATTTCTATTTTAGACCTTAGCTAGATAGTAACTGTAACTTATTTGAGTAATATTTATGATTTAGGGAAAACTTTCACGTGATTTTTTTTTGAGCACCATAGCAATCACATAAAATATATACTAGAATTGCTGCAATGTAGTTTTCTGTTGCTGCTTAACAAATTTTCACAAACCTAATGACTCAGAAAGGTACTTCCTTGATGACTCAACGGTAAAGAGTCTGCCTGCCAAAGCAGGAGACACGGATTCAATCTCTGGGTCAGAAAGATGCCCTGGAGAAGAAAGTGGCAACCCACTCCAGGATTCTTGCCTGGGAAATCCCATGGACAGAGGAGCCTGGTGGGCTACAGTCCAGTCCATGGGGTCGCAAAAGAGTTGGACATGACTTAGTGACTAAACAATAACAACAATGACTTAAAAACACCACCACGTATTAGCTCACAGCTCTTTTAAGTCAGGTCTTGGTGAGTGTGGCTGAGTTTTCTACTCACGGTCTCTCAACATGGAGACTGGGCTGGACTCTGGGCAAGAATCCTCAGGTTGGTGGCAGAACTTATTATTTGCAGTTATAAGACTGAGGTCCCATCTCCTCGCTGACTGTCAGCCAGGGCTGCCCTCAGCTCCCAGAGGCTGCTCACGGGCTCACTGGCTGTCTCCCAGCCTTCTTTTTCAGGGCCGGCAGCAGGATCCCTTGTGTCAAATCCCCTTCATGCTTTCAGTGTCTCTGACTTTGTCTTCTGCAACCAGTGGGAGAAAACCCTCTGCTTGTAAAGGTCTCATATTATAAGGGTTTGCCTTCCTAGATGAATCTCCCTGGATTAAGAAAAGACAGAGGAACCAGAGATCAAATTGCCAACATCTATTGGATTATAGAAAAAGCAAGGGAATTCAAAAAAATCATCTACTCCTGCTTCATTGACTACACTAAAGCCTTTGACTGTGTGGATCACAACAAACTGGAAAAGTCTCAAAGAGATAGGAATACCAAACCACCTTACCTGTTTCCTGAGAAACCTGTATGCAGGACAAGAAGCAACAGTTAGAACCAGACATGAAACAATGGACTGGTTCTTAATTGTGAAAGGAGTACGTCAAGGCTGTATATTGTCACCCTGCTAATTTAACTTATATGCAGTGCATCATGTGAAATGCCAGGCAGGATTAATCACAAGCTGGAATCAAGATTGTTGGGAGAAATATAAACAACATCACATATGCAGATGATACCATTTTAATGGCAGAGAGTGAAGAAAAACTAAAGAGCTTCTTGATAAGGGTGAAAGAGGAGAGTGAAAAACCTGGCTTAAAACTCAGCATTCAAAACACTAAGATCATGGCCTCTGGTCCCATCACCTAATGGCAAATAGAAGGGGAAAAAGGGGGAACCATGACAGATTTTATTTTCTTGGGCTCCAAAAATCACTGCAGTTGGTGGTTGCACCTGTGAAATTAAAAGACACATGCTCTTTGGAAGAAAAGCTATGACAAACCTAGACAGTGTATTAAAAAGCAGAGACATCACTTTGCCAACAAAGGTCCATATTGTCAAAGCTATGGTTTTTCCAGTAGTCATCTATGGATGTGAGAGTTGGACCCTAAAGAAGGCTGAGCACTGAAGAATTGTTGCTTTTGAACTATGGTGCTGGAAAAGACTCTTGAGCATCTCTTGGACAGCAGGGAGATCAAACCAGTCCATCCTAAAGGAAATCAACTCTGAATACTCATTGAAGGACTACTGCTGAAGCTGAAGCTCCAATTCTTTGGCCACCTGAGGGGCAACAGAGGATCAGATGGTTGGATGGCATCACCGACTCAATGGACAGAAGTTTGAACAAACTCCAGGAGATAGTGAAGGACAGCAAAGCCGGTGTGCTGTTCTTCTTGTGATCACAGAATCAGACATGACCTAGTGACTGAGCAACAACACAGTTAGTAATCTTAATTAGATCTGCACAATCCCTTTGGTCATGTAATGTGATCCACCAGGTGGCTGAGAATCCTGAGACCTCTTAAATCTCTGCTTGTAACATATATTTAATAAGTAAAAAACCTGGAGCTCAGACAGGGTAAGTGACTTGGCCATGGTCATGCTTCTAAGTGACAGAACTGCAATTCAATCCCACATTTTCTGACAACAAAACTCTTGTTCTGACAAATAGAGGAAACTCCTAATTGACTTGTTTCTCTTGTCTGATTAATCATGTGACATTAATCACACAACTCTAATTACATCATCTCTAATACTCCCTAAAGCTTCCAAAATTAAATACAGATTTTTTACCTTGACACGCAAGGATGTTCATAATATGACAGCTTTTCAACTTGCTCTCCCACCTTTCTCCTCCATACAACTTACATTTCAACTATTCTCCTGGATGCCTCATAACCTGCTCACTGCAGAGTTTTTGCAGTTTGTTCCCACTGCCTTGGAATGCACTCTTCCCTCTTCTCTAGCTGTCAGATCCTGTCTGTTCTTCAGTGCTACCTTTTTACTGAACCCTTGCTGATCCTCCCTAACCGTTGTAATTCCTCCGTTCTTACAATATAGGTGTTTCTTTTTTCTCACCTGTTTTAGTCTCAGTCTTGTGTAGTATCATTTGTGTACTTGAATCTCCTACACTGTATGTTTCATGAGGGAATAAATACCTTTGTAACTCCTGCAGAGCCTAAGGGCAGGTCCCTTGTCCATCGGGGGTCTTAGCAAGTATTTATTGCACGGGGTGGAACAAGAGACAGCTTGGGATGGGAAAGTGGGTGCACTCAAGCAGTAACAACAGGAGCCACACCAGCAACTTTATTGAGTGCCTCTTGCACGTTGGACACAATTCTCAGCACTGAACATACACAGACACGTGTAGTTCCTGCAGCAGCCTCTTATGTATCAGTCAGTCAGTCATGTCTGACTCTTTGCAACCCCATGGACTGTAGCCCACCAGGCTCTTCTGTCCTTGGAATTCTCTAGGCAAGAATACTGGAGTGGGTAGACATTCTCTTCTCCAGGGGATCTTCCCGACCCAGAGATCGTACCCAGTCTCCTGCACTGTAAGCAGGTTCTTTACCGTCTGAGCCTCCAGCCTAAGATAGGAATTATTTTCCCAGGCCAAGGGTAGGGAAACTTAAGCCACAGGGAGTTGTAAGTGCCTTGCCCTGCATGAATTTTTATAACTAACGAGAGAGACAGAAAAGGAAAAGCGAGTTTAAAAGGAGAGTTGGTAAAAGGAAATAGACCTGAAGGAAGTCAAAGAACCAGGTTGTACCCTGACTTGAAAATTCAAGGGAAAAGAGAATCTAAAGAAGAGGATTTAGTCAGTGGTGCCACCGCTGAGAGAGCACAAGATGAGTGAGTGCTGAGGCAGAGCTAAGGATTTGTTGGTCAGTGCGCTTGTTGGTGACTCTTAGAACCATTTCAGTAGGATAGTTAGGAGGAGAATTCAGGTTGTAAAAAGTTAAGGTGTAGGTTAACAGTAGGGATCTAGGGGCAGTGTAGACAGCCTTTAGAGTAGCTTGAACTGAAAGGAAGAAAGAACAGTGGAATCTTGCAGGATAGTGTGATCAAGCAAAAAGATGTGATGCAGGGCGAGGTTAAAGTTTCAGTAGCAACATAAGCTAATAAAATGCACAGAGAACAGAGCGGTGGTAAAGGGATAGGATCAAGGAAGAGGCAGGCAGAAGGCTTCGGGGGTTGGCTCCAGCAAGGAGAGAAGGGCACTTCTTGCTCAGACTGTGGACTTGAAGGAAGAGAGGAGGTAGGAGAATGAAGTAGGAAACTCGCTCTTTCTTGCCCTGAATTCAGTCATCTTCTTGGAAAACGTGTTAGTCTTCTAGGGCTGCTGTAACAAAGCACTACAAACATGGTGGCTTACAACAACAGAAATTTATTCTCTCCTGGTTCTGGGGGCTAGGGGTCTAAAACCCAAGTGTTGGCTGCACGGGTTCATTTTGAAGGTTCTGAGGGAGAAATTGTCCCATGCCTCTCTCCTGCCTTCTGCCAGTTGTCAGCAATTCTTGATATGCCTTGACTGATAGATGTCTCGCTCTAACCCCTGTCTCTGTCTTCACATGACCTTCTCCCCTGTGTATCTTTCTGTGTCCGGGTTTCTCTCTTCTTGCAAAAGCATCAGTCACTGGATTAGAGCCTACACCAATCCAGTATGACCTCATCTTAATTGGATTACATCTGCGAAGACCTGATTTCCAAACAAAGTCACATTAATAGCTCCTGGGGGGTCAGGACTTCACCATTTCTTTTTGGCAGACACAGTTCAGCCCACAACAGAGGATTAGGCATCTTATAAACACTGAATTACCTGCTAAGGAGAATGACAGGGAGTCAAAAAGAAGCAACACATAGCCATAACCTTCTTTGGACTGTTTGTTCAAATTCATTTGCTTTTGATTCCCACTGATTCCTTTATTCCATTCTTTCTATACCACTACTATCTTGACCTCTGAACGCAGCTTGCCAACTTGGTGCCCACACCTGCCTGCCTCCTCCCTGGGTGCATGTATTGATTCGGAATGTGGTCCACATATCTGAACTCCCACCACTTGCCCTCTCCTCTGTTCCGTTCTTGTGGAATCTGCACTCAGCCCCACCCTGATCTTGGAGTATATATATCTTTGTGTATATATCACCCTACGGAAATAGGCCTCTTAGCGGACTTCCTTTACCGTGTTGGAACTGCTAGCACTGACTTCTCGTAACCTTTCTGTCTGGGTGCCGCTTGAATTCAGGCATGACGTGGAGTTCATATGTCAGGGCTGCTGCAAAAGAACTCTTTTATTGAGTGGGAAGTTAGACCAAGTCTTCCAAATGTAAGCATGTTTATAATTCCTTGATCTTTTGCAAAGCCTCTCTTGCCAATAAGATTGTTTCCTCAAAGATGCCTCATTCTTGGCAGTTATTCCAGTTTTCCTCCCTCTCGTGGGACCCATGCTGGGTATTAACAGCTTGTCTCCCCGTCTGATCTTCAAATGGTATTAGAGAAGCTGCAAAAGCCCAGCGTGGGTTTATCTAACAGCCCAGGGATGCCTCGCTTCCCTGTGGATCACGTGACTAGGTATGCCTTTCGAGTTGGCTGTCCTTTTAAAGATCAGAGCAGTGTGGGAGTTTTACCTACTATAACAGCTACCGGGGATGATACATCTTCAGAGAAACAATATAAATGGCAAGTAATGGGGGATGGGGTGAGCACTACATCCTCTCTTACTCTTTCATACCTTTTTTTCTACAGTGATTATGCTCCTGTCAGATTATTTAAGACATCTTTAAACAGCACAGACCATCTCTGAAAGAAGGGAAGTAATTCCTCTCCATGCCTTTTCAAATGTCTTTGCACTCCTGGTTATTTCAGGAAAAGTTGACATGAACTCTGATGGTGCCCAGGGGCACTGGTCCTCTCCCTGCTCAGTCCATTTCCTGAGTTGACTCTAGATGAACCATGAGGTGCCATAGTGAACTGTGTGGTTTTCACCTGGAGAAGTGTGTCCCATGCTCCGTGCTGCTCCAAGAGCCCAGGGAAGAAGAGAGTGGTCTTAGCTCAGATGGTGCTGGATCTGTGAGTGGTGGGGTGCTGTGATCTGTTCGCAGGTGAAGTGCCACAGAGTTTTCACAGCTTCCCCAGGAGCAGCTTTAGAGGCAGACAGGGAAACACACTGTGACAAGCAGCCCAGCATCTGGGGAGAGAAAAGGGCTCACAATAGCTGCTGTAGGATTTCTGCCTTTAAAAAAGTATCTCCAAGGACTTCCCTAGTGGCTCAGATGGCAAAGCGTCTGCCTCAATGCGGGAAACCCGGGTTCGATTCCTGGGTCGGGAGGATCCTCTGGAGAAGGAAATGGCAACCCACTCCAGTACTCTTGCCTGGAGAATCCCTTGGACGGAGGATCCTGGTAGCTACAGTCCATGGGGTCGCAAAGAGTCGGACACAACTGAGCGACTTCACTTTCACTTTCAAGGCCTCTGCTGCTGCTGCTGCTAAGTCGTTTCAGTTGTGTCTGACTCTGTGCGACCCCATAGACGGCAGCCCACCAGGCTCCGCCGTCCCTGGGATTCTCCAGGCAAGAACACGAGTGGGTTGCCATTTCCTTCTCCAATGCATGAAAGTGAAAAGGGAAAGTGAAGTCGCTCAGTTGTGTCTGACTCTTCGAGACCCCATGGCCTCAGATGACCCCATCTCCAGGATTTCTGGGAGAATGAATTGATTTGGGGCTAAATCTTCAAGATCCTTTTCTAGGTCAGTGTGACTCACCTTGGACTTACCTTTTCTTAACCATGCCTGTGGGAGCAATTTATCTATCAAGAACTTAGAGTACCTTGCTGCATTGAATTGTTGATTCATCTGTCTCTTGACGTCTATAAACTCTTTAAGCTTTTTTTGTGGGGAGAGGGAAAGGGCTCATCTAACTTTTTAAAATTATAGTTAATTTTTTGAATGGCTAGCACACTTATGTGTTTCAAAAATCAAAATTATAAAAATAGGTATGCTTTAGATGTCTCACTTTCACACTGCTGTCTTTTGTATTCCTTCCTGTGTTTTATGCAAATGAAAGCAAATATAAATATACATGCTGATTTTCCACTTTATCTTAAAAAGTAACTGCCTACATATTACCTAGCACTTGTTATTTTTGTTGTTGTTAATATATCCTGGATATCTTTCTGTATCAGTGCATGAAGAGCTTCCTTACTCTTTTTTTTTAATATTCCTTTATGTTGGATTTATCAAGATCCTATTAAAATCAATAAATTGTTTATTTTTTCTCTTGCATTATGTATAGTGCAACAATGAATGGCCCTGAACATGTGTCACTTGTTCCCATGTGGCTTATCCATAGGATATTCTTAGAAGTGGAATTGTTGGGTTCAGGAGTAAACACATTTACCATCTCTGTATAGCCCCAGGATCCAGTGTCCATGGTACTCGGAGTCTTTACTCAACAAATAATTTACTGAATGAGGAAATATGTGGGAAGAACTTTTTGTGGGTTTCTGGCCAGTTCATCCTGTAATCTGTCTCAGAGCTACAGTTCTCTAATGTATGTCCAGGGTAAGACATCTATTCTATTAGAGGTAACCTTGTATAAAAAGAGCTTTTGAATATTTTTATGACTAGATCCGAAAAAGAACATTTTATGTATGCTTCTGCTGAAGCTTTACAAACACACACACTATTGAACTTAGTAAGAAAGTACATCTCCAAACACCAATGAATGTGTCACTTTTATTTGGCTCTGATGACTCTCTGAATCAGAGTGGGTTCTTTTTCCCTTCTTTCTTCTTTTCTCTCTCCTGCCTTCAATTTTATTTTCTGCCAAATGTTCAGAAAAGTCATCCTATAGACAAAGATGTAAACACCACCTGTTAGGACTAATTCACTCTGGTCTCTCCCTGTTTCCATGGCTTGCCACGACTGAAGTAGTCAGAAGCAGTGCGGAGTACTGAACCGGTAGAGGGAGCCTTCAAATTGTAACTCACTTGTTACCTGCCCAGCACTTGCAGATTGTCAGTTAGGATAGTAAGTATGAACTGAGTCTTTGCGTTTGCTATTGCTCTGCTTGGCTGTTCAGTCGTGTCCGACTGTTTGCAACGCCATGGACCGTAGCCTGCCAGACTCCTCTGTGCATGAGGATTCTCCAAGCAAGAATACTGGAGTGAGTCACCATGCTCTTTTCCAGGGTATCTTCCCGACCCAAGAATCGAACAGGGTTTTGTGCATTGTAGGCGGATTCTTTACCGGTTGAGCTACCAGGGAATAACTTGTCATTGGGACCTTAGACATTGAACCTAGACCTCATGGCCCTTCATTTGCTCATCTATAGACTGAGGAAATGGGGCATTATGAGTTGAAAAATATCTTCTACACCTGAGTTTTTTTATTTAAAGGGTTAATTTTCCAAGATACTGATCTTGTTTGATCCTTGTTGAGTTTTGTTTTTGACATTTCATAGTTTACTAGCTCCTACTTCCATGTAAATTTAGGCTTCATTTTTGCCACTTGTCTTTATACATGATAGAAAGTTTGGCTTTATTTTGTAATCTAGTCATACAGCATCACTTCTGCCACATTTTTCATCAGCAGGGAGCCCCTAAGTCTGGCCTATATTCAAAGGGAGAATTAGACTCCATCTTTTGATGGGAGGAATATTGAAGAATTTTTGGACCTATTTTAGAACTACCACATCATGTGAATGTAAGGTTATCCAGAGGGGGGAAAAAAAGGTCTTTTGAGGCTTATTTCAGAACTTTTTCCTTTACCCTGTTGTAAGACAGAAACTTATATCAGGTGTTTAGATGACATATGAATGTTAAATTTCCAAGCTCCTTCAATTTTTCTTTTATAGGTCATTACATTATGTTCTATAATAGAGAATTTTTACCTTTTCAGTTGGTTTATAAGTCCTGTCCATTTTGTTCTTAAAAGTTTTAGAGATGGGAATTAGAAATTATTGAACCAGTGCTTTTCAAACCTTTTTTTTTTTTTAATTTTCAGAGCAAACACCTTTTGAAAAACAATCTTTCTTAGAGCATCAGCGTATTAAGCAGAGAAAAGCTTAGTTTCCCTGAATGGACACAGCACCATTCCCCTGAGGTGGCCCTTGAAGTTCTTCTTAGGAGCCTTCGGAATGATCAACTTAGGCCATCTCTTTCATTTTATAAGGTCACAGCCAAGGCCCAAAGAGTTTCAATGATTTGTCTACGGTTATGAAAGTTAGTAACCCAGCCAGCAACAGGACCTAGGCTCTTGTTTCTAAGACTGGTGCGTTTTCCATTACTTATTACTTATTTAATTACAAATTATTTGGGATAATTTAGGGTATAGCGTTTTGCATCAGTGTGTCACTAGCAGCAAACCTTTACATCACTGTTTGCTTTCCTGCAACAGGGGGATAAGGATCGGAGACCTAGTTCTCATGTTGAATGCCTAACCTTCACAGAGACTCCTATTGCTTTTGATGCTGCTCCTGTTACCTGTGCTGACTGGCTAGAAGCTACCTTCAGTCTCTTAACCGTGCGGCCAGTTTACAATGTCAGTCATCATCTCGGTGATGCGGTTGTAGAAAGCTACATATTACTGGTCTCCAACCAGAGTCAGCCTATGATAGCTTCTTGAAAACAGTGAACTGGTAAATTTTGGCTAATAATCTCACACCCTTATATGTGGTTATATTATGATCCTCACATTTTAAAAAATACACTACCAACCCCCACCATAACCCTTACTCTTCTCACATGGCATCAAGTATTTTACTTAATGTTTCTAAGCAACCAACTAAAATTGGCAACAGTATATTAAAAGAAAGGGAAAATGATTACTGCTTATCAATTTAGCACAGAGTGTTCCCAAGTATTGGCTGAATGAAACCTAAATGACAGGTTCACTGATAAGTGTATATTGTGACTTTTTTCTGTGTATTATGATATTCTATGTTGCAGAGAAAGCTGTATACGATAGAACAAGATTTGCTGTTCTATTTATAATATCAGTTTGAGATTTAATTAATCCTTCATCACCACCATTATTGATTTTCTCTTTGGAATTAGGTTTTAATAACCATCTGCGAGAACAGGCTGAAAGCCTGTCTCTGGAAACAATGCCTTGATATTCAGGGACATGAGAGCAGCTGTGAGCTGTTATTCTTCCTTTCTTAATAACTGAATGTCACATCCTGTAGTTTGGCTTTCATTCACTAATGTGAGCAAAGGACTCTGCCTTTCTTTGTGACTCAAATCCAATTAACATAGTATGTTAGCATTCTGCACTACACTTCAGCCCAAGTTACCTTCCAAACTAAAAATAAATTCCATCTGGGCCTCTGGTTCTAACCTCATCCTCTAATCCTCTCGGCTTTGGCATTACGATTTCTCTTATGTAAGAATCTCCCCACTCTCAATCTTTGCCAAAATCCAGTTCTCTTACTAACTAAAATTTCTCTCTTCCACCTCAGCATGATATTAATAAAAATGAGTGGGTATAAAAATGTGTGTATATGCTCTGTGAGTGAATAAGTTAATTTATATGTGAATGAGCCTGTTTGTATCTAATAGTGGGTGTTTATAGCCAGGTTGAGAAAGGTGTGTGGGAAGGAATAGGAAAGGGTAAGCCTGGTGAAGAGGAAGAGAAACTGTAGAGGAACCTCAAAAAGTAATAATGAAACAAGACTGGTGTTGGAGAGAGGTTCTTTTCTGCAGCTTTCTTTCCCTTTAATAATGATTGCCAAACATAACACATAACAAATCATTTACAGAGCTATCTGATTTTACTAACTGATGAACTTCTTTCTGATTTGTGCTTAAAGTACAAATTGCTAGAAATTAGATATTTCCATATTTAATAAAGGGTATAAAACTAAATTATAGAATTGAATTAAAGAAGGTTAATCATCTGTTTTATTCAGTATGTTATCACTGTCTTTGTTCTCTCTGAATCACTGAACAGTGTTCCTCAATGTGATCCTCAGACTTGCATGTTAGAAATGCAGATTCTTGGGCCCTACCCCAGACCTACTGAATCACAAACTTTAAGGGGGCCCAGTAATTTTTGTTTTAGTTGAACAGGGTTTTCAGGTGATTCTGATGTACAGTAAAGCTCAAAAATTATTGCTCTTGAGTATAAGAAATAAGCAATTCTGTGCTGTCTTCTAATGTGACAAGTTTATTTTAAAAGATACTCTAAATTTGAAGTCAGTGAGAGATCCAAAGATAATGCTTGATTGGGAGAGTGAATAAGGAAGGAAGGAAGAACCTTATAGCTATGTTACTGCCATGATGATTGTGTTCTCTTAGTTGAAATATATTCTGATTACAATACAGTGGAATTAATGGAATTACATTTCATTATTGTAGAATTTAGAATCTACAGAATATTAATCAATTGGTTTGTAAGTATTAATGCTTGACAAAATATAGTAACCAAAGTAAAATGCTTAGTAGATGGACTCAGCAGCAGAATGGAAGGGACAGGAATTAATGAGCTGGAATATAGAACAGTGGAAATTACCCAGTCTGAACAATAAAGAGAAAATAGATTGGATAGAAAAAAATGAATCGTCTCAGAGACCTGTGGGACTGTAACAAAAGATAGTACATTCTTGTCATAGGAGTCTTAGAAGGAGAGGAAGAAGAGGGTAGGCTGAAAAAGTACTCAAAAAATAGTTGAAAACTTCCCACACTTGGCAAGAGACATGAACCTCTAGGTTCAAGAAGCTGAGCAAATCCCATACAGGGTAAGCCCAAAGAGATCCTCATCAAGTCATAGCATAATTAGACTTCGAAAAACTAAAGACAACAGCAACAAAATATTGAAAAGTAGCCATAGAAACATGACACCTTTACTGATAGGGGAAAATCTTTCAAATAACAACTTCTTATCAGTAACCCTGGAGGCCAGAAGGAAGTGGCTGAGAGAACTGCCAACCCAGAATCATATATCCTATACCCAGAATCCTATTGTCAGGAATGGAGAGGATATCAGACCATTCCCAGATGAAGGAAAACAAACAGAATTTGTTGCCAGTAGATGGTCTAAAGGAATGTATTAAGAGGTTCCCTGAACAGAAGGGAAACAATGAAAGAAGCAACGTTGAACTCAAGAAGGAACATGATGAGCAAAACATACAACAGACTTTCTGTTTGGATTATTTCTCTTTTTCTCAATGATTTTTAGGAAATATCTCTTAAGTGCTCATCTTTTGTTGTATGTATTTCAGATTTTCCCTCCAATTTGTAAGTTCAGTTCAGTTCAATTCAGTCGCTCAGTAGTGTCCGACTCTTTGCGACCCCATGAACCATAGCACGCCAGGCCTCCCTGTCCATCACCAACTCACAGAGTCCACCCAAACCCATGTCCATCGAGTCGGTGATGCCATCCAACCATCTCACCCTCTGTCGTCCCCTTCTCCTCCTGCCCCCAATCCTTCCCAGCATCAGGGTCTTTTCCAGTGAGTCAGCTCTTCACATGAGGTGGCCAAAGTATTGGAGTTTCAGCTTCAGTATCAGTCCTTCCAGTGAACACCCAGGCCTGATCTCCTTTAGGATGGACTGGTTGGATCTCCTTTCAGTCCAAGGGACTCTCAAGAGTCTTCTCCAACACCACAGTTCAAAAGCATCAATTCTTCAGCGCTCAGCTTTCTTTATAGTCTAACTCTCACATCCACACATGACCACTGGAAAAACCATAGCCTTGACTAGACAGACCTTTGTTGGCAAAGTAATGTCTCTGCTTTTTAATATGCTGTCTATGTTGGTCATAACTTTCCTTCCAAGGAGTAAGCGTCTTTTAATTTCATGGCTGCAGTTAACCATCTGCAGTGATTTTGGAGCCCAGAAAAATAAAGTCAGCCACTGTTTCCACTGTTTCCCCATCTATCTGCCATGAAGTGATGGGACCAGATGCCATGAACTTGTAACTTACATTTTTTTAATTCAAGGTATCTTTGGTGATCAGAAGTTTTTAATTTTAACATAGTCAAAAGTATAAATTTGTTTATAGTTGTACTTTTTGGTTACAACTATAAAAAAAGAAACTCCTTTGTCCCCAAAGCAGAAGGATTCTCCTATTCCTAATTTATAAAGTATGTGATAGGGATTCAGCTTCATATTTTCCCCACGTGGTTAACCATATTTTCAAATTCTTTGTTTCTTCCAATGATCTGCCATATATTTTATATATTGAACTTTTATGTATGGATGGATCTGATTCTGGATTCTCTATTCTGTTGGTTAACTTATCTAATCCTATGTTAGTAAAACACTGTCTTGTTTACTATAACCTCAAAAAATTTTTGAGGGTAGAGCAGGGTCCCCTCTCCTTACTCCTGTTTCTTTAGAAATGCTGTAGCTATTCTTGTGCATTTGGTCTTCCATATGACTTTTAGAATAAGTTCACCAAGTCCCAAAATATTGCTGGGATTTAAAAAAAAATAATTTTATTTATTTATTTATGGCTGTGCCGGGTCTTCATTTCTGTGCAGGCTTTCTCTAGTTACAGCGAGCGGGGGCTACTCTCTAGTTCCGATTCATGAGCTGCTTCCCATTGTGGTGGCTTCCCTTGTTTTGGAGCACAGGCTCTAGGGCACGTGGCCTTTGGTAGTTGTAATTCCCCGGCTCTAAAGCACAGGCTCAATAGCTGTGGTGCCCAGTCCATCGCTCCATGGCAAATGGGATCTTCCCGGACCAGGGATCGAACCTGTGTCTTCCTCCCTGGCAGGTGGATTCTTTATGTCTGAATCACCAGGGAAGCCTGGGATTTTATTGAACTGTTTTGAATCTGATGACCAGTTAGGGAAAATTGTCTTCTTTATGATCATCAGCCACAAATATGATACTGCTTTCTATTTATTTATATCTTTTTTTCGATCTGTAAACAAACTTTTAGTATTTTCTCTACAGAGAGTTTACAATTATTATTATTTTTTAATAATTTTAAAAATTTTAAAAATTGTATTTTATAGTTTGTTACCGGTGTTTATAAATGCAGTTGACTGTTATATATTGGTTTTTTAAAAATCCATGCACCTTGCTAAACTCTTAGTTATTTCTATTTTGGATTATTGGCGATATTTGGAGATTGTTTTGGATTTGTCTGTGATTATAATTAAATCATTTGAAAATGATGGTGTTTTTTCTTCCTTTCTAATCCTGAGTCTTTAAAATCTCTTTTCTTTCTTTTACATGCTAGGACCTCCAGTACAGTGTTGAATAAAAGTCGTCATGTCCTTGTGTTTGTACTGTGCTTAGTTGCTCAGTTGCGTCCAACTCTGTGACACCATGGGCTGTAGCCCACCAGGCTCCTCTGTCAATGGGGATTCTCTAGGCAAGAATACTAGAGTGGGTTGCTATGCCCTCCTCCAGGGGATCTTCTCAACCCAGGGATCAAACCTAGGTCTCCCTCATGGCAGGCAGATTCTTTACTGTCTGAGCCACCAGGGATGCCTAAAAGTGCTCATAGTATACTTATTCCCATGTTATTCCAGTCCTTATTTAAAAGAGAATGTTTGTAATATTTCTCTATTGATGATGTTTGCTGTAGTTAACTCACTTTGTACCCTTCAAATAGAATACAGATTTTTAATAAAATTGTATAATAAATAGACAAAGCTGTTTTCAATAAATTACTTGTATAAGAAATTGTTAAGTTTATATTCCTTAACTGCAATGGCATAAAACTAGAATTAATAATAGAAATTTAAGCATACTGGCTGAAAAAATTTTAATAGCTTCCTTAATTTCTATATTTAAAAAATTTAAGACTGAACTTACAGGTTTAGAAAATAGCAACTATTTAATATGAAAGTACTGCATCGTAAATTATAAGAGAAGACTACATTCAAAATAAAAGTCAAGCCTTCAATATTTTCACTGTGAAATAAGAGAGAGAGAATTAATTGGCTTCCAGTGTTAGACTGTTCCAGGACACAGTCCCCAGAGCTCAATTCTCAGGCTTCTTCTCTGTTTACCCTCTCCTTAGGGATCTCGTTAATCGAGCATTTTTACTATGAGCTGTAAACCTTCACAGCTCCCCTGCACCCAAGAGTCATAGCTACTCAACATCTGCATTTGGATATCTCATAAGCATCTTACCTTTAATGTGGCCAAAAGAAAACTTTCTGACTCCCACCCACTCCAACCCCTGGGAAAAAAACAAAGCTTCCTCTAGTGGACTAGTGTTCTCCATTTCAGTAAATGGTCCCAGTTAATGGTCAGGCTAAATTATCAAAGTCATCTTTGGCTGGTTCATCTTTCTTCTAACAAATCCTGGCATTTCTACCTATCTGCCAACACATCTTCCTATCATTCTATATTCAGAATACGTCACAAGTCCAGCCATTTCTCATCAGTTTACTACTACCACTCAGGCCCAAGCCACCAGCTATCTCTCACCAAGCCTATCGCCTTACCAGGTATTGAGAGATATTAAGCTATAGTAATTGAAATTATTTCATATAAAAATTAACAGGTCAGTAGAGTCATATGCATTAGCTCAGTAATAGCTCCAGAATATAGAAGAACTTAATATATATGATAAAAGTATCAAAAAACAGTGTGCAGTGACATACTTGTATAAATGGTATTCTGAAATGGGCCATTTAGGAAAAAAATACATTTTATATTGTATTGCCTCATAAATTCTAGAAATGATAAAATTTATTGAGCATTTACAATTTGCCAGGCAATGTGGTAAGTACATCCTTCACATGTACTGCAGTGGGAAAAGAAGCACAGATTAGAAGAGATACATGGTCATCTGCTCTCTAGGTCTCTAGGAAGGGAAGGCTTGGATTACTAATCATAAAAAATCACTAAAGGAATATGTTGATAAATTAAGTAATAGAAGTATTATTTAAATACTCTTCTGTTTCTAAGACTTGTGGACACAGTTGGAAAAGGAGAAGGTGTGATGAATTGAGAGAGTAGCATTGAAACATACTCTACCATATGTAAAACAGATAGCCAGTGGGAATTTGCTGTATGATACAGGGAGCTCAAACCTGGTGCTCTGGGACAACCTAGAGGGGTGGGATGAGGTGGGAGGCGGGAGGGAGGTTTAAGAGTGAGGGGACATATGTATACCTGTGGCTGTTTCATGTTGATGTATGGCAGAAACCAGCACAATATTGTAAAGCAATTATCCTCCAATTAAAAATGAATAAAATAAGAAAATAACTTTTCTGTTTTCAGAAATAAAATTAAAAGGCAAACAGATTTTAAAGAAGGTAACAGCAGAGCAGCAGTTTTTTAATCTCCCTGAATCCCTAGTAAAACACACGCACCACCTCTATATAATCTTGGACATCATTTACTACAGAATTAGCTCATAAAATGTCCCTGTAAACCCCAAAAGATAGCAGGACAAATCACCAGAATCAAGATGTAAGTATGATGTAAGCAGAAGGAAGCATCTGGGCTGTTTGATGGACTCGAAAGCAAGAGAGCTTCCGAATAAGCAGCAGGTATTCATTGGATAAGGGCTTTCCTGGTGGCTGAGATGCTAAAGTATCTGTCTGCAATGCAGGAGACTGGGGTTTGATCCCTGGGTCGGGAAGATCCCCTGAAGAAGGGAATGGCTATTCATTGGAAAGCTCAGGAGGCCAATTAGAGAACAGAAACTGAAGTTGGGATGGGTTTTGCCAAGAGCAGATGCATACAGGTGGCCCATGTGAGGTCTGAAGGGAGCAGGTAACGCCTGTGAATTCTCCCAACTAGTACTTCCTTCCAGGCTGGGGGTGGGTGTGGAGGGCATCCTGAGATTAGAATCAAATTTGAGCAGCTCTGGGACAATAGCAATTACAGACAGAGAAAACCAGAATAAAAGTGGAGCAGGGAAGCAGGGCCTGGAATCCCAGAAAGCAAGCTACCATATATTTGAGTTCTACGTAAAAACAAAAAAGGGAGAGCTACACCTCCTTCTAAAAATTTGGGGAAAATAATTTCAAATCAAATAGGCTGCAAAATTCTATAATTTTTAATTACAAAATTTTACTGTAATAAAGAAACAGAATAACAGCCACTTGAGCAATGAGAGCACATCAGAAACTCATGCCCACAAAAAAAGATAAAATTCTATTTCAAAATGAGCTAAAATTCGTTAAGAAAATGATATGACACTTGAAAGAATACCATAAATTAGAATTGCAAAAAATGAAAACTGAAGTGACAATAAAGGAAATAATTAGAATTTAATTTAGAAATAAACTGGAAGGAACATAAAAGCAAACAAATGTAAAAGCACCTTATGAGACCTAAAAAATGAGAAAATATTTAAAATTTAACAAAGAAATGAGGGAAGAGTTATAAAGAAGTTGAGAGAAATTAGCTAACATTGGAATAGACGGAGCAGGGAGGGGCTGGTAGCAGCACTCTATTTCTTGACTGGTTAGTGTTTCGCAGATGTTTGCCTTGCAGTAATTCTTTAAGCCATACATTTGTTTTATGAGATATTTCTGTACTTGTTTTATTTTACAGTTATAATGTTATGAAATGCAACAAAAAGACCAGTCAGTGAACCAGTGGATATTTGGGGGAAAAGAAAAATACGTAAACTGTTCACGCAAATGGATAACAAAGTGCTAAAACTCCAACAGAGAATTGCAGAGGATATAAATAAGTGATCTACATATATGATTGACCCTTGAACAACATGGCTTTGAACTGTGTGGGTCCACTTACTGGCTGATTTTTTTCTCAGTAAATTTCAGTATAGAAGTACTGTAGTATTACAGAATCTGTGTTTGGTTGAATCTGCAGATGCTGAACCGAGGGTGCAGAAGGCCAACTGTAAAATTATGTGAGGAGTTGGTGTCCAAGTTCTGCACCGTTCAAGGAGCAACTATATTCAGAAAGCTAATAATCACTAAAAACATCTAATCTCACTGAAATAATCTCTAAAAGACAATTTATAGGAAGGGAGGCGGTGAAAGAAAAATTCTATATTATATCTGTTTTTGTTGTTGTTCAGTCCCTAAGTTGTGTCTGACTCTTTGTGACCCCGTGGACTGTAGCCCACCAGGCTCCTCTGTCCATGGGATTTTCCAGGCAAGGATACTGGAGTGGGTTGTCATTTCCTCCTCCAAAGGATCTTCCCAGCCCTCTGGAGGTGCAGGGATTGAACCTGCATCTCCTGCTTAGCAGGCAAATTCTTTACCGCTGAGCCACCTGGGAAGCCCCATATTGTATCTGTAGATAGCTTTTAATGTCATATAATTTTTCTATTGTGGGTGAAATTGGGTAGGGTGGCAACAGACTCTCCCAGTAAGTGCCCTTCAGCGTGATAGGTTTTTCTGTTACATGATCCCAAAGTGAATGTGATACAAAATAACCCATTCGCTTTCTGTTCACGTTGACTTAGTGTGGCATTTTTATAGTTTGGAAACGTTTTTGATTAACTACATTGAATACTTTATCCTTCACAGTGAGAGACCTACCACCAATTTCCCTTGATGTTAGACAAAAACAGCGCATCTCCACAGATGCATTATCATCTGAAATGAAAGCCCCAGTTCTTCCAGAACCCATCCTTCCAGTTCAGCCCAAAACTATGAAAGACTTTCTGTAAGTTTTGGCTCATTGTTACATGTAGACATATAATCAACTGCATGTCAGCACTTCATATAATTTGATATTTTTGTGTGGGAAATTAATTGAACTTATGGCTCATAAGGTATTAGAAGAGTGAAGGCACCAAAGACTAGATCTCTCAAGTTGAAGGTGAGAACAAATATATAATTTACAGGTAAGGGATAGATAATGTTGCAACAGAAGAAACACTAAATAAGAGAAAATAAGTCAAAACAGGCAAGCAGAGATGAAGGAATGTGTCCTTTTAAAAAAATAAGACTTCATTTACTGCGTGACACACAGACCGTAAAAGCTACCTTGCTGCTATTAAGTTGGTACAAAAGTAATATTGGTTTCTGGCCATGAATTTTAAATCATTATAACTGGGCTCAAACACATCTTTATTAATCAAAATAGGAACTATTACAGTTGACACATTTTTGCCAACAGGAAATAAGTTCATTCATTCCTGTAGCATAAAAGTCCATGCTTCAGAATTCAACAAACTCTTGGAAAGCATTTTCTCCCTCCTGCTGGTTGTGAACGTGTTTTCCCTGCAAAAAGTTGTCAAGTTGCTTGAAGAAGTGGTAGGCAGTTGGTAAGAGGTCAGGTGAATATGGCAGATGGGGCAAAACTTCATGGCCTAATTTGTTCAACTTTTGAAACATTTGTTGTGTGATGTGTGGTCAAGTGTTGCCAAGGAGAATTGCATCTCTTCTGTTGACCAGTACCAGCTGCAGGTGTCGCAGTTTTCAGTGCATCTCATTAATTTGCTGAGCATACTTCTCAGATGTAATGGTTTCGCTGGGATTCCAAAGCTATAGTGGATCAGACAGGCAGTAGACCACCAAACAGTGACTATGATCTTTTTCTGGTGCAAGTTTGGCTTTGGGAAGTGCTTTGGAGCTTCTTCTCTGTCCAGCCATTGAGCTGGTCATTGCCAGTTGTTGTATAATGTCCACTTTTCGTCACAGGTCACAATCCAGTTGAGAAATGGTTGGTTGTGTAGAATAAGAGAAGATGACACTTCAAAACGATGGTTTTTTTGGTTTGCAGTCAGCTCATGAGGCATCCACTTATCGAGCTTTTTCACCTTTCCAGTTTGCTTCAAATGCCGAATTACCTTAGAATGGTCAACATTGAGTTTTTCGGCAACTTCTCATGTAGTTATAAGAGGAACAGCTTCAGTAATGGCTCTCAGTTGGTCATTATTAACTTCCCATGGCCAGCCACTGTGCTGCTCATCTTCAAGGTTCTCATTTCCTTTGCGAACCTTCTTGAACCACCACTGCACTGTACATTCATTAGCAGTTCCTGAGCCAAATGTGTTGTTGATGTTGTGAGTTGTCTCCACTGCTTTATGACCCATTTTGAACTTGAGTACAAAAATTGCTCAAATTAGCTTTTTGTCTAACATCATTTCTGTAGTCTAAAATATAAAATAAACAGCTAGTAATAAGTCATTAGCAAAAAAACATAAAGCGAAAAATGTGCATTAAAATGATATATAATAACATAACTACATTTATTTAAGAGTGTATTCCAATATCAAAGGGCAAAGTTCAACAATGCAAAATTACATTTACTTTTTGTACCAACCTAATAATAAAAATCAGATGGATACTTGAAGGACTAAGTGAGAAAGAGAAAGTAGGGACAGAATGTAAACAAAATCTGTCAAGAAATTTGGCTGTAAAAGAAAGAAAGAGAGATAATTATAAGGAGCATGTCAAAATGAACTTTTTAAAAATATTTACTTATTTATTTTGCCTGTGCTGGGTCTTTGTTGTTGTGCATGGACTTTCTCTAGTTGCAGCAAGTGGGGGCTACTCTCTAGTTGTGGTGCATGGGCTTCTTACTGCAATGGCTTCCCTTGTTGCAGAGCACAGGCTCTAGGAACACAGGCTCAGTGGTCGTGGTGTATGGGCCTAGTTGTTCCGTGGCATGTGGGATTCTCCCAGACCAGGAATCTAACTGGCATCCCCTGCCTTGCAAGGTGGATTCGCAACCATTGGACCACCAGGGAAGCCCAAAAATGAACTTTTAAAAAAGCAAATAAATGGGAAAGTTGAAGCTGGATTAATATCTTAATCCAATTAAGAATTATAAATTCAGAAGCTACATATTTACATTAACTGGAACACATTCCTGTATTCAGCTTCATTATTTCAAGTTGCATGTTGGATAACATTTATCTGTAAAGAGTCAGTGCTGTATTATCTGAATAATGTTTTTTATCTGTTGTGGCTAATAAATGCTTTTATTTTAGGGAAGATGTAGAAAAAGCTAAGTCATCAGGAGATTGGAAAACAGTATATGATTTTTATCTTACAACATTTGATTCTTTTCCAGAACTAAGTGCTGCATTTAAGGTAATAACACGTAAAGCACATTTTTCACTTTTTAAATTTTCCCCCAAAAAAGACACTGAATTTACCTCTTTTTCTACCCAATATTGGCTTAAGCAACTACTTAAGCAAATATGAATATGTATTAATTCTGAAATTATAGGTATCACAATAATTACTTAAGTGATATCTTAAAAATTGTTTTTATTTGTACTAATGTAATACTTGAGATGGTTAGATAACCTCACTGACTCTATGAACATGAATTTGAGCAAACTCCAGGAGATAGCCGAGAACAAGGAAGCCTGGAGTGCTGAAGTCCATGGGGTTGCAAAGAGTCAAACATGACTTAGCGAATAACAACAACATTTGACTCCATTCTTTCAGTTTTTAAAAAAGAAATTATTAAAATAATCCTATGTATTTATTTGCCTTTTTAGCAATTTAGCAGTAACAGTTCTTTTGTATCATCATACTAAGAATATTACAAATTATGAAGGAATAGTTATGATTCACATATTACTTAGAATAGTTCTTAAAATGTTATATACACTTAGCTCTTTAATTGAATTTTCAGAAAGATGCCTCTGCCTCATTTAATACTATTGAAGATTCTGGGATTAATGCTAAATTTGTGAATGCTGTATATGATGCCTTACTTAATACTGTAAGTATCATTTATGAACACATGCAAATCATAAAATTGTTTGAGTCTAATACTGTACTTTGAAATCAGCCACACAAATGTTGTAAAACTCACGTTGTAACATAATTACATAAGAAACTTTTTTGGTAAATTTAGTTGAAATTCTCAGAAAGTTAGATTATTTTTTATTCTTATATTTTTCTAATTAAAAGGTCTTTCGAATTCTGTAAGAAAAATTTTTTATCTTGTTTTTTTAACATAATTTGGTTGTCCTTTATAATGAACTGTAGACTTAACTGCTAATTATAATATACAGATATGTACAAAATGTATGCCATCATTTTATATTGTTAAACATGCTATTCTTCAGCTTGTGTTCATGATTTAATCTTGTCAATCCAGAGACAGTGAAATTATTTTTATTTTTCTGTTTTTCACTGTTACATAAAACTGATGGTGATCATCAAACAGCCACCACGTATGTTTGTGCAGGTTGTACAGTGCACATCCCAGGGAGCATTTTCATTGTAATCTTTCAGAAGTGAAATTGAGACCACCGTAAGTGGCAGTAATCGGTCATCAAGTCCAATTTTAACCACTGAAACAAATCTGTAAATATAAGTAACATATAAAAGTCACCTAAATATCTAATCCTAATTATTTCATGATTTTATTTTGCCTATAGCCTCAAGACATTCAGAAGACAGTATTAAAGGGAATCATTAACAGCCTGTTACAAGAATGGAAAGGGTAATTGTGACCAATATTGTAGTTGTAGCTCATCAGTATAGATGGTTAATCTGTACACTGCATCCAACTTTAATGTGTGTGTGTTACTCAGAAAAGATTTTAGTTGATACAGTAAAAACATAGAATGAAATTGTAAACCATTTATAACAAACCTTTTTAACTCAAAACTTATGACTTATTAGGAGGATCCACATGTGAGCTTCAGAGGATCTGTGAATTGTTTAAAACTGTATATAAAATTTGTTGTGTAGAGATATATGTGCTTTACAAAAATAGGATGGGTGCTTAAACCAGTAACCTAGAATGAAATAATATGAGCATTAAATTTATCCTTGGGCTTCCAGGTAGCAGAGTAGATATTTCCTTATTTCTAATATAAGGAAACATAAATTTAGCCACTAAAATTTTTTTTTCTGGAACTAAATATTGAATTGTTATATAAAGAATGATGGACAGTGTAATTGCTAGTGTTTGGAATATGCAGAACACAAAATACAGCTTTAAAAGTACATATTAAAATTGATATTACTTAAATAACATAATTTAAATAATAGCTGCTGTTAAAGCCAAGCAATGCCATTAAATTATAATTTAAATATTTATATTAAGCCTGGCTTGAAAATACCAAACTACAGTTCTTAAATATGTTAAATATACCCTATATATTTTAACAACATTGTTCCAGTTTTCAAAGAAATTTGTGGTTTTTATAGAACATTGAGAAAAGGCAGAATAGTATTAAAAAAGTAAAGTGTAACTGTGCAGTTGTTTTCTAGTTGTCTTTTTAAAACAATTGAAATCATATTATATTTTGCGTGTGATTTTTATCTTAATATTTTCCTAGTTTATCGTTCTAGTAATACTTTTGCATTTTCCTTGAATTTTGTGTTTCTGGTTGAATATATAATGCCTCATTGGAGATGAAGAGGAAAAATTAGAATGTTAAAACAATGCTTAGGAGAGTGAGAAAGTCCAGTGGTCTGAAACTGCAAGACCTTGGTCCCCTCTGAGCATGCTCCCACAGCTTTCTAACCCCAGCTCCTCAAATGTGTACCTGAGACAGATTAAAATAATTTGATGCAACTTACTTATTAAAGGATCATGTGGTCTTTACCCCCAAATTTTTGTTTTATTTTGGACTTAAACAACAACAAGATCTATAGCTTATTGACTGTTTACTGTGGGCTAATCACCTTTCAAATGATTTTGCATATATTTCTCATATTGAATCTTCACTGCAATCCTGTGAAATAGGTAATGGGATTATTTTCACTTCACACTTGAGGAAATTAATTTACAGAGAAGTAAATTGCCCAGATTAACACAATAAGTGCCTTAGTCACAATTAGAACCCAGGCTGTCTGGCAAAAGAGCCTATGATCTTAACCACCATTTCTGTACCCATTTCTGTACACTGTGCTAAAATACTAGTGCATCGGACAGGAAGATGAAAATTTTAATGGTACAGCTATAAAATGAAAAGAAAAACCAGGACTCTCTTATCACCAGGAATTTTAATGTTTATGAACTACTTTGATCTTAATAAAATATTTTCAAATATAATTTTTAAAATAAAATAGTAGTCCCATTGAGAAAATAATCTGAAAATTATGTAGACTACTACAGAAAGAAATAGTTTAGATTTTATTTAAACCCAAATAATTTAAATCATTATTCAGCCAGATAATTCTTCCATAGAGGAATATTACTACTAATTTTAAAATTATATATGTAATATACATACATACATGCATATGAATTTCAAAATTTAATACACATGTTATTCATTTATATTTCAGATGATGTGGCTTTACATTTATAAAGGGCATCTAGTACACTTTGGGCAATAATTTATGTTTATGTTTTCAGATTTAAGTCTAGGTTTTAGCTTTTATCAAGTCAATCCTCACAGAAACATTGATAATTTTTATTAGATGGTGTAAGATTAAGCATCTGTCATCAGTTACACTTCTTTGTTTTTCAGTCCACGAACAAAAGATGATCTTAGAGCATATTTTGTACTTTTACAGGTAAGAAAGCAAGAACTTAGTTGAAATTGTATAATTCATAATTCAATCTGTACATGTATAAGTAAAATGATGTCAAGTACTAAGTATTATTTTGAGCAGCATTTCTGATACTTTTTAGGTTATAATTACTTTTAATCAGAGAATTAAAGCTATAGCGAACAGTGGGAAGCTAAATTATCTTCAGAATTAATATTTTAATTTAGTTCTTGCCTTCCTGCTGTTGAATTCTGGAACAAACAGAATGGCAGCCCTCCAGTCTTCTTCTTCCTCCTCCTCCAGTCAACTTCCTTTCTTGTAACTAGTTTCTTAAGGGGGCTTCAAAACTCTTTTTTGTTTCCCAATTAGTAGGTCTCTAACTTTTCAGTAAATGTTTAAGCTAGAATTCTAATGGAAAAATCAAAGTGGTTATTTATGTTTGCTGAAGCAAAGATGATGAACTTTTTCCTCTCAAGAGATACAGATTTATTGATAATAAATAAATAAATAAGGTCCAAACAAATGAAAAGTACTTTTACCTTTTATAATTTTTTGAGAAGTATGTTATTCCCATAGCTAGCATACTATATTTGTATTATTCTTTGCAGTTTACCGAAGATGGTTGTATAGATTACTATCTCATTTAAAGATAAGAAAAATTATGTTAATGAGATATAATGTTCAATTCAATGTTATGTCCAATAAAAAAATATGGAAGATATGGGTAGAAGGAGGAGGAGAGAGGAAAAAAGAAAAAGAAGGAAAAGTTGGGGGGAAATAGGGGAAAATAGATAAAAGGCAGTTGAGAGCTGTAAGGAGAGGAAGGGGAGGTGAAAAGGTAAGACGAGAAAGACAAAACTGGAAAAAAAGGGAAATACATGTGAAGATAGTAAAAGCTAGAAAGTGACAACATGGAGCTCAGATTTTTAGGAGAGTGTATTTGGTCCTCAGTAAGCTCTACTCTTAAGAGCTATCACTTGATGAGGTTATCAGCTGGGGTCACTCCCTCATTTTGAACCATCCTGACCATAAGTCAGTTTTGAAAAACATACGGTGCTCTTTTCTTTTTTACAATTTCAGTTTATTGTTCAATAATACTTATTTTTACCATCAAGTTCTGAAATGTACATTGTGAGTTTTAGGTTTTGGAAATGTAACTAGAGTTTGTGCTTGGTTTACAAGCTCTCCTTTAACATTTAAAAGTTCTCAGGAGCTGTTAGGTGGTTCTCCCCTTGTTCTTTGTGAAATATGCAAATAACTTTCCACATTGGCAAAAGTTTCATTACCAGCTTTTATTTTTCTAGCATTCTCTGTCCTCCCCCCCTTTTTTCTCAAATCAAGAAAGAACCAGGTTTTTGCTTAATTGGAAAGGAGTAATGCCCTCCATTTATACTAGGCAGTGAGCTAGGTGCTTTATGTTATAATTTTCTTTTTTTAATACTCAAAACAACCTCCAAGATAGATATTATCATTCCCATTTTCTAGATGAAGAAGTTGAGCATCAAAGTTTAAGGAACATTCTTAAGGGTGTATAGTAGTAAGTGGTAGAATTAGCCCTCAGACCTAAATCTTTCGTAATTCAAAGCCATTGGACCATTGTGGAAATCCAAGTTTCTATTAATTAAATAATGAAACAAATTGATTCTTATTTTAAAGGATTTCACCTATTATTTCATAATCTCAAATTTAGTTTTCTGAATTTGCCACTTAGCTCATTAAGCTTAGTGTCTTTCCTTTTACATGTTAACACAATTTTAACACAATTATCTTTAATATCTTTTTCAGAATCCTCAATTTAATAACACATCTACGTATGTCATCTATGCCCACTTGCTACGACAGACAGCCAGCTTAGTGGAAGCTGACCATCATTTCCTAGCTCACTGGTTTAAAAAGTAAATTACTCTATGATGTTAAGAACTTTTAATTTTATAATAACATTAAATATTTTCAGGTCTTTAGAAATGATACTTATAATTTACAGTGCTTCAGAAGCCAATTACAAATGTATTATTTAGTCCTACATAGAGGATACATTAGAGATCTGTTTTGTGTGTAAGTGACCATTTTGCTTGTACCAGCTGTTGAGATTTCTGTCCACTGCTTTTGCATTTTATACAGCACATTCCTATCATTGAACATGTTAGCCATCAATATCAATTTATAAAAGTACAGTATTTTTTTCACAGTACTGTACTTACATTAACAATTACTTTTCCCCATGACTAATACGAGCTAAAGAAGCTAAATTGTACCAAAATTAATTTTAAATACAGTCAGTTCTCATTATTAGCAATAGTTAAGTTCTATAAAGCTACTGTGAGTACTGAATTGGTGAATAGCGAACCATTATTTCCACTCAAGAGGGTTAGATTCCTACGAGCCTTTGTTCACAACATTTCCATCAGCATATCAGTACATAGCCTTACTTTATCTGTGTTTCATTTTAAAGACACCTTATTTGATAAAATCATCATTTTATTAACATTCAACTCACAGCCAACAAAAGGTGAAGAATCTGCCTGCAATGCAGGAGACCCAGATTCGATCCCTGGATCGGGAAGATCCCCTGGAGAAGGGAATGGCAACTTACTCTAGTATTCTTGCCTGGAAAATTCCATGGACCAAGGAGCCTGGCAGGTTACAGTCCATGGGGTCACAAAGAGTCAGACACAGCTGAGCAGCTAACACACAGCCAACAGCATCATAACTCATGTCTGAGCAAAGTTTATTGGACACAAGTACTTTCTCCATAAGGCACATCACATCCTTCTCAGGAACACTAGTCAGAACTTTAGAACTTTAGCACTCGAGTTAGGGGCAAAATCACAAATGAAAAGCATAAGAATTTGAAAAACATGACCCGAGTAGATTGCGTAAAGAATACTTATTTGCAGTATGAGAGCTAAAACAAGGAGGCAGAGCGTCACCTTATTCAGCCTCAGCATAAGCAACTCCCGTTTTTTGCCACTCTTTGCACTGCCATGAAATGACCACAAAAGCGCCACGATTATTTATTTGGGGTTTAGAATTAAATAGTAGGAAATGGGTGAATTTGCAAATACAGAATCTGTGAATGAGGAGTGACTGAATACCAAAAGCCTTAAAAGTGAAATGTTTAATGCTAACCTTATAGTAATTTTGGTGTTTATTTCTTATTTAATTAAGAAATGATATTTGAGGAAAGATTTTGCAACTTTTCAAATTTGGGGCAATTAAAGAAATAGAATTTGGGGGAATAGTCTAAAATTTTATGCATAAAGGATGAACTTTGACCTCTAACAAATATATTGCCAAAATAGAAAATGTGAATTTTGATTGGAATTATTTCAAAATCTTTACCAGATTATCCCAGAAGAGGTTCAAACCATTGGTGGAGAGATTGCTGCAGTTTATTTCTTTACGCCTGTTTCCTGCAAAACCTGAAGAATTTCCACCTATATCAAAGTGTTCGTGGTGGATCCCATCAGCATCTAAAGTATTGGCTTTACTTAGTAGGTTTTATTATTCAATCTTCTTTACTTTTCTTTTATTAAATATAAGGATATTTCCATAAGGACCTCAAAATTCTATAGAGGCATTATGTACATCTGAAATCATTCCTTTGAGGAGGAGAGTTGTAGTAATGTATTTTCTATTTTGCTAATGGATTTCACAATTAATGTATAAGCATGAAAAAGCTTTATGCATTTTATTGAGCAGAATTCTGTTTTATGGCTGTCAACTGCATATGACCTCCTAAGTAGTGGTTCCTAAGAATACCCGAACTTATATTCATTCCTGAGTACACCATTTGCTTACTCCCTTCACTATACTATTATAATCCTCACCATTCAAGTTTTCTTTTAAAGCAAGTAATTATTGGCTGCGTTTTGACCTTAATTTTAAAGCTACTTTCTTCATTCAGCACTACGATTGCTTAAAAGAGGAATTTCTAGATAAAGGCTTTCTGGTGGGGATTAAAATATTCTTCCTACTAGAATGAATCATGTACATATTGGGAAAGATCATTATGTTAGAATTTATCTTTACAGATACTGCAAACAATTTGGTTCACCCTCCCCTTATTCCTTATACTGATTTCTATAATTCTACATTGGATCACATTGACCTCATGGAAGAATACCACACCTGGCAGAGCTTTGGAAACTCTCACAGGTATGATCAGAAGTTTATTTGATTATTCACCTGAATAAAATACTATTCAAAATAATGACTGGCTTTTAAGTTTGTGTAAGTAAATTTATGTATACACATACCTTAACGTATAAACTTTTAAGTATATTTTAGATATCCAGCCTTGAAATCATTATATCATTATATTTCCTAAAGCATCTTCTTTTTCTGTTTCATCTGAATTTATGGTTATGTTAATATGATTTTTGTTTGGTTAGTAACATCTTTTTAAGAAGGGAAAAGTTCTTAGTATGCAGTTTCTTATAAATTTTCTTATTCTATGTGCTATCACCCAGCACAGAGGTCAACAAACTTTTTCTGGAAAGTAGAGGATTATAAATGTGTCTGGCTCTTTGGGCTATGCAGTCTCTGGTCTACCATTATAGCACAAAACAGCCTTAGAAAATATGTAACTGAAGGGATGTGTTTGTGTTCCAGAGCTTTACTCACAAGCCTGGGTTGTAGGCCATGTTGGTCCCATGGACCATAGTATGCTGGTGCCTGATCTCACACAGTGATCACACATGTGTGCACATACACACAAGAATTCACTCCTTTTCTCCCTTTTCCTGTAGATGAAGTGTTTGTTCTTTATACATAGCATTAAAAGAATGGATGTTACAGAGAAAGGGCTTCACCAGAAATGGTTTGTTACATTAGTGTAATAGATTTTCAAAACACTTGGCCAAATTCTTCATTACCCTGCACCTTATAGTCACACTTACAGTTTAGATTAAACCAGCAAGACTATCCCAGACATAATTTATTCCCAGACTCTGAGATGTCCTGCAGAATGCATTATTCTAAGAGAGACTAACTGAGAGATATGATATGGATATAAGTAACCCAAAACCCCAGAATTGGTTCAAGCTTCTAGGGACCCTTTCTACCAGAATTGACCTAAAACATAGACTAGAATCCTGGATATATCTCAATCCACACCTGATCTGAGTAAGTATTCCGTTTCTGGAGGACCTCGGCCAGTCTGATGGATTTTTTCTTGACAGAGTTTATTCTACAAAGATATTTTTTGTCCCACTTTAATGTATTTGTAATGTTGTAGACAAAGCTACAATACAATGCCAAGAGTTACTGTGCATATTTCAGTGACATGTTTTAATGCAAAGCTCCTCTAAACACTGTACTGTAACATTGATGTACCAAGAATGAGTTATAGAGGTTTGATCCTATGATCCCTTCAGCCCTTGGGACCTAGAAGAGGATCAGAGCCCCAGGGCAAGTCACGTGTCTGGCCGTGGCCAGCCTCTTGTGTTTATCTCAGTGTGTCATACACATAGTATCGTTTGTCTATGTGCTATGACTAGGGAAGGGCTGAGAACACTATTTAAAGGACATAGTTAGACCAGCATTATCCTACTAAGTTCATTGCATTTTCCAAATTTTTAGTTAGCACTTTGTGATTCAAAATTATTACACATTAATACTGAACAATTTTCTTACTGCTTTCTAACAGTTTCATTCCAAGAGGAAAACCATTTCATTTTCAGGTCGTTCCAGGGCTATCTCCTTTTCCTATCTCCTTTTTCCTCCTAATGCCCACATCGCAGTGTGACCAGTATGTGCTGCTCGACTGTCCTTGGATGTGTTCCAACTACAGCTGATGGATTCATTACAGCCACTTACGTGGGAGTCTAGCTCCCGAAGGGTCATTGCTGCCTTACTAGTCTCTCTGAATGCATTTCATCTGTGTGCTTTATGGCTCTTTCATATAACAGAGTGAGCCCTGACCCAGGAAAGAAGTTATTTTCATAACTTTTGATCATATGTTGTGTCTTTACAAATACATACCATTTCATATTACTGCATCATTAAATAACAGTGCTAAAGCAACACTTTTTCTTTTATTTTATTGCTCTTAAATGTGTTACTTTTCCTACCATAGTTCTTGCTAGATTTCCTCATTTCTGATGCATAAGCATTTCTGATGCATATGCATACTCATAGAGTAATGGATTCTTATATTAATTTCTGCACATGATTTTCTGTCCTAATCCTTCATCAGCACTTCTGCCTCCTGTTTCTGATGTTGGCCATATTTTTCCCAGGTAATGATGTACAAGTGGCTGCATAAACTGAGATTATTTGTATAAACAGTGTAAGCTGTCAGCACATATTTCAGAACATTGGCTATAGCTTCTTCTAGGGAATAAAGCCACTGCACATCGGATAATGATGTTTAGGTCACAGGGCTGTGGGATTCAAAGAAATGATGCACATAAAATCATTTTGTGTATGGTAAAACACAGTACAAAAGTAATGGTTTAATATTGTTAGAAGCGGTACCTTAGATTCCCTTAGTATAATTTTGCTAAAAATACACCATTTTGCTTTTTCTGTTTTCACTTGTTGAGCAGGTTTTCCTTCTGTCAGTACCCATTCGTTATTTCTATAGCTGCAAAAAAAATCATTATTCAAAGAGACTCAGAACAACAGATGATAAGCATCGCAAGGGTAAGCCAGCTATGAAAACATTTATGCTGACTATAATCAATATATAGTAAATAATTTAACAAATAAGTCAAATGTCATGTGAATTGTTCTAGCATAATCAGGAAATGTCAAAAGTAAAATTCATACCATACTCCCTCAAAAAGTACTTAAACCTATTCTTGATACAGGGAAAAAAAATACTCCTCATCAACTTCTCATTGTTTTATAAATATAGCAGGAAGGTTAAATGCCTCTCACAGACCCAAAGTAGTGGGAACTTGGACATCATTTTGTAGATACCATCCTCCAGGGTCACTAGCAGTGCACTGGTGAGAAAGAACTACAGTGAGGACAAGAAAAGGGGTGTCCTTAAGAGCAAACCACTCAAACCACTGACACGTTTTCTAAATTTTATGAAAGTCAAATAGAAACAGCTGAAAAATTAGAAAATGTAACAAAAAGTGTAGTCTTAGAAAACTGAGAAATATGTCCATAGATGGTGAGAGGTGTTTTATTGATTCTTAGGGAACCAAAATGCCTACAGGTCCATTGAAACCGGTAGCAGTCAGGCTGGCTTTAGGCAGGATGAAGTTCATCTCTGGGCCTGTCCTGTCCACTACCTACCACGATTTCTGCATAGCACAGTAAAGTTATAGATGAAATACAAAATTACTTTGATTGTGCTTTTTTTAAAAAAATTAGAGCTCTAGACTATACATTTTAATACTCATATGTTTTTGAGTTTCTGCTTTTGCGACATGATTACTTACAACTTTAAAACTTAGAGAGGTTGGCTATAGTCTTCTTAAAATAGAGACCCCAAGAGAAACCTGTAGAGTAAAAGGAAATAATTTCCATGTCTTGTTCAAGGATATAAAAAGAATTCTAAGGAACAAATTATAATACTTCAAATACCATAAAAGTAAGAATTGTTTATTCTTTAGTAATTCACCAGAAGGTGAGTATTTTTGCTATCACAGAGCGGGACAAAAGATTTGAGTGACTAGTGACATCCCAGAGTCAGATTACACTGAGTATTGGAGTATTAGAAGAAATGGTATTGCCTCTGTGTACCCAAGGAGTAACATAGCCATATTACCCTGCTGAAAAGGAGATTTCAACAGGTGTATTTAGCACCAGAATTATTAATCCTGGTTAGATATTGGCTCAAAGATTAGTCTATATAGCTAGTCATTTTGATGATTAGCATTTCTGCCATTTCATGTGCCTTTTTAGTTTTTTTTTTTTTTTAAGCCTTCGGCTATGATTTTTTTCTGTTTATAAGAAAAAAATCTAAAGAGCTAGAAGTTTAAGTTCCTCTGAGCAGTTTTCTGCTGTGCCACTCACACTTAAGATTTTAAATATCTTCTTTTAAATTTCCTTCCAATCAAAAGGAGAGTGGCAGCTGTAGACTCTATCCTAGGCTGTCTTCCACAGAGCATGGGCACAAATGGGTAGCAATTGAAGAGTCCAGTGGCATTCTCAGTTGTGGGTGTTTTCCAGCATTTTAGCTTGTAAACTGCCATACCATTTGGAATTAATGACTGGTGACTGTTTTGACACAGGGTAAACTTATAGATAGTTAATATAAGCAAGAACTTATATAGTATAATTTAAAGTTGTGAAAGTGATTTCCCAGATTAAAAATAACTTCCTCATCAGTCTTTGTCTAAAATTCTACCATCATTGGGTTATTTCTTTCATCTGAAGCACTTTCTTTGCAGTATGAATTTCTAATGAAAGGAGTAGCCACTAAGCTTTGTCTTCCATTAGCATCCTAGTTTAAATTTGTGTGTTGGCTATTTCCAGTGTGATGGCTTCCCAGGAGCTCGACTGGGAACAGAAGATAAGAAAGGGTTGGAAAAACAGGTCCATGATACTGCATACTATGCTAGGAATATAGACCTGTTTGAGCACAAAAGAGAGGACCCAGAGAAGGGGAAAGAAAAAAAAAACTTGCTGCAAGCCTTTAGAATCGAATACTGGAGAGATGAAGAAGGGCTCTGAATTAGTGTATTATAGTAATCTACAAAATCATGAAAGTAGCCTTACTATATAGATTCGGGATATTAAAATTTTACCTACTGAAGCAAATTGCATGTATTTAAAACGTCAGAATGTTTATCTTTAATCTGCACAATAATTCATTTTCTTTGCTACCAAAGAGGGTGAGGTAGTCTGAAAAAGAGTTTAGATAAATTAAATATATTGTACAATCATGTAGACTTTATACGATAAATGACATTCATAAATTTCTTATCTTTTTGCAAAACATTCCCTTATTTCCAAAACCCAGGCATAAATATTGTTAACATTTTAGGGAATTTGCTTTTGATAGTCTTTACCTATATTATCTTCAAAAGGCATCAGAGTTGAAACAATATTGTGTATACAATTTTGTTTCCTCGCTTTTTTTAGTTGTACATTCCTTAAACATTTTCCATGTTATTTACATAATTTTTATGACCATCATTTTTGATAACTGTATTATAATTCCACTAGAGATTCATACTTAGTATATTTCTAAATTTTGCTCTTATAGATGATGCTGTGATGAATGTCACTGTATAAAATATTTCCTCTGTTTAGTATTGGGACAACGGATATGAACATCGTTAATGGTTTCTGAAATATGTTGAAAATTACTTTCTAAAAGTAGATTTTAGAGTAAATCCAGTGTCTTAAAAAGCGTAAGCCAAATTTGTCATCAGAAATACGTACCTTGTTCCCAGTGTTCCCACTTTGTATTTATTAAACAGATAACTTTGCTATGTAAGAGGTGAGACATACAGAAGCAGTAATGCAACATTCTTTTACTGTAGAAGTTGAATTATTTTGGGGTCCTCCATTTGTATCCCCTTCTGTTATCACTGTCCCAAAATGAAGTAATAAGGCATTTTCATAAGTCAAAATTTGCATAACTGAGTTTATGAAATTGTTTATGTGAGAGATGGTAAAGAGAAGAATATAAGTGATTTTTACCCAAGTGTTTAAATGTTTTAAATGAGATTATGATTCAAGTGAAAATGAAAATGTTTGCTTTCTTTTTCAATTAGCAAAGTCTGGTGGATAAAGTATCTCGAAGACAGAGACCTGATATGAATATGTTATTTCTAAATATGAAAGTAAGGCGGACACATCTGGTTAGCGATTCTCTTGATGAGGTATAAATTATTTATTCTAGAATAGTATTAATTGGTTAAAGATTAAATAATTTGATATTATGGCTTATTACTAAAATATTAGTAAGCTGCCTTTATTTCTGTATGCCAGTGGTGTGCTTCCTTATATTTTGATACAATGGTTAAAAACAGTTCTGTATTCACAGTTAAGCCTTATGTTCATTTTTTATGTTTTTTAGTGTTTTGTTGTTAAATATTCAGAAAAGGATTTCATATAGAACACTTAAATGAGTAATTCATATTTCTGAATATATAATGTAGATTCTAGACCACCTTTGTTAACTGGTTGGGTGCCTAACAAGTCATTTTAACTTCTCCAGGCCTAATTTTACTTATCTGTAAAATTAGAAGACTGATCTACAAGGATATATTGGGTATATTTAGGGTCAAACATATTGATACTTTGATTGTATACACATGTATTATTAAGCTTCAAGCATGTACAGTTTAACCAGATTTTCATGTGAATATTATAATATTTGATTTAGTTATGTGATTTTTTTAAACTTTAGTGTTGAAGGCAAGTTTAATTGAATTACTTTGTGTTGTATTTGGCTAAATTAAAATCTTGGAGTTAGTATGATGCCAGTAGGCAATAACCTTGAGCAAGGTACCTGACTTTCCTAATTCTGTTGCTTGATCTATACAACAAACATTACAGTAGGGTTGGGCAGATTTATTGGACGGATAGATGGATGAAGTTTTGCGACATTGTAAATATGATAATACATTTCCCAGAATTTAAAAGGTTAATTTACTTTTCTACTGCCTTTTGTTCTCCTCTATCTTATAATTTCCTCAAACAGTTAACCCGGAAAAGAGCAGACCTGAAAAAGAAGTTGAAAGTTACATTTGTAGGGGAAGCTGGTTTGGATATGGGTGGCTTGACTAAAGAATGGTTCCTTCTTCTAATTCGCCAAATTTTTCATCCAGATTATGGTGAGTAGTTAATTTCTATGAAAGTGTTTTCTTCCTGATCGTTAGATTTAAGTAGTCACTCATTTTTAATCTATGATTTTACAGATTTTTTGTCATTTTACAGATTTTTTGTCAATCATAAATGTTGAATAATTTTTTAAAGACTGTTAGTTGCATTTTTTAAATTGACCAAATTGATGATTATAATATTTATTATCTTACTGGGAATCCTACACAAAATGTATTAGCATAGAAGCATTCACATGTTTTCTGACTAAGCCAAATATGTAAAAATTTGTCATTGAAATAAAAAGAACATTAAAAATTTTAAGATCAGAGCTATAGTTTGCTCTTCACTAATATTTGAAGTCTCTTTTGTAAAATAATGAGCCATTTTAATAAATAGGAAGCATTAAATAAACCTTTGAACTTTAATTTGGTTTCATTTGATTTAGAGAAAACACCTATATAATCCTTAGTATTGTTAAGCATTTTCTTCAAAAGTTTTAAGTGTTTTTTTTTATTCTTTATTTTTCTTAATTTTGTATATATGTTTATATAATATCTCTCTGGTAATGGGAAATAGCGATGACAGTGATGAAGTCTCCAGATAATCCTTAGAATTAATTTTGATAACTTATAAAGTATAAAACTATAGTTTCTATAAATCAACCGATTAATTTAGTTTCTGTCTTTTTACCATTTCAACCCTTGGTTCAGGATACCAGTGAAGAATAAAAGGCTCTTGCACACTCTCTGGACCCATATTTGATATATTTTAACATGAAAAGTGGTCTGTAACATAACTATTGCTGAACTGTTTTGCTTCTAATAGATATCATGTACATGTTTACCATTCTGATTTTTTAAATCAGTCATATTGATGAAATTATGCTTCTGTTTTCCAGGCATGTTTACATATCATAAGGATTCTTACTGCCATTGGTTTAGCAGCTTTAAATGTGATAACTATTCTGAATTCCGATTGGTTGGAATTGTATCCTTTAAACTTTCCACTAGGAGGTGCTAGTAGATTAGAGATTTTTAAGAATTTTATCTGAATTTTGGAAAATTGTTCTCATTAATTTATTCAGATTAAAGATTCTTATTAAATTTACTAGTAGATTTTTCAGTAGTCTTTATTATTTTGTAGTATCACAGCTATGTAATTATCAGAAGATTTAGCTAACTGGAAAGAGTGTCTGAACTGTTAACATATTTCTCTGAAAACCCTATCTCAAGTATTATTTGCTATTTCATTTACAACCTAAATTATTAGAAATTTAAGACATTTTTAAAAGTCGAAGTATCTTTCCTATTCATAATGAACTATTCTGCTAGTTCTTTCACTTCGTGCTTACTTCACTCAGTTTTCTAAATTGAAATTATGAAGATTAAATCTAATGTGGCCTCAAATCCTGAGACGTTCATAAGAATTAAAAATTGAACGGAATGGGAACATTTGAAGCATACAGCAGTATTTTATAGTGTTTTTTTAAATGATGTAAATTCCTACGCCATCCTCTGATTCCTTCAGGTTTGTTGGAGAGGGTATTTCTGCATTGGGTGGGAGATTGGACAGGATGCCTTCTGCATTCATTTTTAAATTCTAAAAAATATAATTGTCTGTGGAAGAAAGATAAGAATAAATAAATGAGCAAACCCTAGGGATACATAGGTTAAAAAAAGAAAAAATATCTACTTTAAGAAGCTTACCATCTAGCTGACCGCCGCGCAGGTAGTTTGTTCTCAGAGTCAAATGACCATTTGGCATTAAGTGCTGAGGAGTTCTGAGAAGGAAACAATTCATTGTTTTCCTCCCAGAGAAGGTAGAGTTTTTAAATGGAACCAATATATTTTATTAAACCAGGACTGGAGAGAGTGGGACCTGGACTGGGAGAATGACTGGGAAAGAGTCCACACTGTGCTGGCTGTCACGGAGCAATATGTAGGTGCACTTGATGGGAGCAGGGGGCTCTCTGAGAGCTGTAGATGCGGCTGGCAAAAAAGATTCAGTTCAGTTCACTCGCTCAGTCGTGTCCGACTCTTTGGGACCCCATGGACTGCAGCAGGCCAGGCCTCCCTGTCCATCACCAACTCCTGGAGTTTGCTTAAACTCATGTCCATTGAATTGGTGATGCCATCCAACCATCTCATCCTCTGTCCCCTTCTCCTCCCGCCTTCAGTCTTTCCCAGCATCAGGGTCTTTTCAAATGAGTCAGTTCTTCACATCAAGTGGCCAAAGTATTAGAGTTTCAGCTTCAGCTTCAGTCCTTCCAATGAATATTCAGGCAAAAAAGATTAAGAGCTGTCTGATGGAGGGTTTTGACTATCATCTGACTTTGTGACATTTGTTGGAATACATCCTGAAGAATGTATACGGAAATCAAGAAACTGCATGGAAGAAAAGGGAGTAGGGAAAACCACACACTACTACACTATTACCACATACTACTAAGCGATAGTAAACTTAATCTGAAATTTGATTATGTGTTGTCATATCTAGAGGTCCAAAGTGCCAAGCCCACAATAAGGAACGTGTGACAATTCCGAGACTCATATTTTTATTCTGTTAGTTACAGTAGTCATTTGTTGAGTGTTTCAACTTCACTGAAGGCCTGAGTTGTTAACGCCTCTCACTACACTAGGAGTCATTTGAATTTCCTGATAAGTATGTTTGTCATATTTTACATTCTTATCACGGCTTAGGTTTGGCTTACTTTGACTTTCTAGTGTTTGTAATAAAGTATTAGCTCTTACACTACATTTTTAGAGTAGTATATGTGATATCGTGAACTTGCTTACCGGGTTGTTGTTTTTTTTTTTTTTTTGCAATAGGCATTAGTTTCTATTCAATCATTACCCAAAAGAGCATATTAAATGTATTAAGATGTTGTATATTACAAGTTGAACAGTTATATCTAAAATTAATTTATAACCACCACTATCTCATTATTATGTGTATTGGTCTCACACACATACTATAGAAAGATTGCTGCCCTGAAAAGCATGATATTATATATGAAAAATGTGTAATGACAGTAGACTGTGGTCACATAAGTGGTTGAAAAATCTACCAAAAGTGAAGAGAACAAAAAATTTAGAAGTAATAGGTGTGATGACTAAGAAAATATAATTGGCTCCATACATAATTCCAGTTTTAAAATTTCAGAGGGGCTTCTTAGGTGGCTCAGTGGTAAAAGAATCTGCCTGCCAATGCAGGAGACATGGGTTTGATCCCTGGGTTGGGACAATCCCCTGGAGAAGGAAATGGCAACCCACTCCAATATTCTTGCCTGGGAAATCCCATAGACAGGGGAAGCCTGGTAAGCTACAGTCCGTGAGGTTGCAAAGAGGTGGACACGACTGAGCACACACACACAAAAGCATTCACTAAAATTTCAGAACCAAAGATTTATTGATCTGTTAGTTCTCACAGTATTGTATTTCTAATACGATTATTTTTAAATATTAAGGCCTTGGAGTTTACAAGAAATGTTATAATGAAACCTATAGTAATAATTATAAAATGTTTTGAAGATCACATGAAGAGTCATAATCTAATAGTTTTTTAGAAGTGGAATTACCAGAAAGGCATTGGAACTAAGGATGGGGCAATATAATATAGTGCAGGGTTTTCAAACTCCGCCCTGTTTGCACCACATGTTATCTCCAGCAGAATTCCCACACCCCTACCCCTACTTCAACCAGAGCAGCTTTAGTGTGAAATGCAGTGTGATTCTCCTGCAATGAAGGTGCCCTAAAGCAGATCCTGTGAACCTACTTGCTTATCTGTTAAAAACCTTCCTTCAGGATTGTAAATTTTTTTAAAAATTGTAATGAAAAATGCTTAGAACTTATCACTACAGTAAATGATCATAAATGGTAACTACAGTAGTATGGTGCTTACTTCTGTTGTTATTATCATAGTTATAGGAGTATATTGGAGCTTATTTTCAATATCTTTCCTCTAGAACACACTGCTTGGTCTCTGTTGCTATGGTTACCTATAAAATAACCTAGCTGTTCCTTAGATTATTATTAGCCTTTTTCTGCCCTAGCAAATTAAAATATTGGCTATTTTCTAGTCTTCTAAATTCTTTTTAATGATTTGTCGAGACCATATGTTTAGATTTCCTTTTAAGTCAGTAAAAGTAATGACTTCCTTAAGAACTTGTTATTATAATCTTTGACAGTTGAGATGTTATAAAATTTGCTCTAAAACCCCTCATTTAGCAAATGGATGAAGTTACATTCTGCTGTATAACTGATAAAAAAATACAGTTGCGCAAAGTTTATAAATATAACATCTGTAGCTTTTTTAACTTAACACTTCAAGTAAACTCCAAGTAATAAGTCTTTCAGGTATTACTGTGGGAGATTGTGTCTTATGAGTAGTATGTGTGTATGCAGGCATCTGTGTGTGTGTTTCCATATGCCTACTCAATACAGCTCTCTCTACGTAGCCTGTATTTAGTTTGAAAATAGCCAGAATGGTCACCAAAATCAATGGCATGTTCAGCAGTGAGTTCTGAATAAACTGCTGCTAATAAAATCACCACCATCTTTGTTTAAATTTAGAAGTTTTCTTACATGTTAAATACTTTATAGAAATGAGTGAACTTGCTATTGTGATCTTAGATATACAGTTTTCTAGGGGAATCATTAAATACTATTACCTGAACCTCTCCTTTTTACATGATTTTTGGTAATCAAGGAATTATATTATGTAAAATAAAGGGAAAATAAAGGAAAGAGGAAGTATGTGGGATTAATTAGAAAATCAGTGTTAGATCTGAAAGAAGTATGCAAGAAATAGATGCATAATTCAAAACTCATTTGTTGTCATGGATTTTATGTTAATGCTTAACATTTAGTATGCATAGCTTATGGGACTAGCTGTTTATAACAGCATTACTTTGGATATTCGTTTCCCCCCCTGCTGCTATAAGAAATTATTGAGCCCTCCCATCGTTCCTAGTGATCAAAATACGCCAGTAGGCATCTGCAGTGTTACCACTGATGACTTATGTCAAATTATGCCTGTAAGTATACACTTGTTTAGTATCTTATCCCTTACTGCTGAATCATCTTTCTTCTACTACAGTCTCTCTCTCCCTGATAACTGTTTTTATGTTTAGATATGGTTTCCCTCTACATTTGTAACCCATCTCCTCTTTTGTCTAATTTTCTCCTTCCCTGTAGAGATACATAACCCACTTTGCAGCACTTAGTTCTTCCAGCATAGTGGAACAAGCTTTGAGTCAGAGGCAGAGATTTGAATCTGGCCTCTGCAACTTACTAGCTCTGTGAATTTGAATAAGCTGTTTAAGTTTCTGAACTCTAGTTTCCTTATGTGAACAAAGGAATAGTAAAACTTAACGTATCGGAAAGATTACATGAGATGATAAAGTACTCAGTATTCAATACTTGATTGCTTCTGTGGATTCTTACCAATGTGTCACTATGCAGTATCATTAACAATGTCTGCAACAACACCCTTAATAAAATTAATGAATCTCACAGACCTGTCTCTGATATTCTGCTATTCAGAGACTAGATTTCCAATCATCAGATTTAATCCAGTGTTAAAATTTAGTAGATGAATGGATAGTATGCTCATCATCCTGACAATCCCCTACAATAATAATACTTTTCACCCCTGAATTTCGATAGCCATTGGTCAGCAGAGAATTCCCCTTACTATTCTTAGTAAGTAGCTGGATGTGGACATCCTCTTTGTTCGTTAAGGGCCTATTTAAATATTGTTGTGTTTTAGTTAATGGTCAGATCACTTTGGTATAGGGTTGGAACCCTCCTACCAAAGTTGAAAAACCTCTCCAGAACATGTGACCAATTAGAAAACCATTCTTCATGTGATATCAAACACATTTTTGAAAGTAAGTTTGGATTCTTTTGAATTAAGAGCCTAAATCCATATTTTTACAAGACTCAGTAGTTGGAAAAGGTAATAGAGTAAATTCTACTTAGGAAAGATTTGCCCTCTATGGTCTTATATTTTGGCCACATACTGCCTATGACCCTGGACAATTTACTGAATTTGGTTGTTTGTATAACAATGGGAGTTACTGTTACATCTATACACTAATATATACTAGTGTATAATACATATTATATATTCTAATGGCTGAACTAACTACTTATTTTAGATTTCTGTAATTTTTTTTGTCCCATATATGCAGTTTTTGTCATTTTTACCAATAAATTTCTTAATTTTATTACTAATTTTTACCAATAAATTGTCTGATTTTAGGATTAAAGCTATTTGAACTTGAGTCATTTGGATCCAAGTTTTTAGTTAATAATAATGGGTATTTTATGAATGACTAAGGCAATGGCACCCCACTCCAGTACTCTTGCCTGGAGAATCCCATGGACGGAGGAGCCTGGTAGGCTGCAGTCCATGGGGTCGCTACGAGTCGGACACGACTGAGTGACTTCACTTTCACTTTTCCCTTTCATGCATTGGAGAAGGAAATGGCAACCCACTCCAGTGTTCTTGCCTGGAGAATCCCGGGGACAGGGAAGCCTGGTGGGCTGCCTTCTATTGGGTCGCACAGGATCGGACACGACTGAAGCGACTTAGCAGCAGCAGCAGCAGCATACCAATGTTTTTTCATATTATGGAGCTGAAGATGATACTGAGTTAATTTCATATTCCTATATTGCCTCTTTAATGATGAATCAAGATTGTGCATAAACTATGAGATCAACTGAAAAAAACTGAGTATCTGTACAGGCATGAATGAAGATTGAAAGGAAGCAAGAAAACTGCTGTGTTAGGATGGTAGAATACAGGGAATTTTTTTTAATTTTTAAAATGGAATATCAATTTATTAATGGCATCTATTAAAATTAGCACCTAATTCCCATTTCATATATGGCAAAATATATCTACAAAAAAGTTTTAAGTGCTTTTTTTATTCAGTGCTTTGTTTACCATTTGTATCTGTACAATATGTGTTTCAAGAAGAGTAAAGAGGAAAGCAAAGAGAAACCTATAGTGATACATTTCTTAATTTAAACACAGTGTTTGTGAATAAGGATTAAAAAAAAACAGAAAGTAAGCAAAATATTCAATGATGAAGCCTTCAGTATAGTGTTAATAGGCCAGTGCTTTTCTGTGACCATATGAATGGAAACTCCATTGCTTTTGTAGAGAAGGGATCCATGACTCAAAGCATCAGAACTGTCCCATGGCAACAACAAATCTTCCCCACACAGCCTTGTGAAAATTACCCTTGAGGGTTTCAGTTGAGGATGGAGAGGCTAAGTATAACCTTGAATCAGCAGCAACTGTAGTAGCTCTTTTCTTTTCTGTTTAAGTCACTGTCCAATACGGTCTGTTGAATAATACCAGGGTATTCAAATAGTATATAAAACCTGTATCTTCATGCACTTTTAATTTTATATTTATAAAAGTCATAAAAATGTTGAACTATGGGCTAATTAATAATATTTTTACCGTTAAGAATCTTAACTATAGATAAAAAAAATTTAAAATTGAGTTTTGAAAATACAAAGGCTGGGAATAAAAGTCCCTATAGTCGAATAAAGCAGATCTGAGTATATAACTTTATTACCTAATTGACTTGGTATTTTATCCCTAAAAATTTGATCTTTGAAAGAATATGGTAAGTCCTTTCAATTGGATTCATCTACTAGTTCCTTGAATTATTTTAAAAAATGCAGATCTCCCAATTATAATTTTCAGCAGCCATAACTTTATTAGTAATTGAAACAAATGATAAGAATCATATTAAAACCTATGTCACCCTAGATTTGTTTTAAAATTTATTTTAGTGGAATGGAAAATTTTATATGTAAAGTGTGTAAGATCACTCTAAACATGCTGTTCTTTATCTTTCCTGCTAATACTTAAAATAAAACATTTTTCGTACAACCTGAAATTTAAAAAAATACTGGCTTAGTTTTTCTATTTTTAAATCTCTATTCAGGGGAAACATTAGTTACAATGTAGGAAAACATTTCTTCCAGTGTTCTCAACTTTTTATTGGGAGGGGAGAGCCCTTGACTGAAATGTAAAAACCACTTCAGTTCAGTTCAGTTCAGTCGCTCAGTCGTGTCCAACTCTTCGCGACCCCATGAATCGCAGCACGCCAGGCCTCCCTGTCCATCACCAACTCCCGGAGTTTACCCAAACCCATGTCCATCGAGTCAGTGATGCCATCCAACCATCTCATCCTCTGTCATGCCCTTCTCCTCCTGCCCCCAATCCTTAACATATATAAATTGTGTATTTTTATGTTTAAAAGAGGAATTCTAAAACATTAACAGGTTTTTTAAGAATATAAACTGAGAATGAGAAATACTACAAATTCATAAACAGTGATATTGCAGATAGCAGGGAATTATGATGGAAACTGTACTCTTAGCTCACTGTACAAGAATAGACCCCAGAGTTATGCCTTGATGGGTATAACTGGATATTTTCCTTCATGTGACCTTTCTAGTAAATTTTTCCAAACCTTTCACATGGTAGAAATAATTAACCAGTATTTTTACCCTGGAACATATGTCCCAATATTATCTTTATTTCAAAATCGGAGTTTATCTCACATGTGAGTGAGCTATAGTAGATCTGGTTTACTGTTTGGGTAATACTATTTGATTTAAAAACACAAACAACAGGTTTCTCTTCACAGGAGTTGGCCCATGGATTAAGTGAACTCCTGTCATATGAAGGGAATGTTGAAGAAGATTTCTATTCCACATTTCAGGTACTATTAAGGGCAAATAGCTTTCTGTTAACCAGGTATTTCATGTATGAAAAATACCCTTTGTTACCATATACCCAGGGGCTTCCCTGGTAGCTCAGACGGTAAAGCGTGTGCCTATGATGTGGGAGACCCGGGTTCGATCCCTGGGTCGGGAAGATCCCTTGGAGAAGGAAATGGCAACCCACTCCAGTATTCTTGCCTGGAAAATCCCATGGACTGAGGATCCTAGTAGCCTACAGTCCATGGGGTCACAAAGAGTCGGACACAACTGAGCAACTTCACTTTACTTCTCTTTTACCATATACCCATCTTTAGAAAAGAGGAACAAGGATTGATCTGTACATACCACTCCCTATCTTAAAGGATCTTAACCCAATAAAAACAGTGAAAAAGTAAGTGTTAGTGGCTCAGTTGCATCCAACTCTTTTTGACCCCCATGGACTACAGCCTACCAGGCTTCTTTGTCCATGGAATTCTCCAGGCAAGAATACTGGAGTGGGTTGCCATTTCCTACTCTAGGGGATCTTCCTGACACAGGGATCAGAACCGAGTCACCTGTATTGCAGGCAGATTCCTTACCATCTGAGTCACCAGGGAAGCCCAAAGACGTTGAAGCAGACATGTATAAGTAAGCAATCAAGGAGAGCCAGCAAGGGTGAGGTACTCTGCAAGGCACCTGGCCTATATCCTGGACGCAGTTACTTTCTCAGAGCTTTCCACCTTCTAGAAACAAGCCTCTTCTGTTGGTTCAGTACAAGAAGTAAGGAGCAGAAGTTAATCGATCAGACCAAAATTCTCTCATTTCCACCCACCTAAAAATAATCGGAAGGTGGAAATGATAGTAATCCACATAGCTCCAAAGGCCTGAGTGCTACCCAAATGGTCACACAAATTTCTTTAAACATCAGTAGAGTATTTAACTGTATTCAAGAGGGTTAAGACCCCACTTTTTTTGCTCCAAAATGCTTTCATGACACCATTCTTAATACAAAGATCACAAGAGCCTAACCTTTCTGTATTTTGTAATTTAGAAAAGGGGGAAAAACTTTTCTTTTTAAATTTTACAAACCTGTTCACTGAAGTCTGTTACATATACCAATAAATGTGGTGTGTCGGTATCGCCCATCAGGTATTTCAAGAAGAATTCGGAATAATTAAGTCCTATAATTTAAAGCCAGGTGGTGATAAAATTCCAGTTACCAATCAAAATAGGAAAGGTAAGTTAAAACACCATTTCTTGATTAAAGTGCATTAGTGTTTGCCATTTACTTTTATTATTTAACAGATATAAAATTGCTTTTCAGAATACGTACAGCTTTATATTGACTTTCTTCTCAACAAATCCATCTATAAGCAGTTTGCTGCATTTTATTATGGATTTCATAGTGTGTGTGCTTCAAATGCGCTAATGGTGAGTTTAAAGCTTCATGCTTTCAGTTAGGGTTTGTAATACTATGATATTGACAAGTAATTCTTTAAAACATTTTAAATTTTTTTTAAAATTTTTAAAAAATTTTATTTCCTAGTTTTTAAAGATAGAGCTGGAAATAAAAATAGTTCTCTCATTTCAGCCTTAATTCTCTGAAGGGAAAAAAGACCAGTCAACTCCATTCCCCCCACCCATTATGCTATGTCTTAAACTATGTCTTCTAAGCTTTAAAAAATTTCCCCAAGCAGAGTCAATGAAGAGATCCCCAAGGGCTCCAGATCTTTAAAACTGAAGGGCAAAGCGCGGAAGATGGTTAACACATAAGCTCAAGGCAAAAGCTACAACTTCTCACCGTTTAAGGAACAGGTTTATAGCTGCTTTATTCCTCTTCATGGGTCCCCCAGCAGCTCTGAGTGGCCTTTTACCCACAGGAAATAGTTTGTCTCCAGAGTCATGGTGGGCTCTGGTCAGTTTGACTTTTTCTTAGCTGTGTGAGTATGGGTCAGCTGCTGTTGAGAACACTGGATCAGAAATGTCATGAAAGTGGCTCTTCCTCCCTGCTCCTCTGGGCATGCTCCATCAAGCTGTCTCCACTCAGTTTTGTAAGGAGGGTTTGGAGTGAGGTCTTCCATGTGAATTATTTTGCATATGAGAGAACTTGCTTTAGAGTGATAGTCTTTCAGCTCAGTTCAGTTCTGTCGCTCAGTCATGTCCGACTCTTTGTGACCCCGTGGACTGCAGCACACCAGGCTTCCCTGTCCGTCACCAACTCCCGGAGTTTACTCAACCTCATGTCCATTGAGTCAGTGATGCCATCCAACCATCTCATCCTCTGTCGTCCCCTTCTCCTCCCGCCTTCAATCTTTCCCAGCATCAGGGTCTTTGCCAATGAGTCAGTTCTTTGCATCAGGTGGCCAAAGTATTGGAGTTTCAGCTTCTGCATCAGTCCTTCCAGTGAATATTCAGGACTGATTTCCTTTAGGATAGACTAGTTGGATCTCCTTGCAGTCCAGGGGACTCTCAAGAGTCTTCTCCAACACCACAGTTGAAAAGCATCAATTCTTCGGCGCTCAGCTTTCTTTATAGTCCATCTCTCACTATGTGATTGTCTTTATCAGATGTTTATTGAAAGTACCTTTGAATATGGAGCACTTGTTGATTTCTAATTAAGTTTTGTCTGCGATGCACTGTTATAGGGATGGAAGAAGGGAAAATAAATAGTGTAGCAAGTCTTCATTTTCAAATTGTAATCTCTTTAGGTGGGAGACAAGCTATGTAGGTGAAAAAACAAGTGAACAACACAAAACAGACTAACCTTCTACTCAAACGCCACATTGTGCCCAGGAGGCTTCATGGATGTTGGATCCAGGCATGTCAGTAGATGCTAGAGTAGCTAAAAGAGTTTCAAGCTGGGTTTTGGGGAAGAGCTGTAATTTGGATTTATGCTTAGTCATCTGCTTGTTTTTCTAGCTAATTGCTGTTATTTGCAAAAGGGGGAATCTAAGAGTTGGACAAGATTTATAAACTTTCAGGAGCAAAAATAGCTCAGTAGGAAAAATATAAATGGAGAATATTTTTCCTTAAAAAAATGGTTTGATTTGCTATAAGAAGGTCATGATTTTTGTTGCTTGATTCAGTGAAAACAGTTCCAATTTCACTTTTTTTATCATTACTTTTTCTTATGATTTTTGATAAATAATTATTGGCAGCTACTTCGTCCAGAAGAGGTTGAAATTCTGGTCTGTGGAAGTCCTGAACTGGATATGCACGCCCTACAGAGAAGTACACAGTATGATGGTTATGCAAAAACCGACTTGACTATCCGGTGGGTGAGCTCTTTATACTTCTGAGAGTGAGGCTGCTGAAGAGGGAATGAAAGAGAATGTGGTTGGTTTACTTGTGTAACTTACAATCTTTGAATCAAGTTAAGTCACCGGAAATCTTGTACAGCCCACACTTCCTTCTTTTATCTCTTGAAAGTAATGTGAGAATATTAAATCTGAAATGACTTAGCAGTCCCCTTGGGAGAAAGTGATATAAGTAAGTTTCTACAAAAGTCCAGAGAATTGACTTCTTTTGAAAAATGACTTTGGTCCTAGAATTGCAGGGATGCCATGCTTATAAAAAGCCTTTTAATAGCACTGTGTTGAAAAATATGGAAAATTATATAGAGGAAAAATTGCTTATTTACTCTCTGTTGTTGGACTATTTTTATAATGATGTTAGTCAAAAATCTAATTTATATATAGAAGCCTGTCATTCCTCCATTTCAGTTTGAGAGTAGTATGTACCTTTAAGGGAAGTTGTTTCCCTAGAGCTTACTTTATATTATTTTATTCTCATCTGCAGGATTTTTGTCATTTTATATACATTTTATATAAATTTCCTTTGGTGTTCTCTAGATACTTTTGGGATGTTGTGCTTGGATTTCCTCTTGATCTTCAAAAGAAGTTGTTACATTTTACTACAGGAAGTGACAGAGTTCCTGTAGGAGGAATGGCTGATTTAAACTTTAAAATCTCAAAGAATGAAACTTCTACTAACTGGTAAATTTCCAGATTGTCATTCATTTTTTTTTTAATCTATAGGTTTTGCTAATAATAGTGTGATTGGAATTAGAAGATTCTCTCAATATGAAGTTGTTTTCTTAGAAAAATCCTAGAGGTAAACATGGCTTTGAAATAAGATAGACTATGGCTTAAGGTTCTTTATTAAGTTTGAGACATACCAATACTAACTGTTAGTAATTCCTTTCCATCAACTTTTTTACTTTGCTAAGTCAATTACTTTATCATCACTTCCAGAATCTAACTTGCTTTTCATGGTGTTTAGATTGTCTGACCTTCATTTTTACTTAAAACTCTTTATTTAAGATGCCAGGTGAGTTTTTTGGCTGTTATTATAATTAGTTCCAGAAGTCCTGTTGTACTGGAATACCTCTAGTGCTAGTTTTTTTTTTCTTTATCTAGTGCTCTTTGCATATGAAAGTGATGCTGATGATGGCTTTAAATTATTTTCTAGAATGTTGGTGGGGTAATGTTGATCTACTTACTTCTTTTCCCAATCTCATTGTAATTTCTAAAGCTAATTTAAGTAGATACTACTTTGATTATAAATATTTTTTTCTCCTGCCCCATATATTCCCTGAGCTCTGTCAGTTCTTCCTTTCATCAGTTAGAACTGAAATCTGTCCTTTCCTTTATCACTGCTACCACCAACAGCTGTTCTGATTCTATGGAAAGGGTCTAAGAATTCTGCTGGAATCTTGGACATAGATAGAAGTGTCATCAGGTAGAGGGTTGGGAGATCTGATCAGAAAGATTCAGAGGATGAAGGTTGCCTGTACCTTGAGGGCAGCGACAGGAGAAGTGTGGGTATCAAGTGTCTCAGAAATGTTCTTATGATTTTTGACAGTCAAGGCTAAAATAACAGTTATTTTACCTACTATTCTACTGGGTCTTTCCACCCATTCGGATAGTTTGTCTTATGTGATGAGGCAACTGAGATTTGGAGACATGAAGCCACTTGAACGAGATCTCATAGACAGAAAGTGAGGGAGATGGTATTCAGATTGATTTGTCTGACTCTAAAAATAATGCTTCTAGAATTTAAGTTTTGTGAGAGCAGGGCCATTGTCTTGTTGGTAAACCCAGCCCCAGGATGTGGAATGGTGCCTCATACACAGCAGGTACTCCAGAAGTATTTGTTCAGTAAAGGAACAGATGAGTCGTCTCAGCCTAGTAAAATAGATTTGAGTATGTATGTTCAGGTACTTTGAAAGTTGCTTAGCAGTCATTATGTGTGTGTTTTAAGACTTGGTATCTTTGAAGAAAATGTTTCCCCTAGGTTGCCTGTGGCCCACACCTGCTTCAATCAACTTTGCCTTCCTCCCTACAAGAGCAAAAAGGACCTGAAACAGAAATTGATCATTGGAATTTCAAATTCAGAAGGTTTTGGACTTGAGTAACCAAGAAGACTTGAAATACATTTATATGTAGCATTCACTTCCCTCTTATTGTGCCTTTAACCTTTTCATGTTTTCTGTCTCAAAATACCTTGAAAAAGCTCACCAACTTTAAAAGACTGACTTTTAAAAAAAAAAATCAAATATGAAGTGTGTTCAGTAGACGCATGGTTTTCTAAAAACACAACACTGTTTGAGAAAAAGACCAGATGGCAGAGACAGGTGGGTCCAGTCCCTCTTTTTATAGCACTTTATCATCCTCCATAAGTAGTGTGTCACAGGTGTTCCACTGGGGAAGCATCATGCAGTAAAGAATGCAGCGATGACAGAGTGGGTGGAGCCCAGTGGCAAATTGTGTGCTGCCTGCACACAGTAGCAACATGGATAGCTACATTATCATTAATGTAGGGCATGTAGCCATATTTTCATATAGCGGTTAAACAACAGTATAATTGCAAATGCAATTTACAGGGGTTTTTTGATATACTGGCTTTGGTCCTCTAAAGATTCTTTTCAACGGTTCCTGAAAATCAGCATGTAAATAACTACATAATAGCCTGAGAATAATGGGATTTTGATAGTGCCATTTATTGCTAAAGATTTATTTTTACAGAGTAAATTCAGGGTTTTAGACGTGTGTACAGCTTTTACAAATCAATAAAGATGATTGTACAAGAGTGTAACTATTTTCAGACTAATTGGACTCAAGGTTATATTCTTTTAAGTATCGTCAGTCTGCATGCATATGCACAGTAAACTAGTAACTTTGAGTACTCTATAATGTTTGTATAATCCTTTCTTCTTAAGGGTCAGAATATTAGAAAGGAAATAGATCCGACTAATCACTGATAAATTAAGTCAATTACAAGCACAAAAAGAGAGAACTGTTTTTATATATACTTTGATTGACATACAAGACTTATTTGTAGTATTTTTTGATCACCTGTTGTACTAAAACACTAATTTTTGAAAACAAGTAGGATAAGATATTTGACAAAAGTGAATATGGTAACATTTGTGTCAAAATGACATGAAGCGAAGCGAAAGTCACTTAGATCACATAGCTTGATATAAAGATAAGGTTCAACATTTTGGCCAAAATGTTTGTTTTTCACTGGATTCTCAATATAGCAAATTCAAAAGTACCCTTTTTGGAGTTTCTTAATAAAGTAGCATGTACAAAGAAACTGCATTTTAAGTCAGACAGTAAATGGTTTTCTTTTTAATTTACAGCAAATGAAGCAGTTTTATTAGCGCATTACAGATATTTCCAAATAGACTTCTCTATTATACTTTGATAGCTTTCCTTCAGAAGACTCTGAAGGTGTATTTGCAATAATAATGAAGCCAGCATTTAGTACCAGCACATGGTTCACATGCAAATAATACTTTCCCGATTTCCAAGTTACACTACTATTTTATTGCTATGCTTCCTACACCCCCACCAGCAGAATTCTTCTAGGGTGGAGGAACTAATCAGCTTGTTTTGCATTTCCAAAGCCAACTTGTGAATGTTGGAGGAAAGGAGTTAGTTCATTTACTCTTCTGTTTGAGACAGAAATGATTCCATTTTTCCACTTGGACATACTATTTAAAGGATTTTTCTTCTTAAAATTCTTGGAACACCTAAGAGATTTAAGGGCATGTTGGTTTTGTTTTGTTTGCTCTGTTTTTAATCCATGTGCAAATAAAACTGCTTCTCTCTTAACACTGCTTGAACTAGAAAGTAAGGTGTTTAATGTAGGTTACTGCTAAATAATAAGCACAAAAGAATCATGTATAAGAAACCAGATTTAAGTGTTCTAAATAAAATGTAAACAAAACTTCTATTTGGTAGAGATGGGAAAATTGTATTGGCTTGGTCTGCATGTCTATGATGTGCTTGTATATCAATAGCTATGTCATTTTTAAATAAGAAGTATACAAGCAAGCCAAATTTTTAAATGACAGAGTCCATAAATAACTGGAAAATTTTTGTTGTCTGTTGTTGAAATTTATAATCATTTATCACTAAATTGCACATTGCCTTTATTTATTTATGCTCTGGTTTTGGTTTACAGTGTAATTAATACCTCATTTTTTAAAAGAACCACTACTGTTATATTTCGTTAATTTAAACAGCTAGAAAATTCATGTAGTTGCTTTCTTTTTATATAATCTGTTCATGAATTCTTGATTTTTGTATCTGCCACAGTAAATTAAAGCATTGCACAGTATTTATCAGTATTTACAAAATGTTCTGTCCTTTTTTAATCTTTGTTTAATTAATCATATTTTTTGTCTGTATGATCAGAAGTTTTTAACAGCCCCTCTTTTTTGTACAAATGTATATTGTATTATGTTAATTTCTGGATAAACTTTTTCAAATATTAAAGTTATATAATCAACTAGACTTCAATTCATTTTTTTTGAACATTAGGTAGTGAATTAAAAGTTTAAAATATAAATGCAAACTACTGTGTTTGTTACACTGTCTATTAAACTGGTACTTCAGAAAATTAATACGTACTCCTTCAAAAGATGTGTGTTATTGACACCAAATGCAGCTAACCTCTAGCATTATTTTTTGATATGAAACAACATATACGCAGTGACTGGATGATCACACAGATATTCCACCAAATGAACATTATTGCACCTTGGAGGTCACCTAGAAATGAACTAGGTATGACATTTCATTGGCCATCAATCAACAACTTCAGATCTGTTACCCCCTACCAAAACCATTAGTTTGGCCATGTTTTCCCTTACCACATCTTCCTTGATTAATGAAAGAAGAGAGGAGATTCTAAGAATGTAAGAGAGAATGTCATGGGTGATAGATGGGAGAAAATAGGTAGCTGGGTGGAAGACTGAGGTGAGTTTTCGCAGGGGAGGGTACAAGATCAGTTCACCCAGAGGGCCCGGTGAGTGGTTAAGAACTGAGCTTTGAAACTGCCTGGGTTTGAGTTTACTGTTCAATACTTGTGTTTCCTTGGGCAGGTTAATCTGTTCATGCCTTAATTATCAAATGAAAATAATTTGTGAAATGAAAATAACTCTATCTCAATGACAGAGTTCTGGGGAGAAACAAATGAATTAGTATGTGTAAAGCACTTACACAGTCCCTGGCATATAGTAAGTAATACAATGTGACACCAGAGAAACCATGGTTCCAGTGGTATTATATCTTATAACCACTGCTTCTGATAATACATAACTCATAGAGTTGTTAAATAAGCCTCTGTAGAACTGTATAGGTGTGTGTATATACTTATGTATGTATATATCTTATATGTAAATATGTATATTAGATATATATTGTTGTTTAGTCACTAAGGCGGGTCTGACTCTTTGTGACCCCATGGACTGCAGCCTGCTGGTCTCCTCTGTCCATGGGATTTCCGAGGTAGAAATACTGGAGTAGGTTGCAATTTCCTTCTCCAGGGCATCTTCCCCATCCAGGGATCGAACCCATGTCTCCTGCATTGGCAGGCAGATTCTTTACTGCTGAGCCACTAGGGTTATTCATATAGATATATGCTTATACATAAAATATATGTATATATATATATACTCATATAAAATGTAGTTAGCATATATAAATAAATAAGTACTTATATCATGCCTAACCTGTAAGAAGTCTTATATATTTGATATTATTACCATTACTTTATTGTTATAGCTCATTATTGCAGAGATCTAGTTGTAGTCTGACTTCTATCTTTTATAATGTGAATTTTAAAATTTTAAATACAGCCCATAACATATTATTTTACATAGTTTGTTTAGATTTAACCACATAGTTACAGTTTCTTTGCACACCATTCCTTCTTTTAATGTTCTTCACACCCAGTTCTGGGATTAGTTTTTTTTCCTCTAAAACATCTGCTAGAAGCTGTTTTAAATTAGTAAGTTCTTTTTCCATTTGTCTGAAAATGACTTTATTTCACCTCTATTCCTGAAAGATAAATTAATCAAGCATGCATTTCTATTGTGATACTTAACTGTTCCCTTAGGACTTTTAATGTATAATCCACTATCTTCGCATTCCATTTTTTTTTTAAAGAGGTGATTGTTTGTTTTTAACTTTTATACTGTGTGCATATGTGCTAAGTCACTTCAATCATGTACAACTCTTTGCAACCCTATGACCTGTAGCTTGCCAGGCTTCTCTGTCTATGGGATTCTCCAGGCAAGAATACTAGAGTGGGTTGTCATGCCCTCCTTGAGGGGATCTTCCTGACCCAGGGATTGAACTCACATCTTTTATGTCTTCTGCATTGGCAGGCGGGTTCTTTACCAATAGCCCCACTTTTAATTAACAATGTTGTGTTAGTTTCAGTTGTACAACAAAGTGATTTAGTTATACACATGTCTATTGGTCTTCAAATTCTCTTTCCAGTTAGGTTGATACATAATATTGGTCAGAGTTCTCTTTGCTATGCAGTAGGACCTTTTTGGTTGTCCATTTTAAGTATTGGTGGTGTTGATGGGAAGTTAGTTGTCAGTATAATTGTCATTCCTTGGTAGATAATCTCTTTTACTCTGGCCACTTTTAAGATTTTTTTTTTCTTGTGAAATTGCAAAACATCACAGACAATATGTATATTGTATATATTTTTTTTATCTCTTTTAGGATTTGTTATAGTTCTTGAAACTAGGAATTTCTGTCTTTCAATTTTAGAAAATTCTTCAGCTATTTCCTCTTTGAACACTGCTCTTCCCTCTTCTCTCTAATCTCTCCTATTAAACATATATTGGACCATCTCAATCATTAAATCCCTCTAAATGCCTAATATGCTGTTTAACCAAGGTGTATTTCAGTGGCTGTACTTTTCATTTCTAGAGATTCTTTCAGTTCCTTTTCAAATCCACCCGCTCTTATTTCATACTGTTCTTTCTTTCCTATGGTTTTTTAAAAAATAATTTTCAGTGTACTTGTTTGACATTCTATTTTAGATATTTTTTTTACTCTCCCCATGGGGTTCTTGAAATACTGATTCTTGTATTTGTTCATCTACTGGCTCTCATAGTAATTTATTTCCTTGTATCATTTATAATTTTGCTTTTAATTTAATTTTGGGCCCTGAGAAATGCAAGTGTCCTAGTAGAATAATTTCATATTGTTGTCAACAAAGACCCTACAGGTTTCCATACCAATTTGTATGTGACCTTCTTGGATTAGGGCTCCTTTCCCACTTGTGTACGTTTCGGCCCCTCCCCTATAGTGGCACAGGTTGGGGTTTATAAGTAAAGTTTTTCTATCCCATTTTCATAGATATAGCAGCCCTTTTAAATGCTGGGCTTTATGAGGTGGAATCGGTTTTGGCTTCTCACCTTGAATAGGGCTTAAGGCATGTCTGTTGAATTCATATGGGCATTAATATCCATTAGAGAGTTCATGACCCACATGAGTCACCTAATCCTGCTTTTTATTTCTGCATTTCATTTCTTCTTCATTTCCAATTACTGATAATTTCTGTTCTTCCCTTCCTTTTAATCTTGGAGATCTATATTTTAAGACTTTTGTAGCTATATTTTGCCCCCAAATTATAAAAGTTTATGGTAATAACTGACCTCTCTCATTTCAGCTCAACCTATACATGCCCTGCCCCTTGGTTATTTTTTACCCCATTCAGTGCATAAAACTTTTAAATGCATTATTTCCTATAGATTATTTACACGAGTTTATTTATGTGTTAATTTACCATTTGTGTATTGCATGCCTATTATATTTCAATTGGAGGCTGATCTTCAGTTCCATACATCATTTTCTTATTCTTTACAAACATAAGCAAATGTGGTTCTGAATACTTACCTTGCAAAGCATTAATGTGTATCATAGCAAGAAAATTTCTCTAGGACTTTCATGATAATTGTACAACTCAAAGTTTTCATGCCATATAAATTTTACAACTCAGATATATGCACCATAGAAGCATTAGTCACCACTGAGTTAAATTGGTAGATTTTTTTCAGCATCTCAATTTGACTTTTTCTATGTGTGCGCACACACACAAAATTGCAATAGAAAAAGCATAGAATTATTTCAGTAGGGTTTCTCAAGGAGTATAATCTTGTGCTGTTTCCACCTGCATGTAGGCCACCTCTGCTTATAAGACCTTCAGTATACCTTCCTTACTGCTGTCACTGGCAATCTTATTCTCCTGATTAACTTGGCTCATAAACATTGGTCTCATTTTGACTTTTCATTCTCTTTAACCTCATGTCTGCAGGCCTCATCTTTATGCTGTTTCTCAGATTTGACCCTTCTTTCTACTCCATTCCCATAGACCCCTCCTTGGTTTAGACCCTCAATAGCTGACTGGCTTCTCTGACTATAGTCTTAATCTTCCCCCATTTATCATAAGGGTCCCCACTATTAATCTTTATTAAATTCTGTTCTTACCATGTCCCTTGGTATCAAGTGCTTATCTGACCACCTCCTAACTCCAAAGCCTAGCCTATGTTCCACATTTATTTTGCATATTCCCCAGTACCGTCTTCCGTAAAGATCGCTCCTTTCCTGTGTCCTGTGCACACCCTGCACAGTGGCATCACTGCTCAGCCCAGTGCTTCTGAGGTTCTCTCCCTGCTTCCCAATCAACTCCTCCCTCAGCCCCAGCCCAGTCCAGCTCAGATCTCCTGCCCTCTAAGCCTCCCCAGACTAGAATTTTCTCTGCTCCCCTGCCAAACCTGGTGCTGAACTACGACCATCGCCACCCCTCCCCTAACAAAGAAAAAAGCTAGCTGGAAGGCATCTCTCCCTCGTTTTCACACCCGTCCCACCTGTCTTCATTGCTCAGGTGGCTCTTAATATTTTCAGACTTGCTGTGGTTCACTGTGTGCACATTAGCCACTTGAGAACAGAGGCATCTCCCGTGTCCTCATCCAGCGCAGAACAGGGTCAATCAACTCAGATAAAATCCGACCTGACTTGTTGACTGGGCAGGTGAAACACTCATCAGATTAGTGGAATGAACCAGAAACCCTCATGGGTAAATAGTCTCATCTATAATTTGTTACCTTTTGCCTTGACTCACAGACCCGCCATCAGCCTGGCTGTCACGACTTCATAGTGGCAGCCTCAGGGAAGCACCTTCTGAAACCCCACCCCCCAAACCTACTACCGTGTTCCCATCAGTCTAGGCAGCCTCTCACTCCCACACAGAGCCTTAGCCTGCCCACCGCCGGTGACCAAGGGCTCATTCACCAAATGAAACAAAACCAGTGAGCAGTGGTGCCTTCGGGGGTTAACTATGAAAGGGGGAAAAGATGGTTGTAGAGCAGCTCTGTGGTATCACCCAGATTTTGAGGGTGTGTATGTGAGTGAGTGTGAATGTATATGAAGGTGTGTGTATATGTGTGTGTATGTTCTGCAAAATTTTATCACAGTTAATGTAATTACCACTGGGATTATACATGATTTTACCTTTTTTTTTTGCTTTGTCATGCTTTTTAAAAAATTTCCTTGCAATGAACACTTTGTAATAAGAGAAAAAACCCTTTGTTTAATTTTTTAAACCAGTTATCCAGTACCCCAGGGTCTTCCTCGGTGGCTCAGTGGTAAAGAACCCACCTGCCAATGCAGAAGACGTGGGTCTGATCCCTGAGTCGGGAAGATCCACTGGAGAAGGAAATGGCAACCCACTCCAGTATTCTTGCCTGGAGAATCCCATGGGTAGAGGAGCCTGGCAGACTACAGTCCATAGGTTCACAAGAGAGTTGGACACGAATCACTTGACTAAACAAAACATCCAGTAAATTGAAGGAGCAGAAATGGATGTTTATTGATCATCTAAGATGTATGAGGTGCACCATTTCATGTTTCATTTAATCTTTACAACAGCATAAAATTGATGTTATTGTCCCCATGCCAAAGATAAGAAATGGAAACTCAGGCCTGGAAACTTGCTCAAGGTCACACAGGCATTAAGGAGGCAAGGCAGAATTTGAATTCATGTCTCTCTGGCTCTAAATATCACTATTTCCCATTTCATATGCTCCCTCAACTAGTTAGGCTTCCCAGAAACTCCCAAGCTTGAACTGTTCTGATAGAAATGGATAAAACTTGTTCTCCCTGTTTGGACAAGGAGTCGGAGTCCATCCATCTGAGTTCTAGCCCTAAGTCTGACACTCAATTGCCATGTAACCTTAAATGATTTTTTTGCTTCTCTTTTTGTCTTCCAAAAAAGTGACAGATATCCTTAGAATTTTAAAATATAGTACAGATTACAGTTTGCTCTGGGTCAAGGAAGAAACAAAGTCTATAATAAGGACTACTTATTGATCTCATGGGATATAGACAAAGAGTATTTGTGAGGAAATTTATAGCTCTAAATATTTTAATTACTAAAAGATAAAATTGTGTGTACTTAGTTGCTCAGTCGTATCCGACTCTTTGTGACCCTATGGACTGTAGCCCATCAAGCTCCTCAGTTCGTGGGATTCTCAAGGCAAGAATACTGGAGTGGATTGCCATTTCCTCCTCTGGGGAATCTTCCTGACCCAGGGATTGAACTCACGTCTCCTGAGTCTCCTGCATTGGCAGGCAAATGTTTTACCTGCTGAGCGATCAGGGAAGCCTACAAGATAAAAGTAATGAATTCAATAAATAAAATTTCAGGGAAGGAGACAACAGGGAATAAAGAAAAAAGTATCAATAAATAGTTCAATTAGAAAATATAAAAGCAGCATAATTGAGGCATAAACTCAAAAGGAGATTTGAGCTTTATAAAATCAATAAACTTCTAGCAAATTATAATCAGATAAAAAAGGAAAACCACACTAGATTAGAAACAAGAAACAGTGGCAGATAAGCAGGGGTGAGCCCCAGAGCCGCTTGATCCTGCTCAGTAGGCATTCATCACACTCAGGGCCCCCTTCCAGGGCTGCTCCATCCCTCACCCTAACCTCTCCTCTGACCTCCACTCTGCCCACACTGCCCTGGAGAGTGGGCACACACAGTCGCAAGCTGTACTTGCAGGATGCAGATGCTGAAGTGAAGTTGTGGGGTTCACAAAGGCTACTGGGAATCAATGCCTGTGAAAGGAAAAAATGAGGAAGGAGTATCAGGCAAAGGGAGAGGTCCATTGAGGTAAAACCCAGTCCTGACAAAGTCATGGAGCCAATGCTGCCACTCAGAGTTGGCCTCAGTCGGCCAAAATGGCCAGCCTTCCTGTCAGGCGTCGGGCAGTCAGGCGGCCCTGGGAAGGGTGTGACAGCAGGCAGGCAGCTCTCTGCAGCTGAGGCTAACCATGAAGGAGCTGATAGCCAGAAACTGTCTGCTGACGGCACTCCCTGCCCCTGGGCAGCAAGCCATTCCCTGGGGGCTCTGGAGGCCTGCAGTCTATCACTCGTGGCCACACCTAACTGCCAGGGAGTCGAAGAAATGTGGATCAGCTGCCTAAGAGGAAGGAGAGCCCGGTGTGGTGGCAGCTGGCAATCAGACAAGGTCTCAGCGCGCTCTCCAACTTTACAGAGGAGCCTGAACTTGGGAGGGAACTGACACGGCAGCCAGTCTGAACTGCATTTGGCCACGGGTTAACCACACCTGCTAGAACCCTGAGGGGAGCAGGGTGGCAGGCACAGGGACCTAACCCTAGCAATAGCGTCTGTAAAGTGCCTGGACAGGAGGTGCCCAATCCGTGTGGTTCTGTCTCAGCTTTCATGACTGGATCTGGCTTCTTTGTGAGCATGACCAGCCCTGCTGGAGTCCCTCTCATCACAACTCAGAGTGATGTATTAAGTAAAAGGGAGAGATGAAAATGGGTTACACAACTGCCCTTGTTTATGTACGGGCCTGTCAGCTCTGACCTCCAAGGTGCTGAGGGCCTTCAGTCACCTTCAGGTCCAAGAGAGACATCTGAAGACCTAGAGTAAGTCCCCCACTTTGTACCAAGTGACCCACTTTTCCCTTTTGACTGTCACATCTGAGGTTCCTGTGGTCAGAGGAAAAGTTGGGCAGGTCTCTGTGCCAGTCACAACTGCCCAGCCCTCCTCTTTGGCCTCTTGCATGAAAGCATTGGGAAATTCCAGCCAAACACAAGTTCTGACCAGCCAGGGCTGCCCAGGTGAGTTCCTAATCACCTGGAACTAGGATTGGGTACCACAGCACCCCCCCAGGCAGGAAACCCTTTGGGCTGCCAGCTGGGGTGGGTGAGGGGTGGGCCTGGCTGCATGGGAAAATGTAGGCCCACCTCTCCCCCTGCCACGCCTTAGCGGTGCCCAAAGCTGGGGTTACCTTTAGGGAGCTGGGGAACCATCACAGAACCCAGTGGAGGAGACCATCTCAGATCCACTCAAGCCCTAGCCCACTCTGTGACCTTGGGAAGTGACCTCACAGAGCCTCATGATCCAGCCACTAAATGGAGCCAGAATATGAAGTCCCCCTGTCTCTCTGGTGGCCTTTAAACCAGGAGATCCTGTGCATCCTCTTGGAGACCAGTGGGCTCTCCTCTGTCATACTTCTTTTCATTTTAATAACCTAAAATGCTTCCCACAAGCCAATTCTGGTTGGTTTCTGGTCATCTGGGATCACAGATGGGTCATGATTTTGGTGGTGTTGTTCAGTCGCTAAGTCGTGTCCAATTCTTTGTGACCACATGGACTGCAGCACACCAGGCTTCCCTGGTCTTCATTATCTCCTGGAGTTTGCTGAAACTCATGTCTATTGAGTTGGTGATGCTGTCTAACCATCTCATCCTGTGCCGCCCCCTTCTCCTCTTGCCCTCAATCTTTCCCAGCATCAGGGTCTTTTCCAATGAGTCGGCGCCTCACATCAGGTGGCCAAAGTATTGGAGCTTCAGTGTCATGATTTAGGACACAGCCTTTTTGGTTGGATCTAAGAGAGGACCAAATGTCATCTCAGAATGCAGATGAACAGATGAATGGAGGTGTACTCATTTCCTATTGCTGCTGTAACAAACTACCACAGACTCAGAGGCTTAAAACAACATAGATTTATCATCTTACAGTTCTGGGGCTCCAATGTGTGAAGTGGGTCTTACTCAGCTGAAACTGAGGTGTCAACAGGGCTGCCTTCCTTCCGGATGCTCTGAAGGAGAATCCATTTCTTTGCCTTGTTAAGCACGGTGTTCCTTGGCTCACGGTCCCTTCCCTCTCCATCGTCGGAGCCAGCAGTGTAGCACTCTGACCCTCCTGATTCCTCTTTCACTATGAGAGTGCCTGTGGTTACCTCAGGCCCACCTAGATAACCCAGGATAATCTACCTCATCTCAACACCCCTATTTAATCACATATGCAAAGTCCCACTGGCCAGGTGAGGTAACACATTCACAAGTCCTTGGGTTCAGACGTGGACATCTTTGGAAGCCACTATTCTGCATACCACAGTTTTCCATTGTTCAACAGTCCAGTTGAAGGCAAAAATGGACAAAACGATAAGGAATGGTCAGAATAGGGAAGCCCACGGCAAGTGCATCTTCCATTTATTCACTGATTTCCTACACTAATCCAACTATCATTTCTGTGATGGTTTTTTCAACTATATCTAAAGCACTTAAAAACTAATTTCAGATAGTTTCCATTTCCTATAAACAGCAGAAACAATATTGAAACTGGAAAAAAAAAACTTTATATAACTCAAAATCTCCTTTTTTTTAATTCCCCAATGCTTTAAGAAGACCTCTTCCTGTTAAATGAAACAAACTGACAGATGCTAATGGACAGGTATCCAAAATGGGTTAAGTATGAAAAACAACCTTCAGAGCAGCATGTTCAATGTCATCCATTTCCATAAAAGTCATAGAGTTATTTTGGGTTTTCCATTGAAAATACCCATGAGACTATAAGCCAAACTGTTAACTTGGTTGGGAACAGCTAGGAGGAGATGGCCATAGAATTCGAGGAGATTTTATCTTTCTAAATCATTGTGTCTGTAGTGTTTGGTTTTAGTTATGTGTATTATTCTGCCTGCAATGCAGGCGACCTGGGTTTGATTCCTGGGTCGGGAAGATCCCCTAGAGAAGGGAATGGCTACCCACTCCAGTATTCTTGCCTGGAGAATCCCGGGGACAGAGGAGACTGGTGGTGGGGTTGCAAAGAGTTGGACATGACTGAGCAACTAATACACACACATGTGTATTATGTGAATTATACATAATAATTATTTTGTATACATTATATAATAATTACTATGTATGATATATTAATATCATATAGTGACATATATATATATAGAATATATATAATGTTGACAGAATAGTAACATAATATATCATAAATAACATAATTACATAATGTGATAGATATAATAAACTCATCTTAATTTTTGTAACTATAAAAAAAATAGGACAGTTCTTATTTGTGTTTGAAGACTAAGGGGCTCTTCTAAAACAGCTTTTTCTGGAGAATGACATCAACCAGAATTTTAGGATTCTGCCAAATTGGTGTGAGCCTTCAGCCTCACCTCTGAATACTATGTGTTCCCTCCTTTCCAACTCTCCCTTAGAAATCTTAGCTCTGCCCCCCACCATTGCAATCACAGGAAATGTAGGTCAGGTAATTAGTAACTAGGGTTTATTTTGTTTGGAAAACAGTACACTGCGGCAAAATAGGCCAGTTCCCATTCTTGAGGGCAGAATCTGAGAGCTTTCTCAAGGGGAGGGGTGCTGAGGTCACAGAACACCAGGGCCTCCCTTGTACCCTGGGGCCCAGAGATGGGTCACCAGCTAGTAAGCAGCAGTGCTGCACCCCTGAAGCCATGTTCTTGCCCCTTGACTGCCCCTGGTCAACCACAGAACATGGTCCCCCCTGGGATTCCATCCTGGGGCTCTGTAGACTGGCAGAGCCCAGTTGGGCAGTAATGGCTCATTCATGCCCCTACTCATGCCCCACTTCACCCTAGGCTAGGACACTGGTGACCGCAGGGAGTGATACTAGGAGCATTTGTCACCCAAACAGCTCAGGGACGCACGTATCACAAATGGCTGGGCTGCTCCTGCTGCAAACCAGCCCCATCTGAGTTAACACTGCTGTCTTGATGGTCTCTTTGGGAGCTCTTGGCTCCTTAAGTGTGGAGTTTTACAACCAGGCCACTCTCTTGACTGAACTAAATGTGACGTGACTCATGGATCCCAGACTGGTTCTGGCTAGTGACGCTATCAATGCGGACAAGAGGAAGCAGCTTCTAAGAGTCTCTGGGGGGTGTTTATATCACCTGCTGCTGCTAAGTCACGTCAGTCGTGTCCGACTCTGTGCGACTCCATAGACGGCAGCCCACCAGGCTCCCCCGTCCCTGGGATTCTCCAGGCAAGAGTACTGGAGTGGGGTGCCATTGCCTTCTCCAGTGCATGAAAGTGAAAAGTGGAAGTGAAGTTACTCAGTCATGCCCAACTCATAGCGACCCCACAGACTGCAGCCCGCCAGGCTCCTCCATCCATGGGATTTTCCAGGCAAGAGTACTGGAGTGGGGTGCCATTGCCTTCTTATATCACCTACCAAGCATCAAAAGAGCTGGAAGACTTACCTGATGCGGAAAGGCCTGAGCTCCACCCAGAGGGTCAGGACTGGAGGTCTCAGGACACAGCAGCATTTGCCCCAGGGCTCTCAAGTGGGCAGCAATCTAGACAGAAAGGCCCTGCTGGTAACCAGCTTAGAAAAGCTACCTAGTGTTTTCTTCCCAGGCTCTTCCCTAGTATTGATGTGGCCACCATACACTCACACAACCAGGATGGGGCATGCGGTGGTAGATGCTGGGGACACATAGCATTAGTGAGGAGGGTAGAGCAGCTTCTGTGTGACACCCGCATGGTGTCACCACCTATGAGCAAAGCCTGACCCCAGCAAGTCACCAAGCTTTGTCTCTAAGGAACTTGGGATCCCACACCATCTGTGTCCAACCACTGCCCTGCTCCAACCCTTGAAAGCTGGAAACATGTGCTTTATTCTGTGGGAGTGAGATGGAAAAGAGATGAAGGGTCCACCCTGACTCAGCATCCTTTTACCACTGAGAATCTCCTCCAGAACTACCTACAGTTTTGTTCTCATTAATCTCAGTTTTTAAGGACTCACCAGTGGGGAAAGACAACCAGCTGTTCTCCATGCCAGTGAGGTGGTCCTTCTACCCCACCCAAGAGCCAGAGAGGGCCCTGGAAAGGGAGCCATTATCCCTCCCACACTCACCTCCCAGCACACATACACACACTACTTGTAAGCCTGTGTTGATAAGAAGAAAGCACCCCACCCCTAAGTCTTGCACCTGGAATCCTACTCAGCACAGCAGGTATGGGCATGTAGAGTGGATGTTAGACCAGATCTCGGACAGCAGGGAGCTCTGACTCCCAGGGGAGGGTTTTGTTGCTTCTGAGTTCCTCTGTTCAAATGCCTGGGGACCATGCTAAAGTCCTTTCTGCATCACTATGGGTTGATTTGTTGAAGGCCTGCTTCTTTCTTGCCTCCTTACTGTGGCCAGTATGGCAACCTGGTTGTAGCGGACGTCAGAGCCCACAGAAACAGAAACCGCACACACTGGCTCAGAACTCAAAGACCACCTAGAAGGGAACATAGTCACAGCATCCCAGGCTTTGTACCCAAGACCACAAAGGAGATGAATGGTGTATACAGCAAGTAAGGCCCCCAGAGCTCTGGGAATCATCTCATAAGAGTAAACTACTTTTTCACATCAGATTTTCAGGTTCACTCTCCAGGGTGTGTCAGAAAGCAAGAAAAGGCAGGTGGGTCCCCTTACACCTCTACACCCTACCCCAGCCCCCAGCCACCTTGGCAATCTTCCCTCCCTCTTCCACTCCCAGGAAGAATGACTCATCACAGGGCCCCCTTCCCTATTCAAGGCTTGGAGACTTCCCCATCTAGGGGGGTGGACTGCAGAAGAAGCCAGCATTCAGGGTAGAAGCAGAGAAAGGTGGTAAGAAGTGATGAGGGAGCTGTGCTCTGCAGTTCCCTTGGGACACCTCCATGGGCTGGAGAAAGGCCCCACAGAGATGGAGCAGGTAAGTTCAGGCCACCTCCTCACCCACTTCTGTAGTCTAAATTATGAATGCATCATTGTGAACGTGCGATACGGAACTATGTGAACTTTCTTCGTAGTTTGTGCATGTGTATGTGCACATTGGCTCTTCAGCAGAGGCCGGGGAGGGAGGCAGAGGACTGGACAACACCGGCAAGAGGAGAGACGCTTGTAACCAAGAACAGAAATCAGAGGACCAGCTTTGTTTAACATGGGGTGAGGGACTCAGAGTTCAGACCACCTGGCTTCCATCTGGTAGTTTCCCCCAGGCCTCTTTGCAGAGCCTCAGGGCTCCTGAAACCCTAAATAGAAAACAGCACCCATCCAATCCAGCCCTCGGTGTGCAGCTGCAGGAGGAGCTGGAGGCGGGGAGCGGGGAGGGGGAACTTGTCCCATCGTTCCACAGTGCTGGCAGAGCCTTGCCTGGGCTCCCCTGGTGACTCAGCCTTTATGGAGCCGCTCTTCCTCTTTTCAAGATTTCTTGGAGGTCTGATAGCCATGTCAGCTTGCAGCAAGGCCTGTGGCTGCATCACTACTGGCCCCAGAGAGTTTGCAAGAGCGTTTGGTACGCCTGGCTTCTCGGTATGGCTGGCCCAGTGCTGAGGCCTGTGACAGAGAGCCCTCACCAGCTCCCTGGCCCCTTCTACCTCTGCTCGTTGTGCCTGATGCCTCTAAACAAGGGACTGCCGGGGGCTGAAGAAGCACTGTGTGGACCAAGGGGTGACAGTGAGGACGATGCAATGCTCTCTTTGGCATTTTTAAAGAGCATTCCCAACAAGGACCTTGGGGGGATGTGTGTACATAAAGCCCTGGAGACTGGCCTGTTGGTTGGCATCAGCTCTCAGAGCCTCTTATCTCTCTTACCCCCTCAATGACCTCCCCACTCCACCCTAAATCCTTGTCCAGGCCTTTAATCCCCAAAGCACTGGCTCTACCCCTCTGCCCTCCATTAATGGGACCTTTGTCCCAACTCACCATCCCCTGCCTATAAGATCTCAGGATCCTTCCTGCTAGTCTGAGCTCCCAAAGCTCTGCCCAAGGACTCTACCACCAAGCTTCTCTGCAATCCCACTCAGGACCATGTTCTCCTTTGGCCTCAGGGTACAGATAGCAGAGATGAGAGCTCTCCACCTGGTAGAGATGGGATCTCTATACACTGGTGTCATAGAGCATGTGGCGGGGTATACTGTGAGAGAGAATCATCACAGAATCCCAAGAAGGGAGCAATCATTTCTGTCAGTGGATCTGTGACAGCTCAGGGAGGGTCAGGAGCAGAGAAGGGTGAAGAGCCAGGCAGATCATGCATAAATCTTCCACTTCCTGCTGTGTCACTTTGTCCATGTTAACATCTCCATGCTCAGTCTTGCCTGTAAAGTGGAAATAATAACACCCTCCTTGCAGGGCTACTGAAGACTTATTGAAGACTATGTACTTGGTGCTATCCTCCTTGTGGATGCTCAAAAGGCATTTTCCCCTCTTCAAGGAGCAAACAGTGGAAACTCTGATGCCAAGGGTCAAAGCAGTGTTTAGGACATGCCTGTGGAATTAGAAAACCTGGGTTTGAATCTTGCTAAAGGATGTGGCCTTATGGAATTTCAGTTTCCTCATCCACAAAATGGGAATAATAACAGGACCCAACTCAGAGGGTTGTTGGGAGGACTAAATGCAATGAGTTTGTAAGAACATTAGCTCGGGGCCTGGCATTTATTTAGCATTTAATAAAAGTTGGCTACTGTTACAGCTCATGGATCATGCAGTCTAGGCTGACTGGTACATATCACTTCCCAACACAAATCTCCCAATGGCCTATAGTGGGGACACAAGGTAAGGTTCTCTCAGGGGTCACAGAGAGAGCAGCCACAACCGCAAGCTTCTGATTGGTTCTTCCACCAAGAGACAACTCCATCCAACGTCACAAAGGCTTTATGGAAACTTCTGTTTGCTCAACTGATTTCAACACCCCATCTGTTGGCCCTTCTACCAAACGATGAATCCTAACCTGCTTGCTAAAATTTTCTCCCTGACAAAGAGTTTACAAATTCAAGTGATCAGTGGTATGCATCATCTATGCATGTGTGCTAAGTTGCTTCGGTTCTGTCCGACTCTGTGCGACCCCGTGGACTGTAGCCCACTAGGCTCCTCTGTCCATGGGATTTCCCAGGCAAGAATACTGGAGTGGGTTGTCCTGCCCTTTTCCAGGGGATCTTCCTGACCCAGGGATCGAACCTGCATCTCTTATGTCTCCTGCTCTGGCAGGCGGGTTGTTTACCAGTAGAGCCACCCGGGAAGCCCTATGTATCATCCACCCTTCTTCAATTCGATCACTCTAAAAACCGAATCAGGTTGGACTTTGATCTCACCTCTGAGCTGTTATGATAAATGTTATTTACAATGATGAATTTTAATGATACTTATAATGATAAATGTTATTTACAAAGATGAATTACATAGCATATGCAGCATCTTTGCTACACACTATCCCTCAAAGCTCACCCACCACAACTGCATGAGGCTGAAGGGGCCAGGCTGGCCCAGTAGGCCAAGAGCAGGTGGATCTTTGGCATCTGCCCTAGGTTTTCTCAGGAGTTCCCCAGGTGGCGCTAGTGGTAAAGAATCCTCCTGCCAATGCAGGAGATATAAGAGACGTGGGTTGTATCCCTCGGTCAGGAAGATCCCCTGGAGGAGTGCATGGCAACCCACTCCAGTATTTTTGCCTGGAGAATCCCATGTACAAAGGAGCCTGGCAGGCTGCAGCCCATAAGGTCGCAAAGAGCTGGACATGACTGAAGCGACTTAGAACGCACACACGTGTGCTAGGTTTTCTGAATTGTCATTTCTTTGGGTCAGCGACCTAGAAAGGGGATTATCTTGAAATCTGGTGTGCATGGAAACACACTGTTGTGAGTTGACTTGGGGGTGGCTTGGGGAACTGATATCTGCCCCTTGAGACCACCAGACCTTCCATATCATCTAATTTAACTTCTTCATTTTATAAATGGAGTAAGTTGAGACTCAAAGAAGGGAATTAACTTCCCCAAGGTCATGAGATAACAAGACTCTGGTCCCCTAAAATTAACCATTTTGTTGACCACCTAACAGGTGCCCAAACTGAAATGTAAAAGGTTTCTTTGTGGCAAGGCTTCTCAGTATTTATATCTTATGCATTAATTTCTAAGAGCAAAATCATTTTTAACCTTTTTTCAAACTTTAAGTCCTTGCTTACACAACAAACACTTATTAATGCCTTGATAAATAACAGAGGTGGGAAATGTTGGTCTCATCTTGCCTATCTATTTGTATCTAAAAAAATAATTTCCTAAGCCAAAAATCAATCCTGATTAAGAAGATAAAGACAGATCTCTCCAAACAGACTCCTGTTTGCCAAGGGGGAGAAGGATGAGGAGGGAAGGGCTGGAAGTTTGGGATTAGCAGATATAAGTTATGATATATAGGATGGATAAACAACAAGGTCCTACTGTAAAGAACAAGAAACTATATTCAATATCCCGTGATAAACCATAATGGAAAAGAATATTTTAAAACAGAATGTCTATATGTGTGTAACTGAGTCATTTTTCTGTACACAACATTGTAAATCAACTATCATTGAAAAAAATTGTTGTAAAAAGACATGGATTTTTTTAAAAAGACATTTATCTCTTCTTGAAAAGAAAGAACAATCCCAAGAGAGATTCAGTATGAACATGAGATGACCTTGTCTCCAGGTTCTTCCTTCCAATACCCTGGAAATTGGTTACCCATCCATCAGCCGGGAAAGCCTGGAGGAATGTGCCAGACTGAATCTTTCAAAGATGACTGCAAAAATCTCTCCTGTCTCACATCCCTTTCTACAATGCAGACTTAATATAAATAAATAAATTAATTAAAAGTGATGCAGATTGTACCTCACTCACTGGAAATTCACAGCCATGTAAGAAGTCCAACTATCCTGAGGCTGCCACCCTGTGAAGAAGCTCTAGCCCCATGGAGAGGCCACAAGTAGGTGCTCTGGTGGTTAGTACTGACCTTGAAGTCATATCCGCCCAGGCACCAGACATATGAGTGAGGGACCTGCAGGTGATTATAGCAAGTGGATGAAGAATGTCTCTTCCAGTAAACAAACGATGTTGTGGTCATCAAGTCATCAATCACTACAGCCACCCCTGACTGTGTACCCTCAGGGGAGTCAGGATGGAGATAAGCAGGATACTAGCCCTAGGTAGCTAAGGAATGATTTCAATGAGCCTAGAAACTGTTGCATCTCCCCATACATAGGAAAGCACTAAATTTTCTCAAAATTTACTTATTTTTAATTGGAGGATAATTGCTTTACAATGTTGTATTGGTTTCTGCCATACATTAACATGACTCAGTCATAGGTATACATATGTTCCCTCCATCTTGAACCTCCCTCCTATATCCCACTCTCCAGGTTGTCACAGGATACCAGGTTGAGCTTCCTGTGTTATACAGCAAGTTCCCATTAGCTATCTATTTTACATATGGTAATGTATATATTTCAATGTTACTCTTTCAATTCCCTTGCCCCCACTGTGTCCATAAGTCTGTTCTCTATGTCTGAGTCTCTATTTCTGCCCTGCAAATAGGTGCATCAGTACCATTTTTCTAGATTCCTTATATATGCATTAATATACAATATTTGTTTTTCTCTAACTTACCTCACTCTGTATAGCAGGCTCTAGGTTCATCCACCTCACCAGAACTGACTCAAATTCACTCTTTCTATGAGTGTGTAATATTCCACTGTATATACCGACAATTTCTTTATCCATTCATCTGTCAACAGACACCTAGGTTGCTTCCATGTCCTGGATATTGTGAATAGTGGAAAAACACTAAATTTATTAACTTTAGGTGTCTGTTTTTCTTTAATTAACAGTAATCTTACAATGTTCCAACTACAGGGGGTTTTTTGCAAAAACTCCTATATATTCTGGCTCCTCCCTTACCTCTTCAGAACAGTCCCTCAGAGCTATCTGAGAGGCTATATCCTGGGCTTACATCCTCAGTATGTCCACTGAGTAAAACATAATTCTCAACTTTTAGGTTGTGCTTTTTTTTTCCAATCAACTGTTCCCATCTGTTGAGTCACCCCCAAATACTGAGTCTTTCCAGCTGAGGTCCCAGAAATCACAGAGTAGTAACCAGCCATTCCCTTTGGCCCTGTCTGAATACTTGACCCAAAGAATCTGTGAGCATAATAAAAATGGTAGTTGTTTGAGCCAGTGTGTTTTGGAGCAGTTTGTTAGGTAGCAACAAGAACTGACGTGTGCATAAGGCATGAATGAGTGCATTTAAGGTGAGGGTTTAGATTGGTATCAATATTCTCTTTTATATCCATAAGGGATTCTCTTCAGAATGCTTTTTTGACTGGAAGGACTGATGCTGAAGCTGAAGTTCCAAAATTTTGCCCACCAGATGCAAAGAGCTGACTCATTAGAAAGGACCCTGATGCTGGGAAAGAATAAAGGCAGGAGGAGAAGGGGACGACTAAGAATGAGATGGTTGGATGGAACCACCAATTCAACGGACATGAGTTTGAGCAAGTTCTGGGAGATAGTGAAGGACAGGGAAGCCAGGCATGCTGCAGTCCATGGGGTTGCAAAGAGCTGGACACGACTGAACTGAACAACAACATATTAAGATACAGCCATAAGCAGGATCAAAGGGACAAAGCACAAACATGGTACAACCTCTGTGGAGTTTCTGTTCTATGCGAACACTTAGTCAAATGCTAATATCAGACAACTGGACAGACTCAACAGGAAAGAGGGACCAGGAGAGGAAAAAGGCAGAGAATCCTCCTGGGTAACCAGGAGATAAATAAAAGCTCTGGTTGCTTCCAGCCACAGAGACATTAAGTCAGTGACTTGAAGCCGGAAATGGTTTTCCAACCAGCTGTGAATTTGAAAATCCCATATGTGATACAACATTAAGCTGCTATTTTAGAAATTCTTTCATCTTTTTCAGAGACATCTCTGGGGCCCTTCCTTACTCTTGGAAGGCAGTCAGTTTTCTGCAGAAATCACTTCATCAGCAGGAGCTGAGGCATTTCTCATGCAACTGTATAATTCTGGAAATGTGGTTTAAAAAGTACTCTCTCCTGGGTGAAGAAAGAAACAATGTTTCTGTAAGCACCAGCTGGGCAGCTTTGGATACACATTTTTTTTTTTCTTTTTCCCTTTTGAAATGGCAGAATCTTGGCACCTGTGTAGGAGCCTAATGCAGTATTGTTGATTTCCTTAAAAGAGTGATGAGTCTGCTTTGGAGTTACTGGAGTTTTTTCATTATCACCAGAGGTCATGGCACCACTGGTTTCCTTTTAGATGCTCAATTGAATTTATAATTATTCATGGAATATCTGTGCCTGATATTGTGTCAGGAGTTGGCAATGGGGTAATGAATAAGACAGTCATGGCCCCTGCCTTTGCATACCTCACACTGTAGAAGGGACAGCAGACTTTAGACAAACAACGCTATGACATTTGTCCTCTACAACAAAGGCAGAGGAAGGTGCAACTGAAGGCCAGGAAATTTCTCTATAAGCAAATACTCAAAGGAGGAGTGGAGAGCAGAACTGATGAAGAAAAAAGCATGACCAAAGTCTGGCCACTAGAGATAACCATAGATATTTGAACTGCAGAAACTGAAGGAAAACCAGTGGATGGGAAAATGAGAGGTGAGGGTGGGGAGGACGTTGGACTCAGGCAGGGACTGAGCATGTGGAAGATACGGGGTGTTGTCTGAAGTACATGGAACACCAATGATTTATTTTTTTAATCTTTTTATTTTATATTGGAGTAAAGTCAATTACAATATTGTGATAGCTTCAGGTAAACAGCAAAGGGACTCAGTCATACATATATGTATATCCATTCTCCTCCAAACTTCCCCTCTATCCAGCTGCCACATAACATTGAACAGAGTTCCCTGTGTTATACAGTAGGTCCTTGTTGATTATCCATCACACAGGACAACTGTGTGAGCACCTCAGTGTTTTTGGAAGATCACTCTAGCTTTAGTATAAAGCATGCATTGGAGAGAACCAAGGATGACATCGCAGAGGCCAGGTAAAAAGCTACTGTGATGGTCCTGGTGAACAACTGTGCTAGTCTGGATGAACACAGTGCCAGAGGCTGTAGAGGACTTACAGATGGGAGTTGGGAAGCTGAGAACTCTGGCTTTTGTTTAACAAAGTACTCTGATAGGACTTTTCATTGTAGTAAGAGGTTCAAGGGTTTACCCAGAGGCAATGCAGGAGATGTTGGTTCGATTCCTGGGTTGGAAGATACCCTGGAGAAAGAAATGGTAACCCACTCCAGTATTCTTGCCTGGAGAATCCCATGGACAGAGGAGCCTGCCAGGCTACAGTCCGTGGGGTGGCAAGAGTCAGACACGACTTAGCGACTAAAGAGAGAGAGGGGAGTTAGACCAAGGGGACTCTGTGCCTGGCCTGATAATGTGAGAAGAAACTGAGGTCACTATTGGCAATCTTTGAGGAAGGGATGAGGAAGCTCAGAGATGGAGAGATATTGCGTTGATGGGAACTGAGAGAGGGCCCAGCAAGACGGCCAGATGGCAAGAAGCAAAGACAAGGGAGAAGTCTCAGGTGACGGAGACAGCAGAGGTTCATTTAAGAAGCAGGACTTGAGTTTTGTGCCATGTGTTGCTACCATTTTACCAGTCCTCCTCCCATACCACCGCTGCTCCAGTCCCCTCTGAGTCCCCTGACAGCCGCAATACATACAAGCAGTGTTTTGAGAAAATGAAGGGAAATGGGCCACCATCCATGTCAGCATACGTGCTGGAAGGAGAAAAGCAAGAAACCCGGAAATGTGGATATAGACCCTTCACAAAGTGGGAAATGGAACAGGGGCGCCTATCCGGGGAAAGGCACAGGACATAGCGTGTGGGAAGGAATTTGAGGCATTTTTACACACAAATCACACTGATCAGGTAAAATATCAAATGAATACTTTTATGAACTGTGTTTGGATTCTGATTTGAAAACCATCTGTAAAAAGTATGAGTTTTCCTGCAGGAACAAGCTTCCTATATGACCATGTCTCTCAAAGGATCCCTGTCTCTTCATCACTCTCAAAAACAGGAGAGAAAACATAAGACTTGCTGGTTCAGAGCCTCAGACCCTACTTCATGGATTCAAAATACCCAGATGCTGTCACATGGCATGGCATGTGACCAAGCACAAATGGCATGTTGGCTACTGCAGGAGGCAAGGCAAGGCTGACCAAAGGATGCTCCTTGGGATGGAAGCAGTGCTAAATGCACCAGGATGAAGGGGAAGCCATCCTACTGAACACATTTTGGATAATACAAAAGGAAAAAAATTGAGACAGAAATTTTAATATGAACTGGATATTAGGAATTAGTATTAATAACTATGTTTATGCGATAATGGCCTTGTAAATGAGTTGTCGTTGTTATTTGCTTTTTGCTTTCATCTTCTTCTGTTACAGGCACATACAATCTTTATCGTGAAATAATATGTTGTCTGGGATTTGCTTTTAAAATATCTGGTAAAACATATACAGACACACAGAAAACTCCAGACCCAAATGGCTTTCCAAGAGAATTCTACCAGTCCTTTAGGAGCAGATCATTACAAGGCTGTCTAAACTGTTCAGAGTACTGAAGATATATTTGCGCATTTAATCCTCAGAACATCCCTTGAGGCAGACGGTATCCTAACTTTATATATGAAGTCACTCAAATAGATGTGAAGAGTCTAGTCAAGATCAAACAGCTGGAGGTGATGTAAACAGATTTGAAACAAGGCAATGCAATCCCAACACAACTGCCTTCTAAGCTAGGGCTGCCATGTACGATCCTTGTGAACAGCGCCCCCTGAAGTTGTGCAGAACACAGCACAACCTGTAAGAAGGTTCATGTGAGCCTACATTCAACACTTTGTTATTCAGTTCAGTTCAATTCAGTCTGTCAGTCATGTCTGCTTCTTTGCGACCCCATGGACTGCAGCATGCCAGGCTTCCCTGTTCATCACCAAGTCTCGGAGCTTGCTCAAATTCATGTCCTTTGAGTTGGTGATGCCATCCAATCATCTCAACCTCTGTCGTCCCCTTCTCCTCCTGCCTTCAGTCTTCCCCAGCATCAGGGTCATTTCATATGAGTCAGTTCTTCACATCAGGTGGCCAAAGTATTGGAGTTTCAGCTTCAGCATCAGCCCTTCCAATGAATATTCAGGACTGATATCCTTTAGGATGGACTGGTTGGATCTTCTTGCAGTTCAAGGGACTCCCAAGAGTCTTCTCCAACACCACAGTTCAAAAGCATCCATTCTTTGGCACTCAGCTTTCTGTATAGTCCAACTCTCACATCCATACATGACTATTAGAAAAACCATAGCTTTGACTAGATGAACTTTTGTTGGCAAAGTAATGTCTGCTTTTTAATATGCTATCTAGGTTGGTCATAGCTTTTCTTCTGGAGCAAGCGTCTTTTAAGTGCATGGCTGCAGTCACCATCTGCAGTGATTTTGGAGACCAAAAAATAAAGTCAGCCACTGTTTCCATTGTTACTCCATCTATTTGCCATGAAGTAATGGGACCAGATGCATGATCTTAGTTTTCTGAATGTTGAGCTTTAAGCCAATTTTTCACTCTCCTCTTTCACTTTCATCAAGAGGCTCCTCAGTTGCTCTTCACTTTCTGCCCAAGGGTAATATCATCTACGTATCTGAGGCTATTGATATTTTTCGCAGCAATCTTGATTCTAGCTTGTGCTTCGTTCAGCTCAGTATTTCTCTTGATGCACTCTGCATATAAATTAAATAAGCAGGGTAACAATATACAGCCTTGATGTACTCCTTTCCCAATTTGGTACCAATCTGTTGTTCCATGTCTGGTTCTAACTGTTGCTTCTTGATCTGCATGCGGATTTCTCAGGAGGCAGGTCAGGTGGTCTGGTATTCTCATCTCTTGAAGAATTTTCCACCGTTTGTTGTGATCTACATAGTCAAAGGCTTTGGTGTAGTCAATAAAGCAGAAGTAGATGTTTTTCTGGAACTCTCTTGCTCTTTGATGATCCAACAGATGTTGGCAATTTGATCTCTGGTTCCTCTGCCTTTTCTAAATCCAGCTTGAACATCTAGAAGTTCAAGGTTCAGAAGTACTGTTGAAGCCTAGCTTGGAGAATTTTGAGCATTACTTTGCTAGCATATGAGATGAGTACAATTGTGCGGTAGTTTGAACATTCTTTGGCATTGCCTTTCTTTGGGATTGGAGTGAAAACTGACCTTTTCCAGTCCTGTGGCACTGCTGAGTTTTCCAAATTTGCTGGCATATTGAGTGCAGCACTTTAACAGCATCATCTTTTAGGATTTGAAATAGCTCAATTGGAATTCCATCACCTCCACTAGCTTTGTTCATAGTGATGCTTCCCAAGGCCCACTTGACTTCACATTCCGGGATGTCTGGCTCTAGGTGAATGATCATACCATTGTGGTTATCTGGGTTATGAAGATCTTCTTTGTACAGTTCTGTGTATTCTTGCCACCTCTTCTTAATATCTTCTGCTTCTGTTAGGTCCATGCCAGTTCTGTCCTTTATTGTGCCCATCTCTGCATGAAGTTTCCCTTGGTATCCCTAAATTTTTCATAAATGAACAAATGTGTGAATACAGGATAAATGGATGAATGAATTCTCTTCATTTCTTCTCACTAGTTTCACTTTCAGCAGATGGGTCTCCTAAATTCTGCCTTGTTCTCAAGAAGGCTGAATGCAGAGATATCCATGCCAAGACTGCACTGATGGAGTTCCAGCAATCTCTTTGCTAACTCGGCTTTCCTGCTTGGGAACAAATCAATTATCAAATTGCTTTTTGGGAAATGAAGTGATATTGGCCCTGTTCCTTTTGGCTACCCTGGCTTCCTCCAACTGCAAGGAACAGCAGCCAGTCCCCTGTCAGAAATCCTGGCCTGAGATGAAGAAAAAAGCCACCCACACAGTGGGTTGCAAAGGAAGCCATAGGCCCACTTCCCCAAATTACTTCTCTCTCCTTGGACTACTTCTGTGCTTGAAACTCCTGCCATTGGCTTCTCTTGCTTGGATTAAGTAAGGTCCAGTCAAAAATGTGAATCTGTAAGCTGAGTGTAAGAGCACACACATAATCCTTGTTAACACTTTTATTTGAACACAGATTTCTTCATTATCGAACTAAGAGAAAGTAGGACCAAGAGGGACGGGATCCAGATGGATGTGATGAAAGGAGAGAGGAATCCCCAAAAGCCCCAAGTGTGGAACTGTTTGTTGAGAGGAATCTGCCTTGTCTGATGCCATTTTGGAGGGAGGCATGTTCTGGAAAGATGGAGCCATGAGGACATCAAGAGAGCAACAAAAGAGGGCCTGGAAGACCGGGAGCTGTGAGAAGAGAGAAGACTGAGAGAGGGCTGTGATGGATGGGATGTTCTTTACTTTGGATTCTTTGGGGGAATTCTTCCCATTTCAGAAGGTCCCTGGTGGGGCTGGAAATCACAATATCTGATTCCCATGAAATGAGTATATGATCCAGGCTCATCAATTAGACTCTTCCATGAGGTCAGTACACGCACATTGAGAGACAGAGGTCAGCCATTACAACATTTTTTGTCAATTTTTAAATCTAAATTTTCAATAAAATTTAAACTTACAGAAAATAGTAAGAATAGTGTATACAATGAACTTAGTTTGTCCTTCACCTGGATTAACATTTTGCCAAATTTGTTTTATCATTTTCTCTCTCTCTGCCCCTTCCCTGCATATCCTAGTCTAGTCTATTCTAATATTATAGTATATAGTTGTTGTCATAATTATTACTGTATTTGAGAGTAAGTTGCAGACATCTTACTCTTTTATTCCTAGATACTCTAAATTTATCTCTTAAAACAAGAATATTCTTTTATATAACCACAATTTGTTGTGGTTTAGTCGCTAAGGCATGTCCAACTCTTCTGTGACCCCATGGACTGTAGCCCGCCAGACTCTTCTGCCCATGGGATTTCCCAGGCAAGAATACTGGACTGAGTTGCCATTTCCTTCCCCAGGGGATTTTCCTGACCCAGGGATTGAACCTACATCTCCTGAACTGGCAGGTGGATTCTTTACCACTGAGCCACCTGGTAAGCCCATATAACCACAATACAAAAATCAAATTCAGAAAACTTAACATGGAAACAATACTACTGCCTAATATACAGAACATTTATTTATAACAATTTCTTTCCAGGATCTAATTCAGGATCCAGGTTGGTACATTATATTTAATTTTCATAAATGAAAAATGAGACACTTTAGTCTTACATAGCTTGAAGAGCTCTTTAGCCTTTTTTTTGTCTTTCATGATGGATCTTTTTAAAATATAGGCTAGTTGTTTTGTAGAATGTTTCTGAATTTAGGTCTATCTGATTATCTCATGATTGGATTTACTTTTGGCAGGAGTGCAAGCGACTTCCTTGACAGTCATATAGAGACAGCCAGTTGGAGGAATGAAGCCTCATAGGAACAAGATGAACTGGGAGGTGGAGAAAGAAAACCAACCCTCAGGAGCTCCTTGATCCTACTGAAGCCACTTGCAGCCCTGGACCCCCCAGTTACATAAGCTAATAAAGTCTTTTTTGCTTAAATTAATCTGAGTTGGGTTTGTGGCTACTTTGACTTACTTATACCTTTAGCTAGTAATCTTGGGCCACACAGTATCCTCAAGAGTCCCAGAATCATTCTGACCAGGAGCACATTCCCAGGCATCCCACAGAAAACTGACCGTCTTTCCTAGTAACAGCCAGAGGCCACACAGAGGTAACTAACAGTCATTTGACTCCCCGCGAGAGTCCTTGTCTCTGGAGAAAGCCCATAACCAGCTATGGTCTGTCCCAGACCCAGTGACACAGAGAGGGATCTTTCTCTTCTCTCTGCCTCTGCTTCAGGACCTCCCCATAGAGACCTCCCCTCACTGTGTCAAAACGGTGTGAAAATAGTATGGTTTATGTTGAACACCTGCTTTCCTTCTGGGAGTCTGGATTATTGATATGTGCTAGGCAGAGAGTGCCTGTATGACCAGTCTCCTCTACAAACCCTGGGCATGGAGTCTCTAATGAGCTTCCTGGTGGACAACATTTCACATGTACTGTTACAATTCGAGAGAGGAATTAAGAATGTCCCATGTGACTTCACTGGGAGGAGCTCTTGGAAGCTTGTGCCTGGGTTCCTCTGAACTATAGTCCATGTACCTCTTCCCCTTTGTGATTTGGTTTTGTATCTTTTTCACTGTCATAAACCTTAGCTGTGAGTACGACTATGTGCTAAGTCCTGTGAGTCCTCCTAGCAAATTATTGGAATTGGGGATGGTCTTGGGACCCCCAACACAGGAGAAAATTATAAATACCAGTGACAGGACAACCAGAACATTGCCCCATCACAGGCAGGTTTGCACTCTGAAGAAGGGTGGATGCCCCCACACTTGGAAGCATGGAGATTCAGTGGGTGGCCTTAAGATCCAGGGGCTTCCCAAGTGGCACAGTGGTAAGGAATTCACCTGCTAATGCAGGAGACACAAGAGACTTAGGTTTAATCCCTTGGTTGGGAAGATCCCTTGGAGCAGGAAATGGCAACCCACTTCAGTATTCTTGCCTGGAAAATTCCACGGACAGAGAAGCCTGGTGGACTATAGTCCATGGGGTCACAAAGAGTCGGACACAACTGAACACGCATGCATGCACTCACCTAAGATCAAGGGAGTTCCTGATCACTGAAATTGGCTGCAGTGGTTCTGTTGGAAACTGGTGTAATGATTAGTCAAATCCATTTCACCTGCCTTCACTAATCAAGGTTATTTTAAGACCTGCACATTCCCCAAGCTGCACGTAGCTAAACAACAAGGTGTTTGCCAGAGCAATTTTCTAGGAACTTGGGATCAACTGTGTCTAGTTGGAGCTGAGCTTGTTAAGACTGAATGAGACCACTGACCCTCCAACTGCGCATGCGTGAGTGTCCGCTAGGTGACCTTTGGACATGCAGATGCCCACAGCCTAGTAACGCCTGTGCAGAACGACTACCACACCTGTTTCTCATCAGTTTGCCCCAAGCTCCCAACACTCCTCACTCCTCAGAGCACCCTCCAGGAGGCAGTCTGAATTTTTTCTCTTCTCTAGCTACCTTTGTGAATAACCCATGATCTTGCTGCAAATCTGTGTCTCAGGGTTTTAGCTTGGTGTGTGGGGGTCAAAAAAACTGGTTGGGTAGCAAGATGGAATGGTTGATTCTCTCATCACAGAATGAGCAGGGGAAATGACTCACAAGTCTGTTTTCACTCTGGTGTTTTCTGCCTCTGCATAACCACCTGGGCTATGTCCATATGAGGAGAAGAAAATAGAAAGGACGATAAACAATAGAACATCCAAGTATTTGCTACAGTGTTGGTGGCACCTACGATGCCCAAACATGTGAACATAGACACAGCTAAAGACGACCTTGCTGGAGGATTCTGGGCTATCTAAGCACTCTGCCTCCTCTAATCTCTTGCGATCATTTTCCCATTTTAATCCATCAGTGATCCCAGTCTTGGGTTGGGAAAGAGAGAAGAAAGTAAAAGGCATGGTAAATGCCCTAAAGAAGCCCGCATGTAGCTGGGGACAAAAACTATGAGCAGCAAACTCTTGGCTTCTGAACCGTATATGCAGTAGGATTGGGGCAGCAGCGGTGGTCGGTGTGGGTTGAAGAGACCAGGGAGGCTTCCTGAGGTTTCCAGTCTGTGAACAGGTCTTGCGGGAAGAGTGAACTTTAAATTGATGTGGGAGGGATAAGAATGCAGCAAAGTGAGGCACAGCACAGAGATAAAGTCAGGAGACCAGGGGAAGGTTTGGGTGGGAGAAAAGCAGGCGACCTGGCCATTGAGCAAAATGGAGCAAAGAGTTTGAGGTGGTTGAGGGCTGCCAGCCTTTGGCAGCTGATGCAGGCTCTCGGGCAGTGGTGTGGCAGGGTTTAGCCAAGGTGCACAGAGGAACCTGGAGACCAGGAGATCGAAGTAGAGACCCACCCCACTCCCTCCCCAGAAACAGAGGTCCAGGTTTGAAGGCTCAGGGGAGGAAAATTCTGTCAGGACTAAGAAGATGGACAGATTGGAGAAGCCGGAGTGAAGGCAGAAATGGCAGAGCTCCGTGATTAAGCCCAGAGAGTAGACAGCAGCAACAAGGTTTCTGACACGTTTCCCCTCAGCAGGCTCAAGCGCACACAGCCACTCACCCTCTGCCTGCCCCACACACTGAGGCCCTGCGGTGGTCAGGAGAGGGCTTGGCAAGGTTCCCCGTGGGTTTTTGGAAGTCGCTCTGAGGGAAGGTCCATCTCCCCTCCTCCTCTCTCTTGCCCTCCTTTGTTCCCTTCTTCCTCTTCTCACTTTCTGGCTTCTGGGGGAAAAGCAGTCACAGTGCCCCACGCTCTTGGAGGACGGACCCACTCAGTGACTGGACCCAGAAATATCAGAAAAATGCCAGAACTCCTCTGCCTGCTACTCCCGCCAGCCTGGCTCCAGCTGCCTCACTCCCAGCATGCTAAGTCATGCTACACCACTTCAGTCATGTTTGCCTCTTTGCCACCCCATGGACTGGAGCCCACCAGGCTCCTCTGTTCATGGGATTCTCCAGGCAAGAATACTGAAGTGTGTTGCCATGCCCTCCTCCAGGGGATCTTCCCAACCCGGGGATCAAACCTGTGTCTCTTGCATCTCCTACATTGGCAGATGGGTTCTTTACTACTAGTGACACCTGGGAAGCCCCTGTCCAAAGAAGGGGGTCCAATGACAAGGGTGTCCCTCTTTCTCTCAAACTCCCCAAGCTGCTGCCAACAGCTTAGGGAGAGAAGGGATGCAGCAGTATTTACAGCAAGAAGGACATCAGCTCACTAGAACGGCTGGCTTCTGTTTCATAGGGACTGCGTGTGCGCAGAGGAGCAGCCAGTACAACCCTCAGTCGGTCTTGGTGTGTCTCCTCAGAGGGACAGTGAGTGTGCACGTGCACACACATACATGCACAGGACCTCACCTAACATTAGAAAAAAGCCTATCTAACCCCTAACGGGTAGGAATGGACTTTGGGAGCTCTTCACTGTAAACCACTTCACTGACCCATAGTCAAAGTCAATGAATAAATCCTGGTGTCTGAGAAATCCTGCTAAATGAGAGAGGGGAGGGGAGAGGAAGGAAGAGGGTGAGAGACAGGGAGGAGGAGGAAGCAGGGAAGGAGGGAGGTAGAGGAGAGAGGGGAGGGGAAGAGGGAAAGAAGGGGAGAGGGAGGGAGGGGGCAAGAAGGAGAGACAGAGGGAAGGAAGGAGGGGAAAGAGGGAGAGGGAAGGAAGGAGAGAGGAAGAGGGAGGGGGAGAGGGAGGAGGGGGAAAGAAGGGGAGAGGGAGGAAGAGGGTGAGGGACAGGGAGGAGGGGAAGCAGGGAAGGAGGGAGGTAGAGGAGGGAGGGGAGGGGAAGAAGAGGGAAAGAAGGGGAGAGGGAGGGGGCAAGAAGGAGAGACAGAGAGGGGGGAAGGAAGGAGGGGGAGGAGGGAAAAAGGGAGGGAGGAGGGAAAAAGGGGGGAGGGGAGGGGGGGAAAAGGGAGGGAGGGAGAGGGGGAAGAGGGAGAGGGAAAGAAGGGGAGAGGGAGGAGGGGGAAAGAAGGAGAGACAGAGAGGGGGGAAGGAAGGAGGGGGAAGAGGGAGGGAGGGAGAGGGAAAGAAGGGGAGAGGGAGGGAGGGGGAGAGGGAGAAGGGGGAAAGAAGGGGAGAGGGAGGGAGGGGGAGAGGGAGGGAGGGGGAGAGGGAGGAGGGGGAAAGAAGGAGAGACAGAGAGGGGGGAAGGAAGGAGGGGGAGGAGGGAGGGGGGAAGGAAGGAGGGGGAAGAGGGAGGGAGGGGAGAAGGAAGGAGGGGGAAGAGGGATGGAGGGAGGGAGGGAGAGGGAAAGGGGAGAGGGAGGGAGAGGGAAAGGGGAGAGGGAGGGAGGGGAGAAGGAGAGAGGGAGGGAGGGGAGAAGGAGAGAGGGAGGGAGGGGAGAAGGAGGGAGGGAGGGAGGGGAGAAGGAGGGAGGGAGGGAGGGAGGGAGGGGAGAAGGAGGGAGGGAGGGGAGGGGGGAAGGGAGGGAGGGGGGGGGAAGGAGGGAGGGAGGGAGGGAGGGAGGGGGGAAGGAGGGAGGGAGGGAGGGAGAGGGAAAGGAGGGAGGGAGGGAGGGAGAGGGAAAGGGGAGAGGGAGGGAGGGAGAGGGGGGGGGGGAGAGGGGGAGAGGGAGAGGGAAAGGGGAGAGGGAGAGGGGAGAGGGAAAGGGGAGAGGGAGAGGGAGAGGGGAGAGGGAGAGGGGAGGGGGAGAGAGGGGAGGGGGAGAGGGAGGAGGGGGGGAAGAAGGAGAGACAGAGAGGGGGGAAGGAAGGAGGGGGAAGAGGGAGGGAGGGAGGGAGGGGGGAAAGAGGGAGAGGGAAGGAAGGGGAGAGGAAAAGGGAGGGGAGAGGGAGGGGGGAAAGAAGGGGAGAGGGAAGAAAGAGAGATGGAGAGAGGTGGCTCTACCAATACCTCAGGGAACTAAGATCCCACAAGCGGTGACCAGCCAAAAAAATTAAAAAAAAAACATAGGCTGAGATTTCTAAACCCTCTTTTTTGTACAGCCATCCTCCACATCACCACCCCCCCACCCCGCCACCAAAAGAAAACCTTCTCCTACTTCACACACTGCCCTACACACTGGAGATGCCCCACAAACCCTATACAAGGGGATGTGGGTTTTCTTGGAGAAGCCTCTAAACCACCAGTGGTCTCAATCCCTCGATCAGATGCGTTAGCAGTTTGGTGTGTATCCCTCGGTATCTTTCTCTGAACTAATACAAACATATGTAAACATTTATCAAGAAGTTTAGATCTAAAAATTGAGTTATTACTAAGCTTGTTTTTCAGTAACTCGCATCTTTAACATTGTATTTTGGACATTCCTTCCACCCAATACATGTGGATCTAACTCTTTTAAATGGCTATGCACACCCACACACTTAATCCACATCTATTTTGCTAACACAGATGTATGTATTATGATACACACACACTCATTCCCAAGGCTATTCATACTGGCACTGCCCCAAGTCTACCAAACATGAGGTTACTGCTGTGTGGTTTCTCCCTCACAACTGCTTTTGAAACCTCACTGGTTGGACTCTCAGAGGTGCTGGAAACCATTCCACCTGTGAGTCTGAACAGGCTGCTCTTGAATCTCCCTAGCCTTCACCAGAACATGCAGAAGTAAAAACTTTAGCCTGGGAACATGGAGCAATCTCAGGGCCAGGCAAACCCGTTTGAAGGCTGCTATGGTAATGGGAGGCTTCCCTAGTGGCTCAGCAATAAAGAATCCACCTGCAATGCAGGAGATGCTAGTTTGATCCCTGGGTTGGGAAGCTCCCCTGGAGAAAGAAATGGCAACCCACTCCAGTACTCTTACTGGGAAATCCCATGGACAGAGGACCCTGGCAGAGTACAGTGCATGGGATCGAAACCGAGTTGGACAAAACTTAGCAACTAAACCACCACTACCCCGACATGGTGATGGGAGGGGGATGAGGAAATTAGCCAGCCCTGTAAGAAGCAAAGGGCGTCCTGGAGCAGCAGCAGGCCTCCGAGCCTAGGGGTTAGCATCTGGGTTCTAGTCCCAGCCCTGAGATTAACTCACTGTGTGACAAGCCTTTCCCCTCCCTTGGCTTCTTCCATTAAATGAGCTATTAACACTGATGTTCCCAACGTTCTTCCAGTAGAAACCCTGGGCTTGGTCAGAGAATCTCGCTACTCACTCTGTATTGGGAGCTCCCTCTCATATCGGTCTCCTCTGGGACTCTGCTCCCTGCACCCTCAGGGCTGAGAGGCACTGGGAGGGAGTTGGTGATGCCAGAACAGAGGCTGGGCCTGACCAGAGAGGCTGCCCTGGAGGCCAGAACCAGACAAGGGTTTCCAGGCTGGACTGAGCCTCATTATCTCCTCCTCAGGCCGAATGTGCCCTTGCATGCTTTGGAACCTGGGATTCGCTGGTAACTACGCTGCACAGTGATTACACCTGGTGACACCAAGTACTTTTTCTCCTTAATTTTCAAAAAAAAAAACATGTTATTTTCAGCAAGCTCTGAGCACTTCCTACCTCTCTAAATGAGTACTGTTTGATCTTCTCTGTTGACCTGTGGGTCCCTTAAGAGCAACATCCACTATTTACTCATCTCTCTATCCCCAGGGTCTAGATGACTCCTGAGATACACTAAGTGTACCATAAAAATTTCTGTCTTACTAATTGATTCTGACTGCAAATGTAATACACTCATGTTGTTAAAAAGTCCCAACAACACATAAATAAACTTAGTTAGTGGAAAGTTTTCCCAAACTCTGTTCCATCCTCCTCTCCCTGTCCCATCAATAACCATTACTAACAGTTTGTCAACAAACATTCTTTCATACTAGGTTTTCTCGACCCTGTACTATTGGCATCTGGAGCTGAATAATTCTTTGTTTTCAGATGATCAGCAGCGTATCTGGCCTCTACCCAGAAGATGCCAGTAGCATCCCCTCAGTTGTGACGACCAAAAACATCTCCAGACATTGCCAAATATGCGGAGGGTGGGAAGCAAAATTACCCCTCCTTGAGATCTACTGTTCTATACACGTACAGATAGAAAGAGACAACAAGCGAGAGCAATGGTGCAGAGAAAGGGGCAAATAGACATGGATATGTTGTTGTTTAGTCTCTAAGTCTTGTCCGACTCTTTTTGATCCCGTAGACTCTTGCCCACCAGTCTCCTCTGTCTGTGGAATTTCCCAAGCAAGAATACTGGCGTGGGTTGCTGTCTTGCTGATCACTGAACCCAGGTAGGATAGGCAAGGCGTGAGCTGGAAAGCTGGAAGAAAATGTGAGGAACCATAAGAACTGCAGACATGCTTTATTTGCTATTGGCTGGCACTGCAGCCAGAGATTTTCCAGGCAGGCTTATATAGGTATTCATGAACAAAGATGGCAGTTTCCCAAGCTATTACATACTGATATGTGTGTGCATTGCTATAGATGATCTCAGTTGTTATATAACCATGCAAAGTCATTGTTTACAGGAAGTGGGGAGAGAGAGCCTGACCATCACCATCTCAGCCAATCACTAGTTCTCTAGATGCCACCCTTTCAGGGGTTCTCGCCCCACAGACTACACAATTTCCATCTTCTGTGGCATCATTTTAGTGACTAAAGAAACCCCCTGAACCCACATTCCACAACAGCAGTAGAAGCTACAGCAACAAAATACTAGGGTTCAAACTACACCCCCAATACACAGCAAAACCCAATACCAGGTACTGGACAGATTGGCCCACCATTCTTGTAGTGGGTCTCCAGTAAGGCATTGTATCTTATGAATTTCCTGTCATGTGCTCTAATGCTGTTGTAATATTTTTATGATTATCTGGATATATGTACAACATTCTTCACCTAGAAATACACAGCTTCCACCCTGTGTAGCAGTTAATAAATCTAGGGCCATTCAGTTCTGTAAGACTGTGATCCTCATTTGGTAAACTTCTTCATCCAACAGAGTTAAGGCCTGATGTGATGCATGTAATTCAAAGCATGGGCAGTATGCAAGGCAAATGCAGTCACTTGTGTTTCAGTAACTATAGCTGCCCCTTGGGGCCAAAACAAGGCTAGTGGATAGTGCCACCAAGGGGTCCATTTCACTTGGTACCATGTACAGACTGTATTCCAATTAGCGGGCTGTTGTGGGAGGGTCACACATACTGAGGCAGGCAGGTACCACTGGCCTTAAGTGTACCGTCCAGTCCAATTCCTGGGCAGGTACCCATACAGCCCACATACCCATAGGGTTCCATGAGGGACAGGGATTACACTATTGGCCTCTGGATATGTATAATTAAGGCTAACATTAGCACAGAGGGATGGGGGGGGTTCAACCTGTGGGCTAAGTACCATTCTTCTCTGCGCAAAGGGTACAGTTACCTGTAATTCAACACTTAACTGCGGGCAACCAGGAAAACCCATCCCACATTACTTGTTCTCCCCAGGGGTGGGGCATATTCCACCATTTCTTCACATCTTGTAAAATCAGGCTTTTTGCTTCATTCTATTCAATGCTCTTCTTTTCTGATCAGAAGGTGTTTCGTTTCCAGATCCAGATAATCAGTGCCATGGGCTGAATATGCCAGGGAAGCCCCGTGTTCAGTGCAGACCCAACATGCCAACATATTTTGTACCATCGCAAAAGTGTGTACCCTACACACCTACAATCACACTGATCATGACACACCTACGGGCAGAAAGACAAAGAGGTCAAAGGTACCAATATAGGCAATTCCTTCCCATCTAACAAAATGCATGCAAGCTTTGTGTCTTGGGAGAGAACTGAAGTTCTGGTACCAGAGGTTTACCTGGCTTCGTATACCACACTTTGCCTGATTGCTCACATCCTATGATTCTATATGAAGCATAACAAGAGAACTCATGTGGGGCCACAGGGAGAGCATGAATGTACCCTTCAGCACTGAGGGCCCTCTGTGGTCCTAACCAGCTGACTTGCACACGAGGGGGCCCGGCACTCATCACCCATGGTACTACCTGGAATTCATGTTGCAGTCCTGGTCCCCATGGGGCTAGAAAAGCCGTCTACCACATGTGAGGTCCTTTTATCTTCCATGGCCAAGTCCAGTCCAACATCTGCCCTTGTGAAATCCCTATCGGAGCTGGCAGTAGGATATTACCTCGGGTTCCAAATCTAGGCTTCAACAAAATGTCTGTTGTTGTTACTTGCAATTGTCTAGGTTCGGCGGCACGGTGTAGGAGAGCCTCCAGGGGGGCAACTCCACCCCTAAAGGGTTTCTCATTAAGGACCCACAAAATCTCCCATAGGTGTCAGGCCCAACCCTTCAAAAAGGGGGGAATCAATAGACGTCAGCAGGCTCTGTTTTAGTAAGCCATTACATCACTCAGTCATACCTACTGCCTGTGGGTGGCATGGGACATGAAATATCTATTGTATCCCCAGTCTATGAGCCCATTCCCAAACCTTCCCAGTGAAATGGGTACCTTGATCACTTTCTATTATCAGAGGTTGGCTGTATAGGGCCATCAGGCAGTCAAATGCCTTAAGCATATAGCATTGACCCATGGCCCTACATGGCCAGGCAAAAAGCCAACCTGTACCTGTGTATAGAGTTGTTAGCACAAAGCTAGGGTTATCTGATGCTGGCAGAGGCCCTATGGAGGCCACTTGCCACTGAGTCAAGGGAACCCTTCCTCTTACCACTTGTCCATCAGTAGCTGCCAATCTACAGGGATGGAGGCCTTCCCAGGCACGTGTGGGGCAGTCATGGCAAGCATCTGCTATCTCTTTCCATGAGATGGGGAGATCCCATCTTTTAGCAACCACGCACATGGTTTTCATTCCTGCATAATGCAGGCACTAGAGCAGCCAGCCCACTACCTCATTGGGCAGGGCTGGTTCCACCCGTGGGACACGCAGCTTCATCTTTCTCCAGGCTTGCCATAGGCAGATGCCCAGTCACGTGTACTACTGTTAGGTCTTTCTCATGCCCTCAGTTCCATAGGTCCTTCCACATGGCTTGTCCCCACAGGGGTCAGGGTCCTACTAGCCACTGCTGTGCTTTCCATGTGTTGATCCATAATGTTAGACCTTTATATACTGCTATCTGTACAAATAGTAAAGGGTGTTACTTCGTTCTTTGCTACCACCTAGACAGTTCACAATTTGGCCCACTGGCTGTTTTGGCCCAATCCTGAGTCAAACCATATTTGCATCTGTGGCAGACTGGATAGCAAAGGCCATCCAGGAGGAAGTCTGGCCTCTGCTGGACCCATCAGTGTACCAGGCTCGAACATCTATTGAAGGTTTATCTCCTTTAAATGGCAAGGGTTCCAGTTCCATTCCATTATTGTCGGGGTGTCTCCCAAGACCAAAGCAGATGTTTCTTCTGTATATGTAACTGGCCCTAGAATACGCTGCAACTCTTGTGACAAAGGACTGGCATACAAGGGGCTCCTTTGTTCTAGGTATGCTCCCCACTTAGCCAAAGCTGAGGTTTGTGCTACCCCCATCTTGGGAAATGATACCCATGACCATAGCCAGCCCATTATAGGGTACATTGCTTTGATACAAAGAGCCTTCCTCGTTTTTGCTTCTGTGGACAATAAAGTGGTATAGTTGCTTCTCCACTAAGGAATACCTCATTTCTGTCCCCTTCCACATTTGAGACCAAAACCCCAAAGGGGTGCATAACCACTCTTGCCATTGCCACCAGCTCCATCCAAACCCTTGATGGGTAACGTGGTCTTCTAATTCAAAGGGCGTGGTTGGACCCACAACCTGCAATGCCTGGGCCTGCTGAACTGCTCATTTAGTGGCCCAGAATTCTTGTTCTATGGTATCCAACAATTCCCAGGCCACCCCCTTCTTCACAAGTGAGTATAAGGGGCATGCCACTTGGGTCAGGTGAGGTATAAATGCCCTCCAGTATCCTGAGTCCCACATAGGTCTGCAATTGAGTCATGGTGGTAGATTGCGGGAACATTTGTATTTTGTCAATTACTGCTTCCAGTATCACTTTGGTCTTAACCAACCAGACAACTCCCAATAACTTGACAGATAATCCTGGCCCTTGGATTTTTGCAGTGTTCACAGCCCACCCACATGATTTCAAATGCTTAAAAAGCTCTGGTACACACTGTTCTAAATCTTCAAGAGAATCAGGTTAGTAGCACATCAGCAATATAACGGAACAATTTCACTGATGCTGGACGCTTCTATTTTGCCAGGTCTTTCTTCCACAACCAGCCCATGACATACAGTTGGGCTGTGTAGGTATCCTTGGGGAAGGACCCTCCTATGTAAATGTAAATTGATATTGGCTCTGATCGGGTATAGCTATAGAAAAAAAAATCACTAAGTCTGCCACGTAGTGATACGTGCCCAATGCTGTGGTCAATTGGTCCATCAAGTTGCAGATGGACAGCATGGCAGCATGCAAGAGCAGCACGACTTTGCTGAGTTCTCTGTAGCCCACGATCATCCGCCATGAGCCATCAGCCTTCTAAACAAGCCACGCTGGGGAGTTAGACTATGAACGGACTGTACAATGCCCACTTTCGCCAGCTTAGCAATGGTGGCATCTATTTCCTCATGCCCTCTGGTAGACAGTACTGGCACCTCCAAGGTGCCAGTAGTAACTGTGGGGAATGCTTCAAGTGTCCCCTCACAACAGCCTTCACCACATATACTTGGAGACGAAATTCCTTCTCAGGGTTGCAACTTTAGGCCTTGCAGAACATTTATCCCCAAAATACATTCTAGGATCCGAGATACATACACAGGATACATCCGCACAGGGAGCCATTCAATTTCTAAAGGCAGGTACACAGACTTTACCTTAACTGTTTGGCCGCCATAGCCATCAACGTGTGCACTGGGGCCTAGAAACTGTTCTGGCTTACTGTAAATATGGCTGCATTGGGCACCGGTGTCAACCAGAGCTGTTATCTTCTGTACATTAGCCTGTGACCAGTAAATTTCAAGCTCTACATGGGGCCTCTGGTCCCCACTTAGGTTCTTTGGGTGGACACCTTGACTTGAGCCCTATTCAAACTGAAAGAGGGCATCCGAGGATACACCTTTTGAGGCCACATAGTCCTCCAAGTAGATGATCTGTTTCTCTTGCTGTGGGTGTTTCCCGCATATGGTAAACTGCTGCTCTGGCCTCAATTGCCTCCATAGCTCTAGGATGTAGCTTTGAGTTGTTTATCCATCTTGGTTTTATCGACTCCCACTGTCAGCAATCGGCCCACATCTGCATCTGCGTACCCAGATGGGTCCTTTACCAGTTTGGCCCCACTTTGGGGTCTTCACACTCCTAATCCCCTTTGCCTGCTACCGTCCCTCTACTTCTCCCAAGCTGCCACCATTGAGGTCACTTCCTAGATGGGATGGCCCACATAGGGCACAAGAATAGCAGTTGACCTGAAGGAGGTAGATGGGACATTGTTCAAAATGGCATCTCACATGCTACCTGTAAAATGCTTTTCATCTGGGCCCCAAGTATTTAAGTTAAGCATAGACTGTTTCATTCCTAACTATCTCACAACTTGAGTTAACTCAGAAAAGGTATGCCACTTACTTGCAGTATCCAGGAGTTGTCCCTCATTTGTCCAGACAGCATGGATGGTAACATTAATCCATTCCATCAGGGAGTATGTTTGGTTAGCCTCCCCCTGCATGTGTCACCTAACGTGCTGTAATCTTTGTTTCAACCAGGGGTTAATGGTTATAGATGACAACTGTTCTATCTCATCTTTGGTGCAAATAATACCATCCACCCCTGTGGCAAGCTGCCAAGGGTTCCCCTTGCTGCTGTAGAAATTGCTTACCTAGGTCAACCAAATCTGCCTGGATACATGGCCAATAAGTTGTGAACTCAGTCACACTGGGAGCCCCTTGGGGATGCCCCACACCTGGGCCATAGGCTGCTGGTGTTTCATTTTCTGACGCATGACGGATCTCGCTACAAAGCAGGGACCCGTGGTATCATAATAGTTCATCATCACCGTCCCGTGTCGCCTTGCTATGGGAGACATTGGGTTCCTCAGGCCATGCATTTCTGGCTCTAATGTCCATATACGTTGCTCCAGTTCTTCCTCATGTTCCTGCAATTTGCAGACCTGTACAGCATTGCATATGTCACTATCCTTATTAGCTTCCAGGGAAGTTAAGAAAATCCTTCTCACTGTACTGGTGGCAGTGTGTGCCACCTTGTCTGGCAAATGGGAACTTGCTGCCTGTAACACCTGATCAAGACTATCCAGTGACCCATCCACCATCTCCCAGTGTTCCACTGGGACCCACGCCAAGAGGACTGAGGCTACCAGGTACCACACACTTTGCAGTGGCCACTGACTTCCTCCATTCATTGGAACCTCAGGCTCCCCTATCTGCTGGGAATCCTACCTACTATGACAATTCTCTTGCTTATCACTGAACCCTGGGTAGGTAAGGCACGAGCTGGGAAGCTGGAAGAAAATGCTAGGAGCCAAAGAAACTGCAGATATGCTTTATTCTCTAGTGCCTGGTGCAGCAGCCAGAGATGTTCCAGGAGGATTTACATAGGTATACATGAACAAAGGTGGCAGTTTCCCAAGCTGTTACATTATGATACATATATGCATTGCTATAGAGGATCTCACTTGTTATATAACAATGCAAAGTCATTGTTTACAAGAAGTGGGGCAAGAGAGCCTGACTATCGCCATCTTAGCCAATCACTAGTTCTCTACAGTTGCTATTTCCTTCTCCAGGGGATCTTCCCAACCCAGGGACCAAACCCATGTCTCCTGCTTGCAGGCGGATTCTTTACCACTGAGCTACCTGGGAAGCCCTAGACATAGGTACAGTTACATATGTGTAAATGTGCTGTGGTGGGTCACTCAGTTGTGTTCAACTCTTTGCGACCCCATGGACTATAGCCTGCCAGTTTCCTCTGTCCATGGGGATTCTCCAGGCAAGTATGCTGAAGTGGGTTGCCATGCTCTTCTCCAGGGGATCTTCCCAACCCAGGGATGGAACCCAGGTCTTCTGTACTGCAGGTGGATTCTTTACCATCTAAGCCACTGGGGAAGCCCAAGAATACTGGAGTGGGTAGCCTAACCCTTCTCCAGGGGATCTTCCTGACCCAGGAATTGAACTGGGGTCTCCTGCATTGCTGGCAGATTCTTTACCGAGCTTCCAGAGAAGCCCATATATGTAAAACAGTTGAACGTGAACTATAATTCCTGTTCCTAATTCCCAGTCTTCTGTGGTCCTAGTCCACACATTCATTCTTTCCTTCATTTGCCAAATATTTATTGAGTAGTTCCTATGTTCTAGGAACTGTACTCAGAGATAAAATTAAAATACTAAACTATAGCTAAAATTTTCACCATCACCTCCTTCTTCATAGATATTTTCATCCCCAAAATGAAGATGTGGGTGGGAAAGAATCATCCCCAGTCTGGAACAGTTACTCCTCGATTTCCCACCAGCTCTGATCAGCTCCCTCCCTGCCTTCTGCCCACAACCTCCATCTGACTGCCTGCCATATTGGGTTGGGAAATGAGAAAGGGGTAAAAAAGAAGAGAGAAGAAGGGAAAGATGTTGCCCATAACCTTGGCCTTCCTTGGAAAGGGACAGTTGGAATAACTGCCTTCCCAAAATTCTAGGGCTCTGGGTCCTCTCAGGCCCGCCACACCTAGCACCACAGATGCCAGTTCCCTGCAAGAAATCCCTAAGCATTTTGTGAGGACCCCACTCCTAAATGTATCTAATCCTAGTCTTGCTCAATTGGTCTCAGCCTTCACTGTTTACTTGGGCTGGTATCTGAGCAGAATCTGTGACCGCCCTTAAATTAGGTAAGTGGCACAGCCTCTGGCTATTGACTGATTCAAAGATTACAGTTCAGCAAACAGGAGCATGTTAATTTTTAATTTCACTATGTTGACTGCTGACCAGGTTTCCTCCTCGTCCTGTAACCAATAATGACCTCGTCAGAAGAAGCACGCAATCCTTGCCCCACAATAAAAGTTCACTTGTCTGGCCTTCCTGGCACTAGCTGGGCTTTTAAAAGCAGATTCCATATTGACATGAACTTAGTCAACAGAGAAGTAAAGGATTTCTTGGGATGTGGGCAACTCGGGATTAACACAAGACCCAGAGGAGCAGCATGGTCCTCTAAGGGTTAAAGAGGAATTCCCAGGGCAGGTCTCCGAGGTTTGGGCTTTGGGGTAAGGAAAAGACAGGGCCCTTCCTCTCACGAGGAGAGATGTGACCAAGAAAGTGTTTCTTCGCATGACCACCAGCTCATGATAAGTCATCACCTACGAGATACACTCGCAACCTGGAGCAGGGTTGTTCTCAGCAGTGACTTCACCACTGCACATGGACATGTCACCACGTCCTTACAGGGGCTCTGCTGTTTGCTACGTCCCTTAGTTCACATTGACATCATGCTGTCTCTGGGAGGCCATGGCCAGCACCCCATGGTGTGGAAAAGGAAACCGAGGAGAATTGTCCTGCCCAGGGTTCCACAGTTCGTATTCTCATGGGGTCCAGTCATTTAGTGCGGAGACCTGCCAGAGATTTTCCTCTTCCTCTTCTTTGCTCTTTTGGAGCCAAAGTAGTTTAAGTCTGAAAACCATGATGAATTTAACATAGATCAAGAAGAGCCATAGAAGCAATTTTTCTCATCTGAGATGGAGTAGATGCTTAGATTTTATGCCATTTGTCTACCTTGTCACTAACTGCAGAGAGAACATTCTAACACTGTCCTTTGTGGCCTCAAGCCATTTCCCTGAGGCTGTTGGACTAAAAAAACCAGAAAACCAGAGAAACTAAAAATATGGTCAGAGCCTGAGTGAAATTGAATGTTAGTCAGAGGCCCACTGAGCAGGGATTCATTCAGTTGGTTACTTTAAATAATTCACTTCAGAAAAAGACTGGTTGAGTACGTGTGTGTGTGTGTGTGTATAGATAGATATAGATACAGATATATCGACTTCAATTTCGCTCACAGATGTTGGCAAGTGACTAAAAGAAGAAGGGAAACTCGGTTCAATGCTCAGAGATGAATGTACCAAATTATACAAGCCTCACAGAGTTTGAGAACTGGAAGGAGATATGGAAATCAGTCACTAGAGCAAGTCAAGACTGGTAACTTGTTTCCGGGGAGCTACTTTTAAATTTCCTTAAATTTCATGGTCACCAGAGACATAATTCTTGGTGTGGTTGGAGAAGGAAAGGGTTGGGTTTACTGTGTTTTCCTCTGCCTGCTTTCGCGTCTCACAAGTCTCCCCACCACCTGTACCAGTATTTCCATGAACACCAGCTTCAGAAGATTCTTCCGTGAAAAACTGCCTGGTCTTGCCTGTTTGGGAAATGCTACTCCTGGTTAGTTGCAATGTGCATCCACATACTAAATGCTGCTGCACTGAGGAGTCCTGGAATCAAGAAAACCTCACTGACTTTAAGTCTAATCCCCAGTCTTACTTTACGATGGTGTCAGGTAGGACACAGCTGCAAGGGACAGAAAAGCTTACGCAAAGCTGGGATAAACAATCAGGACATTGATATTTCACAAAGCAGATGTTTAGAGATGTAGGGCAGGCTCTGGAGACATCCTCATGTTTTTCTACCCTGGCATCCTCAGTACCAGCTTTCTCCTCAGGCAATCATGAGATGGCCTGATACAGGGCAGAGGAAAAACAACAACCATTTCCTCATGAGAAGAAATTTTCCCACAAGGCCCCTGGCATTCATTCCAGTCTAGTTGGCCACAGTCAGGTCACAAGTCCTGAACTGTCAAAAGGGACAGCCTTTCCCTCCGATCAGCCCCCTGAGACTGGTGGTGGGTCAGATTCCCTGTGAGCCAGAAGATATCTCTGAACAAAACTGGAGCTCTGTTGGAAGCAGAGGAGAAGGAGTGGGCTGCCCACAGCATTTACTCCAAATGCATGCCCCCTTTCACAACCAATATCTGTGATGGTTCATCTTCTGTGTCACTTGAGTAGACCACAGGGTGCACAGACTTTTGACCAAACATTACCCTGGGTGTGGCTGCGAGGGTGTTTCTGGGTGAGCTAGGAGACTGGGTCAAGCAGATGGCCCTCCCTGGTGTAGGTGAGTTCATCCATTCTCAGTTGAAGACCTGAGTAGAATGAAAAGGCAGAGTACAAGTGAGTTCCTCCGGCCTGGCTGCCTGAGCTGAGACATGGGTCTCCTTCCTCCAAACTCAGACTGAGATGCCATCTCTTCTCGAGTCTCCAGCCTGCTGGCTCTCAGACTGGAACTAATCCTGTCTCTTGGGTCTCCAGCTTGCTGGCTGCAGATCTGGAGAATTCTCAGCCCCCCATTCCTTATAATAAATCTCTTATACACGCATACTTACTAGTGGTTCTTTCTCTCTGGAGAATCCTAATACATACCTCTTTATGTCTCTTCGAACTGAGGCTTCTTTGTACACTTTGGAAAATGCAGAAAAGTTTTCCTGGATAGAGTTCAAATTCTCTCATATAGTATTCAAACCCCATGACGGTGTGGGTCCTCTCTAGTCCCTGTACCAGTCTCCTCTCCAGCAAACAAAATGCTCTTTCAGACTCCTGCGCTTTTGCTGTTCTCTCTGCTAGTTGCCCCTTTCCATCTTTCAAATGCCTATGCAGCTTTCCAGCATGGTTCAAACATCACATCCCTATGAATCCTTCAATGAACCTCCACCTCCAACCCCACAATCAGACTGGGTCCTAGCTCTGCCAGATACTAACAGTGGAAACCTGGGCAAGTTATTTAACCTCCGTGCTCCAGTTCCCCTTCCAGAAAATGAGGATCCTACAAGTAGCTACGTCACAGGATTAAGTGAGCCAGTACTTGCACCGCTTTGAACAGTACCTGTCATTCTTCTATGAGACTTGGCACGAGTGGTACGTGACTAGTGCTCAGAAAATGCTTGGTGAGTGAGTGGCTGTTCATCAGACCTGAGAAACTGAAATTCCAATATGGTGAAATGAGTTTCACCACATCCCACTGAAAGAAAGTGCCAGAATTTGGAATCTGCATCTCCTGACTTCAGAAATCTGGAGCTCTGCCTGACATCGAGAGATTGCTTCCCACCATGTGACAGCATTCCTGTATTCAACAAATCTTTATCGAATACCCATATGCCAGATGCTCTGCTGGGAGTCTGTGATGCAGAAGACAGAATCCCTGCCCTCAAGGCATCAGAGACCTTCCCCTGGACCAAAGCCTCACTGACCTCCCAGCATCCCAGCTTCTGCCCCTCCCATCCATTCCTCTGGGCATCATTCAGAATGACTTCTTGAGCTTTAGTGCCCCAAAAGCCACAATCTCCTGGGAATAATGTAAACACTCCTGGCCCATCACTGTGGTAATCCATCCAGAATCTAGCTTCATTTATCCACACAGACTTGTATCTGACCACTGGCCAGCTAAATCCCTCCTACTGTGGGTCACGACTTCTCACCAGCCCACAAACCACACAGCAGACTTGTTTCCATGTCCACATCTTTGCTCATTGGGTGCCTCCCACCTGACAAATTTTCTAAGCTTCTCAACCTATAACTGGTGTAATCGACTTCATTGCGTGCATGCTAAGTCATGTCCAATTCTTTGTGACTCTATGGACTGTAGCCCACCAGACTCCTCTGTCCATGAGATTTCCTAGGCAAGAATACCAGAGTGGGTTGTCATTTCCTTCTCATCCAGGGGATCTTCCCAATTCAGGAAACAAACTCGTGCCTCTCACATCTCCTGCATTGGTAGGCAGATTCTTTACCACTGCGCCCCTTAGGAAGCCCATTAATATACTTCATTTGCCTGCAGTAAAACATAGTCACTTTTTTTTTCAGTGAAGCCCCTGGAGGTCCTGCATGTTCCTATTAGAACTATATTTCCCTCTATGCTCTCCTAAAATTTGTCTAAGAACCCCAAGAGCTTTCTAAGGATACATGAAACAATCGGTGTTCGCTTCTGCTTTTGCTTCTTATCCCCTGGTGCAGTTGAAGGATCACCGCTAAACCACCTTGGAACACTGTCTGTCCCAACCCAGGACACAGGGTATAGCTCCTATCATTACATCTCTGCTGAGCTATGTCCCCAGATCCGGATTCTATCGGCTTTCCACAGCCATTTGTGTTGAACCCACATAACAAAACCAGACACTGTAGACCTTGGAATGATTTTCTGCCAGTTAGTCAAAGGTCCTGGCCACTCCCATCAAATTCCCCTTGCTTCCAAACTCTGCAAAAGGAGGTTGTGCTCTGGTTCTTTCCAACCCAGAAGATTCCTGGGCCTTGGATGTGAATTGACCCAGCCTTCTTCAGGGTGCTGCAAACCAAGGAGGGAAACAGCTGCTGTTAAGCCACAAAAGACAAGTCCCCACTTCACATTCCTCTTAGGCCAGTAGGTGTCTGCTTATACTTACTGAACTGAGAGATGCTGTTTGAGGGACTCACCCTGAACCAAGGTGACCAGCTGTGTCCGTCTTCTTGGAAGCATGCCAGCAGCTTCCCACTCCAAGCTGTTTTAGATTGTTCTTACCCAGTAACTTGTCACATAGCCATCTCATGTCTCATCTTCAAGGAAAAGTCTAAAATAATGCCTCTCTTCTAAAATTCCTATAGTCTTATATGTAGTCCATATCTTGATTTATTTATTTATTTATTGAACAAATATTTATTGAGCATCAACTGTAAACCAGGCCCAGGTATTAGGGATGCAAAATTAAGAGGGGCCACAGCCTCTGCCTCCAGAACCTACCAAGCCATTGGATTTTATATTGGGCTGTGCTGGTCAGTGAGACAGTTGCCAAGGCCCTGTGCCCACAGTGATAATACCAGAAGGCCCACTCGCTCTATGACAGTTAAGCTAGCTGATGACAGATAAGGTTGTGGCTTCGATCAAATTGCAGCCCAACTTCTGCTTTCCTGTGACATTACTGTTACATCTTTCACCCCCACCTCCCCAGCCCATCAGCACCTACTCCATTTGAAAGGACCATGAAAGAGGATCTCCTACCATCCTACAGAAGTATTTTTCAGTGGTAAGGCTGAAAGTATCTTAGCTGAGCATACCCACAGAGGACTGGGTCGGATTTCTGAAAAGGATATAACCTGGTGTACTCCTTAAAAAACTTAATTCAGTTCCCCAAATGTTTATATGGTAATTTCCATATGGCCCGACGAATACTCTGGTTCAATTAACATTTTGGACTTTCCTTGTTTCTGTTAAGACCAACGATAATTCTAATATACAAAGAGTTGTCGTGTAAATGTACATTTATCTTTGCATGAAGGATAAGTAAAAGAAAAAGGAAGTCCTTGGGGGTAAATGGGTACCTGCCTACAAAAAAGAGAGCCATTTGATTGAAATTCTGCATGTGTGTGTGCTCAGTGGCTCAGTTGTGTCTGACTCTTTGTGATGCCATGGACTGTTGCCCGCCAGGCTCCTCTGTCCAGGGAGTTCTCTAGGCAAGAATACTGGAGTGGGTTGTCATTTCCTACTCCAGGGTATCTTCCCAACCTAAGGATGGAACCCATGTCTCTTGTGTCTCTGCATTGGCAGGTAGATTCTTTACCATTGCTCCATCTGGGATGCCCTGATTGAGATTCTGGATGTTAATAAAACTTTTCCCCAGACTTGGGAGCTCAGGTGGAGGAACTATCACAGGTTTCTGAATAAGTATAGAATTCAAGACAAGAGAACTATTAACACTAAGTGGCTTCAGAAGAGTTGGACCAGAGGTCTAGCCAGAAAGGACTGGGCTTACCCAAGAGATGGGCTGAGCAAACATGCTGGCCAGACAGGGCAACGAGTGCGATGCATGCAGCCAGCACAGCTGGACTCTTGACTTTGGAGCATAGCTGTAAATTGCCTCCCTGCCTGACATATATGCCCTGTAATTCCTCACAGGGGAGTCAAATTCAGCTCTGGGAGGATCACATGCTTCAGAGGATTTATCACTAGACAAGTTAGAGGAGGGGAGGAGAAACGAAGGAGTGGAGGCTTAAGTCTCAGATCACAGATCAGACAAAGAACAGGCCGCAGCTCTGTGAACGGCTGACCAAAAGTGAAAAAAAGTGACCAAGAGTGAAAAGAGGAAACCTCCCACTTGAGTAATGTGACCATCCACGGACTCACCATGAAGCTACAATAAGGATCATTTGTTTACCGGAGGGAAAATGAGGTCTCATAAAGGGCCTGCTGCAGGGAGAAGGCAATCACCCTGTACATTTGGTTAGGGTCCTGACTGCAGCCCAACTCTTCTCTGAGTGGGACGTCCCACAGATGTCCTCACCAGCCCCACCTAGCCAGCACTGGTGAGCTGAGAGTTGGGCCTCTGCCTAGGCAAGCTTTGAGGCAATGCACAGTCCTGAAATCTTAACTGATTATCAAGGTGATGCCCACAAAGGACACATGAAGTGAGGACTGGCCAGGACTTGTTGTCCAGGGTGATGCCTCAAGCTTCCTTTGAGCCCAGACCACAAAAAGAGGCCATCTAGGGTATAGGATAGGCCAGCTTTCCAAGGCATTCAAGGAATTAAAAGAAAATTTTCTTAGGTGGGGAGGTGGAGTGGTTATTGGTGTTCTAAGGGTAAGTGATTAGAGTATTAGAAGGGAAGGATTATCAAAAATCTACAATGCACCAGCTGTTTTATATTCAGCATCTCTTTTAATACCCCAAAAATGCTATAAAGGGAACATGACCTCTCTGCATTTGTCAGTGAAGGAACAGATTGAGAGAGAGTGAACTCCCCGCAGATGCTACTAAGTGACTGGATTAGAACCCAGCTCTCATTTTTGGCAAAACCTGTGCTTTTCCCAATTAAACTAAAAATCTAATTCAACAACAATGTTCAATGCATAATAAAGCATAGAGCTGGGCTTCAGGCACATACAAGTGTGAACAATGCACACAGTCCCTGCCTCACAGGCTAATGGGAGATGCAAGACCTGTAATTATAATGGCTGGAAATATTCTAATAGCAGTCAGAATAGTCAATGGTAGCAGCTCCTCAACCTCATGTTGTACCTCCTCCCCTGGGTCACTAAATCTGACCAGACCAGCCTCGCTGGTCCTACAAACCCAACTCAATTCCTTCCAGGAGTCTGTGTGTTTGCTCTGCCCTCTCTCCATCCTGACCTTCTCCAGCTCAAGGTCACTTTCTCAGCATTCTTCCCTGATCTCCCTTGGACCATCTGCACACTCACCCTCAGTCCCCTTCCATATTTATTTTATTTTCCTAGCTTTATTTTCTTCCTAATACTTAAGTGCAAGTTTGAAGTCTTATTGTCTGGATTCCAGTTCTGGTTCCACCACCTTCTAGGCGTGTGATTTGGAACAAATTACTAGCTCTCTGACTTTCAGCTTCCTGTCTGTCAGCAGATAATAATTACATGTAGCACAGAAGGTTCTGTGGGGACCAAAGGGAATAATCAATGAAAACATTAGAGCACAAAGAAACTGCTTAATACATGACAGCTGTTGTTGTTTTTTTGTTTGTTTCTTGTGTTTCTTTGCCACTAAAATGTGAACTCCATGAAGGCCAGGACTTGGTCTGTTCACCGTGACATCCTCAGGGCCTCACACATGGTAGGTCTGCAAGAAATATTTAATGAAAGAATAGTTAACTTTCCATGTGCTAGTCAGCACTGATCCCAGTTAAGCTTCACAGTCGCTCCATGTGGCAAGAATCATCCCCATCCTCATTTTATAGACCAGAGCCAGGAAGGTTAAGTACATTTCCTAAGGCCACAAAGACAAGAAAGAGTGAGCCAGGATTCAAACCATACGTGCGGTGAGAGAGGGACAAGCAAAGGGTGACAGGCACTCAAAGAGGAGGGAGGACTGGTTGTTTTGAGACCTTCAATCTCGGTACCCATAGGAGGCGGGGTTTCTGAGCCGATCTCTGAAGGATGGGTGAGATGGGTGGTTGGAAACTGAAAAGAGCATTTCTGGCAGCGAAAGAATGAAGTGTCGTGTGCAAGCCTGAAAACAGGAAAGTTCTGAGCGTGTTTAAGAAAACAGCAAATTGTCTGACTAGGACAGGAATGCCGCAGGGTGTGACCCATGAGTCATGCTGGCCCAGTCACTGCTGGACCAAATGTGGATTTGGATGGGGGGTGGCCGGTGCAGCAGGCCTATGCAATGCCAGCCTCCTCTGCGTCCAGACGTGGGGACGGCAAGTCACCTTGGAGTGGACTTCGTGTTTATAGGGAAAATCACTGGAGTGAGCCCTTGTCCGTGGAAAGGAAAGAACAGAGAGTTTGTCCAGTGCTCTAGCCAAGGCACTGGTGGCCGCCTCTTTGTCCTTGAAGCCCTGGGGCACTGGGGCCAGGAAAGGATGAAAGGCAATTCCCAAAGGAGCTCTTCTGAGGGCGAGGAGAAGGGACCACAACCACAGCCCTGTTCCCAGAGCAGAGGCCAGAAGTAAATAGCCCTGGCTGTGGGCCAGAGAGTAGGGAAGGGCACTGGTGGCTGCAGAAGGAACTTGCCACAAGGTAAAGAGGGCCCTGGGCAGGGGGTTCTGAGTTTAACACAAAGTTAAAGCAGCTGGGGTGACACAGATGAGGACAGAGGACACAGTGCCCCTTGGTCCCCAGCCATCCTGACCAGTATTATGCTTTGGAGGCATCCACAGAGCACTTGAGAGAACTGAGGACCGTGGCTTTGGGTCTAGAGCACTGCCCCACTGCCATCAGAGCTCTGGGCAGCATCAGACAGTGAGGATGACACTTTAATGGCACGACAGAGCATCCCAGGCCTCTCTCTGCCCAGATTTAGAAACAGTATTGATAGTCACTTGTGACTTGGGGCTAATTTTGAAGGAAATAAGCTTCAAAGGAAGGTATCAGACTTTCTTCTACTAACAGAGGGTGGGATGTATAGAGAGAGTAACATGGAAACATACAGTACCATATGTAAAATAGATATGTGTGCGTTAGTCGCTCAGTCATGTCTGACTCAGATTCTATGGACAGTAGCACGCCAGACGCCTCTGGCCATGGGATTCTCCAGGCAAGAATACTGGAGTGGGTTGCCATGCCCTTCTCCGGGGGATATTCCTGACCCAGGATTGAACCCAGGTCTCCTGCATTGCAGACAGATTCTTTACCATCTGGGCCACCAGGGAAGCCCAGCCAATGGGAATTTGCTATAAGACTCAGGGAACTCAAACCCGGGCTCTGTAACAACCTAAAGGGGTGATATGGGAAGGAAGATGGGTGGGAGGCTTAAGAGGGAGGGGACACGGGTATACCTATGGCTGATTGATGTTGATGTTTGGCAGAACCAACAGGATACTGTAAAGCAATTATCCTTCATTAAAAATAAATACATTAATTTTTTTTAAAAGAACAGAGGAGCTAGAACAACTAGCTGGAAAAAAAGAAAAAAAGAGGTTAAGATGTGATGCAGTTACAGTTTTCCGGGAATGAGTAAAGAGATCCCCCAGTGACATTGGCAGCAGTGAGGCAGGTGGCTGGTGAGACGCAATGTGGGGAAGACAGAGGGGCCTGAGAGAATGGTCACCCCACGAAGGCTGCATCAGGTGGGACCTGGCAGGTGGGAGACAGTGTCAGGACAACAGGAAGGAGTGTGAAAGCAGGCTGGGAGCCATGAACAGACCTAAACTACAACACAAGGAACTTAATTTTTATATAAAGCAGACTCTCCTAACACAGATTATCTAGAAAGGTTGTAAGACTGCATTCCACAAAGACATAATAATAATAATAACTGATTCTCGTTGGTCATCAGGAAAGGTATCGGGTAGGATAGTGGCTGTCAAACATTTTTAGCCACAGAAATCCTTATTAGAATAAAAGCTTATGCAGGACCTCAATATTTAGGTTAGAGATAGATGAGTAGTTTGGAGGGAACCAGCACCTAGATCCACTGAACCTGGAATACAAGACCCTCCATTCAACACCCTCCCCCAACTATGGGGGTCCTCAGGGGTCTCCTAGGAATACCAAGGACTTTGTAACATACAGTTTAAAAACTGCTAGGGTAGGAGATATGGTCTGGTGAAAAATATCTAAAGTCCCTTCTTTCTTATAAATCTTCTATCTCTAGTCTAAATACTGAGGTTCTGCATAATCTTTTATTCTAATAAGGATTTCTGTGACTGAAAATGCTTGACAACCAGTATCCTACTAAATACCTTTCCTGATGACCAGTGAGAATCAGTTGTTGCTATTATTATTATTATCTTTGTTCAGGTTTCTGAACCACAACCATCCCTGGAATAGAAGAGAGGGTCCCCATCCTTGGCGGAGATCACTGGCCCCAGCTAGAGTAATGAGTCACAAGGCTCCTGTGTGCCCCTCTCAGGCCACTTGCTCACATCCGTATGAGCATGTCCACGAGGGTTAGTTGATGCCAGTGTCACATTTCTTGGCATTGGCTCCCAGAATGTGTAACATCCGGCAGTGATGGGCAAATTAAAGCAGCACCACTACCACCATTAATACTTCCCCAGCCAAGCTCATCTTGCACCAACCCCCAAAGCATGTTCAGAGAGGAGAGCCTCTTCGGAGTCCCATGATGCCAGGTGCCATAGATGGGTGAATGGAGAGCCCAGTGAATGGAGAGCCAGGCTCTGCTCACAGAATGATCAGCAACAAAGGTGACAGGCACCAGGCCAGACCCCAAGGGACAGGAACCACATGAAGGACCAGGAACCTCATACTCACTGTGGCTGGCTCAGCAGCAGCTCTCCCAAGCCTGGCTCAGACTTAGGACATGTAGATGCTGAACAAGTGAAAATCCCTGAGTCAGAAGACCAGGATTTGCTCTGGCTCTGTCACTGGTGAATGTGTGACTTAGGACAAATCATTTCTCCTTGTCGGACCTCACTTGCCCAATTATAAAGTGAGAACGTTGGACCGTAGAAGTTGTTCTATGTACTGAGAGTTTCTTGAAGGAAGGAAATGTTGTTCATTAAAAAATGAACATCTTAACTCCTCAGGAATCCGTTCACTTTTTAAACTTGGATATACATTTAGATTTCCCTGGTGGCTCAGACAGTAAGGAGTCTGCCTGCAATGCAGAAGACCTGGATTTGATCCCTGGGTCAGGAAGAACTCCTGGAGAAGGAAATGGAAACCCACTCCTGCATTCTTGCCTGGGAAATTCCACAGACAGAGGAGCCTGGTGGTCTACAGTCCATGGGGTCGCCAAGACTTGGACACAACTGAACAACTAACACTTTCACATTTGGATTCTTCAAACGTTTATTTGAAAAAAGGTGAGGTAGATTTGATTTTTAAGTGGCTGCAAACTACCAAGTCAGATGATCTAGCGAGCGCTGATATTTTTTGAAACTCAGTTTCCTGGATTATTCACAGCCCATTCTAAAGGGATGATGAAGTCAAACTGAAAAACAAGAATTCAATGTCCTCTTAGTTGCACCTCCAGATAAAATTGGGAGAGAGACTAAGGTAGTTCCCAGATGTCCTCAGTACAGCCCCACTCTGACGTCATTGCCCTTGGACACACTATTGTGCTAAGCCAGTGAACAGCTGGAGCACACAATCTTGGCACACGTCTCCCACCAAATCTGTTTTTTCATCACATCCCCCTCTGAAACTATAGTGTCAACTTATCTGTTGGATTAACAGAGCTATGCTAATGCTTTAGGATCAACAGACTGCAAGGGACCACAGAGACACCCGCTAAGCTCTTTGGTAACCAAGGCCCAGAGCATGAGGATGATTTGCCCAAGACCAGACTCTAAACCCAGCTTTCCCAGTTTCCAGGCCAGGACTCATCCCACTAGCCAGTTCTCACCACTGACTGTACATGATGCTTGCCTGAAGGGCTCTGTAAAAGACTGTACTCAGGACCCACCCCCAGGGAGTTGGATTTCATTTTTCTGGTGTGAAGTCCAGGAATCACTAATTTTTTTTAAAGATTTTTATCAAAATATATCAAAAGATTTTTATCAACATACATACAGAAAAGTGAATTAATTATAAGTGTATGTGTTAATGAATTTTCACAAATATCCGTGAACCTAGACCAAGAATCAAAAGTTCTCTAGCACCTAAAGTTCTCACCAAAGATAATTGCTATCCTATTTCTAATACATAGATGACCTTTGCCAGCCTTTGTATTTTATCTAAATGAAATATACAGAATGTTCTTTTGTGTGTGTTATTTCTTTTACTCAGAATTATGCTTATAAGATTCATCCACATTGTTTGTTATGGTTGTAGTTTTTTCATTCTCATGCAGTATATTACTACATTGTGTAAATATACTTCAACTGGTGATCTAGTTTACTGTTAATGGACATTTGGGTAGTTTCCAGTTTGAGGCTATTATAAATAGGGTATATTCACACTGTTATATTTAAAATGAATAGCCATCAAGACCTACTGTATGGCACATGGAATTCTGCTGAATGTTAAGTGGAGGACTGAATGGGAGGGGACTTTGAGGAAGAATGGATACATGTATATATATGGATGAGTCCCTTCACTGTTAACCTGAAATTATCACAACATTGTTTGTTAATCAGCTATACCCCAATGCAAAATAAAACAGTATACATTCCAGCACATATCTTTTGATGAACATATATATGCATTTCTTTTGAGTGTATACTTTAGAATAGAATTGCTGAATCATTGGCTATGTCTATGTCTGGCTTAGTTTCTGTGAGATAATTATCTAAAGTGATTACCAATATATACCCCCTCCCTAAATTGCATGAGTTGTCCTACACCATCATCCGCACTTGGTATCATCAACTGTATTGTGTGGTCACCCTGCTGGGTATGTGAGGGTATTACATTGTTTTAAGTTCCCCCAGTCATTAGGACCCCTGTTTTATCCCTACCCTCGTGACCACATAGGGCTTTTATTATCTAACTCACTGCTTCTATGATATTCTACAGGCTAACCTAAAATGGTAGGTCTAATTTGTACAAAATACAAATTGGTGTATAAACCTTTATCCACCAAATTTAAGTTTTTCAGTAAATTTTTCTTTTTTCCCCCTTTGGTACCCAATGCTGCTTCCCACTAGTGATGCTAACAATCAACAAAATAAGTGAGAGATGAAAACAATAACCTCTTCCAATCCCTTACATGGAATTCTGCATATAATTTGAATCTTTTTTTGGTAACCACAAGCATTTTCTGCCACGTATACAAGTTTCTCTGGGCTAAAGAGTCCTTAATGTCCTTCATCCTTCTCTTTGGAATCCCATTTTCCTCACAGAGGAAAAGCCCACCCCATGTATACCACATGGTTGCATCATGTCCAACTCTTTGTGGCCCTATGGACTATAGCCTGCCAGGCTCCTCTGTCCATGGGATTCTCCAGGCAAGAATGGGTCACTTACTGAGTGGGTCACCATTTCCTACTCCAGGGGATCTTCTCGACCCAGGGATTGAACCCACATCTCTGACATCTCCTGCACTGGCAGGCAGATTATTTATCACTAGCACCATCTTGAAAGCCCGTGTACCCCATGATCCTCTCCCAACTCCAAGTGACTGCACCAAGCGTATACTCCCAACTCCAACTGGGCCAATCAGACTCTCTCCTTCAGGAATTAGGAATTAAGACTTAACGGATGAGTCAGTTATTTGGAACCATACAGTTACATGAAATTGAAACCAGAATTGGCACCAAGTTACTTGAAAGCCACATAAAAGCTGCCGTGACACTAGCATGAGCAGAACTTTGGAGATTATACCAACAAAAGAGCTTGAGAGGGAAATTAAATATTGGTGCACAAAATAATTTCAACAACAAAAATTCAGTTTATTTTAGCTCCCTGGTACCATGACAGGATTAAGGGAAACGGATGTCACCAATCCTTGCCATTAAATCTGAAAGACATGGCGCCTAAAATAGAAAACCAGACTCGGGAAAAAATCTCTTAGCATGTTATGAAGGGTAATCCTGAAAAGGTCCTCTTGAATAAGGGATGATAAATGGAAATTAGTGCTTCAGATTCCACTGACGTTAAATTAACATGTATTAAATGTCATCAATTTTGTTATTTGATATCATTAAATATCATTGCCATTTGTTGTGCTGTCTTCATGATCTATTTTAATGAACCTAAAATGATTCATAAACTTTCATCAGCTAATCTACAATCATTGTCCATTTAGTATATAATTTTCCTATACAGTTCTATATCCTTCAAATATGATTTCTCCAGTCACATGGCTCTTAGGTATTAGAGCTCCAGAGTTGGAGATGAGCTATTGAATTGACAGGAAAGTTATGAGGAAATCAACAGTATTCCACTTAAAAGATTGATTTATTTTTATAAATTTCTAGGATAAGCCAGGTTTTGCTATGATAACAAAACTCTGACCTATTAATGGCTTAAACAAATTAAGATCTAGCTCCTGTTCACACCACATTGGCCATAGGTTGGCAGAGGCATACCCCTCATCAGAGGAGCCCTGAACAGAGGCTCCATCTCAGCCTGGGCTTCCACAAAGACTGCGCCACAAGGAAGGGAATGAGGAGAGTTACACAGTAATTTCAAACACTTCATTCACATTCACTGGACAGCACATGGTACACAGCCATACCTACGAAAAGAAATGGAGAAATAAAATCTCACCATGTGCCTGGAAAGAGAATCAGAATACATGCAACTAGGCCTAACAACTAACACAATGTGTGGGAGTACATTGTTACGCTGGGTCTTTTTTTTCTCCTTCTAGGTTTATTGAGAGAGAACTGACATACAGCACTGTATAAGTTTGAGGTGTACGACACCATGATATGACTTATATACATCATAAAATGAATGTCACAATCAGTTTAGTGAATATCCATCATCTCATACAGGTACAAAATAAAAACAAATTTTTTTTCCTTGAGATGAGAACTCAGGATTTATTCTTTCTTTTAAAAAAAAATTTAAATTTCATACAGTTTTAAAGGTTACTGTCCATTTACAGTTATTATAAAATATTGGCCAAATTCCCCTCATTGCACAATACATCCTTGAGCCTATCTTACACCCCATAGTTTGCACCTCCCACTCCTCAGCCCTTTATTGCTCCTCCTCACTGGTAACCACTAGTCTATTCTCTGTATCTTACACTGTGTTTATATTGATACTATGGCTAGCTCTTCTGCTGGAGAAGTTGCTTCTCGTTTGTGTGATGGAATTAAGTCAATAATTCATAGGGTTCTGAGGGTGTACTGGCAGCCCAGTTTATTGACCACGGTGGGACCTACAGTTAGCTGGGGAGCTATTGGGGGCTGATTGAGGCCCACAGGTATCACATCATACAGGCAACTTTGCCCATCAAACCGCAGGCCCTCTTTCCAGACCCTGGCGTAAGTGGAATATTGTAAATGTGGCCACTGGTTTGGGTTTTGGTGTGGTTGGGAATGGGGAAATGGAGCGAGATACATGGGCCTGTGTTTGGGTCTTATTCAACCTATAGCACCATGGGTATGCCCACACCTGGGAGAGGTGAACCAGCAGTGTTATGTCATGAACTGGCTCTAAGGCCTAAAAAGTCATCTTTCTTTTCTGAGGCAACTCTGGGAGATGGCGAAGGACAGGGAAGCCTGGTGTGCTGCAGTCCATGGGGTCGCAAAGAGTCGGACATGACTTGGGGACTGAACAACAACAACTAAATAAGGAGGCTAGGAAACAACATATTTTAGTACAATCTCTTTCTAGAAATGTCATAGAATCTCAGTGTATAAAATAGCTACAAAATGGTGCTAAAGTAGGGGTGAACAGTCCCTCATCCCCTTAGACCTGCCAGCAAACAGCAGTCTCTGAAATACTTTCACGTAAAAAAACTTTTAGTGCTCCAGGGAACATGACCTTAAAATGTCATGATTGGGACTTCCCTGGTGGACTAGTGCCTAACACTCCATGCTTCCAGTGCAGGGGGCCCTGGCCAAGGAACTAGATCCCGCTTGCTACACTAAAGAGCCTGCATGCTGTATCTAAGACCTGACACAGGCAAATAAATAAGTAAATAATTAATCCTTTTAAATGCCACAATTATATAACCTCTAAGATTCTTTCCTGTGAGTCTGTTTTTCTAGCTTTGATGCCAGCACTCACAGCCTCCTTCCCTGACCCCGTGCTTGGGCCAGCCTGGCCCAGCCCCTCATCCTCATGCCCTGAACACCATTATTATTGCAAGCCCACTGCTCCGTGCCCAGAATTGCCAGCAACACTGATATTTCCTGCCTCTGCTCGGGAGAGGGCGAGCCGTGCCTGTGATTGAGAAACCTCCCAAGCCCACGTGCCTGTGATTGGGAAACCTCCCAAGCCCACACTTCTGTGCCTGGGCTCCATTTCTTCTTCTCTCCTCATCAAGTATGGTGCTTTCATCATCCTGGTGTCACGAGGGTTGGCGAACTGTAGTAGAAGGAGCCTGTCATGCCACCAAGAACCCCTTGGTAGTTCTCCAGGTCATTAAAAAGACTCTGGGAGACGGTGGAAACGCCTTTGGAATGTTAAACAAAATGGCTTTGTCCTGGCTGCCATGCTGAACAAAGAAGGGCTGGTTGTGGCGTGGGTGGGTGTGTCTGAACATCTCTTGGCCACCATGGCCACAGATCTTCCCTTGATCAGCTGGTTGGTCTCCCTTTCGGGTGTTTCTGATGAATAAAGGACAAGATTCATTGTGAGACTCTCGTAACAACCAGAACACCGTTTCCCAGTCATCAGTCTACAAAATACTATACTATATTTGCCAGTAGGCCCTATCCTTATCTAGGTCACTTCCTTTGTCTTGAGCTGAACAGTTGTCTAGCTACTTGCCTCTCAAAGAGTGGTCTAGACCTGTAGGCATTACCTAGGAACTTACTAGACATTCAGAATCTCAGGTCCTACCCCAGACCTACTGGACCAGAATTCTCATTTTAACGAGACCTCCACACCACTAACCTCATCTGGGTAACGTACAAGTGTCAGCAACATGGTCGATGGTAAGATCCCAGCTGTCTCAGAGAGACACCTCATGTGTCACATGGAGCAGTGGTGTGGGAGCCCAGAGACCTGGCCTCCAGTTCTGACCTGGCCATTACCTCTCCAAGAGACCTTGGCCAAGCTGCTTCTCCACCCTGGGGTTTTGGATGAGCTGGGATCCTGACTCTCCAAGCACCTGCTCTGAGAACAGAAAACTGAAAGGTGAGCTCTCTCCTAGATGCTGATGACAGGGGTTTTTGCCAAACACTTAACAGAACATTGTCCCAATGATATAATGATTACCGGAAAGAAGAGCTTTAGAGCAGCTACTACTGTCTTTTTGTTTTGTTAACTGCCCCTTGTTTCATGGTTCATTTCATTCAGTGTTCCTCTGTGGCAACTCACTTCATTCAGTTACCTGGAGGTCCCTTTTGTAACCTCTTTGCATTTGAGTTCTTTCAGCTTTCAAAATACAAATAGTCATATCGGCCCACTGATCCTATTGCGCTGTAGTGAAGCTCTGCTGAGAAACACCTTAAAAAGTATGACAGGCTGCCACACCCACTGCAAATGGACAGAGCCTTTCTGAGAAGGCCTTTTGCAACGTGAATTTTTTCGAACCTTTAAAATACATCGTTCCCAGCACATCATTTGCTAGGCGTTGACCCTGGGAGAAAAAAGGCTATTATTCACCATATCATTGTGAGTAATAATGAAAAATTGTACATAACCCAGATGCCCAACAAGAGGCAACTAGTTAAACTAGTAAATGGTGGTATACACACCCATAACAAAATTCTATGAGCCATTAAAAACAATGCTGAAGATAAGTACTGAAAGATACGGAAAGCTGATGGTGATTTCCCACTCATGAATGAAAATATACTGGAGGCTATAATATGGAGTATGACTACATTTAAGGTTTAAAATAAAGTTTGTAAAGGCATAGGAAAAATCCTGAAAGCACACAGTTGTTTGTGAATGCTGGTACACTCTGATTATGTATAGGTTTGGGTTCTTCATTTTGCTTATCTGTATTTTCCATAGTGAAGGTGCATTACAATTTTCAAACACAAAAAGTGTTTCTTTAGAAAGAAAGGCAGAGCAATTCTCACAAGTTAGAAGCACTGCTTTTACCATCATTGTACTCATCAGTGGAGAAAGCCTCCTGGGACATGAGGAGAGAGACACAAAGGGCAGGGTTCAACGCCTGCCCCATTGCTATCCTCACACCCACCATGTGAGCAGACTTCAACTGAAACCCCAAAGCATCTGCAGGGGGTGAGGAGAGCTACCCCTTGCATTCAGAGACTCAGAGGAGAGGGGGGACTGGCGAGGAAATCAGAAATTCTTCCTGGAGGACAGAAATAGAAGCTCACACCCTTGCAAAAAGAAAGGCATTGGAGGAAGAAGGTGTGCCTCCTGCAGAGCCAGCAGTGCAAAGATCTGCTCTAAAGCCAGGCCATGGGTGTGCAGGCAACAGCTGTCCTGTCTCCTTCAGCCAGAAGCAGGCAGGCCAATTCACCTGCCAGATACTCCTTCCAAAACCCAAAGGAAGGTGATCTGTTTATATGAGGGAAGAGGACTTTGATTCTATGCTTCTTCCCTTCTAGTTCATTGAAAGGTACTTTCGTCTTTCTCACTTAAAATCTCTCCATTTGGAACAGAAGAGAATAGTGTTGGAAGCCCACTTTGCTTTTCCTTTGTAAATAATAGTGGCAGTGCTGGTGGTAGTGACAGTAACAGCAGTAGTTGTTGTAGCAGTAATACCAATACTTTGTGCCAGGTATTTTACTTGTATGATTTTATTTAAATCTTCAAAACAACCCTGTGAGCATGGTAGTATTACAAAGTAAGAAACCAGGGCTCAGAGCAAGCAACTGGCCCAGAGGTACCTAGTGAAGAAAGGTTGGAAGCTGGATTCTGACTAGGTTTGTAAGCCCCAAGTACCCTTCTTTCTACCATTGTAAACTAGAAAATCAAAGTGATACCAGTCCCAGTTATATCTAAGTTGGTTCTAGAGTTGTCTACAATAGTCCAATTACACTCAACAAACTCAGGATGCTTTTTTAAAAATTCAATCTCTTCTTACGTCAATAGTTAATGAGACTCTTAAAATATTTTCTCACCACTTCACTAAAGAACCACTCCACTTTCCAGGAGATATCATTCTTCCGCCTGAATAATGTGCCAGCCAGCATTCCCTGATTTGGCTATCACCAAGTGGGAGATTTTTCCTGGTCTCTCCTCTGCTAGAATGCTATTTGCTGATGGACAGACTTTGATGTAAGACTGGTCCACTCTGATTCTATCCAAGAGCCTTGAGTTAGAAAAGGATGAAATTTTATTTCTCGGGTTTTACAGAGTGATTTGATGTCTTGTTTTTCCCAGTGATGAAACTGTGACTAAGCAATTTGAAAGATCAGTTCAGTTCAGTCGCTCAGTCGTGTCCGACTCTTTGCGACCCCATGAATTGCAGCACGCCAGGCCTCTCTGTCCATCACCAACTCCCGGAGTCTACCCAAACCCATGTCCATCGAGTCAGTGATGCCATCCAACCATCTCATCCTCTGTCGTCCCCTTCTCCTCTTGCCCCAATCCTACCCAGCATTAGGGTCTTTTCCAATGAGTCAACTCTTTGCATGAGGTGGCCAAAGTATTGGAGTTTCAGCTTCAACATCAGTCCTTCCAACGAACACCCAAGATTGATCTCCTTTAGGATGGATTGATTGCATCTCCTTGCTGTCAACATTTCTTCAGGGGCCTAGGTAACACGAACAAAAGTGCATGTCCGGGGAACACCTGAACTGAGCCAGAAATGTGAGGATTGCCTGGGGGTTAGAAGAGAGGTGTCTCCCAAAGGCTAAAGTCCTTATAGAGAAACTTCCAGTATCTAAAAAGGTACTTATTAATTCAGCATATTCATCCATTAGGTGCCTTCTGTGTTCCAGGAATGGTTCTTGGTACTAGTTAATTTGATGGAAAGTGTATTAGACAGAGTCTCTATATTTATGGAGCTTAGAGAGAAAGGAATGCATCAGGAATGTTCTCAACTACAAGGAACAGAAAATCCAGCAAGCAGTACATTTTTAAAAAGTAATTTTCCTCCATAACAAAAAGTCTTCCGCAGCTCAACAATATCATCAAAGTTCCTATATGCTTCCTTCCTTCCATCCAAAACCTTTAGCCTGGTGGCTTTTCGTTTATCACCATGTTTCAAGACAGCAGTCACAGCTCTAGATATTACATCTATTTTTAAGGCAAAGAAAGAGTATAGAGTCAACCACATCTGATTATTTCATTCAGAATGCAAAGGCTTTCCAAGAAGTCCCTTGACTGATCTTTACTTGGATTCCATTGGCCCAAATGATTACATGAACCAGCCCTAGCTGTCAGGAAGGCTGGAAATGTGAGCATCTGGTGAATGGAATGACAGTGAAGGACTTTGATTAATCATGATTCAACCTGTGAGACTAGGCCATTGCATCCTAAACAAAACCAGGGTTGTCAGAAGAACTAAATAAAACCATAGTATGTGGAGAGAGGGGAAGGATGGCAGGTAGCTGACTAAAACTGCCTGTCACAGTCAGATTCAAACTGTGAGATGATGTTTGTTGTCATAAGCCACTAAATTTGTTGTACTTTGTTATTCAGTGATAGATAACTAATATGATCTCCCCCATTTGCATAAGTATTAATAAAACAAGTCCTTATTCTGTGTTAATCACCATTTTAAAAGCATCAACATTTAAAGCTTGCAACAACTCTATAGAGACCAACATTATCCTTTTTTTTTTTTTAACAGAAGAAGAAACCAAGGCACAGAAAAATGAAGTAATTTGCCCAATGATATACAGCTCTCTGAACCCAGGCAATCTTAGAGTGACTACTTGTAAACTTTTATACTATACTGTATTGTGTGTGTGTTGCATTGCAGGTATTTTGGCATATTGTACAGTATGCAATAATTAAAACTTAAACTGAGCTGGCTAACAGATGTATGCTGTTCAGAGAAATGAAGTACTAGGAAAAGCATTGGCATCTTTGGCCAAATGCAAGTCAGCAGCCCATGGTTCTGCTTAGGAGTGATTCGGATTGGCACCTTCTACGAATTTACGGGGGAGGGGGCCACTCCCAGCCCCACTTCCAGGCCCCTCCAGCTCAGGGCCGTACTGCTTCCCCACAGTCCATGAGGCAGGTAGGTATGCCCTCTGTGATCCAAAGAATTCTCTCAAGACGAGCCCAGAAGCCCTGCCACTCCCTCCCCTCGATGCCCACATGCTCGCCGGGGTGTGTGACATGTGATGTCTTATCTGGAGACCACAAGTATGACAGTTGGCCAGGAGCCAGGGAGTCTATTCTTAGTTGGGGCCCGAGCCAGGTTCAGGAACGGACTTGGAGAGCAGAGTGTTTGGGGTTTTTCCCTTTGTGACTGGGAAGGATCATGTGGCTGGTGTGCTCCCTGCCACTGTCCTTGTCCCTGTAGGCAAGATATATTTAGCATGTGGCCTGTGCCAGCGCTGTCACTAGAACCTCACTGCTTTGGTAACTCCAGAGCACTGGTCACAGCCCAATCCCGTCTATTTTTGTAAGATCAGTTTGTGGAGTGATGATAAGAGTTATCTTTCTGATGCAAGACAGAATCAGATGAGCCTGCCCCATTGGCCGGTCGGAGTCTATGCACCAGGTGATGAATGGCCTTGAGCTTCTGATACATGAGAAGTCACACCACCACCTACCCCCTTCCTGAGGGCTGCAATGGCAGGAGTTTCAGCCAACTTTAGGAACAGGCCTGTCACTCATGTGTGTCAGACACCTGGTGAAAATGCCCGTGAAGGTTTCTTCCTCACTCCTAAAGCAAAAGAAACCAGGGCTGAGGTAAAAAAAATTCTTATTCCAAAAGTCTCCATTGCTTGAGCAACAATTGCAGCAGACCTCGTTAGTCAAACCTGGTGACCTTTTCCACTTTTGAGCCCTCAAAATGTCCATGGGAGATCATCCCTGAAAACCTCTACCAATCAACACCAGTCCCTCCCCATATTAAAAGCCATGAGCCATCCTTGGGCTGGAAGTGAAAGTAAAAGTGGCTCTGTTGTGTCCAACTCTTTGCTACCCAATAGACTATACAGTCCATGGAATTCTCCAGGCCAGCATACTGGAGTTGGTAGCATTTTTTCTTCTCCAGGGTATCTTCCCAACCCAGGGATAGAACCCAGATCTCCCACATTGCAGGCAGATTCTTTTTTTTTTTCCAGTTTTATTTTTTGTTATTGTTTTGATTTTTTAATTCATTAATTTATTTTAATTGGAGGCTAATTACTTTACAATATTGTAGTGGTTTTTGCCAAACATCGACATGAATCAGCCATGGGCGCACATGTGTTCCCCATCCAGAACCCCCTCCCACCTCCCTCCCTATCCCATCCCCCAGGGTCATCCCAGTGCTCCAGCGCTGAGCACCCTGCCTCACGCATCAAACCTGGACCACCAATCCACTTCACATATGATAATATACACATTTCAACACTACCCTCTCAAATCATCCCACCCTCACCTTCTCCCACAGGGTCCAAAAGACTGTTCTTTACATCTGTGTCTCTTTTGCTGTCTCGCATATAGGGTCATCATTACCATCTTTCTAAATTCCACATATATGCATTAGTATGTATTGGTGTTTTTGCAGGCAGATTCTTTACTAGCTGAGCCACAAGGAAAGCCCAAGAATCCTGGAGTGGGTAGCCTATCACCTCTCCAGCGGATCTTCCAGACCCAGGAATCGAACCTTGGGCTGGAGGGACTGAGAAAGATAGCAGTGGAGATTTGATTAGGAATGAGGGTGAGAGGCTACTGAGTTCAGACAGTAGGGGGTAGGGTGAGAGAGTCTGGGTGCATCACAAGGGCAAGGAGGAATCAATGAGGCTGAACACGGGGATCTGGACATCAATACCAGCTGGCGAAGACACTGGGTACAAGGTAGAATTAGAAGGACAGCTTCTTTTATCACGTGACCCTGGGTAAATCCATTCGCTACTCCAGTCCTCAAGTGTCTTATGTATAAAATGAATGAGTTAGACCAGAAGCCTTTAAGACCACTACTATCTCTGACATCCTATAATTCATGATATTTACTATAGAATAGAATTTGATGACTGCCAGTTCCAGTGCTCCAAAATTCTCTCTTCAGGGGCATGAGGAAGAAACTGCAGGTATCCTTTCCCCATTCCTATTTAGTATGAGAACCCGAGTTTTTAGCTGAGCAATTGCCACCCAGCTAAAAAACTTGATTTCCCAGGTTCCCAGTAATGTAACTGTATTTTTTCCAATGAGACAAAAGTGGCAGTATCAAGTGGGACTTTGGGGAACTCTCCTTAAAAAGGAAGAGGCAGATGTGATGGATAACACACATAGAGAAATAAAACTCTGGAATAACTAACATGTAAATGACAAAGATATATATGCCTTAGTCTTCTAATAGTTCTTCTGGATGTTTCACTCAGTCTTCTGGGAGGAAGAAAGCAATTGGAAAAACTTATTCCACAAACATCGAGTACCCATTATATTCCAGATTCTGCTAAATTAATCAGATACAAAATTTGAGATCAAGATCTATTAGTGGTAAACAATTTGCCTCCCTGTGCAGGAAATGCAAGATCTAGTTCTATCCCTGGGTTGAGAAGATCCTCTGGAGGAGAAAATGGCAACTTCCTCTAGTATACTTGCCTGGAAAATCCTATGGACAGAGGAGCCTGGCAGGCTATGGTTCATGGGGCCAACAAGAGTGGGACACAACTGAGCACGCATATACGTATGCCTCCAACCCAACACATAATGATGGGCTAATATTTAAAAATCATATTTAACATTAAAATACAGATTTTTTTTCAGTTTCTGTCAAATTAGGGAAGAGCAACACAGAGTCTGTATTTCACCTGACCATAATTTGCCAGAGCTGAATAGCAATGCTTCCTTTCACAGGGGTTGTATTCTCTAGTTTACAATTGTCACCACGCATTTTCCTTACACCAAACTACTTTATCCATTCCTTCATTTCCCATCTGGCCCTGTAGGGCATTGGGAACTGTGGTGCCTGACCTAGAAGCTAGAATGCAAAGTGGATCATGTGTTCCCATCATCAGAAATATTTATTGAGCACTTATGTCTGAAGACTAAATTTGAAATACAGTAGTCTCTCAAATATACTTTGAGCATCTGCGCTGGGTATTTGGGAAGAGGGAGAAAGAAAAGAGGAGAGAGTAATACAAAGAATATTAAAATCCCATTTTATCCTTTAAAAGGGAGAGGGAACACTTTCTCCTGCTGTTTCTATTTGGCTGTCTGGGACACAGATGTGATGGTGGCTCTCCAGCACCCTTCTTGGACTTTGGGGTGAGGACTACACCCTAGGAATGATAGACCAGAGATGTGGAAAGAGTAAGATTGCCTGATGACTTTGTGTAACTGCCACAACCAGTATTACGTGAGAGAATAAAGCCTTGGGAGTTGGAAACATTATTTTGTGTTTTCTATCTCTTGAAGCCAACCCTAATCATACTGATTACAGGTCCAAGTCCAAATCCTGGATCTGCCCGGCATCCTCATGACTAGGACAGTAATGACATTATAACTGTGGCAGTGCCAAACTCACTTCCTTTAATTTCTAAAAATGCACCTGTGAATTCTTGGTAGATATGTGTTGTACTCAGTTACCAAAAGCAAGAGGCTAGAGACAATGTGGGCAACTGCCAGTTGCCAAAACACTACCTCTCTAATTTACCTTAGCCATCACCTTCATCCTCCTAGGTCATTAAATCATTTTTTCTTAACTGATGTATAATATACAAGTTTCAGGTGTATGACATAGTGATTCACAATTAGTAAAGGTTATAGTCCATTGAAAGTTCTTATAAAATATTGTTGATATTCCCTGTGTTGTACAATATACCTTTGTAGCTTATTTATTTTATACATAGTAGTTTATACCTCTTAAACTTCTACCTCATGTTACTCCTCCCCCACTATATCACTTTTTGCACCTTATATCACTTTTGCACTCATACCGTATGCCACAGTTAGAATTCTGACTGTGTCCCTGCCCAGTTGAGTAACCATGGGCAAGCCACTTGACTTCATCAAATTTCTTTTTCATTCGTAAAATAGGAATAAAAATAGCTCCTTCTTCATAGGATCGAGTGGTTGTTTCCTATGTGTTAAGCAGGACAAAAATAGCTCCAGCCTTATACAATTGAATGAGATAATATACCTAAGACCTTAGCACATTGCCTGGGACACAGACAGTATAACATAAATGAAGTAGTGGCTGTTATAATAATCATTATTGTTAACTTCTTATAGCTCTGCGTAACCTTTTACCAGAGCTAGCACACTGGCTCATTCTGCTACGTGGTGTGAGTCATTTCCTGTCATCTTCCCTGGAATAAATATGAGAAAACCAGTGGAAGTCTGTGAAACGTGGAAGCAAGTGAGTCCTCAGCTAGAATAATCCATCTTTGAGGATGATAACACAACCAGCCCTGACTAAGCTGGTGTCGGCTGGACCCTTCACACCCTTCTTCAGAATTCACCCTCAAATCACACTCTCTGAGGATGCTGCCAGCCCACAGGTCCACACTGAGTCTTCGTGAGCTCTCTGTTCTTCCTCCAGGTTCTAAAGAGAAAAGCATCTCCTCTGACACATCAAATGTGACACAGGCAGTTATGGGGTTTCCCCGGTCAGCTGACACCCAACAGGATGACGTCATATTATATGATCATTCCTTACTCCCATGTTAGCCTATTTGAATATCCTGTCAGGGTGTTTGCGTGTGCATCTGTGTGTTTTCCATTTTCAGCCCAAGTGAGCAAACTGTCCTCTGGCTTATTGGAGCGTACACCAGATATTTTTGGTGCTGTAGCTATTCAGAAACAGGAAATAGTCCTTCTTTCTAGATAGAAAGGCAAACCATTACCATGCATTGTTTCCAGAGACTCTTGAGAATTAAGGAAGATGTTACTGGGGGGAAAGCTCATGGCAGGGGTGCCTGGCACAAGCAAACTGACATCAGTCATCTTAACCCTTCTGAGCCTCACACTCATCTGCAAAATGAAGGCGTTGGACCCCACGAACTTAAACTTGTTTCATCTCCCCATTAAACACATAACTATTGAGCTCAACTGAATGCCAGACGCTGGAACCACCATGATGACCAAGACAGACTTGGTCCTGCTCTCATGGAGCTTACATTCTAGTCAGGAAGACAGTAAACAAATCGCTCCAGGCAGTGAGGACCATGTAAAGGATTCAGAACGATGATGAGACAGACGGTGTTTTGGGTGGGTCAAGGAGAGCCCCTTTCAGTGGGACAGTCAGACAAGGCTCATATGGAAGCCACATTTAGGCTGAGAACTGAACAGGAAGAGCCAGCCACAGGAGAAGAGGGTGCCAGCCTGAGAGAACAGTTATAAAAGTTGTAGAATTTTCCATGGGGAAACAATCTGGGTCTATAACTCACAGGCACTGAGTTGGCCCAGATGAGGACATGCTGTTTTTCACACATGCTGTAATAATACAGACCTCTAGCCAATGACAGAGGGCACAGCCTGACCACCTCTCTGCAAAGGTCTGACAATGCCTACTACGTGCAAGGCCCGGCGCCTCTTAAGTCAGAATCACTGCTCAGAGCCAAGTGGCTAGAAGTGAGAGGAATGCAGGCTGACCTTTCTGAGCAGCAGTGACAGTGATAAATGAAGGGGGATTTGGATGCTCGCCCTTGACTATAAGAGGAAACAGGCTGATCGTGAACTGGAGCTCATGTTCTGCAGCTTAAGTTTCACGAGCTATGCAGTTTCTCGAGCTATTTGCTCCCACAGAACATGGCCGGCATTTGGATTTAAGAACTGACCTACTGGACTTAAGGACTCCTCTGCTCTCAGTCGAGATCTCTGAGCCAGGAGAGCTTGCTGCCGCAGCTCTGGAATAGACTGGCTCGGGGGGCACACAAGTGGCAGGCACCATAAAGGGCTGAGGAGGCAGAACCCCTGGGTCACCATCCCAGCAATGCCTACAGGAGTCAGGAAATCTCTCAGCCATTATTGAAACAACAGAGCATCTGCTGGGGGCCGGGCCTGGGGTGGGCTCCTCGCAGGCAGTATCTCATCTAACCCTCACACAGCCCCCTTCGGGGAAGTACTTCCATTGTCCCTACCAGACAGATGAGGCTGCAGGAGGGTTCGCAACTTGCCCACCATCACTCACTGGCAGAGGTGGGATTCTAACGTGGGTCAGGCTAATTTCAAGTCACCTGCTCACTCTGTTAACAATTCATCAGTTATATGGGAATCGTAATTATATGTGTCCCACCTACTTCATGTAGTTGCTGGGAGACTCACGTGAGTTGAGATGGTGCTTTGTAACCACTGATGCCCTATTCCTGGGTCTGCTGGTCCCAGGGTGGCTCCTAGCAGCCTTGCTGTCTGCACGGTTTCCTGCCGGCCCCCCACCCCATCACACACCAATTTCCACCCTCTCATACCTGTATGAACGAACCCTCATCCCCACCCCCCACACCAGTGCTGCATCCGCCCCTGAAATTGCTGCCCACGCTGCCCCTGGGCTGCAGGACCTCCCTCCCTTTCTCCAGAGCTGCAGCAGCCCCGCCCCCGCCCTGCTGGGAAGTCTTGGCAGGCAGCCAGCAGGATGGGGTGGGTGTGCGGAAAATCTGAGGAGATGTTTTCCTTTCTTGGGAAGAAAGCCAAACTGCAGTTCGCTGGAGTTCTATAAATTATGCATCCAGAGAAGATTTCATTTAGGAAGAAAAGAGAAAAAAAATATTTTGCTATTTGCTTAGTGAGCTGAGTTGGCGGAGCCAGGGCCTAACCGCACATATTTGACCTAACTTGCTGTGTTTGCAGATCAGCCCATGTTCCAGGGGGACGGCCGGGAAGACCACAGAGCAGCCAGCAGTGCTCTGCAGCCCTGTTCCAGCCTACTTCCCAGCTTCTTGCTCCAGCCTGGGCCTGCGGCTTGGCTTCTTGGGCCTGCAGGGCTCAGGGGAAAGGCGGGCCATCATGATCTCTCTATGCACACACCTTGCTCACCCCCTACCTGTTCAACCCCACAGAGTCCAACTCAGGGGAGCTGACTGGGGAACACCACTTCCAGGGAGCCTTTCCTGGGCCCTGAGGGCTGGGTCAGGCTCTTTCCTAGTGACTCCCATAGCACCCAGTACTCATCACCCTGTATTATTGACCTGGCCACCAGCTAGGCTTCTGCAGGCTCTGAAGGCAGAGACCTGGTCAGTTCTGCTCCCTGCAGTGTGGCATTTCAGTGAAGAAATCAATGAAGCCCACACAGGAGCGGTCACCAGCTCAACAACAAGCGATCCCACCACTACCACCAACAGAAGACCGGCATCCTGGGTGTTGTCTTGTTTCCCACCATGTTTCCTTCCTATCTGTTTTTCTGGCTGTTCTTCTCAGCCTTCCATCACATGTTCCTTGCAAGTCCTCACCATCCGATTTCTGCCCCATCCTTTGATTACCCCAGCCCTCTGCACCCCATTCCACTACCCTCATTCCCAGTCCAACCTCCTCTCATGAGGAAGTCTCCCCTAGCTCACCCCACCCTGCCCAGTCCCCCTGCCCCCATAGATAGGAACCCCTTATCTTGGATCCCATGAAACACTGCAGTGCTTATCAAGGGCTTACCACAGTCTCCAGGGATTTGTTTATGTAGCTGCCCCAGCCCTCCAGACTACAGGCTATTGCGGAGCAGAGGTCTATCCTACCATCTCCGTGATTCTAGCACTTAACACCCAGCAGCTGTCCAATACATGCTTGCTGAATGAATTAATTAACTAGGTAATTATAGTATGCGTGTCCCAGGGCAGAGTGCAAAGAAGATCCCAGCAAACCCAGTGAGCTCAGAGAATGGAGCAATTGCCGCAGGCCAGAGCAAGAGGGGACCCTTTAGAAAGAAAAACCAAGAGGAGATAAAGCACAAAACGCAGGATGAAGAACAGACGGTGGCAGGAGTAAAATGAGAAAAAGTCTGGGCTATAAAAAGCATAAATCAAATCATGGCCTGCTCTTGCTTAAAATACTAGAGTCTTTTCCCTATCTTTAAGGATAAGATAGACATTTTGTCAGAGTGCATGAGGCCTCATGGACTAATCCAGCTCTTAGAAAAAGGGAAACTGAGTCCCTGAAGAACATTTACAGGGGTGCTGTGATCACAGTGTTTTTATTTAAGACACTGTCTTTGGTTCAAAAACATCCTTTAGCAGACCATATATAATATTTTGGGCTTCCCTGGTGGCTCAGCAGTAAAGAATCCGCCTGCAATGCAGGAGCTGCAGGAGATGTGGGTTCAGTTGGGAAGATCCCCTAGTGAAGGGCGTGGCAACCCACTTCAGTATTCTTGCCTGGCGAATCCCCATGGACAAAGGATCCTGGTGGGCTACAGTCCATGGGGTCTCAAAGAGTCAGACATGACTGAAGTGACTTAGCGCGCGCGCACACACACACACACACACACATTTTAGGGTTTCCCCAGTGACTTAGTGGTAAAAGACTCTGCCTGCAATGCTGGAGACATAGGAGGCGTGGGTTCGATCCCTGCATTGGGAAGACCCCCCAGAGGAGGAAATGGCAACCCATTCCAGTATTCTTGCCTGAAAAATCCCATGGAGAGAAGCCTGGCAGGCTACAGTCCCTGGGGTTGCAAAGAGTCGGACATGACTAAGCACACATACAATGTAATATTTTTACAATGAATGTATTTGCCTTCAGTTTGAAATCCCTGGCACAACTTTCCCGAGTGTTTTCCTTACATGAACCATGTCCTATGAGCCTTCCTTTGTAGAACATAGTTGAAATTTTTGTTTTTTCTGTCATGATCCATTTGAATGTTGTCCTATTTAATGTGTAGGAACCTATCCTGGGGTTGTTTATCTTTTCAATTGCTATGGGACCTTAATGTTACGGACTTCAAACCAAGTCTCCTGAGAACCAGGAAAAGAAGACTTGTTTGTTTTTTCCATTGCTGGCTGCTGAGGCCCCTCTTTGTGCCGGCACTGGGCTGGGAGTCACTCAAATGTGTCCCTGCCCACAAAGAACCTATGATCTGAGAGGAGAGAAGTGTGTACTCAATATCAGGGAAGAAGATTTGACCCAAGCACTGTGTTGGCCATTTAACCTACTTTCCTTCTGACTCTCCATAATTATCAGGAGTAGATATCATTGGGCTTGCCAAGTGGCACTAGTGGTGAGAACCCACTTGCCACTGCGTGAGACATAAGAGACTCGAATTCAGTCCCTGGGAAGGGACGATCCCCTTGAGGAAGGCATGGAACCGACTCCAGTTGATTCTTGCCTGGAGAATCACATGGACAGTGGAGCCTGGCATTCCATAGCATCGCAGAGTCAGACACGACTGAAGAGACTTAGCACAGCACAGCACAGATATTATTACCCTCACTTTGGAAGTAAGAAAACTGCCGCTGAGAGAGACAAAAGGCCCACCCAAGTCTCACATCAAGTGAGTGACAGAGTGGGACCTAAGCCCAGGTGTGTACTTAACCTCAGTCTAAAGCAAAACAGATTTAGCTATACAAAGAAAGAGAAGAAAGTGCTTCAGCTGTCCCACAATGCACTGAGTCCATCTGAGGAAGTGATAAGTGTTGGTAAGAGCTAACAGTTGTTGACTTCGCTAGTGGTCCAGTGGTTAAGACTATACACTCCCAGTGCAGGGGGCACTAGTTTGATCCCTGGCCACATGGCATGGCCAAAAGAAACCAAAAAAAAAGAAAAAGAAAAGCTAACAGTTGTTAACCATTTATGTGCACCACACACTTTCGTATAACTCTGTTCCTCACAATAACCTCCGAGGAAGGTAATACAACTTCATAACCGCAAGATAGGTTTTACAGTAGGGTCTTAAGAGATGTTCAGAGAGACTAAGGAATTTTTTCCCGGTCACACATCAAAGGCAGAGCCAATATTCTGTCTGTCTTGAGGCAAAGCTTTTTTTTTCCTCACTGTTCCTAGCTCACAAGAAGCAACGAGTATTTAGGGACTGCCCTAGCCATCCAGTGGTTAAAGGTCCTTGCTTTCACTTCAGGAGGCATAGGTTTGATCCCTGGTCAGGGAACTAAGATTCCACATGTTGCATGGCACAGCCAAAAACAAAAACAAAACACACACACAGAAGCAAAGAGCTTCTAACCATTCGGTTTACTACCTATGACTCTGGGAAGATCACTGAGAAAGCACCTCAGAAATTGTACTCAGCAAACAAGGGCTCATGCTGAGGCAGGAACTTGTGGGAAATATATGGAAGAGTTCCTATCTCTAAAAATGTTGGTGAGAATGGGCCCAGGAGACTGGGACAAATAGATCTCCTATGACATCACTACAGAGCAAGGCTCTCCCAGCTACTGTCACCAGCCCTGAAATGCCATGGCCCCCAAATGGAGGCTGGGCCAAAGTAAGGTTACCCAAAGGTACAACGGATCCTCAAATCCATTCTAGACTGAAGGAAAAGTATGTAGTCAAGTTCAGGAATGAAAAAATACCAGCAAGAGCCACCAAAGAACAATCCAAGATGGCAGCCTACAGAGACTGCCAACAGGAGGGTCAGAAACACCAGGAAGCTGACTGACAGGGCGAGGCTTGTCTCACCCGCTCCAGGCCTGGCACAGAGCAAGCAGGAGTTTATAGCATAGTGGAGTCCCTTCATACCCAAAGACAGCTAAACCCACTTGGGACAGTGGAGGTGGAGACAGAGGGAAAAGGACAAAAGAGGAGAGAGAGCAATGAAAATGGTGCCTTTGACCCTATCGGTCATTGTACCCCTTGAGCACAAGCCCCTGAGTGCATAGAGGTGGGAGGTCAGCTGTCCCTCAGAGACTAGGTCCCTCAGACCTCTCTTAGAGAGGGCATCAAATGACATTAAGGGTGATTGTTGTGCTTAAGGAAGGTATTTTTCATGCACCATGACCTCTAAATCCAAACCAACCAATTCATCTGGTACTCTTCCAATGAAAGAGTGATACATCCAAATACTAGAAAACATGGTCTCTGTGATGGACTAAGTGAAATTCTGCAAAGGGTTAGTTTTCTCATGCAGAGTCATAGGGAATTTTGACCATGTCAGCTTTTAAGATTTTTTGCTGACTTTGGATTTGTCTCCAGGTTGAAGAGACTCTGCTTTCAAAGGATGTGTGGTGTGATGAGGCATCTCCTGAAGGCCCAGGCCAGGAGCCTGAGGTCTGACAGGAGCTGATATTTAGTTCATGAAAAGTGATTTTCTTTTGAAGATAAAGATAGCTAAATTCTTTACTGATAGCAATTGTAGGATGGCCCCCTTGGGAAATGTATAATATTTTGGAGGTGCTCCAGGAAAGAAAGAAAAGCGCTTTTCCCCTATTGCTGTCTTCTATCTCCCTTTAGGAGATTCTCTGAGGGAGAGTTCAGGGATCTTTGTTTTCTGTTGAGATATAGACCAGGCTGAAACAACTGGTAGCAGACTCTTGAAGGAAAAGCAAGTGAAGTTCCTGGAGGGGAGAACGTGGTGGACAGAGAAGTGGGGAGTATCTGAGAGGCAAGGATATACACCCTGCTCCCATGTAGTGTACCAAAGAGGCCTGCCCTTGGAAAGGAGGTGACTGCCAGATGTCTCTGGGGGCTGGACACAAAGCACAGCAGCCTTAAGCTGCGAAGAGGGTTCCTATGGTCAGTGAAAGGCTTAAGATCTGCAAGGGAGAATACAGCCAGATCAGCTGGAAGTCCCTTCCAAGAAGCAGTCTTGGGCAAATGGCAGAAGGCCATAGCACCAGACATCCACACTGGGAAGCAAAAGAAGTGATGATGCAGCAGTAGCGCCCCCATGAGTTACAGTCTATAACATTTTCGCAGAACCAGGGGTCTTGTACCCTCCAATGTACAGGATAGGGGAGCCACTAGTGACTGATGTTGGGTTTCTCCTCTACCTGATGAGTGGAAGGGGGGTACTCAAGTTGTTTGACTTTTATTCAGAAAAATGAATGAACGTATTTTTGCTTAAGCTTGAATTCTCCATAATCTTCTTCCTGAATATCATTATTGAGTGAGTGTTAGAGGCTCAGTTGTGTCCGACTCTTTGCAACCCTATGGACTGTAGCCTGCCAGGCTCCTCTGTCCACGGGGTTTCCCAGGCAAGAATACTGGAGTGAGTTGACAGAGGATCTTCCTGACACAGGGATTGAACCTTAGTCTCCCGCATTGCAGGCAAATTTTTTACCATCTGAGCCACATTAGCAGAGGTTTTCTCCAGTTACATTCTCACCTGCAAACATTCCTGAGTTCTAAATATTATTATCCTTTGGGGGTGTGGATTCTAGAAAGGACTTGTAGCCTTCAATTTCATCTTCAAAAGTTGGGAAATACTTACGGATGTTTCATTGATTCTTGCCGTAATTCTTGCCGTTACCCATTTCAATCTTCTAGAGAACTGAGTTTCTGTTGACAGTGTCATTGGAATTGTTTGTGAATAAGTGTCACTAGATGATCTCACATGTGTCACAGAGTGATGACCAACATGACTGAAACAGACTAGGTGCTTAATAAATGTTTGTTGAAAATAAAAGATGAGTAACTGAATAAATTATTTGATTAATTTGATTAAGCTGAGTTTTTTTAATTAATAGGCTTTATATCTTAGAGCAGTTTTAGTTTACAGAAAAATTTAACAGGAAGTACAAAGTTCCCATATACTCCCTCCTCCTACCCTACTGCATACATGCTTTTCCCTGTTATTAATATCTTGTGTTGATGCAGTACATTTGCTATAATTCATTATACAATATTGATGCATGATTATTAATTTAAGCCCACAGTTTATAACTGGATTCACTCTCCATGTTGTATGGTTCTATGGGTTTTGACAAATGTATACTGTTGTGTATCTACTATCACAGTATCATACAGAATAGTTTCACTGCCCTAAAAATGCCCTGTGATTTACCCTAAAATTTCTCCTCCCTTTCTCCTAACTTCAGGCTGCCACTGATCTTTTTACTGCCTCTACAGTTTTGCCTTTTCCAGAATGACATATAGTTGAAATCATATAGTGTGTAACTTTTTCAGACTATTTTATTTCACTTAGCATTATGCATGTAAGTTTCCTCCATGTCTTTTGTAGCTTGATAGTGCATTTCTTTTTAACGCTGAATAACATTCCATTGTATGGATGTATCAAAGTTTATTTATGTATTCATCTATTGAAGGACATCCTGATTGCTTCTGATTTTTGGCAGGAATGCATAGAGCTGCCATAAACATTTGTTTGCAGATTTCTGTGTGGACAAAAGTTTTCAGTTCATTTGGATAGATACCTAGGAGCACAATTGCTGGATTGTATGGTAAAGATTATGTTTAGCTTTGTTAAGCCTATTTTTAAAAAGCTATTTCTAGCCAAGTTTATCTCATAAAATCGGGGAGACAGTGGTAACTTATGAGTTGACTTCCCACCGTGCAGAACTATAAAACAGGCCTGCTCTTATTTGTACTAAATAATATTTAGCTTCAGAGTATATACACAAGTACTAGTAAATTTATATTTAGTGAATAGGGTGCTAGATAATTGCCCCCATAATTTCATATTGGCCTTTTCAATTTGGCTGCCAAGACAGACTCATCTGAGAAAGACCCTGCCCACAGGAATTATACATTCTAGTGGGAGAGATAGTAAGTAAATATGCAACTAAAACCCATTCGGGAGGAAGTACTGGAGAGGAAAAGACCACACTTCAGCAGGCAAGAAAAAAAATGAGTTTTCCTATCAACATACACGGTGAATCTGCTCATGCAGCCAAACTAGAATTTGGGGGAGTGGGGTGAGGGTGAGGAAGCTGGGTAAGTGAAAGTAAAAAGTGAAAGTGAAAGTCGCTCAGTCATGCCCAGCTCTTTGCGACCCCATGAACTATACAGTCCATGGAATTCTCCAGGCCAGAATACTGGAGTGGGTAGCCTTTCACTTCTCCAGGGGATCTTCCCAACCCAGGGATCGAACCCAGGTCTCCTGTATGGCAGGCGGATTTCCAGCTGAGCCACAAGGAGGGTGGGTAACTCAGAGACAATTTGCTTCAAAGAGACACTACTAGGAGCTGTCGTGAAATATTTTCCAAGATGTTCAGGTGGTCCTATAATGGGAAGACAGGTAGCAGTTAAGGGAAAAGATTCATGTTTAGGGCAAAGAAAAACTTTAAAACATGGAAACAGAAAACAAGAAGTCTTTATATCTCCTCTCTCCAATGTCAGCTGCCTTTCCCTGTATGTTTACATCACAACTTCTTCAGCCAGGTACATCCCTCTCCAAGGAAACTGGAAGAGTCTTACTTCTCCTTTTTGCTCCCTCACATTTTTACTTTGCACGTAGTAAGTGCTCAAGAAGTGATTCACTATGTTGAATTTCACCAATTCACACATGAAAAAAAGGAACTCCAGTTTTACCCTCAAAGTTCAACTACTACAAAAGCCAAAAGAAAACCGGAAATAGCCTCCTCTTGGTAATTGTTTTTAAGTAGTGTTGGAAAGAAGCCAACATATACATTTTCAGAGCTTTGTAATCATTAACTATTCTCCACTATCCTGAAAAATGTGAACTTGGATCAGCTCCAAGCACCTTTGCAACAAGCCAGCAGCTCCCAACCAGAGCCCCCAGCCTTCTGATGGGGCCAGAATCCCAGAGACAAAGCATTGTTTATCGACATAAACTGTCTTGCTTCTGAAGCTGAAATCCCAAGAATCGAGCTAATGAGAAGACTCTGTGCCAGGATGTCATATTGAGTTAGGAAGGCTAGCTCACTCACAGTCCATTCCTCTGTGCTCAGTCCAGACTGGAGGAGACACAAGACAAACATACACGGTGCTTCTGAAAGGTCCCAACACTTGACGCTCCACCACCAAGACAATCATTGTCTTCAGCTGGGAGTGTGGGAAAGGGAGCAGAACACGGAGTGTTTTCTGAATGGAGGAGCCGAGGCTGCCAGCTGCAGGCCTGGGCAGGGTGATGCTCCCAAACTCCTGAGCATGGTAGTCAGTGCTCTCTGCTTCATGAGCCAGAGGGTGGGACCCAAATCCTCCTCGCTCCTTCTAACCCTACCTCTACCAAAGGCTTCAACCCACTCCAGTATCCTTGCCTGGAGAGCCCCATGGACAGAGGAGTCTGGTGGGCTACAGTCCAGGGGGTTGCACATAGCCGGCCATGACTGAGCAACTTGGCATGCAAGCACCAAAGGCCTCATCCAGGTCCCGATGCCGGCACAGCTAGAAGATGCAACCTGACTGGCAACAGGCATCCCTCAGTGTCAGGAGGAAAAGGTATCTCCCTGTAACCCCAAGGAGAGGTGACATTTCCCTGCACCCCATCTAAAATTACCTTTGCGTGCTTCCTGACTGAAACATCCTCATATTTTTCCTTCTAATATATGTTTTCTCCTTAATCTTGAGGTGACTTCACAAGCAAGCATAGAAGAGGGCTTCAATTCATTACAAAAACAGCAAATGATCACTAAAATTTACCTAGCTCTATACATAGCCAAGTGCTAAGTGCTTTACATCCATCACCCCAATCCTCACCAAAACTCTGTAATTTCAGAATATTATGGGCTCCATTTTACTTGATGAGGAAACAGAGGCTTAGAGAAACTAGGTCAGCACTTCTCAGAGTGTTGTCTCTGGACCAGCTGCATTCACATCACCAGGGAATTTGTTAGAAATGACCATTCTCAGGCTCCATCCCAGACTTACTGAATCAGAAACTCTGGGCGCGGGGCCAGCAATGAACTTCAACAAGCCCAGCAGGTGATTCCCATGCATGCTAAAATGTTGAGGACCCTAGACCTACCCAAAACCATACAGCCAGTAGGATCCAAATTCCAGCAGTCTGGCTCCAGAGCCCGGCTGTTAATCTCTGTGCTATGAATTTAACTGGACACAGACATAAAGTGCCTTCTCCTTCCTACAATCACCCACTGCAAATGTAGAGACTCAGCATTTATTGACAGATGCTTGGCTGCTGAAATGTCTGGTCAGATTTATAAGAGGGAGTAAATGTTCTACACTAAGGTTTTTCACTTCTCTCTTATTCATGGGGCTCTGTCACATTCCTCACAGGAATGAAGACTTCTTGCTCTCTAAACACCCCACCCTCATCACAAGGGCACTCCCAAAGGCTCCGCCCTGGCCTTATGGAATCTTTGTTTCACACCCAAAGAGCAGACTGAGCGACACAGAGGAATGAAGTGGACGTAGCTGGTAGTAAAAATGAAAAAATTAAAAGCATCTGTATTAAATTTCCTAGGGCTGCCATAACAGAGTGCCATAAACCAGGGGGCTTAGAACAGTGGAATGGTTCCACAATTCTGGAGGCTGGAAGTCTGAAATCAAGGTGTTGGCAAGGCCACGCTCCCTCAGAAATTGTAGAAGAATCTTTCCCTTCCTCTTCCAGCCTCTTGTAGCCCCGATGCTCCTTGACTTGTGACAGCATAATTCACTGGTATTCTCCTTCTGCGTGTTCACATCATCTCCCCTCTGGACATGCCTGTTTCTTTCTAGATTTCCCCGTTTTAATCAGGGTACTAGCTTTACTGGATGAAGGGCCACCCTACTCCAAGATGACCTCATCTTAACTAAACACATCTGCAACAATCCTATTTCCAAATAAGGTCACATTGTGAGGTTCTGGGGGTTAGGACTTCAATACATGAATATTGGGGGCACACAATTCACCCAGAACAGTGTCTGTTAATGAGGGTAGGGGATTAGACTACAGAAGTTTTTGTGCCTAGTGTTTGGCTGTGGCAGGACATTTCAGGAACTCATAGACTGACAACAGCAAGGCCATCTACCCGTCTCCTTGGCTGATGATAAGAACCATCAGATACTTGTTAAAACTAGAGCTTCCCAAGTTGCATCCTGGACATCGTGAATCAGAAAAAAAGACTCAGGGATGTGGATGTTAACAAGGAGCCCTATGATTCTGATGGAACCAGCCCTGTGATGCCCTTAAGTTTGGGAAGTACAGGCCCAGCCAACCCGCATGGGAATGCTCAATATTCTGGCCCATGTGACAGGCAAGCGCCTCTGAAGTGGTACTCAGACACCCTCAACACACCAGCCCCCAAGACGCCCATGGTGAGCTCTAACTTCAGCCTCAGGAACACTGGCCCAGAGTTTTCTTTACATTCAGATCCCAGAATATCTACTTTGGGCCACAGTCAGCATCAAAAGGTCAGAGAAATTGACTTCCAAGCTAGATGATTTCATTGAGTGGGAGTCAAGTCCAACCAGACCTCCTGGGATCCAGAAAAGTACAGACAGTGAGGCCACTGTGAGCCACAGACCAGCTCAAGGAGGAAAACTCTTTGCTGACTCTGAGCTGAGCCTGGAGATCAGCGACATGGAACATGGAAGGAAAGCAGAGGTCAGCAAGGGGAAAGGCTGGATTAGCACCATCTCTGCCCTGACCCACCTCAACAGATTCCCAGGTAGCCACTGAGATAAGAGAATCCCACTGTAACAATTATACTTGCCAGATAAGGAATTTTACAAGGCAGCGCAAGGCAGTAGAATGAGCTCACCAACTCACTGTAGCTGTCAGAGCCTCCATTTGTTCATCTGTTTGGTTCTCATCATTTATCTTCTCATGACAAGGATCAAATACCCACTCAAGCCCACCCAAAAGAAGTGAGACTGACTCATACAGGTCCCTTAAAGTCCACGGGCAGCATGCATTCCACCTGCCTTCATGGAAATTGATAGGATATTAAGAACTGTGGCTCAGTCTTTCAAGGGCTGTATGACCCATCTCTTCTCCGTGTACCTCTGCTCACTCACCCCTTTCTCTCCACTACAGAGCTTCCTCTGCCATTACCTCAGCCTGTACAGTAGTCATTCTGGTTGCCTTTGTACCCAAGACTACATGGTCCTTCAACTCAATGCCCCACAGCTCTATGGCGCAGGTCCTCATTTTTCCAATTCCAAATTTCCAGAAGATTTCACGTCCATCCTGGGTTAGGCAATCTTCCTTCACCAAATTAACTCACACAGGACAAACCTAGCACCTCTGCCAGACACTTCATCAAAGGTTGTGGGTGAAAGCAACTGCCTGAGGAGGATTCTGTGGTTAGGTAGCACCCCGAGGCATGCCCACTATAGTAATGCCCAAAAATCACCACCATCTTTTTAAGCACCTACTGGATAACAGACACTGAGCTACACGTAATCCTCACTTCAAACATTCAAGGTTATTATCACAGATATGGAAACTGAGGCTCACAGAACTGAGGTAATTTATCAAGGGTCACTCAGCTAGTAAGGGGTGGAGCAAGAATTGCAGCTCAGTCAACCCAGTTTCACAGCAGTGCGCTTTCCTTCTTGCTATTCAACCTAAGGTAACCAGACCAAGAGATGGTACCATTTCATCATATCACAGAAAAGCGGGTTAACAATCTCTACCTGGTCTGTCTGCCAGGTCATACTGGAAATAAAATCACAGTTTGGAAAGTGCATTGAGAAAGCTGTGCAAAGATAAATGTGAACCTTTGAACATGCCTGCTACCACTGTCCCCCAGCGTGGTGTTTGCTCACTGGGCATTTGCCTGAGGGCTGCAGAGCATTTGTTCACCCCTGCCTTGTGGCCAGAATTGGTCATGGACACAGCAAGGGTCTTAGCAACTGTCCAAGACCCCCTGGAAGGAACTACCCACTGTTTACAATCTGGTGGTATGGCCCCTCATAAACAGGATCTGAATTCTCAACCCAGATCTTGGCAACCCAAGGCAAGTTCTATTTGGATTGGAGGAACTTTCTTGTTTTTCACTAAGAAACTTAGCCTCCTATGCCAAAAGTTGGTCAACTGTGTTCAAGCTGGGTATAACAGAGAATAAACAGACAGACAACTCTCAACTGCAATGATGCCCCCTCGAATCCTCAAATCACGAAAGGGGTCTGGCCCATGAAGGTTTTGCCCCAGAAAGGGAGTGGGTTTCACAAGTTCTTTCGTGAAGGTAGTGATTTCATTCCATTGGTATATATACCCAGAAGTCGGATTATTGAATTGTAGAGTAGTTTTAATTTTTTGAGAAGCCTCCATATTGTTTTCAGTATGTCTGTGTGTGTTTAGTCACTCAGTCATGTCTGACTCTTTGTGACACTTTGGACAGTAGCCCACCAGGCTCTTCTATTCATGGGATTTTTCAGGAGTGTGTAGCCATTTCCTTCTCCAGGTTTTCAATGTAAGCACACCAATTTACATTCTCACTAACAGTGCACAAATGTTCCCTTTTCTCCAAACCCTCTCTAACACTTGTCTCTTGTCTTCATAATAATAGCCATCCTGAGAGATGTGAAGTGATATTCCGTTGTGATTTTGATTTGCATTTCCCTGATCATTAGCGACACTGAACACCTTTCATGTATCTATTGGCCATTTGTATGTCTTCTTTGGAAAATTGTCGATTCAGATCCTTCACCCATTCTTTAATTGGGTTTGTTGTGGTTTGTTTTTCTTTTTCTTTTTGCTATTGAGTTGTATGAATTCCTTATATATTTTGGATATTAGACTCTTATCAGATATGCCTTATGAATATTTTCTCGCATTCCATAGGTTGTCTTTTCATTTTGCTCTTTCCTTTGCACTTCAGAAGCTTTTTAGCTTGAGATAGCCCTGTTTATTTTTGCTTTTGTTGCCTGTGTTTTGGGTGTCATATCTAAAAAAAAAATTCCAAGATCAATGTCAAGGAGCTTTTTTCCCATGTTTTCTTCTAGGAGTTTTATGGTCTCAAATCTTTAAGTCTTTAATCCATTTCAAGTTAATTTTTGTGGATGATATAAGATAAGGATTCAGTTTCATTCTTTAGCATGTGCACATTCAGTTTTCCTAACACCATTTATTGAAGAAACTATCTTTTCCCCATTGCATATTCCTGGCTCCCATGTCAAAGATTAGTTGACCATACATATGGTAACTAAACTTTACCATATACACAAATATTAAATTATTATGTTGCACACTGGAGACTAATCTATCAATTTTACCTCAATTAACAAAAAGATTAGTTGATTATAAATGTGTGGATTTATTTCTAGGCTCTCTATTAGACTGTACCTGTTTCTACTTATTTGTGAATCACTAGGGCCTACACTGTACTCAGCACTCAGTGGCTCTTAGATGCACAGAGAAGTTATTGTCTGTGGCTGTCAATCACCACCACTCCTCCCCTCGCCCTACACAGAAGTTGGAGAATGAGCTGCAACCCAGAGCAGGAAAACACTCTCCCCTTGATTAATAATGGACAAACAAGAAGGCTGCCAGGCCTGCATACCTTGAGTTTATCCATTTCAACTCATTCCGTCTTTGGAGCCACAATGAGCACAAATAGCTGTTTATAATATGAATGGCTGTTACTTGTACAAGGTTGTACTGTTACCTCCAGAGCAGAGAAGATAAATCATGTATTTAAATTGAAAATGTGAAACACATTCCAGCAACACCAGGGCTTCTCCAAAATTCCAGATCAAAAAGGAATAAAAAGAAGTTGAATCCTTCTTTAAGGCACTGTGAGATTAGCTCAAATACCAGAAACATTGACTTTAAGGGGCAAATTCTTCAGAATTACATAATAGATTTGACAAGTCCTTGCAAGTAAATTCTCTTTTCAATATGAAAACCTTCTTTCAGAAGGTGGCCCCATTTTGATAAGGGATTAATTTAGTGGTAAATGAAAGGATCTTTTGCCATTCAGAACCCTGGTTTGTGTGGTCTGCTTGGGAACCTATTGCAAATTCTCCAGCCCAAAGTGCTTGGCTTCAATGGTGTTGAAATAAAGACCTCTCTCTTCCAAATCAGGTTGCCATTTATCAAAGCTGCAATTCTCCTCCTTAAGTCTGGTTCCATGTTCATTTGCTTATTTACCAAGTCTCAGTTGGTCTTTTAAACCCCAAATATAAATATGCCTCCAACTTTGATTTAGAGCCAAGGATTTCTAAAAGGAACTCAGACTTCAGAATGTTGTTCTTTCTTGCAGGGAAGCCTTATCAGATCCCATCACACACATACTGATTTTGTGAAAATAAACTTACTTAAAAATCAATAAGAAGCCCAGGTCTCAGGACCAGTGACAGTGAAAATAAATCATACATGTAGCTGTGAGGTCTACTGGCAGAAGTTTCTCTTATTCTTCAAATAGAGCAAAGAATCTGCTAAGAAACATTCAATTCTCATGTAATTCTGGATGGCTCAAAGGACACATAATTGCAAGCAGACATATCCAGTAGCCCAGCACAGGCATGTGGGTTGAAACAATTTCAAAAGGAAAGATTTCTCTGGATCAAGGAATGATCATGTTTACAGTAGCCCTTTGAGACATTTGAGTTTTGCTTGTTAGTTTGTTCATAAGAAGACAGAAATCTTAGGAAATGAGTAGAATTTCTCCAAAGCTGATTGTTAATCTCCCCACTGAATCCTCTAAAGAGAAATAATTCCTTTATGCGTCAGCTCAGTCTTCTGCTTTCTATATAGCCTCATGCATTAAGGAAAAGAGAAAGGTTGACTTTTCTCTGCTAGACAAGGTCTGGCCAAATATTGATTGTTGAAGGCCAAGTTCTGAGATCAGCAATTAACCATTAATTTTCACAACAGACTAATAGGGCAAGTACAGATTTCAGCTTCATTTTATAGATGAGGGAAATGAGGCTCAAAAGGGTAAACAGCTTACCCAGCTTCACCCAGCTTGTAAAGACAGGCCTGGACTTCAGTACTAGCCTGTCTGACTTCTGATGCTCAGCTGTTTTGCCTCCCCAGCTTGAGATTGTATACTTCTGGCGTGGGGCCAGTGCCTGGGGTCTGCCCTCGTGGAATTCTTCCTTCCCCACAGTTGCTTTCCTCCTCCTCCTCCTCCTCTGCCTCCTCCATTCAGGCTAGGGGAGCCTCTCCAGGCTTCTCCTCCAGTCCTGTTTTCTCAGGGCTGCCCGAGATGACTCCCTGAGCAGATTACAAGCCCTGTGTCCCTTGGTTCCCATTTATCTCCAGGGCTTAAACAGCACATCAAAGCTCTGAAAACTGTTGGTGTCTGACTGATGATTACTGGGGTTCAGAAAATGTCAGCTGCTCAGTCGCATCTGACTCTTTGCAACCCCATGGACTGTAGCCCACCAGGCTCCTCAGTCCACTGGAGTGGATTGACATTTTCTTCTCCAAGGGATCTTTCCAACCCAGGATGGAACCCCGGTCTCCTGCATTGACCATCTGAGCCACCAAGGAAGCTCACTGGAGTTCAGATCCCTCTTCTTCATTTTTAATTTATTTTTTACTGGAGGATATTGCTTGACAATGTTGTGTTGGTTTCTGCCATACAACCACGTAAATCAGCCATAAGATACATATATCCCCTCTCCCAGGCTTCCCTTGTGGCTCAGCTGGTAAAGAATTTACCTGCAATGTGGGAGACCTGGGTTGGATCCCTGGGGTGGGAAGATTCCCCTGGAGAAGGGAAAGGCTACCCACTCCAGTATACTAGCTGGAGAATTCCATGGACTATATAGTCCATGGGGTCGCAAAGAGTCAGACACAACTGAGCGACTTTCACTCACTCACTCACTCACTCATCCCCTCTCCCTTGAGCCCCCCTTCTACCCTGCCCCCCTCCCACTCCTCTAGGTTGTCACAGAGCTCTGCAGAGCCCCTCTTCTAAGGAGTTGTTCGTCTCATCTACAAAATACCCTCAACTCAAGGCTCCTTTTATTCCATCACCAGGTCACAGATAAAAATATTCAGCCAAACCCACAGTCTCTTTTCCTCACCCACAGAGAGAGACCATTTCCACCTGTGCGGGAAGGAAGCCCGAGGAAAGAGAAAGGAAAGGAAAAAAGAGAAGAGAGGGAGGAGACAGCGGAGCAGGAGAAGGAGGGTGTAGTTCCACTCCTCTCCAGCAGCAAATCCTTTCCCCACCACCAGCTTGTATAAAGGCCCTGGAAAAGTAAAGAGATACGAACTGGGGTTGGGGGAGAAACAGTAAGGAATCTATCTAAACTTCTTACTCTGTTTGTTTTCATTGCGTTTTGTTTCTCTTTGTCCTTAAGAACAAGACACAATAAAACCAAACCAACCAGCTGAGCTCTGAAAGGCCAAAGAAAATCTGACCTGTGACTTTTCTATATTAACAAGGCCCGCTCTCTGCTAAAGAAAGAGGTGAACAAAAGGGCTCTAGATTAAAGTACTAAAAACCCAAATGAGCAGTTAGAAACATGACAAACACAACTTCCCAGGCTGGAAACGCCTTTGGACTGATCCTGCCCAGAGACTCATTGAAAAGATCAGTGGACTTGATGAGCTATCCCAACCCTGCATACGGGACAAGCTGTGTGACTTTGGGAAAATGACTTACCCTCTCCGAACTTTAGTTTCCTTAGTTATAAGATGGGAATCATTTGAATTTTACTTACAAGGCTGTTGTAAGGATTAAATAAGCTGTTAGGTCACAAAAGGTCCTCAATAAATGTTAGTCAAATTCCAATGCTAATGGCCCCTTACACACAGTGGAGGTAACCACCGCCCTCCTATAGTTTCCTCAGTATCCAAAGTTCCTCTGATGATTCATTACAATTTGCCTACTATTCATACTTCTTCTTGTTCGTCTACCTACCTCCCCTGCCCCATACAAGATTCCATTCTCTCCTTTAACTAAACACAGCTGTTGTTGCTGTCATCGCTTAGTCACTAAGATGCATCTGACTCTTTTGCGACCCCATGGACTGTAATTAATCTTTGGATATATCCTAGTCTATAGTCTATAAACTGCTTGCTCTCATGTATGCCTGGGGATTTGTAATACACTCCCTCCCCTTTGGACGCTGACCATTAGGTCACATGGAATCAACCCTAGCATAGAATGGGAATCACCGCTTTGTTGCTACCAAAGTCTTGGCTGGCAGCTGAAATAATGGAAACAAATTCCAAAGGTAACCAAGTTGGTGGTGGTGCTTTAGTTGCTAAGTCTGTGTTTGACTCTTGCAATCCTATGGACTGTAGCTAGCCAGGCTCCTCTGTCCATGGGATTTCCCATGGCAAGAATACTGGAGTGGGTTGCCATTCCCTTCTCCAGGGGATCTTCCCAACTCAAGAATCAAACCCAGGTCTCCTACATTGCAGACTAATTCTTTACCACTGAGCCACCAGAAAAGCCCTAACATAGCTGAGAAATAAGCAACAGGGTCTTTGGTTGAAAATAATTCTCCCTCAAGTATGAAAGGCTGCAGGTAGCTTTACTTCTTTGCCATAGGTAGACTAAGGGTGACAAACCTAGCTGTGTTTGCCTTGCTCTGTCTCTTAACCTCCTTTTTACTTTCCTCCCCTCTGCGCTGTGATGGTTGAATCAGCTGGTTGGCAGACCCCTGTTCAGTCTATCCGACAGTGGGGCTCCAGTAAATGGTCAGTAAATGCCACCTCAGGGACCTAAGAAATCCAAATTTTATTTTCCCACGTCCTCAGCCTTTCCCTCTCACTCTCTCTAGCATCTCTCTCGCTTTGGCCCCCAAGACTCAGCATCTTTTCAGCTTAGTCCCCAATTTGGATGCCCTATCTACTCCAATGTGAAGAAATCCTCAAAGACAAACCATATACAGGTTTTTTAAATTAAGTCAGGAAGTCTTTAAGGAAGATGTCTCTTTATAAAACATAAACTTCAGTGCAAATTCTTCATTTTGATTGCTCAGAAATCATCATCATTCAATTATAAGCTCTCTAAAGGAGGCTGACAAATATGTCTCCTGTCTAAATGAAGAGTCTGCAATGGAAATTCTGAGAAACTGGATTTCCCATGAAGAATCAAAAACCCATTCACTAAGCCAAATAGAAAGCATGCCCACTGACATTCAAGTCTTCACCTTCACAAAACAACCACTGCCAACCACAAAACAAACAACTAGAAACAAATGTTATGCCCTTCCTCGAGCTGATTAGTGGCACCAGGAGCGTTTGTGCTCCCAGCACTGTAGCATGAGTCACTTGTGTAAGCAGATAGCCACTTGTCATTAACTAGACAATGACGGCCAAGCCAGCCCAGCCAAGAGCCTCTTCTCATTCTGCATTCCGAGGCCACAGAAGCATCTCTCTCAGAAGGGCTGAGTTTGCCTTGCTCCCCCCTCACATCCATTCAGGCTCCCTGCCCATCCCAGCCTAGGTTTCTGTCCCTCCTCACCTGGGCTATAACAATGACTTTCCCAACTGAACTTTCTACCTCCCATCTCTCTCCCTGAGCCATCCTCTTCAAATTTTCAAACCCTCTGCTCTCATTGCATTGTTTCAGGTAAAGATAAGCTTCACTCTATCTCCCTCTTACCTGGAGATAGAAAAAGATGACTTTCTTCAGCCTCCATCATTCACTGCACCTCATCTGAAGGCAGCCCCCAGCCGTATGGCCAGGCACGTTTATCTCTCTGCTTTCCCACCACCGCATGGTTATTGCCACTTCCTGCCTTTGTTCTTGATGCCCTTCTGGAACACCGTCTCTATTCCTCTCTGTCCAAATTCCAGTCACACTTCATATCTCTCTACCCAAGAAGCCATTCCCAGCCAGGGTTTCATTCAACTTTCATTGAACTCCATGGAATACCCAACATGTTAAGCTTTCCTCTTTTTCCCCACTGTTCTAGACATAAGCCCTGCAGTAGAACAGAGGTCCTAACCTGAAACTTCTTTGGTGCTCCTGAGCAATTTCCATCTCTCTAAATACTCACATGTCCAATGGACACAACTGACCTTGTAAATGAAGACCCTTAAGAAGGGATAAGTTTCTGTTTGCAGAAACTGCAGTATCTCTCCCACAGTGATACACTGCCCTTCAAGTTTTATGGAGAAATACGGATGGGCTAGGTTCCCAGAGAACTGGCAGAGAAAGGGCAAGCCAGCCTCCTCCCCTCCCCCAATCACCCCACACTTGCCAGAGAGCGTTTAAAATGCACTTCAGGGTGTCCATCTTTTCATTTGGAAAGGAAACAAGCCTTGCTGTTCTGTTTCGCCCATTTCATCAAGGACAAAGGTCATCCTGGGGAGGGGAAGGGTAGGTTCCAAGAGAGGGCTTGTGAGGGAGTAGGGGCTGGGGGGAACTCCCTCATCCCTTCTGTCTAGCTTGCTTCACCCTTTGAAGAGAACAAGCCTGGCTTTCACAGTGAATTATTTTCAACACAGCCTCTGCCAGGACCAGGCTCTCCCTGGCTCGCTGAGGCAATACCCAGAAGGATTGAGAGATAGTTCAAGGTCAGACAGGGTGTCCAGACAGGACTGGCCAGAGGAGGTGGCACTGTGACAGCTAGGAGGAAAAGGACTGCAGAGGGGACAGGAGAGAAGGCAGAGTGCACATGTTAAATGAAAGCCCAGAAGTTTCTCTCCTCTCTCCCCTCCCTCTCTCTCTGTCTACACACACACGCCTGCACAGACACACATTCTTTTCTTTCCCTCCTCTCCTCTGCCTCCTCAAGGCCTTTCTATAAATAAACAATAAGCCCCTGAGCCTTCCTGCAGCCCACTATTAACTCTTGCAGTGTTCACACTGTTCCCCAATTCAGGCTTTGCAAAGCCCTTTCCCACACATAATCTTCACCTGATTCCTGCATCACATGCTTTCAAAGGTCCTGGAAGTCCCACACATGGAATCATGGGCACCCCACACACCCCACTGGCCAAGTTCTGAGCCTTAATACAACCAGTGTCAGGTCGTGCTACTCAGAAGAATCCCCTATGGTTCAGGCCTCATGTGTGCATGTGCGCTCAGTCGTGTCTGACTCCTTTGCCAGGCCATGGACTGCGGCCTGCCAGGCTCCTCTGTCCACGGGATTTTTCAGGCAAGAATACTGGAGTGGGTTGCCATTTCCTTCTCCAGGGGATCTTCCCAACCCAGGGATCAAACCCAAGTCTCCTGCATTGGCAGGAAGACTCGTTACCACTAAGCCACCTGGTTCAGGCCACATCTATCTTAAACCATTATTTGCATGCCCCTAATAGTCAGAGCCACAATCTAGTAAATATTTGCTCTGTTGCAGGCACTGTACACAAGTGCTTGACATGCATGATCTCATTTAAATTCTGTAACAATCCTGAGTTGTCAATATGACACAGGCATTTTGTCAGTGAGGAAGCTCTGATGTTATGTTACTTGGCTGAGACCCTAAGTGGAGAGTGTGAGTGCTGAGTTCTGAACCTAGATTTATATGACTATAATACCCGTGTCCTCAGCTCCTGTGCTGGGGTCCTCTTACTAAGAGTCCTTTAGTATCCAAGATTCCAGAGCATCTACTGGGGGGAGGGAAGGATAAGTCTAGTCAGTCTTCTGGAATGCCAGGATCAACAATCGATTAAACTTTCCCAGGCCTCCAGTGACATCTTTACTTTTCACTTAAATGCACATTTATCCTGCCAGACTCTGTGCTATGTATTGTGAATAGAACAGTAATTAAGACAGGCAAGTCCTGCCCTCACAGAGGCCACAGTCTACTTAGGGAAGACAGCCCATAAACCAACACACAGTTAAATACGTATACCAGTTCACCAAGAAGTTCCAAATCAACAGAGAAGAAACATGACCTAGTTTTAATTTTTTCCCAACACTAGTTTTAATTTGTTCTCAGCTGTGTCAAATTATCTCCTTCCATCATTGCACCCCTTAAAATATCTCAGGCAGATTCCACAGCTTCCTGTCACTATTGGTTATTGAAATTTAGTCTGGGCCAATGTAAACTCCCACCTCATATCTGATTGAAAGCCCTCTGCCCTCCCTGAGTGGCCAGGACTTGCTGCTGGAGGGGCTTGGCCAGAAGGGGCAGAAAGCCTAGAGTTCTTCCTCCCTACTCCCTGACCCTTGCCACCTGAGCCCACCTCACAGACCATTGTTGCTGGAGGCACCCTCATCCAAAGGGTGGCCATCCTGGCTTGGGGGCCAGTACCTTCTTGAGTCCTTCTGACCCATGGGAAAGTCAGGCATCCTGCCAAGCCCTGGGAGAGATCTTGCCCCAAGGCCTTCCTCTCAGCCCTGCCTTTTCTCATCAATGTATCTTCCCCTAGGACACAAACCAACACAGACAGATAGCAGTACTGCTGTTCAAGCAGGTGTCCAGCCAGGGAATATGACACTAGCAATCCCCAGAGCACACCCCCATCTCTCCCTTGACTCAGAGGAGGGAGGAGGCATGCTGTCCCTGCCCCAGTGAGGCATATTCTCACCAGGAGCTCTGCTCTCCCTCAAGCTGACTTTGAGGATCCCCATTCTCTCCTCAAGCTCAGCCTTTTCCTCATAGACAAAGACAGGGGAAGAGTAGATGGTATTGGGGCCAGTTCTGCCAGCTCAATTGTTGAAAATTGATTGGGAGCTCTCTTTAGAAACAGGGTAAGCTTAAGACCTTTTGTGTCCACTGTGAGCCTTGGCATCCATTCCAAGACAACAGAAAGGTCTCATTCAACATCAAATTTCAGATAAAATTATAATTGTGAGATGCATGATGAAGGAAAAGAAGAGAGAACCATAAGAGGAGGGCTTTCCAGGTGGTGCTAGTGGTAAAGAATCCACCTGCCAATGTAGGAGACGTAAGAGATGCAAGTTTGATCCCTGGATTGGGAAGATCCCCTAGAGGAGGGCATGGCAACTCTTCCCAGTATTCTTGCCTGGGAAATCCCATGGACAAAGGATCCGGGCAGGCAATGGTCCACGGAGCTGCAAAGAGTCAGAGGCGACTGAACACACCAGCACACACCATGAGAGGAGATGTTCACGTGCCGGAATCAGACTCCTCGGGCTGAAAGCCCAGCTCTGCCTCTTTTTAACTGTGTGCCCTCGCCAGGTTACTTAACTTCCCTGTGCCTCAGCTTCTTCACATGTGAAATGGGGATGATAATAGTACCCACCTCATAGGATTAGATAAGAAAACGTAAATAAACCTGTTAATAGTACCTGGCACATTAATACATGCTCAATGAATATAAATTTCATGAGGACATGGACTGAGGGATCCAAATACTTCATAGACACTCAACAACAGCTCATGAAACAACAAATGTGGGAGAATATCCAGGAATACCTATCTGAGAGGGGATAGTCAGAGAGACCACTCTGAGGAGGGGACACTTAAGCACTGACATGAAGGATGAGGGGACCGTCAGCCGAAAAGTCAAAAGAAGGAAAGAGGAACAATGGGTTAGTTACTCTATCCTCCCTACAGTAAAATTTCTCCAAAGTCTGATGTAGGCAGATTGCGCTTGTATCACATTACATGGCAGACCTAGAAAAGTTGCCTTAGACATTTAATACAATGCGTACATACATAATTCCCTCATGATCAAGAAAGTTGTTATTAACTTCCAGGAACTAAAGCCCTGCAGGCGTTCTGTCCACTTCTCAGCCGCCCTGACAGTGCAGTTAGCAGTGCAACCCTTTCCTCTCCTGGTGTCTGGTCAGGAGTCTTCAAGGAGCCCCCTGCTTCTTCAGGACATGCTGCTTGTTTGCACAAGAGTCTGAGACCAAAGTTGTCCACTTTGTCTGCAATATCACCTGAGGACAGGGTTCCTGCTCCCCACTCAAGGCAAACTTGTAAAACTCTACAGAGATTGGCACCAATCCACAGCCCTGTGAGCTCCTCCTTTTGCCCCCCTGTATCTGACAGCATCCTGCCCCATTCCACCTTCTAAGAAATGAGTTCGAGTGCAGATGGAACAAAGAACCAGAGCAGGGGAGGGCATGCGAGCAAAGACAGGTAGAAAAGACATGGCTGGGTTTGCCCTGTCACGGAGCACACACCTTAGCACTCTCTCCACAGCAGGCACACAGGAAAAGAGCAACGAATAAACATCAAAATAAGGGTTCTGATTCTTCTTAAGGAACTAAAGAACTGGAACATGAAAGAGTAAGTGGAGTTGAAGCCTTCCAAGATTCACAGGGCCCAGGGCAAGGATGCAATTGGAGGCCCCAGCCCAGCCAATTCCCTTCTCTTGCCACCATGACTTCATCCTGCCACACTGGGGACCTCACCTTTATGCAGTGGACACTCCAGCCCACAAGCCTTGTCCATGTGAACTCCCCCAACCCATCCAGACAGCCACCTTTCAGGACCAAGGGTGCAACCACCACCCTCAGGAAGACTCACTCAGAGCAGAGGCCAGCAGAGCAGGGCCCTGGAGGTGGGCTCGGTTGGGGACATCATTCCAGGGTCCAGGGGCACCATGAGCATAGTCTAGAAGGGAGATGAGCAGAGGTTCCAGGTGGGCACACCCGCTTGGCCTCAGGGATTGCTCACTCTATGGGAAGAGCTACAGTTAGAAGAGGGTCAGAGAAGGACCTTCCAAAGCGCAGGGGCTGAGGGCAGAGGGGCCAAGGGCTGTACAGTGCAGTTGTTAGTGGAGCACCAGAAAGTAGAACTGGGGCAAGTGGACAGGAGTTGGAAGGAAGAATATGCCCTAGAGAACTTTATTCCCTTCTCCACAAATTTATATATCCAGCTCTAAACTCATCTGCATCACCAATTATCCATAAAATAATGGTAGATCCACTGTCACCTCTAACTCAGTATGTGCAAAAATATAATCTTCCTCCCATACTTCACAAAACCTCCACTGAGCCAGGGGTACCATCATTTTCACATGTCCTAATAAGCTAAAAGAGCAGAATTACCTTCTCTGTTCTCTTCACCTCCCCCAGTACTTGGTTTATCTCTGTCTCAGGTTCCTTAGCTAAAATTCAAGAATAATTATTATATATAGGTAAAAATGAAACATTTTTTTGATGAGAGGTAAAACTTTGGAAATTGGAAAAACAAAAAGTGCTTTTGAGAAATAAGAGAATTTATCTTCCTATCAGATCTTAAATCACAGCCATCCAGTACTCACATCTACCTGCAATGACCTCAGAAGCATAATGACAACTCGAATGGCATTAAATAACTTCCTTCCAATATAAGGCTCTAAGAAGAAAAACAATTTTATGATAATGACAGTGGTCATGAAAAGAGTTTAAATGTATACATAGACAGACTTCCTTGGTGATCCAGTGGTTAAGACTCCATACTTCTAACAAAGGGGGTATAGGGTCTATCCCTGGTTGCAGAACGAAGATCCCCCATGCCACGCGTGCTGGCCAAAAAATAAAAACAAAAAGCACACAGAACATTTGTTGTCTGCTGCCAACATGGTTCAGACAGTAAAGAATCTGCCTGCAATGTGGGACACGTGTGTTCAGTCCCTGAGTTGGGAAGATTCCCTGGAGAAGGGAATGGCTACCCACTCCAGTATTCTTGCCTGGAGAATTCCATGGACAGAAAAGCCTGGCAGGCTGCAGTCCATGGGGTTACAGAGAGTTGGACATGACTAAGCAACTAACACATTTACTTTTTTTATCAACACAGTTAGGGATTCCCTGGTGGCTCCATCAATTCAGAGACTGCCTGCAATGCAGGAGACCCAGGTTTGATCCCCGGGTTGGGAAGATTCCTTGGAGAAGGGAATGGCAACCCAATCCAGTATTCTTGCCTGGGAAATCCCAAGGACAGAGGAGCCTGGCCAGCTACAGTCCATGGGGTTGCAAGAGTCAAACACAGCTTAGCAACTAAAGCACCACCGCCACCAACGTGGTTACTTTTGGAATTCATTTCCATTTTTTCAGTTGCCAGCCAAGACTTTGGTAGCAACAAAGTGGCAATTTCCATTATATGCTAGGGCTGATGCCATGTGACCTAATGGTCAGTGTCCAAAGGGGAGGGTGTGTATCACAAATCTGCAGGCAGACATAAGAACAAGCAGTTTATAGACTATTAACTAGGGTATATCCAAAGATTAATTTTGAAAGTTGCATCATCCAACAGTGTACATACTGAACATTTAAGTCTTTGTGTGTCTCAGGTTACAGCCATTTTTAGTTACTGTGAATCTGGTCAGCATTATAAATGGCCAGGATAAAATATCTGCTGGAGGAGCAGATATAAGCATGTGACTCACCAGCTCCTCCGACTCAGTGGACCCATATGAGTAAGAAGCTGTTAACACCTAGATCCAGTAACAGTGCCTCCAGTAAAGGAGCTCTGAGAAGTTGGAACCAAATAGCCAGGAGTCCCCATTAAGCGAGTAGCTTAATGACTGTATCCTTCCATGATATGCACCTGTATTTTTTGTTGCTGTAATGGCAAATTTGGCCTGATCATTGTTTCCAAGCACACTGAAACTAGATGATGATATATTATAGCTGGAACTGATCCCAAGATGGGAGGTGCCTCTCTCTGCCAGGGTTTGACAAACTCTTAATGTAGATAAATAAGGACTGGGAGACTGTGCTAGGAATCAGAAAGGCATAGCAATGTAGGTGCCTACAGTTGTAGGTGGCGGTACCAGCAAGAGTGCCACGTAGAATGTTAAGGGAGGCTGTCTGCCAGGTTAAATAGGATCAGCCTTTTTGTCACCCAGAACCCCAGGTGTAAGCACAAATAACCTAGAAAATAGCTGGTCCTTAACAAAAACATCCAAGGATTCAGTTTTTATTTTCATTTCTGCAGCGGCAATGAGGACACAAAGAAAACTTCTACTCAATTTGACACCATCTGGCATCTCAAAAGTGTAGGAAAAAAACATACAAAGAGGGTCCTTTATCATGAATTCAAACCACATCCTAAAGGGACTGGGAGAACATCACTTTCAAAACCCAGATATTTCCAATTTATTACTCTTAAGGGTTACATAGGGACGAGATCATCAGTAACCTCCACCAAAAAAACTTTGAAAAGAAAATAAAAAAGAGAGAGATGGAGAGGAAGAGGGAGGGAAAGAAAAGAGAGAGGAGGAAGGAAGAGAGAGGGGAGAAAAAGAGGAGGAGAGAGGGAGAGGAAGAGAAAGAGAGAGGACCACTAAGATGAAAGCCACAGTATCTTTTGTAACCTAATCCTGGAAGTGCCATATCACGATTTCTGCTCTGTTCTATTGGTTACAGAGCAACTCTAGTACAATATGGGACGAGACTATAGTTTAGGGCTTCCCTGGTGGCTCAGACGGTAAAGACTCTGCCTGCAATGTGGGAGACCTGGGTTGGATCCCTGGGAGGAGACTACCCTCGAGTGAAACTCAGACGGCAGGGCTTTCTGGGGCTGTCTTGTAGACTAACTATCACAATCTTATATACAATAACTGCTAAATTCTCCACTTAGTCTAATAATTTACTAGTAGATTATTTTGGCTCTTCTATTCAGACAAACATATTATCTGCAAATAATAGACTTTCTTTCCTTCCAATTCCATGTTTACTGCTTTCTTACTTTACTTCATTGGCTCAGAATTCCGGCACAGTATCTGAAAGAGGTGGTGATAGAGGATCAAATCTTAAAGGTCGTGTCAACCTTTACCTGAGTGTGAAGTTTGTGGTAGATTTTAATTGATCTTATTTTTAGTCAATATCATTTTTTCAAATTAAAGGAAGTGAAAGTGTTAGTCTCTCAATCATGTCTGATGACCCCATGGACTGTAGCCCGCCAGGCTCCTCTGTCCGTGGGATTCTCCAGGCAAGAACACTGGAGTGGTAGCCATTCCCTTCTCCAGGGGATCTTTGTGACCCAGGGAAGTTTCCCTTTATTCCTAGTTCGAGTAGTAGTAGTTGTTGTTGTTGTTTTTATTAATGGTATAAAATCTTTAAACCAAAATTTTTTAATTGTTTTAATTTTTAAATGTTGGTATCTATTGATTTGATCATGTTTTTATCCCTTTAGTCTGTTTATGTGGCAAATTATAGTAGCTGATGTTCTAGTGTTGAACCAATCTTGCCTTCTTAGAATATCCCAACCTGATTATAGTACATCACCTTTTTATATATTTTGGATTAATTTTTAATAATTTATTATTTATAAATTTTTCCATCTATTTATAAATGAAGTTGTTATTCTTTCCTATACTGTCTTCATAAAGTTTAGTGTCAAAGTTATGGTAACTTAACATATGTCAGGGAATGTTGCTTCTTTTTTCATATATACTGCAGAATATCTTAAATAAGATTAGAAATATTTGATTCCTGAATGTTTGATGCAACCCACCTGAAAAAGATATCTAGGCCTTGTATTTTACTTATAAATGGATTTTAAGCTACTAATCTTAAACATTTATTGGACTAGCCAGATTTTGTATTTCTACCTGAGATTATTTTGAAATAACACATTTTTCTAGAAATGCATCTGTTTTATCTGTTTCAAGATTTATCAGTATAAAATTGTTCCTAATGCCTTTATATTAATTTTTAGTTATGTATTTGTTACCTATGCTTATATTTTTTTTAAATCCCAAATTTTTTAGTGTTCTCATTTTTATCTTCATGCATCTTGTCAAAAATTTGTCTTTTTATTTCACTGGATGTGAATTCATGTTTGATGAAAATTCTGTGGGCTTATGTTTAAAGATACACTCTTACACAGAGCACTTACATTTGCCTCCAATAAGAATCTGTGGGTACTGCAACCAGAAGCCACTTTTAAAAAGATTTTCTGCTTGAGGTTTTTCAGAACACAGGAATGTGAATTCAGATTGCAAATCCATGTGAGGACCAGATTGTAGTTATGAATTTTAAGAGGAGGTTTTTCCCCCTCTACCCAGAGATAGAGGGTTTTATCCTTTTCTTACCAAGGGTCTATCCTTTCTTGGTTCTGGCTATGCTATTCACTGTGACCCCATCACCACCTTAATCTGCATCTTCCATCCTCAAAGCAGCCATAGATGTCAAAAAAAGCAATGTTGGTCACCTAGGGATTAACAAGTGACTTCAGGACAGGTGCCAGCCATTTACCTTCCTAGAGTTCTGCTTTTGCTTTTTGTTTAGAGGAATGAGGAAGTTATTCCCTGGTGGCTCAAATAGTAAAGAATCTGCCTGTGATGTAGGAGACAATGGTTCTGATCCTTGGGTCGGGAAGATCCTCTGGAGAAGGAAAAGGCTACCCACTCCAGTATTCTTGCCTGAAGAATTCTATGGACAGAGGAGTCTGGTGGGCTACAGTCCATGGGGTCACAAAGAGTGGGACATGATAGAACGACTAACTCACTTTACTTTATTCCCAGCTTAGCAGTGCTTTGATAACATAGTTAGAAAATATTTTATCTAGCACTTTTGAGTGTTTTGTACTGGGAGAGTTTTGGTGGGGAATAATCTAGACTTTATATTTAATTTTCACATTTTAAAAGCCATTCTCAGCCTGTTGCACAGGGTATAACTTTGGGTCTCCTATGAAGCACTACTTTAGATATTAGAACAATCTCTAAAATGCTTCTGGAGGACAACGGTATTTCTATCCAGGCTAGGATCTTGGTTATATTCTTCAATTTTTACAATAACAAAGTATAATTATTCCCTATCCTTAGATTTCTAGAAGAAAATCACATAGGATGAGGCACTGAAGAGAGAAGGTTAAGAGAGAAGAGCTTGCAGTAGACTAATGCTCCAGATGAAAACAACTAGAAAAGTTGTATAAAATACAACAACTAAAAGTTTGAAAGCATTGAGCTATTGCCGAGACAACCAGGGACTTGAAATAAGGAGAAGCTATACAGAGAGAATCAAAGATAAGATATATTATCACTTTTGAATATGATAGAGTAGCTTGAGGCAGACAAGTACTAACATGAAGATGAACAAGACAATCTAGGGAGAAATACCAACAAATTGTTTAAAAGCACTGGAAAGTTACTAAAACAACCAGACTTTATGGCTAAGTTGAACTGACACACTGTAGCTGTTTGTACCTGGATGTATTTGCTGATTCTGGACAAGAAAATGAAAATCTGAACTTTGCCTTGGAAGAATACCAATGACATTGACAGATGGCTTCAAGAAGCTGGAAAAAAAAAAAAAAGAAAATTTAAGAGTTCAGACTACGTCAATATTCTGGTGAAAGGGTGTGTAGAAGACTGGACCTGACACTCAGCTCATTTTCCACTCAAGATATTTGTCAAATTTCAAAGCTGCCAAGGGCAGGAGGCTAAAAGGCTTACCAGAAAAACACAGTGGAGATTTTAACAATATAGCAGTGCTGAGGAATCTAAAATAATTGTTGAAGTGAACTTATTTACAAAACAGAAATAGAGTCACAGATGTAATAAACAAACTTATGGTTACCAGGGGGGTAAGGGGCGGGGAGGGATAAATTGGGAGATTGGGATTGACATATGCACACAATAGTATATAAAATATTATAGATAACTAATAAGGACCTAGAGGCTTCCCCAATGGCTTAGAGGCAAAGAATCCACCTGCCAATGCAGGAGATTCAGTGTTGATCCCTGGGTCGGGAAGGTCCCCTGGAAAGGGAAATCGCAACTGACTCCAGTATTCTTGCCTGAAAAAAATCCCATGAACAGTGGAGCCTGGTGGGCTACAGTCCAAAGGGCCGCAAATAATCAGACGTGACTGAGTACACACACAATAAGGACTACTGTATAGCACAGGAAACTCTACTCGATACTCTATAATGAACTGTATTGAAAAAGACCCAAAAAAGAGTGGATGTATGTATATGTATAACTGATTCACTTTGCTGTATAGCAGAAACTAACACAGCAGTGTAAATAAACTGCACTCCAATAAAAAGAATTTAATTAAAAAAAGAAAAGGGGTCACTAGGAAAGGAGGGTCTTCAGGGAAGACTTCAAGAAAGAAATGTGAAGGAAAACACTAAGCAAAAAGTCACTGCCCTCATAACAAAAACTTTGATTTAAAAAAGAAAAGTAATAAAAATACTAAAAAACAAAACAAAAAAATCACTGTCCAACCTAGAAGTCACTGTTCCAGGCCGACTCAACTTGCCACAGGACCTCAAACAAGTCACTTCCCCTCTCTGAATCTGAGTTTCTCTTATAAAGGTGGACATTTGCATCCTACGGTTTTCAAGGTCCCTGTCAGACTGATAAGTAACTTTTCTCCATCCTATAGTAAGAGAGTGGTCTTCACCTAACCCAGCAGAGAGCCAGAGGAAACAAAATATGGGTGATGAACTCCAGCGCTTACAGAGGTAGGCGGACAGCATGAGAGAATGAAGCAGGGGTGACAAAAAAAGCAGGTAAAGCCCATCTAAAGGAGGCAGCTGCACTCAACTCCGGGTGACGGTCACCATGAGGAAAGACCTTGCAATGTTTCGAGCTAAAAGGAAATTCAGATTTTTTTTTTTTTAATGTAGCCTGCTGATGGCCTGCTCTTGGCAATAAATTCTCTTAAAAAAAAAAAAGAAAGAGAGAGAGATAGAGAGAAACAAAAAATCAACCTGTGTCCAAAAATAAAAATCCGCAGCCATTTTCAGAGATACTATATCCTTCTACTTTTCTATATATTCATTCTATTAATTTTTGAGAGTTTGATATTGAAACTCCAACTAAAAATCTTAATTTATCAACTTCAAAAATAATTATAATATATAGTGTAACTATATGTCAATTTGTTCTATAGTTTCCAAGTCTCCTGTAAATGTGTTATCATACTTTCATAATTTAAAACATTCTTTAAAAGAGGAAAAAATGTCTGCAGCCAGAAACAGCCTGTAAGCCTATAGTTCACAACTTCTGATGAAGAAGATGTTATGATAAAATTTGTTTTTCATCATTGGGCCTTTCTAGAAGGTTGGTTATTACCCCTTAAGACACACTGTGCAGAAGCCCTTTCTGGAATTTTAGGCAAGAACTGGAACTAAGACTTTGTTTCCTGGACCTGCTGCTTCCCACCCCGAGGAGCTGAGCCTCCCCTCAGTCTGAGACTGATGCCCGCTGCCTGCGACACACAGCCTCCCTGCAGCTCCAAGCTTTGCCCTTTCACGAAGGAGCTGGAACTCAGGAGACAGTAGCTGTTCCAGCCCTTCCCACACCATCCTCTCCCCAACTTCAAGCTGAGAAGTGGCCCCTAAGATAAAACTGAGAGTGTGTGACGAGCAGTCAGCACAGATGGGGACAGTCAGGGGGACAGTCCCAGCAGCCCAAGTCACTGCCCTTAGACCCCAGCCCCAGTGGTCAGGAGATAGAAATTCTCACTAATGAGACTGGGACCATGTGAATATCTTCAGGCAGATCCAATTCCTGGTCCAAACAAACCTTGCTCAGTTAAACAAAACAGGAGAATCTCAGTTGATGGTTTCTTATTTAACTAACTGGGGCTTTGAGAAAGAAAACATTCTCAGATCTTATATCAAACACTTTTATTTTTAAAGTGAGAAGTTCACAGAGGATAGCTACAGGAGAGTGAAATATTTAGAGTAGAAAAATTGTGGGTGCTAGCCAAACCTCAAATACTGTCACAGCAGAGTTATTCCAATAGTACTTTTCCAGCATGGCATATCAGACGTGTTAAAATTAACTGCATTCTCAGAACACCTTTCAACAGATGTGCATGATGATAGAAGTGAACATTCAGAGGCTCCTGTTCTGAAGATCTTACAGAATGGATTTATGCACAGTCCAAAACAAAGTATATTACAACACACCCAAAACAATTCCCATCCATTAAAAAAAAAATGTTGACTTTCAAGAAATTGGTAGGAAGACTTAAAATAACAAGAAGAATATAGGGAAGAAACAGAAATAGCTACTTTTATGTGCAAGGTACTGGATTCTTGAATTGAGAATCAGTGTCAGTCTTCACTTCCAATATCACATAGATAAAGTGTGGCAGAAAAATGAGTCACCTTCAATATGAAGGATGCAAGTTGTGTACACTGACAACACTCTTGAAGATACAACAGTGTCACAGGAGGAAGGCCAGCAAACAGAGGGGGCCTTATGATGAGGTCAAACACTCATGAGTTATCAGATGACCCTTCAGATACTTGGGTTAAGCAACTACAACATTCTGGTTTAATCAAGGCACTTCCAGAGAGTGATCCTTGACATGACATAGAATCCCTACAAGTTGCTGGCCAATGATGATGGCATGGTTTTTGTTGATTAGGCAGCATCTACACTGAGATCCCAGGCATAATACCTGGGCCACAGGTAAGGTCACTTATCCCACTGGGACAGCAAAGCCAGATTTGCTTAAGCTTTCCCCAAATCATGATTTTTGATGAGTCACGTTTGAACAGAAAGGCTTCATGTAAAATATGATTCTCCAGAGTTATAATTCACCTTTCCCCAGTAACCACCCAATACCCCTAAAGTTTGTTTGGGTTTTCCACGAGAATACCTAGAATGGATCTTTTTCTCCCCCCTACAAACTACTTCCCCGGGAGAAAACTGTAAAACCAACTTAAAAAAACAAAACAACCTTCATTTTCTCACCAACAGTTAAGTATCAGACCTCCTGCTCCTACTCTGACCTGAGCTGCAAAGCCCTTTGTGTATACTTTTCAGACATTCCTCGTACCATTAACACAGCTTTCCATCACCATCCACTGTCCTTCCTCAACCTTTCCTTGCCCAAGATGAAAGCCAGTGAATTGAGAGGGAAGGAGAAAAGGGTGTTGACAGAATACTACTTTTATAAAAACAGGGTTCCAGGCTGTAACTTGATCCTCCACAGCAACACTGGGCAGTGTCATCCATACAACCCCCCACACTAAACTCTCAAGGGGCTATCTTTTTGTAGCCAGGTCTCAAAAGCTCCCACCTAAACCTACTGAAGGAAAGTAGCAATGCCTTCCTAAGATTGAGCAACACAGACCTAGAATTATATGGGGGAATAAGGTCAAGACCGGTCACCAGGTTGCTTCATTCATCGGTAAGAGGCCAAGTTCTCCATCCTCCCCCAGCTCTGCCATTCTGGGAAGAGCCCACTGGCCAGCCTTGGGCTGCCAAAGACTGGCGACTCCGGCTCGCCCTTGGGGGGTGGCATCTGGTGGAAAGCACAGTCCTGGGCTGCCATCTGCGTCTGCACCCCGTCAGGTTTCCACTGTGCATGGACAATTCTGTAATTCTGACCTTCATTGTTGTCCCAGAAGACCTGCCCATTAGCATAGTAGGCAATACAGAACTCAATTTTCTCCTTCGTGGGGATGACGGAGGGTAGGTCAATGGCAAACGAGAAGGTGTCACTCTCTGAGCCACCGTACACATTTTTCATGTAGGCACAGTCCACATCGTTGTAGCTCTGCCAGGAGTCAAAAGTGATCCGGATCTGAACCTTCTTTTCAAAGCTCATGTTCTTCACCTTCACAGTCCCCGTCACTGTTCGCTCCTGCAAAGAGCAGTTTTCCAGGCAGACAGAGTTCTTCTGGAAGTGGTTCCGAAAACTTAAGTAGTCAGCTGAAGGCTGAGGGAAATCCAGGATCAGGTTCTTCTCCTCATGGAGCTTTAAGCCTGAGGAGATATCATTCAGGTCCAAGAGGTCAAATTGGAGATCCCACACGGGCTCCTCTGGAAGGTCTGAGAAGACGTGGATGGCGGTGAGGGAGAGGCCCTTAGAGTCCGCAAACACCACCCGCTTCTTGGCTTGGTTGTGTGAAGGCTTCCAGTCGTCCTGTGCTCTGGCTTCCTGTTTTATGTTGAGACACGGCTTCAGGGGCTTTAATTTGTTCACAAAATTTCTTCGCTGGAAGTCATCATAAGGGCTCAGGAAGCTCTTCAGAGGTGGGGAATGAGCCAAGCAGAGCCTCACAGCGACATCCACGGGCATGACCGAACTTGTCAGAGGCCGTGGATCTAAGACCTGGATCATCCTGGAATACAGAAAGAAGAGGGGTTATCATCTGCACCTGGAATGCACTTCCCCTGGTCCCAAGTATGTCTGTACTATTTTTGTTGGCTATGATAGCCAGCACAGTGCTCTCACAAGTAGTAAAGGAATGCAGGATTAGGTGATAAGAGCTGCATCTTGTTTGGCTCTACCCTTGACTGGCTATAGGCCATAGGTTAAAACACTTGGTGTCCCAGTTTCTCCATCTGAGAAATAAAAGATTTGGATGGGATCATCTCTAATACAGCTCTAAAATCATTTGCTCTGTTCTGGAGCACCAGTTCTCAAACCTGTCTGTTTTCAGGCAGATTCCTTACTGTCTACGCCACCACAGAAGCCTCCACCATGGCCTAGCAAGTTGGATTCCTTTCTTTTTCTTCAATGCAGAATCCTTGGACTTAGAGCCCCTAATGCAGAACCCCTGGGGATGGGGACAAGAATGTATATATGTTCTTAAAGCTTCCCAGGTAAGCTAATGACCAGGCAGGTTCTAGAATCAAAGTTCCAGACTGCACTCCCTCAACTGCTTTGACGATTTTTCTATTGAATTAATTACACTTCTCTGGAACCATAATCCATTTAAAAAGAAAGAATAAAAACAGCAAAGGGTTTTGAGAGCAAAGGACTGGAAAGAGTAAATCAGAGGATTATCTCTGCACTTTCATTACCAAGCTCTTCCTCATTTTACACAAATAACCCACTGAAGTGCAAGGCAGCCATTTATGAATTAAAAAAAAAAACACATAATCTATATTTCACACAAAAAGACATCCATGTCAAGTCCACATTTAAGTGGGAAAAGCTGATGATCTGAAAATTATTGTCATTATTTAGTCACTCAGCCATGTCGGACTCTTTTGTGACCCCATGGACTATAGCCCACCAGGATCCTCTGTCCATGGGATTTTCCAGGCAAGAATACTGGAGTGGGTTGCCATTTCCTTCTCCAGGGAATCTTCACGACCCTGGGATCGAACCCGTGTCTCCTGCATTGCAGGCAGATTGTTTACCGCTGAGTCACTGGGAAAGCCAAACCTGAAAATAGGGTAGTTTCAATATATGTGTTATATATATATGTAATATATATATATATATATATATATATATATATACACATACACACACAAACACACACATATATGAACTTATAAATGTTGAGAAGTTTAATAGGAAGCACAACAAAAAGTTAACAATTATGTCTGGGTGATAGGTGATCTATTTTTGCCTTTGTACTTTTTTGGTATTTTCTAATATTCTGGCAATGGATATTTATAACCAGAAAGATAATAAAACTATTTAAAATTTAAACATAACTATGCTCAGAAATATTAAACCATGAAGTGTCCATCAAGAAGGATATTTTTTCTGGCTCTTAGCCCTGAGTATACATTGCCAAACTGATGGACATTTTCCCCCTATCCTAGCCTTCAGATAAGAAGTGTGTGTATACTGTATGTGACATTTCTCATCCTGGCTTTAGTAACTGTCTTCCCAGCAGCTCTAAGCACATAGGCAAATAGTCATTATCATAAGATGGATAATAAAAGAATATTCTGAGAATTCACTTTATTAGCCCGAGGATTTTTTCTGGGAGACCTACAAGCTTAGAACAAAGCTATATTTATTGGTCTAATAATAGTTAACAGGCAGGAATTTTAGAGAAGTCTTCTGCTAAGTTATGTCTAAAGAAGCTATTTAAGTAGTTTTGTGGGTGGTTTTTTTGTTTGGGGGTTTGTTCTGTATTTTCACATTTTGTACTTATAGAAAGATAGTTTTAGGATATGGCGATTTCCCTGGAATGTTAAGTCTGGCCCAAGAGCTTAAAAATAATCATTTGCTCAAACTCCGAGGCTGAGTTTGCTATGGCAAACCGTCAGAAGAAGGAAAGAGGACCAAGGAAAGTGAACATCGTCCATCGTTAGTTTTTCCCAAACTACCCAACCAGCAATCTGAGTACTCTTCCCACGAGTCCTTGAGACATCTGTGCAGGACCAAGAGATACGGTTAGAATCCACGAGGGAATCAGAACTAAAGCTGACTCACGTTAAGACAGTTTCTGGTTTAAGATGCCGTTTACCAAAATGAGCTCTGCCTAAGATGCTCAGAGCAAATCTTCACACCTCCAAGGCCTCCCCTGCGCCAGATTCAAGTCAGCAGCCTGTCAACCCGCCCTCCCCTGGGGTCTCCGAGGCGGAGATGACAGCAGGAAAACGCATCCCAGCCTCCCGACAGCTGCGCGCTCCCTGAGCTCCGAGTCGGAGAGTCTGCAGGGAACCTACCTGGTGCAGCTCATCAGGCAAAGGAGCGGCAGCACTCCGCGGTCTGCGAGAGTTCGCACCCTTCTCCCGGGAGTCCCCGTGTGGCCGCAGCTCCGGCAGATCGCGGGTGCGGCGCCCGGGAGGCCGCTTAACTGCTCGGGACCACGTGAGCCGAATGCCAGGGCCAATCGCCGGGCCGCGGGCTCGACGGCGCGACCAACCAGCGCTCAGCTGGGGCGCGAGCCCTTGCCCGGGACGTGACTGCCGTGGTGCAGTGTTCGCTGGGCGCTGGGGGCGCTCTGGGACTCCGGGCCAGCTGGCCAGGGTAGCGTACCGCGAACCCCGGGCGAGGAGGCGTGGAGGCAACCGCGTAGCTCAAGTAGCGGAAGCAGGCCAGGAGGGAAAATAGCAAATCTCCTCCCGCGTGGGGCGCCAGCTCAGCGGGGCTGCAGTCAGGGAGATGTCTTTCACTCGCGAGGCTTCTGTATACAGTTACCCGAGCGCAGGACACTGTGGCTCGTTCTGGGGAGGCGTGGAGGGGTGGGGGCTGGGGAATGGGATGTGTGTGTGTGTTCATATTTATATTTTTGAAATGTTTATCTTGTTCATTGCTTGGTGCATTGGCTCATCTTATCTCTTTCCTTCCCCTGAGCAATCAGAAGTTGACTGTATATTTTGGGGTTAGGGTGAACCCACAAATGCACCACACAGTATATTCCTTCTCTAACTAATATTGTTAATAAACCGTGTTAGTTAGTCAGTATTAATCGCTTCAGCCCTGTCCGACTCTTTAACACCCCATGGACTGCAGCCCGCCAGGCTCCTCTGTCCTTGGGATTTCCCAGGCAAGAATACTGGAGTGGGTTGCCATGCCCTTCTCCAAGGGATCTTCCTGACCCAGGGATTGAACCCGGATCCCCTGCTTTGCAGGCAGATTTTTTTACCATGTGAGCCACCAGCAGTCCGTGTTAGCCCTATTATAAGACAATGAGGCAGCATTTCATTAAAAGGCACTTTGTATTTCAATCTATTCTTCAGCTTTTCTCCCTGGAAGAAACAACTAAAGCCAGAAATGAAAAGGCCTCTTTTGCTCATGTGGTGGGTCAGCCCGCAGAGCCAGTGGTCAACCCAAATCCCTCGACTCGGTTCTGACGTCCTCTGGCAGCGATGTGAAAACCAAAATGTTAAACTATCACATTGTAAGTTTCATAACTCTCCCAGGCCAGTTACTCTCAGCGAGGTTTCGTAATTTTGTTTAGTTTGGGGAGTTTTTAGACCATCAGTTACAACCATAAAATTAAATTTCTAAGTCGAGTAGGAATTGTTTGTATAAAATCCATGTCCTTGCTCTGCTCTCAATTTAGTTATCCAGTAGTCCATTAAAATGTACAAAATAGACAATGTAAAATGTAAAAAAATCCCTGTGTCTTTAAAATCTCTCCAGCAGTGGAAGTGTTAAAATGGTGTGGTTAAAGAAAAAGAAACTGAGTCTCACTGAGGCAGTTATTTATCACTTGGGCTTGACTTTTTAATGGAAACATCCAACTAAGAGCAGATCTTCTAGTTTCTCAGCACAGCCTAAACTAGCTGAAGGGGCACGTTTTGGGTTTGACACTTTCAGATCTAGACAAGTTAGAGCTTCAACTCCCTCACCAGTAAAATGGAGATAGTGAAATTGTTCTGAGGATTAAATGAAATTGTGCAGATGAGAAAACTCAGCAAAGTGCTCAGTATGTGTTCAACAACACTATGTTGAGCTAAAGAGTGGATATTACCAATCACAGTTACAGAGAAACATGAAATAAGAAAAATAAATTGTGATCCCATTTTAGGGGTAAGACGTGCATATATGGAAAAGAGAATATACGTGACCAAAATGTTAACAGTGCTTAATTTGGGGCAATAGTGATATTATGGATAATTAAAATTTTATTTGTCATTTTGTGGGCTTCCCTGGTGGATCAGATGGTGAAGAAGCTGCCTGCAGTGTGGGAGACCTGGGTTTGATCCCAGCATTGGGAAGATACCCTGGAGAAGGGAATGGCTACCCACTTCAGTATTCTGGCCTGAAGAATTCCATGCACTATACAGTGCATGGGGTCCCAAAGAGTTGGACATGACTGAAGCCACTAATACTAACGAACTGAGCAACTTTCACTTTTCACTTTTTTGTCATTTTGCTTCTCTGTATTTTTTATTTTTTCTACAGTGAACCTGGACTTTTTCTGTAATTGAGAAATCATCATCAAATGACTTAAGACTTTCAGATTCAACTAACATATATAGCTTACCTGCTAGGTGCCAAGAACTGTGTTGGAGGCTTTGACATGCTTACACCATTTACTCACAGACCTTTTGAGTTTGGGCTTCTTTCCGTTCAAACTGCTTTCTCTTCTGCCCCCTGGTGCTGACTGATGCCATAAAAACCACTATTCTGAACTACTTAAAATAAAAATCAGGGATACAGGGCTGTCTCCAAAGAAGAGGCAACACTCAATTAACTTCTAAACTGGATGATCCAGGCCTCCCATTTCTCTTCCCTCCCCTCACCTCAGATTTACTGAGATGTAATTGATATACAACATTATGTAGGTTTAGAGTATACAAAGTATTAATTTGATGTATTGCAAAATGATTACCACTATAGTACTAGCTAAAACCTCCATCAAGTCACATAATTACCATTTTATCTTTATGGTAAGAACATTTGAGATAACATTCTCTTAGCAACTTTCAAGTGTATAATAATACAGTACTATTAACCACGTGGTACATTAGATTCCCAGAAGTTTATACTCTTTGACCATCTCCCCATTTTCCCTATACCCTCAACCCCTGGTAACCACCATTTGACTCTGTTTCTATGAGGTTAGGTTTTTTTATAGTCCATATATATGTGAGATCATATGTGAATATTTGTCCTTCTGTGTCTGACTTATCTCAACTAGCAGAATCAGGTACCTCATTTCTATCTCCTTCCAGGGTTTTACTGCACTTCATTGTGATGAGAGGGACTGGAATGGAATCAGCATTCTTAGTTGTGAGTTGCACCATTAAAGACACAGTAGGTTAGGAATTGTGGGAAGTTTTATTGTTATTTGTAATTTTTCTCCAACTGCAGTTTAACAGCATCCAAACATTGCTTTGTCCTACCAGTCTAAACAGTGAATCTATTGATGAGGGCTTCCTGATCTGTGCAGTGCTTCTAGCCATGCCAGGGGTTACAAGGACTCATAAGTCACAGCCTCTTGACCTTGAGAATGCTACAATCTTTATTATAGAAAACCAAATTTAAACTCATGAAATACCCAGGGAACATTTTAAGGTCCTACAAAGCAAGGGGCTGATAATGTGTGACATACACAACTGGGTCTCTTCCACCAACTGTCCAACACATTACCAGATATGGGAAACAGGGACAGGGAGTCCCAGCCAATCAACTCATTTTCTCCAAACTTGGCCTTTTTTCAGTGCCCAGTGAAGAAAGTTCTTGAATATACTTTACAGTTATTAATATTAAGATGCTAGTGCTCAGTAGTAACAGGATGAACCTCAAAACTGATCTTCAAGCCCTGCCCTGTAGAGGTAGTGAGGTCGAGAACTGCTCATTTTCATGAAAAGAACTGAGATTTCCATTTTGAAGAGAAGAGAGAAGCCAGTTCACATGACTCCATGAATAGTAAGCTCCCTCTTACACTGACCCCTGTCTTCTTTGGCCACCTTGGATGGGCACACCAATATTAGGTGAAGGAGTATAATTTAAAAAAAGAAAAACAGACACTTTTGTAAAGCTTACTTTGGGTCAGGGACTGTTTTAAGCACTATAAAAATAAATATTAACTCATGTAATATTTATAAGAATCCTATGAGGTTGAAACCATGATGATTATCCATATTTCACAATGAGGAAACTGAGGGGACCTGGGGAGTTTAAGCAACTTGTCCAAGATCGTGTAGCTAGTAGATGGCAAGACCAGGTTTCAAAACCCTCTAGAGTCCACACTCCAAGTGTGAGTTGCTCTGAAAAAAGACAAGCACCACACTGGTAACCACCAAGACCAAAAAGATGGTCTGTAGAAGGCCAGAGAGATTCAGAAAAAGGAGGGCTCCCTGGGGAATATGTGTGGAAGTTTTAAGGAGGAAGTGAGGCTTGGGAAATGGGAAGAAGTTAACTAGACTGGGGTATCATCTTTAGGGCATTTAGATGAGAATCCAGCTGAGTGGCTCAATCAATGAGGCAGTAAATGCCATCACAGTTGAAATGGTGCCAGCAGCTCACCATTCTACTCAAAGCACATATTCCCAGAGGATAAGAGAAGGAACTAAAGTATTGCTGAGTAGATTATAGTAGTAGTAGTATCCGACTCTCAGTCATTTCCTAATCTTTGGGACCCCATGGACTGTAACCCACCAGGCTCCTCTGTCCATGGAATTCTCCAGGCAAGAATACTGGAGTGGGTTGCCATTCTCTTCTCCAAATGGTGAGTAGACTATACTATTGGCCACTCTGTTTGCACTGAAAGGATAGTCAAGCATCATTTTCACTTCCTGGATTTTTTTTAAGTTTAAAAAAATCTCTACTTTTAGAACATCCAAGTAGAACAATCTGGGTGCTGAGGTGAATGCACAATTGCTGCTACCAAAAGTAAGTGGTTAAAGAAAGTGCAAGACATTACCTGAGACCTGTGGGGTATCTCAGGTGAGATGAAGAAGAAAGAGCGGGGAGGGGGAACGAAAAAGGATGATACACTTGATCTTTCCAATAATCTTTTGGGAAGAAGGACAGAGAGGTAAAAAGACCAGTAACCACACCAAGTTGTCTGAGTGGTAAATGGGTAATGTGAATGTAATGAACCTTTGCAACATGTGCTTCGGGACTTTAGAGAAAAGAGAGGCCTTCAGGGGCCAGGGTGGCCAATGAGGACCAGGACATGCCAGGTAACAACAAGGAGAGCAGTTTGCAAGAGGTGAGGATTCTAGCTGGGGGAATTACAGGGAAGAATCAAAGGAGAGAGACCCTTTAAAGTTACTTTTTTTAAAATTATTACTTATTTATTTACTTACTTTTGGGTCTTCGCTGCTTCATGCGGGTTTTCTCTAGTTGCAGCAAACAGGGGCTACTCTTCATTGAAGAGCTTGGGCTCTAGGCCTCACAGGCTTCAGTAGCTGTGGCTCAAGGGCTCCAGAGAGCAGACTCGGTAGTTGTGGCACACAGGCTTAGTTGTCCAGCGACATATGGAATCTTCCCAAAGCAGAGATTGAGCCCTTGTCCCCTGCATTGGCAGGTGTACTGGACTACCAGGAAAATCCTAAGGTTACCATTTTTTTTTTAATCCTCTGGACTATCTTGAACAAAATCAGAAATGTGAGTGATACAAAATGAAATTAGCAAAGAAATAATAATCTTACTGTAGAGGTGAAATCATCCTCTCACCTTGCCAGTTACATCTTCAAGTTTCTGTAGTTTCTCCATATTTATTGAAGGATTAGGAAGTTAGGCAATGGCACCCCACTCCAGTACTCTTGCCTGGAAAATCCCATGAACGGAGCAGCCTGGTGGGCTGCAGTCCTTGGAGTCGCTAAGAGTCGGACACGACTGAGCGACTTCACTTTCACTTTTCCCTTTCATGCATTGGAGAAGGAAATGGCAACCCACTCCAGTATTCTTGCCTGGAGAATCCCAGGGACAGGGGAGCCCAGTGGGCTGCCGTCTTTGGGGTTGCACAGAGTCAGACACGACTGAAGTGACTTAGCAGCAACTTAGCAGCTAGGAAGTTAGAAAGGACCTATGAAGAAAACTTTAACTCACCACAGAAGGGCTTTTTAAAAGCCCCTATGAATATTAAGGAAGATAGACAAGACAGGTTCTTTCTACCAACGCCACCTGGGAAGCCCCCATAGGCTTTGAGTTTGCAACAAAGAGTCAGAATGCAAATTCGCAATGATTCAGAATGCTAAGATTTAGTAAAACTATTGGACTGAAACTGAAGGAGGGTATCTTGGCCCAGACAGAACAATGAGAACAAACTGGAACCACCCCAAATGTACTAAAGTTCATAGGAAATATCAACATAGGAAAAATTAAATTGGGAAGAAGGAATATTTTGAAAAAGAATAATGAGTATGTAGCAGCCCTATCAGCTTAAAATTTGTTATAAATTTAGTGTTAAAAAAATAGTATTGATATGTGAATAAGGAAATCAGATTAGTGAGATCAGAGTCCAAACATAGACCTAATTACATATAATTACATATATTACATTTAATATATGATCCAGGTGAGCATGTCTAATAAGGGAAGAGGAAAAATGGATTATTTAATAACTAGGCAACTGGCTGTCCACTGTGGGGTGGGAGGTGGAATGGAAAGATGTGTACAGGAAACTGTTTTCAATTCATGCCTCTGTGGAGAGGATGAAAGTGCTTGATGATATGGTGCCTCCATAGGGAATTCTCCAAGAGACTGCTGGTTCAACATGCTCTGGACACTGTAATTTTTGTTACTTGGAGAGTTAACCTGGGACTTACGGGAAAGAAAAAAAGTATTGGGACAATCAGTGAATCCAGTCAGTAGGAGAGAAATGACACAATGAACACTCTAAAATTCTTTCCTTCTCCACCTCCAGTCCCTCTTCTCTGGAGAAGGCCCTTCCTGGGCATGGCCAACTGAGTTTGTCATGCTGTGTGGGTCTGATGCTCTGCGCTTGTTCTCATGGCTCTGTCTGGGCTAAGATACCCTCCCTCAGTTTCAGTCCAATATTTTTACTAAATCTTAGCATTCTGAATCACTGCAAATTTGCATTCTGATTCTTTGTTGCAAACTCAAAGCCTATGGGGGCTTCCCAGGTGGCATTGGTAAAAAGAACCCATCTGCCAGGGCAGGAGACGTCAGAGACGCAAATTGGATCCCTGGGTCAGGAAGATCCCCTGGAGAAGGGCATGGCAACCCACTCCAGTATTCTTGCCTGAAGAATCCCATGGACAGAGGAGGCTGGAGGGCTACAGTCCATAGGGTCACAAAGAGTTGGCCACGACTAAAGTGACTTAGCACATGAAGCCTATGAGATGCAGCTACTCTCTAACCACTCTACTCACCAAACCAATCTGTCTAAAGACAGGTATTTTTCTACTCTGTAAACTGGTTTTTGGACTCCACTGTCATCTTTGGCTGTTAGAGGAGTTTTGGCAGAAGGAATCCAAACTGAAAACAGATCCCTCTTTTATAAGGTACCACAATACTTCCTTTCTTGCATAACAAAATTAAATTTCTCTACCCATCCACTCACCAGGCATAGGCATAAGCACATTATATCACCCCCACCCCCAACTCTGGACATAACTATTCATAACTACTTTTTCCAATGGCTGTTCAAAACTCTTTAGACCCTATGCTGTATTATCTCCCAGAAGAACCACAGAGAGAAAAAGCAGATACGGTCTAAGGCAGGGCTTAGTGTCTATCAGAGAACTCTTTGTTTAGTGCCCCCTCAGACTTGTGGAAAGTTCCAACTGGGGGAAGTTGGAGAAAGTGAATAATTGCCCACATCCTACTGAGACAACTAATTTCACCAGGGCTTTAATATTTTGTCTGAAGCATATAGTAAACCCTCTCAAGTGCCAACAACACTTTAAAAGCACATTTCCAAGTCAACTTTCTCCGAACCTTGTTTACTCCCTATTAATAGGTATTAACATTTCTTTAAAGGAACGACTGTGAAATTTTTGTCACTTAGTAAAACTGGCAATTATTTAAGATCACCAATAGGCAGACAAAACACTTCAAAATTCCCTCATTTCTCCTATCAAAAAACCACCTCCTGTATTGAAAGTGATAATGTTGGGCAAAAAAGCATTAGGTCTTGCCTTCCTATATATAAAATTGAACTCTTCTTGTCACAGAACTTTGGAACCCAAATAATTAGTGATTAAAAGGGAAGTATTTTTTTTTCTTTCAGAAGAAGTGACAGAAAAAAGAAAATTAAGATTATTAATAAAAAACTGCATATTCAGCTTTCTTTTAAGTCCTTCCATGTATTTTATGATATAATCACTGGCTACAATATTGTTACAATAAAAGGCATCTTTTTTCAAAAAATGAATAAGTACCCTATTTTGGCCATGCCATGCAGCTTGTAGGATCTTATTTTCCCTAACAGGGATCGAACCCATGCTCCCTGCAATAGAAGCAGTGGGTCCTAACCACTGGACAGCCAGGGAAGTCTCTATAATGCCTCTTTTAAATTAAGTATTATTAAAAAGAAAAACAGAGGATTACTGCTTAAAAGAGGACAAAAGATGATTGCTTCCCTCCTGCCCCACCCCCAAATCCAAAGTTTTGACACTACTTATGGAATTAGTCTTCTCTATGGTTGATTTTGGAAGAGGTTCTTATTTTGCAAGCTACAAACAGAAATGCAAGATTTGATCATAGGGAGTACAGGTGCAGCATCTGAGCAATAACATTTTGCCTGTGATAGTCCTTTCAACTTTTTTAAATGCTTTCACACCCTTTATTTCGTTGAATCCTCATTAAAACCCTTTGAAGCCAATCCTATTATTATTCCATCTAACAGGTGGGGAAACAGACCCAGGGAGACTAAATGACTACAGTAGAGTTCACAGCCATCAAGTGATGGAATGAGGTTTCAATGCCAAGATCTAACTTCATGTGCACTCACTTTATCATAGTCATTGGCTGGTTCATTCACAGGTATTAACTAGAATCTGAACTTGAGCACTCTGTTCTGTCTTCCTCACTTTCATATTTAATCAGTCACCAAGTCCTGCCTGCTTTCACCTTCTTCATACATCTCAAAAGCCACAGTCTCAGGAACTTCTCTGGTAGTCCAGTGGCTAAGACTCTGTGCTCCCAATGCAGGGGGCCTGGGTTGGATCCCTGGTTGGGGAACAAGATCCCACATGCTGCAACAAAGACCCTGTGCAGCCAAATAAATTAAAAAAAAAAAAAGCCACATTCTCCTTCCCACTCCTTTCCCACCCATCATTCTCACTTGGATTGTTGTAATAGCCTTCTAACTGGCCTTTCCAGTCTTTCCCACCCTATACTGCGTCACTCAAATACAGCTTTCTCACAACCATCAAGATGCCTAAAATGGAGCCCTGATCACAAAATCCTACAGTGGCCACCCATAATCTAAATCTACCCAAAACAAACCAACTGCTGGCATTCACAACCCTCCCTATCCTTCCCCATCTCACTCACTCTTGTCATCCATGCTAAGCAGCCCAGGCCTCATGCACAAAAACTGTTTTTTTAACCATACAGGCTAGTTGTGTTTTATCAACAGGATGCCACAAACGTGGTCAATGAAACTGAACTGAACCAGCTGGATCCAAGATGGCAGGCAGAGTAGGCTAAAGGTCATGGATTTCCTAGCCTTGATTTATCTGTGTTTCCATACCAACCCCTGAGCACTGAAGGACACTTGCTGTGATTTATCTCTGTATTTGTTTCAAAAGTACCACCTGGTGTTTGGCAGAGATGCTTTGCAACTGTATACGCTTTGAGAGATGTACAGTGCTCCATCATCCGGAACCAGCTTTGATCTGACCACTACAACGTGCTGTGGGCAGATGAGTCCTCTAGGTGTCCAAGAGTTACCTTTGTTTCATTGTCATGCTAAGATCTCCACCCAAAGTGGGTCTTTATACTCTGCCAGGAACAATTTGTGCCATGTGCAAATAAGGCTGAAGGACTGCACATGCCCCAGCGTCCCTGAATATCTCTGCCCCTTTCCTAGAGCCCTGGGCTTCCCTGGTGGCTCAGATGGTAAAGAATCTGCCTGTAATGCAAGAGACCTGGGTTTGATCTGTGGGTCAGGAAGATCCCCTGGAGAAGAGGGTGGCAACCCACTCCAGTATTCTTGCCTGAAGAATCCCATGGACAAAGGAGTCTGGGGGGGCTACAGCCCATGGGGTCGCAAAGAGTCGAACATGACTGAGCAATTTCCACCACTTTCTTAGACCCTGGTGACCTGCAGCCTCCTGGCCCTTAAAATTCCCTTACTACACTCCCCTGGGGAGAAGGTGCTTTTAAAAGATTGAGCTCCCCTTCTCCATTCTCTGGCTGTTGAATAAAAGCCCGTTTTGCTTGCACCAAACTCAGTTTCCTTCTTGGCAGCACAAAACTGGGCAGAAAAGAAATCCCTGACTGAGCCAGAGGGCTGCAGTTCAGGGAAGGCCACAAGAGGCGGGCCTTGAGTCTAACGAAGTGACAACCCCACCCCCATTTGTCATTCCCTAGGTCTATCTGTGTTCACGTGGTGTTCGTCTGCCTGGACTGCCCTTCCTCCAGTCACCTTGGCTTGACTGATGTCTCTTCCTCTTTTGAGGTCCAACTCAAATGCCATCTCCCCAGGATACTACCCATTGCTCTTCCTCCAGCCAGCCTTAGGGACCCTCCTCTGTGTACTCATAAAACCCTGCAATTATCATTTCACTTGCCATATACTTTTATTTAAAAAGTGTTCGGGCTGCTTTGATTGGCAATAACCTATAGAAAGAGATCTCTAGGTTATCTTTATTATTTTGACAATCTTTTATTTTTAAGTAATGATCGTTATCCTTAGAATATTAATAATTGCCTGTTGTGTAAGCATCCAAAAAAGAAAAGAGACTCCATTCTTTTTCAAAATATTCAGTGGAATAATAAGACTTCACAATTTCTATGTTATTGTTTAAGATGAAATTGTTGCCTATCACAGATAAGTCTATAGAAGCCTAAGAGACAGATTGATCTCATGGGAAATTTGATGTATAATTTGAGAATGATACATCACCAGATCTCACAATTTTTTTTAAAGGAGAAATATCTGCTTAGTGGAAGAACATTATGGGAGATTTTTAAAAGTTAATAAAATTTGAACCCCATTGCAAAATGCTCAAAAAAGTTGACACAGTTTTTCTTTTCTTTTTTTCAACTTGTAATTAATTTTCTTCATTTACTTATTCTATATAATTGACATATAACATTTATAAGTTTAAGGTGCACAATGTGTTATATTTATATTTTGTAATGCGATTGCCACTGTAGCATTAGCTAACACCTATATGTCATTACAAAATTATCGTTTCTTTTCTGTGGTGAAAACAATTAATACCTAGGCTCTTAGTGCCATAAAAATTGGTATTGCATTTGTCTCCTTTGCTAGATGGTAAGCTCCTTGAGGGCCAGGAGAATATTTCATACATCTTTGTATCTCCAGCATTTGGCATAATACCTGGCACAAACGCATGCCCACTGGGTCAGTTGGATACGTTAATTAATAAAAATGGCTACTGGCTTTGGAATTCTGCACAAATAGAGAAAATGAGAAGATGACATTGAAGTAATGTGAATTTGGTGAATCAGCAGGTGGCAAGAATATGAGTTGTCAAAAGATGTTTTCAGAAACAGCCAGAGAGAAGTTGCTGACAGAAGTCTTAAATGAAGATAGTGTACTATTAAGTAGGTAGTCAGGGGGAAATGTTATTTCAAAAGTACCAAGACCAGTGCCAACCAAGCCATCCAATGCCCCAGCCTTAGGAGCCTCAGGAAAAGCACACATTGTTCTGGAACATGGCAAATCTGTTTTCAGATCACGAGTCAGGCGTCAGGGCCAGGAAGGGTGTAGACTTGAGTTTTTCAAAGCAGTAACTCCTCGAAATTCTTTTACTATCTGTAAAACCATTTGTCATCCTTCCATTCTCCCTTGCTACTTGTGGCCATTGTCCAACTTGCCCTGTTCTTCGTGGACCTCCAAGCCTCCCATTCCTCTTCTGCCTTCCAATGTCTCCTTGCTTTTGTCCCTCACTATGTCACTTGTATAAGATGACTATTTAATTTAAAACCTCCTGGAAAATCCTGCTGACTGGGGTACACCTCTAATTGTGGAAATGACATAGGTCATGCAAGTTCCTGCCACGATGTGCCACATTCCATATTTGTTCCTTCTGTTCCCTCTTCCAGGAACACCTTCACTTGGCCAAACTTTATTCATCCTTCAGGGCCCAACTCAAATGTCCAATGTTAAATTTCCTCTGACCTTAGAGATAGAAACAGAATGCTCTGTACTCTGGAGGGAAAATTTGCATGGACAGTCAGAATAGCTTTTGCAACATTGTTTGATATTTATTTGTTTATATCACTGTTTCCCCTATTAAACTATGAACTCCTGAGTTCAGGTACCAAATGTTACCGATCGCTGTATCCCATACACTTATCAATGTCTAGAACATTGTAGATACTCAAAGATACCTGTGGAAATATCCTGTTGTCTCATTGGTTCATTAATATGACAGATTCACAGGTAACATGAGCAAGACTTATTCTAATCAAAATTGGGTTACATACAAGGAGAAATTTGAAGACTGAAGAAGGTGGGTATTAAGTATTCAACTTTTCAACAAATTTTTATCAGGCTTCTACTATGGAGCCCACTGTACTGGATTCTATTTTCCCAACCTAACAGACTGCTTAACCATATAACTGAACAACTGGTTATTATGCAATTTTAATGTACATGCAAAAGATAGCTAGGGGGTGCAGTGAAAGCTTGTGATAAGGGGCATGCCCTAACTTGGGATAAGTCAAGAAAGACTTCTTCTCTGAGTTAGTGATACTCAGGATGAGAGTAGAGGGAAGAGCAGACATTGCTAAGTGCAGGGCTGGGCATGAGGAGACAGAAGGAAATGGCATATGTGAGATACAAGATTCCCTAGAAAACTACACCGAGACTTCTGGTTGCCCCTCCAGAGGTACTTGCCACATTCTTGCAACCTACTTGGTGCCTAGAGGAGCTCACCTATAGTGACTAGACCAATGGGCTTTCATGCCTCCCGGCTTCAGGCTGATCAATGCAAGGCACTGGCAGGAGAGTAGAGGGTGAGAGGAGAATGAAATTATTTATTTCCCTCACTTCCATCCTGACAGTTGGCTGTGGTTGGCTTCGACCCTCTACCTGGGGCCATGACTTCCATCAGGTCACCTCTGCATGAAGCTATTTCATCACTTCTGCAAGGGCTCGCTCCACCTGTCCTTCAGACATAGAGGAGGTAACAGGTCCCCAAGTTGTTGTCCTTAGAGGACTGCACCGTCTCATGTTGGGTTCTTCAAATCTTGTCCATGCCCTTGGAAACAGCCTCTTTATCAAAAATTCATCGTTACCCATTTTAATTTATCATATTTTCCTGCCAAAATGCTGACTGATAGAAAGAGTAAATGAGAGGCTAGATCACACAGAGGATTTTTAATTACGATAAGGACTTTAGATTTTGCCCTAAATGACCTGAAAATCACTGAGGGGGTATAAGCAGATGAGGTAGGTGGTGAAGTTCACATTTTTAAAAAGCCACTCTGACAGCTAGTATATAGAGTGGAATTGCAAGAGTAGAAGGAAGGAGTCCAGTTAGGAGGCAAGTGCAGCCATGAAGAGGGCAAATGATGGCCCACAATGGAATGTTTTGAGACTGGCTACAGAGAGAGGCCATGGTTCTAGGGGGAGCTAGGGAGCAATGAAGGTTGAGCAAGATCTTTAACACAATGCATGTTAATGCGACTGCAAGGCCCCATTGAGTAGAGAATAGACCTCAGACTCTTCATTCCGGCTGCCAAGACCACTTGGCCCTGATCACTGATGTCCTTTCTTCCCTTCACCCCCTTTCTATGGCCCAGCTGAAGTGACAGTGTCCCTTGCACCTGATACACTGTATCTGAAATGCTCTTAGTCACCCAGTTGTGTCCAACTCTTTGAAACACCACAGATTGTACCCCCTCAGGCTCCTCTATCCATAGAGTTCTCCAGGTAAGAATACAGGAGTGGTTGAATCAGTTCTAATGAGGTGGATGAAACTGGAGCCTATTATACAGAGTGAAGTAAGTCAGAAAGAAAAACATCAATACAGTGTATTAATGCATATATATGGAATTTAGAAAGATGGTAACGATGACCCTATATGTGGAGACAGTAAAAGAGACACAGATATAAAGAAAAGACTTTTGGACTCTGTGGGAGAAGGTGAGGGTGGGATGATTTGAGAGAATAGCAATGAAACGTGTATATTACCATATGTGAAACAGATCACCAGTCCAAGTTCGATGCATGAAACAGGGCACTCGAAGCTGGTGCACTGGGACAACCCTGAGGGAGGGGATGAAGAGGGAGGTGGGAGGGGGGTTCAGGATGGGGAACACATGTGTGCGCATGGCTGATACATGTCAATGTGTGGCAAAAACCACTACAATATTGTAATTAGCCTCCAATTAAATAAATAAATTAAAAAAAAAAGAATACTGGAGTGGGGAGTGGGTAGCCATTCCCTTCTCCAGAGTTTCTTCCCAACTTAGGAATCAAACCTGGGTCTCCTGCATTGCAGGCAGATTCTTTACCATCTCAGCCACCAGGGAAGCAATGAGTTCTTACTCTCATCCAAATCCTATGTATCTCACAAAGCCCAGTTCAAAAGATAATCACAGCTAACAGCTTCTGAGAACGTAACTCTTTTCTGGGCACCATGTTGCCAGTGTTCACTCATGTAACCCAACTAGCTATGAAGTAGGACTATCATTCACCCCCATTTTATGGATGAGGAACCCAAAGCTCAGACAAATTAAGTGCCCGCAGCCATATCACACTGGACTTGAACCCAGGCCTGCATGACTTCAGAAACCCTGTGTTTAATCCCAATTGACAATGCTTCTTATATAATCATAAACTTTACGGGTAACATGAAATGACAGGCCATGTGCTAAACACTCCTTTGAATTGTTTTGTTCAACTCTTGTAACAACCCTGTGAGTTAAAATTTTAATGTCATGTTTAGAGTAAAAAACCACAGTCACAGAAAACTAACCAATCTAATCACATGGACCACAGCCTTGTCTAGCTCAATGAAACATGAGCCATGCAGTGTAGGGCCACCCAAGATGGATGGGTCATGGTGGAGAGTTCTGATAAAATCTGGTCCACCAGATAAGGGAATGGAAAACCACTTCAGTATTCCTGCCTTGAGAACCCCATGAACAGTATGAAAAGGCAAAAAGATAGGACACTGAAAGGTGAACTCCCCAGGTCAGTAGGTGCCCAATATTCTACTAGAGATCAGTGGAGAAATAACTCCAGAAAGAATGAAGACATGGAGCCAAAGCAAAAGCAACACCCAGTTGTGGATGTGACTGGTGATAGAAGCAAGGTCCGATGCTGTAAAGAGCAATATTGCATAGGAACCTGGAATGTTAGGTCCATGAATCAAGGCAAATTGGAAGTGATCAAACAGGACATGACAAGAGTGAATGTCGACATTTTAGGAATCAGCGAACTAAAACGGACTGGAAGGGTAAATTTAACTCAAATGACTATTATATCTACTACTGTGGGCAAGAATCCCTTAGAAGAAATGGAGTAGCCATCATAGTCAACAAAAGTGTCTGAAATGCAGTACTTGGATGCAATCTCAAAAACGACAGAATGATTTCTGTTCATTTCCAACGCAACTCATTCAATATCATGGTAATTCAAGTCTATGCCCTGACCAGTAATGCTGAAGAAGCTGAAGTTGAATGGTTCTATGAAGACCTACAAGACCTTCTAGAATTAACAACGAAAAAAGATGTCCTTTTCATTATAGGGGACTGGAATGCAAAAGTAGGAAGTCAGGAAACACCTAGAGTAACAGGCAAATTTGGCCTTGGAGTACAGACTGAAGCAGGGCAAAGGCTAACAGAGTTCTGCCAACAGAACACACTGGTCATAGCAAACACCCTCTTCCAACAACACAAGAGAAGACTCTACACAGGACATCACCAGATGGTCAATACCAGAATCAGATTGACTATATTCTTTGCAGCCAAAGATGGAGAAGCTCTATATAGTCAGCATAAACAAGACTGGGAGCAGACTGTGGCTCAGATCATGAACTCCTTATTGCCAAATTCAGACTTAAATTGAAGAAAGTAGGGAAAATCACTAAACCATTCAGATATGACCTAAATCAAAGCCCTTACAATTTTACAGTTGAAGTGAGAAATAGATTTAAGGGACTAGATCTGATAGACAGAGTGCCTGAAGAATTATGGACAGAGGTTCATGACATTGTGCAGGAGATAGGAATCAAGACCATCCCCAAGAAAAAGAAATTCAAAAAAGCAAAATGGCTGTCTGAGGAGGCCTTACAAATAGCTGAGAAAAGAAGAGAAGCCAAAAGCATAGGAAAAAAGGAAAGATATAGCCATTTGAATGCAGAGTTCCAAAGAATAGCAAGGAGAGATAAGAAAGCCTTCCTCGGTGATCAATGCAAAGAAATAGAGAAAAACAATAGAATGGGAAAGACTAGAGATCTCTTCAAGAAAATTAGAGATACCAAGGGAACATTTCATGCACAGATGGGCTCAATAAAGGACAGAAATGGTATGGACCTAACAGAAGCAGAAGATATTAAGAAGAGGTGGCAAGAATACACAGAAGAACTGTACAAAAAAGATCTTCACAACCCAGATAATCATAATGGTGTGATCACTCACCTAGAGCCAGACATCCTGGAATGTGAAGTCAAGTGGGCCTTAGGAAGCATCACTATGAACAAAGCTAGTGGAGGTGATGGAATTCCAGTGGAGATATTTGAAATCCTAAAAGATGATACTGTGAAACGCTGCACTCAATATGCCAGCAAATTTGGAAAACTCAGCAGTGGCCACAGGACTGGAAAAGGTCAGTTTTCATTCCAATCCCAAAGAAAGGCAGTGCCAAAGAATGCTCAAACTACCACACAATTGCACTCATCTCACATGCTAGCAAAGTAATCCTCAAAATTCTCCAACCCAGGCTTCAGCAATACGTGAACCGTGAACTTCCAGATGTTCAAGCTGGTTTTACAAAAGGCAGAGGAACCAGAGATCAAATTGCCAACATCCACTGGATCATCAAAAAAGCAAGAGAGTACCAGAAAAACATCTATTTCTGCTTTATTGACTATTCCAAAGCCTTTGACTGTGTGGATCACAATAAACTGTGGAAAATTCTGAAAGAGATGGGAATACCATACCATGTGATCTGCCTCTTGAGAAACCTGTATGCAGGTCAGGAAGCAACAGTTAGAACTGGACATGGAACAACAGACTGGTTCCAAATAGGAAAAGGAGTACGTCAAGGCTGTATATTGTCACCTTGCTTATTTACCTTATATGCAGAGTACATCATGAGAAACGCTGGGCTTGAGGAAGCACAAGCTGGAATCAAGATTGCTGGGAGAAATATCAATAACCTCAGATATGCAGATGACACCACCTTTATGGCAGAAAGCGAAGAAGAACTAAAGAGCCTCTTGATGAAAGTGAAAGAGGAGAGCAAAAAAGTTGACTTACAGCCCAACATTCAGAACGCTAAGTTCATGGCATCTGGTCCCATCACTTCATGGCAAATAGATGCAGAAACAGTGGAAACAGTGGCAGAGTTTATTTTCTTGGGCTCCACAATCACTGCAGATGATGATTGCAGCCATGAAATTAAAAGACGCTTACTCCTTGAAAGAAAAGTTATGACCAATTTAGACAGCGTATTTAAAAGCAGAGACATTACTTTGCCAACAAAGGTCCGTCTAGTCAAGACTATGGTTTTTCCAGTAGTCATGTATGGATGTGAGAGTTGGACTATAAAGAAAGCTGAGTCCCGAAGAATTGATGCTTTTGAACTGTGGTGTTGGAGAGGACTCTTGAGAGTCCCTTGGACTGCAGAGAGATACAACCAGTCCATCCTAAAGGAAATCAGTCCTGAATGTTCGTTGGAAGGACTGATGTTGAAGCTGAAACTTCAATACTTTGGCCACCTGATGCAAAGAGCTGACTCATTTGAAAAGACCCTGATGCTGGGAAAGATTGAAGGCAGGAGAAGAAGGGGACAACAGAGGATGAGATGGTTGGATGGCATCACCAACTCAATGGACATGAGTTTGAGTAAACTCCAGGAGTTGGTGATGGACAGGGAAGTCTGGTGTGTTGCAGTCCATGGAGTCGCAAAGAGTCGGACACGACTGAGCAACTGAATTGAACTGAACTGAATTGAACTTAGAGTATGAAACTAAAGAACAGAGAATAAGATACTTGCAAAAATGTAACCTTCTCCCCAAATCTTTGCCAGATTCCCCACACTCTTGAAAACAATTTCTCCCTCCTCTGAAATCTGAGGCACTGAAATACATCCCCAATAGCATCACGGCCCTCTGTTTCATATGGTTGTTGGTTAGCATGTGTCATCTTTTTGTAATAGACTATAAGGGCAACCTGGATCTGATTCTCTGTCGATCATCCCAAAAAGCACCTGCCCATGTTTCCTCCACAGGAATTTCCTAACTAGTCCTTGCTCCAAGTAAGCACTTACAAAATATTTAACAAATGAACACCAGAATGCCTACAGCATGCCACCAAGGAACTCAGCCAGTGCTGGGGAGTCACAGAGTGTCCATCAGTGTTTGCTTAGACACATGGCTGGGTTCTCCACCCAGCGTAGAGCCAGTTTTCTCTCAGCAAGCAGACTTTCTGGATCATATTCTACTTAAAACATAGGGACCATGTACACTGAAGAACAGAAAGGGGAAAGGAATTAGATTTCTGTTTACTAGAAGTAGCTTTAGGGGTAATAAAAAGTATCATAGTGGTGGAGGGAGGGTTGTGAGTGTGAAGCTGTCACACTCAGCTCTGCTCGATACTGCCTTGTGTTCTTGAGTCTATTAAAATATACAAGCAACTCCTGCAGCTCAATTCCAGAAAAATAAACGACCCAATCAAAAAGTGGGCCAAAGAACTAAACAGACACTTATCCAAAGAAGACATACAGATGGCTAACAAGCACATGAAAAGATGCTCAACATCACTCTTTACCAGAGAAATGTAAATCAAAACCACAATGAGGTACCATTTCACGCCCATCAGAATGGCTGCTATCCAAAAGACTACAAGCAATAAATGCTGGAGAGGGTGTGGAGAAAAGGGAACCCTCTTACACTGTTGGTGGGAATGCAAACTAGTACAGCCACTATGGAGAACAGCGTGGAGATTCCTCAAAAAACTGGAAATAGAACTGCCATATGACCCAGCAATCCCACTGCTGGGCATACACACTGAGGAAACCAGAATTGAAAGAGACATGTGAACCCCAATGCTCATCGCAGCACTGTTTATAATAGCCAGGACATGGAAGCAGCCTAGATGCCCATCAGCAGACGAATGGATAAGGAAGCTGTGGTACATATACACAATGGAATATTACTCAGCCATTAAAAAGAATACATTCGAATCAGTTCTAATGAGGTGGATGAAACTGGAGCCTATTATACAGAGTGAAGTAAGCCAGAAAGAAAAACACCAGTATAGTATACTAACACATATATATGGTATTTAGTTAATCGGTAAAGACAACCCTGTATGCGAGACATCAAAAGAGACACAGATAAATAGAACAGTATTATGGACTCTATGGGAGAGGGCGAGGGCGGGATGATATGGGAGAATGGCATTGAAGCATGTAAATTATCATTTGTGAAATGAATCGCCAGTCCAGGTTCAATGCATGATACAGGGTGCTTGGGGCTGGTGCACCGGGATGACCCGGAGGGATGGGATGGGGAGGTAGGTGGGGGTGGGTGGGTTCTGGAAGGGGAAAACATGTTCACCCATGGTGGATTCATGTCAATGTATGGCAAAACCAATACAATATTGTAAAGTCAAAAAAGATTAAAAAAAAAACAATAACAGAGTCCTTATCTATAAAATAAAAGTTGTAAGAACTGTCTGCATGGGACATTATGGGGATTAAATAAGATGACACATGTAAAGCATCCATAGTAAGGTGTCTCAGCAGTAAATGGTAGTTATGATTAAATGTGAAAATTTTAAGTTAAGTGTACTATATGTCATGCACTACATTTTAAGAGGGTCATTGCCAACAAGGAAATCTAAAAGAGGACAAGACAATTATTCTACATGTTGTTCAAGGAGCTAGAGGAGTTTGTGCTGGGAAGACTCTGAGAATTCTCAAGAATTTTTTTTAAATCTGTGAAGTTCACATGTAGAAGAGAGTGAAGACTTTTCTGTTGCTCCAAAGCTGAAATAGGGCTGATGGTGACTATTTCATAAAAAGTGACTTTATCATAAAAAGTCACAAATTTTGGTTCAACATAAGAGAAACCTTTCTAACAACTTGGCTATCCAACAATGGACTGAAAAACTAGGGAGAGTTTGCTCATTGGATGTGCTCAGGCAAAGCCTAAAATATGTGTCAGGGATGCTGACAGCAGTGTGCTTTGTGTGGGAGGCTGGATTCAACACAAGGAAGTTCCATTGGAAGTTCCATTCCAATGAAAAGTTTCTGTTATTCTATTGTCCAGAAACTCAAATACACATTGGGAAGTTGGATTATGAAAGAGCCAAGGATTCTGTGCACTACATTATTAATTCTGGAATGGCACAAATTAATCTATCAGCTGCAGTGATTTGGTTCCACTCACATTCATGTAGACTTCTATCTCTGAATACCTACGAAGATGACTCAGGGTTGTCATGCTGGCATCTCTGCAAACAATAGACTCCTAGTTTCCTAAAGTCAAATGGAACCTAGGAGATATTTTAATCCAACTTCTGATCAAATGTCCTTGGTCAAGAGAGTAATCCCCCATTCCTTAGTGAATTAGCAACGGACACACACGTCCTAAACAGTGGAGAGAAACACGTAAGCTGACAGCCATGAACACTCAAATTTCAGGCACCTCACACCAAGTATGAACTCTCTTTAATCTGTTCGCTCATAAACAAGTATTTAGTCCCTGATCTGAGCAAACTAAGGGCCAGGGATGATTCAAAATGAACTATTCTCATATCCTACCCTTTAGACTCTCCCAGAGTTGAGACGTGTATGTAAATTACCAAGTTAAAAATTAGAAAATAGGGGTGTTGTAAGGGAGATCCAGGTAGAATAATCTGAGAATAAGAGGAAAACCAGTTCCCTCTGCTGAGGCAATGGGAAAAGGCTTCCCGAAGTGTGTGACCCTAGTCACAGAGGAAAGCTAGGACTTGGCAGAGATGGGGAAAGAGGATGTTTCAGACAGAGGAGCCAGAGGAATTCAAGGCACAGAGTTGGAGGATGTATGTGTTTGTATTAAGTAGATCAGTTAAAGTAAGAGAGGAGAGTGCACATGAAATTAGATCACTAAGGATCCTTAAAAGCTGCCTTAAGAAATTTGAACTTTCCGGGAATTCCCTGGCAGTCCAGTGATTAGGACATGGTGTTTTCACTGCCAGGGCCAGGGTTCTATCCTTAGTAGAGGAACTAAGATCTCACAAGCTACATGCTGCAGCCAGAAAAAGAAAAGTTTAAGTTTGAACTTTCTGCTGTGGATAATAACATGCCTTTGAAGGCCTTGAGCAGGGAGCATGTACCTAGTAACTCACATGTATGTGAACGCGTTTAATTCTTAGAATAACCCTATGAGCAGGTGTTAACCATAGTCCTATTTACAGATGAAGTTCACACTCATTCTCTACACCAAGTACACTCCCTGATGACTTTGCTAAACATGGTGACAAAATGCACCAGATCCACTAGGCCAAACTCCAAATTATAAACAGCAGGATTATTTTATATAATAACAATTTTTTGACCATACTTTTGAAATCCAGATTGTGTGAAAAATCAACTAGGAGTGAGGTTGGTATTTGCAAGAAGAAGGCCATAGAACTTGAGGGCTTCTCCTTAGGACAAACATCCCCAAGTCCCCGTTACAAGGCTGGCCAAATCAAATGATCACGGGGTCAGTTTTATCATCAAGTGGCCTCTCCTTCCTCACCTAAGGGATCATGTGAGCAGAATGGCCAGAACCTTGTTTGGAGTAAGTTCCAAGAACAGAATTGGTCATTAATGGCTTTCACAACCACATTTTGTGAGAGACTCAAGCTGATAGCTTGCATTTTGCCTTCTGATTGTCCACCTGGGGAGCCTTTCTGTTTATGATCAATAAGAAGCTTATTAACCAGTTTTTTACATTACATGTTTTGTGTCTTGTCTCAGGAAATTTTAAATAGGGATCCATCTCCCAGGCATTCAGAATTCTCTTCTAGATGGTCCCATGCCACAGCCCAAGTGAATGTGCTCAGTGAGTTCATATTTTTACAACTGAATGTTCTGATGAAATGTAAATGGAACTTGAACCTGTGAGCTGTTTGCATCAGTCAGATTAAGTGGGACTCCTAGGAAATGAAGTCCAATGGTGTCAGGCACACAAAGGCATAGACAGTGGCCATCGTTGTGAGTGGGGTGATGAGTGTCAGGGATCCACAGGGGCCAAATCACAATAAGGGAGGGAATTGTGGGGTCCCCAGGAGAAAACCCACCATAACAAAAGAAAGAGTCAAACCTCATGTGTTGGTTTTGGCAACAGGACCTGAGGTGAGAGGGGAGAAATTATTTCAGGCATGGCATGGCAGCTGTTACTTGTACTCATCCCTCTCCAGCACCCCACACTGGAGGGAATGTATAACACTAACAGAGTTGTGACACCAAGCTACTTTGCTATGCAACCCCTCTAACAGAACCTAATTCCAAAAAGAAGTCATTTCCTAGTCCATCCGTCCCTGAGTGAAATTGTGAGAAGCTGCCCTGAATGAGACAGCAATGGTGGCAATGTTCTGTTGGTGATTGGTTAGGGTTTCCAGAGCAAGGGGCAGGAAGCAGGCTGCAGAGGCAGCAGCCCCAGGAGAGTATGCAACAGGCCAGGGGCAGATCAAATCAAGGGCATGAGTCACAACCCGAGGGGGAGTGATGTCAACACCACAGACAGTATGTATGAATCAGACAATCCTGTGATCCAATGAGACATCCTTGTGGATGCCATGAGACACCCATGTAGCTTCTCTAGCTGCTAGAAAGGAGAGGGAATCACGCAAGAATTAGGGAAGCAAAAACAGGTACCTGCACACGATTCAGTACACAGATTGCTACATCTTTGTAGATACCATGTCCTTGTTTTGAAGTCTACTGTGTCTCATAGTGATATTGATATAGCCACTCAAGCTTTCTTATGATTAGTTTTTTCATGGTATATCGTTTTTAATCATTTTACTTTTAATCTATGCCTTTTTAAATTATTATCTATATAACACTGTAGATCTGTTAGATCCAACATAATGATTTATAATTTGTATTTGTATATTTCCATACATTACAAAATGATCACCACGATAAGTATAGTTACCATCTGTCACCATACAAAGTTATTATAATATTATTGATTATATTGCCTATGCTGTTCATTTCATCCCTGTGATTCCATTCATTTTGACTGGAAATTGTACCTCTTCATCTCCCTCACCTATTTTACTCATCTTCCCCATGCCCCTTTCCTCTGGCTACCACCTGTTTGCTCTCCGTATCTACGGGTCTATTTCTGTTTTATTGTGTTTGTTCACTTGTTTTATTTTTTAGATTTCACGTATGAATGAGATCATGTGGCATTTGTCTTTGATTCATTTTATTCAGAATAATACACTCAAGGTCCATCCATGTTATCACAAATGACAAGACATCGTTCTTTTTATATAAACATATGTGTATGGCTGAACACATCTACATACTAAGTAGTATAGATACGTATAGATATATACATATAGATATAGATGTACAGATATATATGCACACACACACTACCTCGGCTATTCTGAATAATGTTGAAAATTTGTGTTTTTTTTTCTTTGCTAAAACATCCAGAAGTGAAATTCCTCAGTTATATGGTAGTCTATTTTTAATTTTTTGAGGATCCTTCATACTGTTTTCCTCAGTGTCTACACTAATTTATATTCCCACCAAAAGTACGCAAAGGTTCTCTTTCCTCCATACCCTCACCAGCACTTCATCACTTAGGTGATTATCTTCTGTTCTGCAATGTTTAACATCTTGTTGATCCCTCTAGTGAATCATTCATTTCAGGTACCATATTTTTCATCTCTAGAAGTTCTATTTATTGTTCTTTTTGTATCTTCAGTTTCTCTTCTCACTATCCTCATGTTTTCCTTCAAATACTTGAACATATTTATATTCGTGGTTTCGATATCTTTGTCTGCTAATCTTATCATCCCTATCATTTCTGGATCTGTTTCTATTGAGTGCTTTTTTCCCCTGGTCACAGGTCACATTTTTCTTCTCCGAATGCCTAGTTGTTTTTTACTGGATGCTGTTTACTATAATTTTAAGTTTCAAGTGACTAGAAACTTAGTCACAGAGCGTGAGGCTTTGTTCTGCTAAGCAGAATATCATGTTCTAAAGTCATGCAGTTTGTAGGTTTTTGTAGATGGTCGTATGACTCTACATACTGCTTTTTAAATTCATCCGTGTTGTTGCATGTTTCAGTGGTTTGTTCCTTTTTGTTGCAGAATAGTGTTCCATTGTATAGGCGTACCGCAATCTGTTTATCCATTCACGAGTGGATGGACTTTTAGACTTTTAGTCTAGTTTTGGACTTGGAGATAGAAGGAAGAATTAGATGAACAACATACTGCCCTCAATTTTCTGTTATTTACTTCTTTCAACTCCTCTCCCACGTACAAGAATCACTTTTTTTTACTGTTTGGCTAAACCTATAGAATGTACAACACAAAGAGTGAACCCTAATGTAAGCTGTGGATTTTAGTTATTAATAATACATAAATATTGGTTCATCAGTTGTAACAAATGCACCACATCAGTGTGAGATGTTAACAATAAAGGAAACTGAGAAGGGGGGGAAATGGGGACGCCATGCTTTCTGCTCAATTTTTCTGTAAACCTAATACTGCTCTGAAAAAGAAAGCCTATTAATTTTTTTAAAAAACTTCAAAAAAGAAAAGAAAAAAACTAAAAAAAGCTCTGATTTCCTTAGGTGAAAACTTTTCAAATACTAAATTGCGATTGCATTACTATTCCTGGCAACAAACAACTAGTGGCTTTTTTTTCCTTTTACAGCAAAAGGTCTTCAGCTGCATCTCTCTTTTTGTCCCAAGTCTACTAAACAATAACAATAAAATGCCTGGTCAAGTATAGAAAAAGTGTCTTGTTACATATTTTTAATTATGTTTGCTTTTATATTTGTTGGTTACAACAAGTATAAATTAGTGGTTGCAACGAAGTTTGGGGCTATCTTCCAGGTAGAGGTGAGTTGTCTAAACAAAACACCCCATTGTCTTCAGTGCTGGGTTTCCAAAGCCACCCCAGCATACCCAGGGTTACAAAATTCTTCCTGGATTGAGTGACACTCACATAAGGCTCAGTTCTTTTCATATTCGTTCATTCAACAAATATTTAATGAATATCCACTATGCCAGTCATCTCACTAGGTTCTGGAGACAGAGTGGAGAATAAAGTGGACAATGCCCCTGTCCTCAGGGAACTTACATTTTAGTGGGGAGGGAAGAGGATAAACAGTTAAGTCTAATTTTTCACTTATAACAATTAGGCAAAGCTGAAGATGAGTGCTATGAAGAAAAGCTAAGTAGGATAAGGAGAGATAAACGGTTTGGCAGAAAGTTTCTCTTTGTTCGTTTCATGAGTGGTTTACTGAGGATCCCTTTGAGAAGGTGATGAAGATAGCTGAATGAAATGGGGAGAAGGAGGAGCATGCCATAGACGGCATTCTTGTAGGGAGGATACCACAGAACTTGGGCTGACAGTAAAAGAAACTATCATATGGTTAATTTTCAGGATTACACTGCAGGTTGTTTAATACTTTTCAGGTACATTTGTCTGGTGCTTAATTTTATTTATTTATTTTGAACTAGGAATAAAGTTTCATATTTTATTAATAGAGGAGCCCCATCCTTCCAGGCATGATTGCTTATTGATAATAATCAACCAGTAATTAAAATTTTAACTGGAAGTGAACTGTCTCTAAGAGAAAAATCAGTCAGCAGTCAGTCAATTTTCCCTTCTTCTACTAAGTTTTTTTATAGAGAAATTAAAGTTTAAGTTACAAGAGCGTCTGATCTTTGCCCCTCTTTGAAGACAGGAAACTGCCATTTTAAAAACAGTGAGGGCTATTTTCTATTCAAAATTAAACCTTGTTAACATTTGGTATTTATTATCCTGAGTTTTTTTATCTATACAGAGTATAGAAAAATTTTTCACCTTAAAATAACGGGATTATTATATACATTTTCCATATGTCTTTCTTACTAATACATGGTGCCCATTATTCCTTTTCATTGCATATTCTTCTAAACATCATTTTTAATAATAGAAATAGTTGCGGATCTATTGTCTCCCATCCTCATTTACACGGGATTTTATCTTTTACTCCTTTGCTAATTTGGGGGATGAAAAAATAGTTCCATTTTTATACTTTTGATTACTAGAGAAGTCGAACTTTTTCATGTTTATTGATCCTTTTTCTATTATTTTTTCCTCTATCTTTTCTACCGAAGTACTTTCATTGAGTTATAAAAAATTTTTATGTTAGAGTTATTAACATTTTTGTCATATATGTTACAAATATATTTCCAAAAATATGTATTTGTGCCAGATTTTTAATTTTGTTGGGCTTCACTGATAGCTCAGTTGGTAAAGCATCTGCCTGCAATGCATGAGACCCTGGTTCGATTTCTGAGTTGAGAAGATCTGCTGATGAAGGGATAGGCCACCCACTCCAGCATTGTTGGGCTTCCCTTGTGGCTCAGCTGGTAAAGAATCCACCTGCAATGCGGGAGACCTGGGTTCAATCCTGGATTGGGAAGATCCCCTGGAGAAGGGAAAGGCTACCCACTCCAGTATTCTGGCCTGGAGAATTCCATGAACTGTAGAGTCTGTGGGTGAACTGTATAGTCTGTGGGGTCACAAAGAGTTGGACATAACTGAGAGACTTTCACTTTTAATTCTGTTAATAGAATTTTTACCCACAAAAGTTTGACATACAATTTTTTTTGGTTTTTTTATCTATTGCTTATTTCTTCACCATGATGCCTTGAAAAAGATCTGGAGAGATTGTGAGAGGGAAAAAACCTGACTTGACTGACAGGCCTGGAGAAGGGAGAGGAAAAAATACTAAGCCAAGTGTTCTAAGAAGGAGTAGACAGACATGGTCTTAATTCCATCTCAGTCATTAGCTAACAACTAATTGGGCAAGTGTAAATCTCTCAGAGCCAGTTTCCTCTTTTGTAGACTAAGGAAAATAATCCTTTCCCAGCAGAGTTGTTGTGAGGACTAGAGTTTTAAAATGTAAAGTTACCTCCCTTGAGAGATAGTGGATACTCAGTAGGTTGTAACTATGACGCGAATAGGAAAGGCATCCCAAGCCAGTGCTTCTCAGATGTTAATGTCCGTGTGAATCACAGGGTGTCTTGTTGAATGCAGATTCTGGTTCAGTGCACCTGAGGCAGAGTCTGAGGGTCTGCATTTCCAACTCCCAGATGATACTGATGCTGGTTGAAGATTCTAGAGTCTTCTGACAATGGGAATCCCTAATGAGGAATATTTAAGAACCAACTTAACAATTGATGTCTATTTTCAAAAGAACTGTGACTCTTAGAACTACACAGAATTTGGAAGATGGAAAAAGCCATCCCACTGAGGATGGAACTTGAATCTAGAATTATCTTAGCCAGGTTAGTGTTTCACCAGATGAAATTTAATTACAGTCCCTGTTACTATCCAGGGAAGCCAAACCTCATTTGGTTAGAAAATTGTGCTTTAAGAATAAACTAAAAGATTTGATGGTCAAAGGAATTCCCTGGTGGTCCAGTGGTTAGGACTCCAAGCTCTCACTGCCAAGGGCCTGGATTCAATCCCTGGTCAGGGAACAAAGAGGCTACAAGCCATGTGGTCAAAGAGAGAGAGAGAGAGAGATCTAGTGGTCAAGTTTTCTCAATGACCTCCTTCCCCCCAAACCCACCAAAACATCCAAAAAAGGAAACAAACAAAAAAAAATTGAGTCATTACAGGCAATAAATTGCAGTACTCTGCATGCATCTTGCCACAGTGCAGTGTTTTCCAGCCTTAGTCAGTCAGGAGCATTTGCTCCCACTTGTAGCTCCTCAGAGAGTTCATGGAAAGGGTAGAAGAAGCCCAGGCAACTGTATTTCTAGGCAGAAATGACTTGGGAATGCCTGCCTTACTGCATTCACCTCCTTTCTTTGCAGTTTAGAATTTATAGCAAAGAGGAGTTAAGTGAACATAGTGAACAAAAGTTCTGCTGTGAAAAGGACTGGATGACATGCCATGTAACCTTGAGCAGTTTACCCATCCTCCTTGAGTCTGAGTTTTTTCTCAACTGTAGAACAATGACCACAAAAGCCTCTACATATGGTCATTATAGACACCAGTAAAGTAATTGATGTGACTGCCACTTGTAAACTGCAAGTGTGATTTCCATAAATGCATGTGCTGTGTCAAATCTTCACTGAATAAAGGGATTAAGATTGTTCCATGGGGTTTTTTAGTGTCAGATTTTATCCTTTTAGCAAGGAGGAGTCAGTAAACTAAATGTCAAGTTGCAATAAAACCTGGCTGTAAATCAAACTTTGCTTTTTCTTGCTTGAGTCACTCAGGGAAAGATGGCAACCTTCCAGATCTGTTATCTCAACTGTAGAACTCTTTGCTCCCCTCTCAAAGAGGTGGAATGCATTGTGAGGGATGAATTTTGAGGTGTCTTGTAAGCTCTAAAGCTCCATACACATTGTATGATGCCTGCCTATGCAGGAGCTGGAAAGGGCAAAGCATCTGTTTTCAGATCCAGTAATATCCTCGCCCTGTCCCACCTAATCTTTGCCCCCCCCAGGGTTCAGAGGATCTGCTGAGGGGAGGGCCTGCATCTGAGCCATGACTTTTTATCAGCGGTGAAAGGAACACCAAGAGCACTCAGAGTTCCTGGGGGCAGTGGTCAGTCCCCTGGGGCGGAATCGATGGGTGGCTGCTGCTCAGTAACCAAAGAGGTTGGCCCACTGCCCTCGTGCCTGGCGACTGCAGGTTCCCAAGAGTTCAGTGATGGAAGGGGCCACACGTTCTCCTCAGTGCTGCTGGCTGAAACTGTCATTACACATCAGATTTCAAGAGTGGAATTGTAGAATCTGTGCCTTGGAAGAAGAACCAGAGTTGAACATCTGCAGAGTCGATCACTGACTTTCCAGGTGACGCTAGTGGTAAAGACTCCACCTACCAAAGCAGGAGACTTAAGAGATGTGGGTTTGATCCCTGGGTCGGGAAGATGCCCTGGAGGAGAGCATGGAAACCCACTCCAGTATCCTTGCTTGGAGAATCCCATGGACAGAGGAGCCTGGCAAACTACAGTCCATAGGGTCACAAAGAGTCGAATAGGACTGAAGCAACTTCCACGCACGCATGCAGTGTTGAGCACAGGCTTATTAAGAGCCTAGGAGTGGGAGAAAGCCTTACAAGATGAAACTGCTCACAATGATTAAAAGTGGGGAAGTGAGAACAGCTGTCTGGGAAGATAAAGAACACCACTCAGAGATGGGAGTCGGAATGAGAGATGGCAAGCAGAGACGGCGAGCAGTCAGGAAGGACCAGGCAAGCTCCATGAATGAGGCTCAGCAGTGAGGTCTGGAAGAGGTAAGCTAAGGAAACTCTCACCCCAAAAGAACTGCCTCCAGACACTTACATTCATGATTTTTTCAAAGTTTTACTCATTCCAAAACCTGTGAGAAATACGATATCACATTTATTTACAAACCTAAAAATGATCCCTGCATACTTTCCCTTTCAAGACATATTATATTAAACAGGACGAAACTTTAAAAAAAAAAAAAAGCTGCTGGGTACATCTTGAGGATGAAGATCTATTTGTTAAGAAAACTATCACTTTAAATTAATGTTTCTCAAACATTAACTAGCATCAGGATTATCTGGAGGGCTCATCAAAACACTGAGTGCCGGACCACACCCCCAGTTTCTGATTCATTAGATCTGGAGTGAGGCCTAAGAATTTATGTCTCTTACAAGTTCCTAGGTGATGCTGAAGCTGTGGGTCCCACAGAACATATTTGAAAACCACTGACCTAGTTAGAGGGGGATCTTTGACCGGGAGAGAAATAAAAATGCAAAGCATCTCTAGTGGCAAATGCACTCCCTCATCATTAACCTTCCAATCTTTTCAGCTGAAGTTCAGAAATATCACCCCTTCCAAGCATATCACTTGGCTAACTAGTCAGTTTCTCAGTCTGTGGGAGCAGTCATAGAAACCCTGAAGGCCATCTGAAAATGGAATTATAGAATGGGTCACAGAACCAGAACTACAGCAGGTGGTGGGGGTCACATGAATGCTCTTAGAGGGTGGTGACATTTAGATCTGTCCCGTATGGGGACAGGCCTGGGAAGGGCTTGTCCACTTCCCTTGGATGACGCTTCCAGCTATGGTACCAAAATCTTGCTCTCTGAACCCCAGGTTAGAGAATTCATCATGCATTTAAACATTCAGGAAACCATCTCTCTCAGTAGTATGTAGAATCTCCTTTCTGAGGAGACAGACTCAGATGTGGGATATTCCAGATCACTGCTTCCCATCAAAAACAATGTGAACCACAGATAGAACTTTAAATTTTAAAAGTAAAACTAAGCAGATGAAGGTAATTTTAATATATTTATTGAATCCAATATATAAATATCACTGCAAGATGTAGCCACTGTAAAAAAAAAAAAAAAAAATATTTTTACATTCTTCTCTTACACTGTCTTGGAAGTCCAGTGAGTATATTATAGCACATCTCAAATGCTCGATAGTCACATATGGCTAGTGGTTTCCTATACGGCTAGGGCTTTCCTTGTGGCTCAGCTGGTAAAGAATCCGCCTGCAATGCGGGAGACCTGGATTCGATCCCTGGGTTGGGAAGATCCCCTGGAGAAGGAAAAGGCTACCCACTCCAGTACTCTGGCCTGGAGAACTCCATGGACTATATAGTCCATGGGGTCGCAAAGAGTCGGACACGACTGAGCCACTTTCACTTTCCCTCACTGGACAGAGTAATTCCAGATGACATTTTCTTGATAAATTGGATTTGCCTTTAATCTTATCAGCACCAACTACTAATAATTATTTTCCCTTGAGCCATCAAACTCCATCAGACTCCCAAGACTCTCCCCAGTCTGTTGCCCCTGAGAGTGGCTCCCTGTCCAGAGAGCAATTGCTCCCAAGTGTCCATCTTCCCCCTCTTCCATAGGAATGGCAATTTTAGCCAGACCTGTGGCCACCCAGGATAAACACCACATTCTCCCTTGCAGCTAGGTGAAGTCGTGAAACTACTTTTTGGCCACTGAAATGTAAACATGAATTCATGCAGCACATTCCAGGAACCTTCTTGAAGCAAGAGCTGGTGTCACTCTTTTCCCGTCTTCACCTCCTCCTTCCTGGTGGCTGAAGTGAAAACCTTATGTCTGGAATTATTGCCACCTACTTTATACCGTAAGATGACCTTGGCAATGGAGGCTTCACAACAGCCTAGGAACCCAGGTTCTGGGGACTTCATAGAGCAGAGCCGATGTTCCAACTTTAAAGTGAGAGAGAAAAGAACCTGAACCACATTTAAGGCCACGTTATTTATACAGTTATTAAGCTGAACTTAACTCATCATACCCAACTCACATGCCCACCTGTGCATCCCTGGCTTGTAAACATGTCACAGATGGAGATCCCTGGGAGAGAGAAACTAATAGATGCAGTGTGCAGTTTTAGCACAAAATAAAATTATTAATAAATTGAGTGCTTACTTTAACCAGCCTTATGTTAAGTATTAATACTTATTATTTTTAATGCTTACAACAATCCCTTTGTATAATAAGGGAATTTAAGAGATGTTAAGTGACTTGTCCAAGATCACACAGTAAGGAAATGGTGAAACCAGGATCTGAATCCAGGTCTGGATGGCTTCATAAACTATCTTTGCTAGATGAGGCCTTATTGGTAGAGTCTAGTCCATACAATAGGAGGGAAAATGGGACACAAGTCCAGTGTTACAAAGTCAACAGAAGTACTGAATTTAAACTCAAATTCATACCCTTATCCCGGCAAGAGTCAATCAGTAAAAATGTGAGTCAGCTGTTCTGAGCACTCTGTAAAGCACTTCAGGGGATGAGTAACATCACTTTAAGGCAATTCCCCTAAAAATCAGCTCCCTGTGAGGGCTCTCACACCTGGCCAGCTATTTTTGTCATCACTTTAGCATGCTCAGGATTTAAAAATGAATCTACCTAGGGTAAAACATCTGACTTATTATATTTCTATTAAGTCAAGCAAGCCAGGTGATGAGGCCCTCAGCTTTCACGGAGAACCTCCTGGAAGGGGACCAAACGAGAACCGTCTGTGAAGGGTGATGAGGCTCCAGTTCACAACAGAACGCAACGGGCAGTGAGAGCCTAAAACCTTCGAGGAAGATACCTCGTCCTCCATTACTCTCTAAACTGCTTGCGTGAGACGCAGTGGGGCCTGGCATCAGTGACAAACAGCTGAGCAGAGGTTGGACCCATTATTAGCAAATCTCTGAATGTGCTTCCCCAAAAGAATATTCCCGTCCTGGCAAAGGAAGCCAATATCCAGACACTCATAAAGAAGATCAGCGATGGACTATGGGGAACTGTCTCCAGAAAGGTCTAAGAAAAGGATGTGGTCGGAAGACACTGACTGGCAGACACTCCTACCCCTGAGGAGGGGAGCCCGCACTAGAAGGATCTCCCGCTCTCCCTGAAGGAGCGAGTACTACTGTGGTAATCACTTCAGCCAGGAAGCTGTGCTGGCTGTCTGGACCAGAACTGCAGCCAATGCCAGGATGATGGAGGCAACAGAATCCCCCCAGGAGACTCCGGGTGTCCAGGGAGACATGGTCCATGTATGACACAAGCCTCCCCACAGACACAGATGATGGGGTCACTTGTAATTCCATGCTGGACGAGCCTGGGTTCCTGAGAAACAAGGGAGAGTGAGCACCTTCTTCTTGTTCCCTGCCTGCAGTTTTCCAGTGTGTTGTGCCCCATGCATTCAGAGGAATGATGTGTTAAATGAAAAGCCCCCAGTGAGATTAGGATACCAGGAAAAATCACACATCTGTGATTGTAGTCATGGTGGAAAGGTTACTACAGTCACATCTGTACCCTCCACTCTTTCTGCTCCCCTGGCTCTAGACTGGTGGGCTGTAGATGATACAGAAAGGTGTCTGTTGGGGGTTGGGATACAGATGCTGGTGTCTTAAAATGGAAAAACGTGGGGCTTCCTTGACAGTCCAGTTGTTAAGACTTTGCCTTCCCATGCAGGAGGTGTGGGTTTGATTCCTGGTCAGGGACCTAAGATTCCCCATACCTCGCTGCCAAAAAACCAAAACAAAACAGAAGCAATATTGTAACAAATTCAACAAAGACTTTAAATGGTCCACATTTTTTTTAATTCTTAAAAAAATTTTTTTAATTAAAAGGGAAAGACATTTCATAAGTTATCAGTCATCCCAGATAAGAAGATGAAAACGTCATTCATATTACCAAATGATTTCCCTTCTGAAATGGTAGAAATGGCCTCAACAGCTTCTAATGGGACTGTCTTCAAGCTGAACAGTGTGAAGATGTGAGTGAGGAATCAGTTAGGGTTTGTTTCCTGGCTGGATTTGCCTCTTCAGATACAGATCACCTTAGGAGGTGCTCTCTTCCAACTGTGATGACTCCAAACTGTTGAGTATTTTAAGCCAAAGCAGTTCTTCCCACCTCCCCACCCAAATAGGTAATTCTTTACTTGAAAACTATTGTTTTGTATTTTTCTAAGTTATCTTGAGACTTCTGTGGTTTGGTTCTGGGCTAAAAATACAGGGCAGTTGCAGTAGTCTTTCCACTTGTAACTGTTTTGTATCTTTCAGTTGCTAAAAAGACAACAAAAATAGTTTAAGGCTGCTTCCCAATCATAACTAAACATGTTGCATTTAAAGTGTGTATATAAAATAATTCATCAACTGTTGTATTTGGGCTTCCCTGGTGGCTTGGACCGTAAACAGTAGAGTCTGCATGCAATGCAGGAAACCTGGGTTTGATCCCTGGTTTGGGAAGATCCCCTGGAGAAGGGAATGGCTCCTGACTCAAGTATTCTTGCCTGGAGAATTCCATGTACAGAAGAGCCTAGTGGGCTACAGTCCATTTGCGACCATGGGGTCGCAAATATGTTGCATTTAAAATGTACATATAAAGTAATTCATCAACTATTGTATTTAGGGGATTAGAGTCATTGCATGCAAGTTATTAACATTCTGAGCTCAAAGAAGGTTTAAGTCAAAAACTGTGATTTTCTTCTGCATGATTCATTTTAATTTTTTTCTGTACTACCTAAATGTATAAGCAGCATAGCAACTGAGCCACATTCTGACTCCTGCAATATCTTCTCCATGAGAAGCATTGCCTCTACAAGAGTCTCTGAGGGCAGGAGAATGTTGCTGTGCCAGGGTTCACCTCAACATTTAAAACAAATGTTAACAAAAATGGTGGCACAGGGATGCATGCAGCTAACATCTGAAATTATACATCCTCTGTAAGTTTATCAATGCTACTAAAAAGCAGCATATCTAAAGAGGCACTGATAGAGCAAACAGCTAGCAGAAATAAAGTAGTTTTTTTTTTCTAACATTTATTGAATACTTATTCAGAGCAAGACCAGAGCTTATCACATGAGAGTTTCACAAAAGCCCTATGACAACATTATTTTTAATTTACAGTTATCTGAAGGGTTTAGAAGTTATTAACTTAACCAAGGTCTCACCGCTAGGAAAGGGAAGATGCCAGCCAACTTCCAGGCTTCTTTTATATGAGACAAGAATAAGTAACTCTAAGGCGGTTTAAAGAATAAATAATGGTATAAGGTGTTTTCTGTTACATGTAGCTGAAATTAGCTGTAACTGTTGTATTTACCCAATTACAAGGCATTTCTGATACTAATGTGGTTCAAGCCCCAATCCAAACACTAGGGAAATACGCCCGAAAGTGAAAGTAAAGTGAAAGTCGCTCAGTTGTGTCTAACTCTTTGCGACCCCAAGGAATTCTCCAGGCCAGAATACTGGAATGGGTAGCCTTTCCCTTCTGCAGGAGATCCTCCCAACCCAGGGATCAAACCCAGGTCTCCTGCATTGCAGGTGGATTCTGTACCAGCTGAGCCACAAGGGAAGCCCAAAATATGCCCTAGCAGACGTTCTAAACAGCTGTAATCATAATGTACTCCTCCCAGTATGCATCCCTGTTGACCTTCCCTGTGGCTCAGTCAATAAAGAGTCCACCTGCAATGCAGGAGACCTAGGTTCAATCCCTGGGTCAGGAAGATTCCCCTGGAGAAGGAAATAGCAATCCACTCCAGTTTTCTCGCCTGGAGAATCCCATGGACAGAGTAGCCTGGCGGGCTACAATCCATGGGGCTGCAAGCTTCAGACACAACCGAGTGACTGAACCACCACCACCACCTAGTGTGCAATAGAGAAAGAAAAAAAATCAGTGACCATCTGATAATACAAAAGGCATTTCACAGGGGAAAAAAATCCCACAAGACCTTTCCTAGTGTTCCAAGGACTTTTATAGGTACAGTGTTTAGGTGCTACATTTTTTTACCCAACCCTGAAACTGACACACAGGAAGTAATAAATATGAATGTGCTAAGAGACTTTTCAATAGGTCTGTAGGGAAAGTTATTTCACTCATCTATTCAGTCCAAGACTCACTGAAGCTGAAACTCCAATACTTTGGTCACCTGATGTGAAGAACTGACCCCTTGGGAAAGACTGAAGGCAGGAGAAGGGGACAACAGAGGATGAGATGGATGGCATCCCTGACTCAATGGACATGAGTTTGAGCAAACTCCAGGAGTTGGTGATGGACAGAGAAGCCTGGTATGCTGCAGTCCATGGGGTCACAAAGAGTCAGACACAACTGAGCGACTGAACTGATTCAGCCCAGGGAAGCTACACAGATGAAAAGGTGAGTCCTCCCCTCTAGATGGCCCCAGGGCTACTGAAAGAAGTATATGAGGCAACGGCCTATGTGGGCCAGTGTGGGAGCACTGGGGCGCAGGGGAGCACAGGAGAGGGCACTTGATCAGGGCTGAGGGAAGAAGGGAAGCTTCCTGGAGGAGGTGATGCCCGAACGAGTCCTAAAAGTTAAAAAGTATCTGGGGGAAAATCTGAGTAGGGGGTGACAGGGTGCAGAGAGAGAGCCCAGGGCATGCCAGGAGAACCTGAAGCAGCATGGTGTGGTAGAAATATGGAGAGAAGGTGAGGACACTGCAGTGGGTTGGGGACACATCACGAAGTCCTGGCACTTCGATTCCTGGATCACCTGGAGAGCTCCGGGGAGTGTGAAGCCTTTTAAAAAATGGGGAGTGAACTGCATTAAATGATGAGTGCCTTGCAAATGGTTGTAGCTTAGAAAGATCTTGAAGATGCTGTTCCCTGGGTGAGCTCTCTGACCCTTCCTGCTCTAACACTGTGCATCAAATAACTGGGGCAATTTTTTAAAATAACAACTTGTCTGAATCTAGACTCAAAGGAACTTGCAAGTAACCTTTGCCCCCATTTGGGAAGCTAACCTCATTCACTGAACATGCATGCCTTCTTCTGTCCCTCTTGGCATGTACCTGTGGACAATCCTCGGTTGGGAAATGAATCCTTTGGGACACAGATTCAAGCAGGAGCCAGGACTGGAGCTGAGAAGAGGTGAGGTCTCAAGTTTGGGGACTAGGGCTCAGTGATAGTGTGTTCTCAGCTAGATGACCTCAGGGACTAAGGACCCAGCAAGTGCTGTTCCTCCCCAGGTGGTGGGTAATGCACGTTGCCCACTCCAGGCAAACCACGTGAGAAATACAAGGCACACAGACATGCTACGGATGTGGGTAATTTTTCCTGTGAGAAGAGAAACGAGGAAAATAAGGGCATCCCACGCTCAAACCTGACCAGGTGACCACCCCTGGAGGTGAAGGGTAATGGCATGCCGGCTGGTGGCAAATGGTGCAAGCCAGAGTCCCAGAAGGCTTTGGTTAAAAATGTCTGCTTACAGCCATCGAAATGATTTGGAATGTTTATCTGAAAGTAAGCTCCTTCCTCTCATTTGCAGTTCATACCTGCAAGCTCCCAAGGTGCCACTTCCCCTGCTGCTGGGAAGAGTGGAGGGGATTTTGTAGCCCTGCTCCTGGCATCACAGGCCTGGAAGTGCCAAGCAGCCACCCCCACTCCTCTGCATGGTGACTGCCACCTCCCTGCTGCTAGGCAAGAGACAATTGGTGGCACTGGAACAAGGCCAAGATTCAGAAGGATGCAGGGCCTACATCTAACACAGGGCCTTGGTGTCAGCATTTGAGCCCTGATGATGGTGGGGCTGTTGTCAAGGTCAACACACAGCTCAGTGTGACCTCAGAAGTCAGGGCACCCACTCTCTCAGCCTCCAGGCCACTTGAATGGCTCTCTTCCTACATACTAGCCTCTTGCTGGAACAGCAATAGGAAGTGTTAGGTGACAGTAAATCCTATACAGTATGCGGGTAGTGGCTGCACATCGCTCTAGTTGGATGGTAACAGAATGATAATTAGGGAAGAAGATTCGCCCAGCCCTCCCCGGGTACTCCAAGTACTGGCGCCGGGGCTCTTTGCATTGTGCCAGTGAGTTTATTAGTAGTAGAGAACTTGTTCCCTGCCAACTGGAAAAGCGAGCACTTTAACTTGAGCCAGAGAGAGAACAGCATCTGCTCTTTCAAGAGCCCCACCCTGTGGTCAGCCAAATGATTAATTAATTGAATCCAACCACCGATGCATCTGCATGGCCCCACAGCCCACCACCCCCAGTCACTCAATTGTCATTATGGAAGGCTGGCAATAACCCTAGTCCTGAGACTGGGTGTGCACCACTAGGGACGAGAAGGGAATGTTTTCAGTGGGGTATCTACCACACTCAGAAGCAGGGGCAGGCAGCCCATTTCACAAGGGGCATCAAGAGACCAGCTGGTCCAGGCCTCATCCACAAAGGTCTTCAAACTTAGAATTTTTGAAATGCTCTGCAAGAGAAATATATGCAGTCAGTGAGATCCCCTCACAAGAGTGAAAGAAAATGATATTTAAGATGAAGTTTTAAATTAGCATCCTCTTGCTAGATGTCATGGTGTAGAGTGCACTACGATGATAACGATGATAATAATGACTGACATGTATACAGAGATACCATTATGAGTCTAGGTACTTACGTAAGACTTACATCCAATCTTCACAAAAACCCTAAAAACTATGCCCATTGTATAGACTAGAAACTGAGGTATGGAAAGACCAAATAACACACCCGAGGTCACACAACTCATGAGAGCACAATGCTAGGATTTGAACTCAGGCTGTCTGAGCTCCAGGATCCCTATGCTCCACGACTATATTATGAAGTCATTGTTTTTAAAAAATAGATCCTTGGTAATAGTACAATCATATTGCCATTCTATGGGTTAAAAGCATTCACCTCTTTGCATGGAAACTCTTGGCATTTCACTGTTATTTAATAACTCAAGAGTCTCTAAAAAAGCACCCCAGGCTTTCTAAAAGGCCTCAGGTCAGACCAGCAACAGCCTGTCTTCTTTGTGAAGATTGCTCCTTCTCAAGAGAAAAGCAATACAATTTCTGGACAAGGATTTTGGAGGCCCCATGAGTGGGCCTCTCTCTATGCTGCAGAATACAATTTTATGTGGTCATATCAGCTCCTCAACTCAAACTCTCAAACTAGGGATCAAGAGAACTTCTCTGTATCTAATAATTGGTAATGCCAAGGCCCCTGAGGTCTCTAATTCTGTCCTAGTCTCTCCAATGGAGTGGCAACGCTGGGGGGTCATGCCAGGCACCCAGCCAAGGTGTTGGGAGGTGTTGCCCAATGCAAGGTTTAACCTACCTACAGAATGAAAAGGTGGCAGTTGAATCCAAAAATTTATTAGAAACAGAGTCCTGAATCAGCTGGAGGGAGACACTGTGTACAGTTAGTATCTGATGAATGGACGGTAGGATTTATTCACTCAAACCCATTACTAACCCTCCCTGGGAGGGCCCTATGCACTGTGGGAACGGAGATGCATGAGACACGAGAGCCCAGAACAGCAGCAATGCAAACAACTCACTATTACAGTGTGTTTTGTACAGCAGACCTTGTCCTGTATGCAAGCTGGGTGAGCCTAGAAGAGGGCATTTTTCATCCTGCAGTTACAGGAGCTGACATTCACAGGCAACCTCTAAGGGTGTACGGGTGTTGGCTTAGCCAAGCAGAGAAAGCTGAGGGAAGGACAAAGGGAGGCAGCGAGACACAGGAGTAAAGGCAGGGTCCCTAAATGCTATCCAGCCCATTATCATTTTCCTGCCTTTGAGCAAACTTATGGTTCATTAGTTGATTTAATGAATATTTACTGAGCACTTACAATGGGACTCATAATGCTTGAAAATTTGTGGGCATTACCTGGAATTCTTCATAAATCTTTGAAAAAGACAAAGAGCTAGGTGTTTCTGAGCTAACTCTATTGCATGTTTATCTTCAGAAATGAAAGTCAACAGGAGCCATAGGACAAATGTAGAATTGGACGCATGTCCATAGGCACACACACACACACACAGCTTCATGTGAAGATGGAGGATGTGGAGGGGTTTTAGAGCATTTTCACCATCACACTTGATTCCCTTTTTACTCTGGCTTCTTAGATTATATCTGCTGGGTTGACATCCTTTTGGGGGACTGTTAGCAACAGATCACACTCCCAGCAGAGCCTTGAGACACGCCTGTCCCCCATCAGGGCAACTGTGATCAGAGACAGATGCCTCTGTGAACAAGCACAGTGAGGCTGTCCTGCCATCTTTAGAGATTTCCGGTGCCAATCTGACTCTTGATCCTCTATCCCTTTGTTGCCCTCAAACACTTTAAGAAAAACAATCTGCTTCCAAGAAGAAGCCAACACTACAACTTCCAGGCCTGGCACAATCTGGAGCTGCCAGAAAGAACTTTGAATGAAATTTAGAGTTTTAACTAACAACCATGACTAGATACTTTTATTCTTTTTTTAATTTATTTTATTGAAGTACAGTTGATTTACAATGTCATGTTAATTTCTGTTGTACAACAAAGCGATTCAGTCATACGTATATATACATTCTTTTTCATATCGTTTGCATTATGATTTATCACAGGATATTGAATACAGTTCCCTGTGCTATACAGTAGAACCTTAGGAGAAAGGAGACAGGACTTTATACAGTAGGACCTTTAAGAGAAAGAGGTTGTTGTTTATCTACTCTATATATACCAGGTTGCATTTGCTAACCTCAACCCCCTACTGCATCCTTTCCCCTAACCCCTCCCCCTTGGCAACCACCCATCTGTTCCTCTATGTCCACGGTTCTGTTTCTGTTTCATAGATAAGTTCATTTGTGTCATACTTTATATTCCACATATAAATGACATTATACGGTATTTGTCTTTCTCTTTCTGACTTATTTCACTTAGTATGATAAACTCTAGGTCCATCCATGTTGCTGCAAAAGGCATTATTTTATTCTTCTTATGGCTGAATAATAGTACATTGTACATATTCTTGATTCATCTGTCGATGGACATTTAGGCTAGTTCCATGTCTTGGCTATTGTGAATAATGCTTCTGTGAACATAAGGATTCGTGTATTTTTTTGAATTAAAGTTTTTATGGATATATTCCAGGAGTGAGATTGCTATATCATAAGGCAACTCTATTTTATGGATACTTTTATTTTTGAAGTGATATATGTTTGTGACAACCAGTAACTAGAAAGCCTTTTCTTATCTACAGATAACCAGAAAAGTCAGGGGGCCTGTCCTACACAGAAGGTAGCTCCTCAGAAGGAGTTCAAGCATACTGTAGGAAAAAATTAAGTTGGTTTCTCTGTACTTTCCAAGGTTTTGCTCTTAAAAATGTGATGCTTTCCCAGTTTCTCCAGGAATTCTTAATATTCTGTTAGCCCAGGAGGTTGAAAGATGTCATCAGCACAGTGTCTGGTTGGGCTCAAATCCCATTTTTACAGTTATCAGTTCAGTTCAGTCGCTCAGTTGTGTCCGACTCTTTGCGACCCCATGAATCACAGCACGCCAGGCCTCCCTGTCCATCACCAACTCCCAGAGTTTACCCAAACCCATGTCCATCGAGTCAGTGATGCCATCCAACCATCTCATCCTCTGTCATCCCCTTCTCCTCCTGTCCCCAATCCTTCTCAGCATTAGGGTCTTTTCCAGTGAGTCAACTCTTTGCATGGGGTGGCCAAAGTATTGGAGTTTCAGCTTCAACATCAGTCCTTCCAATGAACACCCAGGACTGATCTCCTTTAGGATGGACTGGTTGGATCTCCTTGCAGTCCAAGGGACTCTCAAGAGTCTTCTCCAACACCACAGTTCAAAAGCATCAATTCTGCGGCGCTCAGCTTTCTTCACAGTCCAACTCTCACATCCATACATGACCACTGGGAAAACCATAGCCTTGACTAGACAGACTTTTGTTGGCAAAGTAATGTCTCTGCTTTTAAATATGCTCTCTAGGTTAGTCATAACCTTCCTTCCAAGGAGCAAGCGTCTTTTAATTTCATGGCTGCAATCACCATCAGCAGTGATTTTGGAGCCCAAAAAATAAAGTCTGACACTGTTTCCACTGTTTCCCCATCTATTTCCCATGAAGTGATGGGACCAGATGCCATGATCTTAGTTTTCTGAACTTTGAGCTTTAAGCCAACTTTTTCACTCTCCTCTTTCACTTTCATCAAGAGGCTCTTTAGTTCCTCTTCACTGTCTGCCATAAGGGTGGTGTCATCTGCATATCTGAGGTTATTAATATTTCTCCCGGCAATCTTGATTCCAGCTTGTGCTTTTTCCAGCCCAGCGTTTCTCACGATGTACTCTGCAGATAAGTTAAATAAGCAAGGTGACAATATACAGCCTTGACGTACTCCTTTTCCTATTTGGAACCAGTCTGTTGTTCCATGTCCAGTTCTAACTGTTGCTTCCTGACCTGCATACAGGTTTCTCAAGAGGCAGATCACATGGTATGGTATTCCCATCTCTTTCAGAATTTTCCACAGTTTATTGTGATCCACATAGTCAAAGGCTTTGGCATAGTCAATAAAGCAGAAATAGATGTTTTTCTGGAACTCTCTTGCTTTTTCGATGATCCAGCAGATATTGGCAATTGATCTCTGGTTCCTCTGCCTTTTCTAAAACCAGGTTGAACATCTGGAAGTTCACAGTTCACGTATTGTTGAAGCCTGGCTTGGAGAATTTTGAGCATTACTTTACTAGTGTGTGAGATGAGTGCAATTGTGCGGTAGTTTGAGCATTCTTTGGCATTGCCTTTCTTTGGGATTGGAATGAAAACTGACCTTTTCCAGTCCTGTGGCCACAGCTGAGTTTTCCAGATTTGCTGGCATATTGAGTGCAGCATTTTCACAGCATCATCTTTGAGGATTTGAAATAGCTCAACTGGAATTCCATCACCTCCATTAGCTTTGTTCGTAGTGATGCTTTCTAAGGCCCACTTGACTTCACATTCCAGGTTGTCTGGCTCTAGGTGAGTGATCACACCTTCGTGATTATCTGGGTCGTGAAGATACAGTTATAGCCTTGTATAAAATTAAGCATAATGTTTATTCTCTTAATAGCCACAAAGAGCTTAGGACAAGGTCTGGCACATGGCAAGTGTTCAATCAGTGAGGGCCGGTATCGTCATCCTCATCATCAGGAACCTTGAAATTCATCCAAATTTTGCCCATTAACCTCTAAAGAGAGAGAGGTTAGTAAACTTTGGAATCTTGCTCCAGCCAGAACAAGGCTGATGCCACTGGACACGAGTCCCTTACCAGGCACCAACATCCTTTTTTCCAGATTTCTGCCTCCAGGATCCACCCAGTTCAATGCCTACTCATAGTCATTAGCAAGAAAGGCTTGTTGAGCAAATGAGTGAAGCAATGAATGGCGTGGGCCAGAAACCGCAGTAGGACAGGACTCAGTCACTGCATTTTTTTCAGTTGCCATATGCAAAGTTATTATAATCACTAATGGAAATCCCATCAGTAGAGAAGACTGCACTAGCCCGTCTGTATTGAAAACACAATTTCTTCTTTTGCAAAACATTATAGGTTTGAAATTTCTCTTTTCAATCTAATCCTTCTATTCATACTGGTACTTTGCTTGAACTGAGGCCTCACTCACTCTAATTTTACCTGATACTTAATCCAAAGGCTGACAAACAGCCCCTACCTAAACCAGCAGAAGGAAACCGGTGGAAAGAGGCCCTCAGGCAGTTCCCATTGAGATGGGAGAAAAGGCAGGAAGCCTCCACCCCACCCTCTACACACTCTCACTCATGTTCCATTGCTAAGAATTACATCACATGATAGGTCTTTTCCAGGACAGGGCAATGACCTCTAAAAGTTTGCAGCATCCCCTCTGTGAGCTTTTTGGAAACCTCCAGCAGCCCGTAGCACACCTCTAGTCCATGACTCTCTCCTTTCCCCACTACTCAGCCTTCCATGTACTTTAGCAACTAGCCAAGAAATCATCCAGTATCCCCACAGATGCTAAAGAACAGAAGGCAGATTCCATGTCAGAGCAGACAGCACATGGCATGGTCCAAAGATCCCTGGAGCCAGGAGACTGTGGCTCTGGCCTCATCCCTGACTATCTGGTGACCCTGGACAGGTCCCTTCATTTTGCTGCACCTCAGTTCCCTTTCTGATCTCCTCCTCCATGTAAGTTTCCCTCATTCTTCTCTATTTCAGCCCACTATTGGACTCTTTCATAACATAGTTTGTAGTTATTCTCTCTTTTTACTTGCCCTTAGTCTGCACTGTTCACTAGAATGTAAGCCCCTTTTGTCCATCTGAAGCCTCATTGTAAACCCAGAACCTGGTTCCTGTCAGCACTCAAAAAAAATTCATTTAATGAATGAATGAATGAGATATCAGATGATCTAGTTTTAATCTGCTATGGTTTTTCATCTAGTCACAGTAAAAACAAAAACAATTATATAAAGAAGTTCCCCTGTTTTTCCCAGGGAATACATGGGGAGATGGATGATTAAGTGAAAATCCCCTGTTCATCAGCCACTCCTTCTAACATTTCATTTAGCATCGTAGAGGTCAATTTCTCATTTTATGTATTTGTGTCTTCAAAGCACCCTGAGTAGTTTTTTTGAGCACAGAAATTGGAAAATCTTTCGTATCTTTCTGGCACTTTCTTATCTTTCTAGCATCTCTCACCTGATCTGATAAATCATTTTTTAAATAATTTTATTTATTTATTTAAATTTTTACTGTGCTGGATCTTCATTGCTGTGCAGGTTTTTCTCTAGTTGTAGAGAGTGGGGGCTACTCTAGTTGCAGTGCATGGGCTTCTCATTGTGGTGACTTCTCTGGTTGCAGAGTACAGGCTCTAGGACATGGGGGCTTCAGGAATTGCAACTCCTGGGCTCTAGAACACATGCTCTCAGTAGTTATGGCTCATGGGCTTAGTTGCTCTGTGGCATGAGGGATCTTTCCAGATCAAGGCTCGAAACCATGTCTCCTGCATCAGCAGGTAGGTTCTTTACCACTGAACTACCAGGGAAGCCCCATGATAAATCATTTTAATTAACATGTAGGTACATAGTCTAGCTTACTAAGCAAGGCTAGGCTAGTCTCCACTTTCATTATACATTTTAATGAGTTTTTGCATTATTTCTGCCCAATCTATCAACCCCAGAGAACTTAAAATCAAATTGAAATCTAAAAGTGTAAAAATAATTAAAATTGCCCTACAGACTGCAGTAGTTTAAGATTTGTGTTAGTAGAAACCATCCGGGCAAAGCCACTGTAAATGTCTGCCATTAGCCACTGTTTTTCAGTATAACATTTAATTAAGATTGTGCTGATGTTTGGCCAGGGGCCCTGGTCTCCATCCTCACCCCACTCCTTAGCCGCTCAACCCACATCAAATTGGGTCAGCACAGAGTTAATGGGCAAATTACAGAAAACTTCAGTTTAAATTCCACCCCCCCACCCCCAACACACACACTTATGTCTTATTTGATGACTTTAACTGGAGATTTTAATCTGCTCTCTACTTACTTGCTTTCCAACAGCAGTCTCTGTGAGATATCTCCTCTGGAAAGATATAGATTTGATCCTCTCTGCTGGCCTCCAGAGGACTTCTGGCCAGAGAAAATATTAATACATCCACATGATATCCAATAGTCATGGCAAAAATTAAGCTGAATCCTCATGTTTTTGTTTAGATTTTTCCCCTATGTGGTCCACCTACCATCTTTCCAGGCTTAATTCCTGCCTTCCTTCACTTTGATCAGATCCACCTTTGCCTTGTCCCTCCTACAAATTTTGTACTTTCTGGAATCCTTGTCTCCTGAATACTCATCCCTTAAGATTCAACTCACCTGTTGCCTCACCAATGAAACTGTCCTAGATTACTCCAACTGGAAGTAATTTAAATTTCTGTGGGACTCTTACTTCTCTTAAAGGATTTTTGCAAAATTTTGTGTCTTCTATGTCAACAATAAATTGTATGCAGGGACCATCTCTGTATCTCACAGAGTAGTCACTATTATTGCTTGGTTGAATGAATGAATGTGTCTCTCTTATGACATGAGACACCTGTTATACATTTGAAGCTGGATACATGTTACTAAAAATAGATAATATTCTGTCATTCCTTTTGGACTCTGTTAATGAATTAGAGCATGACATAGGGAGAGCTTTCTAACTTGGTGTATATTTAGGTGCCTAGGACTTGATCTATATATAACACATCACAGGCTTATGGCAGGAGTGTTAATTTCACCCTGAGCTCAGTGATAAACTATGGCTACAAATTGAGAGCATCAGCACCTCCTACTGGGAGACATGAGGACATGAAAGTATTGATAGAGAAGTTACCCTAAAAGGTAAGGGCATAACTCCTTTTTTTTTTTTTTTCCTTTGGATGACCCTGTTCTTGAATTACCCATAAGTTCAGGGTATGGTTCCACGCTGCTGCTGTTGCTAAGTCGCTGCAGTCATGTCCGACTCTTAGGGACCCCATGGACTGCAGCCTACCAGGCTCCTCCATCCATGGGATTTTCCAGGCAAGAGTACTGGAGTGGGGTGCCATCACCTTCTCAGATGGTTCCATAGGGAAGCATACAAATGGGATGTGTCTAGGAGCCTGTAAAGTCTATGAGAGCAGGATGCAAGTTAATTCACAAATGCACAGCCAGATCTGAGAACTGAAAACAGAGAGTATTCTGCATTGGGATTAGGAAAAATGGGAGCTTTCAGAGAAATAAGAGGCTGAGATTATGTCATGCTGCTGGTGGAAGGCAGAGGTGGAATTTGAACAAAGTCAGCCCATGCTCTTCACTGTTGGGCTACACATCCTGGTCAGGGCCCCACTGAGACCCCACTCTCCCAAGCTTCATACTCTTTCCTGTTTGTTGGAAGGAATTGTCCTGATTCAGGATACCTGTGCCTCAATTTTCTCAGCTGTGAAATGGAGAATAGTAGTGCTTATCTTAGTCAAAGTACTAAATTCAGGAAACCCTGCTGCAGCATGGAGGAAACGCTTGATAAACATTCACCTTCAAGTCCCTCAGAGATGCAGCTTCTTGAGGCCCAGGGCTATGATGTATTCCTAGTGCTGCAGGAATACTGGTGAGCAACCTGGGGGCTTTGCCCAAGGGCTTGCTAGAGAGTGAACGTATATATATCCCCCCAAAACTCCTATGTTGAAATCCTGGCCCACCTCCAATGTGATGGTATTAGGAGGTGGGGACTGTGGGGGGTAATTTAGGTCCTGAAGGTGGAGTCGTCATGAGTGGCATTAGTGTTCTCCCTCTGCTCTCCACCATGTGAGGACACAACAAGAAGACCATCTGCAAACCAGCAAGCAAGCCTCGCTAGACACAGGATCTGCCAGCACCTTGATCTTAGACCTCCCCGCCTCCAGAGATGTAAGAAATAAATGTCTGTTGTTTCAGCCACCCAGTGAGTAGTATAGCAGCCCCCACTGACACAGACATGGCTGCTCAGGGCTGTAGTGGGAGCATCGTTGGTATGAAAACCAATAAGTAAGTACAGACAGTGGTCAACCTCCCCAACAAAGCCCCAGGGCCCGTGCCAGCTCACCCCAGAAAGGCTCTGCCAGGCCTTTATGGAACAGCCTTGCTCCTGGCCAAGGCATAGGCCATGGTCCAGACCCAGCTTCCTTGAAGCAGTTGGATCACAAGAAGGCCCTGCTCCAGTCTGCGCCTCCTCCTCCACCTTTTGCCAAGGACAGCCTTTCATGGCGGCATGTGGGCCAGGAGCCCATCACAGCTTTCACATGTGCAGCTCCCTGTAGGACTGAACAATTTTTGGCAGCCTCTTGGCTCTGTTGATGAGAGTACCAAAAAGTTCTGCTCCCCCTGCCCCAGGACAATGGTGGCCCAAAGGCCCTCAACTTCCCTAGCTCTTGCTGGGACCTGTACACATGAGGCTAGACTGTATGGGAGGTAAAGGCTATGTTCTTGGCTGTGGCTATGCTGTGGGATGGGCAGCATGTGATACAGGTTAAGGGGCCATGCTCCTCGAAGCCCCCCACTGCCTCATCAAGGAAGTATAATATGTCCCCAAGACAACTCCTTCTTCAGGCAAAGAGGAGGGAAGGACTTCTGTTCTGCTAATTCTCCTCTCATAGATACATTGGAGCCCCTAGAACCAATCCCCTCAAGGCCAGAGAGAAGGAAGCCCCTCAAAACCTGGGCATAGGGCTGGAACCACCAGAGTTATCTAAGGAGGAAACGTGCAGATGGCCAGGCCTGAGAAATAAGATGGATAAGAAAGGAATCCAAGGAGACATGCCATCACCTTAGAGGTTTACCTCTCTCACAAGCAGAAAGCAGAGGCTCCATAACCATAAACAGAGCAGAAGAAAGCAGAAACCTGACCATTTGAGTCAGACATGGAGCAGACAGAGGCAGGCTGGCCCGAGTGGGTAGTGCGGATGGTTCAAGACAAACCTTATAGACCAGACTTCAGCGCTGACAGCTCTGTGTGAAATTCTAGAACACTTCCATTGGCTCAGACAAAGGTCCTAAAACAGCAGCTCCTCTGAAGAAGAAGAACTCCATCAGTAACTCTTGGGAAAACAGCATTCAATTTACCACACTGATATAGCACCAGTGCCTGTGGGAAGCTGTGCCAGGCACTGGGGTACATCAGGAAGGAGGTGACCTATTCCTTTTCTCACAGAGGACTCAGCAAGAATTAGAGACATGGCACTAGTGGTTACAGGTGTACTGAGCACTGCAGAGAAGGCCTCCTAGCAAGAAAAGACATTTTTCACCACTTCTCTACTCAATTCTTTAATGAACAGAGCTGAAAATAGCTGTCAGAAAACAAACTTATGGTTACTAAAGGGGATAGCAGGGGGTAGTGAAGACAAATTAGGATTTGGAGGTTAACATATACACAATATACTAAATTTAAAATGAACAACAAGGACCTATATAGCACAGGGAACTATATTCAATATCTTGTAATAACCTACAATGGAAAATAATCTGATAAAAGTAATTGAATCACTTTTCTGTATACCTGCAACTAACACAACATTATAGATTAACTATACCTCCATTTTTCAAATAGTTAGCAAAAGTTTTAAGTTGAAAATTTTTAATTAAAAAATAGATATCAGATATAGCAGCTATCCAACCCTAGTCTCAAGAGAGATTTTTTTTTAAGTAATTTTAAGGGGAGCCCTCACGACAGTGGCTTCATGATGATGATCTACCATAAACACCCCCAAAGTTGCTCAGTAGTCAACTTTATCACCCATGAATACCTAAAACCTTCTTGAACTTAACCTATTTACTACTTGATTCTATTCTACCACTGCTGGGTTAAATGGTGCTCTTAGTCTCTCAGGCTTTATCTCCCTCTGTGGGAGACTCCTTATCTCTTCCATGTATCTTCTCCCAAAAGTTGCTCCCTTCCCTTCATCACTCAGTTCTTCCCTGGACTTTTTACAGCACCATTAGGTCATTCTTGAGAAGGGTTGTCAGAAATGATAGAAAACCCAGTTTTGTTGCCAACATCCTTTGCCAGAATCTGCCCACATCCTCCCCTGGCCAGGAGCAGCTCCTGCCCACTTGCCCCTGCAATCCCAGGAAGGCCACGGCCAGTGCCTGCCCTACAGGAAGGAACCCTCATTTATAACACCTCTCTCATGCTGAAGTGTCTTAGTTTGCACTTTCACTGATATTTTCTCCTTTGATATAACAATCTTGAGAAGTAGGCAAAATATGGTTACTAGCATCCTCATGTTACAGAAAACAAAGTTTCAAGAAGTTTAAATTGTCCAACATCATCGAACTAAACAGTGGCAGATGCAGAAATTGAACTTGGGTCTCTAGACTGTCCTGCTCTGTCTATTCCCATAATTTAACCCCAAGGCCACTTGCTCCAACTTCTAAGATCTGCCTCAGATCTCCTTGTTTTGTTGCAAACCTTGGATTTGGAGCTCATGAAGTTCAGGTCAGAATCGCTTCCTCCAGCAGCCTTGAGCCCATCTGACCCACAGCTAAGAGGCTGACCCTTCCAGTGCCTCTTCTAGTCTCCAGCTTCCCAAGAGAAGAGGGGAGAAGAGGCCAAGACCATTCCTAACTGGCTGCTGATGCTCTGAATAGTGACCTCTCAGGGCAAGTCCCACTTCCTGTCTGGCACTAAGCCATGCATACCCTCAACAGTGAGCAAAAACATCTTGGCAAATTGAGAGGAATTCTGCTGTCTTCTTGTTTCCTAGCTCACTCTCTTATTTTCCCTTCTGTCTTGTATGCTCTTTAAACTTGATTTTAGGCCAAATTTCCAACAAATAGTCCCACCCCTTTCAATTTAGAGACCCCCCATAGGACCTATTTCTTATTACTGTCAGCATTGTTTCCAAAGACTCTTTAGCATGTGCCCAAAATATTAGAGACCCCTTTTATTCAAGCATATGATAAAGCTCTGATAGAGAAAAGGGGACCCACTAATGCTTAAGGCTTCCCTAGTGGCTCAGACAGTAAAGAATCTGCCTGTAATGCAGGAGACCTGGATTCGATCACCGGGTCAGGAAGATACCCTCAAGAAAGGAATGGCAACCCACTCCAGTCTTCTTGCCTGGGAAATCCCTTGGACGGAGAAGCCTGGTGGACTACAGTCCAAAGGGTCACAAAGAGTCAGACATGACTGAATAACACTTTCACTTTTCACACTGATGCTTAGCCCAAAAGGGAGTGAGGATGGAGGAGAAGCAAGATGGGTCAGGGAAGGCTTCCAAGAAAGAAATAGTGGCTGGGCTAGTCTTTAAAGATGAGCAGCCAATATCAGAAATGTGTTTTATTTTAGTGTGAGTTGTCATTAGTGAACTTGTTTATTGTAAAGGTGGACATTTAGCACTCAGTGGAGTTTTCAAAATAAAGTAATAAAAAAAAATGAGTAGCCAAGAAGCTGGAATGTTCTAGGCAGAGGGTATGGCACATGCAGAGGCACAGAACGTGAGCGTGTATGGCACTTTGGGGACCTATACAAAGTCTGGTGTGACCAGAAGGAAGGTTGGAATGCAGCAGAGCTGGGAGGTGAGGGGCTTGGGCCAGATGAGGAAGAGTCTTATGTGCTGGGCTTAGGTGCTGAGTCTTCACACTGAAGGGGATGGACAACATGGAAGAGTTAATGTAGTATGATCAGATACGTGAAAACTGCACTCAGAGGATGGACCAGGGAGAAGTTAACTCTATTACAAGGCTGCTGCTTTCCTCTAAGTGAGAAATAACCAACAGAATTATTGAATGATGTGCCATGTCTTAGAAGACCGACACTAAAAGGGAGCTTGCCTATGTATCATCTTGTCCAAATGCTGTTTTAAGGACTTCTCTGGCAGTCCAGTGGTTAAGACTTCACCTTCCGATGCAAGGGGCTTCCCTGGTGGTTCAGACTGTAAGGAATCTGCCTGTGATGCAGGAGACCCAGGTTCAATCACTAGGTTGGGAAGATCCCCTGGAGAAAGAAACAGCAACCCACTCCAGTATTCTTGCCTGGAAAATTCCACAGACAGAAGAGCCTGGTGGGCTACAGTCCGTGCGGTCTCAAAGAGTCAGATACAACTGAACAACTAGCAACAATTTCCAATGCAAGGAGCATGGGTTCAATCTCTGGTCAGGGGGCTAAGATCCCACATGCCTAATGGCCAAAAAACCAAAACACAAAACAGAAGTGGTATTGTAACAAATTCAATAAAGACTTTAAAAATGGTCCACATCAGGAAAAAAAAATACTGCTTTAGAGATGAAGTAGAGGTGGGGGAAGAGATGGGGATCAAGCTCTGCTGCCCCTCAGCTCCTCACCTGACCCATTCATTAGTCCTCTCTGCCATGAGTGTGCTGGTCTTGCTAGGGCTGCCATAACAAAACACCAGACATGGGTAACTTAAACAACAGAAATTTATTTCCTCATAATTCTGGAGGCTAGGAGTCCAGGATCACAGGGTCAACAGGTTTGTTTCTCCTAATGCCTCTCTCTCTGGCTTACAGATGGCCACCTTATCTCTGTGTCCTCACGGGGCTGGCCCTCTGTGTTGTCTGCTTTTTAATCTCTCCTTCTTATAAGGACGTCAGTCTTATTGAATTAGAACGCACCCTAACAACCCCATTTTAACTTCATTACTGCTTTAAAGGCCCCATCTCCAAACATAGTCACAATTCTGAGGCTCTGGAGGTTAGGGTTTCAACACAGGAAGTGAAGGGTAGGGACACAATCACCATAACAATGAGTAACAAGAAACTATATTCCTAGGGACTTCCCTGGCAGTCCAGAGGTTAAGAATCTATCCTTTCAATGCAGGGGATGTGGGTTCAATCCACAGTTAGGGAACTAAGACTCCATGTGCTGCACAGTCAAAAAATAAATAAAAATTAAAAAAAAAATGTTTTAAAGAAATTGTATTCCTAGATGCACAGGGAATGGATGTCACAACAGACATCTGGGTGTTAATGGAGAATTCATAGGAGAAATTGGGAGAAAGGTAAATCCAGGCAGAGGGATTCAATGAGCAGCATCCGTCCTGGAACAGCCATCATGACAAAGTCCCTTGAGTCACAGAACCCCCGTCATGAGCAGTCTCCCATCCATGTTGACCATCATTTATCACGTGCCCACCCAAGCACACAGCACAGTCAGCCAGACATCTCTTCAATGGATCACCTCTAGCTTATTATTTGTACATCCTGCACATCTGTGGAAGCCTCTTCCACATCACTGAGAAATGTGTTAAGTTGTGTCATTATTTTCACATGTGTATGTGTGAAGTTATTTCAGTCGTGTCCAACTCTTTGCAACCCCATGGACCGAAGCCTGCCAGGCTCCTCTGTCCATGGAATTTTCCAGGCAAGAATACTGGAGTGGGTTGTCATTCCCTCCTCCAGGGGTCTTCCTGACCCAGGGATCAAACCGGTTTCTCTTACCTCTCCTGCATCATCTTCACACTGATCCATAAAAGAACTGCAACACCAAATTAACACTCAACAACTTTCCCCATGGTGGAATTCCCCATGGTGGAACACCATACAGTCATTACATTGTGCTAATCCCAATAACAATGGGGTAAGTCTCACAATACAGTATTAAGTGAAGAGACATGATGCAGAATTGCATTACTGTATCCTGTCTCTTCCATTAATACTATATCCAGCATCTTGTCCGATGCTAGACAAAATCATGTGTGAAAACAAATGCCACTCGAAGGAAAGTCAAATTTAAGCTTAAAATATTAGGAATCTTCCTAAAATCCATTACTCTTCATTTATTAATCAGGAATCAATGAAATTAACTCAGTACTAGGAAAGTCTCTTCAATACTTTAGAGCATGTATTAGTCAAACTTTTCTCAGGAAAACAGAGCTCCTGCCAGATGGTTCAAGGATACAGGGATACAGGGAACCAGTTACAAAGGTGTTGGAAAAACTGAGGAGCTAGGTGCAGAACAATGAGATAACCCAGAAACTCACATGGTGTAACAGCAGGAAGTTGTTGCACCATATTATCAAAACCCAGAAGTCAGAGCAACAGAGCAGAAATTAGAAACTCAAGACACCCCCAATAAAAGACCTGGGCTTCTCCTTTTCTATTTTTCTCCAGTCTCCCTCCTGGGCTCTCCATCTGTGAATCATAGACAAGAAGCAATTGGCAAGGAAGCTTGAGAAACGCTTCCTGATGGGCACTCCTGCTGGGATTTAGAGCAGAGCAGAGGAAGTAGATATGGGATCTCGGATCAAATAAATGAGTGGCATAGGGCACCAGCAAACAACTAGTATCCTGCCATGAAGGGGCTACTTCTTCTCTGCTCGTGAAAGATTGCCTAGTGCCTCAGTCACTTCAGATACTCACATTTCTTGCCCTTAAACTCTGGTCTCCCCATGAATAGGTTCCCCCTCACAAGCCCCAGACTCACTTTTACTTCCTCCTCTTAATCTCTGTTTGCACCTTGACCAATGTCACATTTCATCATCTGTCCATGATCTAGACTCTGACCAGGTTTGCACTCCATGTGCCTCTTCAAAGCCTCTGGACTTTGAGCCAATATCCAGACTTGTGACCTTTGCCCAATCTCATGGTTCTGTCTGCACTTCCCGATTTCAGTTGTTCTTTCCCAAATCGATCGAGCCATAAATAGAGGTTTGAGTATTATATATTAAAATTTTAATGGTAAGTAATGTCATAACTAAAAACTCATGTGTATCTATCAACTATTGGAAGGAGCGAAGAGGAAATGTAGGATGGGGTGAGCTAAATCTTCATCTGATGCAGGGGGTTAACATCAAACATTTAAAGTTGATAAATGAAGATGGAATTACATGAGCATATAAATTAGAGGGCTGGAAGTAATAACATAACTTAAAACAGAAACAATTGAAAAGAAATAGGATGGTTGCCTTTGAGCAGTGGGACTGTGGAAAAAGTGTAAAACAAGGCTTTTGGTTATAAATGCTTCTGTATTCATTGATTTTTTTTTAACCATCATGGATTCTTTACTCAGATTTTATACTTGCTGCTCCCTTTACCTAGAATACTCTTCCCCAAGACATCCACGTGGCTGGTTCCCTCATTTCCTCCAGGCTTTCCCTGAGCACCCTATTTAAAACTGCAACATCCATATCCCCATTCTGTGCTTTCTTTGCATCCCACTTACCACCATGGAACATTCCACAAAATTTTCTTCTTCATTTTGCTTATTTTCTGTCTGCCCCAATTACAATATAATCTCCATTAGAGCAGGGGCCTTGTTTTGTTCACTGGTAAATACGAGAAGGCAATGGCACCCCACTCCAGGACTCTTGTCTGAAAAATGCCATGGACGGAGGAGCCTGGTAGGCTGCAGTCCATGGAGTCACACAGAGTCGGACGCTACTGAAGCGACTTAGCAGTAGCAAATACGAGCACCTAGAACAGTAGCTGGTACTGTTGACTGACTATATGAACAAATTGTGTGTGTGTGTCTGTGTGTGTGTGATGACATGAAAAAAAATTATTTAATGACCAATAAGTCTTTTAGAAAAATTGCCACATTTTTTTGTTTGTTTGATTTTACTTTGTTATGTTCCACATTGAGATAGTCCTTGGAGAATTCTATGCCTCAAGTTTTCCAAGTGGGTTACTCTTTTGTACACTTGTCCTTCAAAACCTTCTTTGAATTCAGCTTAATGAAGCATCAGGGTGGTCCAAGAGCAGGGAACTGACATCATTGGGAAAAAGGAAAGGAGATATGCTGGCACCAGGATGCAGATTATCCACCAGGATGCAGATTCCCCAGGGTGCTACTCAAGAAAAGAACCTTTAAAAGGAGGGCAAACTCCACTGAGGAAAGGACATAACCAGATGAACACAATGTCTTATTGAGTGGTGGGTTTCATTTGTTTTCTTAAAATTTTCCATTATTTAAATCTAGAAAGCTGAAGAATTAAAGGTTAGTCTCGTTAAAGTACAGGTCTTTTGGAGAGTCTAAAAACTACACATTTTGAGGACCTTAAATTTATTGTAATCAGTGTATTCTTATTCAATCTCTTCTGAAAAGACAAATAGTTCCCCACAAAGGAATCCACAGGTATTAACAGCAAAAATATCCACTCTCTTTAGTCCCGAGAAGGACTTCACTTGCATGTTTTCTGGGGCGTCTTCCCACAACCCACTAATGCAACTGAATCACTGACTCAGTCAAGTAGGTAAAACCCAGAATGCAGAGTGAGAGGCCAAAGTTTGGATTCAAGTCCAAGCTCACCATTTCCTATGGTGTAACTATGGGAAGATCTCCCTGCTCTGAGGATGGCCCCTAATCTCCTCATTTCTGTGTCAGAGTAACAGAGCCTACTTCCTAAGATTGTAAGCTTTAGATGGAATAAGGGAAATAAAATGCTCGCCACACTGCCTATAGCATAGTAAATATTAATAGGAAGTGGGTATTTTTATGATTGTTATCATTTTGGGGGTAGCTATGATAATTTTTGAAGTTAGGAGATGTCTCACAAAAAACAAATATTGAAAAAAAACCAAATATTGGATTCTAAACTTGATTTCTTACCCATCGCTTCATCAATATATTCCTCATAAATTGCCAGTCCTTAGAACTCTTTGAATAAACATATTTAAGCTTTAATTACAAGACTCTTCCAGAGTAGAAGATATACCCTTACCTTTGACACACCCAAAAATATTTTGCCCACTATTGGTAGCCTTGTGCTTTAGTGTTATAGTCCCATGTGCTTTGCTGCTAGTTCTTGTGCTGTCTCTCCTAAAATGTTATACTTCAGAATGATTAACAGATCTCTACCTGTTGACTAGAAAATGCTAGCTTTTCTGGGTAGTGGTTAGATTTAAGATGACCAACATCTATGTCTGGATTTCATCAGGCAGGTCGAATATCACTCAGGGATTTGACTTGACCAGAAATTTCTAAGAGGAAAAGACTACCACACCTTGCTTTCTCTTTCCCAGGGGAAATGTGAATAGTTTACCAGCCCAGTCACTGACTAGACAGAGGCCCAAGGGCCCTAGAATTAGAGCTGCCAGATAAAATAAGAATGTCCAGTTCAATCTGAATTTCAGACAAACAATAAATAATTTTCAGTATAAGTATGTCCCAAATATTACATCATTATCTGAAACTAAAGCTTAACTAAATTATAACAAATCTTATATTTTTATTTTGCCAAATCTGGCAGCCCAACCCAGAGTATAGAGATTATCACTAACCTCCTTACTCTCTGTCCATCATGGTATTATTTTCCCTACCAAATTCTGAGTTTCTTGAAGTGGGCCCTGTGTGTGTTAGCCCTCATGCCTAGCACAGCATAGTTGTTCAATGAATGTATCAGGACAGAAGGAAGGAAGGAAGAAGAGAGGGAGGGAGGGATGCCTTGAGCCAGCAGCCGTTTGACTCCAGCTTCTAATCATTTAACTTATCCTGATTCCCAGTATCCCTGTAGACAAGGCAAGTAAAGGTAGGTGATCTGAATTGTATAGCCCACACATTTCAAGGTCATTAGAAGTGTTATCTCTAAGGAGAACTCTCAGATCTAGTTTCCCCTCTTGCAAAAGTCCAAGGCCACACCTCTGTCCTCCAAAGAACGTAAATATTAAGTCCCCAGTTACTAGTCCCTTTGGTCTGTTTCCAGACCAGTATCTTTCTGAGGCATTGCAGCATCAGATCTCAACGTTTACATCTGGTTTCACCTTCCCTCTTTGGTTTTGGCTCCCAGGGAATTCTTTCTTTATTTTGAGCTTGATGGACAGGTTTGGGTAGACTCCGGGAGTTGGTGATGGACAGGGAGGCCTGGTGTGCTGCGATTCATGGGGTCGCAAAGAGTCGGACACGACTGAGTGACTGAACTGAACTGAACTGATTGCATTTAAATTTTTTGTTGCAATATTTTGCCCTATATTTATATGTGCTTAGAGTGAGGAAAGAAGATAATATAGGCTATCTCGGTAAGCCCTATTCCCAGAACCCAGAAAATAGATATTTTTATAAAGTTTTCTGTTAAGTAGAAAGCATAGATTATCTTAGCAAAATTCACTTTGGCTCATTTCCCCAGCTGAAATTCCTTTGTTGAAAGTAAGTAGTGAATCCAAAATTGACAATATGTTATATATAAAATTTTATAAACTGCCTTTTTATGTATTGCCTTTATCTTAAAACATTAGATAATTACCACCTCCTGTACCACTAAAAATTCACCCCCAAAAATCTTGATTTTTAGGACCTGCATATTATCTCACTGAAGTATCATAATTTAACAGTTACTCTATATTGAACATGGACATATTTTTCATTGTTTTATGTAAATAATACTATGATGATTGGGCTTCCCAGGTGGCTCAGTGGGTAAAGAATCCCCCTACAATGAAGGAAAAGCAGGCAGACATGAGACTGAACCCTGGCCGGGAAGATCCCCTGGAAGAGGGAATGGCAATCCACTCCAGTATTCTTGCACGGAGAATCCCGTGGACAGAGGAGCCTGGCGGGCTCCAGAGGGTCACAAAGAGTCGGACACGATGGAAGCCACCGAGCACGAGCACGCATGCACATGACTATTATCAGCATGTTTAAATATTTGTTAACATTTTTTATTATTTATTATTTAAGATACAGCCATAGAAGTTTCTTTACTGAGGAGCTGCATTAACTCATTCAAGCCTGTATACTACATGGGAAATGATTGTTAAATCGTATCACTGCCAAGAACCAAATTGGCTAATGTGCTAGCAGGAAGAGAATGATTAGCAACTACCCTCCAGTAAACCACAATTTCATAAGATTATTGTTTGCTTTACTAAAAGTTGTCTCTTGATTGCAAGTCACTGGGAACCAGTGATAATGAAAACCCTAGATGGGTTTCGTAAGTTTGTTTAAAGTTCACCAGCTTTACCTATTCTGTCAGAAAGCCAAATGCAGTTTGGGGCTCTCATACAATCTCCCAACTTGCTTTTCAAAGACAGCCCTTCAATTCCTGCTTCCAATGTCATCAGTCTATAAAGATCGAAATAGAATGCCATTTCCTTCAGGATATCACCTTATCGGGAGAAAAATACGCCAAATATCACCTTCCTCTGCTCTCTCACAGAACTTACTATGTTCTTACAACATCAAACACTTTCCACTCTGTTGACAGTTGTGTCCATGTCCCATCTACCATACTCAGCTATATGCCTTAAGAACAAGATTTTTTTCCCTCACTTTATTGAAAAATAATTGATCTATATCACTGTGTAAGTTTAAGATATACAGCATGATAATATGATTTACGTTGTATTGTTAAATGATTACCACAAAAGATTTAGTTAATATCCTTCATCCCATATGGATAGAATAGAAAGAAATGAAAAAAAATTCTCCTTGTAATGAGAACCCTTAGGATCTATTTTCTTAACAACTTTCCCATACATCGTACAGCGGGGTAAACTATAGTCATCATGACATCCCAAGGACTTACTTATCTTGTAACTGTAAGTTTGTACTTTTTGACCACCTTCCTCCAATTTCTCTTTTCCTGATACCACCTCTAGTGATCATGAATCTGATCTCTTTTCTACGAGTTTGATAGGTTTATTTTGTTCTTTTTTTTTTTTAGATTTTACATTTGTATGTGAGATCATACCGTAGTTGTCTTTCTCTAACTTACTTCACTTAGTATAATGCCTTCGAGTTCATCCATATTGTTGCAAATGGCATAATTTCCTCACTTCTATGGATGAATAATATTCTACTATTCCACTCACAAATTCTTTATCTATTCTCCCAATGGATGGACATAAAGTATCTCTATGTCTTTGCTATTTTAAATAATGCTGCTGTGAGCATGGAGGTGCAGTTGTCTTTTTGAGTTAATGTTTTCTTTGAGGACAGAATCTTTTTTATAATTTACTTTATTGAAGTTTAGTTGATTTACAATGTTGTGTTAATTTCCACTGTACAGCAAATACATATATATGTGTGTATATATATATATACAGTTATACATACATATGGGGCTTCCCTGGTGGGTCAGACACTAAAGAGTCCACCACACGTTCTTTTTCATATTCTTTTCCATTATAGTTTATCAAGGTATTGAATGTAGTTCTCATGCTATACAATAGGACCTTGTTGTTTATCCATCCTATATATAAGTTTCCATCTGCTAACCCAAACTCCCAATCCCTATGTCTCCCTGCCCCTTGACAACCACAACTCTGTTCTCCATGTCTGTGAGTCTGTTTCTGTTTTATAGATACGTTCATTTGTGTCATAATTTATATTCCACATATAAGAGATATCACATAGTGCTTGGAGGACAGAATCTTTGATTCATTCTCACATCTCCTAAAGTACCTAGAACTCTAACTGTCCAAGGCATAGAAAAGACTCAATAAATAGTGTTTGTAGGCTTTAATGCACGAATAGTAACAATCCTAACTACACTTGATTTCATTAACAACTAAGCAGCAGTATATAATTTCACTATAAAGACTGAAAAAAATAGTTTTTACTCAACTATTTTGAGGAAGTTCTCCTCTCAGAATATAAATACTGCCTTGATTTAAAAAAAAAAACAAAACACCCAGTAATATATTTTGAGACATCAAAACCTAAATCAGCCGGTATGATTCAACAAAAAGTAAAATTCAGTTAATCTGATTTTTGTATCTAGCATTATAACTGAGTTTATCTAAATGATGGCTGAGAATAAGCCTAATTATAATGCCAAATAACAAAATTAAGTGATTTTTTTCTTTCTAAATTAGTTTTTTCTTTTGGAAACTTTAGTAATAGTCCTTAAGTATTTGAGACATGAATCTGACCACCAATGACCATTTTGTCCTTTTTTCCTTTAATAATAAGGTGGGTGAATGAATAGATAGATGATAAAGCTAATACAACAACATGTTAACAAGCATGTTATTTAAATCAGGGGTTGGTCAACTTTTTCTGTAGAGTCAGATAGTAACTACTTAGGCTTTGTAATCCTCATTGCAATGACTCAACTCCACTATTGTAATGCAAAAGCAGCCAGAAACAATACATGAACTAATGAGCACTTTGGCCACCTGATGCAAAGATCTGACTCATTGGAAAAGATCCTGATGCTGGGAAAGATTGAAGGCGGGTGGAGAAGGGGACGACAGAGGATGAGATGGTTGGATGGCATCACCGACGTGATGGACACGGGTTTGAGCAGGCTTCGGGAGTCGGTGATGGACAGGGAAGCCTGCCAAGCTGCAGTCCACGGGGTCTCAAAGGGTCGGACATGACTGAGGGACTGAAATGAACTGAACTGAATGAGCATTGGTGGCTTGGTCGGTAAAGAATCTGCCTTCAGTGTAGGAGACCCAGGTTTGATCCTTGGGTTGGGAAGGTCCCCTGGAGGAGGGCATGGCAACCCACTCCAGTATTCTTTCCTGGAGAATCCCATGGACAGAGGAGCCTGTACAGTCCATGGGGTCGCAAAGAGTCAGACTCAACTGAGCGACTAATACACACAATGAGCACAGCTGTTCTGATAAAATTTTATTTTCAAAAACAGGCAAGCAACTGGATTTGACCCATGTACTGTAGTTTGCCAGCCCCTGATAAAAATGATGGATATATGATTATTCACTATATAATTCTTTCAACTTTTTACATCTTTTAAAGCATTTATAATAAAATATTGGGGCGGGAATATGTCTATACTTATCCAAAGGTTTTAATTACTATACAAATGTTTATTAAAAGCTCACATATTTTTCCCATGGTTTTGTTCTTACATATGCTCTTTAGTATAGCCTTCAGATGGTAAAAGTTAAATATCAAATTTTCTGCAATATCGTCAGTTTGGGGCATTAAAATCATTCTGAACAGGAATGACTGGTCAAAAATAATTAGTCCTCAGAAATAGCAAAAGGAAAAATTGCCTCCCTACTTCTCTCCCCCAGTGACTTTCTGTGTAGCAGTGACTTTTCCACTTAATTTTGACCTTTCCTTTCCTATTAGGGAAGGGGAGATGCATGTTTTTGTGGCACTATTATTTTATATACAGTGTATGTACCTTTTTCCAGGCTTTTTTTTTAAACTTCCCATTATCTAAAGCTGACATTATCTAGAGCTGACAGCAGTGATTGTCACATCATGTTACTTTCAATATTTCCATCTACGTGGTACTTAATACATATTGTCCTCTACATAGTACTTAATATAATTTGGCATACTTTCATTTTCTACACAATGTGTTTTTTTTTAACTACTTTTCCTGGCAGTTGTGACACTGGTTACTTTAAAACATTAAAAGGAGTCTATATTTGAGGTGTTTATAATAGTAGCTCTGCTAGACAGACTAAGATGATAATCAGGCCATAAGACACCCATTAGGATCTGTGTAGCCTTCTTGCATTAAAGAAGAAAAAAAAATCTGTTTCATTGTCACTGGCTTAATTCATAATCCAAACCAGACATTAGGAAACAATCATAGTGTCTTCGTCCTTGACAGAATTTTTCTCCAGCCTATGAAGCAGTTCTGGCCTTTGAGACAACCTTTCTCTATAGAAGACAGAAAATGGGAATGGGGAGGAAAACAGTCTACATTGTGGGATCATTTCAGCTACCATAGTTCCAAGAGTGTCTCTGTAACTCCCAGACCTCCTGGATATGAACAGTGCCTGCCTCCCAAAACCGAGAAACCTGCCCAGCCTTCCTGGCACTTAGCTATTTTATAAAGACCCCGAGTGTAAGATCCAGTGGGTCTCCCCAGAGGACCTAGCCATCTCCTGTGCTGCAGTCACCTGTACTAGACACCTACAGTCACCCACCTTGTTCTAGCTCAGTTCAGTTCAATTACTCAGTCGTGTCTGACTCTTTGCGACCCCATGGACTGCAGCACACCAGGCCTCCCCGTCCATCACCAACTCCTGAAGTTTACTGAAACTCATGTCCATTGAGTCGCTGATGCCATCCAACCATCTCATCCTCTGTCGTTCCCTTCTCCTCCTGCCTTCAAGCTTTCCCAGCATCAGGGTCTTTGCCAGTGATTCAGTTCTTCCCATCAGGTGGCCTAAGTGTTGGAGTTTCAGCTTCAGCATCAGTCCTTCCAATGAATATTCAGGACTGATTTCCTTTAGGATGGACTGGTTGGATCTCCTTGCAGTCCAACGGACTCTCAAGAGTCTTCTCCAACACCACAGTTCAAAAGCATCAATTCTTTGGTGTTTCTTTATAGCTTTCTTTATAGTCTAACTCTCCTCCATACATGACTACTGGAAAAACCATAGCTTTGACTAGATGAAGCTTTGTTGGCAAAGTAATGTCTCTGCTTTTTAATGTGCTGTCTAGGTTGGTCATAACTTTTCTTCCAAGGAGCAAGCGTTTTTTAATTTCATGGCTGCAGTCACCATCTGAAGTTATTTTGGAGCCCAAAAAATAGTCTGCCACTGTTTCCATTGTTTCCCCATCTATTTGCCATGAAGTGATGGTACCAGATGCCATGATCTTAGTTTTCTGAATGTTGAGCTTTAAGCCAACTTTTTCACTCTCTTTCACTTTCATCAAGAGGCTCTTTAGTTCTTCTTTGCTTTCTGCCACAAGAGTGGTGTCATCTGCATATCTGAGGTTATTGATATTTCTCCCAGCTGATTCCAGCTTGTGCTTCATCCAGCCCAGCTTTCATCATGATGTACTCTGCATATAAATTAAATAAGCAGGGTGACAATATACAGCCTTGATGTACTCCTTTCCTGATTTGGAACCAGTCTGTTGTTCCATGTCCAGTTCTAACTGTTGCTTCCTGACCTGCATACAGATTTCTCAAGAGACAGGTCAGGTGGTCTGGTATTCCCATCTCTTTAAGAATTTTCCAGTTTGTTGTGATCTGCACAGTCAAAGGCTTTGGCATAGTCAATAAAGCAGAAGTAGATGTTTTTCTGGAACTCTCTTGCTTTTTCGATGATCCAAAGGATGTTGGCAATTTGCTCTCTGGTTCCTCTGACTTTTCTAAATCCAGGTTGAACATCTGGAAATTCATGATTCACATATTGTTGAAGCCTAGCTTGGAGAATTTTGAGCATTACTTTACTAGTGTGTGAGCTGGGTGCAATTGTGTAGTAGTTTGAGCATTCTTTGACATTGCCTTTCTTTGGGATTGGAATGAAAACTGACCTTTTCGGTCCTGTGACCACTGCTGAGTTTTCCAAATTTGCTGGCATATTGAGCGCAGCACTTTAACAGCATCATCTTTTAGGATTTGAAATTGCTCAACTGGAATTCCATCACCTCCACTAGCTTTGTTCGTAGTGATGCTTCCTCAAGCCCACTTGACTGCACATTCCAGGTTGTCTGGCTCTAGGTGAGTGATCAGACCATCATGATTATCTGGGTCGTGAAGTGGCTGCACGGCGCTGGAGCAACTCTGAGGAGATAGTCCACGTCCAAGGGCAAAGGAGAAGCCCCAGAAAGATGGTAGAAAGGGCCAAATCGCATTTAGAATCAAACCCATACCCACCAGAGATGCTCAGAGGGCTCAAACAAACCTTGTGTGCACCAGGACCCAGAGACCCCACAGAGACTGAGACAGAACTGTGTCTGAGTGTCTCCTGTGGAGGTACAGTCAGCAGTGGACTGCTGCAGGGGCAGGGGCTCTTGATGCAGCAGACCTGAGTATGGCATATACCCTCTTAGAGGAGGTCGCCATTAACCCCACCATAGAGCCACCAGAACTTACACAGGACTGGGGAAACAGGCTCTTGGAGGGCACAAACAGAAACTTTTGCACACCAGGACGCAGGAGAAAAGAGCAGTGACCCCACAAGAGACTTTGTTCTAGAGAGTCATCATTTTGTTTTATTTTTAAAATTAATTTTTATTGAAGTACAGTCACTTTACAATGTTGTGTTAGTTTCTGCCGTAGAGCAAAAGTGACTCAGCTATATATATATATATATATATATATATATATATATATATATATATACACAGACACACACATATACCCCCTCTTTTCGGATTTCCTTCCCATTTAGGTCACCAGTGAGTCAAGTTTCCTGTGCTATACGGTAGGTTCTCATTTGTTGTTGTTTAGTCACTCAGTTGTGTCTGACTGAGACTCCATGGACTGCAGCCCACCAGGCTTCTGTTCATGGGATTTCCCATGCAGAAACACTGGAGTGGGTTGCTATTATCTTCTACTGGGGATCTTCCTGACCCAGGGATTGAACCCACATCTCCAGCATTGCTGGCAAGCCACTTTTTAACCACTGAGCCACCAGGGAAGCCCAGGTACTCATTACTTATCTGTGTTACACATTGTAGTGTACATATGTCAACCCCAATCTCCCAGTTCATCCCGCCTCTCCCTTCCCCCTGGTTTCCATACATCCATTCTCTGGCGAGTCACCATTTTAAATGAAGAGACTGATGCTGAGAGAACGTAGATGCCTATGCAGCCTTCCCTCCTGTGGTATGAATCCCTGGGTGTGAACTCTTCTGCCCAATCACCACCGTTTCCTAAGAAGCCAGTTATCTTCCAAATGCCTCCTTTTAAAACAGTGTAGAGTACAAACCCTGAAGTCAATAGATTGGGGTTCAGCTCTCATAACTACCACTTACTAAGTATGAATTTTGATCAGATTACTTAACCCTGTTGTGATGAGTGGATAATGTCTCCTAAGACATATCTGCATCCTAATATCTAGAATCTGAGAATGTTACCTTATATGATCAAGTTTGTGCAGGTGTGATTAATTAAGGATCTTGAAATGAGGAGTTTACCCTGATATCCAAGTGGGCCCCAAATGCTACCAAAAGTGTCCTTAAAGAGAGAATCAGAGGGAGAGTAGATGCCACACCAAGATGAAAAAGCAGTATGAAAATGGAGGTAGAGATTGGAGTGATGTGGCCACAAGCCAAAGGATACAATGGCAGTTTGAAGCTGGAAGAGACAAGGAACAGGTGCTCCCCTGGAACTTCCCAAAGAAACCAGTCCTGCTTGGATCTTGAATGCAGGCTTCCAGCCTCTGAACCATGAGAGAATACCTCTTGATAGGATATATCTCTGTTGTGTCAAGCAACCGACTTTGTGGTCATTTGTTACAGCAGCCATGAAAAACTAATACACCCTCTAAGCCTGTTTCTTCATATGTTAAACAGAAATAATATATGCCTTGCTAGGCTATTTTGATAACAAAAATTAACAAATGCAAAATACTCCCTTAGTCTCTGGCATATAGTAGGCATATAGCAGCTATTGTTTCTATTATGATTATCTTCATTATTTTTTAATATGAGTAAAAGAGTGCAGGCAGCTTATCCTAAACCCAGTACTGCTGTTTTAAAAATTAGTCACACCAAATACTCAGTGTTTCATTTTCATATGGGAAGAGCTGTATATTTATTTATAGTTTTTATCAAAATACTGTCTTTCATCAAAATGCTGTCTTCTATACTGTTGCTATATTATTATGAAGTGCCAGATCTATTCATGCCAATAATTAAATAAGCCATGTTGCATTTTTCCAAGTATTTAATTGTACATTTTACCATAAATTACATGTTTAAAATGGAAAATAAACAGTTCCAGCTGTTTTGAGGACAGCAAATCTAAATTCAAGCTGCTGAATTCTGGAAGAACTACAGATTTTTAAGTAAGCTATAATTTTTTAAAAACCAATGTCAACTCTTACTTATTCAAAACTTTAACATTCACTGAGATAATTAAGGGAAAGTAGGAGTTTTGGGTTATTAAAGACTGCTTTCCCAAACACAGAAGTATAATGTGTAGAGAAGTAATCATATAACATGATGGTTAAGGAACTATGCTAGGCATTAGAGGATACAAAGGTGAAAAAGACAGAGCCTCTACCTTGGAGGGACTCACAGGACAATGAAGGACATAGAAATATAAGCAGATAGATTGAAATTCAGAATAATATTGAAATGAACATTTACCAAGTGCCTACTATGTTTCATGCCTGTGAGCTAAGTCACTTCAGTCGTGTCCAACTCTTTGTGACTCTATGGAAAGTAGCCCTCCAGGTTCCTCTGTCCAGGGGATTCGCCAGGCAAGCATACTGGAGTGGGTAGCCATTCCCTTTTCTAGGGGATCTTCCTGATCCAGGGATCAAATCCCCATCTCCTGTGTCTCCTGCACTGCAGGCAGATTCTTTACCCACCGAGCCACCTAGGAAGTCCCTACTATGCCAGATACTATATAACTATTTACATGAGTTCATCTCATTTAATTCTCACAACAATCCTATGAAGTAAGGCTTTAGGAGGTTAACTCCGTAAAGGTCACATAGCTAGTTTAAGAAGAGACCTCTGTCTTAACCACTACCAAAGAGATATACCGTGAGAACACGGAAAAGAAAAAACTTACTGTATCTGAGGGAAGTGAGGAGGTTTCATCCTAGAAATACATTTAAGCTGGATCAAAATTGAATGGGATTTAGGAGGAGTTTTTTAAGGGGGAGAAAAAGTCAAAAGGCATCCAGAAGGGAAGAAGATCCTGTGCAAAAGTGAAGCCTCAAGAAAGGGCTATTTTTTCAGAATGGCTAGAGTGCCAATGAGGTTTGGTGGTCAGGAATAATATACTGCATGCAAATAAGGACATCAAATGATTAAAGTCTTTGAAGAGAGCCAGGATTGGATTTGCATTTAAGAAAGATGCCTGAGTATCCATGTGGAGAATGGACTACCCAAAAAGAAGTTAAGGGATTTCCCTGGTGATCCAGTGCTTAGGACTCCACGCTCCCAATGCAGGGGTTCCAGGTTCAATCTCTGTTCGGGGAGCTAGATCCCGCATGCCTCAACTAACACCCAGGGAAGCCAGATGAATAAATAAATAAATAAATATTTTTAAAAAAAATATCAAGTCAAGCCTGGAGTCAAGGACTTCTAGTTCAAGATGGGCGTCAGAGCTACAACCTTGGAGGGACTCACAGGACAGTAAAGGACATAGAAATATAAGCAGATAGACTAAAATTCAGAGTAACAGTTTTAAAAGATTCTCCAAAGAATCGTCTTTTCAACAAATGCTACTGGAAAATTTGAATACCTCTATGCAAAAAAAAAAAAGAACAGCAAAAACAACCAATCATACTTTGTATCATATACAAAGATTAACTCAAAATGGATCATAGACCTAAATGTAAAACCTACAAGAATACAACTTTGAGGACAAAACATAGAAGAATGCCTTCATGACTTTGGTTTGGGCAAAGATTTTTTTAAGTGTGACATAAAAACACAATCCATAGAAGAAAAATTGATAAATTAGACTTCATCAGAATTAAACATTTATTCTACAAAAGATACTGTTAAGAAATGAAAAAGACAAACCACAGACAAAAAGAAAATATTTGTAAAGCATATACCTGATAAAAGATTTATATCCAGAATATATAAGAACTCTCAAAATTCAACAAGAAGAAAACAAGTCAATTTTTTTTTCGTGGACAAAAATATTTAAACAGACACTTCATTGTTAAAGGTATATGGATGGCAAATAAGCACAGAAAAAGATGTTCAAGAAAAAAAATATGTTCAATATCACTGGTCATTATGGAAATGGAAATTAAAACCACAATGAGATATCACTGTATATATATTAGAATAGCTGAAATTTAGAAGTCTGACTGTACCAAGTGTTAGCAAGGATGTGAAGGAACTAGAATTCTCACATAATGCTGAAGGAAATGCTCAGTAGCACCTGCCATTTTAGAAAATTGGCTCATTCTTTTAAAAAAAAATTCTTCTGTTTATTCCACTAGAGATTATTTTGTCTGTTCTAGAACTTCATCTAAATGAAATTGCACTATATGTACCATTTTGTATAAAGCTTCTTTCACTCATCACAGTGCCTTTGAAATTTATCTGTATTATTGTATATGTCAGTGGTTCTTTCCTTTCTACAGATGAGCAGTATTCAGTTGTGTGAATAAACCATAGTTCGTTTATCCAGCCCCTTATGGACGAACACCTTGGCCGTTTCCAGCTGGGGGCTATTATGAGTAAAGCTATGAATGTTCTTATACAGCTTTCTGTGAACCACATTTTCATTTCTCTTGGATAAATGCCTAGGGATTAAATACCTGGATCAGAATGTAAGTGTATGTTTCCTTTCATAAGGTATTGCCAGAACGTCTCCCAAAGTGGTTGTACTGTTTTAGATTCTTACCGGCATTGTACACAAGTTCTTGTTTTGGGTGAAGCAGAGGTGGGGATTGACTAAGCAGAATCATGAGTAACTTTCTGGGATGCCGGATATGACCTGTATCTTTATATGGGTTTGGGTTACACTTGTACATGCATTTGTCAAAACTCAGCAAAGATATAATTTTGTGGACATTTCATTGTATATAGATATTGTATCATAAGAAAAATCAGTAAACAAGTATTTAATATGATATGCTTACCGAAATATTTAGGGCGAATTGTATCGGTATCTGCAAGTTACTTTGTGATGCATCAAAAAAAGGTAGATTGATAGACATCTGATAGAACAAGGGCATAAAACATTAATGATACAGTTTGATAGTGTCTATAAAGGCGGCTGCTTTCCTGGTGGTTCGGGGGTAAAGCATCTTCCTGCCAATGCGGAAGACATGGGTTTGATCCTTGGATCAGGAAGATCCCCTGAAGAAGGAAATGGCAACCCACTCCAATATTCTTGCCTGGGAAGTCCCGTGGACAGAGGAGCCTGGTGGGTTACATACAGTCCACGGAATCACAAAAGAGCTGGACATGACTTAAAGGACTAAACAACAGCAGTAAAGGTGGACACATAAAGTCTTTTCAACTTCACTCTCTATTTAAAATATTTCAGGCCAAAATACTAAAACTAAGCAAAAGGTAAAGCAAATCTACCCTAGGAGCCAGCTATTCCAGCTCTCCTCCTAGAGAAATGAAAACATATGTCCACACAAAGACTTGAACACAAATGTTCAAAGCAGCTTTATTTGTAATGACAAAAAACTAACAACAATCCAAATGTCCACTAAGAGGTGAATGGATGAACACAAGGTGGTATAACTACACAATAGCCTACTAGTCAACAATAATAAGGAATAAACTACAGTATCACTATGTGTAGCTCAAAATAACCTTGCTATCTGAAACAAGTCAACCCCCCAAAACAAATTCCTACTGTATGCTTTCATTTATATAAAGTTCTAGAAAATGGAAACTAATCTATGGTGACAGAAAGCAAAACAATGAATTGCCCAGAGACAGGGTGTGGGAGGATGTGGAGGGGACAGGGATGGGGATAGAGTGGAGGATTGCAAGTGGGAATGAGGAAACTTCGGTGCTTGATTGTGACAATGGTTTCACAGTTGTGTACATATGTCAAAACCTATCAGATGCTAAGCTTTAAGTAGGTGCGGTTTAGTGTATATCAATTGTGCCTTTAAAAAGCTGTTTTTAAAATCCTAAAGAAAACGTTAACAATTTTAATTCAGCAGTATATTTTCACATATTTTAATCATGTAAGTTTTATGTAATGAATGCAAAGATTATATAATATTTAAAAGTATTTATATGCTAAATTAATTTTTCACATTTTAATATTCATTTATTTATTTGACTGCACCAGGTCTTAATTGCTGCATGTGAGATCTTCAATCTTCACTGCAGCACGTGAACTCTTAGTTTTGGTATTCAGGATCTAGTTCCCTGACCAGGGATAGAACCTGGACCCCCTATACTGTGAGCACAGAGTCTAAGCCACTGGACAACCAGGCAAGTCCTTAAGGTGAAGTGAAGTGTTAGTCACTCAGTCGTGTCTGACTCTTTGTGACCCCATGGACTGTAGCCTGCCAGGCTCCTCTGTCCCTGGAATCCTCCAGGCAAGAATACTGGAGTGGGGTAGCCATTCCCTTCTCCAGGGGATCTTTCTGACCCATGGATCGAACCTGAGTCTCCTGCATTGCAGGCAGATTCTTTACCATCTGCACCACTAGAAGAGTCAGAGAAGTCCCTAAATTATATTAATTAGTTGACATTTAAATTTTCAATTAACATTTTTAGAGCCTGATTTTTTTATTCTAGGAGAATTTCATAAATATTCCATAAAATGATTTTTTAAAAGTCTCTCACACTGGTATCCAAAATGGTATTAGTGATAAAATACTAGATGGTTTCCTATAAAGCCAAGAATGCCCACTATTACTACCTTTATAGTTTCTTTTAATTAATCTGCCATTTCTAACTAGTAGAATTAGATAAGTAAAATGAGTAACAGATATAAATATTCAAAAAGAGGTGATAAGAAAGTGAAAGAAATTCCAATAAGTTGGTGGTTGGTTGCAAAACATACCAAAATAATGGTTTTTATATATTGTAAAATATTTCAGCACACATTTTAGATAAATATACAGATCTAATATAAAGAAAACAAGTATTTAGTGAAGGACATAAAGGAGATCTGCAAAACTGCAAGACGTGTTGTGTTTCTGGACTAGGGAGGCTCTGTGGTAAGATGTCAGTTCTGCAGAAATTAATCCAAAGCACCACAATGAAAATGAAAACGCCAACAGAATTTCCTTCCCATTTGACGTGATTCAAAATTTCATCTGCAAGAATAAGCATACAAGAAAAAAAATAGAACTACATAGAAGGAACATCAATGAAAGGAAACCTGTCCAACAAGCTAACAAAATGTGCTTAATAAGCCACAGTAATGTAATGTTGGGCTGAAATTTGGGCACTCATAGACCAGTGAAACAATTTAAAACCCAGAAAAAGACCCAGATATGGTGACTGCAGCATCTCAAATCAGATTAAATGATACTCTGAACACAAATCAAAAGAAGTCAAAATATGAAATATGAAAACTGGTACCACCAAAAAAAAGCCCTTTAAATGGCTTTCTAACAGAAAAACACACACACACAAAGAAAAGACAGTGTGAGGAGAAAAACTTAATAAGATAAAAATGCTACTCAAATATAAAAGAATCCCTAACAAAATAATGTATTTCACTAGGAAAACATGCAAAATCATAAACTGTGCATTTTTTTATAACTGAGGGATAGTTGATTTACAATGTTGTGTTAGTTTTAGGTGTACAGCAAAGCGACTCGGTTGTACATATACATATATCCATCCTTTTCCAGTTTCTTTTCCCATACAGCTTATTACAGAATATTGAGTAGAGCTCCCTGTGCTATACGGTAGGTCTCTGTTGATTACCTATTTTATATATAGTAGTTTATATCTGTTAATCCCTAAAACTCCTAATTTATCCCTTCCCCCTCTCCATTTTGATAACCATAAATTTGTCTGCTATCTCTATGAGTCTATTTCAAACAGTGCATTTTTAATAAATACAAATGATGAATAGTCAAAGAACAAATACAACATTTCTATTAATCTGAGAAATGCATATTAAAATAATGAGGTAAAGATATTTCCACCTGTCAAATGATCAAAGAAATAAGTATCAAAGCACAATAATAGTAAATATTTGTGAAAGTCACTTTGCATTTCATTTAGCCAATGGGAGGCATCAGCAAGAGACAGGAAGCAAGAGAGAGATCGGAATTTTTATTTTCCGCATTTGGGCTGTGGTTTGCAATGCTGTGTTTCTGTTCCTAAGGCCACAGTACCCGTCAAATGATCCTTCTCTCACAGTACAGCTCTCAGCAGGTTCCAGTAACAGCTCCCTCCTCAGACTCAAGCCCCAGAGGCCTATGGTGGAAAAGTTTTCCTGAATACCCACTTTGTAGAGGCATTGTACCTGCTGGTTCCTTTAGCCCTGGCCCAGACCTCTGTAAAAGCTCCCTCTGATAAACTCCCTTTAATAACCCCCTTGAGTGTGGTTTCCTAGCAGAGCTGTGACTGATACACAACCCTACAGTATGAACCTGTTTAAATCTCCATATGTGTATGCGCACGCAGCTATAAATTTAGACTGAGACATAGGTTCAGTTCAGCTCATTTCAGTCGCTCAGTCGCGTCCGACTCTTCGCAACCCCATGAACCGCAGCACGCCGGGCCTCCCTGTCCATCACCAACTCCCAGAGTCTACCCAAACCCATGTCCATCGAGTCGGTGATGCCATCCAACCATCTCATCCTCTGTCGTCCCCTTCTCCTCCTGCCTTCAATGTTTCCCACCATCAGGGTCTTTTCAAATGAGTCAGCTCTTCCCATCAGGTGGCCAAAGTATTGGCATTTCAGCTTCAACATCAGTCCTTCCAATGAACACCCAGGACTGATCTCCTTTAGGATGGACTGGATGGATCTCCTTGCAGTCCAAGGGACTCTCAAGAGTCTTCTCCAACACCACAGTTTAAAAGCATCAACTCTTCGGTGCTCAGCTTTCTTTATAGTCCAACTCTCAAATCCATACATGACTACTGGAAAAACCATAGCCTTGACTAGATGGACCTTTGTTGACAAAATAATGTCTCTGCTTTTTAATATGCTGTCTAGATTTGTCATAACTTTCCTTCCAAGAAGTAAGCGTCTTTTAACTTCATGGCTGCAATCACCATCTGCAGTGATTTTGGAGCCCAAAGAAATAAAATCAGCCACTGTTTCCACTGTTTCCCCATCTATTTGCCATGAAGTGATGGGACCAGATGCCATGAACTTAGTGTTCTGAATGTTGAGCTTTAAGCCAACTTTTTCACTCTCTTTCACTTTCATCAAGAGGCTCTTTAGTTCTTCTTCACTTTCTGCCATAAGGGTGGTGTTATCTGCATATCTGAGGTTATTGATATTTCTCCCGGCAATCTTGATTCCAACTTGTGCTTCCTCCAGCCCAGCGTTGCTCATGATGTACTCTGCATATAAGTTAAATAAGCAGGGTGACAATATACAGCCTTGACGTACTCCTTTCCCTATTTGGAACCAGTCTGTTGTTCCATGTCCAGTTCTATCTGTTGTTTCCTGACCTGCATACAGGTTTCTCAAGAGACAGGTCAGATGGTCTGGTATTCCCATCTCTTTCAGAATTTTCCACATAGGTAGAGACACCAAAAAAAATATCAGAATGGATATTTACCAAAATGTGTCAGGACAGATAACTTAGAAATACACACATGTATACACATATATTTCTATGACTATAAATTCAATAGATAATAAAGAATGTAGGAAAGAATTAGTCAAAAATAGTGCCATTGATTTTCTTTTTATTTAAAAACTTCACTTACACCTTCACTATACATAGACTATATAAAAACTACGTGTTAAAAAATTAAGCTTTAAGAAATAGAAATTAAAATTTACACAATCTCTGAGGGAAAAGATTTTGTAAGTTCCACAAGGAGCTTGGGAGGGGAGAGTCTGAAAAAGATGAATCAATTTAACATTTAAAAATGTCATTTCTACTGACCACAAATAAAACTAAATGAAAACATATACAAAAACAGAACTATGTACAAAAGACAAGCAAAAGATTTATATTATTAATATTTAAAGGACAATGATGAGTGAGAAAAGGGCATGAAAAGAAAGTCTACAAAAGAGAAGGTGACAATTTTTATACCTCCATTCAAAACTTTCAAGCCTCATCTGTTGCAACACCTCCTTGACCCTATGTCTGTTTCTTTGGCTTAGAATTCTCATTCCTTCCCATTCCATTATCCTAAATCCTCGCATTTCCAACAACTCTTGCCCTCTCCACTCACCTGTGCAGGCAAACATCTCACCCAGCAAAACCCCAGCCAAGACCCCCCACCCCTACCCCTAGGTCTGCTCCCAAGCAGCTGGTGTAGCTGGGAATATCACACAACTGCACGGACTCATCTCCCTTTAAATTAGTCACCAGCAATCTCACATGGCCCAGAAATCCCAATAACTGCCCTGGTAACCTTGCTTTCCTACTTTTAAAAAAAAATTATTTATTAATTTATCTAGGCTGTGCTGGGTCTTCATTGCTGCGTGGGCTTTTCTCTAGTTGCAGAGAACAGGGGGCTACTCTCTAGTTCTGTTCACAGGTTTGTTGCAGTGCACAGGCTTCTGTGCCCTTCTTACTCTGTGCACAGGCTTCTCTTGTTATGGAGCATGGGCTCTAGGGCTCACTGGCTTCAGTAGTCATGGCATGCAGGCTCAGTAGTTGTGGCTCCCAGGCTCTGGAGCACAGGCTCAGTAGTTGTGATACATGGGTTTAGCTTCTCTGCAGCATGTGGAATCTTCTCAGACCAGGGATGGAACTCATGTCTCCTGCATTGGCAGGTGGGTTCTTTACCACTGAGCTACCAGGTAAGCCCTTGCTTTCCTACTTTTAAAGACAATAATTTCATTTGAGATCATGTCTACCAACTGGATCCACTTCAATGTCTTGCATTCTCTTCTTAATCTCCTTCCATCTTCCCACTTTGCTGACCCACTCTAATAAATTTTTTCATCCTCAGGATGCCAAATTCCATAGATCCCTATTAACCTTGATCTTACTCAGCCTCTCAATTGACCATATCCTCCACGTTGAAACACCCTTCTCTTCCAATTCCATGAAACTTCACCTCCTTAGTTTCTTTCTTACTTCCCTGCTTGCTCTATCTAGGTCTCCTCTTGGAGAGCCTTCCCTTCTCCTCCTCATTACTAAAGAGTGTGGAGTTATTTCGGGCCTCTCTTCGGAGGTCTTTTCACTCTATAATTCAAGACTCATATCGCCCCTTGGATATCTCACGAGTCTCTCACAGATAATAAAGTCCAAAACAGAACTCATTCTTTCTAAACCTCCTCCATCCAAGCTTGTTGCTTTACCTCTCAGTAAATGACACCTCCTTTAAACCAATTACTCCAACCGGAAACTTGGAAGTTATGATTGTTATTTCCCTCTTCCTTACTCCCCAAATCTAATTACACCAATTCTTGCTGAGTCTGCCTCCAAAATATATCTTAAACCCATCTTCTGCTGCTGCATATTAGGCCCCATCCATGCCACCTCTGTTTCCCTTCTTGACTACTTTTGTAACTTTTGACTGATCTCACTTTGACTCTTGCCCCTCCCAATCCATTCATCACACAAAGGCTAGGAAAAAAATTTTCTTGAAATATATAATCCAAACTCTTCAGTGGATCCTATTAAAATCAGTGTAAAAATCAAAAGTCCCCACAATGATTCTACACAACCTGGCTTCTTGTACATTTTAGGCTTCATCTCATATCATTTTCAGCCTCTTTTTCTCCTCTAGCCACTCTGTTCTTCTTTCAAGTCCTCAAATGTATCAAAACTTCCCACTTCAAGAAATTCACTTGTGTTTTTCTCTCTACTGAACTGGCTTGTTGCCAGCCTATCTCTTACTTATCCTTCGGAGTCTATCTCTTACTTATCCTTCGGGGTCTTGGCTTAAATGTCATTCCTTCAAAGGGGCTTTCCTCGACCACCACCACCACCCTCAACCTCAATTAGATCTAAATGAATTTATGGTTGCTAGGGGATGGGGGATGGGGGGGAAAGATAGGGAGTTCGGGATCGACATGTACACTCTGTGATATTTAAAATGTATAACCAACAAGGACCTTCTGTTTAGCACAAGGAGCTCTGTTTTATGTGGCAGCCTGGATGGGAGGGGAATTGGGAGGAGAATGAATGCTTGTGTATGTATGACTGAGTCCCTTTGCTGTCTACCTGAGACTGTCACAAGGTTGTTAATTGGCTATACTCCAATACAAAATAAAAATCTTTATTAAAAAGTTTTAAAAAATAAAAAAATAAGTTAGGTCTCTCTAGTATACCATCTTGTACTTTGCCTCTGTCTAGTTTACCTTGGTTTGTTATGTATCTACTTATGTGATTATTTCTAGTATGTTTTCCCACTAAACCAGATCTTAACCTGCATGAGAATAGGTGCCAGGGAGTATTTGTTTGGCTCATCACTTTTCTATATTCAGCACTCTGCCAGCACCTGGCACGTGATCTTGTGTGTTTTTTCAACAACTGGATTCATGGATACAGGAATCATTGGCTCAAGCCTCACTTCTATAACTCCCTTCTCAACCACCCTCTCTGCTCCCCCACACCAATAGATTTCAACACATGCTTCCCTGTTCACCACCAAGTACTATACTTGTAATCACACTGAAAAACAGCTTCACTGAACTTCTTGTGGATTCTTTTGCTTTACTTTCATTTATCTATTTATTTATTATTTTTGGCTGCACTGGGTCTTTGTTGCTGGGTGCAGGCTTTCTGTAGCTGTGATGAGGGTGGGGGGAGGGGGGAGGAGCTATTCTCTAGTTGCATTGTGTAAGATTCTCATCGCAGTGGCTTCTCTTGTTGCAGAAAATGGGCTCCAGGGATCATGGGCTCCACTAGTTGTGGCACTTGGGCTCTAAGTGCAGGCTCCCTAGTTGTGATGCACGGGCCCAGTTGCCCTACGGCATGTAGAATCTTCCCAGACCAGGGATTGAACCCACATCCGCTGCATTGGCAGGTGGGTTCTTAACTGCTGGACCACCAAGGAAGTCTTTTGTTGGGGTTATTAAATGAGCCAGTGCTCCATGTCGCCCCTGAGCCTTCACGAATGTTAATCCCTCTAAGTGGAACACTGCTTTCCTCACTTAGCCAAATGATCCAGCTCACATGATTAGGGCCAGTTAATGTTAGAGAATGAATTAAGAACCTGCTCAAATTGTTCCCTCCCTCCCTAGGAAGGTGAGAGGATACCTGTTCCTACCTTCTTAAACTAATCCTTTTCAATGTGGAAAACACATAAGGAAGACAAAATTCTAAAATGACCTACTACTTGCCCCAGAATCACACTTTGCTACTGAAAATACTACAGATTTTACTCCATTTCTTACCAATGGAGGAGAAACAAACACACCAGTTTCTCTAAAATAGCTTCAAGGACAGTGTCAGTGCCATCTGTGTCAACAAAATTTCAGGTTAAAAAAAAAAATGGTTATGTAAGACAAGAGTGCCTAATTTTCTACATAGTCGATTGGCTTTTTCAGAAGAACAGCCTTGGAAGTACCCAGAAATCAATTGCTTGGGTAATGTATACTCAGCAACCTCAAAGTAGACACAGGGCTTAAATCACCAAGTGAAAATGAGGGAGGCCTTCATAGGCACTGACCAAGTAAAGATGTGCCTGAGAACAGAGAGAAAATGAGGAGGGGTGTCTGGCACATGCCAACACAAACTCGATCAGCAATGGTATTACATGTGCCATTTTTTATAATAACAATGTTGCGGGCATCCCAGGGTGGCTCACTTGGCATTCGTCTCTACTTTTTCTTCCCAGTTTCCTCCAGTATAGAAGATAGGAATACTAAATAATTACTTTCTCCAACTCTAAAAGGACAGTTTTGGCTGAAGAAGCCTTCTCGAATCTCCCAATTGCTTACATCAAAAACTGGGAGCCTGACTCCTCTCTTCCATACCCCATGTTTGATCTATTAGCAAATTTGGTTTGCTCCACTTCCACGCTATATTCCAAATCTATTTGTCACCACCCCCACCACTGCTCTCTTCATCTGAGTCAGCCTGGTCTATTGCCTGAGCCACTACCATAGTCTCTGCCTCCATCCTTGCCTCCTACAATCTATTTTCCAAAGAACATCTCTGAAGTTACCTTTTAAAAAATGCAAACCTCATCATATTACTCCTTTGCTCAAAGCCTTCCAACATCTTTAAATAGAATAAAATACCAACTCCTTACCATAATCTACAAGGCTTGTATGGTCTGACTTCTAGCTATCTCATCAATATCCACATCCACCACTCTCCTGCATGCTCACTCTGCTGGCCTCCTTGCCATTACTCAAACATGTCAAGCATGTTTCTCATTAGGGCTTTACTATTTGTTGTTCTCTTTCCCAGGAACACTCTATTATTTTTTTGGCTGCACTGGGTCTTTGTGGCTGCAGGTGGGCTTTCTCTAGTTGCAGCGAGTGGGGACTACTCTCGTTACTGTGCAAGGGCTTCTCATTGTGGTAGCTTCTCTTGGTGCAGAGCACAGGTTCTAGGTTTCATGGGCTCAGTAGTTGCAGCTTGTGGGCTCTAGAGCATGTGCTCAGTAGTCGTGGCTCAGTAGTTGTGACACACAGGCCCAGCCGCCCTGCAGCACGTGGAATCCTCTCAGACCAGAGACTGAACCTGCATCCCCCAAAATGGCAGGTGGATTCCCAACCACTGAACCACCAGGGAAGTCCTTTCCAGAACACTCTTCTGCCAGATACATCTTTCCTTCGTTGATTAGGGTTTTTACTCAATCATCATCCAACCAGAGGCACCTTCTCCAAATATTGTACCTAAAATAATATTCTGCCCATACTTTTTACTGCATTGCACATATTACAACTCGACTTTATCATTGATATGTATTGGTTTATTTCTTTATTGTCTTTCCAACACTTACACACACTATCCTATTTACAACTGTATCTTCAGCATCTAAAAATGTGCCTGACATGTACTAGGAGCTCAGTCATTGTATTTGTAAAATTAATAAGTTTTCCATAGACCTCTGCCCAAATCTGAGTTATCCTCTATTACCATTCTTTACCATATATTCTACTTTTCCTAAGTTAATAATTATGACACACACAGTTTGTTATCCATCCATCATTTAACCCTCATACCTCATTTCCATAACAATAAAACCCTGATTTTTTTAACTATAGAGTTGTTGATCTATCCCAGTCCCCAGCAATGAATCATGATTTTCCTAAACCAGTCATGCTAATCCTATTCCACTTTGCATAGACTGTTACACAGTAAACATGTCATCTGCTTTCTTTTTTCAAGGGAAGGGAAAATTAACTAAAATATTTCCCATTTTAAATAAAAAGTCTGAGTCTTAGGAGCAAGTAATATTTGTAACTGTCTCTTCCTTCCTTCTTAGAATATGGGCCTGAAGATATAATGCTCAGAGCTGTTGCAGCTACCTTGTGACAATGAAGAGACAGGCATGAAGACTAAAAGTAAATTCAATGAGAATAATACAATGGAAAGACAGGAAAACCTAGGTCCTGGGGACACCACTGAGCCAGTGAATAAGCCTGTAACTGCCTGCTTCCGGTGCTCTTACTAAGGAAACAACAGATGTTCTTACAATTTAGGCTGTTGTTAGTTAGGTTTTCCTTTATTAACAACCAAATGAAATCTAATTCTTTCCATTATTTTACGAATGAGTTTGTGAGGACAAATGTGTTTTTCTTCTATGTAGAACAGTCTGGATAAGAAAACGGAAGGAAAGAGGGAGAGAGGAAAGGGAAAAATAAACTCAGCTAACATGGATGAAATAATCCTGGAAGTGGAGTGAATTACAGGAAGGATAAAGAAGCAAATATACATATATATTTTCGAATATCTTCCCCACTCATTACCTAGTCTCAACTTCCTCCAGTCTGTCTTTATCTGAACCTTCCACTAATACATAAAGATTATGAACTAAGTCACCGCTTTCATAAATCCGTGGTAGTGATCTCACACCATCACACAGTAAAAGCTTTAATGACTTCTCATAACCTATCAGATAATATTAGTTAGCATTCAATGATTTTAAAATTCAATCACACCAATGCATTGAATTTATCTCCTACTCTTTCCTAATTTAAATCTTCCCACTCAAAAACAAATAGATAAGAACAAACTCTCCTTACCCTTCTCCTATTCTTTACTACATCTAAGCCATGATCTCCCCATTCCAAGTTGGTGGATAATGTAATAGACAAAGTAAGTAGGTCTTTAAAACACTAGCAAAGCAGAGGAAAGAGAGAGAAAATCAACCATAATGGATTTATCCAGAATTTTGCAACCAGAAAAATGGAATAAACTGTTTAATTTCATCGTGCATGCATGTTTTGTGCTTACAGTTTTAGAATTGTTTTAAATTGTATGTGATATACATACATCATAAATTTTCTTCTAAAGGTTAAATCAGGCCTTGACCATTTAGAATGCATTTTCTCTCTTCCTCTCTAAATCTGGCTCCATCCCTTGAACTCAAGTCAAGATCTAACCTTCTTCAAGTAACCTTTCCAGACTACAGTGGAGTCTTTTTTGAATGAATTTTTACAATCTGTAGATCCAAGTTTTCTCTTAAATATGTATGTATTTGTTTGTATTGTAAACCGTTCTACTTAAGTTATAGCTTACCTCTCTTATTATACTCATAGTTCACTGCTCACAGGTAAATTCTTAGAATGCATTAAAAATTTTTTCAGTCTCCCATATCACAGCTAGAGCAGTGAGAATGCAATGAACACTTGTTGGATGAAAAAAGTACACACCCTTGACCTACCAGTTTACATGACCGAGGTGCAGATGAGTGTTTGAACATAAATGCTTCATGTTTCAAGAGTTACCAACAATCTATTGGGTCAAAGATAAATCCTGGGCTAAGCTAGAAAGCAAGATACTATAATCAGCATCAATAAACGAAGACCCTCCTTTGGGAAGTTCTGTAGGACTCTACCAATTTTAACCTTGCAAAGTCTTGCCTAATAGGCAAAAAAAGAGCCACCCAGGCCCACTCCTCCTCCTTCACCCAGCACCACTTCTACCCCCATCACCAAATCAAAAATGCATATTTTAAATCAGAATATTGACCAGCAACCAATTGCACTTATGCCATACCAAAATTGATTGCCATCCCATGCCTACCTCCTTGCTGCCTACGACAGTCTTATTAGAGAAGTGGGCAGCCAACCTGCGTCTCCCTCCACTTCAGCATTAGTGAGCTATTCTGCTCCCTCTCTGTCTGGAAATCAAGGCCAGCCACCTCCAAAAATGCCAAAGGGAAGGGAGTAGGAACTTTGGCACCCTAATTTTAAAATGGTGTCAGTCTATGATGTAAAAGGAAGACTATCTTCTCCTTCAAATGTGGACACTGTCTATTTCTTTATTGTAGTCATTAGCTAATGTCTTTGGCAGTGAACATATCAAGTAAGCATTTTCAGGATGGGCTTGTAGCCTTGGAAATAAAGCTTTCAAAACAAAAAGTCAAACTTCTAATTGTTTCTCAATTTGTACCCACACATCCACCAACACACTTCATTTTTTAAAATATTTTTTGTAGCCAAGAAAACCAAGTTCATACTCCATTCTGTCCCCTTAACAATGGCAAATCATTCAGATTTTTATTTCTCCTTTTGGCCTGTTTACTTTCCCTTCTCAGCTTAAGACAAAACAAAACAAAAACAACTTTTTTTGGTCACCAGTCATTACTGCATTTCCCATTTTCCCTCTTCTGTTCTCTGGCTCATTTTTCCTGTCCTCCTCCTGAACAACAGAGATTTTAAAATAAAAACTGAATTGTGAGTAATATATACTTGAGATTTTTAAGGTCAGTATATTACAACTGGATATGAATAGAATTTGACTCAACAGATCATTTATTTCTTTATAAATTGGAGTATAGAAGTATTTCGTATTCCCTATAAAGTGTCTTGGTTTCTTTGGTAGCTCAGATGGTAAAGAATCTGTCTGCAATACAGGGGACCCAGGCTCAATCCCAGGGTCAGGAACATCCCCTGGAGAAGGGAATGGCAACCCACTCCAGAATTCTTGCTTGGAGAATCCCATGGGCAGAGGAGCCTGGCGGGATACAGTTCATGGAGTCGCAAAGAGTCGGACATGACTGAGCAACTTTTATTTCATTTCATAAAGTGTTTTAAGGAGAAATGTAAATTTTTTCCCAGGAAACTCCTGTTTTGGAAGGTTGCATACTCGTATTCTTTAAATATCATGTTATGACATGATAATAAATATGAACTACTATAAACTTTTCTCTGCTGGATTCAATGACATGAGTTTAATAGGCAATCAAGAGCCCAAATTTCAATCAATTCCAATGTCAAATGTCTGATTATCATATGCTCTACCTAGTGAGTAACTAGCTAGAGAGTAAGATCTCAACTTGATTGCAGCAATGATATGTACAAATCACTGGATTTTCTATTTTTAACACAGTTAAAGAGTAACAGGTTTGTTTTAAAAGGCCGTGGGAAAATACCACAAAGCTGGGAGAGTTGAAAAACTAAATGCTTCTAACTACAAGTTAAATTAATCTCAAGATCCTGACCTTGATTTTGCCTTAGGATCTCAGGAGGATATAATATAATGTATCAGGCTACAGCAACAATAAACAGCTTTCACTAGTACCTATATTATTGAAGCCACGGTCGTCTAGTGTGAGGATTAAGCCGACAGATTCAAGCATACCCATGATTTTGATTAAGTGTTTTCTCAGAATTACTCAAGATTTGAGTCCCAATTCTACCACTCAAGAGTTACGTGGCACTTCGAATGCTTTTCTGGGTCTCAGTTTTCTTTTTTGTAAAATAGAGATAATAACCTAGTCCACAGAGCTGGTATAAGAATTAAATGAGAGAATCTATATGAAATATCTATTTCAGCGCCTAGAATCTAGTGACTTTCCTTTGACCCTCTCCCTATCTCTAGACATTCTTACTATTGTGAGCCAATAGGGATGTATGGGGGGCTTCCCTGGTAGCTCAGCTGGCAAAGAATCCGCTTGCAATGCAGGAGACCCCAGTTCAGTTCCTGGGTGGGGAAGATCCCCTGGAGAAGCTACTCCAGTATTCTTGGCTCAGATGGTAAAGAATCTGCCCGCAGTGCGGGAGACCTGGGTTTGATCCCTGGGTTGGGAATATCCCCTGGAGGAGGGCATGGCAGTGTTGTTGCCTGAAGAATTCCCATGGACAGAGGAGCCTGGCAGTCTACAGTCCATGTGGTCACAGAGCTGGACACAGCTGAGTGACTAAGCACAGCACAGTACAGGGATATACGGGAGCAACCCTTCCCCTCCTCTCCAGCAATGAGTGAATGAGTATCTTTCCGTTTGTAAGTGCTCTTGCAAAATATATTGTTTTGTGTGAAAGTAATTTTATTTCTATAGATAGTATTATATATCTCATTCTATTTTTATTTAACTTTCTTTTGATTTCACCTTGGAGGAGGTTTTTTTATTTCTTCTTATTGTGGTTTGGGAAAAGCATAAAATCTATTAACTATTAGTCCTTCACAATTCCTCTTCAAAGAGAAATTCAAAAGCAAGATTTTCTAAGTCAGGTCTGTCCAAACTTGCTTGGAACAACTCTATCTGAAGAGATGAGATATACATGCAAAGCTAAGACATAATGAAAGAGTGCAGACCTTTTTTATAATCATAAGTCTTTTTTTTTTTTGAGGAGGTGGGAGGGTGGAATGGATGCCCCCAGGTGCAAAGGGTTGCTGCTGCTGCTGCTAAGTCGCTTCAGTTGTGTCCGACTCTGTGACCCCAGAGCCTACCGGGCTCCTCCGTCCCTGGGATTCTCCAGGCAAGAACACTGGAGTGGGTTGCCATTTCCTTCTCCAACACATGAAAGTGAAAAGTGAAAGTGAAGTCGCTCAGTCGTGTCCGCCTCTTCGTGACCCCATGGACTGAAGCCTACCAGGCTCCTCCATCCATGGGATTTTCCAGGTAAGAGTACTGGAGTGGGGTGCCATTGCCTTCTCCGCTAAAGGGTTGAGTTAATCCTGTTCTTCGCTTTGTGGTGCATTATCATCACTGGTCTGTTCAAGGCCTTCCCCTTATTTTATTTATTTCCTTTAATGCCCTTTCCTCTTGCCTTTCCCCTTCACCCCCCCAGAGGCAACCACCAGAGGCCAATTAGTTGAAAGGGTATCTTTTTGGTTCTTAAGTGCACTTACAAAATATATCATTTTGTGTAAAGATGATTTTGATTTATCAAAATAGTATTTTGCTATCTCTTTCCGTTTCATTTTTTCACTCTACACTATACTTTTTAAGTTCCTCTACACTAGCATGTATAAATCTGCTTAGCTATTTCTGCTTATTACCTTGTTTCTCTGATGTGGAACCACCATACATACCCAGCCACTTTCCCAGGAATGGACTCTTTTTTTTTTTTTATGAGAGCACTTTTTAAAATTTTCGGTTTATCTTTTTTAATTAATTAATTTATTTTAATTGGAAGCTAATTACTTTACAATACTGCAGTGGTTTTTGCCATACATTCACATGAATCAGCCATGGGTGTACATGTGCTCCCCATCCTGATCCCCCTCCCTCTTCCCTCCCCATCCCATCCCTCAGGGTCATCCCAGTGCACCAGCCCTGAGCACCCTGTCTCATGCATCGAACCTGGACTGGTGATCTATTTTACATATGATAATATACATGTTTCAATGCTATTCTCTCAAATCCTCCCACCCTCGCCTTCTCCCACAGAGTCCCAGAGTCCGAAAGACTGTTCTTTACATCTGTGTCTCTTTTGCTGTCTTGCATATAGGGTCATCATTACCATCTTTCTAAATTCCATATATATGCATTAATATACTGTATTGGTGTTTTTATTTCTGACTTACTTATAGGCTCCAGTTTCATCCACCTCATTAGGACTGATTCAAATGCATTCTTTTTAATAGCTGAGTAATATTCTATTGTGTACATGTACCACAGCTTTCTTATCCATTCGTCTGCCAATAGACATCTAGGTTGCTTCCATGTCCTGGCTATTGTAAACAGTGCTGCAATGAACATTGGGGTACACATGTCTCTTTCAATTCTGGTTTCCTCGGTGTATATGCCCAGCAGTGGGATTGCTGGGTTGTATGGCAGTTCTATTTCCAATTTTTTAAGGAATCTCCACACTTTTCTCCATAGTGGCTGTACTAGTTTGCATTCCCACCAACAGTGTAAGAGGGTTCCCTTTTCTCTGCACCCTCTCCAGCATTTATTGTTTGTAGACTTTTGGATAGCAGCCATTCTGACTGGCGTGAGATGGTACCTCATTGTGGTTTTGATTTGCATTTCTCTGATAATGAGTGATGTTGAGCATCTTTTCATGTGTTTGTTAGCCATCTGTATGTCTTCTTTGGAGAAATGTCTGTTTAGTTCTTTGGCCCATTTTTTGATTGGGTCGTTTATTTTTCTGGAATTGAGCTGCAGGAGCTGCTTGTTTATTTTTGAGATTAATTCTTTGTCAGTTGCTTCATTTGCTATTATTTTCTCCCATTTTGAAGGCTGTCTTTTCACCTTGTTTATTGTTTCTTTCATTGTGCAAAAGCTTTTAAGTTTAATTAGGTCCCACTTGTTTATTTTTGCTTTTATTTCCATTACTCTGGGAGGTGGGTCATAGAGGATCCTGCTGTGATTTATGTCATAGAGTGTTTTGCCTATGTTTTCCTCTAGGAGTTTTATAGTTTCTGGTCTAACACTTAGATCTCTAATCCATTTTGAGTTTATTTTTGTGTATAATGATAGAAAGTGTTCTAGTTTCATTCTTTTACAAGTGGTTGACCAGTTTAGGAATGGACTCTTAATGTACACCAACCAGTACAAATAATGCTGAAATTAAAATTTTTACATGAGCTCCCACATTTACCTATGTGGGATTTCCTCAGCACGTATACCCAGGAACAGAACTGCTATATACTAAGATATATAACTTTTAATTTTATCAAGTACTGGTGGATTACACCAGTATACTGGTTCCAGCAGTACCTGAGAGTTCCTGTAACTCCAAGCTTGGCCTGATACAGCTTTCTAATAAATGGAAACTGATATTTCACCATTTTAATTTCTCTGATTATCGATGCAGTTAAGTATTTCTTACACATGCATTATATGGCAAATAGGAAGGGGGAAAGTAGAAGCAGTGACAGATTTTATTTTCTTAGGCTCCAAAGTCACTGCTGATGGTGATTGCAGCCACAAAATTAAAAAACACTTGCTCCTTGGAAGGAAAACTATGACAAACCTAGACAGTGTATTAAAAAGCAGAGACATCACTTTGTCAGCACAGTGATGTCAAAGTTATGGTTTTTCCAGTAGTCATGCTCTCCTCAAAGTCATGAGAGTTGAACCCTAAAGAACACCAAAGAACCTAGCTTTTGAATTATGGTGCTGGAGAAGGTGCTTGAGAGTCCCGTGGACTGCAAGGAGATCAAACCAGTCAATCCTAAAGGAAATCAACTCTGAATATTCGTTGGAAGGACTGATGCTGAAACTGAAGATCCAATACTTTGGCCACCTGATTCGAAGAGCTGACTCATTGGAAAAGACCCTGATGCTGGGAAAGATTGAGGGCTGGAGAAGAAGAGGACGACAGAGGATGAGATGGTTAGAGAGCACCACTGACTCAACAGACATGAATTTGAGAAAACTCCAGAAGATAGTGAAGGACAGGGAAGCCTGGTGTGCTACAGTCCAGAGGGTCACAAAGAGTCGGAAACTACTTAGTGACTGAGTAACAAAGCATTTCTTCATTTGCTTATTAGAGTTTCCTACACTGTAAGTTAGACAACTCATATTCTTATCCTTTGCACATTTTCTTATTAGAATTGTTGTCTTAGTCTCCAGAACATTACGTGTTTTGAAAACTTGTCAAATCATTCCTGCCATGGAAACATTAGGGTCTTTTCAGTTAAAATACCACAATCTCTTTAATAAGCTAAGTATGTACAAAATAATGCTTCCCAGCTTTAAATTGAGGAATTTGGTTGCTAGAGGCAAAAAAGGAGGGCAAAATTAAAGAAGCATTCAAAATTTCATTTCTCATAGTAAAAAGTTATGTTATAGTATTAGTACAATGTTTGTACTAAGAGCCATATAACAAAATTGATACTTTTCTCTTAGAAAGCATTAAAAAAATTTTATTTATCAAATAACACTTGAATTCTGAATATCTTGAATACAGCTATGGAAGGCAATTGGTATCACATATCCAGCTTAGAAGATAACTTCACTCTGCATCTGCTCAAAACCGCTGAAATTATGAATCACTTCTTAACTTTATGTATTTTATACAGGCAGTAGAGATGCACATGATGCCTTTAAGCATTTAACGCTGAAAATGCATGCTGCAGGGGGAGAAACTATGGTTAGCAACTATTTTGTGCATCTGTGATATGAAATGGAAAATGTATGCTGGATTTATTAATGATGGAGTACCAGCTATATTAGAGCAAGGGATGTGTTGCAATGCAAACAAAAGAAGCAGCGTCTACACTCAGATCCACAGCACAACAGGAAATCTACATATACCTGGGGGTCTTCACTCAGTGTTGAGGAAAATAGTGACAATTGTGCCAGTGAACAAGGGCAGCTAATGAATGTTACTTCAGGTTTGCAATGACAGGAGATAGATATTTTAAAGAATAAAACTTTTTTCATGCTAAAGTTTGCCAACTGATCACACAAGTGTTTAAAATAAAGACTGTGAATATAAAATGAAGACTTAGAATAAAATTTTGGTCTAGATTCTGATAATGCTAGTGAACTACATCTTTCAAGGTTTCAGATGGCTTCCTTAAGCTACATATCTCAGAAACAGGCCTAGTATTTTAACTTGCCAGAAACTTCCATTTTAAGGTGTTGTTTATAATGCTGAAGTTACAGTACTGAGATTTCATAAGAAATCTGAATTGTAGTAAAAGTGATTCAAAGTCAACATTTTCATTCTGCCAATCCTTGATTCTCTTTTCTCCTCAAAGAAAGAAATCTATGGTCTATTGGGGGCATATTTTAAAACTATAACCAGATGTTGCAACAGATTATCAAGAAATATTTCTTAGAGCCTCATACAGTAAAATAGTGTGTTATTAGACATCCAAGCGTTTGAAACATTTGAAACGTTAGCATCTGACTGAGAAAAGAACCACATGTGCTGTTCCAAGAAAAGTCTCTCCCACATTTTTGGATCTCTGTTCAACCCCAAAATTCAAAACTATCTGACAAAGTCAGCAAACATTTGTTCCCACTTCTGATGACTTATAATTATAAATTAGCATCTTCTAATTTAGAAGAAAATAAAGAGTAAAAAAGGAGAATATGTGCATATAACAACCTATAGTTCAAGTCATCCATGATCAAGCCAATCAGAGATTATTATTAATAATTTCAATATGCTTTATTTTTAATGCTAATAGATTTTAAGGTTAAATTTGATGATACTTCTCTATGTATGAGTCATGGAGTGAGTATTATTACTATACTAACCTATTTTTATAAACAAGAAAACTAATTTAGATAAGTAAAATGAGAAGGATCATGTCGACTTTACACAGAAGCAAACTAAACTCAGGTCTTCTCACCCCTAATTCACACTCTACCATATACCATTCCTTCTCAGAATTGGAGCCTTTGGGGTGAATCTGGTGTGTGTGTGTGTGTGTGTGTGTGTGTGTGTGTTAGTCACTCAGTTGTGTCCAACTCTTCGTGACCCCGTGAACTGTAGTCCACCAGGCTCCTCTGTCCATCGAATTCTCCAGGCAAGAATACTGGAGTGGGTTGCCACTCCTTTCTCCAGGGGATCTTCCCCACCCAGGGATCAAACCCAGGTCTCCTGCATTGCAGGCAGATTCTTTACATCTGAGCCACCAGGGAAGCCCCAAATCTAGCATAGCACAAAGCTTTTGTTATTTAAGTCATCAACCTAAAGAATACTCACTCATCCTGGAACTCTCACTGGGTTGATGACTACTAGCTAACTGAACTTCTGACATCACCACTAGGTGCTCATTTTTTAGCTCTCATTGTGAAATTTCCTGCCATCCTGAAAAATTGTCTTCTTCCTGTTCCTTGAAAGAGCATTCAGTGCAGCTCAAAGCAATGCATATTTGTGTCTTATGGCTCTCTATTCTAATGGCACTCTATTCCCTGGACCATATACAAAGGATCAGTTTCTCTCCCTACCCCACAACTTGCCTCCTCTCCCCCAGCTCACAGAAGAAGCGGACATAAGATTAGGAAAATTAGGACATAAGATCAGGAAGCATCTGAATACTTTTTAATATTTGTTTTTAAGCCTCAAACCAGCATCACATTTTGCAGCTGGGCTAAAGGTTCATGTTGTTGTCGCTAAGTCGTGTCCGACTCTTTTTTGACCCCATGGGCTATAGCCTGCCAGGCTATTGTAATACAATTGCCATTGTAGCAATAATTTAGCACCTCTATCACATTATATAATTATCATTTCTTTTTAGTGGTTGGATCAGTTAAGTTCCAGTCTCTTAGCAAGTTCGATAATTATAATACAATATTGTATCTGTATTTACTAGACTGTGCTAATGCACAGATTTCCAGAACTTATTTACTATTTGTTGCAAGTTTGTAGACTTAAACAACATCTGAAAATTTTCTTCAGGAAATAAGGGATTTTACCCAGAATAAAGACTGAGAGACATATATAAAAGTTTTCTCTTTGTAATGTTGTTCATATTCTCCGATCAAAAAATACTTGTTGATTATAGAAATTAAGTGTTTGGTATTTGGGAGAAAAGATTGGCTATTGCCATTCATAGTTGACATTTGTTTTACATTTCCCACCCCCTACCCGGGTCAATAAAGATACTTTTAAGTTAAAACATTATCAATTGAGTAAAATTTATCATATGCTCAAATTTCTACTCTGATCATCAATGAGATTGTTTGTTCTCCGTCACATACTTTGCTATTGATTAGTATTTGATGTGTTATTTGATTAGCATAAAAAGTGTGTACCTTGTAAACTTCTTACTGAACTATAACTAAAAAGAAGTGCACAAGATGTAAGTGTATATTCGATGAAAGTGAAAGTGTCCGCCTCTCTGTGACCCCATGGACTATAATGGATCTCCAGGGGATCTTCCCAACCCAAGGACTGAACCCAGGTCTCCCGCACTGCAGGCTGATTCTTTACCAGCTGAGCCACAAGTGAAGCCCAAGAATACTGGAGTGGGTAGCCTATCCCTTCTTCAGCGGATCTTCCCGACCCAGAAATTGAACCGGGATCTCCCGCATTACAGGTGGATTCTTTACCAACTGAGCTATCAAGAGTATAGTCAATAAATTTTCACAAAGTGAAATGAATATAAATGTTTTTGTGTAATTGTAGATTTTATCTTTTTAGATTTTGTTTGCTATTTGTTTGGTTATACCCAAGTTATCAGCCCCTAGATCAAGAAATAGAACACTACAGCCACCCAGAAGCCCATTCATTCTCCCTGCTGGCCACCTGCTCGCAATGGTGACCATAACTCTGACTTCCAATGCTATATATGACTCTTGCCTGTTTTTGAAGCTTATATGAGTCTTCTCAATTCTTTTGCTTCCCATTGTGTTTGTGGGTCTCATCCATGTTGTTTCCACTACTGTATATCACAACTTTTTATTCATTCTATTATTATGGACATGTATGTTTTCCTGTTTGGAACTATTATGAATAGAGCTTCTATTCAGTTCTTGAACAAAAATGCATTTCTTGGGGTAAGTATCTACCTAGAAGTGAGATTTGCATATGTCATGGGATTTGCATATGTTCAGCTTTGAAAGATAATGTCAGTTTACTAAAATGGTTGTGCTAATCTACACTCTCACCAGCAAGATATAAGAGTTTCCATGTTCTAGTTCCTCCCCAACATTTGGTAATTAGTCCTTTTATATTGTAGCCATTCTGATGGGTGATATCTCATTGTGATTTTAAACTGCATTTCCTAATGAAATTATTTATATGCTTATGGGTTAAGAATGTTCCAATCTTTTTTTTTTCATTTCTCTATAGTTTTTTATATCATTTTATTTTATTTATTTTTGGCTGTGCTGGGTCTTTGTTGCTGCACGGGCTTTTCTCTAGCTGTGGAAAACGGGGACTACTCTCTGGATGTAGTGCATGGGCTTCTCATTGCAGTCACTTCTCTAGTTACCAGAGCCCAGGCTCTAGGTGCAGGGCCCTTAGTAAGTTGCAGCACTCAGGCTCAGTAGTCATGATGTGCAGGCTCCAGAGTACAGGCTCAATAGTTGTGCCAAATGGGCCTAGTTGCTCTGCAGCATGTGGGATCCTCCTGGATCAGGGACTAAACCCGTGTCTCCCACACTGGCAGGTGGACTCTTCATCACAGAACCAACAGCGAAGCCCTACGTCGTTTTAAAAATTAATTTGTATGAGTTCTTTATCCATCTGAGGCTTGTCGAATCGGTGGTCAGATACAAACATATTGTAATCATCTCCTCCCATTCTGGGGTTTAACTTTTTGCTGTCTCAATAATCATTGATGAACAAAATCCAATTTGTCAGTTTTTTTTCTTTATGGTTAACACATTTTTGGAGTCCTGGTTTTAAAATTCTTTGCCTATTCCAAATTCATGAATATATTATTCTATGATTTCTTCTTGGAGATTTATTATTTAACCATTTACATTTAGATACAAACCATCTGCAGTTGCTTTTTGCGTATAGTGTCACGAAGGGACAAAAACTCAGTTTTTCACATGGATATCAAGTTGTCCCCACACCATTTATTAAAATGACCATTATTTCACTATTGTACAATAGTTTTGTCTTTGTCACAAACGAACTATATATATTGTTGTCATTGTTGTTGTTCAGTAGCTAAGTCGTGTCCAACTCTCTGCAACCCCATGGACTGCAGCATAACAGGCTCCCCTGTCTTTCAGTATCTCCCGGAGTTGGCTCAAATTCACACCCATTGAGTCAGTGAGGCTATCTTTACCCTCCCAGCCTCTGTCATCCCCTTTTCCTCCTGCCCTTAGTCTTTTCCAGCACCAGGGTTTTTTCCAATGAGTCAGCTCTTCACATCAGGTGGCCAAAGTATTGGAGCTTAAGCTTCAGCATCAGAGTTTCCAATGAATATTCAGGATTGATAGCCTTCAGAATTGACTGGTTTGATTTTCTTGCAGTCCAAGGGACTCTCAAGAGTCTTCTCCAGCACACAATTCAAAAGCATCAATTCTTTAACTCTGTATATGTGTGTGTGTGTGTGTGTGTATCTGTAGATATGTATGTATATGTAATATATAGATTAGGTATATATGTGTGTATGTTTATTTCTGGACTTTCTATTCTCTTTCATCTTTCTATTTTTCTCTCCTTGGGCCCATTATCTTCATTATTGTAACAATAAAACAAGTCTTGATAACTGGTAGTGTAAGTCCCCAAGCCTTGTTTTTCTTCTTCGAGGTTCTGTTGACTGCTCTTGGTCTTTTACATTTGCAGATAAATTTTAGAATCAACTTGTCAATTTCTACAAAGAGAATAAAAACAGCTGCTGCTGCTGCTGCTGCTGTTAAGTCGCTTCAGTCGTGTCCGACTCTGTGCGACCCCATAGACGGCAGCCCACCAGGCTCCGCCGTCCCTGGGATTCTCCAGGCAAGAACACTGGAGTGGGTTGCCATTTCCTTCTCCAGTGCATGAAAGGGAAAAGTGAAAGTGAAGTCGCTCAGTCATGTCCAACTCTTAGCGACCCCATGGACTGCAGCCCACCAGGCCCCTCTGTCTATGGGATTTTCCAGGCAAGAGTACTGGAGTGGGGTGCCATTGCCTTCTCTGATAAAAACAGCTACTGGGATTGTTTTTGGAATTGGATTAAATCAATAATTCAGTTTGGGAGAAAATTGATATCTCTGGTGGCTTTATTTTTTTTTAAGTTTTATTTTATATTAGAGTATAGCCAATTAACAATATTGTGATAGTTTCAGGTTAACAACAAAGGAATTTAGCCGTACATATACATATATTCATTCTCCCCCAAACTATCCTTCCATCCAGGCTGCCACATAACATTGAGCAGAGTTCCATGTCCTATACAGTAGGTCCTTGTTGGTTACCCATTTTAAATATAGCAGTGTGTACATGTCCATCCCAAACTCCCTAACTATCCTTTCCCCCATCCTTCTCCCAGACAACCATAAGTTCATACTCTAATTCTATGAGTCTCTTTCTGTTTTGTAAGTAAGTTCATTTGTATCATATCTTTTTAGATTCTACATATTAGTGATGTTAAATGATATTTCTCCTTCTCTGTATGACTTACTTCACTCAGTATGACAATCTCTAGGTCCATCCATGTTGCTGCAGATGGCATTATTTCATTCTCTATAATGGCTGAGTAATATTCCATTGTATATATATATGTCAATGTATTTGTAAACAAAAACTACATCTCCCGTGGATATATGTAAGGCTGAATCCCTTTACTGTTCACCTGAAACTGTCACAACATTGTTTGTTAATCGGCTATATGCCCAATACAAAATAAAGTAAAAAGTAAATCTTGCTGCAATTTTTGTCAGAATATTCTGCCTATGTTTTCCTCTAGGAGTGTTGTGGTATACAGCCTTACACTTGGGTCTTCCGTCCATTTTGAGTTTGTTTTGGGTGTGGTGTTGGGGAATATTCTGGTTTCATTCTTTTACATGTAACTCTGTAATGGCATAGGGCTTCCCTGAAAATTCAGTTGATAAAGAATCCGCCTGCAACGCAGGGGACCCCGGTTTGATTCCTGGGTTGGGAAGATTCACTGGAGAAGGGATAGGCTACCCACTCCAGAATTCTTGGGCTTCCCTTGTGGCTCAGCTGGTAAAGAAGCCGCCTGCAATGTGAGAGACCTGGGTTTGATCCCTGGGTTGGGAAGAGCCCCTGGAGAAGGGAAAGGCTACTCACTAGAGTATTCTGGCCTAGAGAATTCCATGGACTGTATAGTCCATGGGGTCGAAAAGAGTCAGACACGTCTGAGCGACTTTCACTTTCACTGTAATGGGATATATGGGAAAAGAATCTAAAGGGAGTGGATAAATGTGTGTGTGTGTGTATACATATAACTGATTCACTTTGCTGTACACCTGAAACTAATTCAACATTGTAAATCAACAGTTCCAATTAAAAAAATTTTTAAAGAAAAAACTATGTCTCCCAGAATTCCCTTCCCTGATTGCTTTGCTTTTTGGTGGGAGAGGGCCACAGGAGACTTTTTTTTAGCCTGAGACTTGGAGGGCAGAAGTGAAGCAGTCATATTTTTCATGCTCAGAATTCCAGAGCAGGCATTGTTAGAGCTCATGCACAATACCACTTATCTCTTGGCTCACTTGGTTGGTGTGGAAACAGCAGTTCAGCCTGTGATTACCCTAACTTCCTCCGAATCCTCTTTCAGCTTCTCTGACTCCTTGGCAGTGGGCACCAGTGTCTCCTACAGGATGCCCACATCATCGAGATTAGAGGCAGAAAGAGCTGAGCTCACATGTGTCCTCACGTGTTCCAGCTTGTCCTTGTTCTACCCACTTTATAGACATCCTCCCTTCTCCCATAGAGATTTCAAGGTCCAGCATGAGACACAAAGGCAACAGCTTTACAGAGACTCTTTCATCAGCTTCCACATCATGTAAGGTCAAATTTATATAACAAATCTCACATATATACACATAAACATAGATTCACATGTGTATATATATAATATGTGTGTATTTATTCATCGTCTTAGTGATTCTGCTTTTCTGATTGATCCCTGAATGATACAACATTTTTATAAATTAAGTCTTCCAATTCATGAACATGGTATTGACTTCTATTAATTTGATCATTTTAAATTTCTCTGAATAATGATTTGTAATTTTATTTATATTTTATTATTTAGTTTTGGCTGCACTTACTTATCTTTGTTTATCTTTGTTGCTGCACACAGGGTTTCTCCAGTTGTGGCAGGCAGGGGCTACTCTTCGTCGCAGTGCATGGGTTTCTCATTGAGGTGACTTTTCTTGTTGCAGAGCATGGCCTCATTAGTTGTGGCCCATGGGCTTAGCTGCCCCACGACATGTGGAATCTTCCTGGGTCAGGGATGTAACCTGTGTGCCCAGCATTGGCAGGCTCATTCCCAACCCCTGGACCACCAAGGAAGCCCTGATTTGTATTTTTCAATTAAGGTCAGTTAAGTTCACTTTTTTTTTTTCCGTTTAAAGTAAGTTAGAAGTGTTCCATCTTTTTCTCTTCCCTGGAAGAGTTGTATAAAAGAATATTTCTTTGTTAAATATTTGGGAGAATTCACCCATAAGGCCATGTGGGCCTGAAGACTTCTTTCTTGGAAGGTTTTAAATTATCGAATCAACTAGTTTAGATGTGAGACTATACAACAAGTGTTGTGTACATCATCTTATTATATTTTTAAAGTTTATAAGATCTGTAGGAATTTCTAATTTTATTCCTGATATTTAAATTTTGTGTTTTCTCTCTTTTTTTCCTTGACTTATCTTGATAGAGGTCTGTCAAATTTACTAGTCTTTTCAAAGATCCAACTATTTTTTAATGTGATTCATTCATGATAAAATAACTTTTACTTCAAGGATTACCAGTGGCCCATGCTTTCTCCAATTCAGGACAATACTTGTCAGCATCTCATATAAACTCTATATTGTCACACCCCATGGTCACGTCCCTGTTCTCATCTTATCCATTTTTGACATAGCAGATATTTCTCAAAATAACCTTTTTTCCCTACTTCCTTATCTATTTCTCTCCAATCTCACTTGCTGTTTTTTTCCCCTCTTCAAGGCTGCCTGGGGCTGCTGGTCTCTCATCCCTTCATCTGTATGCTTTCTCGGTGAGTGGTCTCAGTCCATCATGCGCTGCTGACTCACGCATCTGTATCTGCAGTCCTACCTCTCTCTGGAGCCCTGGTCTTTTACAAACAACTGTACACTTGGTATCTCTCCTCAGATTATCAGATACCTATATCACATCTAACATACCCCATATATCTCTTGACGTAGTCTCCCAACTTAGTTCTATGCTTTCCCCATCTTAAGCAACACCAGAATTCACAGAGTTGCTGAAATTCCAAGCTTGATTCAAAACATCTAACGTTTTGCTGTTGGTTTTCTCTGTTGTGCATTAGTTATATATTTAATGATTTCTGCTCTTATTTTTATTTACTCTTCTACTTTTGTAGGTTTGTTTTGCTGTTTTTTTCTAATTTTTCAAGATAAATATTTAGATTGTTCATTTTCAGTCGTTCTTTTCTGATTATGCATTTAAAATTATATATTTCCCTATAAGCACAGTTTTACTAGTAGCCACGGGTAGTAACATGTAATATTTTCATTATCAGTCAATTCAAAATACTCTCTAGTTTCCATTATAATTTTCATTTGATCCATGATTTATTTAGAATTATATTAATTTCTTAAAGTAGGGGTTTCTCTAGTTAACAGTTTCTTATTTCTAATTGAATTCACTATGGGCAAAGAAGACACTCTGTTTTATTTCAAACCTTTGAAATTTTTATAAGGTATGCTTTATAATCCAGCATATGGTCAGTTTTGATAAGTGTTCCAAATACATTTGAAATGAATGTGTGTTATGTTGTCATCTGTAATGTTCTATGTATGTTAGTTGTTTTGTTAACCAGGTTACATACTTACTGATATTGTGTCTGCTTGTTCTAACCAATATTGAGAGATCCCTTTTAAGGTATTTCACTGTGACTATCGATTTTGCTGTTTTGCATTTTAGTTCTGTCAAATTTTTGCTTCAGATATTTTGAAGCCATCTTGACTATACATAAATCTAAAATTGTATTTTCCTGAAGGATTCACCTCTTTAAAATTATTAACTGTTTCTCTTTATTCTTAGTCAAGTTTCTCGCTGTAATGTGTTCTTGTCTGATATTGATATAACTACATCAGTTTTCTTTTCATTAATTATTTTTAATTCTTTTAATTTCACATTTTCTGTGTTCTTAGATCAAGGTGTATTTCTTTTAAGCAGCATATAATTGGATTTTGCTTCCTATCCAATATGACAATCTTTTCACTGGAACCTTTAGTTCATTTATATTTAATGTAATTAAATGTACTCTTAATAATTAATACATAATATAATGATGTCTTCTATTTTATAACTTGTTTTACATCACACCCAGATGGTTTTTATCTTTCATTTCTTATTTTCTTTTGGTTTAGTCAAGCAATGCTATATTATTTTTATTATTAAATAAGTATTTTCCATCTATTAGTTATTTATACTTTTAAGCTATTCTTTTAATGGTTAGTCTAAACACTGTAATTTATTACAGTATGCACTAGTTTCCTAGGGCTGCCATAGTAAAGTACTACAACCTAGATGGCTTAAAACAACAAAAATAGATTCTGTCATCATTCTGGAGTCTAGAAGTCTAAAAATCAAGGTGTCAGAAGGGTTGATTCTTTCTGAGGGAGAACTATTCCATGCCTCTCCTCTAGATTCTGGTGATAGCCAGCAATCCTTGGCATTCCTTGGTTTGTAGATATATCATTCCAATCTCTACCTACATCTTCATATGACATTCTTCTCATGGCTCTGGGTCTCACATGGCTGTTTTCTTATAAGGATACTATATTAGAATATGATTCTACCAACTCCAGTATGACCTTATCTCTACTTCACTCATAGTTCTCCAATGACCCTATTTCTGGGATGAGCATTTCAACATATCTTTCTGGAGAAACACAATTTAGCCCACAACACAGCCTAAAATTAATTATTACTTTTATTATTTCCCTGACAATGCTAAGACTTTAGAACACTTTAACTCAATTTACCATTTCCTGTCTGTTGTATTATTGTTATCATGGATTTAATTCCACATATTTTCAATTGCAAAGAACACTGCTATTGTTTTATACACTCATAATCCATTCACATGTATCCATATACTTAGCGTTTTCACTGCTTTTCACTTTTTTCCTGCATTTTCTTTTCCATCTTGGAGCATTTGCTTTTTCCCTTAGTCTGCTGGAACTATAGTTATATATGTTTTAGACCTGTGTGCTATGTCCTGTTTATTACTGGTGAAATTACCCTTCTTTCTTTTTAAAAAAATCTTTTTAATTTATTGGGCTGCACCAGAGCAAGACCTTTAGTTGCAGCATGTGGGATCTTGTTCCCTGACCAGGGATTGAACCCAGCCCCTGCCTTGAGAGCATGGAGTTTCAACCCCTGGACCAGCAGAGAATCCCCCTGTCCTTTTCTTAGTCTAGTTCTTCCTTCTTTTTCTCTATTTTTATGACCATATTTATCAATATTATATTAAATTTTTTTACCAGTATCTATAATTCTGAATCACCTGTCTGATCCTGTCTGATTTTCCCCTTATCTTTTTGGTTATTGTGTCCTATTTCTTGGCATGCCTAATACTCTTAGTTGATGGTCAGACATTGTGTTGAGAAGTTGTAGAAATTCTGGATGATGAGGAACTCTCTAGAGAGTTCACGATTTCCTCTGCTAGGCAGGCTGAGTTAGGACTGATCACCTTAATTCAATCACATGTTAACATGTTAATTCACTTCAGTCCTGTCTGACTCTTTGTGATCCTATGGACTGTAGCCTGCCAGGCTCCTCTGTCCATGGGATTCTCCAGGCTGAAGGGGGTTGCCATGCCCTCCTCCAGGGAATCTTCCCAAGCCAGGGATTGAACCCACGTATTGTATGTCTCCTGCATTGGCAGGCGGGTTCTTTACCACTAGTGCCAGGTGACGTGCAGTTTTACTAAAGCTCTTCCTTCATCACTCCCACCTTAGGGCACAGCCTGTTGTTGTTGTTGCTCAGTCGCTCATTCCTGTCCTACTCTGTGACCCCACAGACTCAGCACACCAGGCTTCCCTGTCCTTCACCATCTCCTGGACCTTGATCAAATTCATGTCCGTTGAGTTGCTGATGCCATCCAACCATCTCATCCTCTGTCTCCCACTTTTCCTCCTGCCCTCAAACTGATGCCCAGCGTCAGTGTCTTTTCCATTGAGTTGGTTCTTAGCATCAGGTGCCCAAAGTATTGGAGCTTCAGCTTCAATATCAGTCCTTCCATTTCCACTCAGCATTGAATTCCAAACCAAATTTCCATTAATTTCATTGACTGGTTTGATCTCCTTGCTGTCCAAGGGACTCTCAAAAGTCTTCTCCAGCACCATAGCTTGAAAGCATCAATTCTTCAGTGCCCAGCCTTCTTTATGGTCCAGCTCTCACATATGTACATGACTACTGGAAAAACCATAGCTTTGACTCTACTGACCTTTGTCAGCAAAGTAATGTCTCTGCTTTTTAATATGCTATCTAGGTTGGTCATAGCTTTTCTTCCAAGGAGTGTCTTTTAATTTCATGGCTGCAGTGACCATCCACATTGATTTTGGAGCCCAAGAAAATAAAATCTGCCACTGTTTCCATTTTTTCCCCATCTATTTGCCATGAAGTGATGAGACCGAAAGCCACGATCTTCATTTTTTCAATGTTGAGTTTTAAGCCAGCTTTTTTTCACCCTCCTCTTTCACCTCCATCAAGAGGCTCTTTAGTTCCTCTTTGCTTTCTGTCGTTAAAGTGGTATCATCTGCATATCAGGTTGCTGATATTTCTCCCAGGAATCTTGACTCTAGCTTGTGATTCATCCAGCCTAGCATTTCACATGATGTACTCTGCATATCAGTAAAATAAGCAGGGTGACACTATACAGCCTTAAGGTACTCCTTTTCCAATTTTGGACCAGTCTGTTGTTCCATGTCTGGTTCTAACTGTTGCTTCTTGACCTACATACAGTTTTCTCAGGAGGCAGGTCAGGTGGTCTGGTATTCCCATTTCTTTCAAAATTTTCCACAGTTTATTGTGATCCACACAGTCAAAGGATTTAGCATAGTCAATGAAGTAGAAGAACATGTTTTTCTGAAATTCCCTAGCTTTTTCCATGATCCACTGATGCTGGCAATTTGATCTCGGGTTCCTCTGCTTTTTCTAAATCCATCTTATACACCTGGAAGTTCTTGGTTCACATACTGTTGAAATCTAGCTTGAAGGATTTTGAGCATTACCTTGCTACGATGTGAAATATATATCAAGAATGTGCCCTCATCTTCTCCTGTGAGAACACTAAAATCACAATGATTGCTGAACAATCATCAACAGGAGGGTGTCGGAACCCATCAAAAAAAGATGCCCCATGTCCAATGACAAAAAAGCCACAACGAGATCGTAGGGGAGCTGCAATCACACTAAAATCAAACCCCAAACTCACCAGAGACTTTTGGAGAGCACAAACAAAACCATGGGCACACCAGGACCCAGGGGAAAGGAGCAGTGACTCCCACAAGAGACTGAACCAGACCTGCCTGAGTGTTTGAGAGTCTCCTGCAGAGCCATGGGTCAGTAGTGGCCTGCTGCTGGGACAGGGGCACTGGCAGCAGCAATCCTCGGAGGCACAGGGTGTGGCATAAGACCTCTTGGAGGAAGTTGCCATTAGCCCTACCATAGGGCCTGTAGACCTACCATAGAGCCACCAGGTAAGTGACTCACAAATTGGAGAACAATTATACCAAAGAAGTTCTCACACTGTTGGGAAGGTTCTAGGCCCCACATCAGACTTCTCAACCTGGGGATCCGGCAAAGGGACTGGGAATCCCCAGGGAATCTGACTTGGAAGGTTGGCCGAATTTGATTATAGAACTTCTACAGGACTGGGGGAAACGTAGCCATCCATCAGAGCTCCCTCTAAAAGCTTAGGTAGTTCCCCAGGGCCCCTCCTCCATGACTTGAACTCTAATCCTTGACTGCTGAGTAGCCTAGGGCAGTCAGAAACTACACTCTATTTTTCAGAAACCTTCTGCCCAGCTTCTTAGCCTCCTATACGTCACAGCTTCAGAATTCAACAAAATGCTTTAAAAAAAAAAAAACTGACCAATTGGATTCAGTTTTATGCCCCTTCCAGCTCTAACTTGTTTCTTTAGATGCACAGGATTACCAAATGCTCTGATGGTTGGTTTCTCGGCCTTCCAGCAGCTGTTCTTTGCCCAAGACTTTTATTGCACGTTCAGCCACATTCCCTGAGCCCAGAATTGTGAAATATCCCTTGGAAAAACATATCTGCACAATGTCAGTTCAACTCTCCACGGTTTTTCCCTCTCCAGAATCTTGACCTCTCAAGTTCTAAGTTGGCTTAGCAGCTTTCCCAATACCCATAAAAAGATTTTATCTGTTGCTGTTTTACCCAACTTCTCTCTAGTTCTTCTAGAGAATGCATTTTTTGATGTATGGCAAAAACCATCACAATATTGTAAAGAAATTATCCTTCAATTAAAATTAATTTTTAAAAAATGAAATGTAAGAGAAATGAAGTTGAACAAAAAAGAGCAAGCAATTCTACCAATAGAAATTCTATGAAATAAATTACAGTAAAACTATGCCACAAAAAGAAAGAATGCATTTTTTCTGCCAAAGTTACTCTATCGTGCTGAAAGTAGAAGTTCCAGCCACAGAGTTTAAGAGCTTCCCCTTTAGTGAAGCTACTGATTATGCTTTAGAAAGTTAAATTGCTCAATAAGAGAGTTTTTCTCTCTCTTTTAAATCAGGTATATGATGGTTTCTAAATATTAACTATATAGTAATTAGTGTGTCCTTTGGCAAAATGTGAATTTAAATTAATTAAGGGAAATTTCCATTGGACTATTTTCTCAAGAAACAAGAAAAATAAATATACAAAATAAAAAACAAACATAATTAATAAAGGACATTGAAAGCAAACTTTATTCAAGATTGAAGCAAAAATAGAATTTGGCAAGGTTTTCATGGAAATAGAAAATAAATAAATTATACAGTTGGTATTCAATCAGTGTTCAAAAAAAAAAGCAAAATGTTAATTTTATTTCATGGTTTTTCCAATGGTCATGTATAGATGTGAGAGTTGGACTATAAAGAAAGCTGAGCGCCAAAGAACTGATGCTTTTGAACTGTGGTGTTGGCGAAGACTCTTGAGAGTCCCTTGGACTGCAAGGAGATCCAACCAGTCCATCCTAAAGGAGATCAGTCCTGGGTGTTCATTGGAAGGACAGATACTGAAGCTCCAATACTTTAGCCACCTGATTTGAAGAGATGACTCATTTGAAAAGACCCTGATGCTGGGAAAGATTGAGGGCAGGAGAAGGGGATGACAGAGGATGAGATGGCTGGATGGCATCACCAACTCAATGGACATGGGTTTGGGTGGACTCCGGGAGTTGGTGATGGACAGGGAGGCCTGGCATGCTGCAGTTCATGGGGGCGCAAAGAGTCAGACACGACTGAGTGACTGAACTGAACTGAACTGAAACTAAAATATTTATACCTTCAGTTCAGTTCAGTTCAGTTAACAGAGGTTTCTTTTTTTACCTCAGGGATATAGAATTGAATTAATATTAATTTCATGGAAAGTTATCATTATCCATCTAAGTTAAGCCTAATTAACATTTTTAATGTATTTATTGTCTTTTTCCCTTATTTCTGTCCCCAGTCTCCAAATCTATTTTCTTTCTACATCATAAGCTTTATCCCTTATATATTAATATAATGTATGGCCTTACAGTCTACTTTGCATACATGTATTGTCCCTGAAAATATGTGGTATTATTCTGTGTATTTCTTAATTTACAAACACGAAACTATGCTATCAACTGCATTCTTTTTCAGTTTTTGTACTATCTTGTTTATGAGGTCTATCCATATTGCTCTATGAAAATTCAGTTCATTTCTTCTGGTTATCGCATCATATTCAATCATATGCTTATATATTTTCCTTATCCATTCCTTTATGAAGGACATGTAAGTTGTCTCCAGCTCTTGGCTACCTACCATGAGCAACTGCAGAGAACATCCTGAGCATGTCTATTTGTGCATTAGGTAAAAACTCCTGAAAGGAACTGCTACATCATAGCACATACACACAATTAACTTTATTGAATATTGACAGTCTACTCTCCAGAAGAGCAGCATTGTACCATTCCACCATAAAGTTTCCTAGTATTTCCACCTGCTCCTAATATTATCTGATGATCTAATGAGTATACATCAATCTCTCATCTTAATTCACATCATAAATGTCAGTCTTTCCCCCAATCATTAATCAATAAAAGCTATTTTAATTAGAATTCCAGAATTTTTGAGGAAACAAACATTTTCATAGCCTGCCAGCTTCCTCTGTCCATGGGATTCTCCAGGCATGAATACTGGAGTGGCTTGCCATGCTTTCCTCCAGGGGATCTTCCCAACCCAAAGATTGAACCCATGTCTCCTGAGTCTCTTGCATTGGCAAGTGGGTTCTTTATCACTAGCGTCACCTGAGAAGCCCCAATATATATGTAGAAAAATTAATTCCACATATAGAAAAATCAGTTTTATAAAAGAAGAGGAAAGAGGAGGAAAGTTAACTTACAAGATATGAAAGTATATTACACAGTTACAATAATAAAAACAGCTGCTTCTATTGCAGGAATAGACCATTGAAAGAGAACTGAAATTAAAAAACAGACCATGAATATATGGGAATTTTGAAAATAATAATAACAAGAATATATGGAAGACAATATTTCACAATTCTTCCTTTCATTTTGGCCCCTGTCATAGTTTCACTGGGCTTCCCTTGTAGCTCAGTCAGCAAAGAATCTGCCTGCAGTGCAGAAGACCTGGGTTCTATCCCTGGGTTGGGAAGATCCCCTGGAGAAGGAAATGGCAACCCAATCCAGTATCCTTGCCTGGAAAATCTCATGGACAGAGGAGCCTGGTGGGCTGCAGTCCATGGGGTCGCAAAGAGTCGGGCACGACTGAGCGGCTAACACTTACTTACTTATAGTTTCACTGGGGCTTCCCAGATGGCTCAGTGGTGAAGACTCTGCCCACCAGTGCAGGAGCTGCTGGAGACGTGGGTTCAATCCCTGGGTCAGAAAGATCCCCTGGAGGAGGAAATAACAACCCACACCAGTATTCTTGCCTGGGAAATCCCACAGGGGAAACTGGCAGGCTACAGTTCATGGAGTCACAAAGAGTCAGACATAACTGAGTGACTAACACTTTCACTTTCTTTCACTGATTTGGCCATAGGACTTGCTTTGGTCAATGGAATGTGAGTGAATGTGACATGAGCAGAGGCTTTACATGTGTTTCTCGGCTTGGCTTCTCTTGTATATCTGCCACCTGCCATGAAACACACACACACAGATGATACACATATCACTATAGACTTTTTATTTACCAGGTACTGTCCTAAGTGCTTTAGTTGTAACAACACAATTAATTACTTACCCCAGTCACCTCATGAGGTTAAGTGCTACTATTATCATCATTTTACGCAAGAGGCAACTGAAACATACAACTTGCATAAGATTATAGAATGAAATCGGAATTCTAGGTAATACCACAATACAATGGGGGAAATGGATTATTTAATACATGCTGTTGGGAAAATAGTTTATCCTATTAATTTTGATAATAATTTCACATCAATTTTTAAAAAGGTAAATTTGATATCGATCAAAGGCCTAAGTGTGAAATGCTAAGAGAATGAAGTATCCCTCTATGATCTTTGAGAGTGGAAAAACTTGTTTAAAAAGGCCCCAAAAGCACAAATCTTAAGGTAAAAATGAAAGAATCTGACTACATTAAAATAAAGGATTTTTTAAAATAAGAAAATCACAGAAAAAGTTAAATACCCAGGGCCCCACTTGCAGAAGATATTTGTAATGTCAACAATAATAAAGTTTTACCAACTAGGCCAGTGGTCAGCAAGTTTTTCTTGTAAAAACCCAGATACTCAATATTTTAGGTTTTGGGAATCAGACTGTTGCAACTACTAACTCTGTTATAGTAAGAGAATCCCATGGACAGAGGAGCCTGGCAGGCTACAGTCTGTAGGGTTGCAACGAGTCGGACACGACTGAAGCAAGTTAGCATGCACCCACTCACAAAAGCAACCATAGACAAGCCATAAAAGAGTGGGCATGATTGTGCCCCAGTAAACACTGAACAAGTCCCATATGATATCAGCAGTGCGAGAGGATTCTGGTTTCTGGTTTCTCCATATCATCCCCACATCTGACTTCCTACTTTTGTCATTCTAATTGATATAAAGTGGTAAGTCTGTTGTTTTAAATTTTCTAGTAACCACATTTTAAAAGTAAAATAGAAACTGGGTAAATTAATTTTAATGATAAATGTTCTTTAACCTAATATATCAAAATATTTTCATTTTAGCATGTAATATTAATGAGATATATTTATGCATATGTATTTTAGGTTTATGGCACATCTCAATTCAAACTAGCTAAGGGCAACCTTAGGAAAAACTCAATGGAAAGTCAGAATTTCTAATTTCTATTACCCTGGATCCCTGAATGACCATGTAGGAAAAAAAACCTTGCCTCCATACAGCCTGTGTGTATTAGTCACTCAGTTCTGTCTGACTCTTTGTGACCCCATGAACTATAGCCCACCAAGGCTTCTCTGTCCATGGAATTCTCCAGGCAAGAATACTGGAGTGGATTGACATTCCTTTCTCTACCATACAGCCTAATCACATAGAATTTATGTGTGTAAGAAATAATTTTCTATTAAGCCACTGAAATTTTGGTTGTTTTGTATCACTGATAAATACAGAAATTAGAACCTGAAAGTTGGGTGTTGTAAAAGAAAATCTAAATTGTATGGCATTGGCTTAAATGTGGAAAGGTAGTAAGGAAAATACTATGATTTTGGGGGAGTGAATATCCCATTCATGCAATGGTGGGATCCCTGGTGGCTCAGATGGTAAAGAATCTGCCTGTAATGCGGGAGACCTGGGTTTGAACTCTGGGTCAGGAAGATCCCCTGGAGAAGGGAATGGCTACCCACTCCAGTAATCTAGCCTGGATAATTCCATGGACAGGGGAGCCTGGTGGGTTACAGTCCATGGGGCTGCAAAGAGTGGGACACAACTGAGCAACTAACACACACACACATAAGCAATGGCAAAATATTTGGTAAACTATTGTCTGAGATAACTTGAAAGACAAATCAGGTATTTATGAGGTCCATAGCTTAGGGGAAAACATTGAGAAGACAAAAAGTTAACTGAATGTTACAGTTCTTACTGATTATATTTAGCGAGTTATTAGAAAACAAAATGATCTCAGGTAAAAATTAGCTAATTTCAAGCAGAAATAAAAATGCATAAAAAAAACCCAGAATATGGGGCCTAGGAGGGTTACAAAAGCTAGACAGAAGGAAATAGGATTGAGAAAACTCTTATGGAACCAAGGTAAGACTTGGCCAGGTAGGAGATAATAAATTAAGATGTTGGCTCTCCTTCTCAAGCCTTATGGCCTTAATGTAGCTATAATTATATTAAGAGAAGGAGGCAGGGCATCAAAGAAGCAAAAATTAAATTAAGATTGAGAATTACGTCTGTGAAAGAATTTAGCTGTAGTTACAGGCCCAAGGAATTGACTAGAAGCAAACTGACCAGAAACCTATAATGTTTTAGAAGGAATTATTTGTCTAGAACCAAAAACAGAGTTAAAAATAGAATCTACTAAAAATGCATTGAAGGAGCTTCCCAGATGGCTCAGTGGCTAAGAATCGGCCTACGAAGCAGGAACAGAGGTTCAATCCCTGGGTCAGGAAGATCCCCTGGAGAAGGAAATGGCAACCCACTCCAGTATTCTTGCCTGAGATCACAAAAGAGCCCAACACTTAGCAACTAAAAAGCAACAGCAAAAAGCATTGACTCTTCTAGTCTTCAACCTTAAAATCTTCAAGTTTACATAGCTGCAAGCAGGTTGAGAAAACTACATAGTCCCCAAGAAAAGTTTACTCCTCAACTGCCTCTTCAACTACAGCCATGAAGGAGGTCTGTGTCTGTGTGTCCTCATCTTTTCTTGTAAGGACTTAAGTGATTGTATTTAGGGCCTATCCTAATCCAATATGACCTCAACTTAATCACATTAGCAAAGATCCTACTGCCAAATTAGGTCACATTCTCAGGTTGAAATTGGACATGAGTTTAGAGGGGACAATATCAGTATAGTCTGTCATCTGGTTCTCCCTGAACTTACTTCCATCCCATGTACAAAATACATTCACTCATCCCACAGTCCCCCAAAGTCTTAACTCATTGCAACATTAAACCTAAATCCAAAATATTGTCAACTCATAATGATTCCAAATCTTGTCATCTAAATCAGGTATGGGTGACACACTGGGTATGGTCCATCATGGGACAAAATCCTTCTCTGTCCACAGACCCATGAAACTAGAAAACAAACTGTCTGCTTTCAAAATACAATGATGGAACAGTCATGGGATAGAAATTCCCATTCCGAAACTAGGGAAAAAAAATACATTAGGAGTACACAGATTACCTTTATAAAACATTTCACCATCCAGAAAGACATATTCTATTAGGTTTCAAGGCTTAAGAAGAATCCTTTGTGGCTTGATGTTGTGTACTCTCAGCCCTCTTAGGTGGCAGCCCCACCCTCTTTGGCCTCTGCATTCACAGCTCTGCTCTCAGAGGCTTTCTTCCTTCATTCATCCTGTCTCTGTCCCCTTCTGTCCAGGCTGGCAGTGTTTCTGTTGGTGCAAAATTCTCCAAAACCTTGTCAGTCTTCCATGAGTGTCAAGAGAATCCATCAGACACAATGGTTCCTGGATAACCTAGTCTCTATTGCTGGTTGCTGCTGAGATGGTTGATAAGATCCATAAGTCACAGACACCTGATTGCTATAGCAAAGTGCTGTCCACTCACACCCTTGGCCCTATTCCAGAGTATGCTATCTGGGTAGACTAAGAATTTTCCAATTCATCATTTGCAGGTTCTGTTTTCCTTAACCTTTTATTTCTCAGTTTACATCTTCTCTTATTTTGTGTGCATGCATGCTAAGTCATTTCAGTTGTGTCCTACTCTTTGTGACCCTATGGACTGTAGCCCACCAGGCTCATTTATCCATGGGATTCTCCAGGCAAGAATAGTGAAGTGAGTTGCCATGCCTTCCTCCAGGGGATCTTACCAATCCAGGGATCGAACTTGTGTCTCCTGCATTGCAGGCAGATTCTTTATGTGCTGAGCCACCCGGGAAGCCCCTCTCTTATTTTACTGTAAGTGAAAAGGCGAAACTAGTCTCACTTTCTACGTGTTGCTTGGAAATCTACTCACGTTCACCTCTTTCTTAAAAAAGTTTTTATTTCTTTTCTTTTTTAAAATTTTACTTATTTATTTATTCTTTCTTGGCTGTGCTGGGTCTTTGTTGCTGCATGGGTTTTTCTCTAGTTGCAAGTGGGGGCTACCCTCTATTTGCAGTGTGCAGACTTCTCATTGCTGTGACTTCTCTTGTTGCAGAACACAGGCTCTAGGGCATGCAGGCTTCAGTAGTTGCAGCTCCTGGGCTCTAGAGCATAGGCTCAACAGTTGTGGTGCACCAGCTTAGTCACCCCACGGCAGGTAGGATTCTCTCAGACCAGGGACTGAACACATGTCTCCTGCATTGACAGACAGACTTTTCACCACAGAGCCACCAGAGTAGCCCCAAGTTCATCTCTTATAAATTATTTTGACTCAATAGCATAACATAATTCAGCCAAGTTTGTTGCTGCTTTATTATAAGGATTACCTTTCCCATAGTATTCGATAACGCATTCCTCATTTACATCCGGGACCTCACCAGAACTATTTCATCATTCATGTTTCTAATGACATTCTGTTAGTGATATTTGTATGCCCTAAGAGAAGAGAAGCTTTCTCTACAGGATTCTCTTCCTTTTGGACATTCATCAGAATTACGTTTTACTTCTTTTTCTACCAACCATCTCTTCAAAGCTATCTAGGCTTTTTTCTAAGATGCACTTAAACATTCTTCCAGCCTCAAAAAGGGTAGAAAATAAATTTCTGAGGTTTAGGCCACCCACTCTATGGTATTTTATTATGGCAGCCCTAACAAACTAATATACCTTGTATAAGTGAAATCATATAGTCTTTGTCTTTTTGTGACTGGCCTACTTCACTTAGCATAATGTCCTCAAAGTTCATCCCTGTCATAGTATATGACAGGTTTCCTTTTTAAAGCTGAATGGTATTCTCTTGTTGGTAAATACCACATTTTGTTTATCCATGCATCTGTTCATGGACATTTGGGTTGCTTCCTCCTCTTGGCTATTGTGAATATTGCTGTTATGAACATAGATGTGCAAATATCTGTTCAAGACCCTGCTGTGCATAGGCCCAGAAGTAGAATTCCTGGATCACATTGTAATTCAATTTAAAACTTTTTGAGGAAATGTCATACTGTTTTCTTTAGCAGTTACACTGTTTTACAGTCACACCAGCAGTGCACAAGGGTTCCAATTCTTCACGTCCTCACGAACACTTCTTATTTTGGTTTTTGCTTTTGGGGTTTGTTTGCTAGTAATCATCGTTATCAGCTGCATGGCGAAATCACAATGGTGTGATCACTCACCTAGAGCCAGACAACCTGGAATGTGAAGTCAAGTGGGCCTTAGGAAGCATCACTACAAACAAAGCTAGTGGAGGTGATGGAATTCCAGTGGAGTTATTTCACATCCTAAAAGATGATGCTGTGAAATGCTGCACTGAATATGCCAGCAAATTTGGAAAACTCAGCAGTGGCTACAGGACTGGAAAAGGTCAGCTTTAATTCCAATCCCTAAGAAAGGCAATGCCAAAGAATGTTCAAACTACCACACAATTGCACTCTTCTCACATGCTAGTAAAGTAATGCTCAAAATTCTCCAAGCCAGGCTTCAGCAATACGTGAACTATGAAATTCCAGATGTTCACGCTGGTTTTACAAAAGGGAGAGGAACCAGAAATCAAATTGCCAACATCCGCTGGATCATCAAAAAAGCAAGAGAGTTCCAGAAAAACATCTACTTCTGCTTTATTGACTATGCCAAAGCCTTTGACTGTGTGGATCACAATAAACTGTGGAAAATTCTGAAAGAGATGGGAATACCAGAACACCTGACCTGCCTATTGAGAAATCTGTATGCAGGTCAGGAAGCAACAGTTAGAACTGGACATGGAACAACAGACTGGTTCCAAATAGGAAAAGGAGTACATCAAGGCTGTATATTGTACCCTGCTTATTTAACTTATATGCAGAGTACATCATGAGAAACGCCGGGCTGGAGGAAGCACAAGCTGGAATCAAGATTGCCAGGAGAAATATCAATAACCTCAGATATGCAGATGACACCACCCTTAGGGCAGAAGGTGAAGAAGAACTAAAGAGCCTCTTGATGAAAGTGAAAGAGGAGAGTGAAATAGTTGGCTTAAATCTCAACATTCAGAAAACTAAGATCATGGCATCCGGTCCCAGCACTTCACGGCAAATAGATGGGGAAACAGTGGAAACAGTGGCTGACTTTATGTTCTGGGGCTCCAAAATCACTGCAGATGTTAACTGCAGCCATGAAATTAAAAGATGGTTACTCCTTGGAAGTAAAGTTATGACCAACCTAGACAGCATATTAAAAAGCAGAGACATTACTTTGCCAACAAAGGTCCGTCTAGTCAAGGCTATGGTTTTTCCAGTAGTCATGTATGGGTGTGAGAGTTGGACCATAAAGAAAGCTGAGCTCTGAAGAATCAATGCTTTTGACCTGTGGTGTTGGAGAAGACTCTTGAGAGTCCCTTGGACTGCAAGGAGATCCAACCAGTCCATCCTAAGGGAGATCAGTCCTGAGTGTTCATTGGAAGAACTGATGTTGAACTGAAACTCCAATACTTTGGCCATCTGAAGCAAAGAACTGACTCATTTGGAAAGACCCTGATGCTGGGAAAGATTGAAGGCAGTAGGAGAAGGGGACGACAGAGGATGAGATGGTTGGATGGCATCTCCAACTCAATGGACATGAGTTTGAGTAAACTCCAGGAGTTGGTGATGAACAGGGAAGCCTGGTGTGCTGCAGTTCATGGGGTCGCAAAGAGTCAGACACGACTGAGCAACTGAACTGAACTGAATCACCGTCATCAAGGTGTGGTAATATCTTGCTGCGGTTTTAATTTATATTTCCTTAACAGAAATTTAGAAATTCAGTATTTTAAAAAAATGATGACTAAGATTTCTTTGAGATACCACTTACACTCACTATATTGGAAAAATTAATTGGAAAGTGAAAGTCACTCAGTTGTGTCCATCTCTTTGTGACCCCATGGACTTTACAGTCCATGGAATTCTCTAGGCTAGAATACTGGAGTGGGTAGCCTTTCCCTTCTCCAGAGGATCTTCCCAACCCAGGGATCAAACCCAGGTCTCCCACATTGCAGGTGGATTCTTTACCAGCTGAACCACAAGGGAAGCCCAATAATATTGCAGTGGGTAGTCTATTCCTTCTCCAGTGGATCTTCCCGACCCAGGAATTGAACCAGGGTCTCCTGCATTGCAGGCGGATTCTTTACCAACTGAGGTTTTAGGGAAGCCTTTTCCTACAATACCAAGGGTTAATGAGGACAGAGATTTTAAAAACTCCTACACTCTGCTGGTAGTCATGTACATTATAAGCAATCTCTTTGGAAAACAATTTAGCTTTATTTTGTAAAGTGAACATTTGCTGCCTATGATTGAGTGACTGCTCTCCTGGGGAGTCCATTCCTACTCCTGCAGTGTTTTTCAAACCTTTTGTCACCACTCATTTGTGTGTTCTGTGATCAGTTAACTGGGAGTCATAACTAGCATTTTTGTGAACACTGAAGAGGTAAATATCATTTCACTATTTTGTGAAACTTTTGTTTTATATATGTGAGCATGTTTACTGGTTGAATACAGCAATCGCCTTTCTTATGCTATGAATAGTGGTCAAAAAGTTCAAACACTTCTCATTTTACATACTTGCACATACGCACCAGGAGAATGTATACAAATGTTTGTAGCAGTACTTTTCATAACAAAACTTGGAAACAAATCAAATGACCAGGAGACTTGTAAGTCTGTGGTATATTCACAAGACAACTCTATAAAACAATAATGACTGCATGAAACTTACAAGCATCACAACAAAAAGACCTCAAAGACTGATACTTTTAGAAAGCTCAAGAACAAGCAAAGGTGAACAATACGCTGCTGAAGAATACACACATGGTAAGGGATTAATAACTACAAATTAATAATTAGAGAATAAGAAAATTAGGGAATACACTTGGCAAGTAGATAAAACATGGAAGAAAAATGATAGATTCAATACCATTGGTGGTGTACCAGTTCTTTAGGTGTATTCAGATACTTACTACGCAACATAGTTTAAATCTATACTTCTTGTGTGCATATATAATTATGTAATTTACACATTTATAAAAATGCCCCCATCCATGTAGATCCTCTACCTTTTAGCACAATAGCGAGTTGATGTTCCCAAACAAATGAACAAACACTGAATTATCAAAAAAAAAAAAACAAAACAGGTTAAGAAGTTAAGACAAGTGCTTGTCTGCATGCCGAGGGTCACATGTACCGGTTTACATAACCATTTGTTGTTCAGTTGCTAAGCCCTGTCCAACTCTTTGCAACCCCAGGACTGCAGCATGACAGGCTCCTCTGTCCTCCACTATTTCCTGGAGTTTGCTCAAACTCATGTCCATTGAGTTGGTGATGCTATCTAACCATCACATCTTCTGCCGCCACCTTATCCTTTTGCCTTCAATTTTTCCTAGCATCAGGGTCTTTTCCACATGTATGTAACCATAGTTTTAAACAGTTTCTTAAGACCCGGGCATAGGGTAGGGAATCATGAACAGCTGTATCACTCCCTTAGGCGTGAGAGTTAATTATGTGCTTTTCTTGCTTTCAGGGCAAAAAGAAAAGAAATCGCAATTCATTCAACTTTGTGAGCGATGTGTATACCCAGTATATCCACACTTCACCCAAGTCAGCATGATACAGACTCATGATGGGTCCTTTAGTCCTAAGCTATTAACTATGGAAAGAGTAATTCATCTAAGCCATACCTCTCAATCATTATTTAGAATTGGAACAAACTTTCAATGCTTTCCTAATTTTCTTCACATTATCTTGGGGCAGCTCATCCAAACTTCCCATCAAGCAACTCATTCATTTCTGAGAAGTGGCTCACAAAAAACAAAACAGCAGTTGCGAGGAAGAGAAGAGACAGTGGCAGGGAGAAACCCCCACGAGAAAGGAGTTGTGGAAGCTGAAAACATGGAAAATGTCCATAGTAAGAAGTCCAAAATAACATCCAAAATTGGGGGGAAACTTTCAAAGGTTGTTTTCTGTGCAATAAGGAAATTCAGATTAAGAAATCCATTTTATTATGAAGACAATAAGCAGAACATTCAACTTCAGCAAAACCCACCACAAAGATGGCGATGGAACGAAATACCTACTCCACCCGCGGACAGAGGCTCTCGCCTCACATTTCCCACAAACCCCTTCGCGCGGCCCGCCGGCCGAAACCTGTCCAGCCTACCTACCACCACTGCGCACGCGCGGCGCGACGTCACGTGCGCTCCCAGGGCTCAGCGGAGCTGGCGGGAGGGGCTTTGCCAGCTTTCGCCGTCGCGTCGCTTCTGAGCTCGAACGGCGGGTTCTCGGTGCCTCCGCCGCGGCGGGGCAGCCGGGGGGTCGCGAGGCCGAGCGAGGGACGCGAGGTGGCGCGGCCATGGGACTGCGCCGAGCCCGGTGACAGCAGGGAGCCGAGCGGCCCGGGCCCTGAGCGCGTCTCCTCCGGGGGGCCTCGCCCTCCTGCTCGCGGGGCCGGGGCTCCTGCTGCCGTTGCTGGCGCTGCTGCTGGCGGCGGCGGCGGCCAGAATAATGTCGGGCCGCCGCTGCGCCGGCGGGGGCGCGGCCTGCGCGGGCGCGGCGGCCGAGGCCGTGGAGCCGGCCGCCCGCGAGCTGTTCGAGGCTTGCCGCAACGGGGACGTGGAGCGAGTTAAGAGGCTGGTGACGCCCGAGAAGGTGAACAGCCGCGACACGGCGGGCAGGAAGTCCACTCCGCTTCACTTCGCCGCAGGTAAGCGAGGCCAGCGCCGCCTCGCCTCGCCCCGGACCCCACCTGCGCACCCGGGTTCGCAGGCCCGAAACCAGACACAGTGCTCCTCTCCCCCTGGCCTTTCCCCCAGGGACTCCGGTCCCGGTTCTCTTGATGTCGTCGAATGGGAGGTGAGGAGTCCCCTAGGGTTTAGGGGGTGAATGTGCCACCGTCACTGTAAGTTGTTGTTTTTTTCCTTTGTTTTGTTTCGACAATACCTGTACCCACTTCCGGTCTTACTACCCTAAAAGGCCTTTACAGGCTAGAAAGAGTAGGGGGCCGAAGTAGACCTTGTGATTTTTAAAGGCCAGTTATCTCCCAAACCTATCTTTCTTGCACTTTCCACTATAACCCTTAAAAATCCTTCGTGTTAAGTTCTTAAAGCTTTTGTAAAATGTAGGGATGTGATTTAGCTTGATGGTCCATTGACACATTAGCGTTAATGGGTTTACGTGAGTAGCAGTCACTGGCAAGTATCTGGAGACTGGAACTGGAAATAGTCAAGTTTGGGAGAACTGAGGTCTGACTTAGGCTGGGTGCAGGATGCGTGCGGGTAGTCTCTGCCAGACACAAGTTGGAGTGGAGAGTAGTTTAATGCCAGCAAAGATGATGCGGGGACTCTAGCTTGGGTCTAGATTTTAAATTGAAAGTAACCTCGTCTCATCCTGAGATTTAGATCATTTGAATTACACACATATAATACATTTTATATATATGTTTACTAGGTTCACTTTATGATATGTGTATTAAATTTAACTGAATATAAAAACTAGAGATGGGACACAGCTTATTTCTATGAAGCATTTATACTTTTCTCTTGGAAGAAGGATTGTGATTATGTCTGTCCTCAAGTGAGCCATGGGTGACTGAAATTGGGACTAGATTCTCCTATTTCCGATAATGCTGGCTTTTCATGTCGTGTATTACATGATTATTTAAATTTTTTTTTTGGAAAAGCAGAAGTGTATTTTTTAAAGCACTCTGGAATGATGAGCCGAGAAACAAGAAAGATTTCCTTGTTCACAAGCATTGCTTTTACACTTTCGGTGGGAAATGTGTTTGTCTTAACCTGTAGCTGATTTTAAGTGTGAATACTGGGAGGTATGCTTCCTCCATCAATTACAAATTTGTTGGGTTACCATTGAGGAGCTTTTTAAGGGAGAAGGTTTGGAGGACCGTTGGTGGGAGAACTAGAAACAACCTATGGGGAGTGGAAAGGGAAGAGAAGAATACTAAAGTCTAATCTTACATTTAGCTAGTTTTGCCTAAAATTTTGATCATCACCGCTGTCTCTAACTTGAATTGTCCTGCTTGTCCATGTAGTCAACATTTAAGCAACTGATTTGGAAAACTGTCATAACCAACTGATACATAATCCAAAGTTTAGTGTTACTCAGATTCTATTGGCTTGATCTGTGGGATAAAAATAACCAAAGAAGATCTTAGTTGCTACCTTTCAAGAATTTGTTGTATTAATGAGTTCATATCTGAAAATAGTAATATTTAGAGACTTAAGGTTATGGATTAGCTTCCTATTGACCTTGTTCCTCCCAACCATCCCACCCTGAGCTCTGTCAACATCAAAGCACTTTTTACCAAACTGAAGTGGTAAACCTTGTGGTTTGTTCAAACTGAAATGGAAAACTTATTTTAGGAACCAGTTACCCCTCACAATTTACCCAAATTATCGGGTGCAGGTTATAAGATTAAGAATTTGAAGTATAAAAGAAAGTAGTAAAAATTACTAATGGTCTATATTAAACCAGAGTTTTAAGGCTCAGCATTTAAACCCAGGTGCATAAGAAACTTTAATTAGCTCTGTAAATTCAATCTGAATTATTACTTAAGGTTAATGAGAGAGAACCTTCTTGCTCAAATTTTTAAATAAATGCATCCAGCTGCATTTTTTCTTAATATGTGGAGAATATATTTTATAAACTCTTTGTAGGTAGGGAGTTATTAGTTATGTTAATATGCATGTAAGCATGTCATTGGAAGTTCAGTGTAAGTGGAATTATGTAATGGCCTGACCAAGAAGTGTCCTGTGTTTGTACATTATAGGGTAAGCTGTGGGGGAACATTTTTGTTTTTTAAGCCAATTAAAGCTTGGACATTTTATGGGAGGTGGGTAGGTATGATTTTGTCTTTTTGTTTTGATTCCAAGGAACGGGAATGAGAGATCGGTGCAAAGGAAAATGAATCATGATAGAACAGTTTAGAGAATTTGGTCTGTCTTTTCATCTAAAATGCTTAGTTCAGTTAAAGAATAATTGCCAGCTCTAAAGGAGTTAAGTTCTTGTGTCAGATGGAAAAAATAATCAGATAAACAGTAACTTTTCTCCTATTATCAGACTAGATTCCATTTCTTAAATAAGTATGCCTCAAGAAGTCACTGCTTGTCAGAAGTTGCCTCTTCAATCCCCCTGCCACCAGCCCGTTACCTATCCCCTCCCTCCAACACACACACAGAGGGTGTGAATGAGTTTTTTTGCGACACATTACAAAACTTGTAGAGGCAAGTTGGTGGTAGGAAAGCTGCAGCTCTAATTTTGCTAAAAGAGTACTATCTGAATTCTTGACAGTATAATCCCCTAGAAAACAAGCAGATTCAGTAAAGGAGATTGATTCTCTGAACTTGCTTCTGAAAAAATGAAGAGGGCCAGAATCTTTGGGAGAAAGTCATCTTACTGTCCATCATAGCCAAAGAAAGAAATACACAGCATTCTCAAGAATCTTAGAACTCGGGGGACTGGGCAGGAGAATAGAACTCTCTGGCTTAAGAATCTTAAATATTCTTTAAGATGTGCAGAGAATTGTTCAATGGAAAAAAATGTAAAATAACATTTGGTTCAAGGAATTCAGGTATGAGATGGTGGAAAGAGATGATATCTATGTATGTATATAGTTGTAGTTGGAGAAGACAAGTGGAAAAAGAACTTGCATTGTTAGAGTTCTAGTTGAACAAAGTAACATTTGTTTTGTACTTAGTATGTTACTTTTCTGTATTTATAGTTATGCTACTCAGCCATGTACTTTGGGCTAATCAGACTTCAGTTGCTACATTCAATTATGTATAAATTATGTATATGAATTGCATATAAGAAGGCTTCCCACTCCCCCACACCAAGTATGAACTAGAGCACCTGGAATTTATTATACAGGCAACTGATAGGAAACCTACTTATTCTAGAGAGAAAAGAAGATTAAGGCTAAACAATGTTGCTATCCACATATGTGGAAGAAGTCAAGTAGACAAAGTGAGAGGATATGACTTGTATGGCCTTTGCAATCAAAGCTAAGGGCTAGTAGGTGAAAGGTTACAAGGAGTCAGACTGCCTTTAACAATCTACTCAACTGTAGCAGCAGCAGCTCCAAACAGTGGTTGAATTGGCATCTTTGAGAGATGTGGAAAGGATTTCTGTATAGGGAAGGCAATTGGACTGGTAGGTCAGAATCTGACTTGTATAAGAAAGTGAAATGATTCCTCCAATTGAAGATGTTAATAACTGAGCTGCCAAGGGGCTTCCCTGGTGGCTCAGATGGTAAAGAATCCACCTGCAATGCAGGAGACCCAGGTTCAATCCCTGGGGCGGGAAGATCCTCTGGAGAAGGGAATGGCTACCTACTCCAGTATTCTTGCCTGGAAAATTCCATGGACAGAGGAGCCTGGCAGGCTATATTCCACGGGGCTGTAGAGTCAGACACACTGAGTAACTGACACTTTTACTTTCAGCTGCCAAAGATGTAATAGCTTTTGTGATTACCACTGATACCCTTTCCCAAAGTGGTGCTATTGAAGCCCTCCATTAATATTTCAAAAGCATTTCTTTATTTTGGCTGTAGGCCAACATCATCATTACAGGAGATCCACAAAAAGCAACCCCATTTCTTACCTAGGGCTAGAATTATAGATTGTTTTCAGGATTGTTTTTTGCTGTGGTAATTAAATCCTGTATCAGTGGAAAACCCTGTATCAAAGACCAGTCTATTGAATAATTCAGAATTTTTTTTTTTACTACCAGATCTCTTATTGTAGTATATTATCAAGACTTGAGTTACATCTTTTTCTCAGCTGTTGATGGATTTAGAGATAGGCAGTAGACTTCAGTAGCAACCAATTTGGAGTACTTGTTTCAATATTTCTGCATTCACATTGTCAGACTTATACATCACCCCAGAGGCCATGGCATCCTTTCCAAAGTTTCTCCTACTCTGACCAGACTATTTGTCCCAAGTTGAACTAGACAAAGCCTTCTCCTGTGTATTCCTCATTCTCAACAAATACATGCAAGAAGTACTTCTTTCTGGATCTTAGTAGACTAAAATTATTAGGTGGGTACAAAAGTAATTGTGGTTTTGGGCCATGAAATTTAAGTCATCATAACTAGGCTCAAACACATGCCTATTAATAAAAATAGGAACCATTACAATCAACACATTTTTGCCAATGAGAAATAAGTTTATTCCTGTAGTGTAAAAATCCATGCTTAGGGTTTTGATGAGCTTTTGGAAAGCATTTTCTGCCTCCTCCTGGTTGTGGAAGTGTTTTCCCTGCAAAAAGTTGTCAAGATGCTTGAAGAAGTGGTAATCAATTGGTGAGAGATCAGGTGAATATGGTGGATGAGGCAAAACTTGGTAACCCAATTCATTCAACTTTTGAAGCATTGGTTGTGTGAGGTGTGGTTGGACGTTGTCGTGGAGAAGAACTGTACCCTTTCTATTGACCAGTGCCAGCTGCAGGCATTGCAGTTTTTGGTGCATCTCATTGATTTGATGAGCATACTTCCCAGATGTAATGGTTTCAGGAAGCTGTAGTGAATTAGTTGGGCAGCAGACCATGAAACAATGACCATGACTTTTTTGGGGGTGCAAGTTTGGCTTTGGGAAGTGCTTTGGAGCTGCTTCTCAGTCCAATCACTGAGCTGGTCGTCTCCGGATTTTATATAAAATCCACTTTTTTAGTGTGATTGAGAAATGGTTCTTTATTTTTGAGTCGAGTAAGAGAAGAAAACTCCTCAAAATGATTTTTTTTTTAATTTGCAGTCAGCTCATGAGGCACCCACTTTTTTTTTCATCTTTTCAATTTGCTTCAAATACCAAACAACCATAGAATGATTGACATTGAGTTGTTTGGCAACTTCTTGTGTAGTTGTAAAAGGATCAGCTTCGATGATTGCTCTAACTTGGTTGTTGTCAGCTTCTGATGGCCGGCCACTACGCTCCTCATCCTCAAGACCCTCGTCTCCTTAGCAAAACTTCTTGAACCACCACTGCACTGTAGTTCTTGGGCCAAATGCATTGTTGATGTTTTGAGTTGTCCCCGCTGCTTTATGACCCAGACCCATTTTGAACGCAAATAAACAAATGACTCAAATTAGCTTTTTGTCTAACATCATTTCTCTAGTCTAAAGTAAATATAAAATAACCAGCAAGTAGTAAGTCATTAGCAAAAAAACATAAAACAAGGAATGTGCATTAAAATGATGTATAACATAACCACATTTATTTAAGAATGTATTCCAGTATCAAATGGCAAAGTTCAACAATGAAAAACTGCAATTACTTTTGAACCAATCTAATAATAGTAAGTGAGAAGTATAAAATGATAGCCTTTAAAAAAATCTGACAAGAGTCCTGGCTGTGTAAGTCAAGCTGAAGGCTGCTTGATTAAACGTTCGCATCTTCTGGACCGCAGGAGCCTTCTCTCTTTCATTGGCATTTGTTGATATTTTCTGTTTTTTAATGTTTCCTTCTGACAAAGCTCTGTGTGATGCCTTGGGTTGGCAATACATAACTGTCATTGCATATTGGACCAGCTGCATCATCAGTGGCTCCTTCTATCTTCAGGCTGTAAAAAGGGAGAGATGGGGGCTCTCAGTGAAACTTCCTAAGAGTCTAAGTTGTTTTCTCTGTAGCGACTTCCAGTGCTTCACAGGTTTTTGGAAGCCATTCAGATGAAAGCATATTTCCAGTATAGCAGGAAAATATGATACTGTTAACAGTATTCATGGTTGGCAAGACAGTTCCTGGGACTGCGGAAACTGATGGCATCTGGATGGTAATGAAACAAAAGGGAAATTGAATAGACTACTTTCTTGGTTGTCACAAATCATTAACTTTATATTTTCTGTGGAGGTTGTTTGCTTACTGTTCCAGCAAAGTATCAACCATACACTAAATAAATGTTTATCAGGTCCTCCTATATATCCAGTACTGGCCTTGTCCAATGAACAGAAATGAACAGGACATCTTGCCAGCCATTTTATTGATCAGCAAATTTAGTTTCCAAGTAAGCCTGTTTTGTTTCACTGTCAGGGCTCTATTGTGGATTCAAACTCAATGTATGATTTCATCAGGATTTTCATGTTTGAAGATGAGTGCTGTTACATAATTGTAAAATAAAATCACTGTGTCCTGAGCAGCCATGGCCACTGACTGTAGGCTTCTGATCCCTTTGTAAAGAGACCCTTAGGATATGGAGCTGGGCATCGACTCTAAGGATACGCCTATTCATGTTTTACCTGGCCAGTGAGAGCGTGATCGGAACATACTTTGCAAAACTGTTTTTTCTTCAAAAACTGAATACTTAACAGAAATGCTTTGAATTATTCTTGAGACTGTAAGAATGGGGATTTTATCAGAGATTAGCTCTTAGAGTTTGGGAAGCCACTGAAATCTAAAGGTTTCACCAAACTTGCAAAAGTAGATTTTAAAATTTGAAATAGCTCCCTACTGACCCCTTCTAAATAATTCCTTTCATGTCAAGAAGTGACTTCAAACACTCTAAATCTCAGACTCTTATCTACTCTCAGAATAGCAGCATGACCTCTGTACACATATTATAGTCCTTACACTGTGACTTGGAAAACATGCTAATCTCTCTGTCAGTCTCCAGATGGGTTTCAGACCTCTTAATGGCTAGGAAATCATGTTGATACAGTTGTTGAGGTGAAATGTCATTCATGTCTTGGACTGTTGGTAATTATGTAGATAAAATCACCTTAACCCTTTCTCCCCATATCTCCTCCCTAGCTAAAACTTCAATTTCAATATTTAGTCAAATACATCAGTATTGATTCTCTTTTGTTATCTCTGGTTTGAAGCAACCATCTTCTTTTCTCAGTGGTATTTTAACAAAAGGCTACTCTTGACCTTTCTTCAGCTTGATCACTAATCCTTTGTAACAGATATCCTCCTGACACTATCTCATAAAGCAACTAGATGTTCTACTATAGCTATTCTGTGCCCACCTCACACCCCTTTTTTGGGAAGTTACTCCGTGAGTCACCATTTTGACTACTTCAGACAACATTACCACTGAAGAAATAGTGATCCTTCTCAAGGTCCTTGAGTACATCAAGTAACTTTCCAAAGAAAGAGATACCTTCACTAGCTTTTCTTTATTCTGATTCTTTTTCTCTTACTCTCCAACTGAAGTCTTTAATAAAAGCTTTTCTTCCAGGTGGATACTGAATGGCTGAAATAGCAGAACCACTGATTGGGGCAGCTGGAGGTGGCTCACTTGGGAGGACAATGTGATCAACAGTGCCCAGGTTGTGATAAGGAATATTCGGGTCAGAATGTAGTGGCAGCAGATTTGACCTTACTTCCTTGAAATTTTCCCTCTTGGCTTTTGCAGTGCTATTCTTTCTAAGTTTTACTTCTCAGTCTCCTTTTCTCGTACCAAGATGTATTTTTTCAGCAAATATCAACAGATTTTTTTGTTGCTGTGTGCCAGGCAGTGTGCAGGACCCTGGGGAAGTAGGGATGAATTAAGATAGACATTGCCCCTCCTTTTATGGACCTCAGGAGTTCAGGAGATTAGTACTGAACAGTAATTACAAGTTTTAATAAGTACCAGAGGATACTGTGAATAGCAAAGACAAAAACCCCTGTGTTTTTTTCTGGAGCTTGAGTTCTAATGGAGGAGAGGGGGAAACCAACTGAATTGATTGTATGACTGTCCAGAATGGACTGCTTTTGATAGAATGATCAGGGATGGCCTCTTTAAGGTGGAGACATTAGACAGTGAATAGAAATGCAAAGAACGAGGGAGGAGGAGGCCAAGCAGACAGGCAGCATATACTAAAGTAAGGTTGGCACACTTGATGAACCAAAAGAAAGCTGGATCATAGTTCAGAAAGGGAAAAGTGGCTTGAAATGAAGTTAGAGAAGTAGGTAATGGCCAGTTCAGGCAGCAGGCCTTGTAGGCGATGGTAGCATGATTGAATTTTATTCTGAGAGTGTCAGTGGGAAGCCAATGAATTACTTTAAATGGGGCTATGATATGAGGATTGTTTTTAAAAGATCGGTGGGGACAGTGAAAATGTGAGGCCCAACTAAGGAGACTTTTGCAGTGGTTCAGGTTGGAGACAGTGGCGGTGGGGAGGGGGTTGGGCAGTGTCAGTGGAATGAAGAGAAGTTAGGGAACGTGTTGAGTTTCAGATGCCTTCACAATACTCAGGTAGAGATATGTCTAGTAAACAGTCTGGAATTCAAGTGAAAAATCTAGACTGGAGATTTCAATTTGCAGGTTGTGTATCTAGGTGGTATTTAAAGCCGTAGGAGAAGATGAGGGGAAAAGAGGAAAGAGAACTGAGTCTTGAGGAATCCCAGCATTTAAAAATCAGGTGCAATAAGCAAGAAGCCCCCAAGGAGATAGGACACGTCTGAAACTTGAATTTCTCATCTTCTGCCACAGAGCTCTTGAGTCTGTAACTTTCCTGTCTCAGTTGATGCTAACCCCAGTCCTCTATTCCTTAGTCCAAAAACCTTGGAGTCAGCCGTGACTCCTCCCTTGCCCCCACCTTCTTTTAACCTCCTCTCCCTCTCACCCTTATCCTCACCCCACATCCAATCTGAGAGCAAACTATGGTGGCTCTACCTTCCTAGTACCCAGAATCTGCCACTTAATATTCTGACAAGTGTCACCACATTATGGTCCAAACTACCATGAGCTTTCATTGGTTTCTAACCTAAACCCCCTTAAATCTTGTCTCAACCCAGCAGCCAGAGGGTACTTTTCAGATACGTCATATCATGTAATTTACCAACTCAGAATCCTAACAGTGACACTCCATTTTCCTCACAGTAAAAAAGCCAGAATTCTTACAGTGGTCCTCAAGCCACTAGCTGGTCCTCATTACTTCTAACCTCACCTCCCATTCTGCTACCCCTTTCTCATTCAGCTCGTTATTCTAGCCTTCTCACTGTTAGTCAGTAGGGCTAGTTCTCTCTCCTTCAAGTCTTGGGTCAAATGTCACCATCTCGGCAAGGCCTGTGGTGACCTCACTGTTCTACTTCATGACCCCCTCCATATACACACTCTGATCACTTTTTTTTTTTTTTTTTTTTTGCTGGATCTTCGTTGCTGCTCGGGCCTTTGTCTAATTGTGATACTCAAGATTTCTTTTTTTTTTTTTTTTCAAGCTGCTTATTGTGGTGACTATTTGCAGAGCACAGGCTCTAGGGCCCTTGGGCTTCAGTAGTTGCAGCTTTTGTGCTCTAGGGCACAGGCTCAGTAGTTGTGCATGGGCTTAGTTGCTCCACAGCATTTGGGGACCTTCTGGATCAGGAATTGAACTCTTGTCTTCTGCATTGGCAGTCTGATTCTTTACCACTGAGCCGTGAGGGAATCCCTGATTACTTCTTATTCTCTTTTCCTAATTACCTTCTAACATACTTTGTGCATTTGTTGTTCATCTCCTCCACCTCCATGGAAGTTCCTCAAAGGCAGATATTTCGTCCGTTTTGTACACTTAGTAAGTCAGAGGCACCCCAAAAGGTGTCATCACATGGTTGATTCCCTGATCATTTGGTTTCTTTTTTTTGTTTGTTTAAGTCTTTATTAAATTTGTCCCAGTATTGTTTTTGTTTTTCATCTTGTTTTGTTTGGCTTTGAGGCTTGTGGGATCTTAGCTCCCCAGCCAAGGATCAGACTTGCACCCCCTGCATTGGAAAGTGAAGTCTTAACCACTGGACCACCAGGGAAATCCCTCCCTGATCATTTGTTAAATGAACAGATGAGGCAAGAAAAACCAGAAAGGTGTGATGTCATGGAAACTCAGAGATATTTTTCACAAGAGAGGGATTAGTCAATTGTCGAGTCCATTGCCGAATGTTTCCGAGAGATCTAGTCAAATGAGAACAGATGTGTGTCCTTGGGAGAAGGCAATGGCACCCCACTCCAGTACTCATGCCTGGAAAATCCCATGGACAGAGGAACCCAGTAGGCTGCAGTCCATGGGGTCGCTAGGAGTCGGACACGACTGAGCGACTTCACTTTCACTTTTCACTCTCATGTATTGGAGAAGGAAATGGCAACCCACTCCAGTATTCTTGCCTAGAAAATCCCATGGATCGAGGAGCCTGGTAGGCTACAGTCCGTGGGGACCCAAAGAGTTGGATACAGCTGAGCGACTTCACTTTCACTTTCCTAGAGGTTTGAATATTCAGCGGAGCAGGGAAATGGACATGTGAATTCAAAGAGAATATTTTTAATAAAATGGAACATATAGAACATGTTTACATACTGTTGGGAATGATCTGGTGGAGAGATTGATGTGGATGGGAATACCTTGAGAAGGTGAGAAAGGACTTGAGAAGGTGAGAAAGTGTAAGATGAGAAGGGATTGATCTTTGATAAGAAACATACTTTGAAGAGAACAGAAAACTAGTGCTCTCTAGTCAGCTTCATTTTCATGCATGGCTTCAAACACCATCTTTATGGTCAAGACTTCAAAATGTCAGTTGTTAGTTCATACTAATTTCCTTAGTTAGAAATACACAGAACCTTCTACTTATTGGGCAGTTGTTCCTCAAACAGATGTGCAACAGCATTTAAGCCTTTCCAAAAACAAATAATCTTACCTTAGGAAACATCCTGTTTTCCTTTATATTTTGAATATCCGATTGTCATCTTCTTTCCCCAAATTAAAGAAGTTGCCAGATACTGTCATTTTTCTCTTCTCTTTAGTTACTCCTGGAAACATTGTGTATGGTAGGAAAAGATTCGAAACAACCCAACTATTCATGAGAAAGGAACCAGTTTAATTCTGATTGTTGTTGTTCAGTCACCCAGCCATGTCCAATTCTTTGCAACACCAGGCCTTCCTGTCACTCAGCATCTCCCAAAGTTTGCCCAAGCTCATGTCCATTGCATCGGTGATGCCATCCAGCCAACCATCTCAACCTCTGACGCCCTCTTCTTTTTCTGCCCTCAGTCTTTTCCAACATCAGGGACTTTTCCAGTGAGTCAGCTGTTCCCATCAGATGACCGAAATACTGGAGTTTTCAGCTTCAACATCAGTCCTTCCAATGAGTATTCAGGGTTGATTTCCCTTAAGATTGGTTTTATCTCCTTGCTGTCCAAGGGACTCTGAGGAGTCTTCTCCAGCACCACAGTTGGAAGGCATCAATTCTTTGGCACTCTGCCGCCTTTACTGTTCACCTCTCATAACCATGCGTGACCACTGGGAAGACCATAGCCTTGACTGTCTGGACCTTCGTTGGCAGAGTAATGTCTCTGCTTTTCAACACACTGTCGAGGTTTGTCATAGCTTTCCTGCCAAGAGGCAAATGTCTTCTGATTTCATGGCTGCAGTCACCATCCACAGTGATTTTAGAGCTCAAGAAGAGGAAATTTGTCACTGCTTCCATCTTTCCCCTCCTCTATTTGCTATGAAGTAATGGGACCAGATGCCATGATCTTAGTTTTTTTAATATTTAGTTTTAAGCCGACTCTTTGACTCTCCTCTTTCACCCTCATCAAGAGGCTCTTTAGTTGCTTTTCGCTTTCTGCCGTTAGAGTGGTATCATCCACATACCTGAGGTTGTTGATGCTTCTCCCGCCTGTCTTGATTCCAGCTTGTAACGCATCCAGCCTGGCATTTCACATAATGTGTTCAGCATATCGATTAAACAAACAGAGTGACAGCAGACAGCTCTGTCATACTCCTTTTTCAATCTTGAACCAGTCATTTCCATATAGCGTTCTAACTGTTGCTTCTTGACTCACATACAGGTTTCTCAGGAGACAGATGAGATGGTCTGGTATTCCTATGTCTTTAAGAGCTTTCCACAGTTTATTACAATCCACACAGTCAAGGGCTTTGGTGTAGTCGGTGAAATAGAGGTAGATTTTTTTTCTGGAAATTCCCTAGCTTTCTCTGTGATCCAGTGAATGTTGGCAATTTGATCTCTGGTTCCTCTTCCTTTTCTAAACCCAGCATGGACATCTGGAAGTTCTTGGTTTGCATAATGCTGAAGCCTAGCATGTAAGAGTTTAAGCATGACCTTGCTAACATGGAGGATGAGTGCAATTGTCTGATGGTGAGTGCATTCTTTGGTACTACCCTTCTTGGGGAATTAGGATGAGGATTGACCTTTTCCAATCCTGTGGCCACTGCTGGGTCTTCCAGCAGTGGAGGTAATGAATAGATTCAAGGGATAAGAACTTGTAAGTAGTGCCTGAAGAACTATGGATGGAGGTCAGTAATGCTTTTCAGGAGGCAGTGAACAAAACCATCCCAAAGAAAAAGATAAGCAAGAAGGCAAAGTGGCTCTCTGAGGAGGCCTTACAGATAGCTAAAGAAAGAAGAGAAGAGAAAAAAACAAGGGAGAAAGGGAAAGGTATATCCAGCTAAACGCAGATTTCCAAAGAACAGCATGGAGAGACAAGAAGGCCTTCTTCAGTGAACAGTGTATAAGACTAGAAGAAAACAACAGAAGAAGAAAGACTAGAGATCTCTTCAGGAAAATGGAAGATATCAAGGGAACATTTTGCCCAAAGATGGGCAAAATAAAGGATAGAAACAGTAGAGACCTAGTAGATGCTGAAGAGATCAAGAAGAGATGGAAAGAATACATGGAAGAACTGCACAAAAAAGATCTAAATGAACCAGATTACTGTGATGGTGTGGTCAGCCACCCAGAGCAAGACATTCTGGACAGTGCATTTGAGTGGGCCTTAAGAAGCCCTGCTGTTAATAAAGCGAATGGAGGCGATGGAATTCCAGTAGAACTCGTCAGAACCCTGAAGGATGATGCCATCAAGGTGTTGCATTCAGTATGTCAGCAGATCTGGAAGAACATTCATGAGAAAGGAACTAGTTTTAAAATCGATTGTTTTTTTGGTTCAGTTGCCCAGTCATGTCTGACTCTTTGCAACCCAATGGACTGCATCACGCCAGGCTTTCCTGTCCCTCACCATCTCCCAGTTGGCCCACGTTCATGTCCATTGCATTGGTGATGCCATCCAGCTGTCTCATCCTCTGATGCCCTAAAACTGGTTTAATTTTGATACTTGCAATCAATAAAATGTGTGGCTATCAGAGTTGATTTGTAGGATATTAGCTTTTTTAAAAGGCAGATGCAAAACAAGGTTTTAAAATATATTTGTTAGTAGGTAATTTGCTTGTCCTTCAGTGACCATTCACATTTTATAGCAGTGTTTTTCGTACTGTTTGAGATGCCTCTGAAGTACAGGGATAATTTCATTTGGGTCTTTGTAAAGGAGAAGAAGGCAGGTTCAGCCTGAATAGTATTATTTTAAATTGAATTCTGTTAATTTGCAACTCTGTGAGTGCCAACTGTGTACCAGGCATTGGGTATTTTTGCAGCAAACGAGACACATATTGGAATTTTATATAAGATTTCATTAGGAAATGTTAACTCAGAAAGGCTTATGCACCTTCATATTCACTGCAGCATTTTTTCTTTTTATTCCTATTTTTTAAAATTGAAGTATAGTTAATTTATAGTGTTGTGCTAGTTTCTGGTGTACTGGACAGTGATTCGGTTTTGTGTGTGTGTGTGTATAAATTCTTTTTTGTACTGTTTTTCCATTATAATTTATTATAAGACATTGAATATAGTCCCTGTGCTATACAATAAGTCCCTGATAATTATCTATTTTATATATAGTAGTTTGTATCTGCTGATCCCAAGCTCCTAATTTATTGATCCCCTCAATTCCCTTTTGGTAACCATAAGTTGTTTTCTTTGTCTGTGAGTCTGTTTCTGTTTTGTAAATAAGTTCATTTGTATCATATTTTTGTTGTTGTTCAATCACTAAGTTGTGTCCAATTCTTTGCAACCCCGGTGAACTGCATAGCACTCCAGACACCTCTCTCTTCCACTATCATATCATGTTTTAGATAGAAGTGATACTTGATATTTGTCTTATCCATCCTCTGTCGATGGACATTTAAGTTGCTTCCATGTCTTGGCTATTGTAAATAGTGCCATTGCAACATTATTTACAAAAGCTAAGACATGGGGAAAAAACCTAAGTGCCTGTCAAAGTATGAATGGATAAAGAAATTGCAGTGTATATACATGATGGAATATAATTCAGCTGGAAAAAAAAAAATATCTTGCCATTTGCAATAGCATGAATGGACTTTCAGGTTTTAAGCTATGTGAAGTTAAGTCCTGGGGAAGAAGCATGAAGACTATAGTCAATATACAGCATGAAGACTGTAGTCAATAATACTGCATTATATATTTGAAAGTTGCTAAGAGAGTAGATCTTAAAAGTTCTCATCACAAGAAAAAATACCTATATGTGGTGGTAATGTTAACTAGATTTATTGTGTTCATTTTGCAGTATATACATGGAGAAGGAAATGGCAACCCACTCCAGTACTCTTGCCTGGAGAATTCCGTGGACAGAGGAGCCTGGTGGGCTGCTGTCCATGGGGTTGCACAGAGTCAGACACGACTGAAGCAACTTAGCATGCATGCATGCAGTATATACAAATCATATCATTATGTTATACACCTGAAACTAATATAACCTTATATGTTAATAATGTTTCAGTTTTTTTTCTAGGCAAAAAAAGATTTCCTTTAAGTCTATTGCCTGAAAGCAGCTTGAGAAACACTGTAGTCTGTAGGACAAAATCCAGATACCATCTTAGTGTGGCTTAAAAGATTCTTCCTTTTCTGACTTCTGCCTACTTGGGCATTGTGTGTCCTAGCTACTATGAATGATTTGCTCTTTCACGCTTGTGTACGTTTTGTTTCTTCTGCTTGAATTGCCGTGCTCTTTCCTTGTTTAGCTTCTTCCCACTCCCTCTTTTCTCCTAACCTCTCTTCTCTTCTCGCCTTCCTTCTCTCCTCATTCTCCTAGTGATCTTTTCGTTTTTAATGTAAGCCTTCAGCTCGAGTGTCATCACTGGACTCTTCTATGCGATTGTCCTTCCTGTTCTCTGCTTTCCACTAATTTAGATAGACTCTTCTTTGAGGTCTAGTAGCATTTTATATATACCTCTTATGAATTATAGTATAATGAAATTACTAGTTCTAATTGTTTTTCCACATCCTAAATTGTAAGCTCTTTGAGGATAGGAAGAATCAAAGATTGAGAATAGGGGGAATCAGAGATACCCATGTCTCTGACATAGAGCTTAGCAATATTTAGACAAAACAAAACAGTTAATCTCTTCAGTCATCTAACTCTTCCTTCAGCTATCAGCCAGGCCAGTCCCAGATGTACCCCTTGGAAAGATTAGATGTCTTTGCTTTCTCATTCAACTCCATTTTGGTCTTAGAAGGACTGCATTCAGTCTTGATGGTTATAAGAATATTCTGGTAAAATTTCAGATGAGTGAAAAGGTCTCTCTCTCTGCCAATACTCATATATACCTTCCCATCTGCTTTAACATTTATCTGAAGTCCTTTTCCTTGAACAATTAATTGTAAAAAGATTTTAGTTGCTATTATATGGAAATAGTAAGAGATTGAAACTCATTGGTACTAAACCTGTAAACCAATATAAATGAGTTGTCGGACTTTTTTGCGTTTGTTTGTTCCGGGGGCAGTCGCAACAGAACTATGGGACCTGGGTTTTTAAGGGAGGCCTCCTCCTACGCAGAGTTGCTTGTGTTGTGCAAGTGGCAGAGTAGGCGCTCCTTTGAAGATACCTCATGTCACACTTTTGCCTAGTATCACCTCTCTTTGTCTTCAGTACAAACTTTCTGTTGCTTTCTCATGGTCCCCCAATTCAGTAGAAACGTTTTATGAGATGGGATGTGAGAAAGGGAGTCTAGCAAGAGTTGGTTAGTATATACTTTGAATGCCTGAAAATGTATGCATACAAAATATACAGAACTCATTATTTGCAGTTAGGAATGCTGTTGTAGAGTGGGAAACATTTGAACTTCGGGCTTTCAGTCACTAATTACATAACCTTCCTCTGAAGTTAGTAGTAGTACTGCCTAATGCATCAGAGAGACCCTTTGGCTTTCTCATTAAGAATAGTTAGTGATGTATTTCATCAATAAATTTTTGTGTCTGTTAATGTTTTGCATCCAAAAACACTTTAGTGTGACATGTACTTATTGCTTCTATCTTAATATATTTTCTTTGGAGAACTTATATGTGGATAATTTATTTTCTTCTAGGTTTTGGTCGGAAAGATGTAGTTGAATATTTGCTTCAGAATGGTGCAAACGTCCAAGCACGTGATGATGGGGGGCTTATTCCTCTTCATAATGCATGCTCTTTTGGTCATGCTGAAGTGGTCAATCTCCTTTTGCGACATGGTGCAGACCCAAATGCTCGTGATAATTGGAATTACACTCCTCTCCATGAAGCTGCAATTAAAGGAAAGATTGATGTTTGCATTGGTAAGACTGTTTACATTCCAGAATTTTTCAGAAATAGTTTGTAACTATTCTGAATCTAAATTGAATTTATTTGTTAATGTGATCAAATTTTGCCAGACTGAATTTAAATATTTAAGAACACTTAATGATTAACCTAGTCACTGTTTACTGAGTGTTTTTTTGAACATGGTACTGAGCTTAAAATTTTTAGATGATAGAGTAGTACAGAATTTCTCTTCTCTGGAAATGTGGATTCTCTTGGTACTAATACCCACAAAGAATCAGATGAAAGCATGGTGGAAGTGAACAGAGAGTGTTAGAGGATAATGGTGCAGTGAATGGGCTGGAGTTGAGTCACTCCTTTATAAGTCTTCCTAGGAAGTATTGGGGAGAAAAGTTGAAAAGGGAAGTGTATTGACTACTTTATAAGGAGCTTTGAATTCCAGGTTAAGAAGCTTTATATTATTGTGTGGATAGTGTGGAATCATTGATAACTTTTAAGGAGGGGACAATGTGATGAGAGCAGTATATTTAGAAAGAGTGATTTGGTAGAGGGCTGAGTGGAATGCATGATGTTAGGGAGACTAGTTAGGAAGCTGTAGAAGAACGCAAATGAAGAACGATGAAGGCATGAACTAGGATGGTTGTAGGAGAGTAGAAATGGCAGCATAAGTAAAGAAGTGTTTGGAGAAAAAATTGTCAGTCATATAGGATACTTTAATGAAACAGGATTTGCCTAACAGGTTCATCACTGACAGAAAGTTACATGTGAGAAGGCTGCTTATTTGAGCCTAAAGAGTCAGAGATTTTGGACTTCACTACCTTACTTCTATTTCCTGATGCAAAACAGGGACATTTTAAATCCTTGAGACAGATAGAAAGCCAGTTCCGTGCACTAGAAAAAGTCTAGGGAACCTACTTTGTTCTCTCTCCCCTCCAACCCAACCTCAAATCACGTTATACGAAAGTCATGAGCTTAGTTTGAATTAGGTTAGGTAATTTATAAAGATAAGAAAAAGATTACCTAGTAATGTCTGTCCAGTTCTCCTTTCCTATGTGTTTCCTTTTTTGGTTTGTTTTTATCTTTTGTGTTATCTGTCCTCTGCTCAGAATCCTTTTCTGTTATGTGAGTTTCAGGCCTATTAATAATTAGTTTTAATAACGTAGAGTTTTTCAAATATAGTTATGTTTCTGCACTGTCTAGTATGGGCTTCCCAGATGGCACTAGTGGTAAAAAACCTGCTTGCCGGTGCAGAAGACATAAGAGATGCAGATTTGATTGCTGGGTCGGGAAGACCCCTGGAGGAGGGCATGGCAACCCACTCCAGTATTCCTGCCTGGAGAATCCTGTGGACAGAGGAACTTGGAGGGCTATAGCCCATAAGGTCGCGAAGAGTCAGATGTGACTGAGCGACTTAGCACTCACGGACACACGTCCAGTGTGGTAGTTGAAATTTTGTAATGTGGCTAGTTCAAATTGAGATGTACTATAAGGGAAAAACACATACCAGATTTCAAAGACTTTGTATGAATAAAAGGAATACAAAATTACCTCAATTTTGTATGGATTGCAGTGTAAATGTACATATTGAAATAGCAATATTTGGGGTATATTGGCTTAAATAAGACATATTACAATTACCCTCTTTTTGTTTTTAAAATCTGGATGCTAGAAAATTATAAATTACATATGTGGCTCACGTTTTATTTCTGTTGGACATACTGTTAGAGATAGGAGTACAGTGGAATGAACAGGAGCTGAGCTTTCCTTTCTGCATGTGTTTGCCTGTCTTTCCCCAGCTCTTTTTATAGAGTGTGCTGGTGTATCTTTATATAGTCAAATAACATTATGTACACAGTAGAGCACACCTCTGCTCTCTTTAACGTGTTTTGAGTTATAACGTGGCAAGTTTTGATAGGGGGTTCGTTAACCCTGCAGAGCAGTTTTCTCTTTCCCTCCCTCCCTTCCTCGTTTCTTTCCTGTCTCTCTCCTTTTCTTCATTCCTTCATTCTCAAATTCCACAAATCCCTATTCTTGGGCTATTCATAGCTTTAGAAATTTCATTTTTGTTATTATGAGTAATCTTTCTGACTTAGGCAGTGTTCATTTGGTGTGAGAAAACAGAAAACAAGCTTTCAAGTAAACTTGCCTTTTAATTCTTTATCTGTCCTTGGTCATTTGTTTAACAGAGGAAAATCTGACATTAAACTCAGCAGACAGATACTTAATGTGTCTTAATACATTAAATAATGAAATATTTTACATAGTCTTATCTTTAAAATACAGCATTTATCTTCTATCAGGATATATAAAGGCTTAAAATAACTTTGAGACATCTTAGGACTTCCCTGGTGGGAACCAAAATTCTTGAGAAAATGATTTACTAAAATCATATCGTCAGAATTACCATTTTGAAAGATAGTGTTTCTATTTTGCAGTGCTCTTACAACATGGAGCTGAGCCAACCATTCGAAATACAGATGGAAGGACAGCATTGGATTTAGCAGACCCGTCTGCCAAAGCAGTGCTGACTGGTAAGTCTGCAAGCTCTCTTTGGGTATTCCGGGAACAGTATAACACATGAGCTTCCTAGATAGACATTCAGTTTCTTGCAGTTAATGATCTCGATTAGATTTTTAAAATAGTATCAGTTCAGTTGCTATTCTTTTCTATATCTGAATAGTTGACACTTGATTCTTGTCTAAGAAAAATAAAGCTTTTTTTTTTTAATTAGCTTTTAAATTTGTGATTACTACCTTTACTGGGGCCAAAGATGGTAGATAATTGTGTGTTATTAACCATTCTCTTGCTTTTTCAAATAAGATTCTGGGCTCACCAATTTCAGCACCTTGAAGAATGGCAGTTATTGTATTCTACTGAGACATATTGATGTCCTAGGAACCTGTTAAGATATATAAGACTGTCGTCCCCTGGATTAGGTTTATTTTCTACTGTCAAGCATTTTTGAGTAGTAGTATGGGCTTCCCTGGTGGCTCAGATGGTAAAGAATCTGCCTGCAATGCCAGAGACCCAGGTTCGATTCCTGGGTCAGGAAGATCTGGAGAAGGGAATAGCAACCCACCCCAGTATTCTTGCCTGAAGAATTCCGTGGACAGAGGAGCCTGATGGGCTACAGTCCATGGGGTTGCAAAGAGTTGGACACGACTAAGGAACTAACAGTTGCACCTTTTTTTTATCTACTTCACACATTTCTCCCTTAACAGAGATTTCCTCTGAAGCAGCTCTCTGCCATATTATTTTTTGGATTCTTATTTACTGTGTGATCACCATTAAAATTATGTCTAATAGTCAAGAGCCTGAGGAGTTCTGCTGTAAGCTTTTGTGCTTGGGCTTTGTGCTATTTCTTTTGGTATTACTGAGAAAATTTAGACTAGTCCCCCCAAAAAGTTCTAGAAAAGTGAGCTATTACTGTAACTGACAATTCAATGTGTATTTCTTCCTTTCCTGTTCCATGCTATTCCCTATTTGCCTTTTTTTTTTTTTTTAATCTTGGGGCACAAAAAAAACCTTGCACAGCAATCAGTATACAGTTCATATTGTGGACACCAGTTTGGGTTTTGTTTAAGTGAATAAATAAACAATATTATGTTAATTTAAATTATATTGATTTTAAAGTTTTTGCTTGTTTTTATTGGTAAATATAAAAGCTGTAGGCATAAAGAGTTTATATTTAGTCCTGATTTTATTTATAAATTTCTGTGATACTGTTACATTTTTATATGGATTTTGTTCTGTTTTGATTTTGAATGAAATTGTGGAGGCATTTTGTCTGTTAAATAATACTGGTTTCAGGAAATTTGAGGGGTAAAAAGAAAAGGAAACTTTTACCCACAACCAATCCCCTAAGAGACAGTTCGCTAAAATTTTGATTTATTTCCTTCTTGGCTTTGCTCTTACTGTGTATATTGTTTTCATATAGTTGTAGTCATGTTTCATTATATAACATTGAATCTTTTTTGTTCACTTTCATAGCAAAGGTATTCCATGTTCTTCATATAAATATTTTTACACTGCAGTGTATTCTGTTGATTAACCATTTTCCATTTACCCAAATTTTTGTACTTTAAACATAGGTCAGTGAACATCTTTATGCATAAAACTGATACTACTTTTGTAATTAATTTTTAAAAAATTTCTGCTCTACTTCTGATTCACAGGTGAATATAAGAAGGATGAACTCTTGGAAAGTGCCAGGTGTGTTACAAATATGTACCATAAATATTTTACTATACAATTTTAATTGTTTTATTTTACAATAAGCAAACTCCAAAAGAGAATGAATTTTTAATGGTTACATACATGTCTCCAAATAGGATCTGATGAAGAAAACAAATTGCTAATACATTTTTTTGTATGCTAGGAGTGGCAATGAGGAAAAAATGATGGCTCTGCTTACACCATTAAATGTCAACTGCCATGCAAGTGATGGCAGAAAGGTACTTCCTTTTGCAACTAAGTTTTGTGTAACATGAAATTGTGTTTGTCTTTTAACTTAAAACATTTGCTGAAAATGCTCCTTTTAAGCAATAATTTGGGTTAATTCTTAATCTTAGTAAAACTTTGTTAATAATAAATGTTTAGTTAGCTTCCTGTTTGCAATAGTGACCTTATAAACTTGTATACTGTGCTTTGGTATATATGTTGCATTTTGTAAAACCAAATTATTACTATCATTTAGATAGTAATAAGTTATAAAGTAACATACTTTTTCTCAATATCTGGTTTTATTTTTGGATTTTTACCTTTTTATGTATATTTTTTAGCTATTGAATTTCACTGATTTGTCTGTTTAATATTTCAGTCAACTCCATTGCATTTGGCAGCAGGTTACAACAGAGTAAAGATTGTACAGCTGTTGTTGCAACATGGAGCTGATGTTCATGCTAAAGATAAAGGGTAAATCAAGCATTTGAACAAAAATGAGAATTTTTAAAATGTCCTGTTCCTATGGTCATTGATAATCTCTGTAATCTTGTAAGAATCATATTTTTTACTAAACAGCATAAAACATTTATTGAGCTTTTCTAATATGCAGATTGCTCTGAGAGAACAGGGAATTATAAACCATTAAGGCCACCACCCATAGGGCTTATACTATGTTTTGTGAGGCATGAAAAGACACCTAACAATATAAGTTCTCGAGGAAGTGTGAGGTGATAAATAGAAAGGGCTAGTACTTATAGGTGTTTTTAGGAGAGAATGCTCAGTGCTGGGTACAGTGGTTGAGAAATCTTTCCGTGGAAGGTGATACTTGACCTGGACTCAGTTCAAGAAAGCAGAGAGTTTAGGAAACATCACTCTGTATAAGAGAATTGAAGGATCTTAAGCAAGGGGAATGATTCTTCTAAAAGAGGAGTTTTGAGAAACGCACTCTGGCAGCAATGTGTTGAATAGATTGAAGAAAGAGACTAGAGGCAAAAAAGAACATGACAGTGAGCATTGTAGGGGTTCAGGCATAATGAGATCTGCAATAGTGGTGGTGGATGAAATGGAAATGAAAAGAAGGCAGAGATGCAGGAGATGTTACAGTGTAAGAATGTGTAAGACTTGTTGAATGTCTGAATGTGATGAGATACAATAAATGAGACTTGCACTTCATATTCTGAGGCCCAATGCATGAGACCCTATGGTACACATAATGAAATCCAGGAAAGTTGTTTGTGGGGGGAACCATTGAGTTCACTTTTAGAAGTCTTGGTTTTATGAGATGATGGTGGAAACTCAGGTGGCGTTAGCTAGTAGATAGGGCTCAGGTAAGAAATCATATAATCAAAATAGTGAGGAAAGCTGTGAGACTTGATGGAGAGTTCTGATAGAATCAGAAAGACTTAGCAATGAGTGGCCATCTCTTAACAGAGGACATCGTAGTAATGTTTGTGGTGATTAGTGAGTGATTCCCAAGATGGAGCAACTTAAAGATAGGTCAGAATTTTAAGGTTCTACTGTACCTTCCTGTTCAGAAAATTCTTCCTCTATTGCCATCATGAAGGGATTGGGTTTATGTTAAGGAATATAGCAGTTTACCTTACAGAATCTTTAAAAGAAAAAGTTTCAAAGAAGACCCGGTGTTTGAGCTCTGAGTTTGGAAAAGATACAGAAGTCAGTGAAAGTCGCTCAGTCATGTCCTACCGTTTGCGACCCCATGGACTATACAGTCCTTGGAATTCTCTAAGCCAGAATACTGGAGTCGGTAGCCTTTCCCTTTTCCAGGGGATCTTCCCAGCCCAGGGATCGAACCCAGGTCTCCCACATTGCAGGCAGATTCTTTACCAGCTGAGCCACAAAGGAAGCCCAAAAGGTGACATAAGCTATTAGCTATTTAAATTTAAGTATATAAGCTAAAGCTTAGGGAATCTGTAATAACGCAGGGTTTTTCCCCTTCTCATTGTAGTGATCTGGTGCCCCTGCACAATGCCTGTTCCTATGGTCATTATGAAGTAACTGAACTTCTGGTCAAGGTTAGTTCTTGTATACTTTTCTTACAGTGTGTGTATGTTTTTCTTTGTGTTTTTAGTGCTTGTTAGATATAGAAGAAGTATTTATAATCAGTATAAAATATGGATTATTGATAGGTCATCTGACTGCTTTGAGATTTTTAAAACACTAAGATTTTTTTATATAAAGGAGCTTTCCTGTTTCGTGAATGTCAGACCAAGTGATTCTTTAATTTGTAGCTAAAAGTGTAGTTCATAGTTCTTGAAAATATCAGCAATTTTTAGTGAACCATATATTATTACAGCCACTAATTAGATTTGCAAGGCCTGCCTAGGTGGGTTGAAACAGGCTTACTTGGTAAGCTTCACTTCTTCCAGTATACTGGGCAGAACGATGGGCGACTGTTGTTTAATGGACAGGTTCCTGGAACTGGCAAAAAACTTCTTGTTTTGCTCCCTGTTGGATGAGAATAGAGGCTACATATCTACATATTCTTTTTGAGAGTGGATTTAAGGATGTTACTCACACCCATTTCTTTTTGTTCCCTAATCTCTACATATGTATTTGATCACATTCTTTAGTCTTCTCTCTGCACCCATTCTGCTTTTGAAACTTTTCCTCATTCTGTCAGCAGCTGTCATGGGAAGGACCTTTGTTTCCAACACCTCTATGCTTCCTCTTGGGCATGTGCTACCACTAAATATATTTTCCCACAGAAACAACTTGATTATAGTAATTAGATATTCTAAGTGGTCCATAAGCCTTTATAAATGTGACCATAAGATTATTTTACATTTAATAGTAATGCTTTTGCTTATTGTAAAACTAAATCGAATTCAACAGAATATTTGGAATGTTATTCTGGATAAGAATGAAGCATCAGATACATTGCAGGTCTACCACTTTGCATGTGGATTCTTTACCAGCTGAGCCCCCAGAGAAGCCCGATGGCCTCATGGATATATACATTTGTCAAAACTCATCAAACTGTATGCTTAAGAACTATGTATTCTGCCATATATAAATTATATCTCAGAAAAGGAAAAAACAGTTCTTATTAAATCTGAAGTTTCATTTGTAACTTTTTTAACAATAAAAGAGTTAAATAGGCACTTGTGGATAGGCTTAGCAACTAGTGACTTTTTCTGTGGGGGAGAAATGTATTCCCTTTCTGAAGAAGTAACTGGTTTGAAAAGTAACCTTTGGGGACATAACCTTTTTAAGCTTGCATGGTGTCAATTACACAGTACTAATATTCTAAGTTCTCTTAAAAGTTGAGCACTAAATAGATGCTTTACCCACCCCACCACCAGCATGGTGCCTGCGTAAATGCAATGGACTTGTGGCAGTTCACTCCTCTCCATGAGGCTGCTTCCAAGAACAGAGTTGAAGTGTGTTCTCTTCTCCTGAGTTATGGTGCAGATCCAACACTGCTGAATTGTCACAATAAAAGTGCTATAGACTTGGCTCCCACACCACAGTTAAAAGAAAGGCTAGCATGTAAGTATAAAATTATGAATGTTCAGCTAAACTCTTATACCAGTAACCTAAAGTTTTTTATTTCTTGGGTTTTTTGGGAGGGTGGAATTTTTAAATCATAGGCTATTTTCCTTAGCCATGGGTATCTATTGTTGTTCATACTAGCATATTTAATCATTTACTCTTAAGATGCTATGAAAGGAAAGTATATTTGTATTTGCTTTTTTCAAGGCAAATACTTTTTGTGTTAGTCTTACAGATGATAGGCTTTTGGAAAGAAAGAATTTGAGTTTTGTTCCTATCTTTGATGTGACTTTCTTATCATCTGTCATGAAGTTTTTAGGTGTTACTTGTAGGATTTCTGTCTTGTAAACATAGTCCCCAGAATGTGCCATCTAATATTCTTTGGTATCTGGACAATTCTGTGCTTTTCTGTCTATAACTGAAGTAGAGATAGTGGTGAGAAATAGCCACCTATTTCAGGTATATATTACTATACATGAATGGGAAACTTGTGTTAAACTGGAATTATTCTGGAATAATAAAGGATAATGGGTGGTTTCATAAGAATGATGAATAAAAGAGAGGAATCTTGAGAAAATGCCTCATTTCTAAGTGGCTCTTAGAAATATCCAGCTTGTCTAATCCCCAGTGTGTGAGCATAACCATCTGCTGTTGCTATAATGTTAATATGGGGACTATGATCACCTTTTCTTTTATTTCTTTACTGAGGAAAGTTCTGTACTTTTGGAAAATTCTCACAACTCTATCCTGGGAATATATTGCAATAATCCATATACCAGACCAAAATAGACTTTGAATTGGCCATGTTGTATACTCATGGGAATAAATTGAGTCATAACCAAGGGGCACTGAAGTACCACTATTTCCCTTTCCAAGGGTTATATTTGGAGACTATCTTTTGAGCTTCAGTCTGGCTACTTTGTTAGATAATTTTGAAAATAAGTTCAAGAAAAATACTATGTCTGTTTTACAAGGTAAGCTCCATAAATTTGATAATTCTTATGCCAGTTTAAATGCTTCTTCTTCATCTAGATGAATTTAAAGGCCACTCCTTGCTTCAGGCTGCACGGGAAGCTGATGTTACACGAATCAAAAAACATCTCTCTCTGGAAATGGTGAATTTTAAGCATCCTCAAACACATGAAACAGCATTGGTAATGTTTCAGATTTAAGTCTTTAAAATGAAATAGCCAAAAACATGCTAAGTTAATCATAATGCCCTGCTTCTTTTGGTGATACCGGATAACTGACATAATGTCCTACTTTTAATAATAGTATTGTTCTAAAAATCTGTGCTTTCTAAGAATTAGTGCCTCTGGATATATAAAGAAAATATTTCAAACAATACAGAAAAACAGACAACCTCATCCCCTCAAAAGTCAATACTGTTGTTCATTTGTGCATCCTTCTAGACAAAAATTTTAACGTGTACTGGCATACATTGTATGTGATTTTTCTATTATAATCTTATATCTCATTTGCTTTTTTTATTACAAAAAGCGTAAGTGTTTATGATTGAAAATTTGGAACTCACTGAAAAGTTAATTTTGCCGTCAACATAAAAACTACTTGGTTTTCCTTTTGTTATTGTAATTTTTTTTTTTCAAAATTATATCTAAGTCTGTATATGTCCCCTTTATACTTGTGAATAAAGTGTCTGTGTGAGTAGAGGCAGTTTCCCTGATGGAGGTAATGTCAGCTCTGTGGTTCTGTAACAGAGTAGATGAGAACTGGGCAGTGTATGGAAAAGCAGTAAGAAAAAAAATGGAACTGACTAAAGATAAGTGTTAGAAGATCAGGAGGAGAATGTGGTAATCAGAGGCTACCTTAGAAGGAGAAATTTAAAAGGAGCAAAGCTTGGTGAGTCACAGAATGTACTTTCAATGAGGGAAGATGACAATAAGTAAGTTAATGTCTTTGGGGAAGATTTAATTGTAGCCTTCCTTACCTTTTATGGCCAGTGTTCATCCTTATGCCATGATATAGGGCATGAAGTTTATGTAGGAACCTATCTATAAAGCATTTTAGGCCTTTTTGCTACTTTACAAAAAAAAAAAATCCATGTTAAAAAAAAACAGCATAGTTGCAGACTGATAAGAAATGCCAGTGCAAAATTGAAATCATAACAGCATCAAGATGGTACAGGGAGATTTTCCAGTCTGAAGAATAAATTCTACATCTTGTTTCCCCTTAAGCATTCTACTATTAAACTGCTCATTTTTGTGATTAGCCTTAGAATACAAGGAATTAACTGTTGGTAGACATTGTATTGTAGAGGCAGTGTCTTCTGAGTTTCGAGGTCCCAGGCCCTACCGGTAAAAGGAAGGGGAGAAAGGGTGCAGTTTGCAATGGATGAGCTCAAGAATTCTTGAATATAAACTATTTTCCATTCTCTGTGCCATCCTGGTAGATGTCCTGGGATGATTATTCAAAACATACCAAAAGAGCTGTATTCACCAATTAGAAATGATTTTATTAAGGGCAAAGGAATGAGTTTGGTGACAGCCACAGTATCAGAATGAATCTGAGGCAAAGCCATGAAGATCAAATAAGCTTTATAATTAGCAACAAGTTAAAATCAGACGCATTTTCATGTATACTGTGTTTAGATGTATGTGCAGGTTACCTTGACAGTTATCCAGAAGTTTTATTCCATGAATTCTCAGGTTTCAGTTTTAACTTAACATTCATACATTGATTAAGTCATTCACTCACTGACATTTATTGAACACTTGTTGTGTATGAGTATAATCTTGGATGTTGAGGAGATAAAGATCTGGGGCATGACCATGAGAGTCCTACTGGGTTTATGACTGGTGAATCCCTGCCTCCTGTCTCCCTTCCTCCTTGATGCATCATAGACATAGATCCTGAAGCCTCCAGCTCAGACTGTATGATTGTCCACCACCAATTTTACCAAACAGGTAATCCAAGGTCCTTATTCTGCTAGAGCAACTCATTGAGAAAGAAAGAAATACCACCTAGTTTGTCAGCTCTTCCATCAGTGTTTTTACCAAGCAGAATCCAGAGCTGACAAACGCTGTGCTATTTCTTCATTAAAGAAATCCCGACCTTTGGAGTGTTTTATTAACCTTTGAAAAATAACATAAACACCATGCTTTTTGGGAACAGTTTTGAAAGGACTGTTGATCACAGTTTTAAGGTTTTCATCACAGCAGTGGTAGCTTTTGCAGAGATGTAGGGCAACTATAAAGATTGGTCAAAATATTTAATAACATATCACCTGGTAAATAGGATTTTCAGGCCCTGTCAGAATTTGGTAATCATTGCACATTCTATCCAATAGAAAGTCTTTGAAGAGCAAAGTTAAGTCAGAAGTGAAACAAAGACGTGAAATAACTAACGTGTTGATTATTTTTGGTTGGAAACACGAATATTCTTAAAAATCAGTTGTATAGTCCTTGATTAATGCTGCAATTTAAATTGTCTAGCATTGTGCTGCCGCATCTCCATATCCCAAAAGAAAGCAAATATGTGAACTGTTGCTAAGAAAAGGAGCCAACATCAATGAGAAGACTAAAGAGTAAGTTTGCTTTTAATAATTAAAAATTATTGACTCTCTTGTTTTTTGGAAAATACATTCATTGTCCGGCTGACTTTTTCTCTTTAAGATTCTTGACTCCTCTGCACGTGGCTTCTGAGAAAGCTCATAACGATGTTGTCGAAGTAGTAGTGAAACATGAAGCAAAGGTATACTTCATTTTTGGTAATTTTTGGTAATCCAGTGAGTTGTTTCTGATTTTGTAGATGAAATGCCTGATTTCCTAAACTATTTACTCTCTCCTAAGTATTAGTTTTTCCCTCAAAATAGTTCTGCAGATGCTTTTTCTGTATCTTTTTGCTAGAAAATCTGTGGATTTGCTCAAAGGAACATTATTTCTGTATATCCTTTCTTCACCCTTCCTGTTAACCACACCCCACTGGTCAAGTTATTCTTTTTCTAACAGTATACTCTTAAGAGTATCCCCAGCCAGACATATTTATTCTGGAATTCTCTTCTGGTGTCTTCTGTTCCTTGCTTACCATGATAACTCCTATTATTTACCCCAGGCACAGTCTCTCTTTCCCTCTGTTATTTCTGCCAGAGAACATGGAACAGAAGGAAATAAATAATTTAAATAAGTTGACTAAAAAGATAGCTCCTCACATTGTGAAGCTGCTGTTCTGTAGTTGGCACTTGTACAAAAAGCATTTTTTAAAAAGTCAGTCGCAAAAGTCATTCATTCCAGAGCATTCGGGAGAGAAATGTTTTCTTTATAAGAGTTATACTTTTTATTAGGAGAATATTGTCTTTCTCTATTTATGGAAATGGTATACTTAAGTTTAAAGTCAAGTTGATTTCACAGTGTTGGACACCGTAAGCTTAGATAATATCATATATCAGCTATACCTCCAAAAAAAGTCAAGTAGACTTAAAAAAAATAAAGCATTTTATTCATGGAATAGTTAGGTTTTCATCAAGGCTAAAAGTCATCATTTCTTACCCAGGAACTTTAAAAAAAATTTCTCAATAAACAATACACATAGCATTCCAGATTGTAAGAGATAACAGTCATTTAATTCAACAGTTTTCACAGTTTTCTTAGCCACAGATCCTTGTCTTCTTCAAACAAAGTCTTGGTAGAAATACATTATATGAAAGAATTGAGCTGCTCTGATGAAGGGAGAAGAAAGAAATAGAGATCCCTTTACCCCTTGGGGGCCCCTGAGGCTCTTCTCTAAGTAAACTTTGCAGAAGATTTTCTAAGCTGTCCTTTCTTGGGTTTCCACTCAAGGAACCACTTCAAATTCTGCAGTTTCTTTTTATGTTGCCTCTCAGTGTCCTAATTGCTCTTATTTGGGGGAATTCTTGATAATGTATAATTTCAATCTTTCCTATTGTAAAGTATTAAAAAAATAAAGTTTGTTTCTGCTTGACTGCTTGGCATATCTCATTTGTCTGTCTGTTCTATAACTTTTTGTTGATTGCTTCTTTTCTTACATGTGGTATATTACTTGAAGACTATCTGGATGCATATTAAATTTGAGTTGTATAACTCAATGAATCAATCTTGGCTAGGGTGACCAACCATCCTAATCCCCAAACTGAGGGATTTCTGGGAACACAGGACTTTTAAGTGCTAAAGCCAGAAATATCCCAGCCAAACTAGGACAAGTTGGTCACCCTAATATTGACACAGAATGGCACCCAAATCAAGTTTTCAAGTGGATATAGTTCACATTTCAGTGAATGTGAGTTCAGGAATAAATAGATTAGCTGCTCTGAGCATTTTAAGTTGTTTTTTCTGATTCTGTAAGCATGGAGACTAGCTTTTTGTAGGTTACTGTTAGAATTATTGAGAAAGTCTTACTATATAATCCTGTTCATATGTTCTCCAGTTCAATGAATGTGAATTGGATAGTGTCTCAAAACACACTAGTGGTCACATAATTGATTACTGAGGAATTTTATTTTTCAGTTATGTTTTGAAGAATTATTTTCCAGGGTGGCAGGGGAGGGAGTTGATGGGTTGGGAATGAGATAGAAGGGGCCTTACAGATAATTTTTTTTATTATTACTATGAAAATTTTCAAAAATACAGCCGAGTTGAGAGAATTTTACAGAGTATAACTATACACTCGCCATATAAATTCTACCACTAGCTTTTTACCATATTGTTTTCTTACATATCCATCAATTTTTCCCTCTTATCAGTATCTTATATTTTTTGACACACTTCAAAGTAATTTACAAGTTACTATATACATCTCCCTAAATTCTTTTAATAGGCATCAACTACAGGTCAATATTCACAGTTTTTCTTTGGATGTGGAATTTACATACAATGAAATATACAGCTCTTAAATGTACATTTACTGAATTTTGCCTAATGCAAACACCTGTGTAACCAAAACTCTTGAAGATAAGAGAACATGACCACATGGCAGAGACAGTGTCCCATCCAAGGCAGTCTCCTTGCCTAAAGGCAACAACCATTTTGATTTTTTCTACAGTAGATTAATTTGCCACTTTGGGCCTTCATATCCATGGGATTGTACAGTATTTATTGACTCTTTTCGTGTCAGACTTTTTTTCACTCAGGTTAGTGTTTTGGGGATTCAGCAGTAACAATAATTCTTTTTATTGCTGAGAAGTATTCCACTGTGTGAATATACTGTAGTGTCTTTGTCTTTGTACAGATTGTATTTTAAATGATAAGATAGAAGATAAGCCAATAGAAATAAGTATTTTAATGCTAATTTAATGTCTGACTTTGTTATCTGTTATCTTGGGGTTAGTCTCCACATTTCTGCACCTCAGCGATCCTTAAAAATACATGCATTAGACTTTCTAGGCAATGTATAAATGTGATGAATCGATGAGTGCTTTAATGCTAAAGACAACTATTATTCAACATCTTAAACTTTTAATCTAAAATTTGGTCTCCTGATGTCAGCCTTCATGAATTGGTGAATTTGTACTCTTAAATTTGAGAGAAAATACTTTCTTTGCCACTGGATAATAGTCTTTATAAGAGAATACTTGAGCATTTTTAAGTTAATAACAAGTGTTGAACCTGGACCCATAATTAGAGCATTTTAAATTTTGTACCACAGGCTAATTTCCATTTTTTCTGATTGTTAAGGTTAATGCTCTGGATAATCTCGGTCAGACTTCTCTGCACAGAGCTGCACATTGTGGTCATCTGCAAACCTGCCGCTTACTCCTGAGCTATGGGTGTGATCCTAACATTATATCCCTTCAGGGCTTTACTGCCTTACAGATGGGAAATGAAAATGTGCAGCAACTTCTTCAAGGTATTGAATACTTTGATGAAATTATTTTTTCAATTAACCTTTAAATTTTTTTCATATATCATGTAGGAGTTGGTAGTAAAAAGAAAAATTTTCAAAATTATTGGCTGTTATTTCTTCTTGATCAGCTCATTGTAGTCAGTGCCCACATATTGTTAAGTCTTTAATAAGTTTTTCCCAGTAGCATTTGCCACTGATCTTTGCTGAGTAAATAGCTGGCTCTTAAGTTTTTATCTAGAAAGGTTTTAAGAATGAGATACAATAGTTGCTATTTCTTTTTAAAGAGAGGAAAACTGAAAAGGGTAGATATCTCCTAGTAGAGCAACCAGAGCTATAAATAATACTCTAGAGACCAGTCCTGCCTCTTCCTTCTTTTCTAGATCCTTCATATAAGGCATATAGAATCTGTACAAGGTAACCAACTATTTGACTTAGGTTTGAATACAGTGATATTCATTGGCATTTTAAAATCAAATCAATTTATATTCAATATCTACACATTTGGCGTAGGTTAAACATTTCAGCCTAGAAATCTGGTCCCTTCCAATTAAAGATAAATAAAAGAAATCTGGTCCCCATAATTTCAAAGTGTCTTTGCCTACATCTCTGTATTGTACTAGAAATTAGTAGAACGTCTTTGACACCTCAAAGCTCAAATGAGAAGAAATGTATCAAACCAAGCATTTTGTACCTTTAATAGTTCCCCTTGCCTGTGGTTTAGAAACCACATTTTGAGAAAAACACTGCTTGAATAGACGAAGGCAGATTAATAAGATCTCCCAGGAACTTCTAAGATTCTGAACTACAAGACTGCTCTCAAAATTGCCTTTACTTTCCCATTTACCATGCATTTGCTTCAGTGTCAGTTGAGGGTGATACCATTAGTTCTGTTCAGTTACCTAGTGATGGACATTTACAGTCTTCCTAATTTTATGCTACATGCTATACATTACCTTTCCAGCGAGTTTCTGAAAGTGGAATTTCCAAGTCAAGGTTAACATAATTGTTAAATCATCTCCTAGAAAGGCTGTTATGTACCATTTTACATTCCTATTAATAGTGTATGACAGGACCTGTTTTCCTTGTTAGCCCCAGGTATTATGATTCTTTATAATTTCCTTGGGTGAGTGTGTGTGTGTATGTGTGTATTACAGAAATAATAGGTGCTTTTTAAAATGCAAATTATAGAAATATTGACAGTGTAACTCCTTCATTTGCTCTTTGTCCACTAATGGATGAAAGAAAAGCCCAGTATCTCATTTTAATTTGCATTTTCTAAGGTGTATGCTGCAATATTTTTTCAATTTTGTTCTTTACCTGTAATTTTGTTTAGTGCTATGTTGTTGTCTGACAGATATTTTTCCAAATCAGTTTTGGTTCTGCCTTTGATGTACTGCTTTAGGATGCTTTTCTATTTCAAGATAAAAAAATATTCACCTATTTTTTAAAAATATTTTTAAGGTTTAATTTTTCATACGTAGCATCTTTAACCCATTTGAAGTTTGTTCTAAGATACAAGGTATATGTTTTCTTCCTTTCTTATGAGATTTAAAATGAGCTATAAAACATAGAGTTTCAGACCTGAAAATAACTTCACTTGTTTCTAATCCAACATCTGTCTTTTTAGAACTGAAACAGTCTGAGGCCCAGAAAGTTGAAGTGACTTGTTCCAATTCAGATAGCTAGTCAATGGCAGAACCATGGTTAGATGTCTAGCTGTTGCTCTCCTTTGTTAATACTTTACCGTCAGTCACTGACTTCATTATAGAGTAATCTTTTGTTATCTATTTTATATTCCATTATATTGCGTAAATCTCATTTTATAATTATTATTCATATCTATGTACATTTCACATATGTGATGTTTCAAAAAAGTTTATACCACTTTCCCCGTACTACTATGGAGATTTCCTACATAATTGCCATCAAACTGTAAAAAGAACTTGACTCTCAGATTAGATGCCTCCTTTAAAACTTGGTCCCATCTTCCAAATAGAAGTTAATCACTCTTTCCTTCTCTTTTTTTTTTTTTAGAAGGTATCCCTTTAGGTAATTCAGAAGCAGACAGACAGTTGCTGGAAGCTGCAAAGGCTGGAGATGTAGAAACTGTAAAAGTAAGACATGATTTTATGGGTTTTTTAATATTGGGTTTTTATTTTGACAGTGTTTAATGAATCTGTACTGTTAAAATGAAAAAAATCTAGTTATTTATATGTGCATTGTTTTAAAAGGTAAATAATGCTAATTAGTTCTGCTCTGCAAATAAGGATCATTGAGTAATGAAAGAAACTTTAGTATCACATGCATCTCAGTAAACATCACAGTTATAAATTTAGAGAACTGCATGTTTATGGGAATGCATTTTGTTTAAAGAACCTATTCATTTGTCCCTTTAAACGAAGGAGCTGTATGAAATTATTGTCTCTTTTTGTTTACATATGACACATAAAACAGGAAGGGAAGAAAACCAAACAGTGTATCCCTCTGTCTATATGTTTGTTCTGATTTCTTTGCCGCCTCTACCTCTGTGAGGACCCGGTGTTTAAATACAATAATAACACAATGTCACCACTTTTCAGAGCCACTGTCTCCCAATAATCTTCAATTTGTCTGGATTGAATTTTTTTTTTTTTTTCAGAAGAGCCATCTTGAGCCCTTCTGTGGCCCATCTCTTATAATGTTCTTCCATAGAGTAACCTTTCCTCAAATTTTGCTTTTACTGTAATACATATGTGTTTATGTGATATATAATCATATGTAATGTCTTACTGCCTATACCAGATATTCCTGTTCCTTCAGAAACTATATTAGTATATCCAGGTATATAATTCAGAAGATTGAAATTTTGAAAGAGCAAGACTGTTTTTCAAGTCAACTAATATAAATTAAAATTAACTCAGCATGTTTCATGATTAAATAATTCTTTAGTAAAACAATGTTAATTTCAATTTCCAAAGCTAGTAGGAGGGAAGAAGCCCTGTTGTGTCCTCCCCCCACAACAGACTTTCAGAAAAATGCTTGGTCCTATTTGAGGAAGCATTGATAGGTAATAAGTTTTATTAAAAGCTAAAATTATTGAATTGATTCATGGCAGAAGTCTCCATTTGAAGCAGTTTCACTATATTTCTCTGTGGTGTTCTTAATCCTGAACAGACCTACCCCACAAAGTAAATTTTAGATTTCTTGAGAATGAAACGATGTGAATGATGGTCTCATCAGAACTTCAGCTCTGAGGATATTTACTCACTGTGCTTTTAAATCAAGAGATTTCTGAAAGTTGATTTTAAAAGTCCATGTGCTCTTTTCCTCCTGCTTTATCTGTGTAGATAGTACAGTCATCTCCAGGTAACTTCAGATTTTGTTGTTTGGAAAGAAAAAATGCTGTTATGCAGTTTTATTATTTGACTTGTTTTGTAGTTACGTTCTCATGCCCGTAATTAGGAGGTTAATGTGGTATTGAAAGAGGGATTTTGTTTCTCTTACTGACTAATGAATGACTTACAGAAAAACAAATCACTCAAGTTAGGGATAGTGAGCTGTTTCTTGCTGGAGGAAATGATAAGTTGTGTTAGATGGGCAGGTGGAGTTAAAGTCAAGTAGCTGACTTTTATGTGTGTTGGGTGGAGGTGGTGATAAAAAATTGTAATGCTCATCCATTTACATATGTTAAAGAGCATAAAGCTATGTTCAGTACACCTACTATTAAAAACCAGACTTTGTTTTCATCAAAATAAAAGAAGACTATAGGAAGAAACAGATGAAGTGAGGATGAGACTGGGTGCAGGAATTGTACTTAGAGGATGAAATAATGCCATTGAATTGAGGAGGACCTTCCTCTCTCCCTGTGATAGGCATTAGGCTGTCTTGCCTTACCTCTACTTTTAAAGTCTCCGTCAACCTTTCTATTCCTTGTGTATCTGTAGACAGGTAGCTTGGTATGAATCACTGAGACAATACCACCTGCATATTTCCCAGTGAACGCTTAATTATGTGCTTGGTTGTGTTTGTTTACTGGTGAGCTGTCAGGCTAGATACTTAGATACTTACTATTAGAAAACTTCTCTGAATGGATAAAATTAAACTTGAAAGCTAGGGAGTTAGAGTGACCAGTGATAACTACTGAATCTAGCAGTAGCACTTTACACGTGTTGAAAATACTTATTCCCTAGAGCCAACTTCAGACTCACAAAACGCCCTTTCTCAGTGATAGAACACTGAATGTATGTATCTAACAAGCTCTCATGTGAAAAGCCACTGAAGAGCTTTATCAGACCTGTTATTAAACCCGTTGAGGTAAAAACACTGATCCCTGGCTCCTTTGGTTTATTAGGCTTAGCTTATCTCTGCTTTTAGGGTAGGCTAGTAAAAAAAGAGAAGGGATTTTTACTAATATTCTTTTATACTAAAATATTCTTTTGACTTTTTTTTAAACACCATGATTTATTATCTGTGCTGCTTTCTTTCCTCAAATATTCATACTTTTCATGCAAAATACCCTTGAGTATTTTGAGTGTTACAGCTTTTCTCATCTGAACAACAACAACAACAACAAAAAAAAACGTAAAAACTTCCGAGTGACTTTTCTTAATTCTCCCAAGGATGGTACATAACCAATAGCATTCTATTAATTCATTCATTCCATATAGTACAGTATAATTCTCTAGGTGTAATTCCTTGACAGTCAGCATCAGCATCATATGGGAGCTTGTTAGAAATGCAGCTTCTCAGGCCCAGTCCCAGACATCTGGAGGCTAGACCCAATGCACATGAAAATTTAAGAACCACTGTTCTAGAACAGTATTCCTCAGACTTTTAATGTGCTTACAGATCACCTAGAGATCGTGTCAGAATGCAGATTCTGATTCAGTAGATTGGAGCGTGTGAGAATCTGAGTTTTTAACAAGTTCCCAGGTGATGCCATTGCTTCTATGATCCAGTGTATCTGTATATATATTTGCCACAAAAAGGAAATTACTGTTGCTAACTGGTACTTACATTACCTTTATGTAAATAGTAGTAATGGTAATAATAAAATTTACCCACTAGCTTTAGCAAAAGAAGATGATGACAGATAAGAGCACCAGAGGGATTGCCAATAAAGGACAAGATGGAATAAGAATAAATAGAAGAGAGTGTCTGAGAAATTTGATGAGACAAAATAAATCAGGCATTTGAAATTTCTACTAGATGAATGAAAACAAGAAGTCAGAATATATAGCATCATGTGTATACTGTGTTGCATCCAACAGAAATTGTGTACTGTTCAGAGTGTCAACTGCAGAGACATTGAAGGGCGTCAGTCTACACCGCTCCATTTTGCAGCTGGCTATAATCGGGTGTCTGTGGTGGAATATCTGCTGCAACACGGAGCTGATGTGCACGCTAAAGATAAAGGGCAAGTACTAGCCATTGCCATAGCCTCTCTGTGCCGTTATCTGACCTTCTTAGGAAAACCTGAAAACGTTTTTATAAGATGGTGGTTCTTTTATTTTCAGAGAAGTCTGTTTTCTAACATTGGGTTAAATATACTTCTTAATTTCAGTTAAGATTTTATGATTTTATGAAAAAGCATTTTTATGAAGACTTAGTTACTTAATGCCTTGTTATTTTATAATAGCCAAGGAGAATGCAACAGCAGTGTGATACTGATTTTTAATGTAGTAAATATTTTAGTTTGCATGGAGGATACTTGATTTCTCCCAGTTTATATTAATTTTATTTAAAAAAATACTTCTTGGGAATCCCCTGTTGGTTCAGTGGTTCTCAGTGCCATGGCTCCAGGTTCAACTCAGTCCCTGATCAGGGAACTAAAATCCCCAAAAGTGCAATGTGGCCAAAAGAGAAAAAAAAAAATTAAAGTAAATAAAAATATATAATTCTTAATTGTAGATATTGCAAAATAGATGCTTGTTGTGTTCTCTGCAATTTTAAATATTTTTAAAATTTCCTCTCTGCCCCTGCCAAAGTAATTCCATTTCTGCTAACAATAAATTTAGGTTCTATAAATTAAAATCAGTAAAATTTCTTGTACAATTCAAGAAATTTATCATCTCTGTGTAGTTATTTAAATTAAAATATATCTTTGTGTTGTGTTTTTTATTTAACTTTTCATTTTAGAGGCCTTGTACCTTTGCACAATGCATGTTCTTATGGACATTATGAAGTTGCAGAACTTCTTGTTAAGCATGGAGCAGTAGTTAATGTAGCTGACTTATGGAAATTTACACCTTTGCATGAAGCTGCAGCCAAAGGAAAATATGAAATTTGCAAACTTCTGCTTCAGGTATATATACGTATTTATGGACAGGGTATATAATGGTACAATATGTTTATTATGTTACTTGTAACTCCAGGCTTTAATAGTAAAGGGATAGGAAGCAAAACTCTAATTCTGTACCTAGATTTCAGAATAAATGTCATGAACACTATAAGCCAGGCTTATTTAGCACTAATGAAATTGATAGTATGTTGGTAACTGCACTGGCACCAGTATAGGTATTTTACAGTAAAAACAAGACTGTAGTTAAATTTATACTTTATACAAACATTGAAATGTTTGTGAAAACTAAAAATAGCATATGTGAAAGGTAATTTTTAATGAAATACTACTTTGTTTTGAATGTAGTTTAAAATTTTGGTTATATTCTTGCATTATTAAAGCTCAATAATATTTAAGTATCTATTTTTTATTGTAACTTTTTGTGTATTAAGCATTATTAATAATCATGTTAACCTTTAAGGAAGAGTCTCTGTATAAAATAGATAGACTATTTTCTTATTATCCAAAGGCAAACTTAAACTAAATCTTCCCTTTCTGTTTTTCACATGCCCAGCATGGTGCAGACCCCACAAAGAAAAACAGAGATGGAAATACTCCTTTGGATCTGGTTAAAGATGGAGATACAGATATTCAAGATCTACTTAGGGGAGATGCAGCTTTATTGGATGCTGCCAAGAAGGGTTGTTTAGCCAGAGTAAAGAAGTTGTCTTCACCAGATAATGTAAATTGCCGTGATACACAAGGCCGACATTCAACACCCTTACATTTAGCAGGTAGGTGAATGAAGTGCCACAGATTTAGGCTGCTACAGCTAAGATTCATTTTACCTGAGTAAAATATTTCCTGTAAGTAAATTTGAAAGATTCAAATCAGTGGCTTCTAATACCACCATTATACACTAGAGTATTTGTACAGGGCCATGTTCTCTTTAGTATAGCAGTTTTCATTCAGTAAGAATAATTGAACAAGGCTTTGCTAATCTCCCTGTGCTTTAGAACCTTTGTTCCAGGTCATCATGTTGGAATCATCTTTGGTGAATGTGTTTTCGCTATAGAAGCTTTAAAAATATGCCTGCTTGAGTCAGCCTTCCTGATGGGAAGTTAAAATTTTCCATTCTTCTAATGATGGTTGTTAAACGGAAGCAGAAAAAAGTCTTTAAAGACTTCCAAAAGTTAACATAAAATTCTTGTTATTTGTTGTATTAGTTTGTAAGACCTGCCTTAACAAATTACCACAGACTAGGTGGCTTAAACAACAGAAATGTATTTTCTCAGCTTTGGAAATGTTGGCAGGATTGATTTTTTCTGAGGCCTCAGTCCTTGGCTTGCAGATGGCCACCTTCTCTCTGAGTCCTCACATGGCCTTTTCTGTGTATATGTGCATACCTGCTGTCTCTATGTCCTAACTTCTTCCTCTTATAAGGACAGCAGTCACGTTGAATTAGGCTGACCCTCACGGCCTTATTTTAACTGAATTACCTCTTAAAAGGCCTTATCTTCAAGTACAGTCACATTCTAAGGTACTAATGATTAGGGCTTCACCATAGGAAATTTGGGGGATATAGTTGAGTACCTAACATTTGTTCTGAGTTTTCACTCATGAAACTGGCACAGTTTATCTTTGTCTTCACTGCATGTAGTGCAGCATTGTGATTTCAGTACAGCTTTCTGAGCTGCATTGAAGATGCTAGCAGGACTTCCCTGGCAGTCTAGAGGTTAAGACTCTGTGCTTCCACTGCAGGGGCATGGGTTCAGTCCCATATCAGAGAACTGAGATCCCACATGCCTGGTGGCCAAAAAATATAATAATTTTTAAATAAAAATGCATATACCTTTAAAAAAAGAAGAAGAAAAGGTTGCTAAGGAATGAGTCATTAAAATCACTGAGCTACTAGTCTTTTAGTGGAGTTGCGTCATAGGCATGTTTGGCCCATACAGATTAATATAAATATACATGGTTTAAAAAGAGAAAAAAGGAATGCAGGTGTTCCTGCCACTTTGTGTAATGTGGGAAGTACTCTTCTCTCACTTCCTTTCAGTCTCGCATTGTGAGCAGCTATGTTCCTAGGGAATTTTTTGTTTGTTTTTTGGCCATGCCTGGCGTGGCATACAGGATCGTAGTTTCCCAACCAGGTATCAAACCCAGGCCCCCTGCAATGGAAGCACAGAGTCTCAGCCATTTCCACCAGCTAAGTCCCATAAGAGATCATTTTAGTGTTTGTGGTTTATACCTTTAAATTATGACCCCGTATGAGTTGGGACCCCACAGGCCACGGGAAAGAATTTCTCCATCTATGTTCTTTTAGAGCATTTTGGAAGTGATAAACCACAAATGCTAACAAAGGGAGAGGTTAAGACTTTTCTTCCTCTGGCAATCAGGAGTTAGTAGTCCATGTAAGACAAAATGTGGCCTGATCTCTGATTTGGATTGTGCTGTGCATAATTATTTACATAGGCTTTGAATCTTTATGGTAGCTTATCTAGAACACTGAGTATTACTTTGTAAGTCTTTGTTATCTTTGTAAGTGGCAAATACATTGTACACACAAAACATTTCTCACTTATGTAGTATTACGGTTTGAGACATGGAAGGATTTTTGGATTTGATGTATTTAGCTTATGGTAGTTTTGTTTTTCTTGATCTTAACTGAATTTTTTTTTTTTGCTTTAGATGTTTCAGCAAAAGGCTGAAAACTGCAGTAAAAGTGAATGAATTATATATTTTGAACTATTTTAAAGTTTCAAGTGATAGCTGATTTTATGTTGGCAAAGTTAAATTTCAGATTTGCTTTCAAACTATGATTATGTGTCAAATACAATATATCAATACAGTACTTTTTTTTTTTTTTTTTTTACCAGGAACATGTACTAAGATAGCTGTTGGTTCCCAAGATGACAGCTGGGGGATTATAGTACATTTATAAAATACTCAGTTTTACTAGGAGAAGGCAATGGCACCCCACTCCAGTACTCTTGCCTGGAAAATCCCATGGACGGAGGAGCCTGGTAGGCTGCAGTCCATGGGGTCGCTAAGAGTCAGACATGACTGAGCGACTTCACTTTCACTTTTCCCTTTCATGCACTGGAGAAGGAAATGGCAACCCACTCTAGTATTCTTGCCTGGAGAATCCCAGGGACGGCAGAGCCTGGTGGGCTGGCGTCTATGGGGTCGCACACAGTCGGACACGACTGAAGCGACTTAGCAGCAGCAGTTTTACTACTTCATGGCTTTAGCAGTAGTAGATTCTCCTGCTCGTAGAGATGTGTACTCTTACATTTTCTCAGGCAAAAAGCATGTCTTTGTGATCTTCTGAGGAAATGGGACCCCGAGGCCCACTGATGTATTGTCTTCTGCTCTGCCAGCCACTTCTGTTCCTAACTGCGCTTTTGTACGATTGGATGCCTTTTGCTTGCATCCTTGAGACCATTTACCTGAGTTCAGGAAGTGGTATATACAATAACCATGAAGGCAGGGACTTTGGTAAGAAGGTTTTAAAAGGAACAATTTTAAGTAAATCAACCAATATAACTTTAGAATCTCAAAAAGAAATGAATTTAATCACTGAAAACTTCCAACTTGAGGCCAGTGGGCAATTTTTTTTCATAAGCTAAATCTTTAATAGATTCCATTGGAAAATTTCAGATTTCTATAAAATCTCTTATTTTAAAATCCTATCTATTCTTTAGAAATAGATATATACATATATGTAGCTATTTTTATATTAACAAGTAAAAGTAATTTTACTTCTTTTCTAAATTAGCTGGTTATAATAATTTAGAAGTTGCGGAGTATCTCCTACAACATGGAGCTGATGTGAATTCTCAGGACAAAGGAGGACTTATTCCCTTACACAATGCAGCATCTTATGGCGTAAGTTCTTTCATGTTAGCTTTTAAAATGTTGGAAGTTTTCTCAGTGAAAATCAGTATTACAATCCAAAAGAAATTTAGTTTGACTTTCTCATTTTACAGAGAAGTAAATATGAGTGCTAAAGATTAAATAACTTCTAAGTTTCAATTCTCAGGCTGTTGTAGCTTGCTGGGATCTTGCTGTGTGACGTGGAGCGTTTTGTTTTTCATTGTTTTACCTTCCTTATCACACATCTCTTATTTTCAGTGAGATGTTAGTGATTTTGTTTATTTGTTGGTACCCATAAAATCCACTGGGATTCATACAAATCTGTTGAGATCAGATGCATTGTTTCTGACTTACATTTAATAGCCTTGAATATTAACCATCAGTATTGACCATCTTCAGTTGATTAATTAAGGAAGGCTACGGGTTTATAGATTGGTGTTTAGCAGTTATAACACTTAAATGAGAAATTGTTAAAGTTCTGTTAGTGTAGTTTCTTCCTGTGTAGAATTCTTATCTATTTTCTAGATGTTTTCTCAAGTTATATAAATGTCTACTACTGTAATTTTTAATCAATAACCCATAAATTTTGATGGGAAAAAAAATACGGTTTTTCATTTCTAGAATATAGCTAGTGTCTTTTTAAGAACTAAAATAAAGTAATATTTCAGACTGTAACAGGTTTACTTTCTTTTACAGCATGTAGATGTAGCAGCTTTACTAATAAAATATAATGCTTGTGTCAATGCTACGGACAAATGGGCTTTCACACCTTTGCACGAGGCAGCCCAGAAGGGACGAACACAGCTTTGTGCATTATTGTTGGCCCATGGAGCTGATCCAACTCTTAAAAATCAGGAAGGACAAACACCTTTAGATTTAGTTTCAGTAAGTGATGGGATCTTTGAAAAATATCAGTGCTTTCCTGACATTTTGAAAATTCCCTTAGTATATATATATAAAATGTCTTTATGGTGAATGTGGCAAAATCTGGCTTTTAGCTTGGTTTCAATTTTGGATCTCTTTGGTATTAAAATATAATAAGTAAATAGTAGAATTATCAGTTATTGTAAGCTGAGTACTTTTAGAAATGGGAAAAAGAAGTATAAGATATAGTGCTTACATTAGTTGGGAAACAAGCAGGCAGGGCGCTTCATGAATGCCATTCATGGGGCACAGGATAGTATGGGCCCAAGGGTCTTTATCAACTCCCCAGCTGGGAGCATTGCCTTCAGCATGCAGCTGCAGAGCCTGGTTGATAGAGATTTTCTTCCCTCCAAACACTGTCTCGTCTCAAAGGTTTTATTACATATCCTGCCAAAACCGTTCATGAAACAAGTTTGTTCCTCCAGTTTTCTGTGGGGAGTCCTTTTTTCCTTTCCTCTCCTGAGAAAATTCCTATAGGTGTTTCCATTGTGGCCTCCAGCCTCTGCTGTGGCCACTGTGACTAAGGTGCTTCTCTTGCCTCTACCACTGAGGACACTGACCCAGAGCGGTAGAGGGAAAGGGAGAGGAAATTCTGCTTGAGATGGAGAAGGAGAGTCTGTCCTGCAGATTGCTTTCTACCGAGAGATTGCACTGTTGCAAGTTACATTGAGAAACTGAAATTTAGTTCAGCTGGTTGGATAGAATTTTCTCAGCAGGCTGACAGCTCAACTGTATTTACAAGATTATTTCTTAAAGGGAAATGTCCTTTCAGTCCAAACTAACTGAGAAGTGAACTTTTTCTAATTCAGTCCACCCATGTGTTAGTCCACTAGATATAATTAAGTGACATTGAAACAGGGTGCCCTAGAGAACATGCTTAGGCTTTAGAGTCAGACAGACCTGCCTTAGAATTCTATCTCTACCACTTAACAGTTGTATGGTTTTGCAGGTTGCTTAACCTCAAAGCCTCAGTTACAATCTGTAAATAGGGGTAAAATATACTTGGTTAATATGAGAATTAAATGAGGGATACCTAAAGTCCTTAGCATGCTCTCAGGTACATAAGAGGCATCCAATAAATTGTGCTATTATTATTTTTAAATGATACATACCAACTATGAGTGTCATGGGAGTCCTCAGATTCAGGGAAAAAAGGTAAGGATTGAAAAGGCAGTATAAATGACAAGCCATGAAAACAAGTACTGATTTACTTCTTACTGAATGTTAATTACTTGGTTAATTACTTGGTGTCTTAATTGAGCATTGTAAAAGAATAGTTGTTGTTTAATTGCTAAGTCATGTCTGACTCTTTTGGGACCCTATGGACTATTGCCCACCAGGCTCCTCTGTCTATGGGATTTCCCAAGCAAGAATACCAGAGTGGGTTCCATTTCCTTCTCCAGGGGATATTCCCAACCCAGGGATCGAATCCACGTCTCCTGCTTGCGAGGCGGATTCTTTACCACTGAGCCACTGAAAGAAAAGTAGTTGTTACTAATAAAATTAATATACCAGTAAATTTGGGGATTTTTTCTATTCTTGCATATTTGATTAAAATTATATCTTTGTTCCCTACCCTTCCAAGTGTTCGATTTTGAGAAACAAATATGTTGCTGGAATTTTTCCCCCCAAAATCAACTATCATTCTGTTTGCCAAAGTTCTACGTAGATTGAATTACTTCAGAATGCCTTTTAAAGTTTTTAGATCTTTTTAAAGTTTATATTTCTAAAATTAATTTCAGTACTTTTCAATCATGATGTCTTAGGGTTTTTTTTCTTGCTTTGCCACATCTAACACTTTTATTTTGTATGCCTCAGAGTATATGTTCTGTATTACGTTTTACATTTAATAACAGTTTAGTTGAATATCACTTATTTGCTTCACTTTTTAAAATAATTGTTTTTACATAAGCAATTCTAGTGCAAATCTGCTAAGGTTTTGTCATATTTTTTAATGCATTCTGTTGGGTATAGTAGAGTTTTACAACCTGCTTACTTCGGATTTCACCTCTCTCTAACATCTACTCCAGGCAGATGATGTCAGTGCTCTCCTAACAGCAGCCATGCCCCCTTCTGTTCTGCCTTCATGTTATAAACCTCAAGTGCTCAATGGCATGAGAAGCTCAGGAGCTACTGCAGATGCTCTGTCTTCAGGTCCGTCCAGCCCATCAAGCCTTTCTGCAGCCAGCAGTCTTGACAACTTATCTGGCAGTTTTTCTGAACTATCTTCAGTAGTCAGTTCAAGTGGAACAGAGGGTGCTTCCAGTTTGGAGAAAAAGGAAGGTGAGACATTCAGCCAAAATAACTGATATTGGATTGCTGAAAAGTCATTTTTAAGTATTATTATGGGAATTCTAATGAAACTTTCTCACTCCACGTTCAGACTTGATGAGGTTCTAATGCTAACCTACTCTTTAGATGTAAACATACTTTTTGAAAGCTATAGAAATCCTTTTGGTTGAGTACTAGGCCTTTATTTATCTCTTCCAGTGTATTATAATTTTTTAGTGTTTTTTTTTTTTTTTTTTTTTTTAAGAAAAGGAAAGGAATTCTGTGGTAGTCCAGTGATTAGGACTTGACACTTTCACTGCCATGGGTCTTGTTTCAGTCCCTAATTGGGTAACTAAGATCCCGCGAGCCACATGGTGCTGCCAGAAAAGAAAAAAAAGACACGTATACCTACAATCTCTTTACCTTAAGATAGGGAAACTTCGTTTTTACATTCAGATATAATTGACATATAATATTATATTAGTTTAAGCTATATGGAAACTTAAAGATACAATTAAAAATAATATTTTTTTTAAAGAATTCTTTGTTAACATGTGAGTGAGTGCCCCCTTGGTTAGCCCTTTCTTTTAATGGTGGAGCTTTTTCTTCACTTTTTATAGCTTTTTCTTCACTTTTTTTATTTTTTGGTGTGGCAGCACGTATATGGGCTCTTAGTTCCCTGACTAGGGATCAAACCTGTGCCCTCTGCATTGGGAGTACAGAGTCTTTACCACTGGACCCCCATGGAAGTCCTGTTTGTAATTTTGATATTAAGTTTAGTATTACATTGCGATGGCATTATATTTTGTTTCATCTTTATATTCTTTGTACATATAATATCACAAAACTTTGCTGTTCTAATGTTGATACACATTATTCCTATGTGAAATTCTGTGTTTTTTTTTTTTATTTTCCAGTTCCAGGAATAGATTTTAGCATAACTCAATTTGTAAGAAATCTTGGGCTTGAACACCTAATGGATATATTTGAGCGAGAACAGGTAAGTACATGAATTGTTTCACTTGGTTTGCTGTTTTGGGGAACCTCAAGGGAGAAAAAGAAGCTTTTGAAATGCCCTGAACCATTCAACGTATTGAGGACTGAAAAGGATGTTTTTTTTTAAGGACTGGAAATCAATCCCTCTTCTAATTTGGCATGTTTTTTTCCATTTAGTTTGTTGCTCTTGCTGTTTACTCACTAAGTCATGTTTAGTTTATTAGCACATAAAAATTGTTTCTTGTGTGGTAACAAAATAGCTTTCTTGAATAAATCTAGCTTATGCATTTCTTAAAGGTAAATTATCCTTGACCTCAGTTTGTTCAATTCTCTTACATGAATCACTACCCACTCTAAGCCTGACATGTTGCTAACCACTTTGGGAAGCTATATAGACACACAGACTATATATCTGGGCTTTTCTTGAACAGTCCTAATTTAAGTTTTCTGTCAGAATACATTTACTGATTTTTTGAGTTCAGAAAATGTAATTATTGTAGACTTGTACCTCAAAGGAATTTTAATCTAGTTACGGAGCTATAGCAAGAACATATGAAGAAATAAGTTTTTGTCATATAAATTCAAATAAAGAGTTATTACAAGCCGGACTATTCAAAGAAAGCTTCATGAAAGGTTTGTAAATAATAAAGGATTTTAAAGAATGCCTTCAGTTTCACAAAATGCGAATCATATATTCCGGGTTAAAAGGGTTAGTTTGAACAATGATGCTGAAGTTATCAGTTAACATAGTGCAGAATCTGTAGGAACATTACATTAAGACATTGTATAAATAGTTGGATATAAAGTGATAGTGGAAAAGATAAAATAGTGTGCCTAAATGTGGTTAAATTGAAAATATATTTTTGTTTTGCAGTTTAATTCTACTCAGGTTCAAATACTAAATGAAAATGATGATGTTTTTGGTTAGTTCTTGAGTCAACTTTTTGTTTAATTAACTGCAGCTTTTCAGTTTTAGTTTAATAGCTGGTATGCTTTCATTTCTATGTTGTGTTCAGAAGTCATTTGAAATATATAAGTCTAATAACATTGTGAGAACACCAATATATGAATGTTTTCCAAACAAGTCTTCTAAACAGTTTCATTCTCTTTTGTAAGATCACGTTGGATGTATTAGTTGAGATGGGACACAAGGAGTTGAAAGAGATTGGAATCAATGCTTATGGACATAGACACAAACTAATTAAAGGAGTTGAGAGACTTATCTCTGGACAACAAGGTATTTCATTTTAAGTCATTGCTATCATCAATTTAACAGCTTGCATAAAGGCAGCCCTCAACTTACTAAAGGATAATTTTAAAATCTGTTAACAGTCCACTTGATAAGAAGAGTACTAATGAGGATTCTGGAAACCTGGGGTCAGATCTTAAATCTGCCACTGTTAGGCTTCCTGAACTGCTACCTTTAACTCTGTGAACCTAAGTGAAGTGTCTGGGCCATCCAGAAATATGGGTGTTACTTTAGCTCTGAAGTTTTTTCTGTTACTTCCATTCACTCATTTCTGAAGTTATTGTAGCTCAAAAATTGTATGGTTCTAAAAGATCTGAAACTTGGATATCTCATATGGTAATATAATAGGTAATGGCTAGGTGTTCAGGTCTGCCCATAAAATAATGTTGTAAATCTCTTTTGCTGTAAATAGTTACATTTTAAACACTTGCAGTAAAAGTACAAGGAAATAATAATGTTGCAACGAAGGAAACGTAGCGAAACAAAGTTGAATAATATTTTATTTCTCTTGAATGTTGATACATAAGGAAAATGCAAATTGCATTTGTTTGGCAAATATTCACACTTCCTGTATATCAGTTCTTGGTATAAAAGATGAGTTATTTTAGTTGTCAGAACCACATTTTAAGTTTCTTGTTCAACTGAGGGAGTGATGTATGTACCCTGAGATTAGAAGCATCCTATAATTGAAGACCTGGCTGTACAACTGGGGTTAAAGACAAACCTCTGTTAGCAAAACTGAGGGAATTTGGAGGAAAGAATGTATTCTATCCAGGATAGGGTCTATCTCTTGAGGAAAAAAAAGAGAACTTTCAAAGTTCAGTGATTGAAGCTAAGGAATGCTTTAAACTGAAATTCTGGATTAGAATTGATTAAAGGTAGTTGCACTTTATTTGTCTGATGGGAACTAGGGCAAAGCATTTAAAATGTGAGATAGTCTTAGATATTCCTAGTATAGAAGACAGAATTTTATAAGATAAAGAAGAGGGCAGACTCGAGGCTTTTTGGAATGTTATTGTGAAGAGGAACTGGAACCCTCAGTTTTGGACTGCCATTGTGTCTCTACTGGAAGACACTCACTGTGAATCTGGTAGGGAGGCAGTTAAGACTGTTTAAAGGTTCAGGAAACAATGACAGAAACAGATACACTGCTTCCAAGTGGCAGAGGTACATCCCTCCCTGCCGCCTTTGGTCCTCTGGTCATTCTGATGACATCCAGCTGCAGTTGAGTAGGAACATTGATTCCTACGTGGAGGAAAAACACCACAACAACACAGAATGACTGTGTCTAATCTAGCACATCACGGTCACTTTCCTACATAAAGTTAGCACCTGCCTTATCTTCATTTGCAGCTAGGAGTCTGTATAATACCAGCAGTATACCCAGTGTGCAAATTAAAACCAGTGGCAAACTTCTGACTGTCTCTCTTACCTTGCTGACGTAACAGCCTTAGCTATTATTCAGTGCATCAAGTCAACAGATTACATGTTCTGACCTTTCAGCACTTATGAGTATCTTCTTGGGGCATTCGAAGATGCCTTAGTCCAGGGTCTGTCACAGACTTTATTCTGTTAAGTGTTTTTTCTCTAAAATGTCCTCCTCTGTATGGTTGTCATACTTCCCATAGATATTACAATTCAGCCATACCTATACATCGTTATTAGGGTTTGGCATATTTGTGATAGTTCTGTTATTCAGACCAGAACAGTGCTCTTAGTCTCCAGAGGGAAACTGCCATGCATTAACCCAGCAGCAGAGGACTTATATGCAGAGTACATCATGTGAAATGCCAGGCTGGATGAATCACAAACTGGAGTCAAGATTGCTGGGAGAAATGTCAGCAACCTCAGATGTGCAGATGATACTACTTTAATGGCAGAAAGGGAAGAAGAACTCAAGTGCCTCTTGATGAAGGTAAAAGAGAAGAGCGAAAAAGCTGGCTTGAAACTCAGCATTCAAAAAATGAAGATCATGGTATCCAGTCCTATCACTTTGTGGCACATAGATGGGGAAAATGTGGAAACTGTGTCAGATTTCATGTTCTTGGGCTCCAAAGTCACTACAGACAGTGACTGTACCCACAAAAGTAAAAGATGCTTGCTCCTTGGAAGAAGAGCTATGACGAACCTAGACAGTGTATTAAAGAGCAGAGACATCACTTTGCCAACAAAGGCGTATATATAGTCAAAGCTCTGGTTTTTCCAGTAGTCATATATGAATGTGAAAGTTGGACTATGAAGAAAGCTGAGTGCCAAAGAACTGATGCTTTCAAACTATGGTGCTGGAGAAGACTCTTGAGTGTCCCTTGGACAGCAAGGAGATCAAACCTGTCAATCCTAAAGGAAATCAACCCTGAATATTCATTGGAAGGAATGGTGCTAAAGCTGAAGCTCCAGTACTTTGGCCACCTGATGCGAAGAGCTGACTCACTAGAAAAGACCCTGATGCTGGGAAAGATGGAAGGCAAGAGGAGAAGGGGATGACAGAGGATGAGATGGTTGGATGGCATCACTGACCCAGTGTACATGAGTTTGAGCAAACTCCGGGAGAGGGAGAGAGTGAAGGACAGGGAAGCCTGGCATGCTGCAGTCCATGGGGTAGCAAAGAGTCGGACATGACTTAGTGACTGAGCAGCAGCAGAAAAGGACTAGAGTCCTACCTGAGAAACTACGTGAGAAAACAGTGGAGCTCTGGAGGTCTTGGAGAGATTGAAGGAGAGTGTGTTAACAGACACAACAAAGAAATCAGAAAATCCTGTGTAAGATTCCATTTTAAAAGCTTTTGTGAGAGTAAAAATACGAAAGTATATATGATCTTAACTGTTGACATTCAGAAAATAGGATAAATTCATTGCTGAAGTGAATCTTATTATGGGTTAGAATAAGCATTCCATCGTTAGTAAGCTTTATGACTTCTCATTCTTGGATAATTTAAAATTACCTGCGGCCATGCTAGTTTCTTCTCAGTTTTACAAAAAATAAAGGGACCAAATGCTGAAAGGGCTTCTTAGTTAATAAAGGAAATAATTTGAAGAAGAAAACATATGACACATAGGAGATAAAGAATAGAAAGATTTTCGGAACTATTCTCACAAAACCCTTATTACTTGTAAGGTCAAAAAAATAGTCATCTAAATGCAGTGTAACTTTCTGGTTTGGATCCTGGAAAAGTGAAAGGACATTAGTGGGGAAAAACTGGTGAAATCCAAATAAAGTCTGTAATTTACTTAATTTTAATAGGTGTGCTGTGATTGTATAAAATGGGAACATTAATGTTCCTGATGGTGACTTTAGAGAGTGGAGTGAGGGCACAGGGGAACTCTCAGTGCTCTCAGCTTTCCTATAAATCTAAATTGTCCCCAAATAAAAAACTTTTAAAAACTGGCAATAAGCATCAGATAAATTGGGTGGTTGTATTGGGTTGGTGTTTATTGTGGGCTGGGGGGTGGGGTTCTGGCAAGTTTTTTTTTTTTTACCTGCAAATTTCATTTGGTAGGTCTTAACCCATACTTAACTCTGAACACCTCTGGAAGTGGAACAATTCTCATCGATCTGTCTGCTGAAGATAAAGAGTTTCAGTCTGTGGAGGAAGAGGTATGTTCATACACCATATAAATGTTGGGTCAGCAGCTGAATTTCCCAGAAGTTCCCAGATCTATTTGAACATGTATGTAGCAGGAGTTTTAATTGTCCCTTACTCTACCACCTGAAAACTTACAAAATCAGCATTTAAAATACAGTATCTCAGTAAGCTTTAACTCGAATAATTTGGTTCAGCATTGCAATTAATATACAGAATTCTGTTGGAGAAGAGGATGCTAATATCCCCTTCCTTCATGAAAGCAATTGCAAAGCCCCATATCTTAGACAAGACCCAGAACATGTGGGTGCTACTTATCTAGGAAATGTTTTTCTAACTTTCTTTCCATAAAACTCTTATATCCACCAAAGTCTTAAAATAGCGCCCTGCGCGTTGAAGAACACCATACCCTATATGTGTGAGCTGAGCACAGAGATACAAAGTTGAGTGAGACTCAGTTCTAAATCTCAGGAAACTCCAACTCTCAGTGAAATATAAATTGTGCTTTATGAGAGCAAAACGAATGGGAACAAATAAATCATTGGTTTGGTTTTGTTTTTTTAGTATGTCAGCTGGTTGGCTTTGTATGTTTAGCTCACCTGTGCATTTGCTTGTTTCCTTTTGTTCCAGTAGTTTGGATTATATAATTTTCACCTATAGGTATTTTCAGATTGATTGTATCAACTATGCACTGTTTCTCGAAAGTAGTTCTTGCAAACTTATAGAACTCATTCCTTAAACAACAAAAATATTAAAAACCTATTTTGTCTTAAGAGTCATATGAGTCAAGAACCGTGTTCCCTAAATCAGAAAAGACATACAAGCTAATGCACATATTTTTGAAATGTGTTTCCATCAGATGCAGAGTACAGTCCGAGAACACAGAGATGGAGGTCACGCAGGTGGGATCTTCAACAGATACAATATTCTCAAGGTAATAATTCAGTGAAAATAAAGTTCACCGTGACCATAGTTTTCAAAAGCCTGAAACCATGATTAACTTTCGTAAGAACATCATCTGTCTAGCCCAGTAGGTCTTTCACATGGCATCAGGGGTATTTTGGGAAAGAAATGTCCTTGGCAGGTTAAGATCCTTAAATCTCTGAAGTAACCACTAGTTCAGCCTCTGTTGAACATATTTAAGTTTAGAGATTATGCTTTAAATAATCTCTAAACTTAAAGATTATTTAAGTTTTATCTCTAAACTTAAATAATTTAAGTTTAAATGGCAAGATATATGATTATCTTAACTGTTGACATTCAGAAAATATGACAGAAGGCATTGCTGAATTAAAGAATTATTACGGATTAGAATAAGCATTCCATTGTTAGTGAGCTTTATGACTTCTCATTCTTGGATGATAAATCCTGTAGGCTTAGATTTTAAATATGGACACTACTGTTGAGGTACTCTTGCTGAATTTTTTTCAGTACTTTTGAATTTTTTTGTGGCTCATGGAAGGACTCTCATCTTTACGGTTACACCATGGTTTGTTTGTTTCTAGTTTGTCCTAATTGTGACTATTCCAGGTTTCTGTGAGTCCTCACACATAATACCATTTTTTGGTAATTTTAGTAGTACTCCCTCTGTACCTTTTGTCTTTCCAGAAATAGTCATTTAAATAAAATATGTTAAAGAGAGTACTGACTCTTATTAATACCAGGTACTCTTCTCAGGGCCTTTTCAGCTTTACTAATTTGCTTGGTGTTTTTAAAAGCTGTATGGCAACCAAACTGTATACTCTACTTGAGATGCATAATGATTTTCTGTTAACTACACTGATAATATTCTTAATCATTGTAAGATTTAGAGTTATAATGTGGCAAGTATCTCTGATACCTAAGTTTTAAACTGAAAGGTGAGTAGTATCAAATCTTTCAGTTGTGTTATATTACTGTCTCACAATAATATACTATTTTGAGTATACCAATAGATGTCATATTTTAGAGTTATTCATCAAGATCATTATGTTCTTACTATTTAGAAATAAGATGATATAAAATAAGTACACGTGATTCAGGTGCAAGGGTTATTCTTTCAGGACCTGTATTTTATTAGTTCATATCAGAGTATGACCTGAATGACATCTTTTGAGTTTTCTTTTCATGAACACATGTATAATATTTACTATGACAAATAATTATTACTATTATAGGTAGATTTTAGTCAAGGGCATTTTGTATGCAACCAGTTACAAAATGTGCCAAGGTTTGTTAAGGGTGAGGGCAAGGAACAGAATATGGGTTTGATTTCTAGAGTTACTGAATTTGGGAGGTACGCTGTTTTCTTTCGTTAGAAGGATATTTTAGCACAGTATCTAATACAAGTGTTTTCACTGATAAAACTTTTGTTTTCGTTCCCTTTTTTAAAAAACATGAATGAGCTCTGTTTATGCCAGTTTGTGTGTTTTGATTATGTCTTAGATGGTATTTTGAGTTAATTTGAACCTAGACTAAAACCATCAGCTCCCAGATGTGTTCTAGGACCAGCAGGGGGCTGTAGCACCCTTAAATACAGCTGAAAAGTAGCGCTAGGATTGTGAGTTTTGACCTTAGAAATACTCCTAGTGAAACCATCTTAAAACTTTTCTCCAAGCAAAAGTTTTAGGAATTGGAGGGATAGGGAAGAATAGAGGAAATATTAGGGGTGTGTGTGTGTGAGTGATTGTTTGGTGTGGCTAAATCAAATATTTTAATTAAAAACAGATAAAGATGGTACTTTGAGCCAGAAAAAGCAGTTGGGGGAAAGGTAGTATTTTCTTTCTTACACTTCCATACAGAACTCAGCATGTCTGATTTGGAGATGTTTTAGTAATAATTCTAAAGTGAGAATAAAAGTATTTTAATCAATTAATAGTACTCTTGACCTTTACATATAGCCATATGTAACTTTTTCTCATCTGTAGTTTTTGATTTCTAAAATGTACCTATATTTTCATCTTTATGGTTGTGACAAAGTTTTTTAGTTGACTAAAAATAATACATAATTTATATTTCAGAGAAAAGTTTTGCCTCTCTTCTGGTCCTATGTGGCCCATTTTTGGTTAAGATTAACAAGTAGGTAAGTAATTATTGTGATCCATAGATTTTATTTTGCTGGTTTCTTTTTATAGATTCAGAAAGTTTGTAACAAGAAACTATGGGAAAGATACACTCACAGGAGAAAAGAAGTTTCTGAAGAAAACCACAACCATGCAAATGAAAGAATGCTATTTCATGGTAAGGCTCCTCTCCCCCTACCCTGCCATCATCTTTCTCCACATTTTTTGTCAGGTTTGAAATAATAATGAACCTGTATATTTCTCATATCATTTTTTAAAAAATAAACATTATTTCTGTAAATCTTTGCATTTATATTTGTATTTTCAATCTCTTTTGAATTTGTATGTTTTGAATGGATATAGTTTATAAATAAGATTACCATAATGGAAAAAGTATAGAAACGATAATACTGACTATTCATATTTTCTCTTTATTTATATATATATATATATGTATGTATGTATGTATGTATGTATGTATGTAGTTGGTTTTGTGTGTTATGGTTACTCTGGAAAATTGGTGTGTGTCACTTTTAAGCTTACTCCTTGGAAGGAAGGTTATGGCCAACCTAGACAGCATATTTAAAAGCAGAGACATTACTTTGCCAACAAAAGTCCGTCTAGTCAAGGCTATGGTTTTTCCAGTGGTCATGTATGGATGTGAGAGTTGGACGGTGAAGAAGGCTGAGCGCCGAAGAATTGATGCTTTTGAACTGTGGTGTTGGAGAAGACTCCTGAGAGTCCCTTGGACTGCAAGGAGATCCAATCAATCCATCCTAAAAGAGATCAATCCTGGGTGTTCGTTGGAAGGTCTGATGTTAAAGCAGAAACTCCAATACTTTGGCCACCTCATGCGAAGAGTTGACTCATTGGAAAAGACCCTAATGCTGGGTAGGATTGGGGGCGGGAGGAAAAGGGGACGACAGGGGATGAGATGGTTGAATGGCATCACCAACTCGATGGACATGGGTTTGGGTAGACTCCGGGAGTTGGTGATGGACAGAGAGGCCTGGCGTGCTGCAATTCATGGGGTCGCAAAGAGTCGGACACGACTGAGCAACTGAACTGAACTGAACTTTTAACTGGTTGATTGAATTAAAAGAAGATCTGAAAATTGCCTCAGAAGAATATATACATCCTCTTGTGACTATGTTTCTAAGTGTCAGGGGTGTAAAAAGATAATTGTCGTCGAACCTGTGGAGTTTTCTGAGAAGTTTTATTTTATTGAGAGCACCATTACTTGTCATTTTTGAAATTTCCTATTTATGTTGCAACATGGCAGGTGTTGGTGGTTGATCTTTCAAGTTTATAGCAAAGAAGAATGTAGATATTAATGTAGTGTTTATCAAGTCTTTAAGCACATTACCCATGATAGTTCCAATCTGTTCCTTCAATTGGCTTTGATTGCAAAAAATTTTTAGAGACTTGGTAAAGTTCTATAAAACACAGTATTTAAATTTCACAATCCCCTGGAACAATGGCTATAGCAGACTGAATTAGTATATAATATCTAAATGGTGCTTCTCATTTCATAGCCCTAAAAATTGTCATGATAGTCTCTTGGCACAGAACATAATACTTATTTATGTATTGACTTAAGAGTTGTAATGTATGACTTTTTCTATTTTATAATAGAAATGGTTTTGGTTTTTCCAAGTTAATTCAAGTAAGTTATTCTATTCTTTAGTATTTCTGTAAAGCGGAATTCAGTGTATTTCTCGTGTCCCTTTATGAACAGGGACACTGATCTTGATGAATCCGTTAGCTGTGTTGTATTGGCTTTTCCCAAGCCCCAGCCTCACTGCACTTCCTGACCTGATCTCCATGCTTTTAGTACCTCCTGGTCTTTGACTGAGCTCCTTCTTGGCATGCATGCAAGGAAGGAGGAGAAAGAAGTCAGTATGTAGGGAATGAAGGAACACACCACATTTGCAGATGGAATCTGGTACTAGCAAGTGATAAAAGGTGGAGAAGCGGAAGGATAGGAGAGAAGTATAAAGAAAAGCATGAACTTGAAAAGATCACTTTAGCCACTTTGGGTATCTAGAAAAAGTACACGGACGTGGGTGTCATTGCATGACCTAGTTGCATTCAGCCTGGCCATAGGAGGTGAATTATGAGACTCTTGATTCTGGGTTTGTATAAATTTGAGGCTGGGACTTTGATAACTCTAGCACTGATGTTTCTTTCAGGCGATCTGTACGTTTTTCCTAGTTGAATCTGTATGTGTCCTTACTTTGGCATCTGAACCACCACCCTGTTAGAAATATTCATTCACATTAGCAGTTCTTCTAAAATAACTGTTCTAAAGTAGTGAGCCAGCTGACAGTTGTGTTTTGGTTTTGCTTATCATTTCCCTTGTCCCTTTATGAACAGGGACACTGATCTTGATGTATGGATGTTAATTCAGAATTTAACTTCTTCTGATGTCTGTTCCTCTCACTGCTTAGAGCCTTAAGTAGTGGGATTTCAGTCCATCATGTATCTAAGCTGACTTGTTTTCACTCAGGGCACCATGGGAATGGGTTGACTGTAGTGCCCTCTGATTTTTGTGGAGTCAAACAATTGAAGAAAAAGAAAGAATTTAACTTGTAAGACACTTAAGCTTTTATTCCTTTTCTTTTGATTTAAAAATGTTACCTATTTATATGTATTTTAGGGTCTCCCTTTGTGAATGCAATTATCCATAAAGGCTTTGATGAAAGGCATGCCTACATAGGTGGCATGTTTGGAGCTGGGATCTATTTTGCTGAAAACTCTTCCAAAAGCAATCAGTATGTATACGGAATTGGAGGAGGTACTGGGTGTCCAGTACATAAAGACAGATCTTGTTACATTTGCCACAGGTAAGAAATCACTTTTCTCATTTATTTTGATAAGAATCAGATAAGAACTGGTTTCATATTGAAATTTTCCGGTAAGACATTGTCTTGGACAACTCTAGGAATCCAAGTGAGGCATAGTTCAGGTCGCTTTGGCCCTCTCACTGGTTCTAATAGTAGCTGATGTTTTTTAAATGGTCTGTAAGAGCCAAGCACAGTTATAAGCATTTGATCTGTTCACCTCATTCAATCATTAGAACACACAGTGCTTTCAGAATATGGAGTAGAAAATATCGCTGGGCATGAAAGAGATTTTATTGTGGACTGTTTAAAAATCTAGTATTCAAATGCTATTAATAAAACGGCATTATTTGCTGCACCTAATCATTTCATGGTTGGGGGCTGCCTTCTATGGGGTCGCACAGAGTCGGACACGACTGAAGCGACTTAGCAGCAGCAGCAGCAATGGGTAAGAGAATCTCTCCTCCACTGTGGTATGATTTTAATTGTCAATTTGTGATATTACTACTCAGAAAAAAGTTATAATAAAGCATATCAGCATGTCAGTCCTTTTAGAAAGCACATTATCAAAGAATTGCTTTGTACTTATTATTTTCCTACTTTTAGTTACCCTAGTGGAACTTAGTTGTTAAAATTATTCAAATGACTTGGCCCTAGTTGATAAAATCCTTGTAGGTAAATAATCTTCACCATTTGAAAAATCACGATTAATTACTGAGATTTATTCTGTGGTTAGAGCACTGCTTATAAAGACCTAGAACAGTAGCTATCAAACATTAGCAAGTTCAGAATAACCTGGAGGGCTTATTAAAACACAAATTCCTATGCCATGCCTCCTGAATTATTGATTTAGTAGGTCTGGGGCTAGGGCACTAGAACTTGGATTTCTACCGAGTTCCTAGGGGATGCTGAAGCTTTTGATCACAGATCTAGAAACCCTAGAGCAGTAGTTCTCAGCTTTGGCAGCACATTGGAATTACCTGAGGGGCTTTAAAAACTACTAATGACTGTGTCCTACACTCAAGAGATTCTCACTTTGGGGGTCTGGTCTGGGCATGGGATTTTTAAAAGCTTCCCAGCTAATTTTGAAAGGCTGCCAAAGTGAAGGACTGAAGTCCTGAAGGGAGACAAAGACTATCTGTTTATATTTTGTTCTTACTGTTTTCCCCCTAAACTTAGACTCATGTAGGTGTCTAAAGCCAGACCCCCTGGGTATGACCTCCCACCCGCTTCTATTTTAGATCATAGGTTGGAATGGCTAGGAGGCTTGTAATTTCTTGAGAGTCTGTAAATTGAACACTGCTATCTTTACTTGTCATATATCATCTGGAGGCTAAATAGTTCTGACTATTAATAGTAAGCAGTGTTCTAGTACCTCTTCTCAGTTGTCTTTGAAGTACAATGCTTGTATGTATGGAAATAAATTTATTAACTTAAGATTTCTGTATGCTGAATTATCATGGAATGATTGTGACTATAATAGAAAATCTATTAGAAATGCTAAGAAAATTTGCAAAGAGCATATTTAGAATAAAAAATATAGCCTGTCTTTGGAGACAGAATCATCAGGCAACCAAATCTGTTCTCCTGTAGAAAGAAAAGTAGATTAGAGAGAGCAACAGTGAAATAATAAAAAGCTTGTTGGACCTAAGGAAGGCCAATCATATGCCCTTGGGGAGAGAGTAAGTAATACAACCTAAACTTGTGGTGAGGAAAGACATTTGAAGAAGAAACATTTCAGCTAAACTTGAAAAATGACTATTAGCCAGTTGAAGAGTGGTGGAACATATTCTAGATGGTAAAAGAAACGTGTGTCTAATGGCCTTGAGGCAAGAAAGCTTGGAAGGACATTTGAAGAAGAAACATTTCAGCTAAACTTGAAAAAGGACTATTAGCCAGTTGAAGAGTGGTGGAACATATTCTAGATGGTAAAAGAAACGTGTGTCTAATGGCCTTGAGGCAAGAAAGCTTGGCCTGCAGGAAGAAAAACTAATGTGTCTAGGTGTAATGGACACAAAGTAAAGGTGGAGAATTTGGGATCATTGTAAGAAATTTGGGTTTTCTTTTAGGCACAGTGAACAGTCTATAAAAGGTTTTAAGCAGAATAGTAGTGTCATCTGATTTATGGGTTTTTCTGTTTGTTTTTTCCCTAAATCACTGGTAGCTTAGATGGAAAATAATTTAGAGATTAGAGTAAAAACAGAAAAAGTAGCTCAAAGGCCATTGGTATAGTCTGGGTGAAAATTTGGGCAATTTGGACTTAATGGTGGCAGTAGAATTTAGAGGGGAGATACATTTTGAAAGTGGAATCAATAGGACTTACCTGGATAAATGTTCAACTTTGTGAGACACTTCATGGAAGTCCCTTAAAACCTCCTCCTTCTCCTCACTTGGGCTATGATTTGTGCTTTTGCTGGGATACAAACAGGATGGCAGAGTCAGTATCACTTAAAGATTATTATAATCTAAGATAGTATTTTATAGTTACAATGAGGATTAATTAAAGTGACAGATTCTTTCATTAGTGAGAGTAGTAGAAGATATTTCTTAAAAACTTTAAATGGTGAAAACAATCGTGTTTATGTATAAATGCAGTCAAAAGTTTATATAGTGTACATAAATAAAACTGTCCTGTATGGCCTTGTCTCAGGGAAATCTTTTCCTTTTCATGTATTATAGGCAGCTTCTCTTTTGCCGTGTAACCTTGGGAAAGTCTTTCCTGCAGTTCAGTGCAATGAAAATGGCGCATTCTCCTCCAGGTCATCACTCAGTCACTGGTCGACCTAGTGTAAATGGCCTAGCATTAGCTGAATATGTTATTTACAGAGGAGAACAGGTAATTCAGTTTTATTTGTTCATTTTCAGCAATACTTTAGAGCTATACTTTAACCTCTTACTGATCTTTTAAATTAACAAGGCAGAGTGCCTTACGAACTGGATTTCTTTTTAACTTTTATTTGGAAATTATTTCAGACTTAGAGTTGCAATAATAGTAAAGAGACCCTTTACTCAGATCTTCCAAATATTAATACTTCAGCATTCTCTCTCCTTTATCAAATGTTCTCCCTACTATATGTGTGTATCCCTTTTTTTTCCCCCTGCGCTGCTTGGAAGTAAGGTATAAGCATCTTCCTTTACATTTAAATACTTCAGGGTGTATTTCCTAAATACACCTAAATTTTAAGGACGTTCTCTTAAAATTGTTAAAATCAGGAAAATATCATTGGTGTAGTAAATCTAACCTACAGACCTTATTCAGATTTTGCCAGCTCTTCTGAATTTTTTTTTAAAGCTTTGGTAAAATATAATTAATTAGAATCCTATATTTATTTTAATAGTTAACCTCTCTGTAGCAAAGCAATGTGTAATTCCCTCTTGTTCTTAGTGGCATAGATGCAGTCAGAAGCATCTCTAGAGCAGCATTATGTACTGGGGATATGTATCAGGATAACCTCAGCTCCTAAAGACAAACACATGCTCAGCACTTATCCTAGACCTGCTGATTGAGAATCGAAGGGATTGCAGTCATGTATGTGTAAGGCTGTTTTGAGAAGAGGCCCTTTCATGATTCTGATCTGCAACACAAATTTAGAGCTTCTTCCCTAAAGATAAGGAATCCTTAGAATAAGTCTTCATGCAAAAAAATTTATTTACCAATTTTTGAATTAATCTTTCTCTTCCAGGCTTATCCTGAATACTTAATTACTTACCAGATTGTAAGGCCTGAAGGTATGGTTTATGGGTAAATAGTTGTTTTAGGAAACTAGCACCACCGAACCTAAAATCATCTCAGCAGCTGGTGGCTTCGTAAGTTTTACTCCTTTGCTGAGAAAAATCATCTTGTCCACAACCCTGTGGCAAAAGGTTAAAAATGTGAAAGGGTTTTAACATTCTGACTTGATAAAGCTTTAATAATGTACAGTGTTTTCTAAATATTTCCTGTTTTTCAGCACTTTAACAGATGCCATTCCAGGTTAAACTGGGTTTGTCTGTACTAAATTATAAACAGAGTTAACTTGAATCTTTTATACATTATACATTGATTCTAACAGAAACTGTAATTCCCCTCAACAGAATTCATCTTACTAATACCCTACTGTGTTCTTCAAAACACAGCATTTACACTACATACAGCCTCATTTGTAAAACTGTAAATAAGAGCTTTTGCACCAGCCCAGTATTTATTTACATTGCTTTGTGATATAAATCTGCTGGTTTAGAATGGCAGCGGTTTACAGATTTTTTTCATATGTACTGCTCATCTGTACTTCATGTTGAATCATCATGATTGAGTGATCTTTGATGTTTGATTCCAGAGGCTGTGTTGAATTGTTAGCAGACACCTTTCACTTGGGAAAGATTGATCCTTCAGATTTAATTTGCCGATGGAAGCATTTATCTCTCATCAGTAATCTTTCCCATTTAAGAACTTGTTTCATAAATACTCTGGGAGTTTAATTTGTGATAACTTTGTATGTGTAACACACATTCCAAAGAGCTCTTAACTATCACGGTCCTGATTGTTAAAGACACTTCTTTACAAGCCTCACACTCTGGGTTTCACATTGGAAATTTTTCTCATGTTACTTTGTGAAAATTAGAGCAAGAGCTTCTGTTTTTTAGAGAACAATTATAGTGTTTTCATGAAATGTAAACAGGAAGTTGAATTTCAGATGTGGGAAGGGTAATCCTGAAATTTTTCGAATCTGTTCTAGTTACCTTAAATTTAAAGGGAAAAAAATAGCAGATGGGAGTGGGTAGTTTTTCTCCGGTTCTTTTTCTTTGGCCTTACTGTTTGACGTATAGCCAGTTTATACACCATAGGTAAGCTCAACCCAAAACCATGACACGTGGGTGTCCCAGTTCTCTCCTGGCCTGCTGAATAGGCAGGTGCCATGAGATGGGTGCTTCCGCTCTGGGTTGCCTCATCGTGACGTGTTACACCCACTTGGAAATACACTCTGTGCATCACCTGGTGACCAGGCTTGTTTGGCAGCTGTGGAGGGGAATACCATCCCATAAAATGCCATTCCTATTTTTTAAGGTAAAACTACTTTTCCATGAAATATGCTAAAGCATCTTGGTACAGAGACATGAGTTACAGCTTGGCAATCTGTTGACTCTCATTCTCTCGGAAGTCAAGGCAAGATTGTTACCCACTTAAACCTCTGTTAATGAGGCTGTTCCTATTCACTCTCTGTACCAGTTCACATTTGTTTTACATTTTATTCAGTTTCTAAATTAACTGCAGTTAACTTGTACATAAAGTGCTAGAAAAATCATGTTTCTTGTCTTGAGTAAGAGTTATTCGCAGTAAATGCATATCTGGAGTTGTTTCTATTGATGTAAATTGTGATCATTATTTAAGAGGTCAGCTCCTGACCATAAAATACTTTTTATACAGCTCTCTAATAATTGCAAATATGATCCTAAAGTTGTTTCTTGGAACACAAATGGAGTATGCCAAATTTTATATAATTTTTCAGGTTCTGGAAGCTTCCAGGTTTTATAATTAGAAGATAATGAGATAAGTTAGTGGAGTTTATATTTACATACCTTCTCTCTCAACATTTAGCTTGTATTGCTCACCCTATGAGTGAATCTGGAATTGCTTATCATGTAAAATCATCGTGGTCTATGAGTTTACGATTTTGCAGCCTGTGTTGTTTCATCTAATTCATTTCTTGATTAGTGTGTTGCTTTTCTATGAATGATTATATTGTGGTTAATATGTTAGCATGGCATATTTCAGGTAGCTTTTTGTTAGGAACTTGGGGGATGTGGGGGGGGGACTGGGGATTTCTTTGAAGTTTCTGCATGAAATATCTTACTTTATGATGATGGAATTGCTTTTTCTTTTGTCTTATGATTTTTTTAAAGAGATTTAACTTTTTGTGTGAGTAGTACTATTGTATCCATCTTGAGTGTCTTGTACTGTATCACATTCCATACCCTCATTTAATTCTTAATAAACTGTTCACTTGTTTTTCTGGGTAGCATGGTAATTACTGGAATAGTATAAATGTATTGAATGGTCTTTGAAAAAAATGGATTAAGATTGCAATAAACCACAATTGCAGGAAAATTATGTAGTTTTGAGTCTAATAGTGATAGAGGCTACAGTTTAAAATTTGAAATACTGAACACTGTGACCATACCTCTTCAGGTGCTTTAAGATGAAAGTAGCTGTCATATGCTTTTAGACATTCAGTCCATCCAACATGCTTTGGCAAACCTTTCAAGCTCTTTCCTGGAAAATCTGTCTTTTTTTTTTTGCCACGCTGTACAGCTTGCAGGATTTTAATTCTCCAACCAGGGATTGAACCCAGGCCCTCGGCAGTGACAGAGCAAAGTCCTGACCCCTGGACCACCAGGGGATACCCCTGGGAAATCTGTCTTAACTTATAAAGAGGCATAGGAATATATTTTTTGTTTTCTGTGTCATATAGAAAATTTATGAGTTTACAAATCTTAAAGTTAGTGATATTTATTACTCTTAAAAGGTATGGTAAGATATATGTATTTCAGATTTCAGTATGCTAAATGTCTGTGTGTATGATCACTTCCCTTCTTTCGATAATAAGAGAATAGTGGTGCAAATAGCTCATATGTCATTTAGTTTTGAAATACTTTTCAGCAGCTTTATCTTACTGCTTGAGTTGGGATAATGTTAACGTGTCCGCTTGCTAGTTCCAAAGCATGTGCGATCCTTTTCTTTGCAGGTGGATGAGGAAAGAAAATTTGCAATAAATTTCCCTGAGCTTTTGTGATTAGTATTCCTGACTGGCCCTTTTCCTACTGTCCTGTCCTATTAGCAGTGTAGAGTAACAGAGGAAGCAGGTGGTGGTATACATTCTTCACCAGAACTGTCAGATTTGTATAAAGTTAGCCTTTTCACTATCTGCTGAAAAGGATAGCCTTTCGCTATCCACCTCCTCCTCCCCATGCTTGACTAACTGAAGAAGACTGTGACCTAAAATCTTAATTATAGCTTCTTAGAAGGTTCTTGCTGTCCACATACAAGCCGTCATTGTCAGAAGTGTCTTCTCCACTTTGTTACCCATCCACCATTGTTGTCATCACCATCACAAAAATCGGCACAAAGCCCTCCAGATGGTCTGCCAGTACACTGTAGAGCAGTGCTGTGTAAGTGACCTGTAGTTGGGGCTGGCCTGCAGACTGTTTGTTTCCAGCCCATGGAGAGATGAAAACAAAAATTGAGAGGAAACTTTTATGGCAGTTTGACATTGATGCAGTGTTTTAAATTTCTTTCTTTTTTTCTTTAAGGCCGCACTGTGCGGCATGTAAGATCTTAGTTCCCTAACCAGGGAATGAACCCATGCCCCCTGCATTGGGAGCACAGAGTCTTAGCCACTGGACCAGCAGGGAAGTCCCTTAAATTTCTTTAACTAAGATTTTGGTCTGCAACAAATTGGAAATTAAGAGGAAAACAGAAACACTAGTCCCTCACAGATAATTTGAAAGGTAGAAGAAAAATAATCTGTTTGGTTTACCACTTAGACCCATCACTTAGCACATGCTGACACATAATAGTGCCTCAAATAAGTTTTACTTGAGTGAATAGTTATTAAGTGATTGGGCTCTTAGAGTCAGATGAATCTGGATTTGAATTTTAGCCTATCCCATACCAACTGTACAACCCTGAACAAATTACATAACCTTTATAAGCCTTACAGTACTTATAGGTTTGTTGAGGGAACTAAATGATTTTCTGTATGTACTACTAAGTACCGTAACTGGCAAAAGCTGGTTATTGTAATTATATTATTTCCCTGAATTCCCAGGACCACTGGTTGGGTTTTCTCACTTGTCATGGAGCTACAGAACATAGAATTGTAAAACAAGCAAAATTGATTAGCCACTGGTTCAGATGAAAACCTTTTTTTTTCCCTCTTTGTTCAGATAAAACCTTAAGAAGCTCAAAATGTGAGGTTTGTATGTCCCTAGGTGGCTGAAGATCTTAGTTTGAAAATGACTCACAAAAGCACACAGACAGTACAGCAACCTGGTTGGGGAAAGAATACATACCCACAATCTTAACTGCATTACATTGCTAGAGTACAGAAGAAACAAGCTCCACTCAGATGATCAGAGTCCAAAACAGTCCATTGTGGGTACGAGTCATCAGATAACAACCTTAGAGGTTTAGAACCCCCACAAACTTAATATAGGATAACTATGGAATAAGAATATTTAAAATGATTGGCTGAGGGAGGAAAATATAAAAACCATTAGGAAAGATGACACTGAAAAAAGATAGAGTAGATTTGAAAAACTCAAGTCTTTTGGAACTAAAAAATGTGTGATTAGTGAAAGTAAGAGCTTGGTGGACAGATTAAACCACAAATTGGGCATATGTGAAGAGAGAACTGGTGAACTAGAAGATAAATCAAGAAAGCACCCACTTATAACAAAGGAAGGGATGGGAAATAGGAAAAAGCTAAGAAGCATGGAGAACAGGATGAGAAAATCCAGCATAAAGAATACTGGAGGGAAGAGGTTTGAAGATTTTTTTTTTTCCAGAATTTATAAAAGAGATACAGATCTTCAAATTAAAAGACATAACAAATATCTAAAGTGGTGAATAAAAACAAGTCTGCTTCTAGACATATAGTATAATTGCAAAAGACGAGAAAAATCTAAAAGCAACTAAAATGAAATTACCTGCAAAGGAATAATTGCACTAGTAGCAGGCTTTCTCAATGGCAGCAATATGGACCAGAAGGAAACAAAATAAGTTATTAGTGATGAAAAGAATGGGTGATAGCCTTGAATTCTATACAGAGAGAAGTTAGCATTCAAAAGAGAGGCTGAAAAACACATTTTCAGATTTTGCTTCAAGAACTCAGGGTGGTGGTTCAGGAAAAAAGGCAGTTGAATCCAGAAAGGAAGGAATGGACTGCAAGAAGCATGGTGAACAAAGGAATTGGTAAACAGACTGAAATTACACTCGTGTAAAATGAGAAGAACTTTATTAACTGATACGGAATAATCTTCAAGATGCAGTAAATGAAAAAGCAAGAAGTTGGCCACTGTGTTTGATTTGTTCCTCTCATTTGTATAAAATAGGAAAAAGTACAATATACATTAGCTGCTTTATGCATAAAATGCCTGCAGTATACACACAAACTATTGGGAGGACACCTGGGTACCAGGGGACAGAGTTTGTTAAAGAGACTCTTTACTGTATATTCTTTTATTCCTTTTGAGTTTTCTAGCAGGACTATAATCACTTCAAGTAGAAATAGAACTGGAAAGGTGGGGGAAGAAAGGTAAAAAAAGAACACTCCAACAAAAATGGGGATCTTAGTGACATACTTTTTTCTCTCCCAGAACGTATGAAAGAATCTAGAATGAGTAAGAAATAATCTGTAAAGGGCTAAGAATAGGCAGGACATTCCTGAAGAGTAAAAAAAAAAAAAACCAGGAGGACCAGACGTCAAGAACAGCATTAAGGCGGTAGTAATTAAGCATAATAATGGTGCAGGGACATACTCATCTAACCAGCTGAACAGAGAATAAAGGGGATTTTTATATACACCAGAGGTAGCATTACAGATCGTGTGGGAAGAAGGAGCTGTTCAGTAAATTGTTACGAAACAACTGGTTATGCATATGGGGAAAAAATGCATATCTAGATGCATACACAAAGTCAATTCCAGATGGATTTTATATAAGGTTTGATACGAATATTGAAGTATTTTAAATGTTAAGAAAATATAGAAGACTTCCTGATTGGGGATAACAAAGAGCTTTTAACTGAGCTTCAAAGAACATTTCATCCTAAAAGAAAAGATTATAAGTTTGACTATATTAAAATTAAGAACATCCTTGTTCATCAAATGATTTCTGTAAAGAAAGTAAAGAGTCAGGTCACGAAGTGGGAGAAAATATTTGCAATACATTTAAAGGGCAAAGGATTCATATCCAGAATATATTAAACTACAGAAAAAGTGAATTTTAAAAAAACACAGGCATTTCTCAAAATGGGAGACTCTAGTGGCAACTGAGCATTCCAAAAAATACTTAGACATATTGGTAATCAGGGAAATTCAAATTAGGTAACATGTAATACCATTTTACACCTGCTGAAATTGACAAAAATTAAAAATTTGACAATGCAAGTATTAGAGGATGTGGCTCTCTTACTGCTGTGGGTCTGAGTGCTTTGAAAAACAATTTGACATTACCAATAAAATGAAGGAATCTACTTCTGGGTATATAAAGAGGAAACAAAAAGAAAATAATGTTATGTAGGAATAAAATAAGACTGGCACAAATAGAATACTATATGCCATTCCTGGGCAGAAAAGTTTAGTAGTATAATGATTTTGGTTCTCCTTAAATAAGTATATACATTTGCCATGACCTAATAACATACTGGATTTACATATACACATTACTATATATAAAATAGATAACTTAATAATAAGAACCAACTGTATAGCACAGGGACCTCTACTCAGTACTCTGTAATGACCTATATGGAAATGGAATCAAAAAAGAACGGATACCAACTCCAGTCTTCTTGGGTTTCCCTTGTGTGGCTCAGCTGATAAAGAATCTGCCTGCAATGCTGGAGACCTTGGTTTGATCCCTGGGTTGGGAAGATCCCCTGGAGAAGGGAAAAGCTACTACCCACTCCAGTATTCTGGCCTGGAGAATTCCAAGGTTTACAGTCCATGGGATTGCAAAGAGTCGGACACAACTGAGTGACTTTCACTTCACATTTATGTATAACTGATTAACTTTGCTGTACAGCAGAAACTAACACAACATTGTAAATCAACTAGACTCCAAAATTAGTTTTAAAAATAACATAACCCTTTTGAGGGAAAGGGTGGGAAACTATGCACACTGATTCTAAAGCTACTGTGGGAAAGGAAATGTACAAGGATTCTTATAAAAAGTTGCTGAGAAAATTTCTGAAAGGCTGCTAGCCGTATCACTTATTCAAAATATTTTAAAACTATTATTAAAACAGTAATACTGGCACATAAACTAATCACTGAAATGAAATACAGAATCCAGAAATGGTCTGAAATCTACAGTATATGGTAAAGGTAGGATATTGTGAAACTGGGAAAGATAATTGTCTTGGCAACAAGCGAGGAGTCATCTGGACAAAATAAAGTTGGACCTTTGTTTCTTACATCAAAATACTTCAGTTGAGTCAAGTATATAATGATAGAAAAATGAAACTACAAAATTACAAGAAGAAAAACAGGACAGTGTTGGTATAGTAATGCCTTTCAGTTATAACAAAACCCAGAAGTTCTGGAGAGAGAGATTAAGTCCAACTTCACAAAAGTTTTGTCTGCAAACAAAGTTAAAAGATAAATGGCAAACTGTAAGAAATGTTTACAACATACAAGGAATTTTCTTACTTAACATTAAACATTTCAAAATCAGGAATCAACACCAACAACCTAATAGAAAATGAGTGGTATACAGAAAATTAAAATGGAATTTACAGAAGAGAAATGCAGCTTAACTGTATACTGTGATACCACTTTTCACCACCTACTAGTAAACAGGAAAGGATATTCAAAATATTTAACACTGAGACACTGCCCAGTCAACAGACTGAAAACTGCTGCTTCTGCCTGGTGTTAGTCCTTTAGTTGCTGGATTTGGGGAAGTTGTGGAGGAACTAGAGCCTGTGAGAGAAAAAGCACTCGGGATTGGGGCCAGCAGCTAGTTACCAGTGGGTATGGAAAGATGCTGATAGCAACTAGAAGAGTTCCACTGGTAGAGGAGAATACGTCTCTTGCTTCATTGAGAAACAACATCTAAAAGGAAAACTGAGCAATACTTGTCTAAATTTTAGGTGGGTATACCCTTTGAGTAACAGGACCTGTGCTAAGGAAATACATTATGGCATTATTTGGAAAGACAAAGTTACAAATAGCACATCTCTCCATCAGTAGGGGACTGGTTAAATTACAGTGCATCCGTATACTAGAATGTCTGGAATCATGAAGAGAATGAGCCAGTCCTACATGTACTGATCAAGATAGATTATGGAGTGGAAAAAAGAAAAGGTTCAGAACTATGTGGATAGTAAGTTACTGATGTAAAATATAGAGAAGAAATATTAACACAAAAGCATATGTGTGCTGAGGAGATCTGGGTGGCAGGAGATTTAGGGGTAGAATGAGAGTGAACTTTCCATCTTGTATTTTAGATTTTTGTACTTTGTGCTCATTTAAAAATTTTGTTTAAAGATGAGATTTGAGTTAAGTAATATCTAAGTGTTTTTTTTTTTTAAGCTGTAGAAGTCTGCAAAAGTGTGACCAAAACAGAACTAGGAAATCCCCCCAAGACATGGGGATGAATTGGGGGATTGGGATTGGCATATATACACTACTATGTATAAAATAGACAACTAATGAGAACCTACTGTGTAGCACAGGGAAGTCAGTGCTCTGTGGTGACCTAAATGGAAAGGAAAGCCAAGGAAGAGGGGCTATATGAAGACGCGTAACTGACTCAACTGCTGTGCAGCAGAAACTAACACAGCATTGTAAACCAACTATACTCCCAATAAAAATTTTAAAAAAAAAATCCCTCAAACCTGCTCTGCTGTCAAGTCTTCTTAGTGAAAGTCCTCTCCGTTCTTCTAGTTGCAAGTCAGATGTCCTCTTCCCCTCACTGCCTACTTCAACTCAGTTGGCCTCCCTGCTTTTCACCCTTGTCTGCTACCAACCTTTCCTTAAACCCACCCCCACATCTCTTAGTCTTACTTCCAGTTCAGGAGCTACAGTGATCCTGTTGAAGCATAAGTCAACTATGTCACAAAACTGCAGTGCCTCCCCATTTCACATAGAGTAAAAAGCTGAAGTCCTTAAAATGCCCAGCTTGACCCTTCAAGACCTGCTGCTGCACCCCTGTGATGCTGTTTCGCACTCTATTCCTGGCCACTCCAGCCTTGGTAGCATGGGTGTCCCCACCCTCAGATCCTTGGCAGGGGCTGTTCTGCACCTCAAATGCTCTTCCCTATCATTCTCCATGATTCATTTCCTCTATTTCCTGGTTTTTCAGACACCACCTTCTCAGGAAGTTTCTCCAGAACCACCTTATTTGGAATGCCATTGCATACTCCCCCTTCTCCCCAACTCACTCCACATCCTCCTTACCTTGCTCTAGTTTTCCCTATTAAACTAAGACATTCTGCTACTGCTAAGTCACTTCAGTCGTGTCTGACTCTGTGCGACCTCATAGACGGCAGCCCACCAGGCTCCCCCGTCCCTGGGATTCTCCAGGCAAGAACACTAGAGTGGGTTGCCATTTCCTTCTCCAATGCATGAAAGTGAAAAGTGAAGGTGAAGTCGCTCAGTCGTGTCCGACTCTTCGCGATCCCATGGACTGCAGCCCGCCAGGCTCTTCCGTCCATGGGATTTTCCAGGCAAGAGTACTGGAGTGGGGTGCCATCACCTCTAGATGCATGTAATTAACATTCTTGGTCTCCCCACACTGAAAGGTAAACTTCACAAGGGTAGATTCCATCGACGTAGCACCAGTGCCTCAAACAGTCCCTGGCACATAGATGTGCTCAATAAACAGTTGTGAGTGAATTGGCTTATATGATCTTCACTCATTCTTTTAAGTCTGTATTTTGTGTGCGTTAATTGCTCAGTCATGTCTGACTCTGTGTGACCTTATGGACTGTAGGCCGCCAGGCTCCGCTGTCCATGGGATTCTCCAGGCAAGGATACTGGCGTGGGGACATCCCTGGCAGTTCAGTGGTTAAGGTTTTGCCTTCAATGCAGCAGTTGAGGTTTTGATCCCTGATGGGGGAGCTAAGATCCCGCATGCCTTGGGGCCAAAAAACCAAACATAAAAAACTAAAAAGTAATGTAACAAATTCAGTGAAGGCTTTATTTAAAAAAAAAAAAAAGAATACTCGAGTGAGTTGCCTGGAGAAGGAAACGGCACCCCACTCCAAGTACTCTTGCTTGGAAAATCCTATGGACGGAGGAGCCTGGTGGGCTACAGTCCCATGGAGTCTCGAAGAGTCGGACATGACTGAGCGACTTCACTTTCACTTTTCACTTTAATGCATTGGAGAAGGAAATGGCAACCCACTCCAGTATTCTTGCCTGGAAAATCCCAGGGACAGAGAAGTCGGGAGGGCTGCCGTCTTTGGGGTCGCGCAGACTGAAACGACTTAGCAGCAGCAGCCGAGTGAGTTGCCATTCCCTTCTCCAGCCTACTCACCATTATATGAGGGGCTTCCCAGGTGACGCTAGTGGTAAAGAATCCACTTGCCAATGCAGGTTCAATCCCTCAGTCAAGAAGATCTCCTGGAGGAGGGCATGCAACCCACTCCAGTATTCTTGCCTGGAGAATCCCATGGACAGAGGAGTCTGGCATACTAGTCTATAGGGCCACACAGAGTCGGACCCGACTGAAGTGGCTTAGCATGCACCGTTATATGAAGAAATGGCTAGTAGTGGCATTACCAGCAGCAACAATAACAAGTGATTTATCAAATCCATTACTGACAACACCAATAATCATAGTTACCATTTTTAAAATTTACCACCCAAAATAATACCAAAAATCACAGTTATCAACTCACCATCAGTGGCTGGTAAGTTTTTTGTGAGTTCCTTTCGCCTGTTTTCTGCAACCCTCCAAAGATGCTGTGCTCTTGGCAGCCAGTAAATCAGCTCAGGGGAGACAGGAGTTTTTCATCTAGGTTCTGGAAATACCACTGGTTGCCTCTACCATATGGAGATGCAGAGTGGGTAGGTCTTTGCTGATACTTTGTAAGTTTCAGGGGAATTAACTGCTGTGTGCCTCTCCTGGAGCCAGCTCTCCTCCTCACCCTAGTTGATGTGCAGAATCTGTCAGAGGAGCTTTATGACTCAAGGCAGAAAACTGCACCAACATGCCTTCAAAGAGGCTTGGACCTAGAAGGAAGTTGAAACTCTTAACTGCCTGCCTCAGTGCCTCCCCTCTTGAAACAGATACTGGAAAGGATGTTTTTACTTAGAATTTCAAATCAGCCCAGTTGTGAACTGACCAGGTGGAGGAACAGATGGATTCCGGATGAAGCTGTAATCAGGAGGTTGAAACTGATTTGTTAGTTTCTTCCCTACCTTTGTTAAGAGAAAATAGGGGTGACTCTTCTGGGGCAGTGTTCTGTCCCAGAAAGGGAGAAAGTTTCTGTTCTGACCACTAAATAAAGGGAGAATGAATCTAGACAGAAACGACCTGCCTGAAGTTTAGTAGATTTCAATATAAAAAGGCTAGCAATTTCCCTGGTAGTGAAATGAGTCAATTTGTATTTACTGACAGGGATTAAATAAGCTAATCTGACAGGAGTCTGCAAGCAATTGTTGGGGAACAAGATAGATCCATCTGCGTGCAAAGAATAGTGAATGAACGAGGATCATGGCTCAGTGGGCAGGCAGGGCATAGGGGAGACCACCAGTCCAGATAATGAGACGTGCACATTTCCCACAGTTTTGTTCCTTTGTAACAAACTGTGAGACGCCACTTGCCAGTCCCCCACATACAAAGCTCTTTACTGGACTTCGGTTTGGGCTGTTTTACTCCAACTGCCAACCTCAGAAGGTGTTTTGCTTGATGTCATGTGGCAGCTCAGCTTTGCCCCCAAGTAGATTTATGAGCTGTGAAACATGGTCAAATTAACACCCTAAGCATTTCTGATAGGATTAGAAGGTCAAAGACATGCCAGCATTTTCATACCTCCCTGATGCAGTGCACCATTTTTATATTCTCCCAGCCCTCCTGGGTGGGGTTCGGAGAGGGGAGTAGGAGGTGACACCCACCGCCCTCTCCCAACTGGCAACACAAAGGGTCATTTGGAGATTCTAGATGCTGTTATTTGGCATTTAATGTGTTGTAATGGCAGCATCTCTCTGATCAAGAGGTTGAGCTCTTTCAGGGCTGGATACCTATCCATGACTCCCTCTGCAGAGAAAGAGCCAGTCTCCTCTGGGGGTGGGGGTGAGGGGGAATTGATTCCTCCAACTTTCCTGACCATTACTGGGGGTGGACCTTAAAACATTTCAGTAATTTTAATTACTAATTATTCTGCTTGTAACAGTAAAGCACATTCACTGTAGAAAATTTGAGAAAGGCTGAAAGAGCTAAGATACAGCTAAAAATTATCTGTCATCCTATTACTTATAAACAGCTTGCCACTAACATTTTAGTGTATTTATTTACAATCTGTTTTCTATGCATATAGACAGGTAATTTGTTGGTTTTAACAAAGCCAGATCATATTATTTAACCTGAATCTTTTAATTTTACAGCCAAAGTATAACTCCTCTTGGAAAAGATTTTTAATGACTGCATCCTATTCCATCATATAAAGTATCTAAACTTAGGATGCATTACCCAAAGTGGTATGTTTTACTTGAGGGGACAGTGTGCACAAACAAGTGTGTGACACAAGATACAGTATCAAGATTTCCCCCCATGAACTCACATTACTTGATACTAAAATATACTACAGGGCTATGGTATGGACCTGACAGAAGCAGAAGATATTAAGAAGAGGTGGCAAAAATTCACAGAAGAACTGTACAAAAAAGATCTTCACGACCCAGATAATCACGATGGTGTGATCACTCACCTAGAGCCAGACATCCTGGAATGTGAAGTCAAGTGGGCCTTAGAAAGCATCACTACAAACAAAGCTAGTGGAGGTGATGGAATTCCAGTTGAGCTATTTCAAATCCTCAAAGATGATGCTGTGAAAGTGCTGCACTCAATATGCTAGCAACTCTGGAAAACTCAGCCATAGCCACAGGACTGGAAAAGGTCAGTTTTCATTCCAATCCCAAAGATAGGCAATGCCAAAGAATGCACAGTTGCATTCATCTCACACACTAGTAAAGAAATGCTCAAAATTCTCCAAGCCAGGCTTCAGCAATATGTGAACCGTGAACCTCCAGATGTTCAAGCTGGTTTTAGGAAAGGCAGAGGAACCAGAGATCAAATTGTCAACATCCGCTGGATCATCGAAAAAGCAAGAGAGTTCCAGAAAAACATCTATTTCTGCTTTGTTGACTATGCCAAAGCCTTTGACTGTGTGGATCACAATAAACTGTGGAAAATTCTGAAAGAGATGGGAATACCAGACCATCTGACCTGTCTCTTGAGAAACCTGTATGCAGGTCAGGAAGCAACAGTTAGAACTGGACATGGAACAACAGACTGGTTCCAAATAGTAAAGGGAGTATGTCAAGGCTGTATATTGTCACCCTGCTTATTTAACTTATATGCAGAGTACATCATGAGAAATGCTGGGGTGGAAGAAACACAAGCTGGAACCGAGATTGCTGGGAGAAATATCAATAGCGTCAGATACGCAGATGACACCACCCTTATAGCAGAAAGCGAAGAGGAACTAAAGAGCCTCTTGATGAAAGTGAAAGAGGAGAGTGAAAAAGTTGGTTTAAAGCTCAACATTCAGAAAACTAAGATCATGGCATCTGGACCCATCACTTCATGGGAAATAGATGGGGAAACAGTGGAAACAGTGTCAGACTTTATTTTTGTGGGCTCCAGAATCACTGCAGATGGTGACTGCAGCCATGAAATTAAAAGACGCTTACTCTTTGGAAGGAAGGTTATGGCCAACCTAGATAGCATATTTAAAAGCAGAGACATTACTTTGCCAACAAAGGTCCATCTAGTCAAGGCTGTGGTTTTTCCAGTAGTCATGTATGGATGTGAGAGTTGGACTATAAAGAAAGCTGAGCACTGAAGAATTGATGCTTTTGAACTGTGGTGTTGGAGAAGACTCTTGAGAGCCCCTTGGTCTGCAAGGAGATCCAACCAGTCCATCCTAAAGGAGATCAGTCCTGGGTGTTCACTGGAAGGACTGATGTTGAAGCTGAAACTCCAATACTTTGGCCACCTCATGCAAAGAGTTGACTCATTGGAAAAGACCCTAATGCTGGGAAGGATTGGGGGCAGGAGGAGAAGGGGACGACAGAGGATGAGATGGCTGGATGGCATCACCGACTCGATGGACATGGGTTTGAGTAGACTCCAGGAGTTAGTGATGGACAGCGAGGCCTGGTGTGCTGTGATTCATGGGGTCGCAAAGAGTCGGACACGACTGGGCAACTGAACTGAACTGAATAATAATTAAAATATGTGCTATTATTATAAGAAGAGATGGTTAAAGTTATCGAAAGAATGAAAATGGTATTTCCAATCAATAGGGAAAGAATGAATTATGTAGAATTAAATAGAATGAATTATGTCTTCCTAGTAGAAGAAATTAACTAAGGAAAAATTAAGTTAGATATTTTACATCGTAGTCTAAAATAAATTCCATGTGGATCTAAAAAATACTTTTTAAAAATAGAACTAAAAGGTGATAAAGGTGAATATATAATCTCAAGATGAAGCATAAAAGCAAAAGTTGTAAATCAAAAGACACATGATTACATTTAAAATTTTTAATTTTTTATGTAAAAAATACAGACAAAATAGAAATATGACAGAAAAAAATTCACTAGAATTAATGAATGAAAGTTAACATCAGTTTTATCTATCAAATTGTCAACTTTTGTTTTTAAGAATGATGCTCAGTGGTGGAGGAGCTAAAAATGTGTATTCTCGTGGACTGCAGATGGGAGTATGCATTGGTACAACCTCTCTGGAGATTTATTTGTAGATCTGTAAATCATAAAACAGGATTTTCCAGCCTTTTCAGAGATTAAAAGAAATAGTAAATGCCACCTATTGTGTGGTGTTACATAACAGGCTTTTTACCAAAATAACCATTAATTTTCATAGCAGACCTTGAGGTTTTATCTATAATGATCCTATTTTATAGATGAGGAAAGTGGGAGTTAAGTATTTGTCAGCTCTATGTATTTCATTGTTCTGACGCTAGTTCCCATGTGTTATTTTTTTCTTTTGACCTGATTAGACCCCAATACAGATAATAAAAGCACTGGCCCCCACTTCCCCAAATAAAGTTTAAAGGAAAACCCTCATTCACAGTTCTTCATTTGCCTTCTGAAGTCCTCAGATCTGCCCACTGGAGAGAGAGTGGGAGGAGTGATACTCTGCACTGTGGGACCCACTGACTACAGAGTCATCATCGCAGCACCACACCCACTCAGGCCCCAGTCATAGAGACAAGGAATGGGTGGTAGAAGGTTGTCTGTGTAGGTGAAATTCCACAGGAGCCCTCTAAGGAGTGGATGGAAGGCAAGAAATGCTATGAGAATACCCTGTGGGTTAAGAAGCCTGGAGAATACTACTTGATTCCCCAGGACTACCACCAAGATATTTCATCCTATCTCATGGATCAGCCCTGATCTAATGTGCATCCAGAGTTGAGAGCCACAATGTTTGATCCCTTGTTCAATTGCCTTTCCAAATTGGCTACCAGCTCCATATAGACAGAAACCACGTCAGTGTTATTTATGACTGTCTTCCAGCATCCTGCCCAATGCCATGGACATATGTTTGAGATGAGTGCAGTGATATCCCTGGGAGTTCATTGATTCAAAGCCTGAGTGGATTTTTGGGGGGATGCTGAAGGCTCTGAGACCCAATACAGTTCAGTTGCTCAGTCGTGTCTGACTCTTTGCGACTCCATGGACTGCAGCATGCCAGGCCTCCCTGTCCATCACCATCTCCTGGAGCTTGCTCAAACTCATGTCCATCAAGTCGGTGGTGCCATCCAACCATCTCATCCTCTGTCATCCCCTCCTCCTGCCTTCAATCTTACCCAACATAAGGGACTTTTCCAGTGAGTCAACTCTTCGCATCAGGTGGCCAAAGTATTGGGAGTTTCAGTTTCAACATCAGTCCCTCCAATGAATATTCAGGACTGATCTCCTTTAGGATTCACTGGTTTTATCTTGCAGTCCAAAGGACTCTCAAGAGTCTTCTCCAACACCACAGTTCAAAAGCATCAATTCTTTAGCATTCAGCTTTATGATCCAACTCTCACATCCATACATGACTATGGAAAAACCATAGCTTTGACTAGACGGACAGTTTGCCTCAAGTTTGGAGGTACCTGGAGGAAGCAGGCGAAGATAACACATGATAGGTGACCAGGGTATCTGGAGGTTTTAACAAGGATTGGGGGCAGGCTTGGCTAACCTTGAGTGTGAGAAGACTGATTCAGTGTGAAAGGCAATTATTTATCCCTTGAAGGACTTGGGATGTCATCGGTGTGAGGGACATGGGGTTTGGGGCCAGTTACGAGTTTGCAGTTGAGAAAGAAGCTGGCCAAGCCTAGGGAATTGTTGAGACACCCATGTATACAGCTGTGCTTATGCTTTCCTATAATTCCAAGCATGAAATTGTGCTGTAAATCAGAGCTCTGGTGGCTCCAGCAGTCGGGGGAAGGCCCAGGGAAGATTGGTGAGAATTGAGTAAGGGCGGTAGGTAGGAGAAAGGGGGATAAATAGCATGGGACAGTTCTGAAGACTAGGATGCTAGAGGAAAGAGATACTGCCTTGGATTTTCTGCAAATCACTGTTTGAAAGGATGAAGGGAGGCCCAAGGGCTGGCTTCATTAAAAGAGTGTTTTGTTCTGTCCCAGAACCGAAACCATAATGGCCATGCTGGGATAAAGGAGAGGGAAGCCAAGGAGTAATTTTTATAGGTTCATTCATTTTAAAACATGAACTGTTTAATTTGTGGTGCAAGGTAAGGAAACACTAGACCCAAGAGCTCACAGGAACTGCGAACCAAAGTGAAACCCTCCTGGGTCTTGTCTGGGTGACAAGCTACCGAAAGTGATTCTTAGCAGAATCGCCGGGGCAATCTGCAGGTTAAAAATAGTCTCCTCAGCGCTGCCCCAGATGGTGACTTTGGGAAGATCCTAGTGAGGTCTAAAAATCCGTATATTTCATGAGCTCTGAGGGTGATTTAAAAAGAGCTACTGATGTTGAGCCTGATACCCAATACTAATGGTACTGAAGAAATACAGTGAGTAGAAAGAGCTCTGTAAGTCAGACAGGTTCAGGGGCAGCTGTTCCCTACAGGACACTCACCCTAAGCCTTAGTTTCTCACCATGTTAATTGTGGGGGGGCAGGGGAGAGGGGGCCGGAAGGTCATGCATGTCCTGCCAACCTCACAGGGTGGCTGTGAGGCTCAGATGAGGTCATGTCAGTGAAAACACTTGGCAGATTATAGACTGCATATAAACGGGAGGAGGCATTCCCTCACTGTGCTCAAGAGGAAAAAGATCTTTGGAAGAGCCTGACTGACTGATTTTCAGGGCTTAGCTCCCAGCTACCCTTGGGAAGCCTGCTGCAAAATCCACACTTGTTTTCCTCCATTCCTTCTCCTTCCCTGTCCATGGGCTTTGCCTGGAACTGGCTTCATTTCAGGTCAGCTTCCACTTTGCACAGATTTATGCTGATTGGTTGGTTTCAGAGGCTTGGACTCCTTATTGCATCACGTATGGGACAACTAATGAAAAGAGTGCTGTCTCTCCAGACCACTCCCAGCCCTGATTGAGGAGCACCTTTGTGACTTGAATCTAGGTCACAGGGATTGTTAATCCCATGGGGTCACAGTTGCAACCAGTGCTTGGAGCGGGGAGGGGTGGGGGCATGGAGTAAATACCTTACATTTGACTTTCCTGCAGAGATGCAAAGGTTCCTAAAGGTTTATAAGATAGAGCCCTGTAAGGTTCATTCCCTGGGCCTCGTCTTGAGTGGTGTGACGTGCTTGTTTCCTCAGGTTTCAGAAAGTCTCCTAGAATGTCAGAATAGCACCCAGCCTCTTGAAAAAAAAAGTTCATATTCTTTGGTAACTGATCTACTGAAAACGCCACCTGCCTCAGTCTGGATTACAAGAGGTTTTCTTCTCCCCTCCCTTTTAAAGTGCCTGGGCTCCCCAGGAGGCTCAGTAGTAGAGAATCCACCTGCTAATGCAAGAGATCCAGGTTCGATCCCTGGGTCGGAAAGATCGCCTGGAGAAGGGAATGGCTACCCACTCCAGTATTCTTGCCTGGGAAATCCCATGGACAGAGGAGCCTGGCAGGCTACAGTACAGTGGGGTCGAAAAGAGTCCCACACTACTGAGCACACGGGCACAGCACTCAGGCATGGAACTGCCATTTATATCAGTCAGTTCAGTTGCTGTCATGTCTGACTGTTTTCGACCTCATGGAATGTAGCACACCAGGCTTCCCTGTTTGTCACCAACTCCCAGAGCTTACTCAGACTCATGTCCATCGAGTCAGTGATGCCATCCAGCCATCTCATCCTCTGTCCTCCCTTTCTCCTCCCACCTTCAGTCTTTCCCAGCATCAGGGTCTTTTCCAATGAGTCAGTTCTTCACATCAGGTGGCCAAAGTATTGGCATTTCAGTTTCAGCATCAGTCCTTCCAATGAATATTCAGGACTGATTTCCTTTAGAATTGACTGGTTAGATCTCCTTGCAGTCCATGAAGTAGACCTCGTGGTCAACAAAAGAGTCCAAAAATGCAGTACTTTGATGCAATCTCAAAAACAACAGAATGATCTCTCTTCGTTTCCAAGTCATTTATATAACCAGGTAAATTCCAAGAGGCTATTTCATGCCCAGGTAGAATAGCATCTCAGAGAATGCTTAGCTAGGAGAGCTTGTTGGGCAAATCCTGCTCCTAGAGCAGCAGGCAGAGAAAGTAGCCCCTGGGTGGAAGAGCCCTAGCTTCTGCTCAGCACGGTTTATCTCCACTCACTTGGAGAAATATTCTTTCCAGTGGCCTCCTCCTCAGGTTTTTCTTGACAGTTCATGATTAATGTACCCATAACAGCAGACGTGGTGCTTTTTTTAGTAAAGAGGGGGCAGCCGTTTTCAAGATAGAAACAGTAATCCTGTAACTGTTGTCTGAAGTCAAAGTGTTAGTTGCTCAGTCGTGTCTGACTCTTTGTGACCCCATGGATTGTAGGCCACCAGGCTCCTCTGTCCATGGGGTTCTCCAGGCAAGAATACTGGAGTGGGTTGCCACGTCCTTCTCCAAGAGATCTTCCTGACCCAGGGATGGAACCTAGGTCTCCTGCATTGCACGTGGATTCTGAGCCACCAGGGAAGCCCAACTGTTGCCTGAAGTGAAGTCACTCAGTCGTGTCTGATTCTTTGTGACACCATGGACTGTAGCGTGCCAGGCTCCATGGGATTTTCCAGGCAAGAATACTGGAGTGGGTTGCCATTGCCTATGAAGTGACAATTACACATTTCCCCCCAATTGTCAGAATGTTGCATTTTACCTTGTCTTTAGGGGAGAACCTACCATTGTAAGTTTCAGACCCTAAGGCGTGACAACCTGCGTTCTTTTGGAGTGCCTGGTTTTCTTATACATCCAGATTTTGATTGGCTTTTTCTCCAACTTCAATAAACATTTCCTGAAATGTGTACTAGAGGCAGGCGGTACAGAGGAGAAGCTGGAAACAAGAACAATGACTAACAACTACTACATGCCTGCTGGGCAAACGTTTTCCTTTAGGAAACTGAAAAATGTCACCTTCCCTCCATTTGCCTTAGTAATTCCCACAACTTTGCTGTACCTTGGGCTTACCTGGTTTTAAAATACTTGTTAAAAACACTGTTGCCAGGTTCTCACTCCTAGACATTCTGATTTAATAGGGGTGTGATCTTGGCAACAGGGATTTTTTGACACTCCCCAGATAACTTTTTTTTTCCCTGGGGGCGGTGTTGCAGGGGCTGCTCTGGGTCTTAGTTGAGGCATGTGAGATATTTAGTTAGAGCATGTGAACTCTAATTTCCTGACTAGGCATGGAACCTGGCCCCCTGCGTTGGGAGCCTGAAGTCAGCCTCTGGACCACCAGGGAGGTCCCTCCCCAGGTGATTCTAATGTCCACAAAGTTAGGGAACCACAGGCCCAACTTCATTCTTCAGATTTCAGCTCAGTATTTCTTCCTCCAGGGAGCCTTCACTGATTACCCCTTTCTGTCACCTCCACACACATCCATGACCCTGACCTAGTTGTATGTCCTCTCATGGGCTCCTACAGCACCTGGTACTTAACTCTTTAATAATTCTGGCCCCCTCACTCAGTGCTCTTCCTCAGGAATACTGGGAGATTCTGAAGGACAAGACGTATTCTGAAGGGCAAGGGTGTCCCACACACTCTTGAATTGCCAGAGCCCGGGGCATTGTGGGTTCTCTAAGTACTAGTTGAAGGAGTGAATTGATTTTCATCTACTCATTCTGTACATGCCAGTTTACTTTCTCTAGTGATAATAAATGTCAGTTTGTATTGCCCACTTAATCACACTTTCTCTAATCTTCGTGGTTGTTGGATAGGTGATAAAAATGAAGCATTCACGTTACTTTATGTTTTATCTATTCTATAAAATATTTTAGGAAATATAACCAGCTGAAGGTATCAAAAATACGGTTATTACAAGAAGAGTAATAAATTATTAGATTTGGTGGAGCACGATATATGAACATATTATTTTCATTTAGGTTTCTCTAGACTTAAAACACGGTTATTTTTTGTAAAAGATTCTGTTTTATGAGATGTGCTTTATAAAGTTAGACAAGGGCAAATCGGGAAAGGTCTCTTTTGTTTGGTTCATAGGGACTTAATGAAAGGGCGCGCACACACACACACATTTCTCAAATTGTACCAAGCTTTCTTTCCAAAATTCAGACAAAGAAACAGATCTGCAAACACAGGACCCCCTGTTACATCACGGAAGGGGTTAGATTACTAGGCTGGTCGACGACGGGGGCCTTCAGAACCCCGGTAATTGTCTCCAGATCTCTAGCCAAGCATTTCTAGATTCTGCGACGACGTCCTTAGACTTCTTAATGTACCGCTTTGTAACCCCCGTCGGGCCGCGTGAATGGTGGTGAAGATAACGTGACTGCGGAGTGCAGGGTCGGCCCCGGGAGGGGCTGGGGGCCTGGCCAGTGGGAAGGTTGGATGCGGAGCGGCGACATCACCCCACCGGAATCAGACCATCGCCTCCATTCAGTGGCGGAATGTGGGCGGGCATAGGATGCACGGGCCCCTCGGCCTGCAGTTAACCCTGTGCGCGCCCGCGGCGGAGCATTCCCAGGCGCGCGGAGCATCGCCGGACACGCACATTACGTCACCTGGGGTGCGGAGCATCCCTGGCTCCCAAGGACCATGCGCTGTACTTTGGTTTGCCAAATTTATTTTCCTCTAGATATACTCGTGGCTCTTTCAGTGTTGCCTTCTTTTTCCCCCCACTCTCATCATTTAATCACTGTAGGTAGTTATATTCCTCAGGACCACATTTTCTTACTGCAATTCAAATAATTTAGAAAACATTTTAAGATAATCATGGGGCTAGATTAGGGTTAGGGTTAGAAAAGATGAAAATGTAATACAACAAGACAAATGGACGTTTCTCTACCCTTCATCTGCATTCACCATTTGTTAGCATTTTGCCATTAGCTTTATCATATATCTGCAGAGAGGTTTCTTTCTCCTGAATTACTTACAATTTGAGATCTAACATTTTGCCCTGAAATAATTCACATGCAGGAATTGGCATAAGGACGTTTTTCTTCATAACCACGACACTGTTACCACACCTAAGATAATTAACTCTGTTTAAATAATGCTACTTAAAATAGAGGCCATATTTAAAATTTCTCAATTGTTCACAAAATACCTTTTAACTAAGTTTTTAAAAAATCCAAAATCCAGTAAAATTTCATGTTTTGTGTTTGCTTTTTCTTTTTGCAGTAATTATGTTATACAATTGTTATTATTTTCAACCTCCCTGGAATATTTCTGGAGTTTAAGTTTGAGCACTGTGCCCAACAGTGCACTGTGGATCTTGACCATAGTTCCGTATGCTCTACAGTAGGACCTTGTTGTTTATCCATATTACACTTTATTTTTTAATCCCTTAGATCACTGAGAATGAATTACTAGTCAAGAAAATATCCAAGTGGAACTCATAGCAGGAAAAAAAACTGAAGGAAAAAAGGAAATAGAACATTTTCAGAGAGATCTGTTTATTTTTTTAAACCCTACAGAATGTGAAAAAATATATATTCATTCTTTAATGAATATTTAACTACTAAGTGGAGAAGTAATGACTAATCAAAGCAATTAAAAATTTAAAAGAATTATCCCTTTTAAATCACAAATCAAAACCTCAGATGCTATTTTGGACTATTACCTGATAAAGAAGATTGCATCCGTGAAATCAGCAAGCTAGATGAAAAAGAGGAGACCTCTGGAATTTTTGTGGGGGGGGAGGGTGGTAAGGATCCTTGAAAATGACACATCTTTCCAGCATGAAGATGTTCCTTGCATTACATTTTTTAAACTTAATTAAAAAAAAAATATTTTCTTGACATGGCATGTAGGATCTTAGTTCCCCAACCAGGGATTGAACCGGCACCCCTTGCGTTGGAAGCACAGAGTCTTAACCAATGGACCACCAAGGAAGTACCTTTTTGTTTTATTTTGTTTTAGCCCTGCTATTCGGCATGTGAAAATCTTAGTTCCCCAATCAGGAATCGAACCTGTGTCCCTGCAGTGGAAGCACAGAGTCTTAACCACTGGACCACCAGGAAAGTCCCACATACATGTGAATTCATTTTCTTTGATATTTACCAACTTTCAATCATATAAAAATTATAGTTTTCACATGTATATATTTAAATTTTTGTTGTTCAAAGGTATAGTTGAGACAGGAGGATAGACTATATTTACTAGCTTGCATCATGATTATTTACTTTTCAGACATACAGTAAGTGGACTTCCCTCCACTGGAATTCTTGCTCCAGGCTCTGCAAATGTTGGAGGAGGACCTAAAGTAGGAAATGCTACTTGGTGTGATGTCTCTGCCTAAATAATCCTCGTATTCCCATCCCTGTTTTCACAGCTCTGAGAACCAATTTCTTACTCCTGTAGCCTCCGCTGGCACATTTCCAAAGAAACTCTAGTGGGACAGACCTTCCTTCAGATGTGCTTCTGGGTTTAGCACAGCCCACCGCTCCCTGGGGACCTAGCAGGGCCCTTTTCCTGGGGGTTAAGTGGGAAGTCAGTTTGAGCAAAACCACACAGTGCAGGGTGCCTTTGATCCCCACCAGCTGTTCCACCTGGGAGGTTAATAGGCAACCATTGTTCCCCAACACATGCAGGGTTCAGACTTGGGAACAGGCCACCAACACAAGTTCACAAACTCATTAACCCTTTTCACTCTTAGATCTGAGCTCTCACTTTCAGTATTTAACAAGGACCAGGAAAGACTATAAATTTCAATTAGGATCTAATGGCAAACTTTGAGGTAAAACAATAGAATGATAAACAAAGAAACTTTTATGCTGTTGATACAGAATTTGTGAACCAGCATTCATTATCAAAATAACACAGCAGTCCTGGAAATGGCAACCCACTCCAGTATTCTTGCCTGGAGAATCCCAGGGACGGAGGAGCCTGGGGGGCTGCCACCTATGGGGTCGCACAGAGTCGGACACGACTGAAGCGACTTAGCAGCAGCAGCAGCCTATGTAAATGGTTATGTCTAAGTTATTTTCAAAATTCAAGAACATTGACATTAAACTATAGTTATTATTTAAATGGCAAATGAAACTTAATGACTATTAAAAGAGAAAGTCTCCTCTACTATTTTGAACAAATTTACCTTTAAACAGTGGCCAGATTTTGAGGCTGCAGTCCAATGCCCCTGCTGGCCGCTTCCAGCCCCTGCCCTCTTACATGCTACCAGCTGGTCCCATGAGGCTAAGTATCCCTCCTGCAAATAACTTCAGCTCTCCCAACTTCTGTCTGCCTCCAGCCTTCCTAAGCCAGCCCACCTGCTTTCAGGCAAGCATGCTGTCATCTTGCACTGAGGTCCTCCTTCATTCTCAGTGACTCACTCAAAGTTTTTGTAACAGTGTAGGCGTCAGCCATTCACAGTTACTCAAAGTGATTTCACCCTCCAGATTTTACTGAGGGTTTATGTTGTGGATTTTAACAGGGCTTTGCAGGAATATCCAAAGCCATCTAAGAAGCTGGTTGCCTACCCACATGTTGGAGACTGTTGGTGTGAGCGCAGGAATAAAAGATGTGACAGTCCTAACCAGATTCCTCCTCTGGGGCACACTGCCAGCAGTAAGTTTTCAAAATACTCCAATCCTCTGTGTGTGTGTGTGTGTTCTGTAGTGCCGTGTGTTCTTTTGTTTTGCCTTTTTAAATATATTTGAGAGCCCTCCCAAGCCTTGAGCAATAATCAGAGGGGAGAAAAGAGAGAAGGTAAAGAGCTGCCTCTAAATGCTGGAAAATATTTCATCCTTTGACACTCCCAAGGAGTACTGACACTTGGTTAAATGTAAACTGTGACCTCTCACCCTTCTGGCGATCCCACACTAGTCTTCTTCCCTTCAACCTCTCTACCTACATCTTAAAATCAATGCCTAAGGGCCCTCTCCCCGTCTCTGTGTGGAGAAGAATCGCCCTCATTGTGATCGTTATGCGTGGAAACAAAAGAACATACGGATCAAAGGTTTAGGGTCCTCAGCCCCGCCACGATCATGTGACCACCCAGCTCAAAGGCGGCAACTGTCAGCTGAAGTGCTGGTTGGAAGTTCCTGGCCTTTTACGGAGAGTCCCTGTGGTTACCTAGAAACAGTCCCCTCACGTCCCTTACATTGTTTTGCACTGTGCTGCTGACAGTCCTTTGGGAGCTTCTGTATTTAGCCATTTCAACTTGTGCCCTTAATGAAAACATTCTTTTTTTCTCTTCCTCTCTGAAACATACAATCTTGCACCCATCCAGTCCCCAAATTCATTTTGGTTTTCCTTTGGAACTTTAGAATCAGTCTCCCTAGTTCTCACACCACAAAATCCTTTGGGTATTTTGTTGTTATCGTGTTTAAATGTGCAGATTAGTTGACATTTTTGAATATTAAGCCTTCTTTAATAATAGTCGTAATCATAATCCATATGTTTTAATTTACTCAGGTCTTTCTGTTCTGCCCGCAAGTGTATTTCTGTGTTCTACATGTAGCTCTTGCATATTTTTTCATTGAGTTTATTCTTAGGTATTTTACCTTGTGTGTGTGTGTTAGTCACTTAATTGTGTCCAGCTCTTTGCAACCCCCAGGCTACTCTGTCCATGGGATTCTCCAGGCAAGAATACTGGAGTGGGTTGCCATTTCCTTCTCCAGGGGATCTTCCCAATCCAGAGATCGAACCCAAGTCTCCTGCACTGCAGGCAGATTCTTTACCGTCTGAGCCACCAGGGAAGCCCAGGGTATTTTGCTTTGGCTCGTCATTGTTAGTGGCACTTTACATTATCTTAGTTCCTGCTGTTTTCTGTATATAATGACCGCTGAGTAATTTTAATATAGCTGAAGCAGCTGTCTTGCTTTACAAAAGGGAGGGGAGGGCTTTGGAGCCTGTTTTTAGCAATTGAAATGGGGAAGAGTGTGAATGTGGTGAGCCAGAGGTCACAGGAGGGACAAACTTGGGGTAAGTTCATCAAAGCTCTGCAGCCCATAAGCATCTGGCAGGAAGTAAGGAGAACTGCTCTTTGAAGTTGTAAGAGAGCCATGGAGTTGGGAGGGCAGCTGTGGTCCTGAAGCCTCCAAAAGCAAAAACGTTCTCATCTCCTTTCAAGTGGTTGTCATTGAAAGACATCTCATCAATCTCAATGTTTCGCCAATTGTGTGAAGAATGTACAAAACAGGTAAAAATTTACATTTTTTAGGGGCTGTTCAAGGAGGAAGAAGTTCAGGAGATGTTCAGTATCTGTCAGATTGTTGCATTTACGATTGTTTTGAAGGATAGGAGGTGAGAAGAACAGGTCAGCTAAAAACCCTTCTATCTGGTGGTGGCTCAAAAGTCTCAGAGGTTGAGCCCTATAATATAAATGAATAAAGTCGACTGAAAAGATGGCAGGAGCAGTGGAAAAACTCAGGAAAATATATATAGGGGCTTCCCTGGTGGTCCAGTGGTTAAGAATCCACCTTGCAATGCAAGGGACACCTGGTTTGATCATTGGTCTGGAAAGATCCCACATGCTGCAGAGCAGCTAAGCCTGGGCACCACAACTACTGAGACCTTGTTCTCGAGCCTGGGAGCCGAAACTGTTGAGCCCACTTGCAGCAACTACTGAAACCCACACTCGTGCACCCTGGAGCCCCTGCTCTGCAACAAGAGAAGCCACCACAGTAAGAAGCCCTTGAACTACAATGAAAAGTAGCCCCTGCTAGACACAACTAGAGAAAGCTTGTGGGCAGCAATGAAGATCCACCACAGCCAAAAGTAATGAAATAAATAAATCTTAAGGAAAATATATCTAATCTAAAGTGGGCAGCCAACTTCAGCATCATGTTGCCATGTAGAAAGGTGTATCGAATGTTGTTAGATCTAATTTTACAAGAGAATTCAAACATCTGGCTTTTTATATGAAATTATTTAATTTTCAATGCTGGCAACGAATCCCAATTGGGAGGAAGAACAGAAAAATGAGGTAACTACATGCAGGGCAAACAGAGGAATGATAAGGCCCAGGTTTGCCAGTTTGTGATTTTTCCCTTATGCAGACTTCTTCTTGCCTTCCCCCAGCAATTCAAGATATTTTTAGGAACTTAACTTCAAGGTATAGTCAGAACTAGATCAAATGCAATCAAAATTTCCATTGTCCTGCCAGTTCTTTAAATCTAGCCATACAGTTTTTATTGAGCACCTAACATGTGAAAAGTCTATTATTACATCTTATTTAAAATGGAATATGTTAACAATTAATTACATGAAACAGATATGACTTCCATTTTGAGATGTGTGCTTACATTTTAGCTGTCTTTAAAAACACAATCAAATACAAAGAGAATTGTTTTTTAAAACCAACTTCTATAATTCACTTCTGAATTTGGAAGGTTAATGGGAAAGTTTCAGAATACCAGGCATCACTGTTTAAAAGCAATACTTCTAAAAGAATTCAGAGGCAAATCATCTGGAAAATCTTTTCACTGGAGTCAATTTTGAGCTCCCATTGGCTTTGATTCCTATAGGGATCATCTATGACTGGAGACAGCACCCAAGTTCATACTAATTCCTAAAAAGAAAAAAGTTGGTAATCTTGTCAGTCGAGTAGATGAGAAGACACTGAAAATTTAGTCTGGCTCAGGTTATCAATTGTAATATAAATGTGTTAAATAGTGTACATTGTATCCTGCTTCCCACAGGAGTCACATCATTTTAGTCACTTTTTCCCACTTCCTTTTTTCAGCCTCCCTCTGTACCCATCTCTCTCCCCAGTCTACAGTTTTTGCACCTTTAAGGTATGCCTACTTACGTCTGTTTCCATTGTTTCTTCTGCTCTTAATCAGGCTCGACTCAATAATTTTTAACTTCTCTGCTGTCTCAGGGACTGTCCATACCCTTTACACTCCCATCCCAAGCCCCCCACCCCCGCCCCGCCCCACTCTACCCCCCAGTCCCCTTCTAGAACCGGGACTCTTCCCCACTCTCCTGCATCTCCTGGCCTAGGATGCCCTTAGTTTTCCCTCCCCGGCTGGGCATAGACCCCCCTCTCCCGTCCCCCACCCCTCTTTCCCGGGCTTCCCCAGGCCCGCATCCTCAGCCATTCCAGAAATTGACGAAGAAGTTGCAGAGAGAGTGCCACTTCTCAGCACAGTAGGTGTCCGTGAGCTTCGCGTTCTCGTCCAGCCCGTCGGGATCAGGCCCGGTCCCCAGTGGTCGCTCCTCGTCTGGGTCCCAGGCCGCCTTCCTCTGGCCCCCTTTGGGCTTCTGCTCAGAGGGCTTCCCTTTGCGCGGCGCGCTCGGGGGAGGCGGGGCCCCTGCCGCGGGGCCGAGCGCGGGCTCTCGGGGCTGCCCCCGGCTCCTGGCCCCGGGCTTGGGATCCCGGGGTAAGCTTGCCGCCGCCTTGGGGCTGACGACTGGGAATGCCTGGGGCACCAGGCGCAGCTCCGCGCCACGGCCCTTCTTGCCGGCGCACAGGCGGGCCTTGAGCGGCGCGGGGTCGTGGCAGGGCCGCCGCTTCCTGCGCAGCCCCCCCAGCACCTGCTTCCAGTAGTGCGAGCGGCGGGCGGCGTAGACAGCGCAGCGCCCGGGCTCTCCGCGGTAGGCGCACTGGTGGCGCGCCCCGTCCGGGCTTTGGCACCGCAGCGCCAGCTCGCTGCCGGCTTCGGGCCCTGGGGCGGGCGGCAGGAGCTGCCAGCTGCACGTGTGCCGCTCGGGACTGACAAAGCGGCCGGAGGAGCCGCCTGCGGAGCCCGAGGCCGACTTGGCCACGACGCCGGCCGCCCCCTGCTTTCTCCCGGCTGCTGCGAGGAGGCAGCCGCCCAGCAGCAGCAGCAGAAGCGAGAGCGACGCTCGCCACCTCAGAGGACTCATGGCTTGTGGTGTCTGCGCTCAGGTCGGCTCTCCAGGGACCCCCTGGGCGCTTCAGCGGTAGCGGGGCCAGAAGAGCAGCATCCTTTGGTCCTGGGGACAGAGGCAGAGACGGCTACCGACAAAGTACAGGCATTTGCCAACCCGCCTTCCCCGAATCCCTGGGCGCTGGTTTCCAGGGGGCAGTAGCAGCTTGCGAAAGGCCCTTCTGAAAAGTTTTCGTGAGAAAAAGCCAATTTCTGTCTAAATAATCTTTTTGAAACTATTTGCGCGTTGAGGTTATCTCCCCAGTGCAAATACTATAGCAAAGCGACGCCTGGTAATTACCACCTCCACCCATTCCTCTACCCGCTCTCTTCACCCTCCAGTAATTATCTACAAAATTGTTTCAAATTATTCTTTGCAAAAATGCACTTTTACTGCACTTTGAACTTACCGAATTCTGGGAGAGGTGGCAGGGCCTTATTAAGGTTGAGCGAATTACTGCGTGAAGGATTAGTCTGTTTTAGCCGACTCCCAGTGAATGAACGTGTTATCAATGGAACAGAAGGGGCCTCCCCCACTACGCCCCTCCCAAACTTCTCTTTCACTGGGAGATTTCCCATCACCGCGCCACACACACACACACACACACACACACACACACACACACACACACACACACACACACACACACACACACACACACGTATGATGGAAGTGATGATATAACATGAAATATAAATCTTTTTTGATTCCAGTGTTTAATCAGGCGAATTTTAACGTCATTCTTTTCTTTCCTCTTACATATTTTTTCTTACTTGAACTGTATTTATTTTAATTGAATTATCACTGATTTACAATACTGTGTTAGTTTCGGGTGTACAGCAAAGTAACTCAGTTATACATATATAGCAATATTCCTTGTAAAAACTCTTTTCCATTATAGTTTATTACAAGAGATTGAATATAGTTCCCTGTGATCTACAGTAAACCCTTGTATATCTATTTCATATACGGTAGTGTGCATCTGTTAATCCCATACTTCCAATTTATCCCTCCCTCCAAATCAGTTGTTTTCAATGCTCTTTTAAAAATAGGCATTCATAACTATATTTTCAGTAATAGAAAAAATGTTTGAATAGTGTTTCCTTCATCTTTTAATAACAGCTTTATTTACCATTTTGCTGTGCTTAGTCGGTCAGTCGTGTCCGACTTTTTGCCACCCCATGGACTGTAGCTTGCCAGGCTCCTCTGTCCATAGGGATTCTCCAGGCAAGAATACTAGAGAGGGTTGCCATGCCCTCCTCCAGGAGATCTTCCCAACCCAGAGAACAAACCCAGGTATCCCAAACTGCAGGCAGATTCTTTACTGTCTGAGCCACCAGGGAAGCCCTATTATTCACTTCACCCATTTAAAATTCAGTGGTTTTTAATATATTCACAGATATGTGCAACATCACTACGGTTAATTTTGGAACATTTTTATGACCACAAAAAGCAACCCCATACCCTTTAGCTACTATACCCCCTCTCCTTTTACATATTTAATCATTTGGAAATGAAAGTTAAAACAGAAAGATCTGAGTTTTAAGAGTTAAATAAAATGAAACGAAGCAAAAACAACTGTAAATAGCCTAAACTGGGCACTACTTACACTCTGATTTTTATGTCATTCTGAGTTTTTTATTTTCACCCACCATTTCAAATAATTTTTCTTGTCCTAATAATATTAATCCTAATAACTGTTACTACTGATAAAAATGTAATATCCTAGTTTATTGAATTATTATATTGTCCAGCATTTCACCCAGGGGTTAGCATTGATCTTTTGATTATTTTTAGGTATTATAAATCAAACTTAACTTCTTACAGAAATTAGAAGTTTAAAAATTTGTTATTATAGGATAATATTACCAATTCAAATGGTTAATCTTTAAGAATTAATGTGTTTTTTCTTTCTCCAATCTTTATTTTTTCAATTTATTGATTTTTTAATTGAAGGACAATTGCTTTATAGAATTTTGTTGTTTTCTGTCAAACCTCAATATGAATCAGCCATAGGTATACATATTAAGAATTAACATGTTCTTGAATCTTAAAAATATTTACATTTAAACAAAGCACTTTTTTCTACATTTCAGGATACTCCACTATCTTTTTAAAACTGTTCTCAGTGATACATGTGATATTTTTTAATTCAAGAGTTTATACCTCTGACTATAATTGTTTGATAAAAGTAAGTATTTTCCTAAAATACTCCTTTGGAAGGTCAAGAAGTCTCATTATACTTCCTAATGTCTTCTTGTGGACAGTATTTTCTGTTACTGAACTCCCATTGGTATTATATTTCAACTGTTGCAGTTTTATTACTGCTATAAAAATCAGAATATTTTAGTATTAGAATGTATTTAAATATGTTTTTGCACAAAGTAAACATCCAATAGTGTATGTTGACCTAAGGAAGGACATTTCTACCACTCTGGTGAGATGAGAGAGATTAAAGGACTTATTACCCAATGTCACACATCCTTTAGTGTTAAAGCCACAAGCCACCTGACTTTATAAATGATCAAAGATCTTTACATTTCAGCTTTGCATTTCACTACTATCACTTGCAAAGTTAGTGAGGTCTTGATTACACCAATTCAATTTAAACTGAAAAACAATTAGTACCAACGAAGTTAAGAAATATTAATATAGATTTTTTTTAAACAGAGTAGCTTATTAATCCATTTCACAGATGTAACCCTTCTCTTTCCCGGAAAACCTTATTTGTATAAGCAAAGTACTATATACAGGCTTTTATCTGATGCTCTGGCATTACTTATAGTGACTGGCTACTGAACCAAATAGGAATAATTTTTCAGCTAAAGAGTGACATCTTGTGACATTTTTCACTAATTACAATGAAAAGTTTGTTACCGAAAAGTCCTAATTATTAAGGGAGATAGATATCTGAGGCCACTCTTCCTGTCAGAAACATTGCCCCCAGAACAGAGGGGGCGCATAGATGTGCTCTGCCATGTCAGAAAGGGGTAACTTCTTGTAAATTGTCATTAAGTACACAAAACACAAAATTTAACAATTTAAAACATTATAGGTGTACAATTCAGTGACATTAGGTACATTCACACTGTTGTGCAACCATCACCACCATCCAGCTCCAGAATTTTTTTCTTCTTCCAAAACTGAAATTCTGTGCCCATTAAATGCTAACTCTTCATTCCTCCCTTCCTCCTCCCCCGTCAACCTTCATTCTGCTTTCCGTCTCCATGAATTGACTACTCTAGGTACTTCATGCAAGTGAAATCATACAGCATTTGTCCTTTAGTTTGTTGGGTTTTATTTTTGTTTTGGCTGTGCTGGGTCTTCGTTGTGGTATGCGGGCTTCTCTAGTTGTGGCTCTGAGGCATTTGTCCTTTTGTGACTAGCATATTTCACTTAGTCTAACTTCTTCAGGTTTCATCGATGTAGTAGCATGTGTCAAAATTTCCTTCCTGTTTAAGGCTGAATAATATTCCATCATATGTATAATCCACATTGTGCTTATGCATTCATCAACTGATGGACACTTTGGTTGCTTCCACCTTTTGGCTATTGTGAATAATGCTGCTATGAATATGTGTGTACAAATATTTGTTTGAGTTTCTGCTTTCAGTTCTTTTGGTCATCTATCCAGAAGTGGAATTCCTGGATCATATGTTAATTTTTTTTTCTTTTTAGCTTTTTTAGGAAACTCTGCACTGTTTCCTATAGTGACTGCACCATTTTACATTCCAACCAACAGGGCACAAGGGTCCCAATTTCTCCAAATTCTTGCCAATACTTGTTATTTACTTTTTTTTGCTTGCTATCTTGCGTGTGTTTGCATGTTTTATAATAGCCACTCTGCTGGGTGTGAAGTTAATTTTAATTTACATTTTTCTGATGATTTGTGATGTTGAGCATCTTTCCATGTGCTTCTTGGCCATCTGTGTGTATCTTCTTTGCAGAAATGTCTATTCAAATCCTTTGTTTCTCAATTAGATTGTTTTTTGTTGTTATTGAGTTGTAGGAGTTCCTTATATATTCTAGATATTAACCTCTCATAGATACATTATGCAAATATTTTCTCCCATTTTGTGGCTTGCATTTCCACTCTGTTCACAGTACTCTTGCCTGGAGAATCCCATGGACGGAGGAGCCTGGTAGGCTGCAGTCCATGGGGTCGCTAAGAGTTGGACACGACTGAGCGACTTCACTTTCACTTTTCCCTTTCATGCATTGGAGAAGGAAATGGCAACCCACTCCAGTGTTCTTGCCTGGAGAATCCCAGGGACGGGGGAGCCTAGTGGGCTGCCGTCTATGGGGTCGCACAGAGTCGGACACAACTGACGCGACTTAGCAGCAGCAGCAGCAGCAGCAGCAGCAGCAGCATAGTATCCTTTGATGCACAAAAGGGATTTTTAAGCAGATTTATCTCAAAACTATAATGTTGAGCAAATGAAGCCAAACACAAAAGAGCCCGTATTAAAAGTGAAAGTTGCTCAGTCGTGTCCAACTCTTTGTGACCCCATGGACTACACAGTCCATGGAATTCTCCAGGTCAGAATACTAGAGTGGGTAGCTTTTGCCTTCTCCAGGGGATCTTCCCAAGCCAGGGATCGAACCCACGTCTCCTGAATTGCAGGCAGATTCTTTACCGGCTGACCCACCATATCTATTTTAAGTTCCACATCTATATAAATTTCTAGAACAAGCAAAACTAATCAATGGTGGAAAAAGATCAGAACAGGGCTGCCTCTAGGGCATGAGTGAGGCTTGTATTGACCAGGAAGAGATTAAAAAAAAAACTTCTAGGGGTTATGGCAATATACTATATCTTGATAGAGGCTTGGGTTACATTTAAGATTTGTATATTTCATTGTATGAAAAATTTCCCAAAGAACAACCCCAAGCCTCTAAACAATTATTAAATCCAAGTTGTTGATATCCATGCTGAAGTGTTTAGGGGTGAAGTATACTTATATTTGCAACTTATTTTCAAACATATAAAAAATTAATATGGATGATATGAATAGACAGAAATGAGTATTAGAGTTATATGATAAAGCAAATATAGTAAAATATTAATTGTAGAATCTAAGTAGTAGTTATGTGAGTGTTGACTGCATAATTTTCTTCAACTTTTCTATATTTTTTAAAAAATTCCATGATAAATGTTGGAAAAAATAGAAATAGAAAATAAAACTATTTTTAAATTACCATTAACTATCATTCCTGTAGTTAAAATTAACATATATTAGTGTCTTTTCAGATTTGTGTTACATAATTTTTTAAAGGAAACAAAGATCATGTAATTCTTACATTTCTGTTACCCTTCACAAATTTCATTTTGCTCCCCACTCTAATTCCACCCAGGGGTAATCAGCATTTTATCATAAGTTTGGAGTGTATTCTTACAATCCACTTGTAAAAATTTTATACTTGTCTATGCATGTATGTAAAACTAATGTTAAGTACAGTTATTGTATCTTCATTTATAATAATGAAAAATTGGAAAAACCTAAATGTCAATCAGTGGAGAAATGAATAAGCTATGGGTTTTTATATGATGCAACTGATCTTGGAAACAATGTTAATTAATGAAAGCAAGCTTATAAATTATACTTTTATTATTAATGGATACACATATATGTGGCAAAATTACAAAAACATGGGCAGGAAGTACACAGACAAACTTTACAGTAACAGTCGTTTCTGGGAAGGTAGGGAGGGGAATATGATTAGAAAGGAGTAAAAGACCTCAGTCACACCTTTAGTTTCTTGAAAATTTATTTGACACAAATATGGTAAAACATTAACATTTGTTCAACTTGAGCAGTGAGTACATATGGGGATTTATTTGCTGTATTTTTCTGTATGTTGGAAATAATTCATAATTTGAAAATACTAACAGTGTAGCTTTGTAAATACAGTTTTTAGAATTTATAGAAATCATATGATAGTGTAAATGTTCTTCAGGATGCTTTTTAAAATTCAGCTTATGGTTTTAAGCTTTGTCCATATTGGTATATGCAGATCTGGTTATCTAATTGCTGTTCTTGGTATCCAGTCATACAACTATATCACATGCAATTTAGCCATCACTCTGCTGATGGACATTCAGGTCATTTCCATGAATATTATTAATACAGTTTTATGCAACAGACTCTGCTTACTGTAAATCTTTCTTGACAAGATATACAGACTGTACTAGGAGGATGAAGAAAGAAGAGAAGCAGAGGAGACTCTTGGAAGCAGCATATGTGTTCCTCAAAAGTCAAAACAATTGCCTGATGATAATTAACGAGACATTCAAAGCAGATTAGCTTTCCAAATGATTTGTATACCACTCTGCCAAGTATGGGCTTCCCAGGTGGCACTCATGGTAAAGAACTATTACATAGTTGCCACTTGCCAGTGCAGGAGATATAAGAGATGAGGTTTCGAGCCCTAAGGTGGGAAGATCCCCTGGAGGAGGGTATGGCAACCAGTATTCTTGCCTGGAGAATCCCACGGACAGAGGAGCCTGGTGGGCTACAGTCCATAGGATCTCAAAGAGTCGGACACGACTGAAGCGACTTAGAACACAGGTTTTCTAAATAAATAATGCTGCCGTGAACAAGATCTTGTGTACGGGAGTGTTCCCTAGAGTGGTGATCTTTAAACTGAAGTGTGTGTACTCCTGAGAATACCAAAAACTTTTCAAGAAGTTTTTAGACCTAAGTTGATATTTTTAAAACTCAAATTTCAAGATCCTCAACCTCCATATATGTGCTTTCCTCCATATGTTTATTTCAAGCATAGTCCTGGCTCTAGGCCTGTGGTTGGGGTGCTGTGTATGTTGTCATTTTCCACCTCCATTCACAATTGCTCTTCTCTCACCTGACTATAGAAAGGCATAGTTCTCATCCATATCACCTTTCATTTGATATTTTATGCATAAAATTTAATATTTATGCATTTTATATTAAATTTTTATTTTGAAAATTTAACCTATTAATCTATCTAAAATATACTTTTGTTTTTAGCATGAGACAACAATGTCATCGTAAATCCAATGACTTTGACATAATAGTCTAAATAATACAACTGGACACTTTAATATTCATATCAAAGTCTCTTTGATCATATGAGAAGTATAAAGTTTATGGAAGTATCATTCCCGTATCTTCCTAGAATTCCTTGAAGTTATGGTGGCCATATAAGACAGTTCTGGTCATGAGATATCATTCTATTAAGAATTGGTGGAAGCTTTTTGCCTCTTGAAACAAGCACCATTCCGTTTCCTTCTTCTTTTTGGATGTATGACACCTGGTGGCAAAGGAGCCATCTTTCCAGCTTATCTTTCCAGTAGAGCTGTTATCTCAGGGGAAGCTGACTCCACTCTCATCTCCTGGATGGTCTAAGGATAATTCCATCCCCATTGCCAGAGGTTGGTTTAGTTTTAGGTGTGACACAATTCTGTATACTTTGTCAATGTTTGCTGTCAGCTTCTGGGAAAGTTTTTCCCTGCTCTTAAAAGAGACTCAGGGAAAGCCAATCTTCTTCCCCCTTCCCTTGGATACTTTTCTTTTGCAATATACAAGTTTTACAGTTTAGTCAGTTCATGTTTTTTTTTCCTGAATGTTAAGTATTTTTTGTGCATTAAGAAATCCTTTTCTACCCTGAGGTAGAAATATTCAACATAGCCTCCTAATAGTTTGCAAGTTGTGCTTTCAATTTCAGAATTTTAATCCATCTAAGATTTATTTGGAGATATGATATGAAGTAGGGATTTGATTTTCCCCTCCACATGGAGAGCCAATGGTCCAACATTATTTAATAGTTCTTTTGCCATTGATCTTTGAAGCCACCTTTCTGGTGACAAAAAAAAAAAATAATAGCTAAAATTTATTTACTACTTAGTATTTTTTAAGTGTATCACGTATCAACTCATTTGATCCTTACAACTACTTTATAAAGTACAGGTTCATGATCCATTCTTTACAATTCTGGAAATGAAAAACGGATGAACATGATACTTTTAAAAAATTCACTTGGGAGCAAAACCTGACCTAAACTTCCATGCAGCTACTTATTTATGATGTTGTTGTTTTTTAAAGATATTTTCTATTTATTTATGTTTTGGCTCTTCCTTATGGCATGCGAGATGCGAGATTTTAATTCCCCATGGAACCCATGCCCTCTGCATTGGAAGCACAGGGTCTTAACCACTGGCCCACCAGGAAAGTCCATGCCATGCAGCTAAATAGAGTCTCTTATTTAGTCCTCTTAGTATGGCTATTCATACATTTTGCTGCAGAACTGTAAATGTACTTGATTATTGGGTGCTGCCCTAGAAGCTTTTGGGAGTGTGACAGGGTATATGCATTGGATTACTTTTCAAAATCTAAAACATTCTAAATTCAGAAAACCATTTAACCAAGGTCTCAGATAAAGGTTGTGTTGTTGTTGTTTAGTCGTCACTAAGTCATGTCTCACTCTTTTGCAACCCTGTGGACTTTAGCCCACCAGGCTCCTCTGTCCATGGGTTTCCCAGGCAAGAATACTGGAGTGGGTTGCCATTTTCTTTTCCAGGGGATCTTCCCGACCCAGGGATCAAACCTGCAATTCCTGCCTTGGAATACAGATTCTTTACTACTGAGCCACCAGGGAAACCCCAAAGGTTGTGTACTAGTACTATTTTTATCCCCATTTCACAGCTGAGGAAATTGATACATAGAATTTAAGTCATTTGCTTAAGGTTGCCTAGTTAACAAAAAGTTTACTCAATGGAGTTAATAACATTTTGGAATGCTTAAAGTTACAGTCACTTGGTTAAATGCTTTATATTCATTATTTCCTTTAAACCTTGGCCAATAACCTCAGATATGCAGATGACACCACCGTTATGGCAGAAAGTAAAGAAGAACTAAAGAGCTTCTTGATGAAAGTGAAAGAGCAGAGTGAAAAAGTTGACTTAAAGCTCAACATTCAGAAAACTAAGATCATGGCATCCGGTCCCATCACTTCATGGCAAATAGATGGGGAAACAATGGAAAGTGTCACTGCAGATGGTGACTGCATCCATGAAATTAAAAGACGCTTGCTCCTTTGGAAAAAAGCTATGACTAACCTAGACAGCATACTAAAAAGCAGAGACATTACTTTGCTGACAAAGGACCATATAGTCAAAGCTATGGTTTTTCCCTTAGTCATGTATGGACGTGAGAGTTGGGACTATAAAGAAAGCCAAGCACCAGAGAATTCAGGCTTTTGAACTGTGGTGTTGGAGAAGATTCTTGAGAGTCCCTTGGACTGCAAGATCAAACCAGTCAATCCTAAAGGGAATCAGTTCTAAATATTTATTGAAAGGACTGTTGCTGAAGCTAAAGTTCCAGTACTTTGGCCACTTGATGTGAAGAACTGACTCCTTGGAAAAGATCCTGATGCTGGGAAAGATTGAAGGCAGGAGGAGAAGGGGACGACGGAGGATGAGATGGTTGGATGGTATCACCAACTCGACGGACATGAGTTTGAGCAAGCTCCGGGAGGTGATGATGGACAGGGAAGCAAGCCTGGTGTGCTGCAGTCCATGGGGTTGCAGAGTTGGACACAACTGAGCTACTGAACTGAACTGTCCTTGCCATGATTATTACCTTGACTATTGCCATGACTATTACCTTAAGGTATTTATAAGAGAGAAAGACTGGTTATTTACCCTGTTTCTGTTGTTATTTCCATTTTGGAGGGCAAAGAGGAGGCTGATTGTAAATTCCTCAACTAGAGCCCCTCTATCTCGTCTCAGGAAATGTAAACAAGAGGCTAGTTTTAAGTATTCAATCTGAAACCCACTTCTTCATACCCCATGAAATGCAAACAGGAAGCCAGTTGTAAATATCTAATCTGGAGCCCATCTATCTCCTACCTTACTACTGCTAGACGAAAATCCAAATTCCTTACAATGGCCCCTTTCTACCTCTCCCATCTTGTCCCCCAAGACAGCCAGCTTCTTTTAGGTTTTTACCTGAGGTGTATCCCCTACCTGGAAGACTCCCCGGCTTTTAACATAGCTGACTCCCTCCTGTTAGTCAGGCCTCAGATTAAGCTCCTCCTTGTTTTTCCCCTAATTACCCAGTCTGGAGTCTCTAATCATGCTCTCTATCCTATCATTCTGTTTTGCATAGCATATAAACATGATATTTTCTCATTTACTTGTTCACTCTCTTTCCTTCCATTAGAATGTAAGTTCAACTACAGTAGGCTCCTTATCTGTTTTGGTTTCTTTTGAAGCCCTAATCTCTAGTATAGAGTTTAGCATGTTGTAGGTACTTCATTTTCTCTGAATAAATTAATGTAGTGTGTATGATCAGTAAATGTATCTGCTTGTTAGTTTCAGTGGTGGTAGATGAACTGAGAAGGCAGGTGGGAGGAGCTGGTGAAATATGAAGGCATTTAAACATCAGCTTTTGTCTAATAGTATAAATAGTGCCTACAGAGTGTTTGGCATAGAACAGGGGCAAAATTAGTATTTGTTTTAGAATGAACAGTATTTATTAGTAGCTTGGATCTTGGGCAAATTCCTTAACCTTCCTGAGCTTAGTTTTCTAACCTATAAAGTGAAGATTAAAACTTACTTTACAGGATTAGCCTACAAATTATATGAGATAATGCATGCCAAATGTCTAGCACATAGGTTCTTAAATTTCTTTCCCCTTTACATTTAATAAACTCTTGTAAGCTCTTCTAGCCGCATGACCTCATTTTATTTCTATAGTACTTCTCATTAGTCTTATTTTATGGATGAAAAAGACTCAGGGGCTGAGGCAAAGCTTCTTCATGTAATGACAAGCCAATGGACAAGTTGTAAGCAGTGTTTCTTGAAAATTCATCTGTTGGAGGCCTTAAGATGGCTTCGACGGTTACACGGCAAACATTTGAGCTGTGTCTTCACTGCAGTTGCACACCTTTGTGGATTTCACCCTCCCACTGGGATCGCCATCTGGACTAGAGCATCCTATGAAGTTTTCTCTAGAAGCAGTCTGGTGAGATGAGAATCGGGGCGATGAAGAATGAGAAGTAAAGGTTTTGAACTCCGAGAGTCTCGGCTAGATCGATCTTTTTCCTTCTCTAAAAATTAAGTCCTTGTAGACTAACGACCCTCTCCGGAAGAGCACAAACAGCCCCTTTTGCAGCTCGTGCCACCAGGCCGCCGCGGTTCGTACTCCTTTGGCTCAACAGCAGAGCGGAGCACCTCGCGGTGGCTGACGTCACTTCCGGCGCGCTGACGCTCAGTCCGGCGTGCCGACGCCTGCGTCAGCAAAGAGCGGGGCTGGGGGCACCCGGTTTGAAGTCGTGCGGGTCGGAGCGCAGCCGCCTCCGCTGCTGTCTGAGACCCCCTGCTCCCGGGCCGCGGCGGGGAAGAGCTCGGGTAGGCGGCAGGGCAGATGCCCGAGGGCCCGCGCCGGGACGTTCTGCGCCGCACCGGCCGCTCCCCTCTGCTCCGCGGCCTGGGCCTGCGCTGCTCAGCTTTCTGGAAACTAGCGCCTCGGCTGCGCTGCTCGTCGCTCTCGGGGAGCTCCGAACCGCCGGCGTCTGGCCATGGCGGTCTCCAGGTGGGTCTAATTCCTCCAGAGCGAACAGGAGGTTCCTATTGTCACTGAGCTCGGGCGCCTTCCTGCCTAGACTCCGCAGTTAGCCCCTCAGTCAGCGGGGCTTTGGACTCGGGTTACTCCACGTAAGTCAGTTCAGGAATGTCTTTTTCTCGCTGAATAGACCTTTTGGCACGTTAGAGCTAGTTTTTCTCTTTCCTCACCATGTTTCTCTTCTCTGGTTTCTCTTCCCTCTTTCAGTTCTAGGAGAATCTTTTCTCTTTCTTAGTATTCTAAGGCCGATCCCTAACCTCCATTTCACGGAAAAACTTGATAGTAACTGACGAAGTCGGGGAGACTTTGAGTTACAGTTATCTAATCATGTTAAAATTTGTGTTTACGGCTTTAGGGGTATGTTCTTTCCTGAGGACTTTTTTCTTACATTATAGTATAATTGTTCCTTTTGTTTGGCAGTACACATTCAGTCGTCAGCTTTGTAATCTTTAGCAAATTATTGTATTAGTATCATCTTTAACCAAGGCGTGAAAGATGTATCACGAATCTTAAATTATTTTAAAGTGATGGCTCCTCGATAGGAAAGTATAGGAAACTATAGGGAGACCAGCAAGACATTTCTTTGTATAGATGTAGCAGGAAAGTCTTCTTTTTTTCCAATATGAGAGACTGGGGTGGGGAGTATATTTTGTCAGAGCCTTGACATTAGTGGACATTTATATGTGTCAGTAGGGGATAGCCCCTCTGATAGCAGGCATAAGGGTTCACCAAGTTTGTTAGTTTTCATGAGAAATGGATCCTTCTACCATATAGACTGAAAGGGAAAAATGATGACAGTTCAGAAAACATAGTTTTTGTTCATTTTTCAGAGTTAATTGAACAGATTCCTATTTTGCAAGCGAAAGGATAACCCCTACCTCACAGATTCCATAGATAACTGATGAAAAAGTGTGTGGGAGAAACCCAATAGAGTTGAGTGTGAGGGGTTGCAAGGTACCTGTAGTAAGGGGCATCTAATTTTTATTTCATAGGTTATTTGATTCCATTCAGTGTGAGGAAATTCTTATTTTGTGATGTATAAAATAGAGAAAAAAATGAAAGTTTAAAGAGCACCTAATCTGCATGACTAATGCAAATCTATTTACAGAAGTTTAAGGCACCTACATTTCTGAATGAATGAGTTTTCAAAGCAGCTGCTTTTTGTTCTTGACATTGGATTTCAAAGGGTGTGCTCTTTTTTTTTTCTGTAGATCTTTTTTATTTAGCTTGCCAAAATTCTGTTAAATACTACTTTAAAAAGAAAACTTGTTATGGTTTTATAAAAGAGCTAGTCCTGGGCTTATTTTGATAATATAATAGGCTCATGGAAAACACTTTTGAGACACTTTCTGATTTAGGGATACTACCAGTCCTTGACTTTTTCATATGAGGATTCACTTTGAATAACAGACTTTAATTTCAAACTGACTTTCTCCATGCACTGAGCACACATGTTTATGAACTAAATTTTCTTTCCCTTCTTGGTGTGAAATACAGACTCATTTGGGCTTCCCTTGTGGCTCAGACAGTAAAGAATCCGCTTACAGTGCGGGAGACCTGGTTTCGATCCCTGGGTTGGGAAGATTCCCTGGAAGAGGGCATGGCAACGCACTCCAGTATTCTTGCCTGCAGAATCCCCATGGATAAGAGGTGCCTGGCAGACTACAGTCCATGGGTCGCGAAGAGTCCGACATGAATAAGCACATACACATACATAGAGACTCATTTTAATATTTTATTGTAGAACAGATTGAAAATGGTTGAAGAGATAAAAATCATTTGCGAGAATCAAATCTAAAATATTTTTTGCACTGTTTGTATCAGTGTGTGACTGAAAAGAAATGGTAATGTTTTTATAACCTTTAAATATTTCCAATAATAGGGAAATGTTAAGTTCAGATTGCCGGATCCAGGGATCCAGGAATAATATTTGACTTTGCCCTCCCTTCCTTTCCCCCAGTCTAGCCAGTCCCCAGATCCAAGCTTGTCAGTTCTACCTTTCTAATCTTTCTCTGGCCAATCTTTTCTTTCCAGGCCATTTATCACAGTCCTACTCCATTCCCCCATCATCTCTAATCCAAGACACCTGTCACAGCAGCCATTCTGCTCTTCTTGCCTCCATTGGTGTCTCTTTCTAATTTATTCTTTGCTTCAGTTATATTATTGTTTGCTAATGTTAATTTTAATGTAGCCTTTTTTTTTTTTTCCTGTTTAAAACCTTTTAGTTTTCTGTTACCTTAAGATAAAGGACAAATTTTGTAACAAACACATCTTACCAGATCATTTGTGATCTGGTTCCTGCTTTACCTTTTTAAGCTTCATCTTGTCAAGTTGTTTGCATCTCTCTCTCTCTTCCTCTTCATCCTGAATCTTTGTTCTTTTTCGCCTCCTAGTCTAGTCTAGAACATTAATTCCTACCTTAATCTCTGGAACATTAATTCCTACCGTCTCCTCCTACCTCCACCCTTAGTTTTTAGATCTAAACCCTAAGTCTATACATGTGTCACTATTTGGGAAGCCTTCTCTGGTATTACTTCATCTCAGCTGTTGAGATATTGTCTTGCCAGTCATGTTTATCATACTTTGTGATTGTTTAATTGTTCGCTTTCTTGCTTAAGTTAACATCAGTTCTGTGAGAGAAGTGGATGTCTTTACTCTTTCTTTCCCCAGGAGAGTGCCTTTTCTCATAGGTGCTCAAAACACTTTTTAAAAAATGAGTGATTGTTTTCTTGTTTAATTCCTGTCATGATTTTTCTGTAACTTGTAGAGTATTTCTGGTGTTTTTCAGTAAGTGTTTCTGCGTTTTACGGATTTCCTTAAGAGAGAAAAGCTTTCATTGTAAGTTTGAATATTGACCAGAATTGTAATTTAAAAAACGATAAATATCATCAGAAATAGTTTTATAAATTTATAGTCTAGTACAATTCTGTGATAGTGTGGTCTTTGTAATGCAAATTAGATATAATGTAACTCTGCATTTTGTGTAATCAAAATTTTTAGACCCTACTTAGTTTCTTTTAAATTATTATTTATTTTATTTTTGGCTGCGTTGGATCTTCGTTGCTGCAAGCAGTCTTTCTCTAGTTTTGGTGTGCAGGCTTCTTATTGCAGTGGCTTCTCTTGTTGTGGTCCACATGCTTAGATGGCTCCAAGGCATCTGGAATCTTCCCAGACCCAAGATGGAACTCGTGTCCTCAGTATTGGCGGTCAGATTCTTAACCACTAGACCACCAGGGAAGTCCCACACTTAGCTTTATAAAGGCTTAGTTTTAATGTAATACTTTGAATTATAAGAATGTAGCAAATGGTGAAATGTATGGTCAACTCTTGATCACCTATGGCTGAGTTAAGTCTTGCCACAAACACCCACCCCACCCCTCAAAAAACTCCACAAAACTTTGCGACTCTAAAATTGCAAATACAATGATAGCATTTGAAGTTCTCCATAAAATGCAGTGAAATACTACTAAAAGTGTATGACTCCTTTAGACCCCTAGTGAAAGAGTATACAACGTGTGAGAGAACAATGTTGCCCTTAATAAGTGAATGCTGGAAAGTCAACCAAACTCACTCACTAGCTACTTGACTTGCTCTCATAACAGCAACCTCAGCAAAAAAAAAATAAATAAATTAGTATATATTATGGACTTTCAGTGTTGTTTGCAAGCAATTTAAATCATAATTATTAAGTCTTTGAATACCGTGTTGTTTTATAAGCCTCTCTCCCTGTATCATCTGTCACTAATTGGAGTTGAGCCACCAACAGTAAAGGTAACGTTACAGGGATTGTTAAAAGTTATGTTCATTACAGAAGGTGGTGGGTGAATCTGTAACAATGTTGGGTTTCATGGCTTAATACAGATTTTTTAAAAGATTGTTTTTGATACCTTTACCTGTTTATAACACAGTTGGTTGTTGTTATGTATCTATTAGCTATTATGAATTCAGTTTTTCCTTGATCATATAGAGAATGTAAAAATATAATTTAGAGAATTTTTCATCAGTGATCTCTACTATAAAGGTCATGTCTAAAATATGTAGACAGTAATTATGAATTGACTGTTTTAGAAGTCATACTTTAAGTCTGTGACACACATCTTTGCAGTTTAAAAATGATGCTGTGTTCAGAAAAGATTCTGAACATACCCTCTTATGGAAGAAACAAATTGCTATATGTGAGCAGAACTTTCTCTGTTGTGTTAATTCTCTCTCAACACTGCTGATGCTTCAGAGAAACATTGTTTCAATGACCTATTCTGCACAGTAAAGGGAAGTTTCTTGATGTGGGGGTCCTTGCTCTTGACAGGGAAAATGCTAATATGATCTTACCTATAGGAGAGCACAGGTGTTTTTTGTTTGCTAGGCCTATTCCTCCATTATTAATAGTTTCTATCCATTATAAGATTGACAGAAGACACTGTTATAAATTGTAATATATTAAATATTTTGTACTTTAAAAATGGGGACCAAAAGCTAGGAAAGGTAGAGGAGGCATTATATAAGTGTATCCATTTTAATCCCTTTGGTTAAATTCCTCCTTGTTTCTTTAGCCTGTTTCTCAAAGTACTATACACCTAACAGAATTCACCATTTTAACCATTTTAAAATGTACACTTTCAAATGAAGTTTTAATCCACTACACACCTTTTTTCCCTGAGAAATATAGATTTTTATGTTTAAGATAAAGTCATACAAGAGGCAGAGGTTAGGGGGAAAAAAGTATCCTGAAGGAAATAACGCACCTTAGCTGTCCTTTTCAGCACTCATTTAACAAGTATTTAGAGACTGCTTTCTGTGTTCCAGGTGCTGGAGATACAGCAGAGAATAAAATTCCATTTTCATGGAATTCCTGTTCTTGGGGGTGTGGGGAGAATGTAAATATCTAGCGCACACCTGCCCTTGTATCTGGCTTCGGTGTTGTTTCACATCTTCATATTTGTTCTCAGTGTTCTTTGTGGTATTTCAAATTAATCCACTTTCTTGTAGCATTAACAGTTTCAAATAACCCACAGTAGGAACTTGAAGGCATACATTTTAAAACATCAGTCTAGGCAGTTTCTTAAAAGTCATTTCTTTTGACCATAACTTCCTTGCTTAATGATGTTATGTAGGACTAAGCACAGTGTTGATACCAGATATTTATGTTCTTATTCCCTAAGTAACACAGAAAAGAAAAGCCTCATGTAGTAAATGTAAAAAATGTATGACAAAATGGACAAACTTGACTGATCATTCCCTTTTAGTTACAATTACAAAGCCATCTCTGACGTATTCTGTCAGTTGACCTTCCATAAATTTTTTAGAGTGATTAAATTTATTCTGAGAATACTGAGATTGGAAATAGATTGCAAAAGTTATACCTTAAACACTTTCTTTTTCCATCCTCAAATAGCTTTTCCATCCTCAAATAGCGGAAATGCAATATATATTTGTTAATTGATGTTGAAGTAGTAATCTAGGACATTTTTATAGTTTAGCATGCATATTATTTCTTTTTATATTCTTTTTGAATTATGATAACACAAACAGCTGAAGAGAAGTTAAATTACAGTTGCCAGCATAACCTCTACAAACCCCATGTACTTTACTTTTTCTAACAGCCAGTATTTTTAACCACATTTTCTATTTTAATTTGAAGTATAATTAATTTTCAATATTGTATTAGTTTCAAGGATATAACATAGCAATTCAATATTTTATATATTATATATCATTTAAAGTTAAAATAATGGCTGTCTTTCCCTGTGCAGTACAGTGCATCCTTGTTGCTTATTTGTTTTATATATAGTAGTTTGTATCTCTTAATCCCACACACCTATCTTCTCATTCCCTTCTTCTCTCTAGGCAGTCTTTAGATCAGTTTTCTGAAATCACAGGTTCATAAAATAAACACGGATCATGTCTTTTATAGTTATTTCTCTGAATTAAAATCCAGTTGAAAATGGGCCAGATTGTCATCATCAATAGATTCATAACCAATTGTTGTTCAGTCACTCAGTCATGTCCGATTCTTTGTGACCCCATGGACTGCACCACGCCAGGCTTCCCTGTCCTTCAGCATCTCCCTGAGCTTGCTCAAACTTATGTCCAATTGCATCGGTGATGCCATCCAACCATCTCGTCCTCTCTTGTCCCCTTCTCCTGCCTTCAATCTTTCCCAGCATCAAGGTGTTTTCTAATGAGTCGGCTCTTTGCATCAGGTGGCCAAAGTATTGGAGCTTCAGCTTCAGCATCTGTCCTTCCAATGAATATTCAGGACTGATTTCCTTTAGGATTGACTAGTTTGATCTTGCAGTCCAAGGGACTCTCAAGAGTCTTCTCCAACACTACAACTCAGAATTATCAATTCTTTGGTGCTCAGCCTTCTTTAGGTCTAACTCTTACATCCATACATGACTACTAGAAAAACCATAGCTTTGACTATACAGACTTTTGTTGCAAAATGATGTCTCTGCTTTTTAATACACTGTTTAAGTTTGTCATAGATTTTTCTTCCAAGGAGCAAGCATCTTTTAATTTGATGGCTGCAGTTGCCATCTGCAGTGATTTTGGAGCCCAAGAAAATAAAGTGTGTCACTGTTTCCATTGTTTCCCCATCTATTTGCCATGGAATGATGGGACCGGATGCCATGATTGTTGTTTTTTTAATGCAATCAGTGGATACTGTCAAATATAATTGCACCATGTTTTATTTAAATTATTCTTCTACAGTCTCTGGTATCTTCTGTTCAACTTGACATGTATTACCTCTTTCTCCTCCATTTGTCTATCCTTTGGAGAAAGAAGAGTAGCATTTTTTACTGTTAGCCGTTATGCAACATAAGCCAAAAGAAGTATTGTGGTAAGTACTGTGTTTCCTCAATCAGCCCTTCTTTTAACTTTCTTTTTCTTTTGATCACCTAGCTTCCTTCAGACCTCTCCCTCATCAAGGGCCCTGTCTGCCCTCCAGCATAATACTGGCTCTGTCTCTACCCTTTCCCTCTCCCCTATCTGTTGGTTATACCAGTCTTTTCCATTGTGTCCTGACCCTGTGCTTACCCTGCTTGCCTCATAGCTGGCTATCCTGGTGTAATAGGTCAGATTGCCCTCTTGGGAGATCCTGGTCTGCTCATCCCTTTGTTGTTCCTTTTGTGTGGCATCTAATCTGTTATCCTAGAGAGAAGAATGAAAAACTCCAAAAGGGGCTTTGAGTCAAGAGCACCAAAGAAGCCTTCTTGTGTCCCCATTCTTCTATTCAGGGAGTCAAATCTGACTATCAAAAGGTGGGAGAGGTGAAAATAGACAGGTCTGGAATTGGATGAGAGGATGAGCTGATCTACCCTCAGGGCAGTTGACTGGTGAGGGAGCAGAGGTGATATGACATGGCATTGGGGTATAAGGCTTTGAAGAAAGGAGAGGCAGGAGGAACTGTGCGGTTGTGAGGCAAATTCAGCATTAAGTTAGAGGAGTAGAAGGTCTTTGGGCAGGAGGATGTTTCTGCAGAGAACTAAAGGAAAGTTTAGGAAAGGTAGAAATTATTGAAGGAATACAGTGCCTACTGCCCAGTTGCAGCAACCATAACTGCCTTGATGTTCAGATTGCTAAAGTACTGCTGTACTCATCTTTTTACTTACTGAAACATTGCTTTAGCATCACTTCTGTTAATTTTATAACTTGTTTTTGTGTAGTATAGCTGTGACAGATTAAGGATATTTCTCAAAGGAAGCAAAAAAAATATATAGTACTCTCTTTGTCTAAAAATGGTGCTTCAACCTGTCCCCAAGAAACTTGAATTTTTCTTTATCTATAATTTTAATTACAGTAAATACCAGATATTCAGAAATTATTTGAATTCTGTGCAGCGACACTTTGCACAGTATTGTGGGGGACAAAAAGAATAATTGAAGAAGGTGAAGGCTAATAAGCATAAGACAACATGTGACAAATTAATGTAAAGACACAAAAATGCATAGTAAATGCCAAAATGGTTATGCAAAATGAGAATCCCTGAGAATTGTAGAAGAGGATGTAATCGTGTAGTAGTCCATGAGATGGTTTCAAGAAGGTAAAGAACTTGAACTGAATCTGAATGGGTGGGAGTGAGCTGAAGAATTGGACCAAGAGAAGACATTCCAAGTAGGAGAAACAGTGTAGACAAAATTGTGGAAACCAAAATGGCCCTTGTTTGGGAGATACTTTCTTGTTTTTGATTACTACCTGGTAGGTAAGGGTGAGCCATTGAAAGTTTTAGAATAATTTAGGTAATAATTTAGGTAATAATTTGATCACAGGGTGTTCTAGGAAGTAAATTTAGCATTGAGGTCTTATTAGTATGGAGTTTTGCTCATCAGTCAGTTGAAAGTTTACACTTGAGCTAGCAGATGGGCTAGATTTGGGGATTATTTGTTCTGTGTTATAATTTAAACAAATTACAGTTTCCTACAGGAGAAACTGATGAGAGATAGACAGCCAAGGATTGAATCTGGGAGAATGTTCTTATTAGGAGTGTTAAGAGTAGGGAAACCATGGAAAGAATTAAGAGATCAGAGAAGAACAGGGTAATAGAATGTTTTAAAACTTAGGAAGGAAAGTATTTTAAGAGTGGGGTACTTAGTGAAATCAGATGTCACAGAAGAATCATGAAAATTGGATTTACAAAAAACAAAGCCGTTGGTTTTAGAGCCTAGAAGTTCATTGGTGACCTTCAGGTGTGCTATTTCAGTAGTAGAGAAGGATAGAAACTTGATTTATAGGGATTAAAATGAATGTGGTGAGAAGATAAAAGAAGTGATTTTAAACACTTGTTCAAGATGCTTGGCAGCAAAAAGTGTTCTGGAAAATGGAGGTCAAGCGGTTTGTCTTATTAAAGATGGACCTCTGTATATTTGAAGACAGAAGAGAGTAGATTAATAAGGCAGTGATGTAACGTATTAGAGAAAGGATAATTGAATGAGGGTAGTAGAAGGAGATGGTATCAAGAAAATGCTGGGACATTATGCAAGTCTTGAAGAAAAACAAGGACTGTCTTTTCATCTGAAATTGAAAGGATAAGTGTAAACACCTTTAAAGGTAATAAGTGAGATGAGATAGTTTGTAGTCTAATAACCTAGGGATCTACTCAATTCATTCATTTTTAAGGAATAGGTAATGGCAATTGGGATTTGAGGAAAGTGGAAATGATTGGGGGGAAACTTGGAAAACTCAATTTTATACTATTTTTACATGGACTTACAAACAGGTTAGTATTGTCATTTCCTTAGAGTGTTCATTTTGCAGCCAGCTTTGCTTTTCATCACAAAAGCAGGAACTCCATCACTGAAAAGGAGTTATGAAGTATTGGGCTGGCTAGAAAATTTGGGTTTTTCTGTAAGATGTTACAGAAAAACTCAAATGAACTTTTTGGCCGATCCAATAGTTGAAATCTATCCAGAGGTACAGTCTAAGGAACTTTGCATCAAATAAATCAAAGATATGACAAACATTATGGTATATAAGGGGCAAAAAACCAAACAATTGCAGTGATGTGAAGCTATGGAATATGACTAAATCTAGTTTTACCCTGTAAAATGAAAGGTTAAGTGAAGTTGAATTTCTTCTCTAAGCCTTCTAACAAGTGACAAAAGTAATACTTTTAAAGATCTCCTAACTTCCAGTCTGGTTGTTTTACCATTTTGCAACTTTTCCTGTAGGAAGGTCCTGGATTTATGTAAACTGTACACATACAAGACAGCCTGATATTATTATAAAGAATACATGCATCATATACAGATATAAGTCTGTTGTTGCATAAATATGACCTAAGACATAATTTTTATAATAAAACATTAAATTTTTGATAATTTTGCTTGCCATAGAATATAGACTTAAAATGAATATTTATTTGCCTTGATAGAAAATTGTTCATAGATATTAAATTTTCTTTTTGCAGATTTCTTTTCATTGAGTAGAGGCATTCAAAATCACTCCTGGCAATAGGCATATATTTGTTGTGAAGTTTCAGAGACAGTTTCAGTAACTTTAACATCACAGGCAGTTATAAAGATGAAAATACATCAAAGAACATTCTTAGAGTTATGTATGGGATGTATGAGGGAGGTCATTTTATGGGAAAAGGATTTGGAATCTGATTTAGTGTTAAAATTTTATGAAAACCACTGTCAGAAGATTTTTTTCTCCCCTTTGTCCCATCATCTCTGAGTCATTCTTCACCAAATCCTGTAGCAAAGCCTGAAGAGTAAATGAGTGAAGACAAGTATTTAGGCAACCTTGGATGGATAAGGAGAAATATTATGTCAAAAGGTGGGGTGTGTCCATAAACAGTGTTTTTATGGAATTAATTTCTTTATAATCACTCTGTGTGCCATTCAGTATATAAGAAGCAAAAATTGTGTTGTATTACTCTTTTTTATTTATGTCATTGGCTGTAATTACCTCATCTTTTGCTTAAAATATGTCCTTCTTATATACCCTTAACTGTAAAATTTGAGCCTTGCCTCTTAGTGTTTTGAGTCAGTTGAAAAGTTTTCATGGTACCCTTAGCTTTCTTGACTGAAAAACACCTATTTTAGTTGCATATATGTGAAAGTTGCTCAGTCATGTCTGACTCCTTGTGACCCCATGGACTATACACTCCATGGAATTCTCCAGGCCAAAATACTGGAGTGGGTAGCATTTCCCTTCTCCAGGGGATCTTCCCAACCCAGGGATCGAACTCAGGTCTTCTGCACTGCAGGTGGATTCTTTACCAGCTGAGCCACAAGGGAAGCCCAGTTGTGTGTGTATGTGTGTGTGTGTGTGTGCATGTGTGTGTGTATATATCTTTATATATATTTTTTACTAGTTACAATGATGATTTTGTGTTTATTAGTGACTGGCTAGTTTGATAAATACTGCCGCCTCCAAAGGGCTTCCCAGGTGGCTCAGTGGTAGAGAATCTGCCTGCCAATGCAGGAAAAGATGTGAGTTCAGTACCTGGGTTGGGAAGATCCCCTGGAGAAGGAAGTGACCACTCCAGAATTCTTGCTGGGAAATCCCATGGACAGAGGAACCCAGCAGGTCTATGGTCCATAGGGTTATAGAAGAGTCAGACTCAATGACTAAACAGCAACAACCCTCTCCAAAAGAAGAAAAGACCCTGCTTATTTCATGTTACCACTTATAGCTTTATATTTTGTTATAAAGGGATTTTAGAGCTTTTCTTTCTAATTTTTTAGCTATTTGTAAAAGAAAAATAATCCTAGAGGTAAGAGATGAGCCTCTTTGCAGTTTATTAACACTTAATACTCATGCTTAACTTTGGACCTTGCTTATTTTCTCTTCCTCATTAGATGAGATTTAAAGGTTTGTTCTCGAAATCTCCCCTCATATAGGATTGGGGCACAATTAATATCACCTTGCCCCTTTTCATCCTTCTTCTTGTATAAATACCCATTTATTCTGTATATGAGACTGCCTTCCTTTCTTTACGTGTGGTATCCATTTGCCTCATTGAACCTGATTAATACTGTGGTGGAAGGGCTAGACCTATATGACACACGGACAGCTGGTAGTAGTTACTGGTTTCTTTCTCTTTTTCAAATCTTAGGATTTTCCTGTATCCCAGAAACAAAGTGACACAGTTTTCCATTTTTCCCCACTTATTCCAGGTGTAAGACATTGTGATTTTATTCCAAACTATCTATTGAATAAGTGTCAGAGCTGGGATTTGAATCATGTTGCTGTTGCTCTGGCCCATAATGGTGTTTGTCTTTTACAAACTGTTTCCTCAGAGATCTTATTACCATTCTCTCATTTCTATACAAATGACTCATTTATCTATATACCTTTCATCTCAACTTTCTTCTGAACATCAGATCTCTATTCCAACTGTTCTTTTTGCTTTCCCCTAGCTTTCCTGACCCTGCCACTAATAAACTTGTCATCATTTCTCAGAAACATTTCCTCCACTAGTTCTTCCCATTTCTTTAATGACATCTTCATTTCTAAGATTTACAGTCTCAGAATCCTTTCATTTCCTTGACATTACCATGGTAATTCTGCAGCATTTTCCCCAACTTCTTTCTAGTCTTGTAACCATGATTGTAGTTCAGGTCTAAAAGTTCTCATAAAAGTTTCCTTTTTACTTCATGCTTCACCCTGCTGCAAGACTAACCCTTCTGAAGCATAGCTCCAGTCCCATGACTTTCTTTTTTAAAAAATAATTTTATTTATTTGTTTTTGTCTGTGATGGGTCTTCCTTTCTGAGTGAGCTTTTCTCTAGATGCTGTGAGCAGGGGCTCTTCTCTAGTTGTGGTGCGTGGGCTTCTTGTTGTGGTGATTTCTTTTGTTGTGGAACTGGGGCTCTAGGGCACAAGGGCTTCAGTAGTTGGAACCTGTGGACTCAGTAGTTGCAACTCCCGGGCTCTAGAGCACAGGCTCAATAGCTGTGGCTCATGGGCTTAGTTTCTCCTCGGCATGTGGGATCTTCCCAGATCAGGGATGGAACCCGTGTCTCCTGCATTGGCAGGCAGGTTCTTTACCACTGAGTCACCAGGGAAGCCCCCATGTCTTTCCTGATCAGAGCTTTCATGGCTGAGCTATAATTCAAGGGTCTCCACAATAGGTCTCTCTCTAGCTGCTTTTGTAGCTACATCTTCTACTATTCTCTTAAGTGTACCCTGAATTACAACCCCAGACTGTGTTACTCACTTCTCTAAATATAGCCTGCTTTGTCTTACTGCTGTTCTCTTCTTATTCCCTCTTCCAGATGTTTCTCCCCCTTTTCCCTTTTACTGCCTCATTTTCACCAGTATTGAATTTTTTTTGCTACCATTAAGGTCCAACTCATACACCATTTCTTTTAGAAAGCCCTATACAGCTGGGGATACAGTATTTATTGCCTCCATTCCAGATCCTCACAGCACTTTCTCCTTTTCTGACATGTGCTTATTGGACGTGTATATGCATGTACAACTCCTATATTACACCCTGTATTTTGGTTATTTGTGTACTTGCCTTACCCACTCCCTCCACCTCCACTGCAAGTTCCTTAGGAGTAGATGAGTTTATCTCCTACAACTCTGCCGTAACTCTTTTCTTCATAGAAGCTGAATATGTACATTTATTGACTCAAACATATGAGGAAACATTTCAGAATAACCATTATATTTTTATTATTTTAGGCTTGACCGTCTTTTTATCTTGCTGGATACTGGTACTACTCCAGTTACAAGAAAAGCTGCTGCACAGCAACTTGGAGAAGTGGTGAAGCTTCATCCCCATGAGCTGAATAATCTATTATCTAAAGTAAGAACTCTTTTTTTCTCTTTTAGTATAATACAGTTGTAGAAATTTATCCATGGGTAAAAACATAAAAGGAGAGAAGGAAGTTGTCTTATTAGTGACAGTTTGTGGTCTTCAAATTCATTAAATAAGTCCAGCATTTTCCCAAATACTTAAAATTTTTTGCTATTTTTTTGTCATAAGGTTTAAAGTACTTTGTTTTTTACGTCAAGTTTTACTGTCGAAGGGATTTGACAATATAGAACTTTGGCCTGGTACAAATTTGAATCTGATCCAATGTGGTAATGAACTAAGTTGTTAATCTAGTTTGTTAGTGGTCTGACTTGTTCTTAGCAGCTAATAATTATATCAGTTGACAGTCTTCAAATGGATGAGTACTCATGGGTAGTGGTGGAAATATATGAGAAGCTAGTTGTCATTACATACTTATGTATTAGCTCTTTGAAAGTGGAGGCTTTCTCCTTTGGTGGATAAGTGTTTTCATAATCCTAGCCCATGTTCTTTACCTACGCAGTTGCTTTATTTTTACTGATTTCTATGGGCTTGTAGAAGTGTGACTGTATGATGTGCTCTGCTCAGTCATATCCAACTCTTTGTGACCCCATGGACTGCAGCCCACTAGGCTCCTCTGTCTGTGGAATTTTCCAAGCAAGAATACTGGAGCAGGTTACCATTTCCTACTCCAGGGGATCTTCCCAACCCAGGGATAGTAAGCAGCGAATTCCATGTATTTAATTCTCTGGCATGCAAAATAAAAACAGGAGTGCTTGGTATGTGTGTTTAGTGGGAGTAGGGACAGTGGATAGCAGATGGGATGGGAAGCAATATGATAACCCAAATATTGGAAGACACAAGATACCTCTATTCCCACCAGTCTTATCTCCTCCTCTAGTTCTGATTTGTCCCTCCCTGATTCCTATGAGTAAGAGTTCTAAGCCCTTGTCATCCTACACAAATCTGCCCTCTTGTTCCTGTCATGGGGGTGAACAGCAACTCTCTTTCCAACACACTCCTCACTTAGATACTATCAGAACTTTCTAACCAAGACGTAGATGGAGAGATAGTGATTTGACATCTACAGGTTCCATGTTCTCAGAATGAAGAAAGATGCACATTTGACAATACTATACTCGTGTTAGATGTGGGGATAGAGAGGCATACCCATTTCTTCTCATCCCAAGGGAAGAGATGGAGGACTGAATGAACTGAGACTGGAAACAATGAATAAGACTAACCTCTGCTGAACTGAGAACAAGTTTCCAGCCTTCCAAGTGAGTTCTGTCCTTCTTAACTCAGACCCCACCATGTGACTGCCATCAAATAATTCTAAAAGAGGCAAAGTTTGTTTTTTGGCACTTTCTCATCTCCTATCCCCTCTCTGCCCTCAGTGTTTTCCTATTGCCTTTGGTTTTTTTTTTGTGAAAAATAGCTTTATTGAATAGATTTTATATACCATGTAATTCATCCAGATAAAGTGTACAATTCAGTGATTTTTAGTATATCCACAGGTACATGCAACTATCACCACGATCTAATTTTAAAACATTTTTGTGTGCTAAGTCACTTCATTTGTGTCTTACTCTTGGCAAACCCTATGGACTATTGCCCACCAGGGTGCTCTTTCCATGGGATTCTCCAGGCAAGAATACTGGAGTGGGTTACCATTCCCTCCTCCAGGGGATCTTCCCTACCCAGGGACCAAACCCGTGGCTTCTGCTTTACAGGCAGATTCTTAACCACTGAGCCATCGGGGAAGCCCTGAAACATTTTTGTCTCCCTCAAAAGAAACCTTATGTCTATTACCAATCACTCTCCTTTCCATACCCAGTCCTAGGCAACCACTAATCTACTCTGTTTATAGACTTGCCTGTTTTGAACATTTTATATTAAATATGTGGTATTTTGTGATTGTTTTTTCACTTAAATATTATTTTCAAGGTTCTTTCATATTGTGCGTGCTGAGTCACTTAAGTCGTGTGCAGCTCTTTGCGACCCATTGGACTGTAGCCTGCCAGGCTCCTCTGTCCATGCGGTTCTCCAGGCAAGAATACTGGAGTGAGTTGCCATGCCCTCCTCCAGAGGATCTACCCAACCCAGGGATCAAAACCCATGTCTCTTTATGTCTCTTGCATTAGCAGGCAAGTTCTTTACCACTAGCGCCACCTGGGAAGCCGCTTTTCATATTTTTGCATGTTTCATTTTTCATTGTTTTTTATTGCCAAATATCGTTCTTTGTATGGGTATGGATAATGTTGTTGGATATACCAGATTTTATTTATTTATTTATCAGTTGATGGACATTTTAGTTGTTTCCACTTTTTGGCCTGTTATAAATAATGTTGCTATGAAAATTTCTGTGCAAGCTTTTGTATGGATGTATGTTTTCATACATGGGTGTATACTAGAGAGTAGAATTACTGGGTCATATGGTAACTGTGTTTAACTTTTTGAGGAACTGCCAGACCACCTTCCAAACTGGCTCCACCATATTACATTCCCAACAGCATGTATGAGAGGTCTAATTTCTTCATATCCTTGCCAACACTTTTTTTTTTTTAATTTTGTTTATGTATTTTTGGCTGTGCTGGGTCTTTGTTGTGCATGTGGGCTTTCTCTAATTGCAGCAAGCAGGGACCACTCTCTAGTTGTGGTGTGCAGGCTTCTCATTGTGGTGGCTTCTCTTGTTGCAGAGAGCACAGGCTCCAGAGTGTGAAGACTTCAGTAGTTGTAGCTCACAGGCTCTAGAACTCAGCCTCAGTAGTTGTGGCACACAAGCTTAGTTGCTCCACGGCATGGGGAGTCATCCTGGACCAGGGATTGAACTTGTGTCCCCTGCATTGGCAGGCAAATTATTAACCACTGTACTACCAGGGAAGTCTCCAGCACATAACTGTTAACTGACTGTTTATATTCATACCAGTGTGTATGAAGTGGTACTGTAGTTTTGATTTGCATTTTCATATGACTAGTGATGTTGAACAAGTCTTTCCATTTGTTTATTGACCATTTCTGTATCTTCTTTGGGGACCTGTCTATTCAGATCCTTTGACCATTTTTAAGTGGGATATTTGTTCTTTTATTGATGAAATTTAAGATTCTTTATGCATTTTAGATACAAGCCCCTTATCAGATTTGGGTTTGCAGATTCATTTTGCTAGTCTTGAGGTTGTTTTCACTTTCTTAATATATCCTTTGAAGCATAAAAGTTATTAGTTACAATGAAGTTGACTTTATCTTTTTTAAACACATGACTTGTGTGCTCTTGAGATCATATCTAAGAAACCTTTGCCTTATCCAAGGTTACAGAAGTTTATCCCATGTTTTCTTCTAACAGTTTTATTGTTTTAGTTCTTATTTTTAGGCTCTGGTATATTTTGAGTTAGTTTTTGTGTCTGGTGTGAAGTAGGGATTTTATTTTATTTTTATTTTTTAAAAAATAATTTTATTTATTTTTGGCTGTGCTGGGGTCTTCATTGCTGCACGGGCTTTTTTCTAGTTGCAGCGATTGGGGGTTACTCTTTATTGCAGTGCACAGCCTTCCCATTGCGGTGGCTTCTCTTGTGGAGTGTGAACCCTAGGCGCTCAGGCTTCAGTAGTTTGTGGCATGTGGGCTCAGTATTTGTGCTCCCTGGCTCTAGAGCACAGGCTCAATAGTTGTGGCACACAGGCTTGGTTGCTCTGAGGCATGTGGGATCTTCCTGGATCAGGGATCGAACCTGTGTCTCATGCATTGGCAGGCAGATTCTTTATCATTGAGCCACCAGAGAAACCATGAAGTAAGGAATTTAAGTCATTATTTTGTTGCTGTAGCACCATTTGTTGAAAAGATCCTTTTTTTCCCCATTGAATTGTCTTGACACCATTGTTGAAAATTGGTTGACCATAGACACATAGTATTATTTTTGAACTAAATTTTTTTCCGTTGATTTGTGTATCTGTCCTGCAGTTACCACACTGTCTTGATTATTGCTGCTTTGTAGTAAGCTTTGAAATCGAAAAATATGAATCTGCCACCTTTATTCTTTTTCAAGACTGTTTTGGTGATTCTGGGCCCCTTACATTTACATATAAATTTTAAGATCAACTTGTCTACTTCTGAAAAAAAGAAAAAAAGCTGGGATTTTGATAGAAATTGTGTTGAATACGTATTCAGTTTAGAGGGTATTACTATGCTAATAATATTAAGTCTTCTAATCCCTGAACATGAGGTGGTGTTTATTTGGGTCTTCTTTAATTTCTTTCAATAGTATTTTGAATTTTTTTTTAGTCTTCAGTATACAAGTCGTGCACTTTTTTGGTTAAATTTATTCTTAAGTATTTTATACTTTTTGATACTATTATAAATGAGATCATTTTCTTAATTTAATTTTCAGATTGTTGAAAGTGTAAATAAAAAAATACAGATGATTTTTGTAGTGTCTTATATCTTGCTCTCTTGCTGTACTTACTTATCTTTTCTAATGGTTTTATAACTCTTGCATTAAGTAATGGGACTTAGTGACTAATATGCACTTTGCTTTTTAGTATGTTAAAAACTTATTTTTTAAATGCACTTAAGCATTCTTTTGGAGAAAGCCATGGCACCCCACTCCAGTACTCTTGCCTGGAAAATCCCATGGACGGAGGAGCCTGGTAGGCTGCAGTCCACGACAAGTCGGACATGACTGAGCGACTTCACTTTCACTTTTCACTTTTCACTTTCATGCATTGAAGAAGGAAATGGCAACCCACTCCAGTGTTCTTGCCTGGAGAATCCCAGGGAAGGGGGAGCCTGGTGGGCTGCCGTCTATGGGGTCACACAGAGTCGGACACAACTGAAGTGACTTAGCAGCAGCAAGCATTCTTTTATTAAGTTTCTTGTTTCCCTTTTAAAAAAGTTAATTACCTGTATTTATTTTTGGCTGTGTCCGGTCTTGGTTGTGGCATTTGGGATCTTTCGTTGCAATGCTCAGGCTTCTCTCTAGTTGTGGCACAGGAACTCAATAGTTGCGGCTCGAGGATTTAGTTGCCCCATGGCATGTGGGATCTTAGTTCCCCAACCAGGGATTGAACCTGCATCCCCCTACATTGGAAGGCGGATTCTTAACCACTGGATCACAAGGGAAGTCCCCTTCCCATTTCCTTTTTTTAAAGTGTAGTGATACTTCTTGTGACTGATAGAAAATCTTATAAATTATTTTAATAATTCCAAAGTGTTTTGTATAAATTTGAGAGCTGCAAAATTAGAAATTAATAAGTAAATTTGTGTTCATCTCTTTTGACTATTTGAACAAACAATATTTTTTGGTGTGTAACTTTATTTTACAATTTTTTAAGGTGTTGATATATTTAAGGAGTACAAATTGGGATACTCGGATTGCAGCAGGACAAGCTGTTGAAGCTATAGTGAAAAATGTACCTGAATGGAATCCTGTGCCAAGAACCAAACAAGGTGCTTTTAAGAGGAAAAAGTAGTTTGTGGTAAAAACTATACATTTTATGTTTTAGTAATTCCACTTTTAAAGGCTTAATTTTCGTACTTTTAGGTGCAGTCTTGTCGGGAAATAGAATTGAACAAGGTCCTTTTTCACTATGTTTTAAAAATTGTACTAGACAATCTCTTCTCATATATATTTTAAATTATTAATTCTACAATATAGTTGATTTGCAGAGATTATTACTTCCCTCAAGGATTTATGTCCTAAAAAAAGAAATCAATTAAGTATAAATATTTTATAGTTAAAACAGTCAAATTTTTCTTGTTGCTGTGAGAATAGGGTAGTTGTTTACTAAATTTAATAAGCACAATTACGTGTGGATATTTGGAGAGGTCAGTCTTTAGTCCTTTCATGCCTTTTAGATGTCTTTTAGTGGAAATTACTTGTTTTCTGACTGTTGTATATGACATTTGAAATGAACATATGCTTTTACAAATTTATGAAGTTACACATTTTAATTAAGTGAGAATTTAATACGGTTGACTGCATTTCATTTTCAAGTCACTTTTAGTAATACAAGTTTTATCCTGTCTTAACTCGTCTAAAATTTTTACTTTAATTTGCTGCACCTAATATTTTGAGAGATTGTGTTTGTCTTCTCTCATCATAAGAAATACATAACCAGAAGAAGTTATAAATTGTTTTAGAAAAGAGCCATTTTCTTTCCAACTTATTACCCCTGCTTATTTTGGTATACAGAGATACTGGGACTTAAATTCTTTTCAAAAAAACTTTTTTCCTTCAGCATAACTTTGTTAATGAAATCTTAGCTCCCCCACCAGGAATAGAACCCAAGCCCATTGCATTGACTACATGGAGTCTTAACCACTGGACTGCCAGAGAATTCCACCCCCCCCAAAAAGCTTTAAATTAGTTACACTAGCATTAAAATATATAGTAAGGTTACTTGTCATCATTAGAAAACATCAAGAAATTCATAGTCGTTCCCTTTCAGTTCAGCAATTATACTTTAGTTTATAGAGAATTATACACAAAATGCCAGCTAAACAATTGTCAGTGAACAATTTATAGTATATATAAAATTTTATAATGGCATAACCTTTTTGGGAGGAATACAGAACATTTTATAAATAGTTTTAGGCCCCAGACAGATATTTAGTTTTAGCAGTTTGCTAGGAGATTGTAATTTGCTTATATTATGAGAAATGAGTCCTATTGATTGAGTAGTTCCTTTATGTCCTAGATGTTCCTAGGTATAGGGAGTGATGATGCTCATTAGTGTTATTTATGAAAATTTATATGAATATGTTTATCTTTCAGTTTATCACTGTGATAAATTACCTTGGTATCTTTCAACTGTTTAACAGATAACATAATTTTTAATATACATATTTCAACATGGGGATGCATTTCTTCATGTAATATTGTGCTTGTATAGTCAAAAAGTTACACACCCACTAACATTCTGATAGCTGGTAGAAAGGGAGCCATTTGCTAAATAGTTTTTTCATAAATAAGAACTGATCATAAATAAATCTACAACAGCTTTTCTACTTCCTCCACATTTTACTTTTCTTAAAATACTACCCACCCACCTGAAGTAATGCTATTTTCTTTCATTCTGCACTTTGGCTGTATAATCAAATTGAATGTTTTTAAACCTCATCTAGAAACTACTTCAGAAAGTGCTATGGAAGACTCATCTACTACAGATCGATTGAATTTTGAGAGGTTTGATATATGTAGATTGTTACAACATGGGGCATCACTTTTGGGATCTGCTGGTGCAGAATTTGAAGTACAAGATGAAAAATCAGGTATGTTATTCTACAGTCCTGTAGAAAAAAAGTCTGAAATGTGTGTTCAAATCAGTTTGTTACTTTGTGTGCTATGTGATCAGTCATACAAAACCTAACAGATGCCGTGAAATGTAAATTCACAAAGTTTGCAGTTTGAGATGTGGGGCATAGGGAAGGTGACCAAGAGCACTTTTGTCTAAAACAAATAGGAATAGTTTTCATCCTTGAATTGAATATGTGCTATATATATACACACATATATATATGCATCATTAATAGATATTAGTATGTCAGCATACATGTTAATATTTTAGTATTGCAGTATAGAAATTGTAAAGTGGTACCCAAGAGCTTTAGTTGAGTAGATTTTAAAACCCAGGATTAGCACAAATTGTGGTCATGTTTTCAGAATTCTTGAAATTTAAGAGACTATGACAGTTCTTTTTAATCATATGTTTTAAATATTTAAGTAATTGGACTACTGATGCTAATGACCAAAGCAAAAAGATGAAAAATAAGTTTTAGATAGGTAATTGTCCCATTATCTTTAAACTTACAGAATCCATCTGGATATAAAATAAATGTTTTGGCCATTCAAGATTGATGCCTTGAGTGGAAAAAACCTTGATGTTTTTAATGGATTTCTGTAAGTAAATAAATTGCTTTTTTGACTTAAACCAAAACAGAACAGTGTTTTGTTTTGTTGCTAATTAATCATTAGTCAAAGCGTATCTAACTAGCTAGGTTAATGAAATGATCTTCAGTTTGTTCATCTTAAAAAAAAAAGTCAGATCCTCATTTCCTCTTGCCTAATATGCTTTCTATTGAAAAATCTAGTGTAGTTATTTATGGAGAGAATAAAGAGGAGAATTTGCTTAAGTTCCAGAAAAGCATAGTTTTTTTAAATAAGGGAAGTAAAAGTCTTCAAAAACTTTACAATTTGAAAAAAGTTACCTCTAAGTTTACTAATTAGTTTACCAATCTTAGTAGTGTTCCCACGAACATCATGAGAGATTATTGGCCCTTATCTAGGGAAAAAAGTCAGTGTGACTTTTGTCATTAAAAAAGAAAGTGTGTTTGGGTCGTGTCTTAAAGATGCTGATTTAATACATCTGTGGAGAGTTCTGGGAAATTGTATATTAAAAGAAAAAACTCCACAGATGACTGATATGGAAGCAGGATTGGGATCCCCAGTTTTTTTAGAATTCAGTTTTTTCCCCCCTAGAACTTAGTTTTTAATGCTGATAAGTCATAGCATGCCAAAGAGTGCTCATTAAAACCCTCTAATTAGGTTTTCTTTAAACGTCTGTTTATCTGTGTTGATCTCTACATATTTATAAATGACACATATGTGATTAGCATAGGTGCCAGTCTATTTCCTTTGCAGTTGTGTTGGTTATTTTCCCCAATAGAACTTTCCCTGAAATGAGAGGACTGATTTGGAGCTCTTTGTGAGTGTACTGAATTTATGATCCAGAAGTTCTCATGTTGGATGCCTAGTGTTTTTCCCTCTGGGTAGAGCAGCCTTATTATTATTATTATTATTTTTTTTTAACTATAGCTATAGAGAGGTATAATTTACATACCACGTAAATCACTCATTTTAAAAGTGTACAATTCAGTGACTTTTAGTATATTTACAGTTTTGTGTAGTTAATTTTAGAACGTTGTCACTACCTCAGGAAGAAACTCCATATCCTTTATCACACTCCTATTCTCCTACATCCCTCCTTTTTCTTCCCAGCCCTAAGGAACCATTAATTTACTTCCTTTATCTATAGATTTGCCTATTATGGGCATTTCATATAAACGGAATCGTATGTAGTCTTTTGTGACTGACTTCTTTTTTACTTAGCAGAATTTTTCCAATGTTTGTCTATATTGTAGTACATATGTTAGTACTGTTTAGATTTTTTTTCTTAAATAGTATTTATTACTGTTATAGGGTTTATCTGTTTTTTAACTTTGATCAAATATAGATAACGTAAAATTTACCATCTTAATCATTTTTAAGTGTATAGCTCAGTAGTATTAAGTATATTCATATTGTTGTGCAGCCAATCTCCAGAACTGTTTTCATCTTGCAGAATGAAACTTTATACCCATTAAACAATAATTCCCATCCCTTTCTCCCCTCAACCCTCCTGCCCCACACCAGCAATCACTGTTTTACTTTCTGTCTTTGAATTTGACTACTCGAGGTACTTCATCTGAGTGTAATCTATGGTATTTATCCTTTTGTGACTGACTTTTTCACTTAACATAATCTCCTTTCATGTTCATCTGTATCGTATGTGTCAGAATTTCTTTCCTTTTTGAGAAGGCTGAATAAAATTCCAGTGTATGTTTATACCATGTTTTGTTTATCCATCCATCTGTCATTAGACACTTGGGTTGCTTCTACCTTTTGGTTATTGTGAATAATGCTGCTGTGAACACAGACATGCAAATATCTATTCAAATTCCTGCTTCCAGTTCTTTTGAGTCTATGCCCAGAAGTGAAATTATAGGATCATATGGTAATTCTATTTTTGATCTTTTTTTTTTTTTTTAGAACTTCCATACTGTTCTCCATAGTGCTTATTTCATTTTGCGTTCTCACCAACAATCTATGAGGTTTTCAGTTTCTCCACATAACTTTTTCAACTGTTGTTATTTTGGTTTTTTCGTAGCAGCCATACTGATAGGTATGAAATTATTTCATTTTCTGGCTGAATAACATTCCATTGTATGAATATAACGTTTTATATATTCATTCATTGTTTGAAGACATTTGGGTTGTTCCTACCTTTTTGGCTTTTATGTAATGCTACAATAAATGTTCACGTACAGATTTTTGTACATGTATGTTTTCGTTTCTTCTATGTAGATACCTTTTGTTGACGATGAGGGCTATTCCATTTCTTCTAAGGGATACTTACCACACTAGTAGACATCATGGTCCTTTGACTGTGCAGATCACAACAAACTGTGGAAAATTCTTAAAGAGGTGGGAATACAAGACCACCTTACCTGCCTCCTGAGAAATCTGTATGTAGGTCAAGAAACAATAGTTAGAACCGGACATGGAACAATGGATTGTTGTAAAATTGGGAAAGGAGTATGTCAATGCTATATATCGTCACCCTGCTTATTTAACTTGTATGCAGAGTACATCATGTGAAATGCTGGGCTGGATGAAGCACAAGCTGAACTCAAGATTGCCAGGAGAAATATCAATAACCTCAGATATGCAGATAACACCACCTTTATGGCAGAAAGTGAAGAGGAACTCAAGAGCCTCTTGACAAAAGTGAAAGAGGAGAGTGAAAAAGCTGGCTTAAAACTCAGTGTTCAAAAAAACTAAGATCATGGCATCCAGTCCTATTTCATGGCAAATAGATGGGGAAACAATGCAAACAGTGAAAGACTATTTTCTTGGGCTCCAAAATCACTGCAGATGGTGACTGCAGCCATGATATTAAAAGATGCTTGCTCCTTAGAAGAAAAGCTATGACCAACCTGGATAGCATATTAAGAAACAGAGATATTACTTTACTGATGAAGGTCCATCTAGTCAAAGCTATGGTTTTTCCAGTGGTCATGTATGGATGTGAGAGTTGGACCATAAAGAAAGCCGAGCACTGAACAATTGATGCTTTTGAACTGTGGTGTTGGAGAAGACTCTTGAGAGTCCCTTGAACTGCAGGGAGATCCAACCAGTCCATCCTAGAGGAAATCAGTCCTGAATATTCATTGGAAGGACTGATGTTGAAGCTGAAGCTCCAATACCAAAGCCACCTGATGCAAAGAATTGATTCATTAGAAAAGACCGTTGCTGGGAAAGATTGAAGGCAGGAGGAGAAGGGGACGACAGAGGATGAGATGGTTGGGTGGCATCACTAACTCGATGGCCATGAGTTTGAGCAGGCTCTGGGAGGTGATGATGGACAGGGAAGCCTGGTGTGCTGCAGTCTATGGCGTTGCAAAGAGTCGGACATGACTGAGCGACTGAACTGAACTGATGTAGATACCTAAGAATGGACTTACTGGGTCTTATGGTAACTGTTTTACCATTTGAGAAACTGCCAGACTGTTCTCCAAACTGGCTTCACCATTTCACATTCCTCTAGCAGGATACAAATGTTCCAATTTCTCCACATCCTTGCCAGTGTTTGCTTATTATTCACTGATTTTGACTATATCTATACCAGTGACTATAAAGTGATATCTCATTGTAGTTTTGATTTGCATTTTTCTGATGACTAATGATGTTGAACATATTTTCATGTGTTTATTAACCATTTCTATATCTTCTTTGGAGAGTTGTCTATTCATGTTGTTCGCCCATTTTTAAGTGGGATATCTGTTCTTTTATTAATGAGGTATAAGAGTTTTTTATATATTCTGTATATAAACCTCTTATCTAATAAATGATTGACAGATATTTCCTCCCATTCTATGCACTATCTTTTCACTTTCCTGACCTTCGAAGCATAAAGTTTTTAATTTTGATGACATCCTGTTTATCTTTTTCCTTTTGTTTCTCAAGCTTTTTCATATCATATGTTAGAAGTTACTGCTAAATCTGAGGTCATTTACCCCTTTGTTTTCTCCAAGAGTTTTATAGTTGAACTCTTTCTGTTAGGTATTTGATCTATTTTGAGCTTATTTTTGTACGTTGTGGGGTTAAGAGCCTAACAATTCTTTTTTTTTCTTTTTGAGGCTTTTTTTTTGGTTGTTTATTATTTCTTTGATTGCACTGGGTCTTCATTGTTGGGCAGAGGTTTTCTCTAGATGTGAGTGGGGGCTACTCTTTGTTGTGGTGCACAGGCTTCTCACTGTGGTGGTTTCACTTGTTGCAGAGCACAGGCTCTTAGTGCATGGACTTTAGTCGTTGCATTACACGGGCTTAGTAGTTATGGCTTGCGAGGTTTAGTTACCCTGTGGCATGTGGAATCTTCCTGGGCCAGGGGTCGAATTGGTATCACCTGCATTGGCAGGTGGATTCTTAAGCACTGTACCACCAAGGAAGTCCCCAATATCATTCTTTATATGTGGCTATCCTGTTGTCTCAACACCATTTGTTGAAAAGATTCTTTTTCTCCCCATTGGATTGTTTTTTCACCCTTGTCTGCAGACATGTAGTAGTATTGATTGATGTCTGTGTCAGTATTTCATTGTCTTGATCTAGAGGTAATTGTTAAAATCAACAAGTATGAACCTCTAACTTTGTTGTTCTTTTTCAGGATTATTTTGGGTATTCTTTGTCTCTTGCATTTCTGTATGAATTTTAAGATCAGTCAGTGTCTGTAAAAAACCAGCTGATATTTTGACAGAAATTGTTTTGAATCTGTATATCAATTTGAGAAGTATTACTGTCTTACTATTAGGTATTCTGATCCATGAACATAGAATGTTCTTCCATTTATTGAGATCTTTAATTTCTTAAACCAGTATTTTTTAGTTTTCAAAATATAAATTTTAAGTTTTGCTTTTGATGTTGTTAGTAAGAATTATTTTGTTAATTTTATATTCAAGTCATTTGTTTCTTCAAATCTTCCTCCCCTTCCCTGTTCCTTAGATAAGGGACTTTGCATAGCTTTACCTTTGAAGTCACTTATACTTTGTCCTGTTATCTCAATTAAGTTGTTAAGCACATTTGTTGATTTAAAATTTTCAAGTATTGTTTAGTTTCAGACTTAAAAAAAACTGGCATATTTTGCACATATAAGTCACCCTTTTCAAGTGGATGATTCTGTTTTTAAAAATAGTTTCTGTTTCTGTAATGAGGTATCCTATCTTCTCATTATTGTGACAGTATCTTCCTTTACACTGAATATTGTTATATTAGTTGCTTAAAAATTTTGTCTTCCGATTCCAACATCTGGGCTATCTAAGAGTTGATCTCCGTTAACTGGCTTTCTTTTGGAATGGGTTACATTTTCTTGCGGAGAAGGCAATGGCACCCCACTCCAGTACTCTTGCCTGGAAACTCCCACGGATGGAGGAGCCTGGTAGGCTACAGTCCATTGGGTCGCTAAGAGTCGGACACGACTAAGCGACTTGACTTTCACTTTTCCCTTTCATGCACTGGAGAAGGAAATGGCAACCCACTCCGGTGTTCCTGCCTGGAGAATCCCAGGGACGGCGGAGCCTGGTGGGCTGCTGTCTATAGGGTTGCACAGAGTCGGACACGACTGAAGTGACTTAGCAGTAGCACATTTTCTTGATTCTTTGTATGTCAGTTATTTTGGATTGTATTTCTCACATTATAAATGTTTATACTGCAGGCTAGATTCTGTTATATTCTTCCAGAGAGTGTTTTGATTTGTTTGGTTTAGTTTGGTTGTTTTTGCTTGCTTGTTTTAATAGGTATTTAATTTGATGAAACTCAAATTGCAAACTCAGTCTCATTTGTGGTGGGCAGCAATTCAAATCTCAGTTCAGTTTTTAGCTTTATTTGGACTATTTGGAGTCTATGCTGTCCGTGCGTATTTAAGAGATCATCCAGAAATTTGGCTTTCTCTCTGGTTCTTTCCTTTCTGGGTTTTCTCTCCTTATTTTCCAATGGTTATGCTGTTCCTGACTCTTTCCTCTAGTTCTTCAAGCCAGACATACTGGGTTTTTGCACAACTTTTAAATGTAGGATATGACTGCTCAATATACCATAGACTGGGTCTACCTTCAGGCTAAAAAGGTTCAAAAATGGGAAAGTCACTGAATGCCATGCTTTGTTCCAGACACTGATAACTCCTCCAAGTATATGCCTACTTTTGTTCTCTTTCCAGTGCCTTCAGGTGGTTGTTTACTTTTTTTTTTAGCTAGAATTTGTTTGTTATCTTTGGAGGGGTAGTCCAAAAGAACTTAGCCAGCTATTATTGGAAGCTAATCATGATAGAACCATATCTTGCTGCTTAAATATTTTAAGCCCAAATTTTTATTTTTAAAATGATACCTTTTGATCTATTTTCTACTGAAATATGGAGGGATTTTACTTGGAACATTCAAATCTACTTTTATGCCTTTGTCTTTTATTTGGGCTATCAAGCAGATAACTAAATAAATAGAGGACTGTGTCATTTCAGAATACTCTAAAGGCCACACTTGGAATAAGCATGTATTTGTTGAGATCTTTTCTGTCAAATAGAGTCTAGATTTTTTTTTTTAAAGCGTGGTTAGATATTTCAGAGAATGTACAAAGGGTAGCTATAAAATAATAAGGTTGGTTTATCTTCATAGAAATAGATCTCATTTTATATATACTTGATAACTGACAGTAAGGCAGTAGGGTAACATAAGTGAGTGATATTACTCTTAGAGTGTTTTTGTTAGCTAGAACGCTCTTTTCCAAGGTTCAGTAAAGTACTTACTCTATTACGTAGTAAAGTTTATGACATGTTCAGAGATTGTGAGTGGTGTGGTTTGCTTTATTATCAGGAGAGGTGTTTTAATAGTTAAAAAAATTTTTTTTTAATTTAATTGAGTTTGATCTTCATGTGTTAGAAAGCTTCTTAACTGATTTGAAGAAAATATATTTCTTTTTTGTTTAAAGGTGAAGTGGATCCTAAGGAGAGGATAGCACGCCAACGAAAGCTATTACAGAAAAAACTTGGCCTTAATATGGGAGAAGCCATTGGAATGAGCACTGAAGAGCTCTTTAATGATGAAGATTTGGATTATACCCCAACTTCAGCAGCCCTTGTAAACAAACAACCTGTAGGTAAAACCTTTGGTTGTCTGACTGCAAGTAATAATACAGAAGATTTGCTTTTGTTTTGCTATGCAATTGCAATAAAAAAAAATACATTCCTTATTTCTGCTCATTGTTGCTTAGTGTCACCATAATTTACTATCTCCATAAGTTGAATTTCTAGTGATAGATTCTGAAGAGGTAGAAGGTAGCGTCTGCCTGTCTCATAGATGCTAGGCTATTAGATAAAAGCTGTTGTGGACCTTTCAGGAGAAATTGGTGTTGAGAAATCATAGTTGCACCAGTTGCTCTTTTCTTTATTCTTCAATGAAGAAAAAAAAATATTTCAGAGGGTAGGAGATAGTAAGGGCTATCATAGTTAGATATGCTGATACTATAAATTTTTAGAGCTGATTCTTTTGAGAAAGTAGCAAACATGATGAAAACTTTCAAACAGTGCAAAAGGACATACAACATGAAGTAAGTTTCTTTCTGATAAATGATGGACGCACATTTCCTTGTGTCTCACAGCAACCCTTTTAAAATTATTTGTCTTTTTTTTCCTGAAATTTTCTGTGTATGCACAAGTCCTTTTTAAGCCATGTCTGCCTGTGTGTGCGGGCTTCCAAGGTGATACAGTGGTAAAGAATTCATCTGCCAATGCAAGAGACACAGGAGACATGGGTTTGATCCCTGCATCAGGAAGATCCCCTGGAGTAGGAAATGGCAACCCACTCCAGAATTCTTGCCTAGAAAATTCCACGGACAGAGGAGCCTGGCAGCCTGCAGTCCATGGGGTCACAAAGAGTCAGACATGACTGAGCATGCATCCACACCCGTCCATATATACAGACTGATCACATTGTTTCTTGATAGCTTCTTTCTGTTTATATGGCTGTACCATAATTTTGCTCTGTATTTTTCCTGTTTCTGTTTTTCCAATTCCCAATGGATGCCTGTGTGCTTCTTTTTTTTATACATTAAAGTCTTCATAAGCTCCAGTAAAAGCTGTGGCTCTCGCTCCTTAGAAGAATGTACATACATGTGAAATATTACCTTTCAGGGGATTTAGTGCTTTTACTTCTTGGCTTGCTTTACATGAGACCCATGTCTTCTAATTCCCTTGGCCTTTCCTTTTGCTTAAGTGGAGAATGGTTCTATTTGCCTTTATTCTAGTTGTCCTCTAAATCATTAGAATTTGTAAATAAGTTTTTTAGCATTGAGGAGTGTGTGATGATGGTGGGACTTTTGTAGACAAGGAGGGAAAAAGGGCAGATTCTGGAGGGAAGAGTACAAAGAGGCAGAAAATATAATAACAAACATGAAGGAACAGAAAGATGGAGTATGAATGGAAGCATAAGATATAAATAAAAAAAAATAGAATAAAATAAAGGAAAACAAATGTGATCACAGTGTGGCATTGGATACTGTGTAGGGAAATTAATAGGTAAGTGTATTATAGAAAATAGGCTATGGACAGAATAATTGGATAGGAGATGGCAGTAGCAAATTGGGCAGGATCCAAATTTGTTTGGCTTTAGATGTCAGGGACCTTTGGGAAGAGTTGCTCAGGTTTATTGTTGTAGTTTTCATCACTGCTCCATTGCCTTGTACATATGCTAGTGGTCCCTGGACAAGTCTAGCAGGGCACCCGCACCAGTGACCCTGACTGGTTGTGGTAGTGTACATTTCAGTTGAATCTTAAATCAGTTAAGGGCAGAAGGATTTTTAGGCTTGTATTAAAGCGTTTTTATTCACAGCCTTAACGTCTCCTATGATTGGAATAAGGAGCAAAAGCGGTATGCAGTGAGTGGTTAAGAGGGAAAGACCAGTTACTTATCAGGTCTTCATGCTTAGTTGTGTCAGACGCTTTGTGACTCCTTGGACTGTAGCCAGCCAGACTCCTCTGTCCATATTAATTTTCCAGGCAAGAATAGTGGAGTGGGTTGCCATTTCCTGCTCCAGGGGATCTTCCCAACCCAGGGATTGAACCCAGGTTTCCCGTGTCTCCTGCATTGCTGCAGAATCCTTACCTGCTGAGCCATCTGGGAAGCCAGTTATTTATGGCTATAGTTATTTTTATTTTTTCAGTAGAAGGTGATTATAATTTTTTTAAAAATTGACATTCTTTGTGCTTACATCATGGCTTCCCTGGTGGCTCAGTTGGTAAAGAATCTGCCTGCAGTGCTAGAGACCCGGGTTCAGTCCTGGGTCGGGAAGATGCCCTGGAGAAGGAAACGGCAAACCCCTCCAGTATCTTTGCCTGGAAAATCTCACCAATAGAGGAGCCTGGTGGGTTGCAGTCCACGGGGTCGCAAAGAGTTGGGCACGACTGAGTGACTAATATGCTTACAACTTTTAGATTATATTATGGTTATTTTAAAGTTTCATCTCTTCAAAGTCCTCACTGGAGTTAGGATCATACATTTTTGCCACATCTATGACATAAAGTAAAGAAACACATGAGCTTTTCCTGGCAACTGGAAGAATAGGGAAGAAGGAAGAAGAGAGTGAAATTATGGTACAGCTATACAGCAGAATAGCATGAATCTGTCAAAGAAGAATGTAGTCAGTTTGTATATAGTGAAACTTACAGACTTTAGTCCTCTTCTGAGGCTGAGACTGTGGGTATATATTTTAACTTCAGAAGTTCAAACTTCACATTCTTTTATTCTTTTAGACTCTCCAGGCTGCTGAACTGATTGACTCAGAGTTTCGAACAGGAATGAGCAATAGACAAAAGAACAAAGCTAAAAGAATGGCCAAATTATTTGCAAAACAGAGATCCAGGGATGCAGTGGAAACGAATGAGAAGAGGTAGTAATCCTTTTTTTGCTCATTTATATATTTATTTATTGTTATACCATTTTATTTAATTAAATGTTTTTTAATTGGAGGATAATTGCTTTACAGTATTGTGTTGTTTTCTGCCATACAACAGTGTGAATCAGTCATAACTCTGTGTGTGTGTGTGTGTCCCCTCTTTTTTGAGCCTACCTCCCACCTCACCCCCATCCCCCCCTCTAGGTCGTCACAGAGTGCCAGACTAGGCTCCCCATGTTATATAGCAGCTTCCCACTAGCTGTGGTAGTGTAAATATGTCAGTGCTACTTTCTCAGTTTGTTTCACCCTCCCTTTACCCCGCTGTGTCCATAAATCTGTTCTCTACATCTGTATCTCCATTCCTTCCCTGCAGGTAAGTTTATCAGTATGATTTTTCCAGATTCTGTATATATGCATTAATATATGATACTTGTTTTTCTCTTTCTGACTTACTTCACTCTGTATAATAGGCTCTAGGTTCATCCACCTTACTACAACTGACTCAGATTTGTCCCTTTTTATGCCTGAGTAATATTCCATTGTATGTGTGCATATATATATGCAACAGCTTCTTTACATTCATCTGTCAATAGACATCTAGGTTGCTTCCATGTCCTGGCTTTTGTAAATAGTACTTCAGTGAACATTGGAGTACATGTGTATTTTTGAACTGTAATTTGCCCAGTAGTGAGATTGCTGGCCATATGGTAGTTTATTCCTAACTTTTTAAGGAATCTCCATACTGTTCTCCTCAGTGGCTATATCAATTTACATTCCCACCAACAGTGCACGGAGGTTCTCTTTTCTCCATATCATCTCCAACATTTATTGTATGTAGACTTTTTTGATGATGGCCATTCTGACTGGTGTGAGGTGATACCTCATTGTAGTTTTGATTTACATTTCTCTAATAATGATCAAATTTTTGCTTATTTAAAACAGTGATGTTGGTTAACTTAAATCTTGGTCTGCTTGATTTCCAAAAACATTTTGATGACATTGCTTTTAGCTGTGGAGTACCGTTTGGATTGTTTTCCTCAATTGTCAGAGAGCATATTTACTATTACTAGAGACTAGGACAACTTCCCCAGGAAGATCCATATATGCAAATTTTTTTTCATAATAATTACGAGCTCTGAATGAGGATTGAAGATCTTCCAAGGGGAGTGCATTCCAGGTAAAGGGAAAAAGTATAAATACCTGAATCATGTAATATTCAAGAAACAGAAAGGTTGTATGGCTGGGATTAGTAGACAGAAGAGTATTAGAGAGTGAATTCAGAGAGGTGGCCTGAGGGCTACAAGTTTAAGACCGCTACTTTTGTAAGGTGAGAACTGTCACCATATTATATCATCTGTTCCTTTGGTTGAGGGCTAAGCCAAATAGTGGGTAATAATCCAGGCTTATTTACCTAATCCTATTGTAGGAAAGAGCTCTGTGGGTAAACTGTCTTTACTTTCTTACATTCATTGTGGTTCACAGTGTTCTGTATTCACTTCTTTTAAATAAATGGTGACCTTTTTTTTTTTTTTTTTAAAGCAATGATAGCACTGATGGGGAACCAGAAGAAAAGAGACGAAAGATATCAAATGTTGTTATTAATCAGTCTGCAGTTGATTCCAAAGTTCTGATTGATAATATTCCAGACAGTTCTCCCTTAATTGAAGAGGTACTACTGAAATACCTGAAGCATCCTTTGAAATCATTTATAATTTTTTCATACTAATGTGTTAGTAGATGGTATATAATATAATAATCTGTTAATTGAGAGAAATTTTGTTATTAAAAATCTAAGTACTTTTTGTTAGTAAAATTTTTTGATTATTTAAAAGCCTGACTATTATCAGTCCTACAAATAAGTACACTTAAATTATTAGCATAAAATAGATCTTTTAAATTAATATTAATTTGGTTTTTCTTATTCAGACAAATGAATGGCCTTTGGAAAGCTTTTGTGAAGAACTTTGCAATGACCTTTTTAATCCCTCCTGGGAGGTAGGATTTCGTCATTACAATTTCTCTCAACTCTGTTTTCTTTCCAATGATAGGAACCATATCAATCATAATCTGTCTTGTCAGAGTCCTTATTTTTCCCCGATGTCCCTCTCAGAACCACTGGTCAGATCGCTTCATAAAGAGTTGCATATCTTTCTCAGACAGTAAAAATTTCCTTTGGAAGTGGACAGTTTTGATTAAGACCAGTAGTTTTCAAGTGGTAGCTTAGCCTCAGAAATAGTTCTTCAAAGAAGATCTTGAACAGGTCTCAATATATAGAAGAGATGAAAGTGAAGTTCTTCTGGTTGAAATTGAGGGTTGGTAATCTCAGAAGATTCTTTGGTTGGTCTCTGGGCAATTTTAAACACTGTTTTGGAATACCTTTTAGCTTTAGCTTTACCTTTAGCGTTCTGCTCCCAGATGTACTTCTGCTCAAAGCTATTCAAGTTTTAACTCAAATGGGGTCTTTAATAAGCGGGGGCAGTGTCAGTGGCATGTTTCCTCTCTTCCAGATGGCAATGCAGAAGGCTTCAGGGCTACAATAAAGTATTAGTCATGAGACATTTTATTTAAATTGTCTTCCTTTGATGTTTAACACTGGTGGCTTTGGAACTGAGTTTTGATGTATTTATTTCTAAAATATTGATGTTTGGACTATAAAGAATATTATATGATGCTTCTTTTCTCTCCTTTGCTGTGGATAATGCTGAATGCAAGTAGAGAGTAGAGGAGTGACAGCCAAGCAGTCTAGTATCTCAGAAAGAATTCAGAATAGCTATTTTTTGCCTTTTTAAAAAATAAAATCCATATAATCCAACTTGTGAGATAAATATATGTAATTCTTCTTGGATGATAGAAGAAAAACACATTCTTGTGAAGTCCCACTCAGTTTGTTCCAATTTCTTAAAAATCTAGTATCCCTTTTTCATATTGAAGAAAAGTTAAACACTGTTTCTTAAGCATTTAACCTCCGATATTTGCTTCTTGGTTCTTTTTAGGTTCGACATGGTGCAGGCACTGGACTTAGGGAAATCCTTAAAGCTCATGGGAAAAGTGGTGGTAAAATGGGAGATAGCACTTTAGAAGAGGTAAGTGTAAGTGTAGTAAATCAAAATTATCATCAGATTTCAGTAGATATCCTCTTTCTCAGACAGGAAAGTAACAGAGCATGTGCCATGAGATAGAAATGAGAGGTATATAGTAAGAAATATGGAAGGGTGAACATAAGGAAAAAGGTTAAAAAGTTAGGAAGAGTTTTATTTCTATTATAGAGAAAGAATGAGTTCAGGGGAAAGATATGTTCAGAAATATTGAGTGGAAAAGCATGTAGAAGCACTCACATTTGAGCAGGGTGTAATGAATTGGAATGTAGATTAAGATGAATGAGAGTACAGTTTAAAGGTCAGTAAGCAATGTGACTAGTGTAACATGGAGGCACTAGTAATAGGCTAGATAACAGATACTTTGGCCAACTGATGTGAAGAACTGACTCACTGGAAAAGACCCTGATGCTGGGAAAGACTGAAGGCAGGAGGAGAAGGGGACGACAGGATGAGATGGTTGGATGGCATCTTTGACTCGATGGACATGAGTTTGAGCAAGCTCTGGGAGTTGGTGATGGACAGGGAAGCCTGGTGTGCTGTAGTCCATGGGGTCGTAAACAGTCGGAGACGACTGAGCGACTGAACCGAACTGAATGTAGTTGACATTACAACAGCTTTAAGTGGTTTCTCAGTTTCTCTGGGAGTGCAAGTAAAATAATAGAATTCATGAATTTTATAGATTTTGGTACAGTATGTCTAAATAATCATCAAAGAAGATGTGGTTAGTATTGAAGATAGTAATTGGGACTGTTCCATAGTTTGATTATTGTTCCTACAGCTAAAATAATCTGTCCCAGTGTTTTGTTTTAGTTTGCTGTAATAGTTTAGTTTTAGTTTTTGGACCTAATATGTTTTAATGTGTTATTAAAAGGTGATTATTTTAACAGATGATTCAACAGCATCAAGAATGGTTGGAAGACTTGGTTATTAGACTCCTTTGTGTGTTTGCTTTAGACAGATTTGGAGACTTTGTTTCTGATGAAGTAAGTATCTCCTAAGGGAGGCTTTACCCAATCAGATTTCAAATTCTTAAAATATATATATATCTGTGTGTGTGTGTGTGTGTGTGTGTGTGTATTTTTTGCAAATGTGAATTTTCTTGCTTTCTCATTTTTAGGTTGTGGCACCAGTTCGTGAAACTTGTGCTCAAACATTAGGTGTGGTGTTAAAACACATGAATGAAACAGGAGTTCATAAGACTGTGGATGTGCTGCTTAAATTACTTACACAAGAACAGTGGGAAGTTAGACATGGTGGTCTGCTAGGAATAAAGTATGCTTTGGCAGTTCGTCAGGTAAACACTTCAGTTTTTGAAGCATGTATAGGAGAGTTTTTTCCCCTCTTAGTTTATTCTCATTAATTAAATGAAATGGCTTTAGATTCTTAGTGTTACAGATAAGTCAGTCCTTTAAGATTTGCTTTCTTGAGGTAGTATCATAGAGACCAGTGATGCTAATAAGAATTTAAGTACAAATTAAAAGAGAATTATGCTTGGAAACCTGTTTCTGTTTCATAGCAAGACCAATTCTCAGTGAGATTTCTAGTGTATGATCACAGGAGTAGCCTGTGGGGGCTGACTCTATTGGGGCAATTAAAAAGAGGGTAATTTGGAGTAATGAGAAGCAGGAAGAGATAGCTTTCTTTTTTCTCTTCTCTCATATTCCCTTTGGTTGTCCTTGCTATTGAATGAGAAATAGAAGTTCAGGTTCTAGCACAGGAGTATATATGTATGTGTATTCACACTAGGAATTCATGCTCCTGCCTTGAAAACATGTTCTGATGTTTCAAGTCGCATTGAATAATGAAGTATTAATACTGTTATGTTCTTTCTCAAGTGAGATTAATTACATAGGCATCTAATGACACTTTTTCATTTCTGTTTACATGATTCTTTTAAAATAAATACTGGAATTTATACTTTTGTATGTTAATTTAATAAAAGATTTTTAAGCACATCACTTATACTATAGAAATTAATCTATTTTGGTGTACTCTTTTACAGGATGTAATTAATACTTTATTGCCTAAAGTTTTAACTAGAATAATTGAAGGACTCCAGGATCTTGATGATGATGTCAGAGCTGTTGCTGCAGCATCATTAGTACCTGTGGTAGAAAGCCTTGTGTATCTTCAGACACAAAAAGTAAGTATTTTTGCATTTTCTTCCTATAGAGCCTTTTACATTTATTGTGTAGCATGTTAGAAAAAACATTGAGGGTTTTTTTTTTTTTTTTTTGGACATTCTCCATTTTTCTTATGACAGCCCTCTGGTGCATAGTATCTTGATATATATATATATTCTTAGGAAGAGTGATTTGTGTCTTTTTATCTTTCCCTTTCACGTACAGAAGATGTAGAGAACTTCCTTAAAAAGAAAGCAACCATTCCTTGTTCATTTCATTCCTGGGTTTTAGGCATATGAGATTTTTGCTTGTTTTGAGTTTGATTTTGACTTTTGGTTTTTTATTATGTTTTCATTTTTGAAATGCCTCTTTTAAGGTCCATCTGATTTCCCTCTATTATTAAAACAAGATCATGTGTATTTGAGAGTACTCCGAAAGCTCAGAAACTAAATTTGTCTTTTCATGATGATTAAGAATGTTTTAACTATATTAAAATTGCTCAGAGAGTCCTGACATGTATGTGTAAGCTGTATTGTTTTCAAAGTTTACGATTTTTTTTTTAACGGAAAATAGATTTGGGATATCTTATTTCTTGAACGCTCCATCCATTATGAACCTCGCTAGAAAGGTAAATGCCATAGTAGAACTGAGTGGCATTAAAAAGAGGGGTAGAGAATTGTTGAAGGCAAATAATGTTTCCTCCTTAACTTTACTCAGAACTGGGATTATCCAAGGTCATTGAGGATGTATATGTTGTTGAATCAGTAGTGACTCCTGAAATACAGTTTGGCCTGGCTGGTGAATGTTTCTTGCAAAATTAATAACTTTACTTGATAACTGATCTTATAGGTACCTTTCATTATAAATACATTATGGGATGCTCTTCTGGAACTAGATGACCTAACAGCTTCAACAAATAGTATTATGACTCTTCTGTCATCCTTGTTAACTTATCCTCAGGTTCAACAATGCAGGTAATTATTTCTATTCAATGGAATAAAGTAGAAAGTGTTTACATACAGTTCCAGATAATTAAAAATATAATAGTCTAGCATCTTTTAGAATAGCACTGTAAGTTGGGGATGCCAAAGACAGTTATTTTCAGGAGGACTTTTCTTCTTCATTCTCTAGCCACCAGCTCTTTTGGGGCAGAAACTTAGTCCGTATTCTTGGGTTAATTCCGTTATATAATCATTCAGCTTGTTCATCTTATGATAGTTAACTTTAGACAAACAATTATCCATTTTATTTTCACCTCTAGTTCTAGGCTACAGAATTTTGTAGCCTTTGTGACAGTGGTTAATAGAATTATCAGTGAACATCAGTTTTACATTTCCAAATTTTGCTACTCTGTAACAGCATTTTCTTTGTAATGTTGACAAAGAAATATTCTCTTGATTTCAATAATCACGCATCAGGAAGGGAATACATAATAATGGAATATAATGTTCAAAAGCAGAGAATGGGTGAGGCAAAGATGTAAACCAAAAATTTAGTGTCATTTATTTTCCTGTCTTGATATCTGAAATGAAGCTTAGCTAATTAATGTATTCCCTACCTTTTAGACTGGCTCCTGAATATTAGTATCCTTGGAGATACAGGAAAAAAAATTACAGATGAGAAAGTTAATTACTCTTCTTAGCCTAGTGAGTGTATTCAATGAATGTTTATATAATTATGTTTATAAATGATTTCTGGTTCTGTGAGTAAATCTGTTTCCAGTGAAAATCATTGATGTGTGAAAAACATGGAGAGAATGTTTCAAATAATACTGACCTGCAGTCGTCCTTCAATGTTAAATTTAGGCTAGTGGGACAACCCAAAATTGGAATAGCAAAATAAGTGCTTATAAAGTGAAGAGAAAAATTGAAATGATAGTGCATATATGGTGTTTCCTAATTTTCAGACACCTGCATTGGTATAAGGGTTAAATGAGTTAATCTGTGTGAAAGCCCTTCTCAAGCTGAAAAATGCAAGAATTCTTAATTATTATTATATATCAGGGGTTGGCAAACTTTTTCTGCCCAGATAGTGAGGTTTTGGCTTTGTGGCCATATGATCTCTGTCAGAACTACTCAACTCTGTCCGTGTAGCACCAAAGCAGTTGTAGATAATACATAGAGGAATGAACATACCTGTGAGCCAATAAAATTTTATTTAAAAACTCTCGTAGAGTGAACTTGAACTGTGAGCCTTGGTTTGTTGGCACTTGCCCTAAAGAGAAAACAGGCTTTGGACTTAAAAATGTATGTATTTAATCAAGTGGACAGTGTTGGAAAAGCTAGATAATGTAAAAACAAATCAAAGAATGTAGTGAAAATTCTGTTAATTCAGTGTGAAATAATGTAGTTTTTGATCTTTTTTTTTCAAAAATGCCTTAGAAAATTTGCTTCATATGTTGTGATATTTGGCAGATACTTTCCAGCTTATGTAAGAGGAAATGCAGCATGTATTTGGAGCATGAAGAGTTACACTATTAACAAAACCTGCTATAATGCTTTTTCATATTTGAGTCTGTTTTATGTCTGTGTGTGCATGTGTTTAAGTTGTAATTTTATAAGTAAATTTACTAGATGTGTAAATAAATGTAAAAGGCGATGTTCATATAAACCTACAAGTAATGAAAATAGCATTAAAAGATGGATTCCTCCTGAGAGGAACCAAAAGAACAGATAATTACACTGACATATTCTTTTTTCCTCATGTCTTTTTCTACCAAGGTATATATTTCAAATGCTACTATAAATAATTTGCTAATTTGAGGTAACTTTTATAAATGACTCATGGATGTGACAGGAATCCTATGGTCCAAGTTGTTAGCCAACTTGTGGCTTTGCTTGCTTTCACATTTAAAATCTAATCTGTGAGAAGGAAGATAATTTGAATTTTCCTAATTTAGTAATGCTAGATTAGGATAACAAATTCCAAAGCTACTACCATACCATCTCTTGCTTCTTTTGATATGTGATAGAGATGGGGGGGATATAAATCCTGTGCACCTGTTGGTTACCCATTGGCGTTAACGGTAGGAGAGGAGGAAGGATTAACGATCCTGATTTTTGTGTAGGCTGACCATCAACTAAGATACATGTCCCATTTTCCTGAGTGAGAACAGGCTGAGAATAAGTGCAGTTATACTGAAAAGTTATAATTTGATAGAGGTGATTCATGGTATTAGTGCCACAGAATAACCTCTTGTTAATGTTTCTGTTACTCTTTATGACTGCATTTGTTCTGTCTATTCTGGTGTTATAATAACAGTTTTGTATGAGGGTGTTAAGCAAGTGTTCATATGAAAATTGTATTGTCTTTTTAGAATTTATTCATCGAAAAACTTGCTAGATCCATAAGGAAATGATATTTAGATGATGTATCAACAGAATTTCAACCAAGAATGAGTAAGATTAATGTGTGTCTTCTTTATTAGTATTCAGCAGTCACTCACAGTTTTAGTTCCACGTGTCTGGCCTTTTTTGCATCACACTATATCATCCGTTCGAAGAGCAGCCTTGGAAACTCTGTTCACTTTATTATCAACACAAGACCAGGTAAGAACTAATAACTACAGTAATCTTGAGATTTTTAGAGATTAATTTTGTAAGATAAATATGACCACCAGGTTACCCTTGCTTCACATAAAGATCAGGAGAATGCTAGGGCTAGTAAAATTGGTAAGGTGACTATGTAGACACATAAGAATATAATCATCATAAGGGCAGAAATATTTTAATACTGTTCTAGATTGTATTCCCAGCCCATGTAATATTGCTTAACACAAAGGTGGCTCTCAGTAAGTTTTTGTTGAAGGAAAGATGGAATCATTCCTCCCTGTCAGAGATCATGTTATTCATTCTTTGCCTGCTCTGTGTGGTTGACAGTTGGATGGTTGGCAAAAACGATCCCAGGTTAGAAAGCTACCTGTGAAGCTCTGCAGTATGACTTGAAAAGACTGATAGTACAATTGCTAGGCACTTACTTCCTTTTAAGGAACACTCAGTCTTAAGAGCATTTTATTTCCAAGGAGTAACACACTGAAATGCCTACAGAGAACCTTCAGGTAATATCACTGTGTAAATAGAAATCTGTTATGAGCTGAGTAATCCTTGCCCCATTTGTGAAAGGTTTCATGTTCCTATTTTAAAAATAGCCCTAAAAGTCAAACAAAATACTAGAATTTAGGGAAATATCATAAGGAATCCATTTCTTATGCTGTTACTTATAGGTGCTGCAGTTTGAGCCAGTGGTCTTTAAAAAACAATGGTTAATTTTTTTTTAAACAATATATTAATACTGTGGATAAATGTCTCTTTTGTGTTCACCAACCATGCATTCCTATGTGAATTAGGAATATTCCATGTAGACCTACTTTAATCTATAGCACAGTGTTGTGTTGCACTACCATGAATCAACATTTGTAAATTTCCTTTTGCATTATCTTTTTTGTCTGATCAGAATCTTCTAAGAAAAACTATCAGGTCCATTTTATTAATATAATCCTTAGTTGATCAGGCATGGGTTCATATAAAAAACTGCTGGCATGGGTTCTGAGTTTTCACATCATTTTTTTTTTTTCCAGTTTTGTGAGTTTTGCCTAAATGTTTTTGATGTAAATATTCCTAAATTCACTTTAGATAGACCTGTTGAAATTATCAAATTTCTTCCCTTCATGTTGTTGTTGTTTTCTGTTTTTTAATACACTTTACTTTTAGGAGCAGTTTTAGGTTTACAGAAAAGCTGAGCAAAAAGTACATAGTTCCCATATGCCCCTACCCATATGCACAGTTTCCCCTTTAGCTAACATCTTGCATTAGTGTAGCACATTTGTTGCAGTTGATGAACCAGTATTGATACATTATTAACTAAAGTCCACAGTTTACATTAGGGTTCACTCTTTATATTGTAGATTCTATGGGTTGACATATGTACAGTGGTATGTGCTCACCATTAGAGTATCATACGGAATAGTTTTCACTGCACTGAAAAGTGCCCATGCCACACCTATGCATTTCCACTTTTCCTCCCTTCAAAACCTTAGCAACCACTACTCTTATATTCTCATATTTTTGCCTTTTCCAGAATACCACATAGTTGGAGTTATGTATTATGTGGGCTTCCGTGGTGGCTCAGATGGTAAAGAATCTACCTGCAATGCAGGAAACACAGGTTTGATCCCTGTGTTGGAAAGATCCCCTGGAGAAGGAAGTGGCTAGCCATTCCAGTATTCTTGCCTGGCGAATTCCATGGACAGGGGAGCCTGGCAGGCTGCAGTCCATGGGGTGGCAAAGAGTTGGACATGACTGAGCCACACACGCGTGTAGTATATAGCCTTTTAATAGTGGCTTCTTTTTCATTTAGCATTACAAAATTAAGGTTTCTCCATATCTTTTTTATAACTTGATAGCTCATTTCTTTTTATCACTAATACTGCATTGTATGGATGTGCCACAGTTCATATATTCACCTATTAAAGGATATTTTCCTTTCTTTCTGTTTTTATCAGTTTAAACGAAGTTTTAAACATTTGTGTGCAGGTTTGGGTATAGGCATAGTTTTCAGTGCACTTGGGTAAATTCTGAAGCGCACAATTGCTGGATCATATGCTAAGAATATATTTAATTTTATAAGAAAATGTCTTCCAAAAATGTCTGTGCCAATTTACATTTCCACCATCAATGAATTAAGACTTTCTGTTGCCCTATATCCTCTCCCAGCATTTGATGTTGTCAGTGTTGTTGATTTTAGCCTTTCTAATAAGTGTGTAGTTGTATCTCACTATAGTTTAAATTTGAAGTTCTCTAATGATATATGATGTTGAACATCTTTTCATATGCCTATCTTTAGTAATTTTTTGTTTTGTTTTGTAAAACCATAAGACTTTATAAGGAAGATAGTCTGAATCTTACAACTTATCCCATCCTAAGTATGTATGCATATATGCTCGTCTCTAAAATGTTTTTATATAGAACCACAGTTAATAAGTTATTTATAAATTCTTGTTTTTTGTTTTTTTTTAATTTATTTGCCTGTACCACATGGCTTGGAGGATCTTAATTCCTTGACCAGGGATGGGATCTGGGCCCTGGGCAGTTGAAGCATGGAGTCCTATGAAATCTCATTTGTATTAGACTCTTTTATGACATATCTTGGCATCTTTGAAGATAAATTGTTTAATCCCTGTGCCTTTATCTCTGATGTTAACATGTGAAAGTATTGGCAAGTCTGGCTTCTCAGAGAGTATGAAATAAGAACTCTTAGGCAAACCAAATTAATTTTATTTGGTAATGACTTAAAATCAGAATGTAACTTTTTTTTTTTTTTTGCTGAACTAAGAGCTTGACCAAGTGAAGTAATTTATCATTTGTTTTTCCTTTTTTAAAAAAATTAGTTTTTATTGGAGTATAGTTGATTTATCATGTGTGAGCTTCTGCTGTGCAGCAAAATGAATCATACATATATATTCATTTTTTTTAGGTTCTCTTCCCATGTAGATCATTATTTGTTTTTACTTTTTATTCATGCCGGTTTATTTATGAATGTATATGTTTATCTGTGAATTACTTTACTGGAATGTCTAGATTAATTAGTGTTGATAACCACTATCTTTAATAGTGGTTTTAGTCAGAACTCAACTAGGAAAATATATTCTGGACATGAACCTCTAGTTTAGTCATATTCTGTTGACTGGGTAAGCTTTCCCATTCTGTTTGCATCAGAGTCACCTTCTGAGTCATTTGAAAATTTCAGTACATAAAGTATTGATTTTTATTTGAAAGGCAAGCACTAGCATGATGCTTATAAATTTAGCATGAAGATATACATGAGACTGAGTTGGAATTTGGGGGCATACTTAGTCCAGGATGTAAGAAAATTTAATGTATGCATATGTAGAGAAGGGAATAAAGACCAAAAAAACAGAGTTGACTGAGACTTTGGCATTTGAGAACATTAGCATAATTAGGTATTGGCCAGATTTTCTAAAGGTATGAAAAGAGAGCAAAGTTTAAATATTTATCTGACTTTCAATAAATATTGATTGGACAAATAAAACAAGGAGTTACAAGTTGTCTAATTATAGAATTGGGTTTTGTTTTTTGGCAGTGGGCTAAAATAGGATTTCAGACCAAATTAGTGGAGGAGCTCAGAACTCAGTATGATTCATAACTTTGTTGTAGCTTCTTACCAGAGTTTCTTGCAACCCCATATCATTTGATATGGAGATAGAAATGATGATACCTACCAACATGAATCAGGTGTTCATAGTAAATGATAATCAGATTGCTGCTTCCCCCTCCCCCCAATATCTACACACTTTATGGGTGTGCTTATGGGAAGATAAAAAAGGGGGCATAGCAAAATGGTGCTGGCAAGATCTTATCCTACTTAAGATGCCAATTTTGCCAGTTAGGGATTTATTACCAGCCTACAATTGTGGAAAATTTTGCATATTACCAACTATTCCTTGTGACTTTGACTATTCTCATAGTCAAGGTGGATTTGTTCAACAGATATTTTAGTGCCTACAATTTTCTAGATACTGATTGGTAAGAGAAAAGATCTGTGTCCTTCTGTAGAGCTTAAAACAGGAAGCTAAGCAAGACAGGAGAAGGCAACTAGACAAGCCCTTATAATTACATAATGGCCATTTTATAAAGCCATCATTACATAATGAGGTAAGGATCTGGTAGGGGAAGAAGATGGTGCTACTGGATCCTTACTAGTGAGGTGAGTAAAGGTCAAGGAAGTGTTTTGCTGAAAGTACAGTTGAAACTGAGACCTGAAGGATGAATGGAATTTAACCAGGTGAAGAGTAGGGTAACAGAGGAAGAACATGTGTCAGACTCTGGGAGCAGAAGTGAGCATGATGGCACTAAAGAGGAAGGGAAAGGAAACTGGTCTGGCTGAAGGATTGAGTGTAAGGCAATGTAGATGGCTAAAAGTTTCACCTTGATTTTGTAAATGTAGTGACATGTCTGATGGTCTTATTTTTGTTTGTCATCAGTGTTCCTTATTCTGAGTTCCACAAAGGCAGAGTGAAGGAGGGAACACCAGTCTGAATAAGGGAGCTGTACAGAGAGTACCCCATTCTCTTTACACTAAATAACTACCAATCATTCCCCTGAGTATTCCCACAGATGCCCACCCCTCCATCTGACCCTCATTATAAAAATGCTGGGAAACATGTTTATTAGCACTGACATAAAGTGCTAATACTGTGTTAATTATTTAACATAAACCAAAATATTTTTTTAAAGCCCTCTTAAAACATGAATTAAAAAAAAAAAAACATGAATTCACTTATAACTTGAGTTGCAGTAGTACAGCTTATAGTTAATTTAAACCTGGTGAAGTAAACAGTCTGTGGTAGGAATTTTTCTGTAATTGGGATTATACTCTGCTAGACGACTACTGAAGTCATCAAAACTTTCCAGACTTTGCCTAAGATTAGAAGGGAAATTTGTGACTACTAGACTGCTAGTTAGTAGCATATGAGAAGTCCATTGACTATTTTTTAAAATTTTGGGATGGAAAATCCCAACGTGGTTAATTTCTAAGCAACTTAAAGTATTGTAGCCCTCACTGTACCCCACTCCTAACCAATTCAGTTTAATAAACCTATAAATAAAAAGCAACATTAGGTTACCTGCCTAAGTCAGTGTCTACTGGAAGACGGGCACAAACTTTATGAAAACAGGTGGACCAACTTTCAGATTTGCAAGAGGCAGGTTGTTTCTGGATGGGCCAAATTGTACTTAGCAATCTTTGGAGAAAATACTAATAGTGAGCTGAAGCATGTAACTTTTTGTAACAATATCTAAAAGGAGATGCTTGCACAATTGTTCAGATAGACTGAATTTGGCCTCAGCTGTTTTCTCAGCTTTATTTTGTAATTTGTATTTTCTGCTAGGCAGACTTTATGTTATGTTGCTGGAGAAATCTGCATTTTTAAAAATACTCATTCCTGTGATGATAGTGACCTGCATATTCTGGGTTGGATTTTTTGTTTGGTTGGGCTCTTGGTTTCTCTTTATTTTTAAAATTTTATTTTCCTCTTTATTTATTGACTTGACTTTATAAAGCAAAATTAAACAGAAAATACAGAGTGCCCATCCATATACCTCCTGCTGCTGCTGCTGCTGCTAAGTCGCTTCAGTCATGTCCAACTCTATGCGACCCCATAGATGGCAGCCCACCAGGCTTCCTCGTCCCTGGGATTCTCCAGGCAAGAACACTGGAGTGGGTTGCCATTTCCTTCTCCAATATACCTCCTACTCTCCCCCAAATAGCTGCTCCCACCATCAACATTGCACACCAGCATGTTACAGTTCGTGAACAAACGTTGACATGTCAATGTCAACCAATCCATAGTTATATTAGGCTTCACTTTTTTTTTTTCCTGGGCTGTGCCACACTGCTTACAGGATCTTAGTTTCCTGACCAGGAATTGAACCCCAGCCCTTGGCAGTGAAAGCACAGTCCTAACCACTGGACCTCCCGGGAGTTCCCTTGGCTTCACTCTTGATGTTTCATGTTCATTCTACTGATTTTCACAAATGTGTGATGATCTTTCCATTATTGTATCTTACAGAATACTTTCTCTACCGTAGAAACACCCTGTGTTCTTTCATTACTTTATTCCTTTGGTTATTTTTTAAATAATTATAGACTAGAATTTACTAGAGTAACAAAGTTTATAGCCTGAGAAGACTACTGCAATTTATATCACATTCACTGTTTATCAGTATAGGGGGAAAAAATCTTCATCTATAGGTATGGCTTTGGGATCTACAAGCAACTGTTTCGATTTGCAGTGATGAGGTTAGGGGTGGATTATGAGAATTGGTAAATATGGTAGGGGAAATTAGAAGAAATTATAGGAGAGTGATATTAAATTATTTGCTTATTGCTATTACAGCTTTCCTAATTGTGCCTGTTCTCTCTGCTGAGGGAAGGAGAACTTTTCTTTCCAATATCCCTTTCCCTTTCAATGAAAAGTAGTTCTTTTTTGTCAGTGAGTAGGCTCCCCCCAGCTGATGATTTTGCAGTCTGTTTTAAATTTCTTTCAAACCATTTTGAGGAACATGTGAAAAAAACAAGCCCAGGGTTATTAGTTTCTCACTGGCAAGAGAACTGTAGGTAGCTTTCTGAGTTATGCATTATCCCTAGATCGTCTCACTTTCTGGAATTTTAGTTAAATATTTTCCAAATTTCTCTTCAGTCTCTTCCAGACAGTTCACTTCAGTCGCTCAGTCGTGTCCGACTCTTTGCGACCCTGTGAACTGCAGCACGCCAGGCTTCCCTGTCCATCACCAACTCCCTGAGTTTACCCAAACTCATGTCCATTGAGTCAGTGATGCCATCCAACCGTCTCATCCTCTGTTGTCCCCTTCTCCTCCTGCCCTCAATCTTTCCCAGCAATGGTCTTTTCTAATGAATCAATTCTTCACATCAGGTGGCCAAAGTATTGGAGCTTCAGCTTCAACATCAGTCCTTCCAGTGAACACCCAGGACTTATCTCCTTGCAGTCCAAGGAGTCCAAGTCAAGAGTCTTCTCCAACACCACAGTTCAAAAGCATCAATTCTTCTGCACTCAGCTTTCTTCCAGACAACATAGTTTTTATTTAAAAAAAAATTGTGGAAGGATGTGATGTTAAGTACTGTGAACTAGTTAGTTCTTATTCAATGAGCTTGTAATTTGAACAGTAGACAACATGAGATTCTTTTTCTACAATTCTGAGCACACAGTGGATTTAGTTAAACACCATTTGATTGTTTGATTTGGGTGGGCTTTTGATTTGTTGAGAAATTCCTTAGATTGAGGTTCTAAACATGAGCTTAAGGAAATCTCTGAAGCTGAAAGCAAAATATTATACATAAGTATGTATATAAGTGTATTTTTCTAAGAGAAGATTGTGCATAGTCTTTCCCCGATTTTCAGCGAGTCCTTAACCAAAAATAAATTATGAACTTTGGCCTTAGTTTTGTAGTGAACTCAAAGTTGAATTGTCTAGATTGGATATCATCTCACAATTCTTTTCTTGCATTAATGATGAGCACATACAACTTAAGCTAATAATCTAGCACAACAACTGTAGTGTGATCATTTGCCAAATTTCCATGACAGAGCAGTGATACACAATGAAACCGAAGAGATGTCACTGGTTAGAGCTTGCTCCCATATACAGGATAATTTCAGTTTATAGAAGCAAAATTCAGTGTTGTTAATCATAATCAGACTTTCTCCAGGTTCCTAGAGATTGTATACCATTTACTTTCTCCAAATCACTGGAATAATACAGTGTTTTTGCTCAGAATCTTGTCAAAATTTATCACCAGTTGAACGTTTTTGATGAAGTCATAACAGTCTTTTCATGGTAGTACTTCTGTTATTTGACTTAAAACTTTTAAAATAAGCTAATGCTGCAGAATTATGTTATAATTTTGATTTTGCTTTTGTTTTTAGAACTCTTCATCTTGGCTTACACCTATCCTTCCTGATATGCTTCGACACATATTTCAGTTTTGTGTTTTAGAAAGCAGCCAGGAAATTCTGGACCTCATTCACAAGGTATGTGATGAATATATCTGTACTCCTTCTCCCAGTACCTTGGTAGATGTAAAATTTTTTTTCATATTTCTGTACAGTTGTTGATCAGGGATTTAAGAAATTAGAAATCATCCAAGGCATTTGAATAGTCTGGAGGTCAAGGAAATAGACTTTTTATGGATTATAATGGTTAAGTCCTGGTTAGTTGTGTGACCCATTAGGCAGGTGTTTTAAGCACTTTCTTCATAGCCTCAATACAGAAAATAAAAAATGAAGAAAAGACAACTTTTTTCCATCACTTATTTTGCTTTCTATCAGCATGCTCATCTGTCCTACAGAGTATCTTTTGGGATTTATTGGTAATATATAGAGTCTGATTCAGAGAAGGCAATGGCACCCCACTCCAGTACTCTTGCCTGGAAAATCCCATGGATGGAGGAACCTGGTAAGCTGCAGTCCATGGGGTTGCCAAGAGTCGGACACGACTGAGCGACTTCACTTTCACTTTTCCGTTTCATGCATTGGAGAAGGAAATGGCAACCCACTCCAGTGTTCTTGCCTGGAGAATCCCAGGGATGGGGGAGCCTGCTGGGCTGCCTTCCATGGGGTCACACAGAGTCGGACACAACTGAAGTGACTTAGCAGCAGCAGAGTCTGATTGTCATAATTTAGACTTGTACTTTTTCCCTTTATTTAGGAAGATTGGTCATGTGTGTTGGAACCTATAAAGAATAGCCACTTGATATGTTTAATAATATTTATGGGAGGAAATGGCACTGTTGTACTCTTAAAACCTGTTAAGGTAGTCTTGAATCATTGGCCTCTGAAGTGACTCATTGTTAACAGCTGTGGGTTAACATTGGTGGTGTTTCTACATGCTGGAATGGCAACCCACTCCAGTATTGTTGCCTAGAGAATCCTGTGGACAGAGGAGCCTGGTGGGCTGCTGACCATAGGGTTGCATAGAGTCGGACACGACTGAAGCGACTTAGCATGCATGCATGTGTTGGAGAAGGAAATGCAACCCACTCCAGTATTCTTGCCTGGAGAATCCCAGGAACGGAGGAGCCTGGTGGGCTGCTGTCTATGGGGTCACACAGAGTTGGACATGACTGAAGCGGCTTAGCAGCAGCAGCAACAGCTACGTGCTGGCCCTAGCCCATTTAATGTTAGGCATCGAGAAAAGAGCTTTAGGTCTTCCCTGGTGGCTCACTGGTAAAGAATACACCTGCCGATGCAGGAGACTTGGGTTCGATCCCTGATCAGGAAGGATCGCACATGCCTCTGAGCTACTAAGCCCACGTGCCACAACTGAACCTGTGCCCTAGAGCCTGGGAGCCGCAGTTACTGAGCCTGAGTGCCCTAGAGCCCTTCTCTGCAACAAGAGAAGCCACTGCAGTGAGAAGCCCGTGCAGCACCAAGGACCCAGCACGGCCATAAATAAATAAATAAATAAAATTGTTTTTTTAAAAAGTGCTTTATTGAGTAAGATCATGAATGAAGATTTACATTGTTTTAAATTTATACTAGGATGTTACTCCAGTATATTACTCTGATATGGCTTTTGTCATAGCTCACTTGGTAAAGAATCCATCTACAATGCAGGGGACCCCAGTTTGATTCCTGGGTCAGGAAAATCTGCTGAAGAAGGGATAGGCTACCCACTCCAGTATTCTTGGGCTTCCTTTGTGGCTCAGCTGGTAAAGAAACCACCTGCAATTCGGGAGACCTGGGTTCGATCCCTGGGTTGGGAAGATCCCCTGGAGAACGGAAAGGCTACCCACTCCAGTATTTTGGCCTGGAGAATTCCATGGACTGTAAAGTCCATGGGGTCACAAAGAGTTGGACACAAGTGAGCGACTTTCACTACTCTGATATACTAGATATTACTAGGATAGTACTCTAGTATATACTAAGGGTATTACTCCTCTAAATTTAGCAGAAGCTGTTATATATTGAAGCATGTATTGAATATAGGAATGCATATAGAGCTTTATGATTCAAAGAAAGGATTCCAGATATTTACTGAAATTTTGATAACGTTTTTTATGGGTATTTTAAAAAATGATTTTCATAAACTGAGGAAAATACTTTGTATTCTTTTTTAAAAAACTTTCTTTTGTATTACTTTTTTTTAGTATACAAACTTATCTACCCTAAAACAGTATTTGAAAGTAAGCCTGTATGTTGAATTTTAAAATTAATTTTTGTGCTATTTCCTACTTTTTTTTTCAATTCAGTATCACTAAAAGTATTAGGTTTTATTAGGCCTTGCTAGAAAAATTTCATTTTCTTCTTCTCTTCTCATTCTGCAGGTTTGGATGGAATTGTTGAGCAAGGCTTCAGTTCAGTATGTGGTAGCGGCTGCTTGTCCATGGATGGCTGCGTGGCTTTGCTTAATGATGCAGCCTTCTCATTTACCTATTGATTTAAATATGTTGCTGGAAGTAAAAGCTAGAGCCAAAGTAAGTGTAGAGGAACATAATTATTTGTATGTTCAACTCATAATTATTAATACAGTAACTGTGTTAAGAAATCTGTATTGCTTTAATATAAGTGTGATATTATTATTGTAACAGAAGGAAAAATTATTTTATTGGAACCTTGACAAAATGCATCGTAATTTTTATCCATTAAGGTTTTGTGAAAGAACTGTATTTTAGTGGGATTGTAACAAATGAGATTATTTTTTATGTTGTCTATTAAATTTTAATGGTAAATCTTCAATTATTGTTTTCCCCCTTTATTCACTTAGGAAAAAACAGGTGGTAAGGTGCGCCAGGGCCAAAGCCAGAGTAAAGAAGTACTTCAGGAGTACATTGCAGGTGCAGACACCATCATGGAAGACCCCACCACCAGGGACTTTGTTGTTATGCGGGCCAGAATGATGGCAGCCAAGTGAGTATGCATAAATTCAGAAGTCATTTAACCAAAAGATTCCTCCCATGTGTCTGTCAATCCTTCCTCCATCATACTAGAGTAAGAAGAAAATTAAAATGTAAGAAAACGTTTTTCATTCTTTTGAAGTTTTAAAAATAAGATTTGTATTTTTTTGGTGCACATATACTGTAATATTTAAGCTTAGGTGAAGTCATCTTAAATGGCAGTTACTAAAATTTGTTTGGGAAGGCAACCCAACAATTGCACAGTCCACAACAAAATTTGAACATCTAGGCCACATAACTGTGTTTTCAGGCCTGAAAATTTCCTTTGTTTATTTTGTTGTTTTAGTTGCTAAGTCCTGTTCGACTCTTTGTGACCCCGTGAACTGTTGCCCTCCAGGCTCCTCTGTCCATGGGATTTCCCAGGCAAGAATACTGGAGTGGTTTGCCACTTCCTTCTCCAAGGATTTGTATTTTTTTATGAAGATAAGATAGGAGTTAAGACTTCCCTGGGAAAAGTTATAGCTTCAGTAGGGGAAACTTAGAGTAATTTTTATAGTAATTTCTTTTTTTCTCCCTCTTAGGTTGTTAGGAGCACTTTGTTGCTGTATTTGTGATCCAAGTGTAAATGTGGTAACCCAAGAAATTAAACCAGCTGAATCCCTTGGCCAGTTACTACTCTTCCATTTGAACTCCAAATCTGCCTTACAGAGAATTAGTGTAGCTTTGGTAATCTGTGAATGGGCTGCTTTACAGAAGGTAAGATTTTGCCCCCAAATAAATGAAGACAATCTAAACTAGTTTCCATTAGCTATTAGGATTATTTTCATTGTATTTTACAAACAGAAAAGTGAAAATTTTCTCTGTAAAAATATTGAACATTTATAGAAAAGTATTCCAAATTATACTGAAACATTGTTTCTCTCTCATTTGCCTTTAACCCTAGCCTTTTTTTCTTAGAACCCCCAGTTTTGTACCTGAGAACTACAAAAGAGGCTTTGAGAGATAGAAGTCCATTTGTATGAGTAGTAGCAAGGGCAGATTTTTGGTCACAGGAAGAATAAAATCAGCACATTTAAACCCAAATCTCTGTGTTTCCAAATAAACCATTCCCTTGCAGCCCCTTTAATTTTTAACTTCTAGTAAGATGTATTGATTTTGTGTAAGACTTGCTTTTGTAAATCAAAGAAACTTCCTGCTGGCTTTGTTTATTCCATTGACTGGAATTCTGGAAATTTAACTGTCTGCACTTGCTGTGAGAGTTGCTTGTTACTGCCTCTTAACAGTTTGTCAAAGCTGTGTCTAAAAGTAATTGAGCCATGCTCTATTGCAACTGAAACCCCAGCTTTGCCTCTGGAAAGAAGCAAGGCTCATCTGTTTTTAGGCAGGACGTGGTGTGCTGGAGAGGCAGTGATGCTGTGTTTTTGTGCCTCTCAGACTCAGCAGCAAGTGTTGACAGTTCGGTTTCTGGACCCTCACAGAGCTTCTCTGGACTTACTCTGTGAAGCCCAGGCTGATCACCCAGATCCCACAGAATCCCTCATGGCTCACCACTGAGGTCATTCCCCCTCTGGTTGGGGCAGGCAACAACCAGAGAGAGTGGGAAGGGTTAGTTAAATTTGGGGGCAGGTGAGTAGCTTTTAAATTATATATCCATTTCTACAGTATGGCATGTGAAACTATGGGTTCAATTGTTAAGAAATCTAATGAGTTTTTAAATAACATTTTTTAGTGCATGCTAAGTGTTCTTTTCTGACTGATTTCTTTTTACAGTTGTATATTTTTAAATCTGTCTTGGAATAAATACAGAATAAAGTAAGAGTAATCAGGTGGAAAATTTAATGGAATTGTAATAGTTCCATGTGCATGTTCTATAGTCATTCATATTAAAATTTTAGAGTAGTTTGGGTGTGATACCTTTTCTCTGTGAAACTAACTATGTTGTTCTGGGAGATAACAGAATATAGATTCAAAAACAATAGAAATTTAGACTTGGTAGTTTGCAAGTGAAGATTATGCATTTCTAGAATTATGTTTACATATTTGCCCTGAATATTTGTTGTCTGTTATATTTTAGGAGTGTAGAGCTGTTACCCTAGCTGTGCAGCCACGTTTACTTGATATCCTTTCAGAACATTTATATTATGATGAAATTGCCGTTCCATTTACACGAATGCAAAATGAGTGTAAGCAGCTTATTTCATCATTAGCTGATGCACATGTTGAAGTTGGTAATAGAGTAAACAACAACGTTTTTACAATTGATCAAGCTAATGACCTGGTGAGTAAAGAAGTGACTTTCTTAATTTTAGAGCATGAAATAAGATAAGAAATTTGTCTTGTCATGTTTACCACAAAAACACTTAATTTGTTGAATCTATTTGTGGCTTGGTAGCCTATCATATATTTGGAATAAAGTAAGAGTAATTAGGTAGAAAATTTAATGGAATTAAATTCCCTTTGGAAAGGTTATTTCATTGTATTGACTTTTCTTCAAACAAGAGAATGGGGAAGGGATTAAAAAAAAAAAAATCTCAGCTTTGGCAAACCAATACACCTTTATTAGAAAATGTGTTGCCTTTTGTCATTTCTCAGTTTTGCCTAAGACTGGCAGAGTATAGGAAAATAAAAATGTTTCTGAGTATTTCTCCTCCCCCTTCCCAACTTACAGTGAAAACATTCAAACATAAGAGAATTACACAATGAATACTCATATACCTACCAACTAGATTCCACAGTTAACACTTAACTAAATTTGCTTTATCACATATGTGTTAATTGTAATATGCAACCATTAATCCATATTTTTGATGTATTTCTAAATAAGTTGCAGACAGCTATCAGTACACCTCAACTAAAATTCAGGGTTTTCCCTTTTTTTGCTCTTTTTGTGTCATTAACCAAAATTTAGTTTTTACGGTGATTTGCTCTTACTTTGAGGTAAAACTTATCTTCTATGAATTGTACAAATCTTCAATGGAATATATGATGAATTTTAACGAAATGTATACCTTTGAAACCCAAACCTCTGTCAAGATACAGCCAGTGCCATACCCACTTCCCAGTCAATCCCTCGCCCTCAAAGAACCCTAGTTCTGATTTCTCATGCACCATAGATTACTTTTGCCTGTTCTCGAAGGATCTTTTCAGCATGATGTTTTTTAAAATCATCTGTGGTGTTATATGTATCAGTAGTTCATTCTTTTGTATTGCTGAGTTTTCTTTTATTGTATAAACATGCCACATTAAGTGTAAGCCCTTCTTCTCTTGATGAACACTTGGGCTGCTCCAAGTTTTCAGCTGTTATGAACAGAGCTGCTATAAACATTTTTGTATAAGCTTTATTTAAAGACATATTTTCATTTCTCTTGGGTAAATACATAGGAGTAGAATTGCTGGGTCATAGGCTGAGATGTTTATTTAGTTTTATAAAAAATTGCACTTTCCCAAAAGTGGCTATATCATTTTACCTTCTAATCAGCAATATATGAGAGTTTTGGTTGCTCCACGTCATCACCAACACTTGGTGATGGTCACTCCTTGTAATTTTCGCCTTTCTGGTGGTTGTGTGACAGTGGCATTGTGGTTTCAACTTGGCATTTCCTTGATGACTAATAAGTATAACACTTTTTTATGTCTTATTCACCATTTGTTGATCTTCCTTTCCAAAATGTGTGTTCAGTTCTTGTCTATTTTTAGTTAGGTTGTCTTTTTATTATTGAGTTGTAGGAGTTTTTTATATATTTTGGATACCAATCCTCTATCATATAGATGCTTTCAGAACATTTTCTCTCAATATGAGGCTTGCTTTGTCTTTGAATAAGAACGTATTTTTAAGTTCGATGAAGTCTAATTTATCACTTGTTTTCTTTTATGGTTGTTGTGTTCTGCAATCTGAGCTACCTTTTCTTATCTCCAAGTGGTGAAGGTATTCACACACATTTTCTTCTACAGCATTGTAGTTTTAATGTTTAGTCATCCATATTTACAGAGAAGGCAAAGGCAACCCACTCCAGTACTCTTGCCTGGAAAATCCCATGGACGGAGGAGCCTGGTAGGCTGTAGTCCATGGGGTCGCGAAGAGTCAGACACGACTGAGTGACTTCGCTTTCACTTTTCACTTTCATGCATTGGAGAAGGAAATGGCAACCCACTCCAGTATTCTTGCCTGGAGAATCCCAGGGACAGAGGAGCCTGGTGGGCTGTCGTCTGTGGGGTCGCACAGAGTTGGACACGACTGAAGCGACTTAGCAGCAGCAGCAGCAGTATCCATAATTATATTTATATATAGTGCTAAATAGAGACTGCATTGTTTCATATAGATACCTAATTTTTTCATTGTCATTTATTGAAAAGATTTTCCTTTTCCCATTGTATTCCTTTGTTTCCTTTGTCAAAAATTATTTGAAATGGATGTGTGGTTCTGTATCTGGGCTCTATTTGTTCATTCTGTTTGTCTCTCTCTATGCCAGCAGCAGCGTTTTCATTACTGTATCTTTGTATTTAGTAAGTCTTTGAGGTTAGGTAGTGTCAAAGAGTTCTTCCTGAGTTACAGAATCAGAAGTTCCTGTGAAGGAGCATGTTGCATTTCTTATCCCCCTTTCTTATTAAAAAAAAAAACAAAAAAACACCAAAACACAATATAGTTGAAATTGTTTTTGGTCTCACCTGTGAGAAAAAGCTAAAATTGCTCCATTCTTTATTGTTTTTATATAATTTCTCCTTTTTGCCTCCCCTTCCCCATATTTTGCTTTCTTAGAATAAAATCTCAAATTCTCTTAAAGGTCTGGGGTCCCTTTTTACTGTTTCTGACAAGATTTTTTTTAAAGCTATTACTTGGCCTTTTAAAGCTTTTCTTATTCAGACCTCTTAATCCCTAGTGGAACTACTGTTCTGTTTCATCAACTTCCTTACTCCAGTGGTTTTGACCTAGGATATCAGAGTCTCCAGAAGAGCATATTTGAGGGAAGAACAGTTTTAAAAGATTAATCTTGGCCCTGGCTAAGAGTTGCTCTTTGTATCTTTCTTTGCATTCCTATTTTTCTCTTACTTGCCAGATACAGGCATTTCCTGACGGTCTTCCTCTGTCTCTCTTCGTTCACTAATTTAGTTCTTACCCATGGGCTGTACTGTCTTCTCTTGATCTTTTATGTTCTTCAATTAAGCATTTTTGTTTGGATATCTCACTGTCATTTCAAACTTAACACAACCAAAACTGGAATTTACTTTTTAACAGAAAATAGCCCTTTTTATCCACAGTCTCAAATCTTGTTAACATTTCCTTTCAGAAAGTTTCATGAGTTTATTCTTTCTCTGCTTCCATCACTACAACCCAGTCAAAGGCCTTAGTATTTTATGACTAGGTCCTGACTCATCTCTAAGGCTCCAGGCAGTCTGGCTCATTTCACCCTGCCTGCTGTGCCAGACTAGTGAAGTTCTTAGTGCCACTCTGAACACATCCCTCCCCTACTTAAAAAAACATTATTTTCTTTTTCCTTGATTTTGGTTTTTTCCTTTCTTACTTTCAACACCACCTCTAAACTCCCCATCTCTTTTCAAATAATTTCTCAAACTTCCCCCACTTAAGCCTAGTTAGTTTTTCTCTTGCAAAAGTATACCACCCTTGCTCACTTTCTTTGCTTCACTCATTCTCTCTTTGGTGTCTGAACTCCTCTTCCCTTTGCTGAAAATTCCCTACCCTCAACCCTCTATGCTCATCCCAAGTTCATTTCTTGATATTCTTTCATCTGCACCCTGTGTTCAAGCCATGATGACTGCTGTCAGTTCCTTGAACAGTGCCTCGACTTCCACTACCTCACTCTTTTTGCCAAGATGTCCTCATAACTCCAGACTTAACTATTGTTTAAAAACCTAGCATAAGTGTTAACTCCCTCTAATAAGCTTTCATTGCTTTTGTCACCTGAGGAGAGTTAAGCTATCCTTGTGTTACCACAGCAACTTGCACTTACCTTAGTTTCATGTTAAATTGTCTTTAATTGTTTACCTGTGAATCTCCCACATTAGTCTCAACAGTTTTTTGAGTGTATAAAGACATTGGTTTTACTCATGTTTTAGTATTACTCATTAAATATTTGTTGACTGAATGAATGAATGGAAATTGGAAAGCTTTACCTAAGCTGCCTGTAATCATTGAAAATTGACAGAAGCATAGTGTATTTAGGACAGGGTTTTAAACTTTTAGTAGTGAAACCCTGTTTCAAATAATCTTATGCAGAGCTTGAACACATAAAACAGACAAAGCAAAGTGGAGAATATAAGCTAGAAGTGGTATATGATCATGTTTCTTTATAGAGAACAGATCACGATCAAGCAGATAAAGCTCAATTTAAAGTCTTTCATATTTTTAGTGATAAAAGAAGATCTTATCTGTGTGCCTGTTTTGCTTCTCATAATAAGAATCTGGCATTACCAGTCTTGCTCGTAAGAAAGTTGATCATTTCTAAGTCTGAAAAATTGGGTTATCCATTTTTATTTTTATTTTTATTTTTTTTTGCATTGGCAGGCAGATTCTTTGCCACAGAGCCACCTGTGTCAGAACCAAACTAAATGATTCCCTTTTATTTATAATAACTGACAGTGTTACCACGGCGGTGGGAGCAAACACTAAAGTATGACACTCCAGGAACCATCCAAAGCACTTTATGTATATTAACTCTTTTCTTCCTCATGACAGCCCTGTGGAGTAGGTTGGAGTAGGTGTACTTATTATTATCTCTGTTTTACAAACGAAACTGAGATGCAGAGAAGTTCAGTAATTTGCCCAAGGGCACAGAGCTAGTAAGTAGGAGAGCTGGGATTCAAACCGAGGCAGCTGGGCTCCAGGACTTGAACGGCAGAGTTTTCAGAGAGCCCGTTCTCGTGCCTGACATCATGGAAAGACAGGAAACATCCCAACAAGTTGGCACGTTAGCTCCATATGAGTGCTTGTGTATAACACGTTTAAGAAGTGGTGCAATATGGGATTTTGATGTTCTCTAATTCTTCTGACAGTTTCACACATGATCATGTGGCTGGATGTAGGACTCTGTTAGTGAACACATCTTGTCTACATGTGTCTATTCTCTGGGTGGTCTACCAGCCTAAGCTGAGAAAGAATACGGGAAAAACAAATTACCTATTCATTTATTCAATCATTTGTTGTCTGTGGGTGTATGCTAAGTTGCTTCAGTCGCATCTGACTCTGCAACCTTATGGACTATAGCCCGCAGGCTCCTCTGTCCATGGGATTCTCCAGGCAAGAATACTGGAGTGGGTTACCATGCCCTCCTCCTCCATTTTTAAAAAGTTAGGTTCTTTAATGTTACAGACTTATCTGACCAACATTGATCAGATTGGATCCATTTATAGAGCCTTTTTATGACTCTAGTTATTTATCAAACAAGACTATTTTTGTTATGTAAGCCATCATACTATCTTTAAATGGTAATTTAAAAATCATGTGCACACAAAATCTTGTCCATAAATGTTCATAGCAACATTATTTGTAATATTAACTAAGGTGGAACCAACCCAACCATTCATTGGCTAATGAATGGAAGAATGCAATATGGTATATCCATGTAGTATAATATTATTTAGCCAAAAAAAAGGAATGAAGTAATTATACATGCTACAACATCAGTGAACCTTTAAAGAATTATGCTAAATGAAAGAATCTGGTCATAAAAGACTATACATTATATTAGTTTTATGAAAATGTCCAGAATAGGCAAATCTATGAAGATAGAATGTAGATAAGTAGTTACATAGGATGGAGGAAACGAGGTGTTACTACTAATAGGTATTGAGTTTCATTTTGGAGATGATGAAAATGTTCTGAAATTGTGGTGACGGTTGTACAATTCTGAATATAATAAAAACTTGAACTGTACACTTTGAGTGTATTGTATGTGAGTTACATCTCATTAAATTGTTTTAAAAAGATATAATGAACAGTCTTTTAATGGAGCTTGTAAAGTAGTCTGACGCCACAGTTGTAGCTCCAAGCAGTTCTTGGTAATTAAAGAATTAACAACTGTTAAGCCATTCTCAGAGAATTGGTTTATATTTGCTCACAGTATTCTTATTTCACCAAAGTGCTTTGTGGGTATTATGTGTGATTTTTCACTCAAACTTACTAAGTGTAAGAAGTCTCTGAAGAGATTGTGTCGTTCTTAAAAAAGTATAATACAATGTTAAATTAAGTCAGATTAAAATAAACTTTACTTGGAAGGGTTTAGACATTTAGTTTACTGAGTACTAAAATGTACTAGTTATTGTAGAACTTACAATTGAAACAGAAAACTTGCTGTCTTCCCTTTAAGAATGTACAGGCTACTTGGGGCTGATGTCATTAATGATTCTTGATTTCTCTCTTCAACAGGTCACTACTGTTTTTAACGAAGTCACGTCATCCTTCAATTTAAATCCTCAAGTATTACAGCAGCTAGATAGTAAACGACAGCAGGTCCAAGTGACAGTAACAGAGACCAACCAGGAGTGGCAAGTGTTGCAGTTGAGAGTGCATACTTTTGCCGCATGTGCAGTTGTGAACTTGCAGCAACTTCCGGAGAAATTAAATCCTATTATAAAGCCATTAATGGAGACAATTAAAAAAGAAGAGAATACGCTAGTGCAGAACTATGCAGCTCAATGCATGGCCAAACTACTTCAGCAGTGCACAACAAGGACTCCCTGTCCCAATTCAAAAATTATTAAAAATCTCTGTAGCTCTCTTTGTGTGGACCCATATCTAACTCCTTCTGTCACATGTCCAGTACCAACACAAAGTGGCCAGGAAAATTCTAAAGGTATATATCTAAGCCTTTATTTCGGGTAGAGAAAGAATTAACCATTTAAATTTGTTTACAGTTATCTACAGGTATAATTTAAGCAAAATCCAGTTTATGTTGGAGCTTTTTACCACTTTGAGAGAATTTGCAAATATTGCTAATAAAATCAGCAGCCCTCTTAATTCATAAGTTATTTATAAAAGACCTGATATCTTTAAGGTCTTTAAGTTCTCACATTTAAGATGACTAAAGTCTATAAGACAGGTATTAACCCTTAACTTCTCTTTCAAGATCATCATTATAATGTTTACTGTTAACAGGGCTAGAAACCTTAACTGTATCCAATGGTGATTGAAAGTTCTTCCTGTAAAATTCTGTTTCCTCTAATTTAGTACATGTCTTATGCGATAAGTGGACTCTGTTATCAAATAATGTTTAAACAGCTTTTCTATTTTCCTCCAGAAAATTTATATGTAAAGTAGTAACTGCTCTTTGTAGTCTAGTCTCAAGGACCAATGTTTTGTCACATGCCTTAGTCCTAATTTCCTCCCATCTCCCTCCCTGAGAGCTGGTTGAGGCAACAATATTTTTTATTGGTTGCTGTTTCTGAATTCATGGTTATTATAGACTTTTTTTTTTAAGAGAGAACTTACTTACAATATTTTTTAAATGTGTCTTTTTATGCCTGGAAACAGTAACTCATTTTTAAAGAATTAATGTACTTTTAACAGAAGGTACAGTCATCCTTGCATTAGATATTTCTGGTTGTTAACAGGATTCTGCAACCTTGGTTGTATTAAGTATGGTCCTATGCAGATATCAAAATGTTTAACTTAATGTTGCAAATTACTGATTTTTGTGACCATTTCATTGTCTAGAGAAAATATCATTGGCTTATAAAAATTGAGGCTTAAAAGACAATTTTAAAATGTGTTGTATCTTTTGGAGCAGGAAACATTTGGTCACCTATATTATGCTTTAAGGATTATTTGACTTTCCTTAATAGGATCCAACTCTGAAAAAGATGGAATGCATCATACTGTCACCAAGCACCGGGGTATAATTACACTCTATCGGCATCAGAAAGCTGCTTTTGCTATCACAAGTAGGCGAGGTCCTACCCCCAAAGCCGTCAAAGCTCAAATAGCAGATCTTCCTGCAGGAGGTAGTGGAAACCTCCTTGTTGAACTTGATGAGGTAAATAGTTTTTCTTCTTTGAATACTCTGATTTTTAAAACAAAATTTCTTACAGGTTGAGAGCTAAATTGTCATATCAGCTTCTAGAATTATATTTTTATATTTTAAGTGAATGAACTGTGGCTAATAACTTTTTGGAATACTCCAGCAACAGACTTCAGAAAAACTATAAACTTCAAATTTCTCAAGCCTCTTATTTTTACCAATTTAGCTTTCTGACTGTCTTCCTAGCAAGAAACCCTCTCAATAGTGGGTGTATAAGTCATTCATGAATATGAACTAATTCCCTCCTGTAGCAGTGACTACGGAGATGTTAAATAATAGTGAAAGCTAACTTTTCTCAGTCTTACCAGTGTTAGGAATTACTGTTGATATTCAGAGGATAAGTTTATACTGTCAAATAACTTGTTGCCTATCTTTTAGTCAACTTGAAATTTATTAATTGTGTGATGTGAGGTAGGGATCTAAGTTTGTTTGTCCATAGGAACAACCAGTTATCCCACCATTGAATCTTTTCCTCCCTAGTTGATGATAATGGCTCCTCTGTTATATATCCTGCTTTCCTATATGTAAGGCTCTCCTTGGGCTTTCTATTCTATTTCATTGATCTACTTGTTCTACAGTACAGTTTTTAAAGACAATTTAAAAATCGTTTGGTGGGACTTCCCTGGTGGTCCAGTGGTTAAGACTCCGTGCTTCCAGTGCAGAGGGTGCAGGTTTGATCCGTGGTCAGGGGACTAAGATCTCACACTGCTGTGTGGCTGGAAAAAAAAGAAAAACTGTTTTTTAACTGTTTGGTTTTGAAAAATCTTAAGTCACATTTTTAACAATAGAATTCTCTAGGTAGCTCTTCCGGTTGCAAGACATCGGAACTTACCTGATTTCAGCAATAAACGATCAGTGGTAAAAGACATGTGTTTAATATATTTCTATAAAGTATAGGCCTATTTTAAGTTTGTTTTTTTAAACCAAAATCTTATTGTCTATATTCCTTTTAAAGTATTCTGTGAATGAAGGCTTTTTCACTAACTATATTCTTCTCATGTTAGTTTTAATCAAAAATGTATATTTTGATGATTTGCATAGTTCCTTCACTTAAAAATATAATTGTATCTTTCTGGGGGGACTTTCTTTATATTTAATTATTATGAAATTACTGCTAAGTATGAGGTTATACTAATCTTGTTAAATTAAACAGATGCTTATATTCTATCCCTTAAAAGTCACTCAATCGTGTTCGACTCTTTGCGTCCTCCTCGTGGACTATACAGTACATGAAATTCTCCAGGCTAGAATACTGGACTGGGTAGCCTTTCCCCTCTTTAGGGGATCTTCCCAACCCAGGGATCGAACCCAGGTCTCCTGCATTGCAGGCAGATTCTTTACCAGCTGAGCCACAGAGGAAGCCCAAGAATACTGGAGCGGGTAGCGTATCCCTTCTCCAGGGAATCTTCCCGACCCAGGAATCAAACCGGGGTCTCCTGCATTGCAGGCAGATTGTTCACCAACTGAGCTATCAGGGAAGCCATGCTATCCCTTAAGCAAATATAAATAAGAGCAGGTCATGGTAAGTTTCTTTGGGGTAGAGAGAAGAAGAAAAAAACATGTCACTTAGGACTATCTCTAGAAACAGCACGTACTCTTCTATTTCTTTTCTCCAATCCCTCAAAGTATTTTACTTTGGATGTAAAAATCTAGCTCAGGATTTTATGCCTATGTAAATTTATTGAGGGATAAGTATGTCCAGTAATTGCTTCATTGGTTAATGGTAACACTGAATTCTTAACACTGACTTTTAAATTCTCTTAATAACATTTTGAAAGCATTATACTTCTTTCTGAAATCTTGTTTTCACCTAACATTTAATTTTTAGGCCCAGAAGCCTTACTTGGTACAACGGAGAGGAGCTGAGTTTGCCCTGACAACTATAGTGAAGCATTTTGGTGGTGAAATGGCAGTGAAGTTGCCACATCTCTGGGATGCTATGGTTGGCCCTTTGAGGAATACAATCGACATACATAATTTTGGTGTGTATATATTTTTCTGAGTTGGGATTTAAACAGATTTCAGTGTATATCCATTACATATGTCTTTATAAAATAACAATGCCTGTGCCTATTTATCCCAGGCCAGCTGTTAAGTTTTTAAATAGAAGGTTGGTAAAAACATTGATTTTCATGTCATTTTGTATACTTTCTTGCTTTTTACTTTTCCTGTTATGTATTTAGAAAGAGATTTGAAATGGATCATTATATTAAGCTTCTTTAGTTCTTTAGAAGTAGCACCTCAGCAGTTAAATTAAAGGTGTGGTATTTCATTTTACATTATAAAGTAAGAGATTCTCCCACAGTAGCTAGGGGAGTGCGAAGACTTTTTGTAGACTCTGGATTTTGAAAAACTATTTGTAAGGTAATATGCACTTAAATCAATGTATCTTAATAGATGGAAAGTCCCTCTTGGAAAAGGGAGATGGCCCTGCCCAAGAACTGGTGAATTCTCTGCAAGTTTTTGAAACAGCAGCGGTATCAATGGATTCTGAGCTTCATCCCCTGGTAACTAACTAATGCAAGTGTAGTTTTTTTTCTAATAAAACGAGTAGTCTTATTAGAAAGACTTAAGGCTTGAATGAAAAGTGCAACTATGATGTCATCCCTTATGATTTCATTTTCTTTTAGATGCTATAACTAGATTCCTTCTTTTCCTGACAACTTAGCTCTTCCAGGCTTTGAGGCAGAGCTGGGTGCGTGAATGAGAGAAAACCCACTCTGAGAGCTTAGAATACAGGGCAGTAGGAACAGGGCTCTGATGACACTGAAGCCAGCTGCAAACACAAAAGAAAGCTGCATCCCTGTTCATCTGCACCATCTTAATAATATAGTCCAGGGACAGAAGAATACAGGTGATAAAACCTCTTCCCTAGTAAATGTAATGGTAGGAGGATGTTACCTCTCTGAGATGAAACTAGTCAGTGGCACAGATAGAACATGGTTTATTTTTTGACTATTAAAATATCTTTCACCAAAAAATTAGAGGGAGTAGGAACATAGACCAGAGAATTAATTATCCGGTTTTTCCATTGAAGAAAGTATTGATGTTATTCTTTCCATGTAACTGTAATAGGAAGCTCTCTGCAATTTATAACATTGTAAAGGGTGCTAGCATCAATTCTCTATTCACATAGGAGAGAGAGGGAAATTTTTCTGTTTACGTAGTAATAACGCATATTCTTTTACTTGTTAAATTTTGTGAATTTAGCATTAGTAAGAAGGGGAGAATTCGTCTGTATGTGCTCACCCTCCATGATCAAACAGGATGCATTCAGTTGAACTGTAAGGCTAGTTTGTTGAGCAAGTACTTGACTCTCATCAGCATTAATCCTGGCTTCTGTGCATCAGACATTTAATAATGGGATTATTATTATATTGCGTATGGAAAGCCAGGAAGTTAAAGTGGAAAATAACTACCAGAGTATGGTGCCTAGAACAAAATCAGGATCACCCAACCCAGTGAATACAAAGTATGTACTTAAACCTAAGCCAGATTTGGAGGGGGCTGATGATATGTAGTGTCATTTTCCCAGCCTTAGTAGGAGAATCGTGCAAGTGCCTTTGATGTGTTCCCTGTGAATTTTGGAAAGAATTGAGTGTTCCCTGATGCCTAAGAGAATATTGAACAGGGGAGAAGTTCTGCACCTATCTATTCTTTTTAAAAGCATTATAATAATGTAGATTTAGATTAAATTTTTATTGAGGATGTTCTGACAGTGTTTTGAGTAACTGGAGATAATTCTTGGATTTAGCATCACTTAGAATATTGAGAACCTCTGAGTAAGGGCCATTATAGTTGTATTTTAAACATTAGATTCCCTAATGAGTCTTCTGACTTGTCTTAAACTTTTTGTTTTTAGTTGGTACTGCATTTGCCTCATCTTTACATGTGCCTTCAGTACCCCAGCACTGCAGTGAGGCACATGGCTGCTCGTTGTGTGGGCGTCATGAGCAAAATAGCTACCATGGAAACAATGAATATATTTTTGGAGAAAGTTCTTCCATGGCTGGGAGCAATTGACGACAATATCAAACAAGAGGGTGCAATTGAAGCACTTGCCTGTATCCTTTTTCACTTTGAAAAACTACTCAGAAATTATATTTGCTTTATTTAAGAGTGACTAAAATAAAATTTATTCAGATATATACAGCGAATTCTCTGGCGGTCCAGGGGTTAAGACTGCACACTTTGACTGCTGAGTGAGCCATGTCGGGATTGGGAGGTAGGAGGAGAACAAGCCAAAAAAAAAACCAGCACCAAAAACAAATGTGCACACAACCTGCCTTGTTCCAAAAAAGAAAACTATTTTTTTACATTTTATTTCGAAGTGTTATTTTTATTGCATTATATTATACCTGTATTTACATTTTATTATAATATTCACACAAAAAATTGAAGAATTACTGTTAATTTTAAGAGATCTTTTTATAAGCAAAAAATTTATAGTCAGTATGTTTTTAAATATTAGGTTGGCCAAAAAAGCTCGTTTGGCTTTTTGTATATGATGCTATGCTACTTTTTTTGGCCAACCCAGTATTAATCAGATACTATGTAGGTAGTTCTTATAAACTTACTGTGTTTGCTTTGTTCATTGATTGTCTGGCAAAATGATTAATTAACTAGAAATATACAGACAAGCTTTTTTACCAAGGGTATGGCATCCACTAACATTGTTTAACTCCAAATACCTAAAAGATATTTTGGTCTAAGAGCAAGAAAGATGGATAGAGATCAAACCAGTGGAAACTCGAGCTAAGAAATGCTAAAGATTATGGGACTGAACTCACTGGACCTGCTGTCTCCAGCTCAGGGTTGTTAAGAGCCTGGTGGGAAAATTGGAATTAATCTTTGACACATTGTGCTCCCTTGCTTGCAATGTAAATCAATTTATTTTGATATGTGAATTCTAGAAACTTGTAGGAATTTCTCTGTGGAAAAAAATCTTAGTAAAGATTTCCTCCAGCATTCCTCAGATGAAAAAAATCATCTTCTTAATCATGAGAAAGTTACATAATTTTTACAAAAGAGTAACCCTGTATAAATGCTGTTATAATTGAATCATAGACCTTGAGGGATAGTCAGTCCCTCATAATACATGTAAGCAATGAGGAACTGTTTTAGAAGTCACAGTCTTGGTGTATCAGTTTGTTTATGAAAACATCTACCCTGGAACCAGTTAGAAGTTTCCTTAGTAACTTACTCAGGTGTAATGGAACAACTGGATGTTGGTATTGTTCCATATATTGTACTCTTAGTTGTGCCTGTGTTGGGAAGAATGAGTGATCAGACGGACAGCGTAAGATTCATGGCTACACAATGCTTTGCAACACTAATTAGACTTATGCCACTTGAGGTAAGTTGATGATAACTTGGTTTATGAACCTAATGTTTTCAATAACTTCATAATAATTGTAACCCCTTTTAAAGGACATGTTTTAAAGAACGGGTTTTAAAAAAAGATGTTGAATATGTTTACATTATAAGTGTTAAGACTTTTATGTTTTAATAGGTAATTTTTTTTAACACTGTTTTAAAAAACTATGATTCCTAAAAGAATGATAATTCTTTAGGTGATGCTAAATTTCTAGATGCTATTCCAGAAATAAATTTTGTTCCTGAGTATCCCGGGTAATATCCAAGATTCTGTTCTGGAGTTTACATGAAAGGTAAATTTGAGAGATGGTAACTGAAAGTGTAAAAAGCAAATGATATGTCTGTTGGATTATTGAGAAAGCAGAATGCAAGGCTGAAGTTGGACAATTTTGGAGTATATTTATGGGACAGAAATAATATATGTGGCCAATGCAGGAAATAGAAGTGGCTTTGAAGCAAGAGAAAAGCCAGGACCCCGTCACTTAGCCACTTAATATATTTTATGGGATTTTTGTAATTCAAGAAGTAAGTATATATGCATTTCATCCATTCTGTAGTATGTGTCCAGTAAGTAGTTCCTTTTTAGGCCAGATGATACACTAGAATACATTTTGTTTATCCACTCATCAGTTGATGGACATTTGGCTATTATGAGTAATTCTGCTATGAGCATGCACTTATAAAGTATTTGGGTGTAAGCTTTTCTTTTTTTCTCTCTCTTTGATTTCTCTGTGAAGCACATGGGATCTTAGTTCCCTTACCAGGGATCAAACCCATGCCCCCTCAGTGGAAGTACAGATACTTAACCACTGGACCACCACGGAAGTCCCTGCTTTTCTTTCTTTTGAGTAGACATTTAGGAGTGGAATTACTGGGTCATATGATGTTTAACTTTTTAAGAAACTGTCAAACTGTTTTCCCAGAAAACTGTACCATTTTATATTTCTACTAGAAAAGTATAAGCATAATACTTTGGAACAGTCTCTCAGGGAGAAAAAAAAAAGTTTTTGACTATATCTGATAGAAAAAGAAAAATGCTGAGTCAAACGATCTACCATAGGGTACTGAGTACAGTCTTCAGAAGTACACTGCCTGAGTAGTGGGGCCAAATTAACCCTGAGAGAAGATTGATTTGAACCCACATTAGCAAAGCCTAAAAAAGCAAGCCTTAAAGGATTGAATTGGTTTCAGATAATTGAACTACATCCCAGAAAAAATTAAAAAAAAAAAAATATTTAACCCCCCAAAGTTCAGCACCTAACAGCATAAAACTTAGGATATTTAGCACACATCAAAAAATTAACCAGAGGGAATTCCCTAGTGGCCTAGTGGTTAGGATTCTAGGCTTTCACTGCCATGACCAGGGTTCAGTCCCTAGTTGGGGAACTGAGATCCCACAAGCCATGTGGTGCGGCCAGAGGGGAAAAAAAAAGTTACTCAGGAGAAAACCAAGAGAAAAGTCAGTCAATAGAAGCAGACCCTGAAATGACCCAGATAATAGAATTAGTATACAAGGACATTAAAACATGCTCCATATGTTCAAGAAGGTAGAGGGAAAGCATGAATGTAATAAAGAGTGAAATGGAAGAAATAAGAACAACCCACGTTGGACTTCTTGAGTTGAAAGATACAATTACAAATAAAAACACACTGGATAGGATTAATGACAGATTAGATGCTGTGAATTTGAAGACACAGCAGTAGAAACAAGAATGCCGTGCAGGTTAATTCCTATTCTACTTTATCTTGATTCGCTCTGCTACATTTTCATAAGAAGAATCATGTACTTTTCTTTCAAGGATTCAGGGACTATCAAGCAGTGAGTTTGATAGAAGCTTTCATTCCTTGCACTGTTAGTAACTCTTGCTGCTTTTATAGAAATTTGAATGAGGAAGATATCAGTGGAAGGGTTCCTGGCATTGTACAATATTTATGAATCCTAATCATTGTTACGAAATGTACCTTATTGTATGGCCTTATGCTAAGTCACTTTAGTCGTGTCCGACTCTTTGTGGTCCTTTGTACTGTAGCCTGCCAGGCTTCTCTGTCCATGGGATTCTCCAGGCATACTCCAAGAATACTGGAGTGGGTTGCCATTTCCTCCTCCAGGGGATCTTCCCAACCCAGGGATCAAACCTTCATCTCTTATTTCTCCTGCATTGGCAGGCAGGTTCTTTACCTCTAGTGCCACTTGGGAAGTACTACGGCCTTATATCTGGTTGTTATTTATGAAAAGGTCCATGAGGATAAATGCCTGAAGATTTGTTACTTCCATGTAAAGCACTGTGCAGAAAGGCCTCATTTTGATGGTTATCATTAGGATATTGAATGTATCTTGATTAAGTTATTAATTCTAAAACCTTTTGAGGGAATTCCCTGGTGGTTGAGTGTTTAGGACTCCGAGCTTCCACTGCAGAGGGGACAGGTTTGATTCCTGGTTGGGGAACTAAGATCCCTTGAGCTGCACATCATGGCAAAAAAAGAAAGCCCCTTTTGAAAATATAACATATAATAATTTTAAGACAGTATATACACCTTAATCCTGATACTATTTCTGGTATTATAAGAAACATACACTTGAATTTAACTAAAGTTCTGTTCTCAGAATGTTACATTTCTTAACTTTTAAGTTTACATTTCTTAATCATAGGGCAGTAGTTCTCAAACTTTTTGGTCTCTGTACCTCTTTACACTCTTAAAAATTAAAGACCCCAAAGAACTTTTGTTTATATTTTTCTGTAGTAGAAATTAAAAGTGAGAAGTGGAAAAAGATTTATTAATTCATTTAAAGAATCCATTAGACTTTTGAATAGACCTTTTACAAATATGTGCTTTGTAACATGCATTGGTCATTTGTAGAAACTGGCTCGCTGAGTTATGTAAATCTTTTAAAGGTTGATTTATTTCAGCATACAGTAGCAAAAAACAGACTCATTAGTATCACCAACAGAAAATTTTTAAATATTGGGAAGTACCTGCAGTGCTAAATTCTTCTGACAGCTTGCATTTTATCATTGGCAACAAGTTGTGCCACTCATTTTCCTTGCAGTGACCAAATTTTTTAAAGAAAATAATCTGCCAAATACTTAAGTCAGAATAACCATAGTTTGTCAGTCCATTCAAGTAAACTCGTTCTGTAAAAAATGGCTAGGTCAACTCACAATTTTAAGAAATCTTACAAGTGCTTTTCCTAAACATTTTGTACTTTAATATGCATGGTATACAGCAGAAATGCTTTATGAAATACTTCATATTTTGTTGCACAGAATGTTAAAAAGATGTGCCATTCAAAGTTTGAGGTTTAATAAAATTATTTTTACTTCTTCAATGACATTAAGTGAAACCAGCTTTTTTTAAAAAAAGACTGGTGCATGGCTGCAAGTAATAGTGACTGCTCGTACACTTGGTGTCACAGCCTTGATTCTTTCTGAGGCAAAAGCAGTCTTGCCCACCATTACTTTTGTGCATCAGAGCAAAAGTCAACACAGTGAAAAAAGCAAACAATGTCTTATCCTTTGTTATGAAATAGTTGCAGTCAGTAACCCTTTGAAAAGGTCTTAGAAATCCTGAGGGGTCTGCAGACCACATTTTGAGAACCAGTACCCTGGGTAACTGTTAACACTAAAATTGAGAGGCTCTACAGTAACAGCATTCCACTTAAAACAAACAATACAATTTTGCCTTTATCAAGTAACACATGGTATGGGAAAAATAAGTTGTAGCTGTGTTCTTAAAATATCTTAGATGTGCTTATTTAATAGTCTCAGATGTGCTTATAATCTCATTATATAGTGCTTTTAATACCTGTCAAATTCTTAAATATTTGTCTTCTAGTCATTAAAATGATACTATTTTTGAATTGGTTTTGCTTTGCATATTTCTGTGTGTGTGTGTGCATGTGTGTGGTTACCTTTGGTATTTTTTTAATTGAGAATAGTTGGTTTACAATATTGTGTTATCTCTGCATTTACATTTTGATAAGACTTCAAATAATTTCATAATCTGGGATGGACAAATTAATAGATAGTAGCAAATTGTTTTAATACACTTAAAAAATAATTTTAGGCAGGCATTCCAGACCCTCCAAATATGTCAGAAGAATTAATCCAATTGAAAGCCAAGGAAAGACACTTTTTGGAGCAATTGTTAGATGGGAAAAAGTTAGAAAATTACAAGATTCCAGTACCAATCAATGCTGAACTCAGAAAATATCAACAGGTAAAGTTTTATACTTATCTTATAAATACTGATTATTCCTTTTAAATGTACCTTGAAGAGTTTAAAGATTGATTTAATAATTAAAATTCTTGTGTTTGGTGTCTTGTATCCATTTATTTCTCTGCCTGTAAAAATATAGTGTGTTTGGTCTTTGTAAACATGTTCTTTACAGAAAAATATTTTTATGATCTGTTCACATTTACCATTTTTCTCTTTCTCCCAACCTTTCAGGATGGTGTGAACTGGTTAGCATTTCTTAATAAGTATAAGCTTCATGGAATTCTGTGTGATGACATGGGTTTAGGGAAGACTTTACAGTCCATCTGTATTCTAGCAGGAGATCACTGTCACAGGTAATTTTAAATGTTATTTTAACAGAAGGCTTTCAGATGCTGAGCAGTATAAACAAGCTGGTTAATTCATTGTGTTTTGCTGTTGTAAAGGGCCCAGGAATATGCAAGATCAAAATTGGCAGAATGTATGCCACTTCCTTCCTTGGTGGTTTGTCCACCAACATTAACGGGTCATTGGGTGGATGAAGTAGGTAAATTTTGCTCCAGAGAATATCTCAATCCACTGCATTATACTGGACCTCCTACTGAAAGAATAAGGTAAGAACTGTACAATCAAAAAATGTTTAATCTTTTGCTTTAAGTAGTTTGGAAGAATAAAATTTATTAAAAATCAATTCTAGTTAGCTTTTTGGGTTTCAGACATAGCAACTTACTTCATTTAAGAAAGGTAAATGAACAAAATAAAAATGTAATCAATGAGACTCATCAAAATTGAAGAAGTTTTGGGACTTCCCTGATGGTTCAGTTGCTAAAAACTCTGTGCTCCCAATACCGGGGGCCTGGGTTCAATCCCTGGTTGGTGAACTAGATCCCATGTGCTATAATTAAAAGCCACAGCTAAAACATGGAATAGTCAAATAAATCATAAAATAAATACAAAGTGTAAGGACACTAACCGCTGCCAACAATCAGTTAGGCTCTAAGTTTTTGGAGCTAGGAAACTATCAAGAACCAAAACCATTCTTGGTGCCTTTTCTAGAATCTTGTGATCATAGCCTCTCCTAGGTGCTTCTGTTATTTCTTCATTTTCTACTCACTTTCCCTAAGAGCTACCTCTTCTCTTCCCTCTCCCCAAAAGTGCTTTTGGTGCACAGTGGCTTGCTCTAGCTGCCCTGATACCATAGAACACTACAGTTCTATTAATACATCTCTGTTCCTAAATACACATGTTGAAGAGTGGTGTATCATTAGTTTCAGTTCGTCTTTTAAAGCTTGGATAGTCACAGATTTCTGATTAGTCCGTAGATTTGCTGCCCTTCTGTGAATTAATAGCTAACATATACTGAGCACTTACTGGTCAGGCATTAGATATTCTAAGCAGTTTTATTTACATTTATGTAATACCATGTATTCTTTTAATTACATTATGAGGTATGGGTACTATTATTGTTCCCAATTTGCAGATGAGGAGTCGAAGACATGGGGCCTGGGAAGAAGATCACTCAGCTAATTAAATAGAAGGTCACTAGGTGTAATTTGGAGAAGGAAATGGCAGCCCACTCCAGTGTTCTTGCCTGGAGAATCCCAGGGATGGGGGAGCCTGGTGGGCTGCTGTCTATGGGGTTGCACAGAGTTGGACACGACTGAAGCGACTTAGCAGCAGCAGCAGCAGGTGTAATTAAATGAAGATTTGAACACAGGCAGCTCAAGAGCTTGTACTCGGAAAGAATTTACTGTAAAGGAATTCATTCATTTATAAGTGGTAGAAACTCAACTCAGACTAGCTTAAGCAAACAGGAAATTCATTAATTAAATTGAGCATCTTGGGGTGAATTCTTGCTTCAGGTACATCTAAATTACTGTTCTTCCCCATGCATAGCTTGTTCTGTTGGTCTCTACTGGACTTTTGTCTACTGTTGGTGTAGATAAAAGGTCATGGGCAGTCTTAGGCCTACATTCTCCTACTTGGCAACTGTAATGAACAGAGATATTCTCTCAGACTGGCCGGCCTTGATTGGGTCATGTCCCCAAACCAGCCTCCGTGGTTGGGAAATAAAATATTGTGAATGGCTTGATCTGATTAAAATGCTTCACCTATTTGGTGATTATGGGGACAAGTGATTGATGGCTCACACTCGGCCCCCAGCACATCATGGAATGATGAAGGAATAGTGCCTCCAAGGAAGAGGTTTTGGCAAATAAAGTTAAAATGACTTCCACATTGTGGGTCTGGTACTCACCTCTTTTCTAATCAGACTGAGTTAAGGCCACATGACCAAGTTGTAAGGAGAATGGCCTTCAGGTAGCAGGGTCATGGATGTAGAGTAAGCAGAAAGGAATATTGGGTTTGGTAGGCAGATTAAAATCACTTTATACAATGGCATCTGTGCTTTCCTCTTTGAAAGTGTATTACAAACTTTGCAGATTCCCCATTTTCTAATCTTATTTTTAAATGCAGGTTACAGCACCAGGTGAAAAGGCACAATCTCATAGTGGCTTCATATGATGTTGTGAGAAATGACATAGATTTTTTTAGGTAAGAATTCAAATTTTTTAAAGGAAAACAGTGTCAAATTCAGAGAGAATTAGTATCTTTCTGCCTCAAAGACTCTTCGTGTTGTTCCTGACATAGTAAAAGATGCTAACATTTTTTGTTTATTCTTCCTTAGAAATATTAAATTTAACTACTGTATTCTTGATGAAGGCCACGTCATCAAAAATGGAAAAACAAAATTGTCAAAAGCAGTAAAACAACTGACTGCTAATTATAGGATTATTCTTTCTGGAACACCAATCCAGGTAATTATTCACCTTTTCTTTACTTGGCATTTGACAGTGAATTAAAGAAGAGGTTTTTTTTAGTTTTTGGAATAATTTCCAATAATTATCTTGCTTTTCCAATGGTTCATTTGGTATGTAGCAGTATCTGAGCAAACTGGGTTTTAACTCTCATATTTAAAATGTGACTTTAGGCTATAGTAGCCCATGAGTCAGGAGGCAAAGCCCAAATGCAATTAGAAGGGTTTCACTGCAGGAGGGCAACCCACCACGGTGAGCCAGAGCTTAAGCAGGGTGAGAAGGGCTTCTGGAAGGGATAAACAGATAGGATGGTACCTTAGGATCCACACATACTGGGAAAGCAACCAAAATGGAAAAGTGTGGGGGTTTTTTTTTTGTTTTTTGTTTTGTGAAACTCCAAGTAGAATTGGAAAGAACCTGTACCTTTTCTCATGACACACAAATATTGGGTAGACATAACCTATAACCAAACTCTTCTGGGTTTTCCTGTGTTGAATAAATGGTGATGTTGGCCAAATTTCTTAAATCTTGTTGTTAATCTTAGTCTCAAAAAAACCAGAAACATATTCATCTTCCTGCTCTATTTACTACTTGATACAACCAACCAAAAGGATTTAAATACTGTGGACCAAGGCTTATTGTGGTGGAAAAGACTTGAAAGTTCCTCTAAATAGGATAGAGTATTTTCTCCAAATTTTACACAATAAAATATAGACTCATATCCAGAAATATAGTGATAATCTCTCTCGTCTATGTCATTACAGTGGGCTTTCATTAATGTTCCATTTTTAAGTATAAGGAAATAATCCTAGAACACAAGATAACTGGTGTTCCTTTCTTATATTCAGAACAACGTTTTGGAGCTGTGGTCATTATTTGATTTCCTCATGCCAGGATTTTTGGGGACTGAACGCCAGTTTGCTGCTCGGTATGGTAAACCTATATTAGCAAGTAGGGATGCTCGAAGCTCCAGTCGAGAACAAGAAGCAGGTAGGAAAAAGAGATACCATTATGTATTCTATGAAGTGAATATAATTTATATCTAATTTGGAGGAAGTCATTTAATTTTATTATTAGAGAAATTAATGAGAATAATAAATATAATAAAATTAATTCTGTTAATAATTATTAACAGGTGTTCTTGCAATGGATGCACTGCACCGCCAGGTCCTGCCATTTCTTTTGAGAAGAATGAAAGAAGATGTTTTACAGGATCTACCACCCAAAATTATTCAAGACTATTACTGTACTCTCAGTCCTCTCCAGGTTAGGAATCTGGTGATTGTGGTTGTTGATGCTGTGTTTATTACTAGAATGCTTTGAACAAGTCACAGAAGTAGTGAGTAAAGGGGATTAGCCTTTGGTTTTATTGCCCTAATCTAGCTTCTACTTCCTTAGACTTGAGGAATATTCTGTTTCAAACAGGTGTAGATAAAACCTAAATGAATCTGTTTGGGTATATAAGTACACATTTGGGTTTGTGCATTTTCAACATAGCATTAAAACAAAGTCTATTGTCATAATTGCTTTGTTATACATCTCAAGTTAATTGAAAAAGTTGGAACGTTAAAATTATAAAGAAGTAAGAAGTAAGCCAGTGATAAAGAAGTAAGCCAGTGTTTTTTAGGGCCAGAAGTCTATCTGTGATGTCTTTTCCTTAGAGCAGCAATATAGGTGTATACATCAGGGCTGAGTTGGGAAGTGGGACCTTATCTCTTCTAAAGTATTGGCAATAAGTTTTCAAGAGAAGTATTGGCTTCTTCCCAGTTCTGATTTTGTACAGAGAGACCATTGTCAAAGGCGTTTATCATATGCCTTTCCTTGTGTAGTATTTGTGTGTCTGTGTATGTGTGCTATTTTTGTAAGGGGAAGCTATCTCTTGTCTTAGTAAGATATGGCCTTATCATAAACAGAATTTTCTCTTTGTTTACGTTGTGTTCTAGGTTAGTAAGCATCAGTCTGTTTCAGTATCAGATGATTTAGTATGGTTCAAATGAATAAAAGATACACAGACGTATCTGCAAAATAGCTCCTTTCCCCTCTAGTATATAGACAGTTAACCTTTTAGTATTTATCTATCCAGCTTCAGTTTTGTGGACAAAACACTAATTTAAATGCTAAGAGCTCTATGATATTATCTACATCATCTCTCGGCCTCCATCCCTTGTTTGTAAAAATCAGATTAATTAATATTTCTTGAAAGAAAAATTTTAGAGGTAATGAGATGAAGACTTTAAGTATGATAAAGAAAAGGTGCCATATGAAAAAACCTGAGATATTATACTGGTATTATAACATCAGCATAAAACACATTTAAGTAGTCTGGAGGAAGGCAGCTGGAGAGGGAAGTGACATCTGGGTTTGTTTTGCACCTACAGGTTTTTATTATCGGACTTCTGTTCTTTAGCACTGTAGATTTTCTTCCCTTTCACATTGTTTTAACATACAAGGCAGGACCCAGACTCTTAAGGAAATACTTTAAACTTGGTGTGGGTTCTGCGGTTAGTATCTTTTTAAAAACTTGGTCTTTTGAAACATACCTGTTAGGGTCTCGACCATGTAACTTCACTTAAGGACAATTTCTTCATTTACTTGTAAGGGTTCAGGTTCTCTTTTATTGGTAACTTATTTACCTTCTTGAATAGAGTGGAAAAATTGAATTTAGGATTATTTGACTATTTTTTGAAAAATATTTTAGCAGCCAAACAATGTGTTAAACTTGTTTTCTAAATGTAATTTAAAAGGAATTTACCACGACGCAGTGGATCATCTGTATTCAAGTAGTGAAACATAGGTTGCGTAATTTATTTTCTTTGATGAGGGCTGATTTACATTGCTGTTCTTACTGGCCTTTTCTAGTTATGTTTTGAACAATTGAAAATAAATATACTTACGCTTTTGTGGGGGAATTTACAGGTTCAGCTGTATGAGGATTTTGCTAAGTCTCGTGCCAAGTGCGATGTTGATGAAACAGTTTCTTCAGCTGCACTTTCTGAAGAAACCGAAACACCAAAGCTTAAAGCTACAGGTCATGTATTCCAGGTACATATTATAGCCCACTTTTTAAATGTTGTTGAAGAATGCTCTTCAGTACAGCAGTGTTTACATCAAACATTGAAAAATGGGTTTATCTAATTTTTTCAATTTTGTGTATACATTCTTGAAAATAGGTAAAAGTGCCAATTTAATTAATTTTCATGTTCATAATTAGTAATAGGTAATTTAATATTAAAGTGAAAACTGCAATATGTTATTACATGAAGAATTTTAAAATAGAGAATTTTTGTTTCCTATTCAAAAAATATTTGAATACCTACCACAAGGCAGTAATTTTTCTAACCTCAGGGGTTAATTAAAGCAGTTAACAAGACCCTAGGGGTGAAAAATATAATAAAAAACATGTATCATGTAAAAGAAAATCAACTATGGGTTTATACAGTATAGGAGTCAGGGTAGGTTGTAGTTTTTCAACAGGGTGATCAGGGATGTCACCGAGAAGGTGACATTAGAGCAAAGATCTGGATGAAGGCTGAGGCATGTAGATTCGTGGGAGGAAATGATTCCAGGCAGAGATATTACATACAGTACAGAAGTCCTGAGACAGATGATGAATGTGCTTGAGAAAAAAGAGAAAGCATCAACTCATATTTTCTTTCCCTTTTGAAATATTCCACTGTAGAATATCTCCCAAACCCCTCTTTGTCACCAAGATATTAAAATACTACAGCATTTTTAAAGATGGAAATGGGAAAAGGCGATTTTGAAAGCCCAGTTTCTATCATAGTACCCAGCAGTGGAGCTTACTGATACAAATCTGTGTGTCAAAAGTGAGACCCAAATCAGAGGCCAAGTAAATGGCAAAAGACAAGGTATGGCTAAGTCAGAGAAAGGAAACAAAGACCTTAGATGGTCTGATTCTCAAACACAACCACATAGTTCCCCTTCCCTTTCCCACCGCCAGACCTGTTGAATCAAAATACTGTGTAGAGGGGAGAGATTCACAGATTGAAAAGGCTCTTATGAGGTTTTTATACCCACTGAAGTTTGAGGAACCTTCCTTTAGGAAATGATGTCTAATTCTAGAATCATCTAGCAACATTATCAGACACTTTCAGTTCAAAAGGGTTAGCTATAGGAATAATAAGACTTTCTGTCATGAGGTCATGGGTCTAGTGGGGAAGATAGACATCACAGTACAATTTATATGTTATAAATTCTCTCACAGAAATAAACACAAATTGCACAAGAAGCACAGATGAAGACATCAACAAAGATAAGATATTTGAACTGGTTCTTGAAGAATGAATAGGAGTAGTGAGAAGATGAAGAAAGGCATTCTAGACAGATGCGGTAGCACAGGAAAAGATATTGAGATACAAACATTTGTGTCATGTGAAGGAGACTTATATATACTTTTTTCTCTCTTAAAGGCATTACAGTACTTACGTAAACTGTGCAACCATCCAGCATTAGTCTTAACACCTCAGCATCCAGAGTTCAAAAGTACTACTGAAAAACTTGCAGCTCAGAATTCTTCTCTCCATGATATTCAGCATGCCCCTAAACTCTCAGCTTTGAAACAAGTAAGTACATCTTTTAAGTGTTAGCTGTGTGTTGTACATTCCTGATCTGTAACAGTAGGTAAATTTGCTTTTCCAAAAGATTACTGATGCGTTTACCATTTTCAAAAAATTTGGTTTGTTAAATTTTTGATACAGCTTTTTAAAAAATTGTGGTAAAGTATAACAAATGCCACTTGAACTATTTTTGAAATGTAGAGTTCTGTGACATTAATTACATTCAGTGTTATGTACCCATCACCACTATTCCAGAATTCTTCCATCATCCACATAGAAACTCTGTACCTATATTTATTTATTTTTGGCTGCATCATGCACCACACAGGATCTTAGATTGACCCCGTGCCCCCTGCATAGGGAGTGAGAAGTCTTAACCACCCGGCTGCCAGGGAAGGCCTGAAACTGTACCTATTTAGCAGTAACTTCCCACTTTCCTTTCCATAACCCTGGGAGCCTCTAATCTACTTTGTCTGTATGAATATGCCTGTTCTAAATATTTTATGTAAGTGGGATCACATATTTGTTCTTTTGTCGTTGGCTAATTTCACTTATTTTCAAGTTTCCTTCACGTTACAGCATGTATCAGTACTTCATTTTTATGGCCAAATAATAATCTTCTATTGTTGCTGTTATTACCACCACCACCACCACCACTTTGTGGGCTTCCCTGGTAGCTCAGATGGTAAAGAATCCACCTGCAGTGCAGGAGACCAGGGTTCCATCTCTGGTTCAGGACGATCCCCTGGAGGAGGGCATAGCAACCCAGTCCAGTATTCTTGCCTAGAGAACCCCCTGGACAGAGGAGCCTGGAAGGCTATGGTCCACAGGGTCAGAGTCAGACACAACTCAGCACAGCACAACAAACCACATTTTGTTCATCCAGTCATGTGTTGATGGACACTTGGGTTGTTTCCACCTCTGGCTATTGTGAATAATGCTGCAGTGAACATTACCTTATAAGTATCTGAGTTCTTTTAGGTATAGATGTGAGAGTGAAACTGCTGTATTACATAGCTATTCTATGGTTAACTTTTTAAGGAACTACCAAACCTTTCCACAGTGGCTGTAACGTTTACATTGCAAGCCATGTGCCAGGGTTCTGATTTCTCTACATCCTCATCAAGATTTTCCTTTCTTTTGACATGTAGGTATGACATGGTGTCACATTGTTGATTTGATTCGTTTTTCCTAATGACTAGTAATGGTGTTTTTTTCATGTGCTTATTAAGACATATCTTCTTTGGAGAAATAACCTGTTGAAGTCTTTCGACTATTTTTTTCATTGGACTGCTTTCTTTTGGTTGAGTTTTAGGAGTTTATATTCTAGATGTTAAGCCTTTATCAGATATATAATTTGCAGATACTTTCTCCAATTCTGTAGATTCTTTTCACTTTCTTGATAATGACCTCTGTGGCTTCTGATGAGAAAACAGGTGTTAATCTCACTGAGAATCCCTTTCACATGAAGTCACTTCTGGGCATTCCCGGGTGGTCCAGTGGTTAGGACTCAGCACTTTCACTGGGCCTGGGTTTGATCCCTGATCAGGAAACTAAGATCCCACAGATCATGCAGTGCAGGGGTGGTGGGAGTCACTTTTCCCTTGCTGTTTTCAAGATTTCTCTTTTTGTCACTGTGATTATCAGCCTGATTATAATGTATGGTCTTGTGGACCATTTGAATTTATTTTTCTAGAAACTGCTTATTCTGCCATTTTGCTCATATCACTTGTAGCACATCATATCACAGATTGTGAGCTCCTTATTGCAAAACTCAGCTTTTAGTTTATCTACCCTTAAATCTGGACTTCAGTTATTGTTTTAGCTTTTTATAGCTTTTCTGGCTTAAGTTTTATTGAGAATCACTAATGGATCAAGAGTTTTGATTTCACATGGGCTAGAGTAGAAAATATTACATAACGATAAGCCCAAAATGCTAACCTGTTTTTCAGGTCACAGGTAAGTTAACCTTTTCTCACCACAAAGAGAAGCATTTATTTCAGTGAGATTGATTGCCTACTTTTATGGGACACCTGTATTTAACAAGTGATTCTTTCTTCAAGTTGCTGTTGGACTGTGGTTTGGGAAATGGCAGTACTTCCGAGAGTGGCACAGAGTCTGTAGTAGCCCAGCACAGGATACTGATCTTCTGTCAACTTAAAAGCATGCTTGATATAGTAGAGCATGATCTTCTCAAACCTCATTTACCCTCTGTCACTTACTTGAGATTGGATGGTAGCATACCTCCTGGTCAGAGACATTCAATTGTTTCACGGTAAGTGTCTTCTAAAGCTCATAAATCAAGTTATAGTCAGTGTATTACTATTACGTACATAGTTTACCCACGAACTACTTTGACTAAATATCTGAAAATGTGTTTTATTATTATATAATTCAACCCAACTAAGTCTTTACCTTTTTAAAATTCAGAACTGCAGAAATGTAATTGAGTCGTTTGTTTAGCTAGAGGGAAATAACTCTCTTAGGAAAGCATCCTTAAGGGCATGAAAGAAGTTTAAGGCATCAAAACAGAGAGGTAGCTATTTCCCCTTCATCTGTATTTGGTGGCTGGGGGTAAGAGGTGGCAAACAGGTAGCTTAACTATGATCTTTATCCTCATCTCTCCATCTGCACTGAGAACAAGTTGGAAACTGGCCTGGCTTGGAAGCAGTCTCTGAGTGCAGTGTTTCTTATGTGTGGTCTGCTTTAGAAATGTCAGTGGTTCATTTTTTAAAATGCAGATTCCCAGGATCTGTCATACAGTCTGCTGACTTCAAAGCATTTTTAACAGGCATTCCTAAGAAATCTTAAGGCACAAAACAGAGACCTATGAAGGGACTTAAAACCCAGGTTTGACTCCAGACTCCACCATCAAAGCAGTGTTCTCTTGGGCACTAATGTTTATTATCCACACAGCCTGGGTCTCTTTCAAATAGTAATATCCTTATAGAGCTACTGTAACAAATAATATAAAACATATAAAGTAAAAGCCCAGTGTTTGTCTCAGAGTCACTAATAAATGATAGCTCGGTAATGTTAGTTTTTCTTTTTCCTAGAAGCTACTAGATGTCCTTTGTCAATATCTTCTAGGACTAGTATGATTTTAGCAACCCTTACCACCCTAATCTTCTGCCTCCCCTGACTGATCTGACCTTTTCCCACACTACTCTGTGTCCATATGTTAAAGGTTCATAGTTGGGTTTTGTCTTAGTGTTCCATTTTTGAAAATTACTCAAATACATTTTTCATTTGGACTTAATTGCTAGATATGAAATTTCTAACATGTTCTTCAATACCTTTTTTCTACTACTAAAGATGTTATGTATATTTAAAAGAAGGTAGTCTCAACTCTAGTGGTCACAGAAATGGCTATATCATGGATTTATAAAGCAGTGTTCTTATTTGTGCTCTTCAGTATTTATTAAACTTTTAAGTGTCTATTATTGGAACTTTAGGAAGCAATGTACTAATTTTATTTTTTAATATCTACGTTTTTAGGTTTAACAATGATCCATCCATAGATGTTCTTTTACTTACAACTCATGTTGGTGGCCTGGGGCTTAACTTAACAGGCGCTGATACAGTGGTATTTGTGGAGCATGACTGGAATCCCATGCGTGATCTACAAGCCATGGACCGGGCCCATCGCATTGGGCAGGTAAAAAGTCAGTGCTCACAGGTGTTAATTTGCACACTGAGAAAAATACTTCCCCCAAAAGACAAAGTCTTGGTTTAAGTTCCTATTTTTATGTTAATAAGTGTTGTGACATTAGGCAAGTCACTTAATTTTGTTGCACGACTTCCTCACACATTAAGTGAGGTGCTTGGGCCAAGAAAACCTGGGATACTATCCATTCCTAATATTCTGTGATTGCAAACATTTTAAGGTCTTGCGCACAGATTTTAAAAAAAATCCACAATCCTCATTCAGTAGTAGTCAAGTACCTAAAGCAAGCATACAAAGCCCTCTGATTTGGTGAATCTCAAAGCTTATCCATTTATTTGTGCTACAGTTGCTTAACTTCTTTTTCTCATTCAGAAACGTGTGGTTAATGTGTACCGATTGATAACCAGAGGAACACTGGAAGAGAAAATAATGGGTTTGCAGAAATTCAAGATGAACATAGCAAATACTGTTATTAGCCAAGAGAATTCTAGTTTGCAGAGTATGGGGACAGATCAACTCCTTGATCTGTTTACTCTTGATAAGGTAAAGAACTGATACAAGTTTTGTATTTTTAATATATGTGTTCACAGACTTCCTGGCACTACTTGGTAAAAGTATTAAAAGGGGCAGCAAAGGTGTTCACTTTAGTATCAACTAGATAACCCTTTGAAGGCATTTTTGATATCCAGATAAAACTCTCGGATACCAGGGAATGTTTGAAGTTTTGACTTTCTGATTGATGGCTCTAGCGTGCTCCCTGGGTTTTCTTTCCTTAGTTCCTACCTGCTAAAGGACAGCTATCTCGAGTCAGCTAGACCTGACTCTCCATTCCTTGCCCTGCCTCCTATTAACTGGTGACTCGAGGCAAATTAACTTCTCTGAGCATCTTCAGCCTTGGCAGGATAACAATGCCTATATTACCACAAAGGTATGAAGATAATAGGTATTTTTGTTATTGTGGATGACAGAACTAATAGATAACAATCCATTAGCAAAGAATGCACCAGCTGGAAATACTGTCAGTTTAATAATGTAAAACAAATAGGGTTGATTTAAAGTCCTGTGTAGGTTCAGAAAATCAATTGTACACTCAGTATAAATTATGGTAAGAGATGGCTTTCTATAATGCAGTTAAACCAGCTGTAGTAACAGGGTTATCATGTCCAAATTTTAGAGAAAGTAGTCCCCTCTACTCTGTTAAGCCATGTTTAGAATATTATGTCTGATTCTGAGTGTGGCATTTGCAACAGTAACAAATTAGTCCCCAAAAGGTGGCCAGAATGGAGACAGGTTCCTTAAGCATGTCATGTAAGATAAGGTAGAGAGAACAAGATCCGTGTAACCTAGAAAAAAGGCTCAAAGAAACATGGATTGCTTAAATGTATTTTTATTTCATTAGAATATTCTTATGGGTGACTTCTTTCAGCGAGCAGAACTGGGCTCAAGGGGTCTTCCAAGGAAGCAAGAGCTGTTGCCATAAACCATCTTACTAGCAAAATCTGAATATATGACATCATCTTGATTTTTGTACATCTTTGTACTCGGGTTATATAAGTGTCCTTGTTCTTGGGGTAAAGGGGCATAAATAATGTCTACAACTTACTCTGAATTGGTTTAAGGAAAGGCTGATAATTTAGATACCTAATTTTGTAATATATATACAGGGAGGAAGAATGATAGCGCCCAATGTCACACAGTTAACAGTGAGTTCTTGGCAATGTTCTTAAAATTCTTCTCAAATAAAAAGCATAAAATGGTAAATTATTAGGGCAGTGGAAAATAGAATAGGCTATCTTATGAGATCATGAGCTTCCCCATAGTTTGAAGTGTTTCCAACTCTGTTGAAAAAGTGCAATGTTAGAAACAAGTGTGGTATTTTAAAAATTTTTTCGAAATTAATCTTCCATTTTATCTTTCTTCCAATTAAAGGATGGCAAAGCAGAAAAAGCTGACACCTCTACTTCTGGAAAAACAAGTATGAGATCAATTCTTGAAAACCTGAGTGATCTTTGGGATCAAGAGCAATATGATTCAGAGTACAGCCTGGAAAATTTTATGCATTCGCTCAAATAACTATCAGATATTGTAAATGCAGTTGCTGCTAGTTCAGTAACATTTCTGCTGATATTCAGCAAATTTCAAAGTTTATGGTGAACTTTTAGCTCAATTTGTAAATAGATCTGAACAATATTCAGCATAACGCTGGTCCTTGTTTCACTGGGGGGAACAAGTTACTCTCAAACATTTGCACTGTATTAAATTTAAATGTTAATGTGAAAAATGGTTTAAATTTTACATGCTGAATAGCTGCAGAGCAGAGGAACCAAACCAGGTTTACATGTGCTACCATGGGGTGTTCTTACCGGGAACGAGCCTCCTATCTTTACATAGTCACACTTTGTACAGGATAATATCCATGAGTACTTTAGTGTTCATGTACATTTTTTTCTTTTAAATAGAACTTGTTTTTATAAATGATTAAAACTAGGGCCTTTTTTTTTTTGTATAAAAGCCTTAATGAGCCATAATTTTAAGAATAATGACAACAATTATTGGTTACGCTTGGAACATGAGAATCTTAGAATGAATTGAACCAGGCCCTTGGTGAAAACGTTTATATATTTAATGCAGAGGCAGTGTTTTTCAAATCTTTAACATCATTTTGTCAACTTTTAAAATATTATCAACTATTCTAAATACAGGTAATGTTCTATTTAAGCCTATCATAACATCCTGTTAAGAGGGTGTTTTTTTAATTTATCTAAGGGCTAGGATATAGCCAGATTCAGAGAACATATGTACTCAATAGGTTTCAATCATATATATAATATATTTTTTGTAACTATGAACACATACAGTTTTCCAGAAGTAGATTTTACACTGTTTAGAATTTCAAAACCTATGGTGAAAAGACTGTTTATTGTAGTAATGCATGACTAAAGCATAAAAGGGAGAAATGATTCCTTTATATACACAAACATACATAAATAAACATATCTATATGCACAGGCATACCTGTCCTGCATCTGAAAAGGTGCTTGGTATTGGCACTAAAATCATGTAGTTATACTGGGCAGCAATAATTAGGCATGAAGCTGATTAGTGTTAGAAAAGTGAGCTCAATAGCAAGGGTGGGTATATGTATATAGATATGCGTGTATGTGTATGTATATAATTTTATAAATTTCACACATAAATTAATACATGCCTGTGTGCATATAAATATGTATGGATATATTTGTATATACATGTACAGGAAATAGACATCCCCCAGGTTTGTGGCTGGCCATACACATAGGCATCGGTTTAAAAACCATCAGACCTCAGCTGTAAAATAACTTTGTTTAAAGTTATACTGTTCTGCAGCATTTAGACATGGACACGTGTCACATTTCAGTAGCTTTGACAACCATACTGTAACATTAAACATAGCATTCCACAAGAGAATAAAAAAAAGATTTAACTGTAAAATATGTGTAACTGTGTGTTGTTTGTAGGAAATGATCACTGGAAAAAGCAAAAGATTAATTTAGATACATCCTAAAAAAAAGAAAAAGATCTTTTTTCTTTCTAATGGTTATTCTTTTCATTATTGAGAATTTATGTCAAATTCAATAGAAGACCAAAAAGAAATTCTTGACTTTATATAGAACATCCATTCTATATAGCACACAGTAAAGCTATTTTGGAATGTGACCACTTAGAGGCAAAAGTGGGGAGACTATAAGAACATAATAGAAATTGTAGAAAAATAAAAAGCACTGTAACAAAAAAAAGCACTGTTCCAGATACTTAATCTCAGTACAGTCTTACATGTCCTGATTAAAGATAGACCTCAGTTTCCCAGAACACTTGCTGACATCAGTGGAATCTAAGTGAGACTGACTGTAGGAGCATGTGTTATCAAGTGCCAGAGTACACAATGTGAGGCTGTAAAGCAAAAACTTGAGTTGTGCCAGTGAACAGAAAATATTTGCCATCCAACAAGTCAGTGTCAGACATCAAAAACTGCCTCTTGGGACTTACCTGCTGGTCCGGTGGCTGGGAAAACTGGACAGCTACATGTACAAGAATGCTGTTAGAACACTCCCTAATACCACAGACAGAAATAAACTCCCAATGGATTAAAGACTTGAATGTAAGGCCAGACACTATAAAACTCTTAAAGGAAACCACAGGCAGAACACTCTGTGATATAAATCACAGCAAGATCTTGTTTGACCCACTTAAGCATAATGAAAATGAAAGCAAAAATAAATAGGACCTAATTAAACTTAAAAGCTTTTGCATAGCAAAGGAAACTATAAGACAAAAAGACAACCCTTAGAATGGGAGAAAATATTTGCAAACAAAGCAACTGACAGATGATTAATCTCTAAAATATACAAGCAATTCATGCAGCTCAATATAAAAAAAGAAACCAGCCCAATCAAAAAAGGAAAATTGGGTGGAAGACCTAACTCGACATTTCTCCCAAGAAGACATACTGATGGCCAACAAACATGAAAAGATGCTCTACGTTGCTGATTTTTAGAGAAATGCAAATCAAAACTACAATGAGGTATCACCTCACACTGGTTAGAATGGTCATCATCAAAAAATCTACAAACTAAATGCTGGAGAGGGTAAGGAGAGAAGGGAACGTTCTTAGTGGGAGTGTAAATTGATGGAAAACAGTATGGAATTTCCTTAAAAAAAAATTAGAACTACCATATGAACAAGCAATCTTACTACTGGGCATATACACAGAGGAAACTAGAATTCAACAAGACACAGGTACGCCAATGTTCACTGCAACACTATTTACAATAACCAGGACACGGTAGCAACCTAAATGTCTGTAAACAGAGGAAAGGATAAAGAAGATGTGGTGCATTTATATAATGGGATAACACTCAGCCATAAAAAGAACAAAATTGGGTCATTTGTAGAGACATGGATGGACTTAGAGAGTGTCATGCACAGTGAAGTCAGAAAAGCAGATACTGTATATTAACACATACATGTGGAGCCTAGAAAAATGGTACAGATGATCTTATTTGCAAAGCAAAAACAGATGTAGAGAACGAATATACAGATACCAAGGGGGAGAGGGGAGGAAAGGCACTGGGAGATTGGGATTGACATATATACAGTACTGATTGCTGTTGTCATCATTCAGCCACACAGTCATGTCTTACTCTTTTGTGACTCCATAAACTGTAGGTTGACAGACTCCTCTGTCCATGGGATTTCCCAGGCAAGAATACTGGAATGGGTTGCCATTTCCTCCTCCAGGGAATCTTTCCGACACCAGGTATCAAACCTGAGTCTCCTGCATTGCAGGCAAATTCTTTATCACTGAGCCACCAGGGAAGCCTATTGATAGTATGTATAAAATAGATAACTGATGAGAACCTACTGTATAGCACAGGGAACCTGACTTAATGCACTCTGGTGACTAGAATGGGAAGGAAGTCCAAAGGGGAGGGGAGATAAATATATATGGCTAATTTATTTTGTTGTACAGTAGAAACTAACACAACATTGTAAAGCAACTATACTTCAATAAGAATGAACTGTAAAAAGTTGCCTCCTGGGACTTCTTGGTGGTCCAGTGGCTAAGACTCTGCACTCTCAATGACGGGGCCCAGATGCGATTCCTGGTCAGAGAACTGGATCCTACATGCTGCAACTAAAGGTCCTGTATGCCACAGTGACGATCCGGTGCAACCAAATATGTTTTAAAATTGCCTCCTGTTTCAAGAAGGGGTTCCTACCAATCTCTGTTAAATTCCCTCCAACCAGTGAAGTTCTGTTGAAGAATATAGGGGCTGAGATCCTATTATCTGTGTAGGAACAAGAGCCATGGTTTCTGGCTTACAGGAGAAAGAGGAGCTATAACTTACTTCTCTCCATAAAGCCACAAAGAGTTCATGTATTGAAACAGGACAGGCAGAACTGTCTGTGACCCCAAATCCCCATGTCACCCAAGAGAAATCAGAATCCCAGAATACCTACACCACAGGTAAGCTTAAGGCTGGGTTTATGCTAAGCATATAGCTATAGGAACCACAAGCCAAAAAATAACCAGTCAACTCTAGGACCCTTGCAGAAGCAAATACAAAACTGCCCTACAGGAGCAGTTTCAGATAGGGTCCCATAGGATTACCATGGGGGGAAGATTCTAAGATTATGCTCACACACAGTCTACAGGAGGCCACGAACTACCAGAAGGAAGAGTCAGCAGATGCAAATAGGAGAATGCATTATTTAAAAACTGCAAAGAGAATAATCTGAAAGACCATAAAGTAATAATTAGATATGGAAATACAGAAAACATTATTTGAAAGTTAAGCAAATTTTTAAAAAATTTTCTTTTATACTGGGGTACAGCCGATTAACAATGTTGTGATATTTTCAGGTGTACAGCAAAAGGGCTCGGTCTTCCCTGGTGGCTCAGCTGGTAAAGAATCTACCTGCAATGCGGGAGACCTGGGTTCTATCCCTGGGTTGGGAGATCCCCTGGAGAAGGGAAAGGCTACCCACTCCAGTATTCTGGCCTGGAGAAGCCCATGGACAGAGGAGCCTGGTGGGCTACAGTCCATGGGGTCGCAAAGAGACGGACACAACTGAGCAACTTTCACTCACTCGCTCACTCACAGCAAAAGGGCTCAGCCATACATATAATAACATGTATCCATTCTCCCTTAAACTCCTCTCCCATCCAGGCTGTCATAACATTGAGCAAAGTTCCATGTACTATACAATAGGTCCTTGTTGGTTATCCATTTTAAATAGCAGTGTGTACATGTGTGGATCACAATAAACTGTGGAAAATTCTGAAAGAGATGGGAATACCAGACCATCTGACCTGTCTCTTGAGAAAACCTGTATGCAGGTCAGGAAGCAACAGGTAGAACTGGACATGGAAAAACAGACTGGTTCCAAATAGGAAAAGGAGTACGTCAAGGCTGTATATTGTCACCCTGCTTAGTTAACTTATATGCAGAGTACATCATGAGAAACGCTGGGCTGGAAGAAACACAAGCTGGAATCAAGATTGCTGGGAGAAATATCAATAACCTCAGATATGCAGATGACACCACCCTTAGGGCAGAAAGTGAAGAAGAACTAAAGAGCCTCTTGAGGAAAGTGAAAGAGGAGAGTGAAAAAGTTGGCTTAAAGCTCAACGTTCAGGAAACCAAGATCATTATATCCGGTCCCATCACTTCATGGTGAATAGATGGGGAAACAATGGAAACAATGACAAACTTATTTTCTTGGGCTCCAAAACCGCTGCAGATGGTGACTGCAGCCATGAAATTAAAAGACGCTTCCTCCTTGGAAGGAAGGTTATGACCAACCTAGATAGCATATTAAAAAGCAGAGACATTACTTTGCCAACAAACGTCCGTCTAGTCAAGGCTATGGTTTTTCCAGTGGTCACGTATGGATGTGAGAGTTGGATGGTGAAGAAAGCTGAGCGCTGAAGAATTGATGCTCTTTAACTGTGCTGTTGGAGAAGACTCTTGAGAGTCCCTTGGACTGCAAGGAGATCCAACCAGTCCATCCTAAAGGAGATCAGTCCTGGGTGTTCATCGGAAGGACTGATGTTGAAGCTGAAACTCCAATACTTTGGCCACCTCATGCGAAGAGTTGACTCATTGGGAAAGACCTTAATGCTGGGAAGGATTGGGGGCAGGAGGAGAAGGGGACGACAGAGGATGAGATGGTTGGATGGCATCACCAACTCGATGGACATGGGTTTGGGTAAACTCCGGGAGTTGGTGATGGACAGGGAGGCCTGGCGTGCTCATGGGGTCGCAAAGAGTCGGACACAACTGAGCAACTGAACTGAACTGAACTGTGTACATGTCTATCCCAAACTCCCTAACTTTCTCTTCCCCCATCCTTCCTGCTGGCAACCACAAGTTTGTTCTGTTAAGTCTGTGAGTCTGTTTCTATTTTGTAAATAAGTTCATTTTTATCCTTTCTTTTTAGATTCCACATATAAGGGATGTCATTCGACATTTCTCTTTGACTTCACTCAGTATGACAATCTCTGGGTCCATCTATGTTTCTGCAAATGGATACTTCAAACTTTCTATCTGATTCAAAGTTAGGCAAATCTGAAACAGATTCACAAATGAAAAAAGTTAATGGAGTTCAAAATTTGACGGTTATCAATGGAGATTAGAAACAAGCAAAGAGAGACTGTGACTTGGGAGACTGATCTTATAAAATCAGCTGTGATACAGCTGGGATACAGAGATGAACTGACAGAAACCGAAAGGAGTACCTCAAGGCTGTATATTGTCACCCCAATTATTTAACTAATGTGCAGAGTACATCATGTGAAATACTGGGCTGGATGAATTGCAAGTTGGAATCAAGACTGCTGGGAGAAATATTAGTGACCTCAAATTTGCAGATGATATCGGTTTAATGGCAGAAAACAAAGAGGAACTAAAGAGCTTCTTGATGAGGGTAAAGAGGAGAGTGAAAAAAGCTGGCTTAAAACATTCAAAAAACTAAGATCATGGCATCCAGTCCCATCACTTTATGGCAAATAGATGGGGAAAAATTGGAAACAGTAACAGATTTTATTTTCTTGGGCTCCAAAATCACTGTGGATAATGACTGCAGCCACAAAATTACAAGATGTTTGCTCCTTGGAAGAAAAGCTACGACAAACCTAGACCATATTAAAAAGCAGAGATATCAATTTGCCAACAAAGATCTGTATAGTCAAAGCAATGGTTTTTCCAGTAGTCACATACAGCTGTGAGAGTCGGACCATAAAGAAAGCTTCATCATACCCTACCATATTTACTGCAGTCCAGTCAGTCTGTCCCCCTGCTAATCCCTCAGTGTAAAGCTAAATGTGTGACATTCTGGTATCTTTCATCTGACCATCCATATTAAATGTTCCCAAACATTACCTAGCATCACGGTTTACAATAAAAAACTAGTCCTTATGTCTCGTGGCACTTTGAATCTTTTATGCCATGATACTATAGCAGTATCAAGAGCATTTTATGGAAAATTGGGACAGTGTCTGTGATAAAAGTTAAATAAAGAACAAGACCATTCAGGTATGCTGCTGCTGCTGCTACTGCTGCTGCTAAGTCACTTCAGTTGTGTCCGACTCTTAGCTACCCCATGGACTGTAGCCTACCAGGCTCCTCCATCCATGGGATTTTCCAGGTAAGAGTAGTGGAGTGGGGTGCCATTGCCTTCTCCGCCATTCAGGTATAACCTAAATCAAATCTCTTATGATTATACAGTGGAAGTGAGAAATAGATTTAAGGGACTAGATCTGATAGACAGAGTGCCTGATGAACTATGGATGGAGGTTCGTGACATTCTACAGGAGACAGGGATCAAGACCATCCCCACGGAAAAGAAATGCAAAAAAGCAAAATGGCTGTCTGAGGAGGCCTTACAAATAGCTGTGAAAAGAAGAGAAGCGAAAAGCAAAGGAGGAAAAAAGATGTTCCCATTTGAATGCAGAGTTGCAAAGAATAGCAAGGAGAGATAAGAAAGCCTTCCTCAGCGATCACTGCAAAGAAATAGAGGAAAACAACAGAATGGGAAAGACTAGAGATCTCTTCAAGAAAATTAGAGATACCAAAGGAACATTTCATGCAAAGATGGGCTCAATAAAGGACAGAAATAGTATGGACCTAACAGAAGCAGAAGATATTAAGAAGAGGTGGCAAGAATACACAGAAGAACTGTACAAAAAAAGATCTTCACAACCCAGATAATCACGATGCTGTGATCACTCACCTAGAGCCAGACATCCTGGAATGTGAAGTCAAGTGGGCCTTAGAAAGCATCACTATGAACAAAGCTAGTGGAGGTGATGGAATTCCAGTTGAGCTATTTCAAATCCTGAAAGATGATGCTGTGCAAGTGCTGCACTCAACATGCCAGCAAATTTGGAAAACTCAGCTGTGGCCACAGGACTGGAAAAGGTCAGTTTTCAGTCCAATCCCAAAGAAGGGCAATGCCAAAGAATGCTCAAACTACCACACAATTGCACTCATCTCACACATTAGTAAAGTAATGCTCAAAATTCTCCAAGCCAGGCTTCAGCAATACGTGAACTGTGAACTTCCAGATGTTCAAGCTGGATTTAGAAAAGGCAGAGGAACTAGAGATCAAATTGCCAACATCTGTTGCCCTATCGAAAAAGCAAGAGAGTTCCAGAAAAACATCTATTTCTGCTTTATTGACTATGCCAAAGCCTTTGACTGTGCGGATCACAAGAAACTGTGGAAAATTCTGAAAGAGATGGGAATACCAGACCATCTGACCTGTCTCTTGAGAAACCTGTATGCAGGACAGGAAGCAACAGTTAGAACTGGACATGGAAAAACAGACTGGTTCCAAATAGGAAAAGGAGTATGTCAAGGCTGTATATTGTCATCCTGCTTATTTAACTTATATGCAGAATACATCATGAGAAACGCTGGGCTGGAGGAAGCACAAGCTGGAATCAAGAATGCTGGGAGAAATATCAATAACCTCAGATATGCAGATGACACCACCCTTATGGCAGAAAGTGAAGAGGAACTAAAAAGCCTCTTGATGAACGTGAAAGAGGAGAGTGAAAAAGTTGGCTTAAAGCTCAACATTCAGAAAACTAAGACCATGGCATGTGGTCCCATCACTTCATGGGAAATAGATGGGGAAACAGTGTCAGACTTTATTTTGGGGGGTTTCGAAATCACTGTAGATGGTGATTGCATCCGTGAAATTAAAAGACGCTTACTCCTTGGAAGGAAGGTTATGACCAACCTAGATAGCATATTAAAAAGCAGAGACATTACTTTGCCAACAAAGGTCCATCTAGTCAAGGCTATGGTTTTCCCAGTGGTCATGTATGGATGTGCGAGTTGGACTGTGAAGAAAGCTGAGCACCAAAGAATTGATGCTTTTGAACTGTGGCGTTGCAGAAGACTCTTGAGAGTCCCTTGGACTGCAAGGAGATCCAACCAGTCCATCCTAAAGGAGATCAGTCCTGGGTGTTCATTGGAAGGACTGATGCTGAAGCTGAAACTCCAAAACTTTGGCCACGTCATGCGAAGAGCTGACTCATTGGAAAAGACCCTTATGCTGGGAACGGTTGGGGGCAGGAGGAGAAGGGGACGACAGAGGATGAGATGGCTGGATGGCATCACCAACTTGATGGACATGAGTTTGGGTAAATTCCAGGAGTTGGTGATGGACGGGGAGGCCTGGCGTGCTGCGCTTCATGGGGTGTCAATGAGTTGTACACAACTGAGTGACTGAACTGAACTGAATCTGCCTTGTGGGTTTTGGAAAGATTAATTTCTTTTATTTTTGTTTAATATTTATTTGGTTGTGTTGGGTCTTTGTTGCAGCCTTTGAATTCTTAGTTGTGGCATGTAGCAATTAGTTTCCTGACCAGGGATCAAACCTGGGACCCTGGCTTTGGGAGCAAAGAATCTTAGCCACTGGACCACCAGGGAAGTTCCTGGAAAGGTTAACTCTTAACAGTCCATTCACCCCACTGAGACCCATTCTAGCAATAAGACAGTTACTTACTTGAAAAACAGTACCCAAATGCTTTAAGGAGATTCACATTAACCATAGTTTTTAGAGTCTTTAGAGTTAGTGTACGCCTCTAAATCAGTTTCCAGTTGTGTTTCATCTTCACCTGCATTTTATTTGGTGTTTGAAGAAAGGAAAAGAGGAAAGCAAATATGATTTGTACTGTTTGTACTAAATCTGTGGGATTTGTTGGTAAATTTATTTCAGAGTAAAGTATTTAGAAAAACAAAGATTTCTCAGGCTAAAGGTCTCAGTGATTATAATACATTTGACTTGTGATAACAGCTTGTTCACTCTTTCACATGAATGTGCTCTGGAAACAAATGAAGAGCAGCTGGCCTCCTCCCCCGCACTCCGTGCTCAGGGGTGGCAGCTCTTGCTGCGTTCCAGCTGGAACCTGTGTGCTACCCTCTGTTCCTGCTGCTGGTTTGTTCTTTCCTCTTTATTCACCAAAGTGCACGCAAACAACATGATCACAAAGACAAGCCTAGTTAGTTCCAGCTGATTGCAGATCAGAAAATTTGTAAATGGATGGTTTGATGTTACTGCAAATAATAATAATACAAAACAGATCTCGGGGGAAAAAAAAAAACCCAAATGTGTCTCCATCTCCATTTTGGTTCTTGCTGCTGCTAAGTCGCTTCAGTCATGTCCGACTCTGTGCGACCCCATAGACGGCAGCCCACCAGGCTCCCCCGTCCCTGGGATTCTCCAGGCAAGAACACTGGAGTGGGCTGCCATTTCCTTCTCTGATGCATGAAAGTGAAAAGTGAAAGTGAAGTCACTCAGTCGTGTCCGACTCTTCGAGACCGCATGGACTGCAGCCCACCAGGCTCCTCCGTCCATGGGATTTTCCAGGCAAGAGTACTGGAGTGGGGTGCCATTGCCTTCTCTGCAGAGCTGGGTAAATGGTGTCATGAGGAGGTATGGAACACTGAAAAAGGAACAGATTGGGAAAGGGGAGAGTAGGAAGTCAAGAATTATCTTTTGGTTGTTAAATTGAGATCTTTGTATCAAAATAGAGATGCTGTGTTAAAGGAAAGGTCAACCTGAAAATATAAATTTAGGGAAACCGGCATTTGTAAGAGATGTGTGGGACTGAATGAGATATGCTGCAGTATTATTTATATAGTGAAGTACTATACAGCAGGGGAAAAAATCACTGAGTATAATAAAACATGGATAAGTCTCAAAAACTTGAGGTTGAATGCAAAAATACTATGTATAGTAGAGTCTATTTATATTTACTATAAAAAGGCAAAAATGAAACACTTTTTTGATATATACAAATAAATCACATATATCGTTATATCACATCTGAAAAATAAAAAACTGAGTGACATTCTTATGAAAAACACATTGATTATGTCCTACTCTGGTGATGGAACTAAAATCCGATGCTGTAAAGAATAATACTGCATAGGAACCTGGAATGTTAGGTCCATGAATCAAGGTAAATTGGAAGTGGTCAAACAGGAGATGACAAGGGTGAACATTGACATATTAGGAATCAGTGAACTAAAATGGACTGGAATGGGTGAATTTAACTCAGAGGACCATTATATCTACTGCTGTAGGTAAGAATCCCTTAGAGGAAATGGAGTAGCCCTCATAGTCAACAAGAGAGTCTGAAATGCAGTACTTGGATGCAATCTCAAAAATGACACAATGATGTTTGTTCATTCTCAAGGCACACCATTCAACAATATCACAGTAATACAAGTCTATGCCCCAACCAGTCATGCTGAAGAAGCTGAAGTTGAACGGTTCTGTGAAGACCTACAAGACCTTCTAGAACTAACACACAAAAAAAGATGTCCTTTTCATTATAGGGGACTGGAATGCAAAAGTAGGAACTCAAGAGATACCTGGAATAACAGGTAAATTTGGCCTTGGAATACAGAATGAAGCAGGGCAAAGGCTAATAGAGTTTTGCCAAGAGAATGCACTGGTCATAGCAAACACATTCTTCCAACAACAAAAGAGAAGACTCTACACGTGGACATCACCAGATGGCCAACACTGAAATCAGATTGATTATATTATTTGCAGTCAAAGATGGAGAAACTCTATACAGTCAGCAAAAACAAGACCAGGAGCTGACTGTGACTCAGATCCTGAACTCCTTATTGCAAAATTCAGACTTAAATTGAAGAAAGTAGGAAAAACCACCAGATCATTCAGGTATGACCTAAATCAAATCCCTTATAACTATACAGTGGAAGTGAGAAATAGATTCAAGGAATTAGATCTAATAGACAGAGGGCCTGAAGAACTATGGACGAGGTTCGTGACATGTACAGGAAGCAGGGATCAAGACCATACCCAAGAAAAAGAAATGCAAAAGGCAAAATGGTTATCTGAGGAGGCCTTCCAAATAGCTGAGAAAAGAAGAGAAGCGAAAGGAGAAGATGTACCCATTTGTCAGCAGAGCTCCTTTTGCGAAAGGTGAAAGGAAAGATATTCCCATTTGAATGCAGAGTTCCAAAGAATAGCAAGGAGAGATAAGAAAGCCTTCCTCAGCGATCACTGCAAAGAAATAGAGGAAAACAACAGAATGTGAAAGACTAGAGATCGCTTCAAGAAAATTAGAGATACCAAAGGAACATTTCATGCAAAGATGGGCTCGATAAAGGACAGAAATGGTATGGACCTAACAGAAGCAGAAGATATTAAGAAGAGGTGGCAAAAATACACAGAAGAACTATACAATAACGATCTTCATGACCCATATAATCATGATGCTGTGATCACTCACCTACAGCCAGACATCCTGGAATGCAAAGTCAAATGGGAAGCATCGCTACGAACAATGCTAGTGGAAGTGATGGAATTCCAGTTGAGCTATTTCAAATCCTGAAAGATGATGCTGTGCAAGTGCTGCACTCAACATGCCAGCAAATTTGGAAAACTCAGCTGTGGCCACAGGACTGGAAAAGGTCAGTTTTCATTCCAATCCCAAAGAAAGGCAATGTCAAAGAATGCTCAAACTACCGCACAATTGCACTCATCTCACACGCTAGTAAAGTAATGCTCAAAATTCTCCAAGCCAGGCTTCAACAGTATGTGAATTGTGAACTTCCAAATGTTCAAGCTGGATTCAGAAAAGGCAGAGGAACCAGAGATCAAATTGCCAACATCCGCTGGGTCATCGAAAAAGCAAGAGAGTTCCAGAAAAACATCCACTTCTGCTTTATTAACTATGCCAAAGCCTTTGACTCTGTGGATCACAACAAACTGTGGAAAATTCTTCAAGAGATAGGAATATCAGATCATCTTCCTGCCTCCTGAGAAATCTGTATGCAGGTCAAAAAGCAACAATTAGAACTGGACATGGAACAACAGACTGGTTCCAAATCAGGAAAGGAGTATGTCAAGGCTGTATATTGTCACCCTGCTTATTTAACTTATATGCAGAGTACATCATGTGAAATGCTGAGCTGGATGAAGCACAAACTGGAACCATGATTGCTAGAAGAAATATCAATAACCTCAGATAAATGCAGATGACACCACCCTTATGGCAGAAAGCAAAGAAGAACTAAAGAGCCTCTTGATGAAAGTGAAAGAGGAGAGTGAAAAAGTTGGCTTAAAACTCAACATTCAGAAAACTAAGATCATGGCATCCGGCCCCATCACTTCATAGCAAATAGATGGGGAAACAATGGAAACAGTGACACAATTTATTTTCTTGGGCTCCAAAATCACTGCAGATGGTGACTGCAGCCATGAACTTGAAAGATACTTGCTGCTTGGAAAAAAAGTTATGACCAACCTAGACAGCATATTAAAAAGCAGAGACATTACTTTGCCAACAAAGGTCCATCTAGTCAAGGCTATGGTTTTTCCAGCAGTCGTGTATGGATGTGAGGGTTGGACTATAAAGAAAGCTGAGCACCATAGAATTGATGCTTTTGAACTGTGGTGTTGGAGAAGATTCTTGAGAGTCCCTTGGACTGCAAGGAGATCCAACCAAGTCCATCCTAAAGGATATCAGTCCTGAATATTCATTGGAAGGACTGATGCTGAAGCTGAAACTCAAATACTTTGGCCACCTGATTTGAAGAACTGACTCACTGGAAAAGACCCTGACGCTGGGAAAGATTGAAGTCAGGAGGAGAAGGGGATGACAGAGGATGAGATGGTTGGATGGCATCATCAACTCAATGGACATGAGTTTGAGTAAGCTCTGGGAGTTGGTGATGGACAGGGAAGCCTGGTGTACTGCAGTCCATGGGGTCACAAAGAGTTGGATGCAACTGAGTGAGTGAACTGAACTCCGTACCAAACACAATGGGAGAGGCTTAAAAACCAATGAGGAGGGAGGATACCTAAGCCAACAGCTGATACAGTGACATTAACTTCAGAAGTAGACCTCGAGGCAGAAACTATTATTTGGAGTAAAGAGGGGTATCTCATAATGATAAAGTGACTTCAGTTAACCAGGAAGTTATAACAACTCCAAATTGATATACCTCTCAAAATCCATAAAGGACAAATAGACAACTACTTAAAAGGAAATAGACAGGGAATATTAGAGATCTTAACACACTTCTTTCAGTAGAATAAGCAGACCCTCCCACTCCCATAAAAGGCAACAGTGTATAAGTAATTTGAATAATACAGTTAACAAACATGACAACTGACATAACTGCAGAATACATTCTTTGGAAGTTTATGTGCAACATTCACCAAAACTGACCATATGCTAGTCATAATGCAAGTATCAGCAAATTTTTAAAAAATTAAAATCACATATACAGTGTCACTTTCTCCACTCCTATTGAAGAGAGTGTAGTATTGGCATAAAGATAGATCAAAAATATGTTGAGGCCCTCCCTTGTGTAATATGGCAATAAAAAAAGAAAGCACACACATCAGAAAATAAGATACACAACTTTTGATTTACAACGATTGTCTATGTAGAAAATTCCTAACAATCTACAAGAAAAGCTACTAGAATTGAGTTTAGGAAGTTCTCAGGATACAAAGTCGATATACAAAAATTAAAATGTATTTCTATACGTTTGGCAATAAAAAATTGGAAACTGAAATTTTTAAACATTTATATAATAGCATCGAAGTCCATAGAACAAGTCTTAGAAAACATTTAAAAGGTTTGTGTGTTGAAAACTACAAAATACTCATGAAAGAAAAAAAAAAAAGATCTTAAAAAATAGGGATACACATTACATTCACGGATTCAGAACAGTTAAGATTGCAGTTTTCTCCATGCAGGTCTATAGGCACAAAGCAATTCCAATCAAAATTCTAGGAGAACATTTTGTAGAAATAAAATTGATTCTGAAATTCATATAGAAAGGCAAAGGAGGGTGTCCCTGGAGGCTCAGTGGTAAGGAATTTGCCTGCTAATGCAGGAGACACACGGGTTCCGTCCCTGGTATGGGAAGATCCCATGCGACACGGAACAACTAAGGCCATGTGCCATGACTATTGAGCCTGTGCTCACTACAAATACCAAGCCCAGGTGCCACAACTACTGAAGCCTGTGTGCCCTGGAGCCCGTGCTCCACAACAAGAGAAGCCACTGCAAGGAGAAGCCCAAGCACCGCAACTAGAGAGTGGCCCCCACAACTAGAGAAAAGCTTGCGTGCAGCAACAAAGACCCAGCACAGCCAAAATAAAATTTAGAAAGGCAAAAGAACCACAATAATAAAAAACAACTACGAAAAAGGAAACAGTTGGAAGACTTACGCTGTCAGATTTTAAAGGTTACTGTAAATGTAATCAATAGAGTGTAGTACTGGCATAAAGACAGATTACTGGGACAGAATTGACTGCCTACAAAAATGACACTAAAATTATATATAATAACACAAATAATCAACTGATTTTCTACAAAGGTGCTAAAGCAATTCAATGGAGAAGATAATCTTTTCAAAAAATGTGTCCATATGCTAAAAAAAAGCCCTCAACACTCCAAACATACCTTACATCTTGTGCAAAATTTAATTCAAAGTTAATCATGGACAAACATGATAAACCTAAAGCTGCTTAACTTCTGTAGAAACAGAAAACATCAGAGAAAAATTCGGTGATATTGGGTTGGGCGAAGAGTTCTTAGATATGATACCAAAAGTATGATCCATAGAAGAAAAAATAAGTTGAACTTCCCTAGTGGTCCAGTGGTTGGGAGTCTGCCTGCCGATGCAGGGGACACTGGTTTGACCCCTGGTGTGGGAAGATCCCAGGTGCCGTGGAGCAACTAAGCCATGTACCACTGCAACTACTGAGACCATGTTCTAGAGCCCAAGAGTTGCAACTGCTGAAGACAACATGCCCTGGGGCCTGTGTCCTACAACAAGAGAAGCCACCGCAAGGAGAAGCTCACTCACTAAAATGAAGAGGAGTCCTTGCTCGCTGCAACAAAGACCCACTGCAGCCAAAATTAAATAAATTTTTTTAAAAGCTGTACTTCCTTTGGAAAAAATTAAGAACTTCTACTATTTGAAAGACAGTAGAAAGAATGAAGAGTCACAGCATGAGACAAAATACTTCCAAATCACATATCTGATATCAGGCTTATATCCTGAACATATCAAGAATACATCAAGAACTAAAACTCAGTAAGCAACCCAATTTAAAAACAAGCAAAAGAGCTGAACAGGTACATCACCAAATAAGACACACTGAAGATAAATAAGCACATGAAAGATGTTCAAGGTCTTTTCCAACAGTGTGTAGTGCTATATCCACTACAAGTACACCCCTACAAGAATAAGTCAAAATTTTAAAACCGGACAATACGAAGTGTTGATGAAGATGCAGAGCAAAGTGTATGGCCACTTTGGAAAACAGTTTGGCTGTTTCTTAAAAAGTTAAACTAATCCCATTCTGAGTTATATACCTGAGTGTAATGAAACATGTTCACACAAAAACTTGTACACAAATGTTTATAGCAGCTTTATTTACAATAGGCAAAGGGTGCAAACCACCCAAGTGCCTATTAACTGACAAATGGATACATTTGACAAATGGTTTTTCTGGCCATAAAAATGAATAAAGTACTGATATATGTGACAGTATGGGTAAGCCTTGAAAACATTTTCCTAAGTGAAAGAGCTTAGTCACAGAAGACCACATAGTACATGATTCCATTAATGTGAAACTTCCAGAAAGGGGAACTATATAGAGACAGAAAGAAAATTAGTGATTAGTTAAGGCTGGGAGTGTGGTATCAGGTGGGTGATAGGGAACAGGGTCAGATTTCTCTGTGATGAAAATGTCCTAATATTGACTGTGGTGATGGTTGCTATATCTGTGAATATATAAAAAATAACTGAATCGCACACTTAAAATGGGTGAACTGTGTATGAATTTTATCTCAAAAAATTGTTTTTGGGTTTCTTTGGCCATACCACATGGCATATGGGATCTTAGTTAACAGACCAGGGGTCACACCCATGCCTCCTGCAGTGGAAGCATGGATTTTTAACCACTGGACTGCCAGGGAAGTCCCAAAAACTTTTTTAAAAGACAGTTTCTAGGGAAACCCAAAGGAAAGAGGAGAGACAAAAACAAGAACACTAGAGGGAACTGAAGCCCTCAACACCTACAACTACAGCAAACATTAAACAGAGCCTAACTTACAGACAAATAGACAAAATCTGACAGTAAGGCTTATTTACCTATTTCCCAATATGTCACGCACAGCTTTCAACAAAAAAAATTACACACAGGCTAAGGCAAGAAATGACACAATTTGAAGAGAAAAAGCAAGCGTCGTTATCAGACTTTGGAATTGTCATATTAGAAATTTAATGGCCATACTGCTGCTGCTTAGTTGCTCAGTCATGTCTGACTCTTTACAACCTCATGGACTGTAGCCGACCAAGCTCCTCTGTCCATGAGATTTCCCAGGCAAGAATACTGGAATAGGTTGCCATTCCTTTCTCCGGGGATCTTCCCAACCCAGGGATCGAACTCAGGTCTCCTGCACTGCAGGCCGATTCTTTACCATCTGAGCCTCCAGGGAAGCCCAGTGGCCACAGTACCCAAAGCAATTGTATATTTAATGAGATTCCTATCAAATTACCCAAAACATTTTTCACAGAACTAGAACAAATAATCCTAAAATTTATGTGGAACATAAAAGATCCAGAATTGCCAAAACAATCCTGAGGAAAAAGAACAAAGCAGCAGGCATAACCCTCCCAGACTTCAGAAAATACTACAAAGCTACAGTAATCAAACCAGCGTGGCACTGGCACAAAAACAGACATACAGATCGTGGAAAAGAATCAGTTCAGTTCAGTCGCTCAGTCGTGTCCGACTCTTTGCGACCCCATGAATTGCAGCACACCAGGCCTCTCTGTCCGTCACCAACTCCCGGAGTCTACCCAAACCCATGTCCATCGAGTTGGTGATGCCATCCAACCATCTCATCCTCTGTCGTCCCCTTCTCCTCCTGCCCCCAATCCTACCCAGCATTGGGGTCTTTTCCAACGAGTCAACTCTTCACATAGAGCTCAGAAATAGAAAGCCCACACACCTTCAGTCAATTAATCTTCTACAAAAGAGGCAAGAATACACAACAGAGAAAAGACAGTCTTTTTGGCAAAGGAGGCAAGAACATACCATGGAGAAAAGAGAGTCTTTTCAGCAATCTGTGTTGGGAAAGTTGGACAGCTGCATGCAAACCAATGAAGTTAGAACACATCCCCATGCCATATGCAAAAATAAACTCAAAATGGCTTAAAGACTTACATATAAGACATGACACCATAAAACCCTTATAAGAGAACATAGGCAAAACATTCTCTAACATAAATTGTACCAATGTTTCCTTAGGTCACTTTCCAAAAGCAACAGAAATAAAAGCAAAAATAAACAAATGGAACCTAGTCAAAATTACAAGCCTTTGTACAGCAAAGAAAACAAACCATAAACAAAATGAAAAGATAACCCAAAGGAAAGAGGGGAGACAAAGACAAGGACACTAGAGGAAATGGAAGCCCCCGGTACTACAACAAACATTAAAGAGAGCCTAACAGCCAGCCAGACAGAAAACCTCACACTAAAAGGCCTATTTACCTACTTCCCTGGGAGAAAATATTTGTAAATGATGTGACCAACAAGGGTTCAATTTCCAAAATATACAAACAGCTCATACAACTCAGTAACAACACACACGCAAAACCACCTAAAAAATGGATGGAGTTCTCTGATGGTCTGGTGGTTAAGAATCCACCTGCTAATGCAGTGAACATGGGTTTGATCTCTGGTCTGGGAAGATCTGGAGAAGGCAATGGCACCCCACTCCAGTACTCTTGCCTGGAAAATCCCATGGACGGAGGAGCCTGGTAGGCTGCAGTCCATGGGGTTGCAAAGAGTTGGACATGACTGAGCGACTTCACTTTCACTTTCATGCACTCGAGAAGGAAATGGCAACCCACTCCAGTGTTCTTGCCTGGAGAATCCCAGAGACAGCGGAGCCTGGTGGGCTGCCATCTATGGGGTCGCACAGAGTTGGACACGACTGAAGCGACTTAGCAGCAGCAGCTGGGAAGATCACACATGCCTCTGGTCACCGAGCCCGTGCGCTGCAACTACTAAAGCCCATGCACTTTAGAGCCCATGCTCAGCAACAAGAGAAACCACCACAGTGAGAAGCCTGTGCACTGAAACTAGAGAGTAGTCCCGGCTCGCCACAACTAGAGGAAGCCTGAGCACAGCAACAAAGACCCAGCACCATCAAAAATAAGTAAATGAATAAAATAATAATATTTTTAAAAAAGAACTAAAAAAATTGCCTACAAAAATGCTGGAGAGAATGTGGAGAAAAAGAGAACCCTCTATACTGTTTAGCCACTCAGCCGTGTCCCAACTCTGCAAACCTCCAGACTGTACAGCCCCTCAGGATCCTCTGTCCATGGAATTTTTCAAGCAAGAATGCTGGAGTGGGTTGTTGCCATTTCCTACTCCAGGGGATCTACCTGACCCAGGGATTGACCCACATCTCCGGTGTTTCCTTTATTGCTGGCGGATTCTTTACCTCCTGAGCCAAATGTAAACTGGTGTAGCCACTATGGAAAACAGCAAGGAGTTTTCCTCAAAAAATAAAAAATATGAGTTGCTATATGATCCAGCAATCCCATTCCTGGGCATATACTGAGACAAAACTATAATATGAAAAGATAATGCACCCCAATGTTAATAGCCCCCTTCATGGATCACAGCCTTGTCATGGTGAAGGGGCTTGCATAACTCAGTGAAGCTATGAGCCATGCCGTACAGGGCCAACCAAGACGGTTGGGTCACACTGAAGAGTTCTGACAAACCATGGTCCACTGGAGAAGGAAAGGGCAATCCACTACAGTATTCTTACCTGGAGAACCCCACAGACAGTATGAAAAAACACAAAGCTATGACGTCAGAAGATGAGCCCCCCAGGTCGGAAAGTGTCCAATATGCTCTGTGGAAGAGTGGAGGGAAATTACTAACAGCTCCAGAAAGAGTGAAGTGCCTGGGCCAAAATGGAAACAATGTTCAGTTGTGGAGATAGCATCACTGACTCAATGGACATGAATCTGAGCAAACTCCAGGAGACAGTGGATAAGAGAGGAGCCTAGCTGCTACAGTCCACAGGGTTGTGAAGAGTCAGACATGACTTAGCGACTGAGCAACAACAAATGCTAATAGCAGTACTACTTACAACAGCCAAGACATGGAAACAACCTATATTATTTGGACAAATGTCCATTGACAGGTGAATGGATAAAGAAAATGTGGTACATATAGATACTGGAATATTATTCAGTCATAAAAGAGAATGCAATAATGCCATTTGTAGCAACACAGATGGACCTAGAGATGATTATACTAAGTGAAGTCAGTCACACACAAAAAGTCAAATACCGTTAAGATATCACTCATATGTGGAATTTTAAAAAAGACACAAATGAACTTACCTATAAAATAGAAACAGACTCACAGACATAGAGAACAGAATTGTGGTTGCCAAGAGGGAGGAAGAGAAGGGGAGGGATGGAGTGGGAGTCTGGGATTAGTAGATGCAAACTATTATATACAGAATGGATAAACATCAAGGTCCTACAGTATAGCACAGAGAACTATATTCATATTCTGTGATGAACCATACTGAAAAAGAATGTATGCATACACACATACACATACATGTACATATATAAATAATTTAGTCACTTTGCTGTCCAGCAGATTAACACAACATTGTAAAGCAACTATACTGCAACAAAATTTTTTTAGAACAATAAAAATGTTTTTAAAAAGAAAATGCTAGAAGTCAAAAACACTGTAACAGAAATGAAAGATACCTTTGGTGGGCTCACAGTAGAGTTGACACTGAGTCAGTGAATTTGAAGATATGTCAATAAAAACTTCCCAAACTGAAATGCAAAGAGAAAAAAAAAGAAAACAACAACACTATTCGAGAATTAAGAAACAATTATGGTGTAACATATGTGTAATGGAATAGCAGAAGGAGAGAGAGTAAGGAGCAAAAGAAATATTTTAACTAATAATGATTGAGAATTTTTCAATATTAGCATCACAAAGCAAACCACAGGTCCAGGAAGTTCAGAAAACACCAAGCAGAATAAACACTCCCTCACCCCCAAACCTACACCGAGGCATATTATATTTAAAGTGTGGAAAATCAAAGACAAAAGTTTTTGAAAGAAGCCAGAAGCAAAAAAGACCTTACCTATGGAGAAACAATAACAAAAATTACACTGGACTTGTCTTCACAAACCATGCAAGCAAGTATAGAGTACAGTAAAATATTTAAAATGGTGAAGGAAAAAAACCCACCAACTTACAAGTCTGTATCAAGCAAAATTATCCTTCAAAAATGGAGCAATAAGAAATTTCTCAGACAAACAAAAAACTGAGGGAATTTGTCACCCGCCAACCTGCCTTGCATGGAGTATTAAAAGAAATTCTTCAGAGAGAGGGGAAATGATAATGGTCAGAAACTCAGGTCTACATATGCAAAGGAAGAACATGAAAGGAAGGAAAGTATAATAAAATCTTTTACTTTCAAAATTCTTAATCTAGTAGTAACTATTCAAAATAACAGCAACAATGTATTTGGTGATTACAGCTTATACATAAGTGGAATGAATGAAAGCCATGCTATAAGGAACAAAGAGGAGGAACTGGAAACACACTATTATAAGGTAATTGCACTATCCACGTGGCTTCCCTTGTGGCTCAGATGGTACATAATCCGCCTAAATGCAGGAGACCTGGGTTCAATCCCTGGGTTGGGAAGATCCCCTGGAGAAGGGAACGGCTACCCACTCCATTATTCTGGCCTGGAGAATTCCATGGACAGAGGAGTCTGGCGGGCTACAGTCCATGGGGTTGCATGAAGCACAGAACAGTGTTATTTGAAAGTGGACTTCAGTTCAGTTCAGTCGCTCCGTCGTGTCTGACTCTTTGCGACTCCATGAACCGCAGCACACCAGGCCTCTCTGTCCATCACCAACTGCCGGAGTTTACCCAAACCCATGTTCATTGAGTCGGTGATGCCATCCAGCCATCTCATCCTCTGTCGTCCCCTTCTCCTCCTGCCCCCAATCCTTCCCAGCATCAGGGTCTTTTCCAATGAGTCAACTCTTCGCATGAAGTGGCCAAATATTGGAGTTTCAGCTTCAACATCAGTCCTTCCAATGAACACCCAGGACTGATCTCCTTTAGGATGGACTGGTTGGATCTCCTTTCAGACCAAGGGACTCTCAAGAGTCTTCTCCAACACCACAGTTCAAAAGCATCAATTCTGCGGTGCTCAGCTTTCTTCACCGTCCAACTCTCACATCCATACATGACCACTGGAAAAACCATAGCCTTGACTAGATGGACTTTTGTTGGCAAAGTAATGTCTCTGCTTTTAAATATGCTGTCTAGGTTGGTCATAACCTTCCTTCCAAGGAGTAAGTGTCTTTTAATTTCATGGCTGCAGTCACCATCTGCAGTGATTCTGGAGCCCACAAAAATAAAGTCTGACACTGTTTCCACTGTTTCCCCATCTATTTCCCATGAAGTGATGGGACCAGATGCCATGATCTTAGTTTTCTGAATGTTGAGCTTTAAGCCAACTTTTTCACTCTCCTCTTTCACTTTCATCAAGATTAGTATAAATGCAAACTGCAAATCCTAGGGCCACTAGTGATAAAAAATTGTAAAAGAAGTACAATTGAAGTTCTAAGAAATAAGAGAAAATGGAATCTTATGATTTACTCGATAAATGCATAGAAGGCAGAAAAAGAGGAAATTTTAAAAGAAACAAAAAATGCGAGCAATGTATAATAAACAGCTATAAATATGATTGACACTGATTCAACTACACCAAAAATCACTAAGTGTAAATTACCTAAATACACCAATTAAAAGGTAGAGAGAGAGAGTAATGAGTGCCAATTATATGTTATCCACATGAGACCCACTTTAAATATAAAGGTATAGATTAGAAAGAAGTAAAGGGATGGAATCACCTCACACTCATTAGGGTAGTTATCATTAAAACAAAACACAACAGGAAACAACAAGTATTAACAATAATGTGAAGAAACTGGAAATTTTGTGAACTCTGTTGGTGGGAGTGTAAGATGGTGTAGCCACTATTGAAAACAGTATAGTGATTCATCAAAAAATTAAAAATATAATTACTATTTGATCTAGCAAAAACACTTCTGAGTATCCAATAAAACTAAAAACAGAATCTTAAAGAGATAGTTGCACACCCATTTTGATAGCAACATTATGCATGATAGCCAAGAGGTAGAAGCAATCCAAGTATGCATCAATAGATGGGTGAATGGATAAACTGTGGTACCGACAAACAATGGAATATTACTCAGCTTAAAAAAAAAAGGATATTTTGGCATATGCTACAATATGGATGAAAGATACTAAGCTAAGTGAAACAAGCCAGTCATAAAAAATCAAATACTGTATGAGTCCACGTAAGTGAAGCATCTAGAGTAGTTAATATCATAGAAACAGAACGCAGAATGGTGGTTGTCAGGGGCTGGGGAGGAAGAAAGTGGGGAGTTGTTGCTTAACGGGTATAGAGTTACAGTTTTACAGGAAGAAAGAGTTTTCAATATCCACTGCACAACAATGAAGATACTTAATACTACTTGAACACTTAGAAATGGTTCAGGTGGTAGTGCTGTGTTATGTGGGGTTTTTTTTCTTAACCACAATTAAATAAGAAAATTTTAAAAGTAGAGATGAAGAAAGATACATCATGCTAACACAAATCAAAAGAAAGCTGTAATATGGGACGTCCCTGGTGGCGCAGTGGATAGGAATCTGCCTACGAATGCAGGGGACATGGGTTCAATCCTTGGCTCAGGAAGATCCCACATTCCATGAAGCAACTAAGCCCCATGCACCACAACTGCTGAGTCCACATGTCCCAGAGACAGAGCTCTGCAACAAGAGAAGCCACCAGCAATGTGAAGCCCGGGCACCGCAACCAAGAATAGCCCTTGCTCACTGCAACTAGAGAAAGCGTGCATGCAGCAACAAAGTTTCAGCACAACCAAAAACAAACATACAATAAAAAAGAGAGCGGTAGCAGTTACATTAATTTTAGACACAGCAACCTTCAGAATAAGGAAAATTATCCACAATAGAAAGGGGCATTACATAAATGATAAATGAATCAAGTCTCCAAGAAGACATAACTATGCTTAGGACATGACTCTAACAACAGACCATCCAAATACTTGAGGCAAAAACTGATAGAACTGAAAGGGGAAACAGATAAACCCACTGTTATAGTTGGAGGTGTCACCACATCTCCATCAACAACTGAAAGATCCCGCAGGCAAAAAATCAGTAAGGATATAGTAGGATTGGACCTAACAGAAGCAGAAGATACTAAGAAGAGGTGGCAACAATACACAGAAGAACTATACAAAAAAGATCTTAATGACCCGGATAACCACGATGGTGTGATCACTCACCTAGAACCAGACATCCTGGAGTGTGAAGTCAAGTGGGCCTTAGGAAGCATCACTACAAACAAAGCTAGTGGAGGCGATGGAATTCCAGCTGAGCTATTTCAAATTCTAAAAGATGATGCTGTGAAAGTGCTGCACTCAATATGCCAGCAAATTTGAAAAACTCAGCAGTGGCCACAGGACTTTTGAAAAGGTTAGTTGTCATTCCAATCACAAAGAAGGGCAATGCCAAAAAATGTTCAAACTACCACACAGTTGCACTCATCTCACCCATTAGCAAAGTAATGCTCAAAATCTTTCAAGCTAGGCTTCAATGGCATGTGAATTGAGAACTTCCAGATGTACAAGCTGGATTTAGAAAATGGAGCAGAGACAGAGACTGAATTGCCAACATCCTTTGGATCACAGAAAAAGCAACAGAATTCCAGTAAAACATCTACTTCTGCTTCATTGACTATGCTTAAGTCTTTGTGTAAATCACAACAAACTGTGGAAAATTCTTCAAGAGATGGGAATACCAGACCACTTTACCTGCCTCCTGAAAAAAGCAACAATGAGAACCAGACATGGAACAACGGATTGGTTCCAAATTGGGAAAGGAGTATGTCAAAGGTGTATATTGTCACCCTGCTTATTTAACTTACATGCAGAGTACATCATGCAAAATGCCAGGCTGGATGAAGCACAAGCTGGAATCAAGACTGCCTGGAGAAATATCAATATCCTCAGATATGCAGATGATACCACCCTAATAGCAGAAAGTAAAGGGGAATTAAAGAGCCTCTTGATGAAGGTAAAAGAGGAGAGTGAAAAAGTTGGCTTAAAACTCAACATTCAAAAAACAAAGATCATGGCATCTAGTCCCAGCACCTCATGGCAAACAGATGGGGAAAAAGTGGAAAAAGTGACAGATTTTATTTTCTTGGGCTCCAAAATCACTGCAGACAGTGACTGCAGCCACGAAATCAAAAGATGCTTACTCCTTGGAAGAAAAGCTATGACAAACCTAGACAGTGTATTAAAAAGCAGAGACATTACCTTGCTGACAAAGGTCCATATAGTCAAAGCTATGGCTTTTCCAGTAGTCATGTACAGATGTGAGAGCTAGACAACAAAAAAGGCTGAGCACTGAAGAACTGATGCCTTCCAACTGTGGTGCTGGAGAAAACTCTTGCGAGTCCCTTGGACTGCAAGGAGATCCAACCAGTCTGTCGAAAAGGAAATCAACCTTGAATATTCATTGGAAGGACTGATGCTGAAGCTGAAGCTCCAATACTTTGGCCACCTGATGCGAAGAACTGATTCACTGGAAAAGACCCTGATGTTGGGAAAGATTGAAGGCAGGAGGAGAAGGGGACAATAGAGGATGATATGGCTAGATGGCATCACTGATTCAATGGACATGAGTTTGAGCAAACTCCCGAGTTGGCAATGGACAGGGAAACCTGGCATGTTGCAGTCCATGGGGTTGCAAAGATTTGGACACAAAACAAAAACAGCGACTGAACAAAAACAGCAGCAGAATATATATATATTTCTCAAATTGACATGGATTATTGACTAAGACAGGCCATATTCTGGGCCATAACACACACTTCAACAAACTTAAAAGAACAAATATCATACAAAGCATGCTCTCAGATCACAATGGAATTAAACTGGTAATCAACAGAAGAAAGATAGTTGGAAAATTCAAAAAATATTTGGAGATTACACAACATATTTATAAATAACACATGGGGCAAAGTAAAAAATCTCAAGAGAAATAAAATTAATATTTTGAACTAAACGAAAATACAAATTATCTTATAATATTTTATATTACAAACGACAAAAGATCTAAAATCAAAACTTAAGCTTTCACTTTAGTAAACTAGAGATGGAAAAGCAAATAAACCTAATGCAAGCTGAAGAAAAAATAAAAAGAAGTCACCATCATGCTGATACCAAAACCGGACAAAGACACAAAAAATAAAGTTGCAGGCCAATATCTTTGATGAATATAGATGCAAAAATTCTCAATGAAATAAAAGGAAGCTAAATTCAACAACACATTAAAATGGATACACACCACGACCAGCTGGATTCATCCCAGGGTCACAAGGATGGTTCAGTGTGATATACCACATAAACAAAAGAAAGAAGAAAGCCACAAGATCAACTCAATAAATACAGAAAAAGCACTTGATAAAATTCAACATCCATTCCTGATAAAAACAAACAAAGTAGGCATAGAGGGAACACATCTCAATATAATAAAAACTATTTATGACAAACCCACAGCCAATTGAATACTCAGTGGTAAAATCTGGAACAAGACAAGGATGCCCACTCTCTTCAACATAGCATTGGAAGTCTTAGCCACAGCAAGTAGACAAAAAATAAATAAAAGGTACACAAATTGGTAGGGAAGAGGTAAAATTGTCATTATATGCAGACAACATGATACTATATACAGAAAAACCTAAAGATTCTACACAAAAACTACCAGAACTGATAAATTCAACAAGGTAGCAGGATACAAGATTAACAGACAGAAATTGGTTACATTTTTTTTATACTAACAATAAAATATCAGAAAGAGAATGTAAATAAACAACCTTTTTAAAACTGCATCCAAAAAAACCACTCAGGAATAAACCTCACCAAAGAGGTGAAAGACTTCTATGCTGAGAAGTAAAAAATATTAATAAAGGATGTTAAACATGATTCAAAGAAATGGAAAGACATACCATGTTCCTGGATTGGAAGAATACTGTTAAAATGCTAATACTACCCAAAGCAATCAACAGATTTGATGCAATCCTGATCAAATTACTGATGTCATTTTTCACAAAATTAGAACAAATAATTTTAAAATTTACATGGGATCATAAAATACCCACCCTTTCATGGATCACTGCCTTGTCATGGCAAAGTGGCTTGCGTAATTCAATGAAGCTGTGAGCCACGCTGTGTTGGGCCACACAGTGGATGGGTCAAAGTGGAGAGTTCTGAAAAAGCGTGATCCACTGGAGGTGGGAATGGCAAAACACTCCAATGTAATAGCTGTGAGAACCCCATGAACTGTATAAAGAGGCAAAAAGATATGACACCAAAAGATGAGCCCCCCAGGCCAGAAGGTGTCCAATATGCTACTGGGGAAGAGCACAGGACCACTACTAAGAGCTCCAGAAAGAATGAAGCTGCTGGGCCAAAGCGGAAATGACGCTCAGCTGCGGATGTGTCTGGTGATGAAAGCAAAATCCGATGCTGTAACAACAGAACTGCATAGGAACCTGGAATGTTAGGTCCATGAATCCAGGTAAACTGGATGTGGTCAAGCAGGAGATGGCAAGAGTAAACATCGACATCTTAGGAATCAGTGAACTAAAAAGGACAGGAATCGGTGAATTTAATTTGGATGATCATTATATCCACTACTGTGGGCAAGAATCTCTTAGAAGAAATGGAGTAACCCTCATAATCAACAAAAGAGTCCAAAATGCAGTACTTGGGTACAACATCAAAAATGACAGAATGATCTCAATTTGTTTCCAAGGCAAACCATTCACTATCACAGTAATCCAAGTCTATGCCCCAACCAGTAATGCTGAAGAAGCTGAAGCCGAACAGTTCTATGAAGACCTACAAGACCTTCTAGAACTAACACCAAACAAAGAAGTCTTATTCATCATAGGGGACTGGAATGCAAAAGTAGGAAGTCAAGAGATACCTGGAGTAACAGGCAAGTTTGGCCATGGAGTTCTAAATGAAGCAGGACAAAGGCTAACAGAATTCGGCCAAGAGAATGCACTGGTCATAACAAACACCCTTTTTCAACAGCACAAGAGACGACTTTACACACGGACATCACCAAGTGGTCAATACCAAAATCAGATTGATTGCATCCTTTGAAGCCGAGGATGGAGAAGCTGTATACAGTCACCAAACAAAAGACCTGGAGCTGACTATGACTTGGATCTTTAGTTCCTCATAGCAAAATTCAGGCTTAAACTCAAGAAAGCAGGGAAAAGCACTAGGCCCTTCAGTTATGACTTAAATCAAGTCCCCTATGAATATATAGTGGATCTGATGAATAGATTTAAGGGATTAGATCTAGCAAACGGAATGCCTGAAGAACTATGGATAGAGGTGCATAATATCGTACAGGAGGCAGTGAACAAACCATCCCCCAAAAAAAGAAATGCAAGAAGGCAATGTGATTGTCTGAGGGCCTTTACAAATAGCTGAGGAAAGAAGAGAAGCATAAAGCAACAGAGAAGGGGAAAGGTATCCCCAACTAAATGCAGAGTTCCAGAGAATACCAAGGAGAGACAAGAAAGCCTTCTTCGATGAACAATGCAAAGAAATAGAGAACAACAGGAAGGGTAGCGCTCCAGATCTCTCCAAGAAGACTGGGAATAACAGAGGAACATTCCACCCAAAGACGGGCACAGTGAAGGACAGAAACAGCGAAGCCCTAACAGAAGCAGAAGAGATCAAGAAGAGGCGGAAAGAATACACAATGTACAATCAACGTCTTAATGACTCGAATAACCACAATGGTGTAGTCTCTCACCTAGAGCCAGATATTCTGGAGTGTGAAGTGGGTCTTAGGAAGTACTGCTGCCAGTAAAGTTAGTGGAGGTGATGGAATTCCAGCAGAGCTATTTAAAATTCTAAAAGATGATGCAATTAAAGTGCTGCACTCAATATGTCAGCAAATTTGGAAAACTCACCAGTGGCCACAGGACTGGAAAAGGTCAATCCTCATCCCAATTCCCCAAAAGGGCAGTGTTAAAGAATGTTCAAACCACCAGACAACTGCACTCATATCCCATGCTAGTAAAGTCATGCTCAAAATCCTCCGAGCTAGGCTTCAGCATTACATGAACTGAGAACTTCCAGATGTCCAAGCTGGGTTTAGAAAAGGCAGAGGAAGCAGAGATCAAATTGCCAACATTCACAGAATCATTCCCATCAGAAATCAAGGGAATTCTAGAAAAACATCTACCTCTGTTTCAGTGATTACACTAAAGCCTTGCCTGTGTGGATCACAACAAACTATGGAAAACTTACAAAGAGATGGAACTACCAGACCATCTTACCTGTCTCCTGAGAAACCTGAATATGGGTCAAGATACAACAGTTAGAATGCTGTATGGGACAATTGACTCTTTCAAGATTGAGAAAGGAGTACGACAAGGCTGTTTATTGTCACTGTTTACTTAACTTACATGCAGAGCACATCATGTGAAATGCCGGGCTGGATGAGTTACAAGCTGGAATTAAACTGCCAGGAAAAATATCTACAACCTCAGATATGCATATGATACCACTTTAATGGCAGTAAGCAGAGAGGAACTAAAAAGCCTTTTGATGAGGGTGAAGGAGGACAGTGAAAAAGCTGGCTTAAAACTCAATATAAAAAAACTAAGATCATGGCATCCGGTAACATCACTTCATGGCAAACTGAAGGAGCAAAGGTGGAAGCAGTGACAGAGTTCCTCTTCTCGGGCTCTGAAATCACTGCGGATGGTGACTGCGGTCATGAAACTAGAAGATGACTGCTTCTTGGCAGGAAAACTATGACAAACTCAGACAGTGTGTTAAAAAGCAAAGACATCACTTTGCCAACAAAGGTCCGCATAAGTCAAAGCTATTGTCTTTCCAGTAGTCGTGCACAGATGTGAGAGTTGGACAATAAAGAAGGCTGAGCACCAACGAACTGATGCTTTCGAACTATGGTGCTGGAGAAGACGCCTTGGAAAGCAAGGAGATCAAACCAGTCAATATTAAAGGAAATCAACCCTGAATATTCATTGGAAGGACTGATGCTGAAGCTGAAGCTCCAACTCAGATGCAAACATCTGACTCATTGGAAAAGACCCTGATGCTAGGAAAGACTGAAGGCAGGAGAAGAGGGTGACAGAGGATGAGATGGTTGGAAGGCATCACTGATTCAATGGATATGAACTAGGGCAAACTCTGGGAGATGGTGAGGGATCAGAAGGCCTGGTGTGCTGCAGGCCATGGGGTTGCGAAGAGTTAGACACAACTTGGAGATTGAACAGCCACAACCTAAAAGACCCAGAATTGCCAAAGCGATCCTGAGGAAAAAGAACAAAGCAGGAGGCATAACCGTCCCAGATTTCAGACAACACTATTAGATTGGTGCAAAAGTAAATGCGGTTTTGCACTGTTGAACTTTTCCATGTGATATTGGAATACATTCTTAAATGTGGTTATGTTATACATCATTTTAATGCCTATTTTTCACTTTATGTTTTTTTGCTAATGATTTATTACTTGCTATTTATATGTATTTTAGACTATGGAAGTGATGTTAGACAAAAAGATAATACAAGTGATTGTCTTGAGTTCAAAATGGGTCATAAAGCAGCAGAACAACTTGTAACATCAACAATGCATTTGGCCCAGGAACTGCTAATGAACGTACAGTGCAGTGGTGGTTCAAGAAGTTCTGCAAAAGAGATGAGAGCTTTGAAGATGAGGAGTGCAGTGGCCAGCCATCAGAAGTTGACAACGACCAATTGAGAGCCATCATCGAAGCTGAGCCTCTTACAACTACATGACAAGCTGCTGAAGAACTCAACACCAACCATTCTACAGTGGTTGGCATTTGAAGTAAATTGTAAAGGTGAAAAAGACTGATAAGTGGGTGCCTCCTTAGCTGACTGGAAATTTAAAAAGGGTCATCTTGAAGTGCTTCTCTTATTTTGGAGTGGGAAATGGCAACCCACTCCAGTATCCTTGCCTGGAGAGTTCCATGGACAGAGGATCCTGGCAGGCTACCGTCCATGGGGTCGCAAAGAGCTGAAAAGGACTAAGCGACTAATACACACACACATTCTTATTCTATGCAACAACAACGAACCATTTCTCAATTGGATTGTGATGTGTGATGAAAAACAGATTTTATACAACAACCACCAGAGATGACCAGCTCAGTGTTTGGAACGAGAAGAAGCCCCAGCGCACTTCCCAAAGCCAAAATTGGACCAAAAAAAGTTCATGGTCACTGTTTGGTGGTTGATGCCTGATTCACTACAGTTTTCTGAATCCTGGCAAAACCATTATATCTGAGAAGTGTGCTCAGCAAATTGATGAGATGCACCAAAAACTGCAATGCCTGCAGCAAGCAATGATCAACAGAAAGGATCCAATTCTTCTCCACAGCAATACCCAACTGCACGTCACACAACCAATGCTTCAAAAGTTGAACGAATTGGGCCACAAAATTTTGCCTCATCCACCACATTCACCTGACCTCTTGCCAACCAACTATTACTTCTTCAAGCATCATGACAACTTTTTGCAGGGCAAACCCTTTCACAACCAGCAGGAGGCAGAAAATGCTTTCAAAGAGTTCGTTGAATCCTGAAGCACGGATTTTTATGCTACAGGAACAAACAAGCTTATTTTTTGTTGGCAAAAATGTGTTGATTGTAATGGCTCCTATTTTGATTAATAAAGATGTGCTTGAGCCTAGTTATAATGATTTAAAATTCATGGTCTGCAACCACAGTTATGTTTGCACCAACCTAATACAAAGCTATGGTAATCAAAACAGCGTGGTAATAGCACAAAAACAGACCTACAAATCTATGGAACAGAACAGAGTGCCCAGAAATAAATAGAGAGCCCACATGCCTACGGTCAATTTATCTTCAGCAAAGGAGGCAAGAATATACAATGGAGAAAAGACAGTCTCTTCAGCAAGTGGTGTTGGGAAAGTTGGACAGCCTCATGAAAATCAATGAAGTCTCATCATACACAGGAATAGACTCAAAATGGCTTAAAGACTTAAACATAAGACACGACACCATAAAACTCCTAGAAGAAAACACAGGCAAAAAATTATCTGACATAAACTGTACCAATATTTTCTTAGGTCTGTCTCCCAAAGCAATAGAAATAAAAACAAAAATAAGCAAGTGAAATCTAATCAAACTTACAAGCTTTTGCACAGCAAAGGAAAACATCAACAATATGAAAAAACCCTACTGAATGGAAGAAGTTATTTGCAAATGATGTGACTGACAAGGGCTTAATATCCAAAATATACAAATAGTTCATACAGCTCAATAACAACAAACAACCCAATTGGAAAATGTCCAGAAGACCCAAATAGACATTTCTTCAAAGAAGAAACACAGATGGACAAAAAGCATATGAAAAGATGCTCAACATCACTAATACTTAGAGAAATGCAGTGAGACATGGCCTCACATCAGTGAGAAGGGCGATCATTAAAAAGTCTACAAATAAATGCTTAATTTAAAAAAAAGTCTACAAATAACAAAAGCTGGAGCAGATGTTAAGAAAAGGGAACCCTCTTACATTGCTGGTAGGAATGTTAATTGGTGCAGACAATGTGGAGGTTGCTCAAAAAACTAGAATTGCCATATGACCCAAGAATCCCATTCCTGGGCATATACCCAGAAAAAACTACATTTGAAAAGACACATCTACTCCTATGTTTATAGCAGCACTATTTACAACAGCCAAGACATGGAAACAACCTAAATGTCCATTGACAAATGAATGGATAAGGAAGATGTGGTATATATAAACAATGGAATATGACTTTGCATCAAAACAATGCAATAATTCTATTTGCAGCAACATGAATGGACCTAGAGATCATCATACTGAGTGAAGGAAGTTAAAAACAGAAAGACAAAAACCAAATGATATCACTTATATGTAGAATCTAAAATATGATACAAGTCAACGTATCTACAAAGAGAGAACAGATTTGTGGTTGCCAAGGCCGGGGGCAGCGGGACAGGGAGGGGATGGGAGGCATGAGAGTTTGAGATTAGCAGAGGCTAACTATTATATACTGAAGTGGTTTGCCATGCAAACCACTTCAGTATTCTTGCCTTGAGAACCCCATGAACAGTATGAAAAGGCAAAAAGATAGGATACTGAAAGATGAACTCCCCAGGTCGGTAGTGCCCAATATGCTACTGGAGATCAGTGGAGAAATAAATCCAGAAAGAATGATGGGATGGAGCCAAAGCAAAAACAATACTCAGGTGTGGATGTGACTGGTGACAGAAGCAAAGTCCGATGCTGTAAAGAGCAATACTGCATAGGAACCTGGAATGTTAGGTCCACGAATCAAGGCAAATTGGAAGTGGTCAAACAGGAGATGGCAAGAGTGAACGTCGACATTCTAGCAATCAGCGAACTAAGATGGACTGGAATGGGTGAATTTAACTCAGATGACCATTATATCTACTACGGTGGGCAGGAATCCCTTAGAAGAAATGGAGTAGCCATCATGGTCAACAAAAGAGTCCGAAATGCAGTACTTGGATGCAATCTCAAAAACGATAGAATGACCTCTGTTTATTTCCAAGGCAAACCATTCAATATCACGGTAATCCAAGTCTATGCCCCGATCAGCAACGCTGAAGAAGGTGAAGTTGAACGGTTCTATGAAGACCTACAAGACATTTTAGAAGTAACACCCAAAAAAGATGTCCTTTTCATTATAGGGGACTGGAATGCAAAGGTAGGAAGTCAAACACCTGGCGTAACAGGCAAATTTGGCCTTGGAGTATAGAATGAAGCAGGGCAAAGGCTAATAGAGTTCTGCCAAGAGAACGCACTGGTCATAGCAAACACCCTCTTCCAGCAACACAAGAGAAGACTCTACACATGGACATCACCAGATGGTCAACACCGAAATCAGATTGATTATATTCTTTGCAGCCAAAGATGGAGAAGCTCTATACAGCCAGCAAAAACAAGACCAGGCACGGACTGTGGCTCAGATCATGAACTCCTTATTGCCAAATTCAGATTGAAATTGAAGAAAGTAGGGAAAACCACTAGACCATTCATGTATGACCTAAATCAAATCCCTTATGAGTATACAGTGGAAGTGACAAATAGATTTAAGGGACTAGATCTGATAGAGTGCCTGATGAACTATGGACAGAGGTTCGTGACATTGTACAGGAGACAAGGATCAAGACCATCCCCATGAAAAAGAAATGCAAAAAAGCAAAATGGCTGTCTGAGGAGGCCTTACAAATAGCTGGGAAAAGAAGAGAAGCAAAAAGCAAAGGAGGAAAGGAAAGATATAGCCATTTGAATGCAGAGGTTCAAAGAATAGCAAGGAGAGATAAGAAAGCCTTCCTCAGCGATCAATGCAAAGAAATAGAGGAAAACAATAGAATGGGAAAGACTAGAGATCTTTTCAAGAAAATTAGAGATACCAAGGGAACATTTCATGCAAAGATGGGCTCAATAAAGGACAGAAATGGTATGGACCTAACAGAAGCTGAAGATATTAAGAAGACGTGGCAAGAATACATAGAAGAACTGTACAAAAAAGATCTTCACGACCCAGATAATCACGATGGTGTGATCACTCACCTAGAGCCAGACATCCTGGAATGTAAAGTCAAGTGGGCCTTAGGAAGCATCACTATGAACAAAGCTAGTGGAGGTGATGGAATTCCAGTTGAGCTATTTCAAATCCTCAAAGATGATGCTGTGAAAGCGCTGCACTCAATACGCCAGCAAATATGGAAAACTCAGCTGTGGCCACAGGACTGAAAAAGGTCAGTTTTCGTTCCAATCCCAAAGAAAGGCAATGCCAAAGAATGCTCAAACTACTGCACAATTGCACTCATCTCACACGCTAGTAAAGTAATGCTCAAAATTCTCCAAGCCAGGCTTCAGCAATACGTGAACTGTGAACTTCCAGATGTTCAAGCTGGTTTTAGAAAAAGCAGAGGAACCAGAGATCAAATTGCCAACATCCGCTGGATCATCGAAAAAAGCAAGAGAGTTCCAGAAAAACATCTATTTCTGCTTTGTTGACTATGCCAAAGCCTTTGACTGTGTGGGTCACAATAAACTGTGGAAAATTCTGAAAGTGATGGGAATACCAGACCACCTGACCTATCTCTTGAGAAACCTGTATGCGGGTCAGGAAGCAACAGTTAGAACTGGACATGGAACAACAGACTGGTTCCAAATAGGAAAAGGAGTACATCAAGGCTGTATATTGTCACCCTGCTTATTTAACTTATATGTAGAGTACATCATGAGAAATGCTGGGCTGGAAGAAACACAAGCTGGAATCAAGATTGCCGGGAGAAATATCAATAACCTCAGATATGCAGATGACACCACCCTTATGGCAGAAAGCGAAGAAGAACTAAAGAGCCTCTTGATGAAAGTGAAAGAGGAGAGTGAAAAAGTTGGCTTAAAGCTCAACATTCAGAAAACTAAGATCATGGCATCTGGTCCCAGTGGAAACAGTGTCAGACTTTACTTTTTTGGGCTCCAAAATCACTGCAGATGGTGACTGCAGCCATGAAATTAAAAGACGCTTACTTCTTGGAAGGAAGGTTATGACCAACCTATATAGCATATTAAAAAGCAGAGACATTACTTTGCCAACAAAGGTCCATCTAGTCAAGAATATGGTTTTTCCAGTAGTCATGTATGGATGTGAGAGTTGGACTATAAAGAAAGTTGAGTGCAGAAGAATTGATGCTTTTGAACTGTGGTGTTGGAGAAGACTGTTGAGAGTCCCTTGGACTGCAAGGAGATCCAACCAGTCCATCCTAAAGGAGATCAGTCCTAGGTGTTCCTTGGAAGGACTGATGTTGAAGCTGAAACTCCAATACTTTGGCAACCTCATGCGAAGAGTTGACTCATTGGAAAAGACGCTAATGCTGGGAAGGATTGGGGGCAGGAGGAGAAGGGGACGACAGAGGATGAGATGGCTGGATGGCATCACCGACTCGATGGACATGGGTTTGGGCAAACTCCGGGAGTTGGTGATGGACAGGGAGGCCTGGTGTGCTGCGATTCATGGGGTCGCAAAGAGTCTGACACGACTGAGCGGCTGAACTGAATTGAACTATTATACATAGGATGGATAAACAACATGGTCCTCCTGTATGGCACAGGGAACCATATTCAATATCTTGTGACAATCCGTAATAGAAAAGAATATATATACGTGTGTGTGTGTGCATATACTTACATACCTGAGTCATTTTTGCTATACAGAAGAATTAACACAACACTGTAAATCAACCATACATCAATAACAATTTTTAAATAAATTAAAGATGAGAGCAGAAAATCAACGACATCGAAAACAGGAAGACAGAGAAAATGAAACCAAAAATGTCGGTTCTTTGAAAAGATCAAATAAAATTGGTAAACGTCTACCCAGCTAGGCTAACCAGAAGAAAAAAAAAAAGAGAAAGAAGGCATTGATGACTAATATCACAAGTAAAGGAGAGCCCACCAGCACTGAGTCTATGAACATTAAAAGGTTAATAAAGGATTGTGAACAACTCTATCTCTATGCCCATAAATTTGATAATTTACATGAAACAGACCAATTCCTTGAAAGGTACGATCAACCAAAACTCACACAAGGAAAAACAGATAATCTGAATAGATCTACATCTATTAAAGAAACTGAGGCAACTGGTAATAACTTTCTAAAATAGAAAGCACCAGACTCAGGTGGTTTCACTAATGAATTCGACCAAACATTGAAGGAAGGAATGACATCAATTCTCCACAATGTCTTTCAGAAACCAGAAGCATAAGAAACACATCCCAACTCATTCTATGAGGAGAGCATTACTCTAGCATAAAATCAAATAAAGGCATTGCTGCTGCTGCTAAGTCGCTTCAGTCGTGTCCGACTCTGTGCGACCCCATAGATGGCAGCCCACCAGGCTCCGCTGTCCCTGGGATTCTCCAGGCAAGAACACTGGAGTGGGTTGCCATTTCCTTCTCCAATGCATGAAAGGGAAAAGTGAAAGTGAAGTCGCTCAGTCGTGTCCGACTCTTAGCGACCCCATGGACTGCAGCCTACCAGGCTCCTCCGTCCATGGGATTTTCCAGGCAAGAGTACTGGAGTGGGGTGCCATTGCCTTCTCCGAATAAAGGCATTATGAGAAAGCAAAACTGTAGACCAGTATCTTTCATGAACACAGATGTAAAATCTCCAACAAAATATTAGCAAATCAAACCCAATTATGCACAAACAAAATTATATACACCATGGCCAAGTGGGATTTATTCTAAGTATAAAAGACTGGTTCACTACTTAAAAATCAATTAATATAATTCATTACATCAACAGGCTCAAGAAGAAAAATTGTGTCATCATCTCAATAGATTTAGGGAAGGCATTTGGCAAAACCCAACACCTACTCATTATAAAAACCAGCAATAGAGAAGAACTTTCTCATCTCAATAAAGAACAATTATGAAAAACCTACAGCTTACATCATACTTAAGGCTAATAATCTAGATGCTTTCCCCCTAAGATTGGAAACAAGGTAAAGATGTCTTTTCTCACCACTCCTGTTCACTATTATGTTGGAAGTCCTAGCTAAAACAATACGAAAAGAAAAGCAAATAATGGAAAGGAAGACATCAAACCGTTTTTGTTTGCATTTAACACAGGGTTGTCTATGCAGAAAACCTCAAAGGATTGACCAAACAAAAAACCTTGGAATTTGTGAGAGATTATATAGCAAGGTTTCAGGATATAAGGCTAAAAAATAAAAAGTTCATTGTTTTTCTATATATCAACCTTATCATCCCGAAATGAAATGCTTAGGTATAAATCTAAACTATATGTGCAAGATTTATATAAGGAAAACTAAATATTCTAAAAAAAAGAAAAGAAAAGTAAAAAATGTAGAGCTATTTTATATTTATCCATAAGAAGACTCAACTGTAAAGATATCAGTTCTTCTTGAGCTGATCTACGGATTCAAAGCAGTCCCAACCCAAATGCCAGAAAGTTCTTCTGTGGATCCTGATACACTGATTCTACAGTTTGTATATAAAAGGAAAGGATCTACAATAGCCAGCACAACACTGAAAAGGAACCAAATTGTAAGACTGACACTACCTGACTTTAATGCAATACTACAGTAATCAAGATGGTGTAGCGCTGCCAAAAGAATCGACAAATAGATCAATGGAGCAGAATGTCCAATTCTTTGGTACGCCATGGACTGTAGCCTGCCATGGGATTTCCCAGGGAAGAGTACTGGTTGGGTTGCCATTTCCTTCTCCAGGGGAATCTTCCCAATCCAGGGATCAAACCCACATCTCCTGCATTGCAGGTGGATTCTTTACAAATGAGTCACCTGGGAAGCTGATGAAACAAAATTTAGAGCCCCAAAATAGACCCTCATAAATGTAGTCAACCAATCTTTGACAAAGCAGCAAGGGCAATTCAATGGATAAAAGATGGTTTTTTCAACAAATGGTGCTGGAACATCTGGACATCCACATGCAAAGAACTGAATTTAGACACAAACCTTACACTTTTCACAAAAATTAACTCAAAGTAGATCATAGACATAAATGTTAAAAGCAAAAGTATAGAACTTCCAGAAAATAACATAGATGACCTATGGGTTTGGCAATGAGTTTTTAGACACAACATGAAGAGCATGCACGGTTCATGAAAGACAAAATTGATAAGTTGAACTTCATCTCCAAAACATATAAAGGACTTGTATCTAATATACACAAAGAATTCTAAAAACTCAACAATAAGAAAACAATGTAAAAAATAGGCTAAAGAACTCAACAGACTTCAAAAGACTTCTCATCAGTGATAACACAGATGGCAAATAAGCACACAAAAAGCAACCTCATACATCAGAGAGCCATGAATTAAAGCAATGAGATGCCACTACACACCTTTTAAAATAGCTAAAACCCAAAAAGCTGATGGAACCAAATGCCGAGAAGGATGTAGGGCAACAGGAAGTCATTTCTGGTGGGGCTGCAAAATGGTACAGTCACTTTGGAAGACAGCCTGGCAGTCTCTTACAAAGCTAAGCGTATGTTTATCATATGATCCAGCCAGTAATTGTGCTCATAGGTGTTTACCTAAATGAGTTGAAAACTACGTCCACACAAAAACCTGCACATTTATAGCAGCTTTATTTATAACTGCCAAAACAGGAAGCAACCAAGATGTCCTTCAGCAGGTGAAAGAATAAGTAAACTGTGGTGCATCCAGACAATGGAATATTATTTAGCACTAAAAAGAAATGAGCTTTGAAGCCATGAGAAGACTTGGAGAAAACTGAAATGCATATTACTAAGTGAAAGAAGCCAGTCTGAAAAGGCCAAGTACTGTACGATTCCAACTACATGACATTATGCAAAAGGTTGAAACTATGCAGAGAGTAAAACAAAGAGTGACTGCAAGGGGGAAGGGGAAGCTCACGGAAATTTTAAGACAGTGAAACCATTCTATATGACACTATAATGGTGGATGCATGACATTATGCACTTGTCAAAATCCATAGAAATGTACATGAAAGTAAACCATATATATACACACACACACACATACAAAGAATGGATAAACAACAAGGTCCTACTGTACAGTATACTCAATATTCTATGATAAAGCATAATGGAAAAGAATGTGTATAACTGGGTCCCTTTGCTGTATAGAAGTAATTAACAAAACTAGTTCAACTATCCATCAATAAAAATAAACTAAAAAAAGAATAAATCCTAACATAAACTGTGGACTTGAGTTAATAATTTATCAGTATTGGCTGATCAACTGTAACAAACGTACCACTCTAAGGTATTAGTAGGGGCAAGGTGTTAATAGGGGCAACCTGAGGGGAGAGGACTGAAAGGGGTGTATGGGAGCTCTGTACTATTAGAGCAAGTAAAGTGAATAAAAAATGATTAAAAAACCACAGGATAAACCCCAAACCAATCAGAAAATGGGCAACAGAGACATTTCACTGAAGAGGACACAGAGATGACAAATGTGCACATGAAAAAATGTTCAACATCATTAGCCACTAGGGAAATGCAAATTAAAACAATGGGCTGCAACTGCACACATATCAGAATGGCTAAGCTGAAAGGCAGCGACAAAACCAAATCCTGGATACAGAGAAAATGGATCATCACACGTTTCGGTTAATGTAAAAGGTACACTGGACTCTAGAAAACATTTTGATGATTTCTCCAAAAGTAAACATGAAAATACCATACGACCCTGTGACTGCACTCCTGGGCATTTACCCCAGAGAAAATAAAGACATGTTCACACGAAAACCTGTACATGAATGTTTACAGAAGCTTTCTCTCTCATAGTTTGAAGCTAGAAACAATCCAGATGTCCTTCAAACAAGTGGTTAAACGAACCATGGTGCATCCATGCCATGAAGGCTGAGCACAGAAGAATTGATGCTTTTGAACTGTGGTGTTGGAGAAGACTCTTGAGAGTCCCTTGGACAGCAAGGAGATCCAACCAGTCCATCCTAAAGGAAATCAGTCCTGAATATTCATTGGAAGGACTGATGTTGAGGCTGAAACTCCAATACTCTGGCCACCTGATGCAAAGAGGTGACTCATTTGAAAAGACCCTGAGGCTGGTGAAGACTGAAGGCGGGAGGAGAAGGGGACGACAGAGGATGAGATGGTTGGATGACTCAACGGGCATGAGCTTGAGTAAGCTCCGGGAGTTGGTGATGGACAGGGAGGCCTGGCGTGCTGTAGTCCATGGGGTTGCAAAGAGTTGGACACAACTGAGCGACTGAACTGAATCAAAAGGAACAAACTACTGATAAATACAACAACCAAGATGAATCTCTAGAGAATTATGATTGAAAAAAGCCAGTCCCAACAGTTATACACTGTATGTTTCCATTCTTTTTTTTTTTCTGGTTGAGCAGCATGCTGGATGCGGGATCTTAATTCCCTGACCAGGGATCAAAGCTGTGCTGCCCTGAAGTGGAAGCATGGAGTCTTAACCACTGGACCGCCAGGGAATTCCCTATATTCCATTCTTGAAATGAGAAAGTTACAGGACTGGAGAACAGATAAGTCATCGTCATGGATTTAGGAGGATGGGAGAGGGAGGGTAGTGGGTGTTCTTACGGTGATGGAAATGCTTTTCATTTTGTCTGTATCAATGTCAGTATTTTGGGCATAATATTTAATACAGTTTTGCAACATGGTAGGGGGAAACTGGGTAAAGAATACATGGGATCTCTGTCTTATTTCTTACAACAGTATCTGAATCTACATGTATCTAAAAATAAAAGAAAGTATAACGCTAAAAAGTTAATCAAGGGACTTCCTGGTGGTTGAGTGATTAAGAATCTGCCTTCCAATGCAGGGGACACAGGTTCGATCCTGGTGGGGGAACTGGGTTCCCACATGCTGCAGGGCAACTAAGCCTGCGCCCTGCAACTAAGACCCCCCCAAAAAATAAATAAAGTAAATATTAAAAAATGTCAATTGGGCTATATAAATGTGAAATTGGGGTCAATAGATCTTGCATGTTAAACAAGACTACATGTAAGTCAGTCAGCATACGTACTTGTGAGATTAAATGGCTTTCAATGTCTGAGGCTCAACCATCAACTGCAGAGACTAGTGGATGGAGGTTTTTAAACTCCATTTCTCTCTTCCACCTCTCTTTCCAAATTGAGGCTCAACCATCAACTGCAGAGACTAGTGGATGGAGGTTTTTAAACTCCATTTCTCTCTTCCACCTCTCTTTCCAAATTGACTAAATCAAAACAAATCCTCCTGGGTATTGGTAAGCTTAAGGAAGAGTGGAAGGGAGCCTAGAAATGGGAGGGAGGAAGATGGAGAGCAGGGAGACTGTGGTTTGGGTGATTGGGAAAGCAGGCCAGTATGGATGGGCTCCTGGTAGCAGCAACAGCCAGAAGAGAAATCCACTTCAGGGGTAGGAAAGGTTGCCTGGAAAGAACTGCATTCGTGCCAAGCATCAGCTTTTACCTTCCACAGAGCCTCCCTTTTTAATGCTTCACTGAGACACAGAATGGAGAGGGCAATGGCACCCCACTCCAGTACTCTTGCCTGGAAAATCCCATGGACGGAGGAGCCTGGTAGGCTGCAGTCCATGGGGTCGCTAAGAGTCGGACATGACTGAGCAATTTCACTTTCACTTTTCCCTTTTATGCTTGCCTGGAGAATCCCAGGGATGGCGGAGCCCGGTGGGCTGCTGTCTATGGGGTCACACAGAGTCGGACATGACTGAAGCAACTTAGCCAAGACACAGAAAAGTGCACAGATCTCAGTGCATGGCTCAGTGAATTTTCACGAGCTGCACACACCCTGTATGCAACACCCAGATCAAGAGAGTTACCACAACCCTTCAGCCACCTCCATGCCCCCTTTCAGTTATTCCTTTCCCGTTTATATACACGGGAGTCATAGGTTATGTACTCTCTATCTTGTTGATTTTGATCAACATTGAGTTTGCGGCATACATTTGTAGATTTTCATTCTTATGCTGTTATACAGTATTACAATTGTATCCATTCTAATGTGCAGGTCATGTGGAAAGCTTCCAGATGGGGTTGTAGGAATAAAGCTGCTTTCTCATAGTGTCTTGGGAACATGCTATACATCTCTGTTGGGCTTGTGCCCATGAGTGAGAAGACAGTCACAGGATATACACATTCAACCCTTGTAAACAGTTTTCTAATATGGTTGTACCACTTTATACCTCTATCAGAACTTAACTAGATTCTTCTTGATACTTAATAGTTTCGGTCTTTTAAATGTTAGTTTTCCTTGTGGGTATGTGTTGGAATTGTGGGTTTTTTGCTTGTAATGTAGAGTAGTGAAGTTGAGAAGGGCCCTTGTGAAAGGAGAGACCAGGTGTACAAGATAACCTCCTGCCTTAGGAACCAGGGAGTCAGGCCTGCAGTGAAGATGACAAGCTGGAATGTTTCCCTTATACTTGGCATTAGCAGTTCAGCTCAGAACCATCTTAACCAAAGATTCCACCAGAAACAGCAGAGGAAACGCCATGACAACGTGGGCCAGAATTAAATACTAAGGTGAAAGTACACACAGTTACACATACAAGTCCTTTATCTAAACACAAACAATGCCCAGACTTGGAATTTTGTTCCCTTCACAATACTATGTAATGGGACAGGACACAAGTAACTTTCAGTTATCTGTCCTAGTGAGTCATTCCAGCCATTTATCTGTGAGGACCCCTTGGACTCCCAGAGTTGATGCGAAGATTATTTTAAACTTAAGACATCTGAAATTCAACAGATGCAAAAGAAGCCTTTTCAAAGCTTCCCTTATCTGACTAAAGGCAGAAGCTTCTGAGAGTGAGGCTGTAATCAATCAATGCTCTCTCCTGGGGAGTTGCGCTCACCAAAGAACACAGAAAACGCTTGCACCTGCATAAACAAACATTATCACAAACTTTTTTAGCTTCCATTTATTCCCCTAAAAACCCGTCTTCCCTAAATCTATAAAAATACTAAATCCCTATGTTGTACACTGAAACTAATAATGTAAATCAACTTTTTAATTTGCAAATGAAGAAACAATTGCATTGGAAAGCTGATTTAAAAAAGAAACCATTTGATCTTCCCATAGATTCCTTTTCTCCCCCTTCCTTCCCCCTATTAAAATAGATTATAAACATCTACCTTTAATTTGGAGGGACCACTTCTTTGCTGGATTTATGTGCATATGAACAAGCTTTTCCTTTTCTCGTGTTAAATCTGTCTTTTGTCAGTTAACTCACAGGCTTCTAATCACTGAGCCTGAATTAGAGCCAACAGTTTTCCTTCCCAACAGTCCTTGGAAGAGCAGAACTCCTCAATTCGGACTCCCCTCATCTCATGAGTAATCATGAACCTATTTAGTACACCTGCTCTGGTTAAAAATATATTGTCTTCCAATTTAAGTGTCCAAGTGACCCCACGTGCCATGGATCTGGTGAACAACCACCCAAGTAAAATTTTCAAGCTGTGTCCATCAGCGCTTGCGTGTAAGGTTTTTTCTTTCTGTAAAGGAGCTACTTGAGACGTAAATCCAGCCTTCTCAGCAGGCAGGATCTGTCCTGCGCATCCCCTCGGCGAGGGCTTAGTTAGCGTCCAGCCAGGGGGCTGCCTCAGAACCGCCGCTTCCAACCACACGCCCCAGAAACGCCAGGCCTCCCCGCTTCTCCTGGAAATAACCAGCTGGTCGTCATCCCAGGACCACTCATTTACCTACGCCGCCTCCGAGCCAGGATCCCAGAATCCTTATGCCAGGAGATGGGGCCCAAAGCAGACTAACATTCTGAAAATAGGATTCCATTTGTTGTTTAGGGCATAATATATTTTTGGAAAACGAAGCGTAAAAGGGACCTGAAACAGTAATCCTCTCCCTCTTTTGGAGGGGGCTGCACAAGGTACAGACACAGAGCTCCAAATGGTCGATGGAGCCCGCAGACGCGGCTGCGCTGAACCCCGGGCCTCCGGCACGAGCTTCAGGCCTCGGGACGCCGCCCGCCGCTCGGCAGGCGGGTGCTGAAGCCACAGCGCCCGAAGCCCGGGGGGCGGCGGGTGGGAGCGAGCATGAGTCGCGGGTTAGCTTACCTGCGGGACGCCGCCACGCGCGGGGCCCACCGGGGAAGGGCAGCCTGGGGCCAGTTCTCGGGACCAGCAGCGGGAAGGCGCGAGGCGGCCAGGGGTGGAGGGGGCCCGACAGGGAGCCTGGCAGCCCTGCGCCGCCGGGCCAGCTCCCCTGCGAAGCCGAGCGGCTGGAGGGCGGAGCCGGGACTCCCCGAGAGGCGGGGCGCTGCTTGGCGCCGGCCCCGCCCCCTCGAGCGCCCGAGGCTCTTGGGACTGAAAACACCTGCGCCAGCCCCACCCCTCACCACTGAACGGCTCGGGGTTGGGATGCTGGCACCTGCAAGTTATAAAAGAGCCCGGGGGATTCTTTCGTGCGGCCACTTCAGGGTCCGTTTTCTAAAAGGGCCGAAGTTAGTGCCTACAAGAGAGCTTCTGACATGTCCAAAGTCACTACAGGATGGTAAAAAGACACATTTTCCGAGAGGATCCCTGAGAGCCTAGCGTAAAAATTAAAACAGAAGGGGGCGTACTTACGTTTTCATTGATGTTCTTGGTTTTGATTTTGAAAATTGGTTTCCTGTGGCAAGCGCTGGCATGAAAGCCCGCTTGCACCTTAAAATCTTGCATACACACTCACTTGTGTCAACAAACACCTTCCTGTTTCAAATATACTAGCGTTATTTTTTTAAGAACGAGTGTTGTTCACGTCATTAAAAAGGTGAATGTTGCTGTATTGAACCTGCTGTAAAGGAGTTTGTGCCCCCGCCCCCGCCCCCCGCCACAAAAGCTCATCAAGCAAACTGGAGTGTGCAGACGTTCCCAGACGCAATCCATATACTCCAAGCTACTCCTCAGCAAGTGCAAAGGATGACAAGTGTCAGTACTTCATACAACTAGATTTAATAAGTTGTTATTACAGAAAAAAAAAGAAGTCCAAACTACAAAGTTTAAGCATTTGTAAGCAATAGCTGCATTGAGCTCCATGGTTAGTCACAGTACTGCAGTTCCACACAAGCAATTATCAGTCCAAGCCCCAAAGGCGGAAGCTGAGTAAGGGTTACTAGCAAAAACAATCTAAGAGAACAGGTACTAAAAGATACAATACATTTAAAATTAGTTGTTAGTTGAAAAACAAATACAGAGATCTTAGCTGTGAACACTCTAAAATTTATGTCCATTATTTTGACAGCAAAAATACAAATACCTAATACTTTATACCCCAACAGAACTATATCCAGAAAAGAATAGAGCAGAAGTTGTCCTGTATTAGCACCCAGGTTTTCTACTTGTTGTGATTAACTTCATTGTCATACAAATTGAAACACCCCCAAATTACATATCCATTTCTTGACCCTTTTGGGGTATAAAGTCAACAGCATTAATTATAAAATACTCTGTGGTAAAATGGAACACTATTGCAGCTGAGATAGAGAAGTTTGGTTATTATAAAAAAAAAAACAGAAAATGTTAGATGACATACCATACAAACTGGTGAAAAAGCAACAATTCATACAAATAAGCCAGTTTTAACAAAAAGATAACTTTTTTTCACTAATCTGTGACTAATCTTTCACTCAAACCTTGCAAGTAGAGATGTCACAATACTCAAATATTTAGATAGGAGCTTTACCCAGTTAAATGCCATTTTGTTGCTAATATAATAGATAAAAATGAAAACTAGCAGTTATTTGCTAATTGCATAAATGCAGTACATTCTGCATTAGCCCATGCCTCACTAACAAGCTATAAAACACAAGATATAGGCAGAAATCTAAGCATAATCTTTATAGCACTAAGCAAAATTTTTCCAATTTCTTTTCTTCTGTTCCTAATCACTTATTTGTAGTTAATGTAAAATTCCAACCAGTAGTATCCAATTTGAGTTAAAATTTTACATCACAACTTGATCTAATCTATATATTATTTACAAAACTGAATACATAGAGCATACCCAAGAGCCAACTCTGGACATGTGTTTCTCTGAGTCATTGATAGCTGTGCTTCCTCGACAAGGGCCCTGGAGGAAGCCATCAAGGACTAGGAGAAGCACACCCTCTGTCTAGAGCAAGTCATAGGATGTTCTGTTTACGCAACACCAGTTTTGCAGTTGTATGATTTTTGTTTAATTTTAGGTGCCATGACAATGACACACTGCCTTAATAGCACAGCTTCAAGGTGAGTTTGGGTGTTGGAAAAGAAGCAGGAGGGCAGACAGATAATGCTCAGAGTGGCCAGATGTGTTGCCACAATAAGGGACAAACAAGGGCCACCATTAACAGGGAGCAGGCGGGGTTGGTGGGGGGGGGTGGGGAGTGGAGGAAGACGGAGCCTGAGGCTGTCCGTGTACAGTGGTGACCTCCGAGTGTGCCGCCTCACCAGGTCACCCATGCGTTCGGGGAGGTCACTTGGGCAAGACACTGCGATCCAAGTCTAGCCACCCAGAGGGCTGGTCCTCTCAGAGACTTCCTTTCACTCTCAGACGTCACCACTGTAAATACAAGGCAAACATTTGGCCTGGTGAAAGGTACTGTCTCATTTGTGGACAGCAGTCAGTGGCAGATTCTCACACACACACACACACACACACACACACACACACACACACACATATGACAGAATGAAGAGTTAGAGTGGGGAAAGCAATGAACCACTCTGTTGACCTGGCCAGGTTCTCAACCTGGTGGTATCTGTTACGGGTGACTTCATCATCAGGGCCACAGATTTGGCTGCACCTGGTGTTGTATAAATCCACTGTGACATCCCCAGAGAACTGTACTGTGACATCCCTAGTCTTACACTAAACCACTGTAATAAAGGAAAAGGCTTGTCAAAATCTCACATGTTCTGCTCATTCTGTCATTTTATTACCCAATTATCCATTACATTTTCCAATCACTTTACATAACCAACCATTTTCATCGTTGTCACACTATTGTAAACCACATCAGCAAGTTAATACATAAAGCTTTGCATTTCAAAAAACTAGACACTTTAGTAACAATATTACAAAGGTTTTAGCTTCAAAAATAACTGAAAATGAAAAAAATAAACTTTTAAAGAATTAGCATCATAAAATTAATTTATTCCAAGTAAAAATACAAAATAATATTATGACATTGACCAGATATGAAAGTCCCTCCCAGAAACAACTCTATTAATGATTGAGAAAGCACTCCTTAAAGAAAATACGAAATAAAATGAAAAATATGTAAATATGTTTAATTTTTTTCTTAGCAAAAAATCTTTCTAAAAATAACAATGAAAATTTGTCTCAGTACAAAGGCTACATTACTATTGAAAAAATACCAGCATGAAGAAAAGGTACATATTTGACAGTAGAAAAATGATTTCAGTGAATCACAATGTCTAAAGTTTGCAATGAAAATAAATCTGCAATAAAGATTTATGCCTTTTTTCTTTTCTTTTTTTTTCTATTTTTTATACAAACAGTACAAACAGTATTGCACATAACAACAAATAGTCGAGGTTAGGTTATAGCCTTCAAAAAATCGACTAGTTCAAGTGTCACATCAAGGAAAGGCCACAGCAGGACCTGTGATACCCGGGGGCTTCCCATTAAGTTGCAGGTCAGAACACCTCTGTGTTTTTAAAAAATAATTTTTTTCCGAAGGACCCTCTCTTTTAATATAACATTAACAACTTGGGGGCACATTTATTTACAAAACAAAAGGGAACATGTTATAATTTAATAAACTAAAAAAAGTTCTCTTTAAAAAAATACAAACAGAAGAACTCTTTCACAATCCTGGTCAGTCGTGCACAATCAACGCTTGATTATAAATATACAAATTAAGGGAAAGTAGTTTCCACCACCTATTCACAACTTTCAGCACCAAATGGAGTTTATTTTTTGTAACCTATTCTTCATGACAATGTTTTTTCGCCTTCACGTCAGCTTTATGCTGTACAATCTTCCAGCATTTTTTTTTAGATCTCAGTGTTACTTTAGTACATGAACGAGGGGTGCTTCTTCAAAAAGGTTTGCTTCTTTCACATAATTAGGTAGACTTCTGTAGGTTAGATATGATCTTTAATATTATAGTTATAAAGCTCTAACTTCTTCATTTTCAAAAACACAAACAAGCATGAAAAAAATAAAGTTACCCATCTGTTAAATCATTTTTCTTGCAGAATTAAATTAATATATATTTTTCTGAATAAACTTACTTAGAAAATATCATTTTCTTTCCTATATTTCAAAATTGAGGTATTGCAAAAGATCATGTCAGTCAGAAAGCATGCCTTTTTCCTTAAAAACAAACAAACAAAAAAATCTTCGGCCAACTTTTGAAAACTGTCTAGAATACAAAAAGTAGTAGTGCATAACAAAATTTCTTGTACAGATGAAAAAAACCACAAACATAGAAAAAAAAAACAAACAGAAAACCACAGCTGGGCTGGAAAAAAGCAATTATTACCAAAAAGCCCAGAGGTAACCTCAAAGGGGGAGAATTCTAATAAGCATTTTTAATCCAGTAAAAAACTATTTTGTTTTTTTTCTTTTTGAAAACAAACTATAGTTTGAGAGCTGGTAACTGCAACTAAACACTGAAAAAACAAAACAAAGCGCTATTAACTTAAAACAGTACAAGGACATCACAGCACATAAAACACAGCGACTTAAATCTATTCTGCAGTGTCATATCCAGTCAGATTGTCCCCAGAATTCCAAAACATAGGAAGAAGATTTAAAAAAAGACTTACATAGTCTCATAATCATTATGTGTTTATATATTACTATCTGCAGCCCAAGAGTGAATGCTAAAAAAATGTCCATGGTAGTACTAGCAGGTCTGAATTCTATTCAAGCTTTATAGGATAAATCCAGGGAATTAAGTAGTTAATTTCTCACCCAGACAACCAACCCTGCTCGGCCATCTTATTTTGTCCAGACATTTCTTTAGCATCACAATCACACAACTTTCTTAAAATGTGCCTAGTTTGTCAATTGACAACTTATCTCTATATACTGTATATATTCCTAGTGTTTGTAAGCTAAGATGAGCTCTTTGGTTTTCTGGACAAGGTCTGAAGCTATGTAAAATGGTGCAAGCACTAGGAGATTGTAACTAAGAGCTCATGTGTTAGTTAATAATATACCAGTTATGAACTGTCAAGTTCGTTAATGTCTGACACAGAGGCTTTAAACAGTTAAAGTTTGATCACAGTTAGACATAATCACTTTACTATATAAAATAAATTGCACAATATATAACAGAGCACCGCAAAGTACTTCATCTACCATCCACAAATTTGCTTTAAGAATATCCTACACCTAGGTTTTATATTGGTTGTAATATAGGTCATTCTGTTATGGGCTCTTCCTAATTTCAGAAGCATTCCATTTATTGAGGCATGCCTTCCTCCAGTCAATTACCATTTCTTTGAATGAAAAAAAATGTTTTTTAAAATCAGTATTTTATAGCTTATATAGATTCTTAATTTGTGCATTGTGGGAAGGTTTTATACTAGACATTGGATATAAAATTTATTGCATGCAGCAACCTGATTAAGTAAACATGCAGTCAGAAATAGTGACCTTCCTTTGAAGCTTTCTCAAGTCTATTCTGATCTCCTTTCGGCAGCTGATTCTATCCCTAAATCACAAAAGAGTGTTGTTGGGTTTTTTGTAATTGATACCTTAGCCTGAATAGAGTATTATGGTATTAATAATACCATTTTAATAGCAGCAAAAGCTATTGCAGCATAAATTTACATAACACTAAAAGATCTAACCAAAATCCTCAGCAAAACAAAAATCAAACATGAAGGAAAAATAAAGGTTCAGCTTATGAGGTATCCTTACATGTCAAAATAGAGAGCAACCAAAGGCTTATTTTCATTAAGGGTTATCCTTACTCTAAATGACCCCAACTAATGATTGCTGAATTGTTGTGAAGTTTTTGCTACATCTGCCACCTACTCACGAGTATTACCTTTGGTAAGTCTTCTCCTAGGGGCGATTCTCTAAGTTTCTGAAAATAAGTGCATGCTCCAGTTCAAAAATGATCAGAACAACAACAACAACACAACAACAACAAACAAACAAAAAATCAGACATCAACCTGATGGCCGCTGATGAGAATGGCAGTCTACGAGTGACAAATCAGGTGTAAGGAATCAAGGTACCAAGCAGACAAAGGTGAGAATCAAAGTGCAAATCAGTACCGTTATACACTCTGCAATTCTGCGTTATACTGGACACTGAGTTCAGTAATATGACTGTAAATAATAATAATAATAAAAAGACCCATTTCTTCTTTAAAAATCGAGAACAAATGCACAGATTTCCAGAACACTGTAAGCCCTGAGGCAGTGCCCTCTCTTTTCCCTCCTTGTTATCTACTCCAGTACTTGTGGCTGGGTCTGCCCTGGGCTCAGCTCCAGCGGAACGGGACGTGGCGAGGGCGGTCGCCTCCCTCCTTCACCAGCGGTTTGTGGAATTCCCGCCCGGCGCGGGAATGTATGCTCGCCCAGCAGTATTCGCAGTAATACTGCAGACAGGTGACGTTGGCACAGAAGAACGGGGCAAACTTCCCACCACAGCGTGTGCCCTGGCACTCATCACACATCTGATCATCCAGCACATATGGCTTCACTTCCACCTGGACCCAAGGAGGAAAGAGAGGAAAAAAGATTTTAGCAAAGCTTCCTCACATTTCTTCCTCTCGAGAGCTTATAACGTAGCTTAATATGTCTCAGTCAGGCTCAGTGTTGGACTCAGCTGGTTACCAGCAGTGGCTGAGTGTATGGGCTTTGGGATCTGCTCCTTGATGTGCTAGTTGCGATGACAGGTAAATTCTTAACCTCTTTCCGTGCTCCTGTTGGCTCCATCTGTGGGTCTGTAAAGTAGGTGTCACAGTGGTACACAGACACACACATATCTGTGTATCTGTATGGGCATTACAGGGCCTGCATCCGAGTGCTGGTGAGGATTAAGAGAGGAAGCGTGTGGAAAAGCACGTGAGCTGAATCCTGAAGGCCCGCAGCACCTGGCGATGCGTGACAGGCAACAGTGTCTCAGGGAGAGGAACCAGCGAGGATAAGCCCCAAAGCAGGCAAACGGCAGGAGCTGGGTGGAGAGGAAGTCCCCCTCAAGGCTGGCGAGGTCAGCTAAAGGGTGACCAACAGGGCTCTGGGCTTTGACGTTTTAAACACAAGCTTTCAAAACACTAACCTCTCTCAGTATTGTCTACAACGGACAGGGAGGGAAAGGAGGACAAGGGGGATTTTAAGAAACTACTATAATGATTGAGGCTGTTTTAGTTTTAGATTTTATTGCCTTAATCTCCCTCCAAGACTGGAAGCTTCAATAGAGGACTTTTCACCACAGTCCTGCAGGGGGCATTTTATTCTAAATGAAGCAATGCTATATAATATAAAAACCAGAAGAGAGGAAGAACAAAAGTTACCCCAGTTTTCCCCCATGTTCTCTTCCTAGAACCTCAGACAGGGAATGTCATTCATGCTTTCATGGTGAATGTTAGAAATAAGCAGGAAGGAGGCAAGTCTCTGTGTGATCAGGCTCTTTCTCACGCCGATCTCAGAGCAAGAACAAGGGCAAGAACAAGCAAGCTCTGTGGCCACTGGGGCTGTGGAGACAGGGACCCATGATTTTTCTGACATGAGCAAACTGCCTGATGGGTCGAGCTGCCTCTGGACACAGCCAGGAGGTTCCAGCAGGGTCTGGGGCAGGGTACCCACGGGCTGTGGGGGACAAGGTGGGATGAGCGGGGACGTGAGGGCTGCTGGAACTGGACTCTTGTGTTCCTGGTCCTTCTATTCTGAAGGCCGCTCCACCGGCCTCCTCTGGAATTCTGTCTCTAACCATGAGCTCAAGTCGCCGGTCCTCAGCCAGCCAGAGATTTTTGCTCGAAGGCCAACGGAGATGGCCTGTCTCAGCCCTTGGTTACCCAGGGGGATTCACTCTGATTCCAGTTCCCTTCCCTTCCCCTCCTCAACCTGATAGCTTAGTGAGTGGGCTTCAAAAAAAATATCACATTCATCTCTCCATCATAATTAAAAACTGTCGTGGCTCTGAGGTCATCTGTCTGGTTCAGATCTAGGCCGCATTACTAGCTGTACAGGCTACTCAGGCACTCTGAGCCTCTGTTTCCTCATCTGTACCCTGGAGGAAAAGAAGAGCTCCTATGAGGAGCAAGGGAGCTGAACCACATCAAGCACACAGAACAGCGCCTGGCACGTCATAAGCCCTAGTTAAGCATCATCGTCACTCCTCCTGCTTCCGCTCTAGTCCCACTCACAACAAGCACCTGAAGTGTCCAATACCAACTAACTCAGCACTGGCCACCAAGCTCCAGGCCTTCCCTGGTTCAGTTCTCCTGTGTACACATGAGCATTTCAATCATCTGCCTTCTCGGTGTTCCTCATCTAGTCAAAAGCCCTTCAGCTTCTCCCCTGCCTTTAAGAGTAGCCCAGCTGCCTCCATATAACAGGTACTCCCTGTCTCGTGACTCCAGTGTAAGCCACAGCCTTCGTGATCTGCCCCAGTCCCCCTCCCAACTAGTTCCCAACTCCCAACGCAACCTGCTCTCTATTTTATCCACACTTTCTTTCCTGCTTAAGTGCTCAACCCACCCAACAATTCCACATACCCAATAAAGTCTAATCTTTCCTTTCTCTTTCTTTCTTAACATAAAATTAACAATCTTAGAGTGAACAATTCATTGGCTTTGATTACATTCACAACGTTGGACAACCACCACCTCTACCTAGTCCCAAAACATTTCATCACCCCAAAAGGAAGCCTGTAGCCCACTAAGCAGTTACCCCAACCTTCTCTCCCTCCCCAGCCCCTGGTGACAACCTCTCTGCTTTCTGTCTCTGCCGATTTACCTATTTTGGATATTTTATAAAAATGGAATTGCAAAACTGTGGCATTTTGTGTCTGGCTTCTTTTACTTATCATATGTTTTGCGGTTTATCCATGTTGTAGCATGCAGCAATATTTCATTCCTTTTTATGACTGAATAATATTCCACTGTGTGTAGATATATGTGTATGTAGCTATATACATAGTATTTTGTTTATGCATTCATTCATTGATGGACATTTGGGTTGCTTCTACCTTTTGGCTATCATGAATGATGCTGCTATGAACATATGTGTACATGTATTTATTTGAATACTTGTTTTCAATTTTTTTCAGTATATACTTAGGGGTTGATCTGCTGGGGCATATGGCAACTCTATGATTAGCTTTTTGAGGAACTGCTAAATTGTTTTCCACAGTGGCGGTACCATTTTACATTCCCACCAACAATGTATGAGGGTTTCAATTTTCCTGTATACTCTCCAACATTTGCTGTTTTCCATCTTTCTGATTAAAGTTATCACAAAAGAGGTGTGAAGAGGTATCTCACTGTGGTTTTGATTTGCATTTCCCTACTGACAAATGACATTGAGCATCTTTTCATATTCTTGTTGGCATTTTACATATTTGAAGAAAGGTCTATTCAAGCCCTTTGCCTGTTTTAAAAATTGGATTATTGAGTTGAAGGAGTTTCTTTATATGTGATAGATACTAGACTTTTATCAAACATGATTTTTGGGGAAGGGGGCTGTGCTGGGTCTTCACCGCAGCACACAGGCTTCTCCAGTTTTAGTGCTCAGGCTCTAGAGTGCATGGCTCAGTAGCTGCGGCATGTGGGCCTAGTTACCCCAAAGCACGTGTGATCTTACTTCCCTGACCAGGGATCAAATCCGTGTCCCCTCATTGGAAGGCAGATTCTCAACCACTGGACCACTAGGGAAGTCCTTATCAGACATATGGTTTGCAAATATTTTCTTCTATTTTGTAGGTTGTACTTCACTTTTTTGAAAACGTTCTTTAATTAAACTTTGAAATCCAATTTATTTTTTTTCTTTTGCTGTTCTTCTTCTTGATGTCATAGCTAAGAATCCATTGCCAAATCCAAGGTCAGGAAGATCTGTCCCTATGTTTTCTTCTAAGAATTTAATGGTTTTAGCTCCCATATTTAGGTTAATAGATTTTGAATTAATTTTGTATACAGTGTGAGACCAGGGCCCAACTTCATTCTTTAGCATGTGGACATCCAGGTGCCCCAGGACCATTTTTTGAAGAGACTATTCTTTACCCACTGAATGGTCTCAGCAACCTTGAAAATTAACTATAGGCTGACCTTCCTTAGCTATTTCTGTCCCATAGGGAACTCCTCCTTCCTCCTTTGAACTTAATACTCCACTTTGTTCCTCTGGCATTTCCTGTCTATAGTCCTGCCTTGGTCAGCGTCTTTCCTTATCTTCAAGCAACTTGAGGACAGAGTCCTGGAGCAAGACAGGATGGTGGTAGATCTGCAGAAACATGTGGTCTGCAGAGACAGTGGGCTCCTGTGGGGGAAGGGAGCTGCAGGCTCATTAGAGTGTATATGAGCTGGACTGAGCTCCCTGAACTTGGAGGAAGAAGGAGCGAAGGGATGGACTGAGTGCCCTCTGTCCGAGGCGGGAGGACTACTCATAGGCAAGGCGTGCCAGGAATTGGAAGTAGTCAGCTTCTCCACCTGCGGTCCAAGAGCTGAGGGTTGCTCTGCTTCTATCACCTGCACTCAGGGTGCTCCAGCAACAAGATCTGAGCCCCAAAAAGCCCAGAAAGAGGATCCAGCAGTAAGAGAGAGGACTGGTCTGAACAAAGAGAATTCACACTCAGCAAAAAAAAAAAAAAGCTGCCTGAGGAAAATGGGACAACAGCCCTTCGTAATATATACACACATGAAGAATACTTAAGGAGAATACTTAAGTAAGGGCACTTTCCAGTTTTTTATATGTATACATTAATGTTACTTTTGTTCAGGTGTCAAAGCAACAAAGGTCTATCTAGTCAAAGCTATGGTTTTTCCACTGGTCACGTATGGATGTGAGAGCTGGACTATAAAGAAAGCTGAGCACAGAAGAATTGATGCTTTTGAACTGTGGTGTTGGAGAAGACTCTTGAGAGTCCCTTCGACTGCAAGGAGATCCAACCAGTCCATCCTAAAGGAGATCAGTCCTGGGTGTTCATTGGAAGGACTGATGTCGAAGCTGAAACTCCAATACTTTGGCCACCTGATGCGAAGAGCTGACTCATTTGAAAAGACCCTGATGCTGGGAAAGATTGAGGGCAGGAGGAGAAAGGGATGACAGAGGATGAGATGGTTGGATGGCATCACCGACTCGATGGACATGGGTTTGCGTGGACTCCGGGAGTTGGTGACGGACAGGGAGGCCTGGCGTGCTACGGTTCATGGGGTCGCAAAGAGTCAGACACGACTGAGTGACTGAACTGAACTGAACTGAAAAGTGACTTTGTGGTTATATGGGGGCTTTTGTCCTTCAGTTATTTTTAAGAGATTAAATAAATTTTTTAAATTGAGGTCAAAGTCATAAAGAATTAACCATTTTAAAGTGAACAGTCTAGGGACATTCAATACACTCACACTGTTGTATAACCACCACCTCTGTATGGTTCCAAAACACTTTCATTACCCAAAAAGAAAGCTTGTACTCCAGTTTTGTTTTTTAGAGAAACTTTTAGAGATACATACTGAATTATTTCAGTATGAAAAATAATATGATCTCTGGGATCTGCTTCAAAATAATCTAGAGTAAAGGTGGGAAAGTGGGCAGAGGTGTAGATGGAACAAGACTGGTCAAAAGCCAATAATGATTCAAACTGAATGACAGGAACCTTGTATGTTGATAACTGTTCTAACTGTATGATGGGGTTCATTACACTAATCTCGAAGGATAGGAAGCCTGGTGTGCTGCAGTTTATGGGGTCTCAAAGAGTCAGACATGACTGCAATGGAACAATACTCTTTTATTATTAAGACATTATAAATAAAAGTTATTTTATTTATATAAAATATTATTGTAAAAATTGTAATTATAAAAAATTGTATTATAAAAATTGTAATTAAAAAGTATTGTAAAATATTATTATAAAAATATTATTAAATGTATATTATTAAGACATTAAAAATAAAAATTATTAAGACATTATAAATAAATAAATAAAAACTATGACTTTTTGACTAATTATCAGATGAACTGAAGAGAGGATAACATTGTTAAGATTCACTTTAGTGGGCTAGAAGATCAAGGGGTATAAATACTTCAAAGTTCTGGGGAAAAAATAATTTGAAGATGAGAAAAAAAAAATTTTGAGAATAGATCCAGGAAAACCTAATAACAAAGCCTACATAAATAAACCTAAATAACAAAAGTTCCAAAAGAAGGGGGAAAAAGTGAGGAAAACTAATTAGATGACAAGAGTCCTGAAACTGCACATCAAAAACTCCACCAGGTCTAGTCTGGACCAATGAGAAAAAACACCCCCCCAGGTATATCCCAGATATTGAAACCAAGTCCCCCTAAAACCTACTTCCCCTGTCCAGTTATGATTATCCTATCTAAAACTTTATGTTCTTTCCTGTCCTGCCCCCTGTTCCTCTCAGGATGGAGAAGTATCCAAAAAAAAAAAAAAAAAATGGGGAATTGCAACGGAGCAGGGCCGTGTGGGGCTCTCCTGGGTGAAAAAGCCTCTCTGTGTCCCTTGTTTCTTGTTTGTAGAGAAACGCTTTAGTCTCTTTCCTGAAGCTCCAAAGAACAGACTCAAGCAGGTACTAATTAGGGGAGTGAGGAAATACAGAAACAAAGAAAAAACAGTCAAGAAGTAAGAGTCCCAGTTCCTCCTTAAGAGAAATACATGACAATCTGACACATATCTTTGAGCTGTTCTGCAGGAACTAAGACCCTCAGCCAGAAAGAGGATGGTGACAACATGCTGACCATAAGCACACAGACCCCAGACTGGTTGGAACTAGAAGGTTAGCGATTAAGATTCTTGAAACACCACCCTGTTACCTCATCACCAACCAACCAGGAGAAAGTCATCTCCCCTGCAACCCTCACCCCAAATGCTGCTTTTCAAAGCCCTTCCCTGAAAGCCATCAGGGAGTTCAGGTCTTTTGAGCATGAACTGCTCATTCTCCTTTACTGGTCCTGCAATAAATACTTCACTACAACTAGCATCAGTGAATTGGCTTTACTTTGCCATAGGTGAGGGGACCCAAGTTCGGCTGGGTTACACCCATATGTGTACATTTACTTTATTTTTTTAGTGTTTTGCTTCTATTGGCAATTCTGCAATAAATATACCTTTCATATGTTCTCACATCTGTGTTTTTACTTCTAAGCATTGGGATTATAACATTAACAACAACCAGCAGTAGGATTATTGGGTCAAAGAGTACACACATTTTGAAGAATTTGCCAGTGTGCCTCTTTAAAGGGTTGTAGCAATTCACATTTCTATCAGCAAATGATAAGTAGTTATCACCTCTTTTAAATGTTCTCCAGATGAGAATAAAATGACATTAATTTTCTTCTTCCTGACTACAAAGAAACCTGAACATCTTTTTAGGTGGATTGCCTATGAATTCTTAATGTGAATTATCTTCTATCCAGTATACTACTGTGTTGTATGTCTTTTTCTTGCCAATTTTTAAGAGTTCTTTGTATGGTATAAATAATAATCTGTAATTTTTTTCCAAATCCATAATTTGCCTGTTGACTTTTCTCAGGGCATCTTTGCCATTTAAATGTATTTTATTTTTACATAGTCTAATATATTTATTTCCTTCTGAAGCTTCTAGATTTCTAATCTTTTTTATAAGAATATCAAGTTTTTACATTTAAGTATTTATTTACGTGGATCTTATCTTTATGGTTTGTTTCATTACCAATAATTTACAATTTTTGTTCAAACTATGACTATTTTCTCCCTTTTTTTCCTAGAATTGCATAAAGCTATCAGTGTTCTTCCAAGTCTTCTTTTTTTTTTCCCCAAGGTTACAATCCTTTCCTTTATTGGATTTCCAAATTTTAAAAACTTACAAGTCTCCTTACAGAGAAATGATATCTTGACTAGATAAAGGATTTGGGGGTCTTATCTTTTTCTCTCAGATTGATTGATAGTATTCCTTGATGTTCAAGCTCCCAGTGCTGCATATGAAAACTCTGATGCCAGTTTCCTTCTTTTTTCTTCCATTTGTAGGAGATAGTAATAGTAACTAGCTCTTTCACATGGAAACATGCAATGTTTTCTTTTTATCTTCAGTGTTCAGAAATTCTAGTGTTATAGAACCAAACTTGGGGTCTGCTTGCCCACCATGCAGCAAAGCCAATTCACTGACACCAGGCTGTGGTGAAGGAAAGTAAAGCGTTTGTTGCAGGGCCCAGCAAGGAGAATGGGAGGCTCGTGCTGAAAAGACCAGAACTCATTGATGGCTTTAAGGGAAGGGCTTTAAAAGGTAACATTTGAGGTGAGGGTTGCAGGGGGCATGACCTTTTTCTGGTTGGTTGGTAGTGAGGTAACAAGGTGGTGTTTCAGGAGTCTTAATTATCAACCTGGTTCCAACCAGCTTGTGGTCAGCATGTAGTCACCATCCTCCACCTAGGGGCCAGGGCCAGGGTGGGGGAGGTCTTAGTTCTTGCTGAACAACGCAAAGATGTGTCAGATTGTTGTGATTTCCCTTGAGGAGGAACTAGGACCCTGTTTTATCACTGAACTGTACTTTCTTTTTTTTTTTTTTTTTTGAACTGTACTTTCTTGACTGCATTCCCTCACTCTTCTAATTAGTAACTGCTTGAGTCTGCTCCATTGTTAACTCAGGGAAGGCCTAGGAGACTAAAGCATCTTTCTACAAACAAGAAACAGGGGACATGGAGGGGCTTTTGTACCTAGGAGGGTATTTCAGTTCTTAATACAGTGGCATGCAAGGAATAGGTGGTAGTTTAGTCGCTAAGTCGGGTCCGACTCTTTTGCAACCCCATGGACTGTAGCCCATCAGGGTCCTCTGTCTACAGGATTTTCCAGGCAAGAATACTGGAGTGGGTTGCCATTTCCTTCTCCAGGGAAGATCTTCCTGATCCAGGGATCGAACCTGCATCTCCTGCACTGTAGGCAGATTCTTACCACTGAGCCACCAGGGAAGCTCTCCATTTCATAGGGAAATGGTTAAAGAAAATGTGGTACATCTACCCCATGGACTATCATGCAGTTACAAAAAAGACTGAATTAGTGCTTCATTTGGAGGGATTTCAATAGCAGGGAGATATTAGGATCTAGTGGAATGATGGATACAAACACCTACTGCAAACTGAAGAACACTAAACAAACATTAGGTCAAGTAATACATTTGTGCTGATACTTGAAAATGCAGTATGAATAAACTGCACCTTCTGTAGCATTATTGGGCACCTACCAACCTGGGGAGTTCATCTTCCAGTGTCCTATCTTTTTGCCTTTTCATATTGTTCATGGGGCTCTCAAGGTAAGAATACTGAAGTGGTTTGCCTTTCCCTTCTCCAGTGGACCACGTTTTGTCAGAGCTCTCCACCATGATCCTTCTGTCTTGAGTGGCCCTACACAGCATGGCTCATAGTTTCATTGAGTAAGACAAGGCTGTGGTCCATGGGATCAACTCCTGGAGTTGGTGATGGACAGGAAAGCCTGGCGTGCTGCAGTCCATGGGGTCGCAAAGAGTCAGACACGAGTGAGCAACTGAACTGAACTGAACTGCACCTTCTGTGTATTCAGGCTTCCAGCTGAGCTTGGCATCAATGTTCCTTACCACATGGGGGGGGGTTGAGGCATCCAGTAAACACAATACTCAGGAGATCTGTCAGAAAGCCCTATCAGTCCAGAGGTACCAGGCACAGGCACACACTGATGCCTTATTTAATCAACTTCTTTAAGGAATAACAGATTTTTCATAAGTTACTTTTCCATCAAGCAGACATTTTTCCCTTTTCAGTGCTAGATATCTTGAATTTTGATATTTCTTGACAGAAATCTTCCTAAAATATACTATCTATTCTTTCCCCTCTCAAGCAAAGGGTGCTACCAACACCGTTTACAGTAGCACAGGCAAGACAATGCAGTGGACAGTTTTTTTGTCACCTCCTTCAAAATGTGTCTGCCTGGTACCACTTCTAATACTATCTTTCAAAGACCTTTTATAATTTTTCAACTTCAAATAATTTTTTAATTGGATTAAAAGCTAGATCATCACATTCGCTGAGACTGGTACATTAAATAAGACTCTGAATAAAGCTGAAAAGTAAAGGATATGACTTTTGGACCATCACAACCTCTCAAAGGGTACCAGTCACATGGTATCTCTGACAATTTGTATCAACAAAGAGAAGCAGCCGCATGAAGGACATTGGTAGTCAGGTGGTCCTTAAGTTAAAGAAGAGTAGTTATTTTCACTCAAAAGGGTTAATTTATTTGATGAATATTTATGGAGCACCTAGGCTTTGTTGGCTTCCCTGGTGGCTCAGGCGGTAAAGAATCTGCCTGCAAGTGCAGGAGACCCAGATTCAATCCCTGGGTCGAGAAGATCCCCTGGAGAAGGAAATGGCAACCCACTCCAGGATTCTTGCCTGGGAAATCCTATGGACAGAGGAGCCTGGGGGGCTACAGTCCATGAGGTCACAAGAACTGGACACAACTTGGCAACTAAATCACCACCTATTCCTTGAATGCCACCGTATTAAAAATTGAAATACGATGGAGAACAAGACATAGTTCTCCCTCAAAACAGTTTATGGTCTATTTGAGAGCTTCTTAAAGGCATTTCCAACCATTTGCAGTATTTGCCATATCCAAATGACATCTGTACTATTACTTGATGTTTTACTTGACTATCTAAATTCTATTTTTCGCCAATACACACACACATAACTATTAAAATAAAAACAGAAAAAGAACAGATGTATATATTACTGAATCACTTTGCTGTGCACCTGAAACTAACTCAACCCTGTAAATTAGCAATGTGTGTGCGGGTGTGCTCAGTGGTGTCTAACTCTTTGCGACTGTAGCCTGCCAGGCTCCTCTGTCCATGGGATTTTCCTGGCAAGAATACTGCAGTGGATTGCCATTTCCTTCTCCAAAATTGTAAATCACTATACTCTAAAATAAAATAAAATTTAAATTAAATTTTAAGTAAGATAAAAACAGGTTTCTCTGTTAACCACCTAAATCATCATTAAGGTATCATTAAGCTATGGCACTTTGGAGACACCCATCTGCTGGAATCATATTGGGCATATTGGAATCGTATTACTGATCTACACTACCATTAAAGTTCAAATACTAGAGCCTGACACAGAGCCAATCAAATTACCAAGCTGACCTTCTTGTTCAAAAAGGTTTATAGGACCAGGAAAGGCAAACTTCCAGCAGAGAGAAATGTTCGCGTTCATACACACACCTAATGGAGATGAGCATGCCCAAGGATGCTGAAGAACATGTGCAACTTATTGATGAGGGGTAACTATTAAGGATAAGGAACAATGATGTGGGATGCTGGATAAATGGCTACAGGAAGATGGACAAGGGGAATAATGTATGCAGGATGATACAGTTGGGGAGAAGCCATACTTTAATAATAAACTGATCTCAATGCTAATGCTGCTGTGCTTCTAACAAGCTAGGGAAAATACTTCACTCTGTAGTCTTGATATCAGTCAACAAAATGACCTCCCAAAGTAAATTAAGCAATGACTAATAGCTCTTGGTAGCAAAGAGGTGAGACCCAGCGAGACTATAAACTAATAACAGGTCCAGAGTTCTCTCTCCTTGGACCTGAAAGGCTGCAGAAATGAGAAAGGAGGCATTAGCCAAAGTCAAGCTCAGCTTGAAATATATGTTAAAGGTTATGTTAAGAACAGTTACAGGACAGATCCTGCTGCAGTCTGCCCTTTGGTGATGGGAAAAAACAAATTAAGTCTGTCAGATACTCAGCCATCCCAAGGAAGGTAAGGCTTGTTTACAGGTGTCTAGCAGAGGAGGAGCAGCAGTGACTTCAGATAATGGAGTCAGAGTGGACAAACTGGAGAGAGAGGCCAAGTGAAGAGGAATAAGGTATAATTTAATAGGGATAACTATCTGGGAAGGCCTGCCCAGAAGTCAGGTAGGGCATTTCTTATCATCTGGAGCAGCATGCTTCCTCAAAAGACCATTTTATGAAGTCTGGCGGGCTACAGTCCATGGGGTCCCAAAGGAGTCAGACACCCCCACTTAGTGACTTAACAATAGCAACAACTCAAAGATTTAAACATAATGTGCTCCTAATCTTCTCGGCATGTGTCACACAATACATCTTTACAGGTCTAAAATCCACAATAACCTCATTACCATCCCCACTAAACACAGCGTCTTTACAGTTGCTAAAGAAAGCCCTCCACTGGCAGGCAATACTGTGAATGTTTAAAGATAAATTTTTAGTTTTTCAACTGACTATGAACTGGAATCCTGCTGTTCAGAAAGTAGACAGATGCCTAGGAAATTAAAGCAGCAACATGAAAATAGCTTTTCCTTAGCAACAAACTTACCCACAACCTTCCAGATAGAGCAGATTCGCAGTTAGTAATTTTAGAAGAAATATGGGGTATATTAAGGAAAACACAGCAGAAATGGGTTAAATTTTATCTTCTTTTTCCCTTTTCAAAGGATGGGACTGACCATTTTTCATATTTTTAAGTGCTAGGGGACAAAAGGTTTTAAAATATCTTTGTACTCTTCCCACTACTAGACATACTTACGTGTGTTAATGCTGACACCTATGCTGTGTATGTCTACAGAGCACATAGAGATCTGTGAGCGTTCTGTTTGGCCTTAAGATAACTTTTTCCATGAAACAAAGAAGGTCCAGCTGACAAAATCCTACACAATCCATAGACTGACTCTCTACTCTGGTTTCCTTCCGTGCTGCTTGAGAGTGGGGCTGGAGGCGAGAATACAAATCAGCCCAAACTAATTTTTAGTGGCAGAAGAATGGATTGTGTGGAGAACAAAGGGTAAGAAAATCATTAAAGATCTGTGAAATGCATGACTGCCATGGTATCACCACCCCCTCAACCCCACAGGATGTAGAAGTGGAGAGCCCTCTGGCTCTATCCATTAACTGGCTATATCATAACCTTGCAGGTCTCAGTCTCCCCTACTATATCAGAGGTTTGGGTTGGCTCTTCCAAATAAGAAGCAGAACTCATCAAGAAACTGCTGACTGACCGATACCCCTGTCTTATAGGGTCAAAGAACTTGAATGTCTTAGTGAGGTGAGTACTTTAAAAAATGGTGGCTGTCTTTTTTCCATTAATAATCTCATAAACAACCTCTACACTCAAATATGGGAAGGAAAAAAGAACATTTAATCACTCTAAACAGTTATATTAAAAATGATCACAATTCCATGGTAGAAGACACAAAATGAGTGCGAAGGACAGAAGAGATGAGGGGTTGAGACCACAGAAGGAGAGACAAGACAAAGATGTCCCATGCAGTTCAGAGAAGAGGGATTATTTCTCTCTCTTTCTTTAGATGACCCAAACTCTATTTAAAAAACTATTTCTAGTCAAAGGTTCTGAGACTCCTAGTGCTTCAAAATAAGCCCATGTGGTATTATTTCAGACAATATTTGAACTCACTCCTGGGTGTTGCTTCCTCTCAAAGGATCAAATCAAACATAGCTACAGCTACTGCTGGGAGACTTTCAAGACAGATCAAGGCAAGAACAAGTAACAGCAGAAAATTAAAGGCTGGGTTGTTGGAGTTCCAGACTATGGTTAGAAGCTGAAATAGTCTGGGAACAGGTTGTCAGAACCTTCACTTCTTTTGGTGTTATCTCATCTACTCCAGCTGTGGCCAGGGACAAGGTGTAGTATTATCAGCACTATGTTAGTATGGTTACTGGGTCAGATTAATCTTCATGAAGGCTAAAAATACAAAGCCTTTGACAGTCTTTAGCTAAAATTAGACTCAATGTGTTTTTAGGTGAAGAGAGAAAAAATGATTAAATATGTGAAGAACTTGAAGTGCTTGCAAAGAAAGACGCAGTGGATAACATCTGATTAAATAAAAAATTGGCTATTTGGAAAGTAAGCTACTGAAAGCAAATACTCCTGTGCTATGGCTTAACTATCAAAACGTTCCTTAAATAAAAGTACTAGAAAGCTCCAAATTAGCTAATAAAGTCAGATTCCCAGGTCCTCTCCACTAAACTAAAATAGAGGCAAAGGAACATTATTTCCCAATGGTATTGCTGTTGTTTAGTCGCTCAGTTGTGTTCGACTCTTTGCGACCCCATGGACTGCAGCATGCCAGGCTTCCCTGTCCTTGACTACCTCCCGGAGTTCGCTCAAACTCAAGTCCATTGAGTTGATGATGCCATCCAACCATCTCATCCTCTGTCAACCCTTTTTCTTCCTGCCCTCAATCTTCCCCAGCATCAGGGTCTTTTCCAGTGAGTCGGCTCTTCATGTCAGGTGGCCAAAGCATTGGAGCCTCAGCTTCAGCAGTAGTCCTTCTAATGAATATTCAGGGTTGATTTCCTTTAGTATTGATTTGTTTGATCTCCTTGCTTATCCAAGGGACTCTCAAGAGTCTTCTCCAGCACCACAGTTTGAAAGCACCAATTTTTTGGCACTCAGCCTTCTCTATGATCCAACTCTCATGGGATACTGATTTCAAAACTATTTCCCCTTCTTGCATAGGGACTACATATAAGAAAGATACAATAGATAATCTCAAATAATCAAAAGATGAAGAACTAGAAATACTAAAAGGAATATCAATCACACTTTCAGTGCCCTCCCCAGCATCCTTGAATACACAGCTGCTGTTTGCCTGCCCAACCCTAGCCTTTGTAGATAAAAGATATCCATCCAGCAATCCCATTTCTGGGTAGTTAAGAGAACAGAAAACAGGATCTTGAAGAGATATTTGCACTATTATGTTCACTGTGGCATTAATAACAATAACCAAAGTGTGGGAGCAACTGAAATGCCTACTTACAGATGAATGGACAAAGAAAATGTAGTATATACATAAGGTGGTATATTATGCAGAATTAACAAGGAAGGAACTCCTTTCACATGTGACAACATGGGTGAACTTGAAGGACAACATGCTAAGTGAAACAAGCCAGTCACAAAAGAACAAATACCGAATGATTCCATTTATATGAGTTACCTAAAGTAGTCAAACTCACAGAAAGCAGAAAGTGGAAAGGTGGCTGCCAGAGATTGGGGCCAAAGGGAATTGGCGAGTTGCAGTTCAAAGCATATAAAGTTTCAGTTATACAAGATGAAAATGTTCTAGGGATCTGTTCAGTCAAATACTGTGCTTATAGTTAACAGTATTGTACCATACACTTAAAGATTTGTTAAGAGGGTAGATCTCAAGTGTTTTGTCACCACAATAAGAAAAAAAAAAAGAAAGAAACTATATATGTGTGGAACAAACTTGGAAAAAGAGCCAAGGAAGGGAAAAACAATCAACTGTTTATTAAACTTTTGAATTTGAGCATGAAAGAAGAAAAGAAGCTGAGAATACTGTAATTACTCAACTGGGTTCCCTAGAACATTATTCCCAAGAGATGATACATTTTATAAGAGTTCTATGATCAAAACTTTTGTGAAAAACTGCATATTATTTCCTTCTTGGGTGTGTTCACTATGAAGATTAGTATATAGAAGACTCCAAGAAGTCCCAGAGTAAACTGGCGTAGTTAGCTTCCTTTAAGAAAGCATTTCCAAACCCATTTGACTCAGAAAAGGATTTCTTTTGGTAAAATAAATATTAAAAATCCAATGGATTAATGTTTCATGAACAATGTATGAAATGATGATTTGAAGAACTAATTTTAGGGATAGATTCCTGGGCAGGGAAGACGTTCCTACTGACAGTTCCTCCTCCTGTTTCAAAAACTCAAATCACTAACCAACTTTACCCTTACCTTGCCTGAAATATTTAACTCCTTTTCTTATGTGAAATTCCAACCAGATGTCTAATGATCTTCCAGAAGAGCTCAAATATTAGTCATTTATGATTTCATGTAAATTAATGTGTTATCAGTGCAACTGTATATTGACAGAGTGATTTACAGCCTTCAAAACCACTTTAACACACATACACGCATGTCCTTCCTTCAAGGTATACAGTAAGTAAGTATAGTTAAGACTAAACTTCAGATTAGCTGATTCTAGTCTAGTATCCTTTCTACTAGTAAAAAGGCTCTACAGATCGAGTTGGTAAATGATACTCAATGTCAACTGCATGATGTATTTCAAGTTATAAACATTTTGACTTTTAAACTCCGAGGAGACAACATGATCAAGTGGTACTAAACAACAGCTGGGGGGATCCCTGAGATTTTTTATAAAGAAATAGTTCACATAAATCAAATCATAGGTTTTTGTTAGTAAGGGAGACTCAAATGATTCTATCCTTACAAATTTCTCAGGACCATGGAGAGTAGACAAAGGACAGAAAAATGGCCATGTAAAAAAGACTGCTCATTTTCTAATGATCTCATTTTTCACACTGCAAAATCTTTCATATGTAAGTGACCGAGACTTGAGTTACAAAGAAAACTGGATTTAGCAGAGCTTTCAAATCTTAAGTGCTCATTTGGCATCACTTCTAAAAATACCATTAAGACAGACAGAATGGGTACAGGTGCCCTCTTTTGCCCTTGTTGTACTTAAACACTTTAAACTGTCCCAGTTTTTCACAGAAACACTGTTCAAAAGGACAGAAGTAAAATTTAATCCTAACATTTTACTCAATTTCAGGCTCAAAATCTTTGTATTATCAGAGAAAAGATACTGATAGAAATACCTCTTTCTAGACTAAAAAGAGGAAAAACCTTCAATCCTTTAAATAGAAAATGTATCCAAGTAGTTACATCTTTAAATGAAACTTGAGTGTCTACATCCATGTCTTGACTAACATCTAACCAGTCTGTCTGAAAATTGGCACTTATGTTAAATTTTTTTTTTTTTTTTTTAGTGTCAACTTCAACTATTTCATTATCCTTATATTAAAGATTCTTAGAGGAACTGAGCAGGAACTTTAAAGGAAAAAAAGAATCAACTGTTAGTCTTGGACATATGCTTAGGAGATAAAAGCACTGTTCAAACAGGCTAGGTTCAGCAACAATATAAATCAACATCTATATAGCCTCATAACTTTCCAGAGCACTTCTTCACATTCACTGTTTACCTGTGTAATAAACCTGAAGATTTTAGGCTAGATGTTTTTACTATTCTGGGACAGTAAAATCATTAAAATCAAGCCTCTAAAATGTTAAGTAACTTGTCCAAGGTCACACTGTGACTGGGAGAAGAGACAGGAGTATAAACAGATCTCCCAATTCCCAAGCCAGGACACTTTTTCACTATAGTGTGGTTCTGTGGTGGTGAGGATAGGAGTGGGTTTGAGGTGTATCTTCCCCCTTAGATACATAAATGCCCTCCATTAGCTTTAGGGAGCCTCTGCTACCCATAAGAGTGTATGCCAAGGCAAAGAAATGCTGTGAACCCTGTGCTGGGTATCATACTACCTTGATACTGTTGCCATAGGGACATATAACCAATTGGCCAATAACTGGTAAACATTTAGCCATAAAGTATGCACAAATATAAGCCTTAAAGGACTTTTTTCAAGCTATTATTAACATCTCCTTTGAAGTAAAAACTGAGGCATGAATTGCATTTGTCTCATTTATAATAATGTTCATTATTAATAAGGGTCATTATGACAGCAAAAATGCCACAGTTTCACTAAATGTTACAATCCAGTGGAATTGCATGGGCTCACAATGACTTGAAAAAAGGTTTACATGAAGACAACACAAAAAACAAAAGCAAGACAATTGCAACACAAAGTTTCAAACTCCTTTTGTTAATGTTCAAAATAACATAGAGACATACTGGCAAACCCTGAGAGCAGACTCCCAGTGTGTCCTGCTCTGTGCAGTGTGTGTGCAGCTGAAAAGTTACATGAACTATGGAAACACATATAAAACTAAAGCACTATAATACAATTCAGGAGTTCCTACTCTGGTTTGTGTGAAAAGAAAGAAGTGGAGTTAAAGAAACATTAGACCCTGGATGAATAGCAAGGTTTGGGAAGGGAGTTCCATGAGCAGAGGCAGCTCTCATGTCAATTAATGACAGGTATCTTGAGAGTCTGTCTCCAAGCCTCTCCTAGGTTCTCCTCTGCTGTAAATAAACCGGGTTGAATGAGGTCATGCCCAAGTTAAAGTCCAGCTTTAATGGACTATAAGTGTTAAAGAATACTTTTTGATATGCCAAACAGCAAAACCTAAACATCTTTATTAATTCAAGTGAACGCACTTAAGTAAAAAAAGAAAGCTGTGCAGAGTGCCCTCTGCTGGACAGTTGGACATGCCAAAGGAAGCTCTCAAATCATCAGCATTCATTCATTCAACGACTCAATTCATTCATTCAAATATAATCAATTAATGTGGGTCCACTGTGTGTCACTTATTGAGTATCCAGGAGTTAATACAAGAGACACAATCATTTCCCTCACTGATTGTACAGTCTGGATGCATAGATGGACATTAAACAAAGCACTGCTTCCTTTTTTTGTTGTTGTTCAGTTGTTAAGTCATGTCTGACTCTTTGCAACCCCACAGACTGTAGCAAGCCAGGCTTCTCTGTCCTCTACTATCTCCCAGAGTTTACTCAAATACATGTCCATTGAGTCGGTGATGCTATCTTATCATCGTATCCTCTGCCACCCCCTTCTTCTTTTGATTTCAATCTTTCCCAGCATCAGGGTTTTTTCCAATGAGTTGGCTCTTCACATCACATGGCTGAAGTATTGGAGCTTCAGCTTCAGCATCAGTCTTCCAATGAATATTTAGGTTTGATTTCCTTTAGGATTGCTTCATTATAGAGGTACTGAATGCCACAAAGGAATAACAGATGGGATTATGACAACGATCTACAGGAAAGCTGTAAATGCCACTGAAGAAAGGATTCCTAAAATTGTCACAAATAATCTGAGACCTGAAGGAAAAGTGAGTTTTAGGCAAGGAGAGGTAACTATCCATAATCACCCTGCAAAATAGAGAAAAAGACCAAGATGAGGAAACGGGAGCTGAAGCAGAGGCAGTATGTAGTATACGGAGGGTCACGTAGGCAGTGTTAATTGACTTTGACCTCGAATCTAAGGGCAGTAGAACATAATCAAAAGGTTTAAAGGAGGGAAAGATGTGATTCAAATCATGATTTTTAAAAGACTGCTTTAGATGTTTTTTTTCATTTTTTATTTATTTTTAGCTGTGCTAGATCTTCGTTGCTGCATGGGCTTTTCTCTAGTTGTGGTGAGGAGGGCTACTCTCTAGTTTCAGTGCATGGGCTTCTCACTGCAGTGGCTTCTTTTGTCACAGAGCATGGGCTCCAGGGTGTGTAGGCTCAGTAATTGCAGTTCCCAGGCTCTAGAGCACAGGCTCAGTAGTTGTGGATCATGGGCTTAGTTGCTATGCAGCATGTGGGATCTTCCCAGAATAGGGATCAAATCCATATCACCTGCATTGGCAGGCAGATTCTTTACCACTGAGCCATCTGGGAAGCCCGGATTGCTTTAGTTTTTAATGTAAAGAATGAATTGGAGATGGGCTAAAGTTGAACTGGGAGACCAATGAGGAAGCAACTGTAGATGACCACGTGAGAGATGACAGTGACTCACTCCAGTATCCTGACAGCCTTCCATGGTTGCTCCCAGTCCCTGCTCCCTCATATATCATCCTAATTTAATCTACACATTTACTGAGTGTCACCCATGTGTGAAATACTCCCATTCAGACCTCTGGGCACAGTGGCAGAGTCAAGATCATGGCAGCATGTCTTGATCTGTAAGACAGTGGTCCCCACCCCTTTTGGCATCGGGGACCTGTTTTGTAGAAGGTAATTGTTCCATGGACTGAGGTGAGGGGGATAGTTTGGGGATGATTCAAGTGCATTACATTTATTGTGCACTTTGTTTCTAATTTAATGCCACTGCGGATATGACAGGAGGTACTGGTCCATGGCCTGGATGGTGGGGACCCCTGCTGTAAGGAACCACCATTTAGAAGCTTATTCCACCTCTGAAGTCTTCTCACCGCTGTGCATACTGTGGCCTAAAGCTTGCTGATGTGGAGATTTATTAGCCCACTCCAACAGGTGACATATTCTTGGGGGACCTTAATTAATACATAGCAGGGGGCAGAAATTTGCCAACAGCCCAGCCTACCTTGTTCCTGTGACTTTGAAGAGCACCGGTTAATAAGTAGGATTCCCTGCCTCTAATGATGCCTTCGAACTGTGGTGCTGGATTTGTATGGTATATGAATTATACTTCAAAAAGGTATAAAGTTGTTACCAAAAGAAAAATTTAAAAAAACACCTCTTGCCTAAGAGGTGAAGAGATACCCCATATTCAAGGTAAAAGAAACCCACGTTAGACAGTAGGCACTGAGAGAGGGCATCAGAGGGCAGACAGACTGAAACCATAATCACATACAATTAGCCAATCTGATCACATGGAACACAGCCTTGTCTAACTCAATGAAACTAAGCCATGCCGTGTGGGGCCACCCAAGATGGAGAGGTCTGACAGAATGTGGTCCACTGGAGAAGGGAATGGCAAACCACTTCAGTATTCTTGCCTTGAGAACCCCATGAACAGTATGAAAAGGCAAAAAGATAGGACACTGAAAGATGAACTCCCCAGGTTGGTAGGTGCCCAATATGCTACTGGAGATCAGTGGAGAAATAACTCCAGAAAGAATGATGGGATGGAGCCAAAGCAAAAACAACACCCAGTTGTGGATGAGACTGGTGATAGAATAAAGGTCCGATGGTGTAAAGAGCAATATTGCATAGGAACCTGGAATGTTAGGTCCATGAATCAAGGCAAATTGGAAGTGGTCAAAAAGGAGACAGCATGAGTGAACATCAACATTCTAGGAATCAGCGAACTAAGATGGACTGGAAAGGGTGGATTTAACTCAGATGACCATTATATCCTATGGGCAGGAATCCCTTAGAAAAAATGGAGTAGCCATCATAGTCAACAAAAGAGTCCAAAATGTAGTACTTGGATGTAATCTCAAAAATGGCAGAATGATCTCTGTTCACTTCCAAGGCAAACCATTCAATATCATGGTAATCCAAGTCTATGCCCTGACAGTAATGTTGAAGAAGCTGAAGTTGAACGGTTCTATGAAGACCTACAAGATCTTCTAGAACTAACACCCAAAAAGATGTCCTTTTCATTATAGGGGACTGTAATGCAAAGGTAGGAAGTCAAGAAACATCTGGAGTAACAGGCAAATTTGGTCTTGGAGTACAGAATGAAGCAGGGCAAAGGCTAATAGAGTTCTGCCAAGAGAACGCACTGGTCATAGCAAACACCCTCTTCCAGCAACACACAAGAAGACTCTACACATGGACATCACCAGATGGTCAACACTGAAATCAGACTGATTATATTCTTTGCAGCCAAAGATGGAGAAGCTCTATACAGTCAGCAAAAACAAGACTGGGAGCGGACTGTGGCTCAGATCATGAACTCCTTATTTCCAAATTCAGATTGAAATTGAAGAAAGTAGGGAAAACCACTAGATCATTCAGGTATGATCTAAACCAAATCCCTAACAATTATACAGTGTAAGTGACAAATAGATTAAAGGGACTACACCTGACAGACAGAGTGCCTGATGAACTATGGACAGAGGTTCATGACACTGTACAGGAGATAGGAATCAAGACCATCCCCAAGAAAAGAAATGAAAAATAGCAAAATGGCTGTCTGAGAAGGCCTTACAAATAGCTGTGAAAAGAAGAGAAGTGAAAGGCAAAGGAGAAAAGGAAAGATATACCTATTTGAACGCAGAGTTCCAAAGAATAGCAAGCAGAGATAAGAAAGCCTTCCTCAGGGATCACTGCAAAGAAATAGAGGAAAACAAAAGAATGGGAAAAACTAGAGATTGCTTCAAGAAAATTAGAGATACCAAGGGAACATTTCATGCAAAGATGGGCTCAATAAAGGACAGAAATGGTATGGACCTAACAGAAGCAGAAGATATTAAGAACAGGTGGCAAGAATACACAGAACTGTACAAAAAAGATCTTCACGACCCAGATAATCACGATGGTGTGATCACTCACACTCACCTAGAACCAGACATCCTGGAATGTGAAGTCAAGTGGGCCTTAGGAAGCATCACTATGAACAAAGCTAGTGGAGGTGATGGAATTCCAGTTGAGCTATTTCAAATCATAAAAGATGATACTGTGAAAGTGCTGCACTCAACATGCCAGCAAATTTGGAGAACTCAGCCGTGGCCACAGGACTGGAAAAGGTCAGTTTTCATTCCAATCCCAAAGAAAGGCAATGCCAAAGAATGCTCAAACTACCGCACAATTGTACTCATCTCACATGCTAGTAAAGTAATGCTCAAAATTCTCCAAGCCAGTCTTCAGCAATACATGAACCGTGAGATTCCAGATGTTCAAGCCGGTTTTAGAAAAGGCAGAGGAACCAGAGATCAAATTGCCAACATCCGCTAGATCATCAAAAAAGCAAGAGAGTTCCAGAAAAACATCTATTTCTGCTTTATTGACTATGCCAAAGCCTTTGACTGTGTGGATCACAATAGACTGTGGAAAATTCTGAAAGAGATGGGAATACCATACCACCTGACCTGCTTCTTGAGAAACCTGTATGCAGGTCAGGAAGCAACAGTTAGAACTGGACATGGAATGACAGACTGGTTCCAAATAGGAAAAGGAGTATGTCAAGGCTGTATATTGTCACCCTGCTTATTTAACTTATATGCAGAGTACATCATGAGAAATGCTGGGCTGGAGGAAGCACAAGCTGGAACCAAGATTGCCGGGAGAAATATCAATAACCTCAGATATGCAGATGACACCATCCTTATGGCAGAAAGTGAAGAAGAACTCAAGAGCCTCTTGATGAAAGTGAAAGAGGAGAGTGAAATAGTTGGCTTAAAGCTCAACATTCAGAAAACTAAAACCATGGCATCTAGTCCCAACACTTCATGGCAAATAGATGGGGAAACAGTGGAAACAGTGGCTGACCTTATTTTGGGGGGCTCTAAAATCACTGCAGAGGGTGTTTGCAGCAATGAAATTAAAAGACACTTACTCCTTGGAAGGAAAGTTATGACCAACCTAGACAGGATATTAAAAAGCAGAGACATTACTTTGCCAACAAAGGTCCGTCTAGTCAAGGCTATGGTTTTTCCAGCAGTCATCTATGGATGTGAGAGTTGGAATATAAAGAAAGCTGAGTGCTGAAGACTTGATGCTTTTGAACTGTGGTGTTGGAGAAGACTCTTGAGAGTTCCTTGGAGTGCAAGGAGATCCAACCAGTCCATCCTAAAGGAGATCAGTCCTGGGTGTTCATTGGAAGGACTGTTGTTGAAGCTGAAACTCCAACATTTTGGCCACCTGATGCGAAGAGCTAACTGATTTGAAAAGACCCTAATGTCTTTAGGAAAAGATTTCCCTAAAATCTTTAGGGAAAGATTAAAGGCAGGAGGAGAAGGGGACGACAGAGGATGAGATGGTTGGATGGCATCACCAACTCGATGGACACAGGTTTGGAAAGACTCTGGCAGTTGGTGATGGACAAGGAGGCCCGGGGTGCTGCGGTTCATAGGGTCGCAAATAGTTTGACACGACTGAGCGACTGAACTGAACTGTACCTTCCTAAAGATGGTGACATGGTTGAGTAAGATGACAGAGGAGATGAGAGTGTCAGAAGTTACAGGAGTGACTGTTTCTATAACTGTTGCCTATTGGCATATTTTATACCATAGGCAAGGAAAAAGGGCCTAATCTAAGGGAACACTAATGTTGCTTATTTATAAAATGGCAACTCTCTGGAAAGCTCAAATCAACCTTTCAAAGACACATATTTCTTTTTTTTTTAATAAATATATTTATTTTAATTGGAGGCTAATTACTTTACAATATTGTAGTGGTTTTGCCATACATTGATATGAATCTGTCATGGGTGAAAAAAATAAAAAATGAAAAAAAAAAAGAAGACACATAAACGTAAAAGTGGAATCAGCCTAGAAAAGCATCTACAGCAAAGGGTGCAGTTAACTAAGACTCAGAGTACCATAGGCAACAAAATAAGGTGTTACTGAAAACGAAAGTGTTAGTTACTCAGTTGTGTCCAACTCTCTGCGACCCCATGGACTACAGCCCACCAGGCTTTCTGTCCATGGAGGCAAGAATTCTCCAGGCAAGAATTCTAGCGTGGGTTGTTATTTCTTTCTCCCGGGGATCTTCCTGACCAAGAGATTAAACGTGAATCTCCTGCAGGCAGATTCTTTACTGTCTGAGCCACCAGGGAAGCCCGAAGGTATTGCTGGCTGTGTTCAAAGCAAGAAGAAGACAAGAGGAGGGAGTAATGTTTGGGGGAGGGGAGTGCCATATTCACAGAAAACCAGTGAAAAGGAGACCCACTCAAGACAGAAGCTGGCCTCCATCTCCCATAGTGAAGAATATGGTCTGCACCGTGGTCAGGGCGAACAAAGAGCATGAAGACGGAGTTGAGAGACAGGGAGAGAAGGGAATCCATCACTTGCAGTAATTTTCAGTTTTCCCACTCAAATGATTCTCATTCCAGGGCACTGAAGGAACCAACAGATCCCTTTTGACACCATGTGGCATCACAACAGTCCCACTATACACCTGTCCAGTGAGTCACACTGTATGTACTTCTTTCTTGTTCAGTATCTCTTCTGGGCTTCTCAACAATCTAGTGGGGTACAAAAGCTATTACTATTATTGTCCTTATTCTGAAACTCAGAATTTAAGTGACCTGCTCAAAACCATACAGCCCACTGGGAACAGGGCCACATCTAGACCCAGCCATCTGACTCTGCCCAGGGCTCTTTTCACTAACCAGTGTAACTTTTCACTGCATCTTCAGCAGAGCAACAATAAAATTCAAGCCATTTAATATTAACAACATCAGTGTAAGTACACTTCCAGCAAGAAGAATACTGTTAAATCAGCAAGTGCCAGGTAAACATCTTAACTGCCATATGACTCTGGATGTTCAATCTTCAAATCCCATTTAATCTTCAGACTTTACCCAGTAGTTACAGATGAGGACCCAAGGCTCTGGGCATTAAGTAACTTGTTTGGGGTCACCAGAGGTCTGGTGATTGGTGCAGCAGAGGTTTAAATGTACTGGGATCTGTTCTGGCTTCAAACTCCATACTCCTTCTATTACAACTTGTTGCTACCCTAAATGTTTATCAAGGACCATCCTAAGGTATGGAGGGTATAGGTAACCCAAATGCAAAGAGCAGAAACAGTCAATGGCATTCCTGAGAAGTTTGATGAGCCAAACACTTTTCTATAGCATGGCCTGTGATTACGCTAACAAAAGAAACGTCACTTCTTTCTTCCTTACCTAGGTCTAAGTCTTGTGGGAATCAATGCTGAGAGCATGAGTATACCAGAGGTGAGAGTAGAGGTGGGCAATAAAACAAATAGTGCCTGAATTTTCTATGATTCTTAAAGGAGTTCAAAGAATACCATAAACCCTGGAGTAAATGCACTTCCTTCTAACTAAGGAGTAAGACAGGAGGTTGTTAGGGTGGGGGCAAAGGAAAAGTGGAATCTTCTTTTATCATCTTTAGGACCTACCTCCTGAGCAGTCTCATACCTTCTGGTTTCAGAGGGGAAAAAAAAGAAAGCTACTTGGATACAGATGAGAACACAAGCACTTTTCAGGTTAAGTTTATTGCCTGGGATTCACCACTGATGGAGGCAACAGCAGTCTAAATGTAATGGAATCTGGGGTTTCAGATTCACAAACATATAGGCACAAGCAAGTCCACCAGCAGCAGAAGTTAATAGAACCCTCCACAGAGCACCATTTGTCAATCCAACAAAGATTTATCAAGCACTGACTGTATCTACACCTGGAGAAGGAAATGGTAAACCACTCCAGTATTCTTGCCTGGGAAATCCCATGGACAGAGGAGCCTGGTGGGATACAGTCCATGGGTCACAAAAAGTCAGACACAACTGAGTGACTAAACAACAACAACAACTGTATCTACACATCAAGCAGTGGGGAAGCAGAGAATGAGACGGACACCATGCCCAGCTTTGTGGAGCTCACAGTCTGTAGGGGAATTACTCTACCAAAGGGGTGCTGTGGGCACTTGAAAACTAGGACTGGAGTTGAATCTTTATCACCCCTGACTTTCCACTGATTTAGAGTATTTCACAATTTTGTAAAACAGTGATTCATTTTAATTAAAAAACGAACCGCTACTGCTTACTTTTAAGGATCCCAGGGACGTAGTAAATAGACTGTTTATTTTAAGCACTGGCTTTTGTAATTTGATCTATGTCTTAAAGAAAATGTTATCTTATTGACTTTAAAAAAAAATCCATCACCCATTGAAACTTTCACCTCCTAACACACTTAGGTCTGCTACACAAAACCAGTTTAGTCAACCACAGAGAAGAGTTGACACCTGGTAAGAGAACACATTTACTGCTTTATTTATTCCCATCCAGTGTATGCCTCCAAAACAGCCTTGAGTGAGAGCATTAACAGCCATTGAAAAATTGCCTATCGAGGTGTTTAAGGCTTGATGTTTTCCCCCTTGCTCCATTACTCTATCAATCAGGTCCCAGATTAGCTCCTAACTCCTAGTCCCCCAAGCTTCCAAATAGTGGCAGAACTGAGGTTTAAGGATTTAAACCTGCATCTGTCCCCAAACCCAACTGAGCACATCAATGCTCTCCAGCTCTACTGTCTCCTGTTTGGATGACAGCAAATCTGAGTGCTTCAACTGGCCAGGCAGGTAACATCAATGAGCAAGCAGACAGGTAACGGATATGTCTATGAGCAGGAGAATGACAGAGAGTTGGAGAGGGGACTAGAGGGGACAGCAAACAGCTACTGCTATCAACAGCTCCAGTAATTGCTATCACATATGATCTTGCAAGTTTAAGAGAAATGGGAATTTCAAAATTTTACGTATACTCCTGAATGTTAACATTAAATGTTAGTTCAAGTTCTTTGTTTTAAGAGGACCACGTGGGTCAAACAGGCTCTCAATCTTGGTTACTGTGCTGTTGGCATCATCTTTTTTTCAAAAATATTTTTTTATTTATTTGGCTGCACCAGGTCTTCCTTGCAGCACACAGGATCTTCAGCTGTAGCATGTGAGATCTAGTTCCCTGACCAGGGGTGGAACCTAGGTCCCTTGCACTGGGAGTGATGACTTTTAGCCACTGGACCACCAGGGAAGTCCGGCCATCATCTTTTAAACAGCACTGGTTTACTTTGCTAAATTGTGCAGCATTACTTTCATAAGTGTAACATCACCCCAGGGATGGGGGAAACAGAAAGTTCATTAATGCCTTAAATACCTAGGGTACTGTCTTTTTCAGCCAGCCTAAATGGACTCATACACTAATGCCACATAAGGTGTTTTTCTTCCCAGGGGCCCATGGAATAACTTTCATTTCTTTCCCATAGCATTGATACCCCCAGCAGTTGCTTACCCGTTTGTCAATGTCATTGTGTTGGAGCTGCACAAAGCGAGCACTGATGGCTGCGATGTAACTCTGCTGATTGGAGAACGCCACACGGCCGGCTCCTTTGGGGTACTTCAGCTCGGGATCTGTATCAATGCCAGCATAGCAGACACCACCATATAAACGGTCCATGATCATTGCCAGTTCAACTGCAAGAAAATAAACACCATTTGGTATAAATGTTTAGAAGGGTCTCTTGCCCAGGAGAAGGAAGGACTATATGGAAGAATCATGCAGTGTAACTAAGAAATGGAAAACCCATGTTAAGTATCATGAAGAGTGTCCACACCAGTCTTAGAACTCAAGAAGGGGAGCTCCTCATAGGATATTTGAAAACAAAATGAAAAAAAAAAAAGAATTTACACACACACACAAATTTACATAATGAGAACTTCAGCAACAGTATAAAAGAAATGATCTATCAGCAACCCTCCTTTCTAATTTCTAACTGCTTAGTCCACTAGAGTGGACCCTGGGCAGGCAAAGCATTTCAGGTGCCCTAACAAGTTAATAAGAAACAGTCTAATTACTGACCCCTAGGGCTGAAAGTAATTACTAAAGTCACACTACTAAATTAAGATTAAGCTATAGAAAGAACTAATTCTAGAGGCAATATGTTTACAGCCTAGAAATAACTCTATAATTTTTTTAAAAAAAATAAAAGATTTTTAGAGTTTATTTCAATTGAGGAATCTCCATACTAACTTCTCACAATAAATTCTAAATAACAATACTAAAAATGATAATAGCAGCAATAAACATTTATTGAGCATTTATAATTACCAGGAAACACTAAGCTGCTACAAAGGCAGTAAAAACACACCCATCCTGTACCCTGCTATAAAACCAGAGGTCTGGTCTGCACTCTTCACTAGAGCTCTTTGGTATATCTGCAAAACACCTGGACAGAAGGCATTTGGAAACTGGACATTCCAAAGGTCTGATATTCATAACTGTCCTCATCAAAAGGTACCATGGAGAGACATACAGCAGTTACTTACCTGGATCCAAACTGCCTGAAGTTAATTGTTTACTTGATACTGGATGGCACCTCCTCCAGGTATGACCACTCCTTTCAGGCCACTCACATGGTTTTAAGTCCAAAAGACTTAGCCCTACTCCTAGGGAATGATCCAAGAATCCACTTCCTCAAATACCTACACATGGTATTTGGAAAGGAGCAGACAGGGAAGACAGATGAAGACCTGGACCACAGCCAGAGTGCAAAGGCCCCCAGACAGCTGAGCTCCACAGGAATCAGTATCTGGGGAGAAGGAGAGCTGCACAGGCTGGAGGGGCAGAAGAACTCTGCAGCAGGTTCAAGGGCTGAAGGGCTGAACGATGCAAGAACTCCACCAGATTTCTATGAACAGAAGGAAAGCCATGTACTACTGGTTCCTATAACAGGCAGTTGCTGAGGCAGTAACAAAGTTATGTCACTGTGAAAGAAAGGCTCTTTCTATCTGACTTCTTCAAAATTTCTCCCCAGACCGGACTGCTTAATACTGGTAATTGATTTCTAAGCTTCTGTTTCTAATAGGAAGAATGACTTAACAACCAACAGGTAATTTTCAGAAGATGAGTAAATAAGCTAGCAGTAATTAAGCCACAGAATAAGTGCTTTTAAAGACAGAAGAGCAGAAAGCTACCCCAATGATCCCATTATGATCAGAATTACTGAGTCATATCAGTCAAAGAAACATTGTTGGTTAGAGCCCAAGTGGACCCTGACTTCGGTCTTGGGGCAGGATCCAGAAATCACATTCATTCAAACAGTGCAGTAAGAATCATGTCCCTGTTGTTTAGTTGTTAAGTCATGTCTGACTCTTTGGTGACCCCATAGAATGCAGCCCACCAGCCTTCTCTTTCCATGGGATTTCCCAGGCAGGAGTAAAGAATACTGGAGTAGGTTGCCATTTCCTTTTCCAGGGGATCTTCCCAACCCAGGGATCGAACCCGAGACTCCTGCTTGGTAGGCAGGTTCTTTACTACTGAGCCATCTGGGAAGCCCAAGAATCATGTATGTACCCTGAATATCAGAATTTAGTGGGTCCTTACTTGGTCTCAACAACTTATGATGGCTTAACGACTCCTTCACATAGCTAATGTTATGCCAGTCACAGAGAAGAAGAAATTGAAAGTTGAATTTATTCACCTTAGTTGTTAATAAATTTCCTTTATTAGTCAAGTTGGCTTAGTAAAATAGGTAACCTTGGGGCCTGGAAATTAAACACTAATTTCCCAAAGACCTGGCTTCTTCTGGAATAGAATAAGACAGTGAACACTCCTTCAGCCTGGTGAATGGCCAGGAGATGATTGTTGACAAAGGATTGAATGCGCTTGTCTTCTACCCATTAGGAAGGACTCAAGAGAGTGTCTAATTTAGAAAGAGAGCTTGAAGCTCCAGCTGAAGACAAAAGCTACTGTAACCAGAGGTTCTTCTACTGCATCTTGGTCTCCAAAGGAACCTTAGGGATCCGCAGATGCCAGAGACAGCACCTTCCACAAGCACTTTGTGAATCTGGCTGTTGGAAAATCATCTTCTCGGCCCAAAGATTCAGTCATGGCTGATGCTACTGGCAGTTAAGCAGTTCTGATAGGAAAAAGAAACCCTCATTCACTTACACTTTTATGAAAATTATATAAATTAATAATTTCCACTTACAAGCTTATGTGCAGTCATTTTCTTGGCCACCCAAAAGTCTGCAGGCATTTGAGCCAATTAAGTCTTACTCAAATGAAGGACAATTTATTGAGAAGCTAGAAGAAAGAATCCAAGGTGACTACAGAAAGTTTGGGGGGGGGACAAACATGAAGATTACTCATTTCTCTACCTTAATCTGTATTTTAACTACGAAAACCTCAATAGTCTGAAGATCCTTGAAGAAAAGTAAATAATAACTCAACAACTGCTGTTTGTATTTGGTCCTTACTCAGTCAGCAAGTCCTCATTAAAAGTGTACTTACTGCTGCCTAAACTCATGCTGGACTCAAACAACAGAGGGATGTCACTTAAGTACTAAACAGCATTTCTAATTATTGAGAAAACTAACCAGTTGGTAAAAACAACATAATAAAAAAGAGTAATTTAATTCATCTACTACACAGGTAACTAACAAACACAGAGCAAGCTTTCCCCAAGTCCTACAAAATTCTAATCTGAAAATACTTTTTATATGGAAGATAAAAATTCACCTACAGATGTCATAATATACAACTACTCGTGGAGGCTAAGTTTTAAAGGATTCTTTACAGTGAGCATTATCAGTTAATGTAGGAAAGTTCCATGTAAATTCCCTTCCTCTGAAGGAGGAGGAAGCTGAGCCAGCAAGAGGGCTACCATTTTGACTACTTGGGAGGAAGAGAGAAAAACAGAAGAAAAGCAGTAAGGATCTGGTAAAAGTCAACTAAAACCTTCATGGATCTATCTATACATTATGAACTTCATCCTGCTCTTAAAATGTGAGTCCTTGATCAAGGATATGTCTTATCTGGAAAATGTAGTCAAACCACCTACTAAACATATGAATCCTCATGTGAAACCATCCTCTGTAGATGACAAGGACGGCGTTATCTCCCAGGAGCACGTTCTTAACATTTAACCTGAGGAAGATGAGGGTACCAGAGGCTGAAATTCAGACAGATGGAGGTGACAGCAGGCATAGACAGAGTCTGTGAGGAAGTCAGATGTCTCCAAACCACTTCTATTTTTTCTTTCCCATCCAGACAGTGTTCACAGGGTCTGTCTGGTCACCACAGGGGTGGGAAATCAGGAGTTCTGGTAGCCATATCCAAGGGCATTCTGTACTTTGGTTAAGATGTTCTATGCTCTTACGATAACTCAAGTCAGCTCATAAACAACTGTTCCATGAGAACAGTACACTACTACAAGTCTAACCTACACACTGGCTCTTGTGATGAGCTTCCCTGTGTCCCAGACTAGAGAGGGAAATAAAAATACTGCAGTTGTATGTAGCGTATAGTATGTCCATGAATTCCTCTGGGTTGTGGTGACCATACCCTGGAGGTGAATCTGAACCTCAACTATGGCTCCTTGTTTTGCTCCCAATTCTTCATAAAGATCTGAAAGGGATCAGCTCAACGGAAAGAAAATCATGATGACTCTCCCATCCTGCCCCACCCCAGGGTCCTGTTCCTATGGCTTAATTAGATTTGAAAGTTAGCCTAAGGCAATGTAGAAGTCCAAGATACTGTGAGAGCCAAATGGGACAGACCAGGAATGAGGGTTCCTGAGGGAAATACTAACACTTTCATCTTTTCAGATTTTAAATCGTGAATCCAGAAGCTCTATGTCTCCTCTTTGGAAATAATAAAGCAGACAGGAAAGAGGCATAAGGTTCCTCAGGGTGACAAAGAGGCCTGGACTTCTGAAAGAAAGGAAAATTCAACTAGAGGGTGGACTTTCTGAGTTTACAATTGCCGAGTTGGATCACAAAAGAGGTTCACATATCTTCAGTAGAGGAAATGTTCATAAGCTTCCACTCTGCATGAGATGTTGGGAAGTTATGAATATTTTCAAATAAATGGTATGAACAACCAACTAAGTCTGAGCGATAAGAGTATTTAAGTTGATTAAATCAAGCTGGTACCAGGCTGACTGTTATTACTGTTACGGAGAAAGAATCTCAGATCTCAGCCTGATAAAGCAGCTTCCTTCTGTGTAAAATGTCCCAGACTTGAAGTCTGAAGATCTGAGTTTGAGCCTTAGCTTTTTTAATTGTTGTGGTATTAACCAATCACCCTCTTTGAACTCTGCTTCCTTATCTCTATGATGAAAAGTCTACCACTTACAACCTCACAAGGTTTTCATGAGGATTAAACGAATGTGAGAATTCTGGGCATACTGTTGGGCACAGAGTGGCACTCAAATGTTTCGTTTTGTCCAGGGGTTGTTTTTCTTTAACGTTTGCTTAACTCATAAATCTTTGCTTAACATTAACTTGGCCTGGTTTCTGCTCCATAAGCACCAGTTCATCCCAGTCTTACCTTAGCTTTAAGTTAATGTTACTCAAACTGCCACTGATATGGCAACCTTTGACATCAGCTGTGGGTGAGGGTGTGCTTTCCTAGAGGAGGGAGCTCACAAACACCAATCAACACTAGAAAATCCTTAATCTTAAGGGCAGTGCAGTGAATTAAGTCAGTATGCCAATTCTGGAGTTTATCTGAGACAACTCATTCTGAACTTGGGACTGGGTAAAAAGCTTCCAGTGCTGACCAATTTGACATAAGATGATTTCTGTCTGCTACCACTTCACTGAACAAAAGGATATGGTTATAAGACTCCTCTTTACTAAATCACAAATCAGGATGTGATTCCTAATATGTGTGGCCTACCAGAATGTTTGCACAGAATGTGTGGAATAAATGCTGTTAGAAAAATTCATCATGTTCTCTAGATGTATGCCATACATTACTGAATATTTACCTCAAAAAATATTTTTCCCCTACAATTGCCATAGAAAAGCCATCCTCACAACAGTTGGGGTTGGGGGGGGGAAGGAGGGAAGAATGAGGAGAAGAAAATATCAGGATCCATAGCAGAATATTAGGGAGAAAAAGACAGGAGAGACTCATCAGAACAATAGTTAAGAAGGTGAGAGAGCCAAAGATGACAGGCAATTGGCAGGTTTCAGGAACTCAAGACTCATCTGTTCTTCAGGACCTGCTCAGATAAACTGTCAGGAGGAAGTCATAAAGTGGAGGAACAGCTCACAGATGCCTCTAACTAGAAAGGAAGACTGAGGGTTTTTCAAGCCTGATCAAAGTTGGAAACGCATGGCTCCCAAAGCTGGATTACTGAGGCAGCCCCCAAATGAGATGTCTAGGCCCAGAAGCTCGAGTCAGAAGATAATCATGGTTACAAACCAGGGACCAGATCCTTCCTTTTCCACTCTTTCCTGGTGGTCTCTCCTCAAAACTCCCAAGCCTGGCACTTATTTGCTCTCAGAGCAAAGACATGCAGTCAGGAAAGGTTCTCGTGCCATAGGGATACGCAACAGGGAGATTTCTGCACTGAGATTTAGGAAGACATGTTGCTTACAACATCTGAATGAAGAGTGGAACATGCTCTTGCATATCCAGGTAGTAGCAGGAAGAGAGACAGACAAGAGAGATGGACCACCTCTTTCCTCGTACTGACTCTCTGAAGAATATGTACACTTTAGCCACACGGTGGCATGGCGAGTCTACCCACAGCCTTTCCTAGTGTGGGGGTGGAGAGAGATAGAAAATGGAAGGAAAGCAAGATCTAGAAACAGCAGGAGACTTCAGGCAAACCATCCTTGGCCTGCCACTGTCACTGACAGGAGTGATGGAAGGGAAAGACAAGAGACAGTAGAAATTATTTGACCTAGAAAAGGCAACAATCAGGCAATCCAACTTTGGGTAAACTCATTGAGATTTCCCATCGATATTTTCCCACTTTCAGGCTAATTTTTCTAGGTCCCTGATTTTTTTTCCAACCTGAATTTTTAAAAGTCACGCTTGTCAAAAGATCAGAAGGAACAACCTAAACTCAGTCAAGATAATCCACTTAAAACAGGTTGCCTTGTATCTTCAGAAGTGTTTGTGCATTTCTATTTAGTGGGATAAGGACTATATTATCATTTATTAGTGATAATGGTCCCTGTCTTACAAGGGGAAAATATCAAAGACAAAAAACCTTATGAGATCCAAAAGGATAATTCTTGAGTGATAATGTTTTATTCATTGTAATGTGCTGAAGGACCATTTCTGGCCCAGGATAAGGTGAAAATCAATCTGGACACACAAAGTCTCACTTGTTGAGTACCAGCACTAATACCTAGTTTAGGATAATCTTCTATATAGTGCCTAAAATGGTTTTAAGACTTTCCAGAATTCAAACCACAATACTCCTGGAAAAAAATATGCCCTGAAATATTTAAAAACCAAAATTTGAGAATTATTATGTTGAGGAAAATAATTTAGTATTCAATTAATTGGGTTAGGGTTCTATTAGTACATTTCTGAAATCTTGGACTCTATAGGTGACGACCTGTTCAACAAGAGTGGGATGTCCATTCAGTGTGGCATGATGTGCACCTTCTCAGTGCCAGTAACACAGTGCGTGCTCAGTACATGTTTACTGTTCAAGTGAACTGCACTGTATTTAATTTAAGACTGTCTAGCAAAGTCAAACTGAATTCTTTTAAAAACAGTCTCCTATTCCAAGACACACACTGATCCACAAAGCTCAGTGTGTTCCAAAGAAATTCAATTCTATGCACAGGGATAAAAGCTAAAGATGTTAACTCTTTTCATCCAGACTATGTGGCCTCCAATCTGGAAGTCTTGGACAGAGTAAAATTCCAGGACGCTAATATAGATTGTTTAGCCTTCTAGCTACATTTATAGGAGGTGCTGGCATGGGGGAACCTTCATTAAACTAAGTGACTGCAGATTAATATCCAACAAGGGCAAAAACAAAATTTTAAAACAAAACAAATTAGTTTACTTTAAAAAAAAAAAGACTTTGAAATTTATAAAACATTCATTATCTAGGCAGGGAACACAAAATCCAATTTCTGACTAGATAACTAAATATAATTCCTGTTTAACCCTAGAACATGTATCATCTTCAGACACAGAATGTTAAAGAAAGAATACAATTCAGCATCTTAGGTTGCCTGTCTTGTGCTGTCAGTGTGATCATAGAACAGTGAAAAACAGATATCACAAATAGAGGTCCATATCTATCCTCTCAAATCATTTAAACAGAAAGAATAACCTTTAAAAAGGTAATTTAGTTATAAACTATTGTGCCTATGACTTAAAACAGACATGAGATTAAAGTCAGTTTTGTTATTTTTACAACTGTAGGAACTTTTCTTTCAGAAAACTTTTTTTTCAGATTCTCATCTAAGAAAAAAGGGAAAGGGCTAAGATATTAAAACCACTCTGTGTTTGTCTTTAGTTGCAAAAAAGAACAGCTAGAATACTAGCAAGGAATGTCCATTTTTTTAGAATATATTTGCAGTTTAAAGACTATGAAATGGGATTTTTCTCTCTCCACTCCTAAACATATCACCAGTTAGTAAAAGCCAGGAATATTACACAGTGCCCCTACTCACACTTTTTTTTTTTTTTTTAAAAAGCACAAGCTCTTTAGAAACAAAGGTCTGCATTGGCCCTCATCTGATAATGCTGTTCACGTTTGAGTTAGCCCTGCTTAGACTTTATTCTCTGAAGGTAGATAAAGGGGGAAGCATCTCTGCTGCTCTGCTTTCTCTCTTTGGGCAAGTTTGCCATTAGGATGAGAAAAAGACCCAAGACACCTGACTTTCTGAAATACCATAAAATTATAAACTCCAGTCATAATTAATTTGTTTTAAGGTCTTTCAAAATGGAATTATGAATACATCTTTATAGAGACCTAAACTTTTAGCAGTAGCTTGCAGTTGAGATTTGAATAAATGCATTAGAAAAGTTGAGGAACATTCAAAATTAAGAAGTCACCAAAGTCACAGAGCTGTAGGTACATTTCATAATTCTGTTTCACAGCTTGATTTAATGATTTCTGCTTTTTCTTTTACTTTTTAAGTAGAATTAAGTCTACTTGTTTACACTAACATGAGATAACACTGCCCGTTGCTACTACAATGGCAATGGTTACCTTATTTTTTCATCTTAGTTAAAAAAAATAAAATCAGCTATTTTAAAGAACTTTACAAACTTTGTTCTTAAAAATAATTTTACTATATTCCACAGGCAATCATACTGATTTAACAAGCGATTAGATTTGTTTTTGGTGCCCCAGTCAATTAGGATTCTGCCCAATTCCAGCAGGCACAATTATTTAATCATTAGAAAGGAACTTAAAAAACAAAAAACAGGGGTGCTTTCATGAAGTCAAAATAAAGATGCTCAAATACATAACTCACTTTTCAAAGTACATAAGAAAAAAACAAGAATCTGTTTTACTTGGGAAGAGTTCAGTCTGATCTCCAGTGACACAATTTCTAACAGTGGTTTGGTTTGTCACTAAGCGCACATAGCTGCACTGGACAGATTTCTGATGGGGTGACTTCTTTTTCTGTTATACATAACAATACTAACTGGCTAACAATGCACACCGCCAAATGCATTGTTATTATTTTTTAAATAACTGGTTGAACAAGGAATCACTAATTAGAATCCAACCCTCTGAAATAACAGTTTAATGAAATTCACTCTTGTAGCATAAGAAAATACAACATCTTGGCAGAAAACATTTAAGGGTCAGCTCAGTGGAACTGATATGATGGCCTTCTTTTTGGAGATTGTGTATAGCTGACCAGAAGCCTAGAAAACATTGAAGACTAAACACATTGGGGATTGTTGTTGTTGGTTTTGTTGTTGTGGTGTTACTATTTCCACTCACCAGCTCGAAGGGGTCGTGGAACTCCCCCAACAAAGATAGTTTTTCTGGGGTCCAAAGGCTGTGAACCATCCATTACAAAGTCACTGTCACTTAGGTTCCATGGTCGAATTTGCACCTGAAAAAAAGTTGTTTACTTGGTCCTTACTTCATTTCCATTAACCCCAAATGAGAATAAGGTGACTAAAGATAAACCCACTGATTTGTGCATTGTACAACATACACAACCCAAACAAAATCCAGTTATTAGTTAATGTAATCTCTAGACATATGCTGTGAAACCTTCAGAAACCACCTGTGGTTTTAAAAAAGGGTAGTCTTTTATAGATGAGAGTCTGGGTTTTGAATAAGATCCATTTTAACATGTTAAGCCGTACATAACCTGTCACATTACAGCACTTAGCTTTTTAAGAGCTCACCTAAAGAGGAAACAGGAACTTTTAGAATATTTCTAAAGATTATCTATATGTCTGGCTTTTAAATTATCACCCCCTAAAATGAAAACATTTATGTTTCAGCAATATGATTTAACACAGTTTAACACTTATCAAGTTAGCACACAATCACCAGCAATATCAAATACTGAAGGGCACAGAGTTATCTACTTTTGGTTGATCTGATTTTCCTAAATAAGTCCAGTAAAATACAGGTAAGTCTAGAAATTCAAGTAAATTTCAAAGAGTAGGAAAAAAAATCTCTATGACATATTTCTTTCTATTTGGTAATGTCTCTTCACTGGGACTCTGACTCCCTGCCCATAGTTTATACTATGCTGTCCTCATCATATAAAATATTTCACCAGAATAGTAACCTTAAAACATATTCCCTTCAATCCATAACTGAACTATCAGAGAATAGCTTAAAACAAAACAACCACCAAAAAAACCCCTCTCACACAGAAAGGCCGGTTTCAGCATGGCCTGAAAAGCACCTGGCCACGCGCTCAGCTGGCCACGCGCTCAGCTGGCCATGTGCTCAAGCAGGCCTGTTGTAAAAGCGAAGAAGCAAGCGCTGGTTTTTAAGGAACATGCCTCTCCTTTCGCCTCATTGATCAGGACAGGAAACAAAGCAGCTGAGTTTTAATTTCCTTAGTATCAACAAAATTTTTCACTTTTCCCATTGCTCGACCATCAACACTTAATGCAAAGAAATACATATGACAGTTTTTTATGTGGCTTGTCTTACATCCGGCAGTTCTTCTATTTGAAAGATAAATCTGCCAATGACACTTTCAAAACACCTTGAATCAACTCCAAGTGGCATTGCTCATTAGAAACAGGCTACACATTCGTTATGACTGTTACAAAATTTACCCCACACACAACTTTTAGAGCTTTTATGACACAGTTGCCTTCACTAGTTACTGGAAGCCATAAAAATCTCCACATGGGGGAAAAGAAAATCCAGTTCTTTCCTTGCAAAATTTGGTCTGTTTGACTAAATCATCAATCCTTTGATATTTACCACAAAGACAGATTCACCAATACCTTAAAACATCACTTTCAAATGCCTTCATGAGGGCTCATTATTAATGTTTAATTAAAAACAATCTCCTGACACCAAGAAAAAGGATTCTAATGTCAACACACAAAAGACAAGGCAAATCTTTTTCTGTACAGAGCCCTTTTTTCTTCTAGTCTCATCCCTAATAAAGTAGCTAAGGTAGCTTCAGGACCTGGTAATTCTATTTACTTTATGATAATTGAGTTCAATCATATGGCTCACAAATAAAAACAATTTGTGTGTAATATCCATAGTGTTCTGGTTTCTTTTAATCAGAAGTACAGAAAATGAAGCCTCACACAATAGCTGGAGGTTGCTGTTGCTTCAAAGAACTCTGCAGAAGATCTCAAATCCGCCTGCTGAGAGGCTTCACTGCTGCCTCTTCTTCCCTCTAACACTCTCCCCACCCCTTCATTACATCACACACAACCCATTCCCTTACCCTATTCTTGGGAAAAATACAGGAAGAAGACTAGGGAGACAGTAATGATTAACCATATTCACAAAACCCACATTTCCCAGCTGCCATCACAAAACAGCTCCTCAAAGCTCACGCCACTGTGGATTCAGAGAAATGTCAACACAGGCCAACATCAGCACACTCTACGTGCTAAGCAAGAAATATTGTGGTACTGTTTGCAATGAGAAGTTTCATTCACACTTTAGTTTCTTTCTGAAATGTAAGACCATTCTTAGTCAGGAATGTTCTCCATCTTCTAAGGTTTATGGAACCTCAGGGTCTAATATTCATGTTCTATCTTTCTGATTTACTCTTTGAATAAATTCTCTGGTCCCAAGACACACACACACGCGCACACACACACACGCACACACAGGTTTCTCTCCTCTTTTAGTCTCATACTTTGTAAGCTGACTCAAATATTTTGTAGAAAGGAATACAATATAAATAAAATAACTTTTTATTATCTTTATTTCTTTAATAATTACTTTTGAGAAATGTTGAAATTAGACCTCTATCTTAATTCAACACAAATTTCCCCTGGCAAAACAACTTTTACATCCACAGCGATTACTCTGTGTGTGTGTGTCTTTGTGTAACAATTCTTCTACTATGTTGTCAAATAGGCTATACGCTGGGCAGTAAAAGCCTTAATATCCTAAGGAAAAGATAAGGCTGTCACCAGAATGGTGAAGATTACTTTAAATGAAACTAACATGGTTCCAATACCACTTCCTGAAGAAACCTGATCACATTTGGTTACAAAGGTGACTCCAGGAAGAGGCTATCTGGCAGACAGCACCCACGAGCCCTTTGGCCGTGCCATAACCTTACAAAAAGGGTTACACAACACAGAACGTCTGCAGGGCCGGACAGGTAGCATAAACATGTCAGGATACCAGGACGATAGTTAGTAGGCAGGCAGTGACACTATGGAGTAAACCACTCCTTTTATTTTGTTTTATATTACAATTGATGAAAATGTTGTGTTAGTTTTAGGTGTACAGCAAAGTGATTTAGTTATACATATATGCATGTATCTATTCTTTTTCAAATTCTCTTCCCATTTAGGTTGTTATAGAATATTGAGCTGAGTTCCCTGTGCTATACGGTAGGCCGCTGTTGGTTATCCATTTTAAATATAGCCGTGTTAAACCACTCCTTTTAAAGGAAGCAGACACTTCTCTCAGCTAGTATTTATCATTTGTGAATGTGTTGTCAGACTTTTCCATTTCTCAAAAATAGCTGGAAATTCAGATTTGTATGGGACACTCCAAAATTTCTGAATGCTGTGAACTCATTCAAATGTGAAAGTCACTTGTACAGGCTAGATAAAATTATCTGCAGGCCAGATCATTTCTGTGGGCTCCAGCCTGTGAACTCTAGTTAGAAAGGTTTAGTTACCACACAGTTCACAAAGGAATGTTTTGTTCCATAAGCACTTATGAGAGAAAATATTAATACAAAAATGGTTTTCTCTTAGTTTCAGTTCCTTTTTTAAGCATCTATTCCGATGGAAGTTCTGGTGAGGACCATAAACCTTCTAGCTGAATTATTAGTCTTCTAAACTTTTATCTTCTGATTTAATAACTGGCTTTGTATAACTGCTTATCTCCAAAGGCAAAATCTTTTTAAGGATTAAGGCAAAAACCAAACATAAAGATTGATAGCATAAATATACAAATTTATACCATAAAGTGACTTCACCAGCTTTCAAGAAATCTAAAACAACTTAATATTAATATGTAACAGCAACAGCTAGTACTGAGTTCAAAATGGGTCATAAAGCAGCAGAGACAACTTGCAAAATGAACAATTCATTTGTCTCAGGAACTGCTAACGAACGTACAGTGTAGTGGTGATTCAAGAAATTTTGCAAAGGAGATGAGAGCCTTGAAGATGAGGAGCGTAGTGGCTAGCCATCGGAAGTTAACAACGACCAACTGAGAGCAATCATCAAAGCTGATCCTCTTACAATTATACGAGAAGCTGCCGAAGAACTTAAAATTGACCATTCTATGGTCATTCAGTATTTGAAGCAAATTGGAAAAGTGAAAAGGCTCTATTACTGGGTACCTCATGAGCTGACCGGAAATCAAAAAAATTGTCATTTTTGAAGTGTCGTCTTCTTTTATTCTATGCAACAACAACGAACCATTTCTCGACTGAATTGTAATGTGTGATGAAAAGTGGATTTTATATGACAGGTGGTGACGACCAGCTCAGTGGCTGGACCGAGAAGAAGTTCCAAAGGACTTCCCAAAGCCAAACTTGCACCAAAAAAAGGTGATGCTCACTGTTTGGTGGTCTGCTGCCGATCTGATCCACTACAGCTTTCTGAATGCTGGCAAGACCGTTACATCTGAAAAGTATGCTCAGCAGTTGACGGGATGGACTGAAAACTGCAATGCCTGCAGCCAGCACTGGTCAATAGAAAGGGCCCAATTCTTTTCCACAACAATGCCTGAATGCATGTCACACAGCCAACACTTTAAAAGTTTAATGAATTGAGCTACAAAGTTTTGCCTCACCCACTATATTCACCTGACCTCTCACCAACCAACTACCACTTCTTCAAACAACTTCGCAATTTTTTGCAGGGAAAATGCCTCTACAACCAGCAGGAGGCAGAAAATGCTTTCCAAGAGTTCACTGAATCCCGAAACATGGATTTTTATTCTGTAGGAATAAGCAAATTTATTTCTGATTGGCAAAAATGTGTTGACTGCAATGGTTCCTCTTTTGATTAATAAAGATGTGCTTAAACCTAGTTATAATGATTCAAAATTCACAGTCTGCAGCACAATTAAGTTTGTACCAAGCTAATAACTTAAATTTCATTTTATTTAAAACTGAGTCATTAATAGGGATAAGATTAGGCTAAGTTCTAGGGGGAAAAAATTAAGAAATATAATACAGGTTGTTTATTTTGATAGGATGGTATAACATTATTTCCTGAAAAGAAAATGTCATTGAAAATTTGCAAAAGCCTCTAAGTTAAATAAAAGACGCATTTTTATTGTATCTTTAATAACAGGATAAGAACAGTTTTAGCAAGAACAGTTTTAAACACAAGTCTTACGGCTTCAAGTTTCTGAATATGACCAAGTCTCCCTATAGCTCTGGAACTCTCTCAGTTCAGATCACTATTTAGAATTTAGACATAACCTTGGTGGGCTACAGTCCTTGGGGGTCGCAAAAAGTCAGACACGACTGTGCAACTAAGCACACATTACCAATATAAATAATGTTATCTTGAGCTCACTTCGGACATCTCATCCTATTCCTGCTCTGGTCCTCTCCTTAGGTTACAAACACCTACCACTTGAACGGCTCTACCGAGTGGTGCCTTCCTTTACATTTGCTGGGCTCGAGGCAGCTCCAAAGAGCAACCAAACTGTTCAGACTCAACAGTGCAATCTGGTGGTCAGTTTAGGAAATTACCTGACCAAACCCCTCTTTCAGGCCACTTGTTCTCTTTCCCACAAATTACCCATAAAGCTTATAGTTCAGTATCCCCCCAACCTGGCCCCATTTCCTTTTGCCTCTTTTCAATACCCTTCAAACTCCTACTCAAGCTCTTCAGGAAAATGTCTCCATTTTTCTTTCCCTAATCCTACAATCCTTTTAATCGACATGAATCAGAAAAACAACAGTGCAGAACCATTAGACTGCTCTCCCCAGTAAGCAGCATCCCAGCTCTTCTGACAGCCAGGATGAGTCAGCTAAACCTAGGTCTGCGGACATACAGCTGCAACAGCTCAGCTGTAGTGGTAATGAACCCGAACCCACCCCAGCTGTCAGCAGTTCTATTTTAAGCATCACAGCCCTCACAGAATGACTGGAGTGCCCCATAGTATCACAGATAAGCTAGTCTGTGGTTTGTGAGGCATCTTTATCTCATCCACGGTGCAAGGGGTTGTTTTATTATTATGACCACTATAAAACTAAGAGTCATAACGGCAATAATTGTGGTTAAGACTCTTCAAAGTGTTTTCGTATTTGGTATCTCACCTCAACCTAATTTTCACCACATAATGCTCTAACAAACAGCCCAGCCACTTTTGAGGAGTTCGGGTGCTACCTATTATTCTCAAATACTGTCCTCTACCCAATTGAGAGGAAGAGGAAATGCCCTCCCCATATCTTCTACAGTTAAGTGGCCAGAAAGGACTTAATAGCTGCTCAGACTCATTGGCCTTGATATGACTCTCGTACTCTGGGCAGGTCTGGGACCACCAGGCAGAACTCCACTGGGACTCAAAGCAAACAAAGATTATTCCTCAGACACCAACAGGTGGCAGGCCCTGGAGAACCTCAGCAAAATAGCCAGGATTCTTCCTAGACAGGGAGCCAAAAGTAATCCTGGGAAATTCTCTTACACCTTTCTAGGATGCTCCAAGGCCCACCACCAGTATCAGGAAATAGTGCAGGTACAAGATGGGAACTACTGCCATCTTTGCCAAGCTGCACAGCCTGATGCACAGAAACCACAGGCTCCATTGGGACCTTCAGTTATTGCTGAACAATTCAATTGCACTCTGTATACTGTTTCATAAAGGCACCCAGTACAAAAATAGCACTTGCATAAACTGTGCCCCGAAAATGGTGATGTATACTTTCTTGCTCTATTCTTGATATAATAAAGCCATTATCAATTAGATGATACGATTAATATCTGGACTTAACATTCATAAGATTCAAGGAAACACCTTCCCGCTAAAGGTTTTCCAGACTCCCTCAGGGACACCTACGTGTGTGTTAGTCACTCAGTTGTGTCCGACTCTTTGAGACCCCATGGACTATAGCCCTCCAGGCTCCTCTGTCCATGGAGTTCTCCAGGCAAGAATACTGGACTGGGTTGCCATGCCCTTCTCCAGGAGATATGCCCAACGCAGGGATTGAACCTGGGTCTCCCACATTGCAGGCAGATTCTTTACCATCTGAGCCACCAGGGAAGCCCCCAGGGACACCTGATCACTTTGCTGTTTGGCTCCCCTTCCCAACTACTGTCTATAATACTTCCATCATAGCACCCTGACTCCTTACTCCACTTACCGTTACATGGCTACTTCTCTCCATTGGACTCCAGGAGCCTCTAAGGCTGAGACCACTTCTCTGTGTGGGTTCCGACTGCTCAGCACAGTAGCCAAGCCTTAGTGAGTGCTCTGAGCTCTTCAGTATAATGGTGAGTTAATGAAGGTTTTCCCGAGGGGCTGACAGTGGTGTTGCAAGAACCTATCCAGCAGCTGTCCCTCTATAGCTGCCTGATCACTCTCCTCACTCCACCAAAAGCTACCTTCCAGAGACATGGAATTATAGTATGTCTGCTCACCAGTGGGTGCCCCAGGGCTTGGGCCTAATTTGCGAAAATTTCTGATGCCAACAGGGGACCCACTCAGTGATCAGAATTATCTAGTGCTTGTCACCACTTCTGATGTTCCCACATCACTTAGAAAGTATAAGCATAATAGAGGATTTCCTTTTGAAAGAAAGAAGAAACTAGCACTTTTGAGCACCTACACTGTCCCACTGTGCTAGGCATTTTAGACACACCGTCACATTTAAACTCACCATAACTGTTACACTATAAAATTATCCCTGCTTTAAAGACAAAGAAACTTGTCAGTGTGAAACCAACTCAGGACTGAAACAGGTTTCTCTGACCCCAAGTCTACAGACACTTTTTCCACTGCAATGATGTCGTGTGCCTGCAAGGCTCCCTGTCCTCCAGGCCACTCACTGGCCACCAGCTCTGTTTCGCAAGAGTTTCCTTTAAAAATCAAAATACATTTTTAATTGTGAGCGATTAATCTCTCTCCTTTCCAATCTCATATGGCCTGTTCTCAATGAATTAAGAAATGACCCATAGACTCTTCTTAAAGCTACTAACAAAACTAGCAGTTAGAAAAGCTTGAAAATGATTTAACAATGAAACTGGCACTATACTCAGCTATTTTAACTTCTAGGTTCATAGCCTCAGGCAGTCATACTCTGCAGGCAATTTTGTCCAATGTCTACATAAATGTGTATTTTCAGCTCCATGGTGCTAGGGCAAGGATGTTGTCCCTGGCATGCTGTTCACTAAAACTCTTGAGAGGAATGTACACATAAAAGCTCAAGTTACCGAAGTTTTTCCTGGGACGAAGCCTATTCTTTGAGCAAGCTTCACGGAATACTAATTCCACCAGAATCTTCACAAGTCTAATCCCCAGAGAGGTATATAATATGCTGGGTTAAACAATCTTACACACATTTATTTATTGCAAAACTCCTCAGAACTTTAATATATCAATGTTTCCCAAATGTTCTTGGCTATGGAATCTTTAATTAAAGGAGACAGTGGATATAAAATCTACAAAAGTGCCCAGTAAGCAACACCTGTTATTATTAAGAGCAAACCTTCTTCTGTCAGTGATCCTCTCAAGAGACCAGTGTGTGATGAGACAAGTGTTCTTCAGAACACACTTTGGAAAACACTGAATACAGTCCTTCAGGGGATGGGGTTGGCTATTTCATCCCCTGGTTACCATCTTGTACACTGGAACTGCAGCATCTTTTAGGCCTTTCTAGAAAGGAATAACCAGAGAAGGCAATGGAACCCCACTCCAGTACTCTTGCCTGGAAAATCCCATGGACGTAGGAGCCCGGTAGGCTGCAATCCATGGGGTCGCACAAGGTCGGACACGACTGAAGCAACTTAGCAGCAGAAAGGAATAACAACTTCCAAAGACTTAAGCACTATGCAACTCTGGACCCATTTGCAAATTCAGAGATTCAGGGAGAAAAAAAAAAGGGACTTATGAATAGGAGGTACTTCTCTCATTTTAGAGGAGGAATTCTTTCTTTGGAGAAATTCTTTTTTTTTTTTTTTTTAAATCTTTATTGAATTTGTTATGATATTGTTTCTGTTTTATATTTTTGGTCTTTTGGCCGCAAGGCATGTGGGATCTTAGCTCCCCGACCAGGGATCGAACCAGGCACTCCCTGCATTGGAAGGCAAAGTCTTAACCACTGGACCACCAGGGGAGTCCCTGGAGAAATTCTTATGATGGGAGGTGCCCAGTGCAGGAATTTAGCCTGAGGACCCAAGGAACAAATAAATAAATCAAGAAGATCAGAGTGCTAAAGATTTCCAAGGTTGAGATAGTACACAAAACCAGATTTGATTGAGTCAAGATAAAATTATTGTTATTGTCTTAGGAAGTAGTAGGTGGGGAATGAAAGAATTTGAACAAATATACCAAAACCCAAGGACTGAGGCCATCAATCAAGATTGCCCTATAAGCCCTTACCTGTTTTTCCCAATTTAATTTCCCTCTATTCCCTACATACATCAGTGTTCCATCTTGAGTGTTCTGCATTCATACCACACAATTTCTCATTTCTGTGTTTGTACTGTTACATTTCTCCAAAATGTCTATTCCCCCACATCTCCACACTTCTGGTCAATCTCCAAACTCGCTTCATCCTTCAAAGTCCCATTTAAGTGATACTTCATCCAAGAAGCTTTCTTTCATCACTTATGGTACATATGAATTGTTCATAATACATAATCTACATTTTATCTTCATTGTAGTCATTATTTTTCTTAATTTGACAAATATTTGAGAATCCTTTATGCACCAGGCTCTATAAATTTGTGTATTTACATACTTTTTTAAAAATCTACTCATTATACTATTATGCTTTTGAACACTTGTTTTTATGTCTGATTCAAAGTATTCTGATTCACAGTAACCAATACTAAGGCCTTGCCCCTGGTAGGCACTCAAATATGGTTTGAAGGGAAAAAGGAGGGCACAGTATTTTTTAAAGTTATATGTGGGCTGGAGATAGCTATAATAGAAGGTATGATTCACTATAGGATGGTGCAGTGATCAGAGAAGGCTTCATAAAAGAGATGACATTTGAGAGGAGTCTGAAAATAAGGGTAGGAATTAGAAATTGAAATGGGGGCAGAAATAGTTTAGTTGATTGGAATATGGGGTTCAGGAGGAAAGCAGAAAAAGTTAAGGTTGGAAAAAAATTTGAAGTCAGACTAGAAAAGTCTTAAATCCTAGGCAAAATAATCCCGGTTGCTTTTGTAACTTTAAAAAGTGACTAAAAAATTCTAGAGATTCCTCTGATATATAAATGGGGGTAGGAGACACTGGAATGATAGATCAGGTAGAATTAAAAATTAAAGAAATAAACCAGCTTCTATTTCCAGTTTCCTTTTTTTTCTCCACCATTTGTTTTTCAATTTTTGTCTTTCTAGTTTTAAGTAGATGGCCTGAACAATAACCTGAAGAACTGACCTTACATAAGCACACATCAGTTTGGTAAGACAGTTTTAAAAATATATAGCAATGTCAATCCATCATGTTTTAGGATATTTATAAATTGTGATTGCGCTATAAATTTTAAGGAGGAGGAATTAAGAAACTTCTCTGATGCTCCTTTGGTGTTTGCTATCCCATATCTCTGGCCAAAGTGTTCTAGAAGTTAAGAACCATGACATCTTCTTCCTCACCTCCTTTTCAGGGTTACTGTTTTCAGCCCCTCCATCTGTTAGACCCTCTTAGGTTCCCTCTTCTATCAGTCTGCTGTCTTGAACCTTCAGGTTCAACCTATTTATACATTCAAAAAGTAGAGTCCCCTTAACAAGAGCGACCACTGTCACAGTGTCTGCCTGCTTCACCGGAAGCACGGACAAGGACACAGCTGTCCTCTGGGATGCCTGGGATATGTGAGCTATGGAACTACTCTTGCCAGAGGAGAGGAAGAACAAACACAAATCTAGAGGCTGTGCAATTACTCCTGCTCTTGCCAATTTGTCTTTCATTCTTTAAGACTGAGGGATCCTCTACTCAATACTCTGTAATGGACTACATGAGAAAAGAATCTGAGAAGAGTGAATATATGTATATGTATAACTGATTCACTTTGCTGTACTCCTGATACTAACACAACATTGTAAATCAACTATACTCCAATAAAAACTATATAAAAAAAAAGACTGAGGGGTCAATTATCAGGCTATAAATACAGTTTCTTTTGCCATCTTTCAGGATCAGACCTATATATAGAGTAGTCTGAGTGGAGTCATATAATGAAAGGTAATCACTGACCAGAAATAGAACTACCTGAAATCCACTAATTATAGATTCATTTGAGTTAAAAAACAAACACAATCTTAGAAAGGGTAAGTAAGGGGAAAGCTTTTTATCAGGAACTGTATTAGGAAAACCATGTGATTAACCTAATCCACACAAATGGAGAGGGAGGTCGATTTGCGAAGAAGGGAGAGAGCAAAGGATAGAAAATCTGTGAGATCACTCTGGAACACGGTGTGTATTTCCAAGGAGAAATTCAGGGAGGATTGGAGAGAACTAAACAGAATGAGGGCGCTAAGAACCTGAAAGGCGGCCAAGCTAAAAAGTAGGAAAAGCAGGAGAGAGTCACAGCTCTGGTCTGGTGAGTGACCTCTAGAGGCTGACCTTACCTCGAGCTACTGCCCAGGTCCTCATTTACAAAGGTTCAACCCAGCTCTCACTTTCTGTGGCAGCATCCAAGATGAGGTGGGATGTACCGAAATCTGGGCAGGGGGAGATGGGTGGAAATGGGGAGAAGTGTGGCCAAATAAGGCTGGGAGTGGAAGATGTGGAGCTAACGCCAAGAAAGAGCAGGTTTCAAAAATGGAGCCAAAGAGCCGGAACCCAAAATGGGATCCAGTTCATTAGAATTATAGGCATTTGGGGACTTTCATGTTCCCTATGCTAAGTTTTATTTAAATTGCTTATGCTGGAAATTTTGAGTATGCCTTGGTCAAAGAAATACGTGATCAGCGGCCACCGTTCAGAACTCACCAAGCTCCAATAAAACTGCTTCATTTGAGCTCAGAAAACGGAAACTGCAATAAGGCAGAAATTTGTAGAGACACAAACAATGGAAGTTAGTTTCCCTGTAAACATTTCCAAAACAGATAATTACACTATTTAATCTCAAAAGTCTTTTATACCAAGGGTAATACGCATGTTTGGCATGAAAATATTAAACAGTAATGATGCTGCCTCCATACCACCTCTGTCTGCTCATCCCCTCTCACAGGGATGTCCAGTCCTGGTGTGAGCTTTCCCTGACAAAGCACACGATCATCTCCTCCTGCACAGCCAGGGACACAGCCCTGCTAAGGTACACAAGCTCCATCTGCTCATCTCCAGGCTCCTCTCCTCAATTCAACAGCTTCTTCATCTCCTATGGGTATAACTCTCTCAATACGTACCTCTACCTCTCTGTCATTTGATAGACACAAACATATCTCAAATCCCCTTCTACAGTGTACAACCAACCCCACCTTAACACTGCCGAGCTCACCCCCAAAACCTCTTCCACTGATTTGTCAGTGGTGACTCTCTGAAGGGTGATCATTCTCCCCTGACATCTGACCCTGCCAAGTTGGGCTCAGTCTGTCTAATTTCATATTACTCCAAAGCGGTTTACAAGTTACTGCAGCTTTCTTATTATTATCTCAGAAGAAACACACTCCCATTCCCGTCAGTCCCCATGTCTCCCTCAACACACAGCCTCTCCATGCTGTTTAAATTAAGACCAAAGTTAACAAAGGCCCCCTACTCTTTATCCCAACCTACTATTTTCTACTGTTTTTCTGTATAGCTACCTGAATAGCTACCTTATCCAATGTTGTTTACTGCTGTTATAGAAACTGGGTAATGCCTCCAGAAATTGAAAATTACAGAGGTACTTTCAAACTTGCTAAAATCCTTGCCTCTTCTTCTGCATCAATCATTGTGACATGACTCAGGGTTCCCTTTCCTTAGTAACTCGCTCTTCTGCTTTACATGCTGCATTCTCCCACGTAGAAATGGCCAGTCCTGGCATCATTTTTCTGCAAACAATTATAAACCCTGTTCTAGAGTCACCATTTTTTTCAAAAGATGTTGCTCAGAAGATAAGCTCTGATCTCACTCTCCCCAATCCTCTAGCACCATGTAGGACTAGCAGCACTGTTTGTGCAAGTACCCGACCTCATCAAATGCTTTTACATACATTTTTCTCTTATCTGAGCCTCTCAACATCCCAGAGAGGAACTACTGGTCTTCTCATTTTATCGGTGAGGAAACCCAAGTTGCAGCAAGGATTAGGTGACTTATGCAGTCAAGCAGATACTTAAATGCTAGAAAGTGAAAGTGAAGTCACTCAGACATGTCCGACTCTTTGCGAGCCCATGGACGGTAGCCTACCAGGCTCCGCCATCCATGGGATTTTCCAGGCAAGAATACTGGAGTGGGCTGCCATTTCCTTCTCCAGGGGATCTTCCCAACCCAGGGATCGAACCCGGGTCTCTTGCATTGCAGACAGACGCTTTACCATCTAAGCCACCAGGGAAGCCAAATGCTAGAATCAAGACTCAAACTGGGAGCTTTACATCCGACCACAACTCCTTCCCCATACATGTTTCTGAGAGTAAACCTTGCTGTTAACCAAGCTCACACCTCTGGTTAAGTCTTAGGGGGATGCTGCAGGCCCTGTGGTAAATATGTGCCTTAGCCCCTTTGTCCACGCTACTGTTTTTACTCTATTCCCCACTCTGAGCATCAGGCCTTGACACACAAGTCTCACCTCTCTCCCAACCTCCTTAGGGATCATTGTTGTTGTTTAGTCACCAAGTCGTGACCGACTCTTTGAGACCCAATGGACTGCAGCACGCCAGGCCTCCCTACCCCTCCCCACCTCCTGGAGTTTACTTCTGCCATATTATTCAAGTTTTTTCTTCTGCCTTGACAGTCTTGACTCTTTTCCACTGATTACCCCCTCTGTCAGGAGAAAGGACCTTTCTCACCCAGTGACTTATTCACTCACACTCTTTGGCTCAGAAACCATAGACTCAACCACAAATTCTGTAGATGTGTGCATTATTTATGGCTTTGGGTCCACGTACTCCATCTTTCCCCTCCCCTTCTCTGTTTGAAGCTATCCACTCTAGAGTGTAAGCTCCTGGCCCAGAAGGCTCTATTTAGCCAGCTGTGGGTACCACCCAGCACAAAGCTTTGCATTCAAAGACACATAAACATCGAAGATTATGATCTTTTATTTTTTAAAAAAAATAAATAAATCACTCCTGCCCTTGTTCTGAAACAATGACAGAAACCAGCTGCCAAAACCACTAAGGGCATTATTTACTCCAATTCAGAGTTTCTGAATAGGAATTAGCTTAAAAGAACCATAAAGTGAAAGACAAGGGCACATTTGTTTACATGTAGTCCCAAAGGTATAAAACCAAAAACTGAGAAATTTGTTATTAGCTCCCCGTCAACAACAGTCCAGCACTACCACATAGCGAGGTCACCCTGGATAAGAGGATCCTAGTTCCCAGCATTCTCATGACAAGGAGAAGGTGATCAGCTATTCTGATTGCATACATGCTCTGGAAAAGCACTAGCTGGCTGCACGTTACTTACTGGTTTATCCTTGATGGTGGGGCTTGACACACACAGGTACAGTTTCCCGTCTTCCTCTAGGCAGGCGTCTATCAAAGCTTGTACCGAGCTCTCCTCCTGGAACAGCAGAAAGGCATAGCCTTGGGGAGGACAAAAACAAAAGGGTGGGGGGAAGAATCAGTAAATTAAACTCAAAGTACCAATTAAAAACTCATCTATTGTTTCACTTTGGTAAGTTCTTATTAAAATCTAAGAACCTGAAGTGGGACACAGGGAAGGAATAGTCGCTGAGACCCTCATGTGCCAGGCACTCTATTAGATACTCATAAATTTTACTTTAATTTCTAAAGTGACTCAGGGAAGCAAGTTCAGGTCACATCTATGGAATTTTCATTATATAGGTTTGGTCAACTTTAATGAGGGTTGGACACAACTTAGTGACTGAACAATAACAGCGAGAGGTTCACCACTGGCCTGAGCCACAACTGCTCTTGAAACAAGCATCACTTGGCCTCCAATTTCCCTAAAGCTCTAGGCTTGACACGTGCTTCAACCTGGATGTGTGCTGAAGACACTATGCTAACTTAAAGGAGCCAAGCACAAAATACTATATATTTTATGGAATGCCCAGTACAGGTAATTCTATAGAGACAATAAGAGATTAGTGGTCTACCGTCCAGGGCTGGGGGAGTGGAGGGAATAGATACTGTGTTTCTTCTGGGAACGATGAAAATCTTCTAAAATTGATTGTGCTGGTGACTGCATAACTCTGTTAACATACTGGAAACCACTGAACCATACATTTTAAATGGTTGAACTGAGAATTATAACTCAACGAAAGTTGTCAAAAAAAAAAGAAGCTCAACAATAGGCTAGTGTTGTCTTTATATGTTATGTCTGATGGTGATGCTCTGTTTCTTCAAGGATATTCTCCTGCCTCAGAGCTGAGTACATGATCTGCAAACACGGACATGAGCTGCAGGATGTCCACAGACATGCTGAGCTTTGTCCCATTCAGTAAGATTTACTGAGCAACTGTTAAAAACGACACACAATCTATGGATTATGAGGAATACTGAGAGGATCTAGACTAAGTTCCAGCTGTCCAGAGACTTACATGGTAGAAGAAACAGACTTGAAAACAATTAACTACTTGCTACAAAGCTGAGGGAGATAAATGGAAATATAAAGTACTGTGGGAGTCCAGACAAGCAAGGAAGCTGACTTGAGAGAATCAGCAAAGATGTCAAAGAGGCAAGAGGTGTTGAAGGGGCCAGCTCTGGCACATGCTGCCACACTGGAAGCTAAGCAAAGGTCCATCGTGAGTTAGTCTAAGCTTGAGTTCAACTGTTTGACCTCTATACAATCCCTTTAGCTTTGCTAAGTCTCTCAGCTGTCACCTCTACTCCCAGTCCTGCTAGTGACCTCAAAGGAAATCACCAGCAATAAGGCCCTCCTCTGGCACTCTGAGGGCCAGAAAGATGTAAGTGGTGAAGGAGGATAAGAACTACCGCATTCAGAAGCTTCTCACACATCAAAGAAGCTAATCGACTGGCCTAGAAGCGAAGCTCTCTGGAGTCCTGAGCAGCATGTAATGACAGTGGCAGTGGATAATGAGTAATGGGTACTCTTTATCTTCTCCTCCAGCCCCCCATCTACTATACAGAGCCTCCAAGCAAACACAACAGGAGAAAGGTCAACCATGAGGCAGCACACCAGGAGTGGCCAATGCAACAGGCAGACGACAGGACACAAGGGAAAGCACCACGGCCACAGGAACGGGTACGGAGCCACAAGAAGGAGGCTGCCTACGTGGCAGGACCCAGAGCTGTTTCCTGGGCTTCACTTCCAGGCTGGAAGGGCTAAAGAATTCAGCAGGTAGCCAGGCAAGAACAATAAAACTTAACTGAAAAACCAGAAAGGATAATATATCCTTTCTTCATACTCTCTCTCTTTTGGAAATAATATCAATGATTACCAAGCCCCAGGAAATCTATTAAAAGTTCAGTGTTTTCATTAATGTGAGAACATTAATTAAACTTGCCAAGGAGAGTATTAGAGGTCAGTGGGTTAAAAAATGTGAAGATCACAAAGAGGAGGTCTCAGTACATCTTCTCAAACCTCCTACCTCACCAAGTTAAATCTTGGTGCACATCTTCCATAAAGGTCCTGAGAGGCATACTGAACATCCTGTTTTTGGAGAGGACCGCGTCTGTGTATAGTAAGTGCAGCAGGCACATCAAAAAGGCCTGGGGATGGGACAGCTCAGTGCGCTAGCTGAGCTAGCTCCTTGCCGTGGCAGGGCCACGGAGCTGGCTGCACCTTTCCTGTACATTGCTGCCTGCCTCCTACAATCTTCTGCATCACATCCCACACTGGGTTCAACTTGGGCATCAGAGGAAAGGGAGGGTATCGCCTCATAGCAGCTGAGTAGCTACCACAAAAGTGCACAGATTTTTCACTCAGGCCGATTTCACAGCCATAAATGTCAACACTGGTGGTAGACAGAGTAAAAACAACTGGGAATCACAAGTAAAAGCCTGATACAAATGTTATTACCAAGAAAAAGATCTACAACTTCTTTTCCTTTCCCAGAGGATATGCCTTAATACTTAACCGTTTTCTTCAGAATGGCTCTTTTACAACAAATGATCTCTACTCCCTGAAGCTGCTACTCTTAGTAATGCTACTCTCAGACATTCTCTTAGCACCACAGAGAAGGGGTGTAACTCAAGTGCAGCCAACCCTGCCTCCTACCCCAGGCCTTTCAACCAAAGTAAAATTCAGAGAAACCCCAACAAACCCATGCAAACAACTTCATGAGACGTTCACCTACTAAAACACCTTCTGATACCTCAAGGTCAACCAAACCCAGACGACAACACAAGTCAGAGGATTAAAAAAAAATCAGAAAGGAAGAAAACTGCAAACACATTCCCTTTTTGATCTTCAGAAATTCGAGGTCAAAGCAAACAAAGCAGAAAAAGATGCCTTCAAGAATAATAAGGTCAACATGGCATGGAAATTAAATCAGTGATTTACTAAAAGGCAAATTCCACCTGGTACTGGAGATAGAGCTCTGGATTAGGGAGTCAGCACGCCTGGATTGGGGTCCTAGTCCTCACACTTACTAGCTGTGTAGTAATAATAGTAGCTAACATTTATTGAGCATCTGCTATGCACCAGGTGCTGTTTCTAAGTGCCTTATGTGTATTAACTCGTTTCATCTTCACAACACTCTGTGAGGCAAGCACTACTTTAAATTCTGTTCTACAGTTAAAGAAACTTGAAGAGGGACTTCTCTGGTGGTGCAGTGGATAAGAATCTGCCTGCCAATGCAGAGGACACAGGTTTGATCCTCGGTCTGGGACGATTCCACATGCCGCTGAGCAGCTAAGCCCCTGTGTCACAATGACTAAGACCGTGCTCTAGAGCCCTCGAAAGGTAACTACTGAAGCCTGAGTGCCACCATATACTGTGCTCCACAACAAGAGAGGCCACCGCAATGAGAAGCCTCTGCACCCTAATGAAGAGTAGCCCCCACACAGCAACGAAGACCCAGAGCAGCCAGAAAGAAAGAAAGAAGAAAAAGAAACCTGAAGAGTGATTAAGTAACTTGTTTGATGGTGACTGTTCCAATTCCCAGTTAAGCGGTGAAATCATGAACTAGAATGCTAAAGTTTAGGAATCTTGTCTCTTTTATCTGTAAAATGAAGAAACTAGTTATTTGTCCTGATTATCTTACAGAGATGAAGGTTGTGAGATGACATATGTAAGGTGCTTTGAAAACTAGGATATTGTGAAAGTGTCAATTTTTCTTTTATTGCATTTTCAGTTATTTTTGCATTATGTAAAATGTTTTAAATATTTATTTATTTTGGCTGTTCCAAGGCCTTAGCTGTGGCCTGTGGGATCTAGTTCCCTGATCAGGGATCGAACCCAGTCCCCTTACATTGGGAGCAGGGAGTCCTAGCCACTGGACCACCAGGGAAGTCCCTGTGATATGTAAAATTAAACTGAGTTCTGCATATGGTCTCATTATAAAAATCAGAGTTCAAATGAATGAGATACACTCTCTTCTTTGCATTTGTAAGCATTTGGTGAATAAAGGGAAGTAATCTAGATACTAAAGGAAAACCTTAAAGGTTTTTGAATGACAGCTTGAATATTACTGTAAACAAATAATAAGGTAACTGAATATTTGCTTTCGTATATCATTAGCCAGTTTTATCAGGAGACAGAACGATCCAATGTACTATTTGTTGATTTTGATAAAAGCCTATTATACGTAAAAATCAAACTCCTCAAACCGTCACAATGATGGCAGGTTCTTCTATTAGTTTGGTTTGAAAGGTGTAAGGAAAAAAAAAACTTGGTCTCAAAATTATAACTCCCTCCATCTTCCCGTGCCATCTGAGCCAGCCAAGATATTATAGGATTATAAACATCAAGTTTCAGAAATGGTGACCTTCCTACCCAAGTACCTACGAAGTGTGATGAGCTACGGGAGGCCCTCAACTCAGAGCCAGTCTGTGGGTGGAAATCTGGGCTCTGAGGAAGCAGTAGGAACTCCTGGCATGGTCATCATCCCCACCCTGGGTTATGGGCAGAATGGGTGGCAGGAAACTTCTTGCTTTCCCACTAGTGCCAAAGAGGTTGGGGAGGAAGAGGAGGACTGTGAGGGATTTGGGGACAAGCCTGAACTGACCAATGTGCTTCTCTGGGGAAACAGGTATAGCATGAGGGCAGGGACTTAAGGGGATAATTCCATTTTATTTGGCCAGGCTTTTGAAGGATAAATTTAAAAAATTTCCCCCCTTAATACCCGAGAATGCATTACTGCAACCTCCAAAATGTTCTTGGCTACCTTGCGAAAACAAAGCTTCCTAAGTCCCTGAATACATAATTTTTCATGTTAAATTTTTTTATATTTGATCCCTAGCACAAACAACAGTCACCACCAACTTTACCACCACAAACACCAGTTATTAAGTGCTTACAATACAGGATCCACTTTGCTAAAAATAAACATTTTACCTCACAGTAATTCTGAGGTAAATACAGTTGTTGTTGTTATTATTACCATTTTATAGATGAGAAAAACTGAAGCTCTGAGAGGTTATGGGATACCTCAGATTAAAACCTAGAGATTAAATTTGGAATTGAAACTTAAGTCAGCTTCCAGTGGCCTCATTCTTTACCTATTAACTTGTACTGTCTCACCTGAAAATGATGACATAAAACTTTTAGTACCACTAGCAAACAGGTACTCACCTATTTATTATTTGTCACTTTTGTGACAGTGATCATTTGACAGTGGTTTACTGGAAGAAAGTGGTCACCTGTGCTTTAGTCCTACAATTTAAGGTCTATGCAGATACATCCACCCTAGAGCCCACAAAAACTATATTAAGAAGAGCTTATAAAACCAAACAATCTCAGCTCAAAAAAACTCTATGAAGAAGAGTTAAAACGATAAATTTCAAAATAAACAGGAGAAGTTTAGTTTTAGTTTTATTTAGGCCAATCAAATTTTCATATTTAGTAAAGACTTATTGGTTTTCACTATATTTTTAGGTAACATATTTAGAATGAAGGCTCTTGAGGGAGTTAAACAGCAGATCTCACTTAATTAGATTTTAATAAAACGAACATCATCCTCATAGTAATCATCAACTTACGCAAGAATCTTCAGTGGATGCTAAAATCATCGTGTAAATTTGGGAGGAGATACAAGTTACTCATGCAATCTTAAGGTATCACTCCAAAGATTAATTAGTATTTTCAAAGGCACAAAAAGGTTCTTTCACAAAGGAAAAACCTGGCCGACAACACCATAACCAAATGATCACACTGAGTGTCACCAACAACAGGGCCAACTGACCTTAATGTGCCTCTCGTATTATGTCCTTGGTGCAGCATGTCACCTGCTAACAGTGTTTCCCCTGCATCTTATTATAAGAAAATAAACCAATCATTCAAATTAAGTGATAGTCCATAGAGCATCCAACATGAACCCATCAAAAGACACAAAAGACAAAAGGCCTAGGAAACTATCTAAATTAAACACTAAAAGAGATATGACAACTAAATGTATGGCTACACTCTGACTGGATCTTGGATTTTTTTTTTAAAAAAGAAAAAACTCTAAAGGACATGACTAGAACAATCTGGATACCTCTTGCTGTCAGAAGATATGGTGAAGCATTTAGAGGTGACAGTCTTAATGTCTACAGCTTACTCTCAAACGATTCATCAAAAAACACAGGGGCTTCCCTGGTGGTTCAGTGGTAAAGAATCTGCTGGCCAGTGCAGGAGCCATGGGTTTGATCCCTGATCCAGAAAGATTCCACATGTTGTGGAACAACTAAGCCCATGAGCCACAACTATTGAGCCTGTGCTCTAGAGCCCAGAAGCCACAAGTACTGAAGCCCGCGCACCCTAAAGCCCATGCTCCGCAAAGCCACTGCAATGAGAAGCTCACATACGGCACCTGGAGAGCAGCCTCAGATCTCCACAACTAGAGAAAGCCCACACAGCAAGGAAGACCCAGAGAAGCCAAAAACAAACAAATAAATATAGGTGGATATACATACACAGGCTTCCCTGGTGGCTCAGCCAGTTAAGAATCTGCCTGCAATGCAGGAGACCCAGGTTTGATCCCTGGGTCAGGAAGATCCCCACTCAGTCCAAGTATTCTTGCCTGGAGAATTCTATGGACAGAGGAGCCTGGCGGGCTATTGCCCACGGGGTTTCAAACAGTTGGACACAACTGAGCAACTAACACTTTCACATATATATACACATACTGACATGAAAAAAAGAAAAATCAAATGAAGCAAAATGCTAACAACTTGTGAATCTAGAGGAAGGCTATATAGGCGTTCACTGTACTCTTATACTTTTTGTAGGCTTTGAAATTTTTCAAAATGAAAATTTGTAGAAAAAAATTAAAACCACAAGGTCTTTCTGGCAAAGAGGGTAATATACTCTCTCAGTCTCTAAAGAAGTGTGTGATCTTTTGAAAGACCTAATATTTCTTAAAATCAACAAATGCTCTTAGTGATTTATATGTTTAAGTTATCAACTATAATGGTTTGAAAACAATTCCAACTTCCACAGCTGTGCCCTGAGCTGCAGCTGCATTCACAAAATGGTGACTGCCCAGGGATGGCCAGTTTCTGGTGACAGGAGATCAGCACCAGAAGGAAGGGTCCAAGATCTGGACAGAGAGAGAATTCACTCCCTGCACAGAACTCAGGTTGCCTGATTTCCTGTGACCTTCCTAGAGAGACCTGAAGGACACCTCTCCAGCCAGAGCTGTGTGAGTTCAGACGTTTTCTGGCACAGGGAGTCAGCTCCAAACATTCTCCCTGACCTTGGCTTTCAGGTCAGAGGACATACTTGGTTTGCCTCAGGAGTCTTTGCCTTTGGATTCAATTCAACAGAACCAAAAATGTTTAGGAGTTTCAAGGTAGGACACTAGGCACTGAAGCTATGACGATAAATAAGCCAAGAAAGAAATCCTGCCCTGGAAAAACTCAGCCTGTAAATAGGTGACTAAGGAACAATAAGAAAAGTGTTAGACTCGGGTTATATCGTATAAAACACTGCTGCTGCTGCTGCTGCTGCTGCTGCTAAGTCGCTTCAGTCGTGTCCGACTCTGTGCGACCCCGCAGATGGCAGCCTACCAGATTCTGCTGTCTCTGGGATTCTCCAGGCAAGAACACTGGAGTGGGTTGCCATTTCCTTCTCCAGTGCATGAAAGTGAAAAGTGAAAGTGAAGTCGCTCAGTCGTGTCCGACTCTTCGCGACCCCATGGACTGCAGCCCACCAGGCTCCTCCGTCCATGGGATTTTCCAGACAAGAGTACTGGAGTGGGGTACCATTGCCTTCTCCGATAAAACACCAAGGAGAGACAAATGTAGCAGAGAGGCCCAAACATCAGGAAAGCCATACCGTAAAGGGTATATCTGGGCTGGAGGATAACTGCTTTTCTAGGAAGGAAGGGCAGTCCAAGTTCAGGAAACAGCACAGGCCAAGACTTGGAAGGGTCAAAGGACTGGCTTCTTTGGAAACCAGGGAGTAGAGTTTATTAGTTAAGAGTATGTGACTGGGGGTGGCAGGTGAGAAAGGATGAGGCAGTTCATCACCCCCTTGCCTGCTGCCTGGAGAACATGGCAGATCTCTGAAGTGGATTCCTTATTCATTCCCCTCTTGGGTGAGAACATCTGATCTCCAAGGTGTATTGAACACTTACTACACACCAGGCAATGCAGGGGAATTCTAGCATGAGCAAATCCTTGTACTCCAGAAATTTATAAACTAGTATATGAAGATCATGAAGAATAAGTATCAAGAAAACTCTAATCTAGGAACAATGCATTCAGGGCCCTTAGAAGTATTTTCTAAAATGTATTTTTAAAAGTTGGACTGCATAGAAGGAAGACAGATCTTTCAGTGAAGAAGACATGGATGAAGAAATCAGGGAAGACTTTCTGTCGGTGGTAGCTTAGGAGACAAGTCTTACATGAAAAACTGGAGGAGGACATTCCAAGGGAAGGATTTAGCCTAATTAAGATGCAGAGATGGCTCAGCAGGTACTGCCCATGGATTCCTAAACACTTCCCTGAGATTTGGAACCAAATATATTCCTTTGGCTATCTTTGCTACATAGAGCTGAGGGGAAAACATTTTGGTTCAAGCCTATTTTGTGTTTTCTATTACACTAGTAACTATTGCTTGGTGGGCTTGCTGCTTGGCAGGAGGTGTGGAGGAAGGGGAGAGTGGACAAGAAAAGTCTGATGGGTAGTGAACCACCTCAGAACTGAAAACTGGCAGTCTGCTTCCTGTGTTCCTAGTAAAGTCCTGCAGTCCAGGGCAGTGACCTGGGGTATCTGGGCTTAAAGTCTGCTGTGTTTACATAACCACGCATTCCCTATATAAAGAGGTCCTTGTGAAGTCTGCCAAATCTGTCAGTTCTAGTCACAGTCAGTTCCAACAAGCACCTGACCAAGAAAACTGAGATCAGACTGGGGGTGTGGGAAGGAACTGGTCAAACTAGTTGGGCAGTTTTACTTTTACTGAGCAACATATTTTCAACTGGAGGAAGGACACTAATATTATTTAACCTCTATGAAATTGATGCGTATGTACACTGTCTCATATAATCCTTTTAATAACAATAAATAGTATTAATTCAGATGAGTAAACTGAGGTTCAGGGATTAAATAACTTGCTCAAGGTCATCTAGCTGGTAACTGCTGGTGCCCACAGCTGAGTCCACAAATATCTAGTTCCTGCCCCACTCCTTGTTGTTCTGTCTCATTAGACAATTGGCAAATTCTCCATTTTAACCCAGGAGACACTTCCCTGCAAATGAAGCTTTAGTCTGACCCTGCTTGTACACTGCCTGAACTTTGACAATCTAATTTCTCCTCCGTGCACTTTAACACTCCTCTGATGAGTTCTTAATGCTGCTGCCAAGAGGTTTTCTTGGTGTCACGGCTTCCCTTTCTCAAGATGAAGTCTATCTGTTCTATTTTGGAAGACAACCCAAGTCTGTGCTCTCAGCTTTCAAGATATCTCCCCAGATCCTCTCAGTCAGCTTCCCATTCTGAACTCTTTCAAATGACACATCCTCTCTTGGGCTTGCTGGCTCACAGTCTTAGCCCTATCCCAACTCCTGTCAGCAAGTCCTGCCCCAAGCCACACCCTCTTCTAAAACATTCTCTCTGCCTCTGCCTACCAAATTCGCACCTGGCATTTTGGTTCCTATATTTCACTGTCTCCAAAACAAAGTTCTCATCAGACGTGACTCTGGCTTCTCCAAATTTAATAAGCATTGCCCCTTCCCAGCACCTCTGCCTGGGGTTAGCACAACAGGTCCTGTAAGACAGAGGGCACTTGGCTACTTGGCTTTGTTCAAGCTTTATTCAAGTGGCTACTTGGCTTTGTTCCATGGTCTGTACATTCCTACTGCCCGTTTCTTTCTATACAGTCTCTCAAATTATTAATGTTTTAAAATCAAACACTAACTATTACATCTGTAATATAATGCAAAAGAAAGAGGTATTCAATAGAACAGTTTAGACTGAGGGTGTGCTAGGCTGTTAAAAGCAACAATATAACGGCTCCATCTGTCAAAACAGGACAAAACAGAACAAAAAGCCCACTGCTGCCACTCTGCAATGCAATTTCTATATTTTTTTGTAAGAAAATTCATCCTGAGAATGAAAATTCTATCAATTAAATATTAAAAAAGGGTTCATAATTCATCAAAGACTATGAGTTTTATAAGCCAGGAACTGTGCTTTAAAAAAAAAAAAAAGGCCAAGTATTAATCAAAAGCTTACAAACTGCAAAAGGTTAAGTACAGGCTAAAACTCCATTAGGTTCCCAACTTGATCAGTTTATGTAACTCAGAAGGTGGAAAAACTGGGAATCTGGGCCTAAAACAACACTGAATTATTTCCATCCAAGTTACGCTACAAGGAAAAAAAAATGTGAAGTTTGAAAACTTTCCTTTCAAAAGCCAGATTTAGACAAACTGAAGGAAAAAGGAATGAGATGCTGTGAGTCCAGCCCACTGCAACTTCACAATGACCTATTTTGCCCTTTTCAAGGAGAGCTCTCTTTCCTATTCCTTAAACAGCATCTGCTTAGCTAGTCAGCAATGTGAATCCTACGTGGCCAGGTTTATGCCAGGTTCACAAACTATGTTGGTATTGTGTAAACTTCCACGACTGCATGACCTTGGTCACAAGGACTAGCAGTTAAGTCAGCCTGACCGATGTGGAGAAAATACATGATTAGTAGAAATGGCCACTTAGAAGTACATACTTTACTCAAGGTGGGCAAGAGTCAGAGAGCAAGGCCCATGGGTCACTCTTGCATAAATATGCATGACTGTCACTGTTCCATCTACCTGGCTGTGCACCTGAACTGCTGGGGCCAACGCTGGCTTTCGTGTGGGCTGAGTATGCCAGTACCACCGACGTCTCAACGCAGTTTCAGAGCCATGTGGCCAACTGCCTGTCCAACATCTGCAGCTGGCTGCTGGCCTTGCCTTTGCCCCAGAGGTCTCTGCCAGCAGGGGTAGTGCAGCTGCGCTCACTGCCCAGGAGATGCCAACTCCTCTCCCTGGCCTCAGCCTCACCACAGGAGGTGAGACTGTTGGCAGCATGGGGAGCAGCTGCTTGGTACAGAACCAGGGGTAGAGGCTGAGGGTAGGCAGACTTTTTTTGTCGCTCCAGTAATAGCAACTTTGGAGGTGGGCTATTTTCCCAGGAGGTGATGAAGGAGGTTATGAGAAACACATCTACTGTCACAAAAGTTTGCCATGCCCAACCTAATCTTCCCACATGCACAGCACCACGCTCAAGGAAGCAGACCTATGCCATTTGCTTTGTTTTATTTTTTATTGAGCACTCAAGGATTCTAAGGTCACAACCATTAGGATGGCCTATATCACAGCAAGGGGTTAAAAGATGAACTGAACTGATCAAATTCCCTCTCTGGATTCCAACTAGAAATATGAAATCAATTTGCCCCCTGGAAGCACAGAAAGGAGCACATATGCAGAGAAGAGCTGACTCATGATAATGTGGAACATTACAAAGAAGAATTAATAGTGCCTACTGTTCAAATCCCTGCAGCCTGCCACCTCCGAGCATAATTTCCATGACACCTGGTTGTATCATGGCTCCTATTTTGGGGCTTTCCTTGTTCCTCATAACCATAATCCTGATTTGAAGTACCACAAGAGAACTCTCTGATCCTTGCAGTCAAAGACCTTGCCTACAGAGCAATGCACTCGTGTCCAGAAATAGGGTGGCATCACCCAAGAGTCAGAATCCTCTGGTTCAGTTCAGTTCAGTCGCTCAGTCGTGTCCAACTCTTTGCAGCCCCATGAATCGCAGCACGCCAGGCCTCCCTGTCCATCACCAACTCCTGGAGCTTACCCAAACCCATGTCCATCGAGTCGGTGATGCCATCCAACCATCTCATCCTCTGTTGTCTCCTTGTCCTCCCGCCCCCAATCCTTCCCAGCATTAGGGTCTTTTCTAATGAGTCAACTCTTCACATGAGGTGGCCAAAGTATTGGAGTTTCAGCTTCAACATCAGTCCTTCCAATGAACACCCAGGACCGATCTACTTTAGGATGGACTGGTTGGGCCTTCTTACAGTGCAAGGGACTCTCAAGAGTCTTCTCCAATACCACAGTTCAAAAGCATCAATTCTGCGGTGCTCAGCTTTCTTCACCGTCCAACTCTCACATCCATACATGACCACTGGAAAAACCATAGCCTTGACTAGACGGACCTTTGTTGGCAAAGTAATGTCTCTGCTTTTAAATATGCTATCTAGGTTGGTCATAACCTTCCTTCCAAGGAGTAAGCATCTTTTATTTTATTTTATTTTATTTTAAGAAATTTATTTATTTCAGTTGGGGGCTAATTACTTTACAATATTGTAGTCGTTTTTGCCATACATTGACATGAATCAGCCATGGGTTCACATGTGCTCCCCCTCCTGAACCCTCCTCCCACCTCCCTCCCCATCCCATCCCTCTGGGTCATCCCAATGCTCCAGCCCTGAGCATCCATCCCATGCATAGAACATGGAATGGTGTTCCGCTTCACATATGACAATATACATGTTTCAATGTTATTGTCCCAGAACGTCCCACCCTCACCTTCTTCCTCAGAGTCCACAGGACTGTTCTATGTATCTGTGTCTCTTATTCTGTCTCACATATAGGGTTACCGTTACCATCTTTCAAATTCCATATATATGCATTAGTATACTGTATTGGTGCTTTTCTTTCTGGCTCACTTCACTCTGTATAATGGGCTCCAGTTTCATCCATCTCAATAGAACCGATTCAAATGTATTTTTTTAATGGCTGAGTAATATTCCATTGTGTAAGGAGTAAGCATCTTTTAATTTCATGGCTGCAGTCACCATCTGCAGTGATTTTGGAGCCCCAAAAAATAAAGTCTGACACTGTTTCCACTGTTTCCCCATCTATTTCCCATGAAGTGATGGGACCAGATGCCATGATCTTAGTTTTCTGAACACTGAGCTTTAAGCCAACTTTTTCACTTTCCTCTTTCACTTTCATCAAGAGGCTCTTTAGTTCTTCTTCACTTTCTGCCATAAGGTTGGTGTCATCTGCATATCTGAGGTTATTGATATTTCTCCCAGCAATCTTGATTCCAGCTTGTGTTTCTTCCAGCCCAGCGTTTCTCATGATGTACACTGCATATAAGTTAATTAAGCAGGGTGACAATATACAGCCTTGACATAACTCCTTTTCCTATTTGGAACCAGTCTGTTGTTCCATGTCCAGTTCTAACTGATGTTTCCTGACCTGCATACAGGTTTCTCAAGAGACAGGTCAGATGGTCTGGTATTCCCATCTCTTTCAGAATTTTCCACAGTTTATTGTGATCCACACAGTCAAAGGCTTTGGCATAGTCAACAAAGCAGAAATAGATGTTTTTCTGGAACTCTCTTGCTTTTTCAATGATCCAGCAGATGTTGGCAATTTGATCTCTGGTTCCTCTGCCTTTTCTAAAACCAGCTTGAACATCTGGAAGTTCACGGTGCACATATTGCTGAAGCCTGGTTTGGAGAATTTTGAGCATTACTTTACTAGCATGTGAGATGAGTGCAATTGTGCGGTAGTTTGAGCATTCTTTGGCATTGCCTTTCTTTGGGATTGGAATGAAAACTGACCTTTTCCAGTCCTGTGGCCACTGCTGAGTTTTCCAGATTTGCTGGCATATCGAGTGCAGCACTTTCACAGCATCATCTTTCAGGATTTGAAATAGCTCAACTGCAATTTCATCACCTCCACTAGCTTTATTCGTAGTGATGCTTTCTAAGGCCCACTTGACTTCACATTCCAGGATGTCTAGCTCTAGGTAAGTGATCACACCATTGTGATTATCTGGGTCGTGAAGATCTTTTTTGTACAGTTCTTCTGTGTATTCTTGAAAGCTACAGCTAAAGGGCAGCTCAGACCTACAGCCTCCACCTAAACCAGCTCTTTGGAAATACCCTCAGCTAGTTAAGTGTGAACAACAGAAGAGAAGAACTCAGGAAAAAAACAAGGATCACTTTCAGTTTTAAATAGCTATGACAGTGTTGCCATGGATCATATAGCTTAAGTTGCTAAGTTTTATATAAAATCCAGCCTTGCAAATAATAGCATAAGTTATCAGACTATATAGTTTAAATCTATTTACCTTTCCCACAAATTACACACCCTAGCAAAACAAAAACTACTTGTTTGATAATTCACCAGGTGAAATAGTATATACTACTGGTCAGCCAGGTTCGAGTCTGTCTAATAAGAGCTGTGTGCTGTTAGCAAAGGACACATCACCTCTTTGAGTCCCAGTTTAAAATAAAGGTTGGATTAGAATGAGATGCTCTTTAGGGCAGCTCTAACATTTGATGGACTCTGCTTCTCTCTGCACAAGTAATGAACTCATCATTTGCAAAGATAAAATCCACTCATTTAGCAAATATCTGAGGGCTAGCTACTGATGCATGTGTGTAAGGTACTGAGTATAGAGTAGAGAACAAAAATCCTGGTCTTATAAAACTTATATTCCAAGGTGGAAAACAAAAAACACGTATAAATTTTTTTCATGTTGTGATAAGTATACCTTATCACAAGGAAAAATTAATAATGAGGGTGGAAAATAAAAATAAAATGAGGGTGAGGACTAGAGAGCAAGAGAATAGAGGGGCTGCTATTTGAGATACGGAAGTCAGGAAAGATCTCTCTGTGAAGGTGACATTTCAGCAGTCTGTCTATGGGAAGAGAGGAGCGATCCATTTAGAAATCTGGGGGAAGACGGTTTCAGACAAATGGAAGTTTCAGACAAAAGACAAAAGACTAAGACCCTGAGAAGACTTTGTGTACCTCAAGGAAGAGCAAAGGAGCCAGTGTGGCCAGAGAAGGTAAGGCAGAAAATGACCACAGATGATGTCAAAAAATACCTAAGATTCAACAGACAAAGAGGACCCAAGAGGAAAAGGTTTAAACTTCAAGTACAAGAGTCAGATCAATGGGATTTCTGGTTTCTGTAGGGGTCCATTACATTCCAAACACATAGGCAAAAAGGTAAGTCCACAACTGCAATGTACCATTCATCTGACTTAGAACTAGGCAAAAAAATATGCTGCAGATGTCCAAATTAGCATAAACTTCATAAAGAAAATTGCTTTGGGAAGCCATGTGATATCAAATCCGGAGTCATTAGGACTTTCATTTCTTTCAACTCTGGTTAAGCTTCTGCTGCAAATTTATTCTAAAGAAGAACCATACAAAAGGATATATTAACAGAAGCATTATTTATAATAGCCTACATGACCAACAAGCAAGTAAATTATGGTGTAATAATAGGTGAGGCAGCCACTTAAAAAATATGAAAATTAAGCAGAAACATGGGAGGAAGAATAAAAAACTGTATCTCTGCTATTATTATACCCCCACAAAAGAGATATATACGAATAAAGACTGGACAGAAACAAAAATGATGACAGTGGCTCTGCTAGGGAGGCAGAATTATTCTTTTTCCTTATAAAATAACACCTATTCACTGCAAAACAGATTGCTTTCTACTTCATTACAATACTAAGGCCTAGAATTAGGATAACAACAGAAATTAACATGATCCTGTATTTGACAAGAGGAGAAGGCAATGGCACCCCACTCCAGTACTCTTGCCTGGAAAATCCCATGGATGGAGGATTTTCCGTCCATGGGGTCGCTAAGAGTCAGACACGACTGAGCGACTTCACTTTCACTCTTCACTTTCATGCATTGGAGAAGGAAATGGCAACCCACTCCAGTGTTCTTGCCTGGAGAATCCCAGGGACGGCGGAGCCTGGTGGGCTTCCATCTATGGGATCGCACAGAGTCGGACACGACTGAAGCAACTTAGCAGCAGCAGCAGCAGTACTTGACAAGAGGGCCACAGGCATCTCTACTCCATGAAGGACTTCTCAGTAACCCTGAAGTATCTGTTGGTGCTGACTGTTCTTACTTAAAGCTTCTTTCCTTTAGCCGCCATAGTCACAGACACAACGCCAGTCTTTCCCTCCCCTTCATCTCTACTGCCATGTCCTCTTTTTCTTTCTGGTTCCTGACAGAACTTACTAACGGCTTTTCATTTTCTTCTCCCTCTTCTCTATAAAGTTGACTCTCAAGAGTTGTGTACCTCCAGCTTCAGACTCTTTTCCCAAACTCCCTAGCCATGATGTCAAGGGCCCATGAGGAATTTCCTTTCAGATGTGAGGACATGCCAAACTCTGTATGTTTTTAATCAGATCAACACTACACCAAACTGGTTTTCTCTCTATTGACTGTCCTACATTCAACAGTGCCAACAATTCTCCCATTCAGTGGGCCTATCATTTAACATGTGATGGTGGACAAATTACACTCTTCTTATTTCTTACTCTTTAAAATGGGGCTAATAGGGGCGCCTACCTTGTGGAGTTTAAAATAAGATTAAGCACAGAAAATAGTAACCCACTGCCTAGCTGGCAACAAGTCCTTAATAAACATTTGCCATCCTAATTATCATTATTCTAGCCCCCAGAATAATTATCATTATTTTGCCTGTTTTATCCCCATCTAGCTTTTAAGACTCAGGTCTTGCACAGCCTACAGTAATCTAACCTATGCCCCTGCCATGGACGTGTGAAGTCTTAACCACTGGACCACCAGGGAAGTCCCCAGCCCATGATAATCCATTCTTCCTCTGGATGCCTAGAATTTTTTTTTACTCATTTGTCATTAACCATAAGTTGATCTGTATTTTCTTTAATAAAAATAACATCCCTCATAAAATCTACTGTATGCCAGGACAATTTTAAGTACTACACATGGATTCATCCATTTTAGTCCTCATCACAACTTTATGAAGTAGGTACTCATATTACCTCTCTTTTACAGGTGATGCAACTAAGGAACAGAAAGGCTAAATAGCATGCTTAAGGTCATACAACAAAGAAGTGGGGTAGCCCAACAAGTCTAGTTCCCAAATTCATGGTCTTTACCATTACTTAATGTTTCACATCTGTGTTCTCATGTCTCCTCTGAAAAACTGCAGTCTTCTCTAAAACAAGAATGGTTTCTTCTCTAGATGCCCCGCAAGGGCCAGAGAGTATAGACTCTTCCACAGACAGACGGGCAACAAATATTAGATGGATTCATACTCTCAATGCTACCTGATCATTTGCAGCAGGACGCAGGCCCTCTATTGCATTTATTTTGTTCTCTCACCATCCACTTGTAGTAACTATCTTCGAATTACCTTAGCACCCAAGCTACTTACATAGTGATGCTGATTAGCATTTTGTATGAATGCAGGGATTGGTTCATGTGCTAACATTTGGGAGAACCTCTCTTCCCAGCACTCACAATTTCAACTCTGCTATTTCAGAACTAAAAAGCATGAGGATGCAATGTCAGGAAAATTTCTCAATATTCTGATTAGAGTTGAATTTCTTTTCATCATCAAGAACCAAATGCAGAAAACACAAAGCAAGACTTTGCTTTAGTTTTATCAATAACTATTTGGAAGTATGTTAAATTGATATTTCTATTTGACCCAGCTCCATTCTGTCTTCACCCCAAACACCACAGAAATGCCTTTACATCTACTCTCTCTGGGAGAATAGAGCAATTTAGAGAAGGGAAAAAAACTGTATTTCTTTCCAGGGCTTTCTTTTGCATCATTTTCTCCTTCATCACAATGTTCCAACCACACTGCCTTCATTTCCTGAAAGGAAATAAAGCCCTTTTCTACTATTTCCCACATAGTATTCCTCTGCTTGAAAATTGCTTCCCTACACTTTCTAGCTAACTCCTCAATAATCAGTTCTACCTAATTGCTGTTTTCTCAAAGAAACTCTCTCTATATCCTCAGTCTAAATTGAAGTCCCCTTTTTAAAAGTCACTGCATTCTCCATTTTTCCTTCAGAGAACTATTATAGTTTGTAACTGTGTTGTTTTGTGATTTCCCCCAGAGGACTCTAAAGTTCAGAAGGTCTGAGAACACATCATGAAGACACAATATGATTTCCATGCTTTCTTCCTCCTTTCATGTTCTCAGAGGTGCCCTGGAGAACACCAAGCAATGACCTGCTTGTGGCCCACAGACAAACTGTTCCAGAGGGCTCTGCATATCCTCAAAGAGTTGATCAAATGCCTCAGCGGCTTTGTGCTGGCGAGAACCCCAGTCTCTATCCCCTCTCACTCTGCTGGCCCAACAACACTTAAGAGAACAGCTGACGTATGTGGTCACTGCTTCTTTACAGAGATATTAACCTCTCCATAGTTCAATGAAATGGCCGTGGCTTGACAAACCGTACTCCAAATCTGTACAGGCATACCTTCCGGATACACAAATGATTCTGTTTATTTCATTAGGCACACATGTTCTGAGAAAAAGACAGAAAGACTTCATAGTGTATGGTTCTTATCTTCCTCTTATCTACACGTAAGTCTAAAGCATAAAGCCAAAGCTGCAGGGACCTAATGGCCAAGCTGCAGGGACCTAAGAAAAGTATAACTGACAAGAGGAGTATTACCAAAAAAGCACTGACCTGAATTAAAACCTGAGGAATTCAAAGAAAAGCAGAAACAGCACAAGGGGGCATTATTAACAAGGCCCAAAACAGTTTGGAATAAACTACTTAGGTGTCTCCAGTGTTCAAAGCAATGGGCATGGAATCTCAAAGTTACTTCAACCTTGGAATAACACCAAATTTCTTTAGGTCCTTCCAAAATAGGTCAACCTTCAGACTTTGGCTGAGAGCAAATCACAACAGGAACCAAAAGTTTAATAATTATTTCTCCTCCTTGACCCCAAAATCACCAGAGAGGCAAGCTGCTCTCTGAGGATGCAAGCCTGAAGACCAGAATCAGGGGATCCAGATTCTCTGCTTGGCCTGGCTCTCACTAGTCCATCTCAACACTTAACTTCAGTCGTAAAGTAAGTGCAACTTCTCTAATGTCCTACAATTCTATATTATTGTGCTGTTAAATAGGAAGGGCACCCAAACCATGGAGAGTTCATAGAGTTGCTAAGCTCTATACTGCTCATACTAACCCAAATGTTTTCTCTTTAACTCTCAGAGACAAATTTAAGTGGGATGTTGTGGAGATGACACATGTACCAAAAAGGCAGACAAGGATAATGGTGGTCCATTACGCATAAAATATGAGTAGAGATGTGAAAATATTTAGCTTGGAAAAGAGAAGACTTGAAGGGGAACTGGTAGTCCTTGATGTACCAAAAACATATGTCACAACAATGACTTACTCTGTTTTACTTTATCAGATACAACTGACCAATGGGTAAAGACTGTATGACCATATATATGCTTACTTTCACTGTGACTTTTACAGTGATCATCTCCAACAGAAGAACAAAATTTAATAATTAGTTAGGTCTACAAATACATAGACTTCCTCTGAAATAAATGCCTCCTTTGTCACTGGATGTCTCAGAAGGTAAACAATTCTCTGGGCTACAGAAGTCAACAAACTTTCTGCAAAGGGATTTGAGGGCCACATATAGTCTCTGTTACCTATTCTTCTCTGTGTATGTGTTTTTACAACACTTAAAAATATAAAAACCATCCTGAGCTCACAGGCTAAACAAAGAGAGTTTGTTGATTCATGTTCTGCAGGTGTGCTGTCCAATAAATATGAGTCACATATGTAATTTAAAAATTTTCAATATCTACATTTAAAAAGCTAAAAATCAGAAACAGGTGAAATTAATTTTAATATATTTTAATCCAATACATCCAAAAAACTACCATTGTAACATGTAAACAAAATCACTAATGAAATCCTTTACCTTTTTAAAAAATAAGTCTTTGAAATTCAGTGTAGAGATGACCAAAGAGATGACCTTTCAACCAATACTGAACTCTAATGATTCAAATCAATGAGGAAAAAAAGGAACTGTCAATAAATGACAGCTGGGACAGCTGGCATACTACCTGGAAAAACAAAGGTGGATCTTTTCTTGTGCCTTACTTCATTATTAATCAGACAGAAATGAAATGTCAATGAAATAAAGTAAAATAATAAATTCAAATGGCTAGTAAGAGAAAAAAAATCCAGAAAGGATGCTATTTTAACCATCAGATTGGCAAAGATTGAAAAAGAGCCATATCTTCAGACCGTCAACAGAACAAAGTTTCACAGATTAGGTACTACCAGTGGAATATATGTGTATGATCTTTGTTAAGGGCAGCTTGGCAGTATGTATAAACATGTGCCTCGCTTTTGGAAATTCACTCTAAGATGTCATTAGAGAAAAGCAAAAAAAATGAAGGCATGAGGATATTCACTGAAGCAACTTCCATGAGAAAAAAAAACTGAAAGCAACTTAAATGTCCTCAGTAGGACTGACTACATAAAACAAGGTCATTAAGGATAATGTAAGTTTCTTATAGAAAGATGTTGACATTGCTCAGGGGAAATGCAAGTTATTAAATATTAGCATATATAGTGTGACCCCAATTATGTAAAATTTTAAATTTCATATAAATGTAGGTATTCATAAAGAGATGTAAGAAAGATATTTATTAAAATGTATACAATGATCATCTCTGACAGAGGTATATTTTGGGTTAATTTTCTTTGGACATGACCACAGATGTGCTTATTTTCATTTTTATTTTTTACAATGATCATTCTGCACCTTTTATCCCAGAATCATTTTTATAACCTTCTCAGAATGATTTTTATGTCTCTTACACACGTCTAAAGCATAATATTTTTGGTTGTTTATAAGATGCATTTGAAATTTAATTTCAAGAATAAATACATACTCAGTCTCGGAGAGGCAGAGGGGAAGTATCTTTTATACATGTCATTTTACAGAGCGTATTACATGCACCACAGCATGGTGGATACATTCTTTCCCTGGAATGACGCTGCCTTTATTCACATGTGCAACTAGTACTCTCAGGAACATCTTTTTATACATGTGACTTTACAGAGTGTACTAAATGCAGCACAGTGAGATGAACTCAGTCATTCACTGAAATACCACGATTTTGACTCAATGAACCATTAAGCATTGTTAAAAACACGTTCTAAATATTTCTTTAGTGTCATATATGCAACGCAAAGTGAATACATTCCTTCACTGAAATAATAAGCATGATGATTTTTATCTTTTTAGACTAATATAAAACTTAATTTTAATGTTAAAAAATTATTGGAGAGGATTAACAGAAGAATGTTAAAAGCAAACAAATAACCTTATGTTTAGTGAATAAACTATTTTCATAGAAAATAGAGTGGGGAGAAATAGAGTAGGGACAAATCTAATAAACTAGACATAAAAGGAAGCCTCCTGCCACTCCTAGGCTAAGCTATAATTCAATTCCTGTACAAGGCACAGGGAGGACAGGTATTTGGACTCCATCTTCTTGTGGTGAGTATTGTTACACAATAACACACATCAAAGCCCAATTCCTTAGAGAGGAAGGACATCCTTGAAACATACAGACCATATAACACAAGAAGAAAACTTTCTCTGTAGCTCAAAACACTTCAATATAAATGTAGGAACATACCCCGAATTAATACCATCAGAAAAGTTCCCTAGATTCCACAAAAGGACAAACTATAAACAAAGTGATATATTTTCATGTCCTCATAAACTATCAAAAAAGCCTACGAAAAGGAAGGAAAGCAAGGTCATGGAAAGGGAAGCAAGGTCATGCTACTTCGCCCTCTACCCGTCACCAGGCTAAGTCACTTAAGATACAGGTATGGATAAAGGTAATTTCATATACTGTCATTCTTCTTCTGTCACTAGCTTTTCCAAGTTTGGGGTTTTATAAGATCTATAAAACTACAGGGCTATGGGATACAAATAAAATTTTATTCAAAATAATCTTCTCCATTGTTGACAATCCTCAAAATCCTAGATCTTTTCTTTCAATTAATGAAAAGTTAGCCAAGGCTCCTTTCACAGTAGACTCACAAGATCTCATTGTCAATAAAAGTAGATGCCACGAAACAATCAGTACGCTCCTGGGGGAACAGTCTCCAAGACAATCAACATTAAACGAGAGGGTGTGGAGAAAAGGGAACCCTCTTACACTGTTGGTGGGAATGCAAACTAGTACAGCCACTATGGAGAACAGTGTGGAGATTCCTCAAAAAGCTGGAAATAGAACTGCCATGTGACCCAGCAATCCCACTGCTGGGCATACACACCAAGGAAACCAGAATTGAAAGAGACGCGTGTACCCCAATGTTCATCGCAGCACTGTTTACAATAGCCAGGACATGGAAGCAACCTAGATGTCCACCAGCAGACGAATGAATAAGAAAGCTGTGGTACATATACACAATGAAATATTACTCAGTCATTAAAAAGAATACATTTGAATCAGTTCTAATGAGGTGGATGAAACTGGAGCCTATTATACAGAGTGAAGTAAGCCAGAAAGAAAAACACCAATACAGTATACTAATGCATATATATGAAATTTAGAAAGTTGGTAAAGATAACCCTGCATGAAAGACAGCAAAAGAGACACAGATGTATAGAACAGTCTTTGGACTCTATGGGAGAGGGCGAGGGCGGGATGACATAGGAAAGTGGCACTGAAGCATGTAAATTATCGTATGTGAAACAAATCGCCAGTCCAGGTTCGATGCATGATACAGGGTGCTCGGGGCTGGTGCACCGGGATGACCCCGAGGGATGGGATGGGGAGGGATGTGGGAGGGGGGTTCTGGAAGGGGAACACATGTACACCCATGGCGGATTCATGTCAATGTGTGGCAAAACCAATACAATAAAGTAAAAAATTAAATTAAAAAAAAAAGAAAATTATAAGAAAATCTTAACAAAATGTAGCAAAAGAAAAAAAATAAATAAAATGAAAAAAATAAAAATAAATAATTTTTTAATGGGGGGAAAGTCAAAAGCTATTTCCAGAGTTAAAATGCTGCATTTTATTGAACTATCATGCTAGTTCTCCAACCGGCGAACAGTGCAGACATTTTAAGCTCATTACCTTTAGGAGGAAAATATGACTTGCTTTCAGCTTTGTGAGGCCAGTCTACAACAAGAGGTCCAAACCTGCGAAAGCTGGCGGTGATCTCATCTACAAAACAAAGAAGGAATGTTAGCAGAAGAGAAAAAAATACTGCAAACACAACAGCATCAAACATATCTTTTTATTTTAAAATGTTTTTTGAGAGCTGTTTTCTAGAGCATTCTTTACAGAAGTCAAACTTACTAAGTTGAAATACCATTGTTAGGGGGGTACATTTGGTTATCTACTGTCAACCATGCAGAATGTGTTTCAAACTATAATTCACTTCCCTTTACTTTCAGTAAACCTGATATAAAGGATCTGGAAGAAAAAAAATCTGACATTAGCAAAGGTGACCTCTGTCAAGGAAAAAGGACACTCTAAAAATAGGAATGTTCTCTGTTTTTAGGAAAAAAAGGCAAAATACACAAAATATTTAAAATATATTTCTACTTATGTGAAGTAATCTCTGAGGTTATTAATCTCAGATTTTTGTTAAGATTCTTTTAGAAATAGATACTATTCTTTTGGTGAGGAGCAGGGACAATAAGTGACTTAAGGATAAGAAAAAACTAAAAGCCAATGGTCTCTTTCTCTTACACATATCTACCACACATCCTATAAAGAAAATGTTTCAAAAGCTATAGCTTAACAGATTTATCTTTTCCTTCTGGCTTTTGATTCAAAGCAGAAGGTTATAACTGAGCTCCTAATCGGGTTTAAGCTGCCACTCTCTCAGGACAGGGAAGCCTGGTGTGCTGCAGTCCATGGAGTCGCAGAGTCAGACATGACTGAGCGACTAAACAACAGCCATGATCAAACACTTTGTCTTAAAGAAAAATCCAAGGGGTTTTTCATTAACAGGTATCTCTGTAGATGAGATTAACACTAGTAAAAGAATAGTTCAGAGAAAAATGAGTCTTCAGCTGTGTACAACTTCAAAGCAGCAAGCCTAAAGTAAAACCATTTCTCTCATTATGAAAAAAAGAAAATCATGATAAATTAGAGAAATATTATAGCTTGGATAACGCTGGCAAAACAATTCTGTTTTAAGAGTGTTTTTATAGCAGATCCAAAGCCTACTAGAGCTAGAGTTGTTTTCTTCCCTTGAGTTAACTCTGTCACAATTCTATTTCATTCTTCTATTCAACAAACATTTACTGACAACCTACTATGTGTTGACCAGCTTTAGGCACTAGTGAAACTAACTTTTGGATTGCTAGTATCTCAAACATATTATTAAGAAATATTCTAATTAGCCTCAATTCTTTCAAAGGCAAGAGGGGTTTTTTCATTAACAGGTATCTACATTAAAATATGAAATGGTATGGTGTGATGGATAGGAACAAAGTTCTGGAATCAGATGGATTTTGATTCCAACTGCACCACTAGTTAGATAACTGTTTCTCTCTGATCCTTAGTTTCCTCATCTACAAAATGGAGTTGGCAGGAGATGACTTAGAGGAGAGCTGTGGAGTTTAAATGAGATAATATAAAGCACTTAACACACAATGGGCTTATTGGAAGAGTTTTGTAAATATTAGCTCTCATCATTTAAAAATGTGACCCAAAATTAATAACAAGGAAATGAGAAGCTGTTTGGAGACTGCCATGCCTGAAGAGCAGATCAGAGGTGCACAATCTCTCTCTTTTCTATCTACTGAGCATCCTCATCTCCTGACACTAAGACATGAAAGTCCTAAAGCTGCCTTCGAGAGGAGAGGTAGGGTCAGATCACACAAGTAATAACCCTGGCCTTTATTAAGCCATTAGTGAGTGTATGGTACCTTCATCGATATCAGGAGGAAGGCCTCCAACAAACACCTTTCTAGAGTAGCGCTCTACTCGCTCCCCGTTCTGACAGCGAGTGGGAGAACTTAAGCCAGATGACAAAGATTGATCGCCGTGACTGTCGTCCAGGAAGGCATCTTCAAAGGGAAAGAGAGAAGATCGACCTGAAATAAATGCGGGAGTTTCTATGGTTAAAAGTAGTTTCCTGGACAACACATGTTTTATTAGGAGCCAAAGCACAGAGTGAAGCATTTCAAAAAATACATCCTAAACTGTGACTTTTTTTAAAGTATTCATTTATTTGGCTGTGCTGGGCATGCAGGTTCTTTGATCTTTAGTTGCGGCATGTGGAATCTAGTTCCCTAACCAGGGATCGAACCCAGGCCCCCTGCATTGGGAGTGCAGAGTCTTAGCCACTGGACCACCAGGGAAGTCCCATAAACTGTGATTTTTTTCAACAGAATAAGCAACTGCAGATTACCATGTCTAGACAAGTTTATAGCATCAATTTTTTTAAAAAAACTTTTTTATTTTGTATTGAGGTATGGCCGCTTAACAATGTAGTGACAGTTTCCGGTGAACAACAAAGGGATCCAGCCACACATATACGTGTATCCATTCTTGCCCACACCCCCTCTCCCATCTAGGCTGCTACATAACATTGACCAGAGTTCCATGTACAGCATCATTTTTTGTGTAAAGGTATGTACAGCACAGAAGTGACCATATTGATACTGAACAAGAAACACAAAAAACCACAGCTGTTTTTTGCTGCTAAAAAATATCACTACATTTTACTCATACAGCCCCTATCTCTGCTGCTAAGAGTATTCAGCAATTATTTTTCCTTTCCCCAGGCATTTCTTAAAGGGAAGAATAAAATAAATTCTTTATTCACAGATTTTAATTGCTCTTCATGGTAACCTCAGAGGTTCAGTTCTAAAGACTGGCCCTGATAGGTGGGGGAATATTAAACTGATGACAGAAGCTGATAATTTCTCTGAGAGTAGGACTAAAAATGATCAATTTGTCCCTGCCATTCCGAGCTACTCCCATTTGGAAATGAATGTCTACAATAATAAAAGGTGAGGCAAGTGAATGAAAATATATAAATTAAAATGTGGATATATAGATGTAGATGTGGTTGTGACTAATCTAAGCTGTACTTTGTATCACTCAAAAACATGATTTTCACTGTTAACTCTATAGTCTGAGAAGCAAAGGCCCTTACCCTCTCCACATGACTATAAGGAAGACGCCAGAAGTTAAAGTCTGTTAATAAATACAACACAGTAGTGCCATCTGGCATTACAAAACAAAATTTAAGTTTAAAAAATATATTTTTTTTTTTCCTGTTTGAGTCAGTGAGTTCCTGGTAAAACTTTCCATTAGGTTCTACTCTAAAAATGAATTATCTTGAACTTTCTAAATTTTGAAAAAGAGAAAAACTCCCCTCTAAAATAAATTCATACACTTTTCAAAAAAAGGACACTGTCTTTCTCATTTAGTCTCTCCACTCTATATTTCCCTGAGAAATAGGTTCTGCGTCACTATAGCCAACTCTCTAAAACAGAATATAAATAGCCTTAGAAAAATACTGAACTTTTATTTCTTTTATTAAAAAAAAGTTACTAATATAACTCTGTTTATTTTACGAACAACCCAGGTGGTATAAGAAAAGGCACTGTTTTGATGTTGAGTTAATAAATAAAAGGACCAAAGAATTTTTTGTTCCACTCTTCCCAGCTTAGCTACAAAGAAACAGAACAAAATTTGTCACTTCATGTCACCTAGCTTTTTTAGCCTGGCAAGGGCAAACAACAGTCAGTAAATTCTCATCTCCTGGTGTCTGTTTTGTTCAGTGGGAGTAAAAGAACTAGATCTGCAACAACTATAGGCAAAACAAGCTTCCTAAAGACATCCAGTGATGTTCGCGCATGGCCGTCGGGTTTGCTTTTCATGTAGCCCACGCTCGGTGAACTATGTCCCTACTGTGACGAGCGTACATCCAAACCAGCATTTCCCACCTTTGTTCCTATCACCAACTCCTACACTCATGAGACGCTCAGAAAACAAAAGCTGGTGGGGGAGAGGTTGGGAGAACTAAATAATACTGGAAAATACTATACACATTATGCCCTTCCCAGAGATTCACAAGCCGTGTTAGAACACAAAGATTGGGGAAAGTTCTGTAGTAAAATAACTTAATCTAGTATGACCTGAATTTAAGATAAAGGAAATCTTAACATACTATGTAACTCAGTGGAAAACACTTGTAGAATTGTTTATCCACATTTGGAGAACACCAAACAAATAAAAGCTATTTGGTAGTCCCTGCCCAAGAAATCAAGTCTGGGGAGAGAGAAAGGCAAGGACATAAATTATCAAATGCGTGCATGCATTCGTGCTCAGTCGTATCCGATTCTTTGGGACCCCATGGACAGAGGAGCCTACCAGGCTCACTGTCCATGGGATTTCCCAGGCAAAAATACTGCAGTGAGTTACCATTTCCTCCTCCAGGAGATCTTCCTGACCCAAGGATCGAACCCGAGTTTCCTGCACTGGCAGGACAATTCTTTACCACTGAGCCACCTGGGAAGCCCAATTATCAAATAGAGACAGAAATACTAAGAGAAGACTTTACTAAATGACACAAGGGCACAATTTACTGCTCTATGGAAAATGGTACGGTCAGGGGTTTCAGGGAGCTTCAGAATGATTTTTACAGGCAGGTAATTTTGAGCAGAATCTTGTGGGAGTCATAGTTTCAAACATGAAGAATAAGAATCCATAGAGAAAGAACTTTCAAAACAGCTCTTATCTTTCCTGCTAGGCCTGCTTCTCTAGCATTCCCTACAATCTCAATGAAAATAACTATTATTCACATTCAATTCAATCATGAAATCTAGGAGTCAATCCTGACATCCCTTTCTTTCATATTCCACATCTAATCCATCTCTCACTAAGTCCTACCAACTCACACTACAAAATAATTCTTCATTCAGCTCTCTCTACCTTCAGTCCTAATGCCCTGGTCCATATTGCCATCATCTCTCCCCTGAACTAACAGTCTCAAGAGTCTATACAATAACTTGCTCAGTCTGCTAATTCCTACTTTGTACTCCACAATGCTTTCTCTACAAAACAGCCAAAGTCACCATTTTCAAATATTAATCTGAACATGACCACACTCTTTGCCACATCCTTAAAACCCCTCACCCCTAATTTAGGGATCAAGTACAAAAACACTTCTGTAAACTCTAAAGCCTCTGTCTAACCCTCCCAACCCTAAGAGTTGCTGCCTCTCCCTCTGGTTCACTAACCTCCAGTGACACAGGCCTCCTTAGATATTTCTGTTATTCCTCCCTGCCTTAGGCCTTAAGGAAAAGGTGTTCCCCTACCCAAAACAAACACCCTCCTCTCAAATCCCCAGTTTGCTAATTAAGTCCTATTGATCCTTCAGGTCGAGGCTAAAAAGTCAGTGAAACTCAACTGGAACTTTCCTGACCTTCTAGATTAGATTAGATGCCCTTTCCCATCCATTCACAGAATTTTTCCTAACATTTTTTTTTCCTTGTTACCATTATGCTATCATATGGGTTTTTACTTGGTATCTCGTTCCCCAACCCCATGAAACTGTAAGCTCTGTTAGGAGAAGGACCAATTTAATCTTGTTCACCACTATATTTTCACGTCCTAATAAGGGCACCCAAATAGGTATTCAGTAAGTGTTAACAGTGAGGCAGCAGACAAGAAAGGAAAATACCACGTGCAAATAAATAAACGTTGGAACACAACAGATGGGTTTGAGGACGGCAAGGATCCTTCTGGGATCCTGTTCCCAGAAGACTGAGACCTCTTCCCTTGCTTCTGATTGTTCAAGCATTACATATTACACTCTATATTGTAAAAGCAAATTTCCACATTTTCCAAATTTGCTATTTCATTCTAATGCTAGCTTTTTTTAAAAAAAACAAAAAAAATGTACTCACTCCCTAGAGACTGATACTCCCATCTAATCCATCTTCCATCCTGCCACAACCTGACTGTGTTCTTCCCTCTACCCCAAATCCAACAACAGCTACCATCACCTCCATTAACAATGTGCACCCACGGAGAGGATGGATGGGGTGCAATTCTGAAGAAATCTGTGGCTTATCCACCTGGGAAATGAGGAAGTCTTGAACCAGAGCAGCTAAGAGAAGCAGCAGATGTTCAAGATATTCTGGAACAAAGAGAAGTTTCTTTCTGTGTAGCCAACATAACCATAGCTTCCCCAGAGTATTTTGGCAAAAATAAATAAATAAATAAAAGCAAGAGTTAACTGCAAAAATCTGACCTGTTTTAAAAATTGGTTGTGGGTACTTAAGAAACTTTCCAAGGTTTTGAAAGTAAATTTCTGTCTTAGCATATAGAGTATCATAGACTTCAGTAAAGAATTTGCCCCTGGAAATGAAACTGCTAAGAATTCACACATATACGATGTTTCTCTAACTGTAGGTAAGACCTAAGAATAAACTCAGTCCCCAGATCTACTTAATCTGAATCAAAGAGGTCAAACTTGAAAATCTGCACTTTTAACAAATTTCCCCAGTGACTCTTATACTCCAATTTAAGAACCACTGAAAAGCAGATGATCTGTCTGTAGCAAACAGCCACTAAGAGAGACATTGTGTGAAGTGCATGGTGCCTTGGGAAACATGCAAATTCAATCAAGTTAAGAAAAGTATCTTCAGGAATGGAATATAAAATCTATAATCTAGTCCACCTTACTGTAACATGACCGCCTCAAGTCCTGTCAGAACAAAAAGTCAGTCTGCAGGAGGCATTTAAAAGACAGAAGGGTAGATTAAGAATCCGTTGCATTTCCCAGTGCAAACCCAAAGGAGAGAGGAGGATTTCATCATACTGCTGGGATGACTCTGTGGGACAGAATGGCTCATCTGATCTTTCCAGATCCTGAAAACAATTTATTTCCCTGTGCTCTGATTATAAGCTCCTGAAGGACTGTTCTATTAATTAATTAATTATTATGAAAAGGTGACTTGAACTACTAGATAAATAACCAGCCATTGAAGTTTTATTTCTGTTACATCCATTTCCATGATAAGTTGAAACACTGGCATTCTAGTCTGTCCAGGCATTCATCTGGTTGGCATAAATCATTCCCTCACGACAAACAGTCCCTGGGAAGACTGGTATAATTTTAGTTCCTGGACACATGCTACTAGAAACTGAAACTTAAGAGGCTATACCCAAATTGTGTCCCATGAGAGGTCCCGCTTCACTAACACTAGTAGCTCTCTGACATGTTTCTTTTCTTAAATAAAAGCATTTTCCAAGAGCAAAACGTTTTAAGTAAGTCATGTTACTTACCAAAACTTATATTCGTACGCACCTAGCATATAAATCTGCTTTAGAACTCATACTTTCACATAAAATATTCATATTCAATAAGTCAGCAAAAGCAGGAGAAATACTTCTTAATTGTTGCACTTTGGCCATTTGGCTCTCTCTTCCACGAATGGTCTGGTTTTCTGGTATCTATTTTCAGTTAAGAAGCAGAATGGCAGCCCATTGGCCATGTTGTGCTGCCAAAACTGCTCAGACCTCCCCTCTGAGCTCCCACATCTCTGCTGTCAATCCAGCAGCTCCAGGGCACTCTTCACCCAATATTCCCACTCCAAACCTGATCCTTTTCTTCTTAGTTTTGGAAAGAACTCAGAAATAAATTACTCTGGGGATGTTTTAGTAAATGGTTTATGAGGCATGTCTCCCTTAGGCGGGGGGGAAAAAAAGTTGCCTATAAGTCAAGATAGTCAAGGTTCAGCCTAGGCTTTACTCTGTGACCCTGGATAAAACATTTCACTTATCTGAGTTTTGTTTACTTAATGAGAGATTTGAACTAGATGAAAGGTTTTCACATCTCTGAGGTTAGCAGCACTCCTTTGATTACACAAAAATCTTACATAAAACCCTAATGCTAGAATACAAATAGATAAAAATACAACTTACTTGGTATTACTATGTGGTTATCTCTTAAGCATCACAACCTTAATGTATTTATAAATGAACTCAACCTCTACCTGAAGCCTATTCTTGCTCAGTCTTATTTCGATACGTGGCATCGCACTTCACTCAAGTGTTCAAGCTAGATAGAACCTGAACACCATTTTTGAGTCTTCCTTCTTACTTGTTCTCCACATTCAATTCCTCATTCCAATGCCATTAAAGACGGTTGAGTCTGTCCCCAGAACATACTTTCCAATTGTTCACTTCTTTCCAACTCCATTGCCATTACCCTATATTAAAACACCATCATCTCTTGCCTAGACTATTACCATCATTTTGAACTAGACAACCCACTTCTCCTCTCACTCCACTCCAAACAAAAGCCAGAGTGCTCTTTTAAAAACATAAATCTGATCACTTGACCCTGCTTTAAAACATTCATAGATTTCCTTTTATATCTGGATCAAATTCAAAATCCTTATCAGGAGCTAAAGCCCAGTGAGTTCAGATTTCCTTTCTTCCTCCAACCTCATATTAATACACCCCCCAAGAGACTTAGCAGCAGCAACAGCAGCTTCTCGCCTACCAAGCTCAGCCATTCTGGGCTCTATTTATTAATACTTCCTCAAAAACACAAAGTCCTTTCTTGCCTCAAGCTCCTCTCCCCTTCTCCACTACCCTTTTTTAATACTTTATTAAAAAATAATTCACTTATTATACAATTCATCCTTTTAACCCATTAGCAGTCACTCCCCATTTTCCTGGAACCCTCTTAGCCCTAGGCAACCACTAGTCTACTTTCTGTCTCAACAGATTTGCTTATTCTGGACATTTCATAAAAGGGAACCATCCAATATGTGGTCTTTTGTAACTGCCTTCTTTCACTTAGCATAATGTTTTCAAGGTTTATCAATGCTGTAAACATTTATCAGTACTACACTTCAAGCCTCTTTAAACAGTTGTATTTTGATGTCTGGAATTTCCTTTAAAATATTCTAAAGGAAAAAAGGAAGGGGAATATAAGAGACAAAATAGGCAAAAATGTTGATAATCATTGAAGCTAAGTGATGAATGCATAGTTCATTAAACAATTCTATTTTTGTGTATACGGAAATTTCCAAAATAAAACATTTATTTAAGATAAATAAATCTTCCCAGACTTTCCATCTTGTCTTTCCATCTTAGGGTTTCAGTTTAAATAACATCTCTTCAGAGCAAACCATCCTCCCTTAAAGGATCCTCCCATTTTTCCTTCCTAGTACTTAACAAAACTTTTGAGTACAAAAATATTTGTTTGAATATAAAAATGTATTATCTCTCTCTCCTCCACTAGAGTGAACACTCAGAAGAGACACAGCTAGGGTCTAGCACACCATCTGACCCACAGTGGGCACACAAACATTGAATGAAATTAGGGTAGACAGCCCAGAACCCCTCCTTCATAATCAATGTAGGCTCCTTCCAGACCAACTTCTTTGCAAAAGTGAAAAAGTAGTGATCTTATTCCACTCACCATCTCCTGTGCTCATATTTTCCTATTACTATAAGCAGTAATACTTCAGATACCATAGCTATGAACAGTCAGATATTTCTTCAGCTGTCCATGTTTCACTCTGAAACCATCCATTCCTCTTTAGACAAGAAAGCTCGTACAACCCGGTTTGAATTAGCAGGATATCATGTTTGTACCATGGTCTCACTGATACAGCTGATCTCTCCTCCCTTGGGCAGGCTTTTGGCAGGAAGACAACACCAAATTCATACACAAGTTTGTTTTATTGGATTCTTAGAACCTTTGTTATTGACTAAATCATCCATTAATTTCAATAGATTTTTATGGAATAAGTATACACAGAACTACATTTTACAATAGTAACACCAATCCACAGTAAATCCAATAGTAAAGTAACTCCAATCATTCTTTCCATTTGCTCATTCACATTACTTAAAAAAGATCTTTCATATTTTCCTTGTTACTCTTTAACTAAGAATTTCTGTTAAACATCAAGAGCACTGGCATAGCCAACATCTCTGCATATGGACAAGAGTCTCCCAGAGACCATAAAAACTCATATGAGATGAAAACACAACATATATTTCAATTAAGTGTGCTATAAAATGTGTAGGCAAATATCACATATAACACCAGCTATTAGGCTAGTTTCTAACGGGGCTGCAGCTGTATGGGAAAACACATATAAAAGCTTGTGAAAGTCAGAACATTATGGAAGAAAAATGTTAAGATTCTTTGCTGTCATTCTGATTCCACAAGGGAAATCAACATTTGTCTACTGGAACACATCTCTAAAATAAAAGTGGGAATCAATGGGAAATACAATTGAATATTTAAATTCTTTATCTACAACTGGGGCTTCCCCGATGGCTCAGACAGTAAAGAATCCACCTGCAATGCAGGAGATCTGGGTTAGATCCCTGGGTTAGGAAGACCACCAGGAGAAGGAAATGGCTACCCACTCTGGTATTCTTGCCTAGAGCATTCCATGGACAGAGGATTCTGGCAGGTTACAGTCCATGGGGTACAACCAACATTCATTTTCAAACCCTATTCTTTCACACCTAATTGTCCTTTCCAACTGCTACTGCTTCAACTGTACTACTGGAGGCACTTGATTTGCCAAAGTCTACCCTCCAATACCTGATGCCCCATCCAAGCTGTCAACCGATGTCCAAATTCTCTCCTGTCTTCACTACTTGTATCATGAAACCCTGCTCCTAAAGCCTGACAGTATCTGTGTCAAAAACCATTCATCAGGGTAGCACAGATCATCTCACTGCCAACTTCTCCTCTCCAGCTGGCCCCCACTGCATACATTCACAGACACATGCTCCAAGCATCTGGCCATGCCAGTCTCACCTCAGAGCTTTCTTTTAAGTTGAATCAGATATCTGGAGTGCTTCACTTCCTATTCCTCTTCCATCATCCAAAGAGTTCTTGAAATTCTACCTGTTTCAGGAAGCTTTTCCAGGTTTTATCAGAAAAGATGGAAGGTTTCACTGGCCTATATTTTGCTGATAGATCTCAAAACTGTCACAGATAATTCCCTCTGCCCTCTATTCCTAAAATGTTTACCAACATGTATGGAATACATAGAATATAAGTTACAACCAACGCACATCAGCAAGTTCACTTTTTATACTTTTAGGGGAAGAAATCAAGCATTAATACAATCCTTGATCATACAAATAAACAAGTGTGAGAAAATCGGCCAGATCATCAAATTTATACCATGTAATGTTGGTCCAGATGAGTGTATATTTCAGAAAATGAGAGTAAATATGAGGTACACCTGCCCCATCCTGTATGACTACGTTACCACATTTTAAAAAGATGACGTTTCTTCTTTTTCAGTTTTGGGAACAGAAGACTAAATAAAAGCATGGAAAAAAAAATTACTGGCTGTTCTTTTCTCATTACAGAAAGTCAACACTCAAGTCTTTCAGTGGTCTCTCATGATCTTTCTCTGTCACGCACGTGTGTGTATGTACGTGCAGACACACACACACACATTTCTGTCATTATCTTCTTCATGTACAACTATCAAACTGTAGACTTATACAGAGCAGTAACCAAGTCATTCTAGGCAGTGTTTAGCTTAGCACTCGATGGAAAGATATCATGGCTTTTGAAAACGATTAAGTCAAACCTTACAAATAAAGAGGGGGAAGGTAACATGGAACTAGGAAGAGTAATTATTTTCTCAGGAGTTTAGAAACTATAGGTGATCTTATATTCTTGATGCATAGTATTTAATATACTATGATTTTTAAGTATATAATAACTAAAAAAGTACAAAGTCAAATTCTGGTCTGCAGAGACATGGGGTCTGACTTCAAAACAATCCTCATCAATAAGCATTCAGTAAGTGCTAACTATATGTAGGTCACAGTGTAAGGCACACGAGACAACTGTCCTCAAAGAACTTATCTCCTGTTGAAGAATGAGGGCATACAGAAAAGGCAGAGGGAAAGTAAGGCAACAGAAGCAGAGGAAAACACAGCCTGTAAGGCCACCAGGCAAGGCTTCCTGGAAGGGGTAAGGCTTGAGTCAGGTTTGAACACACGAACTAAAGATAGGTTTTAGTTAAGTAAATGAGAGGAAGGGTGGACAGTACTTGCAATGGCTAGACAGTGGGAAAGCACAGGGGTTGGTCAAGGGGAAGGTGCGGTAGGAAAAATGGGAGATGATGAGGCTGGTGAAACAAGGAGAAGTCAGATGATAGAGCTCCTGAATGGAGAAAGAGGGTAAGAAGGACAAAATGGTGTTTCAGAAAGATGAAACAACAGAACAGAAGGGACGGTAAAGGCCTGAGAAACTAGAGGAAATATACTGACAAGATCTGGGGACTGATCAGTGCCTAAGATGAGAACAGTCCCTGTTATCTACCCCTGAGATGGTGTCCTTCTCTATTCCTTCTCTGAGAGCAATCAACTCCTTAGCACCAAGAAAAAAATATGTAACATAATAATTATAGTAATATTACTTTTCTACACTTGAAATTTTAAAATTATAAGAGGAAAAAATGTTAAATGGTCTTGTCATAAATAAAAAATAACCAATTATACAAATGTTTTTCTTTACCATGATGCAAAAACAAAACTGACTATGTGATTCCACCATGAAAGAACGTTTCAATGGTAACTCAAATACATATGAAGTTCTGCTGATATTCACCTATTCAACAAATATTTACTGTGGAATAAATATTATCAATTTAATATTATTATCTTCTCTTCAGGACTCATCTACAGAGTCAGAGACAGCTTGATGAATGATAAACATCGCCCAACAAGCAGCCAAAGACAAAGGTTCCGGTCTTGGCTCTGACTTTAACTTGAGATCACAAAGCAAATTACTTCATCTCTCCCAGCTTTTGCAAATGAGCACCAAAGCAACCGGCATTGGTGGAATGCTTTTAGTTTAGTTTATATGGATAAGTTTTCCTCTTCCATTTTTCATACTATAATTCATTAACTTAACATTCTTAAAAAAAATTTTTTTTAGTTCCTCACCCAGAATTGAACCCAGGGCCCCAGCAATAGAAGCCAGAGTCCTAACCACTAGACCACCAGGGATGCCTAACTAATGAACATTCTTGAAGTTGGACAAGGTTGATTTTATTACTTCATAACTTATAGATGAGGATACCAAACGTTAGTGATAAAGCAGTGACTCCAACCTAAGTCTTTGACCCTGAATTTCACACCTCTCTACTATAGTAGGCTTACCCTACCTACTTTGCAATGTTATTTGACAAATTACAGATATGGGAATACTTCAGAAAGCTTACAGCAATACACAAATGAAAGCAATATTACTTTGCTTGGGTGGACAGGAGGGAGTGCACGTTTTATGGAGGTTAGCGCCTATATAAGCAGAGGACCTCTCTTTAAGAAAACAAAGATAAGGCAGAAAGCTTGGAGGGGATCCCATGAAAGTGAGGGTACCTGAAACTCAAGCTTCATTTAGCTTCAAGGTAAATCTGTCTCTGGATGTAACACAGAAAAAACTCACCATTCAATCTACTAAGATCAAGAATCGCCCTCTAAAGCCTAACTTCTAAGTACTGTGAAGAGAACACAGTGAGGACAGAACAACAACAAAATACATATGCTTAGCCTTTATTCCCTTAAGATCATTCACAATAAACCATAGAACACAAACTTCCAGTTAGAAATAGTCTTTGCTATGTCTTCATCGGGCTTAAAAGAACAAATTACCAACTAACATTGAAAAATAATCATAACAAAAGAGATATGAGAATTATTTCACTGAAATAATTAAGCTAGAACATACCACACCATAATTATTGTTTTACACACACGAGTATAAACACACACACACTCATATTTACTCACAATTTGGCAAGCAAAAGATCTCATTAAAAAAATTTTACCTCGTCTTCGCCCATAGCTCCTGGCTGCATGTAAACACAGAAGAAAACCATGGGTATTTGTATCAAAATGCTGAATTTAGAAATAAAAAAATATTCACACAAACCTTTTCTAAGTATTCTCGGAATTAATCTGGAGATACTGTTCAACTTGACTACAGACATATTATATTAAAAAAAAAAACCTTTATGAAGCACAAGTTAAATCACAATCTTAAAGAGAAATTCAACTGGATGTGGCAGCCACTGGAAAAGATATAATGGATGCTTAAGTTTAACAGATCTTATAAGGATTTATATTGTGGCCCATTATCTATATCAGATATAGATAAATAGAGTTCCGTAAAATTATTTTCTGATTTATAAATCTTCATTCATACTATGTACTACCACCAGACACCACTTTGAAGAAAAAAACATTCATCCTAAATAAGTAAAAGCTGTGGTGTATGGTGGTCATTCTAAATTGCTTCACACACACATAGACACACACACACACACACACACTTCACAGTCTGCCCTGAAAACTGCATAAAAATTTTACACAATTAGCTGTTGCTTTACAGAATGTGTTACTGTAAGTTTTCTCTAAGCCTCCTCATTTACTTTCCATACAGTATTACAGGTGGAGGAAACAATATTTTTTCATTTAGAAAATGAACAGAAAAAGCAGAAAGGAGGCAATGGGTACATCCCATGCTGAAGACTAGAGCACTTTAAAGATTGTCTTCCCCTTCAACACTCAAGGCCCACAAAGCACATTGTTACAATGTTTAACAGAGCTAGACTGTCGTCATACATACACGACTAGGAGATCCCGTCATTTAAAATGACTTTCAAAGGGGAAAGGTTTTCAAGTTTGAAACCCCACATTCAGTAAAACTTAGATGAGAACTCTATTTAATCCATTTTTTAAAGGCATGAAACGTTACCGTATTAACTTTAAACCAAAAAAAAAAAACCAAGGACAATTTGGGGTTATACTTGTAGCATAAGGCAGAACTAAAGAAAACTACTTCTCTCCTAGGAAAAGAATTCAGACTTTTCAGCTGGAAAGTTGAAATACCAGTTGCTAACCTCATCTTCTTCCAGTTCCCATTTTTCTTCAGACACCGTACTCACCCTCGTCAACAAACTTTTGGCCTCTTCACTTTCCCATGACACAAATATTAAAAAGGGTTAGCCAGATTAAAAGGATTATTCAAACTCTACATACTCCCTAACTCTGTCACCACTTTAACTTTCAATGAAAAATACCTCTTCTGAATTTACATAGCATTTACTGTTTACATCACTTACAAACGGAATGCATTCTAAAAAAAATTTTTAGGAACTTTTATACTTTTCATTATCTGGAACCTGGAATTCATCTTCCCACAGGATGTGTAGTAAATGGTAGTTTCCTAGCTTGGTTCCTCCCAAAGCCTACTTCACTTATAGTAAATAACATGGGTAAATTAACACTAATGGACAACACTTTAAAAAGAGAGAAGAAAATAAGTTTTGACGTTCTACCACTTATTTCTTTGTCCTTTCTCCCATCCCCAGTGATGTCATGCTGCCCAACACTCCTCACTATAAAACCTCTATTTAGAAAGGAAATAAAACATTTTGTATATCAAAATTACTCATTTCTCTCCCAAACAATACATTCTCATTCTTTCATTCTATCTGATTTCTGGCCAGATACTCAATGAAAAAGAATTTGATTATGATACTAAGGTACAAATGACTCATCAGACTTTAACATCCCTGAAAGATAAATGAAAATGCTGTTCACTTAAGTCTTTAACTGCTAAACATTCAGGCAATAGAGAACACAAAGTGAACAGAATCAGACAGTCAAGGGGGAGGGGAAGAGCATCCTGAATTAGGAACGGGGAAGAGTTGCAAAAGACATACTTGGAAGTTTTTTATTTTTGTTTTGCCTTGAAAGAGGTTTTATTTGTTTCTCACATTGAAACTGCAAAATAGATCAGTATTTCACAAATACTTGGGAGTTTTAAGCAAAGTTTCTTTAAATGGTTCATAATTTTTACAGATTCTTCTCTTTTTCCATTTCTAATCAAAGACAGTAAATTGGTTCACATCAGTCTGGAGACTCTGATAACATGGAGGCAAAGATGGCACATGGAATCAGTTCAGTTCAGTTGCTCAGTAGTGTCTGACTCTTTGCGACCCCATGGACTGCAGCACACCAGGCCTCCCTGTCTATCACCAACTCCCAGAGTTTACTCAAACTCATATCCATTGAGTTGGTGATGCCATCCATCCATCTCATCCTCTGTCAGCCCCTTCTCCTCCCACCTTCAATCTTTCCCAGCATCAGGGTCTTTCCAAATGAGTCAGTTCTTTGCATCAGATGGCCACAGTATTGGAGTTTAAGCTTCAGCATCAGTCCTTCCAATGAATGTTCAGGACTGATTTCCTTTAGGATGGACTGGTTGGATCAAGCCAAATTAAAGCAGTGATCTGAGATGCTTCAATTTGCTTTAATCATGCACTGTGGGATAATTACTTGCTATCTTGGTCCCAATTTCAATAGTTTACCTATGATATCTGTGGTAATTTTTATTGTAACTGCTAAAATTTAATGAGTTTTTACTATGTGTGTGAAATAATTAAAAATGCTTAACATATTTTAATATCATTTAATATACTCCATAACTTTAAGACATAAGTATTCTTTTGCTTTCTTCTTAAAGATGAGGAAAATGGGACACAAAATTAAGTATCTTGCCTAAAATCACACAGCTAGGAAGTGGCAGATTTGGAATATGAATTAAGCACTCTGGTTCCAGAGTCCACACTTTCAACCACCTCACTATACTGTTAAATTCCTAGAGGAAAAATTCGCTATCTTATGTTTCTTTTAATACTCTCTAATGCACCAGGCAGAACGCTCTGCATCAAGCTAGTATTCAGCAAATATGGCTTGTTAGCTATATGTGCAATCAAAGGAAGGAGTAATGCATGTCATGATGGCCTTCTGAATGTAGGCCACCTGTGTTGGTGATTGAAAATTTGCTCATAAGGGCTATTTGCAAATAGACTAATTAGAGTCAAACTCTTCCCTAAGGGAGAGGTAATGAAAAGAACACCAAGGAGAGAAATTTGGGAGCACAGCGGCAGTGCTTCCCCTGAGAACAAATATAGCTTTTAAACAAGAAAGAGTATTGAATACATAAACCTAACATGAGCCAGCACAAAATGATCCCACATAGAAATAAGGAAGTAATGTGACTGTTCAGTATTCTATGTTAGTAATGTAGTCTATGAAAGTGTAAATTTATACCAGATATGACAAGATATGATACATTTTCAAAGTCCTACCTACTTCCTCCAAAAACTTTAATTCTTTATTAGCAATCATCACCATTACAGATAAAATTCTTTTGCTGTTTCATAATGTACTAAACAACTTTAGATCTCATTAAAAAAAGATACATTCAGTTTCTAGAAGTCAAGGTAGTGGTTACCTTTGACTAGGGGTATTAACTGGAAGGGAACCTGAGGTGGGGTTCTGAGGTATTGATATAGGTATGGGTTAATTTGTGTTAAGTTTGTGACAATACATCAGGCTATGTATATATTTATGGTCTGTGCATTGTTTGGTATATAATTACACTTCAATAAAAACAAATAGTACAAACATTTTAGACCAATTCCCCAGGATAAAAGATTAACGTAGAAGTCCAAAATGTTAAATTTTTGTAGTCTTCAAAGCGTAAACCTGAATAATCCAAAACGGAAAAAAACTTATTTTGCAATCCATCACAATAAATATAAAAGGGTGCATGTCCTATGGGATATGGGATATGCCACTCTAAAAATAAGTTTACATGATCAATGACCAGTACGCTGTGAACGGCACCCTCATGGTAATGGCATAGTGCTGTGAATGGCACCCTCATGTTAATGGCGTTAGTGCTGTGAATGGCACCCTCATGTTAACAGCACGGTGCTCTGTTAGGCACAGGAGGCATTGCTATAAAACGGACTGTTACTCCTTGAGACTTGGGCCGCACTAGGTTTTAAACAGCTGCACTCATACACGTGATTCTCTAAGGACAACCTGTGATCTGATTTTAAAATCTAAACTAAATCTTCATCTACACGGATTCATCCAAAGTTGCTGAAGTTTCTGTAACAAAGTAACATCATACACAGAGTCAACTATAGAGGTTCAAAAACACTTGTGCACGGCATGAGGGGGGTAGGAGAGAGCTCTATCTTCTTTCTTTTGTGGATCAAAGTAGCACACACCCATTTCAGGAACTTAAGCAGAGCCCCTGAGATGCTATACTTAGGAAAACAAACAAGATACAAAGATCTTAACACAACATTTTACTAACTGTCTTGGAAATATCTGTCAAAACTGTTGACTACAGGGACAAGCTGTTAATTCCTTTACTTGCAATAAAATCAGTTTCTAAGAACACCTTGTAAACTTATTTTTTGAATACCATTTCAATATTCAAAATTAAATTCTATTAGAACATTTAATGGTCCCTCCCCTTCAGCTTCCATCTAAGTACTAGTCATGCAAAAAAAAATCTACCTAAGATGGGTTAGGATCTTAAAGTTAGTAAAAAAAAGAATATCCCCCTTTTCCTAGTTAAGACTGTAAATTCCCAAAGAGCAGGAGTGATGGAGTTTGTCCCATGAATGCACTGCCTCTATCTTTGTCTTTATAATGGCAGGTGAGAGTTTTAGCTCAATAACTTTCAAATCTGGCAATTTATAACTGAAAAGATCAATTTATTCATAAACTTAGCAGCTAAAATTATACCTGAAAGGATGGGATACATTTTCATCTGCTACATTCCCAGAAAGTATTTGCATGTTTCAAAATTCCTTCTTCCTGCCCTTTTCTCTTTAACTCTTACCCATTTTTCTCAGAAAAATCTTTTCAAAAAATAACACTAATAACTGGCACGTATAATACTAGTGTTGCTTACATACTTCATAAAGGAAAAGAAATACCATATAACAACCTAATAATTTACTGTGATCCAGGCACTATATGCTAAATGCTTATGTTCTAATTCCCAAAGCAACTACCATAATGTGTATTTCCAGATGGGCAAACTGAGGCCCAAAGAGAATGACTGGTCCAGGTTATTCAGCTACATAAACATCAGGGCTGGGATGGAATTCAGGTTCACCCTGGCTCTAAAGCATTTATTTTTTTTCTCTTTTAAGTTGAGGTATTATTTACATTCAATAAAACTCCTCCACTATAACTTTACAGTTTGATCCATTTTGGTAATCATATACAGCCATGTAACTTGTACCATCATAATTAAGATACAGAACAATTCATCTCCCTAAAATATTTCCTTGTGTCCTTTGGCTGTTGATCTTATCCCCTGAACCATGGGCCCTGGCAATCATTAATCTACTTTCTTAGTTTTGTCTGCCCTTCATATAAATGGAAATCAATGTGTTTGACTTCCTTTACTTAGCATAATGTTTTTGAGATTTATGTTATTACATGGGTTTTGTTTCTCTTTATTGCTGAGTAGTACTCCATAGTATGGAAATACTACAACTGATCCATATACGAGTTGTTAGGAACTGAAATCCATTCACCTAAAATTCAACGGCTAAAGCCCTAACCAACAATGTGACTATATTTGAAGACAGGGTCTTTAGAGAGATAATTAAAGTTGAATAAGGCCATAAAAGTAAGGTCCTAATCCACAAGTACTGCTGTCCTTTTAAGAAGAGGAGATACTAGGGACACCAATGCACAGAGTTAAGGCCATGTGAGGTCACAGCAAGAAGCCAGCCATCTGCTAGCCAAGGAGAAAGGCCTCAGGAAAAACCACCCTGCGAACACCTTGATTTTGGACCTGCAAACAAATTTCTTTTATTTAAGCCACCCAGTCTATGATATTTTGTTAAAGGATTCCTAGTAAAGTAATACATCAGTCAACGGACATTTGCAAAGCTTTTATTCCTAACCACCAAGATCAAACAGCCAGTATTTCAAACCTGTACAGTCCTCAAAAATACACAGAAATTCCCTTTAGGGTTTCCACAAATTTCTCATCCTTCAAGAGTTTGCTCTTAGTATTATGTTGTTGTTTAGTTGCTAAGTCTTGTCCAACTCCTTTGCGACTCCATGGATTGTAGCCCTCCAGCTCCTCTCATAATCCAAGGTTAATAAAAAGAAACACCTCAATCAAATTTTCACTACTAATATGGTAGTGCTATTACTACCATAATATTCTGTCTCACTGCTTACAAAATGTTATAGGAAACTTATAGATCTTTAATCAACCTTCCAAACAAACAGGAATTACTTCTATAACCAACACAAAGATATTCTCCCTGGTTCTGCTAGAATAACTTCTTCAAGGCATTCTTGATGGGCTTCCCTAGTGGCTCAGTGGTAAGGAATCCATCTGCCAATGCAGGAGGCATGGGTTCGATCCCTGATCCAGGAAGATCCCACATGCCCAGGAGCAGCTAGGCCCATGTGCCACAACTACCAAGCCTGTGCTCTGGAGCCTGTGCTCTGCAAGAAGAGAAATCACCCCAATGAGAAGCCCCCACACCGCGACTAGATAGTAGCCCCCGCTCAGCCACAACTGGAGAAAGCCTGAGCAGCAACGAAGACTCAATACAGCCAAAAATAAAATTAATGTAAAAGAAAAAAAGCTAAGGTTAAAAAAAAAAAATGAGGCTTACTTCAGTCTCTTGAGTCACTTTTCCCCTAAGCTTTTTTCTAAGTATTAGCAGAATCCTTTCTCCTCCAACAAATGAACCCTAACAAATACATCTGTTCCCTGAACATAGTTGTTCAGGGTGAAGCAGTATAGGGACTCAGAGCCCCACCTCTTAGATATTCCTCCCCATAGTGGTCCTTAAAGTATCTCCTCAGGTGCAGGGGTTCCAGAGAACATGACTGAAAACTGAAGACTTATGCTCCATGGTAGGACAATTGTTTCTAGTTAGAAAGTTCTTTCTTATACTTGCCTCACTACTATTCTTAACCACAGACACCAGCCCCTTATTTGAGGATCATTAGTTCATCTCCTTTTAGTTTTCTTTTCTACAATGAAGTCATAGTTAGCTATTTCTCATAAGAAACAGTTTTCCATACCCCACACCCCACATCACCCTTAACATCCTTCTTCAGATAAACCTAATTTTCCAGTAAGACAACACTTGTCTGCCCAGGCTTCTCAGGAGAACAAACACCAAAGCCCTTCGCCATCTGACCCCTGACCACCTTTCAGATCCTCATTCCCACTGTTCCACACCTCAGACTCATATATTCCAGTCACACCAATTCAACTATTCTTCTGACAGTATCATTATAATATAATCACTTATCCAGTTAACATAAGGATCTAGATACCCACACCTTAACATCTATTCTTCTCTGCTTCCTAGGGAACTCCTAAGTCCTCTTTCCATTTCTATCCGCTATTATTTTTCCTATCTTGGCCAAAATGGTTAATTCAAGGCTTCACTATACCATCCTGCGTGTCCATGCACACTTCGTATTAATTTCTAAACTACATTTACCATATAGGTTACTAATTAAATCTCTCAATAAGTGACATGCTATCAAAGTAATCACTTCAGAACTTCCAGGTCCATGTCTTAAACTTCTCAGTGAAACAGAAAGATCATTTAAAATTTGATCATCTGACAAGATCTCTGTGGAAACAAACCCAGGTAAAGAATCTCTGCATGTCACTGCTGTCACTGGTTGGAGAGCGTGGACATGCACATGAGCTGGCATCAGCTGACGCCCCTGCACCCTCACACCTGTGGCCTAAGAGCTTTCCATGGGAGTAACTATTACCACCTTCCTTTTAATTTCAGTAGCACATTGCTAAATGGCACACTAACTGCCCTCCCCCAAAGCCAGAAAATCAAGCAAAGTTCTGAGGATCCTAATCACATACCAGAGTATTTTATATTTTACACAGACCAGAGTGTCAAAGTCAGGCTTGAAAATGCCTACGGCATGCAACCAAATTTTGGCATATGCTGCCAATAAAGCATCTTCACTATGCTAAAATCTCATGAGGCCTCTTTTACTCACTCAGCTTTTAGATTGTTCAGGATAGCCAACACTTGCCAACCCTACACGTCTGAATCCCCAGATAACATAGGAAATTTATACAGAGGGAGGAGAAGGTGGACAAAAACAGCTGCTGCTGTGCCCAGGCCCCTTACTCAGCCTCTTTGGCTCCTCCCTACCAACAAGGCTTCTCTCAAGTGGGCAGGAGGGTTCCTTCATGGAAGAAAGTTATGGAAAAGAACAGACCTGAGAATGTGGGAAGAACTCTGGCACCACAGAGGAAAGCTCATTCCCCTCCCTGGTGCCACCTTTGGTTCCATTTTGATTATAGAGCCAAGATTAAGAATTACTGCTAACTCAAAAGGAAAAAAGGGGGGTAAATGGGTAGAAAAGGGAAGATAAGAGACTAACATCTGTTAGGCGTGTATTTCTTTCCAGATTTGGTAATCGAGCATCGCACACTTAACCTTATTGTTAGTAAAGAAGGGATTAACATGTCCATTTAAAATAAAAAAAACACAGGCAACTTTCCCAAGGAAACAAATAAGTGATGGGTCCAGAATTTAAGCCCAGATCTGCCTGGTCCTTCCCAACTGCACTTATTTCCACTACATTTGGCTGGAAAAACAAGACAACAGCTAACAACAACCGCAGTCATATAACAAAGGTATGTGCGTGTATGGAGACTAACAAAGAAGAGAAGGCAAAGCTTCAGGTAATAAATTTTCCCTCCAGATCATCTGCACCAAGTCTTCGTTCAAGTCTCAGACACACAGTCTACATATACCAGAAGCTTAAGTGACAATGTGTTAAAATTCTTGCCACTAACAAGGGAGGCTATGTTCTGAAAGTAAAGTGATCATTTTCAGAAATGCACTAATTCTTTACCATCAATAAAGCATTATTTAGTTAACTGCTACTAAAGGAAACCTGAGTGATCTTTCTGGAAAACCCAAAGGACAAAAGTCATTGCTCTTTTTGGTTTAAAGTATTGGTTGACAGAACAATCTGTGTGTCTAAGCCATTGATGGCTATTTGCTGGCTTCATGACTTCAGCAAGTTCCAGAAAATGAAGACACTGCCATGTTTAAAACAAGGATGCAATAAAGAAAGGAATGACCACAATTCTCTGTTTTCTATCAATGGGCCCCAACAGCAGAAGGAAACAAATCACAGGGCATTCCTAAAATGTGCTGAAATCTAGAAAATCCTTTGAAGTCTCCAGTTTTATCTTAAAACCTGCAGTCAGTTGCATAGACTGCTCTATCACAGAGCCATATTTTGCTTGGATAGGAGAATAATTCTGGAGTGAAACATGAAATTTTGACCATGTCTTGAAAATCATTTAAAGCATTTCAAAGGCGGACAGAGGTCTGTGAAAGCACTCTATGAACTGGTAATTGCTAGATCTATACATGTCAGTACCATCTCCCAAAAGGAACAGTTAAAACAAATCTTTTAAAAAAAAATATTCTCTTCTTTTTAAGCAACGTTTTTATTTATTCATTTTTGGCTGTGTGGGGTGTTCATTGTGCATGCTTTCTCTAGATGTGGTGTGCAAGCTTCTCACTGCAGTGGTTTCTCCTGTTGCAGCACACGTGGGCTTCAGTAGTTGTGGCGCACAGGCTTAGCTGCCCTGCGGTATGTGGAATCTTCCTGGACCAGGGATTGAACCCCTGTTCCCTGCATTGGCAGGCAATTCTTAACCACTGGACCACCAGGCAAGTCCACGTTAAAGCAAATCTTTAGGAAAAAGTTAAGGTGGACTAGATATTCTCTAAGGCTGTTATACTGTGCTTTTCACAGTCTCTCTGCAATATCATGACTGCAGCCATGAAATTAAAAGATGCTTGCTCCTTGGAAAAAAAGCTATGACAAACTTAAGACAGCATATTGAGAAGCAGAGATATTACTTTACCTACAAAGGTCCATGTAGTTATGGTTTTTTCAGTAGTCATGTATGGATGTGAGAGCTAGGACACAAAGAAAGCTGAGCATCAAATAATTGATGCCTTTGAATTGTGGTGTTAGAGAAGACTCTTGAGAGTCCCTTGGACTGCAAGGAGATCAAATCACTCAATCATAAAGGAAATCAATCCTGAATACTCATTGGGAGGACTGATGCTGAAGCTGAAGCTCCAATACTTTGGCCACCTGATGCAAAGAGCTGACTCGTTAGAAAAGACCCTGATGCGGAGAAGGGGATGACAGAGGACAAGATGGTTGGACAGCATCACCTACTCAGTGGACATGAGTTTGAGAAATCTTTGAGAGATGGGGAAGGACAGGGAAGCCTGGCATGCTGCAGTCCATAGGGTCACAAAGAGTCAGACACAACTGCGTGACTGAACAACTGATATATCATTCCCTCTCTTCCAGTCTCCCAGACTTAGTACCTACTCCATGGACTGGGCACTGCACTGGAAGCCAACAAACAGCTATTAATAGAAGCCAGTCTCTGCCCTCTTGAAAGTATACATATTAAAGTGAAACACCAACATTAAATAGTCAACTGCAAGGGTGATGAGTGTTATAAAAGAGATGTCCAGGTTCTACTGCTGACACAAGTGCAGGAAGCAAACAGGGAAATCTACAGGGGAAAGAAGGTAAATTTTCAGTTTCCTTAATCTTTATTATTCATTCAGAGCACCCAAATTCTGATACTTGAGACATATTTACACACAGAGAGAACTTCTTCCAAAATCCAGAAAACTAAGTCAAGAATATTTCAGACTTCATTTCTTTACAATATTTAATGCCAAGCCATGTAGACCAGGTAGATCACTCTATGTTTTTGGAAAAGAGGATTTATTGAGCATTCAGGGCATAAATGAGGTGACAAGTAATATTTTCCCAGAGACACTGAATTTGTGCTTTTGTGTTAAACTAGTATAAAAATAATATAACCACTTTTAACAATGAATTATTTAAAGCAAAGTTTATCATCTTCAACCTGAAGGCAGAAGGTTCTGGCTCCATCATGTCACCCTAGCCAATTCATAGTCTTTTTCTTTTAATTGGGAGGATAATTGCTTTACAATATCATGTTGGCTTCTACCACACAACAATATGAATCAGCCATAAGTGTACATATGTCCCTTCTCAAGAAGTTTGAGAAGGGACATATGTATATCCCTTGTGCCTCATAAATAAATGTATGCTCAATAAATCCTCTCTTGAACCTCTCCCCCACCCTCCACCCCGTCCCACCCCTTGAGCAACCGGTTGAGCCCCCTGTGCCTATAGAGCAGCTTCCTACAGGGAGAGGATGGGACAAATTGAGAAAGCAGGAGCACTGACATACAACCACATAGTCTCAAACTCAGCCTCCCCATTTGTTAAACGAGAAGGTCAAAACAAAACAACAATGTCCTTAGGTCCCTACCACCTTCATGTGCAGCATCTATGCAAAACAGTTTGAATTTTGAAGGCTTAAAAGATATACATCATTACATGTCCCTCTGATTACTATTCTGCTTTTTAAATTAGTCATCATTTATAATATATTCATTCCACAATTATATACTAATTTTACTTCTAAATCTGTTCAGATAGGAACAGGGATCTTGTCTTTTAAAAGTTCAAAATACTCAAAGACAGTATCTTTAATCTGAGAATCTCAAAATAGTTCTTTCACTATCTTATTATTCTGCTTAAAAAAAAAAAAACAAAAACACTACTTAGATCCACTCATGGTGAGCAGAAATACAATGTACTCTTCAAATTTAGGAAAATTCCATCTGAAATTCTAGCAAACCTGGCTTTATTCCCACTTTAGCATCAAAGCATCACATGTTCCGCTCCCTCTCGGCCACTTCCTCTCAGCTGAGCTGCTCCCCAAGGAGATCACTCCCAACAGAGAATGAAAGGGAGGGGGAAGAGGAGTCTGCCCGGCAAAAAGTTCATACCAAAACCCTTTTACATTGCCCCTTTTGATTCAGCAAATGCGCTGGCAGCCCTCAGTTCAAGTAGAAATAGAGGCAGAGTCTTCAAAAATATTTTCAAGGCATTAATAACGAGGACAAAGTGGAAGGCAGCATAATCTTAAGCTCCAGGTTTTTTGGTGGGTCAGCTGTGTAATGTGTTAGCTATCAATGACCTCAGAGTTTCTCAAGCAGATAAATGTTTTGTTTTTTTTTTTTAATATATTAATTTAGGTCTTCAAACATCCAAGGTTTTATTATGGGACGCCTCAATTTATCAGTGTTTTCAAAAGTTTGATAAGGAAGAGTGATGGCAAACAATGATTTCTCCCTGTTAGAAGGAAAGTGACACTTCAAATTTCTTATTCACCTTTTAAAATCTGGAACAGACTCTAGTCACGAGGTGAGAAATATCAAACAATGAATGGCATGAAAATTTTTAATTTAGATAAAACTGAACCTATGTTACACTACAGACCTACTGCCTTAAAAAAAAAAAGCCGTCTACTCTAAATAAGACTATGCCCTCTACTTTCTAAATGTAGTAATATTAATACCTTATTTGTACATGTGCCACCCTAGTACTCTTGCCTGGAAAATCCCATGGACGGAGAAGCCTGGTGGGCTACAGTCCATGGGGTAGCAAAGAGTCGGACTGAGCGACTTCACTTTACTCACATGTGCCTAACGTCGTCTAAATCTCACAAAAATAATGAAGTACTCTGAGTATCATAACTGTCTTCTTGTTGGTTTAACTAAAGAGATACTTAGGAGATTCACAGACTTGCCAACCAGAAGCCATCCCTATCATATGACTCCTCTAAGATCTAAGCCCTCAGTTTTGTTCTCTGAAAAAAGGGGGATGATATTACTTCAAAATATTCTTAAAGCTGCTGTATTTTCTCTCACCATAGATTAGTGTTCACTTTCTAGAATGTTATATTATTCTAGTTTTTAAAATTCAGCCTATTTTGAGCCATTCATGTTGCTGAATGAATCAATAATTTGTTCCTCTTTACTGCTAAATAAAACTCTACTGTGTGAATATACCACAATTTGTTTATCCATTCTCTAGTTAAGGGACATATGCATTATTTTTAATTTTGTCTATTAAGAATAATCCTACTTTAAACATTCACATACACGCCTTTGTGTGGACATCAGTCAATTCTAAGATAGAACTGCTGCATCCTATGGTAGGTGTGTTATGTTTAACTTTTTAAGAAACTGCCAAACTGCTGTCTAAAATAGCTATCCCATTTTACATTCCAAGTATCACTGTATAGCACCTTTGAAAGTGCCAAACATCATGAAATATATAGCAATTCTAAGCCCCAAGGAAGGTGCATGTTTCAGTCAAGGGACAGAGGCAGGTAGCATTTCATGCAGAAAAAAAGATTCACACAAAAAGAGATGTAGTATACCCCAGGACAGCCATTCCAGCCTGTGAGTGACTTGTAGGCATGCTGCCTTAAATTCCATTAGGAAAACATCTATCTAAGTACAGCCAATGTAAGATATGTTTTGGAAGTCTAACAGGCAAAGAAAAGGAAATCCTAAAAGGCAGCCATAAAGCTGATGCAAGCAATCACAACAGCAGTTCACCAGAGCATTATTTACAAGGCAGCTACACTAAACTTTAAAAGATTTATATACAGCCGCTCTAGTGATCATTATCTCTATTTTACAGGTGAAGAAACCAGAGGCAGAGAAGGTAAGAATGTGGCCCCAAAGTCACATAGCTTATAGAAGGTGGGACCAGATCTGTCTGATTCTAGACAACGCTTTTCTTGACTATGCTAATTTATTGCTCCATCTCCATGTTTCACAAGCCTCCTAGCCTGCTTGGAAGGTACTTCCCTGAAGCTGAGCGATACTGTCCCTTAAGCCATACTATGGAGAAGGAAGGGGCAACACATTCCAGTATTCTTGCTTGGAGAATCCCATGGACAGAGGAGCCTTGCAGGCTACAGTCCACGGGGTCTCAAGAGTCAGACATGACTGACTGACTAAACCACCACCAAGCCATACTATTTCCCATTTCTAATGTACTCATCTGGCATCTTTCTGGTATTTCACTGTTTTTCCAAGCTGGTTCTCTACCTGAAAGAAGAGAACCTGACCAGTCAAAAGGAACAAAGTGGATATACTTGGCAGTGATCTGCAGTGATTTTCCTAGAGTAAATCACAGCACCAGGCATTCTGGTTTTGAACATTAATTTGACCGTAACTTTGGTTCATTTGACTGATGATGAAGGCACCAATATCCTTTTCTGAGGATCATAACACAGGAAAAAGCACCAAGGCAGGTATCAGTTCCCTATAAATCCATAACTGCTAAACTCAACTCTATACCTAGAGTGTAATCTCACACACACACACACAAACACACCAAAGAAAACACACAAGCTACGGTTAAGTGCTAGAAAAAAATATGGCTGACAGAACTACTACATATATCGCTGGAAGCACTCTCAGTAGTCTCCTTCCTTCTAAAGAACGAAAACTAAAACTGCATTATGCAAACTTCTAGTATTTTCAGTTTAAGAGTAAAGAGGATGGAAAGAGAGAATTATTTAAAGACTAAGAAAAAAAATACATGAACAGCTTAAAAGGCAGGGGCATATTGTTTCAAAACTAACTACATTTTGGAAATACCAGACAAGTGGCAGAACTTACTGATGGATCAGAATCTTCCCATCTCTGCTTTTGTAGTTCTCTGATAGTTGAGGACTATTACTTTGGGGACCAGTCAAAATTTAGATGTGTCTCTTAAGTTTCCTCTCCAGTGGTTGGTCTGCTAATTCTTACTAGATTCACTGTTTTATTTTTTAATATTTATTTATTTATTTTCTTGGCTGCATTGGGTCTTAGTTGTGGCACACAGGCTCTCTAGTTGTGTCACATGGGCATGCGCTCAGTTACCCTGCAGCATGTGGGATCTTGGTTTCCTGACCAGGGTTCGAACCTGGATCCCCTGCATTATAAGGTGGATTTTTAACCATCAGACCACCAGGGAAGTCCCGATTCATTGTCTTGAGTAGGAAAAATCAGGAGACTCTCTGGCATTCCACAAATATTGCCAGTCTTTCCACAATCTAAATGTCTACCAGTTTACTGTTTTCTATAGCTACCCTCTTCTCCCAAGCTCCATTTTCTGGCTTCTAGATGACATTGGCAATGGTGATTCTGAGAGGAGGTATAGCTGGAAGACATGCACTAGGAATACCCCAAAATGGGAAACTGGACTATTCAAAGCTGGGGAGTGGAAATGAGATATGAAAATGCTCACCAGGACACCTCTCTCTGTCTTAAGTCAGGAAACCTGACAATACGGTACCTTCAGGAGAGTGTTGGGTTTGAGCAAGATTAAGAAAGCAAAAGAATGGGAGATTTTCTGAAGATATAGCAAATGGCAGCGGTACGAACAGAGCTGGGAAGCATCAATTATGCATAGCAAAAAGGGGTAATAAAAGAAACTACAACTGACTCACATTTCCTTTTTAAAAAAATTTAACCATTGACTAAACTCTCTTTAATTTTCTTAGCCAGTCCCTTTGGGCCTGAAAATATAGTTCAACTTCAACCCAGCCTCTTTGAAAAATCACGAATTCTGAATTAATAAAGATTTACTGACCTGTGACCTCATCTCAATGTGATTTGTGACCTCATCTACATGAAGGTTGAGGGAAAGTAAGTACAGACCAGTCACAGGACAGTAACTGCTGGGCTGACAAATTGTAGGCATAAAAGGGAAGACAAAAAATACACAGGTGTGTTTGTGCATGTTATATACAAGTTACCAGGTGGGCTGAGTCCAACTGTACAAGGGGAAAAAAAGGTTTATCACAGCAAATCTGTCAAAACCTGTAGACTTCATAAGTATCAACCAAGGAGAATATTTTGTTTATTCTGATCATTTCAAGTTGAAGTCAACTTTGAAAGCAAACTGACAGTAAGTAATGCAAATGTCAAACCCCAGTTGTCTTTACGATTTACTCTCAGGAGCCTACAGGGCAGTACCCATAGTCATTTGAAGATGGATGTGCTCTGGTATCTGCCATAATGTTGTAAATATGCATAATTCATCAACATTTGATACAGATATTGACAAAATGACCCTTTTGGTACTTTAAAAAATATTACAGCATCACAGAATCTTCATTCTGAAAGCAATCATTATTAAGATGACCTAATTCAGTCTCCTTCTCTTAGA